>JAGPXF010000002.1:0-4800000 GCA_020744515.1 Fusarium tricinctum | reverse complement strand
CTTTAACGCCCGATACGCCAAAAACTCAACCCCTATTCACACAACACTTCGTTCACAATCACACACACAATGGCTCACCACTCCCGCTTCGAAACTATGACTTCTCGCTTCTCACCATCACGTCTGCGCGACTCTCTGCGCCGCAGCTCATCTGCGTCCACTTCCACACAGGCTTCATTCTCGTCAGTCAACACGACAAGCTCGTCTACTGCCGTTGCCATCAACAACATCATCTCCCGCCAGCCTTCTCTGTTGAGCCTAGAGGCTGAGCGCAGGAGCTTCGGCAGCGAGCTGAGTCTGCTTGAGCCCAGGCCCATTGTCTACTGGGGCAGCGTGGAGGAACGCATGCGTTAGTGCAATGATTCTCACGACTTGTCTTGGGACAGATCGCTTTACGGGTTACACGTTCAAGAATTCATTTCTGCGGGTTTAATGTGGTGTTGGGCTTGCCTTTCGGATCCCTGGCAGGTCAACCTTGGGGGTATTTACAACTTGGCGTTTGTGTTAGGTATATGGTTATTATTCAATTCTCACCGAGCCGCTTCTCGGTATGGCATATAGATACATGGACAATCTTGCCAAGCTTCAAATTCAAAACTCAAATTCAGAACCACCCAAACTTTTGCTGGCTCTGTCTGGCCTCAGGACTAAAAATAAACCGTATCATTCATTATCATCACACTTCATTCAAACTCCATACACCGTGCCCCTTTGACTAACAATTGATGCTCAAGGGTGTGAAACGCATGTTACGGCCCACAGACGCCCCTGAGATATTTACGTTGAGGTCAGTGTCCACCATACCATGATGCCACTTTCGATCGACACTTCAAGCTCAGTGCAATGGCTGGCCATGTCGCTAAAACGTAAAAACGCCGTAGATTAACTCTGACGATAGAGGTGAGAATACCATTGTCCTCGAAGTGAGTCGATGATGATCGCCGGAGGGATCGCTTGGGGCGCTTGTTTGATCCGATAGAAAGATGTTGTATCGGTTTTAGAGAGGAGATTGTACTCCGTACAAGGTCGTTAATTGTATGGGGTTGACGGTTGATACCACCCCGCAAAACACAGGGGGACCTTTTCCTCCTGGCAGAGCTTCCATTAACATCCACAACTCCTTGGCTCTTTCATGCTCATAGCCCTGGAGGTGGAACGGTTTGGTTACTGGTATGAGGTTCGACAAGAGCAGCAACACCATGTAACAGCCAGCTTGATAAAAACCAAACAGCAATCGTAGCCAGAGCCAGAGTCAACGCCATTAACATGAGCACGGTAGATCGCATCTGGAAAGCCTCGTCTGCTTCCATTCTCAAGAGCTTCTTTTGCTTGCTGTGATAGTGCCAGCGACCATGAGCGTCATGGTCGGTATGTCCAATGTGCTGATAGGGTTGGAGAAGCCACCGGGGCAGCCATTTTGATTGTCGGTTACCAGTACCGTAAAAGTTGTTGCGACCGGCAGTGTGACGGAAATCGACCAGGAGGAGTGATAAAAGGAAGACGGTAATATTGATAGGCGTCATGATGAGCTATAGAGGTCCATGTTAGCATTACTACGATAAGTATAGTCTCGAAACCCATCGGCTTCACGCCAACATGAGAGACGTGGTACACTCGAGAAGAATGAGGGGACATCTCGTTTCGCTGTACAATGGTCTCGGATAATGTCTTGACACGAGAGACTCACAGAGTAGAGAGCTGAGGGCTGGTTGCCAGCACTCTCAGGTGGAGGACCGATCTTGGCCATGATGAACTTGACGATAGATGGATGAGGAATAACGAGCGTCGTAAAATGTTTAGGTGGTTAGTTTCTTGAGTTGAGGAGGACCAAGGAATAAGCTTCAGACGAAAAATGACCTCCTATGTAAGGAGTAGGTAGGTTTTTTTTAATCATCAAAGTGCCCAGTGAAGGAGTGAATCAGACCTTGCAAGAGCTGATGCGGCGGTTGTGGCTCACTTGCCTTACGTAGCCACCCTAGTGAGGTCATCGCGTGGTTGCTAATGGCTATAGGACTAAGATAGGATTCCCGAGCCTCCCGATCATCCACACCTTTATTGCTGGATTTTATTCTTGCTGAGCTCCACACTTGCAAAGAAGATCTATAGAAACCAAAAAGAAATCATTAAATTGATATTTTGTATTTTGTATACGCATTCAGCCTTGTGACTGCTGGCTCAGCCATGCCATTCTACATTGCACTGCCATGAATATCCTCAGCTTCCTGCCAAGCCACCCTCATCGCGATGCGACGTATGTGCAGTGCCGATCCTTTCGTATCCGACTAGGCTCAGGTACAAACACAATTCTCCCATCTTCATTCGTGGGTGCAAAATAAGGTCATGATGGCCCCGTCAAAGGTACCTCATTATAGCATAACATTGGCAAAATGGGTTTTACATGCAGCCATCCATTGTCATTCCCTTCTCTTTGAGCCTATACCTAGCTAGCCAGCCTTTGATTTTTCCGAGCGCCTTTTGCCCATGAATCCCATGCCTACCGGTTCCGATGCATATCAACGCTTGCTTCTTTAATCTAGCAGATCGATCCCCTTTATCGCGCGTTGTGAATATCGAGCACGAGGATGTCCTGAGCCCCAATTCGGGTCAAGTTGTCCATAACCAGGGCAATCTTCTTCTTCTCAACCATGGAGCTAACAGCAACCCAACCCTCCTCATCAAGAGTCGTGACTGTCGCTGAGCGCTTCCCAGGGGTGACCTGGGTCGCCTCGGTAAGACGGCTTCGCTCAACGTTGTATTGGCAAAGAACATAGCTCTTTGCAGTGATGACACCTTTGATACGTGATGTAATGAGGTCGATGAGCTCAGGGTTTGAAGGCGTTCTTGACTTAATTAGTACGGCGGTGGAATCGACAACGGTCTCGATGGCCTTGAGGCCAGCAGCTCGCATGGTTTCTCCTGATTCTAAACATTCACTATTAGCCATGGCACATCCTGTTGGGTGAGATAAAGACGAATGGCAACTGCCACATACCAACAAGATCCACGATACCCTCAGCAACACCAAGGGCACAAGCAGCCTCGACACTGCCGCTCAGCTCCACGATCTTGGTACGCATCTTACGAGGCGACATCTCGCCCTCGCCGTTCTGGCCCTGTTCGAGCTTCAGGAAATAGTCGGCCGCAAGGTGGACGAAGCTGGTCCCGATGGTCTTGCCAATGAGATCCTCAGGGGTCTTGTATTGGCCCTTCTCGGGGACCTGGACCTGGAGCTTGCAGCTACCAAAGCCTAACTCCATAACCATGTCGGAGCCAGCAGTCTTCTCGTCGGAAGACGACATGTCGACGGAGCTGCGTCGTAGGTGGTTGTAGGCGCGAACCGACGCATCATGCTCCTGGACTTGGTCCCATCCGGTGATACCGAGGTCGCAACGGCCCTCGCCGACAAAGGTGGGAATATCGGCAGCGGGGAGGAAAATTAGGGCGATGGGGAGGTTCTTGACGAGGGCGATATCGAGACGGTTCTCGCGGCGGAACTGGACATCGGCGCCCTCGAGGAGGTTAAGTGCGGCAGCATTGAGCCGACCCTCTACCAGTATATTAGCACGGCCAAGGTGTTTGCAAGTAGGAAGAGTCAACTCACTCTTGGGTACGGCGAAAAGAAGGCGGCCTTCGAGACTGGAGGGAATTTCGTATCAGCATTTGCACATCATGGTGGGTGGGATGTAATGGGCTGGACTTGTCCAACTGCTCCAATCGGGCGAACCAACCTGTTGACAAGATCCATGGCTGGCTACTGAGGACTACAATGATTCTTCCCTCGAACTTCAGTATAAATTAGGTAAATCACAGCAGGGGACGCAAGGTAGTCGGGGAATTTATTACTCTCTGCGATGACTGCTAGTGACTCCGACTGCGGGGCTTGTCAACATGATGGCGGGGCATCAAAGTTCGTTGTGGCACTCAATATTCATCCATGCAGCCAATGCATGGATACGCTGGAGAGATGTGATTGGGGTTCTAATCAGGTACTGCATGAGCATAACACCACTGACGCGACCGAACATCGGGGTTTTTCTCGGGAGGCCCACCAATTGGAAGACGTAGAGATAACACGATGTTGATAATTACGGTAGTTAACAATTATTCTGCAATTGGAGTCATATCTTTAAAGTGCAAGAACTAGGGATTCTGATTCTATCTACCTAGTAGTCCAGTATGCTGAAGCGATGTGAGTACGAACGTTATTAGTACATGACATCCCGTAACCTGTAACCGTAACCGTAACTTACTTCTTGCCTCAAACTGTTCTCGGGCGATACAAATGAAGTTTGCTTCCGCAATTGGTCCCAATTGAGTGAGTTGTGGTAACGTCGCATCGTTAAGAACGTACCCAACCGCCACGGATATCTATGGACCAAGACAGCATTATTCAATTCAATCATTTTCGCTTCAACTCGGGGTTCATCCGAGGTTGGTCCGATAAATGACCAGGACAATAGAACGGGACGAACAATAAGCACTCGAGTCGAGTATCAGGTTGAGACACAATGAGAAAGCGTCGAACAAATAGTTGGGATGAGACATGGCAAGCACAAGACCCTGGCATCGGCCGCCGCGATGTCTTAGTAGAACATTGGTATATATAAAAACGTACTCTAAACAAGACACCTCAGTAGTTGCTATCGTAAGGCGTCGTGATAATGCCATCGATGCAGTGAGCAAGAGTGGCTGGCTGTCGAACAGCTCCTCTCTAGCTGGAGGTGTTGGACTGAAAAATGCAGGTGGTGTGCCTCCATAGGTGTGCTACCTAGTAAAGTTACCTACCCACCTATGCTAGGTACGACAGCTTGCTTGCTGTCACTGCTCAGCTACAGTACTCTGCCTGGGTACTAAGCAATTCTAGCTTTCCATCCAGCTAGTACTTACTGTAGGGTATCATCATGTGGCTTGCACTCGTTCATATGCACCTTACTTTTCCTCAACCTCTGCATATTTGCCTGTCCATTCGCATCGTAGTACTTCCTCTTGGAGGCACACTACCTGTGAGACCTGATTGCATTTCTTTCTTTTTCCCCATCCTTTAACTGCACGCTAGATAAATCCGAAGACCTGGTCCTTGCCAGATCTCACTTTTACCTAGTCTTGGTCTCTGATCCTTTTTAGTGTTCGGTCTCGGACTCGTTCTCAGTTCGCGCGAACAAACCCTTTGCAGAGGGAGAGAGAGAGAGCTGGAGGTCTTGCTCAAACCTTAGCTCGAATAACCGACTTAGCTCAAACCATCTTAAGAACTACGCCTAATTTCTCGGGCACGCCTAGATATGCTATGCCATACCTTAACCACTGCCTTGGGATGAGAAACTGTATTTTGTCATGGGGATCAGAGTTCACGGTAATAATTCCTGGGATAACGGACCCGAGCCAGGGAATTGAAACCCTTTTTAGCGCTCCCGGCCCGCGCCACTTGGAGTGCTAGGAGGGCAAGGAGGGCCAAGGGAGCTAATCCTCCACCCTGAGCTTCTCAATTTACACTTTACCTTCAGCCGGGCCTCTGGGTTCCCCACCTGCCGTAGCCCGCGCGCCCGCGCGACATCGACGACATCCAATATCTGCAGTACTAACCTAGGTAGCTAACTCGCAAGCAGGCAAGGAAGCAGGAAGGTACCCGACTCCGTATTTTCCACTACATCACATCACATCACATCTATCTTCGGCCTCTCCTTTTGGTGGCTTCGCCCCTTGGCGCTTTTCTTCTTTGCTCTCCAAGACCAATTTGGCACTTTCTTGTCTCTTGTCTTGTCTGGTTCTTGTTCTACTTCTTCCTCTCTTTCCTGCTTTCGACGAATCGGACGGGGAACGCAAAGCAAAGCAACGTAACGCAACTATCGGAGCACTTTGCTCTTATAGCTCGCTCGCCCTGCCCTCGCAACTTCTAACTCTTCACCTTCGCTTCGTCCTCTCCGGATATCTGATCTGCCTTATATATATGTTCATACCCAACCTAGCATCACTCGCTAGCTTCACCATCGATCACAGTTTACCATGAACTCTGCCTACCACCCGCCCGACATGTCGCAACGTTTGCCTGGTCCTGGATACTCCTCCAGCTTACCACCGCCTATCCACGCCTACCAACAGCATCAGCATCCTCCGCCATCTCTACCACCTCCGAGCCAGCTTCACCATTCGTCTCATCCTCCTCCTCCACCGCCGCCCTCAGCTCAGCATCCTCACCACCAACAACCCCCGCAGCCACCACTACCACCACCTCCTCCTTCTTCCCATTCGCTATCTTCGCATCAACATCACCCTCAACCGCCGCACCACCAGTCTCAACATCCGCCATACCCTCCAATTTCATACCAACAGCCTCATCCAAGTCAATACCCACGACCTCAACCACATCAACAACTTCCGCCCCCTTCACGACACGATGAACCTCCTCCGCCTTCCTCGGAAGCGTCCCCTAATGATCAGCCTGTTGATCCTCAATACGAACCCCAATCGTTCTCCAAGGTTGAAGAAGGCTCTGGTTTGAAATACAGGTTTGTTACCCCTTGTATTCCCATGGTAGGTCTTGGCCATTCTGCTAACACGGCTTTGTAGTCTCGAGGTGCAGCAACAACCCATACGTGCACGCATGTGTGGTTTTGGAGACAAGGTATGTTTGCATCCTTCTTGCCATTGAGTTTTGAGCATCCTTCTCACTGTTTAAACCCAGGATCGTCGCCCAATTACGCCGCCACCATGTGTTCGCTTGGTCATATTTGATACCAACACAGGGAAGGAAGTTGACTACGTGTACGTTGGTCTTCTTGCAGAAACTCGCAACATCTTGTTCAAACTAACATGATGTGTGTAGTAACCTTGATCATTCCATGTTTGTACTGTCGGTCGACCTCTGGGACAGGCACGGTACTAAAGAAGTGAATCTGGTCCGATCTTCGACAGGGACGGGTGCTATGGCATCGTCAAATAGCTACTCATACTCTGCCCTAGAGCCAGGTACACCTTCTTCGTATCAACAACAATCCCTGCCTCCAAGCCGTGAATCTGGATATGGTCAGACACAAGGGATGGGATACGGGCAGGATTACCCACCACCGGCGCAGCAAAGCTATGGACAAGGTTAGTGGGAAACAAAACTGAAAAACTCGCAAACAAACCCCCATCTGACACTGAAGTAGCACCGTCGTACCCGTCGAGCAGTTCTTACGGCCCGCCCCAGCAGTACTTCCCGCGACACAGCGGTTATAGTGCCGATCCTCCCGCCCCTCCGCCAGGTGCTCCTTTCCGTAGTGGCTACGGCCAGGATCAGAATGCGCTTACTCGAATGGCAGTGGTGGGAGGTCAGCCTCAGGGGATGTTTACAAGGAACCTGATTGGCAGTTTGGCTGCGAGTGCATTCCGCCTCAACGACACAGAGAGAAAACCAGGTATCTGGTTTGTTTTGCAGGATCTGAGTGTTCGTACTGAAGGAAACTTTCGGTAAGAATGAGCAAATGACTGTGGCAGCTGATTTGTAATTGCTAACAATGGGTTGCAGGTTGCGGTTCTCGTTCGTCAACGTTGGCAGACCCGGAGGTCCCGGCGGCCCGGGAGCTAATGTGAACCAAGGCCGGGCACCAATATTGTCATCATGCTTCAGTAAGGAGTTCTCTGTGTACTCAGCCAAGAAATTTCCTGGTGTGTGCGAAAGCACCCCTTTGAGTAAGACATTTGCGGGTCAAGGCATCAAAATCCCGATTCGCAAAGATACAAACATCAAGGGCGAAGGCGATGAGGACATGTACGACCAAAACTGAACATCTAACCAGGGCCCACCGGTCGTGGAGGAATATCGCTTGACGCCATATCAGTGACAGGAATTAGTTATCGAACCTAGATCTTTCAAAGGCATGATACCCGTAAGAGATGGAATACAAAAGGCATAGAAATTGGGGCAACAACTGTGGAGGAGAGGGCCAAGCCATGGCCCTCATGATGTATGTTTTGCAGATGCATAACCAACAGGTATAGTGGTAGATACGTGCAGTCCTTGTGAATCAAGGTGCGACGTCATGAACTGCTGAGCAGAGATGCCAGCGTCGGCGTTTTGGGAATTGATTGTTACTGGGCATACTTTTTCGGCTTACATTCTGTTGGTGATGTTGAGAATTGAATTTCACCAGCCAACAAAAAGTGTTTGAGGCTTAGTGTAATAGGTAGGGCAACGGGGTAAACAAGCAACCAAGCACTGGAAAACATGATTCGCATTCTGGTAGAACTAGGGTCCAAGAAGCAAACGTCATCGTGCTCAGACAAGCTTAGCCATCAATTTCAGGGTCTTAGTGGTCTAATGATCGGCATGGGACAGCCCTACCAGAGGACGAATACAGCCGACACAAGGCAATGCTTTGAGGCCATAAGGCTTGATTGAATAGGCTCTTAAGCTCCTGGACATGCAGATTCTTCCCTAAGGTAGCTGCAGATGCAGATGCAGCTGTAAGCTGTTAGCCACCAGACAACCCAATCCGCCGTCTCGGGCCCTCGAAGGCGGGCACGCCAGTACAGAAACGGCTGCAAAGCTGCGCTGAGAGTTTGCGCCTTAAACGGGAGCGAGCGCCGCTGGAGAATTCGGAGTCCGGCGAGGGCGAAGGCGAAGGCGAAGGCGAAGGCAAAGGCGATGGCGAAGGAAGATGGGGCTCTGAATAGAATTCTCTTGGCAGTGAGAAGGAAGAGAGTTTCGGCCAACTTGCTCCCACTTGACCGAAGGACATGAGCTTGGAAAGTTGGAAGAGAAGGTTGTTGGAATTCTGTATTGTCATTGCGATGATGAATTCCATTCCATTCCTACCTGATTCCTGCCTCCTCGACATTGTTGGTTCAGCTTGTGGATAATATTGATGTCGTTGTGTGAAAGCCTATACACACTTGCAATTATTGAACGGATCTTGTACGACATCACGAGAGGTTGAACTTAGATGTTGGTATTGAGATATGTGCCGGACGAATAATTTCAAAATACTGGCACCAAGTGATCTTCAGCTGCGTCTGATCTGGAACCCCTTCACGCCTTAACAAAGCTTGTATTGACTTCGTACACCTAAAGTACTTCGCCAAGATCTGGGGCAGCACGAGGCCGTCAAAATTCATTACGCAACCAATATTATATTACTGGACGTGGCTTCTTAGTGCAGTCACCAAGTGGAACCAGCAAATGGGTACTTGCGGCTACTTTGGCTTTACCTGGGCGAGCTTTAACTGAGCCTCACTCTTGGATGTGCCAGGGTAGATGAAAGGAAGGGCATTTCCAGTCAAGAAGCCTGTAGCCTGAGTTTAGAATTCGTTCCCTGATGTGCAACTGGAAGAAGCCCTGAAAACAAAAACCAATAGAGGAAGCCAAACCGCCAACGCCCAGCTGATGAGATCCTCGCCTTACAATGCCATGGCCCAATTTCGGAGCGGCCTAGTAAGTGCAAGACCAGTCAGTTAGTCAGTCTAGGCCATGCGCTCGCTGGCTGGGCGGGAAAAAAGGCCGCAGCACCTATCGAAGGAAAGAAAAAATCTTTAGCCGTCCCCTGTTTTGTTGATCATGGGATCAAGTCTTGGACAGGGCAGGGGAAAATTTGGAAGCAAGTAACGACATCACAAGGGGACTTGGCACTGAGTTAAAAAGTGTGGCCCTCCGCATTCTACGAATGTCCATTCCTTTGTATCAGATTTTTATTCTATCCTTTGTCATTGAAATTCAAGTCCCGAAGGAAATAGTCTTTTGATCATATACTTGACAACCCCTGAAGTCAGTCACTTACTAGTTTGATCGTCGCTCACTCACAAGCAACGACAACGTCTCAAACTATTCCAACCGCAACAACTTTTGCACTCTCGCTATCTTATTACTACAAAGATGCTCTCTTCACACGGTCGAGGCGGAGCTGGCAACATGGCCGACTCAGCCCATACAGAAAAGACAGACCCCAGCAAGCTCCAGACTCCTGTCCTTAAGGGTCCTGTCGTAACCACCGGCCGTGGTGGTACAGGCAACATGGCCAAGAACGACGATCCTCGAGAGACTCGCAAGCGCCAAGATGTTGAAGCGTAAGTTCTCAGCCTCAGCGATTTATCTTTCCTGGATATGTTTACTAACTGAAGACAAAGCGTCCCTCGACGTCCTTCCTATGGCACCCAATACAGTGGCCGCGGTGGCGCTGGCAACATCTTCAAGGACAAGGAGACTGAGTTGGCTCGCAAGGCCAGCAACGATGGCGCCATCACCGACGACGAGGAGCCCAAGTCTGCCAACTCGCCCACTACTGGTGGTGAGTCATTGGCCCAGAAGGGCAAGAACTGGCTCTTTGGTAAGAAGGCTTAAGGACTTCCAAGTTTCAAGTCTCAAGTCTCAAGTCTCAAGTCTCATTCCAAGAGACCAACGTTTCGTCTTCGCTGCTATTCTGTCTGGTCATTTTAAAGCTTGGTGTTTTGGCGCCTTTGACCTCCAAAGGAGGGGTCCGGTCTGGCTAGTCACTTATGAGAAAACGGGTGTGGATCGCGTCAATGGGTTCGCAGATGATGCAAAAAGGAGGAAAAGTAAAGATACCATACCACGAATTCAATGATATGCAAAAAGAGTCAATTTATTTCAATGCTTTGAAAATGCATGCTGTTTTACTATTTTACACTTTTGAGTCTATTCTTCAGAGCGCCTATCTCCGATACCCATCCTGCTCTTTTTTTTTTAATCTCGTTGCAAAATTTGGCGGTTTAGAGATATGATATTTTATATAACACATCTTCAACACAATACATATTGGGCTGCTGTTAGTTCTTCTTGGTGAGACGGTGAATCTCCTCAAAATAGTGCTTGAGGTGATCGGGATTCACGCCGGGGGTGATTCCTGCGTTAGTTAGCCGCTATTCGTTTGTTATGTATCATAGACAACTTACCGTGGCCTAGGTTAGCAATCCAACCCTTGTTACCGACCCAGAAACCCTCAACCATCTCCTCCACAGCCTTTGTGATAGCCTCCTTGGTACCATACAGCACACCGGGATCAGCATTGCCCTGGAACACAATGTTACGGTCGCCGCGAATCTTGACGGCCTCCTTGGGGTCATGCAGCCAGTCCATACCGACCACATTGTAACCCAGGTTGCAGGCAGAGTCGAGGGCGTACCAAGCACCCTTGGGGAATACGGTCATGGGCACCTTATCCAGGCCGAGGCTCTGGAGCTTGGCGGGAAGCTTCTCTGCGATTTGCTTGAGGTAAGGCTCTGAGAATTGACGGTAAGAGGAAGGACCAAGTTCTCCTGCCCATGAGTCGAAGACCATCACCAGCTATAAAGGTATGTGAGTCAGTTTCAGGATCTGTAGTCCCTGCGCTTCAGGTGTTTCTTACCTGGGCACCGGCCTTGACTTGCAGAGCCAGATGATCCACACAGATATCAGCAATCTTGGCCAAAAGCTTCTTCGCCTCCTCAGGATACTTGTAGATCCATGTCTTGACCTGCGCGAACAGCTTAGTGCCGCCACCCTCGACCATATAGCAGAACAGTGTCCAGGGAGCACCGCAGAATCCAATCAACGGCACTTGGCCCTCGAGCTTCTGGCGCGTCAGGGTGATGGCATCGTATACGTAACCGAGCTCAGCTGCAACATCGACGTCCTTGGCAAGCACCTCGCTGTACTGTCCGTCGTCGGGGTTCTGGAGCGGGTTGGGGAAGTGCGGGCCCTTCTTGTCAACCATCTCGACAGTCATACCCATGGCCTGCGGGATAACAAGGATGTCGGAGAAGATGATAGCGGCGTCGATCAGGCCTGCAAAACGGCGGACGGGCTGGAGGGTGATTTCTGTTGCAACTTCGGGGTCACGGCAGCATTCGAAGAAATCTCGTTTACCCTTGGCTTCATGGTACTCGGGGAGGTAGCGGCCGGCTGTCAATCGAAACTGTCAATCTTGTGTACCGTTGTTAATGTGTTCCAACTTCATTCTCACCTTGTCGCATCACCCACATGGGCGGACGCTCAACGGTCTGGCCTAAGTCGCAACACAGCAAGTCTCAGCATAACTTTCCCAATGAGTCTCACAACTGAGGCGCGGATAACCCACCCCACGCTGTGCGAAGCAACAGATCATTCTTGAGAGGCGCAAAATCCTGTGACATTGTGACTGAAAAAGAAGAAGAAAAACTATTCAATTGAAGTTGGTACGGTAGCTCAGGAATAACTGCAAGTTACAGATTGGGACCTTTAAAAAGATGTTCCATTTAAACTAGGCTAGAAGTACCCCGCCAAGCAACTGCCCATTTGGAATCATAGTGGAGGGGTCCTGCCGTCACCAGCCGGGAGCTCCAGGATGGCAGGGTTCGTTCCAAGCTGGCTAGGCCTGCTCCACCGTTGTCGGTCTTCGGAGGTCAGGACGGACCGACACGCTGTCATTACCACCAAGCAAGCCAGCGCGTGGATAGCTTCATTCGAGACACAGAGCTATTCCCACGACATTGGCCTGGTTATTACCCCGTCCAAAGATTTCACACGGTCAATCAAATACAACTAGAGCACTCCATCTATGTCCGCAACAATGCCTTCCGAACGCGAACTTCAAATCAGCCCTATCGTCCCCGAGTCGGTGGTCCATAACACAAAGGTGAGTTATTCTTGACATCGCTATATCCTGCGGCGTATTACTTGTCCTGCGAGTTCTGTTGGCTAACCTGTTGCGCGTAGGCTCTCTCCAACCTCCACAGTCTCACTGCATCTCTCTTCGGAGTCACCGCTGGCGTCCTTGGTCTAGAATCATACTACGGCTTCCTTATCTACATCGTCTTCTCTTTCATCACCACCTTCCTCTTCTACTTCCTCAAGGTTGCTCCCGAATCGCTTCCCAAGGGCCACGCTCCTCTTGACCCTTCCCGGTTTTTTCGCGGCCTCTTCGATTTCTGGATTGGCGGCATATTCAATGGAATTTCGGGCTTCGTCTTGACATGGACATTATTTTACGGCCTAGTTAGGGCATAGATAGTAGCATCAGGTACATGCGTGTATTTACGGCGTCTTTGGAGTTGTGATAAGAAACCTTTGGAAACGACGCTGTGACGTCTGAGAACAAACTTTATTTCGAAAAATGTCATACAAAAAACTAAAGCTAGAAATATCCGCTGGTGGTTCATCCTCTTAAACAAAACAAAAAACAGCACGCTCAAATGATTAATCAACAATCTCAACAACCTTACCAACAAACCCTTCTAACCCAGATCTATCCTGACTTCCCCCTTCTAACAACACAACTCGTGAACCCATCTCTATCCATTCTCGATGATGTAGCAGCTCTAAACCCATCTCAACCCCGTCCTTGGTCTGGTCAGGTTCCTTCTCGCTATTTAACTCGAGATCATCGTTGAGGTTGAATATCTCCTCCATCTCATCTGCTTCCTGCATGCTTGTTCCCCATCCGGTATTTTGGCGGGATATACGATGTACACGCGCCACCGTACGAATACTAGCGATGTAAATGTTTACAAAGGAACCGACTGGCAGGGTTTGGGCATCCAAATCGTCGAAAATAGCTGTGAACCCGCTTGCAGCTTGTAGTTTCAACCCAGTATCAGCCATGTGTTTTGACGGGATTGCCAAAATCATGCCACGACGTATTCGAGGGATTTCAATCGCGATGTTAGAGTTTGAGCTGTCATTCCTAGAACGACTCGGGCGTGGTTGGAACCTAAGACCGATTGATCCGGCCTGTCCAGCCTCGAGTGTCAAGACTGGAAGTCTCAAGTTGTGTATGCTGGAAATTTGGGCATCATGCCATTCCCCTGTAATAGTCGACGCAGACACGGCATTCTTCATCGCGATACGTGCTATTTCTGCCGAGGACGGGTGTGAAGCTGAAAGCCCGTAACTACCAGGGGATTGTCTGTCCTCGAGCGTCAATTCACGAAGTGCTTCATCATCGTCCGATGGGAAAGGCCCAATAACAATCTTGTCCCCAATGGAAAGTCGCCCAAATCTGAGGTGTCCCAACACCACAATACCTGGCTTGGCCTGTTCCCCAGGATTACAGGCCAAGCTACTATAAGATTCGGATAGACTCAAGGTGTGGTCAATATGAAAGAGGCACTTGGGCTGCTCCGGATTCAACGCCATTCCCACGTAATCTCGAGCAGTGGGCGGAGGTGGCAATGGCAGATTCTCCAAGAGTGCATGCAACAACCCGATCCCGTTCCCCTTGACGGCACTGGTAAATGCTATTGGGACATACTCCGTCATGTTTTCGCCCTCCGGAATTTCTTTGAATAAGTCTTTGACTTTGACAGAGTCATCGTCCGGTACTCGATCCGTATGCTTCCACTCCTTCTGGTCAGGTCGCAGGATTTTGGGTTTCCTTCCAGCGTCTTTAATAGCCGACAAAATTTTGTTCGTGGTTCTGGATAGGCTTTTCTTTGACGCGAGGTCGAGCTTGGTAATTACAACAGCTAGGGGAATGCCTAGCTTGAGTGAAAGCGTCAGGTGTGCTTTAACTAGATCAACTCCACCAGTTACCACTCCCAGAACATCTTGTGTTGATGGCATCGTCCCATAGCTCTTGAGCGCTACCTCGGTATCATCTGCAGCTAGACACAAGATGATCCAGTGTGGCGCCCAATTCATCAGCCCACGAAGGACTGTGCGGCGATATCTTGGATGACCAGCGGAATCGGAGACGAAGACCAGACGGCCACCTTCAGAACGATCGTGGATATCAACCCAAGACTCAATATTTCCATGACTGTAGTTAAGGATCGACCCATCTTTGTAGCCAATGAGTTCCTGGGCTATTGAGCTGGTTACTCCTGTAACCATTTCGTGCCGATGCTTGAGCAAACTCAGTCGACTATTGCCACGGCCATTGTCTAAGGCGCCTGAGGACAATGTTCCCAGTAAGCTTGACTTGCCTGACGTGGTCGGTCCAGTGAAAGTGACTCTCAATTGCGGCGTCATCGAACTACCACGACTGGGCACATCCATACTCTCGGTAGTCGACAGCTCGTCTCTATAAGAGCTGTCTCCTCCGTCTGCGGTCTCCGTAAAGCCAAGGTTGGGCTTGACCTCTGCTTCAGCAACCCACAGTTTACCGCTTCTGATAACCTCGTTTGGTGAGGTTATAAAACCGTCAATTATTTCCGTGGATTCAGTCCATTCGCAGTCGCCGACTACGACTCTTACACGAACATCAACAGTGCATCCTAAGCTCGCAGCCATGACTCTCAACGTTGCGAGACTCTCTTCCATCTCATCATTGGTGAGACCAACAAGGTTACCGTCGTCGGCAACACCTATTTCGTATATAGCCCCCCTAGACTCCTCCAAACCTGGAACAAGTTTGTTCAACTTGACAGGTGCAGTGAGATCGACGTTGTCATCAGGCAGTCTAGGGAGAGCCAGTTCCTTTGAGCTGGATGCATGATATGGGGACGACTGTTGTAGTCTCCATAAGAGTTGGGTTGTCAAATGCTGGAGCCTTTGTTGACGAGGCTGGCTAGAAGCAGCAGGAGAGGGGGTTGAGGGCTTGGCCAGTCGAGCATGGCGCGACTTGCCAGCGGTGCTCATACTCTTGAAGAGCCTTCTAGGCCGAAGAAGGAGATGAAGCTTGTATTCTATAGGACCTTCCTGTGGCTCCGCCTCGAGTTTGGTGAGTCCATATTCCGAAAGTAGTCCTGATTGGAGTTGCAGAGCTGATGTCGAAGCCTCTGAGCCTGCGCCATGGCCATTCTCGTCCTTGCTCGACTCTCTCAGCTTCTTCCAAGGAGAGTGGACCCTTGGAGGGTCAGGGTCGTAAGTGAATACTGAAGCCATAGTTACGCTTCTGTCGATAGAAAGCTCCCAAGTAAGAAGCTAGGTCAGGACTATTGATAGGATGATATCGAGTAGTGATTCAGGATATTGGTAAAGACGTGCGCGGCAGGAGATATGATAACAGAGCGAAATATCTAGTAGCAAGAAAAAGGAATGCTAAGTTTATTCGGATTATCATCTTGTTGGTTTTGTTGAAAGGTTTTGTGAGTTGTTTCAAGAGTGCGGCGATAATGGATCGATCACGACTCTGAGAAGGCTGGGTTGGGGCGGTCAGTTGCCAGCTCAGGAGACAAAAAGCATGACGTCGATTAAGAGTAGGGAATCTGCGATGTAGATAGATTTGGCTGGGGTTGGTATTGGGATTTGGTTTGGGATGATAGAGACACCTTTTTAATGAGTCTACGGCAGTCGAGTGAAATCAAAAGTCTATCTTGCTGACTGAACCAGAACGGGAGCGAGTCAGAGGTGACGCATCGGCCAAGCGACCAATCATGGAAGCTTCAAGAGAAACCTGGTATACCGTGATCGCCTCAATGGTCCTTGAATCGATAACTGTTGTCTCGGGCTCTCGGCGATGTAGGCGGGGTCTTTAGCGGGTACCGTTAGTGGATCAAGGCCGCTCTGGGGTATTGCTTTAGAATGCCCCAAAAACAAAGAAACCTAAACTAAGGACCAGAATATGAATGAGTATTTGCGAAATTTCCCACGGCATTATTACCGTAACTTGATCAAGATAATAGCCCCCTTGTCGAGTATTCGGAGGGTCTGCACTCTTCAGAGTAGGGCTGATTCTTACACTATACCTCTAAATCATGAATCACCAGCCAAATCTTTCGAAAAAGAGTCCAGCCTTCTTTCTGTCAGACTACTGCAAGCTCTTAGACGTGGACCTTCATGGTGAGCACGTGATGTTTTCCAAATTGCAGCGATCATTGAACCAAATGAACAACACAGGGTTGGTCTTAGGAGGGCGAGCATTCACTGCAGATACCTAAAGATAATCGTCGATGTCGCCATCGCTGTCACTTAAAAGCCTTACCCTGCATCACTCTTACACTGCTCTCGGCTGACGACTACAACTAATTGATATCCTCTTCTCAAAAAACGGTGATTTAATTAAGTCGGAGTCTAGAAGAGTTAGAATCAACCCCATGTCCACATTATCTCGAACAGTCTCCATTGTATCAGACTAATTGCTCAGTATTCATTCCAATGCCTTTCTAGAACAAGCTTTGTGGAATGTAAGTCGACAGTTGTCCGTCGGGCTCCACAAGTGAAACTATATTGATACAGGAGTTTCGTTTATTAATACCCATCAAACAATAGCTTGACAGGCTTGGTTCACCTTTGTTTCCATGCGAGCTATCCTCAAATCCTCTACCTCACTTCAGCGAAGATAAGCCTCACACGGATTGAAGAATGCTAAGCAAGTACTGCACCTCTCTGAGCTTTCTAGCCTGACTAGACCTATCTGTAAACGTCGGCGCCGCCACGGGCTGACGCAAAAAAAGCGCTGAGCCACTCCCTCGGGATAGTAGTAGCCACGTACATACATGCCTCACTCGTGAGAAGTTGTATGCTTAAATTTGAAATAATCTTGTGATGCATTACCTAGTGTTGTAAGACCCGAATAGTAACCTGGTAAATAAAACAAATAGATTCAAGAGTTCAGGGACTTGCATCTAGGGGTTCCAAGTTGCGGCTGCAATCTGCAAGGCCGGGCAGGGGCTGGAATGGAACTAAGGGTCCAGGCGTGTACATTGAACTTCAGGCGCTTGTTGGGCGCCTATTGCACAGCAAGAAAACATCCAATGTGCCTTGCAAAACCAAACCTTACAGGCTCTGTCAGTTTTGGCTTGACGAGCGTCTGATCCATCCCCGAAACGATACCTGAATTAATGGGTTAGTAGCCACGCCACTACATGCGTCCACCCCATGATAAAAGGTACATGGAACGTAGGTTACAGTCAGGCATAGTTTTAGGTAGTGCCTTATACGAGGACCT
Source organism: Fusarium tricinctum (assembly GCA_020744515.1). Taxonomy (NCBI): domain Eukaryota; kingdom Fungi; phylum Ascomycota; class Sordariomycetes; order Hypocreales; family Nectriaceae; genus Fusarium; species Fusarium tricinctum. The sequence continues at coordinate 4,782,223 of JAGPXF010000002.1, read as the reverse complement.
GGGGGGACACCGCCCGCCAGGCTACCTCAATGGAAGGCCCGCATCAATCCATCGGCACCTAAAGTTAGCACTCAGGCACTGCAGGTAAGCACTCTCATAAGGCAGCGCTACCGTCCTCTTCTCCTTTCAGCTTCCTACTCTTGTATTTCACGTTTTCTTTTCCTATCAAGACTGCCATAATTTTCTCGAACATCATTCCAATTTCGCTTCATACACATTCAACACATTCGGCCATGAAGAAGTTTGGCTTTGGAAAGAAAGGCGACGACGGCGACGATGCCAGCCGCCACGCTCTTTTTGGTCGCAAGAAGTCGTCTCAATCCGTCTCCTCCGATAATCCCTACGCCAAACAAGGCGGCAAAGATCCGTACGCCGACGATGCGAAATACGCCAACGTAACTCCTTACCAGCAAGCCCGCGCTGGCGTCAACAACGCTCCTGGAGGCCCCGGAGGTCCTGGCGCCCAGTCTTACAATGCTCCCTCTCCCTCTCCTGCCCAAGGAGGCCACAGCCCTCAACCCCCGAGCGGATACGGTGCTGATCGATATGGATCCGGCGGTGGTTACGGCGGAAACCGATACGGCGATGCTGCTCCACAGAACCGATATAATAACGCTGGCCCGGCTCCTGGTGCAAGAGGTCCTGGTGGCTATGGTGGTTTTGGTCCCAGCGAACCTGACAGCAACCGAGATAACTTGTTCGCCGGTGCTCAGGAACGTCAAGCCCAGAAGCAGCCCGCCACCAATGAACCACAATCAGGAGCCGCTGGTGGCTCGTATGGTGGTTACGGCGAGGAGCGCGAGTTGACGGCTGAGGAGCAAGAAGAAATTGAATATCAGTCAATTCTTGCCGAGAAGCGACAACTTCAGCAGGACAGCGCATCCTCAGTTAATCGATCAGTGCAAATGGCCCGACAAGCCAATGAAGTCGGTCGAGCCACCCTTGCTCGTCTGGGAGCTCAGGGCGAGCGTCTGAACAATACTGAAAAGCATCTTGATCTGGCTGCTAACCAGAACAAGATCGCCCAGGATCGGGCTGCTGAACTCAAGACACTCAATGGCAGCATGTTCGCCGTTCATGTTAGCAACCCCTTCACTTCCAAACAGCGCAAGTTGAAGGCGGACGAGGAAGTTATGACACGTCACCGAAACGAACGAGAACAGCGAGAGGCAACTCGCCGTGACGGTTTCCAAGCCAACCAGCGTATGGAGAGCAATTTCAAAGAAATAGGCAGCGCTGCCCGACCACGACAGCAACCCCGCAAGAAGGATTACGGCAAGTTCAACCTAGACGATGAGGAGGGAGCGGATGAGCTGGAGGACCAGATCGATGATGGTATCGAAGAACTCTCAGGACAGGTGTCCATGATGAACATGGTTGGCAGAGCCATTGGCAAGGAGGTTGACACGCAGAATAAGCAGATCGACCGAATTATGAACAAGGCAAGTGACCCCTTTCAAAACATTACTCACATGATCATATTACTAACATCTAAAACAGAGCGATGCTGTTGATGATGCCACGAGAATGAACCGAGAACGCTTGGCCCGTATCAAGTAAGGGCTCATGCACAATATGAAGACGGGATAGAATTTGTTAGGACAGGAAGAACGAGCGCATTCAGATTTAATTCGCCCTTTTGAGGCACATCCACCAAATAATCGATGGTCAGTCCTGCTTTGCTGTGGGCCAAACATATAAGCCAAGTAAAGGATACGGATCTTAGGGGCATGGTAAGGGATATGTATGCAATGAGAACTAAACGTCTTTCAAACACAACCCATTAGTATGAAAGTTACTCCTCAATAATTGATATGTTGTGTTCTCTATACTTGATATGATTAGCTTACATCAAAATCAAGGCCAGTTCGACCCGATTGTGATGGCTTTATTGAGCTACTCAGAGCAATATGCATACTTGCGAGATGATGAACATCAGCCGAGAGGGAAACTATACTCGAAGAATTCTTCTTGACCAGGATTTGTTGACATGAGCAGCTGGTGCTGAACAGGCAATAAGCCTGTGTGATGTTATGAACTTTAATGAATCTATCTATAATTGTGTTATCTGGCAATTGCAAAATTATCTCAAATTGTCAAAAGAAAAACACTGTACTTTCTCTACGCAGCAGCCTAGGACTAAGTTTTAGAAGATATATTGTATCAAACAATACTCTGAGAACCTCATAAGTGATATGCGGATACATACTGATGTCAGTGGGTTGTCAATAGCTACCATAGGGGCGTGAAAACCTGCAGTTTCCTACCCTTTTTTAACCTTGCCTGGTCCAGGATTCAAAAGTCTTCAACTATTCTCAAGAATGTTTCGAATCATATGAGTAGAGAAGTACATAATTCCCCAAGTTAGAAGACGATGGTTTATACTCCGTACAGATTCTATATTTCTGTGCCATTACTTTAAATAGGCGACTCGGGAATGTACAGTGTTCGGATTTCCGGCACTGTGGTTCACTGACAAGCTTCACTGAAAATTTCACCTGTTAAAGTCACAGCCTTCAACTCAAATCAAACATCTACATAATGACGACCGAGAACTCCGCTCCTCCGGCCAAGAGGAGAAAAACCAAGACCAAAGACCCAAATGTTATTACGATAGGAGGGAAGACCATTTCCCTCGAAGGATACCTCACTGCACCTGCACCCAAACCAGAGAAAGTCGCGGCCCCCGCGGCACCAACTGTTGCTGCTGAGCCAGAGAAGGAGGGAAAGGAGGGAAAGGAGGGAAAGGAGAGAAAAGAAATTCATCTTTCTGAGAGGCTCAGAAGAAACTTTAAAGATCGCCAAAATGAGAAATCGCGAAGTCGAGAGGACCCAAAGTTGCTCAAGACACGCAAACAGCTTCCAATATGGCAATATCGCGAGGAGATCCAGCAGGCGCTGCGAAAGTCCGGCAGCGATGTTCTTGTTTTAGTGGGTGAAACAGGTTCGGGAAAAAGTACACAGGTCCCCCAGTTTCTCTACCAGGAGCCTTGGTGTAAACGCCAAAAGCTCAAGATCGCTGGGTCAGACGATGAGATTTCCGTGGGCGGTATGGTCGCCATTACGCAGCCCCGAAGAGTCGCTGCGACGACTTTGGCCCACCGAGTTTCTCAAGAAGCCGGCACACCGTTAGGAAAGGGACGACAAGATGGCCTAGTCGGTTATTCAGTTCGATTCGATCACCAGGTTCCCAAGGGATCAAGGATCAAGTTTTTGACCGAGGGAATGTTGCTCCAGGAATTGTTGCGAGATCCTAATCTTCGAAATTACAGTGCTATTGTGGTTGATGAAATCCACGAGCGAAGTCTCGATGTCGATCTACTGGTCGGATTTCTCAAGCAGATTCTTGCTAGTGACTTATCTGGCCGTGGTGGCATTCCCCTCAAGGTGGTCATCATGAGTGCGACAGCAGATGTTGAGGGCATCCAAGAGTTTTTCAAGGATGTTCGGCCCAATAAGGAAGGCGAGGAGACGCTTCAGGTCCTCAAGATCAAAGGACGACAATATCCTGTTACGGTTCATCATGAGCCACGGCCTGTTCCCGATATCCAGGATGCACTTCTGAAAACGATCTATAAAATTCACTTGCAGGAGCAACTCCCTGGAGACATTCTCGCTTTCCTGACAGGTCAAGAAGAGATCGAGGCGGCGCAAAAGCTGATCGAAGAATACGCAGCAACCCTAGCCTCAAATGTACCCAAGATCAAGGTTTTCCCCCTGTACGGTCAGCTATCGATGGACGCGCAACGCGAAGCTTTCCTGCCTGTCAAGGCATCTTTTACTCGAAAGATTGTGCTGGCGACAAATATTGCCGAGACATCAGTCACCGTTCCTGGAGTCAGGTATGTGGTGGATTGTGGCAAAGCCAAGGTGAAGCAATACCGCGCGCGACTGGGCATGGAATCCCTCCTCGCCAAACCCATTTCCAAATCGTCTGCCGTGCAAAGAACTGGTCGTGCCGGTCGAGAGGGCCCAGGTAAATGCTTCCGATTGTACCCAGAGGCGGCCTTCAAGACTCTGCAAGATTCTGATCTTCCAGAGATCCTCCGCAACGATGTACTGGGAGCAGTCCTAACCATGAAAGCACGCGGAATCCAGGATGTTCTTGCTTTCCCCCTCATGGATCCACCAGAAACAGAAGCCATCGAGAAGGCTCTGATCCATTTGCATTTCCTGGGTGCGCTGAACGATGATGGCAGTATCACAACAGTTGGTGAAACCATGGCCCGATTCCCCATTTCTGCACCTCTGGGAGCTGTGATTCTTGCTGCTGCCAATCCCGAGTTTGACTGTCTGATCGAAGCAATCGACATTATCTCATGCATCACTTCTGGAGAGGATATTTTCCTGAGTATCCAATCTGAAGAAGCCCAGGAAGAGGTAGAAACTTTCAGAAAGGAGCTTCAGCGCCGCGAAGGAGATATCATCACGTATCTTACTACCATCCAGCAGTACACGGCGGAGAATGCAGACAGGGTGAACTGGTGCAAACAACGAAAGATCAACATGCGCAACATGAAACAGGCCTTGAACATCAGAAGGCAGCTTCGCGGCATGTGTCTCAAAGAGAGGTTATTGGACGAGGCCCCGCCGGCCGATCCCCAGCCATTCGTTCCCATCTCTCCAGAACGCGCTGAGCAAGTCCTCAAGTGCTTCCTGCGAGGTTTCGCTCTCAAGACTGCTATGTTAGCCCCAGACGGGAGCTTTGTTACAGTTCAAGGCAAGCACGTTGTTGCTATCCATCCCGCCAGCGTATTGCATGGTCAGAAGAAAGAGGCTATCATGTTCCTCGAGCATGTTTACACCAATAAAAACTACGCCAAGAAGGTCAGCTCTATTCAGGCGGCGTGGATTGCTGAGGCTTTAGAGAAGTAGACCATCGGACGACAAGGGGTATAGATGTATGGGTTGAGAAGATAAAGGCACAATATAGATTATTATTTAATGAAATTTACTACATCTATCACCCACATTATCTTGTGATCAGTCGCGGCCGAGCTATTGAGGTTTGGAAAATCTTGCAAGAGCAGCAGTTAGCTATTGTTATAGAAAGGGCGTTGTACAGTGGTTCTAAATAGGATCTGGGATATGTCTATGAATCCTGCTCGCCACCCTCTTTATCTCTAGCTTGAATGGCCTGCATCAGCTCATACAATTGCTGTATTTGCTCATCTGTCAAGTTGTTAGTGGCCGTTCTCAAGACGATACCTAGTCTTACTCACCACTCATCTTGGACAGCTTCTGCTCATCCAACTTATCGCCCACCCATTGATCACCCTCAATCTTTTGCGCATACATCTGCCACTCGGTCAAGAAGCCAATCTGATCACCGGTTAACATATGGCTCCCTTGATGTTATCTCTCAACAATTACATACCAGATGTGCCGGGTTGTCCACCTTTCTGTGCGCTCTAAACTCGGCCTTGATGTACTCGTCTCCAAGCAGTCTCATCTCAGCAGGTAAATGTTTGCGATGCGCACGGAAAAGACGGCGATACAATGGGATAGGAGGTAGCAAGGCCGTGGGGTTTGCCTTTAGTCCGCGCTGAGTATTGGCTGCTGATGCCAGCCTTATCAGGGACTGACGCATTGTGGAATGAGAGATGGAAAATTTATATGAGATTATGTAAGATTTATTTGTAGAAATAAACGCTCGACTGTAGTGGCGTTGTCAGTTAAAAGTGAGTCGTCAAAGTTGATGACGGACAGAATCGCGGGAGTTGACGAGATTCTCAAGGCACAGTGCCCGGCACATTATCACTATCACCTCTGAAGCCCCACTACACAGTGCACACACTCGCAACTTTTCATGCCTATCAAAGTCTTCGAGTCCTTCACATAGAAAACAAGCAAGTTGTACAACTTCACTCACCATGTCTTTTTCGTTTGGCTTCGCCGGTGACGATATATCCGACGACGAGCAGGCTTCCTCTGTTGTCAAGCCTGACCCTACTCCCGCTTCCACCAGCAGCGCATTTCCTGTTCCTGGCAAGCCTCAGCTCCCACCAACCGTGCATCAACTGTCCGATCTTCTCGCTCAGCTACCGTCCAAGATCGCCTACAGTCTCCTAAATGTTACGCTTGACGATGGTACCACCATCCAACTGCCGCGGAGGGAGCTGTGGGACGTGAGAGTGCAGCTGATGGCAGAGGAGGAAGATGTTGCCGGTGCGCAGTCTGAGGGTCTGGGCAGTCATGATGTGAAGACGGGTGTTTATGAGGGCGGTTTCAAGAGCTGGGAAAGCAGTGTTGACCTTGTCAAAGTGCTGGCTGCTAACAAGGCTATATCTGCGCTAGAGCAGAGGCCTTTCCGAGTTATGGAGGTATGTAAAATTGACTTAGATGTGCAATGTGCTATATCTAACCCCTTCGCCAACAGCTTGGATGCGGTACTGCTCTGCCATCCTTGGCCGTCTTCCAATGGGCCATGACCTCAGCGTCAGAAAAGAAACCTCTGTCTCTGATCCTGGCGGATTACAACCCTTCCGTTCTCCAACTAGTCACTCTTCCCAACTTCATCCTCTCATGGGCCCTAAACAACTCCCAGTTGCCCGCTCTTCAAGAAGCCTTCTCAATTGAGGGAGAAGTCGAGCTTGGCCCTGATGTTCTCGCTGCTTTCCAACAGGCTCTCATGGAATCGAACGTCACGCTCTCTTTCGTGTCTGGCGCTTGGTCCCAGGATTTTGTCGATCTAATCTATACCCTACCTTCCGGAGACGGCCAGCCAAGCAGTACACTGCTTCTCGGTGCAGAGACAATCTACTCTCCGTTCGCGCTTCAGGCCTTCCTTGAAACTCTCTTCTTGATTCTGGAGAAAGAGCGGGACACCGAGGGCAGTGAAGCAGGTGCGTATATAGGAGCGAAACGCCTGTATTTCGGCGTTGGCGGTTCGCTGGATGACTTCATCGATAAGGCACGGCAGAAGGGGGCCAAGGTAGAGCAGTTAAGAGAAGAGACAGAGGGAGTGCGACGTGGCGTCGTTCAGTGTGTTCTAGAACACACATAGACAGCACAAACTCTATGCAACAATCAAAACAAGATATTAAGTAATCTGTACATTTCTGAACTCTACGTAAAAGAGTAAAAGAACAAGATGATATCTACTGAAAACAATATGGGTATTTGCCGCCCCTAAAACGCCGTTACTAAGGCGTGAGCCAATCGCAGGGAGGAACCTCCAAGTTCAGGCAAGCACTCCAACAGAAGTACCCTATCTTGCCTGCCAACATGCGTGACTGTTTTTGACACTACTTGCTCTTCTTCTGGAACTTCTCAGCACACACCGGACAGTACCAAGTCCCGTTTGGCTCGCTCTTGAGTCCAACACAAGACCAGTGAAACCACTCATAAGGACAATTATCGTTGTCGCACGCCACCATGTCGCCGTAGCTAACGTTATGGCAAAGGCAATACTTCTTGTCGTCACCCCCCTCTTCGTCGTCATCATCAGCATCTCCTAAAATATCGTCGCCGTCAACATCCTTGCCATCCGCTACGGGCGTACCTCTTGACCGACCATCAGCGCCTTCCTCGTCTTCCCCACTGCCACTGTCGACATCCGAAAGCTCACTATCGTTCGTTGCCGCAGGCGAGTTCCTATTCGAGGCCTTCTTCACTCGTGACAAATTCGACTTATGTGGGATCTTCTTCCGTGCCCCGCCGGTGGGTGTACCGCGGCGACTGTTGCCCATTCCTATCGACTTGACAGAGCCAGCTCTTGGGCCCGCGCTACCCGCTCTCGCAAGACCAGATCCTCCGACTGCACCGCCCTTAGGAGTGCCCGGTCCGAGTGAAGAATGTCTTGCCAAGCCACTTGATGCAGTTGATACAGTTCCTAAAGCAGGGTTCACGCGAGGGGCACGCTTCGTTATAGGTCCTGCTGAACCTTCTCTCTGTCTGTTTAGAATTATGCTGGCTGCGGGTGTTGCCGGGGCGGACGCGGCGTGTTGCTGGGCTTGAGCATGACGGACATTCGGATGATTCGGAAGTCGAGCTAGTGTAGGGTTGGACGAGGCTTGCGCAGCGGCAAGGGGGGTAGAAGGGCCAGCGGCAGTCGTCATATGGCTCGCTGGATTGATAGCACGGATCGAGGGGGCTGTGTGGTTTGCTGCGCTCGGTCGGAGCAAAGAAGGGACTTCGTCAGGATCGGTGAAACCAGGTTCTGCTCGGTCGTAAAGCAACTTGACTTGAACGTCCAAGTTTCGCAAATGTTTATCTACTATGAGCTGCATCTTTTGGCACAAGGCGATCTTCTCTTGTGATAGCTGGTCGGCTCGCACGAAGTTCTCTCGAACCTGCGCCCGAAGCAGGTCCTCCTTAGGGTTTGGCTCATGGCTTCCATTCGTCTTGATCCATTTCTGTATCTTTCCGTCACGGTCCTCAATCGTACGTATACACTCGTTGTATTGACGGTCCTTGTCGGCTACCTCTTCTTGCATGAAACGGATCTCTTCGGGGAGGTTCTGGACGCGGTTGATCCAGTCGTCGAGGATCAAGCCGGGGTCGAGGGGTTCGGCTTGAGGCATCCTCTTGACGAAGTCAATGGACAAGTCGTCTCTAGGCATGATTGTTAATGATGGGAAGGTCGCGTGGCAAGTGCTAAGAGAGGAATGTGACAGCGTCGAAGCCCTCGAGACCTGTAAGACAAGCCAAACAGATGTGTGACACTATGCCGCAAGGCCACAATGGAAGCGGATGAAAATAAGCAAAAAGGATAGCCAAGCAGACGGAGACGATCTGATGATTCTGGCCTAGTCGAGACAAGGCAAGGCACGACAAGATAAGGACACTGAACCCAAAGTGGTCCGATCTGACGGATATAAATCCGATGCCAAAACTGCAGAGGGTAGAGTAGAGTAGAGTAGAGGCCAAATAAAGTAGAATAGAATAGAAGGGAACAGAGTAGAGCAGGGGCAGGGTGTGGTTATCGCGAGCAAACTGCAAAACAGTATGCGATAGAAATGAACGGATAAATTGGTTTGTTTTGGTTCAAGACGAAGATGAAGTAACCAAGTTCAAAGAAGAACGCAGAGAGCAACTCGACATGAATGACTCGGCTCGGCTCACCTCGATACCCACTTCCTCGCTTGTCCTTTCTTTTTGACGTGAGAGAAGTGGAAGTCGCGGTGCTCTGCTCTGCTTTGCTCGATCACAGCAGCCGCGAACGTGTTCTCCTTGTGGGCGCTTTCTTTGAACACGAGAATGATATTGATGTCGGGGTTAAAAGAGGATGAGAGAGAGAGAGAGAGATGTGGAGGGGTTAGTTGGTGTAAGTTTTTGAGAAGGACCAAAAGAAGCGTCCAGTGACGTCTCATCAGCCTCTCCCCCATCTTCCTCAGCCACATATTGAGGTGAGTGCTAGCACGTATCTGGTATAGACCCAGACGAACTCCACTAGAAAGGCCCAGGCTGCAGGTTGATTCCTGGCGATTTGCTCCGCAGCAAAGTACTCGCAAGTCTCTGAGCTCTGTAAAGTCCCTGTCTTACAGGCAACTCTTCCTCAAATACACCTAACTCTACTTTACAGTCTGTCCCCATTTCACCAACCACACAGTTCACAGGGTTCTGCCTGCAGTTGCCAACCGCCTGCATTTGTCCATTTTCGACACTTGAGAATTGAAGCTATCCATTTTACCACCTACATCATCAACCTTACCACACAACCTATTTGCCATATGCTCTTCAAGGAATAGCGTTCGGGAGACCATCACATTATCTTCATATCATCACAGCCCATATCCCAGTCTCCATCGTTCTCTGTTCAAGCCGAGGCGAGACATTGGACTCACAAAAACCGCTTACTCAGTCACTCACCAACCAACGGCATCGCATTTTGACTTCTGAGAGATATCAAACTACTATTTATACGTTCGCCATCATGGACATAGACACTTATAGGTATCGGGTACCTAAGCCTAATTACCTCCCACACATTGCAGACGAGGACCGTGATAATTCTGTTGTCGAAGAGTTCACCAATACGCCACTGGGTCTTGCGAGTGAGATGGACAATGCCAAATTCTACAACAAATGCAAACGTCTGGCCGAGGACTCTGGTATCACCAAACCTAAAGGATACAATGTTTCCTTCCACTGCAATCCGGACATCGAGAAGCATCACTTTGGCGTCACTCATCCTATGAAACCCTGGCGGTTAACTCTTTCCAAGAGTCTTATCTACTCTTACGGCATGTCCTTCGCCATGGACAACTATATCTCCAGAGCTGCAACATACGAGGAACTGGCGGAATTTCACTCTTCCGACTATCTAGATTTTCTTGGCACAGTACTGCCTGAGCCGGTACCCAGGGATCTGGAAAATCAGGGAGTAGACCTCAAGTTTAATCTAGGTGGTTCCGACTGTCCCCTCTTTGATGGACTGTTCAACTATTGCTCGCTGTCTGCCGGTGGATCTCTTGATGCTGCCAGAAAGATCTGCTCCAAACAGTCCGATATTGCTATCTCCTGGGGCGGCGGTCTTCATCATGCCAAGAGGTCTGAAGCCTCCGGTTTCTGCTACATCAACGACATTGTGATTGCCATTCTTGAGCTCCTACGCCACTACCCCCGAGTTCTGTATATCGACATTGACGTACATCACGGCGACGGAGTCGAGGAGGCATTTTTCTCAACCGACAGAGTTATGACGGTCTCATTTCACAAGTATGATCCCAATAACTTCTTCCCCGGTACCGGGGCTCTCGATGACAACGGTCCGCAAAGCGAGCATAACCCAGGCTCGCACCATGCTTTCAATGTACCGCTCAACGACGGCATCACTGACGAGCAATACGACCACTTGTTCAATACAGTGATCGGCAAAATCGTGGAAAAGTTCAGACCGGGCGCCATCGCTTTGCAGTGTGGTGCGGATTCTTTGGCTGGCGATCGGCTTGGTAGGTTCAATCTGCAGGTCCAAGGCCATGGAGCTTGCGTCAAATTCTGCAAGGAGATGGGAATTCCCATGATCCTGTTCGGAGGTGGAGGATATACCCCGCGCAACGTGGCCAGGGCATGGACTTACGAGACGAGTATTGCTATCAATGCCCAAGACAAGATCAGCACCATTCTTCCGGAGCATGCTCCTTGGCGCGATCACTTCCGGCAGGATACCCTTTTTCCTACTCTTGAGCAGATTCTCGGCGAACCCAGAGTGAACAAGAACACTGCAAAACGCTTACAGGAAATCGTTCAGCACGTTACAGAACAACTTCGGTTTGTGGAGGCAGCACCAAGCGTCCAGTTACAAACAATACCGCCTGATCTTGGCGGTATAAGAGACGAAGTCGAGGACCGGCTCAAGGAGGAGAACGACGAGAGGCGAGACGAGGTTCGCAGAGCACGAGAAGCTGCGGTAGGAACTGCCATGCAACTCTAGAACCCATCCACCACAACGTTCACCGTTCATACGCCCCCAAGTAGGGCTAAAGTGGACCATGATGATCATGCTCATGGTCCTGGTCATTAAAAACGTGGCGTCTTAATGTCTCCGATAAAGCTTGAGTAGGATCTGGCCATCTTATGCCGAGTCAGCCAAGCTTCCTGGAGGAGCCGTCATGAAGGGCTGAAAAGATCAATTGCCCGAAGACAACACCTGTCGACGATCATTACGGCAACGGCGCTTCAAATAAGGATGCCCTTAATCTCCCGCTTGCAAGCCGGTTCACTCTCGACCCACTATCTGACATTTAGCCTTACTATATATAGGTAGAGCACTCTGGATCCTTGACATATGACCACTAAACAAGCCATTACTCAGAAACACGACTTTGTCAGTACATAATTGTTGCTTCTTGCAGCACCATGTTCCACAAAATCAATCCTTCTGCACTCACCTTCCGAAGCTGGCATCTTGAAGCAATGGGCTTGTTATACCTTGTATTTGACAAGGTACTTAACATGAGGTAGTCAACAATCGAACGATAGGATCTAGTCATGATGATCAATATAGCATCTCCACCATCACCTTTATCATCAAAGCCTTTGTTTCCCAAGACTGTCATTACTATCTCTCGTCGCAGCGTCAAGACTGCCTGCCTAGTTTGCCTCATCTATATCCACACCTATCCTAGTTAGGACTTAATTTTCGCTGCTTACTTCAACTGTCACCAGACTGCAGACTGCAGACATTTATCTTATCCTCTTCGACACCTGGTTTCTGCTCCTACATTTCAGCATCAGCAACCATGGTTACTTTTAACAAAATTGCACTCACTGCATTGGCTTTCGGTGGTTCTGTAAGCGCTCGTCGTAAGGGCGAATGCCGTGTTGCTGACCATGTCAAGACTGTAATTGCAGAGCCAAAGCCCGCAGCCAAAGCCTCTTCTCCTTCATCTTTTGGACTCTCCGACTTCAAACCTGGCGTTCAATGGGAGATCGTTATTCACGAGCCTATCAAGCATGACAGCGCCGCCGACTTAATCCCATCAAAGGCCAAGGTTTGGGACATTGATATGGGGCATGCTCGTCGTTATCCTGAGATTGTTCCTCTACTCAAGGTAGGCATATGGTGTTGGATACCACTGAGAAGAACCTGACTGACTAACCAACTATGCAAATAGAGCGCTGGCAAATTCGTCATCTGTTACTTCAACGCCGGAGCTGTCCAGGCTTGGGACGACGACAAAGACAAATTTCCCAAGGCCGTTATTGGACACTCGTTGGCCTATCCTTACGATAGCGAAGAGTGGTACCTCGACATTCGTGACTCAACTGTGCTGAAGCTCCAAAAAGCACGTCTTGATGTTGCCTCCAAGATCGGATGCGATGCTGTTGATCCCGACAATGTCGATGCCTGGCAGCAGGATGAAGAGGATCCTACAGGCTTCAAGCTGAAGTCATCTGACTACACCAAGTACCTTAAGAGTCTTGCTCAGTACGCCCACTCTATCAAGACTAAGGACGGCAACCCGCTCCTTGTTGGCCAGAAGAATGCGCCAGAAATTGCAGATGACCTAGTCTCGTCTCTTGATTTTGCTGTCCTTGAGTCCTGCCGCGGAACTACCGACCCCGAAGAGGAGAACTGGCCCTTCTGCGAGGACTTCCAGACATATATTGATGCTGGCAAGCCTGTGCTCCAGATCGAGTATCCTCCTTCTGTCGAGAAGACAGGCAAGCTCAGTTCATCCGACAAGACCTATTACTGTACGCCCAAGGAGGAGGATAAGGGTTTTAGCAAGATTATTAAGTGGGCTTCTGCTCAACTTGACGGCTGGGGCCAGTACTGTGGCGAGGAGCCTTTTCGCACTCCTGTTATTAAGGAGTAAAGTTCTGTATAGGTGAAGGTACTTCGGCTTCTGGTATATTTTCTCGGCTGTTGGCATCGAATTGAACCTAGATGTTAGGGTGTGTAACTAGTAGTATTCTCAATGCATATATATATATGCCATATCCGGTCGTTTACAGCGTTTATTCGAAGTGCTGCGCCGTACAAATCAGTGTCTGCTATCAAAGCTGTTTGGGAGCGAGACTTCAATCCCTTTCTCTGCTAGTCCGTATATCTCATTGCGATGACCTAACTTAATAGCTACAGCGCCAGGGAATGCGCGTTTCCAAGAGTCTTGACTCCTTGTGCAGCCATAGAGTCTTGAAACTATGTATCTGATAGATAGATTCCGTTAAGAAGAAAAGTAAGCACATTGATTGGAGCATGTTGTATGTCAATTCATGTTCAGTGTAAGTAAGTCACGTCACCGATATTCAACCCCGATATTGGATCTAAAGGATGGGGGAGTGCAAGACTTAGGAAGCCAGTATTAAGTCACAAAGAAAGGAGATATTGTAATAATATTCATGTCAAAATCTTGTGATCATGTTGTTCATTTATATAAATGCAGGTTCTGGTTAACATTCTAGTGTCAGACGCTATGCTCCCCACATGCAAAATATGTACGTGATATATCCACACAAAACGCAAAAAACATACAACAGCGGGGATTCGCTGGTCGTCACCGACCCAACTACTAATCCGCCGGTTAGTGGCTTGACTATGGGAGAGCGGACGGGATCCCGTATTTTCCACTACCTTTGGTCGTATGTGCTAGGTAATCCATTTGTTTTAAAGTATATTCGAAAGCTTTGGTGACATCGACAGAGACAAGTCTCCAAGTTGAGGGTGTGAGAAGGTAGAACTAATGGGGGTGGTTCACCAACCCATAGGTGCAATCGAATTCTCATATTATTGCGTTATACCCGCTCTGGCCTTTTGCTGCATCTTCCGAAGCCTCACTGCAACAAACACAACAAGCGCAACGCCGATGGCAAGGCCTATGACCAGAAGCATGATATCAACGGGCACCGGGTTACCGTTGAATGTTTGGTGAAAAAGAACATCAAGGCCAGATTGGGAAAAGTTTAATAAGCCAGAGAGGCAAATGATAAGTCCGTAGACGGTTCCGAATGTTCGGAAGCCAAACACCTTGGCGCTGTAGTCTGACACGGCAGTGTAGTAGAACGGGCGGTAAAGAACGAATAGAACGATACCGGCGTATGCTGCCCACTCATATGGTAGGACACCCAGGATTCCGATGAGTGTACCGCATGCGACGAGGGCTGCCAGCACCAAGACGGTACTGACGTGATCAAGAGCTGTCCCAATAAAGGGGATGGCGAAGATTCCACCAGCTGGCAGGGCGACGTCAAAGAAGGTGTTGATCCTCACAGCAACTTCATGGTCCCCGAAGATGGCTTCGTACTGTGGTCGGATCGTGGCAACGAAGAAGTTGATACGCGTCATCTGAACAACAGTGAAGAGGCAGATAAGTATGAACCACGGAGACCGGATCTGCTCGAGGACAGTGCGGTCGTGGAGAACTCCCCAGACACCAGATGCAACATGCTTTCGCTCCTTGGCTTCAACTTGCTCGTCACCTTTGGATGATCCAAGGAGGTTCTCAATGTCATGAACCACTGCTTCGCGTCGCTCTCTCTCCTCACGTCGCTCATCACGGAGCAGCGCCGTGTGCTCGTCAATCTCCTGCTGGGTGCTTGTTGTCGAGTGAATAACGATGTTCTCGTCCGCCTCGGCAGCTTGATCGACAAGTTCTCCAACCGTTTTGTAAGATTGTCCAGGCATGATGAAAATCTGGCTGACAAAGATCACGGCAGGGACTATCAAGTAAACAAGGAAGAAGCTACGCAAAGTGAATCCTCCGTCAGTGGCGTTGTAAATCAAGCGGTAAATGAGAAACAATGCGCTCGATGAATCAAAAGCACCGGTCAAGAGCGCAAGAATGAGACCCGAGTGTCGTGGGAAAGCATTGGAGAGCTGGAAAGACGAGATATACGTGAACGGACCGCCGAGAGCAAGGAACAGGTAGCCTGGAAGGAGACCATCAAAGGGTAGCGCTTTGGCATATGCCATGAGCAACGTGCCTATCGTCAGGAAAAGGCATCCAAGCAAGCCACATACGCGAGGACCGAAGTGGTCGAGAATTGCGCCTACAGGTAGAGCTGCTACGTTGGTGCCAACAGCAGCGACCGTGAACATCAGGTTCAGTCTGATTTCAACGCACGTATCATGAGGGTCATCAGAGATAGCATTTGTATCGCTGGTTGGACTCTGATAGTGGGAGAGCTTGCAGACGTCGGAGTATGCACCTTCGAGCTTGAGCACTGGTTTGATAGCGGCATAACCAAAGACTAAAACGTTATCAGCGGCTACCCAAAGGCCACAGCGTTTCCTTGATATGAGAGACTTACCTATGCCTGCAGCAAAGAGACAGTGTACAACTGCAGCACCGATTTGGACTAGGGTTACATATTAGCATCCCTCCTTCATGGGTTCTTATCAGGCATGATACGTGATATAGTGATAACTTACGCAATCTCTTCCACTGAGGAACCTCAAACGCCCCAACAGTTTCCGCATGTTGTTCATCTGGTCTCAGCGACGCCGTTTCGAAGTCTTGCGGTACAGGATTAAACGTCAACCGTCGAACTCTCAAACTCGCATCGCTTCCTCTTCTCTCGATCGAGGCTCCACGACCCGGCGGGGCCGTCAGCGTTTCGATGCTCTGAACACGGTTCAGCGACATTATCTCTTGTGTCGGGGATGGAATGAACCGGGAGTAATGAGAGAGAGAGGCGAGATCTAAAAAAGCTGGGAGACACAACAAAGGAAGAGGCTGTCTAATGTATCTTATTTAAACGGCGGGCTCCGGTTAATAAGTCAAAGCCTCTAATCTGTGTGGAGTCGATGACGATGGAAGCATGGGATTATAATGCGCCACTACGGATAGTTAGACGGCAATATGCAGTAAGGCTTCTTTAGCGCCCATCATTATCTTCACCATTGCCTGGAGCTTTCAATTATGACAGGTTTTGTCACTAACAAATACTACGCTGAGCTGCAACGAACAAGAGCCAAGATCAATTCCTAGCCATAGAGCTTCAACATTGGCTATGACTGTTCCCGTAACTGTTCCCGTTTCGCCGCATACCCCGCATTTTTGTTCTCTCAACTGACTGAAGATAGTTCCTCGTAGCTTATGACTACTGCTTATCCGTGCTATCAAAAGACCTGTCAAGATGTCTTGCTACCCTCCTTCACCCAAGATGACGCACGTAGCGGCACACAAACAGAGGCAATTGGCTCCGATCAAGGGTCACATGCAGCAATAATACTGCAAGATGCTGAGTCGTGGTTGGAGAGTTCACTGAAGCTTATTCTACCTACAACGGGCACTGTACCAGGTTCAAGAGACCACTAAACATTGCCGGCTGTGGCGTTTGGAGAATAAAGCTCAATTCGACTTACACCATATCACGGAACGGGACTATTCTATCCCGTCTAACGTCTTGCAACTGCAACACTGCATCAACACAACACTTATCACCTCAAGACTTTTGATAACTAAATTCAAGACACTATACACTATTCAATTCAAAGACATTACATAAACAAGTTAAACTCTAAGAGGGGCATCTTAATCCAGGACCCAACGACGTCGACCACTTAATCTCATTCATGCTCCGAGAGATTCTCGCAACGCCCTCTCTTCGGGGTATAAAACGCCTCGCCGGCTCCTCCCAATGCTGAAGTAATTCGCAATCGCTGGCTGCATTCGACCGCTGCTATACCAAGGTTCGAGGCATTGTCAATCCGTGAGGAATCTGCTGTTTAAATAAACAGTACAAAACGCAATATATGGAGTACGTGCTGACATAAGGAAAATGAAGCAAAAAGAAATAAGGCTGGGCAAAGACCCAGAGAACAAGACTAGAGTTAAGATCGGTCGTCCAAAGATTCTCCGATCCTTGCGGTCATCTGATCTATATCCAAAAGACTTCACCCAGCTTGAAAGGGAGCAAGCCCGCCTGTGCCAACGATCGGTACAACCCGTCGACAGATTCAACTCATGTTCCGATGCTGGCGCTCGTCCGTGGCCCGCGGCCGAAAGGTCCCAAAGGTCTGCCGCCCAGAATATTGACAAGAAGTTCCAAAACGCACATCCTACCCAACAAGTCCAGCGAGTTTTTTTTCTTAGAAGTATCGGACAACAGCCTTGCCGCCCTTAAGGAGGGTAGCCTGTGAACATGATTAGCAAGAGGTCAATAGCAAAGGATTCAGGAAAAAACTTACAGTGCAACCGTCTCCGCCCTTGCTCCACACACCATCGATGTAGGAGCACTCGCACTCCTCCTGTCCATTGAGCTTGATCTCAATGTTGAAGTCGAGCTTGGCAGTGCTAGTGGGAGAGTTCTGGAAGATAGAGATGTAGGTGTTGCCATCTTCAGCCTGGCCAACACCAAGGACAACAGGTGACCAGTTACCGGCATCCTTACCCTTGGGGCTGTCCCAGACACAAGCATCCTCAACGCTGTAGCCCTTCTTGTTGACGTAGTACTGAGCGGAAGTGCCGCTGCCGTTCCAGTTGTAGTACTTCTTCTGGTTAGGGTTGCAAACGCTGACGGAGCTGCCAGCCTTGGCAACAGCGGGGATGACCATGTTCTCGGTTCCGGGGTAATCAGTTCGGCAAGTGACAACATCCTCGTCAAGATCGTTCTGGATGGAGACGCCTCCCATTCCGGGCTCGCAAAGGGTGTCGTAACCGTCACGGGTCAGCTCAAGCTTGCCGTTCTTGTTGCAGTAGAGACCACCAATAGACTCCTTGGAAGCGCCCTGGGCGGCGGGCCACTGGGTCTTCTGATATCCAACGGGACAGGCGTATGAGCACATAGCACCTGGCCTGCAGCCATCGCCGTTGATGGCAGTGTCGATCTGAGTGATAACCTTGGAGGCGAAGGTGAAGTCGGGGACATACTGAATGCCAGACCATCCGTCCATTCCGAGCCACTCAAGGGCAACAGCACCGTACTCGGACGGGAAGGTGCCGCAATCGAGTACGCCACTCTCGAAGGTCTTGTCGACACCGGTGCCAGCGTCGTTGAAGCCAGAGCTGGAACCTCCAGTCTTGGGCTTGGAGGCCTTAGGGACCTGGGAAGCCTTGGGCTTGGTGACGGGAGCCTTGTAGACAGGCTCGGGGACGGCGGTAGGGATCTCAACAGTCTTGGACTCGTAGAACTGGGCGCCGACCTCCTTCTTGGGTTGAGCAACCTTCTCAGGCACAGCAGCAGCAGTCACAGCGGCGACGGGGGCAGCGTAGGTGGGGTTAGACTCGCCAACAATGACGAGGTTGCCTCCGTTGAGACCAGCCTTGGCGTCCTTGATGTCGATCTGCTCTCCGCCGAGCTCGTAGACGGTCTCGGTGGCGGCGACAACGTACTCGGTGATAACGTCAGGCTCGCGCTTCTCAACCTTGGATCCAGCGTGGCGACGGGCGTGCATGTGCTGGTGCTGGTGGTGCTGAGCGGTGGCACCGGCGGCAAGCGTGGCCGCCAGAGTGTAAGTGATGAGATTCTTCATGGTGGCGGAACAAAAATGTCTATATTCAAGTGAGATTAGCTTTGAGCGTTTCAACGGTTGCTATCGGAGGCATTTCTGAATCCAAGTGTCTTCCGTGGGTTTTATGAGGTTGAATATAGTCCGTCGAGTTGATTTGGACAATCCTGACTGTCGGAATAATACTGAAGTGAAATCCAGTGCATCTGGATGTAGGTGTTGTTGTGGTTGAGGTACGGTTGGATCCGTTCTTGATTCCCTTGACATTGTCGCCAGCTCGGTCCATATCATTCTGGTCTTGTTCCTCTCAACGCCGACGATCAATTCCATACCCTAGTAGGGGTGTTGCTGTTTCTCGTGTGTGTTCGGAATTTGATGTGTTGTTAAACTTCGTGGATGTCGACTCTCTTTTTCCTTCACTGAACTGTGGTCCGTCGTTGCACCGCGTTTTCCTCCCCAATGCCAACAACACACGCTTCGCACAATGTTTCGACTAACCTTTTTCTTATTTTTAAGTGTAATGATATAGTACTTGAAATTAAAAATCAAATATCCGAACTGTAGTGAGCGACTGCTGTAAAAGCGAATGTGGTGAGGCGAGGGGCCAAAAAAACAAAACCAGATGGATAAATGAGTGTGGGAGAGAGCAAATAAAGATGAAACTCTCAGTTGGTTGGAAGAGGTATAGGAAAGCAGAAGGAACAAAGCGCCTGGGGTCGACGGAGACGAAAGGGGATAAGAATGAAAAGAGGCCCAGTGTGTCTTGACCAGGGGATCAGGGACCAGGGGAGTAGGGGAGTAGGGGAGGCCTGGAAGGGGGCAGGCTAAGGTAAGGAGCAGAGGAGAGCTAGGAGAGGAGGAGCAGGGGGTGTTTGGATCCAAGAAGCGAGATGCTAGGTAATAACTAAGAAAGAAGAACCTGGGCAGGAGTCAGGACCTTGCAGAGAGATTGGCATTGGTACTGGCATTGGCATTGGCATTGTCATTGACTGGATCGGATGAAGCAGCCTGTCACTATTAATTAGGTATGAATGCGCTCCGCGGTCGGGATGAGGTCTGGGAAGGGACGCAAACATGCCCGAGAAGACACTGTCAACTGCGTCAAGTGAGACATGACCCCAGGTGCAAATACCAGAAGCGGTTGCTTCTCCCTCAGTTGGCTAGGCCAAGTTCCGGCTTTCAAACCGGATGAATAAGATCATGATGTCCATCCTAGGCTTTGTCCAGGGAATTTCTATTTAGGGACCGCCTCCAAGGGTTGACCGACTTCCAATCCAAGGCCCAGGACCCAGGGGGGCATCCGGGAGATTCACAGCCCAGGGGAAAAGAGAGGCCAACAACGGTCCAGAGGGGCCTGGCGAGGCTACTGTCCGACAAGTTCATGCTGGAACACCCAATTGGTATTTAGTTCCTGCTAAAGTTATGACTGCCCAGGACAGGGAAATTAATCGTCTTTTTGGCGACTGTCACAGGCACATTTCCATGCCCCTCGTTGGCCAGCCCCTTGTTTTGATCCGCTGTTGCTGCTGGACAGTGCTAGTGGAGGTTTCCAGTTACTTGCTCAGCGCTTCCCCATCCCTCTAGAAGCAACAATAGGAACAGTCCAGGCGCAGCAAATGAAGACACCTGCCAAAACAGGGCAGATTTGTTACCAAATTAACAACAGTCACCCGATAAAGACAAACACAATAAAAAGACTTAATGCAAACATGGATGCGCAAGCTTCTGTTCATCTGATAATAGGTACCTAGCCAATCGTAGCTCTATAAGTCTTGTCCATGCCAAGAAATCTCCCTCATAAATGTGATCGACCGTTACCCCCTTTTCTTTTTGTTTTCTTAATGCATGAGACGAGACGATGGGCTCTTTGGCCCGTTGCTGGTTGCATGCGCCTTGCGTACCACCCACGGCTAATACAAAACAAAACAATACGTGATATGACATGCTTCCTACTCTGTACATTTTACCAAAATTGTTATAATATTGACGCATTATCCTCTCGACCACTTCACTTGCCTTCCCATCGCAGTCGTCGTCATGGCATAAATTGCGATGAGCAGATCCCCGTCGTGTTGGTCGCTAGATCAGCAACCAGCCGACTTCCTTACAATACATCCATACTATGTATACAGATCCTACTCCGTACATTCGGCTACATACCGCTAATTACTCCAAGCAACCGACCCTGTTCTACCAAGAAACACTATACGGTACATCGTACTTTAGCGTATGTCCCGCTAAGTCTCAGCACAGGCCCCCCCCCCTTCTTCTCACCGTCTTATTACAAGTCGTCAGCTCTTTGATTGTTTAAATCTGGACCCAACTGCGACTTGGAGGTCTTGGCCTTCAAGTGGCTTCAACTTTATTGTCTTGCACGCGTGTTTTCAATTCATGATGTAGCAGGTTTTTGCTCTAGTGATCCCGGGTACCTATGTTTCAGAATACAAGAGACCAGAACAAGTCTTGACGTTTGGTTATCCCGGAGACGATTGGCCGCCATGAAATAGAGTAAGTAAAGCAAAATAAAATAAAAGCCTCAGCTGTTACACCGTAAGATATCTTACTTTCGGGTACCTGACGCTAAACTTGAGAACGGTGCTACCTCAACTGGTCCCCCGAAAGTCAAATTTCCTCTGGCTGATCGCTGGCTGTTTCAGAGATGAGGCCGGAGAGTAAAGCCAATAAACTCTCAAATTGATTGATAGCCGCCAACAACAAACATGATCTCCGATTGATGTGATCCCAGAACATGGTTGGCTGGAGTTTAAATGAGGCTCTATAACAAATTCGCATTTATGATTCAGGTTCATGTGCTTCATGACAAATATCCATCTCCTCTCACTGACAACTGACAACTGACAACCTGACCATAGGGAACGAAAACGTCTCTTCTGGTTCCCATCCCCGAGCATCCAATATGAGATCAGATCGGCATTGCCGTGTCTTGACAATATTCTGAACACTTCCCCAGCCCGCCTGCCCGCTTCTCCATGTGATATGTACGTAAACTTGCCTAGTAACCTTGTCAGATGCGAAAATACCAGTCAATGATGTCCAATCGACAACGGCTCGGCAATACTTTAATCTTGGTACCTTGCTTGAGTCATTATTGTCTCTCTTGATTCTTCTGTTTGCGATTCGAAGGGCCATCTCCACTATTTTGTGGCTTAGAGACCTTACGTCCGTTTCCCCCTTCTTTGTCTTTTCTTTGTCTTCTTGTTGTTTTTTGAAACCCCCTTTTTTTTCTTACAGCTCCGAGACTTCGAACTGCTCGTTGTTTTTTTTGGCAGACATAAGGAAAGTTCTTTCTCAGTGAGCTATTCGTAGACAATCCCATTCTGCCCTTCTCATTCTCATTCTTAGTCTTTCCACTTTTGTCTCTTCCCCTTGCATCATTAGTCCTTCAAGTCTCGCATCCGCTACCGCTCAACATCGTCGGTCCGGTGGCATACGCGTCAGCACTTAATTTCGTCCTCCTATCACTTGAAGATACTGTCGTCGACCGCCGTCACCCTGTTTCGCTCTGTTGCAATGGCTGAATGCCTAGAATGGGTCTCGTGCCGCGTGGGCTGACATCCTGACAGTACAAGGCCTCGGTAAGTGAAGGCTTATTCGAGATATTAATTTCCCCCTCAATTACCTATCCTTGGAGCAAGAATTGCGTCGCCCTTGTCAATGCTCCACGGGAATTAATAGATTGGAACGATCTACCAATAGACCTGGTCTAGTACGATTGTCTATCATTAGACCTACGAACCTGGACCGCCTGAAGCGCTTTTGACGCCGGCTTTTCGGTTGCAATACCACGCTTGTTGCGGTAGCCTAGACACAATTACGCCCTGGATCTTGTTCCGCGCAGTCCAGTCTGAAATCGTTATGCCAGCACGTAGCCAGGCCAGGCGTGAAGAGGTCAAGGCCGAATTCCCTAAATATGTTTCACAGCCTTGAGCCTGGCCGGATCTCAGGGTTCTTTTTAGGCTTGTTGGTTCTCCCCATTACGCCGAAACATCCATTTTCGTCTTGCATCTTGGTTTTACCATCGTGGTCTTGTAAGTCGTCGTTTGTACTCCATACCTTGTAACTATGTCCATACATATCAGTTACCAAGGATCTCGCGTGTGTCCAATGTGCTTGTATAACGTCAGAAGGGCCATATTGCATCCTTGGATGATCATATCACTTTCACTTCCATGTTTTGCAATGCCTTGCACCACGCGTTTTGGCTAGTTACAGGGCTGATGTACCATTTCCCTGACCTCATGTGTGCACTGTACTTTAGAAACGGAGTCTCCGTCTTGTGATATGATATGATCAAACGAGACAACTCATCCGTTGCATAGTCGCATTCCACAGTGGCCGATTGTCTTAAGTTGCTATGGGTAGCAATTGTCAAGACTTCTTAATCGAAGTTGACATGTTGACCACATTCCAGTCTCGGAACACAATGGTTGTACTCCATAGGATTTTCTCGATAGTATAGCTACATGTTTCAGGCCATGTAGTGGTGGACAAGTTGAATTCCTCCCGATCTTAACAATGTAGTTTCTAAGCTCTTCTGGTGGTGTAGGGTAAGTTGGTTTGAACGATGTCAAATACAAAATGTACTCCTATCATACATACCGCTATCCATACATTGCCATTGATTACCAAAGTCCCGCGGATACTTTAAGATAAACCCCAAGGACAAAATAGAGATATCAAGTTTTCGCTTACAATAAGTAGCTCTGATGACATATCTAATTGATACGATATATGCACTTCCCATCTACGGCAGAAACATACCCTATACCTCAGCACCACGACAACTGAACGACCATCGATCTAGACTGATTCGAATTCCAGACATCTTGACCAAACTCTTGCTATCATCGTATATGGATGGATTCCGGCATTGATATAAATAGCTGTCTCGGATCCGGCAGAACTACCGATACGCGTAGGAATCGGAATTTGACAGTGGTGCAGTGCAAGCTTGCTGTCAGTCACTCACAACACCTGGCCAACAAATCATATCCATCAACGCAGAACGCAGAACGTAGAACGCAGAAATGGCCAGGCATCTAATTAAATTGCGACTCGGCCGCAAGAATGCGGATGTCAACCAGGTGGGAAAGTGTCTTCGAGTGGCCCGATCATGCTAGTGACTGTGAAATGGAGTGAGATATCTCATCTGAGACAACTTGCGACAACAGGCGCCCAAGACAGCAACCCTAAACATATAGAGGGATAGCCAGAATACGATACCAAAGATTTGACTACGCAGAATGAAACAGTTGAAATGCTCACCACTACCGGCCATGTCACATGCTTCGGGCCGTCAGTGATTCAGATTCGTATTACGAAGGAACGAACACTCCGGAATCAATACACACGATATAATATTGCATCGACTTCAGAGAAGCACCATAACCACAGGAACAGCTCCGCCATGAGCAATCTTCGACTTAGATTACAGCATGATATGCCAAAATACGACATACTGTCGAGTTAAAACAGTGACGAGGTTGTGAAAGCTAGGAGTATATAATAGAGGGCGTGACCCGTTGAGCACCTACTCCCGAATAGAAGAGCTTAAATAACCACGAAAGGAGCACGAGTGAAGTAGACGATCTCTATTGACGGGTGGTCGACAATCAAGCATGTTGAGTAACCACCAATGCGCTTCCTGCGTCAGTTGCTGACTGATCAGTGTGTACATTGCTGCAACATGATTCACCACGCAAGCAACTGCACCTTAAGAACAGGACCAAACAAGACTCTACAGAACACAACTATTGATGGTAGGTCCATTGTTAGTTAGCTTGTTGGGTAGTCGCCATCAAATGGGTTGGTTCATGACTTCGCAGCTATTATCAGAGACGTTGCTGGGGCATTTCCATAACCTGATAGGCCTTCTCTCGGGTTTATAAACAGCTGGAAAAAACGCGGATACTGACCAATCAGCTCAACGACATAGAACTGCCATTGCCATGCCAGGGGTTCAGTGTGTTCAGTTACAACGTATACTCTGTATGTGTGTAGCAAATCCGCTTCGGACTAAAGCACCTCAGTATGTGACTTTGTTAGGCTTTAACATAGATGACTTAACCCAAGGTGGCACCGTTTTTAACAAAGTGAGACTAGTATCTGAACTTGGCTAGGTTTGTCTGTACCCAAATTACCAATGCAGATGAAGTACCCGACATATGGCAATGTCAGTAGTAGAGTAGAGAGTATGACTTATGCTGACACGTGCAGAGGATGGGTAGATTTCAATAATATCCTCGTCTACGTGAGGGCTTCGATATTGGTTCGACATACGGAGTATCCGTAAAGATTGTCAAATTGTTGGACGAAGATTGGCCTCGACAAGCGCCGGACGACTCCAATTGTTTCCGGTGAACCGAAGCTACCTGTCTCAAAGCCATAGCAACCAGTGGGCGGATTAGTGTAATCACTGTGACGTTGACGGTGAATTGAGCCGCTAAAGCCTCTAGAACTGGGGGAACGCTGGTAAGATCAGCGCATTATCTGTAGCCTCTTCCGAGGCACGCAGGCACATTGGCGGTATGCTAAGCCGTATTGGACTTGGCTCTGCACCAACTTGCTGCCTCAATATCGATCGAAACGTGACTGGGTATGAACTGGGGAAGCAGGATAATCATTGTGATGGACATCACACATAATAAGTTGCAAGCATGATGCCGACCTGTCTGCCTGTCTTCTCAAAGCCTGACAAGTAGACAAGTAGACAAGTAGACAAGCACTTTGCACAAGGGTGGCGCACACTGTGGCGTGCGGATCGCGATCGAACAAAACCCTTGAGGCATCGGGTTTTCTAGCATCATCAGCTTTCTCAACACGAGATGGGGGATGGAGGCGTGAGGGAAGAAAGTATCAGTGACGACAGGCGTGGCGGAGTAGGGGCTGGGATGGTGAGCTGCTAGGATCAGCCACACCATTAATATCCATTGATAGACAGACGACAGACAGACCAGCGAGTGGCAGCCCAGACCTTCTAGGCTCCCACACACAGGGGTGCCACAGGGCATGAGGCATGGTTCATGGATTTGACATCCATTCTGCAGCGTTTGAATGCACCGCCACCTCTCGGCTCACCTGAGGGAAGTTAAGCAGAGCAAGGGTTAATTCAGCTTTATTGGCCCCCTGCCGTCGAGAAATGTAACCTACATACATACCGTGGCTGAAGGAATAGAGGAGAGTAAAGACAAGCCTTCAGCTGGGGCGTTTCGATAGACTGGGACTGTGGTCATTATTCGGCGTTTGTCTCGATTGTCTCGATTGTCTCGATTGTCTCGATTGTCTCGATTGTCTCGATTGTCTCGATTGTCTCGATTGTCTCGATTGTCTCGATTGTCTCGATTGTCTCGACATTGGGGAAACAATCATAGTCTGGACGGGACGGAGACGAGGACTCATGCGATTTTGATGCAAAGGAACACAACGCTGCAAGGTCTGTTGGAGGCGGAGTGGGTGATGGACAAGCCTTTATGTTGTTTTGTCATTCCCCATTTCCTGTTTCCTGTTTCCTGTTTCTTATTTCCTGTCCTTCAGGAGCAGTCGATCCGCCTCCCAACCCGCGATAGAGCAGTGACATGCAGCGCCTCGTCTGTGGAACCCGTTTGCCTTGTCGACTTGGAGAAGAACCCTAAGGTAAGTAGGTACCTTAGCCAATGGGTCACGCTAAAGCTACATATATACCCTCAGGTGAAGTACCTGCATGCCCGCGTCTAGAGGGAGAACGGTGGCAGCAACAACTGTCGTCATTCACACCCAGTGGAGGGAGGCATTTGTTGAGCTTCTTCCCGCCTCGCGTCCATCTCGCGGGGGATGTGTTATTGTCGTTGTCATCATAATGCTCACCCCATGAGAGGCAACAGATCTTGACGCCCAGCTGTGCAAAGCTAGGTTCGTGTTGAGCTGTCGAACGTTAGGAAAAGGTAATTACGACCATTGAATAAGCGCGGAATTTGGCAAATAAAGGATTGTCAATGATTACTTCATTAGATGTCGATTGTGAAATATACTACCTACGTACGCAAATCAGTCTCTCAAATAGGCCACGGAGGCTGTCTTGGCTGGCTGACCAATGTTTCTCCCGAGCAGGGGACAGCGGTACCTGACGTCAAAGTACCTTGAAACAAAAATCAGTCACTTTCAGTTAGACCTTTCCCCAGCAAGTTCTTAGCTTGCCGCTTTATACCAGAAACGTATTCGCATCACCCATTTCTGGTCCGTTTTTGCGCTTGTCGGTTCTTCCTTTGGGCTGTGGCCATGTTCCGGTGCCGTGGCGTTCCCCAACCAGGCTCGCGTTTCCCCTTTTCTTCATGTTTCCACCGGCTTTCGCGTCACTGGCGTGTTTTTGGTGGTTTCCTTACAAGACGAGACCTCGTCACATTGCAATATTATATCTCGTTGCCTGTATCGGGTGTTGTGCAGGTGCGTAAGAGAGAAGAAGAAGAAGAAGGATTGTGTTGATAGGAACTATCATTACCTTGCTCCCAAATTTTCTCTAATTAAGCCTCCATGCTGCCTCTGGATTTCGTGTGTTGTTTACCAAACCCTACGGATACTGCAACTGTGATATGATATCTCGCTGAAGAAGAGACAAGACATGATCATGGCGGCGGAGAGTCCACGATAATTAGGTAGTACCTATGAAGGTGACCTGACAGGGTCCATTGTACCTGTCGGACCAGGTTTCTGGCACGATCCCACCTGAAAGACGGGCCTTGTTGTTGGAAGGACACCAGCCCGGCAGCTGTCAATAACCCATAACCCACTCTACCTAGCCACTCTAACCACTGACACACGCCCACACACACTTTCCAGTGCTCTTTCCCTCTCACGTACCCCACTCACTCAACCCAACTCATCAGTTGGCCAATCACATACCCGCATAGCCCACTTGCCCACTTTCGGAGGCCCTCACTATCGCCCATCGCCCATCTTCGCCTCGCATCTCTCATTGACCGGCCGCCTCTTTAACTTGGTATTTCTCTACGTCTCTGTACCTTGCACAACTCTCTCTTCTGGCGCTACATCGTCATTACCCTTGGACCATCCTCGCGGTACATTTCCGAATTGTTTCTTTTTTCCCCGACTATCAGCTTTAAACCATTGCCTTTCTGCATGCTACTGCCGCCTTCTCGAGCCTCAATTCTGTCTTGCTACATTCCTCGCCTAAGCCACCACCTGCCCACAGCGTAAACCCGCCCACTCGGTGCCAGCTTCCTCACTCGCCTCTTTAACTTCCCACCCGGGGAAAAAAATATCAGCTCTCGCCACGTTCTCCAGCCACACATTAATCAATCACGCCCCGATATGTGCCTTTGACCCAAGGCTGTTGCGACATTGAAACCTCGAATTTGATCGCATGCTGGATTCGGTTCACTTTTGAATTTTTCCAATCATCTGGCTTGAAGTTGCCTCTATGGCATCGGACACCTCCGCCTTTGCCGCGATCGATCCCCCGCCCGTAACGCGCCCAGACGCAACCCCTCCTGCTATCATCCCTTCAGAAGACGCTGCTATTAGGCTACTCAAGCGGCCTCGTTCACCATCTCCCTCATCGCCGCGCTCTCTTGCCGCGCAGTCCCAGAGCCTTCTGGGTCTTGCATCTCCGGCAAAGTCTGCCCGCCTGGCTCTCGCGTCTAGTATTTCCCCGACGCCTTTGACCGCGGCGGCTGCCCTTGAAGACGAGCGCCGGCGACGCGAAACAGAAGATCACGACGACGGGACACGAGGCCCAGCACCCACAAGCGATAATCCGGGCCACAGGGTTCTGACTTCACTGATGTCTGGAGGTGTCCAGGCTATGAGCCGTCCTGCCGACGCGCCTCAGCTGGCACCAACAGCCGCCATGGATACTTCTCCTCAGGCTCCAAATCCTGTGTCGCTCGCGCAAACCGTGACAAGCCAGGTCGAAGAACATGGTGCGACAAGTCCGCAAAGCACCAATAGTCTTGTTGGTGTTCATGTTACCGAGAGCCCAACTCCAATGGAAGTGGATGTACCAAAAGTTGATCAGCACCAACAACAACAACAACAACAATCATCGCAACAAGTAGTCGGGCAGGAAGAGAGGCATCAACCAGGATCGCTTTCGTATCCCGGTTCTCTTCAGGCCACAGGAAGTATGGCGGAAACTCCGACTAGGGGCATGAGTTTCCCAATGCCCTCAACAGGCCAAACCTCTCCCACGTCATCCGGATCCAAAAAGCATAAATGTCCCTACTGCAATACTGAGTTCACGCGTCATCACAACCTTAAGAGCCATTTGTTGACGCACAGTCAAGAGAAACCCTACGTTTGCACAGAATGCCAAATGCGCTTCCGCCGCCTCCATGACCTGAAGCGCCACGGTAAATTGCACACCGGCGAGAAGCCTCACGTTTGTCCCAAGTGTGATCGCAAATTCGCCAGAGGTGATGCTCTCGCTCGCCACTCAAAAGGTGCCGGCGGCTGCGCAGGACGGCGGTCCAGCATGGGCAGTTTCGTTGATGATAACGATCTAGAGAACAGCATCGCGGAAGCCGACGAATCAGCCATGTCTGGCTTGGCCTACGACAACGTCGAGGAAGACGAGCTAAGGCGTCAAAGCCTACCAAGTATAACCGCTCAGCATGTTGCTGGAAGTCAAGCTGATGCTTACGGTGCGCATGCTCGGACTTACCCACCACCCGGTGCCAGACCTGGAACCGGAGGACTATACCCTCCCAATGTCAGTCAAAGCCAAGCAAGCACCAACTCGTCTCAAACTGCGGGTAACAATATCCCTGGACATAATGGAACTGCGGGAATTTCGTCCGTTGCGGCTGCAAATGCGAATATGTACTCCCAGACTGGCATCACGGAGAGCCCTAAACCATTAAGCCCTGGGGTGCAAGGACATGACAGCAACAATTTGGCGCGACAACGCTCGCCCAGCTTGACCCAGCAGCTGCAGCAGGCGCAGTTTGGACGTCGTGCCTCGGACCTGCAATCGCCGCATAACACACAGTCTCGGCCAAAGCTTCCGGGTCTGTCGCATCCCGAGTTCGCACCGCCCGGGTCGAACAGCTTTAACCATGCCCGGAGTGGGAGCGGCGCACAGACTGCTAATGACAGTGGAAATATGTTTGCCCAGAGTGACCCAAGCGTGTGGGCTTATGTTCAGACGCTGGAGGACAAGGTCAAGGCGCTTACGGAGAAGGTTTCGACTCTAGACAATGTGGTTGCAGACCTGAAACAACAGATGGAAACGCGCGATGCTGCTGCTGCAGCTGTCGCAAAAGTATAGCGGAGTGCGGCATGTCGTGACTTGAACGTTGTCGTATTATATCGCTATAAACCAAAGCATACTGAGACGACCTTCGTTTTTTACCTTGAGAAGTTTTGGCACGGTGCTCAGGGAGGCGTTTGTGGGAAATGGGAACCTGCTTTTCTATTATTTTTCTTCTATTTCTGTGGATGGTAGGGACCTCCGCACCAAAAGAAAGGGGCACGGGATAGTTATGAATTATTTGTTGGGTGTTTTTTCATGTACGTATGTATTATATGTGGTTGTCTGGGAGTGTGCTTCGTGGCGGCAGCAGTTCATCTCGTAGTAGAGGTGGAAAGAGTTCTGCAAAGCCAAGAGCTTTGTATATAGATATTCTATTGACCGATGACCCTACACTATGTTGTATTTGGGCGGGTTCCGCAGCCGGCCTCAAAAGCATTTGTTTTGTTGCTTGAACACGTCCATCTAAATTACATGTGTCGCAATAGTAGCGAGTTGGCTGTTGATCGACACATGCCGAGGTTTAAGTGAAACTCAAAGTCCAGGTACAGACGGTACAGACTGCCCAAGTGGTAGAGTGAGAAGTGGATAGACGGAGGCAAGCGGAGCCCGTGTTCTGCTGCCCTGGACAGATCAAGATCGTAGCTTCTGATTTCACGTGTCAATCCCTAAGCTGAGACTGACGATACGACGTCATTACTAGCTGCGACCATTCTGTACCGACTTAGCTTTGACACAGCACAATACGAAAGCGGCCCAGGTCCACCCTCTGCCCCCGTAAGACGAACGATATCATGGCGTTTAATGCCCGTTTCATTGTCGCCGATTGAAGACTCTCCTTTTTAAATCAAATTTTCTTCTTGTTATCGTCATTGCTGAGATATTTCTCTGTCCCTCCATCTTATATCTGTCTGACGTGGTTGCGCGTACGACCGACATCTTCTCAACCCATTCCTCCCAAACTTCACGTCTCTCTCGTCTTTTCTACCCCTCCATCTCTGGCTATTACTTTGTCTCGACGCAGCGACAGCTAAGCTGCCTTGCCTATCATGTCGAGCCCCGTTGTTGACGGGATCCTGGTCCCAAATGGTGAGTAGTTTTCGTTGATCTTCCTCAGACGTGTGTGCTGTTTTTCAGGGCTCCCTGTCTGCGCTGTCTTTCCTGCAGGTGAAGGATGTATTAGCACGAATCGGGGTTCGGTATATGCACAGGCTTTGGGCCGAGAAGCCTCAGCATCATAATTTCATCGACAGTTGCTAACACAACTTGAAGGAATTCATCCATCCGAGTCAAACGAGAAGGTGACGACAGTCCCCAATCCGGAAAACGACCAGCCGGCCCAGCCGGAGCAGTTGCAAAACCAAGACGCAATGAATGGAGCCGTACGTGCCAAGAACTTAACGAGTCATCAAAGTATCCATACTAAACAACATTTCAGAATGGTCAAGAGCGACCGCCATTACCCGATCGTGATTTCGAGTCAAGCATCTCTACTAGCAATGCTGATTTTGATGATATGATGCACTCAAACAATGAAACGCCCAATGGAAAGTCCAATGGAACTACCAATGGAGACTCCGATAGTACTGCAAAGAGCTACGCTGCTGTTGCTGCCGAAGCAGATGAGAGGGACGGAGAAGACCAAGATACTAACGGTCTTGAAAAGAGCTATGCCGATGCTGTTGCCGACAGGGACGCGAATGATAGCAAAGACGATGATGGTTGGTCTTACCCCAAGCTACCCATCACTGCTCAATTCGATGACCCCAAGGCTTTAAGATTGCGCGCGGGAGGCATCCGTTTCGCGCCTCTACGGGTGCCCATGAAGCGACGACTACAGACTGCAGCAGTCCTGTTTCATTGCATGTCTATCGCCACATTAGTCTCGGCCTTTTGGCTGATATGTGCTAACCCTCTCGCCTGGCCCATCATCATTCCTTACCTGATCCATCTTGCCCTGTCGACTGCAGGAACAAATGGAAACCTGACATACCGTTCAGAATGGGTCCGAAGCTTGAAGATCTGGAAGCTCTTTACCGGATACTTCCCCATGAAACTGCACAAGACGCATGAATTGCCTACTGATAGAAAGTACATCTTTGGATATCATCCTCATGGCATCATCTCCCATGGAGCTTTCGCGGCCTTTGGCACCAACGCTCTTGGATTCCGCGAACTCTTCCCCGGCATTACCAACACACTACTTACTCTCGACTCCAACTTCCGCCTTCCCTTCTACCGTGACTATATCATGCTCCTTGGTCTGCAGTCAGTTTCAAAGGAGTCAATCTGGAATCTCCTGTCCAAGGGCGGCCCCAAGAATGACGGCAAGGGTCGTGCTGTTACTATTGTTGTTGGAGGTGCCCGTGAGTCGCTTGAGGCTCAGCCGGGAAGCCTTCGTTTGATCCTTAAGAGCCGCAAGGGCTTTGTCAAAATGGCACTTCGCACTGGAGCCGACCTAGTCCCTGTGATTGGGTTTGGCGAAAACGATCTGTATGACCAGCTGAGCCCCAAGACACATCCGATTGTGCATCGGATCCAGATGATTTTACTCAAGGTCTTCAAGTTTACTGTGCCAGCTCTTCACGGCCGAGGCGTGCTCAACTACGATGTCGGCCTCATGCCTTACCGACGACCCGTCAACATTGTCATTGGACGACCACTCCGAGTTGAGAGAGCTCATGGATCGCAGCCTGCTCAAGAAGATATCGATGAGCTGCATGAGCGTTATGTTCAGGAGATTGAGAAATTGTGGGAGACGTACAAGGACCAGTTTGCGACCGATCGTAAGGCTGATATGGAGATCTTTGCTTAAACATTCTTTTGTCTCTTTTGTAAAAGGCTTGTAAGATTTATACTTTTGTTCTGAGATATGGGATTTGCCTCAAGTATTGGCGATGGAAAAGGGAAAGGGCTAATTGACCGGTAGAAAGACCGTGTATGTAACCTTTCTCATCTCATTTGTTTAATTAACTGTCCAAGGAGTCAAAATAAACCTACTAGCTGCTCACTGAGGATGGACATACGGGAGAGATGAACATGACTGGGCATGTAAATCTTGTAATGCCTCTGCCGAATGTTAATAATAAGTCTCCTGAGGCTATTCAAGCACAAATCTCGTCCACGTGATCTCGCGCTGCAATCTAAAGGAGGAAGCGCGTTGATCGCGTCACATAGTGTAATGCAGACCCTTGACCCTTGCAGATTGCTCCAACAACGACCTCCCATTTCCATTAGGCCAAATATTGAGCCCAACGAACCCATCAACTACTCGCCCTAATACAAACGCAATTGATCCGCCAATTGCTTTCGCCTCAAGCTTAATTCGATAATGGCTCGCACTTCTCTGCGCAAAAAGCAGGTAGTTAGCTATAACGAGGATCACAACGACGACGGCGAAATGCCCCAAGTGACCAAGGCTGTTGCGGCTGCTAGCAAGGCCGTGGAGAAGAGTAAGGGGGTTATAACGAAGACCGTTGCTACAAAAACTGCTGCCGCAAAGACCGCAACGAAACGAAAAGCCGAGCCTGAACCAGAGAGTGCAGCGACTACGCCAGTGGCAAAGGTGACCAAGAAGCGCAAGACAAAGGCCAAGGATGAAGATGCGACACCTCTAGCAGATCGGACATCTGTCACTACGCTCAAACCTGCTATGCATATTGGCGCTCACGTCAGTGCCGCGGGAGGTGTGTTCTCCTGAAAGCTGCAACATACACGCTTAACTAACTATGTATCTCCAGGAGTTCAAAATTCTGTCACCAATGCTGTCCATATCGGCGCAAACGCTTTTGCCCTCTTCTTGAAGTCGCAGCGAAAATGGACGAACCCCCCTCTCGACCCCGATGCCAAGAATCAGTTCATCTCGATGTGCAAAGACCACAGCTACAGCGCAGGCGAACATGCCCTCCCGCACGGCTCCTATCTCGTCAACCTTGCGCAGGCCGACGAAGAGAAAGCGAACCAAGCATACACGTCCTTTGTCGACGACCTGCAAAGATGTGAGCAACTGGGCATTCGTCTGTACAACTTCCATCCGGGGTCAACGGGTGGTGATGTCAGATCAGCAGCAATTG
Organism: Fusarium tricinctum; assembly: GCA_020744515.1. Classification (NCBI taxonomy): domain Eukaryota; kingdom Fungi; phylum Ascomycota; class Sordariomycetes; order Hypocreales; family Nectriaceae; genus Fusarium; species Fusarium tricinctum. Next base: position 4,748,046 of record JAGPXF010000002.1, on the reverse strand, counting down.
GACGCATCGCTGCACAGCTCAACAAGTCGCACAAGGCGACCAAGACGGTGGTCACAGTTCTTGAGAATATGGCTGGGAGTGGAAACGTTATTGGATCAACATGGGAGGACTTGAGGGACATTATTGACCTGGTCGAGGATAAGTCACGGGTGGGTGTTTGCATTGATACGTGCCATGCTTTTGCGGCTGGATACGACCTGAGGACACCAGAGGTGTTCAAGAAAACCGTTGATTCTTTCAACGACATTGTCGGCCACAAGTATCTCAAGGCTTTTCATTGTAAGTTCCTCCTCTACTGCCAATCTTTCCCATAGAAGCTAACATCCCTCAGTAAACGATAGCAAAGCGCCTTTCAATTCCAACAGAGATCTTCACGCCAACATCGGCACAGGCTTCCTCGGCCTCCGTGCCTTCCACAGCATTATGAACCACGCACCCTTCGCAGGCATGCCCATGGTTCTCGAGACACCTATCGACCGCACAGGTTCTGACGGCAAGTCCGTTGAGGACAAGAAGATCTGGGCCGATGAAATCAAGCTCCTGGAGCGGCTCGTAGGCATGGATGCCGAGAGTGAGGAGTTTAAGGAGCTTGAGAAGGACCTACACGCCAAGGGCGAGTCTGAGCGGAATAAGATACAGGACCAGGTTGATCGTAAGACGGCTAAGGATGCGAAGAAGGGGGCGAAGAAAGGTGGTAAGAGGAAGAAGAAGGGTGAATCGGAGGATGAGAGCGAGTAGAGGTTGTTTGTTAGCGTAATGGGCGAGAGTGATTCGTGTACGATAGATTGTATGGACCGGCACAAGCAGTGTAATGTATTATAATGACTTTCTAGCAATAAGGAAGTGTTCAGTCTACTTACTATATATCTTCCATGCCTCAAGTAATCAGATGTCCAGGCAAAATGTACAGGTGGCTGCTGAATGGTGGTGATTTCATTGAGTCAGCATCAAGAGCAAAGGTCACGGAGTCAAAGTTTGGATACATCGATTGTATATACATTATTCATACGTTATGTGGTTCGTGCTACAGACGATGTATGCTAACAAATGCAAAACTCATAAGGGGTCTAATTCTCGTTCAAAGGGGTATTTCTTTACTCCTCATCATGCATGTCTTGATGAACAACGCCCAAACCGCGCAGACAATGTTCAGAGTCTACCAGCACCCTCCTTCTACCCATGTCCAACGCCAGATCAAGAAACAATAACGACAACAAACCACCCATTAATCATCTCTACTTACGGCTTTTGCCAAATGTAGCCTCAAGCTTGCCCATAACACTCTTAAGTCCAACGCCTCTCTCACAGTTGGCCTCTAGCCACGTCTCCATCCTCTTCCTGACGCTCTTCATCGACTTGAGCACAGGCATCTTGCCACCATCCTCGGAGCCAGTTGCTGCGGCAGCTCCTGGGTTGAGCAGAAGCTCGAAGCAGTCAGACCATATGTCAGTCTGCCAGTATCGCTTGAGACTTTCGCGGATCTTGTAGCGTCGACCAGACTTGCCGAGTCCGCCTTGATCGCATCGTACAGTCTCGATGTATTTGCCGAAGAGAAGCGTGTGAATCGTGCCCGCAAGACCGTGGTAATCGATCTGCCATGTCCATGGTCGACCCTCACGCATCTCGGCGCAGTCTTGTGCACTGGTCTTCCAGTCGGCGATAAACTCAACCTCAGGCACAAAAGCACGCATGTCGATACCACGACCAAAGTCAATGAGTACAACACCACGCGATGACCATCCGCCAGTTCCGTCAGCCTTCCACTGGCTTGTCAAGGGCTCGTCTTCCGACAGTGCGTCCAATCGCAGCAGACAGTTATCAGCCTTGAGATCTCCGTGCAGGACACTCTTGGAGTGTAGGGCCTCGACAGTTCGTAGAAGCTCGATGGTGAAGAACATGGCCAGCTGCTCGTCCATAACTGCAGAAGGCTCAGCTCGGAAGAAGTTGACAACGTCCAGCAGTGTGCCATGGGGATGGTAAGGTAGGAAAAGGAATGCTTCGTCCTGATATAGGTGCATCTCGTGAGCGTAGGACAACGAGGCAGAAGCGCGATGCTGAGGACCCAAGCGAGTGTGAGACAAACGCATCATGTGAAATTCCCATGGTGTAGGTGGGCTCTCCATCTTCAGAGCTTCAGTCTCACTTCGATGGCTGACTGCAAATGCGCCCTTGCCCATGGTAGGGATTGCATTCTCATCATTCTCATCAGCCTCAGGGGCCGAGTTCCCAACAAGATAGACAGGGGCAAATGCTCCCGCTCCAAGTTCCTTCTTTATTGTATAGGTAGACTGAGTACCAGGAAACTCAATCGCCACAGGTGAAGTAATAGGTCCCGTCCTTTCGCCAGACTTGCTTGCCTTGGATAGTGCCTTTGCAAACTTACGAATCTCACCTCCCCTTTCGTACTTCTCGTCTCGATGGTCGTAGAACCCGGAGTATGAGCTCAACGGGGGCAGCATCTTGGAAATGATCTCGGAACGAACCGACTCATCCACAGGATTGCACTGGACATCTTTGATAATTGGCCCCTTAGGTGGAAGAGGCTTGGAAGGAATTGACTTGCCTAGAGGTCCAACAGACTTGGGGGCAAGAGGTGCGGACATCTTAGGGGCTGGAAGTGCATCATTGACCATGTCTCGGAGAGGACTGCTGAGAGGTTCAAGATCCGAACTCTCCTCGTCCTCTTCCTCTTCATCGATAGTCATGGAATTGTCCTTTTTACAAGGTGTCTTGTACTCATGGCGTGGCATCGTCATATCAAGAGACATTTCAGTTCTCTCCGTGATGGGCGTCATGAAAGGTAGGCGGTTATTAGCCACCTCAGCCGGATCCCTAAATGGCCGAGTTGGTGGCTCATAATCTTCAGGGGGGATAGGAACGAAAGTTGTGCGAGACTGAGGAGGGAAACCTTCCGAGGTGGGAGTTTCCAGCTCTTCAACATCTTCATCTTCGTCTTGTTCCTCTCCAGTCCGTGATTGTTGATCAGTGTCGTCTAAAACCTCATGGGAGTCCTGTTCAGGCTCAGCTAGATTTGTATCGATCAAAACAGATACATGGGTATCATGTTGTTCGGTTCTTCCCTCCTCATTTCCATCGATATTGGGAATGTGCTTTTGTGTGGAAAAGTCGGACCACTCACTGAGGCTTTTCGCATCTGAAGTCTCATCGTTGTCGTCGTTATCGTCGTCATCATCACCAGCTTCACTGGGATCTATATGTCTCGTGGTTCCCGTGCTCTCTGCGTCAGTGGTATAATTGTCGTCACTCTCATAATCATCCTCATCCGCGCTTTCTTCCTCCTCTTGATCAGCAGGTTTCAGGGGTGCATTAAAAATGTCGTAGATATCATCAGTGGCAGCCTTGGTGTGAAGAGTCATAGTAGGCTCGGAGGTGTTCTTCTTCTTGAGCTTTGGCCTGGATGGCGAATCAAGCTTTGCCTTGACTGTTGGAATGGTCAGATTGTTGCACAGGGACTTATACCAAGGTTGACTTACTAATCTGAGTCTCGTTGACCTCAATCGCCTTCTTCTTCTTACCTCCACGTGGTCCTCGGGGTTGCTCAATGGCTCTGCCATTCTCGTCATATTGCACGACGTCCTTGTGGATCGCCGATTTGGTAGAAGAGTCCTGATGAATAGCAAGTTTCTGCACAGCATCTTTATGAATAGCCAACTTGCCCACAGGATCCGGGTGAATCATTAATTTATCGACAGGGTCCTGATGTATAGACAATTTGTTGACAGGGTCCTGGTGGATCATCAACTTCTCTCCCACTCCCTTGCTGATCTCCTCAATCTCAGGAAGCGCAGCAGATTCAGGGACGAGACTCTCGTCAAATGTCTCCTCTTCCCAACAGTGATCAAGCCATCCTCGGTTAGCAGCCACAATTTCCTCGAAGCTGAGCTCAGTGCCAATTTCTTCAGGGGTAGGGTAGACAGCAGCCAGGTCAACAAAAACACGCTCTTTCTTCCCTGTTTGAGGGTGAAGGGAGATTTGATGCTTCGACGGAACAACAACGATATTCTGTATTTGCGAAAGAGACTATTGAACCATAACAAATCACAGCCATACATTAGTCCTATGACCATCAACATGTGGACGTATCAGGGGAGAGGCGATCAACTTACCTGATCCCTAAAAATTGACATCTTAGGAGCTGTGCTCTTTTTTCCACCAGCCTGTAGCGTCTCACCTGCCCATGGCTTGGCCTCTACTGAATTCTCCTTCCTTCGGTCTGCTAGTGAGCCAATGCTATCCCATCCTTTTGATCCAGAACTCATTGATGACATGGCAGAGGGTTGAGTGTCTGTATCAGAGAAGATTGCCAACTTGGCTTTGCCAGACTTGCCCGGTCCACCACTTGCTGGTCGCGCCGCCTGGGGATCTGCTGCACGAGCAGCAGCAAAGGGGTCGACCTTGGAAGCGAGGGCTGGTCGCATAGTGGGCAAAGCTGGAGAAGAAGGCTCATTCATAGCATCTGGCTGCTGGGCAACTCGTTCCTCAAACTCCTTGAACTTGCGAAGTAAACGTTGAACTGGTCGAGCTTCACGCTCAATACCCAGTTTGTACACCTCTTCAGCCTGTGCCAGTCTACCTGCGCCCTCGAGCCAAGCAGCGTACTCTTCGTAGAACAGGGCAAGTGACTCCCCTATTCCATGTCGTGATAGGAACATGTATGTCTCGCGTGGGGTATCAGAGAAGAAGTGGATATAATGCACCCAAAGCTTGAGGTATCGGGGGTCGTTCTTGTATTGTGCTGAGCCAATGAAGGTCTTGGTCGCTCGCTCGAGGAGTGTGTGAAGTTGTGATTGCGGTGTTGCTTGTGCTGAGGGGTATGCGTCTAGTGTCCATCGCACATAACGCTCAAAGACATCGAGAGGATCGTCTGACTCGGCGATATTCTCGACCTCTTCCTCAAATTCGGCACGAATACAGTCGTTAACATTGCGCGTATCCGAGGGTGTTGGTGTCGACTGCTTGTGAAGCGGTGATGGTGAGTAAAGCTGGGCGAGCTTCTTTGCTGAGCGACCGCCAGGCAAGGATTGTATGTTTTCTTTCTGCCCTTCGATCAAGTCGAAATCGATCAGATCTCCTGAGCCTGACATGATGGGTTAGTATCTTCTCTGGCGAAGTGTATGTTTTGCATAAAAAGCTCTTGAACTGGGGTTGTTGATCGAGGGGCTAACGGTTTTAAGCGGGTGGTCGCATTAATGTTGATATTATGGATGCGCCAATGAGCGTGTTGCTGTAGAAACAACCACACGTGGCTCTCAGGACATAAGCCACATGGTAAGATGGCTGATCGACTTGAAACGAGATAGAATGCTCGGCTGCGTTTACTCGCGAGAGGCCATTCATTTTCCAATATCAATTAAATTCATTGCTCAATCAGTCATGGTCGACGGCTCCTTTTAACTCTTAAATTAAGGTGCAAAGTTAGAGGTTACCTTGTAAAATTGTAACAGCATATGCGGTCTAGTAAACCTTTGCTTTGGTAAGACGTTCACTCAAGTCTGGCGGATTCTATTGAACTTCAATCAAAGTTTTATTAACTGATCAGTTTGCTTTTACTATTTTTTGCCTCTATTACTTTCAATTTGCCATAATGGTATATGGTCTCACGCGCTCCTGGCTGTAAGACTCAAAGGCATCATTATCATCACAAGGCTTTTGCTCCACATATCCATCTATACCTATTTACAGGTTCACAGACTTGCGGAAGTTGGCACCAGGGTAGATGGCCTGGTCACCAAGCTCCTCCTCAATTCGGAGGATCTGGTTGAGCTTGGCAAGACGCTCAGATCGGGCAGGGGCACCGGTCTTGATCTCACCAGCACGGAGACCGACAGCGATGTCAGCAATGGTGACATCCTCAGTCTCACCGGATCGGTGAGAGACCATGACACCCCAGCCATCGGCGTAAGAGTCCTTGGCGGCCTGGATGGACTCGGTCAGAGTACCAATCTGGTTGACCTTGAGGAGGAGGGCGTTGCAAGACTTGAGCTCAATGGCCTTCTTGATGCGGAGAGGGTTGGTGACAGTCAGATCGTCACCGACAACCTGAATGTCCTGGGTCTTGGAGAAGTAGCTCCAGGCCTCCCAGTCGTCCTCAGCGAAGGGATCCTCGATGGAAACGATAGGGTACTTCTTGCAGAGCTCAGAGTAGAGGCTGGCAAGCTCCTCGTAGCTGAGCCACTTGGAGGGGTCGGAGTCGGGGTTCTTGAAGTCAAGATCGTACTTCTTCTCCTCGACCTTGTAGAACTCGCTGGAAGCAACGTCCATGGCGATCTTCATCTGGCCGGTGTAACCAACCTGCTCAATGGCATCGGTGATAAGCTCGAGGGCCTCCTCGGCAGTCTGAATATCGGGAGCGACACCACCCTCGTCACCGACGTTGCCGGCGGACTGGCCGTATCGCTTCTTGGCCAAACCCTTAAGGGCCTGGTAAACCTCAGAACCCTGGCGGAGAGCCTCAGTGAAAGTAGGAGCATCGCTATGGTGGTGTTAGTCACATTGAAGCTCGAGGAGAGAGGGTCGCAACACATACGTAGGGACGATCATGAACTCCTGGAAGGCAAGACGGCCACCAGCGTGGGAGCCACCGTTGAGGACGTTCATGAAGGGAACGGGGAGGACGTAGGGCTTCTTGGTTCCGGCAAGGTCGGAAACGTGAGCGTACAGAGGAACGCCCTGCGAAGGAATGTTAGCTATAAAAGTTCCAAAGCATGGAAAGCATGTGTTTAAAGCTCACCTTCTCAGCGGCACCGGCCTTGGCGACGGCCAGAGAGACACCAAGGATGGCGTTGGCACCGAGCTTGGTCTTGTTGGGGGTACCATCGAGCTCGTTGAGGAAAGCATCGACAGCGGACTGGTCCTTGACATCGAGGTTCTTCTCGATCAAAGCAGGGGCAATGACGGAGTTGACGTTCTCGACAGCCTTGGTGACACCCTTGCCACCCCACTTGGACTTGTCACCATCTCGGAGCTCGCAAGCCTCGTGCTGGCCTATATTATCATGAATTTAGCGACTGGGTTCGGGGAGTAATCGAATAGGGCTGGAACGAACCGGTAGAGGCACCGGAGGGAACGATGGCACGGTGGAGGCCAGTCTCGGTGACGACGTCAACCTCGACGGTGGGGTTTCCACGGGAATCGTAGACGGAGCGGGCGAAGACCTTCTTGACAGCCATGTTGACTAGTGTGTGATATTCTAGTGGTTGTTTAGTTAGGATGAAGAGTTGAAGGATGGAGGAGAGAAAGAGGAGGGAGAGGGGCGAGGGAGAAGAGGCAGAAATTATATAGCTGTTAGAGAATGGAAGGTTCTACCGATGGAACGGCCGGCGCCCAACAGCCAGTGCCATGGAAGAGCTGAGCTGAACAGTGCTGAGCAATGGGCAATGAGCAAATGGGCAAGACCACCACTGTCAATGCAAGTCACTCAGTGGTTAGAATATGCCTCAATAGCCCAATTCCCTGTTCAGACCAACCCAGCCCAGCCCAGCAACGGAGTGAGTGGTTGTTGTTGCTCATCACAACCAAACCGAACCAAGCCAAATCGAACCAGCTCCTGTGAATTTTTGGTGGGGGTATTTTTTGCTAATCGGTGAGGGAGGGGTGGCAGAAGGTGGAGGAGGGGTTGGAGGGGGAGGGGAGAAGCACCTAAGCTACTAGGCTAAGGTTTGTTGCTGTAATGCTCTATGTGCTGTGCTATGATGAGAGCGAGGGTGCGTGGTAATGGTGGTGAGGGGCATTGATAATAGCTGTGACTGTTTATCATGATTGAAGCTTACCTTAGGTAAAGTAGTTATGTATAAGTCGCAATTGATGCCAGCAGAACCAGTCTAGATGGCAAATGAGGATATAGGTGAGTACAAGAGATGATATGGAATGAGGATGGGAGAGAAGAGAGAGAGAGAGAGAATGGCAGAAGAGGGGAGGACCAGGTGTTTATTAATGAATTTTAAACTCTGGAAACCAGAGGAAGTCTGTCGATCCAGCAAAAGCTCCCAATACAGTCCAGTCAACGTTCGACACGAGAAAAACATGTAGAGTACGTAGTCTTCCGTGTCTAATCTGCACCATCTTCCATGTCTCTCACCAAAAACTGATACAGTACGATGCAAGGTGGGGCACTGATTGACCTTGGAGGGGTGAAAATGATCTCACAAAATCTCACCCTGGCAAGCCTGGGCCATGGAACTTCAACAACCTCAGAGGAGGGGTCCAGTTCCTCCCCCCTGTGCCTTTGTGGCCCCTGGACTGGTCTCCACCTTTAGGGGCCTTCAGTCGCCTAGATCCAGCCCATCCCACCTCGCCAGAAAGCCATCTCAATGGCCTCTCGCTCACCTTGAGATCCATTTACATTTACATTACAGTAAAAGACCGACAAAGACACAGCGCAAGGGTCCTATCACCCCTGGGGGCATGGGTGGCTATGGTGATGTCGAGCATACTATAGGATGGAGACTGGCTGAATTGGATCATTGCTAGCGATATGGGAAAATCACCTTTTGCCGCCTTAGCATACACGCCCGCCGATGCAGCGCCGCACTGAGACCGAGAAGAGAGGAGAGCAGAGCAGAGGATGAAAGAACAGGAGAGGTCACCGTAAAACACCACCGGTTACGTCTCCACGCACATTTGTCTGTTACCTTGCTGAACTTGACTCTATGTATTGCTACGCATAGCATCATTTCCACGTACAGCAGTCCATTACATATCAGTCCCTCTAGGTTCATGTCTTGCTCCCGTTGATTCCCGGCACCGCGGGCTTGTCTTGCCCGACGTCCGCCGCATCGTTGCCCCAGACTTTACCGTGCCGGCTCGAGGACGTTTTCCGGTTGGATAGTCCCCGTCCCGATCGGAAGACAAGGTGTAACGAGAGCAAGACGAGCCTCCGCAGTCCCGGAAGGCTGCATGTTAAGATGGTGCATGGCGGGCAAGGCCGGCCAGTAGTGTGATTATGTTGTAACTATTGAATAGTTAGACTTTCTTGCAGGCTTAAACCATGTTCGCGCTTCCTTCGGACAGACATTAATCCCACAACAAAGTCGCTGGAATGTGTTTTACTGCGCTCAATTGTCGGTCAAGGCTCCAAAGTCGGTCCATAAAGGTCGATGTGTTCTGATAGACATGGATGCAGATGGAGTGATCTGAGTCCGTGCCTATCAGCATATCATGAGAATGTGCAGCCAACAAGAGACCTGAGCCATCCCACACCCCTCGTCTTTGGGTGGGCAATTGACGTTTGAATGCTCTAAGGCCGACGACGTGGTTTGATACTGGAGAACGCAATATTACCGCTGTCAAATGTATCAGACATGATCTGACTACAACTTACCACTGGCATTATCTACAATTAGCCCGACACAATCATGCGTTGTTGGTCCGTGGGTATTGGTGGGTATCCACGAAGCGACAAATCGATTCAGCTCAATATTTACCGTTATCGACATGCTATGACAGCCTCCCATTTGATTGAGTAACCCTTGTTCACATAATTCAAGATCATAATGCTGCCCACCCGAAACGCCGTATGTAGCAACCCAAGTCTATCGCCAGTTTTTATCATTTAGAAGCGTTCCTTCATTCTCGCCGCAACCGTTCGGAGGTTGCCGTACACCTTGCCAGGCGGCTTTCCGAGAATTAGGCTCACAACCGACTCTCGAGCAAGGTGAATGTTCTTGAATCCTCCCAAGATGTGAATCTTGGAGTCGGCCAACACGATTCGGGTTCTGCTGGCGTTCTCGATGGCGAATTTTGTCTTTCCGTCCTTTCCAGCAATTCGTCCAATAGCACGGGCCTGGCTGTCGCCGTGCATTGTTCGCACATCCTTTATCTCAAAGGTCTGGATGTAAAGGTCGTCAAGTCGGAGCAACGCAATAGCATCGTCCACATCGAAACCTAGAGTGAAAGCCTTGACGAAATCTTCTCCCTTCTGCAGTGCTCCAGTATCGGTGGTGTGCTTCGATGATCTCAACTCGATTGTCTTTCGCTTGATGTTCATTCGGCATTGGAGCTTAAGGTGTTCGACGAGAGGAGGGTAGATGGATGTCCATGACTGTTTTAGAGGTGTCATTCGGTGAGGAGGAATAGGGATTTTGCGGGTTTCGACCCTAGTGACGGGATCCTGTATGGATGGTTAGAGTCGCAAACACTCAGTTTGATGGCGCGGGTCAGACTCACGATGTCTCTAGCAGGCGCAAACCGAGGTCGTCCCTCTTCATCGATAGCCATTCCATTCTCGTTGCTCTCCTCTACGGGCACGAGAACATCCGCATCGGTAGGAAGAGCGTCGGGCGCATCTAATAGGAACTCCTCGTCGTTACCTGGACCAGAGTCAGATATTGTCTTCAAGACCCTCTCTCGGCTCAGATTTTTTTTTTCTTACCTTCAACTGGAAGCGGAACATCAATAGCGAGCGGGGCATCCTCCGCCTGCTTCAACGCGGTCGGCGCAGGCATTCTGATAGATAAATAAAATTGTTGGTAGTGATTGCGAGGCAAAGATGACAAGATTCGTATCTTGATAAATACCCTCAGTAGTTTGGCCGCAAAAAATCGTCAAAGTCAAATTCACTCTGAAGGGTATTGAAGGTCGATTTGGTGGGGGCGTTCGTTTGTCGACTTTCCACACCGATCAAAAATTTGTGTGGTTATCGTAGCTTATCGATTGGCTCGCTGATTGCAACGGCTAGGCGCGTCATGGAGTGACTTTTCCCGCCCAGAATCATGGAAGGTGCAGATTTGGCTTTGGCTAGCATTTGCTGTGACGGAATCTGTTTCCCACTAACTCCAACTCCTCCATCTTCTCAACCTTGAAATCTTCCAACTACAAGCTTCTCCCGCTTGTAACCCTCCTTCTCCAAATTCTCGGTGTTGTATTGTCTTTCAGTCAGGCACCATGATGCTGGAATGATGGCTAAGGGTATCCCCTCATCTTTGATCGGGCGCTGCTTTGGGGTCTCCTTCAACTCTTCTCAAGCTGCATCCTCTGCGATAACCATACGTACTGTGGCAGAAATCAGTCGGAGATGGGCATTGTCAACAAAACCCATCGTGCCCTCGGACATCCGATTTAACCATACACAGCAGCAATGGCGAATTCTTAGTCGAACCGCTGATAACAGCGTGCCTGTCACTGCACCCTCATTGCGCCATGATATTCAGCCTACAAAGTCTGTGCTCGAGCGCATGGCCCCTCTTACAGCTCACTCTTCGACTTACCAATCGTTTGGCGTATCAACGTGGCCCTCGAGGTTACGACAACAGCATCGGTTTTACAGTGATAGCGGCGGTAGCAAGGGAAATGGGTCAAAATGTTCTTGCGGCAAGGATATCGCAGATACACCTATTACACCGGTTAGAACAACAGATGATCTAAAGAAGGTCAAGGCTTCGACATTAAACGAAGCAACTAAAGATGCCTCAAATCAAGAGCAGCAGCAACCTGCAGGGACGGATCCTGAGCCAGTGTCTTACATGTCATATCTACACCTGCCGAGAATGCCGCACCGCCCAACCAAAGAAGAACTCCTTGAGGCAGCTAGCGGCTTTTGGCAGCGACTCAAGATTCGTCTAAAGTGGGTGTCGATTAGAAGTATGAGGCCGTGGAATATCGATGAATGGGGTGCTTTTGTTTCATGGTTTCTCTTCGGCCACCTCGCTTGGATCATTGTCGGAACAACTACCTTTTTCTCTCTTATCATCCTGTCGATCAACACAGTCGTTGCACAAGGTATGTTATTAATCCTTTTTCTATCACGCACTTGCTAACAACCCAAAGAAACGCTCGCTCGGTGGGTAGGTGACTATCTAACCCAGTCTGCTGGTGTTACCGTTGTTTTCGAATCTGCTATCGTTCCCAAGTGGCGGGATAATGTTATCTCTTTCCGCAATGTGTTCGTCTCTCGGCGACCTGGTCAGGGCAACGTCTCGTCCGTTAGCAAGGGCTCATCAGATGCTGCCGCTGAGGCTGCCGCAGGCCGCAAAGCAGACTTGGGAGGTTCCTCCGAAGTTGACGACGGGAACTACACCCAGTTTGATGTTAGCCTCTCGACGGTCAATGTGACGCTATCATTCTTGAATTGGTGGAACGGCAAGGGTTTACTCAAGGACGTTGAGATTAAGGGCGTTCGCGGTATTATTGACCGAACGTCAGTGACTTGGCCGGCTGAAGAAGTTGACCCCTTGTCGTATCGCCACAAGCACCAGCCAGGAGACTTTGAGATCGAGAAGTTCAAGATGGAAGACCTGCTACTCACCGTACACCAACCAGGTGGTTTCCGACCCTTTTCTATCAGCATCTTTTCTTGTGAGCTGCCCCAGCTCCGCAAACAGTGGCTCTTCTACGATTTTCTCTCAGCAAACCACATGTCAGGTTCTTATGATGGCTCTTTGTTCACAATCCACCCCCGGCAGGTCCATGGTGTCGTACCTAGCGGTAATGGCGATCCAGAAGCTACAGTAGGTTTTGGTGACCCCAAAGCTTGGAAAAAGTTCAGCCGACTCCGAATCGACGGGTTGAGGATTGACCATCTCAATCGTGGTGTTGAAGGACCTTTCGGTTGGATTTACGAGGGAAATGTCGACATCGTTGCTGACGTCATGTTTCCTGCTGACTCTGATGAGAGTATCACGAAAGTCATGACCGATTTCTACGACCAGCTTGAAGATATAGTCGACACAAACAGACATCGCTTCATACGCAATATACAAGAACAGGGTCCTTTACTTCTTACGTCAGGACATCTTTCGGAATCAACCGGCGATATTGAGGAAGACAGCCCAGCTGATGAGCCACAACAAAGCGACGAGGAACGACGCTACCTAATTATGGACCTCCGGATCTCCATGAACGATGTTAAGGCTGCGGTGCCCCTCTTCACCAAAGACATGTCCTATGTGAACCAGGCACTGGTCCGGCCCATAGTTGCTTACATCAACGCCAAAAAGACGTATATTCCGATCAACTGTCGTATTGTCAAGCGAGCCAGTGATTTTGATGGCAGTTGGTCCATTTTCGACTGTGGTCTTATGAACGACATGTCTGCTGAGACATATGATGCGTTTGCGAACGACGTTGAAAACCAGCAGAGTCGAGTTCGACGATTTAAGAAGGTTGGATTCTGGACCTTGTCGCTTGCAGTCCACGCTCTCTTTATGGGAATGGCAGGCAACGTGGTATAATGAATTATGAACCATATCTCCTCTGTTGAACTGGACCCAGTTCCATTATTGTGGTATACGGGTCAAGTCACGACACATACAGCTTTGTATATCTCATGGGCGTTGTTGGCACACGACAACAAGTGTAAAGGAAAGGCAACAAAGGCGTTTGGAATTGGTAATTGGTACTTGTATGACATGATTGACTGTTACGGGCGTTGACGGAACTCGTTTGTATAAGAACGACAACTCGTTCATGATATCCTCTACTCCTTAATCTCTTCTGGGAGCAATATGATGGGCAGACGGCTGATGAGATACCCTTGCCGTACTGGTGACGTTATCAGCCACGAAATAGCATAAGTGGCCTCCTGTATACGAATAAACATGATATATGAGCTATACATACTGGTTGAACTTGACCTCTGGTTTCCTCAATCGAAATACATAATACTCTGGCTTTTATCTATCTAGCTGTCGCAAACCAAGGTAGCAACCAACAGAGACCCTATGACTGAACTGTATCGCATAGACCGTTTCATATAATTTCCATCTACCAAGCCCATATCTGGGAATCTGATGTGCTAAGAGTCCGAATGATGCCGTTATACACTTGTTTCTTCATCAAATCCTAAGTTTCAAAAGACCATCAACGCCCTCTTCAGCGCATTGACCACAGTTTGCATCAATGCTTTTCCTTCCTGATGCGCCGCCCTCTGCTACCCATGTCCTGTTCAAGCACCCGAAAGGGTTTCGATGCAACGCCCGTAAGAAGCCAGTGTGAGGTTGGCTCCAGCCGGGCATCGCGAGTTCGCCGTGTTGGGCGAGGAGGGAAACTCGTTAGACAGGGGCAGGTATTAAGAATCCGATGCTGGGAGCGGCGACTCGGGGCACGGGGTGAAGGCTCCCCTTCGTATTTTTTTGAAAGCCGCTTCACATAAAGTCATCACTAGAAAGAGGGTTAGTGTCTTGTATAGCTCAGTTTGCAAAAGTGAGCACTCACTCTCCAAAATCGTCGTTGTCTTCGTAAGTGGCAGTGTCCGTGGTGTTAGCACGGCTGGTGACCAGGGAAGTCTTTGTCTTGGCAGCCTTGGTCTTCTTGCCGCCCTTGTCGGCGGCCTTCTCCTCTCTCATCTTCTCGTTACCCAGGGCAGTCAAGGTGGAGGCGAGCTTCTTGATCTGCTCGCTGTTCATCTCCTTGGCAAGCGCCTTGGCGAAGTCCTGGAGGAACAGGCTGTAGTGAGGGTTCTTTGCGTTGGCCGTGATGATGGGTGCAATGGTGGTGCGAAGGGTCTCGAACTGAGCCTTGGTCTTGGGCTGGAAGAGAGGTAGCTTGGAGATGTCGACAGTGTTGGTAGGGTCGTTAGAGTCGACAACAACGGCAGCAGGGCGAGTCTTGGAGCGGTTGGCGCTGATGCCAATATCTCCAAACATGTCGGCGGCGTGGGCGAGATCGGCCTCCTGCTCGGTGCGTCGGAGTCGTTCACGCTTCTCAGCCTCGGTCTCTTCGTAGTCCTCAGCATCCTCGGCCTCGGCCCTCTGTTGGGCACGTTCAGCCTGGTGCTCGGCGATTCGGGCTCCCTTAGGCTTCTTGGCAGCAGCAGCGGCAGCGGCAGCCTTCTTTTTGGCCTCGGTGGCCTTGCGCTCCTTCTCGCGCTCGGCTTCGGAGTCGTCGGCATCCCATGAGTCTAGGACCTATTTGACAAAATTGTCAGTTGGATATCGAACGTCAAGAAACAAGGGGTTCGTTGGGGGTTGACGGAATTTTTTGGTAAAGACTTACATCGCCATCGTCCTCTTCGTCGTCAAACTTGCGGCGGGCAGCAATAGCAGCAGCGCTTCCGACATCAGGAGTGCCGGAGGAGCTGCTGTCGTCACTCTCCTCCTCGTCTATACATGCGTCTGTCAGCAACTATCTTCTCTCATTTCACTTTTTGACTGGCAAGGCTCGACCAGAAAGACCCCGCAAAAGCCCATCTTGTGTAATAGGACGTCACGATATTCGGGTCTGGATAGGGGGGGGGGCTCGGATGGGTTTTTGGAGGGTATTACGTACCCCACTTCTTAGGAGGCATGATGTCGGTTTATGGCGATACGGTGCGAGAGAGCTTTTGGTGGTTGCGAGAGTTGAAGTTGCAGTTGGGTTTTAGAGCGTGCGAATGTGTTAGGGGGAAGTTTTGTGTGAATTGTGCGCTCGTGCGTGGTGTGGGTGGGTGTTTGATGCTGCGGTACAAAACGGGTCGAGCGAGGACGGATCTTGGAAGCAAGGAACGAACAAGAAGACAAAGAAACAAGGTGAGTGAGTAAGTTAGTGAGATGATGTTAGATTTATACGGTGCAGTCTTTCGACTTTTTGGCATTATATATAAACTATATGCCTTATGTAAAGTAAAATAAATTTACCCTGTTACTTGAACCTACAATACAAAGGCCAAAGATCAAGAAAGAGGTAAACTACGTCTCGTCAGGCATAAAGTTTTGAACCCGATCCAAAGTGCAAAGTGGGATGGATGGAGGGGTAATATTTTTAGGCTGTCAGTGAAGGAGGGGCATTTATCGAATTTTTCTGGCGCGGTTTTTCCCATGTGCTAAGGTTTGACGTCAGTCAATCATGATGTAGAATTGTATCTATTAACAAGACCTAAGCAGACTGAGGAAAAATTCGCAAATAGAGGGAGGTTCTCTTTAGTTTTAAGCTAATTGTATAATAGAGAACACAAGTATGTTTGTTATACATGTACTCCATGTTTAGTACAATCACGGGTCAGTGAGATGGCCCCCATACGTATGGAAAACAACTCATCAGAGGAACGAAGAAATGATGCCCCTACCCACACTAGTTGAATAATTATCAAATCTGCCTACTGCAATTTCTATGAACGTGAGTCATCATGATATCGGTTCACTCTTCTTTTCATCATCCCTGACGTCTATCTATACCCATGTCAGTGCATGTCTTGGCGGTTCGTGTGAACCAGAACATTCTAATAACCGCCTACCCCGTACCACATACATGCGTAGTAGATGTAGAGCATCTTCCCAAGTTTTAGGTTTACTACAATCGGGGACTAGTAGAGTTTGCGTTGATATGGACTGAGCATTTTAATTCAACATGAATCCACTTGCTTAATTGAATAGTTCATTCTTTTGTTGGAGGGTCCGTTATACATGTAATGCTTAGCGACCTAGGTAAGGTTATACTTTAGAATTCTACAAACGGTAGCAAACGACCAAGAAAGTATCAACCCATCGCAGTTAATTTCAATTTCCAATGTTCATGATGTTAATACTCCCCATGAATACTTCTCGGATATAAAGGTCATCTGACTTCGAATGGACCCGTGAGCGGTATGCGCCTGGATCATGAGGCCTAGGAGGCGTCGGTGTAAGCCAAAGATTTCGATTTCCGCGGACTGCAAATAGTTATACGAACAGATGACCGTTATAATTCTACTGATTCGCCCAGCAACGACTCATTGACCGTCCCGGTAATACCCTCACTTGGAATTATTTCAGTTCCCCGTAGAACAGATCTCGAGAAATCCCGATACTGGAGCTCATATCCGTGTGAACTCGGCATTTAAAAAATATCCCTTACGTGCCTACGGAAGCTTTTATGATAGAGTTACTCCGTAGTAATAGGCCCGTTAGCAACACGTGCCATCAGCCTTGTAGATCGCGAGTAATTCCTAAGATATCTATGATTGTTCGAGGCATCAAGACCCGACTCCGACTACTCCCGACCAACTTTGACTCACGTGGCAGCCGCAACTTTTTTGAGCCGCAATCACTGACGGATCATCGTCTACTACTAGGTACCTAGTCTGCGGATAGGCTTTGTCAGTTCCCGATTTAGGACCTTCGGGATGACAATTCTAGCGCTTCAATCATCTGAACCATCCCCCTGGACCGCTGCGGACCACTCGTCTCTGCAGCCTGGCTTGGTTAGACCAGTTCCATTAGTGAGCGACCAAGGTGTGCCGTGCCGCACACGCCGCTCACCTTGGACCTCTCCCGGTCTCTATTCGTGACACTTACACGCCTTGTCAGCAATTTTTCAGCCGACCGTATATGGAACTGTGCTTGTGTAAACTGAGAATCTTGCTCATGCAGAGGTCAGCATGGTAAGCTAGGTCGAGCTTGGTTGGAATCAAGGGAGGGGCAACCGGCGGCAGCGCCGGAGGCTTCTATCAGTCAGTCTCGAGAATGAAAAATATATAAGTCTAGCTGTACCTCCTCAGGCAGGAAGCTTTACCATGATCTCTCCCATATCAAACCATAATACCCATCATTAACAACACATACTAAGCAGATATCTGCTACACACACTTGCATCTGAGACATCAAGAGTCTTGCTCAATATGTTGTCTACTCAGCTTCACCACAGCCAAGCCTCGAGGCAGGCCGCAAAGACCATAGCTTTCGGCCTTGTTCGAGCTACATCCTCTTCGTCTATAGTAAGAACTCCCGCTGTTCTTCGAGTCGGCTGCGCTGCCTCCCAGCAACAGCGACTCTTCTCTTCAACTCCAACCAATCAACTTCGTGACTTCTTCCCTGTCAAGGAGACACCTCACATCCAGACAACCAGACCAGCATGGCCACACGAGGGCTACACATACGACGAAATGACGGCTGTCGAACCTGCCCACCGACCACCTCAGACAATTGGTGACCACACAGCCTGGAGAATTGTTCGCTTTGCCAGATATTGTATGGACAAAGCCACGGGGATGGACCGCGATCAGAAGTCGGACAGAAAGAAGCCAACCACAGCCATCGTAGCTCAGAAACCACTTACAGAGGCTCAATGGGTAAGCCTAATACCAACCCCCCATATTTTATACCCCATTTGAAGATTGCAGTTAGTCTAACATGTAAAAGTTGATTCGATTCATCTTCCTTGAAAGTGTTGCCGGAGTTCCAGGCATGGTCGGAGGCATGTTGCGACATCTTGGTAGTCTTCGGCGCATGAAGCGAGACAATGGCTGGATCGAAACACTCCTCGAGGAGAGCTACAACGAGCGAATGCATCTCCTGACATTTATGAAGATGTGCGAGCCTGGCTGGTTCATGAAGACAATGATTATCGGGGCTCAAGGTGTATTCTTTAACAGCCTGTTCGTTTCGTACCTGATTTCGCCCAAGATCGTCCACCGATTCGTCGGCTACCTTGAGGAAGAGGCCGTTCACACATATACTCGTTGTATCAAGGAGATTGAGGACGGCAACCTCCCTAGGTGGACCGACCCCAAGTTTCAGATTCCTGATATTGCCATTCAGGTGAGTAACTTCGGTACCGTATATTGTACTGTGCATTGGCTAACACTCTCCTTCTGTAGTACTGGAAGATGCCCGAGGAACACCGCACGATGAAGGACTTGATTCTCTACATCAGAGCCGATGAAGCAACACACCGAGGAGTCAACCACACACTCGGCAACCTTAACCAAAATGAGGACCCGAACCCATTCGTCAGCGAGTTTAAGGATCGCGAGGTACCCAAGCCTGCGCTGAAGCCCACAGGCTATGACCGAGCCGATGTCATCTAAAGACATTCGTCTCGAAGCCGATGCCACGTTATTCATGTTGAAGACCTCTGTTTATGTTGATCCGAACGATACTAAAAGCTGTTTCATTTGTGTAAGATATAGAAGAGATGGAGTTTGTGTACTACTAGATATTTGCAGGAGATACCACTAGAAAACGGCGTTTTGTCCATTGTCAAAAGTCTTTATCATCATTATGTACAACCACATTACCTCGTTTAATACGAGATCATTTTCCAAGGATGAAAAGAAGACTAAAGCCAGGTCTAAGGGTAGAAGTGACGATAGAGATAATTCCAAGTGAAGAAAAAGAGCTCTCACTTGTGAACAGTATGAGCATCCATCAATGAGTGGCTTTCTCTCGAGCTTTACACACCCTATATCTTGACTGTTCCTTTCTTCAACCTAGGTCGGAAAGAGGCTAGATTGCACAAGCCTACAAAATCACATATGAAGGTACGACTCGAAAGTCGCAATCACCAGATACGTAAAAATGATGTAAAGGAAATTCTGCCTCGATCATTAATTACGTGCAACTTAACTTTTCTTTCGCCTTAATAATTATTCAATTTCGCAAAATCGAGCTTCCTGCCTATTTGGGCAAAGCGGATACTACATGCCCGTAGGTGGTCGATGGCAAGAACAATGAATGATAATCATAATATCAACAATAAGCTTCTTTTTCTCCGGTCCGGTCCGCGTCACCAAAACGCAAAGTAGTAAAACTTTGGAAATCTGCCTTGCGAGGATCTTCAAACGCAAAGGATGAGTCGGCTGTCACTGATGCGCGGGAAGCAGGGGTAGTAGCCTGTCACTGTAGCTGAAACTGATGTCACGGGCTGTATCACTTGGTTAAAGTCACTACTATGTACGTAGGCAATTTCTTAGCTTGATTATCACACGCGTTTATTATCGTTGTCACCTTGCAAATCATTAGAAAACACAGCCTGCCATAGTGGGGTCGGATCGTGGGCCGCGTGTAAGGCTGGGGGGCGGTGTAAGTGTAAGTGGGATAGTATACGTATTTCGCTGCAGCATGAATAAGTTTAATATTTTTTTTGGGAACCTTTTTGCGCGAATAAGTAATGAGATGAAACATGGGTGCTCTCCAAGAAACCTGGTCATCTTGATTTGGGCTCTTTCCCACTAGAATTTACCAACCTCTCGATATCTTTTTGCGTTGTGCTTTGGTCCGTTTTCTAACTAGGGACTTGAAAGACACGCTAGAAGCAATCACAACTTTCGAGAGGCAGTGCAGACTGTAGAGCCAGAGCGTACAGGGTTGAAGACGATCCAGGAACAGTCAAACAGTGAATCTATTATAAGCTCTGACGATTGTACTGCGTGCCTGTTACGGTTAGTAAACAAATTAGTCTGTTTGTGGTGATAAAAGATGAAGGCTTTGGTGATTGAACACGCACATACCATACCAGTCCAGCTACCAAGCGGAATGTATTGATATGAACTCTCCATAAGTCCGATATGAATCATATGATGCGGAATACATTGACCCAGGATAGTAAATGATGAGAAATGTAACAAGTCTTTACAGGGCTGAAATGCGTTTCAGTTTGCTTTTATTCATGCAATAATCAATAATCAACTCCAAGTCTGCAGCCTGCACAGAGTAACAATATGGCAACCCTTGTATCCGTATACTCTGCAGAGATTCTAGTCCAACATGGGCGCGCCAGCCATTGATGAAATGACACGATCGGATGGTTTCCTGTCTAGCAGGAACTCTAATAAAAGGATCGTCTGCAAGGGGATAACGTGGCTGTGGTGGTCAAGTCATGTAATAAGCGACCCTTCAGCCGTGCCATTCAAGGTCGAAGCGCTGTATGAATGCAACACTGACGGAGAAACATATCCAGGTCAGAATCAGAGGATATTACTCTGAAATACCGAATCATGCTGCTGTACCATTCATATGCAAAAGTGCCGCTATTTGAGGTGATGAGTTTAGTTCTTGAGATACCTAGTGCTGATGCTAATTTTATCGCGAGCCACCAATCCTAGACGAGGACACATGGTAAGCGCATTGATCAAAGGTACAAATGAACGAGAAATACTTTACATCGCAACCCTAAATCTTAAAAATCAAATGCATTGGCATAATACGTAGAAGCAATTGGCAACAGTGAAACCGTTGAACAACGATGCTCATATTCCTCTCCTCCTCTCATCCGCATAATACGACACCACTAATACTAATACCAATACCATGTCCATTTAGCGATATCACGATATGCATCAGCCTTGGGAGCGAGTCTGCCTTGCTTCGGACATATCAAACGATCCTAGACATCTCAACACTGTTAAAATTAGCATACAAAAGTTGAGAGAGAGAGAAAAAAAAGTTTGGTATTTGGTATTATCCCGCTACGACTTACAAAGCCGTACCTTGCAGTACATCCTAGCTTTGAGATGCCCCATTCGTTCAACGTGTCTCTCTGCACAGCCTCGGTACCACTTTCAGGTCCTAGGTACTAACCTACGGTTGCGATTGCAACAAATATTGGTTAATAAGCCTGTAATCTGTATTCCGTAGATCTGCCCCATCGGATGAGTGATGAGGGATGAGTGATGAGATGGGCTTCTATTGGAATTCTGGATCGAAAAAAAAAGAGAGAGACACCCCAAACAAACCCCTCCCGTCTATGGATTAGTAGTCAGTATACTCCGTAACCGCCCAGCCTTTCAATCACTCTCACCTTACGGATACCCCATCCCATCCCATCTCATCCCCGTCTCATTTCTCTTAAAAGAGAAAAAAGCTCACTTTGGCCTTGGACCAGAATCTTACAAATACTTAGACAGTCCCTAAGTTAACATCGCGTTTTACTATAGCTGTTACCCACTGTCTAAACCCCCTCCAGCCCCAGCCCCAACCCCAAGCACTGACCGACATCCATACCTTAATTTTACCGCCCTGGGCTGTTTTTGTTCGCTCGCCCTGTAATAAGCTAAGCTAATAAGCTTGAGCTGCTTCTGTTGCTGTTACTGTTGCATTCGTGCTACTGTTGTAGTACAATAACCGCCGGCACCGCATCCCACCACAACCCAAGGAACTCATCTCCACCATCATCTTGCGTTGCGTGCCCGACACACAACACAATACTACAACGCAACATACACATCACCACAATATTTCAAACATCTTCCACGTCGCATTCCTCTACTCCAAACTATCCCGCTTCAAACTGCGCGCTTCGCAACCCCTTCCGCGCGTCGGCCGCCGTGATAGGACAGTCCCCCGCCCATTGCATCACCCTGTGAGCGCACAGCCCCTCGGCATCGCCACGGTGCCTGAAGGCTTACTCCAAAGTCTGCCTCGTCTGCTTCGTCTGCTTCTAAACACGGCATCACCATGGATCAACATATTCAACGCGGTCGGTCGCCTTCGGCTGGTCATCAAAGCCAACACCAAAACCAACACCAGCAACATCATATAAACCATTCTCTCTCTCCCTCGCCCACACCCTACCAGCATAACGATCCATCCATAGGTCTCGGTCTCACTCTCGACCAGTCTGCCCAGCATTCTTACGATTCATTCAATAATTCGAATTTCCTAAGTCCTCAGCAATCGCCTTCTTTTCTCCCTCCTACGCATCAGCAACACCAACAGCAGAACAACTCTTTCGCCCAGGCCAACCTGTCCGACCCCGCTATCCTCGACCCCAATAACACCGCTTCATTCGGCCAACAGCCTGCGCAGCCAGCTTACCTGTCGCCTAATCTCAACGATAACGACTTTTCTCTCTTCCCAAACACCAGTGCTGCCGGCGATCAATATAACGCTCCTCTGTTTGACCAGTCTACGCTCAACCCTAACGACATGAATACCATGGCGCAAGGGCATCACTCGCCTACCCCTCCTCACATATTTCAGCACGATGTTCAGCAACCGGGTTCCGCTCACCAGTCGCCCGCCTTCAACCAGCACCAGTTCTCCTCCCCGCCCAGCCACTCACGGCATGCTTCTCTCGGCCCGGGCGACGCTCTGCTCCCAAACCAAATAGCCGATTGGAGCCAACCTCAATTCCAGGGCCATCGTCGCACACCATCCGAGTACTCGGACGTCTCGTCGGTTGCTCCATCGCCCAACCTCGTTAGTGCTGAGTCTTTTGAAACTGATTTGGGCGGGCACTCGCCTGCTCATCGTCCTTCAGATGGCGGTTCATACCAGGAGTTGTTGAGCATGGGTAACTTTAGTCTCTCCGACCCTCAAGTCGGTGGTAGTCCTGGTCACCAGGGCCGTAGTCCTTCTCATAGTCCTGCTATTAGTCCTCGCATTGTTCCTCAGCAGATGCCCGATCTGAACCAGTTGAATCAAAACAGCTTCGGTTTGGCGGCTCCTCACAACCCATATGGCATGCCTTCTAGCTACCCTGACGTCTCAGCACCCGCTGAGGCCTTTCCTACTCTTCAGCCCTCAGGAGCTGATCTGTCGTCAATGGCCCCTCCTGCCATCAACATCGATTTCGCACCTACAAATGCCAAGCAAGGCGCTTTTGACACTCCTAAATCGCGTATGGACCAGGACTCCCTGACTCCTCCGGACAGAGGTATGTTGATCACGATAGTGTGCTTGCTAGAACCATCTGACATCTCTCAGGCCGTCCTAGATCTCGTCCTCGTGCAGTCACAGACCCTTTTCACCCTGGCGGAGGCTTGATGAATCGCCAAGGCAATGTCAATATCCTCTCATCTTCTTTAGGTGCCGACTTGGGACCGCGATCAGACTCTCGGTCTTTGTCCCCTCTCGATAGACAAGCAGGCACTTCGCCTTCTAGGAGGAGACAGTCCACTTCGGCAGTACCCAACAATGTTATCGCCCTGCGACTGGCAGACCCCGAGTACCAGAACCCCCAGGACAGCGGCGCCGCCAAACGTGTTCAGAAGCACCCCGCTACTTTCCAATGCACGCTGTGCCCCAAGCGATTTACACGAGCTTATAACTTGCGTTCACATTTGAGAACTCACACGGACGAGCGTCCTTTTGTGTGCACCGTGTGCGGAAAAGCCTTTGCACGACAACACGATCGCAAGCGACACGAGAGTCTACACTCGGGCGAGAAGAAATTCGTTTGCAAGGGTGACCTCAAGGTCGGAGGTCAATGGGGTTGTGGTAGAAGATTTGCACGTGCTGATGCCCTGGGCCGTCATTTCCGATCCGAAGCAGGCCGCATCTGCATCAAGCCCTTGTTAGACGAAGAGATGATGGAGCGTCAAAGGCTATGGCAAGAGCAGCGGATGCAACATAATATGGCACAGAGCATGGCGGCTGCATCCAATATGCCAATGGATGGCCCTGTTTATCCCATGGACCCCTCGGGCAACCCCATGCTCCCAGCGGCTCTCCTGGCTCAATATCCCGCACTGGCTCAGCTGAACTGGTCGACCCCAGACGTGAACTCTGGCATGGAAGACGAAGTCAGTGGCCGTTCATCTTTCGATGCCAGCGACTACGACGAAAACGAAGACGGCGGATACGTGAGCGGCCCTGGAACAGGGTTTGGCGAGGGCGGTATGAGTCAAGGCTTTGGCGAGATGGGATACGCGAGTGATTTCGGCGGCCGGTAGCGATGCCTTCGCTAGTTACGAGATGGATGCCCTGTTGACGTGATCAATGCCCTTTGCTTGCTTTGTTACCCACCCCTCATGACGTCTTGCGACATTCTTAGTGCCTTAGTAGCGTTCTTTTCTGTTTCCGCCTCTTCTATTCTCTAGGGAAAGAGTAACCCATTCACGACGTTTAAAGATATCCTGTGGGCGCCTCTAGATGGCGTGTGGTTGTTATATCACTCTGGCTATACACAATTGGACAGGTGTGGTTTTTATTTATTTATTTATCTGGCGAGTGGTTGGATATAGACGGTACGCGCAATAGATACCAAACTGAGTATATTTTTTTTAATCCACCTTTATCGGGCTGTGTCTTTCGTGCTTGATCTCTCGTGTGCCTGGAAGTAATATGAAGGTCCTTTGAAACAGCACCGAGTTATATGTTATTCAAAAACATGTAATTAGCATTTGTTACCATCTATGAAGATACCCATAACCTGTACCCAGTATCTAGATTTTCTCTTCCACTGAATGACTGGCCGTTCTCCATGACCAGTCGCGGCTTACGAAAACACTTCTTCCTCCTGTTTGTATCTTATTTATAGTAGCGCGGGGCAAAATATTATAAGCAATAACTCCAAGCCCAAGAATGACAGCAGCAACGCCATGCACCAACACCAATGATCCGTTCCCGTCCCGTCCCTGATTGAGCCCAGTCATGCTTTCATGATGAGCTGCGTCATAAGTATGTATGTAGTATGCCATGAGATCATGATCGAGGCCGGGCCTCGCAGTAGATGGGTGGTCCGTGGTCAATACATTGGTGACGTTCCGAAATATTCTTTGAAAGTCGCCGCCATGAAATTCTCACAGATTTCGCGATGAACCGAGGCGCAGGAGTCGACAATGAAGGGCATCAATAACGAATTGCACTCAAGCAAAACCTGTTCTTGAAGTTCATATTCGTCGCCCTCAACGGTCGTCGTACTGCCGGACGCGGTGCTGTCCGACCCCGCAGGCGATATTGGTCCCATGGGTGATCGGTCGTGGTGCAGCTGGCGCACCGTCCACTGTGCTCGAACAATAACGCCCACAGGGGCTTTACAGCGGGAACGCAGGCCGTCAGGAATGACCTGGAAAATGGCTTTGTACGCTATCGTTTTGCTTAGACCAGGAGCGAGGTTGACAAGTTCCTCCATCTGAAAAGCGCGAAAGGAGTCATCGAAGGGTCCGAAGAAGGGATCATCAGCGGTGTCTTCGGGATCGCTTGCAACCTCTTCTATGCTCGTGACGGTCCGGTGATGGGCGACAAACGGGTTGACGGCTTGTAGCGCTGCTAAAACAGCGCCTGGGGGGAGAGTTCCCGGTATTGGGACAGTAATGGTGAGAAGTTGTGTTGTGCGCATCTTATATGACCAAGGCGTGGGGGATTACCGATGTAAATGAGTTGCCAAGGATCAGTAGGATGGTGTAAATAAGGTATTTGAGTGAAGAAAAATTGTTGAGTGTTTGTCGTTCCGTTAGATGCTCGGCCAGCACGGGCAATTAGATTCTTTTGATATTGGTAATGGCGAGAGCAATGATGGTGAAATATTTATCGTGATGAGACATCCAAAGGTGTACATGGTGATTTCAATGACAAGAATCGGCGATGACTATCCCATGCGCGGTAGTTGAAGAGAGGATTAAGCCGTATCGATGAGGCGAGTAGAGGCGAGTAGAAGAGAAGACCTAAGAAAGAGAAAAGAGACAGTAGAGAGTAGAAGAGTAGATATCCTCAACAAAGACGCTACTTTCTCCACTACCACATGCAAGAACGACGCGGAAGCGTCGGTTGGACAAGGATTCAGATATTCTTAAAAAGAATAATGAGAGATAGAGAAGAGAATTAAGAATCAGGGACAAAGTCTGCGCCTCACAGACGCTGCTTCATCTTTCTCTTGAATGGGAAGCTCGACTCGACGGAACAACCCGAGGACAAGCGGAGCAAAGCGGATATGCACTGCACTGCGCTTCTAATGCACGACTTGAGAAGCGAATAGGCGCCCGCGCGTATTGGGAATAGGGCAGGTATGACAGACTCTTTTCTGCTTCGACCTCTCTCTATTGTTGGAGTATTGTGAGAGTGGGGGTGGTGGAGGTAGAGAGGCGGCAAAGGAGCAGGGAGAGGGGAGTGAAGTATGATATGAACAGCGTTGCGTTGGTAGAGTTTGGAGTTGAGTTGAGGCTAAACCGAATGGTGGCAGAAAGGGACCTGATGAAAATATACTGTACCTGCACCGTACGGTAGGAGGTAGGTACTATAGGTGCTAAGGTAGCCCTGAAGGCGGGGATAAAACTACCAGGCTGAGGGGGGAAGTGTCCGTAGGTAGGTTCCTGTTACAGAGTGATAGCCTGAGAAGGTAAGAATGGAGTATAGAATTAAGCGTAAGGGGTAAAAAGACCACCAAGAGAGAAACAGGTAACAAGAACAAAAAAGTGTCAATCATATATGATGCGGTGGAAAGCTCAGTTGAGGAATATGTATCAATTCCTGGCTAATACCTCATTAAGGTATCCGTAGAGAAGGACAACTGCCGCTTTGCCCGTGCCCACACCCACGCCCACGCCCGCACCCGCGTGTATCTCGTACTGCTCAACCTGGTAAGCCCGGGTGTGATATGATAGCCATTGTCTAGTCTCCAGTCTTCGACAGACGAAATGTCTAATTGCAGCTAATTATTGTAATCACAGTGATTGAGTTAAGTTAAGGTTAGCGGCGCGGTGCGGTGCAATGCATCCACATCCCTTTGATGCTCATCTTGTACTGGTTGGTGTCTGTATTTGGAATTACTTTACGGTAGGTAATGTAGATCTATCTGCCCGTGTACGTAGATTGTGGTAGGCACTGTAGGTAGGTAGGTAGGTACGGATACAGTATCTCTTCAATCAAAAATAGGCACAGGGCCTCCTATCTCCGAACCGAGGGCGCTTACGGAGTATACGGAGAACGTTTCCCTTACCTAGGTATGCTAATGGATGTCTTCTGGTTGCTATCCGTGGTCAGTAAACCACCTGCCGTAACAAGAGAGTTGCCTCCGAGAAGGAAGAGGCCAAGCACTAGCAGAAAGAAAGACAAAAAAAAACAAAAAAAGAGAGAAAGACGACTTGATGTGCACGGTCTTATCCTCCTCAAACTGAATAAGTCTGGAAGAGCAAAGTCCAAAAAAGATGTTGCGTTGCGTTACTTCAGGTTGGGTTGCAGCCAAACCTCAAACCAACCCAATGCACGGACGAACCATTTCTTGGCCAGGTTCGGTCGGTATGGATCTCGCCCTGTCAATCTTGGCCCGGATTAAGAGAAGCAAGGGCAAAAGCAACAACGATCATGTGCTTTCAGACTATCCGTACAGACTAACAAAGTTGCAGTAATCAACAGCCGGCATCAATTTTCATTCCGAGGCCGCGGTGCCACTCACGGCCCGATCCGGTAGTTGTCACCGTAGGTATCTGTCCATATATTAGGTATATTCGTTATGGATCGGAGTTTAATTACTCTAGTCTCAACTCTCATGTATTATGCAAGGCTTGTTGTAGCTTGTCATTGATCTGGTGGTGTTTATTGTTCTTATAGCACTGTATATTAGTCCTGAATATTTGGCCAAGTCGCGTGAGCCTTAACGTTACCCCGACCCAATTCTTGATTCAAAAGAAAGAGGGGGAGATATCGTGACATGACCCGTGGGAACCACGGCCCGTCGTGCAGATAAACAGGTCTAATAATAAACTCGCATCTTCCTCTTCCTCTTCCTCTTGCCCTTGCCGGCAATGGACAGGCTAAGAGAAACCTACTGGGTTGGGTTAGGGTGCAGAGCCATCTCGGGTGACTCTAGGCTTTAGCTGCAGCTACCATAGTCAGGAACGAGTATTTGTATTCACATCCGAGACCAAGCGGCATTTATGGCATCAGTCAGTGAATGCACAGCATTGATTGCATTGTCTCTGGGCATGGGCCTGCTTGTCAACCCACGGGCTAGTCGCTAATTGCCGGTTTATCATCCACAGCTCAACCCTTGGTAACGATCAATTAAAGTCAGGGAGCCAGCCCAACCTGAACAGAAGCAAAGCTGCTTAGCTACGCTACTGGTTGGTTGACTGCACTCCCCCTCTCAATCGCCATTCCTTTCGATTCGTAAAGTAGAGCAATATTCTCCAGCACTGCTTGCCATCGACAATGGCGGCTGCTAAACTACGTCTCAGGTCTGACCGCTATGAAGGCGTTTGTTGGGCTGGATAGGTACCTAGGCAAGTGATTTTTGCCTGTTTTGCTACTGCTTTCTGCGGAGACTGTCGAACTGATGACATGTGGTGCGGTGCATAGAAGGATGAAAACAGCCCCATCGGCTCAATCTCAACAATCCAAGGCCAAGACTCCCGCGCGATTTCACGAACTCCACGTCCACGTTCGTAGTCATATCCACGACCGCCACGTCGCTGTCGTCGTCGTCGTCCATCCTGGCTCGTATGGGGCCAGATGGGACCAGGCGGCATTGAATCTGCGGGCTTTTTGAACGAGGCAAGCGAGGGTTGGACTTTGGGTGGCGGAAGCTGGAGGCGGTGAAGGTTTGGCGATACCTATTCGAGTCAAGTTCTGGCCTGGCATGATGCACATTGCACAAAGCTAAGGCATTGCAGCAAGCGCAGGGACTTGGAGGGGCATTCTGCAGCACCATGAGCAACCCTTGCGGTCTTTTATGGTCTTAGAAGGGCTTTAATGGCTTGGTTGACGGCGAAGACTGGAGTCATCCTAAGCCTTTTCGACCTGCGGGTAGTTCCCTACCGCGGTTGCATTTACATATGTATCAAATGACCCTGGTTGTTTGAATGTGAGTGTGACTATCGTATTGGGTGTTTATCTTTCTTTGGAGCATTGTAGAGACTAGAGAATACCTTAGCACAAGGTATGCGAGTGACTATTGAACCATGTACTCTGTACCGAATACCCAATAAACGTGAATGCGTTCCATCGCCAAAGTTAAGCTGTCGGCGTCCTCGCCTCTAGCCTCGTTCGGGCCCTTCCATACCCGCTCCTCCAATTGCCCATTAGTGCAAAGTGATAATAGCCTTGTGATCTTTGGAGACAGCTCTTGGCTATTTGCGGTCGCCCTGGGAACCATATGTCACCAAGAAGTTCCACAAAACTTGTCCGAGGCTGAATGGGAAAGGAACGGAGCATGGAACATGGAAATCTGGAAACCTGGAAAGACGCGGGGAACGGGAACGGGACGTTTACCGCAGAAAGTCTCAAAAGCTGAGAATGAACTTTGCCTTGCCTTGCCCTGCCCTGCCTTACCTTACCTTACCCTTCCGTTCCGTAGGTATGTATGTACATGTACGCAGTATAATATGCATGTGTTGGTTGGACCCTATTTCCTCGATATGCAGCGACATGTAAAGAATACTGAAGTTGTCCTAGTGAGACATATCGTGTGCCCCCTTGAGCCTTGAGGTAAAAGTGACAGGAAATGCCTACCTAGGTACCTACCTACCTCCTTGTCTCTGTCTCAGAGTGGTTGTTGATATTCGCCTGTCGTGTAAGCCCTGCGTGATGTCACAAAAACCGAACGACCGGAGCCATGGTCTGTTGGATTCTGATTTCCTCTGTGCGAGAGGTCGATAAAACAGCGATTGTGCGACACATGAGTTAACATGTTGTCTTGACTCTTACTAGGGCCTAGGTGCTCCGTATATCGCTGTGCAAAAATGCATCTCGGAGGTCATCATAGGTAGCAAGATCAAAGTGGAAGCATCCAATGTTGGGCACGCATGGCTTTAATGGGATGGGTTTCAGGCATTGGGACCCTCCCTACGTCCCTCTCCGCTCTAATTAGTGGAATGCACAAAGTGAGATTTGGGTGGCTGGGTCGACCAGAATCTTGAGATGTCATTGGGCTTCACCAACTTTGTACCTCGAGGGGAGGGGGATCTCATGCATGATGCATCATCCAACCACGCGTTTGCGGTGCGGCCTGACCTTGCAGACCTGCATCAGGATCAACAAGCTCTCGCCTGGTTGGCTAACCTGGATCGAGTGGATCGTACGTGCATGTGCATGCAACGACACAACACAACACATACACATACACATACGCAACATAGTAACACGACAGATGATGACTACTACGTACATAACTATAAGTTTATAGCGGGTAGTGGAGGTTTGGTGAGCGTGCACGACTTGACGTCGTCGACCTGCAAAAGCGACTGGCTCAAGAGTCGAGACTTTGGAAAGAATTTTACCTCTCTACCTAGGCGGCACGGGGTTCTCAAGGGAGGACTGAGTGGGTGTGCACGAGTTGGAAAAAGAGGGTGCACTTTGTTTGATGGTATGGGCCTTGGGGTCTGGTGATAGTGATAGTGATCCATTGTTGGGTATGATGAGTGTGGCCAGTACTGCATGGACGGCTGTTGTGACTTGTGACTGTTCCTGTGGCTTGAGAGCAAGCAATGAGTGTCGATATTTGCAGATTTCATTCAATACTCATCATTAGATACTGGTATCTTGCTATCTGTCCGTCATCTTGTTCAACTTATACTATGAGGCTCAGAGTGACTCTGTAGTCGAGTTTCTTATTATTACCCACCTTCTACTGTCTGTGGCGGCGCTTTTAGTTTATTGCTCACCTCCAGCGAGCATCCATACCCAACCAGTAACTAAAAGACAAGGGCACGTCCCTTGCCTTGCTTTCAGCGCTGTCTTTCACTTACCCTCTTTGCTATTGCTACAATATTGATTACATTACCTGCTGTTGGTGCTGTCCATACTGTAGACTACCTACCTATTCTTGCTCCCGCGTTTGCCCGCTCTTTTATTTGTTGCCTGACCGGACTGAATATCCATATTCATTCATTGCTTTATGTACCTACCCTGGCTATTCCATTCCATCATCCTACCTACAGTACAGAGTACCCATCAACCAGTCGCCTTGCTGCATTGTCCAAGTACATCCTACAACATCGAGCAAATCGCCTGCCCGTCGATCTGAGCAATCGAATCTAGCGTTAATTATTGGCTCCCAGCCCGTGGTCTTGCTTGGCCTGGAGTGCCTAAAAAGGTATTGTATGTACCTTAACATTGCCTGTTAGTCTTTACCTACCGATCAGACCTTCCCTTGCCTTGTCTTCGGTTATCCTGCAAATCATTCGCTGCTCGTCACCGTGAATCCTCCCTCCTCTTTTTTTCCCTTTTACATCGAATCTTTTCCGTATTCGAGACAAAACTTATTCGCATACTTGACCTTGCATAGAGTGGCTCGTGGTCCTGGTTTTCCCCCCAACGACTCAAAGCTCATTTATTTACACAGCGCGCACCACAGGACCCCGAAAAGTAGTCAACAGACCAGACGACGATCCGACGACTGGGGGTGGTTGGTAAAAAAGTGACAATCGGTCGTCCCAGGGTTTGTTTAATCAATTACCCCGGGGGAGTTATCTTTCGACTATACTCTCATTCGACTCGGCAACGCCTCAATTCTTCGTCTTTTCAACTACACGACTTCTCTTTTTTACTAGCGCGTCATCCATCACCTTAGCATTTTCAACAAGCTCGACAAAACCTCTGCGCCTTTATAACGAAGTCGCATTCGATACGATATCCATCCTTGATCACAAACCCCAGACCCCTCACCGTTCGCGCTCTCCATCGCTTCGTTTCACGACTTATACGAAATCTCTCACGACAACTACGAATTCTTTTGGCAACGAATTTCAGCTTCAGCATTGTCATTTTTGTTTTGTTTTGCGCCGGGGCTCACTTGTCGATAACTCGTCGCCGTCTGTTCTCACTCTACTCACAGCTTCCATGTGTGTGACGTCGCTCCGTCTTTGCACGAGCTCCCTTCTTCACAATGGCCGCGGCCGATGTTCTTGCATTTACAGACAGTTTGACAAGAAGCACACATGGCTCGTCGATTGCACAATGCCTGCCCAGTGCGTCGCTTGAGTACTCTCTACACCACCGACTGAGTCTTATTGCCCGCGCATGGGTTGTGCAAAGACTAAATAAAAATGTATGTTTTGTTCATTGGTCAGCTGCTAAAATCGCAATTTTACACATTGTCACTTTTTCCCCTTACGCGTTATGACCTCTCCACGAAGCTTAACAAATTAAATGGGTGGCGTTTAACGGCCGACCCCTCGATCGGCGGCCCCAACTTAGGGGGAATCCGCCGCCACCCATTCCTGACAAGTGATCTCGTGCCGGAATTGTAAACACGTTTGAAAGTCTGTCTCATCTAACGTCATTCACCTTGTTTAGGTTCCTTCTTCACCATCACATCGCAAAGTGGCCGAGAGGCCGTTAACAGTCCCGAATCACTCACCACGATGGTATCGTCGCCTACCTAAATCTTGCGACACTTCCACCCCCACCGACACCACAATGCCTATTGACGGCACAGGCCGTTTCGCTAACAGACGACTCCCATCATGGCTTAATTCATCACCTCTGCCACCCTCGGATGCGCAAAAAGAGCGTCGCCGACCGAAGGATGGCCTCCTTGCCGACCCCACATCCGACCTCCTTATCGACTTCAATTCGAATGAAGGCTTCGTAGAAGCTGCAAAGAAGAAGACCAAAGCGAAAACGCCCTCAGCTCCTCCACCACCTCCGCCGCCTCCTGCAGCTCCACCGGCAGATGATGGAAAAAAAGACGATAACGTTGGAAGTGATGGAGGAGCAAGCGGAGGTGACTCTGCGGGTGGCGCTGGCGAGGGAAACGACGGCAGCAACGGCGGAAACGGGCCGCCGCCAAAGCCCCCCACGACTTTCGAGAATATCAACCTAGGAGGAGAAGACAAACATGACAATGGGCTGAGTCCTCCAGAAAATAAAGGTATTTCAAGTTCATGGGGGGCGAAACTGGGCTTCGGCGGTGGTGGATGGGGATGGGGTGGAAGTGGGAAAAGCCAGTCACCTCCGCCACCACCACCAGCCCCAGCACCACCAGAAACGAAAGCCGAAGACAATCCCTGGGACAAGCCCAAGGACCCACCAGACGGGCTAGACGACGAAGATGCTTGGGGGTTTGGCGCCAAAAAGAAGAAGGAAAAGCAACCATCTACGCTTTGGGGCGCCGAACCTGACGCGGAGCCGGAGCCCAAGGTAGGCGATGATCCTTGGGGCTGGAGTGGTCAAAAGAAGAAGGGGAAGGCTGGTGGAATCTTGGAAGAACTCGACCTGGAGCCCGAGCCTGCTGGTCCCGGTGGAAGGAAAGATATATGGGATACATGGGGAATATCTAAAAAGGATCGAGCGAAGAAGAAGGGAATTATGGAATCAGTCGCCTTAGCAGCTGCACCAGATCCTCCTTCAATGGAGGACCAATGGGGCGGTTGGTCTGGCAAGAAGGATACCAACCAAAGCTCGCTTTGGGGCTCTCAGGACGGAATACCGGCACCAGCCCCTGACCCGCCATCGTTTGAAGACAAGAACGATGGTGACGACTTTTGGAGCACTTTTGGGACAGGTAAGGCAAAACCCGTGGAGGAAAGCTCGGGCGGTTGGGGATTATTAGGAGGATTGAGTAAGAAAGGTGAGGATGAAATATGTGAGTCAAATTTCTCTAAAAGCTCATCATCTCCCAGAGCCGCCCAAGAAACAAGACGACGGTTGGGATCTATGGGGAACAGGTAAGAAAAAGAAGAAAGCTGGCGACTTGATTCAATTGGAGGATGAAGTTCCTCCTCCCGCCCCTGATCCCGTCGAGGCTGTTGGCACCGACGACTTCCTCGATTCTTGGGGTTTTGGCAAGAAGCCCAAGAAACCGGCCGCCGACCCGTTCGATTTTAAAACTTCCGGCGTCGATGTTCCTAACCATGCTTCTTGGGGATCAATAGACAACCAAAGGCCTAGCGCGCACGACTTCTTAATTGATACTACCGGTAAGATGACTCTTGGCGCAACGGGGAAGGTATAGGAAGCAGGGTAATCCACAAAAACGAAGATGACTGGTTTTGGATTACATTGTCCAACACCAATAGGCCAAATTCGAATGAAGCCTTGTTCACCGCCTCCCTCTATGCCATCAACCCCTTTCGTAGAACTTGCTGAACCAGTGCCCCGGATAGGAGACCCTGAGCAAGCTGCCAAAGACGCTGCAGAGCAAGCTGCTCGTGAAGCAGAAGACGCCGAGGCTGCTCGCGACGATGAAGAGATTGCAGGTCTCTTGGATAAGAAGGCGAAGCGAGGAGGAAGACTACTTAAGGCGGATCGGGACCGATTGGCTCTGCTTGAAGGTAATGCTGCTAGAAGGGCTGAGGCTCGCGTGGCTCGTGAGGCCGAGGCGACAGCAGTTGCTGAGGCGGAGCAAGCTGCCGCCGATGCTCAAGCTGCCGCCGATGCCGAGGCTGCCGCGTTGCAAGCCGCTGAAGACGCTGAAGCAGCAAAAGAAAACGAGGAGATGGCGGCATTGCTAGCGAAGAAGGACAAACGAGGTGGTAAGTTACTCAGGAAGGATCAAGAGCGCCTGACTCTTCTCGAGGGAAATGCCTCCAGGAGGGCCGAAGCTCAAGCCGCCCGCGATGCCGAAGCTGCCGAAGCTGCCGCTGCCGCCGCTGTCATAGAAGAGAATCTTCTTGACGAACCTGTCCAGGAGATTGTTGAGATCGATCCTGGACAAGCATCTGCAGAAGCGGAAGCTGTCCTCGCTGCCGAGATCGCGCAGGAAGACGCCGAGATGGAAGCTCTGAAATCGAAGAAGGCGAAGAAGGGCAAGCTCCTGAAGAAGGAGCAAGAGCGACTGAACTGCCTTATTGACAACGCAGCGAAAAGAAGTGAGGAGCAAGCAGCTAGGGAAGCAGAGGAACAAGCAGCTAAGGACGCAGCTGACGCCGCCGCGGCAGCAGAAGCAGAGGCAGCCGAAGCCGAAGCCGCAGCTCAAGCCGCAGCAGAAGCAGACGCCGCAGCCCAAGCTGCGGTGGATGCTGAAGCAGAGGAAGCAGCCAAGGAAGATGAGGAAATGGCTGCTCTCAAAGCTAAGAAAGCCAAAAAAGTGAAGCTTACAAAGACTGAAACAACCCGGTTAATGACCTTGGTCGGCAAGTCTGTCAAGCGAGCTCAGGCAAAGTCTATCAAAGAGGCTGAGGAAGCTGCCGCGGCACAGGCTGCCAAAGAAGCTGAGGAGGCCACAGCTCGTGAAGCTGAGGAACAGGCTGCTCGTCAGGCTCAAGAGGCAGCCGCGCGCGATGCAGAGGCTGCAGTGGCTGCTGAAGAGGATAAGGAGCTTGAAGATCTGACTGCAAAGAAGATCAAGCGAGGTGGTAATCTAATCAAGAAGAAGGATGTGGAGCGTTTCAATGTTCTCACCCAAAGGGCTGCTGAACGAGCCGAACGAGCAGCCAAACAAGCTGAAGAAGCCGCGGAGGTAGCGCCAGCAGAAGCAGCCCCAGAAATCGCGGAGGAACCCGTCGAAACAGCACCTGAACCGACCCCCGAGGAACCACCCGCCGAGGCAGATGTCACGCCAACCGAACCTGAACCTGAACCTGCACCTGAACCTGCACCAGGACCCGATGCAGCCGTTGTTGCAGAAGAAGATGCGGAACTGGCTAGTCTAGAGGCGAAGAAGGTGAGGAAGGGTAGGCTTGGCAAAAAGGATACGGACAGGTACAATCTTCTCACCGAAAATGCTGCAAAGCGACAAGCAGCAAAGGAAGCCGAGGAAGTAGCTGCACGGGAGGCTGCTGAAGCTGCCGAGGCCGAAGCCGCAGCAGCTGCCGCAGCGGAAGAGGCAGCAGCAGCAGACACGGCCGAAGCAGATGCATTGACAGCAAGCGATGCAGAGGCTATCCTTATTGCTGACGAAGAGGCGGAGCTTGCGTCTCTTACTACGAAGAAGGCTAAGAGAGGAAAGCTCATTAAGAAAGATGCCGACCGTCTCAATGTTCTAATAGAGAATGCTGCGCAACGACAAGCTGCTAAGGAGGCCGACGAGGCTGCAGCAATCAGCGCGGCCGCTGAAGCTGAGGAGCAGGCTGCAAGAGAAGCAGAAGCAGCTGCCGCAGAGGCCATTGAAGCAGAGGCCGCAGCCGCCCAAGAAGCCGAGGCGGCTGCTATTGCTGAGGAGGAAGCTGAATTAGCTGCATTGACTACCAAGAAGGCCAGGAAGGGTAAATTGGTGAAGAAAGATGCGGAACGATTTGCCATCTTGATCGAAAACGCAGAAACACGAGCTCGCGCCGCAGCAGAAACTGCCGAGCAACCTGAAGATTCGACTCCTACACCCGAGGCCGAAATTGAAGAACCACCTGCTGATCCGGTCGCGGATGAGGTTCTTATCGATGTCGTCGATCCTGACGCAAGCGCAGCTGCCGAAGCCGAAGCCGCTGCTATCGCAGAAGAGGAAGCCGAGCTTGCTGCTCTAGTCGCTAAGAAAGAGAAGAAAGGCAAGCTTGGCAAGAAGGATACTGATCGGTTTAACCTTCTTACTGCAAATGCAACAGAACGGACTGAGAAAGCAGCGCAAGAAGAAGCAGCTGCACAAGCTGCAGCAGATGCTGAAGCCGCGGCGCAAGCTGAAGCTGAAAACGCTGCCGCCGCCGAAGCTGCCGCCGCCGAAGAGGCTGCTGCTAGGGAGGCTGCAGAGGCAGAAGCAGCAGCTGTGGACGAAGAAGAGGCCGAGCTTGCTGCTCTCAGTGCCAAGAAAATCAAAAAGGGCAAGCTAGGCAAAAAGGATAGCGATCGATTTACTCTTCTTACCGAAAACGCCACTCAAAGGGCCGAGAAGGCTGCTGAAGCAGCTGCTGTAGTGGCTGAGGAAGAAGCCGTCCCCGAAGCTGAAGACCCATTAATTGAGGAGGAGCTTGAGGACACTGCTGTCGCAGAAGCCGATGTTATCGAAGTCACTGAAGCTGATGATGAAGCTGCCGCTATCGAGGCTGAGGCTGCTGCTATCGCTGCCGCTATTGCTGCTGAAGAGGAAGAGGAGTTAGCTGCCCTGATTGCTAAGAGGAATAAGAAAGGGAAGCTAGGAAAAAAGGATAGCGACCGAGTTACTCTTCTTACCGAGAACGCCGCTCAGAGAGCTGAAAAGGCTGCCCAGGAGCAAGCCGCCAGAGAAGCAGAAGAAGCCGCTGCTACTGCTGAACTTGAAGTTGCAGACGACCCTACGGCAGATGTCGAGGAACCACCTCCTGAAGAAGCTCCAGAACCACCGCCTGAAGAAGAAGAAGAAGCCCCAGAACCAGAAGAAGACGTAGCAGCAGCTGAAGCTGTTGCGGTGATCGCTGCCGAGGAACAAGAGCTAGCAGATCTGGACGCAAAGAAGCTTCGGAAAGGCAGATTAGGTAAGAAGGATACCGATCGATACAACCTCCTCTTAGAGAACGCTGCCAAGAGAGCCGAGGAACAAGCAGCTAAAGAAGCTGAAGAAGCTGCTGCTGCCGAAGCGGCCGCCGCCGAAACTGCTGCTGCAGAAGCTGAAGAAGCCGAAGCCGCCGCTGCCGCCGAGGAGGCTGCAAAGGAGGCCGCTGAGGCCGAGGCGGCCGCCGCCATTGCTCAGGAGGAAGAGGAGTTGGTTGCCTTGGAGGCTAAGAAGGAGAGAAAGGGAAAATTGGGCCGCAAGGATGCTGATCGCTTCAATTTCTTAGCCGATAAGAAGGCTGCTAGGGATGCTCAGGCCGCCGAAGAACAGGCCGCCAAGGAAGCTGAAGAACAAGCAGCACAAGAAGCCGAAGAAGCGGGCGCTGCTGAAGAAGCTGCTGCTGCTGAGGCTGAGGAAACGGCTGCTAGGGAGGCTGCTGAAGCCGAAGCTGCTGCTATTGCCGAGGCGGAAGACGAAGAGCTGGCTGCTTTGATTGCCAAGAAGAACAAGAAAGGGAAACTGGGACGCAAAGATACAGACCGGTTCGACCAATTGTCGACAAACGCTGCACAACGAGCAGAAGAAAAAGCTGCTCGCGAAGCTGAGGCTGTTGTTGAGGAAGCACCCGCTGAAGAAGAACCACCCGTCCCCGAAGAGCTTGAGGAGCCAATTCCAGAAATTGAAGAACTCGCCGAAGAAGCCCCAGAGGCTCCTGCCCCTGATCTTGACGACGAAGCCGCTGCCGAGGCCGCTGCAATTGCCGCAGAAGAAGAAGCAGAACTTGATGCATTGGAGGCCAAAAAGGCTCGCAAAGGAAGACTTGGAAATAAGGATACCCAACGTTTCAATTTCTTGACCGAGAACATTGCAAGGCGCGCTGAAGAACAAGCTGCAAAGGAAGCTGAAACTGAAGCTGCCGCCGAAGCCGAAGCCGAGGCCGAAGCTGAGGCTGAGCCAGAAAAAGTTGTCGAAGAAGACAACGAGCCAGCTGAAGAACCTGAGCCTGAAGATACAGCTGAGGCTGACGACGAAGCTGCTGCAATCGAGGCCGAAGCCGCCGCCATCGCCGCCGCTATCGCTGCAGAGGAAGAGGAAGAACTAGCTGCCCTTATTGCCAAGAAGAATCGGAAGGGCAAACTCGGCAGAAAGGATACAGAGCGTCTCGATAGTCTGACCGAAAATGCAGCCAGGCGTGCAGAGGAGCAAGCGGCTAAAGAAGCTGAAGCTGAAGCCGAAGCCCAGGTGGAAGAGCCAGTACCTGAAGAGGCCGAGGAGGTCGAAGAGGTTGCCGAACCGGAGCCCGAACAGATTCCCGATGCTGAAGACGTTGCTGCGAAAGAAGCCGCAGAAGCAGAGGAACGGGCTATCGCTGCAGAGGAGGAGGCAGAACTTGCTGCATTAAATAAGAAAAAGGCCAAGAAGGGTAGATTGGGCCGCTCAGATACTGAGCGGTTTAACACTCTCATGGACAATGCGGCAAGGCGAGCTGAAGCACAGGCGGCAGCACAGGAGGCAGCAGAAGCAGCAGCGGCGGCAGCAGAAGCCGAAGAAGCTGAAGAAGAGGCGCCTCCGGCTAATGAGGAAGAAGAGGAGGAGGATGAATTCATGGACGCCGAAGACGGTGATCTTGAGGAGGAAATGCCTGAGGAGCCAGAACCTGAAGGTGAGGAAGAAGACGCTGCTGCCGCCGAAGCTGCCGCCGCCGAGGCCGAGGCCCTAGCTGCAGCTATCGCAGAAGAAGAAGCCGAGCTAGCAGCATTGAACAAGAAAAAGGCCAGGAAGGGTAGATTAGGCCGTTCAGATACCGAGCGGTTTAACACTCTCATGGACAATGCTGCCAAGCGTGCCGATGAAGCGGCAGCTCGAGAAGCCGAGGAAGCTGCCGCTGCCGCTGCCGCTACCGATGCCGATGCCGATGCCGAACCAGAAGTTGAGCCAGAAGCTGAAGTTGAACCTGAACCTGAAGCCGAACCGGAGGCCGAACCAGAGGCTGCTGACCTAGAGGTTGAAGACGATGGTTTGAAGGAGGTCGAAGAAGCTGAAGCGGCTATTGTTGCTGAGGAACAGGCAGAGCTTGATGCACTAGCTAAGAAGAAGGCAAAGAAGGGCAAACTGGGTCGAAAGGACACTGAAAGGTTTCACCTTCTGACAGAAAACGCTGTTAGACGTGAGGAGGAACGAGCAGCCAAGGAAGCCGAAGCAGCAGCAGCAGAAGCTGAAGCCATCGAAGAAGAGCCTGAGGTGGAAGCGGACGAAGACGTCGAAGAACCTGCCCCTGAAGCAGAAGAGGAAGAGGAGAATGGCGAAGACGATGAGGCTGCAGCTCGGGAAGCTGAAGAGGCCGCTATTGCTGAGGCTGAAGAGGAGGAGCTAGAATCTCTTAAGGCTAAAAGGGCAAGGAAAGGCAGACTTGGCAGAAAGGATACAGAGCGGTTTGGAATCCTGGAGGATAATGCTGCTCGACGTGCCGAAGAGCGTGCCGCTAAGGAGGCTGCCGCTGCCGCTGCCGAGGCTGAGGCTGAAGCCGAAGCCGAAGTCGAAGTCGATGAGGATCCCGAAGCTGATGGGCCTGAGGAGGAAGACGAAGAGGGAGAAGGGGAAGGAGAAGATGAGGAGGAAGAGGAAGCGGAGGAGGGAGATGACGCTGGTGACGAAGAGGCTGCAGCTCGAGAGGCTGAAGAAGCTGCAGCTCGTGAAGCTGAAGAAGCTGCAGCTCGTGAAGCTGAAGCTGCTGCTGTTGCTGAGGCCGAAGATGACGAACTCGAGTCTCTTAAAGCCAAGAAAGCAAGAAAGGGCAGGCTAGGCAGGAAAGATACTGAGCGTTTTGCAGTACTTGAGGAGAACGCGGCTCGACGTGCTGAAGAGGCTGCCGCTAAAGCTGAGGAGGCACCAGAAGTCGACGAAGCAGAGGAGGAAGAAAAAGAAGAAGAAGAGGAGCAGGAGGAAGAAGGGGAGGAGGAGGAGGAGGATGATGAAGAGGAAGAAAAAGAAGAAGAAGATGAAGACGCCGCCGACGAGGCAGCTGCAAAAGAGGCCGAGGAAACGGCGGCGAGAGAGGCCGAGGTTGCTGCCATGGTTGAGGCCGAAGAAGCAGAGCTCGAGTCCCTCAAGACCAAGAAGGCACGAAGAGGCAGACTGGGCAGAAAGGATGCAGACCGGCTCAAGGTTCTAGAGGACAATGCGGCTCAGCGTGCTGAAGAACTTGCAGCTAAAGAGGCGGCAGCCGCCGCCGCCGCAGAAGTAGAGGAAGAAGAGAAACCAGAGGAGGACGAAGAAGAGGAAGAAGAAGAGGAGGAGGAGGAGGAGGAGGAGGAGGAGGAGGAGGAGGAGGAGGAGGAGGAGCCCGCCGAAGCTGCAGACGATGCTGCGAATGAAGCAGTTGGAGCAGATGAAGAGGAGCCCGAAGCTGCTCCCGAAGAAGCACCTCGGGATGCCGAACCTGAACTGCCTGAAGAGGATGAAATTGTTGAAGTCATTGACCTATCGCCGAAGAAGGAGAGGAAGAGTAGAAAGAGCAAATCGCGCCGTGATGCTCCTTTACCACCACCGGTTCCAGATCCTCCACTCACTCCGCCCCCTGAGTTAAAGCAATCTCGAAGGGACCGACCTAAACTCCCCCGTGAGGGTACTTCCTGGGGTAAATGGGGAGCGACTCCACGTGAGGAGAGAGATGAGATGTCTCAGGAGAAGTCGGGCAGATACAGAAGGCGTGAAGAAAAGACATCGTCCAAAGGGTCGTCATCGGACAAGGCTGAGAAGACTCCACAGCGTTCCCGAGGCACTGGCCTGTTCAACAAACCCCCAATCACCCGTTCAACTTCCACGCGCGAGAAGAGGGATGTTGGCGGTAGCAAGCGTCGCCATTCTGAAAACGCCCGTGGTATGGTATCGCCGCCTCCTGAAGAGATGCTCATGGGTGAGGAAGAACCAAGTAGCCGTCGCAAGTCACGTAAAACTCGACCACGCGAGGATGAGGATGCTATGATGTCTGGCGCTGTACCTGAGAGGCACGAGCACCGTCGCTCACACAAGCCACGATCGCGTGAAGACGATGATATTGTCATGGTTGACCCTGAACCCGTGACTGACAGACGCGAGCGCCGTCGGTCTCACAAAACACGATCTCGGGAGGATGAAGAGGTTGTCATGGGGGATGACTTTATCACGCCTGACCCACGCGAACAGCGACACCGAACCAAGAGATCCCGAGACGAGGAACCTGTCATGGTCGCACCTGATGTTCCTTTTGACACACCTCTTCCAAGAGGCTCTAAGAAGCCGGGATTTGCTGGTCTCTTCAGTGGCCTAAGAACGCCCAAGAGTGAACGCCCTGATCCTCTCCGGCGTCGCAGTACCTATGCGACAACCGACGACGAAGCCTTGCGCAGTACAAAGATGGACGGCGATGCCGTTGTTATTGATGCTGATCGAGAAGCAAGACGTGCTGCACGCAGGGCCAAACGGACTGAACGAGAAGTTGCTGAAGACCCCGAAGAAGATGCTCGCAGGGCTAGGGAAGAAGCGCGACGTGAACGACGACGACAACGTGGCGGCGAAGACGAGGCCGCCACCCAAAGACAAGACAAGGATGCGCGCCGGGCCGAACGCCGAGCTGCGCGGCAGCGCGATGCAGAGCGACAAGCGGAGGAAGAGCAGCGAGCGCGAGAAGACAAGGAGGCTCAAAGAGCGGAGCGTAGGCGCTTGCGTAGGGAGCAAGAGGCCGCAGCTGCCGCAGAGCAAGAGGAAGAAGAGGCTCGTCGAGCTGCGAAACGTGATCGTCGACGACCTCGGCAGGCCGAAGTTCCCGAGGATCGGCGCCATCGTGAGGCCAGAAGAGCCGCCCGAGTTGCAGAGGAGGAAGATGGCCAGCAGCGAAGAAGCCAGCAATCTGCTGACGAATATAACCAACAACGAAAGCCTCGTCGCCGCGAAGAGAGGCAGCAACCGCCAGCTTGGCCACACTCTGGAACCTCGTCGTGGGTTAAGGAGCACTCGGATGCACCACCTCCGCCCATCAACGGCGAAGCAGCTGACGCGAACGGCGGACAAACCGAAGATGATACAGCACGACGTGAAGCACGTCGAGCTCAGCATCGATCGAAGCACGGAGACGATGCACCAGAAGAATCCGAAGAACGACGACGGCGACGAGCAAGACGAGAAGAACGCGAGCGCGGTGTCCGTGACAAAGATCGCCATCGAGACAGGCGTTCAGAAGGTAGCGATGAACGACATCACAGCCGTCGGACGTCAAATGTTGTCGACGCAGCAGCTCCTCGAACAAGTTGGTGGAAGAAGATTAAGCGATAAGCGATACCGGGTGAGAAGTGAGAGGTGAGAGATGATGGATGAACCAACAAACAAACAAACGATGCATGAAAGTCATTTTGAGCGAGCGTGTTTCAACTATTGCTATTTTGCATGGTTTTGTCAGTATCGGTTCGGTTGATACGAATATGACGGACTGCCACCAACAAGGTCGGTCGGTGTTTGGGTTTTGGTGTGACATTATCAAGGGCACGGCACATTGGGATGGAGTATTTTGAGGGATGGATGTTCTAGCATTGGGTTATTTGGGCTTGAGTTTTGAGTCTTGGTCTTGTATGTGAAGTATGAATGTACCTAGTATGTATGTGCTGTGCTGTGCTGTGCTGTGCTGTGCTGTGCTTGGACTGTTGTCTGACTATTTTATTTGGAGGCTCAATAGAGGTGTTGTACGACAAGTATACCCAGGAAGCAGAGAAGGGATGAAGGAGATATGGTAGCCTGTTATTTAGAGTAAATTGATTTGTTACATGAGTGTACAGAGTGTGTTGACTCGACTTACACAAGCTTTCGAGGGACGTTATTAGCGACAATGCACGACTCAACTTCCCCCTGACTGTTCAATTCAAATAAATACCTATGGAAGAATGATATCTTTATACTCCAGCTTCTTGTAACTACAGTATTGTTGCCTATAATAGCCTGTCCCATTTCACTGCATCATCATCATCCTCCCCCAGTCTACGGATAGGTAGACAGACCCGTCCATCTCACCCAACTCCACTTACCGCCCACTAACATTCAGGTACATGCCACTCACAAATTGCCTACGCTGACGACACCTCAGCCTTGAACAAACGCTCCCCTGCAACCATTCACCTCTTTCAACCACCTACGATAGATACCGTTGCATTACATACTATTCCGCCGTTGCAACCGCCTCCAAGCCCTACGCTTGCTTCTTCGCAGCCCTATATACATGATCGAACAACCGATGAGGTGACCATTAGCGACCACGTCAATCAGTTGACGAGCGACAAGCTGTAGAACCCAACAAGTCGGCCCTCGTCACCATGTCTGCGCCAGGCAAAGGGTCGCGATGGGGAGTGTTCCTCTCCTCGGCCTTTGAGGGCGTTGAGAATCGCCTCGATAACTTACTTGACGAAGAGCAACAGGCGGCACAAGGAGGGCAACAATACGAGCAACAGCAAGGAATGAAGGCCACGCCTGTACCATCACCGTCACCGAGTCCTAAACCTACCACTCCTGGTACGTCGCCTCTCTTTATTTGGCTTATTCCGGGCGCAAACGGAGCTGTCGCATGCTGACCCGACTTGTTTTTATAGCTGTAGCCCCAAAACCGAATCGCGCCAATGACCGTCTACAAGCCAGGCTGGCCAAAGCTATAGCTTCGCGAACCTCGCAATCCTCCCCACGCAGCTCCATTGACACAGCTCGTGGTTCTGTGGACAAAGAACGTCCTTCTAGCACCGAACCTGTCATCACAAGACAAAGTACCGACACGCCTGAACTCAAGCCAGCTGAGTCCGAATCCTCAACCGAGGTGCCAACTCCCGTCATCGAACCACCTTCTCCGCCTGCACAAGAACAAAATACGCAATCTGAAGAAGCCGAAGACAAAGAGAAGAGCGACAAAGACCTCCGCCGCGATATTCCTACACCTATCATTGTTGAGCCAGCATCTGATGTTAAGCCTCAAGATGCTCCAACACAAGAGGTCACAGACAAGTCTGAAGCGCAGCCGGCGCCTACAAACGATGAACCAGATATTAGCAAGCCTATGGAGACCCAAAAAGCTGTGAATGTCCCTACCGAGTCACTGCAGAAGGACCAGGATACCAACCAAGCTGACAAAGCTCGATTGGAAGAAGTCCAAGAGTACATTGAGCAGATCGA
Source organism: Fusarium tricinctum (assembly GCA_020744515.1). Taxonomy (NCBI): domain Eukaryota; kingdom Fungi; phylum Ascomycota; class Sordariomycetes; order Hypocreales; family Nectriaceae; genus Fusarium; species Fusarium tricinctum. The sequence goes on along the minus strand of JAGPXF010000002.1, from coordinate 4,703,241 downwards.
TTCACTGCAGGCAAAACTGCAGTTTCTATCCAAAAATGCTGCGGATGCCGCTAAGCAGGCAGCAAACTCGGCCGATGCAGGAAGTGTAGAGAGGAAATTGGCCGAGAAGGATGAAAAGATTGCTCTGTTGATGGAGGAGGGACAAAAGCTTTCCACTTCAGAACAAAAGTTCCGAACAACTATACGTAAACTCCGCTCACAGATCGCCGAAAACGAGAGGCAGGCCTACGAGCTCAAGAAGGACAAGGAAAAGGCTGCTGCCGAGGCCGAGGCGTTACGAAGTCGAATCAACAGTAAGGAAGAGCAAGAAAGGAGGAATGAAGAGGTCCGAAAAGCAAGCGCCGCGCTCCAAAAGGAGATTGATGTGCTCAAAAAGGACAAGACAGCTAAAGACGAAGCATACCGACGGTTGGAGCAACAGTCCAAAGCCAAAGCTGAACAAGCACAGACTGCGCACACTGAGGCTCTAACCAGAGCGTTGGACACCGAAAAGAAGCGACAGAAAGAGCTCGACAACACCATCGCGACATTGCGATCGGAAAAAGAGGCCCTGGTAGAAAAGTTACGACTCACAGAGGTGGAGTGGCAAGAAAAGCTGGACCGAGCTGTAGAGCGCGGGCGAAATGTCGAGGAGGAGTTGAAGCTAGAGCTGAGAGCAGCAGAAGGAAAACTCGAGGCGATGCGAGTGGCGGCTGAAGAGGCTTCTGCGGGATCAGGAGGCGACATCAAGTTGATACGACACATTGAGACCCTCCAATCGCAGTATGCCTCAGCCAGTGAGAACTGGCAAGGTATCGAAACCTCACTCTTGACCAAAGCGGCCAACCTGGAAAAGGAGAGGGACGAGGCACAACGCCGAGAGTCAGAAATGCGGAAGAAGGCTCGTGACTCGGTAAGTCGCATATTTTGGTCACTTATGAGAGGCGCTATTGTTGACATTTCCCTAGGCCAGTCGCTGTAAGCGTCTCGAAGATGAACTGCAGGACGTCAGCCCAGCTCTCACCTCGGCTCAAAAGGAGCTCGAGGCCTGTCGCGAGGAGCTTGCTACACTCAGAACTCAACTCACAAGCGCCGAAACAGCACTTGAACAAGCACGTAATGACATTGAGAAGCAACAACGGGCAGCGGCTAGAGAAGCGTCTGCCGAGGCTGAACGAAGGCAATGGGCAGACGACGTTGCTACGAGTACGCCCAGGTCCCAGAGCAGACCGGATTCTCCGTTACTCTCTGTCAGTCGGACCTTTAGTTCAGATTTTATTGGCCTTCCTGTCCCAGGGAGACAGCCGCGCCGGGTACCTACACCAGGAAGCCAGACCGACAGTGCAGGCGATGGCTTCTTTTTCGGTCGAAGAATGTCAAGCCAACCTCCTCGTCCCAGTGCCTTATCTACTACTGGGCCTATGATACCTCCACCAACCCCGTTCTCGCCCTTTGAGCCACCTAGCGAGTCACCACGCGCCGCATCACCACCACTAGACCGCGATGACGGTCTTGATGACGGTGATCCTTCATCGCCGCGCAACATGGCCCAAGACATGGTTTCGGTATCAACAGTTGGGGCTGGTCCTTCGGTTCAACTCGTCGAGAGAATGAGCGCGGCGATCCGAAGACTAGAAGCCGAGAAGGTGGCTGCCAAGGAAGAGATGGTCCGTGTATGCAGCCAGCGAGACGAGGCGCGATCTGATATTGTGAACCTCATGACGGAGTTGGAAACACAAAGGGGGGCCACAGTGCGGGTGACACAATTAGAAGAAGAGGTGGATAACATCAACTCGCGATACCAGACTACATTAGAGATGTTGGGCGAGAAGAGCGAGCTCGTTGAGGAGTTAAAAGCCGACGTTCAGGACGTCAAGGATATGTATCGCGAGCTGGTGGAACGGACTGTGATGAAATAAGAAAAGGCAGTGGTTTTTGTTTCTTTCATATCATGCAGCTTAGACGTAGAGGCGGTTGTAATGTCTTGCTCTTCTTTTTCTGGCATGTATCCCTAGCTACCCCGACAACTCAATACCCTCGCGCTCGGCACCTTGTAAGATATATCGCCGTACCTGTAGACAAAGAGTCAGATGGGGGATTTTAGTCTTGTACGGAAATACAAGAACGGCTAGAAGTTTATGTTGATTGTGTTTTGGATTAATACGTACTTCCTTGTCTGGTGCAAGATCCATTGCTAACTCCTCTGCGTTGGTCTTGAGGGTAAAGTCTGCGCCTTCTTTGAGAAGGGCAACAGCAGTGTCTCCTGGGGATGGGAGCATGATGAGTGACGGCCGCAATGACGATTTTGAGAGGGTTTTCGCTCACCGTGGCCTTCTGCAATTGCGTGGTGCAGGGGAGTGTAACCCTCGTTATCGGCAGGGTTCAGCGGGCTCTTGTTCTTGAGCAGGAGATTCACTATGGGTACAGAACCAGCTGCTGCTGCACGGTGGATTGGATACTGGCCCCTGCGGTCGCGGACTCGAGTAGATGCGCCATTGTCGATAAGAATGCGACCGATGTCGAGGTTCTTCTTGGAAGAGACAAAGTGAAGGGCAGTCTGTATGTTCAGGTTAGTCCACGGATGTGACTGTTAATAGTAGAGCTTACCTGTCCCGCGGAGTCTATAGAATATAGTCAGTATAAATAGGGTGTGATGGTGATTACCTGGGTCTTACTCACTCTTGAGGTTCACGTCGGCGTCTTTGGAGATGATGAGCTTGAGAACAGCTTCACTATCGGGGACACTGGCTGAGATCATGAGAGGAGACCATCCACTTTCATCCTAAGCCAAGTTACTTCTGGTATACATGTCAAGGCGAGGCATTATTACTAACCTGGACATCAGCATCGAAACTTCGTTGGTTGGCCAGCAGCTGAACAATATCGAAGTTGTTTGAAGAGGCCGCCCAATGAATGGGATACCGGCCATCATCATCTTTGCGCTGCGATAGTTTTGGGTCTGACTATATGAAAAATGAACACTTTATTTTTCTCGTAATACTGAGAGGAGATTGAGCTCTGACCTTGAGTAGTCCTTCAGCTATGGTTACTACCATCCTTTGTTAGTGACATATCCTAGTCATGCATGTGTAATTGAATAGTAGCTCACCTCGCCCTTCACGAGCAGCCGTATGAAGAGGAAACTTGTCTTCCTTATCCATCTTTGCGACGAAGAACGGGAACAAAAGAGTAAAGGAAGAGAAGAATAAAGCCAAATGACGGAGACGTTTAGGTGAACATGTAAAAAAGATGCAGCACAGGATAGAATATAGGCTGTAACTGACCTTACGTAGGCCACTCATCCGCTATAAGCTAGGTACAGTTATAGGTACAGCTGCTAGCCACCGTGTGGCGCTAGATCTTCTGCGCCACACGCGGCTGCCCAGCCTTTACACGCTCCGGTCGCAACTTTTGAGATCTCCTAGACCTCAACATCAACTTTTCCAACGACCATTCAATTTCTTTTTTTTCTTTCTTTTTTTTCTTGGTCGCAAAAAACAACCATATTGTCAAAAATGGAAACGCCAGAAGTCCCCCAAGATGCGCTCCAGCTCAGCGCTCTCGCCGCGCAAAATGCCACTGTTTCGAGAACACTATACGCACACGCCCACGCTCCCGAGCAATCAACCACCAAGCGCCAGAAGCTAGACGACGCGTCCGAAGACCCCATCATGAAGAGACGCTTCCGCAACGAATACGCAGATGTCGAGACTCTACCGCCGTCGATTACCGCGAAACTTCCGACTAAACAGCCCGGAAAGAGACTTGTGAAGGCTGGTGGCCCTGCTCGACCAGCCATGAAGCTCCTTGAGGGTGCGCCTGGCTCAGGCAAGGCTGCTGGATCAGCGGCTAGAAGCGAGAGCACACCGCAGAACATGAGTCTTACGATGAGAGGAGCGCAGGCTATGCAGCAGCCGAAGCCTGAATGGCACGCGCCGTGGAAGTTGATGAGAGTTATCTCGGGACATCTGGGCTGGGTGCGCAGTCTGGCTGTCGAGCCTGGCAACAAGTGGTTTGCTAGTGGCGCTGGTGATCGAACTATCAAGATTTGGGATTTGGCGACTGGCTCGTTGCGATTGACACTTACTGGACATATCAGCACTGTTCGTGGCCTGGCCGTGTCACCTCGTCATCCATACCTCTTCTCCTGCGGTGAGGACAAGATGGTCAAATGCTGGGATCTCGAAACAAACAAGGTCATTCGTCACTACCACGGACATCTGAGTGGTGTATACACTCTAGCTCTGCATCCCACGCTCGATGTTCTCGTCACTGGTGGCCGAGATGGTGTGGCTCGTGTATGGGATATGCGAACAAGGAGCAACATCCACGTTCTCTCGGGCCACACCCAAACCGTCTCCGACCTAGTTTGCCAAGAAGCAGACCCTCAAGTCATCACCGGATCTTTAGACTCTACAGTACGACTCTGGGATTTGGCGGCCGGTAAGACAATGGGCGTGCTCACCCACCACAAGAAGGGTGTCCGAGCCCTGGCAACGCATCCTTCAGAGTTTACATTTGCCAGTGGTAGTACAGGGAGCGTCAAGCAATGGAAGTGCCCTGAGGGTGCTTTTATGCAGAATTTTGAGGGCCACAACGCTATTATTAACACCATGAGCGTCAACGAACAGAATGTTCTCTTCACAGGAGGTAAGTGGCAGAGCATATTCTGGACATGGTTGCGATAAGTCGACTAACATAAATTTTAGGTGACAATGGATCCATGAGCTTCTGGGATTGGAAGTCTGGACATCGATTCCAGTCTCTTGATACTACCGCTCAGCCCGGTTCCTTGGACGCCGAAGCAGGCATTATGAGTTCAACCTTTGATCGCTCTGGTCTGCGTCTGATTTGCGGTGAAGCTGATAAAACAAGTACGTTACCTCCCGACTCAACCTCCTGCGACTTCATTTTTCTAACAATTTCACAGTCAAAATCTGGAAGCAGGACGAGACAGCAACAGAGGAGTCGCATCCTTTAGAATGGAAGCCAACCCTGGGCAGAAGGAAATTTTAAGCGCATAAGAGGTGGTATTATTTTTAATTCATGATAAATTGTCGTGGGATGTTCTTCTTTCTGGCTCTATATTACATTACAGCTGTTATACACCGATACCCAAAGCCTTAAGGTCTCCGTCATCACGGAGGGCCATTTTTACTTCGTCGTCTGCAATCGAAAGACGGAGCTTACTTGATCGCTCCGCACGTTGAGCTTCGAGGTTAATTAGGCCGGCCGCTACCAACTCGAGCGCCGCGGTGTGAATGTGTCCAGGTCGGATCATTGGGCGATGCCCGCCCAATTGCGTTCCCTTCAGGCCGTTGCCAAGAACCGCTGCAACACCTGGAAGCGCCGCAGGAGCTCGAAGACTGGCACGATGTATCTCGTCCAGGGTTTCGCCAAACGTCGTCTCGCCTAAGCCTGTTCTTCGGATGCGCAGTAAGAGTGCTGCCATGACGAGTTTGGACATTAATGGGAGGCTACGAAGATGTTGTTGAATGGGGTTTGACGTAGCCTCATTGATGGCCTTTTTAATTGTTGCAATAGTGACACGCCCTGAACCTTTCGGTTGTGTTTGGGGGTCTCGTTTGCTTGGAGTTGTCGGGTCACTGGGAGCGTCGGCCTCGGCGAGCTCGACGGCTCGACGGCAGATGTCGAGGGCTCTTCGAGCGTCACCACTGACTGCAGCTACCTTTCGACTAGCGAATTGAATGGCGTCTGGATCTACAATGTTTCCAGGAACCCCCTCTAATCGTGACTGAATAATTCTCATAAGTTGCTCGTGATTGTAACCAGGGAATGTGATACGTGTGAGACCTAATAGTGTTAGCAAACGCCATATCGATTTGCGCAAAGTGCGGGAGACATACCTAGTCGACTGCTGATCTTGTTGCTCAGCGTTCGCTCTGGAAGATCCATGGTGTTGGCGACTGCGAGCACGATAAGACGACTATGCCGTAATGTGGGCCAGTTGAAGAAATTGTACATGACAGCCTGGTTCTTGGTGACCAGCTGGTCGAGTTCGTCCATGAGCACTACACAAGGAATACGACGAGGGCTAGGGTTGCTAAACTCTCTTTCCAGGAGGTCAAGGGCCTGTGCTGGACTGGCTCGCTCTCCCTTGAGGGCCTCCCAAAGAAGACTATACGATTGGTGAGGATCTGTGATTTTCATGCCATTGATCTCGACGAAGATGAAATCGTCGAGCTCATCTGAGCCCACGGCTTCCTCGAGCCTGGAGACGACCTCGCGCACCGTCGCTGTCTTGCCAGTTCCGGGTGTGCCAGAGATGTAGATACAGTTGCCAGTGCCGTCTGAAATGGCGGCCTCAAGATGGGAGTAGACCAGAGAGAACTCTCCTTCTCGACAAGGGAGACTGGTTGGAACCGAGGAGACATGTAGACGAGATCGTGCTATTTGGAATGGCGAAGATTCAACCTGGCTAGGGGATAGTTTACGAGTGGCCAAGGGTGTGAATTCAAGTCTCTTGCTTGTACTCCTGCGATGCGTTGTTAGCAATTGAAATTGACCAGAGTATTCTGGTATTCTGGCTAACCTCTTGACACGAGAGCCTGGTGTGGCTTGATTTCTTCGTGATGTTGGTGTAGCCACCGTCGAGCCTCGTCCTGTCTTTGTCGGAGTCTGAGGGACCTGAGGAGGCTGGTATACTTCATCGGAAGGCGACGGGCTTCGAGCTTTGCGACGCTTGCGCGTGGCTTTTGTGCCCGTCTTGATCCTGTCCATAAGAGCGAATAGATCATCCTCACCACTGTACACTTCCTCCCATATGAACTCGTCCGTGTATGTCGCAGTGCGGGTGTTGCAGCCTCGCCTGCAGACAAAGACCTTACCAAAGTCTGCGTGGTTTCGAGGGATTCGACCTTGGGGGTATCTGGTGAGGAAGGTATCTTGTGACATGATTTTGGCCTTGCCGTTGATGGATGCCAGGGGGTTGATGTCCCATGATGGCGAAATGTAGAGTTCATTCTAGAGGCAGGGAGAGTCAGATCAATTTGAGCGGTCTTACAGAGTCCAAGGCTTACCTGATAGTAGTCTTGTCGCTTCTTGTCCTTGCTTCGAATTTCCTTTTCGCTCGAGAACCACATAAAGTTGGCTGCTTTCTCGCCTTCTCCGTCGTCCTCGACAAACTCGCAAATAAGGGCGAACCAGGCTTCATTAGAGCCATCAGCTTTGAGCATGACAGTGTCCCCGACTCTACACTCGAATTGGCCGATCTTTGCCCCAACGATCCTATCACCGGTTACCTTTCTTCGTTTCCTGTCGCTTTGGGCCTCATCGCCTCGTTCGGTTGTTGGGGTAGAGTTGTAGATCCATTGCCATGATGGCTCATTGGCTGCAAGCTCGTCGTCGGATAAGTCGTGAGCGATTCCTGATATTTGGCGTTTTGCCCTCTCTGCTGAAGTGATTGGCGCCATATCCTTTTTCGTAATTTGGTGGCCGGTGCCGTTGAAGTGGTTCACGCGTCGTGGGAGACGCGACGTAAGTAAAGAACAAAGAATAAGGGAGTCGTTGCCAGGGGTTATGCGCATACCGGGGGGCTGTGTAAGTTGATGATGGACGGCCTAACACACCATTCTATGTCACTTTTCTTGTAAGTACACATAACATCGTAAGGACCACTTGTATTTCCTCCATGATGAATTATTATGAATTGGTTTCGCCGTATTTCTTGTTTGTACGTTGCGACTATTCGATTCGTGGAAATCATCCGTTCTCTGTTCATATGAAAACATAAAATTTAGTGGCCTCGCCCGTTATGAATCACTCAGTCAAACTGCTTATTTGCACCTTGTTCCTTCTGTTCTGTAAACAATGTAGCAAAAAAACCCTGCTCAGCGATATCATATCGCCTCATGTAGTCCCAGTCATGCGAGTTTGTACCAAACTACTGCCAACGAAGATAGCACACCATCACTGCAATTGATTCCAGTGCCAAATTCAAATAGTCGACCATATCCTATGTCGTGTGTTGTTAAATTGCAATAGACTGAGGTATGCCCTGGCAGTTTTCCTCGTGCTTGGGTGTGGATGTTGCAGTAAAGTAAGAAAGAAGTCTTGTCAGATTGACCAACTATTAAGTTAGGTTAGTAGTATCAACATCCTTCCTATTAGCCGATGTCTTCCAAGGCCTTTTCACATCAAATTTGTATTCTGCTTAGAACTAAGGCAAGCAATGACTCGGAAATTGTTGCGTGACTACCTATAAACTGGCAAGTACCCGAACGCACTGCGAGTGCCACGCAAGTAGCAAACAGGCAAGAGCTAATTAATGATTGTTGTTTCCTAACAAAACTTATCCACCTTCATCCAAACAAATGCGACTTCCCTATCCGTTCGTGATTCACTGATCATCTTGCTCTCCGATCCTTCCTTTATCTTTCCACCTTTTTCCTCCAGTTACACCACCGTCTCTCTTCTATCACCGTATCACGACTTTGCATATACCCACTGTCTGGTACCTATCTACCTCTGCCCAAGTCTTGATATCTAAGATCGAACTCTTCTCCTGGTGTATGTTTCTCCTTCTCATCCACATCGCCCCGTTACGCTTTACATAATGTATCGTGGCAGAGGAAGGGGAAACCCATCATGGAGAGGAGGCTTCAACCCTTCCGCAGAGCCCTCAAGATCGCGAAAGTTCGCAACTACAAAGGACGATCATATGCAGACTGCTAAGTCTATAGAACAAGTCAGAGACAGAAAGCTTCGCGAAGCTGAGGAGGCTGAGTACCTTGGCCGTCCGCCACCTGGCAAAGAACTTATCAATGTGAGACTACCAACAAAAATCATACCCTATTTTTGAAGTGACCGAAGCTGACGATATTCTAGGCATCTATTGTTCTGCCAGCAAATGAACTGATTCCTCGTGGGATGGATGAGCCCGAGGCACTTGACGGCATTCGCAGGAAATACCAAGTGTATATCACCCGCGATGTGCCCCATGTAGTTGACATCCATAGTGACTCCATGCCTCGCCTCCAAAAGGCATTTGAAGCGATCAACTGGGCTATTCGAGATATGCGCCTATCTGAGAATAACGCTCCTGTACGTTTCCTAGTACAGAAGCCTACAAATGCTGTAATCAGTGGCACAATACGAGCTGAGCTTGGGGGGCGTCCTCACTTCCTCTTGACAAGTTCCAATTTCATCGACAATTCATCTGCCTTAGATCAGCACTTGCCGCAGTTGGCTTCTGAGATGGCAACGTCGGCAGAAGGCCTCATGGCTCTCACCAAAACAATGGGACTGCGAGTCAATTTCGGGCATCTCATTATCGGCCAGAGAAAGAAGGGGTCCCAGGATGAGACCACATATCCTGATTTTACTAAACTCATGGGCGAATATTCTTATCGCGGGGGTGCTAACTTTGAGAACAAGTAAGTAAACAGAAATGATATACATGGTTTGTCGTGTCTAACTTGTGTCAGACTCATGAACGCCGAGAAAGCTGAGCAGCTTTTACAGTTTATTTTGCGGCCCTCCTCGGGCATCTGCAAAGGTCTCGAGGATATCAGACGAGGTTGTGAGGTGACTATTGTAGCCAACGGGCTAGAGATCAAGACCGAAGCTGACTACCCTTCTCATGGGCGTATACAACTCACTATGGTTCGAGCTACCAGGGCAGAAGCATGGGCACGTTTGAACTGGACTGTTGCAGCCCCAGACATGTAAATCACCAACTGGCCTTATCTGTTTCAATTGCTAACTAATATCCTTTACTTATAGGCAGTATGATTGGAACTTCCGTGTGGATGCTTGGGACAAAGTGGACGTTCCGCTCGAGTTCAATGATCTCGCAAAAAGGGTATTGATCAATATCAGCCCAGATGGCGATGTTCTTCTCCCAATTCCCAGCGTCAATACAGCTAAGCTTGCGAGTTTGGGCGAGAAAATCACGCAGATCCGTGCGAGGTCATGGGTAATCCTCCCATTCAAGGAATCAGACTACGTGCTCAGAATCTACATCACCAAAAGCTTGAAAGGACTTCGAACTTCTGAAGAACCGGAGGTCACCTGGGGTATTGAATTATATGCTCCTCACTGGGAGGAAAGTGTGAATCACGCTAGCGGAGGGCGAAAAGATTGGGGGAAGGGGCTCGAGAATATTTGGATGGAGGGTAATGATCTCAAGTCAAGGCTCAGATGCTTCATGCGGACCATATTGGAGGTCCAAGCCCTCCTGAACAAATCGCATGCCGGTGCTGCCCCATGACAGTGGGCATGCGAAGGCGATGCTGTGTCGACTGGGAGACTTCCCCGAGTTCCCTTTTCTCCCTACTAGGCTATCTGGCATTCTACCGAACCCGAAAAGATGAGATAATATCTTTTTTACGCCTGTTGCTCACCTTGTCCTTGGCCAGCCATGATTTTTTGTCTCAAAACTGGGAGAGGTTCATGTTAGTTATGTACTTAACGAATCAGTGAGAGTCCAATGAAGACGTACCCTCCTCGATTGTTCGTGCATTTGTCTGCTTCCGTTGAACAATGACCTCGAGATCTTTTAAATTGCTTCCAAGCTCCTCGACCTTGGCTTCGTAGAACTTCTCGGCGGACTTGAGTTTCTAGATTGGGGTTAATTGACGAATAGCGTGGTACATGCATGGTTGAATGGCGTACCTTTTCTACCAAAAAACCGGTGCCTATGTCCACCAGTACTGTATCGGCATCCGCCAACTCTCCACGGACATATAGTGAATTGGTAAGTGGAACTAGCACAGAGTTGGCTCCTAGAGAAGGCATTGTTTGTTAATCATATTATTCTTATGGCGCATCAGTGGTGTATTTGTGCGCTGGTCGAATCGAACCGGTTGAGGAGGGGTATATCGCACCTTCAGGAGCGGCAGACCTGCTCTTGACGCATTGGAGGCAGTCCTTGAATTTGTTCTGTGCGGCGTGAAGCTGCGCAAAGGACGTCGTCAGGTGTTCGAGCTCTTCGTCGAGTTGCTTCTTGACCTGGGCAAGCTGCTGAGGCTCCAATGTATCGAGGTTGACTATAGCGCGGACAGGTCAGCGGGATGGTATTATTTACGCGTACTGGGTCGTTGGTTTACTTTGCTCTTGTCTTCCGGACATTTTGGCGTGTTGCTGAGCGTCTTTGCGTATGTTGTCGTTAAAGTCGTAAATTGATTGCTTGTCTGGATGCCCCTCCAGGGTCTCGGTTCATGAATAAAATGACGTGGGGTTGTTGAATTCTACTAACGGGGGTGCTGTAGCACTACCTACCTAGGTACCTACCTCAACCACGACCACAGTCACAACCTGCAGTGGAGATTACTATTTCTTATTTATTTTTCATTCATGTCAATTATTACACTGATGACAAAATTGTACTCATCTTTTTCTAGGTTTCGTCTTGAACTTGTGATATGTTGTTACTGTACATGCCTCAAATAACCTAGTAATAATATAATGCAAAGATCTCGCTGCCCCTGGCCACTTACAGCTGGTCAAGCAGACCTGAGATGAACTCGGGCAGCGCATCAACCTTCACATTCTCCTTAACCGAAAGTCTTCTACATTGTACCTCACAGGTACCATTCTCCTTGAAGGACCTGCCAAGGATCACCAGAACAGGGTATCCTACCATATCGGCATCCTTCATCTTCCACCCAAATGATCGCTTGCGGTCATCGAGAACGACGTCAAATGTAGACCGTGTTCCATTATTAATGGCAAGCGTATCATAAATTCTCAACGGCTCCTCAGCAAGGTCAGATGCAGGTATAATTGCGACCTCAAAAGGAGCTATGGCTCGAGGCCAGTTCAGTCCCCGCTCATCCGCAAGAATCTCAGCTACAGCGCCAAAGATTCTCGAAACACCAACACCGTGGCATCCCATTTGGATGGGTACGCGGCTACCTGGAGTCAGGCCTTCTTTTTGGGCTGCCGCGGAAAGTCCTGATTGTGGAAGATTGACGCATGCGTCAAGAGGTACTGAGTAACGAGTGCCAAGTTGAAATGTGTGGCCGCACTCTAAAGCACGATGAATCTTCAGGGTGCCCTTTTCACAACGAGGACAGTCATCACCATCAGCAATCTGAACCAAGTTCAGTCCCTCGCCAGAGTCTGTGCTGTCAACTGTAGAGTGCTCAACTTGGTAAGACTCGTGATTTTGGGGCATTAATGGCAGCTGGTTTCGAACGCTCCCGAATGCCGATGCGAGTCTACTGTCAATAACATTAACAACGTGTGCATTTCTGTTCTTTAGTGTCTCTTCCCAGAGCGGCAAGGGGTCCTCAATCGTAGTATCCAATTCAGCTACAGCTGATTTGACGGCGTGAAGGCTGAGACCACTTTCGGTGGAATCATCAGATGATCGAGGGTACCAAGCGTTGATGAGGACCTTACGATCCTTAGAAATACCTCGCCAAACATTGAATTGAGACACCGGGATGTCCGATTTACCCTTTGCTCCAGCAGAGGGCGGCCGAGCCGCGGCGACCTCATCATTGGCAGTGTAGTGGCAAGTATCACAACTAACAATGGTATCCTCGCCAACGGAACTGGGTAGATGATACTCGTGGCTAAGATCACCACCCATGTCTCCAGAACTTGCTTCGGCAACAAGGTAGGGAAGCTTAAGCTCAGCAAAAAAGGCGCGATAAGCTCCTGAAACCTGGCGATAGGTATCAACAGCCTCAGCTGCTGTAAGATCAAAAGTGTAAAGATCCTTCATGAGAAACTCTCGTGAGCGTAACAGACCATGGCGAGGGCGACGCTCATCGCGGTATTTCCGGGCTACGAAGGGTTAGCAGGCAGTACTTGGCGTTCAGAGAAGGCAATACATACTAACTTGGTACAGCCTGATGGGTAGATCCTTGTACGAATTGACTATTCCAGCAACAAGTGTGGTTATTTCCTCCTCATGAGTTGGAGAAAGAATAAGCGGCGTGTTTTTACGATCTGTGAGTCGAAAAAGCTACCCAGGTAAGCCTATAGGACTCTATGTAAGCGCCGAAATCTTACCTCTGGTGCAACAGAGTCAAGACGATTACTCTTTCGCCATAATTCCTCAGATGAGATAGTCGATAGAGATACTCGAGATGCGCCTATAGAGGCCTGGGTATCAGTGACTGAAGGCTGAGTTGGCGGAAGCAAACGAACCAACTGAGTGCATATGCTTATCGATCAACTTTTCTATTTTGTCCTGCACGCGAAGACCAAGTGGTAGAAGTTGGAATATGCCAGAGTGAGCCTATCACTGCATTAGTGTATAACTTGGCCGATGTTGAGACTAAGAAATACCTGACGAAGGAAACCACCTCGAACAAGCTTTCCATGACCAACTGCAGCCCAATTAGCTCCTATAGCCGGTAGAAGATAGCAAGGAAGCTATACACTCATCATCATTGGCAGTCATGCCACCAGTTGGTACCCATGTTGTTGAAAGGGTGGAGCGAGGTGAGCCAGCTTTAGCTACGCTTGAGATTGAGAAAGCTCGCAACCGCACACCTGACGAGCTTCTGCAGGCGCTTACAGCGCCAAACTGAGCTGTTTTTGATAAGATCATGATTTTTCCAGGCTGTAAAGTCCCTAAATACCAGTTTATACCACCACCATCATATTCGAGGTTATCCTCGATAGATTCTCGCTATTCGGAAGTGCACCCGTTCAAACCTACAGCTCGAGGGTTAGTCATCCTGCATTAGCGACCAGTAGACGCGCCAAGCGCCCGGGACGTGGAGGTGGGGCTCCGGTAAAAATGCGACGCCAAAAAAAAAAGTTCCAGGTCCCTCAAGCGCATTTTCCCTCCATTTGAGAATTTCCATCTGAGATTTTCAATCCCCGATTAATTTCTACAAAATGGCGAAGCCCACGAAAAAGGTGAAGGGGAAGGGAAAAGCGCCTCGTATTTCTTCAAAAGGCCCAAGTTTCGATAACAGTGCGCTCGACAATTTGACGTCTACAATCGATAACAAGTTGGGCAAGCGAAAGCAGCCTCCCACGAAAGGTGCAGGCGACCAGCATCAGAAGAGACAGCGAAACTCCGAAGGCTCAACCGACGACAAAAAGAGCGGCAAGATTGACGAAAAGACTCTGTTGGAAGAAATCAAGGCTCTTGGCGGCGACGAGAGCGACTTGGCCCTCATCCAAGGTATCGACTCGGATGATGAAGAGTACGCTCAAGGATCCAAGGATTCCAAGTCTGTCGACAAGGGGCTGAAGGATGAACTTGCTGCTTTGTCTAAGCAGCTTGGTTTCGCAGAGGTTGAATTGAGTGAAGCTAGTGACGAAGAGGAGGAGGAAGAGGAGGAGGCCGAAGAAGAGAATGAGGCTGAGGATGTTGACGATGATGAAGACGAGGACGAGGACGAAGTCGAGGCGCCAAAGGAAGCCCCCAAGAAGAAAGGCAACATGGTAGGTTGGACCAGCTTCATAGTGGCTTTTCTGACGACTAACAGTAATACAGACCTTCGAGCCCCTCGCAGACTGGCATGCTGCTGAACTGCGCAAACTGCCGGCACCAACTACTGATGAGACCAACCCACCCAGAGCAGCCCTCGATGCTCTGAAGCGCCATGCCGAGACACTCCTCGAGGAGGACGCTGCCAAGTACAGAACCAGCATTTTTGCCCAGTCTTCGCACAAGTTCTTGTCGACAATCATGACCTCCGGTACTCTCAGTGACAAGGTTTCTGCTCTTACTCTGGCTGTTCAAGAATCTCCGGTTCACAACATTCGGGCCTTTGATGCCCTTATGACCTCGGCCTCCAAGAAGAGCCGAGGACAAGCTCTTGGTGCCATTGGCGCTCTTGTTGATTTGCTCGGCCCTGGCACTTTGCTCCCTGCTGACCGTCGTCTTCGAGCTTTCCACGATCAACCAGGTCTAGTCGGAACTCTACAACGAAACCCCGGAAAGCCATGGGCTCCTGGCAACCCATTGCCCGGCAAGATCACACCCGCTCATCTGATTTCATGGGCTTATGAGGATTGGCTGAAGCAAACCTATTTTAAGCTTATTCAACTTCTCGAAAACTGGTGTTCAGACGAGATCGAGTACTCCCGTACCCGCGCGCTTGACTTTGTCTATGGTCTTCTCAAGGAGAAGCCTGAGCAAGAGTCTAACCTTCTTCGGCTGCTGGTCAACAAGCTTGGTGATCGGGACCGCAAGATCTCTTCTCGAGCATCGTACCTCCTGCTTCAGCTGCAGAACTCCCACCCGGGTATGAAGCCGTTTATCGTCCGAACGATTGAGCAGCAGATTCTTCTGCACCCGACCCAGGACCACCGATCAAAGTACTACGCTATCAACACCCTCAACCAGACCATCCTCAGCAACAAAGAACCTGCCATCGCCGAAGCTCTTATGCGGATCTACTTCGAGCTCTTTAGCATCATTCTCAAGACAGGAACTTTGGGTATTTCCACACCAGCTGACATGAAAGCAGCCAAGGAGGAAGAGGAGAAGAGGAAGAAGAAGGAAGAAGAAAGCAACGTCAATGGTTTTAGACCACGGAGACGCCGCGGTGGCAAGCCAGCAAAACCCGCAGCTTCAGAGCCCGAGGCTGAGGCTGCTGATAAGCTCGTGTCTGCTATCCTGACTGGTGTCAACCGCGCTGCTCCCTTCATGGTTGGCAACGACGCTATGTATGCAATACCATTGATCCCGATAATTTTCTCGAAGCATTGTGCTAACTGGTTAATAATAGGATGGAAACTCATCTCGACACCCTCTTCAAGATCGCCCACTCAGGCAACTTCAACACAGGCATCCAAGCTCTTCTTTTGATTCAACAAATATCCTCTTCACGAAGTCTTTCAAATGATAGGTTCTACAGGACTCTATACGAGTCTTTGTTAGATCCCCGACTGATCAACTCATCCAAGCAAGCGCTCTACCTGAACCTTCTTCTGCGTGCGCTCAAGAACGACATTGATACTCGCCGAGTCAAGGCTTTTGCTAAGCGAATGCTCCAGGTCTCTGGACTTCACCAACCCGCATTTTCATGTGGACTTCTCTACGTTGTTGGACACCTACGCGAGACTTTCCCTGATCTTTCAACCCTGTTGGAAGAGCCGGAGGAGATAATGTTTGATGATGAGGCTACGAATGAGAAGCAGAAGTATGATGGCCGAAAGAGAGATCCCGAGTACAGTAACGCCAACCGAAGTTGCTTGTGGGAGGTGGTGAGTTGTACATGATGACTTGATCCAAAGAAAGATATGCTAACAACAGTCAGATTCCCCTCCAAGGCCACTACCACCCCTCAGTTACAGTGTACGCCGCGTCGGTATTGGAGCATGACAAGAAGTCACTGAAGCCGGATCTCGACAGCCACTCGCTCATCCGATTCTTGGACAAGTTCGTCTACCGAAACCCCAAGGCCAACGACTCTTCCAAGGGTGTGTCGATTATGCAGCCTCTCCGAGCTGCCAAGGATATTGGCGATATCTGGCTCGGCAGCCGTGGAGCTGGAGGTGTCACAACTTCCGTCAACTCATCCGCTTTCTGGAAGAAGAAGTCAGAGGATGTTGCCGCTGAGGATGTCTTCTTCCACGAGTACTTCCAGCAGGTTGGCAAGGAAGGCAAGGAGACCAAGAAGAAGGCCCAGGTCGCAGGAGATGACGATGGATCAGATGATGAGCAAGAAGACGAAGTCTGGAAGGCACTGGTATCTACTCACCCTGACGTTGATCCTGATGATGGCTCTGATGTTGGCTTCGACCTGGACGACTCGGACATGGCCTCAGACGACGATTCACCGGCACTATCACTTGATGGCGAGTTGGGTGAGGATGATGATGATGACATGAGCGTGGATATCGAGGGATCCGACGAGGAGATGGGCGGAGCCATGATCAGCGAAGACGAGGAAGAATTCGAAGTCAAGGAGGCCGTGAGCGAGAAGCCCAAGTCGAAGCGCAGAAAGCTCAAGGACCTCCCCATGTTTGCCTCAGTAGACGATTATGCGGAGCTTTTGGCTGGAGAGGAGGACATGTAGGAAGATTCGCCAAGGCCGGCGTGAGCAAGCAGAGCATTTGTTTTGATAGTATGGCTATACTAGACACATTGGTTCAGGAGTCAAAAAGGCAGATTCACAAATTCGCTACTGGCACATTGAATGCCACTTCAACAAACAATTCTCATTATATCTTTAAGTATTTAGGTATCGAACCACTCAAGCTCATCGTTCTTTGTGAATATGGCTCTGTACGTCTTTCCGCCACTAGGGTCATCACGCTCTTCAGTGTGGATGCTGTGAAGCTTTGGTGGCTCACCGCCGCCAATGAAGACACGGAAGTGTATGTAGGCAGGGCCTGAAGACTCGGACAGGGCGGGAATGCGAACCTTGCCAAATAGATGGATGCCATAGGCTGATGTAGCGACACGGACCGACTCAAAGTCGTCTGCACTGAAACCTACGAGGTCGTGGTCTGAGATGTCTCCCTTTACCATTGTTAGTCGTGGTCGGGTGATGTATAAGCGGGGGTTAACCTACAGCAGCAGCAAAATACTCTGGTTCGTGCTCTAAGAGGGTATCAGTCGCAGGCCTGTTAGGCAATATATACTGATACAAACTCACTGTTGTAGTCGTGACGGAGATGAACAAGACTCTTCTTCAGGTCAGGGAGAATCTGCTTGAAGGCGGTAATGGAATCCTCCTTGGGAGGGTGGACAGGGCCCAGGTCAACAGTATCAGCGGAGGCCTATAGGAGGTCAATAGTTGTATATAGAGATACTACAATTGCTAACCATACCATTATGAATGTTTGTGGATGGGTATAAGTAAATATTGATAGATTGAAGAGTCAAGAATATCACAACCACAATCGAGGGAAAGAAGCGCTTTTAAATGCTCTTTCATTTATACAAGGAAATACAAACCAAAGCACGCATGTCGTCAGCGGCCTCAGATCATCTTCTACAGATCAAGTCTCACGAGCTCTTGGAGCGATTCTGGTTGGATGAGACTCACGTCACAGTTACTGGGGATCCCAGCAGGAGCAGCAGAGACAGCAGGGACAGCAGGGACAGCGCACGCTGCGATTATCAGGCTTGTCAGGGTCGTTCCTAGCTTCTAGCTTGGCATACTCCAGCTGTAAACTATGTCACAGCCACCGTGGCTTGTGGCTTACGCTTAAGATAGGTACCGGACGTTGAAACAGTTACATGACCCGTTTAAGTGCATACGGAGTAAGTCGCCGAGGTCGACCTTGCCTTTTCCATCCGAGGCAAAGCGGCAACGCCGATAATCGATAATCGAGCCAACCTTAAATCTTATCAAAAGCCGAGGTCGCAACCTCAACGGTCCCTTTTTTTTCTTGGTTCCTGATTTTGTTTTTGCTTTGGTTTGTAGATTTCGATTCTTACGACAGGATACACTCGCCATGTTTTCTCAACAAGTTTGTCGTAACGCACGTCTTGCAACGCACGTGGTCAAGCGATTTGCTCGTCCTTCTCAGTCCCGCGGTTATGCGACAGGAGGTAAACTTACCCCCCACCATGCGAGGACGTACTTACATGCGCAACATGAAATGCTGACAGATTTTGTGTATAGCAGCAGCGGCAGCGGCAGGTAGTGCAGCCAAGAGGGCAGCTGGCATGCTGCTCGCCGGCGTAGGCGCAAGCACTGCCGGCGGTTTCGGAACATGGTACACGATGCATTCAAACGGGCTGGGCTTCCACTCGGACGAGGAGAGCCTACGACGATTTGTCGCCAACCATGAGGAAGCCAAGATGGTCGAGGAGACGATCAACAACCATCCGCTCGTTGCAGAGCTGCGCGCAAACCCCGAACTCACCGAATCGCGACCACATATGAAAATGCCGGGATCGTACCGAAGCCGAAGCTTGACTGGCGGGGCGCTTATCGGTGAGGGAAAGATGCCTGTACCACCGTATGCGTGGACAGCCCCTGGGGGCAAACAGCTTGTGTCTGTGGCATACGTTGGAGAGGACTTGTGTGGACACCCTGGCATTGTGCACGGCGGGTTCCTGGCCACAATGTTGGATGAGGGCCTTGGACGATGCTCTTTCGGTGCGCTGCCTCACAATATCGCTGTGACCGCAAACCTCAACGTCAACTACCGCAAGCCCACGCCAGCGGGGAGCTTCCTGGTTCTGCGAGCAGAGACATACAAAGTTCAAGGCCGCAAGGCCTGGGTTAGAGGTCATATTGAACTGTTGGGCGAGCCTGGCGAGAAGCCAACAATAGTGGCCGATGCGGAAGCACTTTTCATTTCGCCCAAGTATGCTGCTGTAAGTCGACACATGCCTCATGATACCATGTCTCAGGAATGATGTACTAACTCGCGCTTAAAGATGATGCCAAAGATTGGTTAAACGGAATAGACGACTCATGTGATGACGATTTTCTGAGCGAGCGAGTGACGGATACAAATGGCTGGGAGCTATAGTGTTCATTCATACAAATGATCTGGTTGTTGACGGGTAGAATTAGACGGGGAAGCATTTACAACGAACATATTCTAATTACAAATAGAGAGGGTACCCTTCTTTGGAGAGCTATAGGCCAAGAGCATAGTCTATTTGATCTTTAATTGACTATAATGAAAATGCTTAAAACATGAACATGACATCTTCCCCATCTAAAAAATGGGAGTTAATTTTTTTACTGATTCCATCCCGCGGGGCCGACTTCCGGCGCGTGGGACAAAATGACAGACGCTGTGGAGAAGCCGGGTCCGCGCCGGAAGACGGTGGCCATTCCTGCCACTCAACAAATGGGACTTGTACAGAAAGAGGCATGGCTCTCTGATGTCGCCATCTCCTACTTGCCCTGCCATAGGCTGGTCGTGCTGGAGCAACGGGGAGTCTGTCGCAAAGGCTCCTGCCGCCCGATGGCCCGATCACGACATTGCGCGGCGTTGTTGCGGGAAACTGCTCCCCTAAGTCTAATAGGGCGAATCATGTACATGTACACAATGTAGAGCAAGCAGGTCCTGTAACGAGAGAGTTTTTTTTTACCACTCAAGTCGTGGGGAAGTCGCAGTTGGCGTCAGAAGTCACTATTATTAGGTGGTGGCTACCTGCCAACCTACCAAGGTATAGTAGTACGTACCTGCTTCCTACCTCTTATACAAGTTTTTGTTCCTCCATCTTCATCTCATTTTTTATACTTTCCCTCACGATACCCTCTTCATATATACACAATGTCTACGTAAGTTTGATCGCATGTACAAAGAATACTCTTCCATACTATCGCGACTCTACCCCTCCAGCTCTGTGAACTTCCCCTCCATAAAATCATTATTACCCCGCCATCCCTCTACACATCCCACCTCAACACTAGAGAGCATGACCAACTAACAATTGTACTTGTAGCAACATCACCTGGCACCCTTCTCTGTCGCGCAAGGAGCGCAATGAGACCCGCGGCCAGCGTGGTCTCACCATCTGGTTGACCGGTCTCTCTGCCTCTGGCAAGTCCACCGTTGCCACTGCTCTTGAGCAGCATCTCCTTCACCTTGGTGTCGCCGCCTACCGCCTCGACGGCGACAACGTCCGTTTCGGTCTTAACAAGGATCTTGGCTTCTCTGAGGCCGACCGCAACGAGAACATTCGCCGTATCTCTGAGGTCGCCAAGCTCTTCGCTGACTCCTCCACCGTCGCCATTACCTCCTTCATCTCTCCCTACCGAGCGGATCGCAAGGTCGCCCGTGATCTTCACGAGCAGGCTACCCAGGGCGGCGAGGAGCCCATCCCCTTCGTTGAGGTCTACGTTGACGTGCCTCTCGAGGTTGCCGAGCAGCGTGACCCCAAGGGTCTCTACAAGAAGGCTCGCGCTGGCGAGATCAAGGATTTCACTGGTATCTCTGCTCCTTACGAGGAGCCCGAGAAGGCTGAGATCACCATCAAGACCCATGAGAACTCTGTCGAGGAGTGCGTTGCTCAGATTGTCGAGTGGCTCAACGAGAAGGGCTACCTCAACAAGAAATAAGCATGTAAATAATGATTGTGTTTTGTTCTGCATTTCAAAAAAAGATAGATTGGATATTACTGCCATGACGATCCCGGCTGTCGTCACTTCATAGGCATGATGATGATGGGGTAGAATACAGGCGTTTCTTGCATGCATGCGAATTGTTCTATCGGTCTTCCCCCACGGCTTGCTTGCTTTCCCTCTCCCTCTCCTTCTCCCTCTCCTTCTAATCTCACAATTCTGCCGACCGCTAAGGAAACTCGATCTCGTAGTACACGTATGCCGTATATTCGTGACCCTCTCCGGTCTGGAACCCAGCCGCAGCCATCTCTGAGCTCAAGGCAGCGTCGTCTTTGGTGATCTTCCCTCGCTTGTCTCGCCCGAACGCGTTTCCGCCAAGGAATGAGTAGTTGGAGTCCAGAGCTGTCTTGACCTTGGGAGCCAACTTGGATGTCGTCTGCGCCTTCAGTTAGTTATAGTTCCATTTCGAGGTCAGGTATGTCGACTCACCTTGACCAGAGCGGTCACGTATTCCAGGGGTAGACCATAGCGGAGGACAGCCTCAACAAACACCCGCAATGTCATGACATGGACCCAAATCATGACACTCTCGCTCCACCCAGTTCGCCCCATGCGCAGTGCCTCTCCGCAGACCTTACGCTCTTCGTTGGTGACGCGATCGAGCTCCCTTTGCTCCTCTTGTCGACCACCTTCAACATACTTGTACTGACGGGGTGTCCATTTCTGCTCTCGGCACTTGGCAAGGAACTCGGAACTGTGTTTCTTGAATGTCGCTACAGCAAAGAGGACGAACTCGTCGTCCTTAGCAACTTCGGTGGCGGAACGAGGAACGACCATGGGGGCTAATGTCTCGTACTCCTTGAGGAAGTCCTTCTTCGCATTTCCCGGGACAACAATCAGATGCGTCTCGATATACTCGGAATCTTGGACCAGGAGAGATGGGTCGACGATGGGGGTCAAAGATTTGGTGGAAAGGTTGCCGCTGTATTATTAAGTTGTCAACACTCGACAATAAGATAGTAGAAGACTAAAACGACTCACGTTTGACGGCGCTGCAGAGCAGCAAGATTTGTCTTGACCGAGTTATACTGGTTGAACTTTGTCTTCACATCTGTGTCAACGTTGGCGAGCTCCTGATAAGTATCGGTTAGACGAGGCGCAAGAGGTACTTTGGCAGGAACATGCCTTCTGGAGGGTGCTAATAAGCTCAGCGAGGGACTTGTCGGCTCGATATCGGATCTTGTTCCAGCTGAAAGTGCTCACGTACTGGTCAGTGGGCTCTGTTGTGAGCTGTTAGCAATCCACTTGGCCTTGATACGTGTGCGCGACTGACTATCATTGACCATCTTATACTGAGCAATGCGGTCTTCGTCGCCGTCAAGTACGTTCTTCAACGAGTCGGCGACCTTGGCTACAACGGCCTCGCATGACGCCTCAAGCTTCGTAAGCTCATCTGCCTGCTGGACAAGAGCATCGAGGGTGCCGATCTTGAAGTCGGGAATGTTAAAGGGCAGGACGGAACCGTTGTCGGAGGAGATGGTGCTGCGCAGAGATGAGATGGCATCATCACGGTCGCTCGAGTCGAATACGCCCTGGGGCAACGATAGGAAAGCGTACTTGGTCGACATAATTGCGAGCTGAAGC
The DNA here is from genome assembly GCA_020744515.1 of Fusarium tricinctum. NCBI lineage: Eukaryota > Fungi > Ascomycota > Sordariomycetes > Hypocreales > Nectriaceae > Fusarium > Fusarium tricinctum. Next base: position 4,680,694 of record JAGPXF010000002.1, on the reverse strand, counting down.
GACAGGAGACGTTATCGGATTAATCAAGTCGGAAGGTTGGAGGATATGTACGAAATGGACTGCGGAGTATATGCAGATGGGAGCGACGCCGGTAGAGGACGTGAACAGCTTCGCCTTAGTGAGGGAGAGCTATGGGGTTTAATCGCAGATCGGATTCACGCTTTCGTCGAGAAGCGACTCTTGACAAAACTGGCCTGTTGGAGGAAAAGACTAAGATGAGGTCGGACGGAGCGTCGCGGCGTAAGTAAGGTAGCGGAGGTTACTACTGTAGCACTGCACCGTTGCCAGACAGTTCAAGCAGGTTGGAGCTTATTGCTGGGCAGTTGAGATCAAACCGTGGCTGGTAAGAGTGGGTGGCTGTATGGTTATGACGAGTACTTGTGGCTGAAAGCCTCCGATAGTTTCATAAGTACTAGGTACTAGGTACTAATCAAGTGATGGACAGTTCAGACCTGTAAGTGGACAGACATAATAATCATATGCTAATATTTTTCAAGATTAAATTCGAATAAATCATTGATTTTCAACCCAATAATCACATAATCGCATACTCACGTATTTATTTAACTGCGGTCCAGAGCAATGCAGCTTCCCGTCCACATGACAATATATAGTCTAATGTTAGGCCCCACCAAGGCAAGGCAAGGAGGGGCCATTCCCTTGTCCCTACCTACCTAGTAGGTAGTTGTAGATTTCATGACTACCATCCACTAATATCAAATCACTAACACGGAATTTGAGTTGCGACAACACCACAACTCACCAGCTGCAGGCCATTCCTTTGCACATCATTAACGTCGCATGAGCTTGGCGCACATGATAGGCCACAACAGTTCACTGCGAGCTCGACCCTGAGGTCTACGGCGCATCAAGTCCTGGACCATACCGACGCCATGCCCCCAGAAGCGTGTATGTATTCCTCAAAGCCAACTGGGCTGTCGCATATGGATTATGAGCTCATGAAAACGTTGTAGCTGCCCAAAATACCATCGCGATTAACCCAAACTTTCCTGCGCCCAACAATCCTCAAATACAGAGCCACAATGCCTCGTCTCTACCATCATCAACAGCCGCGCCAGCTGCAACACCAGCACCAGCACCAGCTTCAGCGCCACAAAACACCCGGTCAAGCTGGAGAGCAGGAAGCGCCATGTTTGATATTCAGATGAATCCGTATAGTGCTCCTGGCCGCGAAACGACCAACACATCTAATGCTTCTCCGCGGGTTTCGGCACCCTTGTCAAGCTTGGGTCTAAATACATATCATGATGGTCGCATACGGAATGCAGTTCCTAGCAAGCTTAAAGGCAAGACGAATCGGAAGCAAGGCAACTTTGGTGTAATGCAGATGCATGTTCAGAAGCCAGAGATGACTGAGCGCGATCTTGCAGCCAAGCGTACAAGCGAAGGGACTGCTGCTGCTGCAAGACTTGCAGGCGCTCAGAGATATGTCCAGCCGAGGCGACCACGGCCACAACCTGCAGTAACATATCCACCGCTGCAAATTCACCATCCTATTGCTGTTCCTGCACCTCATGTTTCTGTTCCTGCTGCTCCTCCGGCCCCTGTTGCTCGACCACCACAAGCTCATTCGCAACCGGCCCCTGTACTTCCAGCTGCTCCAAGACCAATCCCGCAGCCTCCTCCTCTTGCTTCAGCAAAACCGCAAGATAAGTCGTCGAGTTCACGAACGGGGGCGGTAGAAGTTATACAAGACACCAATCTAGGGGAAACAAATGACCCGCTTACGGATGCAGGCGATATACAAGGAATCGGTGCGGGACAGGCAAATGCCCCGTTTACAGACTTGGAAGGTACGCAAGATGTCGAAATGGCACAGGCAGATGAACCACCGATGACAGCTGAGTTTGTAGAAGAAATTGACATGCCACGAGATGCCAATGCAGAACAGGCAGCCAGCTCCGCGAACAAGCCCTCGCATCTACTGCCAATAGACGCCAAGATGGAGCAGGCTCGGCTTCTCAAGTTATTGCAGAGTATCCCTCCAGTTTCCGTTGTGAACCAGCTTTGCAGAGCCATAGTACACTTCGGGGGCACGCCCAGCGCTCCTCCACCTACTGATGGATGCTTTCCGCAGAGTGTTTCGAACAATGGATCAGGCGATCTATTTATTTCTTGGTTATCAGAAGTTTTCCCACCAACTCTTGCCTTGTCAGAGCCCGCGATCCCTGAAAGCATAGCACAACCCAAATCTCTAGCAAGACCACGAGGGCGGCCAAAGGGGAGCAAAAACAGTAGCACGATCAGGGCGACGCATACTGTGAGCACTACCTTTGTTCCTCTGACTATCCCATCCAATAGCGTTGGGACGGCTGTGATGCAACCGCCGCCGGTTGAGAATGATACGAGTGCGGCACAAAAGCCCGCTGCGAAAAGTCAAAACTCAGATGCGTCGCCGCTCCCTACTGCAAACACCCTAAGTCAGACATCTACAGTTCTATCAGCTGCACTGAGACCGCTGCTGCCGTTACCAGCACAGCCAATCCGACCAGTTGCGCCATCAATACCGAAAACAACACGTATAAGGAGGCTGCAAATCTTACCTGGGCGTAGGCCCACAGGCAGACCGCGTGGCCGACCCAAGGGATCAAAGAATAAGTCAAGACCGCATTCTGGCGCACAGAATGGAGAAACCGACCGGCCTAATTCTCAGCCCAAGGGTTCAAACGACATATCAATATCTCAGTCGGCGGCTCAGGCTGACGGAATGGTACAGTCAAGAACAGGCTCTTCCAATACCCCTGGAGCCTTGAGAGAAACTCTGAGCCGGGGAACTATCAGTGCAACTCACGAAGTTACATCTGGCCTTCCTCATAGTACACAAGAGATCAGGACAGAAGCAGTTACTGGTAACGTCATTGCCGTCAACCACCAGCCACAGGTACCAAAAGTCAATCAGCAAGGAGCAGTTCAAGTTTCCTCGGGGAAGAGAAAGGAGTCGCAGCAGACTGCCCATTCAGGCACTCAAGCTCTGGATATGACTCAGTTCTGCGGTGCAACTGCAACTCCAGTTGACAGCGACAATCAGTCACAACAAGTGAAGCGTCGCCGTACGTCCCAGGAAACAGGACAAGGATATCCTTCCACCGGCGACACCAGGGTTTACTCTGCCGATACGGTTGCGAAGGCATTTCCTGAGGCTGTAGTAGCCAGGCAATTGCCTTCTGCATCGAGCAACTTAGATTCCCAGGCACAACGGCGCCTGAGTACCTCCGGGGGTGGTTCAGAACTCTGGCAGCCACCAGTCACGTCTCAGTCTTACCAGCAGAATATCTCGCGTTCCAGCCAGAGTCAAACTCCGGATATGAGTCCTGAACAAGCAAGCCAATCGCCACATATGCCCTCACCAGCGGTCAAATGACCTCGCAATCAGCTCCCAGGAGCTCTAGATCACATCTCCACAGACATAACAACAGTAGCCTTATACCAACGACAGCAACAGCAACAGCGACTGCTTGCTAACCATTTCAACCAAGCGACCGAGCGACCGTTTGCGCGAACAACCGGGTCAAGCCCCCCAATGCAGTTTTAAGGTCTCGACGATCGACCGTCGTTATCACCACAGAATCATCATTCCCGGCCTCACTTGACCGAGTCAACACACTTCAAACACATGACGGAGTCGGCACTAATATCAGAAATGATTGAATCAACGCCTGTACCAAACATGACGCCAATTCAGAAATTCAGCACTCAAAGCCATCTCCACGTGAAGTATCCAATCAACTCTACTGCAGAGGCTCCATTCTCACAGCTGCCTGGCTTGCGTGATCGTGTAAATCACGCCATGGGCAAGGGACAGTGATATCAGACGAGTTGAAAGGCGAGAGCAGAAAGCCGAATCAGCATTAGCTCACTATTCATGTGATCGGACCTTTTAGACTCCAAGGTTACGAAGGGGACCCAAGCATACGCGTACGACGAACCATGATGGGGAGAATGATGTTCGTACGGAAAGGCGGACGTAACGCTAGTATCACGATTGCGTGATAGAGAGAGAATGGGCGTCCGAGTAGCCATAATCTAGGCATTATGCCGATTGAGTGATCTATGTAAGGTCACCATGTTACAATTTATTCACCATACATCAATCAATAGCAAGTGTATTTTACCAGGCGCGAGTCATATAGTTTAGACAATATTTAGATACCCAGATAATTATATCCGTTGGTTTATTGATTCAAATACAGCTCACTTGTCGTGTCTACTGTCAGAATACATAGAAATCTCCAGCAGATACGCTGCTACTACCTAGTGAGAGACAAGGAAAACATGTGAATGTCATGTCATGCTACCTCTGCAGGGTCTTCCTTTCAGACCAAGACTGACAAATATGTTAAAGAAACCGCCCTGTCACCCCCGCATAGACTAGAAAGACAGCCGTCTACTAAGCCTTCCAGATTGAACGGTGCTCCCAACATCGGGGCGAAAGGCAGTAGTAAAGATGAAAGGGGAAAAATGAAATGGTCGTATAGACAATCGGTATCAGTATGTAGCCAGTGCTCCTATCCAGTACCACGTTCAGCAACGCAGTAGCCCTTTTCTCCAACCCATCAAAAAAACGCCGTGTAAATGCTCAAGAACCCGTTCTTTGACACATGCATGTACCCAAGTAAATAGTAGAAGTGGTTGTGGGTATAACTTCCCAAAAGAACGCTCGCCAACAGCAGACATAGAAAACGAAAATGTCCATAAAGAGTTCAGTGTAGCACGCGCCGTTTAATCCGCATCGTCATCAGTGACACTGACGGGAGGCCGCACGGAATCGGGGATGCTGCGGCCGTACCACCATTCGTCCTCTTCGTCAAGCCCATCCTCTCGGATTAAGTCCAGCATGACCTGCTGATTGCGCTTGATGTCCTGCGGGCGCTCAACAATCCGGCGTTGCAGAACAAGAGCCTCTGCTGTTGTGAGCCATATTTGTTGCAGCACAGGCAGGTCGCTGAGAAGGGTCTGAGCCTGTTGCGCGCTGAGGGGGGACATGGGGGCGCCGGCAGATAGGCTCGAGTTAAAGACCAGATTGGCATCCCAATCCATGTTGCCGTCTATGGAACCTGAGCTTCGAACCTTATTCAACGCATTTCCAGATGATCGTGCCTCACTCGTAGACTTCTTGCGTCCAAAAAGACCTCGTTTTGGCTTCGACGTAGACGTAGACGACTCAGCAACAGGTGCCTCTTTAGTAAGAGTACCGAACCATGTATCCACAGCACCACGGCGGCTGTTATAACCTTTGATTTCCCATAACCTCTCTACTTGTCGAAGTCCACCAATGCATAAGATGGCGACGTGCACATCGTCAGACGGCTTCTCCCGAATATAACCACGAAGCGATCGCTCCACCCTACCCACATATGTTGGTGGTCGTAGTCGTCGGCAAAATGATGAGATTACAAGTGGGAATACTTCGTGAACCCGCAATAAGGTTCGGTCGTCGTACATGTTCATAATTTCGGCTTCGATAGGGTTTAATGTGTATGGTTCCCGTCTCAATCCTTTGCCATCATTCTCCGCCATGCGCTGCAAGTAAAGTTTCCGGTAGGTTTCGAAAAAGTGGAAAATTGTGAATAAAAGAGGTATCAAACGTCGTCGCATGCACTCGTTTTGTGGTGCAAAAGCAATTCGCTGGGCTTCGGTTTGGCGAAGAAAGATATCTTTGGTGATCCATTCGCACATTAGGAAGGCAAGCTTAGCAGCGACATGCAGTCGATGCCATAGGCCACATAGATGTTGAAAGTTGATCTGGCTAGAATCTGTGACAGGGTAGAGGCGGGAGGCGTAAGCGGGTATATGGTGTTCGAGATGGTATCGGGCGATAGTGTTCTCGTTCAAAGTAACAAGAGTGTGCCATGATTTGGAGGCAAGGCGGAGGTTAAGTATATCGGTTAGTGGTAGGGAAGAAATAATTTGCATCTGTAACTCGTTTGGTAATCCAAGGAAGAGCTGGTCGAAACCGACACTAAATATCTCAAGTCAGCCTAGTAAAGAGAATTGATAATTATTTGTTAATTACCTCTTTCGCGTCGACTCGACAGAAGAACGAGACCCATAGATGGACGACGAGCCAGGCGACTGCTTGGAATGGAGGATAGAAACTTTAGAACGCAGGCCGAAGAATCGTGACTTGTCACGCTTCTCGTTGGGTTTGACGGTTTCGGCGTTGGCAGATTTAGACTCTCGTAGAGGAAGAATAAATCTTGAAGGCGATGAGGTGCTGTCAAGAACATCTGAATTCGGCGGAGGTTGGTGCTGTGGCTGTTGCTGGTGAGCGTTAAGCTGGCTTAACTTTTCGAAATAACGCTCCGAAGCAAATTCGGTAATATGAGGCGGATCCATGGCCATCGTGCGCGGTTGATGGCCAGCCATGATGACAGGCGCGGAAGAGAAAACGAGCAGCGATTGACGCTATCACGGAGTATAAAGGCGCGAGTGCCGCGATGTACAATATAGGACGATGGTGCCTTGTTCGGGCAAGCCCTGATGGCTGTGGACGTCCGTCTCTATTGCGCACTGAACGAGAATGTACTTGACATGGCGAGAAGACGGGCGATTTGATAAGACGGAGGGACCGGGAATACCGAGAACTTCGGACCGGATATTCGGAGGCGCAGGTAGATCAAGGGCCGAAGTACGATGGGCAACAGGATGCCGTCGACAATGAAAAGACGGCGAGAGAATACAAGTCGGTTCGATATCGTGAGAAGCGAGGGCGTGGTGTTTCGAGTTGGTTTGGTGAGGGAAAGATACGGCAGAGTGAGAATTTGGGGTGGGATGAGTTTAGGCAATGGAAAGTGGGAAGGGTATGGTACAAGGAAAGGGCGAGAGAGCGTAGTGATGACTAGCGACCGGGCTACAGAGGGAAGGGGACTTTCAGGTACAAGGATACGAAGATACCTACGGTACAAATCCGGGGGAGGAAGGGAAGGCGCGGAGGGGGCGTGCGTGGAAGCGTTTCCCGATTGCTGATGGCACCCATGAGGGGGGGTGCGAGGCCAAAAGAGGAAAGGACTCCATAGACAACGGAACGATAATGATTTCCTCCAGCAAAGAAGCAGGTGGTCTTTTTTAACATTGAATTGGGTTAACCACGCGAGCGAACTGTTGAGAAAGGCATTGTTTATTATCTATGGATAACGTGAAGCTTGAGTTAGTTCACAACCTCAAATATTATTTATCGTACGAGCCATTCGAAGCTGTATGTAGATTCTATTCCAGGGCAATTGCCCCCGACAGTAGCTGGGCTGACGTGAATATCCATCCCAGCTATCTGGATACTTCCCGTCTTGGAGATTACCTTGGGCACATACGGTACAGCGCAATCAGTACCCAGAGTTTTGGAAGGTTTCTAGACTACCTTGGGTAGATGAGACGGTTGGTGGTTAAGGTACATTCCACTGCGCTGGGCTGATTGATGACTGATGATGGAAGGGCGGAGCTAGGCGATGAAGATCGCATCGAAAAGAAACTGATAATTCGACTTGGCCAGAAGCCAGAGGCTAGAGAGACCAAGGAGTGAGTCCATGGGGGTAACGGACCGACCGGTCATGGTGGGGGGGTTCAAAAGGTTGAATTCAATACGTAAGGTACAGAAGGGTACTGTACACCTTTCACTGGCAAATAAACAGCTTGAACAGCTCTGCCAAGCTTACGGCGACAAAAAGAGAAACGTTTTGTCTTTTTTTTTTTCCCTCTTCTTCTTTTTCTTTTGGCTCGCCCCCAGGCGGCGTTTGACCGGCCAAACTGTGGAGAGGTGCTGGTAGCTGTGGGGGGCCACTTTGGGGCCCCCTATTACTTAACGCGTGGTCCACCTCAGTCTGGAGAAACCGCGTGAGCGCTTTGGGCTTCCTGGAGAGGAAATCTGGGCAGCAGTAACAAGACAGCCCCGACTCCCCAGACCCAGAATGACGATGGAGTCCTAGCATGTCCAGGAAAAAGCCCTCCACTTTGTTGCGTGAGTCTCCCCACAATCTAAACAACAGCAGTTTTTATTAGCATAGGATAATAGGGCAATTGCTTCTGGCCCTGGAATGCCCGCGACTGTCGGGTACATTTTACTTTTAGTGACCAGCTGACGTTTGACGATGCAGCTTCTATCGCCCATAGCAGCCCTCCACTCAGATGGAAACCTTACAGAAAGAAGAAAAAGCTCCGTAGAGTAGCAGCAGAGTACAGTTACTGCACGGCAGGCCTGGGTGCTTCTTTACGCCTGTGTGTTCACTTCTTGCAGAGGTCAAGAACAGTGCGAAAGCCACCAATTTTCTATCCCCCCCATGATCGTCAACGAATATCCCGAGTCGGCCCAATTGGCCGGCCCTATTTTGCATTTTGCCTTTCGTGGAACGGATGGACGCCATGGCCCATGGGCATGCGGCGTCTATCGGTGGGCTTGCAGCATGCCCCCTGCCGTGCGTTGAGATTATGATGCGATCATGGCTTTGCCGTTGATTGTTCCCGCAGGCTCTATCTACTGTATCAAACGTTACAGCCCCAAAAGGCTTCTGCTTTGACCATGGCTGCACTCAAAGTACAGCACAGTCAGTCCAGGGACCTTTTGTGGGAAAGTTTCATTACACCCTCCGCCCATCAATAAGGCACAGAAGAGGCCCGGGCGTGGCGCTGTGCGGTAAATGCCTTCTTTAATTACTTAACCGACACAGCGGGAAACAGAAGAAACAGCCCGGATAACGAATGGCCCAAGGGTTGACTTTTCTCTTTGTGTGTATCTCTCTCTCTCTTTCTCTCTCTATCTCTCTAATGAGGCTTGGGGCTGGAGCGTTCCTCCCAGACTGTCTTGGCTCTTGGCTCTTGACTGGCCCAGGGATTTGGCTCTTCTCCGGCTCTTAACCGGATCCGCCGCCCGTTTATATCTCGGTCTATTTCTTCAGGGATTGCATTTAGCCGGACGAGATACTGGGTCTGTACGGATACTTGTACAGACTTGTGCAGACTTTTCCTCGTGGTTTTCGAGGTTCACCCTCTTGAGTTTTGAATGTCCTTCTCACAACGATCGCTAGGAACCCGGTCCTGCCAGTCAAATGATCTATTATAAAATGAGAGAGCCCAAGCCGGAGCGAATTGGATGTCATCCGTATAGCCTATCTCATTGCCGGCCGAGTCTTGGGCCGAGCCAGCGGAGGCCAGATAAAGCTTGGAGACGCTTGGATACACTTGGAGCCCGGAATAATCAGGATATCAAACCAGCTCGACTACACTACAGTACTCCATACACTACGGAGTGTGCTCTAGTGCAATGATGACAATGCTGATCGATCTAGCCTCAAGACTAAGACTGCCAGAATCTCGAATTCTTATCAAATGGTTCGTCATATCTACTGCGACTTGTTAGAAGACTTCCTCTGTTGAGCTAACGAAACTCGCTTGCTGCTGAACTCAACTCACATCCATCCAGGTCGCAGGTTTTACTATTGTCTTTAAACAGATGGAGCTATGACTACGAGGATATTCCCTTTCGAGTAACTCCGATCCGGCGGCACTAACTCACGAGACCTACGTTGTTTTCTCCATTCGCTTTCGTGGAGAATCTCTCCTGTTATCGTCGGGGTAGGAACCACAACCTCACTCAGGACTTCCAGAACTGGGGCAAGATGACACCGGCTGGTACCCTATCTTCCCCAGTGCCGCGTGGATCTGTCTTGTAACGAAGAGAGGCCGAGGGCACTTTCCCCGGCCGAGAGCTAGATCAGGTGCAAGGTGTAGCAAGGTGAGGCCATGTGGGCGAGATGTTTTGCCGTGCGAATCGCGTGCCTTGGATGGTTGACTGGATGCAGATACATCAGCATGTCATCGGGGCTATTCATCGCAAGGCTTGGTTACAGTAATTACCGTACCGTACCGTACATGTTGTAGTAGCCAGTTGCCAGTTGCCAGACTCCAGTGTTGTTGTCGTGCGTGGGCCACGAGCGAGTGAAACCTCAAGATGTTACGGCGTCTGTATGCATGTCTTGGATATATTTGGAGACTCGCAGTTGCTACATATACCTGGCCACATCTTGCCGAATGCAACGGGAATATGGTGGTTGATGACGATGGTATCGGCGAGTGTACGTTTCCTCTTCTCCACGTATCCGTAAGGACTGAGATTCCCAGGCAGTCTTGGTGTGTGTGTCCACTCGGTGATTACTTGGAAGCAGGTTTATTGTTGGAGTTCCAAAGGGGATAAGAATGGCATTCTCTCACACACGGACTCGTCTATCAATGATGAAATCAACACGACTGGCGCACTTATACAACATCAAAAAGCGTATCCGTGGAGTTGAAGCTCAATAGGCTCATACATGAGTAAGGTAGAGTGGAATGAATGGAGTTGTCTGAATATGGTTGTGGATGCGAGGACCAGCTGAACGGACCCGAGACACCCACACCACTTTGACACTCTTTCGGCTCAAGGGGGGGGGGGCGTGTCCTTATTAGTCACGGCCTTACTGCGGTGGTTCTGGAAGAAGAACTGGCCCCGTCCGCGACAAGCTCAATATCCAATGTCTCGTCGACGCCGATCTCGAGCATTGGCTGCTCTCTGGTTGGTCGGGGAGTTTATAAGAAAACAAGACATGAATGCAGCTTTTTTTTTAGTTGCAAGTGCACGCACTTTTTATAGGGCGAACAAGTCAAAAGACAAAAGACGCCAGCGTCTGTCGGGTAGGTAGCATTCAGTAGAGGCTGGCTATGAGTTAATCAAGACACTAACTACGGCAGTTCCTGGAAGAGCTACAAAGGCCGGTACAAGAGTCTACAACGTTCCTCTCACTTTTTTAATATTTTATCAACATTATATCACAATGATACCTTGCGTTGGTTGGAGAAATATCGCGTCAATATCAAATGTAGTATGCAAGGCACGCAGACTCGGTACCCAGCTGGTACTCTGTAGAGATAGAGACAGACAGACATGGACATATGAATAGAGTTTGTGCTTAGGGAATATCGTCCTGTCTTATTAAACGCAACAGCATTTGGTCATGTGAAGAGGATCGGCAGCACATGCCAAACCTTAGACGATCTTCTCCAACTTGTTACTGTTGACGGCATGGCCAGTCACTCGCTCAATCAACGGATAAGGAGGGAAGCATCGCATTCATCCTGATGATACCGATAAACTCCAACCTAAGCCAGTCAAAGCCAAGCTCAGGGCAGTAAGCACTGCCTCAATTAGCATACTGACCTAGGTAGGTAGCTTCAGTGCCTCTGGATAATATGAAGAAACATTCTGCACAACTCCTCAAACGATTGGATCGTTTCTTGTTGTCCCTGAAACGATTACCCCTCCGTATCATTCTTTATACTGTAGACACCTGCTTTCTCAGTAACTTCCAGGCTTAATAAGTCGATTCTTTTGCGATATGGATGCAGGTCAACGCGTACAGCATTTCCCCAGCTCAATTCCGTCCTATCCCGTGTGTTCAGTCCACTTCTTTCCCCCTTCTTCCCCCCCCCCCCCCCCCTCCTCTTTCTCATGTAATGATTGAAAACTACTCCGTACCTTGACAAAACTGGCAAGCATGTCCTGTCATGCCCCATCTCATCTCGTGTTTAATCCAATGTTCCTTCTCCTGTCAAGGTCCTGAAACTGGCAACTCACCCCCACTAATCATCGACCGCCACCGCCGCCTCTTTCCTTCACTCTGACTCGTCTGTCCTCTCTCTTTCCAGGCTTTCTCAGTCAAGTCAAGTTTGGAAATACCTAGCTCCCGTCCCGGCTTATCGCGGAATGCGCCCTGTTTCTCCTGCCCAAACCTTACCTAAACCACTCTAATTCATTCGATATTCACCGAAACAAACTTATCTCGGTCCGAGAAAGAGCGGGACCCTAAGGAGGAGAAGGGGGAAAACACGCAGGAGAGCAAGAACCCGAAAGGCGGAAGACGAAAGGACTGCAAAGCAAGAGCAAGGCAAGAGCCTGGCTCGGCGCATTTTGAGGCCGACACAAGTGCAGGCGCAAGTTGGAGTCGCAGTTGCCGTCACAGTCGAAGTCGAAACAAAGATTTCGGGCTAATATCAAAGTGCCCAGGCTTTTGTCTCCGCCGTCTCCATCTCCAAACCCCATCCCCCATCATATTCCCCCATATCCTTACCGCTTGGATACGGAGCCTGGAGCCACTGCGATCCATCCACCGTCTACGGTTACGCTGGAGCTTAACTTATTCTTTTTTTCTGCCGTGTGACCAATATCACAAATCGCCCTAAATCATGACAGCGGGCCCTTCTTCGGGCCCTTCTCGGCCTACATCTTTATCTACAACAGCAACCGCGACAGCATCAGCGTCAGTGCCAACGTCAGTATCTGCCGGTGAAGCTCCTATCGTCCCTACTGTGGAGGCCCAGCATCTAGCCCGCTTCGAATTCAGCGATGCTGGCACAAAGGTTCTTATGGTGGAGTGGTATCCCGATGTCGTTCTAGGCCCCGTTACCTCTGCCGATCCTTCCGCCGGTACTTCCGACGATTCCTCCACTCCGGCTGCCGGTAAGGTCTCCGCAACGGACCCGGTTTCGGCCTCTGTCCCGGACAACAAGGTTGACACTATCAACAATACATCATGGCAAGTGTCATGGCCAGGAAAGTCTACTAACCTCCCTGCTGCTGAACCGGAACGCGACTTGGGGACAGAAGCTGCTCCTGAATCTTCACCTCGCCAACGCCGTCGCCGTGTCTTCTTTCTCCTCCCGGCCAATGCCTCGGTTCCTTCTACCATCACCATCACGCCACCTGGTGCACAAGGCTTTATTCTTAAGCCACTGCCAGCCATCTTCCCTCCAGGTCTCGCAGCTGATCCAGGAAACCGAGGGGTTCTACACACTCTATGGGCACGTCAACGTCTAGCGGCCCTGGACCGTGAGGTAGCTGCTGAGCTCCGCAACAACGCTGAAGGTGTAGGCGTCGAGATGGCACTTGCAGAGAGGCAATGGATCCTTGAAACGTTCATCAATCCACCCCAACTGCCCACCGATTCGTTTCCACGCCCTGCGGCTGCCCGTTCACCTACAGGGCGTTTGGGAGATAAACTCAAGGGCCTCAAGCTAGCCACATCACCTGCCGACTTGACCCCCAGCACGACAGGTACCTACAGGCACTTTCGTCTATTTGAAAGGCACATGCTAACTAGAGTCAGCAGCCAACACTTTCATGAGCCCCATCAGTCAATCTCATCCGTTTCAGCCTAGAGGACGTGACATTGCCTTGTCCTCTCATGAAGCGATGACCAGCAACGCATCTACAGGTCCCGTTTCTCTCAATGCTGCGCTGCATGGTGATGTTATCGCAGTAGCCTCGGCACCCGTTCGGCCATTGCGACGAGACGATGATGATGACCTGTTTGCTTTGCCAATGAGCCCGCGTAGCCCGGACATGAAGAAGAGTCCTTTTAGCGCCCTGTGATGATATAACACTTGCGTACATGTCATCGTTGGCTTCGATAAGAGCATGAACAAGTCTGGACAGCTTTTGGAGTCCATGATAGATACCCGTGTTGTATAAGCGAGCGTTGGTTGCACGCATAATGTATATGGGATTAAGGTCGTATTGAATAGGAGAGCTCCAGGTTTCATAATTATTGTTCGGCATTGAGTAGTGTGAAGCTTGGATCATGGTCTACATACATTTATATCCTGTCGATTGTCACGGTTCATAAGAGACAATATTCTATAGCTTTAGAAGTGGTAAAAAACAGCAATTCCAATAAATAATACATGCATGTGCCATATAAATGCTCAGACTCTTCATCTCCATCCGCCAACACGTCCTTCGTCCCACCTCTCCTTTCTCTCTTGTCTTAGATAGTACTGAATTTTGGCCTCTCTGTACCTACGAACCCAGTCAGTAACTTCTCTCTCAGTCGCTGCCACGCCTTCTCCCTCTCCCTCGAGAAAGCTCTCCTCCATCGCCTCGCAAACTAGCGCTTGCTCCTGTACGCCCTGGCTCAGCTGCTGGTACAGCGCCGACGGAGAGAAGGGCGCCAGTGCGTGGTCCATCTCAGACTGCTTCTGGCGCCATTGCCGCTCAAGTGTGTGTGTCGATAGAAGCTGCGCCTGTGTGGACGCGCGCTGGTGTGACAGTCGTGCTTCCATGTCTGTGAGTTGGCCGGCGAGATCGATGTTCTCGTTGAGCGCTGCCGATAAAGCCTGATGCGAGGCTAGGAGGGACGGGTGAATAGATTCGGGGGAATGCGTTAATGCGTTGAGCAAATCGGGATTTGCGAGTAGTTCAGCCAGATCTTGTTTTCTAAATGCAAAGGTCAGCGCATCGCATTCGGCTTCAGCTTCAGCGTAAGGGTATGACGTACGGCTTGTCCTGCAGTATCTGAGGTAGCCATTGGTCGCCGGGATCAGGTATTGACGTCGGCGCAGGATTCACATTATTCGAGGGGAATCGGCCTTCACAGGGTGGAGGGACGCCTGCTGAGGCCGGTGTCGCAATGCGGCTCGTCTCATGACTGCCAGGTTTCGGAGGCAGGACAGGAGGAGTTGCGCCCTGCAGCTCAGCTGCGAAGCTTGCCATTGGTATTATAGGAAGCTTGATGGTGGTTTGGATGACTTTTTGTCTGCTGCGGTGGTTAAAACAAAAGAAAATATGCTGTGACGACTTCCTGGGAAGTTGGTGTTGACGTTGCAGTTGGGAGTTGGTAAATGCAAGTTAGAGTGGAGGTGGGGGAGCTGCTTGCAGGTGGCTTGAGATGTCCTACCGCGGAACGTGGGGGGCCGGCGCTAGGGCTCTGGGGTAGATATCTGTATCTCGAGTATTGCGATACTACCTACTTAAGCACTAATGAGGATATATGATAATTTAAACACATAAAATGTGGCTATCTTGCGAGATTCATGATATAGATAGCATGGTTATAGTACCAGGAGTTTATTTCATTATCTTTAGCCCACCTGTTCATACTCTACGAAATACCCAACCCCCCATATGTTTTACATTTCATGCCCATCTCAACGTCCCAAAAGACATACTGTCAATCAATACTCAACGCCCAGCCCAAGAAACAGCGGGTTGTTAGTCAATCAGCCGACGAAACAATCATTATGAAAGAGAAGAGAGTTCCCTCATGGCTTGACCGACCACAGATCTCGAGACCATCCCATTTCCCGCAGCTTCTTGCTGCTAGCACCGGTGGCCCTCCTCTCTCCAGTGCTGATGGCCAATGCCTTGCTGCATGCAGCAAATGATTCTACCAGCTCCTTCATTCGTCCAGCTTCCACAAAGGCTGTCGACAAATCTGAGTCGCGCTCCGCAATGATAGAAGCAAGCTCCATGCACTCCAGCAGGTTGTCGCGAGAGAGACCAGTGCCTGCAAAGTGCAGCGTACTGACATATGCTAGAAGGGTCTCGGGGAGATATGCCTGACGAATGTCCCGTAGTTCATCATCGCCCTCTGTTACCTCGTTAGCACTGATCAGATTAGTTAGGATGGTTGCCGGCTTACCCTCAATGCCCACCAAGAGCCAGTTCTTGAGAAGAGGCTGCATGTTATCCTTTGTGTTCTTAACTTCTTCTCCAATCGCAGTCCAGAATTCTCGCTTCTTCTTTTGTTCCCTGCTTCCTGTTAACCATGTCCATGTCCCTCCAGGGGTGTATATAACGTACTCATTTGTGAGTTCAGCTAAAGATGCGACGGTCTCTAGGCTGTCCAGAGCTCGCACCAAGTTCTCCAATTCGCGGAACTTCCGTGCGTCTGAGAGGGCCTGCTGTGGTGTAACATCACGTATGCCTCTCCGGTCAAGGTGCTTAGCCCAGAATTCGGGAATGTCTTCATATAGATCCATCTCATCGCCGCTATCCTCGGTGGCTGCTTGGAGAGCGTCCGCGAAAGGCACCCGCTTCATTAGCTGGCGGGCAGCGCTCAAGTGCATATTGCCTATCAAATTGTCAGTTTTCATTATCCATTATACAAACGTGAAAAGAAGAAGATAACTCACGCAAGAAAAACTTATAGATTTTGGTTCCAATTGACAAGACATTAGGCCACGTCTCTTGAACCAGTAGGAGCCACTCCAGTGACCGGATGAGATTCTCGTGTGCTACATCAACGAACTTTTCGTCATCGCCAAAGAAGTCTGACCTCACAGGTCGGCCCCTCCGCGAAGACGGTGGACCAGCTTCGATGATGCTAAAAGACCCCTTGGCCAGGCATCCACGATGAGTTGGACCTAGGTCATCATACAGGAGCCATGCCTGAGTCTTGACAAACTCGAGCACGTCGATGCCAGCCTTCTTAATCAGTCGAAGCTGCATCAGACGTTGCTGAGTATCCACCATTGGGATGAGGTTATAACTGAGAACCTCGTAGGATCGAGGAGGTTCCAGGATCGAGCAGTAGAGAGGAATCAACTCATAAACTTGAGCAAGGCGCAGGTAATTAGCGTAACCAGCAAGAAGGTTCTGTTGAGCACGTCTCACTCCAGGGGCGGAGAACGCTGGGGCCAGTGAATCATCTTTCGAGTCCAGTTTATCCAGAAGGTTTATGAGGAGGTAAATGTGTGCAACAATTCTCAACCCATGATGCTGCGTAGACTGGAAGAATCTCTCCTTGTTTAGGTCAAGCTTCGTTGGTTCCGATCTGTAGAGGGATGACTCGCTCTGGTTTGCACTAGACGAAACAATTATACCCTGTTCGTAGAGATGGTGACCGATTTCCTTGGAGATCAGAGATGCTTGCAACGCCTTATTAGGCTCGTTGGCTTCAGCTCGGATCTGGGGATTCGACTCTAGAGCCCGAACAAGGCGCTTATCAACTGTTTCTCGCTCGCCATGGAACTGTACAGCGTCAAAGGAGGGGAAGGATTGTGACAGGTTTGAGGCCACATCGGGGGGACATTTCCCAAGGATATAGTTGTCTAGCTGCGTGCGCAACAATGCGTTGTAGTTGGCAAAGAGAAAATCGTCCCAGGTCAAGGCAATCTTCTCAACGCTAGAAATATCTCCAGAGAGGACACCATACACTGCACGCTCATAATCATCGCAGCCGCCAGATCGAGACAGGCTAAAACACATTCGTCTCCATAGAGCAAGTGATGCCGGGTTATTGTTTGACAGTTCCTTGTTATCGTCTGTGGAAAGCAGCACCGCAGATGTGGAAACAGCGCGCCACATCTCGGTCCGCTCCTGGCACCATTCGCGCATGGTCTTCAAGCTAGACCCCCGGCGCAAATGCTCGAAGCAACCGAGCCATATGGCACGCTCAAAGTACTCGTCTTGGGGCTCAAGCTTCCGTCCTTGACGAGTTGCCGCATCTGGATCCAGCTGAGTCACAAGAGGGGAACCGTCTGAGTTATGGAATGATGTCGCAACGGCTGGTGATTGACGATCCAGAAGATGTGGCCAAGCAGTGACACTCTTTCGAAGCTTGATTTGAGAGCGGGTGTGAAGCCAACCGTGGGCAATAATGTCTCCTCGGTCCGCATTCTGCTGAAGTTCGCGCGCAAGTTCGTCAATGTCCGGGCCAGACGAAGCGTTGTTCTGAAGCCACTGGATAACTGCTTGTCGTTCTCGCGCCGATGGATCGCTTGCAAGGAAATCTTTAAATAGATCCGTCGAGTCACTGAAGTTTCGGTGAGAATCCAATGCTTCTTGGTTGGCTCCATGACTCGAATATCTTAGCGGAAGAAG
Source organism: Fusarium tricinctum (assembly GCA_020744515.1). NCBI lineage: Eukaryota > Fungi > Ascomycota > Sordariomycetes > Hypocreales > Nectriaceae > Fusarium > Fusarium tricinctum. The sequence goes on along the minus strand of JAGPXF010000002.1, from coordinate 4,663,053 downwards.
TCTGCGTAGTAGATCCCATGTCTGCGCCTCCCTTTCAAGACGTTTGATAAGCTCTGCTGAGGCGGGATTGCTGTTAGCAGCGTCGACCTCGTCTGCATCCATGTCGACATCATCCTGTCCATCGCGCACCATGCGCGGCCGCACCTGTGCTAAACGTCGCAGAGCATTCTCATAGTATTTTCGGGGGAGGTCTAGGATTCGTTCTCGTCGTTCTTCGGATGACAGTGGAGGAGAGAGGCAGTCGTCAAGCGCGTTGGCGAATTCTTCGACCTCCGGGCCGGCCTCGTAAGACAGAAAGCTTTCAGGTTCGATAGGCGCCATTCTGAAGGCTCGGTTCTCTTGTCTTCCTGGGTATTAAGTCGAAAATAGGCGTTTGCTAAAATGGAGAGGACGAGTAGCTTAGGCAATCGACCCTATTCGGCTGGTTTGGCCGTTGGGTCAAATATGGTGCTCGTTCAAGATCGCATGCATACCCAGTGTGGGTGCAAGTTGTTATATCGCGTATATCGCAGTCGTCGAGGTCAAGCCGATACCGCAATCACGATGATTTAGTGAGGAGGCTCGCGCAAGTTGATGTTCCAAGCAAAACGAAATAATTGCTAGGTTGTTTTGGCTGCTGCTTCACTGGCGCGCCTAGGCAGAGCTAGCTTTTCGGTACGTACCTCGGTGCCTGCCACTGGAAAGCCCCATTATGCGCTAATGAAGCAGCCGCGATCATGCGCGCGCGTGTTGTACAGTGCACAGATACATTACTTCGCACTAAACACTGTCATACCTCAAGTACTTCTCCACTCAGCAGCAAATTTATTTTCTTTTCTCTTCTTCTTTATCATAATGTCATCGGCATTCGTATTAGAGTCTCGGAACAGGCGCTCAATGCTTGTTCAGGTCCATGAGGCCTCTTGCGTGCTCAACGATCGCCTAGAAGAAATTCGGCGCTCTTCACTTAGTTGCCAGCGTTACCCAAACCGGCGGACACACCAAAAGACGAGCGTCACAGATCATTTCCCTTCCTCCCGAAGTTGCTTCATTTTGAGCTTGAGAAGATTGGGCTTCGGACAGCTCACGGTAGATGCATTTTCTCCATAGCGTTCGTAAAAAGCTTCGCAGCACTCGTAGAGCTGCTTGACTACTGTCTTGCACTTGGCTTCGTTGTAACCGTTGCTTGTGAGGCAGTCTTGTGGCAGCCGAGTTAGCAATGTGTTATATTAGAATTTTTTTGGCTTCCCAGACATGGGACTCGTACTTTGAATTGCGCACTATGATGGTGTTAACCTAGTTCATGTTGAAAATAAGTTGCAATTTTGCAGAATTTTACAACTTACTGCGCGAGGATGGCAGGCAGGTTTGGCTTCGACGTCGTCCTTGGGAGCCTTGTTACAAACCCGTTAGCTGTGTCTGAAAATAGGCATGAAGCTACCTTTAGTTGGATACATACCATTGTTATATCGCTTATGTGACAGCAAATACCAATAATCTCTACCTGTGTTGAGCTTTTAGGTTGCACCGAGACAAGGATATCCAATGGTTGGTTTTCCTGCTAAAGAGGAGGAAACGAATGCTTTCAATGTTGTGTTAACGTACAGAAGTGACGAATAGCAGCCTCACGTTGGTTTAATGGAAAACATGGGAAGGAAAAGAGGAAGAATTGTTGGAGAAGACTGATGTCATGAGTACTCTAGTTCTTGTTAGGTTCGATCATAACTATGGTACAGGGTAACGGGGAGCATCATGCCTAGTGCTCAGTATGTTTCTATGTTTCCACTGTATTCCAGCGATGGGACCTAGTGATACACCAATCAGGGACAGCTCTCCTCGCCTCTCATGACTCCCGCCACCAAAGTGAAGTCTACCTCTAGTGAAGTGAGGTTTCGGGGTGTAAAGAGTGCTGAAAGAGAGATGCCTGGTTACCTGAATTCATCCTATCGAGGTTCATTACACCTGGGCGAGTAATCGTCTCCTGCGCTTCCCACCAACACAACTCTTTCTCTTTCTTTTCACCTGCACCCCGTTCCGTCAATAACTCCCCACTTACATAACACTTCCTCTTCAACAACGCGCCTGACCTGTTGCCGTTGCTCTCTACCACTCCTAGAAAGTGCAGTACCGTAACGCGATCGTCACCCCCACTTACCAGTACCGACCTCTCTTTACCACCATCGTGAAAAGGTACTGTATGACTTCTGCAACATCTCGCCACGCCGCCTCTATCCCACTCCCATTCATCCCAAAACCGCGCGCTGACATTTTCACCCCGAGCGCAGAGCTGCTTCATCAAAACAATAACAATGTCTAACGAGAACGAGAACGGCACCCCCGGCGAACAGGCTCCCGCCAACTCGGAGCACCTGAACATCAAGGTTACCGACAACAACAACGAAGTCTTCTTCAAGATCAAGCGTACCACAAAGCTCGAGAAGTTGATGGGTGCCTTCTGCGAACGCCAGGGAAAGGCCACCAGCTCCGTGCGATTCCTCTTCGACGGCACGCGAGTCCAACCCACGGACACACCCGATGCGGTACGTTTCATCTCTTCTGCTGGTGCACGAGGGCGCATTCCACAAGCATGCAAACTCTGTCTCCATGTAAAACCGTCGCGAAAGGGATAACATGTGCTGACATACTCACTTCAAAGCTCGAGATGCAAGACGGCGACACTCTGGAAGTTCACCAGGAGCAGGTGGGCGGATTTTCACAGCTATCGGGGTAAAGGTCTTGGAGGAACGTTTACCAAGAGGAACATCTCGGCGGAGGCGAACACATCGAGAAATGCGCTCTTGAACTGAATTTCGGGTATCCATGGTTGATTTATTGGCTTTGCGTATCTCAGACGAGAGCAAGACTGAAGCAAGGAGTCGACACATGATTTACGACAGAGAAACACCATCTGACTAACTCGCGATACTTCCCCCCTTTTTTTTTGTGACTGATTTGGTTCGATTACGCTACAAACGTTACTCATAATGAAGTTGCGAGCATGGTGTCTGTCTTGGGATAACCTACCTACTCATCATGTCTAGGACTGATTTAACCAGTTTGTTCTAACCCATCAACAAGTAAAGATCATATGGAAGTCAAAAGAGTCGATATGAACCAGACCATACCGACATGTGTATTTTCCATTTAAAGTCACTCGCACTATAGGCTTCCATCCATTCCTTCACACCGTATCGCCAAACTGATCGGACCAGACAATTTATATGATCAAGTTTTATGTTACTCAACGCTCCCTTTTCTTAAATGACCTGAAAAGACCAAATCGAATGCAAACGCCAAAAAACAACAACAACAACAACATCAACAACAACCGTATGCTAACCATCGCAGCCGAAACGCAAGAACCAAGTTCGTTAAAAAAAAAAACACTCCACCAAAGGCTCAACAATGCTGGGCAAATTATCAAAACACGCACGCCAAAATCACACACATTATTCATTACGCTTTGAGTTCCATTGCTCGGCAGCCAGTGCAGAGCACGATAGTGCCCTCGGGCACATGCTTGGTGAAGATCTGACCGTCGTCGAAGCCGCCCTGACATTCTGCGCATCGGAAGCAGTGCTCATGCCACTCTCCGCCCAGAGCCTGAATGTACTGTCCAATGACAGCTACCCGGCATTTTCTGCACTTGGGCGCGCGTCGCTCCGTACGCTTTGTCTGGCAGTTGATGCACCACGCGTATCCATCCTTTTCGATATGTGTCATACCCTGGCCAAATGGATCACCGCACTCGGCGCAGAAGAAGTGACCGTAGTGCCAGTGAGCCCCGAGAGCGACGATATGCTCACCAAGAATAGGGGTCTGGCAGTGCTTGCAGCGCGGCGCGAACAGCTCGTGCCAGTCGAGATGGCAGAAGAATCGCAGACGCTCATCGCCATCCTCAGCCATGGTCTTGCCCGGCTCCTCCTCGAGGATTTCGCCAGCTGCGCGGCGGTTGATACGATCAAGTCGTTCCTGTCGGAGGTGGTCAGGCTCATGGCTAATTTCCATCGCCTGTAGGTTAGTGCCACAAGTATAACAGCTGAAACACTGTGGATGGAATCGTTCATTGCTTCCCGCCAGAGCGACGAACCGCCCGTCAATGGGTAAACCGCATTCATGACAGATTGTTACAGCTCTCCTACTGCTGCCAGGCGCAGGGGACCAGTGCCCACGAGGCTTCTGGGCAGTACGGGGTGCTGCCCTGGCGCCAGGCTGGGGCAGTGGGCGGGGGCCGGAAGCTGGCTTATTATCAGGGGTCACAATGGCAGGAATACTACCTCCGTTGCTCGGAGCCTCGTCGACAGCGATGCTTGGGATGTTGATCGAAGGCACTGAGCCTCCATGGATGTCGTCTGTCTCGTCTACACAGATCGACGGGATCGGCGTTCCCGTCGAGGCCCTGGGCATCGTCGTACTTTCCTCCGCCACCACGATACTAGGTATCGCCATGGGTTTCTTCGGCTGGGCGATGGAGGAGGAGGATCTGTTGGGGGTTGCCGGTAGCGACCGGTCTGGGGTCTTATCAGTGGACTCGTCCGGGGCTTGCCAGTTGGCTGCGAAGCTTACAATAGGCCGTCCCGGACTGTCACTGACGGCGGTGGGTTCCGGGAGGTTAGGGCTGCGATCTTTCAAGCGCATACTCGTGGCCGCGCGAATATCGTCGCTCCGTACTTCCATGCCATTCTTTCTTTCCACCTTGTCGTCAACAGGGACGGGGCTCTTGCTAGAGCGGTTTCTGGTGTATAGTGGATTGCGGGAGCGTGTAGGAGGGTTGCGGTATATCTCAACTCGCTCGAGCGGCTTTGTTTTGTCGGCCTCCTCATTGGGAGGTTCAAAGCGGACGCGGTTTGCTGATGTCTGAGCTCTGCTGCTGAGCTTCTCCGGGGAGGCGCGACCAGAATAGTTCATGTTGTTTGATGTCGGGGCTGGAGCTGGAGCTTCAGGCTCTTCCCAGATCTGGTCCTCAGTGAATGGCCGACCGACCTCTCCACTGATATTCCTCTTGAGGCTCCCTTGGCGACGGTGGTCTGGTGTCTTGTCTGAACGTCCAACATTGCCGTACGTCTTGCTCTTTTGAACAGTCTGCTCGCTTGGCTGCCTCTGCTCTAGAGGAGGATGACTATCACGCTTTTCACCCCCGGCATCTTCGAAGTCGTCCCGAAGACCGTTGACACTGGCGGTACGAGCATGGGCGTAGCTGTTCCTTCTGAGGTGTGACTTGTAGCGGTAAGGCCCATCGGGACGAGGGGAAGGTGTGCCGTGTTGGTGTTGCCAGACGAGCTCAGCGGCTTCATCGAGAGCAGCGTTGTATAGCCGAGTATCATCCTCAGGTGCTTCTTGTACAGGCGATTTTGCACCCTTGCGTATATCCATCTCTTCCATGGCGTCGCGCAACGAGCTTGCTTCTTCCTTCTCCATCCATCTTTGGCCTCGCTCCATATAAGTCGCTGAAGGTACAACATCTGACGGCCTTAGGGGGCTCGCTGTGGAGGTTGGATAGTAGTCTGGGCTTTTTCTGCTGATGGTCGAGTAGCGGGAGGCAAGACTGCCTCCAGCAATGCTGGGGCTCTCTGAGGCTTTGCGGTCAAGAACAGGCGGTGCGGTTTCGGGCGGAGAAGCGATATCAGGCGTGAATCGGCCAATGCTATTGCGGTTCAAGCTTGAACGGCTGGGGACTGGACGTGCACCAGCTGGTTGAGGTCGTGCACCTCCAGGTCTAGACACACGGTTTGACCGGAGACCTGCGAGGTAGGTGGCTGTGGGATAGAACAATTAGTTAGCAATTGTTGCGGGCATGCTCAATTTTATTTTATCATACCGAATTGGTCCTCTGTCATGTACGAAGGCGACGGAGGAGTCACCTTGCGCTTAGGCTCACTCGTCCTTGCCATAGCTGGCATCTTTGCCAGAGGATGATTGTAGAACTAAAGAATATTGGAGGTGAATATGCTGCCCGACAGAGAAAAGGGTAAAGAAAAAAGGATTAGACGGCAGATAGGGAGGTATTTGACGAGGATAGATAGCAAGAACAGTAGGTTGACGTCTTTGTGAGTGAGGTTGACCGTTATAACGATCGGTCGCAAATCGAGCTGGCTGGGGTTGACCAGGCAACGAGGATTGGATGGCGGTTGTGTTGCGTCAGAGCATCACCACCAGCAACAAAAAAGCCTTTGTCTAAGATTGAGACAAGAATACGAAGTCTTATGATCTCATTGACGAGGTTCAAAGTTTTGCAGTTGTTGTTGTGAGACGCAAGGTGCAAGGGTTCTTTATTTATTGTACTGTACAAAATCTTCCACCGCCATCTGCTGGCTTCCTAGGCGCCTAGGTCTCTATGATATAGTGGTTGAAGCGGGGAGGGGAGGTTTGATGTGTATTCATCTCATTTGCTCAACCGATTATTCGCCTTAGTAAGTCAGTGTCTGTCTCTGGTTCTCACTTATTTAAATAAATTCCAACCATTCAAGGATGAATGGTTACTCATCCCTTGATGCGCTTTTCAGCTCCTGGCGTCGCCTTTTCCCCTTCAGCTGAAGGCGGTGGAGGTTCTGCAAAACCAAGGTTCTTGAACTCGTCCCTGGCCATCAAGTTTCTAGAATACCCGATACTATTAGCCCGCTTTCCTCCGAGAGATTTGCGTCATGGACCTCTAAAACATAAAACAAAAGCAGCGCAACCATAGGCTCGTTCTCAACTCACTTGTCCATTCTGCATGAAAGATATGCCTTTGCTAGATCGCGACATTCTTCGTCATTTAAACCTCGAACCTTTTTCATGCATGAAAGGTACTTTGTCATGACACTCTTGCACTCGCCTACAGTTTAGGTCTTTGTTAGTATTTTCCCCACCGCAAAGGGTGTTTGCTAGCCATCTCGAATCCCTTACCATCATGATCGAGAGGAAAGCTTCCACGCTGTGGCCTGGTGATAGGTACTTGGTTCAGCCAGAGTCATGGTGAGCGACGATGCTCATGCAATGAGTGACTCACGGTATAGGTTTGGTGGTCGGCTTGGGACCGGGGCTACCGAAAGAGCTCATGTCTTTGAATTGGTCTTTGACTGGTGTCTAGAGCATTTATCGTCCTCATCTCAGGTCACGTCTTTTGAATGTCTACTGTAGAAAAAGTCAGGCGACTTGTGGCGAACCCCGGTAGAGCAGCTTCTGATGGATAACCACATGGTTTTAGGTGTGGCTGGTGACGTGGCACGGCCTTCATGTCCAGTTCCATCCATCTCGGGCTAACAGCTAGCTCGACCAATTACCAAGTTCCTGGCGGTCAGTGCTTTGGAACCCCCCAGGCACCTTCACAGCCGAGAAACCACCAGTGGAGCCCCCGTAAGTCGCCTAGGTCGCCTAGAGCCAGGCATTGCAAGGCCTAAAAAAAAAAGCTTGGGGGGAGGTTGAACATTATGCAAATACACGTGAATCTCCCAAACTCTTGACTCCCCTGCGCAAGCAAAGCAAAGCCAAAGCCAAAACAGAGCCATCCTGAGCCTGAGCCTTAGCCAGACCCAGACCCAGCCCCAGCCCCAGCCAGACAGACCGAACCGCATGAACCATCGGAATTGACGTCGGATTTTGAATTTAGCGACAACGAGCGCATTAATTCAGAATTGTCTTGGGTTTCGTGACGAACTCCTGACTCGACTCGACTTGACCTGACTTGACTTGTCAAACCCAAACCCGACACTCACTTGTCTTGTCCCTATCTCGCTCGCTCGTCACAAAACCCGCCTCCATCATCACCATGGCTGCACTCGGCGAGGATCTGCTCATCACGGTCAATAAGCTGCAGGATTTGGTTTTCAACACCATTGGCAGTGACTCCCTGGATCTTCCTCAGATTGTATGCGTTTTTTGCTACACGAATTGGTCTCCTCGGGCCTTAACTGACCGTATATTTTAGGTTGTTGTCGGTTCCCAATCCGCCGGCAAATCTTCCGTCCTTGAAAACATCGTCGGTCGAGACTTTCTACCGCGCGGAGCCGGCATCTGCACTCGTCGTCCCCTGATTCTCCAGCTCATCAACGTTGCCGACGATGAAAGCGCCCCCGACCCTTCAAGCGATCCTTATCGATCTCCCGGCGCTGCTCGCCGTTCCGAGTGGGCAGAGTTCCACCATATCCCCAACAGGAGGTTCAACGACTTTGGCGACGTCAAGCGCGAGATTGAGAACGAGACATCCCGTGTTGCCGGTAACAACAAGGGCATCAACAGACAACCCATCAACCTCAAGATCTACTCTCCTCATGTTCTCAACCTGACCCTGGTCGATCTTCCCGGCCTAACCAAGGTGAGTTTATTTCTTCTTGCTTTTTGGTGATCTCGATGGCCTCCTGCACTGTTGTTTCCTATCTTTAAACACTGCTGATTACGGTTTCATATCAGGTCCCTATTGGCGATCAACCCACCGATATCGAGAAGCAGACTCGAAACCTCATTTCCGAATACATCGCCAAGCCCAACAGTATCATTCTCGCTGTGTCTCCTGCCAACGTTGATATCGTCAACTCGGAAGCTCTCAAACTCGCTCGTCATGTCGACCCTCTTGGCCGAAGAACCATTGGTGTCCTGACCAAGGTCGACCTTATGGACCATGGCACCAACGCTCTGGACATTCTTTCTGGCCGCGTCTACCCCCTGAAGCTTGGTTTCATCGGTGTGGTCAACCGATCGCAGCAGGATATCTTGGGAAACAAGCCTATGGAGGATGCCCTCCAGGCCGAAACAGACTTCTTCAAGCATCATCCTGCTTACCGCAACATCTCCATCCGATGCGGCACCCACTACCTGGCCAAGACCCTTAACACCACTCTCATGGGTCACATCCGTGAACGTTTGCCCGACATCAAGGCTCGGCTCAACACACTTATGGGCCAGACCCAACAGGAGTTGGCCAGCTATGGGGATATGCACTTTAGTGGAAAAGAGCACCGAGGCTCTCTCATTCTCCAGCAAATGACACGCTTCGCCAACTCCTTCATTTCCTCCATCGACGGTACCTCAACTGAAATTTCCACAAAGGAGCTTTGCGGTGGTGCCCGTATCTACTACATCTTCAACTCCGTTTTCGGTAGCTCCCTTGATACTATCGACCCTACCTCCAATCTTTCCGCTCTCGACATCAGGACGGCGATCCGAAACTCGACTGGCCCTCGACCTAGTCTCTTCGTCCCTGAGATGGCTTTCGACCTTCTTGTGAAGCCTCAAATCAAGCTTCTGGAAATCCCTAGTCAGCGCTGTGTTGAGCTTGTGTACGAAGAGTTGATCAAGATTTGCCATACTTGCGGCTCCACTGAGCTCTCGCGATACCCTCGACTCCAGGCTAAGCTTATCGAGACAGTCTCAGACCTGCTCCGGGAGCGACTTGGTCCTGCTTCATCATATGTCGAATCACTTATCTCTATCCAGCGTGCTTACATCAATACTAACCACCCTAACTTCCTTGGCGCCGCCGCCGCCATGAGCAACGTCGTCGGTGCCAAACAGGAGCGAGAGCGGAAAAAGCTAATCCAGGAGGAGCGAGAACGCCGGGAAAAGCGCCGTCTGCAGGAGCTTGAGGTCGAGGGTGATGGTCCTGAGAATGAGGATGGTGTGACTGGCCCTCCTGAAAAGTCCGAGAAGACCAAATCAGGACGGGTCAAGGCTACCAAGCCTCCTCGCAGCATATCGCCTTCGCTCTCAGTCCGCGAGAACGGATCATCGAGCCTTTCCGCCCACATGAACGCCACACACTTGAACGGTCTACGATCAGCCTCACCTGCTCGACTTAACCAACAGGGACTCGGCGGTGCTCGTGACTCTTTCCTGAACTACTTTTTCGGAAAGGATGGCCAAACTATTGGTGGTCCCCTTCCCAGCCCTAGCGGGATCCCCAACGGACGACATATCAGTCAGAACTCCGAGACCAGTTTCCCTATTGTGCGCCGGGAGAGGGACTTTGGCCGGCCGTCCACAGCCACAACGATGGCCCCTGAGGACGATGTGTACGATAGGACAGGGAAGAACTACGGCTTGGCTTCCCAAATGGTAAGTTCCGAGGATCTACAGGTGCCCGGTCTCCTTTTCTCACACCAAACTAACCCCTTTCACCAGGGAGAATCCGCGGAGCCGGCCATGACGGAGCGCGAGGCCATGGAGACGGAGCTCATCCGGGCTCTTATCTCTTCTTACTTTAACATTGTCCGTGAGTCTATCGCCGACCAGGTTCCCAAGGCTGTCATGCACCTTCTCGTCAACCATTGCAAAGACGTCGTCCAGAACCGCCTCGTTAGTGAGCTCTACAGAGAAGCTCTCTTTGAGGAGCTCCTCTACGAGGACGATGGCGTCAAGAAGGAGCGCGAGAAGTGTGAGCGTCTGCTCCAGACCTACCGTGAGGCAGCCAAGATCATTGGCGAGGTGCTGTAAATACAGCACTGGTTACCTATTACACTTGGTTCCTGGAACAGGTCGTCTAGCAACTATGTCGAGTTGAACCCGACAATAATGAAGAAAAAGAAGACCAGCAACAGCCATGCCTGAATGGACGGACGGATGTATAGACTTGGAAGAGAAGGACGAAATATAACCTGGAGAGACCGGACAATGTCGATCGCTTTTTGGGCAAGGGGCTCGGGCTCTTGAACCAATTTTGACTGCTCTACTTGTTAAAGCAAGGGACAGAGGAGGAGAAGGGGAAGAAAGAGAAGAAAGAGAGAGACGAAAGAGAGAAAAGAGTGTTGTAATTTTGTTCTTTTCATCGTTTTTTTCTTTCTTTTTTCTTGTACATCACCAACTGGCATTGGAATTGCGGCCACATTCAGCTTAGTTTCTGATGATGGCTCTCACGAGAAGAAAGGATAAAGGAGAAGGGCTTGTATGTATGTATCGATGGATGTATGTATGTAAAAAAGCAAACCAAACTCGGCTCGTTGTCCTAGCAGAATACACAATGTACTATTTATAATACTCGTTTACATAATGATTAAGTAGGATTGATTGCTTCATCTAGTACAGTAGGTGGATATTTTATAAAAGACCGCTTTTCATCTCGGATATTACAGCAACTCATACAGTATACACATAGATAGATGACTTGATGTCATGCCTGTTCATTTGCCCAGCTGAAAGATCCATCTAGTCAACTAGTTATCGCTGGTTGCCATGGTATGCTGGTGGCTCACCCGTGGTGGATGAAGGGTATCGAGGATCATAGTCATTGCAGTCAGGTCCTGGTGCATGATGACCAGGAAAGGCAGGGTTTGCTCGAGGATCAAATCCATAACCTGGAGGGCCTTCCACAGCTCGCTGATGAGGGTATACGCTTTGCTCCCTCAGTGGTGGTCGGGTGTCGTAGACATAGTACTGTCTTTCATCTCGTCGGATGGGCCTTCTGATGAAGTAGTTGCCGTCAGGGTGACGAACCTCCACAAGCTCGTACGCCTCCGCGTGATGCTCCGGAGGTGGGCGGGTGTTGGGATGATCATAGTATACGCGTTGAGAGGCCGAAGGTGGTTCATAGTGGTACTCTGGCTGTCCATATTGAGGTCCAGGGCTCTGTTCCCTATAACGGACAGGGCCATGGCCATGACCAGGACCGTTATACCAGGAAGATGAGAGCTGGCCATAGTCCCCAAATCCCCGATCGTCGCGTATATCGTATTTATGTTCTCGGGGAAGAGTATCTCGTGCTCTTCGACCTCGTCCAATCTCGCGTCCTGATTCATCAACATAGATAACTTCTTCTTCTTCTGCCTCTTGGTAGCTCCGGGCAACGGGCGGCTCATGGTTCGCTCTTCTTCCAACTTCGACGTAGCTGGGCTCTGCATTCATGGGTGCAGTGACTTCATTACGGTATTCTTGTGGCCGAATTCCAACCGAAGCGCTTCTATCGCGTGTTTCAATTGGCTCCATGCCTGAATAACGCTGCTCACGAACATCACGGTAATCAGATGGCTTCTCGTCGCGCCAATGCGCCCCGTCTCGAGGTTTTGCGAGACCGGAAGAAGGGAGAGCCATAGGCTCATACTCGTGTTCATACTCACGCTTCATCCTGACTGCATCCCTGTCACTTCCCTTGACTGGCCCTTGACGTCTTTCAAAGTCTGATGGCGAATAGTCATCGGATACTGAAGCGGCAGCATCTGCTGGGGCGACAGGCTTTGTCAGAGGTGCTGCAGCCCGGCGTTTCTTGCCACCGTAAACTTCGCTCGCTGAACGAAGTTTGGGCACATCTTGCTCAGAGTCGTGGTGCGATTGAGTTTGGGAAAAGGCAGTGGCCGGCGACTTTGCCGCCTGAGGTGGGTTAATTGGAGTGAACTGCCCCAGCTGCCGTGGTAGATTCTTGATCTGTGTTTTATCGTTTCGCGCGAGAGGTTGCTTGGCATGCTGGTTCGGTTTGGCAATCAAGGTTTCAACTGGAGGCTCGTTCATAGGAGGAGCGTCGTTCGGCATCGCTGGTGCAGGCTTTGGAGCAAACTCATCTACGAAGGCTTGCTCAAACGCCCAGGGAATAGCCGTGTTCACCGAGGCGTATGCAACCGGATCGTCCTTCAGCTTATCTGCTAATGCAACCAGCCGCTCATTTTCCGGCAGTTTGATCATTTCTGTTTGCCAGTTCATAGGTGCCAATCCTTGGTCCTTGAGTACGTCAACATGCTCAGTTTTAAAATGCCTAACAAGTTGTGGAAGGTGAAAGACAGGGTTTCCATCACAAAGCTTGCACGGAACCCCGTTAAGGGCCCGAACCATGCGTAACCTTTTGTTTTTTGTTGTGGCATCAATGAACAATGTCAGCGTTAGCTTCTCGTGGTACGAATCCTCAAAAGCCTTGGCAACATGCGAAATAACCACATAGGCCCTGACCGAAGGAGGAATCTTCTTATTACTTCCAACCTTTGCCCAAACTGATTGAGTAGTCTGGGCTATTGTTTCCATCCGGGATAATTGAGACTTGGTAGTTGATGGGGCATCAGTGGTATCGAAATGACCAGAATATCGCGGGCCATAGTCAAAAGTCCCAGGGCCGGCCTGAGGTGCCAGATACCCATTCGCCTGGTCATGAGGATTGTAGGCCATACCCGAAGAGAAAGCAGGAGGGTAAGAAGCATATGTTGCAGCGTCGTGGTAGGCTGTAGACAAGTACGGCGTAGCATAGGCATGGGATCCGGTTTGCCCGTATGCAGCCATGGGCAGCATTGGGATAGGGGGACCGGAACTATAATGTGATAGAGGAGGTGCTTCTGGTCCATAGACAGGCGGAGCGTATCCTGGTGGCGGACCTGCCTGAAAACCAGGATAAGACTGTTGAATTGGGGCAGCTGTTGACGGGAGTGAGTTGGATGAGCTGCTGTCATAGTAAGACTTCTCCTTGGTTAGAGGCTCAGGACTGAAAGGGGGCACCTCTGGCCATTCTGCCCTCCAGTGCACGACAATATTGCCCAGACTAAGAGCAATTGTGTGCTTGGCTGCATAGTGTTGAAGCACACCCTCAAATCCAAAGTACTTGAGGAGTCCGTTTCCACCAAAGCAACCGTTACAAAGGAACAATTCCTTGCGTAGTTGCTCAGTACGAGGCTTGATCTTGACGTCAAACACCCACTTCATATTCTCCAGGGTCAACTTTTGAGTCCAAGGTCCCTCAGCAGGTTCGACAACTGGCCTCTTTCCTGCAGCGAGGACGGCAGCATTGTCCTTTGTAACTTCAGCATAGAATCTTTTACGAATATAAAGGAGCACATCAGCAGCGAATTGGGGGCAGTTTTTCTTCTTGACCTTGGCGCCATTGTTCCATCCCTCGATGATTTCGTCTGCATATTCTGCGATTCGTGCTCGAACAGGTCCTTGGATGTCGTCCCATTCTTCATCGGTAACCTCTCTCGGTTCTTTAGCAGGCTTCTTCTCGGCTTCCTTCGCAAGCCTTTCTTGCGGCCCTTGGATATTGGCGCTGCTTTGTTTTTCTCGAAGCTCAGCTTCCCCTCTCTGGGCTAGAAGACGGGGTTTTAATAGCTTCCATGCGTTATCATCGAGTGGAGTGATGAGCTGAAGTGCCGCTTGGAAGGACGGAATTCGGGCGAGAACCTCTGCTTTCAACGGGGGATCAAGAAGCATGGCCCGACCTTCAATGTCAGCTCGTCTTTGGGCTTTCAGCTGAGCTACTTCTTCTTTGGTTCGCTTCTGCTGTACCGGGACACGTGGCTGTTGCGTGCTTGCGTCTGGCTGTGCTGTATACCCGGCTTTCTCACTTACGTCGCCGGTTCGTTCTTGTTGTTCGTTGGCCTGCTGAACAGTACCTAAGAGCGTCTTGTTCACGGGTGGCTTGGAAGGTAGGGATGCAGCAAGAACTGGAACCTCTGGTTTTGCTGCGGTCTTTGGCACGCGCAACTGAGCGATCCCCCCTGATCCGGCCCATTTCTCCCAGCGAGACGCATCGACCAAAGCCTGCTTTCCTCGAATCTCCAGACCCTTAATCCACTCTTCAGCAGCAGCAGATCCCAATGCTTTGACATGTTCAAACTCGGCCTTGATTTTTTCAACGTGCTCTGACCAGAATAGCTTGATCACTTGGGTGTTAGGAGGCACAGCTCCAGTCTGCATAGCACGTGGAGGAATAACATGCATTTCTCCATCCACAAGTACGGGGGGAAGAGCCGGAAGTAGAAAAGAGGGGAACGAAGAAGACAGAAGCAAGTCGATTTCCTATCACAAATGTTAGACCGTTCGTCGGACGAATGCTTCAAAACGCCTACCTTGACACCCTTCTTTCTTAGGCAAGCTCCGCAGGTGAAGACACAAAAAGGGAAAACGGGGCAGACGTCACTTGGACCTGGACCACTACGCCATGCTTCGTTGCTAGAAGATAGGGACTTGTGACTTTTTGAACCGCAGAACTGGCAAGAAACAGAGCAAACAAGACGCCACATCTGAACTTCTGACCTCCCCTTAAGAGGAGCAGGCATGCGGGGGCAAAACAGCCTCCTTGAAGCCTGCCATATGGCATCTGGCTTCAAGCTGGGAAGACAAGACGGCACAGCATTCTGATGTGTGGAAGGAGCTATGACAAAAGGGCTAAGGAAAGCGCGAAAAAGTTTGTTGACAGCCAACAAACGACCCAGATACCTGGGCGGTACAAGAGTAAAGATATGTTGCCATATCTCGGCTGGGAGCTGCTTGGATCGATCTGTCGCGGGCTTTAGAAGCTCTCGCGATCTTGAAGGACCCGTTTCCTCAAGTCTCACTTTCTTGAGTTGCTGAGTATCACCAGAATCTAGTGACTGGCGCCTTTTCTTCGAGGGCTGAGACTTGGGGGTGTTATCGAGTAAAGCCACTGCAGGGTCATAACTAGAGGCTTCTGAGGGCTCATAATCGGATGCACCAGTCATTTGTACATCGACCCTGTGTGTATCACTAGACGTTGGTGCTGCTTGGGCGAGCGTTAAATCAGGGGGACCAGCCTCTTGATTCTCCTTGGAAGACATTCTTCACAAAATGCGCTATGAAATAGCAGAATTTGGATGAGAAGAAGAAAGGAGAGAAGAAAGGGGAAATTTTCTTGATAAAGTATCAAGCATGGGGAGGGGAGGGAGAAAAGAGACAGTCAACACTTGTCTGCGCGTAAAGGGTTTATGAAGCAACCGAGTAGGTGGTTTCGCGTTGCAGCCTAGTTAAAAGAAGCAGGAGCGGTATGATTATGCTCATGCACTTTTTTCTCTCTTCTTTCTGTCTTTTGCGATACAAACCCAATATTGCTCGTGAACAAAGCGACGCGAATTGACTTCACGGTGTTGCCTTGAAATAAGGGGACAGGTGAAGAAGGCTTTGTTAGACTTGAAAGTCGATGCTGGAACTTGGAACTCAGGTCATGACCACCATGATCTAAAAGTTCTGGGCTTATCGATAAGACTTTCGAGGGGGGCCCACTTTCTTCTCGGATGACAAAGCAATTATGCTGAAGCAGCAAAACAATATCTTAAAGTACACCCAGGAATACATAAGTAAAAACGTTAGGAGGTATTATTTGACATAATAATACATAGTATATAATTTGAGATCCAATTTCACCATATACTCCATTTAATTAAGTAGAGATGTTTGGTCTTACATTCCATGTGCTCGCTCCACCTCTTACGATAGTACAAGTTCTAAGTCCTTATCATCTTGTAAGGGGTCTCACTCCATCATCATTGCATCGTAGTGTCTCTTACATTTCCTCCATTCCCGCTTCCGCTTCCGCTTCCGCCTCCAACTCCTTGCACTTGTGACGTACTTCCGCTACGTCCACCCACCGATGAAGTCTGTCCGGGCGATGACTGGTCCCCTCCAGCGCCGTATATCTGGAAGCTCTGGTCTGCTCCCCAGTTGGCCATCTGTGTATAGTTTTCAAACGCGTTCTACTAAGTGTTAGAAACTGTGACAAGTGTTGTAACTCTTATCAGAAACAAAACTTACCCAGTCAAAGTTGGCAGCCATATCGATCCCCGCATTGGTGCCAGCTCCCAGGTTGCCAAACATTGAGGAGAACGGAGAAGCAGGGCCGGCTCCGGCAAACCCATCTGTCTGGAAATCAAGACCGTCAGGGCCAGGCATACCAAAATCCATGCCCATAAATGCCGCTGGGTTAGGCGTTGAAAAGGGGTTGGCCGTTGGGTTAAACTCGGGTAGGCTATTGTTGGAAACTAAATCAGGCGCCATACCAGACGAAACATCAATGCCCATGCCCGTTGTCAAGCCTGGCATTGGAGATGGCGCGCCTGGCGTATCCATGCTGGTCGCCGTGGGATCTTTGATCTTGTCTAGCATAATATCAATGACCTTGGCTGCCTTGAAAGCTTCCATAGACGTGTCGGCGAGAGTGTTCCAAATCTTTCTCGCAGTTTCTAGACTGTCGATCATCTTTGATCGCTGGTTGCCATCCCACGTTGATGCACCCTCATCATCCTGTGGAACTGAAGATTGGGCGGCGATATTGTCGAAATGAAGATCAAGTATGACCAACATGGCAGGCAGCGTGAAGTCTTTGGTAGCAATAGATTTCACAAACCAGCTAACTGACCGCAGCCTTCCATTGGACTGTGATTCCCTGTAGAGAACCGCCAGATGGTCAAGTGCTGTCAACGACGCTTCAATCGCAGCCCTACGAGAGTGTGCGTATCGTGCGTTTTGCCTTGCACGGGGGAGATACTTGCGGTGGAGTAGGCAAAGAATCTTTTGGTATAGGATATCGACGTTGAACCTGGCAATAATTAATGTCACCGGATCGTGCGATCCCTCCAGTGTTGTCAGCTTCAAGTGAGGCGGTAATTCTTGCATGATCTGCCGCAATTTGGCGTCAAAACGGATGATTTCGTCGTAGGACACATGTTTGCCTACTGTACCCGTAGCTTGAAGGATGTTTCCCAACTCGTTACACAGTCTTGACTTTGCAATCATGTATGCGATTGGAGTGGCTAGAGTTGACGGTCGAGAAGGAGGTAATTCTTTAATGCTAGGGTAAAATTCGTCGTCAAAAATGTTGTTAGGGAGCTGAGTATCACAGTCGTGTTCATATATCATGCTGGGCAGAGAAACCTGATGGGAAAAGATGACATCCGACATTCGCACAAGAGCCCACGTTCGCCGTCTCATTTCCTAGTGGGGTTAGCAAAACGGCCGTTTGGCATGCACAAGCATGGAAACTCACTGCTTGGAACGGTGTAATTGATGGGAACCATTTGGCGTCTCGATGATACCCCATTCGAAAAGCAATTCTGACAATCAAGGAGACAATCAACCACAACCCCAAATCAGCATCCCATCGAGACGAGTATTCTCCAAAAACGTAGAGAATCATAGTCTCGACCGTGTACTCGTTTGGTTTTGTATAATCTGATTTTATAAGACATTGAACTGTCCGTAATCGATATTCGTTTGCCAACTCAAGAGTTCGTCCCCTCCACTCCGGAGGTTCATCGCCCACCTTATGGTAACTTAGCATCGCCAGACAAAGAACTGAATACAGCATGCCGAGCCACATGATAGGCGTCTTGTTAGGGTCTTCCCAGTGATCTCTCAGCTGTTGTTGAAAAGTTGGGCCATGGATAATGTTGACTGCGTTATCCATGGAGTTGAAGTACCGACTGCACAGAGTCAAGACAGCCGATTTGGACGGAAGCTCTGCTCTGATCTCGACCTCGGACGCAGGAAGGGCTCCCAGGAGCAGCGTAGGCCCTTCCCTTGCGGCCATAGGCTTTGAGGACTTGACTCGCTCATAACTCGTTTCCAACTCCTTTTTATGAGAAGTGAAGTAGCTTTTTACCTCGGAAATGTCGGCAAGGAGGGTGTGCCAATGCTCCTGTCCGATGTACATTGACTTGCCCTTATCTGTGTCAACTTTGAGGAAGCCCAAAGACGTAGCCAGGCCTTCTTCTTCATCGCTGTTTTCGTCTTCGTCGTATACCATTGCATTCTCGTCTCCTCTCCCAGTCTTGGCTGAAGAACCACTATCCGTGGTCGATTGGGTTGCTGCTCCGGCGGCTGCAGCGGATGCAGCATCTACGTTAGCACCTCCGTGCATCAGGGATAAAACTAGGCCTTCTAAACGGTCAATACGGTTCTGCATGTCATCAGGACTTGATTCTCCTTGACTTTGATTCTTTTTGCGCGTGACTGGCGTAGCATAAGAACATGAGCTGGTGCCCATGCCCTCACGCTTCGTACAGTTGCTACAGGGGTGACTTCTGTCACATTTTCTAGTTAGGGTTAGTGAAAGTTCCCCATTTGAGGGAGTGTTTTAAGCTCACAATCTGTTGATATAGTTAGTTAAGGGCAAAAGTCACATTATAGGGGGGCAACGTACTTGCGCGTCCTACACGGATAGCAGCTAAGAGGGACACGGTTCCTCTTCCTCACAACGCGGAACTGGTCCTCAGGAGAGCGGGCTCCCTGGGAGGAGTTTGTCGAAGGAGGAGTTGGGGTCATTGTGAAGAAGGGCAAGCGAGACGAAGTGTCTCAACAATTAAGATGTGGGATCCAGTCTCAAAGCTGACAGAAGATTTTGAGACAAGCTTGGTCAGCTCTGAAGGAAACCCGCATCAATATATTGAGTTTGGAGCAGTTAACGGCACAAGAGAGCCTAGTATGAATAATACCACGCCCTTCCAGAACTCCGCCGCAACTACGACGACCCGGTACACGGAAGATTCGTCTGACCAACCGGAAATTGCGGCTCCAGGTTTCAAACGCCGGGACGGGTCGATGTCGACGTTGGAATAGACAGTTGAGCAGCGCAACGCAGCACCGGGCAATGCAATGCAATGTAATCGTTTCGCCCCAAGCGATCTCTAATGTCAAGACCTGGAGGTGGCGTGGATCCAATCCGACAAGTCCGCGCGCGCGCTTAAGAGCTAGGGTGAGATAGAAAGTAGGCAAAGCGACTGTACAGTATAGCACTGCCTTGTTTCTGAGGTGAGGTAAGGTGAAGAGAGGTGCAGTACTCCGTACAGCACAGTACAACACGGTGGCCGCCAAGACCGGATTGTGATGCCCAAGGGATGTTCAGGCGGACCAAGAAAACACTCAGAACTGCAGTCTGGCCGAAAGGGAAAAATCCAGGATGAAACAGAGACTCGCTGTAAGTCGGCGCCAGTAATGACGAGATCGCTGACCGAGTGCGGGAAATAAAGCGAGTCAGAGGCGAAAATAAAGCGAGCGGGAGACGAGGATAAGACGAGACAAGAGCTACAGTATGGAGTAGCTAGAGATGGCGGGATGTTAATTAGGGCCGTCCCCCCGTAAGCTCAGTCAGCAGCGAGCTGGAGGTTAGAGGTTAAGAGGTTAGAGGCTGTGAGAGAGAGAGCAGGTGACTGAAGGAGAATGTCCAACCAGAAGAGCTAGGGATGGAGTAGTCGAACAATTCTAATGATAGAGCAAAGATGGAGGGCCCGGAACCTCCGAAGGCTTTAATCAATTAGGGAGAGAAAGAGAAGATCTCTTTGCAAAAGGTGGAAAAGAAAGGGCAAAAGGTTAGGTAGGTACTAAGAAAATGATGTGGATGTACGTAGTACAGCAGGCATGTCAGCATCAGCCTTATTGAACCGCCCAGTAAGTAGGTAGCTTGGGAACTAACTAATGGAAGGTGCTAACATAGAACTAGGCACCACAATTAAGGAGTTGAAATACGCGTAACTTGCCTAGGTATCCTTCTTCATACAGCAATAACACCCAGACCCCAAGGACGGATTAGAGTGTATATGTAGACGATTAATTCCTCAAAATATTCTCAATGTCTGTAATGCTCCTAAGAATTATAATGGAGTGTCTATCCGTTCTATCTCTAGGGCTCTGAGTTCTGAGTTCTGGTTGGCGAATCTTTTATCCTCTATACCCCCAAGCTCAACTAATTCGTCACTATAAGGGCGTTATAGCGCTTGTCTCTCATACATGGAATCAAACGAACCACGACCTGCTCAAAAAAACACAGAGTCATAACCAGGAACCTTACGCAGTAGCAGCTGCCTAGATAACTGCAGCTCTAGGCCGGTGAGTCATTGCCAGTTCTCGCTCATCGGATTGGGATTTAATTCGTATTTCCATAGGTACCTAGGTAGCTATTGATTGCCCAATTGGTAGAAGGAAGCTTCGGACTTCGGAGCTGTTATCACCGGCATTTGTCATATGAAAATGCTCCACACTTTTGGCACTGTACGGATATCATTTTATGTTCTATGTTTTATACTAGACAGGATCCATCATAGAATACCTACCTAGGATTGATAAACAGTCTAAACACTTGGATCTTTGATGTACGTACGTTTAAGATGTCCAAGATTAAGCATCCGAGAATCCTTCAGCAACCAATGACGTGACTTTACAACAATCCAAGTATTATATGGTAGATTTGTCACATTGATTTCACTCGGTCATTTTACTAAGCTTCCCCCAACATCCCACCCAAACCTCGTTCCTAGTCAACTCGCCATATGCTGATGCACACTGGTCGATGAGATTCCAGAGCTTACGACTCATCTAATGAGCCATTGATTGCATAGCAGTAGCAAATCCGACACGCACACACCAGCTCTTTTTGGAATGCCCACAACGCTTTCTGAATAACGTCTTCAGCCCTCAGGCCCCAACCCCCAGCCCTCCCCCAAGACTTCAAGTCCATTTGACTCTTATCCTTACAAATCGGACCTCAATCCGTCATCTTCAGTATCGCATGCCTGACGTTGCGCCGATCCACATTATTACTCGAAGGGCTGGATTCTATTACTGGCCAAGCAGTGCAGTATTCAGTTACGTCCGCAAGACCAGAAGACCGTACTTTTCCCCTCTTCTCACGCTGTGCAAACAAATAGTTGTAACATATTCTTTATAACGCATGAATCCCACTTCAAGATGCTGCAGGAGCGCTCACGCTGTACTTGCTGAAGAACTCTGCATCGTTGCTCATCTCCTCCTTGACCTATAAATTTGTCAGCATTAGTCAAGCCATCCCCATTGATCCAACTTACGATATCAAGTCCACCAACAAGCTCGCCATCGATCCAGAGCTGTGGGTATGTTGGCCAATCCGCGAACTCCTTGAGTCCTTGTCGAACCTCGTCATCTGCGAGAATGTTGAAGAAGCCATACTTGACTGAATTATCCCGTAGCAAACCAACCAACTGCCTGGAAAAGCCGCACTGGGGCGAGCTGGGTGTGCCCTTCATGAAAAGCATGACGGGCGCGGCCTTGACAAGGTCTCCAAGACGCTTGAAAAGTTCCTCCTTCTTCTTCTCGGGATCTTGCTCCTCGACAGCGACGTCGTTCGCGTCGACGCCGTTGGGGGCGCTGGCCTCTGCATTCTGACCCGACTGCTTGGCTTGTGTCTCGATCGCCGTGCGCACCTTGACAGCACTACTGCCACTAACAGTCTCGACAACCTGACCATTCCTCAAAAGAACGAGGAAGGGAACGGCAGTAACATCGTAGGTCTCGCTAAGGTCGCTCAGCTCCTCCGCGTTGATTGACACCCACTTGGTGGTAGGAGGCTCAGTGACTGGGTATTCGGAAGCGAGGGTCGATAGAACGGTCGCCATTTGCGCGCATGGTGCAGCCCATGGGGCGTGGAAAGACACGATGACGAGAGTAGTGGGAGGAACAGAGGAGAGCAGCTGTTCCCACTCAGAGATGCTGGTGATTTCTGTCATGGACGACATTTTGTTGGTTGATGGATGCGTCAGGGTTTCGATCTGATAAGGTAATTAAGAAGAAAAAAGAGACAATTTGGGAGTCAGTTAAAGGTAAGGTAGGTCGTAGATCCGCGCGCGCGACGGGGGGGCAAAGATTCAAACTTTGGCGGGGTACTGATATGTAAGTACGGGCTGAGGGAGGGGCAACAAATGGGTGCAAATGGAAAAAAATGGCCTTGCGTCATTTCGTTTGGCTTTTGGTCTTTGGCTTTTGGCTTCCCTCTTCTTCGCGGTCGGTCGGCTCGGGGTAAACGGGACTCCGCTGCCGGAGCTGGGTATATGCATTCGACTTCAATAAACGAATTTCGATGCGTAATGCTGACCTCGAAACGCGCCATCGCTATAGCCAATCTACAGCACATCACGGCGGGCATGAATATATCATAGGTAGTATGGAGCTCACTGCACAACACATACAGCATGAACAGCACAGCTTAACCCCGCTCAACCCACTGTAGACTGTAGACTGGCTAGACCGCCCCAAAGTTGGGCACCTCCAAGTTCCCTAATGCAGAATAAGAAGATGCCCGGGTGCGAATGGAAGCTAAAGTACCCGCATTCTCAGCCACATTCTCCCACTCGCACTCCAAACTGCCTAACCGAGCTACCTACTAACCTAAGGTGTGTTGTTGCTGTACACAAACTTGCGGTTTGCTTTCTGCTCACTCTCTCTGAACCTTCCTTCACCTTCGCCTTGGTCATGCAGCGGCTACCGTACAGCAATTCCTAAAAAGCTGTACGACACCAGGCATTTTGGGGGAGTTTCTTGACTTTGAGTACAAATTACGCTTGATTCCCCGGCTACGGGCCACGGTCTACAGGCTACGCCTCTGGAACCCATTTCCTTTCTCTCCGTGTGGAGCTGCCAGCTACAACCTAGCTTAGTAGCTACCAGCACTGAGCACCAGCACCAGCTACCGCCGCAGCAACGGTGTCAACGTCACCCCCCAATACCCAATACCCTGATACCCAATCTCCAACCTCTGTCATCCAACTTCCGTCAGCTTCGGTCTCTTTTGACTTGACATCCTCAAGACTCTCAAGATGGCGTCCCTCAATCTCTCCATCAATGGCCCGTCCATCAAGAGCAGCTACAATGGCGTCGTCAACGGTCCCCCGCCATCCTCCGCCTCTCCCACCTACGCTCATTGGGCCCTCTTCACTGTCCAGGCCCCTCTTATGAATGCTTTCCAGGACAGCGGTGCCAAGGAGAGCATCCTAAAGGTCCAAAGCACAGGCGGTATGCCGCTCACGAGAACACCCTTTTTATCCGCCTCCCTGCTAACGAGTATATAGATGGCGAGCTCACCGACCTCATTGAGGATTTTAGCGAAGGTCGCATCCAATTCGCATTCGCAAAGGTCAAGGACCCCAACAGCGGTCTCCCCAAGAGCATATTGATCGCATGGTGTGGAGGAGGTGTTCCCGAACGAACCAAGGGCTATTTCACCAGCCACCTTGCCGCGGTCTCAAAGGTCCTCCACGGTTACCATGTCCAAATCACCGCCCGCTCAGAAAGCGATCTCGAGGTTGACTCCATCATGCGAAAGGTGGCCGATGCTTCCGGCGCCAAGTACTCGGCGGCCAGCTCCGAGAACACTGGTTCTAGCGCTCCTCCTCCCGTGAAGACCAAGCCTGTCTTCACTCCAACCACATCCAGCCGCGCCAACCCAACCGTCGCTGCTCGGTCCAGAAGGGACGAAAACGTGGATGAGGATGGCTGGGGTGCCGATGCTCCCCCGGTCACAAGGACTCAGATTGAAAAAGTCGAATCCGCTTACAAGCCCACAAGGGTCAATATTGCCGATCTCAGCAAGCAACCTACCGCAACAACCAGCGGCAGTGCCCCCGTGAAGCGAGACGATACACCAGGCGATGTGGTCAAGGGTGGTTACCAACCCGTTGGCAAGGTCGATATTGCAGCTCTCCGTGCTCAAGCCCAAAAGGACAAGGATGACAGGCCTGCCCCAGTCAAGGGCTCCTACGAGCCTGTTGGAAAGGTCGACATTGCTGCGATCAGGGCCCAGGCGAAGAAGCCTGCCGCCGCCGAGGAGCCCCAAGAGGAAGAGACACGGCCGGTTGCCGACCGTATGGC
This sequence comes from Fusarium tricinctum, assembly GCA_020744515.1. Lineage (NCBI taxonomy): Eukaryota > Fungi > Ascomycota > Sordariomycetes > Hypocreales > Nectriaceae > Fusarium > Fusarium tricinctum. The sequence goes on along the minus strand of JAGPXF010000002.1, from coordinate 4,638,792 downwards.
CGCTTTCTCTCAGCCGGCTCAGTCGGAGCGTATGACATCTCTCCCAAAGCCCAAGGTTGCCAACAAGTTTGGAGGTGCCGCAAGCTTTTCGGGTACAAAGGCTCCCACACCTGGTGGCCTCGGCTTTGGTTCTCCTGCTGCTCCCGCGGCTCCTCCTGTAGGTGCCGCAAGCCGTACGTTTGCAGACCAAGGTGGCAAGACCCCAGCCCAGCTCTGGGCTGAGCGAAAAGCCAGGGAAAGGGGAGAATCTGTCAGCAGCGAGACTGCTCCCACCCCCGCCTCTCCCGCTCATACTGGCAGCGCCTCGCCCGTTCAAGCCCAAAAGAGCGGAAACGAATGGAGGAGCGGCTACGCTGGCAAGAGCTGGGCTCCTGTTCAGACAGGAGATTACGGCCGAGGCATTCCTGGTCAAATTAGCCAGGAGAACACAGGCGAGCAAAACGAGGACACACCAGCTTCACCATCTGGTGTCTCTGCTCTGCGAGACCGATTCAAGAACACTGCTCCTATCAGCGCGGGAGCCCCTCCTCCTCCTTCATCCCGACCCGCAGAGGAAGATGCTTCGCCGCCACCTGTGCCCAGTGGTCGACCTTCTGGAGGCTTTGCTCTCCCTGGACTGCCCAACCGGCCAGCGCCTGCGGACGAGCAGTCGGATGACGAGCGAGAGGACCCCTCTGCCTACGAGACCAACGCAGAGCGTGGTCGATCTCCTTCACCTCCCCGCGTTGCTGTTCCTGTCAGCCGCGGCCCGGTGCCTGATGTTGGAACTCCTCCTGAGCAGCGTGCTCCTCCATCGATCCCCCCTAGCCAGCTTGACATCCCAAAGGAGTCAGATCTTGCTGATGACAAGGAGGTTTCTTCAAGTGCCCGCTTTGCCGGCGGTGCGGCTGCTGGCCTTGCTGTAGGAGCTGCCGCTGGTGTCGGAGCTGCTGCTGCTGCCGGCGCCTTGGATCGTGAGCCCAGCCCTGAGCCTGAGTCCGAGCCCGAGCCTCGGCGCGCTCCTTCTCCTGCTCCTGCCCCTGAGCCTATTGCTCAACAACCTCAGGAGTCTCAGGGAGGTTACCGTGCTGTGATCCAGTATGACTACGAGAAGGCTGAGGATAACGAGATCGAGCTCGTTGAGGGTGATATAGTAACCAACATCGAGATGGTTGATGAGGACTGGTGGATGGGTACCAACTCCCGTGGCGAGACCGGTCTCTTCCCTAGCAACTACGTCGAGCTGGTCGGGGATGACGAGCCCGAGCAACAAGCTGATGTATCGCCACCACCTCCTCCTGCCCCCGCGGCTGAGCCTGAGCCCGCTCCTCAAGCTCCGGCTGCCGCTCCGGCTGATGCCGGCCACACAGCCGTTGCTCTCTACGATTACGAGGCTGCGGAAGATAACGGTAAGATCTGACTCTGTTGATAATGAAATTGGAAAGCAACTAATTGTGTTTTTACAGAGCTGAGCTTCCCTGAGGATGCCACAATTACCAACTTGGACTTCCCAGATGAGGACTGGTGGTTTGGCCACTACGCTGGAAAGTCTGGTCTGTTCCCCGCCAACTACGTGCAGCTCAACCAGTAAATCTAGGATATGATTTTATAGCAGCCATGAAGTGCAATGAATAGGTTAAATTATGGAGATGGAAAAAATGCTTTGATAGTAGAGATCAAGTTACGCAATCAGTTCGCGTACAGTTTCAAAACAGACCAGATGTTGCATTGTTTCACGATCTTCCTAATCCTTGAGCAATACACAGCGAAGTGTGAAAGCGATGATATGATATTCATACTCACTGCGCGTTACAAATTTCCATATAACTAAAGTGACCGTGGCAAACATGCGAGGCGGCCTTGTGAAGAGCCAGGTATTAATGTTTTGTTCCTGTTTCGCCTTCTTTCTCGTTCCCTATTTCCAACTCTTGTTCTGTTGCCCTTGCTTCTTCTTCCTCTCCTCCTCCTCTTTCTTCTTGATACAAACAGGGCATGTATTGCTGGGTTGAAAGACAGCCCAGGTTGGATGGCCAGCCCTAGGACAGACGCCCAGTTGTTCAAACCTACCGCAGTGCACGGTAGGGTCCCATGTGATGTTGAGGACTGTTTTGCAAACTATGCATTTGGTGACGGTACCAGAGGTGGTGCACGTTTTTAGAAGTGAGTGTAGATAATGTATGAAATTCCAATGTTTTATGATGCAGCGGGTGTTATTCTGCAAGCATGATTTGAGCAAGTTCCAAGTCCAGTCCGTCAAATCGTGGGAGCCTTATATAACTTTAATAAGATAGTGAGTATATGAAAAATCTTGACCGTTTTATTGAATTTGGACATTAGCATGTGTACCCCATGCTTGAATGAATGATATGATCACATGCGATCAACGACATTCGGGTATCCTCGAGGAAAGATATAATATACGCGAAAGTTGCTGAAATTAACTTGACTGAAAGAATGCCCAGTACCAACATCTCATATCTAAATCGTACAGTGCAGTCCATCATTACACCTTTTCTCATCATGTTGGTGCGCAAACTCCCATGTACCGTTATCTCGACAAAACACCATATATCACACTGAAAGCAGGGTATTCATAACGGCGTTTCCAAATTGAATAAAGAAAGGTTGCTAATCTCGGTGCACTCCAAGACTCGTGCTAGCTAAAATTGGACTTACAAAACGTGTCGTGGGAATCGTATTTACTTCGGGTGGCTGATTTTGGCCGCTTAAAAGAGGCAATCACAGCAGTCGATACTAAATAGTAACAAATGTTAGTAACTTTTGGTTCTGCATTGGTTCGCAACGCGACGCTGAATTGGTGCTAGCAAAGAGATGCGATGACGCCAATGACCGTCTTGGCGACTGCAGATAACTTACCAACATTCACATCCTTCTTCAGCAACACAGCAACAGCACATGGCTGCCAAACAAGCCGTCAAGCATCCACCGCCGCCGCCCTTGCCACCGCTCTGTTGGGGAGGAGGCGCTTGCTGGTACTGCATGGGGGCTTGTCCTTGAGGGGGGCCGTAGTATTGACCTTGGGGAGGACCGTACTGTCCCTGAGGAGGACCATATTGACCTTGAGGGGGGCCGTATTGTCCTTGGGGAGGGCCGTAAGACTGCGAGACGACCATGTTAGCAATTGCGATCAAGCTTGGGTGAATGCGCCTGGCAACGTACAGGTTGGGGGTGCTGAGGGTAGCCACCGCCGCCACCACCGCCGTAGTAATCTTGAGCAGACATTGCGATAGAAGGATTGAGCTGCTATTAATGATGCGATTGTAAGGCACGCGATGGGCGAATCGGATTCAATGAGTTAGAGTGAAGAGATACGATATGTAAGAGAAAATATGGGAGATGAAGATGGAGAAGGAGAGGAGTGTGATGCGCCGTAGGATATAAGAAGGATCGCCCAATTGAGGTCACGGGCAATGGAGCTTCAATTCCCAAAGACGGCAGTAGGTCAATCACCCAATCAAGGGAGTTCCACAGGCTAGGATGGATCTCTCTGTTGAACGCTAGGGGTTTCTGCGGGGAGTCCCAACCCTCTAATCGGTAAGACGGCACCTACCTAAATGAACCTGAGAAGCGTGAATAGAGCCCAGTGCAGTAGAGTAAGGTCAGGCAGGTGCTACTAAGTTTGAAATTGAGATCATTTTCACCCAAGAAAAGATATATGCTGCGTAAATCTTGTTAATCATACATGCAAGCCATTATCTACCGTAGGGGAAGTAGGTATCTAAAATAAGATGCCTGCCCAAGGTTAGCCACAGCCATGACGATAGTCTTTGCCTCAAGAAGACGCGTAAAGCAGAGTAATTCTCGGGCTGTCCGTGTCTGAGGCTTGTGCCGTCTTTGCCGATGAGGAACCACTGCCACTCTACCTACCTGGTAGCCTTTAGCCTCTTTTTCCCTTTGGGTCTCGAGCTTGAGCTCTCTCAATACCTATACCTGCCATTGGCTGAAATTGCTTGATTGGGCGGAAATAATAGCGGGCTTAACTTCCAAGTCACGTGTATCTCTCAGAGGCAACAAGCATGGTTATACTGAATCATGCCCCTAAAGAAGGACAATAGATTGTGCCTTGCCTTAGGTACCTTATTCGGTAGATATTGCCGGTATTTTTAGTTCCGTTACTTCTTAAGCTGTGAATGTAACTACTGGCATCAGGACCCTCACACACCACGACCCTTCTACCATACGAGACAGCAATACTCATACTCATGTTCACATATCCGTACACTCAGAAAGACCACAAACTAGTTATTGAAACAAATCACGATTTCTTTTCATTCCAGGCTGCATCCACAGCCAAATAAAAAATCCTTTATACAGGACCCGATAGAGATTGCATCCACTGCTTCAAATCATTAGAGCATGGGACTGCCTGCAAATCTCATCCTTTTTATCCCGTGACCCTCCCTCCCGTCATGAAACTGCCAAATATGCATGCGTAACACAATATGCTCGTGTCCAAGTGTTGTCTACTTGCTTTACTGCTCCTCCTCCTCGGCCTGGGGCTCCTCAATCTCCTCCTCATCGTCGTCGTCGAAGCTGCCGGTGGGCACCTCGTATAGGCGGAGGATGGACTTGTTTGGGTCCTTGACGAGGACGAACTTGGCGTCGTCGGTAGAACTGCTGAGACACATATCGGCAATGGTGCGGACGATACCCCAACCGTTGTTGAGCGACAGATTCATCTGGTTAGCAAAGTCGCGAGGCTTCCAGCCGATAACACCCAAAACGACGTGCTTGTCGTTAACACGGGGTGTCAGACGAGAGACGAAACTGTGAATTTCAATTAGCCAGTGTATTCTGGTTGTCGGTTGCAAAGAAACTTACCCAAGCTTCATAACATCAGCCTTGGCGAGGATGCTCTGCACTGTCCATCGAGCGAGCTTGCAGCTGTTGTTCTTCATCTCAGTAGCAACAACGGCACCACGCTGGGTGACAAGCTTGCTGCGCCAGTCAAGAGCACCACCGCTGCCCTGAGCCTTGCTGTCGAACTCGTTGAGAGCGTGGATGCTGACGTGCTGGTCCTCGCCGCTGATGGCGTTCTTTTGGACGGCGTCGACCTCTGTTCGGACAACAAGGTGGACGGGGTCCTCATCGTTGGTTGAGAGGTCGAATCTTCGGTACTTGTAGGCCTTGCTGGCAGGGGGGTCGGTGTCCTCAGATGAGTTGTAGAAGGGGTTGCCGTGGGCCATTGCGACCTTGGAAGACTCGTTCTCGATAACAACCTGGTTAGTGAAGTTGTGGTTGATGTAGGTGGCCTCCTCGGCGAGGGCGTTGGGCTGGTTGATGGTGTCCTTGCTACCATCGGCAGCATCGAGAGGGGCGTCGGCTGCGTTCTCGTTGACTGTCACCATATCAAGGGCGGCATTATCACGCTTGTCCAGGAAGATCTTGTTTCCCTGTCGAGAGATGACAATATCCCAGGGGTAAACGGATCGAGGAGAGCACATGAGCATGGAGAGAATGCTATCGGTGGCGAAGATGGTGGCCTCGTCCTTCTCGGCGAGCTCCTGGATAACGGGATCGGATGAGGTGGTGACGTTGTAAGCAGCACGATCCATAGGTGTGAGCTTCTTCTCAGCGCCCTTGACGGGCTGCTTGTCGTAGGAGCGGTCATAGTGGTAAAGGAAGCCGTAGTCGTCGATATCCTCTCCCTCGTCGGTGTCGAGGTTCAGCTTAGCCAGGCGGTTGAAGTCGATCTCCTCAAGCAGCTTCCACTCAGCCTTGACGTTGATGCTGGCATCACGGTTGCGAGCAGGCTTGTCATAATCCTTCCAGCCGAAGCGACGACCGCCACGGCCCGCGTTGTTTCGGCCACCACGGTCGTAGCCCCCTCGGCCACCAGCACCGGCACCGCCCCTTGTGAGCTGGGTTCGTCCGCCTCGGGCACCGGCCTGACCACCGCGCTGGCCACGGCCACGGGTGAAGACGGCGCCGCGACCGTATCTTGATTTTGTCGAATCTCGGACGTTGCTAACGACGGAGAAGGTAGACTCGTCCTCGGCGGGAGGAGCGTTGAAGGTGATGGCGTGGCTGGCACCGTAGACTTGTTGGTCTGTGTAGGAAGAGAGGTTCAGGTAAGCCAAGAGTTCATTCCACCAAAAGACAAACAGAGAGGTATTCTCAGAAACAAGAAGAATGTATCATAGCATAACCTACCTCGGTAATTCCTGTTGTACTGTGCTCGTCCACCACGCTCTCCAGACTTGCCCTCGGCAGTCCAGTCGGCCATGCGTCCCAGCTTATCACCCTTGGAGAAGGGCGCATAGGGCACGCCGTTGAGGGTGGTTTCGGTGGTGACTGAAGGACCCCAGCCGTCGCCGGCGGGGCAGCTTTCGCAGATCTTGATGTAGTCGAGTGAGTCCGCCATTTTGAATGTCGTGGCCTCGATACTTTCCTCTTGCGCTTTCGAAGGGCGCGTTGATGAGAAATCGAAGGAAATTCGAAGTTTGGGGTTCGGAAGCGGGGGATGCGTCAATCGATCTCTCGTCTCGGTTCACAGGCGATGCTAGAATTTGGACGTCCACGATGAATTTGTGGTGGGGTGGAGTGGGGCGTGAAAAAAATACCTACCCAAAGCCCCGCGGTTAGTCAGATTGTGCGCTTCAGCCACAAGCCACATTTGTACATGAGCCAGGCCTAGGGTAAGGCTGCTAAAGGCATCATCAAGGTGGGAACATGGTGAACAATGAGGGCATTTTCTGAATAAATTTACATGCCAAAGAGCCTATAGATTTTAACCAGGGAGATAAATAGGAGCTATTACACACACAGTCTTGAGAAGTTTATGTACAGTTTGAATATTGTCTCATGTATATATTCCCGCCTTGGTTACGCATCAGTAAACTATTTCTGACCAAGCATCAATATCAAGCCATATGAGCCAACGATGGACACCAACAACACAAAACCTTATACAACGAAAAACAAGACTCCAAGTTTTCCAAATGGGTTACTAATACATCATAGTGTCTCTGCCACTAAACACATTATCAATGGCATCACGCACTTCAAACTCCTCCATCACAGCTCCAAAGCTTTTAACAAATTAGCATGTAAACATCATGTATCGTGACAACAGAACTTACCCATAACACCTCACCTTCCGAACGAGCTCTTCGCTCAATTTTCGGAAATCATCTACCTCAAGCTCATTCGCCCTTGGATGTGACATGAGCATACCCCAGGACATGATTGGAGTGACCTCGCCGTCGAGATCGATACTCTTACTAAGATCCAAGAGAGTGGCAAGGTCTGCTTTAGGAACCTCCCATGTCATCTGATTCGCATCGCCATGCAAAGGAATGTGTGCTTTGCCAAAGGGCAAGCCTGGCCGCGTCTCTGGGGACGGATCGGGAGGACAAGATGCCATGAGTGCGTGCCCACAAGGTTCGCCCTCGGGCTCGGAAGCTCTCTCGACCATGAACTGAATATGGGTCATGCAAGGCCTCTCGAGACTAAAAGTATCACAAAATCTGTTAGCCAATTTGACTACGATATGCCTTGCCTGCCAAAGCTCACCCATGGCGCAACGTAACTCGCGTCATATCACAGAGGGGTCACTGGGGATTCTTCGAGTAGGAGTTATCGTACGTTAAAACGAAGTCAATGCCCGCCTGTTCCAGCTCGGGATTTCCACGATATGGCGGCTGAGGCATGCCCTGCTGTTGCTGGCCGGGCGTATAGCCCTGATTCGCGGCCAGAGGTAGGTGCATTGGCGAACCAACTGACGGGGCCGTGGATTGCGAGGTCAAGGGTGGGGAGCTCATGTTGGTAGAGTCGGGACCTCGACTAGTCGCGCTACCTGCGCCATGAGGACTACTTTGCTGAAGCCCGGCTTGTGACAGGGTATCTCGCAGGCGTTTGTTCTCATCAGCTAGCCTCTCCCTGTCCAGGGAAACGTTGCTGAAGACCTCTTTGAGACGGAGGACCTCATCTTCGAGGGCCTTGATGTAGAGCTCTTTTCTCTCTCGATGAGTCCTGGGAATTTGAAAAATAACGTCAGAGACGAGAGCCGAGGTAAGTCAAGCTCGGGAAACATACCGCTGCGCCTGACGATTCAACTCCTGACGTCTAGTTAGAGCAGGCTTGCTGTTGGGTTTTGGACCTCGCTTCTTAGGTGGATTTCCGTCTGATATTGTGGATCAGTCTCATGAGCAGCGGGTATTGGCATATGCGATTATAACTGAAGCTTACCACGCGTCGTCCTCTTATCGGTGAGATTTTTGTAGAGCTCGGGGTCGAGGGAGGCAGCGGTGTTGTCGTCTTCTGAGCTCGCGACGACTCGATCTGGGGATAGCGACGAGGAGAATGATCGCTCCGTTGCACCGACAAGGTGAGCGTTGAAGGCAGCCATATTGGCCGGGCCGCCTGAGAAGATCGCTGGGACTTGGGACTTGGGATTTGGGACTTGAGTATCTTGGAGCCGGAAAAATGCAACGGCTTTGGAAATACCAAAGAAGAAAAGACTATGAGAAGAACTCGGGAGTTCGCAAAGCTAAGGTGTCGGAACTCGAGGTGATGGCCGTGGCTGTGTCATACACCGCTGGGGCCGTGGGACATGCTGAAGTGAAGTGTCGTCACTCACAGGTGGCTGATTCGATGAGAGGTAGGTAGTAGGCAGGTAGTGCCTCACAGCCTTCTATTCGGTGAGGAACGTGCTCCGAAGTCACGTAAACTCTGAGTTTTGATGCTATCCGAAAAAACTAGGGATAGGACTCTGCATATTTCGTTTATTATAAATTCAAATCAGCAAGAATTGGAAATAAGAACCAGGGCAGCGATCAGCATGCGCCGAATGATTAGTGTTTAATGGGCTTGGCTTGCCGCAATGATTTGAGATAATGGATATGACTGCATGGGGCGGGATCTAGAACCGGAGGAGTTGTTGATGGATTAGTCAGAGTCTATTCGGCACCACCGAATCACTGATGAGAGGAGAGAGGACAATGGAATACCTAAGCTGGAACTATTGCTGTAAGTTCATGAAGAACCTCTCCAGATTGAGCCTTTGCAGTGCATTTGCGTACTACCTTACTGAAGTAAGGTATGGAAGAATGGAGCAGGTATATGATGACCCTTTGACTGACTGGTTAGGTTAGTAGGTAGAGTTGGATTTTACCAACTAGGTACCTGCCTACCAGTACCTAGGTACCTAGGTTGTAGGCGTTTGGCCAGCGGCGACTAGGTTACTGAGAAGGGGAGCTCTTTCTATTCTTGGTTAAATCAACACGACCCCACATTCCACATTCCACATTCTCAGCGCTTCAGGCCGTGAACATGCTATGTACACAACTTTTGCATCCGTTCTCAACCAAACTTTGCTTTACTATGTAAATCCCCGGGTTCTCTTCAATAACTACTCGTGTAGGCGATATTACAAGTCGTCTACTGAGCCAAAGAGGGCATGGCTTGTACTACCAACGTGTCAACGTCTCAACTCTTGTCCAAGATCAAGATCAACGATAAACAATCGTGCTGAGTCAGAATGATTTCCCGGCTATTTATGGGGACTTCCGGGCTTCCGAAAGGCATCGTCCGCCAAGAAGCATAATGAATCCATCTTCTCAAAGGCAATTTTCACAACTTGCTCAACCTGTCTATACGCAGCAGAAGGTTAGTGCTTGCTGGCCTCCTATCGAGGGTTTTATATAGCAGTCCGAGGACGTTTCAAGAAGCGCCATCTATGTGGGAAGAAGCTGAACGTGTCTGATGTAAGCGGTCAATGTGTTTCCAAATCCTCTGGCAGACGAGAATGAAGTACTCGTACCCCAAACCCCCTCACTGAAAGAATGCATGTTCCGGCCTTGAGCCTTGACTGGACAACGCCCCTGCAGTATTTTGATGTGTTGCGGTTACACCAACCGACAAGCTTGGGCGGATGTCTTGGAGACAACCGGGAAACGGCTTTTCGTTTCTTATCATCCTTGGTACGTGAACATCTTAAGGTGTGAGCGGAGAGGGTCGCAGTCCGTCAACATCAGTTTATTTGTGCAGGGCGTCGTCCTTGAGACGTCTCACCTACCTTAGTAGGCTGGTGCTTTCCATGTAGCCTGGAGGCAGGGCATGTGAGATCTCACCTATATTTCCATCCCTCCATAACGTTACAGGTCATACAGTCAGTCACCCACGACAGTCGGTGGTGAAGCATGTTGCTCTTCAAGAGAAAAACAAAAACTACCGGCAGTTGACGTGGATGCATTTAATGTGCTCTTGCAACCCTCGATTGCTGGATTCGGCTTCATAGAGTGGCTCGTTATTGGCCACGGTTACGCATTTACGCTGGTCAGGGGGACAAGCTGGACGCTTGAGTAAGCACTCGAATCACTAGCCCGGCAACCCGTCCATTGACAAGAAGTTAGAACTACCTATCTACCTATAAAAGTATAAGTTACATTGAGGAGTACTACCTCTAGGTGCAGAGGGCGAATAGCACCAAGATCAGCTCATAGCTGCAGTAGATCGAAGACACTCATCCGAGCAGAGAGCCTGTATAGGAAGTTGATAGCATGGAAAAGAGACAGCGGTGAGCAGTAACGAGAGTGATAAACAACCCATAAACAACAACATCCAATCCATACCAGCCAGGTAGGCAAGTTTCTGAGCGCATGAATCAACAGGCTTCACAGGAATTGTTATTGCAATTACCCTGGAGAGACTGCCATTCAATAGGCGCAACTAACACAACCCCCATGACTTTTCTTTCTCATCGCAACACATACGAGAAAGTAATCATGCGTGCGTGCAATGTATTAAAAAAGTTAAAGCTGCCTGCGTAGTTAATGCAAGAGATTTTAGTCTTTTTTATTTATATAGGATGGCATAAATCAAATGTTGAATGTGGAGTACGGACCTTGTGCTCGTCAGGCAATCCATACCTACAAGGAGGTACCTTTGCAGTATAGTAGGTACAGTTTGATGTTGTCATGCTATTACAAGTTCAGAACATAGTCACATATCTAGATGATAGAATTACAAGCCAAGCCTTGGTTAAACAATAGCGACGTCTTGTTCTCTTAAGTGCCCATGCGAAACCGCAGTCTACTAATTGAGTCAAGCAGACCCCAGCTATTCCATGCGGCTTGACGAAATGCAATGCTGCTCTGCTCTGCCTCGCTTCTGCCTCTGCTTCACCACCTCCGGCTCGTTTCCGCGACGCCCGCTGTCTGGCGGATGGTGGCTAGTGTGTGCTTCTTCATCATCAATGGCCAGGTCGAACGAACCTTTACGAACAAACGGTCACTGGGGACACAAGAATGCTTGCTTCAGATCTGCGTCTGTCTTGCGCCCGTGCCTGCTACTGCTACTGCAATGCATTTGCTTTTACATACCTTTGTCTTTGCATCTACATTCTGCTTCTGCTTCTGCATCCGCTTCTACATCTGCATCTGCATATCTGCGCCCCCCCGGGTCGGGTGAGACAGTTACAGTCCGGACGCCATTGACTCGTCGATTGGTTGACGACATTTTAGGATGCGGCCACAGAAGGCGGAGATCATCAGTTTTACGCTCCCATGGTGTTTGTGCTGCACTCCTAAAGAGGCACCTGATGAAGGAGAGTTTCCCCCCTTTCCCCCTCTTCCACATCACACAGCCTTCTTTTTACCAGCTGTCAAAGCCTTACGTGGGTAGTATGGCATTCGAGCAAGGACGGTCTGGGGATAGAATCTCGATCGGCACAGGGCAATCAGGTCGTTTTACAGTGCATATGGCACGTGGGGGGAGGATCAATGCCTCTCTCTCCAGACTCTCCAGACTCTCCAATTTTCCATCTATGCCGCCTTTTTTCTGACGTGACGAAACTTCCGTTGCATTGGATGAAAGAGCGGGAGAGGGGTTCCTTTCAAGGGACGAGATTAGAACTAGGGGAATCCATGAAACAATACCCAACCTACCAAACAAAGGCTGATAAAGACAATCAGACCTACCAAAGCCAAACCCACCAAACTTATCAAGGTACGCAGAAGAGATATCTACCTTCGAGATAGCGATGCCGAGTGATAGAGAGAGCACCCTAGTGATGCATGTGAGCGTGGATTGACTGATCCATCTGGATCTTTGTCTAAAAACGTGAGACAATAGAAAAATCACTCGCATCGTGCATAATTCGACTTTGGCGAGCATGGCGATAAAATGCTGCATGAGGGGGTAATCCCTTGGAAGAAAAATTCCTCAGCTGATATCAACAGGGTTCAGAAACATCTCCCATCTCCATAATGGAACTTGGGACCTAACTTGAACTTGAACTTAGACCTTGGATCTAGGACCTAAGCGGGCAGCCGCTGGTGGACGGGACGGAGGTGGCTGCACGGAGCCCCTACTGTAGCGTAGATTTTGCTGTAAAGCGCTGTAAAAAATATACCCGCAATGCTGCAGCTTTAGCAGGGCCAGGAGCTTGATTCCTGGAGATGGTGGGCAGTGATTGGCCCAGAGGTCGCTTCCCCCGCTTATTGTATCATGAGAGTAACGCGCCTTCACGATGGCCAACGAGTCCGTGGCTCATCCGGGCCTAAACTTTGTCCTTCTTCCCCCTCGAGGCTTAACGGCGACTCTTGAGACTTGACTCCGTTCGCTCCCTACCCAAAGACAGGCTTTCTACCAACAGAGCAGCCAATTCCAACCACGAGGTCCATCGATATCGATCGTGCTATCAATTCCGTTCGATACTCCCTTCGCCCTGTCTCGTCTCGACTCGACTCACCTTATCCGAGCTCGCAGTGCCCACGGTCACGGCCAAGGCACGGTACCATCACGCTTGGTCTGTTCTCGGCTACACCTCAAGTTTATCGCTCCTGCCGGCCATCGACTGTAGGCTCCCAGGTTCAGGTTCAAGGACTACCTAGCCTCGACTTTCTTTCATGGTTCATACCTAGAACTCCTACAGCGCCAGCCCGAGATCCTCCTCGCTGTCGACCCTCAGTCATGTCTCCGAGTCTCGCGGGTCTATAGTTCTGGCGCCCTTGCCAGACCCTGAGTCTCCCCACTTGTGCTTTTGCTCGAGTCACCAGCTACCACCTCGCCGGGCCCCGGCCTAATATACACGTTCGGCGATACCTACGAAACTTCCATTTACTCTACTTGTATCTGCTTCTGGCGGTACCCGCCTCTGAGAGATATGATGGACTCTTCGGCCGGTGCCACATTGGCACCCCCGGCAGTCGCCTCTCTGAGAGCACAGCAAACAACTGCAATGGAGAGGTCATTGAGCCAGGATATCCGGGAAGAACGTGAGGAACTTCGAGAAGCCGCCGAGCAGACCCTCAACACCATTGTCGACCTCAACCTGGATGGAACTATTAAATGGGTTAGCCCCTCTTGGACCGATGTCGTGGGCACCCAGTTCGAGAAAGTCAACGGTCTACCCATTTCTGATTTGATAGTCAGCGAAAACAAAAACGTCTTTACAGAAGTTGTCGAGTCTATGAAGAAGGATGATTCTCGAAGCCACCGAGTCCGGTTTGCTGTCAAACTTGGACCCCTCTCAAAACTCCTACCTCTCGACGACCTACAAAACGACACCGAGAATGAGCAGATACATGCCGTGGATCTTGAAGCCCAGGGTATTATGGTTTATGACAGCGTCTCGGGTGGAGAGAGTCATGTAAGATTCTCAAATATTTACTTTGCATGTGGTACTGACTTCCTTTACAGACAATGTGGATGATTCGCCCATGGATCGCTCCTCGAGAGATCAAGATCGACCTACCCAACGTTATTGTTGATTCGTTAGGTTCTGGTGCCGAAGTCTTGGCGAGCTACCTGACCCAACTTGCCGAGAGCGGAGTTGACGACCCCGAACAACTAGAGCCACCACCTCCGGTCCTCTGTCGTATTTGCGAACGTCACATCCCTCGATGGTGGTTTGAGAAGCACACTGAATTATGCTTGCAAGAACACCGGGCCGAGATGGATGTCCAGATGGCCCAGGAAAACTTGACCGAACATCGGCACTCGATCGTGAAGGTGCTCGATGCCTTGGAGGCCCGCAAGAGCCGATCGTTGTCTGGCGACCAGACACCCGTACCCGTTGCTGAGTATAAAGGTCTACCAATTGGGCCACCGCCATCGACACAGTCATCACCCGGTAGCTCATTGCCCCGATCGAGGGAGCGCTCCGGAGGATTTGGGCATACTAGGGCACGCTCGTTCGCGATTCGCCGACCTCAAGCTCGAATTGTTGAGCTGCTGATGGACCTCTGCGACACTGCTATCGAAGTTTGTACTCCTGCCATAAAGGAGTCTTCAACACAGCAAACCAATGGCGAAATCAGAACACAATCGCCACAATCCGAGTCACGGATATCACAAGTTCTCCAGTGGCAGTCACCAAGCACCAATACCCTGGAGCAAGAACAAGGATTGGCTCTGTTATGCGCTGATACAGAGAAGGTTGCTAGAACTAAGATCGATGCTGTCTTTCGCCACAGGAAAATCATCGAGTACGCTGAACGTATCCGTATCGAGCTTGCTTGTCTCGTCCAGGATTGTATTGACGAAGCTATGAGGAAGGCAGCCCGTATAGCTAATGGCGAACTCACTGACTCCACTGAAGAGGAAAGGATGAACTCTGAGTATGAGCAGTGCGATACATGCGACGAGGACGCTGGCGTAGACGAAGATGTACCCCCTGAGCCTCTGGTCCCTGAGCCCCAGCAAATCGAGCAACGAGAGAGCGAAAGTTTCGCGGAGCCTATGAACAGTCCGTCTGCGTTGGCCACAGCTCTGCGCCAAATGAGTTTGGCCGAAAACAGAGATCGATCACGGCCTACATCCTTCGTGGCATCTACTAGATCCAGCAGCCCTAAGGAGTGTCCTACACCCAGGTCCCATTTTGGTGGACAGAGTAACCTCGGGGTCCAAGCACGAGACACCCGCCGAGATTCTATCTACATGGAAGGAGACTTTCTTGACAGCGAAGGCAGCTTTCGATCGTCTTCGGTTGCATCTCGTAACGCCCCCCGAACAGAGTCTCCAATCTCTGAATTTGGAGACCTTAGACGTGCTGCAAGCACGAGGAGGCGGCACCGACGGAGTCTTATTCTACCCGGCACTTCCTCTCCCCATCGCCAAGAATCACCCTCCAGACCAGGACAGCCATCTTCACCATTGCGAATAAAAGCCAGAGGATTCCCATTGTCTCAGGAGAGTATGGTATCTCCTGAAGCTTCTCCTATGCTCCCTGGTAGTGACTTCAGCTCACCCGCTACACATAGTCACAGGCATCACCGGAGGCAGTCTTCGGCAGCCATATCTGACTTTGTCATGAAGCCACCGCCTTCGCCTCGTCTAGGTGCTAATCAAGCCCCTCCACAACAACGTCCAACCCAACCTTCCATCAAGGACTTTGAGATTATCAAGCCCATCAGCAAAGGAGCTTTCGGTAGTGTCTATCTATCAAAGAAGAAGTCTACAGGAGAGTATTTTGCAATCAAGGTACTCAAGAAAGCTGACATGGTAGCCAAGAACCAAGTCGGAAATGTCAAGGCGGAGCGCGCCATCATGATGTGGCAAGGGGAAAGTGAGTTTGTCGCCAAGCTTTACTGGACGTTCTCGAGCAAAGATTATCTTTATCTGGTGATGGAGTATCTCAATGGTGGCGACTGCGCTTCGCTGATCAAGGTCTTGGGTGGACTTCCTGAAGAGTGGGTAAAGAAATACCTTGGTGAGGTGGTCTTGGGTGTCGAGCATCTGCATAGTCGAGGCATCATCCACCGCGATTTGAAACCAGACAATCTCCTTATAGACCAGAAAGGTCATCTTAAGCTCACGGATTTTGGACTCTCCCGACTAGGTTTGGTTGGCCGACAAAAGCGTGCGTTGAATAGCGAAACCTCGGACGGAACCCCCGATCTACTTAAGCAAGGCCCCTTTGCTCGATCTACATCCATGGCTTCCTCAAGATCCGCGTCACTCGACCTCCATGGCCATACCCAGTCTCCAAGCCAGACACCGCAAATGACACCAGAGGTTGGCAGCCTGGCCCAGCCTTCTTATTTCAGTCTGGGTCAAGAACCTCGCCGAGTGTCAGGTACTCACAGAAGTGATAGCGGGGGCAGCGAGTCGCTCGCGCGAATGGTAACAAACTTCTCGTTGCATGATGCCGACATGGCATCTCAATCCAATAGCATCAGGTCACCGTTAGACGAAGATGCAATTGCGCAGGGGTCGCCTGATTTGCCTATGAGCGTCGGCTCGAGAATGAGCATAGATAGTCATGCCAGAAGCTCGCTACCGCTCTCTAACATGATGCCTCCACCAATGGCCTTGTTCAATCCCGAAGATACCAACCGACGCTTTGTGGGTACGCCCGACTATCTGGCTCCAGAGACCATTAAGGGTGATAAGCAGGATGAGACGAGTGATTGGTGGTCAGTTGGATGTATCTTGTTTGAATTTCTCTATGGCATCCCCCCTTTCCACGCGGATGAGGCTGAGGAAGTCTTTGAGAACATCCTTGCTCGAAAAATCCAGTGGCCAGATGAGACCGAGTGTGAACCCGTGTCTGATGAGGCCAAAGATTTGATCAACCAGCTCTTGTGTATGGAACCCCACCAGCGTCTAGGATCAAACCGCGAAGATAAGTTCTCCTCTGGTGGTGAAGAAATTCGTGGCCATCCTTGGTTCCAGGAGGTCAACTGGGAGACACTCTTGGAGGACGAGGCTCAGTTTGTGCCGCAACCTGAGAATCCTGAGGATACAGAATACTTCGATGCCAGAGGAGCAGTGTTGCAGTCGTTTGCGGAGGAAATGGAAGACCAAGCGTCCCCTCAATCTTCCGCAGCAGGCTCTGAGTATGCTGAGCGGCCACACGATGCTCTTTCTCGGGTCAGATCTCAGGTCAACTCTATAAATCGGAAGCTCATGCCGCTGCACATTCCACCGCATGTACGAGATCTGAAGTCGAGACGCCTTAGTGAACCAGTAGCAATGGACGACTTTGGCTCCTTCTCGTTCAAGAACCTTCCCGTACTGGAGAAGGCCAACAAGGACGTTATCCAGAAGCTGAGGGCCGAGGCGCTAGCTGCGCAGAGTAAAGGAACTTCAGTTAGCCCCGGAGCAGCAAGCAGCGTTATATCGCCTGGGCCATCGCTCGAGGGCAGCCCCGTTCTATCGAATCCTGTCTCTAGAACAATTTCCAATGCCAAGGCGACAAACAGAGCGCAATCGCCTTCAGGCTTTGGTCATGTAAGCGCTTCGCCTAATCGAGCCTCGCAGCCGTCATCACCATTGCTTGTCTCATTTGTCGCCGGTCAGGGTACTGAGGGACGACGAAAGGCGTCGAGCAATTCCTCAAGCCTGTCCCACCAATCAACCGCCGCAACATTGCAGCCGGGTTCAGCATTTGAGATACCCAAGGTACCACCAAGCTTGCAGAAGGCCGCTACCACGGTCGCAGTGTCATCACCTAGTAGTCAGGGCCGCAGCGCAGCACCGCCTCCCTTGTCCTTGTCGCCCCAAAAGACCATATCAACTCCACGACAGGGCAGCAACTCTTCCGCAGGACGATCGAGGTCACTCACTGTGGGCTCGCAGTCTCAGGATGGCAGCCCTGTGGCATCTGACATAATGCATCATCATCGGAACCGCAGAAGTCAAGTCTTTGACATGTCTCCATCCTCTTCAGATAATGAAGGCGAGAAGCATAACGCTCTTCTCCGAGTGCAGAGGCGTAGGCAAAGCTCAAGGCGGCTTTCACAGATTGCTTTCGACGCAGGACCTACCTTCCGACCCTTAGATGTGCTGATTTGTGAGGACCACCCTGTATCCCGTATGGTTATGGAGAAGCTGTTGGAAAAGCTGAGATGCCGCACCATCTCGGTGCCAAACGGATCTGAAGCCGTCAGATATTCGATGAGCGAGATTAAGTTTGATGTCATTTTCCTCGAGTATCAGCTTCCTCAAATCAATGGAGCTGATGTAGCACGAATGATCAGGGAGACAAAGAACGCCAACTCACATACACCCATTGTTGCTATTACAGCTTATCTGAAAGAGCTTCAAGCGCCCCACTACTTCGACTCGCTGATTGAGAAGCCCATTAGCTCCTCTAAGCTCACCGAAGTATTGCGAGGGCTATGCCAGTGGCGACCCGAGTCACCGGGACATGCATCTGGGATGCCGCGACCGATCCCGATGGGAATTCGTAAGGCCAATTCTCGACTGGAGGATAGTCCTACATCGGGCTCATCTGTTTTTGCCGGTCGCTTAGGGACTGCAATGATGTCAAGCCGTGAAGACTCGATCACCTCGTCCTTGTTCGGCGATTCGGAGTCAGTGACGACCGAAGAGTTGCCGGTAGTTAGTCGCAAGGCTACGAACGAATGGGACGAAGGAGGTTTAAATATCACTGACAACAACGATGCCCCCGAACCTTCGAGAAAGGGAGTTCCTCATCTTGTGGCTCAGCAGTCAGCCCCGGCGCAGATGGAACACCGCCCACGGGGCAATGAAAAGCTCAAAGGAAAGCGAGAAGGCTCCGAACAAAGAACGGTGGAAGGCACTGAGTCAGCTGACGACGAAGACGAGGAGCTGGGAGGTGGTAGGGACAGGCACCATGGCCGTAAGAGCCAGCAGATGACGACCAAGGCCGGCCTTCCCAGCTCCAAGCTTGGCATTGAGATGATGCGGGCGAACAGCCACGATAGTTTGACAATGGGCTCAGAGAGCACACCTGAAGCTGTGACGCAAGTCGTGACAACACCTTCTAAGGAGATGGAAGTGGGAATTCTGGACGACGCAGTTCCTGGGGAAGTCACTGCACATACTCCTCCTGACGCCGGGCTAAAAATCGAAGGATTGACGCCCAAGACGGATAAGGAGGGGAGTGACAGCGTAGACGTTACGCCTCGACCTTTGACAGTCGTAAAAGGAGATGGCGGTGGCGAAGATGAGGAAGCAACACCGACAAGATCGATAGGAAAATGAGAAGTTCTCAACGGATAGGTAAAGAAAAACATTTGCTAGGTTACGGCGTGGTATGCGAGAAACTGTTGTGGAGCATCTTTTTATCAAGTTCAAACTTTTTTTCCTTCTCATTTCTTTTCTCCTCCTCATCTTGAGATTTCATTTGTATCTATGAAATGCAGCGCGGCGTTAGATCGGAGACAGTTGGGTTGAGTTGGACTGAGAATGAAGGGCTCGTAAATGAGCGCACAGTCGTGCCGTGAGGAGGGATGGGGCTGTTGCAGCTGAACAGACTGGATTCTAGTGAGATGCTCAAGAGTCTCCCGCATCAATGAAAATATGAGTTCTTCCCTTACCCTAGTTATCACGTCTTGTTTCTTCTTTTTTCTTTCTTTTTCGGTTGGATGACAAGTCATGCAAACATGAGAAGTAAGGTATGGTAATCCAAGATAGGAAAATGAAAATGATGATGAAAAGGCCATCCGTCGATGTATAAGTACATTGAATTATCAATTTGTGGTTGCCAACCGGAGCCACATGATGATACCGATCTCGTGATTAAACAATGAAGTGACAATGCAGTAATAAGACTTGGTACGATTGTGGCATCGGATATGATTAGTTACTCATAATGCAATGTTTTTACAATGTGTCTGTTGCCTCAACTTCGTTCAACGACATGAGTATATGAAATTCGTTGGCAGCATAGTGGGACATGGATGAAGCGATAGTACCGTTTACCGACTGAACGCTATATATATATGTACAACTAGATTATCTGTCAAAGAGCAATTTGAGTTATGAGGCCAGTGGCGTCCTTTGGAACGAGGAATTGGATCGAAGACGGACTAGAATTCTTCAAAGCACAGGTTGCAATGTATGTTTTGAGGTGAAGATCCTAGTGTTGGAACGGACTGGGCAGCTCCGAGCCAAACACAGATTGTAGGTCGCAATGGCAGCCCTCGAGTCCAAAGATGACCATCAAAGCATGAGTGAAGATCTGGTCGATCGATGCAAGCCAAGGAACAAATCAGAGTCAACTTGACCCCGGCGGGAAAAGAAAGGTCTGAGAGTTGGCCTGTGGAGGAGATTTTGGGGGAAGGATATCCACCAAGTTAGTATAGAATATGCATATTTGTTATGGTTATTCGTGGGATAAGGGGCCAGGCTGGGGGAAGGATGCAGGAGGAGGGGGGTGTGAGGAAGAGGAAACGGATGCTGATGCTGGTGAAGTTGAAAGCTGTGTATTATTTGTATTCGGGTTGAATTGAATTAATGCTAATATTTGCATTGCAGGCCAAGACTGTGGTTGTCAAGACCAAGACCGTGAAGGCTTCAAGTTGTAAATAGGCATTCGACTGCCACTGATTGATAAGTACCGGTCGGTAGTCGAAGACCAAGCAAAGCTAAGAAGGCGTTGAGCACACGACCAGCTTCTGTATGCGGACGAGTAAGATCTCGGCTACAAGTCTGCATGCACTATGCACTATGCAGATTTGTGTGTCTGTGTCTGTCTCCTGTTGTGCTGCTTGCATGTGCATACTATGTACATGAGAGGTGACCTGGTCGAGATGGGCCGAGGGAGAGGAGGCAAGGGAGGGACTGGATGAAAGTACGTAAATGTTACAGGGTTAAAGAAGAGAAGCGGGGTTTACTAGGCGATAGAATGGTGGTTGAGGCCTTTGTGGTGTTTTGTACTATGTATTCTGCCGACTTGCATTGCAAGGTGCAGACTGGGTATAGCGTGTGATCAGATACCTACTGGTAGTAGTTTGGTGTTGCAGCAACATTGGCGAGAATAAGCTTTTGTTAAGCTTTTAATTTTTTTTTATCCTACCTTATTAAGATAGAAAAAAAAAAGGTTAATGAGCATTGACGATCTTAACGTCAACATGTGAATTGAGTTGTAAGGTTAAAAGTGTGTGCGTGTGTTGCTCGCGCGGAATAAAAAGGTATGCCATGCCATCTTTGTCAATCACACGACCTCTTTCCGCATTAAGCGGATGTCGTTCAAAGGGGACCCACTGCAGATTTTGTGTACCCACTCCCCATTTATTTCATGCAGCGAACTTTTTTCCATTTTGTCCCTTTTAGGCTTAGACAGGTAATGCCGAGCCACGCAACTGCGGCTCCTGACAGCGCCGAGGCGGGAGATGGGGAATAGCAGGAAACGTAAGAATTTGGCAGGACGTCAGAGGCTGGAAGGGGAAAGGGCAACAACGACACAGCGAAGCCGAATATCCGCAATATAACGCATGGTTTCACGTCAAACCACCTCCCGGTGTCTGAAATAGGACACCGAAGAGAGGGAGAGAAAGAAAGAAAATAGATTGAACAGATAAGGGAGGGGATGTGAGAAATAAAAAGGATCTTTTTCCAATTCAAGGTTGCGTTACGTTGCTTGGTTGGTTGGTAGATATAGCTTGGACCACAAGAAACGGGCCGGTCGAAACAATCGGAATTAGATCTCAATGGTTGAAATGCGTCCATGATCCATTTCTTAGAGGATCTTGAGGGTCAAGGTCCCTTATTTTTTTCAATTTTTTTTTTATTAATTGTATTATTCATGCCCGTACTCCGTATCCGTAGGCATGATGCGAGTTTTCTCTCAAGAGATCGGCCTGGTTCCTGCCAACGGCGTCGGCCGAAACAAGTCAGGCGGGTCTCGCAGGTGCCGTTCTACCCGGATGCGCTGCCACGCTCCTGCTCACTTTTTTCCCACTCTTTCCATTGTCTCTTCCGAGTCAAGCAAAAGTCCTTCTCCTGCCATTTTGCTCGCGTGCGTGACTTCCTTCTCAAGACCAAGCAAGACCATGAACATGAAACCCCAGGTTTTTCCACCTCCGAGCCTCCAACCTCCAACCTCCAGCCTCCAGCCTCCAGCCTCTTACAGGTCGGGCCTGAAAACGTGCCTCTCTTGAAGCATCAATTTGCATGAGTGAATGAAACCTTGATACCGAACCAAGATCTCACGAGCACGGCGACGTCATTAGTCTGCTGTTTCGTCATTGTCTATTCACTCAACTCAACCGCAACCCAACTAGATATCCAATACACTTGCCCGCGTCTTGATCCTATTCCCATGTCTCGTTCGCTGCCTACGGAGTACAGCCTGTATCCGACTTGACTGGATCTACGGAAGCCCAGTCTGCATCTCTCGGCTCTTCGATAGAACATGAACATAAACGATTTCGACATCCATCAACATGGGGGCGTCCCTCTCCAATCCCGAGCGGCGGATCAAATCATGCATGTCGGTCCCCACGGACCATGCAGCCATGTCGCCCACCCCTGGCGTTTCTTACATAGTTCTAGAGCTAAACGTACATACAGCCCGCTTTTCTTCCCTCTCGGACATGCTTAATGCTCGTCGTTGGAGCTCCATGTCTCCAGCTCTGGTCCCTTGAGGCAAAAGACGAGGCGGCGACATGCGCTTTCGGTCAAGGCACAGAACACGGGAGCTACCTAGCTAGCCCAGCGCCCAGCGCCCAGCTCTTCTATTCTACGCCTACACACACGCACACACCCTCCCGAATTAGACCCCAGAGATCGACTTTCGTCCACACGTTCTCCCACGAGGTTAATTTGCGCCTTCTGACTGGCTATATCTTCTTCACGATGCTCGTCACACTCGTCCTGAATATCCGAGCTCTAGATGCTGTCTATCTTGCCCGTTATGTAGTTCAAATACTGCCCTTCCTCGCGCTTTCCAGCCGTTGGAACTCTGTCTTTCCCCAGAGCCAAGACAAAGACAAGACAACTTCCAAGTCTTGGAATTCTTTGATTTGTCTTCTGACCCATCAAAATCGGGCCTTCGGCACTTCTTCTTTGCCTCCAGTATAAATCATTTTCCCCCTTGGTGGTTTGTGCTTTTCTTAGGATACGCATACATCATATCCTTCCAGCAAGCTAGCCATTGCTTGCCGACTCACTTATCCACCACAACAAAACCCCCATACACATCTCAAGTCTTGTCTGCACCTTGAACGAGCATCATCATCAACAAAACACCCAGAGGCATAGCAAAACACGTCTTTCTTCCGCAAAATGGTTCACAGACACCACCACGAGTCTGCAGTTCCCGGCGTGATCCCTGTCCCGCACGGTCCTGTAGACAGCGACTCTGATCGCATCTCAGATGAGCCTATCGCTTATGCCACTGCCGACGAACGTCGCATCTTCAGCCATGTAACCCGTCCAGATGACTCCTACACAGAGGACGGTGTCTACTGGGCCGATCTTCCCTTATCTCAGCGCTTCCGTTTCGTCTCAAAGGTCGATAACGATGCTGCCAAAGAGGAGGCCAAGACTGCCTGGTCCATGTTCAAGAACGACCCTCTATCGCCAATGTCATGGTACTTCCGCCATGCCGTCATTCCTGGTGCTGGTCTCGGTCTTGAAGGTTACGTCCTCTTCTCCATTGGTAACCTCGAGCCCCTTTTCAAGGCTGTTTGGCCTGACTGCTGGGGTAAGGGTTCTACTACCTGCTCTCACAACTGGATCGCCTCTGTGACCTATCTCGAGATTATCGGTATCATGGTCGGCCAGGCCGTCGTTGGTGTAAGTTCTTCTGTTCCCATCAAATCTTGCATTTTATTTGTAACAAAATGACTCTAACTTTCTACAGGTTATGGGCGACTGGGTTGGTCGACGATGGGGTCTCATTCAGGATGCCGCCATCATGTTTATCGGTCTTCTCATGCTCACTGCTTCTTGGGGCCTAACTCTTCAGGGTTGGGTTATCTGCTACGCCTGGTCTCTCTTCTTCTACGGTTTCGGTGTTGGTGGCGAGTATCCTATCACAGCCACCTCATCTCTGGAAGGCGTTTCCTCTGGGGGCAGAATTTCCACTCGCGAGGATCGTCTGCACCGTGGACGCCGTGTCACTACCGCTTTCCTCATGCAGGGTTGGGGTCAGTTCGTCAACCAGGTCATTCTCATTGTCCTTCTCGCCATCTTCAACAACGGCAAGAGCTCGCCTCCCTACAGCGCCTCCGCCGCTCAGTACACCTTCCGACTGTCCTTCGCCTTCCCTGCCATCGGTACGCTCTGGCTCCTCTACTACCGTACCTACCGTATGCGTAGCGCTGGTAAGCAGCTTGCTGAGGCCAAGAAGCGCTCAAATGTCACTGGTTACGATATAAACGCTCTTCGACACTGCTTCAGCAATTTCGGAGGCCGTCTCTTTGCTACTGCTGGCACTTGGTTCTGCAACGATGTCTTCTTCTACGGCAACAAACTGTTCCAGGGCCAGTTCATCAAGGTTATTTCTCCTGGCAGCGACTCCATCTTCACAACCTGGACCTGGAACCTTGTCAACATCACTGTCTCGCTGGCTGGGTACTACCTCGCCTCCCTGCTCATTGACAACAAGATGTACGGCCGTAAGATGATGCAGCAGGTTGGTTTCTTCATGTGCTTCCTCATGTTCGTTATCCCTGCCTTCAAGTACGACTACTACACTAGCCCTGCCGGAATCCATTCGTTCCAGGCCATGTATTTTATCTCGTCATTCTTCAACCAGTTCGGTCCCAACTCGGTCACCTTCCTCGTAGCTGGCGAGGTTTTCCCCACGCCTGTCCGTGCCAGTGCTCACGGCTTCTCCGCCTGCATCGGCAAGTCCGGTGCTCTGCTCGCCTCCGTCCTCTACAACTACATCGATGACCAGACTAAGTTCTATGTCGTTCCCTGGTTTGGCCTCCTTGGCATGCTTCTCACCTGGGTCTTCCTTCCTGATACCACCGGTCTCGATCTCAAGGAGCAGGAGCGCCGTTGGGGTTATATCCGTGATGGCAAGGAGAGCGAGTACCATGGTGTTGCGGTCAACCCTATCCACCTGTCGCTCTGGGAACGTCTCCGGGGAGTCGGCAAGAGCTACGACCCTGAGGCTGACTGGCGCTCCAAGGTCCAGGACATGCGTGCTGAGTGGGAGCTCGTCCAGGCCAGCCGTGGCCCCAAGGATACCGAGGGTGCCATGCCCGACGACGGAGAATTCTCTCCTGAGATCCATGAGTTTTTCAAGCGCTCCAGTCCCAAGCACATTGGCCGTCGCGATGAGTCTCTTATGGTAGACCACGTTAACGAGAAGACGGCTGTGCCATCTGAAGAGAGCCAGGCTCAAAACAACTGATTAGGTCAATTCTCTTTGATGACGTTGACAAAAGGGTCACTATTGCAGTACATTATCTATCTTACAGAAGCGAGTGATTTAAAGACATGGGTCAGGCGTTTACGGTTGTTGGTAATTCATTAATTAGCTTGTCTCGCTTGGGCATTTAAAAGATTTAAAAGCTTGTTCAGGTATCTATTGCCTAGATACATAACAAATCGGTATGCTGCGTGCCGCTTGAGGTGGATTGGCACACAATACAAAAATATTACCAAAATTCTTACCATGTTGCCCCATCAATATGCAGGTTGATTCTCATTCAAGTCATGTTTTTATCTTCGCTTGGTTACTTGAACTGAATGCTCAGATGAGTTTTATATATGTATGTGTGTATGTGTACGTATATATATATATATATATATATGCCTGTGCTTGTTCAAAGGATACGATGTAGAAGGAGAAGTAAAACTCGGCGAATGCCGCCCAAACTCTGGTGGTATCTAGAATGAATTGAAATCTGCTCCCACAGTGCACCAGGCACATGATCCTAATAAAGCTTGATAAAACAAAGAAAATAATAAACGAAGAATAATATAAAAAGCAGGAGGAATGTCGCTTCACTATCCTATTTCCTCACAATAATCGAAGCCGTCTCATTCGTTCAAATACTTTCATCTTGGACAACCGTGGCCCTGTTCCGTTCGTTATAGTCGATCCTGTGGTCCAATATCACTGCGGAGACCCTTGCAACCGAGTTTGCTGAGTTGATGCACTCGTAGACGGCACAATGACACCCAATACACAGTCATCGAGGTGTTCATAGAAGTCTTGCGCAGTACCAAACCCAATTTTGCAAATAGAACACCTCGCTTTTGTGCCCACAGGATCATCACCTCCAGGCAATCGGTGGCCACTGCTGTGACCCGTCTGGTCGACTTGGTGGGCAGCAGTCAGGTGTCTTTTAAAGACATCAGCTCGCGTGAAGACCTTCTCAAAAGGGCTACCCACTCCAGGGCAGAATGGACACACCATCGATCCACGATAATGGGTCAGGGCATGACGATTCTTATCGTACTTGCGCGCGAATCCTTTGGTGTGGTATTCGCAAGTCACGATAGGGCACTTTTCTGGTCGCTCCTCTTGATGTGTGAGCATATGAGAGGCCAGGTCACGAAACTCGCGGCCACAGTCGGGGTGAGGGCACCTGGTTCGATTTTCGGCAGGTCGTCGAGATGGACTGGCTCGTTCGATCGGTATTGACGGCTCCATGGAGCTTGAGGAAAGTAAAGGCCCCAAGACTGAGACAGCAGGGAGTACTTCGGGAATCGTGGGGGCTTGCTGGGACACGGGATCTCTATAATCGACAGGCGTCGGGAACTCGTCCATGTCATCTTCACCACTAGAGATGTGTTCTTCGGGCACATCAACCGACTGGCGTACTTCCCGCATCCAATCCTTCAGAACACTCATGGATGGCCAATCGCCACTGGCCTTGCCCACTCGATGTGGCCTGAAATGCGCGCGACGAAGATGCGCGGCAGCATTGTAATATGCGCCATAGCGCTTTTGCGCCAGACAAGCTTTACAACGGGACAAAGGAATCACTGGCTGTGGTGACGAAGGTATGTGGTTTTTAGGCTCCTTGCAAACCCATCTTTTGACTGTAGCTGAATGCTTAGCGTCTATATGGCGCCGTAACTCGTGGTCGCCACGGAAGCCGTCCGGATGTTCGTTGCATTTATCACAGTATACACGCCGTAGAGAAGTTCGACGGGAAGAAGATTTTAGTCTTGACGGAGAGATAGGTTCACCAGAAGGCCGTCGGGATTCTGGGTAGGGTGACATATCGTCACCTATCGTGTGTCTCCGGGCACGGCCTGCTACCTCGCCCGGTAACGCAAACTGACCAGGCGGGGGGAAGTCTGATCGTGAGCTTTGGGGGATGAATTGTGACGACGGACCCGCCGAACCCAAGGATGGCGCAGACTGCGGAAAATGTTGCCTAGACGTGTGATCCAGTTGGGCTGGTGGCAAACCCCTAGAACCCCTGAATCCTAAAGCTTGTCGTCCTGGCAGGACGAAGCCGTTGAATCCGTAGGTGGGGGTCTCTCCTGCGCCGAGGTTCATGAGAAAATCAAAACTCGAGAATAGATGCCTTGGAGACCACTGATCGCGACGGATTATTCGTGCAATGTTACGGACAATTGGGTCATCTGGTTCCGGGCCAGTTGAAAAAGGGTCGTTCGAAATGGCGAAAAGAGATACCAGCACCTGATACACACTTCTGATAACTTGATCAGGTCGTTCTGTTGGTGTTGCGCTAGTTTGTGATGGATCGTTGCCCTGGAAAGACCAGGCGAGGTCAATCAAAATAGTATCAACAGCACTGAAGATGCATATTGACATGAAAACCCCCAACCATTGTCTTAGACCCATTGTGGGTAGATTAGAAGCTGCAAAGTCCAAGGAGGATAAGTAACGGCGTGTGCACTCCCTTAGAAGCACGTTTCGTTCAGTAGAAGGTCGACTATCAACGGGGGTCCGAGGTGGAAAACTGGACTCAGTTCGTAGCAGCGGGGTCGGTTGAGATGCATCGTAAAATATGATTTCTCGTAGCAATTGTTTTGCGCGGTAAAGGGTGGGATGTATCGTCTGTTCCTCTTCTCGGGATATTGAAAGTTGACCGCTAACATTTAGTAGTTCGAGGAGATCGAAAGCAGCGCCCCGAAAACTTGGGCTAGAGGCGATGAGTTGAAGAACAGGAGGCGCAGATCCTTGATCGTGGTACCCAGGCCCTAGTGGTTGATTAATTCGTTCACTAAGACCAGGTTCCCCATCTTGCCACCAGAAAGCATCTTGGAAATCAAGTCTCCAGGCGGGCCTTTTTGCGGCTAATAGAGTTGGGTTCTGAGCTAGTATATGGTCATTGATACTTCCTCGGCGAGGATTGGAGGGCGTTAGAGGCGTTTGAGGTTGTGACCATGCGAATGATCCTATCTGAGGTTAGCTATAGTAGTGGGTTGGCTGAATGGTTGGCTCCAACCTTGAAGCAAGACATCGACAAGCGAAGTGACTGATCCACGGTAGCACCCAAGAATACTCCAATACCCCTCAAAGTCAGATGAGGACATTCCCGAGCACCGGGAACAGGGGTTATTTGTGTCGCACTGGTACAATTAGCATCTGGACCGTCCGGTAAGCAGGTGCGAGGGGAAGACCTACTGGTCTGTTGGAGGCTCGACACCGGAGACAAGGTTCGTTGTTGTGAAGGAGTTTGAGTTCTCCTATAGACTTCAGGCGGTCGTGTCCAATGCGAGCTCTTTTTAGCGGAGGTAACTGAGGGTCAGACGTGGTTTCCTCGACGCCTCTCAATGGCGCAGCCCTAGAATCCGAGAAGGAGAAGCTTGAGCTATGGTCCCTTCTCGTCGTCGCTGTGGAGGCGGTTGAGGGGGTCGGGAAAGGTAGAGGAGGTAAGTTAGTCGTTACAATGGTGGTAGGCGGTTGAATAGGTGGCAGTCGGTCCCGAGG
This sequence comes from Fusarium tricinctum, assembly GCA_020744515.1. Classification (NCBI taxonomy): domain Eukaryota; kingdom Fungi; phylum Ascomycota; class Sordariomycetes; order Hypocreales; family Nectriaceae; genus Fusarium; species Fusarium tricinctum. The sequence goes on along the minus strand of JAGPXF010000002.1, from coordinate 4,610,258 downwards.
CAAAGGACCGCCGCTTTTCCCTGGCAATTCGGATATTTTGGAAGAGCTCTCAACTTGAACATGTGGTTCCGAAGCAGTCGGAGTTTTCGCGGAGTGTGATCGATTGTGATGATCTCGTTCCAGCTGGGTCGGAAATCCATATACATAGTGAATGCACTGTTCATACGAACATTTAAAAGGAGCCTTCGAAGTGTCGATAGTTGAAACAGAGTCTGTTTGAGGTAAAGAGCGAGCTACTCGATCATGATGCATCAGATGATGGTCGAGCCATGATGAGTATCCTTGTGGTAATGGAAATGGGGGTGAGTTTTTTAGAGTGCGGGCAACGTCCATTTCTGTACTGTTAGTCTCGTCCATATCATATACTAGCATGGCATCTGCGAGACATGCCATGCAGAATGAGGTTATCCACTTACTCTGTTGCTTGCATGCAGCCTCAAGGCATTCGCAACGATATTGGAGGGCCCGCGCCTCTTCAGCTTCGGAAAGCAAAGGGATGCGTGAAGAAATGCCTAGAGCGAAGGGAAATCAGAACACGCCACAAGTCACTCAACACAGACAATTGAACACGTAGGTGATGTTTACAGCTGCCGCGCAAAAGTAAGGCGGGACGAAACGTACCGTAACGTTCAACAAGATTCTCGAGGGCACGGAGCTTGTGCCGCAGCATATCGACCTCGACAGCGGCATTGAGAGTAACATTTCGATCTTGTTGATTTAGTGACGGTGCAACTGGCTCCGACCCAGTGCCAGCATCAAACTGAGGTCGCTGACGTTGGCCGGCAAGATCAAGATGGGACTCCGGGTCGGAAAGGCCCCGTGGAGTGAAGTCATCCCGGCTCATCTCTGGACCAGATCATCTCATCTCGTCCAGAGTCGACTTTTCAATGAGTTCCTGTTGTATCGCTCTGAACTGGCGAGCATGACGGGTCGCTTTTCCGGGAAGTTCGCTGGCTGGTTGGTTACTGCTCGCATCTGCCAGTAGCCATTTGTCGGTGGTACACAACAGAAGGCGGGTAGCCGTCACCCGATGTAGGAGACGGGGAGAGTTGAAAGTAATAATCAATGAGGCAAGAAGCTGAGGCCCCCCGGACGGGCAATATCAGAATTAGATCCGGAGGCTCTCGTGGAGATGTTAGAAATCAAGGCGAATGAACGAGCCAAGATTTATCAGAGGGCACGAGCGCACGACATTGCATTGTGCTGGGCCCTCACCCCCCATGGCCCCGGCCATGTGTGAGGCACAGCGAGGGAGTGAGGGCAGAAGAGTGAGCAAGGTGGGGCAGAACTCCCCCGTCGCGGCAGATTTGGAGATAGTGCCGACAACGATTTGGTACCGCCTCTGGGCCTGGATCCGTCTGGAACCCGCAGTCAACTAGGTATGAACTATGGGTTGGTTGCAAGGGCGCCGCAGGGTACCGTGCAGCACCTTAGATTCGTTATCGAAGCTCGGTTCAGAGGTGCTTTTCTCGTTCTGGGCAGTAGAGTGAGAAGGGGCCGTGTGTCTCGATCAAGTTTAACACGGTAAACTGCCAGCCGCTGAAGGTAGAGCGACACAGTGCGGATACAAGCATGTCAATCCGGTTGGAGGTATTCCAGGGCCATGATCCCAATGACAGACAGCGGGGAATCACCCACCAACCGGGTCCTGGCAAGTGCCACGAGTCTAGGCATGAGTGCGATTCCAGCACCATAACCCTGCGCAAGCTGTTCGTCCCGTTCGCCCTGCTGGCCCAGCTCGCCCCCTCGTCCGCATGCTCCATCACAGCGACCCTACTATGGTAGCCTTGTCGGGATATTAGCCCCGTGTCGGTCGTAACCCTGTCATGGAAGGTGGTCAAGGTAGCGTAACGATGCGGGAAGAGCGTTTGCTAATGAGATGGGAGGGTCAAGAGCTGAGCATAGTCTAGCTTTGACACCGCCATGCTGCCCACTCCATTTCTTGATGCCAGTGTGTATTGCAGATAGAGTAGAGAGGCTGCAGGAACTGAGACCATGTGGGTGTAGCTCAAGCCGTTGCTGTGGCTTTGCATATGCGCTTGTCATGGAGGGCGGTGCAGGCGCGTGTTGGTCCTTAGCGCTGGAACTGTCTTTTGTTTGGCATTGTTTCTTTTTATTCGAGTCGCAGCGCCATGTCTCGCCGCAACGTGGACAGCTTCAGCACGCGCTTCGCCCTCCATCTCGTCTCCTCTCGTCTCTAGCGAGACGTACATTCAGCGGGGCTGGTGTCGTTTAGGCGGTAAGAGAGACTTTGGCGAGATAGCTGGGCCAATTTACCAGACATCGGGACGGACAGCTCTCATCTGGTCTGCTCCAGGTTTGGCTTGGCTCGGTTTGAGATTGTTCAAGGGAGAGAGATTGCTAGGATAATGTGGCAAGTGCGTCTAAAAGTTCCGGCCGAAACCCTCGGGGCTGTCTACCTAGGCTAGGTAGTGACTCTAGTCCAATCTGGCTAAGAGTCAGAAATGAGATGAGCAAGCTACCAGAGCAACAAAGCGCGAAAACAGTTGGTACAGACAGCCAAATGCCGCCAGAAGCAACGGCCGCTTATGAGGGTGTCGCCTAGGCTCGCCCCTGTGATAGACGCTACTGCAACTTTAGAGCTGGTGCTGCTCAGCGCCAGCTACGATGCTGTAACTTAACTTAGTAGCGTGTCTGCGTCTCCAAAGAAATGGTCTTTCCCTGCATATGAGTGATCGGCTATGACCTGGAAAGATCAGCGGAAATTTGGATATCCTTAGGGAAGATTGATGTCAACTGCTTTTTTCCCTCTTTTTTTGCCGAGATGACCTGAAGCTGAGAGACGATGGCTAAAGCGTCATGTCATATCCTAGGGGAGCATAGGTCGTGCAGCCAGGATCATTTACCCAGTGCCATGGTCAAGAGTTATGTGAAGCCTGGAGGTATCCGTATGAGTGAGTTGGGGATGGAGATAGGAAGACCTGGCCAAGCCTGGGTAGGTACTAGCTACCTAAGCTGTTAAGGTACATACCCTGGCCCTGGTCCAAGCTCTTTTGGAGGTTGTCAGAGGTCGGAACGGGAGGGGCCTAGTCGGTGGGTGTCTCCCTCTTGGTTTTCTTCGCCAAGTCCAACCAAGTCAGCCCAGACAAGTCTAGGCCCAGCAACCCAGTTAGGAGCCAGGACAGACGGAATATGAGTAAGATTGTAAAGGGAAGCTAGACTTTTGCGTGACCCTAACCGCGGGTTATGGACTCCAGCTAACAAGTTGGAACTGGCAACTGGAGACAGGACGGGTTTTGTGGGTGTGGGAGAAAATAGTGGATGTCAAAAGTCGATGAATGTGGATGTTCAGATGGCGGCAAACTGGACCATACTCCTTCCCGACTGGAACTCAAAGTTTTGAAACCGCACGGTAAACCAATGGAAGGAGCAGCTTCTGGAACCCCGGTCTGTCCACATCAACGGTTCTTAGGCAGGTGCCAGGGTGTAAGGCTTGCCAGGGAGCAGGGGAGCAGGGATAACAAGGTAGGTACATGGAGGTATCTGTGTCTAGCGGCCACGCGTGCATCTCAAGTCGAAGGTGAGTGGAAAATGCAGGGCAGGTACGGAGCACTTTGCGTTGCACCTGCACTTATTGGAGCTGTACGGATACGTACGAAGTAGGTAGTGGGAGCAGAAGAGCCACAGGTCAACTGTCGAGGCGCTCCCCGCCACGCCCGCTTCTTCAACCGTCGGTCGCAAAGCCACAAGTTTTGGAAATAACCCCCGGTCGACCCTTCATCTCGTTGGTGTTCGAGGCTAAAAGCAAAGAGACAAGGCATGCTACTTGCCTACCAGCTACCACCTACCGCCTACCTATATCTGAATTTGTGTGACAGACAGATACTCCGTATACCTACCTGCTTTAGTTAATATAGTGCGTAGCTCCTCTGTCTAGATGTATATTGACTAAGGCAGGTACTTCCCTGGGTACATAGCACAATACTGACGAGGCATCTGATTTAGGTACTAAGTTAATTAAACATTCATCCAAGTACCTTGTCAGCTGGAGAACGGAACAAGCTACAACGTCCAGCACCTGAGCACCTACGCGATCTTATTACCGCGTAATACCTCACCTTGTCTATCAGACTACGCGTTGCCTACATACTTTTCCAGCTGGGGCTAGAACTTCTGATGAACGGTCCCTGTCCCGGTCCGAGTCCCATCTCCAGTCTCAGCACCATCAAACTAGACATGGATCAGGATCAAGCTCTTGGAACTCATTCCCGACAACTGTCCCAATTTGAATCTCGATGACCTCAATTTGGTAAGAAAACTTACAATCATCCAAGATGCGTACGTGTTATACATGTCAAGTGATCAAGGAGAAAAAACTCCCCACCCGGCAGACTTGAGAGAGGTAACTGCTCCGTACCTAGACTACTAACCTATGTCCGTCATAACGTTGAAGTCAGGTTCGTTCCCAGCTCAGCGGCATGCATTCGACTGTCCCCAGTCAGCCCCAGGCTTGATGTGACACTACATCGTACCTTACCTACCCATTGCCTTGCCACAGGTACATACATACTTGATCAAGGTGGCACACATCTAATCATTTATCTCTCATCCCCTCATCTCTCCTAAAGCCAGCCACGTCTGCTGGGTCTGGTCTGTTTTGGCCTGGCCTGCTTCTTCCACAAGCCACACCACCCAGGAAGATCCATCCATACCTGGATGCCTTTCATGTTACTGTCACCATTACCTACCTGACCAAGGCACTGCCTGCATTGCAGGTAGCCGCCTGTTCTCTCTAGCCATCTTTGGATAACGCCCCGGTTGGCTGCGCAGGTGTGATGAACGCAGCTTGCTGCTTCTGGTGATGCGATGCAGCTGTCCCCTCGTGCTTGGGTTGTTAAGGGTGCCACTGGCTGTGATTAGGCAATGCCTGTCTTTTCTGCTGGGCTGATATTTAACTGTCTTGCAGGGTGAACTAACGCGGTCCGAAATGTCTCGGCAGCGAGAAGGGGAAGATCGTGGTGAAATCAAATCATATGGTAGCTAGCTGCTGAGCATCGACATTGTACTATACCCCAGTGGATACATGTGCTAGCACTTAAAGAGGTAACTAGATTAGAGGGCCGTCAATGTAAGTAAAAGTTCTATATTAAAGGAATCAATTTGCACTGTAATTACTCTAATCATGCGGACAAGACAACTCAGTTGTATAATGTGTCCGTATTTCCGGATGCCATAGATACCTCCTATAGCTCATGTTGAATGGCTTGATCCTTTGTGCCATTCCATATCCCGCTGTTGAGCTTCCTTTTTATATGATCATAACCCAGAAAGAAAAAAAAACACGTGACAAAGATGGAAGCAAATGCGATGCAGGAGGACAATAACCGAATCGAGGCGTGACGAGCACCGAGAATGTGTGCACGCAAAGGTGCCTGTCCGTCATGGGTACAAGTTGACAACTGCCAAGGGATATAGGGAGGAAAAGCCAAGGAAGGAAACGATAAGGCCGCCTGCTGAAGAAAGAAGCCAAACCTGGATCCAGGGGGGGAAGGGAAAAAGGGAAAAAACACCTTCCCTGCAATCGTTCCCTGTTGTATCCGTTCCCATTTCCGACTTTTCTTTTAGGTCGATTCCCCGCCCACATTAACAGTTGTGGTGAGCTATTCCGTACCTTGTCGCTTACTGGTTTACAGCGAGCATGTCACTTGCTTCAATTCCTGGTTTTCGGTTGCTGCAGTTTCATGCCATACCATGCTCGAATATATGCTTGTAGTGGTCGGTTACTCGGTGCGCCACCACGTCTGCTCCCTCAGTGGCATTTCTTGGCCTCCGGTTTTTCGGCTGCCGTCTTCCTCAGCTTTGTATGCCCAGTATTCACTCAATCTCAGCTCAGCATATTGTGCATAGTCGAAGTCAATCTTAGAGATGACAGCTTGGATTGAAGACCAAATACCCCAGTAAAATCCTGGCACCCCTCGGAAGACGTCGACCTCGGTCATGAGCTTGCGCACTTCCTCATCCTCGTCGACACTCTCCCCCGTTAACGCAAAGTAGGCCTTGATGTATTCTTTCACAAAGGCAAGTCGCTGGTCCTGTCTGGGGACAGCTGAGTAGTCGCAGTCGTATCCTGCCCACTCGGCAAAGTGGTTTGCTACGTCGAAAGCAGCAGGCGACGGTGTAGCATACTCATAGTCAATAAAGTCGACGGTAGGTGCTGCATCATCCTCTTCGTGGATGATGACATTGGCACATAGCAGATCGCAGTGCGCAAAGACAAGCTATTCAGAGCGGTCAGCTAATTCATGCCACAGAGTTTACGATTTAGAAACTTACCCCGTTCTTGCCGAGTCCAGGCCGCTGGCTCAATTTTTTGACCATCTGCTTCAACTCTTCCTGTAGCAGGGCTTGCCTCTCTCGTTGAGCATCTGTATCAGTCGGCAAGGCAAATATCCATTTCTGCATGGTCGTCCACACGTTGGGTGGGGGCTTGCCAGGAGCAGTACTATCAATCTGTTGTTGCCGAGACTTTTCATCGTCTCCGTCCACAGCGCCGTTGATTTGGCAGCTAGTCTGGACATCACCGTTGGCGTGAGCTTCGCCATTGGATTTGGCATTGCCGTTTACGTGCTTATCGTCCCGGGCGTGCTTGGGGTCTGATAGGCAAGGTACAGTCGCATGCCAGTGAGCAAGACGCCTGGCAATGGCAGATAGAATGAGAGGTTCACTGAGATCCTGGGCGCGCGCAGGTCTACCCAAAATGTAACGGTACATCATGCCATTCTTGAAACGAGCGAGCAACTGGGTAGCAAGACCGTACTTCATGAGCAACTCATGGTTTTCGGCCTCGCGTTCACGATCGATGAGAACGGCAGTTCCATGACCGTAAGCGCGTAGAAGAATGGCATCTCGATCGACGTCAAGTTTGGACATGCCAGGACGATGGTTGACGGCCTTTAGAAGAGTATTGGTGATACCATCAGTGAAGCGCACAAATTCAACATTTGAATCTTCGCTGGCCCAATCAGGCATGAGCGTCAGGATGAGTTTGCGGGCTGAGTCGTCTGATTCATTATTGTTGTAGCTCAAGTCCAAGAAAGGCACATGGCCAAAATCGAAGTTGGTTGGTGAGGTTGTCATGGTCACGCGAGTGTATTGATGAGTGAAAAAATAAGGAGGTGAGAGATGCGCTGAGGGGGTACAGGCGGAAGGAGAGGAGAAGTCCAGCAATGGTGGGGTCCAAACAACCAGCGGGTCAGAAAAGGGAGGAGAAGTAGATGGTCTCAAAGGAAGATCGAACGGAGGTTGCTCGATTTGAATTGAAAGATCGAGCAGGGCCAGTTGAAGGACAGAAGGAAGATGTGATTGAAGGTAGATACTCAAAAGAGGAAGGGAAAAATAATGTCTAGGTTATTCTAGGGGTTCAGGGGGCGGTAATCCGGGGACGGTCGAAGATAAAGCGGCGCCGGCGACGGTGGTGGTAGGCAGGTAGGTACCGTAGGACAGTGGAAGTGGAGAAAGGGGGTACCGGAGGTTCGAGGAGGGGCGGCCGGGAGGCGGAGAAGTCGGCGAAGACGGAGGGTTGATGTTGACGGGAGGAAAGAGGGAGAAGAACCACGGTGATGATAGTGATGTTAAGAGGATGATAGAAGGTGGAAGCACACGACCTGTTGCCCCTTCAGCCAAACGTGGTCGGGCAATAAAATCGGGCAGGAGGTACCTCGTGTAATAAAAGTGATTAGAGCTAAGGCAGACGGCACGGGAGCGGTTTTGTGGGCAACAAAGGGAAAAGAGAGAGAGAGAGAGATAGAGGGTAAGTGGACCAGTCAAAGAGAAGGTAGTACTTAGGCAGAGAAAAGGTACAGAACAGCCTAGTCCATGTAAAGAAAGTGAGTGCCGTTCTGCCGATTTCCGTTGTTCGTTGTTCGTTGCTCGTTGTCCGCCACAGTCTAGAAGTTTTTTTTTTTTTTGGATACGAGGGAAGAAGTCGAAGTGTCGCGTGTCACTCGTAAGGTGGAAGTGGGCGAGGTGTAGAGTCTTGGGACAGATAGTATATCATTCAGAGAAATCATGGAATATGGTTTGGCAATGACAAAACAAACTGATAATGTAGGTCTTTGCCTGGGAGAAAACACGAACGACACACAAAAGATGAATATGAGCTACTACTCCGTACAGTCAACCGCTTTGATACCCTCCCTACATGCAGTGATGTCCGTGTGTTGTAGAATAATATTCGTTTGGGTTTACCAGTTACCCAGAATCACATGCACAGGTGAAATCCGGTAGGTTGTGTATGCAGGCCCTAGTTGACTTGACTACCTCTATCCACTAAAGTGGTGCCTTTGCTAGAAAGAAAACATGCTGTCGGTGAGTGCTGGAAAGGGAAGGGTGGAAATAAAATGAAGTGAAAATGGACCCTGACGGGAAATGAGGAGTAAAATGCGTTGGGGAAATTCTGTCGGCTGGGCGTCCTTTTTCTTTAGCCGGGGCCTAAATGGTATTCTCGCCACCGATATGCGATTGTTGTTGCCCACTATTACAGTACAATACAGGGCGGAATGCAGTGCAGAGCTCATGCCATGAGGAACTTTCATACAGTGACTGGCTCAAGTCACTGTGAGGAGCAGACTACCCTAGCACAGCATAGGCCGAGGAAATAGACGTCTTGCAAAGGACCCTTTCTTTGCCTCCTTTTTATTGTCCATTGCCTATTTTGCACACCGACTTGTTGAAATTGACAAGCTATTATTTCACGCTACCCTCCTTAGCAACCTCCCTATCCCCATTCCAATGTTGGATTGCAACACGTTTTTGTTTGCGTGTAAACATGCACAACAAGGAAGCAAGCAATTCGACTATTGACGGTGGGGTTCTATCTTTTCTTACCGCTTGAGCAAGATATGAGGTTGAAGAGAGTGACGCCACACACTACTACCTAACGTAGGCTAGGTACCTTACTCATCACCAGCCTCTCTTCTGAAACCCCCACCTCTCATCATGAGGTGATCTCCTGCCTTATGCTTTATGCTTTATGCTTTATGCCTCTTGCCTTAGAAGCCCGTGCGTGAGGTACATACCTACCTACCCAATTAAGGCAGGCCCCCTGGTACCCCTCTATTCGTTAAGTGGTGGCGCTCTTTCTCTGAGGCTCATTCCTTCCGACTCCACCTGCAACTCCATCTCCTCCGCTTGAGCTTTGATTGCTGGATAATCCCCATCGTGACAACCTCATCTGACGTCCCAAGACTCAACAAGGTCAACGACGAATGATACGTGATAATTGATAGTCTCTTCTAACCCTGTCATGTAACAACCGCCATCATGGCCGTGCCGAGTGTCACCAGCGACAACTTTCTCGCTGTTGCCCTTGTAGTCAACCGCTCTCGAGATGGCCCAGCTTTCGTGTTCCACTACCCTGCACAAGTTGAGCCTCACTCCAAGTCAAGCTCTTCCAACGCCGCTGAGCTTGAAGATATTCTTCTTGAGCGCCTGTCGCAGCAGAGTTTCTCAGACGTCGCCGACGATGCTCCCCTCCCTAATCAGGGAAGAAATCCTGATGAGCACTCTTTTACCGAATCCGGCTCTCAGATTGTGCCATGGGAACGTGTTGCAGGTTTTCCTGCCCGTGATCTTGCTGGAATTTTGACACCCGCTCGTCCATATCACAAACGACTTTTCCAATTGTCCTTGGATCCGTTGTATTGCGTATCGTATCCGATTCATGTTCCTGAGAATGGCAGATGGAAGAAAACTAAAAAAACGTCTCGTGCTGAGAAGCGCTCTGTCTTGAATGACGAACAGCCCGGCCCTCATGAGATCGATACTCCCACTTCAGGAAAAGCACCTGAACAACCCACTGAAGAGAAGGACAACAAGAAAGAAGAGGGCAAAGACAAGGACGACGAGAAGCGCAGCTCTATGACTATGTTCAACCTTGTCTTCATCCTCAATCCTAGCAGTAACGAAGTCAAGGATGTTGTCGAGTCCATGTATGATCACATCATAAAGAAAGTCAGCAAGGCCTTTAAGTACAGCCAACAACACAGTGAGTTTGTATGGAAGGAGTCAAAACGAATCCTCGTCGCAAAGGATAAGGCACGAGAGGAGCGTAAGTTGTAATCAGCTCCTTCGAGAACTTGTATTGACACCAGTTTTTTTTTATGTAGGGAAACGAATGAGTGTCTTGTGGAAAGAAATTATGCAGAGCTCATCTTTGGCCGCTGCCATGCACGACATATACGAAGCAGTCTCACAGAATAAGATCGCGGCCCTGCACCTCGACACGACAGCTGGCCCTCTGACACCCTCAGTTCAGATCCCTGTGCCTTTCTATATCGATGACCTCCCACAAGGTGAAGAGGGAACGCAGCGTGGTCTCTGGCTTACAACCGCCAATACCTTTATCAGTCAAGATGCTCTTGAAGAGCCCGCCTTCCTCGACCGCAACTTTGCTCTGCTACTTACGGACGATGAGAAGAAAATTATAGCAGAGCTTCAAGCTGACCCAGACCCGACTACGTCTTCCATGGTAGAGTTTGTGCGGTTGTCAAAACCGACACAATCGTGAGTATCTCAACAGTCAAGTACAACTGTGGTGTCTAACACAACAATAGATTCTATCAAGTTGGCCAGAGCAATATCTTAACTTTAGGCCAAGTGCGTAAATATGCACAACACTTCATCTTCTGGCGTCGTGCCATCGCTGTACCCCCTCTTCACGCCAAGGACCAATACATCCTGTCCCCCAACAGCGACCTCTCCCGTCTTCCCATTGACACTATGGAATGGCAGCGAGCATTTCCTCTAGCCCCCCCACTGCCCAACTTTCTTGCTGAGCTCTCTCAGGCACCCCGGCCATACAAGCAGTTCTCTCCCAGCAAGGCCCACCGTCCCACCTACCTCCTCATGCTTGCCTGGCTTATGCGGCGTGGCTGGGTCACCCAGCTTTGCACCTTTGCCTATGTCGTTGTCTGGCCTGAGATTATGTACGAGGTCGAGTACGAGATGGAGGCCGAAGAACTCCGCGCGGCTGCAGACGCAGATGCGGATGCGGACAAGAACAAAGAAAAAGAAGCCAAAAACGACTCATCGTCGGCCACATCAGCCCCCCGCACCTCCGAGTCTTCCAAAGGACATTCCGGCACCGACGGCTCCCATGTCCCCACTGTTGCCGAGCAGGCCGCAGAGAAAGCCCGCCTTGAGCGCATCGCTTCCAAAGCACAGCGCGATGCTGCGGAAAAGGCCACCGCGCATGCCCGCAAGCCTGTACCTGTGGTGACTTCGCATCCTTCCGTCAACGACCATCCGCATCTCCAAGGCTTGATACCGCACATCATTCTAGACGCCAAAAAGGCTACTGGCAAAGAATCTCGCTACCTGTCTGCCATCGCACGACGTTTCAACGACGAAAAGTTGGCAAACAGCTGGCAGGTCATGTGCAAGTACTTCGACGGCCGATGTGCTCTAGAGCGCATAGCTTTGCAAGAGGATATGAAGCGGAAGCTGGTGTGGAATGCCTTGACAGCTATGAGCGAGTATCTTCTCTGCACTCGCCATTGGTAAGTTGATCAGTCTCGTCCGTGGCCTATTACAACATGTAGAAGCTCGAGTATCAGATAGATATGTGGCCACGTATGGAAACATTATAACGATAGGTATCTCGCTTGTGGTATCTAGGCAATAAAAATAGCAACATAACAAGTGCAAAACTGCGGCGAAAACAACAAGCCGAACACTCCTCCGGACATACAAAAGATCAACTTCCCCCGTCCGCCTGATGCCCGCGACTTGGAGAAAAACGCCGCAGTGTGCGTGTTAGACCGTAAGTAGAAAGAATAACAGGAGTGGAGAGAAGCGATGTATCCCAGACCCAAAAGACATCTCGATGCTTGACCTTCTTGTCCATCCCCATCCGTTCACTGCCTGTCCCGGACTTGATGCATAAAATCACCCATAGGTATCGCAGCGTGGCAAAACAATAACTCCGTGATTGACCCAACCAGGAAAAAAGCAAGCCCAACAAACAGATGACCCTTGAGCACAATGTGAAACGAAATTCAGACATGCCCCTGTATATGATGTAGCGTGGCCCATACCTCCGCACGCCGAGGTGACGCCCCCTATAAAGAAAAAAACACAAAAAAAGAGACCCAGATAATGCCAAACACCGAAAGAGTCACGTCTTCTGAAGCAGCCTGAAATGTGATGCAAGGCCGGGAAGAAGAGTGATATGCAATGATGGGAATGATGGTGGTACCAGTGATACCGCAAACGCCGACAACCAAGAAGAAAGCAAAGAGATGACCGGATGTTGAATGTTGGTGCAGTCCTTATCTGTGCTTAAGGGGACATGCTCCAAAAGACAGAAGAAGAAGAAGGGCTAGACAGGACCGCACTCTACTGCGTCATATCCATATCATACTCATCCTCTTCCTTGAAGTTGACGGAAGCATGGTTGCTGTTGTCATCAGGGTCGTGCCAGAATTGATTTGTGTCATTCAGATCGAGGTTGTCATCTGGGCTGATGGCAACGGGGTCAAGGCTGCTGCCCCCATTCAGAGAATCGCCTCGGTAGTCAGTGTGCTGAGGCACTCGCAGACCAGATCCAGCTGTTCGCGTATAAGAGAAAGTACCGTTCTCACTCTTTGTAATGGCATCCATGAGCTCGGTCTGCATACGGCGCTCATCTTCTGTCATCTCGAAGGGAAAGTGGCCACCAAGTTCGGCGATAGTGTTCATCATCTCCTCCTGCTGTTGAAGCTTGAGATGGAGCATCCACATCAGATCCCGGGTCCAGCTGACGGCGCCGTTGAGGATATCGCCCTTGTTGGGTCCCTTATCCTTGTCTTCGATAGGAAGACCTGTTGTGATGTTGCCAGCAGAAGTTCCGGCTGCTCTTCGAGCGCCCGGTCCAGCGAGTCCAGATGTCGCCTGAGGACTGGCAATTCCGGTCAATGAAGGTGAAAGGGGTGTCCCGTTCTGGATAAGCTTTCGAATCTTCTCATCTTCCAAACGGTGAGTAGGAACCAGCCTGCTGAGATCCTGGATCCTTTCATTAATGTTGTCTCGTCGGCGGCGCTCGACAAGGTTGTGGGACTCCCGACGTCGCTTTCTCTTCATTTCCTGAGATGAGACAGCGTTTGAACCAACACCGAGCTTGGCTGGCATTGAGGTGCCACCCTTCATCATGACCTCACTGATCTGGTTCATGCCTGGCTGCATGGGAGAGGAGAAGCCTGAGTTATAGGAGGCAGGGATGCTTCCAGCGGGGGTGTTAAGCCACTGGCCATTGGCCGACTTCATAGTTTGGCCACCGAAACCAGGGGACTCCTGTGATCCGATTGTCATTCCATGGAGGGTAGCGGTCTTTGGGGTCATAGGAGACATGGGACTACGGCTGTTGGACGTCTTTCGCTGCATCTGCTGAGACATTCGAGCTCTGGTCTTGAGGTAGTTCGGATCGTTGCTATCGGCATTCATGGCACCAGCTAAGGGAGACTCCGAGTAGGACAAGGGTGAATGTAGGGAAGTTCCAAGGGAGTGACCTTGCATTTGTCGGTACTGAGGGTTGAATCCGGTGTTAAAGGGACTCTGAATAGGATCTCCGTCGGGTGTACTTGAGTAGCCGTTCAAATGGGACTGGTCGATTTGCAGTCCAGAGTTACGGTGGGAGAAGGCATTCTGAGAAAATCCACCCATACTCAGTCCTGAGTAGTCCTGGCCTTGACCTGACATTCCAGATTGGGTAACAGGGGGTCCGTTAAGGCCATCGAGAAGTTCATCGTCATCAAACATGGCGGAGCTGTTTGTGAAGCCGTTGGTACCGCTTCCAGAGTTGGAGTTGAAGTTGTTGAATGAAGGTGAGTAGCCACCTGACATGGCGAGATCATTAGGGTCGATACTTGCCCCGCCATGACCATTGCTAAACTGGCTGAAGCCGTGTTGGGCCATTGCGACGAGGATAGCAGGTGTAAGTTTGGTGTGTCGGAGCTGTAGAGTCGGATGTTGTTGCCCTGGGTAGAGAGGGGATGTGGGCGAAATGTTGTGGGCGTCCACCAGTTCGGCTAAGCGGTGATGGTGCGTTCAAGATGCGAGTGTCAAGCTACAACTGGCCTGTTCAGGGCTCGAGTCAGTATCAAGTCAGAACAGCGCGGGATGGAGAGCGAAAGCGGGGGATAAGTAAAGAAGCCCGGGTCGGGGATGGGATGGGGAGCGGGCATCCATATATGGAGCGCCCACCGCCGCGGAGGTAGCAGCAAGGAAGGAGAGTGGCGGGCGGAGAGCCGGGGGTGTTTGAGGCTTGGGGTCCTGACTCACCAGATAGGCAGAGTGTATTGGTTGCAGCTAGCAAACGGAAAAGGAGGTGAAATGCGCACTATTCGCAGTCCATAAAGGGATCACAAGCGTCAAGTAAGTGGTGACCCAAAGGCGACAACGAAACCGTTTGCCGGATGAAATGGAAGCCAGAGAAGGGTTGTGGAAGAGTTGCGAGGTCGTGGGTCGGAGGGTCGGAAGGGAGAGGTTCGGGGTTAGAGGGGGTTGAAATGGCGGGCACTGAGTGCGCAGGGCCTCCAGGCGTCCACTAAGCGTGGGCGGTGGTGAAGCAAAGGCCAGGTAGATACTAGGTAAGAAGGTACCTGCAAGGGCTCCCTAGGCGTGCGAGGTACTCGGCAAGTCAAGACAGCAGAGTGCGGACTTGGGCGCTTGGGCGCTTGGGCTGAAAGTACTTGAGTACTTGGTAACGCACGGGCAAAAGAGGACCAGTTTATCGTATGGTACGTACTAGCCCCAGTCCAGTGCTATTAGTAGTAGTCTGGAGATGCTGTCCTGTACAATGGTCGGCGCGGGGGTCACGGCGGTCGGAGCAGCGGTTGAGGGGTTCTTTGTGCTTGTCTCTGTCTCTGTCTCTGTCTTTTGTCTGAGTCGTAGTTGTCGCCGTGGCTGTAGCTGTAGCTAGAATCGCCGACTTAAAGAGGATCAAGATGGGCCTAGTAGAGGTAGGCGGTGAAGCGTGTTTGTTCAGGGTTGTAGTGTCTGTTCTTGGAATGGTGAGGTGACCAGTCAGCAATGTAGTTCTCAAATACGGATGTCTGAGTCGCGGGCCTGAGGGAGAAATGATGATGGTTGTTTTAGTTATGGGGGGTATGAGAGTGTGAAATGTGATGTGTGTGGGTGCCACCCAAATAGCCTAGAAGAGGAGAGGAGGGGGCCAAGGCCACAGCCACAGCCACTGCTACTGACACTGCTACCGCCAGTGCAGGTAGGAAGGTATGTCACTTGTACCTCGTAGCTAATGGCTAACGAGGCGTGCCCCAGATTTGGTGGTTTGTGGGGAGGAAGTGAGTTTATTGCTGAGGAGAAGCGGAGGAATGGGCAAGCAAGGAAATATTGTGGGCAGAAAGTGATGATGAGTTTGGTAGCCTCAGAATGATCATGTTGAAGAACACAGCAAACAGTTTGTAGAACAAAGAAACGTATGAAGGAGGGGGGACTAATGAGGCTATGATGCGTCGTTCTTCCTTACAAGGTCGAACGGTTGGTCGGGACTTATCTGGGCAAAACAACTGTACCCGGGCCAGAAGCGAAGCACCCAGGGGGGAAAACGGGACAGGACAGGGGAGGGCAGAAGTACAGACAAAGATAGGAAATGGTTTCTACTCACCAAGAATATTAAAAGCACCGAGTTGCGCAGAATGCATGGAAACAGTCGGGTTTTGTGATGCAAGGTTGCACGGTTACTTATATGTGATGTGATGTGATAGCCGAGGTGCGAAGAGGCAGCTTGGAATTGAGAAGAGAAGCGAAGCGATGCGATGCGACGCGATACGACGCAACACAACGGATAAGAGGTGATGATATGATAAGTCGGTTTCGAGTCGAGTCGAGTGGAAGCGATTCGAACGGGACGTGAGCAGGATAAAGTACCCGAATTATAGTCGATACCGTAAGGTGAGGTAAATCAGTTGTAAGAAGAACTGGCTGAAGCTGAAGGAAGTGCTTGAACTCTCAAGTCCAAATCGGGAAATAGATGGATGGCGGGGCACTGAAATGCAGGGTTCAGGTCCGTAATGTACGGTGATGTGATCTGGTATGTGTGTGTGTGCGTGTTATCGATTTCTGTCCCTCGGGATGATGTGAGGCCGCTTAAGATCGAGACGATAGAAGAAGAGAACAAAGTTGGCGGATACAACAAGATTAAAAAACAAAGGTGTTGTTGCTTTTCTTTACTTGTCTCTCTCTCTCTCAATATTGCGGGTGGGCGCTTGAATTTATTCAAGACGCACGGATCGTCGAGATCTGGTTTGACGTCCAGACTAGAAATGGCGTAAGACTGGCGGCAGGATCGGATAGTTTGCACAAATACCAAGATAGGTCAAGATTGGCGTGTTCGATTGATGGTCCAAAGCAGGCGGTCTGACGTTTTATTATATTTCTGGCGCCGCGCAGATGTCCTGGAGGGGCCCAGAGCTGTGGACGGGATAGAACAGAACAGAACAGGTGATGGATCGGGCGTTTGGGAGAGGGTGGTGTAAGTGAGTAGTAAGTATTTTAGTGACGACTAGTGATGAGTCGGTCAAGGGTCCAACACAAGACGTCTGAACGCTCGGCCGTGGCTGAGGTGAAGAAGAAGGGGGGTACGTAAGGTGAAAGGTAGTGGTAGTGGTCGATATTAAAATCCGATACGAACAAGCCCATACACCAATGTAAGGGTCTCCCGTCTTTCTCTTGGTAGCTAAAAAAGGTACTCTCACAAAGGCGGTAGGTACGATGACGATCAAATATTGTGCGTTTCGGAATGCTAAAGTGGATTTCTCTTCTTGTTCTGTTCTTAGCCTCTCTCTTGATATCGACTCATGCTTGTCCCGTTCTTGGTCTCCTTCTGGCTGTGCTTACTCCTTCAAATGTCCGTTTCGTTTCGTTCCTGTTCCCGTTCCTGTTTATGTTTCGATGTAGTTCCAGATGTCGACGTCTTTTTGCAAAGTCCAGATCAAGCAAGAACGGCCTTTTCTGTCACAGCTGCTGCAAGATGAGGTAGATGGATCTATCATCACTCGACCGCAGGCTGGAAGCACCATGGTCCCCCAATTTATACTCACACAAACAGACAAGAGCTATAAAAGAATACTAGCCATGGCCCAGCAAGTCAGATGTACAAATCTTATCGTCCCAGGTCCGCCTGACACCAGGTATTCCGGACGAACGTGGATGCGATGGTCACTGGTCCCCTTGTAGTTGTACGCAAACTGGGCATAGACTTGGCCATGGATCAAGAAAGTTGGCGGTAATGGTGGTTGCCATGTTCTTCCGCTATCTTCCTCTTCTATCTCCGCTCTAGCTCCAACATACGCTTCAAATTCGATGCAAGACACAGAATATCCAAGGGAGTATGGAATATGGAGCATGGAGGGTGTGGATGCGACTGTCTAAGTGTGGGTGGGTGGGCGCCAGGCTGAACGTGACTTGAGATTTAAGACACCAAGCCCAACCCACTGCTTTGGATTTTGAGGACTCATCGGGAATTGCTACAGGCAATCGATTGCCCTCCTCTGGATTCCCGCTCTTGTGCTTGGTCATGCGCTGAAAGCTTTCCCATCCTTCTTCCCTTCCCTGGCCACGCGCCCCAGCTCAAGACCACCACCTTCAGTTACAGAACATCTTGACACGGTTGTTTCTCGTGATATTCATGGAGCGGAGTGTTTCGGAGTGAGCATCAAACTTCGTCAGCCTGACGACTTGACGAGTGCTGATGGTTGGGTGAGTGAGAGAGGGAGAGTAAGGCTTTCTAACATGACTTCTACCTCGTTGTGTCTGGTACTACAGCAGGACTACACCTAGGCATAGTGCATTGAAATTTAAACGGGCTCTGACTCTTCTCTGTTCTATAGAGGGTGTCAGCCAGGCTGTCCCTTCACGATCTCTCTCAACTTAGTTCCCTACGGATCGTGTACGGCCCTCTTCGGTCCGCTCCTCAACTCGATAGTAAACTGGAGCCCGCTCCGTCCGCCCACTCCCCTCAAGCTTAGACCTAGATCCCGACCCAGCTCTTGATAAGATGGGAATGTCTATTTCCGCCTTTAACATGGTGTAAGTAAAATCGGTATATCATAAGGCTGCAGATATCTCACCTTGCCTACCTTAAGTACCTAGCTAGCAAGAATAAACGCGCCTGTGATCAGCCTCGGGGGTCTGAAACTCCCCCGGAGACTTCCCGTCCTGCAAGGCTCCAAACGCAGCTCAGCTCCGAAACAAACAGGCTCTGGCTCTGGCTCTGGCTCTGGCTTTGGTCCTAGCTCTCGCTCTAGGCTTTGGGCCCTTCCGAGCTGTGGTTGTGACTCTAATTAACTCCCCCTCCAGCTCCTCCCTGGCACATATGCTATGCTTCTCTGTCATGCATGATCCCCTCCCGTCCCTGCTCCATCAATCAAGGCGAAGGACGGCCCGTGCAAGGTGCAAGATGGGGAGCCACAGCCCATAGGTAAGTGGCACCAGACCTAAATTCCCACTTTGCTGCAGCCAATCATATAATCTCCTCAACTGCCTAACTGCAGGGAAGCTCTGTGAGAGGTTGACAACCGCAGGCAAGGCTTGCAAAGGATGGGATCCAATCCAAGGAAGGAACCACACGCCCAACCCCAACCCATCAACTTTCTGGTTTAGTGCCTACTGCCGTACGGAGTAGTGTTGCCCTCCACTATCGACGTCCAACGTCCAACTTCACTCCTCTCTCTCCAAACGCCCATTTTGCCCCCATTTTGTTCTTTCTCGCACCAAAAATACCCCAATCACCTTTTGTCGCGCATCTGTTTGTCTTATCGCTTGTCGTCTTGCTCGCTCGTCCTTCTTACCGCCATTCCTTTCTCCCCATTTTCGAGCGGCACGCGCGGTCGCCTGCACCCCCTTAGCTCCGAGCCTCCCAAACCATTCGTAGACCTCCGAATCTACCGTTGCTTTGCGCAAAGTAGCGTCGTCAGCAACCAGCTCAACCTCTGTAAGTGACACATCGCAGTAGGCAACCAGAACTGTACACCCTGTTCAATTTGGCTTTATCCCTATATCATGGGCTCTCGTCGACTGACCGCAGTGACCATAGTACCAGGCTTTCCAAGGAAGTGGATATCACTCCTCCAAGTAGTATTGTTAGCTTGATACGAGACCGCCATTATCGATCGCATGCTTTACGACCCTCCCACCCTCCAACACGATTATTGCGTACGAGCTTGAGCCCGAACCTGAATCTAAATCTGAATCTGAGCCCGAACCTGCGCCGCACGATCGACGTAGCCGTTCCGTCCCTGTCCCGTCCTTGTTGAAACCGTCCCTTACGTTTCCGCCCCCTCCGTGTCCCCTGCTGCCATGGCATCTTCGACCTTCCGAGACTCGATAAACTCCCTTGGCTGGAGCCGTCGCGATGAGCCAGTCAACACATCTCAGCAGAGTGGACTACTCTCCTCCATCCAGAGCCTGAATCCCTTCCAAGGAGGCAGTGGCTATGTCCGCCTCCCCACCACTGAGAGTTCTGGTGCGCCTCTTCCTGCGCCTACTCGACGGGAAGAGGAGGAAGGCTGGTTTGTTCGTAAGTCAACCCTGAATATCCTTGGCCCATGGAATCTCGGCACCCCTGCAGCGGGACATGTGCATTGCATCTGAGCCATGCTCTGGACCATGCATGTGATGCAGATGACATGCCTCGTGGTTAGGAGACACTAACCCGACTTGCAGTTAGCCGATGGGACCGGTTGTTGATCTTTGGTGCTTGCAACCTCGCAGCCGTTGCATGTTTTGTCATCTGCTTCACTCTGTTCCCCGTTCTCTCACTGAAACCACGCAAATTTGTCATCTTGTAAGTCGGGAACTTCTGCACGTCCCTTCCCACAGTGCTCTACATCGTCCCTTGTTCTCCTTGCCGATCTCTATCACGCGGCCGTACTACTTACTGCGAGACCGTTTTGATTGTGTGACTGGATTTGCCCATGATATGATGTAGCGGGTTTGGCATGGTGAAGTTGAAATCCCATATGGAAGCTAATGTGGGGTTGCACAGATGGTCCGTTGGATCTTTGATGTTCTTGGCCTCATTCGCTGCGGTTATGGGACCTATGAACTATGTCTACCATCTCTTCTCGACTCCTCGACTGCCGTTTACTGCGGCCTATTTTGGCTCTATCACGTTGACACTTGTGTTTGCTTTGAAGGTAAGCTTCGCCTTTAGTTGGTATGCAATGCCGTCTTACTAACAGCCCGCAGCTTCACAGCACAATTCTCACCTTGTTCTCCGCCCTTGTCCAGCTCGCCTGCTTGGTCTGGTACTTGATCAGTTATTTCCCTATGGGATCTACTGGCTTACGCTTTGCCTCGACGTTTGGCGCGAGACAAGCAGCGGCTTGGATGACCGGCTAGAAAGTAACTTGGGGCTCGGATTAAAGATGTCCGTACGTTCGGTCTACTCTTCAGGGCCACTTCTGAGCTCGTATGAGATTATGGCTCTAGTGTATATCAGTAACGAGCCCACTACGTCAGCGTAGGTGGTGTAAAAGTCAACTAGTCTTGAGAAACCTGTCGTTTTTGGATCCTGAAATGTGTAGTTATTAGGTTCCTGCGCAGCTCACTTTGAGGTTTTAGTTAGATCATGTGTTTCAAGCCTTCAATATCTATCCGTTCCTTTGAGCCGCATAGTCCTCAACTGAACCAACCTTCCGTTTCACCCAAGAATCTTGGATGAAGGGGTATGAACTTCTCCGTACAGCTGAACGGTTTTGACATGGTTTTCAAATTCTGGGGCATCAGCACTGGGGTCAAATGCTAAGAGAAATGAAGGTCTGACCACGGGGAAAGCACCAAGAGACCAAAGAATATCAGAAGTTTATGGTTAAGTTTGTAGCTTGAAATGGGCTATCATGTTTGTTGGATGGATTATGAAAACTTCCTCTCCAATATATCGACAGTCAAATCGGTTCTACTTGATTATCCAAAGCATCATTTCAATATCCATCAACACTCCCTTCCATTCCCTCACTGCCTCATCTACTTATGTGGTTACGGTGGACCAACTGATAAGATAAGGACTCCGGAGTAAAGGCACCGTGTTACTCCAAAAACGGCAGGCCGTCAGGTACTGTGCCCAATGGGCGTTCGTTCGTTGAGCGGCCTCGGCTTGTAACCTTATGAGTATGGTCTGTCTGATTACTCGGAGATATCAGATATGATGATTATTGCATGGCTTGCTTGCCTTACTTAGACCTAATAAAGCTTCCCAAAAGAACCTCGTCCTCGGTTGCTGTGACGAGTAAGTTAGTAGGTATTGTATGTATCTTAGGTACTAACCTTAGGCAACCTTATAGAGCGTACGTCTGTTGCCTCACTTACACAAGATGATGTAGGCATGCTGACGCAGCACACACATACTGTCTCCTCTAGGCTTCAGCCTCTTTGGGAGGATTTGGAGGGGGAGTAGTGTTACCTCATGATCAATGCCGAAGAGGAAACAATAGGTTCAACCTGGTAACGTAGCCTCAGGTATACAGGCGCTAACAACTGTTTCCTGTGTAAAGATCCCCTGAAGGAGACACCAACAGTACTTTAGGGACCTTAAAGATAAGTAGGTACCTAGGTTAGTACCTACCTAGTATTCTCTAAAACAATTCAGTGGGTTGTTTCCTATTGGTCGATGTAAGTAGCAGCCACTACGCACTGCGGCACGAATGGATGGTGATACTTTGCTGCATAAAAAGTACACTACCAATATGATTTCGCATAGTATCCTGGACACGGCAAGCGGGGAGTTTGTGCTCTTTTTAAGGAAACATAACGTAAGTTATTAACTGTTGTTGGCTTATCCTATTGAATTTGGTACTATGCTGTCTGTACAAATGACGAAAATTCGAAAACGCTTTATCAACCACGGCCAGAATATGGCACATCGATTACCCTTTATAGAAGCTAAATTACAGTTGTATCCGAGAACTCATACAAGGATCAGGCCGTATCAAAGAGCCACGCCGCCCTGTTGGGGAATTTCTACCATAGAAATCTGCTCTAAGGGGGGTACGGAGATTTAGTGGTTGATTGTGATGTGTGCATCATGCCATTACAACACGAAGTTTGTTCACACATCCATATGACAATGACAAGGCTGCCCCAAGCAAGAGCAATCAGAGACGAAGGAAACACAATCAGGCAACAAGAAATAAACCAAACCAAACCAAACCAAAAGACAGAAAAATCTTACAGGGTCACAACAAATTTGAGAGAGTAACAATGACAAGTACTGCAACTTCCATAGGGTAAAAGCCGATTTATATTCGCGCAAACTCCACCCTATCACGGTCGCGGTCTCTGCCCCAAGCCTCACCCGGGGTTTCGGATTCATGACGGGCTCCTAAGTGATTGGAAGTGGAGTAAAGCCCGCCCTGAGTATCCGTAAAATCCTCCATTTCGTCAGGCAATGGATTTTGCTCTGAATCCCACCTGGGCACTCCGATGACCTCAAGACCCCAGGCGGCCCAAGGAAGGTTAGCTCCCGTCGGTTGCAGGGCTTTTTAACCTTGGCTTGGGCCTTCGAGTCAGCGACAGGGTCTTCTCGTTTGGGTGACCCACCGCTGACCTGCTTGTACCATGCACTGACTTTGGCGCTGTAATGTAAGTAAGTAATTTAATAAGTTCTGGAGCCTGGAGCCCAAATACAAGCACCTATTTCGGCTGTCATTCGATAAACGGTCATGACCGCATCAAAGGAATGAGGCAGGGCATCGTATTGCCGTGGCATTGATAGGAAACTCAATTGTAAAGACAGTTTGGTAGAGATACATATATAATACCTATCCATTGAGAATTTAGGTAATTGAACAAATAAATAAAATATGTATTGATGCCATCATGCTGTTTCCAACGTGAATCCTCCCATCTTGTCCCACCTTAGTTGGAAGTAACTGGTATTTGCCCTGGCAGCCCAAGCAAATAATTTGGCTCGGCGCAGTGGACGACTGACCGGTAGGTACTAAGGTTAGTAGGTAGGTACTTTCTCAATCAGTAAGTTGCAGTGTATTTTCGTGGTACCTTCTGTCACCCTTCCGTGCTCTTCTGTGTCAGGTACCTACTACTGTACTAACGTTAATGCTGTGCAGTGACGGACGGAGCAAGTGGACAACTGCGGATCAGAACCTTAGAAAGCGGGAGGGGAAAAAAAGATCAGAAAAAAATTTATTATTCACACAACGCAAAAAATAACCTCCGGTCTTATTTCTCATTCCCTGGTTGCCGTGTGCCCTCCTTCCTGTAAACCACAACTCCCATCTCACCTCTCTCCCTCTCCCTCTCTCCTGCCAGCTCGGTTCTAAACAAGAATTGCCGCTGCAGACTATTTTGTACAGGTTCTATCACCTTACATTATCTCTTTCTCCTACCCCTCTATCTCTCTACCTCTCTCTTCCTCTCGCTCTTCCTCTACCTCTCTCTTCGCACCCGTGACTCTTGTCATCCATCATAACCACCCCGCCTGCCCTTTTGCGCTTTCTCCCGATACCCTCGTGACGAGATAACGCAGCAAGAAAATACCCCCTCAGCCTCGGTTTAGGTTTAGGTTTAGGTTCTGGTCCTGGTAACAGTTCACAAGCTTCCCCTCCAATCGACACCATTGCCCTGTCGTGCCGACTCTTCTCTGTGTTTTTACGGCCACAAAGCATAACAGACGAACAGCAGAACACAATTCTTTTTGTTTTTCTTAGACTTGCCGTCTAGAAATTATCAGTCGACTTGACAACTACTTATCTTTCTTACGTTACTCGAACTTTCGCTGCCTGCTTCCCCAGGTTGCCATCTTCGACCAAGCAAAGGTTTTCTGACAGCATAGAATCGCTCTTTTTTTTCTTCCTCGCTTGGACTTGAATCGAAACATACCCAGCGTTCGCGCACAACCCGATTCAACATTTGTCTTCAAGCCTGAAATACTTGGCCTAACAGACACTTCGCTCCCAGTCTTATACCTCCGTCTTCGACTCGATCCTTCGATCTTCGGCTCGTTGCTCAAGGATCTCGAATTCCAACGCCTTCGTCAGTTGGGACTTTCCGAGTAGCGATTATACTGCACACGGGTGCTTTGCGCGTCTCCTACCGTGTGGAGGGAGTTGCGATACATCCTGGGGTTTTCTAATCCCTAGATATATTACTTGATTGAACAGGTGAAACGTCACATCTTCACTCATTATCTTTATCCAGTTTAGTACGGCAAGCCTGTACGACACACCACTCATTCAAAATGAGCCCATCAGCTATCACCGAGTCCAACGATATGGCCAATCAATCGGCTTTTTCCTACGCGCAAGCTGCGAAGGGTCAGGGAACTACCCCTGGCTCGAATACTGCTGCCTCTGCCGAAGGAGACACTCCCGCTCAGGACGCACAGGCTCCTACTGCTGACGCTGACACTGCTGCTCCTGTAGCCGACGCAAAGGCGGCTGAGTCTGCTGCCGAGCAGGCTGACACCGAAGCTCCTGAGAGTGCCGAGCCCAATGCGGTTGTGGCTGTTACTGCTCCTGTTGCTGAGAAGCTTGACTCAGAAAGCGTTCCCGGATCTGAAAGCGATGTCCGCTCCGAATCGACGCAAAGCAGACGAGCCGAGTCGAAGCGTGAGGATGATGCTGGAAAGTTAGAGCTCCCGTGGCGGCGACCCGGGCAGGCACAGGAATCATCAAGTAATGCTACCCGGCCTGTCGAGGAGCAGGACTCTCGAAAGGCCAGGCGAAGTAAGAAGGGCAAGACCTCGGAGAAGCAGTCCGGCGAACCAGCGGCAGACAAGGAGCAGGAGGCGGTTCCTGAGCCACCAAAGGTCCCACTCTCCGAGGCGCCCATCCCCAGCGTCAACATTTGGCACAAGCGAAAGGAGGCTCACCAGGCAAAGTCTGCCAAGCCTGCTCCCACACCTGCAGAGGCTACGACAAACGGTACCTCTAACCATAAGGAAGAAAAGAAGACCGGCGAGTCTGCTTCCACACCTTATATGAACGGCGCTAAGCCTCAGCAAAAATCAGCAAGCACCGTGCGGCCGGAGCGAAATGGTCCTCGAGGTATGCGGGCAAACGAGAAAGATGGCAAGAGCGAAGTCCCTCCTTCAGTTGAGGACTCTACAGCATGGCCTACTCCGGAGACCGCCATCACTGTTATCAAGGAGGACAGCAAGAAAAAGACTACCGAAAAGACTCCTGATAAGTCAGACCGTTCCGACCAGGATAGCCAAGAAGACGGCAGTGCGTCGAAGTCCCGACAGAAGTGGGTGTCTATGGATTACGTCCCAACGGTTACCTTCGAGACCCAACTTCCTCAAATGCGTGGCTCCAAGCCTCGCGGAGGTGCTCGTGGTAGTCGTGATACCACTTCCCGAGCCGCAGCCAACGGTGTCGCTGACAAGGCCACTTCTGCTGCTCCCCTAAACAAGGCCAATGATACAAAGCCTCGCGATGCTGCCAACAATGGCGCATCGCAACCCTCTGCGTCCAAGCGTGGGTCAGTCGATGTCGCCAGCGGTCAAAAGAAGAACACAGCAAACGCTGGTTCTGATAAGGCCAAGGATTCGCCTGCTCATACTTCAGTAAGTGATATCACATCAATACAGTGCACGTTCAGCTTTGGATGACCGATTACTGTCCTCGATTACAACCATACTAATGAATATTTGTGCAGGAGACTTCTCATGTTCCTCACAGCCGCACTGAAGGTCGCGGTGAGAGAGGCCGAGGTGGTTACCGCGGACGAGGTGCTCACCACGCTCACTCCCAGTCTCAGCATACTGTTTCTTCTTCTGGATTCCATGGGCAAGGTGCTGGTGCCTCCCGATCCCAGGGTTACAGTCCCCCTCTGCGTCAGGGTGGTCATGGCGGCATGTTCCCGACTCCCTCTCAGCGGGGTCGCGGCCGCAACAGCGCTAACAACTTCCATCGCATGTCTGCACCAAGCGGCAGTTCTCGTGTGCCTGTTGTCCCAGCTCCGTTCGCTCCTTATGATTACTCCATGGCCGCTCCTCCTATGGGTGCAGTTCCTTTCGCTCCCGTTCACGTCGACGCTCTGCTCAGCGCCGCTATCAAGACTCAGCTTGAATACTATTTCTCTATCGAGAATCTGTGCAAGGACACCTATCTTCGACAGCATATGGATTCCCAAGGATTTGTACCTCTCCATTTCGTTGCCGCGTTCAAACGCATGCAAGACATGACGGGTGATATGAACCTCCTCCGCGCCGTTTGTGAGGATTTGGACGAGGTTGACTATGTCATTGGTGAGGACAACGGCGAACGACTGCGTCGTCGATATAGCTGGCAGAGCTTCGTTTGCCCGATGGAAGAGCGAGACCAATTGGCTCGCAACGATGGCCCTATGCATCCTACTTTCAAGAACCGACACTACAACTACCCTACCGGTCAATTCAATGGCATCCCTCCCATGCACTATGGCGCGCCCATGTATCCTCACGACCCTTCATTCCAACACTTTGCACCACATGACGTCAACGGAGTTGTTCCAAATGGTACTAGCCAGCTGTCGGCTGAGGTCCCTGATTTCTCGCCTTCGGGGAGGGTCCCTCTTGTTGGTCCCACGGGTGAGACACAGATGACCAGTGTCGAGGCTTTGACAAACGGCCACACTGAGAACACTGCGCCGCTTACGAACGGTGTGCATTCTGAAGATTCACAAACAACTCAGTCTTAGTATATGCTTCCAGAAGAGGGGGCGTATATCATCGTGGGTGTGCCGGTTGTACTGCATATTCATGAAGGCCTGGTATGTGTCATCTGTGAGGGAGAGTTATTGCCACACCCTTGATTTGGGTTCATATGAATTTACGCGTCCCAGGTTTTGCCAATGTTTACGATTTCAAAATGTGGCCAGGTGTTGGCTTCTGGTCTGCCACGAGGCATGGTGCTGTGTCGATTACAGTCTTCTTGGTTCACAAGTCCTCTACGAAACTGTTGAATGGGGTTTTGGGGACTATATGTCTACTTAACAATGCCCCTGCAACTACATCAAACCACAAATGAGTCGACGGTGTGCCGAAGTGGCTTGTCGACATGTCCACCTCAAGACTCAGGGGAAGCGACAAGGTATCAGAAACATGTGTGACGTGGAAGAGAACCGAAGGGCGGTACGGATGCCCTGCAAATATTTGATACCATGTCAAACAAAGCAAGGCCGAACCATTGGGGTGGGTCGATGAAAGAATACGGGATGGGTTTATTACTCGAGTGATCTGTTTTGTTTCTCAAGGAGGCGTATTCCAAGCGGGTTTATATTTGTTAAAGCGCGAAGGCGTCCGCGATATCTTGGAAAGTCGTGTCTCAGGACATGTATGCCATGGCTTACATCTGGATCGGAGACTCGGCTGGGTAGGCGCCATGATGAACCGAGAAGTCAGGCGACAGCGATAGCGGCCTGGTGGAAGTGATTGGGGGTACGTCGGTTTTGAAGCAGGTGGAAGAAAAGGATATGGGTTAAGAAAAGCACGTTCATGCATGATACTGAGCTACGGCACACACGGATTCTTGTTGTCTCTCGACTGCATTTGAAAGGGGTTCAGGGACGGGTTTGGTCTTGATTTTATTCACCAGCGGTCGGTCTGATGCTAGAAGGAAGGGACTCTCCAAAGGCTTGCTAAGAAGATCACGGAGTTATTGCTTTCTTGATTTGTTTTTTAACTTTGATTTCGAGGAAAAAAATGTACCATAGTTTCAACTTCACAGAAAAGAAAAACCATGTCGAGAAGCGTTCAGCTCCGCATAGTGACGTCTCATGAGTTTGCCAGTTTGATTCAGATACGTACTTTGTCATTGTGTCGTTGGTAAGGTGTCTGGTACGTACGCATAGAGTTAGGGCTCACTAATGCATGACAGGCTACAGGCGAGAGACATGAGGGCACGGGAGACATTCTTATTCTGGGGAAAGATGGTTTCATTGGCTACATACGCCGTTGGGGAATGTGATGCTAGAATATGGGGCAAGCAAATGTGAGCATTGATGTGGTGTTTTCGTCCATAACTCAGCTAAAATTTTCGAACCGTCATGACAAGTTTGCCCATCATGTTGGCGGGGTTGAGGGGTCATTGGGCTGGGTGTGTGTTATAGGTGTAGGGTAACTGAAGCAAGAAGGATCGTGGCAAAAATGCTGTTGAGTAAGATGACTAAAGAATGAATGTCAAATTATACGATTAAACATTTGGATTGATGTGTGGTTCTTTTTGTTTCGTTTATTATGCTATCGTCAATTGACCGCTTTCCTTGGGGTAGATTTGAGTGAACTGTATTGTGGTTGAAAGTACTCACATAGATACAACTGAAGGATCTGCCACTTTATGGGGCTGCTTTCAAAAAGCAAGGAAATACACGACACGAATATGCTAACTTTAATTGATACTGTGTATTCCAACAACGAAATACCTACCTCTACAAGGCAAAGTTAGCTATACCCGCTTACGTCATGCCCCTGACCAAAATACGACGCGCTGAAACTCGTCCAGAAGAGTCACTCACTAATGAATGACACCAATGACAAATTCAACTTTTTCTTTTTCTTTGTCTACTTCTTTCTCTGATAGAAGGGAAATGAAGACATACATAGTTAACAACAAGTTTTCTGTAAAGCCTTAATTGTTTATTTGAAGCCCTTGATATCATCCACCAAAAGAACCATGCCCCCCATCATCTCTGGACGCGTCAGTAAGCCAGGCGCGAAAGCAGCCGCATCACAGTCCAAGGTCAAATCTAAACCCAAGCCTAGAACCAAGGAGGAGCATGCAGAGCGAAGAAAGGCGAAGGCAGCTGAAGATCGACGCGAGTGGGAGAACCAATATCTTCAAGGAAAGCCTGCAGAATACTTTGCTGGGTACGACCGTGAAATCGTGTCTAGTACTCCACCTATTACCATTCGTGTTATCTCGCCCTTTGAGGGAGATGGGATGATCCGGACCACAGCGGAAAAGGATGAACCTGGGTGGGATTTCTTTCGTTTCACAAGAGGCGTTCAGTCGGATCCAGATTATCACTTGTTTGCTGTTCCTCACCAGCACATTGGTAAGTTGTCCCTGCGTTTTGCAACTGGTCGTTTTCGTCGCAAACTCATCAAACGATTAGAACGGATCATTGTCATACCTGGGGGAAAGGCAAACCCATCGAAGTATACCGTTGTGATTGTTCCAACTGCTGCGACCGGCTCCTCCACAGTGACTAAGAAGTATCCTAAGATCATTAGATTCGAGATGCTCGACACGGTCATCCGAACGACGGAACTACCAAAGGACTCGAAGGAGCACCCGACATTCAAAGATCACCTTCAAAATCCCGAAGAGCAGCAGGTTATCTTCAAGGCCCAGATGCACGACCAGAGCCAGCCGATGATGTTTAAATGTCTAGCCAATCTCGACAAAGTGGAAGACAGCTACGTAGAAAGGAGCGAAGGTGAGTGAAAGGTGTATCCAATGTTGTAAAACATCTGTGGTAAGCTCACCATATCAAACCAGGCTCGTTGTACTTCCTACCCAAGGGTATCCTGTGGCTAGGGGAGAGTACGCTCTACTTCCCCGTTTCCTCCATCAACATGGCCATGCTCCTCTTCTCCAAAGAATCGACACGTAAAGTCGGAGAACCCGGATATCAGACAGTGGCGATGGGCTTCATGATAGAAGCAAAAGAGCCCTACTACGAGGGAGAAGAGCCTCCAAGGTCGCCGTTCCTGTACTTCAAGGACATTAAGAACTATTCTGTCATGAGGCAATGTATCGAGAGATATTGTGAGGCGCATAACATGGGTCTGAGATTGACGGAACAGCTGTTTTACAGCTACGAGAACAACAGTCCCATTACGGGCTGGTCCGATTTGGAGGAGGATGAGTAGAGTCTGACCAGACTACTAACGATGTCTATATACTGAGTTGAGATCTCTATCTAGCACATACGACCAAAGGTAGTGGAAAATACGGGATCCCGTCCGCTCTCCCATAGTCAAGCCACTAACCGGCGGATTAGTAGTTGGGTCGGTGACGACCAGCGAATCCCCACTGTTGTATGTTCTTTTTTTGGGGTTTTGTGCCAATTTTTGCTGGTTCGTTTGCTGAGGAATCCGGGGTTTCGTGGTGGGTATTTGCAGGTGAGGGTTTTGGACCCACATGGCCGATAACGGAAGTGTCAGCTTAAGACTGAAAGATCAAGTTGTCTATGGGCTAGAGACTAAATTATAGACGATATATTGGATAAGTTATTCATTGGTTTCACAAAGATTGTCTTATGGGCTTCGAATCCGTAAGAACCCATGGATTGAAGGGAAAACTAGATATAATGACTATGAACTGGGCCTCTTATGTCAACATGAAGGATAATTGACTACGGTCCTTTTACGTACAGTGACCTGATACGCCGAATACAACTAACGTTAGAAAAAAAACTCACCTAGCCCACAGGATATCCTGCAGCTCTAGGTAGCTGAAGTAGCCCCGGAGCTGTCCTTGGAAGCTGAGTTCAGTGACCATTCACTACTGCAGATACAACAACACCCGCTCTTTCGGTGTCTCATCTTTGTTTCGAGTAATCAAATCATCACGGCAAAATTTACGGATACATCTTCACAAAATAGGCTGTGCTTGGAAAAGACAACATCGCCTTGGCGGAGTGTATTCTCGGTGGAGAAAAGTTCGTGCGTTACCCTTGATACACCCTCAAGGATATTTATCCTCGCATCAACGGAGATTCTGATCCGGTGAGTCATGGTATGTCCGCGCCGTAGTTGAAGCATTGCGATGGATGATTTTGAGATGGGCCATATCTCGACATGGGAGTGAGGCCATCGTCAGGCCATCGAGATAATTCCACGACTATAGCCTGTGCCTTGCAGGAATGAAAGACGGACGACGGAGTGTTAAAGCTAAAGCTGGAGCTGGAGCTGGAGCCGGGACGGAGCCGGAGCCGGCCCCCCAGAATATGCCCAAAGAGGAAATGTCGGCACAAGACCTGCAGATTGTCTGTGCTTAGACATGACGTCAATTAGAAAGGATTGAAAGAGAAAAATCAATTAAGAAATTTAGAAGTGGTACTCGGTATCCATACAGCCTTGTAGTCAGTCTTAGCGGCGGCAGTGAGTACCTTCGTCTAGGTATCGAGGGTTGAGTTTTTGGGGATAGAAAGACACTGGATACTTCAGCTTGTACGGAACAAAACTTCCGATTATATTATAATGCGAATAAAGGTCCGATCAAAAGTGGAAAGATGAAAGGGATCAGCATACGTTTAGCTGTTGATTCGATGCTAAGTAGATTGTCACAGCGTTGGTTGATAGCTATCAGTGAAAGTGTATGGAAGTGGCCGTGGAAGAATCTTCACCTCGCCGCTAATAGCCAGAGGCGGAAGTGTCTGTTCTCATGCATAGAAGCTTCCAAATCCGACTCTAGTCTAAATCTCGATATAAACAATAAAGCAGCCTGATTCGTATACATACCTGTGTCATGTCACCCACATCCCAGGGGGCGGGACTAGGATATGTACTTGACTAAGTGATCTGCATACAGGGTTGAATTTCTATATGCTTCCTCGGACCGCCAAGTTGCACATAACCAGCCTCCCCAGGTTATGGTATGATGATGAACTTTATTGACCGCAAGTATGATATCCGGATCGCAATTCTACATATCTCATGAATTCGCCCCATGTCCTAGAGGGCAAAACTTGCAGAGTTGGCATCTGTTCTTCAAGTCAATATATATATATACTATTATGGGTCCGGGGAGATGAAAAGCTTGGGAGGAAAGCTACCGGGCCTAAATAGTGAATACAACCACGGTCTATGGGTTCAAAGAACCGACGAATTAAGCAGTGTGGACCGTAGTTGACGGAGCTTACCTCCGGCGAGTCTGGGGAAAGATGGGTTGTGTGCTCACGGCAGGGTACTCTAGATATCTTCAGCCTGGAGAACTTGACGTCAACTTCACCTCACCAAGGCCGCCTTCAATAGCGAACCAAACTATTTCATCATGATGCTGGGTTGAAGTGGCTATAAACGAGAACATATAAATACTTATGTTATGAGCACTCGCTCCCTATTCTCACCTATTGCAGCATATAGATATATCTTTCACTCAACACCATCACTCCCCTCCACTCCCCTCCACTCCCATCATCTTCCATCTTCCATCTTCCACCCCCAAACCATTCGCAAGGGCGCAACCTCCCACAACATGACCGTCAAAATGGACAGGGGCCTCTCCTACCTAACCATCAAACCTAATATTGGCACCAACAGATATGAGGCTCCTTACATCAACCAAGATGGCTATGTCGATTTCTCCCCCGATGATGTCGAGAATCCACGAAACTGGTCCATGACTCGGAAATGGGCTATTACGTGCCTCGCCGTTCTACTCGCCATGAACGGAAACTTTGCTTCAAGCATCTTCTCAGGTAGCATTGACTCTGTCGTTGAAGAGTTTGGCGTCTCGCAAGTTGCTGCAGGTTTGACAACCACCATGTTTCTTCTCGGTTTCTGCGCAGGACCTTTTGTCTTTGCGCCTCTGTCTGAGTTCTACGGTCGTCGATGGATCTTCTACATCACTTTTATCGCATACATGGCTTTCAACTTTCTCTGTGCTTTCCCCGCAAACTTCGGGTCGCTTCTCGTTGGAAGATTCTTAGCTGGAGTCTTTATCTCTGCTCCTCTGAGCACCACTCCCGGTGTCCTAGTCGATCTTTGGGACCCTATCGAGCGAGGAAATGCCACTGGAATCTTTAGCCTGGCTTCTTGGGTCGGCCCCTCGCTTGGGCCTGTGGTTTCTGGCTTTGTCCAGCTAAAGAAGGATTGGCGATGGGGCATGTACTCTGTGCTTTGGCTCGGAGCACTGACCATACTCGTCATGTTCATGATCCCCGAAACGCATGCGCCGACTATCCTTGCCAAAAAGTCCAAACGCGCTCGACAGTCTGGAATTCCTGGGTATGAGAAGTCCGTCATGGAGGGAGAAGAGGACAGGCCGAGCCTGGCCCACGTTTACAAGCTGGCGCTCACGCGACCTTGGATTCTCATGTTCGACCTCATCTCTCTTCTCTGCTCCATCTACACCTGCATCGTATTTACACTCCAGTTCATGCTCTTTAGCATCTATCCTATTGTCTTCCGGGACATGAGAGGCTGGAATGCCGGAGTTTCACAGCTACCTCTGCTCGGCCAGGTCGTCGGGGCTGTCCTTGGAGCTATTGTCATCTTTGTCGACAGCGAGCGGCGCCGAAGCAAGGAGGCGTCCGGAAAGACTCTCTTGCCAGAGGATCGACTTCTCATGGCCATGTTTGGTGGTGTTGCGTTCCCCATCACCATGTTCTGGCTTGCATGGTCGGCCGAGTATAAGTAAGTTCTTTCATTTCCCGTTTCTAAATAAGCAAATGTAACTAATACGAGATAGTGCCGTTCCCTGGATTGTCCCGACACTTGCAGGTACCTTCCTCTCCGCCGCTCTGATGCTGGTCTACGTCGCTATTATCAACTACCTCACCGACACCTACGCCCAGTACGCAGCCTCTGTCATAGCGGCAAACACTGTCGCTCGCTCGGCCGGTAGCGCAGCAGCTCCCCTATTCACGACCCAGATGTTCACCGCTCTCGGCGTCGGCGGCGGAGGCTCTCTCATCGGAGGAGTCGCAACTATGCTCGCCATCATCCCCTTTGCATTCTTCTGGTATGGCGCTCGCATCCGAAGAAAGAGCAAGTACGCCCTCGTCGAGCCTGATCAGATGGATAAGATGGATGAGGAGGCGGATCCTACCGATTACGGTGTCCAGGACGGCGAGACTCAGCACACGGGCGATATGGATGAGCCTGATGCCACCAAGCGCTCTGACGACGCATGATTCACGAACGAAGTTACAACATTTGTACAGTCATGTCCTGTATGGTATGATCAATCTCAACTGGAAAATGGTACGGAATCTTTTCGATGGAGTTTGGGGTTTGCAAAGGCAGCATATATTGGGTTGGTTCTTGTAACACTATCACGCCGAGTGTGAGATTTAGGTTCCAGAGTGGTATCGGTACGGAATTGGTGTCAAAGATGAGTTTTTATAGCACGTTCTAGCGTATTATGGCCAATTTCAACTTTTACCTTATACAACCGAGAAACTGCTGTAATTATTCATGTCAACTTCATGACTAGGTACCTAGGTAGGTATCTGTTCACGACTGATGGTCTGATGGTTCCGCTTAACAGAGGAGAATATGGTTATTAACCTCTTATTAGTCACAGAAGCATTTGGAAGCATAGTATGGTATATCTGATATCACTGGACAACTGCCGACTTATAGTAGCCAATAAGGCTCAGTGATAATAGAGTGCTCCGTACCTTGTGGTTTGACGAGTCAGCCTTACCCAAGTGAACTCTTTGGTCGTAATATGCACGTCATCAGAGTAGCATTCGAGGATCGAATCGCCAAAAGAGATGAACCTGGTGATAGATGCTGAAGAAGATGATGCAGTCAAACGGTGTGGCGGATGCTGTCAAAATGTGGCTGAGCTGGTCATGAACTCTTATCAGCTGTTGCCAACGAAACATTGCGTCACATGTCGCAAGTCAAACTCAAAAGTCAAAAGATGCGAAAGGAAAGAGGCGATTGGATGGATTTAAACTTAACTTTCCTTTCTTCCTCTTCCTGTTGCCGTTCCTCTTCCCGCCCGGCTTGGCTTGACTTGTCAGACTTGTCTTGTCTTGTGGCATGTGCTTGGCCGTTGCTTCTATAGTACACTATTAATTAGCCCCGAGTTTCACAAGGTGACAAGTGTTTCTAGAAGAAAACAACTCATTAAACGTGGCAAAAATCCAGTTCAACGCCACGTACTGTACGTATCGAGCCGTTACCTAATGGCCAATGCAGTTAGATATCCATGGACCCCTCCTTGTATGAGGTAGGACAAGCCTTCCAAGTCCCATCGAGGAGTGACTCCTGAGCCTCAATATAACAACCTTGAGACGATCCCTACTGTTCGAAGCGAGATCTGAAGAGAGAGAGAGAGATATATATATATATATCAAGCTGGGGGACTGATTTCCAAGGTTGACTGACGGTAAAGAGCCTCACTTTGAACAAAGCCCACTGGGGCTTTCTTGATTAACAGGGGAGACCTGGATCCGAGGACACGGAGCCTCCGATACACGTCAAGTTTTCTGTTCTCTATTCTCAGCTACCGCAAGAGAGCGGAGAAGCAAAATCGCTTCATAATTCTATCTCTCAACGTCACGTTTCAACCGCTTCCATCGTCTTCTCGGTATCGCCGGGCGTTAAGAACGTTTTCGCTTTGCAGTGGAAACAAATAACTTGTGGCGCAAGCGAACCTAACTAAAGAAACAAAAAATTGGGCTGTCCAGGCTGTGCTGGTGCTGAAAGAATGCCCAGCTGGCTGTTAGATGCCGTGCCCCAGCGCCCAGCGCACCCCAAGACCCTCTAGTGGGCCCTACAAGGCCGTTACCCCTGTCGAATAGCGTCAGCGCTGTGCGTCCAACTTGACGAGAACCCCTCTTGATTACGTCGTTGCTTTCGCCCCGCTTGTACAGCAGAAGATAGATGGATGTGCCCTTTGAGTGCTGTGACGATGTTCTTTGTTAACGATACAGCCCAATCATCATAGTAAATCATAACACGAAGCCTAATAATCCATCAAGAGAAAAGGCAGTAGCACACCTAGAGGCCTGACCTGAACCGTACCCATTCCTAGGTATTTAGAGTTCCAACAAGGGAAAACCAGTGTCGCCGTTGCTGCCTTTCGTATCCCGTTGATGCCCATCCATCCACCTTCCACCTTCCACCTTCCACCCATTTACCAACTAAGGTAAAGCAGGTTCGGTCATCCACTAACACTCTGCACCTGCCGACTCAACCCACTTTCTTGACTCTGCCTTCTGGCTCCCGCTCCATCCATCCTGTCTGTCCTAGGTTCCTTCCCCCTTGTAACCGTACCAAAGGACCCTGTTTTGCTTGGGAGGTCTTGCGGTCTTGTCTTGTCTTGTCTTGTCTTGTCTTGTCTTGTCTTGTCTTGGTTGTGGCTGGGTTTCTCTTGCTTCTTTCTTAACCTGCTCCTCCCGCCACATCCTGTTTCCTTTTCCTCCTTGCATCGCCAGAATCATTCACATCTGATTTAAAATACAACAACAAACAAACATCACTTATCCTCACGTTACAAAACCCCAAACTACCTACCTATACAGCAAACATCACCTATTGCGTCATCATCAGAATATAGCCATAATAAAGAAACGACACACACCGTCATGTCAAACTACGACCCGTACGACCGGGACTACTCTCGCCGCTATGTGCGAGAGGAACGTCGAGAGGAACCTCGCTATCTCGACCCTCGAGACTCCTTCACCTCAAAGACCCACCGCGAGATTGTTCCCCGCGGTCGCGAGGATAGCGACCTATCAATAGAGGAGGTTCGGCGGGACTTCCCTCCTCCTGGCACCCGCGACATCCGCCGGGCCCGATCAGCTGGACCAAACTACTACGAGGAAGAGTACGAGTATCGTCGCGGCTACGACCCTCGCGACCGTGACCGCGATCACGACCGCCGCTCTCACCGAGGTCATTCCAGCCCATACTATGAAGATGAGGATCGCAAATCGAAACCCAAGGGTATGTCCAAGAATGAGAAGATCATCGCAGCTGTTGCTGGTGCCGCCCTTTTGGCAGGTGGTAAGGAGCTGTACGATCGCCGTGAGGCTAAAGAGGATCGCACTGAAGTCCAGCGCAACCCTCTTTCAACTGCTGCTCTCGCCGGAGTCGGCGCCTTGGCTGCCTACCAAGGCGCTCAATTCTACAACAAGCAGCAGGCTAAGAAGGACCAAAAGGCCAACATGATTCTTCAGCGTGGCCGTGACGGCTATTACAGCGATTACTACTCCGACGAGGAAGACAGCCCCCGGGAGAAGAAGGGCCATAAGAACTTCCTTGAGAGCGCCATTGCAGCTACCGGTCTTGGTGCTGCGGTCAAGAGTCTTACCGGTGGCGGAGACGACACTAGAAGCCGCCGGGGAGGTAGTCCCTCCAGCGAGCGTTCTCGTTCTCATGCAGGTGGCAGCGGTGGCGCCAACAAGATTCAGAAGGCCGCCATGGCTTCCCTGCTTGCTGGTGCCACGGAGGCATTCCGTGTAGCCAAAGAGCCTGGCGGTTGGAAGGGCGAGAAGACAAAGCGCATTCTTACCGCAGCTGCTGGTGCCGCTGCTGTCGATACAGCAACCGATGATAAGGGAGGAAAGTTGGGCCTGGCCGAGTCTGTGATTGGCGGTTTGGTCGGTAACCGCTTGATTCGCGGTTCAAGGAACGACATCGAAGAAGACCACAAGACCGGTCGCAGCCGCTCTCGCTCTCGCGCTCGATCCAAGTCCCAGTCAGGTGGTGGCGGCGGAGCAAGCGGTCTTGCTGCTCTTGCGACTGCTGGCTTAGGTGCTCTTGGTGCAAAGAAGGTCCTGGACAAGTCACGGTCACGATCTAGGAGCCGCGGCGGAAGAGGAAGAGGCAGAAGTGCTTCGTATAGCCCATCTCCAGATCGACGACGTCAGCGCAGTCGAAGCCGAAGTGTCGTTGACAAGGCCCGTAACGGCCTGGCCAAACTCGGTATTGGTGCCGGAGCTGGTGCTGCAGCCGCCGACGACTATCATCGACGCGACCAAGACGACTTTAGTGAGCGCGGTGGCGGCCGTTCCCGTCGATACTCGGACGACATGTACGATGACCGACGACCTGGCAGCAACCGAGATTATTACGACGACGATCAATCATACCGCAGCAAGCCCAAAGAGCGGCGACGAGGGGGACGCTCTGACTACTCGTCCTCGTCATCAGATCTAGGAGATTCTGATGAAGATGAAAAGCGAGCAAAGAAAATGAGAGGTAAGCAACTTGTTACTACTGGCTTAGCAGCTGTGGCCACTATCCATGCAGCACACGAGGTCTACTCTAGTATGGAGAAGAGGAATGCACGACGCAAGGCAGTCAAGGAAGGACGACTGAGTGAGACTGAGGCCAAGAAGCTCAAGACCAAAGCAATCATGCAAGACGCCGCATCTGTCGGCATTGCTGCTATGGGTATCAAGGGAGCCATATCGGAGATGAAGGAAGCCAAAGAGTTGACACAAGAGTGCAAACATTTCAACGAAGAAAAGGCTCGTCGCCATGAGAAGCGAATGCAAAGACGCTTGCATGAGCAATCCATGAGCGACGGCAGGAGAAGAGCTGATAGCTGGGCCCCTTCGTCTCGGCGGGTTGATGGGTACGACTCGGACATCGAGTACGAATACTTTGACCCAAGAGATTATGAGGGTAAACCTAACAGAGGCAACACTTTTCCTGCAGAGCCGTACGGGACAGACACTTACAGGAGAAATCCCCGCAACGGCCTGCCATCTCCCTATTAAGACTTGGCTGTCTTGGGCCATATTGGCTCTATCTCACTTACTCATACAACCCTACAACGTTTAAAATCATGACTAATGACGAAACGACTTATTGACTCATGAGAATCTTGGGTCCTGCTTGCGGCAATGTTATTGGATACATGATAAGGGAAGAAAGAAGAAAACCCGAAAAGAGAAGGAAAAATTATGTGGATATGATCTACTGCGCTGTGCTGCATGGTGTGGCTTTTGTTTCCGCTGCTGAAATTCCCCTGCATCAGATAGATGAAGCATTTGCTTTCTACCCACAACCATTCCCACCTTCGTTTCACACGTGTATTCAAGACAGAGACTAACGACGATGATTGCATAGACCATCGCCGATACTGAGCCAATGGCTCGATCCCTGCATAGCTCATGCGAGACAGGCCGCATGTGCAGAAGCCGAATCAATACCACATCTCGGCAGACCGGCACACGCATACATATTTGTCCAACGATGGACAAGCTGCCTAATCATACTAGATGGGTGGGGCAGAGTCTAGAAAAGTCGTTGAAATGTGTAGGCGAACGGGAGTGGTACGCGCTGACCCGACAAGATGGAAAGAGAGGGGCAGAGAGAAAGGAATGGGAGGTAAATCTGGTGATAGCAAATCACTGTATGCACGATGATGATGGGTGGGAACGCGGATACCCGGCCTCGGGAAGAACGGCTTCATGGGAAGACAGGGGCTTGCAGATCAAGACTCGGCGATTGGATAAAACGCGACGAGGAAACAGAAATAGGTAAGACAAGACCATGTGTTTTTTTTTCGACGGGATATGGCAACACGATACGACACGATATGATGGACGGATGGATGGATGAATGGGCTCTTTTTTTGTTTTTTGTTTTTTTTGTCGTGGATTTTTATATATGTTATTCTGGATATGAGAATACGGTAGTGTTCTTGGGTATTGGATTACCCAGTTCCTTGAACAACTTGACGAATCATGACTTATAATGAACGACCTACTTAGCTTCTCTAAATCAAATGTCTCGTGTCTCTCGTGTCTCTCGTTATTCAGTGGGAAAATGCAGTGAGGGTGTGAGCTACGCTAGGTCTGATGGATCGTGAATGCCAATTTGATTATTTATTCATATCAAGGTTGCATCTTCTGTCTCACCTTTTACGATACAGTTTTCAATCCCTGATCCTGTGCCTGTCGCTCATATGAACAGACCTTTTTTTCTTGTTTCCAGATCTTGCTTAGCTTATGCCAAGACGTCATCATACCGTGACGTCACTTTCAAGCATCCACCGCACTTGCATCGACAACTCAGCCAAATCGCTTTGGTCACGATTTCCAATTATGCAGCCAAAGCAAAGCAACAAATGGAAAAAGGAATACCATGTCTCCCGGCTTTGCCCGTAAGACAGTGGTGGACTTTTGCTGTACATGTTACGAAATCCTCTATGTAGTCTTCCGTCTGCCTGCACAGCACATAGCAGACAGTGATGGGATGATTAATAACCACAAGACAGACAAGTCGAGCTGGTATACGGTGCTATTATTCTGCAAGGGAACAGTGCTATGAAACGGGTGTAGGCTTCTCGCCTTGGTATCAGCAGTTGTATGCTCATGCACCGAGACCTCCCCCTGACTGCTGCTTCCAGCTCTGCGCCATAGACAAGAGATTGGACAGGTTGGCTGCTTGCTTGTCGTCGGCGGGGAAGACATAGTCGATATATTCCTCCCACGAGTCGTCATCGAGCTTTCTCCGTCGCTTCGTCTTGCGTGGCATCTGTTTCTGTACCGCCTCCACATCCTCTGCAGAGCCGTGCGTGCGCTCGAAAGACAACCAGGCGTTGAGGAGTGAAACACATTCTTCCTTGAGGTCTCTGTCTCGCATGCTCTTGTGCGCTCGCTTGAAGACCTTTCGTGCTCGCGCCTTGGCCTCTTCGCTGACTGGCTGCTCCTCGTCGCCCTCTTCCTCCTCCTCTTCTGGGATGTTGATCTCGAAGTGTGCGTAACTGATCCAGACTTTGACGTGGTCCGTCTTCTCGAGAAGGCGCTCGTAAAGATCTCGTGTGCGCTCGTACTCGCCCTCTTCCTCCTCGAAGTCGATGTATGCTTTCCACAGGAGTTCTGGCATATCGAGCTGTTGTTGCTGAACGGCGAGTTCAAAGATAGCTCGCGTACGCTCCAGATCATCCAGGCCGCGCTCGAGCTCCGCAAACTTGATCCATGTCTGGCAGTTGGCTGGATTGTACTCAATGTGCTTTTCATATAGAGTACGACACCGCACAAACTCGAAAAGTTTACGCTCAAGGTCGACGTAGCCGTTGAAGATCTTGTCCTTTGGACACATACCGATGGCGCGACCAAGGAGTTTCCGCGCCGCAGTAAGCTGGCCCTGTCGGATCTCAAAGTGCGCTGCCATGAGCCAGATTTTGGCAAATGTGAATCTCTTGTGTGGAATCAGTCCCAAGCATGTGTTGTAAATCTGTCGTGTGCGTTCGACATCCTGTCCCTCCGTCTCTTCCCA
Organism: Fusarium tricinctum; assembly: GCA_020744515.1. Classification (NCBI taxonomy): domain Eukaryota; kingdom Fungi; phylum Ascomycota; class Sordariomycetes; order Hypocreales; family Nectriaceae; genus Fusarium; species Fusarium tricinctum. The sequence goes on along the minus strand of JAGPXF010000002.1, from coordinate 4,569,376 downwards.
TATGGCGTAAAAGACCCATAGATAGATATACCGCCTCCAATGTCGCTTCTCCTGTGTTGGCGGGACCTGAGCAACAGCCCTCTCGTATATGTCTCGGATCCGATCAGAGTCTTGAGAAGTCTCCTCGAGCTTTGCATAGTCAAACCAGGCATCGTAATTCTTCGGGTTCTCTTTGATTAACTCTTCGTAGTATACTCTCCTCTTGGACAGAACTACATCTTCCACTCCATCCTTGTCGCCAAATTGCTTCTCGAAAGTTGTGTAAGCCTTGTGCAAGATCATCGACCTAGACCGCGGTAGTCGATCGAGGGCGTACTTGTATATCGCACGAGCACGCTCATACTCTTTTAGCTTCGCCTCGAATCGAGCATAGGCGATGAACAACTTTTCATCGACAAACTCGTCGCCTAGCGCCTCTACTGCCTCACCAAAAACTTCCCGCACCTGGTCACTGGTGCCAAACTCTTCCTCAAACTTAGCCCACTTTATCCAATTCCGCGGCTCGGGATGAATCATGGTAAAGGTTCGGAAGATCTCTCGTGCTCGCTCGAATTCGCCGTATCGCTTCTCCAATTTGATGTATGAGCTCCACGCCGCCTCGTCGGGCTGCCATTGCATCCATCGGTCAAAGACTTGTCGTGTACCGGGAATATTACCCAGCATCTCCTCCATGTAGACGTATTTATACCAGAGCTTGTCGACTCGTGGTAGGCGCGCAACGGCGCGATCGAGCAGGTTTCGCGCATGGTTGATATTCCTGGACTTCATCTCAGACTCGATGTACCGAATCCATAGCTGAACATTGTTGGGGTGGGCATCGAGTGCGCGCTCAAAGATGGATCGTGCGCGTGCAAACTCCTTTTGCTCAAGTTCCCATGATGCATATCGCAGCCAGTTGTTCATGTTAAGTCGATTACGTCGCACATAGTCCTCAAACTCTTTTCTTTTCCTTCCCTGGAACTCATGAAGCTCTTCCAAATCAGCAAATCGTTGGGTAGGTGCCTGAACCCCAACTTCTTGTCTGTCAACAGCTTCTCGAAGCAGCTGTTCGGCGCTGATTTGAACAGGCGCGGCGGCCTTGTTCTTGACCCTCGGGGGTCCTCTTGATGATTCCATCGTGAAATACTCGGGTCTCTCACAACTCTCTCGATAGGATCGAATTTGCGAAGCCGATATCGCTGATGCAAAACAAAGTTGGGTGAAGGAGAAGAAACGTGATGGATCAAGTTAAGGAGGGTCAAGAGCGACGCGACAAGCAAAGTAAGTGCGAGGCTCGAAAAATCAGGGTGTGGCTGACCAATGATAGGTGATCTCTGCGCCAAGTTGCGTGGTCCACTTTTTCTATGTGGCGCTCATCAGTCTCGCATTCGAGATAATATCTCAGCTAAGTTAAATATTTATAGTTCAGGCCTACTCGCCTGCCCGCCTACTCCACGACTTCTTTCGCGACAATCAACTTTATCCATCCACATCATCCTTTTGTAACACGCCGCCATCATGTCGACCGTCGCAGAGGATTTGCTCAACGATTTTGGAAGCTCAGGTGACGAGGCCGAAGAGGAGCATAACGATGGCCTCATCAAGGACGAAGAGACGAGTGGCAATCGCGACGCCATGGAATTGGATGGCGACTTCAACGCTGACGCCGATGTCAAAGATGACGAAGACCCCGAAAATGAACGAAACGACAGAGAAGACTCCGAGGGGAGAAAAGCCAAGGTCGAGAAAATGCAGCTCGGAGGAGTAAAAGACGTCCAGAGCGTAGCAAGTCTGATGCGCACTCTAGAACCAATCCTCGAGGTTAGTACTATTCCCCCATTCCCCAGCCGCTTCAACGGTCGCGTCTTGACGGACGATTCGTTTACATCAGTTCTTTTGACGGACAGCCCTGACCTATTGCCTCGAACGTTACAGAAAATCGCACATTATCGATCGCAAACCGCGACTCAGCACACAAACATTGGAAACATCGAGGACCATCCCGAATACGCTCTCCTGACACAGTCGAATAGTCTCTCAACCCAGATCGATGGTGAGGTCGTATTGGTTCACAAGTTCATTCGCGACCACTACTCGACACGCTTCCCTGAGCTTGAGCGGCTTGTAACGACACCCCTCGAGTATGCCAAGGTGGTCGCTATTCTAGGAAACGGACCGTTGGACTCGGAGAGCATCAAGGCTCTACAGACTTCCACCAACAACCCTCTGGGAATAACTCTCAAGTCTGTTCTCGATGGACCCTCCCTCATGATCGTCACAATCGAGGCTACGACATCAAAGGGACATGATATGACACCGGAAGAGCTTGAGCGCGTTTACAAAGCATGCGATATGGTCATTAGCCTCAACAAGGCCAAGCAAACTTTGGCCGAATACGTGCAGTCACGCATGAACATCTTCTCACCCAATTTGACGGCGCTCGTTGGTCCAGTTACAGCCGCCCAGCTCCTGAATGCGGCAGGTGGACTCACAGGTCTCTCAAAGACGCCGGCCTGCAACATTGCTTCATGGGGTTCCAAGAAAAAGCAGTCGGGGTTGGCTACGAACATTGGTGTGCGGCAGCAAGGGTACCTCTTCAATTCAGAAATGATCCGGGGTATTCCCAGCGACTTGAAGAAGCAAGCCATGAGAATCGTGTCAGCCAAGCTTGTCTTGGCCGCCCGAGTCGATCGTATTCACTCGAGTCCAGATGGTTCTACAGGAGAGGAACTCAAATCAGCGTGCCTCGAACGGCTTGAAAAACTAACAGAACCACCGCCCAACAAGGGACAACGTGCGCTCCCGGTGCCAGACGACAAGCCATCTCGCAAGCGAGGTGGACGACGGGCTCGCAAGGCCAAGGAGGCTCTCGCAATGACCGATCTACGTAAAGCTCAAAACCGCATGACCTTTGGCAAGGAGGAGAAGGAGGTTGGCTACGGCACTGGCGATTCGACTGTCGGTATGGGTATGATTGGACAGTCCAACGATGGTCGAATCCGTGGTATTCAGGTTGACCAACGTACCCGCGCAAAACTTGGAGTCAAGCACAAGGGCTGGGGTGGAAACAGCTCGGTGGGCGGCGCCGCTTCGTCTATCGGTGGCTTCGGCCACTCTTCCAACTTAAATCTGCAGGGACGCGGCCTGCGAGCATCTGGCGTCGGTAGCACAGTCGGATCAGCGACTGGTACTGCGTCGTCGCTGGCATTCACGCCTGTGCAGGGTCTGGAGCTGGTTGATCCCAAGATGCAAGCAGAGCTCAGCAAGAAGCGCAAGGCCGAAGAGGACCGGTGGTTCAAGGGCGGTTCCTTCACCCAAGTTGGAGGATCGTCAAGCGGGAGCGGTTTCAAGGTACCAGATCTTCCGGCAGCCAAACGAGTTGACACAGGATCGACCAAAATGGGACCTCCAGCATCGAAATGATGAGAATTCCATCATGATCCAGGCATAGTCATGCATCACCCAATATGGCGTTGTTAGGCGCAGGGATTTTGGGGATTGTGTTCATCATGGGAAAGTGCAGGGGGACCGGCATGGGAAAGCGAACATTTGCATCATCGTGATCATCGTGATCATCACCATCATCGCCGATGATGTATTGTGCCAGCTCTGTGATTCGAGGAACAGTGTAGTATCACGGCGTTTTACCGTGACAGCTGCGCCAATCAACAGGATGCAAAGAGATTAATTAAATTGGACAAGAAGAAAAACGTGTGGAAATTTCACTAAGGCAGGTGTCAGGCGAATATGGCGTTTCATGAAGAGGATCTTGCAGTACCGATAGCGCAGAAGAATGCTAATGAGAATCATAATCGGAAAAGAAAAGTGTTGTTCTCTGGGTGTATCGACTTGTGTATCCGTAGCTTGAGTGATCCGATACTTGCTACTTACAGTAGTTTGGGTTGTACTGAGTGATTGCCATGGGGAACTCGGCTCGGAATGTGATCAAACCCAAGACCGCATTGTCCAAGTCGAAAACCGGCTTTTGGGGGCTGCAATCGTCTGCCGTACGGTGCGGTGCAGTAACAGACGCCGCAGGTTGCACGTCGCAGGTTGCACGTCGCACGTCGCATGGTACTGAAAGCAGGGCATTGTAGGGTGTTGTTACGATTGCTGTAGGGTGTCAAATCTAAAAACCGGGGTCCTCCTCAATAGGTACTCAAGGGAAAGTATAGTCACCAATCTCGATCGATCGACAGTGATCATCGCATTCACAACCCGCATGACCTGTCAACAAAAACATGGTCGCAGCATATTGGTACACTTTTCTCTCTGAAGGATTTTTACGTCGCATCACGAGAGGCCCTTTGTCCCTTCTATCATACAATGCATTTAGGCTCGGTTGGTGTTCCTAGGTTCCGAGACGTTAAGGACGGCACCACCGTTTGTGCGCCGTTCAAGTGCTAAGCAAATGTCGTGGTAGACTATCGACATGGCAATGCAATGAATGCCATGTGAGTGAGTTATAGATGTAGGGTAAACGCTGCTATCGCCAGTCGGCGTACAAGAAACAGCCCTGCTGTTGTCTAGACAAGGGTGTCTTCACACCGCCAGAGACACCCTGTTTCAGAGTATCGAGATGTATGTGAAAGAGCTGTTTCGCTGTACTGCCACCTGATAGAACAGGCGATGCTAGAATGGCGTATATGCAATGTCTCTCTCTGTTCACTTGTCTTTTGACAGTGGGTGTCCTACTAGCTCGCGATGCCAGCAGACCAATACGAAGCTTCAAAGACACTTAGGTTAGCCAGGAGAAGCATAACCGACCGTTGATAGTGGCATACATGGTTGATAGGAAGCCTTACTGTAGTCCCGCTTGCTTTGTATTAGACCGTATGTTATATTAGTACTTACTAGTCTACCCAGTAACGGTTATCTGTACTGCGTATAGCAGTCAAATTGTAACTAAACAAAGACGTTAGCATCAAGCTGAAGAGCCACTCGCCTCGGGAAGCAAAAGAGTTCAACTGATTGCAACACAATCAACTGCTGGGTTATCAGGAAGTATCGTAGCCAAGACCTGCATACATACAATTCATTAACCGAGCTCTAACGGTAGGGAATAAATATTAGAAGCAATGGCGCATGGGGCTCTGCGTGAACCGTCGAAGCTGATCGAAGTTGATCATACCCTCAAAACGGTGATAAGCCGGTACTCTACCGAACGAGGAGGAAGCACTTGCATGATCCAAAGAACACCAGAGAATAAAGAACAATCCCGAGAAGCATCGGCAATGCTCAATTTTCTTTTCTGACCAGGATTGCGACGGTTAGTGACCAACCAAGCCAACCCCCGTCACCGGGCTTGCTCCCACTGGCTGCTGGTTCCTCGTCTGGCTCCGGGGGACTGGTTTGGCGTACGGCTGGTAGCCGCTTGTGCCTGACCATCTATCCCCAAAGAACGATGGGTGCTCTCACCCGGCCGCTTCATTGGTCCCTCTGATGCTCAATGTCCTTAGTATAAAGGCCTAGTGAAGCGACAGAGGGGACGGTATTGCATCATGGCTCAGCGGCGGCGCTGGCAAGGTCCCCTAATTCACTTCTCCACCGGTCACTCGTCTGTCTTGAGTCTTGACGAATTGGCCCCTGCCCGCCATGTGTGCTTTGCTGGAGCTCCGTGGACCTTCTTAGCCTAGAGAGAATGATCGCCGGGGGTCCCTTAAGTTGGACTGATCCCCTGTTTTTGTTCCCTCCGGGCCCTCGTCTCCGGGGCCATGCCTTCACGCCCCTTACCCCCGCCCCTGGCAACCTAGCAACTCAAAGTCTCAAGGCCCCAATACCCTTGAATTACCCTGTCTCAGAGCCCCCCCCTCGGTCGCTGCGGCGGTGGGACCCTCAGAGCCACGCGGACGGGACCGATGAGGCTGCCCTGCCAGGGCATCCGACCAAGAGTTTACCCACACGGGCAACGCCCAAGAAGCCCAAAAGGAACCGATCCCCCTCCCGACTTGAGATCTCTGATGAGCGTCGTTGACCCGATCCTTTTCGATGATTCGATCACCCTCAGTGAAAGCCGATGCGTTCCTCGCTGCCGCCAACCCAGCATACCCCGCTGAAGGGAAACAGAACCCTGACTGAGATTTGTTCGGTGACCAAGGAACTTACATGACACACTCTCAGCTCTCGGTCATCTGCGTACAGTACAGTACTTTTTCTTTGTCCTGGTTTGGTTTTCTGATCAACCAGAAACCTTCGATTTCCCGTCGTCAGGCTAAAAGTTGCCATCACGGTGGCTAATTTTTTTATTAATTTAATTTTTTCTTTCAATTTTTTCTTTCTTTCTGAAACTTGGTCGTGGTCGTGCAGGAGGAGAACCAAGAACACTCCCCGTTTTGGTATTGAGACGGTGCATTCAGGGCAATATCAATACTAGTACTTGATGTCCAGCGCGTCTGGTGGCCACCCCCACAGAGTATATCTATGGTGGCTGTATAGATCAATGCTAGGTCTGGTTTCGTCTTGCTATTCATCTTGGGTTACTCCGACAGCACATTCCCACAGGAGGTATTCTAGCTCCAAATTCCATTAATCCCCATGCAATACCGATGGTGCTACTTACAGCTCAGCATGAAAGAGCACAACCCAGCTTAATTGTGGCTTTAGTGACGTCAGTAGGCGAACAAACTTCTAACCCTCAAAATACCTGGTGGAAGAATAAGGAAAAGTCTGAAAGCTTCAGCCTCAAGACATGGACTGCGTCACTGCGATGAAGAATTTTGAGGATTTTGGCTGGTGATCCGGAGCAAAACGACCGGAGGACTGTTCAAGATCGCTTTCTAGATCGAGGTTATGTTGATGAACTTGGGGTAAACCATCGTGCTCGGTTACAAGAAAACCTGGCAGACGCAACTGCAAGGTGAAAGTCAATCTTGCGATGAGAGAGGGGTGCAAGGAAGCAAGGTAAAGCAAGGTGTGCAACTCAATCCACCAGAACGAGCCATTCAGCTCCAGCAGATGATAGAGGAAACCTCCTCATCGATCAGGTTATCAACCACAGCAGCTCGGCGTGATTGGACGGACGCGCCCATGGAGCCTTCAACATCCCCATCCACTCACTGATGGGGAAAGTTACCACCTGAGCTGAGACTGAGAGGAAGCCAACTCTTCAACAGGGTTCAACAACTGCATTGCCTACCTAGATTGCTACACCCTTCGGGGCCGGGGATTGGCTCCACAGCAACAAAACAAATATTTGCAAGCCTGTGGAAATAGAAGCGATAACTAGATAGAGTTTCGACGCTGACGGACGGAGGGTGGCCGAAATACGTTGATTGGCTAAAAGACAAGTCGAAAGAAAAACCGTTGATCAAAGAGGTCTGGAAACATGCCATTCTGATACCCTTCCAAAGAGTTAAAAATCTGTTAGCGATTCCGGAGGGCTGTGTCTGTTCCGTCTTGATGCGTTACGTTGGCTTGTTGAACCCTTTGTTTTTGTTTTTGCAACGAAAAAATGGATTCGGGTTCGTAGGAAAATCTCTCTCGACTGCTGCAACTGATCACCGTCGAGTACGGAGTAGACTGACTTGATTCAGAAGTGGCCATGTTGCGACTGGTGCGGGCAGTATACACAGCGCAAATGTTGGCATAGAGCTTGTTCTCCACACCACATCCACCTCTCGACTCCCTTGATCGCCAATTTCTCGATCATATCCGATTATTGGCTGAAGGAGTTTTCTCCCCCCAGTCGTAATGGGGACCCTTAGGGACGACCCTGGGAGCATTAGCGTCCAGGGGATTGTCGTCCGTCCCCCGCCGCCTCCACTTCCCTGCTTGCGAAGTTTACAACAAAGTTTGTTGATACCAGCTAAGCAGAGGCAGGCTGAGGGTGCAAAAAAAAAAAACAAAAAAAAAACAAAAAAAAGAAAGAAAAGAAAAAACACGCGTGGATGAAATTGAGAGGAGATCAACGAATTTTAATACGGAAATTATCCTATTTTTTCTTCACCCATAGGGACAGCAGCGCACCTAGAGAAATCTGCGTGTGGTTGACCCACTAACACTCTGAACACTCTGCTCCGAACTGTGCCCGCAACCAGCAACGGGCTTTGGGGTGAGACGAGGACAGGCCCGGTGGATCATGAGGGGCGCGCACGTTCCCCAGAGCTAAGAGTTAGTAAGGCACAGAGGTCTGAAGCTTTTTTGACGTTGCCCGGGAGGGGAAGTTCGTTAACTTCAGCAAGCTGGTGCTGTAGCCTGTCACCATGACGGTGCTCTTTGCTGAATGCCTTGTAAGCCCCCTCTCGTATGTTGCATGGGCACAACGCGCTGGTCTTGGTGCTGAGGAGTAAGCGAACAAAGGGCGAAAGGTGAGCAAGAGGTTTATTTAACTGGCGAGGTACTCTGTAAACTTCAATATCTCGGTAGCCGTTTTTCAGCAATCGATGCTTGATAGGTACGCCGGTCACCAGTCTCCGTGAAGATTTACGATAAACATCTCCTTTCGTTGTTGATCTCCCTTTGAGGTTGGAAAAAAGGGACTTGCAGGGTCCGACCAATGTAGACAACATCCTGGAGGCGTCGGGATTGAGCCCTGCATAAGTGGCAGAAAAAAGTTTATGTTGTACACACTTACTTAAGTCTTGCTCTGGAGTAATCGTGTAACCGTTGTCATTCTCGCAGCATTTGGGGGTCGCCAGTACCTAAGCCTAAAGTCTCTCAGCCGGGGTCCTCAAGATGTCAAGAAACATGGTGGCTTAAGATTAGAAGACAAAAAAAACGCTGATACAGTTTCTGACCCAGCTGAGGCCATACTGCACCTAGTCTTTTTACACCCTCAGTCAGGGACAATTATGTATGTACCAGCCAACCTCTGGCACAGTGGCTTGCTGCTGGTGCTTCAAAATTGACGTCACCATGGTGCGATCAGATCCATGAATGGGGTACGGTGTCTCGGGGTCTTGAGTACTCTCCCACTAGCTCCTCTGATCCGGCTATCCGTCATGGTGACGCCTCAAGTTTAGGGATCGAGATTGCAGTTGGGAAATCAGGGTCCAAGTTCCGGAGTGGTGTTCCGTGGGATAGTACAGTACGTAGAGTAGACACCAGTACTCCGTAGAAGGCAATTCATCAGCTGGGAAGCACTCAAGTTGGTTGATAGTGCTAATGTTGTTTTGAAGGAAACCGCGTTACGCCGCGGCAGCCTCAATGCGGCCGAGTGAGCAAGTCTCGTGCGAGTGCAAGACGGTCCTGAAATATCTGTGACTTATAGCTTTTTCTTGCATTGATAAAACTCGTTTTCGCCTGATCAGACCCAAGGCAAGCCGGTAGAAAGAATCAGGGTCGACTTGCGTCGTATTGTGAGGTAGTAGCGACGAGGGTGCGATGCCCTGTAGGGAAGAGGGCCGTAGCAAAGATAGGTAGCGGACTGAGGTAGAACAGAACGGAGCAAGGTCAAGCAGCGCAAGCAAGTTGAGGTTCAAGAATAGGTACAGCATCCGAGTAGCGAGCGAGTGATCGACATTACCGGAGGTTAGGTACATACTACGTGGGTGAGGAAGCGGTTCCATTTCTCTCAGCGAGACCCCATTTAGGGAATAGCGTGCCCAGGAGCAGCTCCGGTTTAGTGTGAATGTCTAAACCAAGCCACTCCGTACAGAGTGCAGACACCTACAGTACTGTTCCTTGGCGGTTATCCCTCCATAACCCTAGCAGGAGCAACTCCACGAGTAGGATGGGTCCCTGTCGGTTGCAGCTGCTGGCGATGGATGAAGGCCATCAATGCCCTTGTGCTTGTGAGTCGTAGGCTCGTCCATGGCAAGCGACCCCACACCACCGACTGCATGTTTGTCTGGACACTTTGACGGGGAAAGAGGTCATAATGAAAACAATAACACGTATTGATGAATTCAGAGTACTTTGAGCTTGAAGAAACGTAGGGTAAAGACGTCTCACCCTACCTAGCTAGCATATTGACACAGAGGTGATGTCGCATCGTGTGTGTTTCTGTCTTCAACTGCTGCTACAGCTACAGCTACAGCTACAGCTTCCAGTCTAATCATACCTACAAATGCAGTTCCACGTTGTGGCTAGTGACTGGATGTTTTCACTGCTCACTAGCTATTTAGCACCTCCGACCCAAACCGTCTCAGCGGTTGCCTGCCTGGTCGCCTAGCCCTGGCACCAAATTGGTGAGGGGAAGAATGGAGGATGAAGAATGGAGGTAGGAGGGGGGGAGCGGGAGCTTGCTGATGACTCTCAGGGCAGGTGCGTCTTTGGAGAGTTTCCCATGCCAATCCAGGGTTTTTTTCTTCTCAGAACGGGGGGCGGGTCGCCAGGGTAGCACAATACTAGCCACACCCCCACGCACCCCCTCATCCTTTCCCAACTACGTAGTAACACAAGAAGAAGAACACAGCAAAGCAGAAAGGGAAACGCAGAAAGAGGAGAATACAAGAGAGAAGTAGCAGAGGAAAGAAACGAAAAGGTATCTATTACTCTTAACGGCACACCACTACCTGCCGTTAGCGGCAGTACCCATGTCGGTGGCTCAGCAAGTTACCATCGTAACTCTCAACTCAACTCAGACTCGAGGTTTTTTATCGATCTCGATCGATGGGGTTGCGCAAAAATTCCCATGCGTGATTCCCACCCCAATTCTATCCCTTCCTTTCCCTTCTTTTTCTGAGCTGGCCTGTAGCCTGTACGGATACCCTACCGTAATCCGTAAACCCCATAATCCCATCCATAATCCACTCCCCCTAGGCCTAAACGCTCCCCTTGTTTTCCTTTCCTTGCCTTCTCCTTGTGATCCATTTCCAACCGGGTTACTTATAAACTTAACCTCCAGCCATCCATCCATTCATCATTTCCACTCGCTTTGTTTGATCTTCCCTGGCTTCTCACTCATCACACTCTGGCTACTCTCCCACAGTATCGAACTTCTCTTCCTCCTAATAGAGCTGATTGTTATTGGACGGAACATTTCTTCACCTCATTCCATTGTCTTGTATTTACTTACATCTACCTCTCTTGTCTGTGGATTGTCTCTTTGATTCCTCGGCAACCTACGTTATATAAACAACAACATTCACCACCGCCACCACTACCGCCACTACGGGAACTTGCCTGCTTCCTCTGTGCAGTACATGATCTCGACATCAGCCGTTTGCCAACCTTTCTCCATCGTCAACTGGAGACCTGTCACCGCCATCCACAGCCTTTCTCCTCCTTAGTTGCCGCTGTCCAAAACCCCTGTCATCCTGTCAGGTACACGCAACAGACCACAAGAAATCCTTCAGTCTCGTGTTTTCCTAAAAGCGGAGGCATTTTCGAGCTATTGATCCCCTTCGTTTGGTCCCTTGAGTCTAGACAACCTCCGCGACTAGCCATAGCCATCCCGCTATTTAGTCCCGCTACACTCCACTCCATCGGTGCCGCCACCACATCCAGTTCCTGATCAGATCAGTGACGTTCTATTGAATCCTCTCCCTTCAAAACTCACAGCATCCGCAACAATGACGATGCACGCCATCAATGCCGCTGGGCGACGAATTTCGCTCCTTAACGACGAAAGCGCGTGCCAACAGCCTCAACAAGAACAACAGCAACAACAGCGACCGCCTCTGAGCTTTCACTCCAGCTACGCTTTCACTCACGCATACCCCACCCCTGGCAGCAATGCCTCTTCGCCCAACACTCCTGAGCTTCTGCGCTCCGATTCTTACGATTCTCAAATGAGCAACGATCCTTTGTCTCCTCTGACCCCCAACGTCGACTACTACCCTCGGCAACAGGTCATGTACACCATTCCTCAAGACTACAACATGGACGCCAAGCATGCTGCATACTCAGACAGCACTCGTTCAGCCTCCTACGACGCTGAGATGGTCAGCCAACCTCGATCATCGCCAATGCCCGACCGCCCCGGAAAGCGATACCCCTGTCGGTATCGTGATACTCATGGTTGCGAAAAGACGTTTACCACCTCAGGTCATGCTTCGCGCCATTCCAAGATCCACACCGCAGAGAAGGCTGTTCAATGTACTTTTGCAGGATGCCAGAAGAAATTCACACGCGCCGATAATATGAAGCAGCACCTTGAAACTCACTTCAAGGACAAAAGCCGATCTTCCGGTAGCCAGCGCAGCCATAGAACATCCCTAGCTGATGCTCGTCGCAACTCTACATCCGGGCGCCTTTCCGCGAGCCGCACATCCTCGTCTAGAAGCCGACGCGACGCTGATCCCTATCCCCTTCCCACACCCCCGCTGGCCTCGCCCAGTGTCAGCAGTGGATCTTGGGACTTGAGTGGCTGTAACCTACCCATTCTCAACCGCCCCGTCGCAGGCAGGACCCCTAGCGGTCTGGATGCCCTCGCTATGGCCGTCGCATGCCAAGAAGGTTCTGGTATCTAAATGCTAGGTTTCTCCCCCTTAGTATCCCTCCGAAAAAGAAAATCTTTTGGCATTATTCTATTGATAATCTTAATCCTCCGACAATTCCGATCCCCTCACACCATACAGGCTTCCCCCACCTGTCGACCAAATCTATTGGCGCACAATTTTCTCTTTTACATTTTATGACTCGTTTGGTCTACACAGACACAAGGCTGCATTTTCTCACACATGATTGTCTCAATCACGGCGTTGTATGAGTACACACGGAGCAACCCGGATTAAGTGGCGTTTTACGGTTTCGACTTTTTATGGGGTCCTGTACCTTTTACAAAAAAAGGTTTTCTTTTATTTGGGATAGAACAGTGTCGCAAGTACACGAATGGCTTCACGAACGGCTCTCTCTCGTATAGTACACATGGTTTAGATAAACGACGACTGGGCGCGCCCATTGCAAAGGTGCAATTGCTGGGCAGAAAACGCATGGCGCTGGGATTTCACGATTTTATGTTTCCTACCTTTATTTATTTTTTGGCTTTTCAAATACAAGATGGGGGAATGGGCTTGGCCTTCATCGAGAGCTGTTTGCAGCGTCTCTGGGGCTGGGCACAGGAAGGACATGAGTTAGCAACCCAGTACACACTGGCTGCTGCTCCTGTTGCCGCTGTAACAAGACGGCAACATAGTCTGTTACGTATAGTTGTTTTAGTAGGAGATGTGCCATCGCTGGTGCTAGATGGGGCATATGAGTTATACACAATTGATACCACTTTGATTTCTTCATTAATCTTTTACTAATTGTGGTTTTGATGATGATTTGTTGAATAAGGTTATGCGCCGATTGTGTGTTGGAACTCACAATTCCAACTCAGCCCCAGAGCTCGTTCATGTGCACAATCAATCGAGAATGCTCCGCGTGCATACAAAGAGGTACCATATTTATTTCATATAACTGCCTGCGACATAAGTAAGCGATGCTTGTCAACACATAAGTTGTTTCCCGAAAACGTCAGTCAGAAAAGGGAAGAAGTGCTGAGCAACTGGTGATGCTCGAGTATGTACAATTCATTCTAGGCCATTCCCCTTCTCAAGCTAGCCTAGACGATACATGAAAACTCGCCCTTCAACTGAACACAAATGAACATCCACTTCGTAACATTTGCTTTGTGCGTGGCATGCTCTTAGCGGTGAATGGCCTGACGGGGAATCAATAGTTCCATGCATTCGCTTAATACTCATACCCGCCAACGATCTGACAGTCTTAAGACGTTTTCAAAACACAAGTCTCATTATGGGCTTGGGCTGGTTGCATGGGAGGTAAGCGATTTCTTCTTCATATTTTGTTTATATACTTTTCAATCGTCTCATCGTCTAATATCATTATTCAAGTATTTTCATCATCATGCTTTAATTCCGCACCCAGATGGGCCCTGTCACTCCCACAGATCCTTCTTCTCGGCACATAATCTGGCCATCTCCAGCTGCTCGTCTGTTTGGCAGACCAGCACGCGTTGCGAAGCATCCCGTTTGCCGAGCTCCTGAACCACATCCTTAATGGGCTGTTGGTTGCTAGCCTTGTCAAGGGCAAAGCCCAGACAGGCTACTCGGTCGACAACAGCGGATCTGAGCTTAGCGCTGTGCTCACCAATGCCACCAGCGAAGACCAGAGCATCGACCTTGCCCTCGAGGGATACAAAGTAGGAGCCGAGAAAACCGGCAATGCGATCCACAAAGATGTCAAAGGCTAGCCGGTGAGTAGGTTCGTCTGAGTCGGCAACAACCCCGAAATCTGTTGTGCCAGTCATGGACTTCCAACCACTCTCCTTATTGAGAATCTCTTCAGCCCGTGAGATGTGAAGGTGTTTGGTGGATGCAGGAGATAGTTTCCCCACATCGGAGGCATAATGGAAGACGAGACTGTAAGGTTGGCCAGGGTCAGCATGCAAGAAGCTTAACTCAAAAAGAAGACCCTGATTCTACCCTCCCCTAAAGTTCAGGATCTCATGTATGATCTGACAAAAGTAGCATTCCGCCACATCCGGTGGGGTAGGGTTCTTGGTTCTGGACTTTTGACTTGGGGTATGGAACTGAGCTGAGCGTCTTACCTAGGATCAACACTACCACTTCGAGTGGCACCGGGAAGGCCCGCCAAAGGCGTAAGCCCCATACTCGTGTCCCAGCTCTTGCCGCCCTTGATGGCACATGCGCTTGCACCGCTTCCAAGGTGTAGAGCGATGATGTTTAAGTTGCTCGCATCCTTCTCAAGATATTGCGCGACGGATCGAGTGATGAAGGCATAACTGATCCCGTGAAATCCGTATTTTCGCAAGCGGTTGCTCTTTGCGATCTTGGGGTCAATAGGATAGGTATAGATATGCGGAGGTAGGGTTGTGTGAAATTGAGAGTCGAAACAGGCGACGTTGACGGTGTCAGGTAGTGCGTTGATACACGTATCGACGATGCTTAAAGCAACACCGTTGTGAAGTGGTGCGAGGTCGCTGAGTTCTTCAAGATGATGATATGTGTCTTGAGTGATTACCTGAGACCGGTCGTAATCGCCGCCATGGACAATGCGATGGCTGGCGATGGCGATGTCTTTTTTTGATGCGATCTCCTTAAGCTCTTCATCGTCGATGAAAGTCTTGAGAAGGAGATCAAAGGCGTCCTCCTGATTCTTAACGCTTTCAGATATCTCCTTGGCCTTGAACACTTTCTCGCCGCGACGTGTATATGCGAGCGTTGCTGGCGGGGCAGTCAAGCCACCAATCGATGCTTCTGCAATTTGTTGAGGTTCTGCATCTTTGTCTGCAGTATAAACGGAGATCTTAACCGAGCTGGAGCCAGCGTTGATAGCGAGAATGACCTTCATGATCGATGAAGCGACGTGGTGTGCATCGATGGATTGGTGTTGAGTTAGTAGCAGTAACGGGTGCTCTGGCAAAGGGAGCTTGAGCTGAGTTTTATGACCCTCCCGTTATGGCGGTTGCGCTGCATCTCAATGACGACACAGTTCCATGGCCTGATCCAGGCACCGCGGGGTGTTGAGAGTGGTGCGGGGGCTCCGAGTACCCCCTGCCCCCCATGGTCTGCCCACAGATAGCGACATATGTTATAGCCTGAAAATAGGCATATCGATACTCTGGCCAATCCCCCACGGGTAACTACCAATTATCAATCTTCTTTGCCGACGTTTAACTGGTACTTCCACTTTGACAGGTGAAGGATGTGAGCTGTCAACGTCAAACCTTGCAACGGTTGTCACCCCACTTCGAACATGCACCGCAGCATGAGCATGTGGTTCGGCTCAGTGGTGCAACTGGTTCATATTTGCCAGGTATTTGATATGGCATCTGACTCGAAACTGACTCTTCAAGGCGTAGCTTCGGCCGCGTCCGAGGGTTCTGGCACCGAATTGAGGGTATGGTTCGGCCAGCCAGATACCGGTAAATCGGGAGAATGTCCCGGCAAAATCTGCGGCGAGGGTAATTCGAAATGGTTCGGTGGGAAAGGGATGCCGTTGAATTCACGGTCCGAGCTGTGGCAATATAGCCATGTCTCGATAAAACGTCGGTATGCTGACCTGACTGTTAGCTGACATATCGCGAGACAGGTTTAGGGGTTCTGCAAGAATAGCCATCTCCCTTGGAACATTTACACACCTTGGCGCTCAGTGAATTGGATAGCCAGATATCGTATGTCAAGTGTCGGCTGCTGCAGCGATCTTGGCTCTGAGGAATCACTTGTCCTTGTTCGAGAACGCATGCGATGCGGTAGCGAAAAGCGCCGGTGTGACTGCTGGTCCTCACCCGAAGTATGCCGCCGCCCAGATGTATTGAGTCGAAGCTGCTTCGCTCTATCATCTCGTCCACGAAGTTCACCATCGAAACAATGAACATCATATTCTCGGTACTGGCCGTCCGTCTTGTTCGCGCACACACTGAGCGAATGGAAAGTGGTATATCGATCCCTCCACAACTTGAGCCTCTGGATTGCGCCTATTCCCTTTACTTTGCCGAAGCCATCTGTACGACCATGAACATTGGTCCAGACAACGTCGACATCGTAGAAATCGACCAAATCCTTCCTACGCAAATCTCCTTGAAATTGGATAGAGCTTTCGACTGTCGTGAACTCATATCTGATTGTGACGTACTGGTCATGTATACAGATTCCTTCATCGGTCGTGTATCGGACTCGGTGAGGTTCCTGAAATGTAAGATATCGCTCCATATCGGAAGCGTCGTAGTACGGACGATGGCGCGAGTGGAGGGTATGTGGGTGTATGTCAGAGGGGGTATCCGAGGGCACTGAGATGGGATTGAGTTAGCTGACATTGCCTCTGGATAGGACCAGTATCATCCACGCACAGTAGTGTTCGAGAAGCTCGTTCTGGTAGCTGCCTTGCCAGAGCACACGGCGCTGCTCAGAACCGACCACTTCCCAGGGCCCTAGGTAAACGACTCGTTCGTCAGGAGTGTCTTGGAAAAGAATTCTGTGATACAAGTGTCAGTTATATTAAACATCGATCATGCCAAATACAAGGATGATCGCACATTGTTGCTTGGAAACCTGGGGGCCCCAGATCGAGCACCGAGGTTCCAGTTCCCGACCCCTCGGTGGTCGGGGCAGAAATTGTTGATATCCCAGAGGTGGGAGTCCAGGTCGAATCAACTGGACTGACGTACGTCCTTCCGTAGGTTGGTGGACGACCGAGCGACGATGAAGTAAAGGATGAGCCCGAGGACGACATGCTGTCGCTGGTAGCAGTCGAGGGCGATCTGGCTGACCGAGTGGTGGGGACATTCCATGACACAGTCACAACGGCACAGGAGATGCGAACGGTCTCTTCTGGAGCCGTCTCGAAGATCCCAATCACCAACCCTAAAACCGTTGTCAAACTTAAGTTTGAACTTGCTGTAACGGCCAAGTCAATTCCGCAGAAGCTTGTGTTGTCAGAGGAATGGCGACTGGGCAAACTCCTGCCTGTTGAGCCCTGGTATCACCAATGCCTAGGCCGGCGCAAAGGCAGAATCTCAATAGCAAAAAGGCGATACAACGTGGAGGCACCGCGCACACTCAGTCAGGATAGACTCAAGCACTAGGATTGGCAAGGGTAGCTCCGGATGCCCACTGGTGCATTCACCTGCCCCTCTGATACGGCAGCAGAAGACTAGACTCGAAGTCCCAGTACAAAGCTGTCTGGCGTCAGATGCCGGGGTGTCTTAACTTTTCACGAGACAAAGTTGGGGTTCACGTCCATACAGAGATTGCGGAACGAACACCAAAGCAGCCGTAGTGGCAGTGTATGTAGTAGGCAAAACAGCAAGGCAGAGTCAAGAATCGAGAGTCCAAAGTTCAAGATGGAATCCTGAAAGCCCAGGTAACTAAGCCAGACTGTCTTTCGTTTGTCCATAAAACAACTGCAGGCCAGCATCATCCATCGCAAATCGTCGGCAAGGTAGATGGACGCGGTCGATTTCCACGGTCATGGAACGATGGGCATGTCGGTCTTGAATTGTGTCCGAGTACAAACGTTTGGACCCGCGTCGGTCGGCAACTAGCCAAGGCGACAAGGCTAGCCACAGACAAACCGGCACGCCGCACGCTGCCCGTCCCAAAGCCGTGGAGGACCAGTTGTTGCCAGTATGGAGAAGCGCATCGATGGAGGATGTCCTCAGCGCTGGGAGAAACGCAGGCCGTTGTGCAAACTGTGAGCCAAGGGCCGACGCCACATGGGCAGAAGCTTGTCTTCGATTGGTGGTCCACTAACAGCGGGAGCATCGAGCACGGGGGTCCACGCGACGTTCTAATGGGCTGCCATACGCAAGAAAGCTTGGGTCTCGTGGGGCTCTTGTAATGAATTTGCTTTTGCTGGCTACCTAGCAGCTGCAGATATGATATGTTATTGAAGCTAGGCCAAGCTCCAACTAATGATTCCGACTGTTTGGACAGCCAGTCGTTATTGTTTGATCATTCCGCAGCCATTAGGATCGCATCGCCTGTTTAATGGCGAGAGGATGCCACCGAATCTGGTCGTTGCTCGCCTTCTTGGGGGCTCAGTTCGCGACATAAAGCTGCAGAGACCCACGTCGAGCTGGGAAGCGCCGTGGAGCTAAGCAAGCCGCTGTACGGAGTACAATTGCGGTATCCACCTCCCGAGGCACGCATTGAGTCTTCGGAGGAAAATTGTACGGATACATACTGGTGGGTTCAGAGCCTCCAATGTCCCTCCCTGGTCAGCATCGCAGCATTGGACTCTTGGAGCATGGTATCTTTATCTGTCAAGCATACCAGAGAACGCGGGGAGACAGATGTTTCAAGGTTGACTGGGGAAAACATAAAGAGCGATTGCTTGATATGGAAGATTGACATGGAGGTCGTCCTATCCCCATACCCATTAGGTAGGTGGATCGTATCTGAGTAGAGGGATCTGTCAGGTCGTGTAAGTGCAGATTGAAAGAGATTTGGCCAGGGCACCCTATTACAGTATATTTCCATGTGTTGTAATGCAGAGAATAGAGCCTCTAGAGCCTATCCTAAGTGCTTTCGTACGAATCCACTGAGTTGGCCATGACGATGAATATATGCAATATTGACTTGGATCATGTCTGTAAGGGAGGTTGCAAGGTCGATTGACGGGACAGTATGGAGGTCCTTATTCACCAGTGACAGTTTTGCTTCTTGCAAACAGTTAGTTGATAGCAAAGTGCACCTTCCATGGGAATCTATTAACCTAGATTCGTAGTCTAGACTATCAGCTTGCTCCTTCCCAACGTTAGTAAATAACCATCGCCAACTAGCGACTGCCAACCCCCACGTCTTGCCAACCAAGCTTCAACACCACGTGCCTCTCTCAGAATGTTGATACCCTTATTCCGCTCTGCGCAATGGATACCTACCTCTAACTCCCGGTCTGTATGCCACAGTCGTTCCAGACTCAGGAGGTGCCAAGATTGACCTCCTTTGGGTATTGGTATCTTACCTTACCTTTGCAAGTCGGGCGATTTTCTGCCCACACAGCTCAACAGCTTTGGCTCTGGCTGACAAGGTGGCCCCTAAACAATCGCCGAAGCAGGTCATTCGTGTTTCTGTTTCTAGGTCATCATCGTCCAACACTTCGACCCAAAGGATTGGCGCTTCTATCGACTCCGACTCCGCTAGCCTCTCGAAACCGCCCCCTCGGAGACGTTGTGCTGGCTCCCTACGTCAAAGTCTTGAAGTTCATTTCTCAACTCGATCTCGCGTATATCGGTACCTAAGCTCCGGCCGCGCTTCTACAAGGGTAGGCAATCTTCGAGGGGACTCTGCCAAGTGAAGCCAAGCGTACATTAGCCAAGGGTCCGTCAGTCAGCTCGACTTAAAGGAACCCATCATTGCGGCGTGTGCTTCGCGCACAGTCCTTATTGAACTGAATGCCACACAGTTTTGCGATGGCATCCCACACCATTCGGATTGCGCAGCCTGTTCCAACTTGACAACGACATATCTTTTTGTTATTATTCTTCTGTCTCACTTCTATCAAGCAGAGGCACGGCCATGAAAACTGCGTTTGTATTTTCCGCATTTTTGGGCATTGCTTGTCCGCAATCTCATTTCCTATCTTTCTTTCTAGCCGTCGGATTCTTCTGAATCTGCTCGCTCCAAACGATCCTGTAGCCTGAATCTCAGACCACCCGTTTTTACTGGAACTTTTGCGACGCGCTGCTCATTCCCGTCACAAATCATGCCTCTTCTTTCCAAATATTCGCTGCGTAAGAACCGCGGTTTTCTGGGCTCGGACAGTTCAGCCCTGCCGTCACAAGATGCTCAAGTAAGTCAATGCATTCTCCTATCAAATCTGGCACCGATATCTGCCACATGGGTTTCCGTTTCCCTCACCTTGGTGACCTCGGTTTCTAGAGCTGATGATGGTTTCCTGACAATAGGACCGCCAACAATTACGTTACGAGCTTGATTTAAACTCGTGGAACTTCCGCATCTGGGGTGTTTGCGCCTCGGGCTTTTTAACAGACTCGTAAGATTTCCCGTACACGATTGATGTATAACATCATGGTCAGATCGTCTCCGCCGGCAATCTCATTGACATATCCACAGATACAACCTGTTCTCAACAAATGTAATTCTTGCTTCAATAGCATTTGTTTACTGGCCCAATGGCCCGGAGTGGTCCGGCCTGCTCATCAACTTCTTTACGCTCTTGGGGTCTGTTGTAGGCCAGATCCTGTTTGGCTACCTCGCGGATCGCTATGGTCGAACTCGTCTCTACGGTGTTGAGCTTGTTCTAGTTATCGTTTCTACGATAGGAGTTGCAACTAGTAGTCACGGCTACAACGACCTGTCTTTCCTAGGATTGTTTATCTGGTGGCGTTTTGTCATGGGTATTGGTGCGTAAATCCCAGCCAACACCCAACCTCAACCACAACGACAGATCTTGAACACTGACACAGCATGGCAGGAATTGGAGCCGAATATCCCCTTAGCGCTGTCATAACATCAGAGTGGTCCAGTACACAGTCTCGGGCTACCATGCTTTCCTCCGTTTTCATGATGCAGCCCATCGGCCAGGCTTTGGCGCAGCTGGTTGGCCTCTTTGTACTCCTTGGCTTCCAGCGAACCCACGATCTCCAGGGAATGCGCTGTGGACTTGACAGGCTGCACGAGGAGGAATGCAAAAAGGCGTTAGATGGGGTTTGGCGCATTGTGATCGGTTCAGGTGCTGTTCCTGCGCTGCTCGCCATCATCTTTCGCTTCTTCCTTTTTGATTGTGGCATCTACAGTCTCGAGGTCAGGAACAAGCCAGGAATGGCTCTGGTAAACACTCAGAGAATCTACGGTGCCCCCCAAGGTGGCGGCGTAGAACTATTTCCTGGTGGCGGTATCAACGGACGCTCTATGAGTTCTGGTGCTCGTGGCCAAAACTCTTTTCCGATGGGTCAATTCAACCAGAATCAATCACAGATGGCATACCAGGTAAACTCGCCCGGCGCAAACCATGGTGCATCTTCTTATCGAACAAACGGACTCGGGGATGGTATACGTCATCAGAGCAGCGCTTCGGAACCAGCGATGCCTGTCCAGTTCTCGAGGGAGGACCTCCACAACTACTTCATCCGTGATGGAAATTGGGCATACCTCTTGGGCACAGCAGCAACATGGTTCTTTTTGGACGTATCGTTTTATGGCATGAGCCTTGATAACAGAGGCACTCTGTCAACCATGTGGGCGACGACCCCGCCGACCAAGATCGACGATAGGCTCGAATGCTGGACATCGTCACTTCGTGGGGGAAATTCAACGGTGCCGGATTGGGCCACCGATGGACTTCCGGTTTGGTCGACCGACGCAACACACCCTTGCAACACTATATACGACGTGCTGATCGAACAAACAAAGCAATATCTACTGACTGTCTCACTTGCCTCTATTGCAGGCAGTGCTTGCTTCGTCGTTTTTGCCAACCGTATCCCCCGACGTCAATGGCTCACGGCGTCCTTCCTTGTATTGGCTTGTTTCTTTGTTATCACTGGTTGCGTCTACTATGGCGTCCATCAGAAGAAAGGCGCTCCAGCTACAGTTGTTTTCGTGGCCATCTGTCACTTTATGTTCAATTTTGGTCAGTCAATGAGGTCTCCTCTCTACCTGACAAAAACTAACCCACTTGTCATTAGGCGCCAACACTTTAACATTTATAATACCGGCCGAGATCTTCCCAACTTGCTATC
Source organism: Fusarium tricinctum (assembly GCA_020744515.1). Taxonomy (NCBI): domain Eukaryota; kingdom Fungi; phylum Ascomycota; class Sordariomycetes; order Hypocreales; family Nectriaceae; genus Fusarium; species Fusarium tricinctum. Next base: position 4,547,343 of record JAGPXF010000002.1, on the reverse strand, counting down.
GATGTTTGTGTCACGGTATCTCAGCAGCAGCGGGAAAGCTGGGCAGTCTTGTCGCTGTTCTTGTAGTATTTGGTATAAACAAATCGTACCAGGCTGAGAACCGGCAGGGACTTATCTTTCTTCTGTTTGGATCTGTTGCAGCTGTGGGGGCTATATTCTCTTGGGCATACCTGCCTGATTCACAGCGTCGGGTCGAGTATGACGGTAAGAGTTATCTTGAATCTAAGACACTCGAGGAGCTTGGTGAGGGTCGAGCCAAGGCTCGACTTGGTGGGGAGCTGGTCACGATTGAGGAGAAATGGGATGCTATCAAGAGGAGGAAAAGGGGATCAATGAGAAGTGATCCATCTGTCCCCGAAGGTACTGCATAAGGTTCATAGGGCAACTTGACTGTATAATCATATCTTTATTAAGGTTCTATATAAATATTCTGATAATAACCTAATTAGGAATATATATAATTATAAAAATATATAAACAATCTTAGAATAGGATTTTATAAGATTATGTAGAATAAGAGAGTTGATTATAATTATACATCTTATATAAAGTTTAGAAGAAAGGAAGTTATCATAATTTCTGCCCACCTACTATATCTTGAAGCCCACCATAGGGTGTTGTATTTTGCCTCGTGTATGTGAACTGTGCTAGATATCCTCCATTATGCTTTATCTATCGCAACCCGCCAAGTCCAGCAAGTATATCTACTGTATCCTTATATAATACATTGGTGCTGATCGTGGCTCCTACATTTTCATTTCTCTCAATGGCGTCCAACCACCTCCTCCAACGTGAGCCAGGCGGAGGAGGGGGCCATGCATGGGTAGAGGCTAGAACTCGAGAGAGACGAAGAGCAAAAGGAGCCAAGTGTATATCAACAAGGGAGAGATTCTGCCCAAGAAAGAAAGGACCCTGCGGTTAGGCCAAGTTAACAAACAGATTGCTCAGGGATGGTAACGTCAATAGATAGTAGGCATTGGGAAGTGAACTTCAGACGTACATGTCCGTCGGCAGCTTCAACGAGCGTTTCTATGCCTTTTTTTAAACGATATGTAGCTTCACATCCAAAGGCCGGGTCTTGATTTTGGAGGAAGCTGAAGAAATTAGGGACAATGTGTCGATTGATCTGCCTCTTGTCAGCTACTCTACCCGTCAAGACGATATTGTACTGGTATTACATGGTTGATCCAGAAGCGACAATCGGCTTTCGATCTTGGATCTGTAGGAAGTAGGGTAGTTCCTTGTCCCAGATCCCCGATCTGCAAATTCCCATCAGTATCACAGCCCAGAAGCTAACACGAAGACTCAAATATTCCAATACCACCGCACTCTCAGAGCATGCCCAGTCGCCATGTTTTACAGTAGGAACACAGCTATCGCGATGGTTGGCTTGGAGTAGTTGTGCAGGGCTGTGGAAAGGATCTGTCTCGCAGTATTAGTAGGCCATGCCTTTTGCCTCTAGAGCGATCCATATACGTTGAGAAAAGGGACTGCGATAAGATCAGTACGGTTTATTTATTATACATGGGTTTAGAATGAGATGGGTACCAAAAACTTGCCGCGTAGAGTTTGAAGTCGTTTTCTTTGGCGTGCTTCCTGGCTGTGATGAGTGCAGTACCTGTGGCCTTGAGAGCAGATTTCTACCCAGAATCAAGTATTATAAGCCATCCTCTGTCACTGGAGATATAATTTACCTTTGCCTTTTCACTGCCATACTTCATAATCCCCTGCTTCGCTACAAGTCTCTGCACGCTATTCTTCTTAATTTCGTCACTTCTCTCAAGAGTATGCTTATGCGGTCCAGCCACGCCATCGCCCTTCCCATTACCTCCGTTTCCATTGACCCTCTGTATTGTCCACAGACGTTGTCCCACCAAATCGCCACAAACACCAGCGTTGTCGTCAAACTCTATCTGCGCTCCGGGGAAGTACTCGGTAATTTTGATCTTGACATCGCAAAGATCGCGCTGGCGGGCGCTGCGTTTGCGTTTCTTCTTGTTGGGATCTTCGGACTTTGGTGTTCCTGGGGGACGACCCTTCATCCGACAGTCCCAGTAGTGGGAGATGAAGGGCTTGCGCTTGTACCGCTGGGTTGAGCGATGGGAGTAGACGTTGTCTATGTGTGGGAAGTATGTTTCGAACCTGAAAGTGTCGGATGGCGCTGCTTAATAGTATGGCCGAGTACGGTTACTGTTCGTGTGTGAGGACAATCATATTGTCCACATTGAATAACTTGTCCCGCCATAGTTCAAGATCAGGGGGATCAACGACGATCTTAATACTCATCTGTCCGTTTGACTCTTGAACCTCTTGCTGCTGTCCCTGCCCTTGTTGGCTCGCATGAAAAGATTCTTTCATTAGTGGCGCAGCCGTCGGTGCCAGAATACCAAATTGACCTGGTGTGATGGATGTAACAACGGCAGCGCCATTCTGCGTAGTATGCAGCCGATACAGCTGCTCAACATCAGGAGTAAGGTAGCCACCCGGATTGGGATTGATCCCCGGTGCAACGCGGTACTGCAGTGGTACGCCCGGTATTGAGATTGAGAAAGCCACCGATAATCCGGCCCCGGAGACGGAGCTCGGAGGCGGGGTGTGCGGAGCAGCCATGTGGATGGGACGGCGGTACAGTGGGTCTAGCTCTACCGTTCCGGCCGGGACAGCCTAGATAAACCTACTAAAATGTTGCGATTGGCGCCGGTTAGCACCAAGCTCTCAGGTTGTACCTTCAGCCGTCTAAGTTGCTGCTTTAGGGCGTTGTCTCCGCCGGTTTTCAAAAGGGAGGGGCAGGTGCCATTGAGCCGCATCTGCAAGCTGCTGCACGTCATTGAAAGCAACGAGAGAAAAGACTCCACCACTTCCGCACGGACCATGTCAGCTAACGGGAACAGTCTCCACTTGGGGGAACACAAATTAACATATGGCAAGACAAAATTTCTTCCAAAAACTAACAAAAAAGAAAGCCTCGCAAATCGCTCGCAATCGTGTTATAGGAACAGCCCGATGCGGGGGTCGAACCCGCAACCTTGAGATCGCGTACTCGTAAGAGTCTCACGCTCTACCGATTGAGCTAACCGGGCGTGGCTCTTAATTGATTGATGCCAGGTTAACCAGAATCGCCCAAGAAGCACATGGACGTCCTGGCCATGCCTCCCTCAACTGGGATTGCAACTGATGCAACGTGAATAGTGGCGTTTCATTGTCGTTATAGACCGGGTATCCTCAGAACTGCCTATCCAACCACAGCCGGTATGTCCCTCCGTCATAGAGGCTTCCAATCCATCCATATTGTACAAAATAGCCGTATGCTCATCCCGTATAAACGCCTTTGATCTTTGATACCAATCTCTTGCCTGCGAGGGCTGTTCGCCTCCTCCTCTTCTGTTTCGTAACTCATCACTGAGCCTCGTTCGAGCATACTCTTGATATTGTCCTGGCTTGTAAAATAACTCCGCAATGTAAAACTCCCCATGTCGTATTATTTCAGGTATCCCTTGTTTCCCACGTTCCCAAATCCATGGCATCCATGGGTCCCATATTCATCAACGCCCTCAGAACTCCCTCACCAACCTGGGGTACTCCGGTTTGCCCTTGAATGTCCGCCCACCCATCTGGCATTGTAAACCCACTGTTCTGGTCTAACCCTGTTGGCATGCTGAATCCAGATGTATCTGCAAAGAATCCTTGAGTGTTCCCATCGAGTATGCCCGGGTTCATCAGAGTCTGGTTTGGTGACATAGGGCTTGCGTTGAATGAATTGTGTCCTGATCCGTTCAACTGCCCAGGCGCCAGATGGTTCCGCTGATCAGACCCTGTGCTCGAATTTGGTGTTGGCCGGCTCGATTGCATTCCATCTGGCGATCCTGAAGCATCCTGGCTGTCCCCAGTCATGTCCCCAAAACCCGACACGGCTCGACTTCCTGATCCGTTTTTCTCAAACGTTGCTCCCGAACTGGGTGTAAGGATCGGTAGCTGTTGGTCTGCTGACATCCAACCCTGTGTCCCAAAGCTGCCATCTGTGGTTGCCATCGGTACATCGGGCTCAACAACATCCGGCGGGTTTCTGTCGTCTCCAGTGGGGTTCATAAAGGTGCAATCGTTTCGATATGCCGCTATGCCTTGCATTCCCTCAGGATTGTCACACTTGGCACCTCTGGGTGCTCCTGTGGCGATAGGCTATACCACATTAATTTCAAGTAAAACATGTTTTAGGATTGGACGTACAATTTCGTTGTTGCGTGGGAAAGCGGTCTTAAGCTTAGGTATTCTCAGTGCAAGAGCTTCCAAGTCCACGTCGAGCTGAACAAGGAACGATTCGGTTAGTGGGTTGCGACGCTTCAGCGCATTCATCGCTGAGAGTAAGAATCGTAACGAATCGGCGGTTTGGCTATCATCTGGTCGACTCTTGAGATACTGCACGAATACTCGTGCAGAAACGTATAGACAGAAGGAGATGAACGGGTTAACCTGGCAAGATGTCAGAATGTTCTCTGGGCACAAAAGTCGTGTTTTCTTACTGTTGAAAGATCCATATGGGATATCATGCGCATGATGCTAGCAATCTCATTGGCAGCTGTGATGCATCGTACTTTGCTCTCAGCACTGACCGACGCAGGTAGTTTGTTCTTTTCTGCCTTGAAGATAGCCGCTTGGTGCAGACAGATAGTCGAAGTATGGATGCTCATGTTCGTAAAAACAATATTGGGATTTGATAAGCCAATGGGAAGCTTGAGTTGGGGTGGGAGACAGAGAGATGTGTTGAGAAGTATATTGTCCATCTGACGATGCCGCTTCCAAAAAGGACCGTTAAGGTCGTGGTCGAGATCATCAGCATCGGGGCGATGCAAATGCACCAAGTTCCTGCCGAACAGGCAGGCCATGAGCACGATGCCGCCAAAGGGGGATAACTTGCCCGCACCCATTGGGCTGGTGCATTCTGTTAGTGATTGCGTCTGCTCAGGCCTGCTCATGTTGAAGGCATCTTCTGAAGCAGGAAGATTGGTCATGATGTCTCGCTCATCGATAGTCATAGGCCATCCAGTGCCGATGCTAGCGTAACGATCTTGACAAAAAGCCATCCAGAACGTTCGACGTCGCTCTTCTCGCTCTGTCCAGTCTTTGGGGGGTGCGAGGCATTGTTTTACATCAAGACCTGTCCCGTCCAGTCTATGAAGTCCAGTCCTACGATAGTCAGTATTGAACAAGAGTGTGAGGTCAAGGAATCTCCTACATCTGAGCAAGACGGATGGCAGAGCCAGTATTGATCCAAGCTCGAGGAAAGTACATCATTTTCATCTCATAGGAAGCCAGAAGAGTATGTGTCTGACAATGAGCGATGGAAATCATGTGTTCTCCGTATCCTTTGATGTAATCCGCTTCAACGTACTTCCGTGCTCTTCGGTAGAACAGATCTTTCAAGTCTGCAAACTTATCTGTGATGGTACATGCGAGGGTCCACATGGCATACCGCAAACAAACAGGCGGCCGTTGATTCGGAGCTCTGTAGAAGGTTAGCCACTTTAGCTTTCCGTACAATGTGAGAAACCAACGTACAGATTCATGGCGGCAAGATAACGGTACTTATGGATCATCGGGATAGATGGATGAACTTTCTCAAAGTATATCTGATGGAGCTCATCAATGGTATCTTGAGGCGGCAGAGGTTCCTCAAGGCCTAGGCCAATCATTTCCCACGTGAAAGTGCTACCAACATTATTCATGCCCATGTCCAAGCTGGTGTTGAAGTTGAAGTCGTCCATGGTACCTGGCTGTGGTGACTTATCAGGGAAGTTCCAGTGCTGATCCATATTGTGGTCTCCTATTAAGTTCATGGGCGCGCTCGGAATACTGAGATTGATAGGGGATGCTGTTTGAGGCGGAGCGGCAATAACGTTGATGCTCTTGGGGATATTCTGAGGAGGATCCTGGGTTTTCAAGAGGGTTTCGACTTGTTCTGTAAGGGCGCAGCACGTCAGCAAACGAGGTAGCTGGTAGCAGTTCGGGGAAGAGGCTCACTCAGTCGCTCTTCGAGGGCCTTGACATAACCACGCTTGGGGCCGCTCTTCCTCCGCTGCTCATCGTAGGCGCAAGTGTGGCCGAGGCGAGAACAGGTGCTGCAACTGGGCCGGACTCCATCACACTTGAGCTTGCGCTTCCGACATATCATACACGCCAATCGTTTGGGCTTGGGGACGCTCGCATTGTCGGGGATGTCCTGCTGGGGCGCGACATCATCTCCATCAGCATCGTCGCTTCGGGGGCGTTTGTGGCCGCTCGTGCCAAGCCCGTTTTCTGGCGAATCCGACATCGATAAGTATGTTTGCGTCTTCTATGTTGATGTCGATGGTGGAGGGGCCTTGTCGCAAAATGATTGATAAGACGGCGGGGGTAACGACGTTGAACGGTATGTCACGGTCGTAAGGGTCCGTCCCTGCCGGGGAGAGATCCGGATACTCGAACAAAGGGGCTAATGGGAGTACAATCGGGAGGAGAGACCAGATTTGGTCAACGTCCAGAAGGGAACAATCTGGTAGAGACGACGATATGGGGCATGTAAACGAGACGTGAGATTCAAGTATGGGAAAGTTCACACGGGCGTGAAGTGTAACGGAGTTAAAGACGGACGGGGGCAGGTGGGACCATGGAACCGTGGAACCCCAAAGCTCAACTCAGGGAGCTGCTCTTGGTCTTGGACTTTGGATGGAGGGTGGCTAACAAGGCAGGAAATAACCTTAGCCAAAGTCCAGGCTCTACGGGAGCCTCTAGCTTTAGCCTCTGCAGTGACTACCTAGAGTGACTAGCCTTCTGACAAGCCTCCACTAGGTGGTCAAGGGTGCTTGCCGCGATACACCTGGCTGCCTGGTGCCCGGGCGCCTGCAACATCTAGACATCCAGTAAAACGACACCTGCTGAGGAACCTATGGAACCCGACGCTTGCCTCACCAGGGGCAGCCCTACAACCAGTTACAATGCCGTGTCTGCAGGGGGTTAGGGGTCCTGTCTGTGGAGAGTGTCGAGTGTCCATGTATTGGATTAATAATGTGTGTGCATGTCGTCTTTGATCTGGCATAATGGGCCTAACCTACACCTTGCCGGCTGGGAATTCAACATCGAATTGACAATTGCATATGCATTCGGATAAAATATCGCCATTCTCTATTTATTCTCTGTAGTTTTCTTTCTGCCTTCTCCCACGTACTACTTTACTACGTATGCTCAATTAACAAACATCTTCAATTCTGTACTGGCAACAAATAGACAGAATGGATGGATGACAAATATACCGAAATAGGCATAAATCACAACAGCACCGCCACAATCTCTCGCGCTATTATAAGCATGCAATACCGTTAGGTGGCCGATTGCACTGAACGTTGATATCAAACCTGAGGGTGACGCTGGAAATCTATCAATGGATGTCATATCGCAATACGCAGTTAAGCCAACACTATAGTCGTACATATCCATATCGTCATTCTACTTTATCGACTCTATTGTTACGTCTGAAATATGTCAAATGGGTGCACCCGCTTGATCCCCTTACATACATAGGTTATCCATTGATGCGCCAACTGCTTGACTCGGACATACTCACATTAACTCCACCTAATGGAAGCACTCATCCTTACGACACCATAGAGTCCAACGATGCAAGAACCTGATGCTGTTGTCGCAGTGGTGTTATTTGGTGGCCTTTCACTGCCAGCAACAACTCTTATCAACAAAATACAGTGAGTATCATATGCAGGACTCGTCTCCCTTCACTGGCTGAGCGGCCATGTTATCGTTGTATTACCACTTGCTTGAATATAGTTGGACATTCCCTATTTCAGCAACTTGTCATTTAGATGACCTAAAACTCCAGGCCCCAATACCATCGATGCCATAATATCACCACGCATTTTTTGATCTGGCTCCTCAGACTGACTGGCGGCCTCGGCTTCACACGCTCTCTCTACCGGTAGCCGGTTATCCCGTCTGACACACAGTATCAACCATTCACAACAGACACATCCCATCACGGAAACTTAGCTCATCATGGCTTCGCCCCCAAGTTGCCGTGGTCCAATGACAGTTGTCCTCTGTTCAGGGAATGGTCTGCGAAAGGCCGCTTCACACAAATCCCGTGGACACATGAGCTTGTCGTTGACCGAGGCTCTGTCTGACTTATTTCCTATCAACGTCGACACCAACAATCCGCAAGATCCCCAGGTCGCTGTAGGCAAGGCAATATCGGGTTGGTGCCCACGCAACCACGGGACAAGCTCCCGCTGTCTTGAATGTGTATACGTGGTCTCCTGTCTCGACGTGCGATATCTCTAGACCAGATCCTAAAAAGCCACGAATGTCAGCAACAGTTCCTGATAAAGTCTCTCAAGAATCCCCACCTTCGTCACTGCCACCCACGACGAAACTACCGTCAAAGGTAAAGCCTAGGGAAAAAAGCAGTTAGTTAAACATTCAAGACAACAGCGGATGACAACGCACTGAGACTCTTGACAGGTCCAACCATTCTTGTAATCGTCCTCTGGCAGATCCAATCTGTTGTATCCCACAGCGCAATGATTGAATCCGAGCCACCCGTTGCTAGATAACGCCCAGTTGGCTGTAAATCAGCAGTCAAGCAGGAAGATGTATGCCCGTTAAGCTCATACTCTTCAGCCTCATCTCCATGCTTGCTCTGCAGGACAGGTTCAAAACCCGGATACGAGAGTACCCGAACACGTCCTTCCGCGGTTGTGACAAAGATCTTCTCACCACTCCAGCAGAATGCGATCTGGTTAGTCTGTACCGACTGCTGATGGGTGCTGATAGGCGTGGGTTGAGTCGGCGATAGGACGTAGATGGTGTCTGATTTGTTTCCAACGAGGAGCGAGTTCCCGTCAGGTGCCCAGACTAGAGTGAAGGCATCCCCGAGCCCCTTGACTTCGTTGAAGCATGCTTTGGTTCGCACATCCCAGAACTTTACCACACCGTCGCTACTCACACTGCAGAGTTCTGCATCCTTTGTTGGGTTGAAAGCGACCTTCTCAACAGACGCCGAATGACCCTTGAGCTCTGTCGAAAACTTTACATGAGGCTTCTCGGGATTCCCTTTATTGTTTAGTTTCACAACTGACGACTAAGTTCTCACTGGACTTGTTTAACTTACAGACTCTTAGAGTCTTCTCTGAAGACCCTGTCGCCACCAATGTTCCAAGCGGGTTCCACGCAATACATCGTAAGCTTGATTATCGTCATCAGTAAAGCCCAGAGAAACCATACAGATCTTTCAGGCCAAGGGTACACACCTGTGAGGATTTGAACTCCGTGAGTTGTTGGCGTCGTTGTAAGGTTGACTCCTTAGGCTACCAAAGTAACTAGGGAACTTATCCTTAGATAGACTTTGCCTTGCTCGGAGAACTGGCGCCATGTCGATTGGTATGTCGAGGGGGTTGTTTTACCCAAATTGGTCGATTATAAGCTTGATTTCTTTCCAAGCTGTTGTGCTCAGCTAGAGCCTAGCGGTCAGCGTGCTACAGCAAAGAAGACAACTTTTAGGAGCAATTAATAGACTAAAGCGCGTCGACAGGCATGTAGAAAGAGAAAAGTGAAACTAGGATATAGTTGCAACAAGGCTATGGTCGTGTTTGAAGTCTCGTGTAGGATGTTGTTGGATGGCGATTGGAGTGCTTAAAGTGTACGTTACGTAGTAGGCTAAGATACAGGCCAAAGAATGGATGTCCAGTAAAAGCTAGTGCGGGGCACACATGCCATGCACCTAAAAGAGCGTGTCTTTGGGTGGACCTGACGCGATAATAGGAAACTACCTAGTGTGTGTAAAAAAGCACGTCTGTACGGATAATACCGTCTCCAACGGCAACCATTTTGTCATTAATCATCTGCTGCATATAAACAAGACGCTGAGACTGAGAGCAAGCTATTGTCGACCCACTGCGGCCGCCATAAGGCCCTGTCTGTCAAACAGTCATCGGTATTGGTCCAAGTATTCGTAAGATGTAAACTTCATTCCTGCCCTCCGTGGGCTCCTCTGTAACCAGGTTATGGTATATGTACAATTTTCTATCACAGGCTCTGTTCAAGGCTTTAGCCGAGATGTACAGAGTACAAGAGCCGGAGCGAGTTCTCCTACTCAAATCATCCGAGAACCCTCATGTGATGGCCATGTGTCAAGCTCAACTTGAATCCACCGCCCATGGCCGACGATGTCGTACAGCTTCCATTACTCCCCGTCCAGTGCCCCGTGAATAGGCCGTCTGCACAGCCAACTCCAACCAGCCGAACCAAGTCCTTAACTTCCTTCGCCAGTGACTCCATGCGCCATGTATGAAGACGAAAAGCATGCTTCGGAAAATGTGCAATAACCAGACAATCGCAAACAAAAAAAGTGCATATGATGTCCATATGTCAGACAGTGAGAATATGAATCCAGACCAACCAGGCAAGTGCTTTTGAATAGCATTCCCGCCCTAGTATCAACTGATGGATGTGTGGTATCATGATGGCCCGAAAGGGGTGACCAAAAAAAGCGTCGGTGATCTATTAACGTCATGAAGCGGCGGTACAATTTATTCCAACCGCAAGCCGAATATCCTGTTCTTCAGGGCATCGAATAAGATTTGCCATATAGGCTGCATGTTCTTGTAGACGTTTATGATATTTGGTCGAGGCTCAGATCAATATCAGTGATGCCAAAGAGGACAGCGTTCTTCTTTGCCCATTGGCGAGCAAGAATGGAGGCTGTGTTGTTTGTCAGTGGCATATCTTGAACGCGGCGCAGAGGAAAACGTACCCTTCATGAACTTCTTACTAGCGTACTTCTTGAAGAAGGCCTCGTGGATGACAGGACGGGCGAGGTAATCGACCATAAGGTGGACAACAGGCTCAATCTCATCCTCAGTGTAACCGGCGTAGTAGGCAATAGTGGCGTCCTGTCAATAAATTAGCATGTGCTTGGTGAGCGTGGTTTGTTTATTTATATACCCATTCACCGCGATCAAGCATGAGACGCGCCAAGTACATGGCGCCAGCAGCAACATGGCTAGGGCGGTAGGCCATAAATCTATGGTCGAGGAGGCTGATCTCCATCAAGTACTTGCCGATAGTACGAGACTGGATGTCATAGTTGTCCGCCTTCGAAACTCGGCGGAGGAAGTTCATAGGGTTGGGGTAGCTAAGATCGTAGTTGAGTGTGCTAAGGACAAATCTCTCAGCGCTGAGGATCTCAGCCTCACTGAAGCCATCGTCGGCGATACGCTTGAAGTTCTCGACGTGAGGAGAAAGGACCTCCTCGTACTTGGACGCGATGAACATGGCAGTGATACCCACTAGCTGAAGACGATCAAGCTGGACGACCTTCTCGGACAAGAAGCGGTCAATAACATTAACGGCGAGGAAAAGGGTCTCAGGAAGCAGATGGAAGCGTGTGTGAACCTCAATGAGCCAGTCAACCAAGATACCGCGCGTCTTCCACTCGAGATCGTCTTGGTGGGACATGTACTCAGGGTTGGGAATCGACTTGCACTCGAGGTCGCGTAGGTACTCGAAAATTTCGTTGGCATACTCGGCAACCATAAGAGGGTCCTCAAGATCCTCGCTGTCGAGATCCTTGACACCGGGAGGGTACTCGAATGGCGCGTCCTGGACGTCGACCTTGTCCAATGAGATCTCGGGCTTCTCAACCTCAACCTCCTCAACAGGTGTCTCCGATTCTTCACGATCTTCAGAAAGAAGGTGCTGCTTCTTGGACGGATGCTCGTTTTCGTTGACTGGGGCTTTTAGCTTGGTGTTGGCGGTGTCTCCAAGAACCTTTCGCTTGTTGATAGCCCCAGGGCCGGCTTGGGTCTTGGAGTTGGTTGGCTTGGAACCAAGAGCAGGTCTTGTGGTGGGTCGTGCAGTCTTCTTCTCAATACCGGTGGGCTGGGCAGCCTTGGAGACGAGGCCTTTTGTCTTCTTTCCAGCAAGGCTATCAGTCTTTCCAACATTGCTGACATCGCCCAACGCAGCGCGTTTCCGCGTGTTAGCAGCGGTGGTACCGTTGATTGTGGACTTCTTCGTTTGGAGGGCAGCCTTGGCAGGCAGTGAGAGCTCGTCAACCTTGAGAGCGGCAGCCTGTGCTCTTGTAAGACGCGTCGTACCGTTGTTCTCGTCGTTCTCGTTGCCAGCAAGGCGCGTACGAGTGGCCCGAGCCTGCTACTCAAGTTAGAATGGAGGATCGGACAAGAGACACAAGCCTCTTGATCGCGTTGGAGTAACTCACTGGAGGCATTCTGGCTGTGTAGTGGTTGTTGATGGACTGGATATTTACAAGGGGGTCGTGCTGGAACAGACAAGTTAGTCGACGCGTCGAATAGCAAACATGAAAGAAAACATGGCTGAGATGGTGCTGAGAAATAGACAAACAGCAGTCGAGTTGTTGAGACAATGGATCCGGTGAAGGATTTCGGGTACGAACCTTTGAATCAAGCGTGGTAAAAACACCGTGAAAGGAATGTTGTGAGTCGTGATGTGGAGAGATAGATGACTGATGCTGTATGTTAGTAGGGTGACCCAGCCCGGAGGAGAAGATTGCTGAAGGAAGTAAACAAGAAGTGATGTGAAAGAACAAGAGCAATGGGGAGCATCGGGCGGAGACGATGTTTATGTTGAAGAGTGGTTGTGGTTGTGAGGACGATGAAGTGTTTTGACGAGCGGGTAAGGAAGATGGGTTGTGGAGATCCACCAGAGTAGTGGGTACGTACCCCTACGCGGCTAGACAGGTCGCGTTGCTCTAGGTACGTACGTCAGGCTTTCCAAGCGTGAAAGCGTGATGTTCCACCCGAAAGCAAAGGATTGGACCTTGACAGGAGCAGGGATATGCGAAAGCTCGGGTTTTTCTCAACGACGCATGGAAACGCGCAAAGAAATTGGATACTTACTGAGGCGTGAGGTGCAGCAGGTAGGTACTGTACTCTGTATCCGTAGACCAGAGTAGGTAGGTAAATGTGAGTAATTGAGTACCTAGGGCTGCAAGTGATATAGTGGGGGAGATTGATGCTGATAGCACTCAGACAGGACAACGAAAATAGAATGGATAAAAAAGAATAGCCCTGTAGTGGACCTTGAGACGATCGACGAACAAGTATGGACGGGGATAGAGATGGAAGATTGAGAGAAAGAGGCCCGGTACAACAAGAGAAGAGAGAATCAAAGTCGATGGATGATGGACGGCTACCATTTAGTATGGAGGGGCGGCCTGTATGAGATCAGTAAAACGCGCCTGTGTCCAGGCTCATGTCGCGAAAAGCTGTTGCTAACCTGGAACCTTGGAAAAAAGCTACGTACCTGTTCCGGCTGAAGCCAGTGTTTTTACGGGGCCAATGCCCTGGCAACCGCGGGCCAACCGAGCTATCATTGGCCCAGCCTCTCCTCGCGTGTCGCTTCACCGCGGCACGGGCCATGTGGCAGTTTCGTGAGGGCGTCTGTCACTAATGTGGCTGTGCGCGAATTTCAAGATGTGGCTCAACCACTTTGATCCCGGCACAAAGTTGTTCATGGTCCGAAGAAATTTCAACGACTCCAACAAGGCTGTCCAACGACACCACGGTACAATTGGTGAGCGTCGGTGTGTTTGCGACGGTCCTGGATTTCCCAATTCTTATCTTGGTTTTATTCTTAGATACGTAAGGCTCCTAGGAGGCACTCAACCTCCTCAATCCCCCGAGGTGGTCTCTCGAGCAAGCTTCCTTATCGAAAGGAGCTCCGTTTCCCCTCCAATCATCCGCAAACCACACAAACCGACTCCAATGAAGATCTACTTCTAATACTCTCAAATCATAAAATCAATCGAGACCGAAAATGCTTCAGCTCGGTCTCAACTTCGCTGCAGCGAGGCAGACCGCTGCCCGCTTCGCGCTGAACCGATCCCTGCCTCGAACATATGCCACTATTCGACGTTCCAACGAAACCACTGCCAGCCCGAAAGAACTCGCCGAGAACCCCGAGAGTCAATCTGCCATTCTGCGAGTCTACAAGCCCCGAACACCCGGTGTGAGACATTTGAAGCGACCTATCAACGATCATCTCTGGAAGGGACGACCTTTCCTTCCGTTGACATTCCCCAAGAAGGGTCAGGCCAAGGGTGGACGAAATGTGTCTGGTAGAATCACCGTGCGACATCGTGGTGGTGGCGTAAAGAGAAGGATAAGAACGGTCGATTTTGTTCGCAACCGACCAGGACCTCATCTGGTGGAGCGTATCGAATATGATCCTGGACGAAGTGCGCACATTGCCTTCGTTACCGAAAAAGCCACCGGACGTCACAGTTACATTCTTGCTGCGGATGGCCTAAGATCTGGTGATATTGTACACAGCTATCGCCCTGGTATTCCCCAGGACCTTCTCGATAGTATGGGTGGTATCATCGATCCTGGTATTCTGGCAGCCAAGACCGCTTTCCGTGGTAACTGCTTGCCCATGCACATGATTCCTGTCGGCACCACTGTGTTTGCTGTCGGCTCTGCCGCCAGGCGAGGTGCTGTCTTCTGCCGCAGTGCTGGAACTTCAGCTGTAGTTGTCAACAAGAACGAAGAGACCAAGGACGATGGCACCAGGGTGATGACCGGCAAGTATGTTGAGGTGCGACTTCAAAGTGGTGAAGTCCGACGAGTTAGCAAGGACGCTTGTGCCACTATCGGTGTTGCCAGCAATATTCACCACCACTACCGCCAGTTGGGTAAGGCTGGACGAAGTCGATGGCTCAACATTCGACCTACAGTCCGTGGTGTTGCCATGAACAAGGGTAAGATACAAATATACTTTTTAACAAGGCGATTACTAACATGTACACAGTCGACCATCCTCACGGTGGTGGTAGAGGTAAATCGAAGGGTAACCGACACCCTGTCTCTCCTTGGGGTGTTCCTGTAAGACCATCAAACTTTCACGAGATATACATAGCAGGACTAACGCATCGTTCAGACCAAGAGTGGTTACAAGACCCGTCGCAAGCACAACAGAAACAAGTGGGTTGTTGTGCCTCGACCTCGAAACAACGGAAAGCGCCGAGACAAGGCCAACTAAGGGCATGTCTGGAGGGAAGCGATGAGTTGACGAGTCGGATGAAAAGCACATGCCAAATCGTGTAAGAGTTGGGCGCCAGTGCATTGTATATTATGACGCTGCATTGTACCATATGTGATATTATAGATGAGGGCGTGATGGGCGTCCCAATCCGAGAACCACGTGAGAACGATATTCATTCTTTCCACCTTGTACCAGGGGACAAGATATCGCACTTGCGAGTCTCCAATGTCGAGCTCGTCGCTGTGCGAACTGTGCATTGTACTTTATGATATGCAGCAGGCTCCTAGGCAAATAACCTCAGCCTTATATTCGAGAAAGGAGTGGGAATATTTTAGGAACAACAAATTACGGGTTGCCAGATATATGCATGGATGATGGGTAATAAAGACAGCCAGTCTGCCAGTTAAATCGCTACCGTATGAAATCCGACTCAACACCTAGATGCAACATGAGTCGCGGAGTATAGCCAGGGTCATTGTAGCCCCTGACGAGACAAGAGCAGTTCAAGTTTCACCCAGGTTACGGCGTTTCATTGACCACAAGCAACATCAAGGGTCCAGCATGTGGAACAAAGCAGATACTCGAGGATCCCACACGAAGAAAAGGGGCCTTTTGTTTTGTGTGAATAAGAAGTGTTGATGCGGACTTGTCTATCACCCTGACTCTTGTCTTATCACACCATGAGTTTCTCTCATGAACTCTCCATTTTCACCAAGACTATCGTTCCGAATAGTCCGGTATACGGATACGGATCAGCCAATGGCTTTATTTCCTGGTTTTATTTACGGATACTTGAGAGGACACCGCTTTCCAGAACCCATCAGTCTGCATGCATGTGAACGGTAAAATCGGCTGCTGACAAGCCGATCCTTTTTGCACAGCCTCACATGGCCACATTGCGCAATGGCTGTCTTTTCAAAGTCGATTTACCGGTAGTACATCGTGGTTATCCATGTGCAAGAATTGGTGCCCTTGGGCGACGGAAATAAGAGTTCTTATTCTAGCAATGCTGGTTGAACGGTATGAACAGTTAAAGCAATTATCCATGGATGAATTAAAATGAAAAGCTTGTTTTATGCTGATAAAAAGTACCTGTCATTGACGTTGGTCAAGTGGGCAACCAAATTTAAGGTTATTTGTCACCCGGAACGTTTAATTGGACAGGCAGGTTCGGAATTTCTCTGTCGGGAAGTGATGAACGCAGATCATGGCAAAGCCTGGTCAAGGGGCTTGTTACTGTCAAGGAAGGAGGATCGAAAAGGGAGTAGGTAGAGGAAACAGCCAGGATAGGTAATGCAGTGAGTTGGTAGAGATAGAGATTGGCTGGAACGTACCTATCTCGTAAAAGTGCGAGGGAGCTGATGGGGAACTGCCCCCGTGCCACCCAAGTCGCGGCGTTAGAGTGTTTAATTAGAGGTAGGAGGCAGCTAAAACAGGGCAGATTTGAGACATCGAGCGTAGTGCGTACATAGCAGACAGACCGTCTTGAATCACAGTAGTAGTTAGCATTGTTTTTACTTTTACTTGGAAGCTTGGTTCAAAGTACCACCATGCAGCACGTGACGCATGTTGATGCTCTCAAACGGAAATCATGCAGTGCTACAGTCCAATGTGCTAATACGTTGAGTATCACCCGCAACTCAGACCCTTTGTGGCCTCGTCGACAGTTGGAAAATAACAATTGATGAGCAACGGAATGGACCTGAGGGAATCTCTACCAAGGATCAAAGTGGGACCACGCGAGCATTTCCCCAATGAGACTCCAGCTTGCGCCACTGACGCTACAGGGGCTTCGTCATAGCCTCACCCTCAGGCGGTAGCAGGCGGTATTAGGCGGTAGGTATCTCTACTAGGTACTTTGAAAAACCACGCGCGCGCATGCTCAAACACCAACAAGAGAGAAAAGGCTAGAAATTGTATGAAGATCTTTCGATCAGCACTTGGGGCTTAGCTCTTGGAAGCCTATGCAGGAGATACTCGCGAGAAGTAGTATTTGGCGGCGCATAAACTCTCAAAAGGGTTATTGTCAAGCATAGGTAGCTCTCCTATTCTAAGGCACTGCCCCCCCCCCTGCCGAGCCTCCAGCTGTACCCGTACCTGCACCTAGCAGTGCCGCTGTCCACTGTCCACGTAACCTCCAAATTCCAATTACCGAGAAGCCTTCCCCCAGGATCCCGTCAGCCCCATTTCTTACATCAGTGCCAAACCCCAAAGGTGCTAAAATCTGGCAAAATCATCTGCAGATCGACCCAATTCAACGCTCTCGTTTCGATTATTATAAAGCAAGATTGACGAGGACGCGAGAGACAGAGTATCGCTCATATGTTTGATGACACCCTGTGCTGTTTCGTTCCTTATGCTTGATCATACCTATAGCACAAATCAGATACTCTGCTTCAAAAAGGCACCCTAGACTCGTTGTCTCACGCAAAAACCCACTGCCACTACTGCCTGTCATTGCTTGAGACTGCTGCTACATCGCTTGGCATTGTCTCTGTACCCTTTGCTGGCTCCGTTGGTCGCTCTCCCGCTCGCTCTACGGAGTACCATACTCCATATTCCACCCACACCTCGCCCACACCTCGCCCACACACGCCCTACGCCCTCCCCCAGACCAAGACCAAAGCATTAAACTCACGCTCTCTCTCAAGTGCACGCAGAAAACGGACAACGAAAAACGGGGGGCTTTTTCTCAAGCGTGTGACGACGACAAGCCCTAGAGCTCAAATAAACCACCTTCCCCCCGATTCAGCGCTCGATCTTCTTCCTCTCCCCTCTCTTGGATAGACTATGCATTCCTATCACAAGATGGCCGACTCAGGAATAGGAACACTATCTAAGGGCCTGCGAGGCCGTCGCTTCCCTATTCGGCTTATCCTGTCCTACCTCTCCGACTGGATTGTTTGCTTTCTCTTTGTCGGTATTGGAGGCTGGCTCGACCGTGTTGCGCCTGCTAAGCGACCATTCTCACTTGTTGACCCTAGCATCTCGTACGTCCAGTGTTCGAGGCTCCTAGTTTTATATGCAAACTGACATCATCCACAGATATCCCTTCGCCGAACATGAACTCGTTCCCGCTTACCTCCTCTTCGTCCTCGCCATTGGTGTTCCCCTCGTTATCGTTGCGGTTATCTCTTTGATCTTCGTACCGGGTCCGACTGTCCCCAAGGGGACTCCCAAGAGTCTCATATGGCAGCGCAAACTTTGGGAGCTTCATGTCGGTGTTCTTGGACTTGTTCTCTCGCTGACCTTGTCATGGTTCTTCACCAGCTCTATGAAGAACTTGTTTGGCAAACCTCGACCAGATCTCCTTGCCCGCTGCAAACCCGATTTGAAGAATATCGAGAAGTACGTTGTCGGAGGTCTCCAATGGCAAAGCATGACCGGTCAGCTCGTTTCGGCCAACATTTGCCAGCAGACGGACAAATACAAGATCGATGATGGTTTCCGCTCATACCCTAGCGGTCACTCTTCTACTGCTGCTGGCGGCCTGATCTATGCTTCGCTCTTCATCGCTAGCAAGTTCGCTGTTACTATTCCTTTCGTTATGCCTTCAGCTGCCTCTGTTGCAGGAGCTGCCAGCCACGCGGCTTTCCCCTCTCGCATCAACACCGGTCCTACAGTCGATCCTTACGAGCCCTCGCGCGCCCGTGGTCCTGACGGATCCTTCTCATCTGCACCCACGAAGGAGCGCGCAGGACAAGACACCGCCAAGGTCCAGTCTCTGCGTCGCCAAGCTGCAGCGCCCCCGGTCTATCTACTCGCTCTTGGCCTCGTCCCCTTCGCCGTTTCCATCTTTATTGCTGGCTCGCGCTGGCATGACCGCCGTCACCACGGCTTCGATATTCTGTTCGGCTACCTGATGGGTCTCATTGCCTCCATCTTTGCTTTCCGTTACTATCATTTGCCGATTCGTGCTGGTGCAGGTTGGGCCTGGGGTCCTCGAAGCGACGAGCGCGCCTTTTGGGCTGGTGTTGGACGACACGGATATGCTGGAACAGACGAGGAGCTCGGCGCCTACGCCCCACAGCGTGACACGGGTCTTTCTGCAGATACATCATACCCACCTATGACATCTGCCCTGGCTCAACGAAACGTTCGCCCAGCCCAGGATCAAGAGCCTCGCCCTAGCCAGAACTTTCAAGACGTGGAGCTGCAGCGGATGGATGACTCTGATCGCCTAGAAAATAGGTTCCCTGATAATAGGTTCGCTGAGAGCCGATATGGTGATGCCCATCACCCTGAGAATCGTGTTTAGGAGTTGCGGAGCAACTCAGTATAATGATGGTTGATTTGGAAAGAAAGATATACCACGACAGTATATATCTGTGTAACTCTTTAAGTGTTCCATGTATGGTACGGTATATTCAGGTTCATGGCTGAAAAGGCGACCCATGAAATCTCGGGGCAGGATTGACTTTTTTTTGTGTGTAATGGAAAGCGAACTGCTTGTGGTGGGCAGATAGACCTCTTGATTTTGGCATGACACGATACGAACAATGAAATGATCGCTCTATATTGGTCTGTACTTGATGTGAATTTGTCTTTCAGTATGTCACTGTTCAGAAATCTGTTGCACTGGCGGGGAACAGGTGTTTTGAGGATTATTTCATTTACGGTTCAATTATGCACTCGCTCACCCATAATCCTCGCGACGGTAGGAAAAAAGACGCTTCTTATTGAACAGCTATAATTCAAGAAAATACTATTTGGTACTCATTCGCGGTTTATACCAGCCCTGTCCAGTCCAGCCCAGCCCTCCATGACTTGCCGTTGAACGCCAACCCAGAACCGAACCAATAGCCACACAATCGACAGAATAGCCGTCAGCCGTAACCTTCTCAAAAGTCTCGTAAATGTTCTCCGCTCACTTGGAATATGAGCACTAACAGATCATGATGACCACATTGCGGTTTCTGCCCAGTGTCCAATCGTGCGCTCCCTTGGAATTGTGAATTGACGAGTCTTCTAAAGACCTTCGACGACAGCCATCCGGCCGTCTATGCCCTCAAACTCGAGCTCCTCATCGTCATCATCCTCTTCATCCTCCATCTCTTCACGGAAACCAGTGTCGATCTCTAGCTTGCGAAGCCGACGACGCATCTCGTCGCGCTTGGCGCTCTGCCAGCGAATCAGGGCGGCAGAGGCGTGCACCTTGAAGCCGTAGACGCGGGGGACGTACCGGTCCACGCTCTTGTTGGGGATGAGGGCGGGATACACCTGGAAGAGGATGTTGTGGAACGAGGTGCCAAAGTAGGCGCCGTCGATGGCGGCGTGGCGCGACGATTTGGGGTTGTAGATGTCCTCGCAGCGAGCGCAGTAGAGCTTGACGGGCTTGTGGTTGGGCACATCAGAAAGGCCCATGGGGAGGAGGGGATGAGAGTGACACATGACGCGAGGGCATTTTCCAAACTCCGCTTTCTTATACTTGTCAAGCTGCAGATGTGATATTAGCTAGTCATTCGCTTGCGTGTGAAACCAAAGCTCACGCACCATTTTTGTTAGACCTCTTGTTGTGACGATGTAGCGGGCGTGCACGAGGCCGTAGAGGTGCCTGGCCGACTTCTCAATGGCCTCACGCATCTCATCGTCGCACTCGAGATCGAAGACATCGGTGACGAGATCCAATGCGTATTGATAGTACTGAACCTCGGTGTTGAGACCCGTTAAGTTGAACCGGTCGGTAAGGTAGTCCTCGTCGATTTCGCAGAAGTACTCGTTGCCCCTTGATGAGATGAACTGCGAGGAACCCTGATTAGCATGTGAAACTCTAGGATTTAAAGAAGAGGATCCCCGCGACCTTGCGACCCCGCGCCTTGGTAATATAGTGGCCGATGTTGTGATGACGAGCAGCAATATCAAGGGCGCGTGGCCGTAGTGGGTTTGATATATGCACTCACCCAGTCTCGCCAATAGCTCGTGTAGTCGCTGTCCGACTCGCTCACATAGTCATCCATCATGCTGGGCGCGAAGAGGAAAGAGAGGTGAATAAGTTATCGGCAAGATAGCTCAAGAACGAGCGACCATGTCCCAGACTAAGTAGCTAAGATGTGTGAAGTCGCTAGCTGTTGACAGATGCGCAGCCAAGTATTAAGGCGAGGCTCAAGAGATATTAATGTGCGTAAGGTAGAGGGTATTATCGTAGAGGTCGTATCGTAGCAATTCGTATCGTATGTATCGTATTTTTTTTCTTCGTTATAACCCTGACCTGGTCTGGCTTTGGGCTTTGGCTTTGGCTTTATCTTTGGTTCGAGGGGGGCTTGGGATTCTGGACTTGATGGTGGGGTTGCAAAAGCCGTCTGCGTCTGCTGCGTCTCCATCTGCATTGTCCTTGAACGGGATGGCTATCAGACGATCAGGTAACGTGACCTGGTGGGGAACGTCCCCCAAACCTTGAGCCTCATTCATCAAAACACCATAAAATGTATCGTCACTTGAACAGATTTCTTCCCTTTTAGGTTCATCCACTATTATTTAACCAAATGTATTGATTGAACTGAAATAATTGTTCCAAAATAAAATTATGATTGTTGACCAATGTCATGTGCACAAGATCTCCTATTGTCATTATCACTCATTACCACCCAGGTACTAATTCACCCAAGGAAAAACCACTATTTATTCCACCCTTCTATGGATTATTTCTATATCCGTTCGTCATCGCTTAGGATAGTAATTGGGCGTCATATCAGTAACTTCTGCCAGAACAACACATAAAATATTTCCCAGTATTTAATCGCCCTATACCCATTCTTAAACTCCTTAGCTGTGAAAAGTATAATCCCAACATGCACAATGATATCCAAAGGTCTGGCTTTTTGTCTTAGTTGGCGCTGATCGTCGAAGCGACACTACCTGCATCACTGCCAGACCGTCTATCTGACTCAGAGGTTCCATCCTCATCACCGCTTGTCAAGCCACTTCCTCCTCCGTTTGTTACTCGCGACGGTGGAATCTGAAGCCGAGCTCCTATACTATCCTGCCCCGAATCTTGCTTGAGTGCTACCCCCACCATCTTCATGGCTTCCTGTAACGTTTCACCCGTCTCATCCATGGCTGCCAAGAAACGTGCAAGCTCCTTGCATAGTTCCCAATCACCTTCTCGCATGGCACGGGATAGTAGTCGCACCGACTGTTCGGTGGAAGATCCTAATTCATCCAGTGTGTGCAATATAATGAGGTAACCCCCTGCCGTCTTCAGCGACCCTCTCTGCAGGGACTCTTCGAATAATTCTTGTGACTGTGGGAGGTACGCAAAGAGCGTCTTCCATTGGCGAACCTCAGTCTTACGTGTGCACTGTAGCACAATATCAAGATACTCCTTGAATGAAGACAAGAGGGATAGCACACGAGGTAGGACAGCATCCACAGGTTTGGGGGATGTGTCAACCTCCTCATCCAATACACGATGTAATAATATCTCAAGGCCGTGTGCAAAATACTCAAGTTCCTTGTACTGATGAGCCAAGTTTGAGGCTTCAACTGATCGGCTGTGCCTCAAGTAGAACCGAAGTAAATCTGGAAGTATAAGGTGTGTCTGTTCAATATCAGCTGCTGCATCATGACCACATAGATTGTAAAACATACCCTGATTGCGAAGTGGAAGTAAGAAAAGTTCACATCACGACGTTGGACAAGGTCTGACTCAACCCCCAACACAATTCCCTTTTCCAAGAGAATTGAAAGGGGATAGAAGTCGACAGGGATTGACACCGGAGACGGTGCTTCTTTGCCGGTCTCCCCAGTTGCATCAAGTACTTCATTGATGTCTGGCCAAGCCTTGAGCTCCATTCCATCGAATACCCAGAGGGAATCTTTCAATGCCGGTGGCCCGTTTCGTAGAGGACTATCCTCCAACTGCTGGCTTGCATTTCGCAATGGCTGATCCCTGACACTGGCGTGGTACTCCACGTTTTGTGCAATAACACGCATATCGTACTTCAGCTGCCCTTCTTCATTCAGCGACGGTCGTAGTAAGACCAGCTTTCCGTCAACAAGGAAGATGACCGAAGCAACTGCTACATCTTGAGAAGGGTCGCCATCTGTCAACTGCGTGTCCGGCAAGATCCAACTCAACCCTCGAACTCGAGCCGGAGATCTGACAATGCCATGGAACGCAATCTGGCCCACTTGTATAAGCCGTATCGATCCACCATGGGGTGTAAATATAAAATGATATAGTAGGTTTTCGTATGTGTAAACGAGAAGCGAGTCCTCGCCAGAAGTTGTGACAAGTACCACAGGAGCTGGGATCGACTGAGTGTGGAGAATCTGTGTCGAATCGAGGGCTGTTTCGCGCGAAAACAATCGTAACTCAAATCTTCGGTTGGCCTCTACTGCAGCAACAAGAATGTGTTGGTGCCAACACATGCCGCCCCTGACTTGGAATTCGTTCTCCATAGTTTCATTAGTGAACGTCTTCCAACGACCGCTATTGACACTGTAGTGAGCAAGTCCGCGGCGGCCAGCCACAGCAACATAGCGACCATCCGGGGAGATAACAGTTTGCCGTATTGGCCACTGATTCAAGAGATATGCCGGGGGAACGTTTGCCGTGTGCCATAGGAAAGGCTCTGCTGAAATGCTGGTGAGGTCGGGAACGTCGTAGCCTCTATAGACCATCACACTCGAAGGGGTCTGTAGCACTGTCCGGAAAACATTTGCTTCGTTGTAGCACCCGGTAACGGCATTCTTTGCCATCTCGAGAGTCCATATCGCTTCATGCTTGCGCCCAGTCATGAGGATTTCGGAGCCACCCCCTACCCACGTAGCACAAGCAATCCCAGAAAGCCATTCCTCCCCATTCGCACGCGACATCGTCTCTTCAGATCCAAAACTATGGCTTCCGAGCTTGCCAAACATACTCCAGGTTGACCAGCCCTTCTGAAAGCCGGCAAAAAGGCAGTACCCATCTGGGGAGTAAGTCAAACTTGTAAAAGCTCCAGAGGATGCCGTTGATACAGGAACCTGGTGTGTATGTGAATGAGGGATGTTGCCAGCGTAATCACGTACGGAGTAAACCTGCACAGTGCCATCGCAACAACCAACGGCAATTAGAGAGAATCGTGCATTTATGACAGCCGTAATAGCACGGTCATTTTCACCTTGTGGAGTATGGAAACAGTGGCCTTTGAATAGTCGTTTAGCATCTGCATCATCGGGCTGACTGTTCTCTGCTCGATGATTGTAACGCTGAACCGCATATGCTCGCCCACTACTGGTGATCCACGTCAGTAGGTTCATGGGGCGATCATGCGTCATCTCAACAATGGTCGCCTTCTTCTCAACCCATCCCATGCGACTGATTATCTCGGTTCTTGTCTGTGAGCCGGTACTATCCGGAGTCCATCGTATGCACTGAACGGCAGCAGGTTTCGTTGTTGAAACCATAAGCTCGTCGTCGAGTGCCAGTGCGCTTTCAATTCCGGCGTCGACCTTGATAACCATTCTGAACCGTACACTCAGGTCGCGAACCCCTGGCCCTTCGCCAGCGCCCCATAAGATCTGATCCGGGGGTAATCCAGTGAGGCCTCCGATGAGGCTCTGTCTCCGCCGTTGGACATTGCTGTAATTCGCAAAATGCGGTTTGTATACGCGCGAGTCGGAGTCGGTAGCCAAGGAGTAAGTGATGAGATATCCTTGATCGGTATGTATAACAAGAATGGCAGCATCTGGCCTTAGTAAAAGGTCAACATTTCTGCCATAAGTTTCCAGTGAGTATTCTGATCGGACAACCACAGCGAGAATGACAGCAGGCTACCTCGGTTAGTATTAAGGACTATAGTTACGCCCGAGGCATCTTTCCGGCCTTACTTTGGTCTGCCAGATCGTTATGGAAGTGGCTGTAATAACAGCGAACAAGTTGCCGGAGCGCGAGACTCGCAGCGCCAATATGGGGTCTTTGATGGGGATGCCTCCCGTTTCGGTGCTCTCTGAAGCTCGTGGAGGCTGACTTGTTGCATAATCGTCATGCTCAACGGGTCGAATTCCTGGCGTTATCGGTGTTGGTAGTGGTGGAGAGTCGAGGCCATCGAGGGCGTGATCGCGGGGCTGGGTACTCGAAGGACCAGGCGATGGTGTTAGACTAGAGTCGGAGGGACTTGTTAGGCCATCGTGAGAGACGACAAGCTTGAAAGCTGGAGCTCGACTGCTGCTAGTAGCATGGATGTGTGGTGTTCCAATGGGCCAATACATGGCGGCAGCTTAGCTCCTCAGCCAAGGGCAGCTGTTGAAGCAGATGCGCGATACGTTTGAGGACCCAGCGCTTCGATCGGTAGAATATCGCTGCAGCAGAGACTCAAACATGACCGTGCACGCTATATGGCTCGAGGAATGGTTTCCTGGGCCATTGGCTTATGGTGATGTTTGAGGAGAGATGGTATTGAAGGCTAATGTATAGTGGGTTGTCGCTGTAAGGTAGGTATCGCGGGTGAGCTCCTGGGGAGGTTATCATGGTAAAACCTCATTGGTCGTTTTAAGCTTACATAAGTGGTTCCTTCCGTCATTCCATCCGCGAAGCACTTGCCCTTGACATCTAGGTACTTAGGCTAGGGGTCCCTTCAGTTTCTATGATCCAACATTCCTTTCCATGAGACATCATCAGAATAATTTCTTTGATCGAATACAAATCTATCATTTATTCAACAATAACTCTGCCGTTGTCCGTCTTGCGTGCCATCTCACCAGGTACCCCGATCACTTGCCATGGATTATGCACTTCTACCTATATACAAAAATCAAAGAACCCAGACAAACATGCGTCACAGTCGATTGTACCGTCACTTGAAAGCCATTTTCTGTGAAAAAAAAAGTTCCAAGGGCATCCATGTTGGAGCTTTACACAAGGCCTTGACAAGACAAATCAGCAGTCCTTGAGCACAAGTCCTTGGACCGTTTACCACAGCAGGTAATGCATTAACCATCAGAAATCAGCACATT
Source organism: Fusarium tricinctum (assembly GCA_020744515.1). Taxonomy (NCBI): domain Eukaryota; kingdom Fungi; phylum Ascomycota; class Sordariomycetes; order Hypocreales; family Nectriaceae; genus Fusarium; species Fusarium tricinctum. The sequence continues at coordinate 4,521,342 of JAGPXF010000002.1, read as the reverse complement.
GCCACCGCTTGCTCCTCGGGGGGGTACGAAATCATTCAGAAAACAAGATGCTCAAAACTCAATGGATGTGCACTTGCACTTGCACTGGTACGCGTTTCTGTTGTTCCTGCCCCGGGCTGGTTCCTGTCCTTGGGGAAATATAGCCATGGTCCTAATGGCGTCCAAACCACAAGCTTCCCAACTGCAAAACTTTTCAACATAGCAGAGTTCCACTGTCAAGCGGCATTAAATCTCTGGCCACTAGGCCGACCCCTGCGGCACGCTGGTTTGTGTCGATATCGTGTCTCCTTTGGTTCCGGGTGTGGTCGGCGCAGTAGCAGTGGCCCATTGAATGATATCCATGATCCTACCCAGGTCACGCTCGGAACCAGAAGAGAGCGTGATTACTGAGTCTTTACTGGATGAATGGTCCGAGTAATGGGAGTTGGGTCCAGGCATGAACTTGAAATCCAATGAGCCTACATGGGAGAGAAGATCCAGATGACTTGTGGTAGAGGACAGGTCCCAAGATCGCTTTGCCATTGGTTTGCGCAAGGCACTTCGCGGCTCAGCACTAAGAGACGGAAGATGGTCTTCTTCCTCAGCAATACCACCAGACAGCTGTCTGGTTCTAACTGTACCCGGCATCATCATGGCTACCACGGATATGACTACAGCCATTATCAAAGCATAGTCTCGGAGTCCGGTCACAAGTTCGTCCACCGACTTCGGGTATTCAGTGAAACAACGGGTCCGAGAAATAATGTAACCGAGGGCAATAATCATGGCAACTGGACCGAGGCGGGCTCTGAGATACAGCTGGTCAGCTTCTACTTCCCAAGTTTCGGTTTTCAGCACAAGTCGCCTACTGTTTGAAAGCTGATGCATGGACTAGGATAGAAGTCGACCCAGACACAGCCAGCAACAAGAAGATTCTGTATAATGTCAGATAGAATGTTCATGACAGGGTGCGTTTACTTACACAACATCAACGTGAGGGTGTCGGGGCAGCCCCAAGGCCACTGCAGCACCAAAGAGCGTCCCCACGGGTAAGATGGATACGACATGGCTTACGACTTGCCAAATGCCGCTGTGTATTCTATCGAGCATGAGTTCCATAACGATGGATAATCTAGACCAGAGTAAGTAAAGGAGGTAATGCTTCGAAAATTTACTGTTTGTGAAAATGACACGATGACGGTTCTCGAAACAAACAATGGTTTAAGGATGAGGATTGTATCGCTATGGACGGACTTGCTGGCCGTTGAGAGGGTCTTATATTCATCGGCGCCCAATCCATATTTCGAGGCTAGCGTACCCCCAGACATTGTTAGCACGAATCACTAAAGACTGACGGTTGAGACCGTAGTTAGCCAGACGAGACGAGCCCCTCGTCGCCTTGGGAGGCTCTATGACTGAGCAATTGGTGGAGGGGTCAGTATCAAGTTTACGGATATGAACCTGTCATTTGAGACTATACCAAAGTGGTTGGTTCCATACATTAACAGCCCTTGCCATACTACGGGCCTATTGAGGTTGTCCACGTATAAGGCGAACGAGTTGGTCTAGGTTTGAATTGCGAAGACGCGAACGGGCGAACCACATGAGGCTTAAATGATTGGTTCAGAACATCATCACAACATTGGGGCCGAGTATGCCTTTTAGCCATTTCAACCCAAGACATCGATGTAAGCGTTAGGCAGAAGTGCATCAAACTATCACAGCCTCAAAACCATGGCTATTTTGATGCTGTATCAACAATATTTCCTAAGCCACCGCATGACAAGGTATTTTGCCCGGGATGTTGTCACCTGGCTTGTGGAATTGTAAAGATATCGATTTCAGCCGGGCTATTGCGGCCCGCTTATGTTGTTATCCCAAGCAATAAGGCACGGTCGATTCCTCTCTCTAGAATGATTGACACTACTTATAAGAGCATGCAGGCCCAGTAGTTGCATGCGAGGAGAGGTGAGAGCAAATTGCTCAACTTGAGACCACATACACGAACTTCACCATACAGTTTGCTTCGCGCAAGAGTCCTTTCATCTCATGTCGATCTATTCAAGCGACCCATTTCAGTTATCTGGAAGAGAATCTAGTCAGCATGTATCGCTTGTCCAACTCAGCGTCGACCTGGCCGAGTTACTTCCAGCAAGCGGAAGTGCTTGGGTCATGTCGGAGTTCACGCACCAGATGTACTCGGCCACTCGTCTAGCAGACAAGGTAAGTTGGAACGAGTATGCAGGGTCGTTGGGGATCTCATGCTAGGTCATGATATAGCGAATATGTTGCCTAGACTGCTTTGAAGAGACAGAAACTGACGTCTTGTGGTGGTGCCAGACATGGCCGCAAACAACGGGCTCCGAATCTTTAGTTCGGCTGTCGCAGTGGCAAGTGCTCACAGCTTGCATCATTTACGGATGTTCGGTTGCTTCGTTTCTTCACCGGCGACGTCTTCGGGACTCTAACGTACCGCCCATATTTACAGTGTGTGTAGCTCTTGGTGTCTTAGTAGGGAAGTGCACCGGGGCAGGCATCGACTATATCATGCTGGTTCATGCATCGTGGGCAACATGCCTGGCCATGATAGCATGCATTGCATGTCCACATATTCAGTCACGACTAAGCAAACAGTCTTAGACGACAAGAGAGGAATTTTGGATGAGGGTATGCTAACTGCCCAAAGTTGAGGATTCGAATAGCTAAAGTTATATCGTTCGCTTGATTATTCTCTTGCTTGGAACGTGGCTGGTACGGGCTAGATATATGCCCACTTTACGACTATTATGAACAAACGAGCATGGAAGTCAATGGCGTACATGATTTAGATTGACGAGATATATATGTTTCGAGCCGTGGGCTAGTTACTTGAAACTTGCAACTTCTCTGATTGATCAACGGAATGACCCTGCATCCACCTGCTTATCCTATGTTCGTTATCACTTTGATCCCTGCATGTTCATGCAGAGGTGGAACCGTCTGACGAGCGAGGAATTGACTTCTTATCATTCTGGATTATCCCGTCATGTAAGTAGAAAGGAGACAGACGCGCTAAAGGGTGCCACTAGGCTGTTGGGCGTGGGTGACAATGCAAAGGGCGTGGCCAAGTGCCGATATCGTAGCGACCGTTTGACACGATAACTACCAATGCAACCTGCTACCGCCTTTTGGGTCAGTCACGCGCAACATGACACAGCTAAACAGGCAGGTCAGTCGTACGTAATAGGTAGCTAAATACAGAGTACAATAAAGATATTTGATCTCGTGAGGCGTCAATGACACAAACCCCGCCCCCGGAACCCGGGGCGCCGGTATAGGGTATCCGGGATACAGCCGGCTAAGAGCGGGCGGAGACTGTGAAGCCCGGCACCGGCGACATTGGTGCATGTTGTCCGGGTCCGAAGGGATTATTAAGATAACCCTCCAGATAAGTTTGAAGATCCTCTGAGTTCATTCAAACCAAACAATAAATAACTAAGTTTCTCCTTTAACACCTCAGTGAATGGCTGCATGTTGAGACCATAACTAACAACCAACCCCTCACCTCCACTTACACGAGTATAACCTGATACAGTCCATTTCACCACCAAAGAAACCCAAACAATGTTTCCAGCCACAAGAGTAGCAAGGTTTCGGCCATTTATTCGACATACCCGCATGATTCAAAGCAGCTCCCGACATTCATCAAGCGCTGAAGCTGCCCCGGCTGCCCGTCCAGCACATTATGACACTTCACAGCAGCTCTCAGCTATCGACGCGGTGAAAGAGAGACGGCTCAAGGCGGGAAGACTGGTAGCTGGAGTCGCTGCTGCTTCGGATAGTGATATGTTTAAAGGACCAGTAAGTCCGGACGAGTGAGGGTATATCTTGTTCTAAGCTCATCATTATTGCGCTTTTAGACAACTGGTCTACCCAAATCTAAACGATGGGATAGTATGTACCGAATTGACGTCTCGTGTCAAAGGCTTTGCACTTACACATCTCATAGATCATTTAAGCTACGAGAGTAGAGTGCGAGAACCATGCACTCTCAAGCAGGCAGCTCGCCACATGAAGAAACCGGGCCTCATCTCCCTTGGCGGCGGTTTACCCTCAAGTGAGGTATTCCCCATCGCCGAGCTCAACTTCAAAGTTCCAGTGGCACCCAAGTTTTCAGAAAAAGACACAGAAGAATCTGGCCAGACCGTTTCGATTGGGAAATACGACGTGCGAGACCGCGGAGGTACCTACGACTTGTCCATCGCGTGCAACTATGGCCAGGCTACGGGATCTCCTCAGATGATGAGGTACCTGACGGAGCACACTGAGATTGTATATAAGCCCCCGTACGCGGACTGGAAGGTTTGCCAGACTATTGGAAGCACCGGAGCGCTGGAGCAGGCGCTGCGGATGTTTTGCGATAAAGATCGAGGTGACTCTGTTCTCACCGAAGACTTTAGTTTCTCGACTGCCCTTGAAACGATCGGCCCTCTTGGTGTCAAGGCATTCGGCGTTGAAATCGACGAAGAGGGTCTTATTCCGGAGGCTATGGATGAGCTACTGTCAACCTGGGATGCCAAAGAGCGAGGCTCTCGAAAGCCTCATCTGCTATACACTGTTCCCTCGGGACAGAATCCCACAGGCGCAACGCAGGGAGCTGAGCGACGAAAGTCCATCTACGCCGTGGCCCAGAAGCACGATCTGTACATCATCGAAGACGAGCCGTACTATTTCCTCCAGATGCAGCCTTACACAGGCCGCAATCAACCCGACGTTGCACCACCTGAGACGGTCGAAGACTTTGTGTCGTCACTCATTCCTTCGCTGCTGAGCATTGACGTGGACGGACGAGTGATGCGTATGGACTCGTTCTCAAAGGTCCTCGTTCCTGGCTCTCGCCTTGGCTGGATCACGGCATCGGCGCAGATCGTTGAGAGGTATATTCGACACGCTGAAGTTGCCAGTCAAGGCCCCAGTGGTTTCTCCCAGGTCATTCTGTATAAACTCCTCGACGAGACGTGGGGCCATGAGGGTTACTTGCGATGGCTGATGAATCTGCGATTGGAGTATACCAAGAAGCGAGATGCTTTGTTAGCTGCCTGCGAAGACCATCTGCCTAGCGATCTCGCCAGCTGGAGTCCTCCCGTAGCTGGCATGTTTGTAAGTGATCCCCAAACCGTATATATATATATATCAAGTATCGAGACTGACTAATGTGCCAGATGTGGATAAATATCGACTATACAAAGCATCCCCAAGCAGCAGAGCGAAGTATCTTGGATATCGAAGAGGAGATTTTCAACTCGTGTATCGAAAACGGCGTCCTCATCGCCCGAGGATCGTGGTTCTTGACCGAGAAGGAAAAGGCACCGCCTGGACTGTTCTTTAGGGCGACGTATGCGTCTGCAACGCCTGAGAATATGAACAAGGCTATTGAGAGGTTTGGAAAAGCTGTGAGGGATAGTTTTGGGCGGAAATAAGTGGTGGCTTTATACTGAAGGATCAAAGTCAAGAAGTGGACGACGGAGAATGTTGTGTCGAGAGCCTTTAACAAATAAGTTTGGTATGTTAAATCACACATCGTTGATATTTCAGACTCATATTATACAGATAACAAAGAACTGTACCAAACCGAGAGCGCATAGAAACAAATCATGAAATCATTAATATCCTGAATAAAATCCTCACCCAGACTTCTGAGCTTCCCAGAAAGCAACCTTGACACCCTGGCCAGGCGAGAGTACAATATCCGCCTTGAGAAGAGGCTCCCCTCCATCGATGTCCTTCATCCGACTCTCCACGCGATCGTACTTTTGAAACAATCGACACAGAACATAGCTCATCTCCGTCAGCGCAAACTGTTGGCCAATGCAGATCCTGGGACCGGCGTTGAAGGGGATGTAGTCGTGCGGCTTGGGGTGCCAGTGCGCCCATCTATCTGGACTGAAGATGCCGGGATCGGCGAATGTGTCACTGACAGGGGGATATAGGTCGGCTCGCCGCTGCATGACGAGTGTGGAATATGCCACGGGTGAATCCTTGAGAACGGGGAGTGGCTCGGATCCGTCTGGGCCGCCGCCGCGCGGGAGAGTTGTATCCTTGAGTGCAAGACGGACGTTGAAAGGCACGGCGGGATACAAGCGGAGAGTCTCGTTGAGAACAGCCTTGAGATAACTCATGCTCTTGAGATGCTCATAGGTAGGCGTACGCTCCGTCCCCAATGTCGAGACAATCTCAGTGCGCAGCTTCTTGACAGCGTGGGGATGTCTCCCCAGCTCATACAGAGCCCACGACAGCGTCGCAGCGGTGGTATCTCTCCCCGCGAGAAGAACAGCAATGATCTGGTCACGGAGGACCTTGCGGTCGCGTGTGAAGCCCGCGAGGGAGTGGAGAAAGGTGTAGCCGTGGTCATCCTTTGCCTTGGTGGCCAGCTCCTCGGGACTAAGACGCAAGGCGCGCTCGATGTAGAAGTTGATGAAGTGGTTCACGGTGTTGAGAGAGCGCCAGAACTTATACTTTGGGATGAGGTGACGGAGTTTTCCGGTGCGGGCGATTATGTTTTGGATGCGTTGGACTTCGTTGAAGGCTTCTGCGAATTCTTGTCTTGGTGTGCTGAGTTGTGTACGTGTTAGTGAGATATGCTGATGGGTGTATTATAGAGGCCACTCACGTTAGAGACTTGACATCCCACCCTAGAAGGAACTCAGTAGCAACATCAAGAGTGTAGCGGAAGAATAGATCGCTGATATCAAGTTCCTTGCCATCCAGATTCTCCATATTGACAACTTGATCCTCTCCCTGAAGCGGTCCTCTGTTGGCGATGGCTTTGAACAGCGTCTGCATGTGAGCCTCGAAGCAGTGCAAGTCACTCACACGGTCTCGAGTGAATTGAGGCCTGATGAGTTGACGACTGGTGTGCCATGAAGCACCATCGGTAGTAAATATGCTATCACCCAGGAAGTCCTTCCACTCACTATGAAATGGCTTCCCTTTACCATAGTCACCAAACTGCGTGGCCAGAATAGCCTTGAGGTTTGCTGGGTCGGCGGTGAAGATCATCCGCAGGCCGAGGAGACGAGCCTCGACGGTCCACGAGTTCTGTGCACCAAAGATACCATCTCTCCAGCACGCCAGGTTCTGGTGTTTTGCGGTTTCCATGACGAATTTGGCGACGAGGTCTAGGCCTGGAAGCGTGTAAGTACGGTAGAAGCTGACAGAATAGACGAAGGACTCTACCCCAGGGCGCATATGTTTTTATACGAGGTCCATAGTGACCAAGACGTCTGATTCTTCGATGCTCGTCGATGCGGCTGAAGATGCAGTAGGCTCCGTACGCGACGACGAGGACGATGAAGGAAGTCTTGAGCGAGACATTGTCCAGAAAAGCTTCGACAAGGCCCATATCGAAGACTTCTACCAACGTGATTGAGTTGGTATGAGTTGAAGTAAAACAATCGAGGTTGAAATAGTTGTAAAGTGTGGATATATATCGCTTTAAAAAAAAAACAAGCAACCCACACGAGTCAAACTATCAAAAGACTACCAAGGCGAGGAAGAGCACGGACAGACAAGAAGAATCCACTCGTTTATCAACCGTATTGAAAAGGGCCTGTAAGGTATAAGGTTATATAAAACACCAATTCCCCTCTCTACAGTAGAAGTAGAAACGGAACATGCATACCAGGATACCCATAAGGTCTCCGTTTCCGCGGACTGCAAAGCCATGTCATGTCATGTCACTCGCGAATCTCCTCCCTGAAGCGGCATAGACAAGGCCTTGGTCAACTGAACAGAAACAGGGAGTGTGTATACGAATAGACGAGTAGTAGTAGTAGTAGTCTAGTAGTCTATGTATTGGTGGGGAGGGAGTTTTTCCCCATTTCTGCATGATATGGGCGGGGTAAAATCAGGGGTTAATTCCATGATAGAATTGACGTTTTCTAGAAGAAATGCTCCGTATCTTTTGGTGCTACCCAAGTAGTCTGTCTTTGTTTTAGTCAGTTTGTGGATAGCCTCACAGACCAAGTAAAGTTCAACGTGGTCGTAGCCACTAACCAACTTTAGATTTTCATACGATATCAATTGCATGTTAAAAAGAGAGAGAGTTTTCTCATGACATCAGAGGAAAAGAGGGAAACATCCTTGTACCCCGTACCTTTAAAGTTAAAGACACGGGCAGGGTTTAAGTTAAGTTGAAGTAGGTAACGATCAGTATACCCGATTCGGTAAACTCCATCTCCAAGTAGTTACGTACGTATATCCATTTGATATTGTAACTACTTTTATGTTATACTTTACGATTGCACATATCAAGACTCAATCGATTTTGGAAACACTACAGTGCACTTCTTAGCCAATCAACATTTCTCCTCCCCCTCCCCGGATTTCTTCACATGCCGAGGTCGACAAAGCCGGTGACGATCAAGACCTCCATTACATCTTGAGATACCACCGTGATACCACCCATACGGGCCCCGCGGCGCTCCGAACAATAAAGAGCACCCAGCAGGCACCAAGAAGTCTGTCTACTCGGTACTCAAGAGACCTACCGCTGCGAGTTTAGCTTGCGAGATCTTCACAAGCATTTACCCCACTCGTGGTAACGTGGTTAATCTTCTTCTTCTTCTTCTCCGGAGCTGGGATTTATCTTGCGGCCCGAAGCTTCGGCCCCGCATTCCATTCCACCCGTGTCCGTTTTCATCAACATAAGCGAGAGCTCGACCAAGACGTAGAATAGTTAATGATTGAGTCTGTTCATGTGTTAAAGCTAAAAATAAAAACACTATATACAGAATAGTAAAACCTTTCATCCGTCAAATTGCGCACATTCAGTGGCATTGCCCTGTGTACAGAATGTCATCTGAATAGGTGAAGCACTAACACCACGTGCTACCATGCGTTCACGGAGCTCAGCCAGTCTAGGTGCAGCGTCGTACTGCGACCTGTTCTGACCCGAGGCGTCAGTCCGGCCTGACCAGAGGACCTCGCCCATCACAGCCGCACGAGGCCACACGATGGTGTCGAGGTTGACGGGGTCGATGGTTTCCGTCCATACCGCCGCCTCACCACCGAGAACAAGCTTGGCCGCTTCCTCCGACAGACCAGCACGAGGATCGTGAGAGTAAATGAGTCGCCAGCTCTTGGTAGGGCCGCACCAGTCGTTGAAGGGGTAGAAGGTCTGGAAGGCCGGGCCGTTGTCAAAGTTGAGCCACTGCCCACGACCGCAGTCAAGGTACTATTGGGTCTCAGTTAGTAAACACTTCTCTCTCTCTCTCTCTCTCTCTCCCCCCATTTCAGGAGTTTATTCGCAACTCACCCAGAAATTGTAGTCGCTGTCAATGACCTTGTGGCCTGCCTCAGCCAGGTCCTTGACAGCACCGCCACCGAGCCAAGACTGAATCACCACATCCTTGCCCAGCGTCATGTTCCACTCAGTAATCATCTCTTCCCACACAAACGGAGTTAATCCAGCGTCGCGAATCTTGCCGTGGGTATAGTCGACAAACTTCTGCAAAAGAGGTGCCAGGACACTGGTCTCGTTGGAACGCACATCAGGATCAAGTCTGGAGTCGTTGTGGTTCAACTCGTCTCCACCAGCGTGGAAATAAGCGCTGTAAGGGGCAATGCGAGGGAAAAGGTCATCAAACAAGGTGTCAAGGAAGTCATAGACGTCGGAGCTGTTCATTCGGAATGCGCCACATGGGGGCTCCTTACACCACCACTGATACGGCTTCTCGTTGTAAGCGACAATAAGGTCCTTGTACGCGAGCTCAACAACGCCAATATGGCCGGGCATGTCAATCTCCAGGATTACCTCGACTCCGCGGTGGATACCGTACTCCTGGATGCTAGCAAGATCCTCGGGAGAGTAGGTTTGGCTCTTGTGGTAAGCTCCCTTCTCAGCCAGCTTGGGCAGGGCGGGAATCTCAAGAGGCCAGGACTGCGAGTCAGTAATGTGAAGATGAAGGCGGTTCAGCTTGCTCCAGGACATGGCGTCAATGGTGCGCTTGATATGCTCAACCTCAAAAAAGTTACGAGCGACATCGAGAAGAATACCTCGGTGAGGATATTCGGGCTTGTCCTCAATTGAGACCGGTGCATGCGGCGTGTACCAGGAAGTGCCAGAGCTGTGCTTGAAGAAGAGCTGAAGAAACGACTCGAGTCCGTGCAGGACACCTGTGGAAGTCTTGGCCTTGATGGAAGCCTTGCCATCTTCAGAGAGCGAGAGCGAGTACGACTCGTCAACTTCACCGGCAAGAGGCTTGAAGGTGCTCTTGTCATCCTCCTCAGTCTGTGTAATTTCAAGCGACTTCACCCACGTCTTCTTTTGCAGATCAGGTTCAAAATCCGAACCGCGCTCTCGAAGCTTCCAGGGCACAAAGTTGTCCTTGAAGATGCCCTGGAGGGCACGCGAGACACCAGCCTGAACAATCTGCTTGCTGCTGAACTTGGAGCCGGCATCAGGCTGGTAGTTGTAAGTGTACGGAACCTGTTCATTAAGCAAAGTTTCAGTATACAGTTGCGCAGTACGGTTACAAGAACCAGAATCGGAACCGGGAAGAGTCCAGCATACAAAGTCTCCATTGTAGGTGATATCGATGGTCTGATCGATGAAGAGTGCCTTGTCTCCAGTAGAAATCTTCTTAGGCACAGGCCATATGGCATCGGCGGGGGTGAGGGCGAAGGCGGCAAGGGCCAGAAGAGCCTTGGACCACATGACGCCGAGATATAGTGAGCGAGTGGGTGAGTGGGAGTGAAGAAGAGAGAATGATATTGAGTGGTAGGGTTTAGTTGAGCTGGGCAAGGGCAAGTGTTTATAAGGAGGCTACTGAGTGGATGTGGATAAGCGCCAGACCCCGTTTAACAAGGCTGAGGACGATCCTTTCAACTCCGCCTGGTACTGTAATATACTTGTTGCGATCCTGGGGGCTTTTGAGCTTATGGGCTTGATGACTTGTATTGGTGCTGAGCGGGGTGAGTTGATATCCTGGGAAGAGGCTGATTCGTTGGAGACGACGTCGAGTTTGTTTTCAATATATATCGGAACTGGGATATCCAATCAATTTGATGCTGGTAGCCATAGCCTGGTGTGGGATAGAGCATATCATGTATGTATGCACATTGTATTGTATTGTATTGTATTGTATGTAGGACAACGTTGGAGCGCAACGTTACGTTACACTACCACCCGAGAGTGCAGCGGCTGCTGTTTGTAGATAGTGAATGCTTTAAATATGAACTTTTGGGCTGCATCAAGCAGAAAGGGGGAAGCATAAAGTAGTCAAGTGATAATTTTATTCCCAATAAACCGAGAATGGATGGAGGCTGTACAATGCTGAAAGTATTTGAATGGGTTAGGTTGATGATTGTTACAAGACAAGGTTGGGTAAGTGGGATCGCCAAAATGGCGTTGCAGGCTGGCAGGCTAACAGGCTGGTTTTAGGCTCTAGCTCCACCAAGGTAGGCAGGCTTATAGCTGGAGCCTCAGCCGACTTCCGTTGACCATGGCAGCTACGGGCTGGGACTGGGATAGGGCAATCGGGAGATAAGTAGCTTCCAGTGGGCTTCCAATGGGCTTGCAGTAGCGGAATAGCGGACGAATCTAATCGTGTAAACGGCAAGCCAGGTGCTATATTTGCGACGACATGGGCAGGTCTAACAGCCAGAAGAGCCTATCAGCTTACTCCTGTCACTGTTGTCAGACGACTGAGCAGATGAATTGGTGAGACTGCATCGCCTTGTACAGCCCCTCAATGCTAATGCTAATGCTAATGCTAATCAATCGAGGGAGTCAAGGTAGCTCGATTCGCTAGAGGCGATGCGAGGCTGGTTTCTTTGCTGCAGCTCAAGTTTTAATGTTACATTAGTTGCTCGCACTGCAGAAAGGGGGGATATTGCCCGCAATATTGCGGTCTAGAATCTCAGAGATTGGACATGATGTGATAGTTGATAGTAGCCGTCTCGGAAGGGATACCAAAGATTATATATGATAGTGAATCGATAGTCAGTCAGCATTTTCTAGTGAAGGCAGTCTGAGAGCTGACTCTTGTTTCATGAAACATTTATGTTAATTCCCACTTATATATCTAGGTAGACTTGATATTAAGTATTACTCTGTAAATTACGTAGCATGGGCCCAAGCTTTTTACCTGCAAGCAAGGTGGCGAGAGAATGTCTCAGTCAACCCCCAACCCCTCTCATTAGAGTAGCATAGATCTTCAACATCCCAAAAACTGAACTGCAACAAAGCAGTTGATGAACTGCAAAAGAGGAGAAATGTAACCTTGAATGATATGGTACGTCAACAGCAAGGATACAAGTACGTCGTTGATACCCCATTAACTGGCTCCTCAAACAAACCCTTTGTTTGTATGTCGCCTTTTGTTCAGTCTGCAAGGTAAGGAAGGAAAGAAACTCGAGTAATTCCAAGCTTTAGAAAACAAAAAAGGAGACATTCCAAAGAATTATACAAGTAGACGTTCTATAAATAGCTCAACTTGGCAAATGGAGTTGCCAAATGTGCAGTACTACAGTACAATACACCACAAGCAATGACATCCAATAGTAAGAAACATACTAACACATCAAAGAGTTGAGGAATCAAGTTCACTGTCATGATTATTCAAAAAAAGATGCATGACTAATCGCATTTGCAATCTATTCCTTGGTCACCGAAGCTTCTGGTTTGTGATAGCATCTCACCTCTTTTGGGGTAGGCCATAGAGCAGTGAATGGACAAAAAGATTTAGGTGTCTTCCAGTGTGTGACTACTAACCTATCAACTACCTACTTAGTAGATAACAGCTCAATCGATAGCAGCAATGCACTGCTATTCAGCCCTTAAGCAGTGACTAAATGAGTGGCGAGCAGTTGCCGGCTTTAGGTTATTACAAACCAAAGGACAAAAGTTGCTCTTATTTTTTCTTGCTCGTACAGAGTAGGTAACTTAGTACTTGTGCCTACGTACTACTGCACTCGCACTTCCAGGAACTAAGATAACAATGACAGATCGCACTGTCACGTGACCCCGCAGACCCAATCTTGACGACTTCTGCGTCTCCCAGGCAGACCTTTGCCAACTCCATCTCCATCTTCAACAACCTTAAAACCTTGCTCCATTGCTGCTACTGTACGACGTCGCAGCATCATCAAATCACTGCAAACTTAGCGACTCGCCGCGCCCACTATTTGCTACATTGCGACCAGTCTCTTGCTCACGCGACGCGGATCATTCTACCTTTTTTATTACCCAGAAACGCGTCTCTGACTGACTGAAGCTTCCTTCACCTCCAATTCCTCCTTTGCGGTGAAACCTTCCGCCACCCAACTACATCAACACAAACCTCACCAACCTATCCAAACCCATCATCGCAACTGCGCACTCCATCACGATGCCCGTCGAAGTCAGCCTTAACACGCCCCTGGCGGAGGCTCTTAACGCCGCCATCCAGCCCAAGCTTGTCGAGGTCGGATGGGGAACTGGTGGTGCCGATGACTCCGCTCTAGCAGAGTATATTATCCTCATGCTCGTCAACGGAAAGACTCAGGACCAAATCGCCGCCGAACTCTCCGGAGATCTGCTCAACCTTGGCCCCGACGACCCCAGCACTCGCGACTTCTCTCAGTGGCTCTTTGAGCAGATCGAGGCCCTCAATGCCCAGTTGAATGGCGGAGGCAACACAGATTCTGGCGCAAACCAGGACGCTGCGACAGAAGGCGAGATGGATACTGACATGAACGCGGGAGATGTATCAGAACTGAATGCGTATGTCATAGCCATCATCCTGCCACTAACTACATTTACTAACTTCAACCAGACCTACTGGCCCACGCTCAATGCGAAACGGCAACCAGCGAGGAGGGCGGGATAAGCGGATGTTCGGCCAGATCAGCAAGGCTATGGATCGACCTGGCGACTCTGCGCTCCATCGTGTTCGAGGTCAATCAGGAAGCGAGCGCATTAACACACACGGTCGCACACCGCCAACCGGACCCCGAACAGGTCGAGGTGGAATGGGCCGTGCTAACAACAACCGCACTGCCAACCTCCAGGCTGGATTGGCCGGTATGGCAGCTGGTGGTCCTCAAGCACAGTGGATGATGCAAGGCGGCCAACCGAACCAGGCCGAGCTTGTTGCCATGTTGGAACAGCAGAACCAGATGATGTTCCAGCTATCGCAACAGCTCATGAACAACGGCGGCAACCAGGGCGGATTTGGACAGCAGCGCCGTGGTGGAAAGCCCTTGTTTGACCGCGTGCAACATCCCGGCAGAGGTAACCACCGCAAGGGTTTCAACGATCGACAAGGCGGCAGCAATACCGGTGCCGAGGGGGAGGGCGAGGACATGGACATGTCCGGCGAGAAGCGCGAAGTGAACCCCGAAGAGACTGTTTGCAAGTACAACTTAAGATGTACCAACAAGGACTGCAAATTTGCACATCAGTCACCTGCCGCCCCTCCTGGAGCTTCGGTCGATGTGAACGACAACTGCAGCTTCGGAGCCGCATGCAAGAACCGCAAATGTGTTGCACGACACCCTTCGCCGGCCGCCCGTCTCGCACATCAGAGCGAGCAGGACTGCAAGTTCTTCCCCAACTGCCAAAACCCTCAGTGCCCCTTCAAGCACCCATCGATGCCTCTCTGCCGAAACGGTGCTGGCTGTACAAACTCCGAGTGCAAGTTTACGCATGTCAGAACAAAGTGCAAGTTCAACCCGTGTCTCAACCCCAACTGCGCTTTTGCGCACGACGATGGACAGCAAGGAGGCTTCAAGGATAAGGTCTGGACTGCTGGAGAGACTGAGCACCCTAGTGAAAGGAAGTTTGTGGATGATCAAGCCGCTGAGGAGCTTATCAAGGCAGAGGACAACGAAATGAAGCAGGAGGCTGATGTCATTGCCTAAAAAGAAGAGAAAGGAACAGGAAACGGGGGAGATATTGATTTAAAAAAAAATCACGATACCCAACGGCCAAAGTCCCTAAAAATGGGATGACGGATACGGATTGATGAAACAGAAGAGGTTGTGAACGAAGGACATGTACTTTTACGGTGGCTTTGTAATGTCTTTGGCCAGGGTAGAAGAGCATGGAAGGGCGTTTTTGGGGTTTGACATCTTTTAAAGTTATTTGGTTGTTTTTTTGAGGCAGCCCAAGTCTTGTTTATTCCTATATACATAGAGGCCGATCAATCAACAAAGAGGCCATCAGATCGCGCATCATGATGCTTCAAAGCAAGATGCGCGAAGGGGAAGAATGCAACCTACAGAACAGGCCCATGTGGCTATCCCTCATTGATAATCTCTATAAATCCCGTGATGTTGTACCTGTGATTATGATCTTATTTACACTTGGCGATTCGATATCGCATCTCTATGTCTACCTTACCTAGTAATTCTTTCTCCGCGGTGTTGATGACGCACACGGAATAATACCGGCTCATGCCACAGGACCCTACTTCAACACTCCACCATCTCCCCATCTTGCTCTTTCTCGTAACATAAACTCAACACCTCGGCCATGATCAATTGATCTGTCGAAATGAGTCGCCGTCGAGCAGAATCCACGGCTGTAGCTCTCTTGAGCTCACCAGCTCGCTCACCAGCTAAATCCCACCTGCAACTGCCCCTCCGTCGCCTCAATGGTTTCCGCGGCCTCAGCACCTGCTCGGCCTTCACTCGGCGACGGCCCATTGTCGCGTGCAGCCATGCTCAGAGCTTCAACGACGGACGGAGATATGTTTCTCAGGCGAAGGATGCCAAGATCGCGGTGTTGGGTGGCGGTTTGACTGGCCTGACGACGGCCTACTACCTTGCAAAGAAACTCCCCTCGACCGCAAAGATCACATTGTATGAATCGAGCGATAGGCTGGGAGGATGGATCAAGACCGATAGAGTGCCGGTTGATATTGAGGGAAAGAAGGGTACTGTGGCGTTTGAGCGCGGCTCGCGATCGTTGACTTCTTTGGCTGGCAATACATTTCGCTTCGACGACCTTGTGCTCTACGATCTTGTAAGACATCGCTGCTTTAGTGATATAAGACCTCTACTAACACACAATGTTCTAGGCCCTTGATCTAGGCCTCACCATCAACTCGCCTGCAACCCTGCCGCGATACATCTACTACCCCGATCACCTCGTCTCCATGCCCCCCAACGTCAGCATCTTCGATATCTTCCGCGAGCCCCTCTACCTCGAGAGCATCGGTGCTAGTATTGGACTGGGAATCAACACACTGCGCCAGCGACAACTCCCCGCTGAGGATGAATCCGTCGCCGACTGGCTCTACAAGATCACCAACAGCAGGAAAGGTGTAGGCACCTTGGCTTCAGCCATGATGCACGGCATCTACGGCGGCGACATCACAAAACTGAGTGCTCGCAGTGTGCTGGATCGCATCTACTGGGGTTGGTATCTGCCAAACCCTGGCCTGTCTGCGCGTCCAATGCCTGTACCAGAGCAGATGATTCTCGAGACGCTGGGCCAGGATAGGCAGATCCAGAAGATGGCGCTGGAGCCCAAGAGCGCACTGTTGGACTTTGGTGACAAAGGCATGGAGACGCTGCCGCAAGCTATTGGAGCCGCTCTGCGAGATCAACCGAATGTCACTATTAAGACTGGCGAGGCTGTTCAAGAACTTCTCTATGACAAGGCTAAGCAGCAGGTTAACGTACGTAATTTTATGCAAGTAACTACAGAACAGTTTACTCACAACATATACTATAGGTTACCACCTCAAATGCCAAAGACAAGACCAACCCTAACTCACAGATATACGACAAGGTCATTTCAACATTCTCCGCCCAGCATACCGCTCGTCTTACAGGAGATAAACTCCCGGCCCTCTCCACAGCACACTCTGTCTCTGTCATGACAGTCAACGTCTGGTTCCCCCAGGAGGACCTTAAACCTCCTGGCTTCGGCTACCTTATCCCCAACACTGTGGCCCCTGAGCTTAACCCGGAGCGTGCCCTCGGCGTCTTCTTCGATTCCGACGTCGGCACACGCTCCAAGGATGAACCCGTCGGCACCAAGCTCTTCGTTCTCATGGGCGGTCACTACTACGATCGTCCCGATGTCACCCCTCCTACTGAGGAAGAGGCCATTATTCAAGCCCGTAACCTCCTGGAGCGTCATCTCGGCATCCCGCGCGATGCTCCAGCGTACGCCACAGCCAATTTCGCCAAGGAGTGTATTCCTCAGCACTACGTCGGCCACCAGGATCGCCTGCGCAACGCACACGCCGAGTTGACGGAGAGTTTTGGTGGACGTCTGGCTGTTGCCGGTGGTTCGTACTCTCGTATCGGCACAATTGCTAGTCTGCGTGCTGGTTACGATGCCGCCACCGCGACAAAAGAGGGTCTTGAGGCTACAGGTCTGGAATATCTTCTTAACATTCAGCAGTTTGCAGTTGTGGATACGGATGAGATTCCTGTGCGACATTTTAAGTAGTTTAGAGCGTTTACATAAGTATTTTCTGACAGTGAAAGGATATAAGGTGGAAAGAAAATAGGTGTTAGGAAAGAGAGTCATGAATTTTCTGTTGGGGCCAACCTTGTATTATTACTTAGAGCGATAGAAGGTTTTAAAGGGACAATATTGGGTCAACACAAGAGCCAATGAAGAAAGTCACAAGAGCAGCAAACATATCATGGTCCGAGCCATTATTGATATAGTAGTATTCCGTATTCATATGTAGGTATCATTGAGCTATCACAAAATCATAGCCACCCGCTTTGTTCAATCCCCTTTTCGCCGCTCGTCTAGAAAGAAAAGGCCGCTCGTCTAGAAAGAAAAGGCCGCTCGTCTAGAAAGAAACGGCCCCTCAACTCCATTAGTAAATAATAAACTCATCGTAAGTGCTCCCTCCCCGTTCGTTTAATCCAAGAGAACCACCTCATGGTTATCTTGGAAAGATGAGCCAGCCAGTGGCCGAATGGCTCCATCAATAGCCAGGAGCAGATCCGCGATGCTATTCTCTGTTCTGCCCGCTGCACCGGTGGCGAGACCGGTCCAGTTGCCTCCCGTTCCCATCCAGACAGGATTGAGTGCGGCTGTAAACTCATCGCCTGGACTGTTGGAGAGAGACTTGCGCTGAATGTGCCACCATGGCTCGCCTCGGCGATGCTTAATGTGACCAAGGAGCGTTATGTTGCGGGTGGTGGGTTGGTTTCCAGGACCGGTTCCCACAAGCAAGTACTCGAGTAACATCTCATCCGCTGAATCCATCGTAAACTTGAAGCGTCCCTGCCGCTGACTTTCAACGTCTAACCATGCCTCTCTGATCTCCTTAATTGCTTCCAAGGCTGGCAGGGACTGAGGAAGCCAGTTCATCAAAGCCCCGATACCGTTAACCCCGTTGACCAGCTTCTGCATTAAATCTATAACAGGAAGATGGGGATTAGTCTCTTCCATCTTGACATCAATATTGTCTCTGGAGAGGTCCAGTGTCACTCTCCAGAGACGTGAAGTGTCTGATTTTTCAATTGCCTCTGATTTCTGAGGTCCATAGGAGAAGGTAACCGCCTTCAAGCTCACCGACTCGGCCGAAATAGAACCCTTTGCCTTATCCATGGACTCAAAGAAGCTGACGAAACGATCAACAGCCTTGACTCGAGCCTTCAGGCTTTCCAGTATGGATTGCCCAATGCCTGAGCGCATGCGCAAGCAAAATTCCCCCGTGCGCGCGTTCCAAGAGACATCACGGCCGACCATGTGACCCCTGAGCATGGTGAACTTGGCTGGTCTTCGAACTTTCAGAATGGCGTCTGAAACGCATGTAAAAAGAGGCTCTGAAGCTTTGACGCCATCGGGACCAGGAGCTTCTGACTCCGAAGGTTGAATTCCCTTGAACCTGATCGAAACAATATCGTTCGCCCATGGCTGTTTAGTCGAGATACCTGCTCTAGCAGCGGATTGTGTAACTGGGCCAACCCCAGATGACTCGTTGCTTGCACCAGGGGCAGTTGCGGCTTTGGTGCTGTCCTTGTCTGCGCTCTCAAACACCATAGATGGGAAGATTTCGGAGAGAGCGATTTCGAGAGTCGGAAGTCTAACCTGCTGTGGCAAAGACCAATTTCTAGTTGCCTGTGGCCTAAATTTGATGTTATGCCTGTATAGTTCGCGCTGGTCCACTGCCTGGGCAATCATGCCGGTTGCGAATAAGGTCAAATTATTCCAAAATTCATCGTTAAGATGAGGATACCCTCTGTTAAGAGGAAGCTTCGTTGTTAACCTGGGCGCCTGTCCAGGGGAGTTGCGCGTCCTATTGATTGTGTCAGCAAACCTCGGGCCAATCTACAATGATAATCATTCAACTTACACATCAAGAAGCCACCAGACATCCCCGCCTGGACTCAATAAGACCATGACGAACCAGTTCGGCTCCCACCCAGCTCTTTGAAGCCAGATGGTCTTTGTCCATTCGCGGGTACTGACGAAAGACCTTAACTCGTCTTTGCTCAGAGGGTTCTTCTTGATGCTCCAGCCTGCTGTGCTTCCTCTGCGACTAAGCTCGTCTTCCATTACTCCACATCTCACATTCTCAAGGCATATCGCTCCATCCTCGGCCGGATTCTTTCCACTATTAAGCAAATGTTCATGCTGAATAGTGAATTTTGAGTGAGGTTTGACGGCAAAAACGCCAGTTGTCGGCGCAATAAGTAAAGATGCACTGTCCTTGTAACCAACTTGCATGGTTAGAGACGAAGTCGCAGGATCGTCTTGGGAAGCGCGCAAGACCATAGCAGCCTCGCGATTCTGGAACCGAGGGAAAGACTGCAATCTGCTGTGAATGCTACCCAACAAGAAGTCAATATGTCGACCAATGACGGTTTTCAAAAGCGCCTCGGCTGATAGATTGTTTGGGTCGAAAGATATTTCCGCATCCTTGACCTCTTTGTTGTCTCGATACCATTTGGCAGTCAAATAACTCGACGACTTCGGATCAGGTTGGCCATTGACCTTTCGACCGCTGCTGACAGCAACCAATATCCAGCTCTTTGGACTACCAGGCTGTGTTCGCGTGGTCCAGTATTGGATTGCCAGGGCTCGGTTAAGTGACTCGACCTTCAATGTTCCAGTCCACGATCCCTTGCTGAGTCGGTTGGCCTGCCGTTTAAGCTCGTTGAGTTTATGGGTCAGAACCAGTTCGTGCAGAAACTGGTAACAGCCTAACAATCCATCCTTGGCGAGAATATCGTTCAAATGGCCCTCCAAATAACCCTTCATGCCTTCAGGAATCGACGATGATGCGGGTTGGAATGCGAGTCGGAAGTCGATGAACCAGAACTGCTTTTCAAAATCCTCGTCTGCAATCGTCAGGTCGACCTCGAATTCCCCATCAACTTTGAAAGTGACTCGTCCCGAGTCGATCTCGTAGCTTCGGAAGTGGTATGGAATCTTGTCGAAATCTTCGAGGTTTAGCCGTAACGATAGTTGAGTATCGACATCACTCATCCACTGTATCTTCTCCTCGCGTGTTAATGGTGGTGGTTCGATGTAAGAAAGCTAGTAAGATTGTTAGCTTGAATTGACACCACTCGATGATGTGCAACACCTACATCAGGCATCCAAGCAGCCTCTCCAGTTGATAACACCTGGAGGGCTGTTTTCAAATCGGGACTTGGCATTCTCGCAAAAGTCAGATCCCTCTTGACGTGGCCCATAACATCCAAAGCCCCAGCAAACAAGGCCTCTTGCCCTTGAAGATGGAACCTCAGGTCAATGAGTTTGCTGACCATGTCGGCCTTTCGGCTCCATTCCGTGATAACGAGCGCCTTGACCCATTTTCTGTGCTCCCTCATCGCAAAGTTAAGTATTGATGTCTTCTTGGCGACGTTATCGCTTGAACCGTCTTCGACGTCGCTATTGGGTATCGTTGAGTTTCCATTCATGGCGGCAGCAGGCACAGGCATCTTCGCCAATGAGGCGATCTGATCCTGGAGCGCATTGTGTGTCGATTGCGCGAGTCGCGTTAGAAACTTGGAGAGAGGTATGTAGCCCTGAGTGATGTGGACTATGTCGCTGGTAGGGTCGCTCATGCTGGAGAGAGTCTGCAGTTGTGGTTGTTGATGTGAAGGCGAAGCGTATGGGCGAGAAGTCTTTGGGAGGCACTTGAGTAACGACGGGAGACCGGCCAGGTCATAGGAGGAGACACGCGCGAATCATGCATAAGAAGCTTCAGCGCCGTGGCTATATTGTCGCGCGGGGAAGTGTCGAATCTCGGTTGGAGTTTTTGTTATGTCGGCGCAGTCGTTTGATAACTGTTGGAGGAATCTTGATTGTTGCGCTGGGTTTGGGCGAGCGCCGTACGCCTGGTCATGTGATAAACCGTGCACAAAGCCAGAGGGAAGACTTGCACAACCCCTGCCTGTCTTAGGTAAGTAGGTACCTAGTAGACAAAGATGATTGAGGTCACTATGATTGACAAAGCTTATGGTTTATAATTAAAAGAAGAAGAATGAGAGCGATTGGGTTTAACAAAACTTGCATTGCGAATAATACCGCTGCGGTATGGAACTTAGAACAATGATGTATTAATGAGTGATTGTGCAGGTACGTGACATATTTATGCTCGTATGCCGTCTGTCATCCAAGCCTCTTTCTTCTTGACAGCTGTGGCGTTCAGGGTCCAGAACTCCAATGCTGGAAAGTACGGATAAATGAGGTAAGGATGTGCCATAAAATGGACATCGTCCAAATTAAACGTGGAATCAATTCAAGATTGATATTGAAATCTTTATCTACTTGAGCATATCATAAAGCCATGAGCAAAGCCCCAGAGTAGACGCATCTAACAATTCCCAGAAGCAAGTGCGCATCATTATGTCGCCAAAGCTCCTACAGTTTCCGTCATTTTTATATGGAAATCATTCGTTGGTGTTTTCTTGCCACATTAGGCTCGGGATATCATAGTCCGAAATCGGTCGTGACTCTCATCGTATGGGAGGCGTTATTAACTGGAACGACAATCAGCAAATGGCTTCTTCCATTTCATCGCACCCAAATGAGTCGTACAGGATGCAAGTTATCACACTTACAACTTGTTTTGAGGGGGAGCAGCGGCGTTGGTTGTTGGCCACTGGTAGCCAGCGGCATCGCTGAACTTGTAGCCGTAAGAGGAGGTAAAGTCATCCAAGACGGCGGGACCACGAGAGCCTGCGCACATTGTAAGTAGAGTTCGTTGAGAGGAAGAATGCAAAGTACATACCGTAAGGGTACTCCATGGGGATAATCTCCTTGTTGTCATCAAGGTAGTGAAGAAGAGGGGTGAAGATGCGCCAACTGGCATCAAGCTCATCATCACGGACAAAGTTGGACTGGTCGCCCTTCAAGCAGTCAAGTACAAGCGACTCGTAAGCCTCGGGGATCTTGAGGTCGGAGAATCGTCGTCGGTAGGTAAGGTCGAGCTCGGTGACGACGGTCTGCATGCTGAGGCCGGGCAGCTTGGAGTTCATCTTGATGTAGACACTCTCGTTGGGCTGGATGCGCATAACAAGCTCGTTTCGGGGGATGTCCTTGAAGATACCTGATGTGACGTCCTTGAACTGGATTCGAATCTCGGTCTTTTGCTCGTTAAGAGCCTTTCCAGCCTTCATGATGAAAGGTACGCCGTCCCATCGCTCGTTCTTGATATAAGCGACCAGGGCGCAGAAAGTAGGGCATCGAGAGTCCTGAGGAACGGTGTCGTCCTCGCGGTAAGCAGGCTTGCTGCCGTCAAGAGACTTTCCGTACTGGCCAATGATGACGTTCTTGGGCTCAATGGCGGGAATGGCGCGGAGAACGCGAACCTTTTCGTCGCGGATGTCCTCAGCGTTGAAAGAGATGGGTCGCTCCATAGCCAGGAGAGTAAGAACCTGGAGGAGATGGTTCTGCATAACATCACGAACGATACCAAACTCGTCAAAGTAACCTCCACGTCCTTCAGTGCCGAAGGGCTCCTTGAAAGTGATTTGGACGTTGTCGATGTGCTGTCGGTTCCATGTGGCGCCGAGGAAGGAGTTACCGAATCTGAGGATCAAAATGTTCTTGACCATCTCCTTTCCAAGATAGTGGTCAATTCGGAACAGCTCCTGCTCGTTCCAGTCGGGCTCGAGCGACTTCTGAAGCTCACGGGAGCTGGCGAGGTCCTTGCCGAATGGCTTCTCGACCTAGGGGTTTGTTAGCTAAACACTGGCACAATACTAAAATTGTATACGCACAATGACACGCGCAACACCGTTCTTGGGGTAGCAGATCTTCTTTAGGTGCTGAGAAACAATGGTGAAGACACTAGGAGGGAGCGCCATATAGAACAGACGGTGGTTCTCAGGGCGGTCCGACTCAACCTCCTGGAGGTGCTTCTCCAAGCCCTGGAAGGACTCGTCCTTGTCATATTGACCCGAGACGTAAGTGCAGAGCTGTGTGAACTCTTCGAGTTGCTGCTCAGTTTCTTTGGTGGGAGTCTTTATGTAGGACTTGATGCGTCGAATGTATTCATCGTGGTCCATCTTGGTACGGGCATATCCAACAATCTTGACATCCTTGGGGAGGAACTGGTTTCGGTACTGGGAATTTGTCAATCGAAAGAACTCTATCTGAGGGTGAAGCTTGGTCACTTACAAGACCGAAGAGCGCAGGGTACTATCACGAAGCAAAACCAGCCATATTAGCATAAGTACATGAGGATGTGAGGGGCTGTTTTGGGGAGCTCCCCACCGTCTTCTTTTTCGCCAGATCACCAGAAGCACCGAGCACGACGATTGTCGTGTTCTGCTTGAGCTCCATGCATCTACAAGGCAGATTGTGTTAGCGAGTGAGATTTTTCAGAGTTATCAATCAGTAAACAGAGGTTGTAAATATGCGATCGCAGCAAACCGCTCAGCGCAGGCATGATAGCTAGTAGAGCTAGGTCGCAAGTCATGGTGGGGGTCTGGGTTGACGTGAGGGAGCACCTACGGATCCATTGCTGCGGTTTAATCTGTTTGTGAAGGAAGAATGAGAAGCAACACGGAATAAGGAGCAGCAATAGGAGGAGAAGGAATAGAATGAGGAAGTGGAGGATGAGATCTGAGAGAGGGAAATGGAAGCAGAAACGGAAAAGGTGACGAGGTTTTGCGGCATAGAAGGTTTTATGACGACGGGGAGCATCCAATGCCCGCCCCAAAATGGGACACAGCACAGCAGCTGGGGGGGAGCTAGTTCAACAAACCCCCCAATTCATTGGGTCCCATCCATGGCGAGCGACGCGAGCGACGGGGCTATGATGCAGTCGGGTTCCTAAACTCAAGCAAGGTAGGTCCCTAGAATGGGTTACTAATAAAGGTGGGTGGGTAAAAGAGCCCAGTGTTCAGGTCTGTTCTGGCTGCTGGGTACCTGAAGTTCCCTATCTCCGCTGCACACTAACATTGCGATAGAGGTCACCACCACCTAAAACTGTAAGATGGAAGTCTTGACTGCATGCGGCAATCAGTAATCAAAAGCCATTGATGATGAAGCTATGAATTGAATGCATCACGCAAGTATGCTGTGATTGTTGTTGTCATTATTTAAGGCACATGAACAGCTTGGAGACTCACTGTGTCAGATATTACAGCGCTACCTAGGTACCTACTAACCTACGTCTAAAAGCCTCCCTGTCACTGTCGGTGATTCTCTCTCGGAAGCCCGTCTAAAAGAGTTATTCACTTCCATTCCCATTTTGCCTGAATTTGACTTCCCTGACCTGTTCCAACACGCCGAGACCTCCAGTTTTTGAGCACTGAACCCTTCTCTTGCGGGCCAATTACTCAGACGCAAGCGGTCGAATCGTCTCCGTGCGTTCGGAGCCATGCTACGCAACTGCACTACCTGACTGGATCTGTTGTGCAGTTGACGTATGGTGTTTCCACACACTCAGACTCGGCGGTTTTGTCTCATCAACCCGTTACCGTCATTAATAAGTATCAGATCTTCCCTCCTTCGTTTCGTGCCATTTATGATTCATTGTTTGGCCCGCAGGGAACTCGACGGTAATCGTTGATAGGGCATTCATAATGGCACATTGCACAATTTGAGCAGTGTCGTGAGCATTACGAAGCATCATGCTTCTCCAACTAAACAAGACCGCACCCATCCAACTTCTTTGTCAGCTCTTCCGGCTTGTCCGAACATCCAACACTCACCGAGTTCTGGCAGCTTGTCTGGCTTCGGCGGAGGTGGCGGTCCCTGAATTGTCTGGCCAGCTCAAGGCTCAAGCCTGGCAATCCTGCCGCACCCCCAAACAGGGACACACCTGAGGTCCACACGGCCTAGGCGCGTTGATTATCAAGACATCTTGGGATCGGTGTTGTTTCCGTTTGCGCCCCGAAAGTTTTCCGTTGCAATGCTCGACTCTGGAATGCGTAGCCAACACGTCCTTACCTTGCTGGTGCTGATATCTGAAAGCCCAGAACATATCTGAATCATTCATCATTAACAACTCAGGAGGTAGTCACTAATACACTATGACGCTCAGATACAGAATCCGGCTTCGCGGCGCAACCGCGGTGTCTCAAGATCTTCTCCATAGTTGGTTAGTGATGGGAGTCTGTGACTTGCAGAGCTTCGATTTACCAGACAAGGTCCACTGCAGGCCCTGGTCCCTATCATGTCGACTCAACAACTTCTACATCAGCTCTACGGGGACCTGCGAGAAGGGCACTCGGTGGATAAACTGGTTATCAGATGGTTAGCCACGTTTGACGCCAATCCCTGGCTGTATGTTTATGTTCGTGAAATGTCAATTGATTTTCCAATCGCGTAGCTGCGTAGACCAACATTCACTCTATCATGCAGTCTGT
This sequence comes from Fusarium tricinctum, assembly GCA_020744515.1. Classification (NCBI taxonomy): domain Eukaryota; kingdom Fungi; phylum Ascomycota; class Sordariomycetes; order Hypocreales; family Nectriaceae; genus Fusarium; species Fusarium tricinctum. The sequence continues at coordinate 4,495,587 of JAGPXF010000002.1, read as the reverse complement.
GGAATCTTTTGTCCGAATATTTATAAGTCAACAGAATAGAAGGATATGTTTGAATAACTTTAAACGTCAAAATGCTGTTCTTCACCCCTTCTGGGTTTAAAATTAATTCATAACGTCAGTGAATCCTTCAAAACCATATGAGGGAACTGTCTGGAAATTTTGATGGGCTTGTCTAAGTTGTCTTCTTCGTGACATACCCTGCTCGGACACCAAATTCCGAACCACCTCAGTGCTGATTTAGGATCCATGATAATACCCGCACCAGCCCCTCACCTCCCGGTGTCGGCTTCACACCTCAAACCCTCAGCAAGAAGTTATTGGGGCGGAAAACGCAGCGGCCAGTGAAGACACCATATGCAGCCATTGAGATTAGCCCGGCTGTTGGGGGATTCATCCGCTCTTGAGGGAATTTTCCCTTTGGTAACTGAACCTATCTGAACTTGAGTCCTTCTAGTCTAGCCATGAGATGCCTCGTTCAGTTTTTCTTGTCAACCTCCCACTAAGCGAGTTGGAGACAACCTCAAAAATACGGTAGGTGTGTTTATGGCCAAGTCAGCAATATCCACGGCACATTTTTCACTTTGAGTGAGCAAGAACTCTGTTGGCAAAGTAGTCATGGTGCAAATACAACGCAACTATCAACAGCCTAAGATTTGAATGCAATCGAGACGATCTTCAGATACAATCACTCCAGAAGCATCGGCATGATACATAGCAAAACTTTACAGCGGGGTGGATAGTAGGTAGCGGGCTGAAGGTTGAGGCTAACCAGCAACTGTGGCGCTCCCAGATGTGGCGCTCACCCTAAGGCCACACGTGATAAGGGCTCAAGCTAAACAGCGGCGCACCACATTCGGCATCCACTCCACATCAAGATCACCACCAAACGAAGCCCATCGGAACGGTCTTTTTGCTAAGACAATTCCCCAGCTCTCACTACTAACCTGCAGGTCGCTTGAGAGACGGAAGTCATATAATATTCAAGATGCCTTCAGAAGCCGGCCACCGACGTGAGTTTCATCCGCCAGCCAAGAACGAGTTGAAGCGACTCGCATTTGGCAAATCTTGATCATCTGTTGGACTTTGCTAACCTTGCCTATAGTATACGTCAAGTGAGTAACATGCCTCCTTCCCAAATGCACCCAGCCTGCTGCGCCCACGATATGGGATGTGCTGCGTGTTTTGCATCGGCAAGCGCACACTCCAATTTTCGATATCGAACTTCCGCGAAGCCACGGCACGAAGAGAAAACAACGATGCGATAAGAATTTTGGACTGACGATGATGGTTTAGGGGACGTCACCTGAGCTACCAGCGCTCTCGTCACACCACCCGCCCTGGCACCAGCCTGATCAAGATTGAGGGTGTTGATGACACCAACGCCGCCAAGTATGTCTACACCACACAAGAAGGATTTTTTTCTTTTACAAGTCGGTCTGGATACTGACAACGCACAATAGCTTCTACCTCGGAAAGAAGGTTGCTTTCGTCTACCGGGGCCAGAAGGAGATCCGCGGTACCAAGATCCGCGTCATCTGGGGCAAGGTCACCCGCCCTCACGGTAATTATACACGACTCGCCCCGCGAAAGCAGAAATCACAGACTAACGCTCATCTCTCCAGGAAACTCTGGTGTCGTCCGCGCCAAGTTCACCTCTCCCCTCCCCTCCAAGTCTTTCGGTGCTTCCGTTCGTGTCATGCTGTACCCTTCGTCGATATAAAAAAAGGGCTTCGGGCTGGAGTTGGTAGTGAGAGGGCGGTTCTCATTTGGCTGCATTGGTCGAGGCAAGGATAAAACATACTGCCTTGCTTTGAGGCATTGAATTCAAAAAAGACGTCAAATCCCAACCCCGAAAAAAGGCTCTACACACCTGAGCACCTCGTTTTGATGATATAACTTCGTTCCCCTTTCATGCAACGGTTGGCGGAAATCGATCTCGTCCCAGGACAGTCCACTGGGAGAGGCTTCAGCGATGGAACACATTTGGTGGTTGGGATTCGGGACTGGTATTCGGCTACGGTCGTGAATAGGGTACAAGCGAATCATCGATGAATGCCAGGTCCAGGGCCTCTATTACGGCAGTACACAACGTCCCTGAAAGCAGGAATGTGATTTGACTCGTGCGGGGAAGTTTTGAGCCATGGTCGGCGTCTTATGATGAATCGGAAATGTCTTTTTACAACACAACAACGCAACACAACCACTGATGGCTCAAACTCGTCTCCCCCGTTGACGGCTACACTGACTCGGATACCTGCGCCGGGCTGCCTCCATGTGTTTCATTTCTATGTGATATCTTCATTTTGTTCCATGAGTTTGCGAGCCATAAACACCTGCCATATGCTTTCCAGTTGTACATAACTCTTTTCAACATCGTAATACTGTCAAACCAGGACGCCACTCGAGCAACAGTAGATCTGTTACGCATGGCTCTTATTGAGTTGCAATAGCCAAACAGGTCTTGATGTAATACAAACGACAGCATCGTACAGCAGCTTTGTCTATATTCAACGAGATAGGGCACTGCGTTCTCTTGCAGGTGGACAACTCCAACATGGATGGGACACATCGTATCCAAAGATCATTTGCTAGACATGGTTCAAATATAGTACTATACAGTGACCAGAAGTGAACAAGTCGAGTTAAGCCTGGTATATAATCGGCAAGTTGGATTCACCAATATATTTATTCCTTGAAGCACATTTGTAGGTAAATGTTACTTCGATGCTAGTATCACCGTCTGAAGAAGTACACAGGCACTCAAATCATGTACCTCGCTCTTATCAACTACAACAATACCGACGGTAAATCAAAAACGAATATGCCACTCTGTACTCGTGCCATAATCCCAGCTTTACTACTACTAGAACTGGTCTTTGGACATCACTGAAGCACTTCTGTGAACGTTGCCGCGGTAACGTTATCACAGATTTCAAAGGTCTCTATACCTGTCTACAGTTAATACACTAAAAGGCATGTACTGATCTACCATTATATCCTTAACTACGTATCAAGGGCCCTTGGATCTCGAGTTCTTGATGGTAGCCTTATCTACGGTCTCACGACATAGAGGTTATTGCATATACGATAGCCAACAAAGACAACTGCCATGGGGTATCCAATTCACACGGTCATTTTGAGAGATTCCAGCCTATTGATGGTAAACAAGTCAATTGCGGAGTAGCAAATCTTGATCCGAATATTAACGACCGCCGATTTCAACTTGTGTATCCGTATCTTTTTTAGCGCTACGGAGTACACTGTTTCCTTTGACATGTGGTGAAGTTTTCAATAGAGCAGCGCGATAGGGCACAACCATTTGCCATTAGAGCGTGAAATCCAGGTCGCTAGGAAAGACAAAGGACAAAGGGTTTTCTCCGGCGTCTAATAGCCCATATCGAAGATGTCATAGACGGGCGTGCAAGTCACCGCTAGTTCTCATCTCACGGTGTATTTTTGCCGTTCTAAAGTGAAAAACCCTGGCAAGTTATTAACTTGCATGATAGTAGCTGCAGCCTGAGCAACTCGGCTATGCTGGGGGAAACTAAGCCAGCTTGGCCAGGTCATGACCAGGGCCTAGACATAACTCAAAAAGTAATCAATTCCGTGCCATGGGTAAATAATGGTGCAGTCTGCGACTCTGCATTGTGTTGCAGGCTTGCAGTCCATCCGGAAAAGCCGGTCAAAAGACGCAGAGCTTATGTATGGCCACCACGACATTTTGAGTTTGATATATTGTTGAGTGAATTGGTTGGGCGAGGCAGTCTGCAGTATCCTAGTAGATTTAGGTTATGATATTGAGAACTCAAGGATAAACGAAAGTTGAACTTCCGTTCCACGTGTCGAGTGTGTTTCAGCGGAGGAGCCATTGAAGAAAAACCAAGGCAGAGCAGCAAGAATCCGTGAACTGCACTGTTCATTATGTTTCAACTTTCTTATCAACCATTCAACCTGAGATTTCAATTCATGAGCCGGGCCCATTGAGGAGCCACCAGCCTAATTTAGCACAAATGCAAATTACCTATAGTTACATGGGCACTCGTCCCAGCTTCTCACATTTGTCTTAGTGGCTGTTCTACGGGCCAGGGCTTTATCTGGGGATACACCAATTCCATGTTACAGAATGGGCAATGTGATGAGAGAAAAGATTACCATGAAGAGAGAATTAAGATCTACATTAGGGGATCTTCTGGGGTTTGTGGGCAAGAAGCAGGGAAGTCGTCTTGATATATACATATATATGTATTCCTCATCGTGAGATAAGAATGCATGCCTCAGCGGATGATAGACTATTCAGGCAGGATAACTCAACTCATGGAGGGATGGTAGGGTCATCTTTGGTCTTGGTAGGCCTCGCAGGTGGGTAACCAACGTTACAGAGTACGGTACCTTTAGCCAAGAAACTAAAATGAGTCTGGTCTCTGCATAAGAGACTAATAGCAGGTTTTTTCCCACAAAATACAGCAAAAAAGAATGCAATAGCGTTTGTGCAAGCGCCGCAAGCCAAGTTGGACAAAGGCCCGATCAAGGGAGCATCGAGATTAGAAACTGGAACCCTAATTGTGGCTGAGCAGCTTACACCCGATAGAAAGTTGAGCCCGTACTCAGTATCAGTACTGACGGATGCCGAAGAAACATGCAAGACAAGGGACAAAAGACAAAAGATGGTGTGGAGAAACCATATGAACACGAGATAAAACAGGGGCAAAGACAACAAAGACAGCCACAGCCACGGATAACGTCAAGATGACCTGGGAATTACTTGACGACGGCTGCTGTGGGAAGTATAAGGGCGTTGATTAGCTGCTGCTGGGGCCCTCGCTACCCTCCCTCTGCCCTCTGCCTTCTACTGTACGGATGCATATGAAGGTGTAAACATGTACTCTCTTGGTTACTGTGAACCGGCCACCTTGTGTTGATTGTGCATTGCACTACAAGACACAGGTTGCAGCTCAGCTCAACAGCAGCTCAGCTCACACAGAAAAGCGGAAGAAGGGGCTGCAGTTGATAGTTGATGCACAAGCATGGAGACTCACAGTAGTGACTTGCTGAGGACGTGGCATGGCTTTAATAGCACCATCCAAAGACCCTTGATAGTCCTTGGCCGGTCGAGACCAAGTTTCTGCGGATACTACTACGTACGATCTGCTAGAATTCAAACAGGTTGGCCAGTGATGGTGATACTGATGCTGATGCAGATGGTGTCAGCGTCAACCAAGGATCCATTGACCTTATGGCGCTGCTTTGAGCTTACGACAATTACAGTGGAAATCCATCAAAGTCAAACATTATGCTCGATATCAGCTACGTTAGGTTCTTTAGGTACTTGACTAGCCTGATATGAGAATTAAAGGTACCAGACTTTGGTTCAGACGGTTGCAACTCTGCAGGCATCTTCACTTCTCCGTTGCTCACCATTGGACGGCAAAGCTTCCGTATTCTCGTAAATGGTGAGCAGAGGGATGCAGAGGGATGCGGGCAGCATGCATACTACAGAGGGAGACGCATGTCGTGGCTGTCACCGCAGCAGCAGTAACAGTAACTAGGGTGGCAGAAGAGAAGGGGAAACGAAACGACGCGTCATGGCCTGATGATCTGGTGTGTGAGTGTCTCGATACTTACTACTACTCCCCGAGTACAGCCTAGGCTCAATCTTTCAGCCTCTAACGTTAGGTAGACTACATGCTGCACTCAGTGCACTTAGTGCACCGTACAGTACAGTCTAGTATAAGGCTACTACAGGCTACTGACTGCCTACTGAATAAAAACACTGCTTAAGATCTGATACAGTAACAAGATTCAACCGATGCTGTCACCTTTGGAGCTGTACGCGTGTGCAATTGCCCCCAAACGGGTCCCAGTCTGCACATCCATTGCCAATATTGGTGTGGTGTTGAGCCCCAAATCGACCCCCAAGTCCCAAAAGGCGCACTTTATATACGGGAAGTCACAAAGAAGCCAATAGATTGCCTGCTTCCTCCGTAGATATCCATAGAAAACACAAACATCCGATCCCACGGCAAAGGCAGGTGCCCTCCATACCTTGGGTACCTTAATAGAAGCATAACGTATCCGTACTCACTTAAGAACGTCTTGGCTTCCAGTTTCCCCATTCTTCCTAAAAAGCCTCTTACTTTTATCTCAAAAAAGGCTTCTCTCACCCTCACTCTCACTTCCTTCGTCCGGCTTTCGTTTGTCTTTCGTTACAGATTGTTGCATCAAAGCCGTCATCGTTTCTCCATTTCATCCAATCCAGTCTCATCTACGGACATCGGTACTTTACCTACCGCCTACCTTCAGTACCTAGAGATATACTGCTGGACCGAACCCCGAGCGAACGACCCACGAGAAAGACCCCATTAAACAAACGCTTCTATAATTACAGCAGTTACCTACCGCTTATCCCCAGATTTTGAACGGTTTTCATCTGGCTTGGCTGTGTCGACTCCACAAACAATCAAAGCCCAGGGCATCTCGAGATAACGACATTCATTGCCCCCGGCCGCCCAGAGGAAACCTCAACAGCATTTCATTCATCGCTTCTTACGGAGTAGTGACTCGACAACACGCGAGGCCCACTACGAACTCTGAACCCCGGCCCAAGCCACTCCGGACGATTCATCCGACCAGATTAAACGTGGCACGGTTCAATTCCCCCTGAGCTTTGCGCCAGCCGACACTAGAAATTTCTAATCGACAGTGACGTCAAGAAGCGAGTACAAAAGAAAATCGATAACTGGATTCAACGCAAGCACTTGCGAAGCGCTGCATCGTTTTAATTGAGACCGCAACATCGCCTTCCATTAGTACCCCAACCGAGTGTTTAAAAAAAGAACAGTCAAAGACGAAAAGGGACAAGCTCCGAATTTGGAGACTACCAAAGAAACGGCAAGCGGATCACAAAGGCGGCAGTCTGTTTACGAGGATCAGTCCCAGTGTGCAGATCCCATATCATTATCACGCAGCCCACCCAGCGCCACTTTAGCGCACTCTCCAACCGCGACTTGATAGAGCAAACAGCGATTCGCTTTGCCCACATCCTGGTCGACTTTATTGGATTGTTTCACAGCCAACAACGACAACAACAAGGGCGAAAACCCCGTCCCTCTTACTGCACTGCATTGCTCGCTTGCACTATTGTCTGGTTGCTCACATTAAGTGTACTGATCCCAGTCAAAGACCAGGGCACCCACCAGTGATTACATCGTCCCGCGTATCCAAGACTGAGACATCCGCAGCCACCGGCCTTAGATCTCACCTTTCATCCTTCACCTCTCACCTCTCACCTCAGTTTGGCGCGCAGAAGTACGGTATCATCGCCTTATCTCCTTAGCCATTCGTCTTGTATAAATCAGCTGTGCCTGGCTCTTCTCTTTCGGTCCAGGCGCCTGTCCACGAGCCAACCCCACCCACTTACCGGGATATTTTCTGATACGATACGTACCCCCTAAGCTCCGCCGCAACCGGGCCACACCATTGCTCGCAGGCCCCAGCCTCTTGTCAGAACCTTTCTGCGCAAAACGATTCTCAAATCTCCACCTGCAATATATCCAGCCCAGGTCCCGCGACGATACCTGCTATTCCTTGCTAGTAACCGTTTGGTCTGGTTTCGGTCTCCTTACCCGACCGCATTGCTCCTTGTATTCTCCATTTCTTGCCCACAATCTCCATCACATCGGTCGATTGCCTGCAACTCCCCACTCGTCCTATCACCCTGAGACTCTAATCGCCAAGAGCAAGGGCCTTTCCTGGGATCCATCACAATCAAGAGCCGCGTCTAATAAAACAGCCATCCCCCCGTCGCAGCCATGGCGACCTCCACAGAGCAGTATCGCCAGTACGCACCGCCGCCGTCGAGCTATCCGGCGCAAGACTACCAACAGACACAATATCAGCCAACTGCCCCGGCCTCACCGCGCAGAACTTCGCAGAACCCGCCTGCACATAATCGAACCTTCAGTTTCCATTCTCAAAAGTCGCATAAGAGCTCTGGCAGCAAGGACCTACAAGAAACTCACGCCGAGAAGGAAGCGAAGCGTTTACATAGTAAAGCGGACCCTACCTTGGCTATAAGCGAAGCAGAGCCATGTATGTAACCACATCTCCTGAGTTGAAATCGAGAAGTTGAGATCATCTACTGACACTACACCAGCTGAGATCGCCGCCATGGTCACCGAGTCAAATTTCGCCCCTCTACGATCTATGCAGCATAAAGATGCCTTTGGCAACTCTATCGGTTCGTTGAGTCCAATTGCATATTCCAAGGCAACGCCGCTAACAACATACAGAGGATCCCGATAAATCGAACCCCACGCGAAACAGATGGGAGCGCCCGTTAGACACTATTCGTAGTTTTGAGGCTGCAATTGACGGTGGCTACTCGCGCAAGTCACTTTACCGAACTGGTAAGTTCAAGGTCGAGCATCGACTGAAGATCAGATGACTAACAGTGTCTCAGAAACGGATTCACAAGCCAATTGGAATAGGCGCAATAGCTCTTACACCACCAACCCGCCTCGATTCCCCCGCGAGAGTTATTACAACAATCGCCCTATATCTTTCAAGCCAGACGGCAATCAACAAGACATGGCGTCCTCTTCTCGAAGCAATCACTTTGACGGTCAAGCGTACAACAACGGTTACGGGACTGGTCCATCGCGGCAACGGATGTCTAGAATGCAGTCAGAGCCACAGTACCAGAACGGCCACGATCAAAACATCTATCCTCTACCCAACAAGGATCGATCATATGAGACCGTGACTTCTGCTGCAGGTAGCGGTAACTCGGATCACGCAGGTTACCATACAGATCCTACGAGCAGTGACAACAGCTCAATCGATCGGACAATGCCGGCTAAGCGCCGCGAACCTTTCAACGAGTATGCGTCAAGCTCATACCAGCCCCAGCAATCATACCAGTCGCGCCCTTACCCAGCGACTGGTATGAATGGTAACGGACAGCCACAAGTGCCACCACCTTCACACGCGCAGCCTACTATGACACCAGCTCAAGCCCCGGTCACAGCCCAGAAGCAGAAGAATACTCTTTTGAGGAGAACATCAACCCAGCAATCGGCGCAGCAAACGCAACAATCCGCCGAAGCTGGTGGGGACAAGCGCAAGAGTTGGTTTTCTCGTAGGTTCAGCAAAAACTCTTGAATCCCTAATGGCTCGGTAATGATTGTAAATGGTTGAAACGCACACGCTCAGAACTTCATGCACCCATTTTCCTTTGTCGATACCCGTTTTCTTTGATATCGAACGCGGACACCACGATCGAACAGCGTTTGAGGGTTTTATTTGCTATTTGAAGGATTCGCGGCGCTCCAAGGTATATTGTCACAGGTTGCTTGGCTGTACCTATGGCAGGCTGGGGCAGCGAGTTTTTGTGTCAAATTGTGTTTTCAGACGATATGGGATTTCGTCCCGATAAGATGAGATGAAGCGTTTGAATTTTTATGGGATGGTACATTAGCACACGAAACTGTACGAGGCGTTGGCAGGGTACATCGTGCAACTGGTCCATTTGAGAATATCCTTTGGGAGGCGGAGTAAAAGATGGATCTACCGCCACGACTACCATTAATCATACCCAGTCCCTGAGACGTACATAGCTTATATACGTGGCTGTAGAAATCATCCCAGACATGATGATCTGCCAAGATGGCGAACTCATGAAGATGACGTGAGAAAATAATTGAGACAGATGGCCCGAGCCTCTTCCTGTGCAAGATGAAACCATTGAGTGAAGGTGAAGGCGAAGGTGAAGGTGAAGGTGAAGGTGAAGGTATTCAGTGATTTTTGTGTTGAGTATCTACTTGTCCTTCTTGCTTTCTGGCTTCAGTGTGTCCGACTGATCCTCTCTCATGGCTACAATGATATATCCGACAAGAACGACATTGGCCACGACAGCAGCCAAACCACCAGCCAGTGACGAGTTGCCTGAGAAGTGTTAATTGTTGTAGTGACGCGTAAGGGGTGAAAAAGAGGAAACTTGCCACTAAAGATGGTGTTGACAGTGACGAAGTAGGAGCCGATGGGGACAACGATCATGGCAAAGGTGAAGGCCAGGAGCTTGTAGATTACATGTCTGTTGAGTTTGTGTCAGTTTCAGTTGCTATACAAGAGAGTGCGGTGGAGTATTAAATATTGGATGAGTGATGAGGTGGTAGAATAAGACGAGCATGGCAAAACTCACGCCGGAACAGCAGGAGCAGTATTCGTGTGCTCATCAATAGGATCATCCTTATCAAGGAAGGTCTTTTCAGTAGCAACAATGCGTCGAGTGGTCATTTTGAATTGATTTGTTTGATTGAGTGTGTAAGTCTTAGTTGTTATGTCTGATATGGTCTTGTGTCGGGTTGAGTTGAGGATATAGTATACTGAATTGAGCTAGTGTATGAGAGTTAGACTAGGTAGAGTCGATGTCCCACTCCACTTGCACGTGCAACAAAGCTATGGGGGAGAATGAGAAGCACTTACCACAAAATGATCAACGCTGAGTAAAACAGAAGAGACAACAGTTTCTTTGTTCTCGTAACAAGACTGCAAAGTAATAAAGAGTATTCGACCTCCGGAGACTTATTAGATTTGCTTGATTCTAATTGATTTGTGTTAATATGAGGTACAATCCCCATACTTGGAAGGAGAATAGCCTATGAGTTCAATACAACACTATCGATATTCTATTATTTCTTAATTTTTCAACTTGAACAGAGGTACGGATAACTTGCGATATATTTCCAATAAGTCATGTACTTGCATTAACGAATCCTTCAGTGGCCCCCTATAGAAAGGTCAACCGTACCTACACAAAGACTCTGGTCTGTCATCCACTAACGCGGTCTAATTACGCACGTGATTTCGTGATGCAGTTTATGCGGGTCGCGTCTTGAACCGAGTTTGGGACATTTCAAAGAAAAATCTCCACCCTTGCTCACGCTCTTCACGCCCCTCCAGGATTTGGATTGGGATCCCCTTTAGCTTTGGCACTGTCGAGCACTGTCGAGCACAGAACTATCACTTCTCGATACAATATTCTTTTATAGGCCTTTCTTCTTGTTCTTCTGTTCCTATCAAGCATTCTTGTTGAGCACACCTTCTTGCCACTTTCATCCGCTCTCTGCACTGCCCGTTGACCGAACAATAAGATAACGGGTAGACCAGATCAAACGCCTAATCCGTTCAATTGCCAGTCGCAGCCCCCGCTGCGATCGATCTTAAACGCTGCTAGTTTCTATTGTTTTTTTCTACTACTGCTACTACCCATTGTATTGTATGCCCATAATAATTTATACAATATGGCACGAGGCTCTTCACCCTTGCCAATCCGGCATTCAAACGCTCTACCACGCACACCCTCGCACGCTCGCAACACAATAACTATCGACGACGCCGATGATCTAGCAGACACAATTCCCTGCTCACCGTCTGCTTTCCTACGAGATCCCCAGACTACACAACCAACACAAGTTCTTCAGAAGCCCATGCTTGCACCAATGCGATCTTCCTCGCCTGCAAGCAGTATCATTGAAGTTCCTGCGTCCTCACCCTTTCAACCTAAGAACTCTACACCTCTCGGAAATCGACTCGCCCCTGCTGGCACCGTGTTCCGTCCACCACAGCGGACGTTTCCCACGATGACCAACAAGCGACCTGCTGTTGAGCCCATCAACCTCATCTCCGACGACGAGGACGATCTCACACCTCCCCGTGGCGATATTCGACCGACAACGTTTAAGGCACATATCTCGGGGTATGCATATCAACCAGAACCGGAAGGCTCAAGCGTCACGAAGAAACTTCGACAGATATACGATATCTTTGGAGACAGGGTGCCATCAGAGAAGGCTAAGAAGGCCTTGAGTGCATGTAATCACGATCTCGAAGATGCCCTGGTCTATCTTGAGCAGCAGTTACTTCAGCCAAAGCCAATAACGAAACCCAATAACGGTAGACGGCTGATCAATAAGGGAGTCTTACAATCAGCAGCAGCATCTAGTCGGGCTAACTCCCGTTCTGGATCCTTCACAGCATCTCCAACTCCGGAAAAGAAACCTCGACGACGGCTGGTGCAAGGTCGTCGAAAGCAAAGCATTCCTTCCTCGCCCGTGTTCCCTTCCTCTCCTGCCCAACCCTCAAGCGACGACCCCTTGGTCATTAATCTTGTCGACGATGATAAGGGGGATGATTACGAGGCTGAGGCGTCTCCAGACCCTTCGGATGACGAAGACGACCGAGTACTGAAATGCATCAACACAAGCACTGTCCAGGAACTAGCAGCCATGACAGGCATGAAGGAGGATCAACTTGCATGCATGATTGAGAAGCGACCCTTTGAAGATATTTCAAAGGCCAGGCGTGTAACTGTCGGCAAGAAACCTGGCGCCCGAAAGGCGTCCAAGGTCAGCATCGGCGAGAATGTTGTAGATGCCGTTGAAGTCTTCCTCAACGCAGTCGCTGCAATTGACAATGTTGTCGCCAAATGTGAGCGCGATGCCAAAAACATCAAGCAGCAAGTCGATACCTGGGATATCGACACATTCGGTCATGACAAGCGAGAGCGTCGTCTCAACTCCGAAGACCTTCCTCCAACTCCTACAAGCATCAGTTCGACCAAATACGTCCGCCCACCTATCCCTCAGCAGCCCAAGTACATGGATGGCCACTGTCGAATGAAGCCTTTCCAACTTGTTGGTCTCAACTGGATGTCCCTGCTCTACAACTTCAACATTGGTTGTATTCTGGCTGACGAGATGGGTCTGGGCAAGACTTGCCAAGTCATCTCGCTCATCAGTCACCTTGTCGAGGATTATGAAAATGGGAACAATAAACAGAGACGGCCCTGGCCTAACCTGGTCGTTGTTCCTCCCAGTACCTACAATAATTGGCTTGTCGAGTTTGAAAAGTTTGCCCCAGGCCTGGAGGTGATCGGCTACCGAGGCTCTCAGCCGGAGCGAGCTGATATTGCATACAATATTGAACAAAACCCCGATCACTATCACGTCGTGCTTGCCACGTACTCTCAGATCAACAACGAGGCGGACATTGAGGCTATGCAGTCTATTCGACTCAACGCTGCTATTTTTGACGAAGGTCACAAAATGAAGAACCCCGCGACCAAGATCTACAAAGATCTTCGCCGTATTCCGGCGTCGTGGAAGATGCTTCTTACAGGTATGTCGCTTTTATTTTCCACGCATGTAGCCGTTGCTAATGATTTGCAGGAACTCCGGTTCAGAACAATTTGTTGGAGATGACCTCGCTTCTCAATTTCATCAACCCCGAGATATTCAACGGCTGCATGCAACATATCCAGTATATCTTCAGCCAGAAGGTCACTATCAGAGACGTTTCGAACGGCGCTTTCTTATACAGTGAACGTGTCAAACGAGCTCGTACAATCTTGGAACCTTTCATCCTTCAGCGTCGCAAGGACCAAGTTTTGTCAGACATGCCTCCCAAGGTCTGCAACGTTGTCCGCTGCGAGTTGGACAAGAACCAGAAAGAGGTTTACGCCGAATACGAGGACATGTTCAAGATGGAGCCATCCAAGCGCATTACCAAGGTCAGCAATCGTGGAAATGATCAAAACAACTGCTGGATGCAGCTCCGCAAAGCAGCTCTCCACCCGCTTTTGTTCAGACGACACTTTGATGACAAGAAAATTGAGAAGATGGCCAGGATCTTGATGAATAGTGTTTCTCAGGAGGACTTGCGTCAACCCGACATCAAGCACCTTATCCAAGAGCTCAAGGACTCTTCGGACTTTGGACTCCACCTCTGGTGCCGTGACTATCCCGGCCTTCTCTCAGAATTCGATTACCCTCCAGAAACAGAGATGGACAGTGGCAAGGTCAGAAAGCTACTCGAGCTGATCAACCAGTACCAGGAGAACGGTGATCGGGTTCTTGTCTTCAGCAAGTTCTCTCGTGTCATCGAGCTCTTGCAGGAAGTACTCGCTCAGCAGGGAATCCAGCATCGGGTCTTGATGGGTAGCACCACTGTTGGAGAGCGACAGGCGTTGATCGACGAGTTTAACGATGACCCTGATATCCCCGTCTTCCTTCTCACGACTGGAGCAGGTGGTACAGGCATCAACCTTACGGCTGCCAACAAGGTCGTCATCTTTGACCAATCAGACAACCCTCAGGACGACATCCAGGCCGAGAATCGCGCCCACCGTCTCGGCCAGAAGCGAGACGTCGAAATCATCCGTCTCATCGCATCAAACACTATTGAGGAGCTCATCTACAAGGCGTGTCAGAAGAAGATCGAGCTCGCAAACAAGGTCACAGGTGCTGTTGCCGATGAAGACCCCGTCATGGCAGAGCAGACTCTTGAGACGGAGGTTCGCAAGATGCTTATGGAGGAACAAATGACACCTCCTTAGGATGGAGAAGTCTTCCTCTGAGCATAACATCTATTTCTCGGACATTTTCTTGTCACCTTTCTTCGTCATAACTTACCACTGTTACAAGAAATTTCATTCTCTGCATAGCATAGCAGAGCGGCTTGGTTCGGTTCGGTTGTATGAAACTCATCAGCTTTGCATTTTCACGATTTGCTTGAGCGGCTCGTGCTCTTCTTTCTCCACGAGGATCGTAACCTCCTTGGCGGTTTGATGTCTCACGGAAAAGGCGAAGGGCATGTTTCGGCAGTATAGACATATATTTCCGGTGTTAATATTCTCTCTTAATGAAATACATGGCATGGCTTGGCAGGCGAGAGGGGTGCGAAGGGTTTGCTACAGGTTTTAGACGCACATGGCCATGGTGCACTCATGGTCTCACACTCATGCCCATTCATAGACACGAAGGCATCACAGAGCATAACGGTTGCTCTAGTAAATAGATTAAAGACCACCTTTTACGAAACTGCACTATGTTCACATTCGCATTAGGTGATTGATTAAGCCAGGTTTCATTAAACACTCATAAAAAAAGAAGGCACACCTAATTTCCATTCCATGATCAACAATCAACAAACCCCTACGGGTCACCCAGCAACGGCAGCACAAGTCTACCAACCCCCCGGGGCACCTTTCAGCCCCCGGCCCGCCGCCCGCGCCCGTCCCTCTCCCCGGCACAAGCTCCCACTCCACGCTAGAGGGGGGCGCGACCAACCGAAGATCGAACGAAGGAAGGACGGTTGGAAGCGACCCTTGACTCGCAATGGGAAAGTTTAGCTTGGACGTTGGCGTTCGGAGCTCGGAGGTGTTGAAGTGTGAAACGCGACAAAGCGCCTGATAAGGGCCAATTTGCGGTGTATGACTTTGGGGGAAAACATGGGCTTTTATTTTATTCAGTTAATGCTTGAACATGGCGATCGATGATTTCTATTGATGTCTTGTTCGGACAGACCGTGCGCTTGTTTCGGTCCCCCACGAGATCGAAATCGGATGGAGGCGGGCGGGATGAGCGATGGAGGGGAACACAAGCACATACACGAGTCAAGCAAAGGCCATGTGTGGTACGTAAATGGTATACGAGCAGAATTAATATTTTTAGTTGGTGTTGCGATCATATCTTGGGTCTAGAAAAGTACTAGTTGTCCAGCTACACACAGTTCCGTATAAAGGTTGTGACGAGGGGGGGGGAACTATAAACTTTAGCCAAGTCTAGTTATTCAACAAATGTAACAAAGACATATTAAACATAAGGTTTTCAGAAGACTTCTAATACACTTCTTAGATAAGATCAAGTAAAGCTACATACAAGTTCGTATAATTTTATTAGAACTAGATCAAATACACGAAGAAGAAAGAGGGAATTATCAACACCTTTACATTGGCACACTCAGGTGATATAAAACGGTTGTGGTTGATGTACATATTAGTTGAACCCTGATGGAGACCGTGGAAGTTTATCAGAACCCTTGTAGAATAGATGGCACAACGGAGTTGCTTCGTACCAGTCGAACCAGAAGACACACAACGTATCAAAGACAAGCAAAGAAAAATAATTGAGTAAAGTGTGAAACATTAATGTTCCGTTTGTCAATTCTTGACATCTATAATAACCAATTCCAAATCCTTGGTCCTGAAATAAAATAAAAAGCAAACATGAAACTTAAGATGCACGCTGTTTACGCGTGGGGATATCATTACAAAAAGTGAATCAATGTGCCTAAACTCCGAGGACAGCCCGTTGTCCATGTACTGTAGTGCCGCCATTTTATATATGCTCGCTACCGATGATATTCGGCCGAGACTTGCGCTAAATGTATCAAACGTGTGAATCATGTACGGGAGAGATGCTGACAGAGCCCATTATGCGTGCTCAGTGACCTGGTCGCGATTTCAGACCGATGTCGCCATTGAGTAGTAGTGCCTTCCAGCGACGGTCGACGGCGTGACGATCACGGCCAAGATTTCGAGCGCAGTCCTGCCATTCTGCCTTTGATAGCCTAAGCTTCTCCAGTACAATTTCAATGAGAACACGGTCATCCTCGGCACTCCAGTCCTCTTCGTCGGAGTCCTCGTCGTTGAAGAGACGGCCACCTTGTCGGAGATGCATGTTGTGGAAGTCTGAACGGTCAAGACCGAGTGGTAGCTGCTCGGGAGCGATGCGCGTGCGCTTGGGTGTTGCAGGCACGATCTGCTCCATGGAGTGACGAGAGGGTGACTCGCAGCAAGACTCGCTTGCTGAAGAGTAACGATCCGCATCATCGTCGTTGACACGGCGTTTCTTATTGGCAGTACGCGGTGCTGCACGCTTGGTAACCTTCTTGGGCCCGACAGGTTCGCGGCGTTGCGGGCGCGGTCGCAGACGCAGCTTCAGAGGTGGAGCGGCGTGAGCAAGCGGCGGAGTTGGTAGTTGAGTATGCGAAGGCGCCGGGTTGGAGTTGGTGACAATAGGCGCGGGAGTCGAGAGGAGGGATTGAAGAGAGCGGCAAGTAGTCATAATGTTGGCGAAAGAAGCGTGTGACGAGAAAGCCGGGGGGCTGGCAGGAGGAGAGAAGAGAGAGGGTTGAAGTCGAGAGCGAGACGAGTGCGACGCATCGCAAGGCAGCGCGGACGGGAGAAGCATGGTTACGGTTTGAGATTGTATAGTGTCGAGAATTGAGTATGCGAAAGGATATCGCAGTAGAAGCTGTTGTTGTTTTTGTGAACAAGGGCGAAACAGGTGGTTGGCGTGTGGTGCGATTGCGATTGCGACTGCGACTAGGATGAAGGATGCGGCCGAGCGCAAAAGTTTGGCGAGCAGGGTCTTGACGAGGTTTGTGAGAGCGCGCGCGAGACGAGACGAGTTCAAAGTTGAGTATGGAGTCGACGGTGTAAGAAGAGGACGGGATGCGACAGTTAAAGTGTAGAATCTAAGACTTTCTTTGGTGTTTGGATGTTTGTGTTTGTGTTGATGTTTGTTGTAGGGAGAAGGTGAATCTGTTGTCGGAGTGAAGAGCAGGAAATGTGGTGGTCGTGGTGGGAATTGGAATGAACGGGGGGGTTGGTCAGGCAAGTGGCATTGGAATGGGATGGGAAGGGGCAGGGGACGCAGTGGCCTAATATGGCAGTAGAAGTGGATAGTGGATGTGAGCGAGAAGGAACCTTGGGCTTGGGACCAGGGTGTGGAAGAGAAGGAGGGTCCAAGGGGACCCACAGCACAGAGTCCACAGTGTACAGTCTACAGTTTACAGTACAAGCCAGGGTTCTGTCGCTGAACTGACTGACTGACTGATGACTGTCTGACTGTCTGAACAGTACGGAGCAGAGCGGTACGGGTAGGGTGCGCATCGGCACCTGGAGGGTGAGAGGCATCAGCAGGTGACAAGTACCTTCCCACGCCTGTCTTGGAGTGCAGATACAGTGCAGACAGCCCACAACGTGGACCTTCCCGTGAGTTTTGAGTCGCGCCCGTTTTAGCGGCAGCGGTAAAGTTAACTTATAGTGCCTGGCTTGGCTTGACCTGACCTATCCTAACCTAACTGACTGTAACTGGTATCACAGCGGTAAGAGTACCTACCAGAAGGCAAAGGACGATGGTCAACGGTTGAGGGCACCCAGAAGAGAGAGATGGAACCCCATTCTGCCCGTGCACCGCCTGATCGCCCAAGACCAGGAATTTTTCTTTGATGCAAGCATTTTGGGCTACGAGATACCTACTTGGACACGATCACTCCAGACACTCCATAAAGGCCCGTGTTGGGGGAGGGATCAAATCGGGACCAGGGGCTATTGCAATGCATGGGTCAAAATGCAAGGTGCAGGTGCAGGTGCAGGCGTAGGTGCAACTGGGTACATGAACACAACGATCGCTCCTCTCTCTCTCTCGCTGCTTCCGGGTAGTCACGATACATTTTGGTAGTTACAGTAAGAAAGAGTTGACCCAACCCTTGCCTGTAGACTTCTTGCACATCAAGATACTTGCTTTGTTGCGAGCCAAGCGTATGTTTTGGAGGTAAATCTTCAATTCGGTCCTGCACTGTACAGAACCAATATGATGGCGCTTGCTCTTGGTCAGACGTACCTACGGCACCTACCTAATTGCAAGATCATACAGGAGACACCCTAAACAGCCTCGTTCAATATGCACTCACACTCATCCTCATGCGATCATCAAGACACGCACCAAATCAAGCACAATGCTCCTTCCTCCACTATCTTCCCTTCTTAACCGACTATTTCTCTAGTACCAATCGTCTCATTGTTGTATTACACTTGGCCGAAACGACCACTATCGATTTATTCCATCCCTCTCTTCGTCCCTTCCGTATAAAGTCCACACAACTACAGTGCTGTAGGGTAGAGGGTCTGTTCCCTCCCTCACCATCCCTTTATCTTTTCCATTTATTGGATAAATTATTCCCTTTTCTGACATCGCTTCAACTCTTCAGTCATCAATTGCATCAATTGCCCTGCATATTATTCTCCGTGTTTCTCCCTCTGCTTGGCGAGAAAAAAGCAATAAACCTTCATCTCTATCCCTTCTTTTTAAGTCATATGCACGAAAGAACCAGGTCGTGTCCAAGACAAGCAGACGCACATCATTATCCTCCGCAGTTGAACACATTCTGCAGTATTTGCGTCCGTGCCCACCTGGGGCCAAATGCATGCGTTCAATCAGGCACAGGAGTTGAAGAAAAAAAGAGCGTAATAAGTCAGTATCCGTACAGACATCCACCATCATATGATCATACGACGATATCACCCCTTTCCCCCGAGACCCAAATACATCCTATCTAAACTACACAGTACTTTGTGATTGTTATTCGTCATTGTTTTGTTGTTTTACTAAAGTTAGTGCTCATACACATATACTAACTGTATCGCTAGGCTTTGGTCGATGGGTGTAGGCAAAGCGAGCAACCCAACACAGTTTCGCTTGTTCAACGTTCTCCATCTTCTCTTACAAGATCCCCCTCCGATTTAGTCTGAACTCTGAAGAACTAACTAGTGATACCAGGTCCCTTGACTTCCGGGTTGGGTTTGATGCCCTACCTGACTCAAGACACCAGGCTACTCCATTGCGCGCAGCACACATAGACATGGGTTTGATGCAGAGCCAGGCACACCAGTTACAGAGTTTTTGTGTACTACTGCATACTAAATCAACATAGTCTCTGATTTGAGATGTCTACTCCGTACTCCGTATATCAAGCAGCTTTGCTTAATCCTTTTATTTTAGGTCTCAGGGCTTGCTTGTACTGGAGCTACAGACACACTTGACAAGTCGCGGCTCTCATCCACACAAAAACGACAATGTCTTGATATTATCGTGATTGAAGTTACGCAGCGCGACCGGGTTGTTCAGCTGACCAAAGTGAACCTATAAGACGGTTCCTGAGACAGCGAAATATGTGCAACAAAGTCGCAATAGCAAGAGCAATATCTGACGCACATCTGCTTTAAAAACTCTCCGCTGGTGCACGAGCCGTGGTGGGATACACAGAACACTCGCTTACTACCCTACCCTGCCTTGGCACAGACTTTGGCTCTGTCTGTTCTGGTGGCTCAATGGTGGGAGCGAGCCGTCGCGGCACGGGCTAGGACCATCCCATCGTTCCCATATCTCCCCTCCCATGCCGTACCGTTCGCTTCCGCGTTGATGTGCTGCAGGGTCCTGAGTAGTTTGGGTTTTGCTCCGTACAAGTGACGACGAACTCTACAACACGAGGGGGTTGCTGTTGTTTCTGCAGCATTGACTCGGTTGTTAGATTTACTCACGAGCAACTCCTGGGCTATCCTGTAACCGCTTCTTCACTTGTGCTTCTGAGTCGAACAAGGGTTCCAGGGTGATATCAGTCCAATTGATAAAATGGTGGGAGTGTGTGTCGGCATGACCTTGTTTGTGACATCCTCTACGAATACAGCTGAGTCGGTGAGGTCATGCCCCGATACTGACTCTACCGCTCTTTGTTCCTTTAGTCTCTCTCTGCCAGCTTTCAGAAGAAGATAGCACGCGCGATTTGTTGGATAAATGGATCCTTCGGTATCCGTACAAGGTGACCCCTCAATATACGCAACTGCCTTTTACACCAGAGTGAGAATATTCATGACGACGAGGGTGATGCAGAATAATCTCGATCGCCAACAGAGGTTCGATCAGAGTGATCGATGCTTCAAATATCCTCCTCTTTCAGATACATCGCGATTCTTCGTCTCACTTTTCTCCCTTCGTCTTTCTTTCGAATACCTCGCGATGAACTATCCGCATGATGCGCACTCTTAACACACTTTTCCAACCCAGAAAAAACAAGGGCCAGGCCATGCTCCTCTCTTTCGAAAGTTGTACACCGCCCGTTTGCAACGCTTTGCAACGCATGCCGCTTGCTCTGGATGCCATTGGCTCTACGGCCACGCATCGTCGCGCGATTACCGCTGGAGTCGCGAGAGCGACGCGCGTGAAGTTGAGAAAATCACGACCTAGACGCGTCAACGCGTTAATTGAGACATACATGGGGGGTAAGTGTGGCCAATGGAAGAATACGAAAAGATGGATATAAGTGGAGAAGCAACGCAACCACTTCCGATGGATGGCCAGTGCGTGCAGCAAGTACCTGTCGGTCCTGACATGGGCAACATGGGGGGGGGGGGGGGGGAGGGGGGGGACAGGTACTCCGTACAGTGTGGTTGCCAACATCCTTACCGTCGTACCCAGCGGGCCAGCAGCCAGCAGCCAGCATACCCTACTCCCTAACTTACCCTGTAATGGCGTACGTATCTAAACCTTTGTCCCTCGTTTTATAATGTTGAAACCAGGTAGGTGGTGAGTGTGACTATATTCTTTGTCCAAGGTCTCTCGTGTGGTTCACAGGTCATATTGCGTCACAAAAAAATAATACAAAAAATACAACCGCTACTGGATCCGGCTCTCGAAACTTGATATGCTTGAGTAAGCTCGATATGGATGGTATCACCTTGTCTTACACCAACATCCTTGTGAAAGAAACCATTCAAAAGACAAGACAAGCCAATATCGTTTTGTTTCCATCTCAGTCCCTAATTGCCGCACTTTATCCATTTCTACTTACGGAAACACACACAAAAAAAAGGCCTCACGACACCAAGTATAATGTATATTGATCATCTAAAACATTTGGTCCCAGTTTATATCCGCCCTTGAGCACGATAGCCTCTCTCCCAGCGTTCCCCGCTCTCCTTGTCCAGAATCGTCATAATTCATCACCATCTACAAACCAGCATACTCAACATGCTCGGGCCACGGCATAGAAAGACATGTAAACACACCAAACGCGTCTGAAGTGACACAGTAAACACACCAGGAACCTCCCCAATTCAGCTCTTTGTCTCAGCAGTCAAAGACCCTCCCTGCTGTCGATCGAGCCAGTGGAGGGGTTCCTTTGTTCATAGATGCAACTATATCTTTATTCACCCCTTTTCAAGTGAACGGCCTAGATCGATCAGTGCCTGACTAGTGACGGTATTTCCGAGTTCTGGGGGCGGACAGAGCTGAAGTAGTGCAGTGCTCCCTGACAGGACTTTTGTTCTATGTGTAATTATAGATTCGAGGCTCTTACACATTGAGGATAAGGTGTATTTGAGCATAGTACAAAGCCACCTCTCGCTTAATTAACGAGCGATAGTATATGTTATGGTCGGTCGTGCTTCGCATATGCCTCTGGCTTGAAGGCTCATATATGTCAAGTGATGGACTATACCATGAATGTCATCTTTAGTCGATCCAGTATGGTTTAACTTGGACGCAAATAACTAGAAAACCATCCCTTATCTCCTGCCCATCAAGCCAAGTCTTGCCGAGACACACTATCTTGCTCCTCCAGTCCAATAGTACCAAGCTGTCAGCCTGTCACTCTACTGTTGTCTCCCTTGCATGGTGTTTTGACTTCCGTGGTTAAGCAAGATCAGGTGGCCTAGAGAACTAGGGAGACTTGCAGCATGACACACGCTATGGTTTGAGGAATTGTCTGTTTCCAGTTTACGAAATTTGTCCTGAAAGTGTATTGGTTCTAGACGATAGCCGGTAGTCACTCACTCATATATGTCTATTAAAAGCAGACTACCCTAGAGACATCTCTCTGCTAGCCCTGGTTCACCATGCGAACCCCTTGCAGCACCATCGAGGGCTGTTATACTTTACGTTGTGCTACAGCACTCAAGACTTGATTGGTCTCGTCATTTTTTGTTAGATAGACTGGAACGTCCCGATAGACTGAGCATGAATATAGACTGTCAGACACTGGATTACGTTACCGCGGACCAACCTGTTGAAGACTCGAATAAGATCGACGTAATCACGAGCTACTCCCTTAGATATCAAATGTCTGAACTTAGATCCGTGTCATTATCTGCCTCACATCCATGGCAGGTACTATATTATTATTTCATTACGATACTCAAGCCGTGACTTTTTCAAACGAAACGCCAAATACCAGGCGACATATCATCAAACCCAGCCTCTCTTAGTCTAAAATAGTCATTTCAACAAGAAGATTCCCATGCCAGAAAAAGGATACGCCAGAGATAAGGAACGAATACCAAAATCCAAGGCCCTTCTACATGCGGGCAGCTGAACTATATTTGATGCAATTATGCCAAGATGGACCCAAAAAAAAAGGATGCGCTGAACGAGCGTGTAGCTGGTGGTGACCACGGCAGCAGCACAGTGGAGGATGGTCGCAATGTCGTTCGCTCCATCATAAAGAAGCGTAGCCGTCGTTGATTAGTTGTGTCCTTCGCATTAATCTCTGGCCGGGCCAGACTCATCCAAGTCTTCCATCACATAACGATGCAGTCCTTATCATCTTTACCATTTTTCTGCATCTTCCCATTCCGTGGAGGAGCTACGTCCATAGGAGTACCCTGACCGCTGACGGCTGCTTGTATAATCGACAGACGTTGCTTGGCTCGCTCCTCACCGGCATCAGCAGCCTTGACATACCAGACGTTGGCTTCCAAGACATCACGGCGGCATCCTATGCCCATTTCTGTAAAGTAGCCAACTGCATATTGTGCCTTGACGAAACCTGTACCACTGTTAGCCATCCCATCTCGTGCACTCATCCGGATACAAGACTCACCCAAGTCGGCCGAACGACGGGCCCACTCGTAGGCCTCCTCCTCGTCCTTTTCCAGAATGGGGGGAGCGCCGACCATATACCAAGCACACAATCCCATCATAGCACCAGCGTGTCCCCTCTCAGCAGCGCCCGTATAGAAATGAACACTGAGAGCCGGATCACGAGGGCAGTTGAGTAGGCCGTGCTCATAAGCGTCACCGAGACGAAAGTTCGCCTCAGGATGCCCAAGTTCTGCAGCCTGGGTAAAGAGCTCAGCAGCATGGTTATCGTCCTTAAAGATATCTGCGCCGTACCCGTTCTCGTATAAACAGCCAAGTTGGTACGGTGCTGAGTTGTATTGAGAATCGGCAGCTTCGGCAGCAAGCTTCATCCACTTGATTCCTTCTCGGTAGCGCTTCTCTCCAAGATCGCCAGATAGGCAGGCCTTACCCAAACGTGTCATGGCACCAGGATGGCGCTTCGATGCAGCTGTACGCAAAAACTGTACCGCCTTGGCAGGGTCCTTTCGGCAGCCCCAACCAAACTCATAACATAGAGCAGTCCGGTAGCCAGATTCAGCATGACCATGCTTCGCAGCTAAAACAAACAGAGGGAATGCCGAGTTGTAATCCTCCTTGCCCTTGCTGAATAGCCCAGAAGCAAAACCATCTGCAAGATAGTACTGCGCAAAGGGGTAGCCGGCACTAGCCAGGCGCTGTAGGATCTGCCGGGCCTCACGAACCAGCTCTTGCGGGCTTGAGACGGAACCTTCGGCAGCTGGACTGTCGCGACCCTTTTCAGGTTTCGGGCTGTTCTTGCGCGTCTTGGGTTCTGAGAAGTCAAGGCCTTGTTCCTGAGCAGTCGAGATCAGAAATATGGCGAACGAGTACTGGATTGAGGAGTCGTTTGTCTTTTTGACATTGGCACGATACATATCCAGAGTCTTTTGAGTACTAAGGAGAGATGCATTGTTACCTATGACAGTGCGGAGATTAGAGTTGTCAGGAGTTAGAGGCGCCGGAGCCTGTTGAGGATAAGGTGCATGCAATAACTCTGCATACGTCGACATCCTAACATCCGGAGATTTACGGGACTGTGCACTACCTGGCATCAGACCTGGGGAGCGACCACGAGAATCTGAATAGACGGAATACGAGGACGGTGGCCGAGGCAGAGAAGTCCTCATATTGGAAGCCGAATTGGGAGTGAGGTGGCGGCCGATATTTGAGGCGCTCTCAGCCAGGTCAGGAGTCGAAGCGTTTCTAGTGTCTGCATTAGGAGCACTTGACAGGAAATCTTTCTGATGATGGTACTGGAATAGCGGCACAGGTTGAGCCTCAGGTATATTGCCTTCAATGATGGAGCTTTCAGGAGAGTCGCCCATTATCCGACTCTCGGTATTCTCGTTCAAGCCCAAAAGAGAACTTGCACTCGTCGTCGCAGATGACTCAATTGATATCTGCTGTGGGTTTGTACTTGCAGTCTCATCCGATTCCCGACTGTTGCGGTATTGGTCCTGATTGCGTACCCTCTCCGTTGGGGTCGTCTTGTTGGACTCAGTGATGATAGTTGATCTCTCAGGTTGTGACATGGAGCCATCCTCTGCCCTGAAGTTACCATTCTGAAATCCTTGAGAGCTCGTCGGCTCTGACCTGAGACCATGAGGCGGAGGAGGCGGCGGAGCCGCTGTTGGGACCGAAGGTAGTGGATGAATAGTGCGATCGACCAATTCCCCTCTCAAGGCGGGATTTTGAATGTGTTCCACATCAACATTCGAGGGCTGAACCCAGTTATCCTGCTGGAAGTTGAGACGGACGGGAGAGATTGGCCCATCGCGCAGTCTTGGACCCTCGGTAGTATCGAGATGGGAGGTGCGGACAGGGCTTTGACGGGAACTGATCGGTCTCGAGGGCCTCGATGGAGAGTCGTGGTAGTTGGATGACACGGCAGTAGAAGGCGGTGAAGTATTAATAGCTGCCATGGTGAAGCGAATGTGAGGCTTTGGCAATGCCGAAGCAGCCAAGCGCAAATTTGTGTATCTTTCAGAACGAGTGTCGTGGTTAAGCTGTATTTCGACAGTCTGGCAAGGGTGTGTAGAACTCGAGGACGGTTGTAAATGATATATCCAAGTTAACGACGGACCGAAGACGCTGAGACCTGATCTGGCGACGAGCGACAAGGTCGAAGGGAAGACGAGACGATACGACCGAAGATAGCGACTATGGAGGAGGAGAAGCGATCGCAGTCTGGAGTCAGTAATAGACAGTCTAGCGTTGGTCGCTACCACGTCTGGAGTTTGGAGCGGATGCTGCACGGAGGATATTTGGGTAGGATCCGAAACGCGGCGATACAGCGGGGACAAGGGGGTAACAGAACAAACAGAGAATGGATCAGCGAGCGACACGGGGGTGGTTGGAGAAACGATAGTTGGGGGGAACCCGTGGAACGGGGAAGGCTGAATTTGAAAGAGGTCCCTGAAAATAGGTTACGATGAAGACGATAATGGGTTTCTTGATTAGTAGGTAGAGGACAAAAGGGACGAAGAGGGACGGAGACAGCCAAGACCGACTAGACCCAGAATTGGAGGGAAGAAGAGAGAATTCCACGCAAAGAGATGAGTGGACTTTGAGCTGAGATCCAATGAGGTCCTTTTTGTCCTGGGCGCTGCGCCGTCCGATATTGGTGGTGGTGCCCAGCGGTGGTGGTGATGAGGTCCAGGCGCCGACTGGAGTTTAGTTAAAATATGGCTAAAATATCCCATGGCACATGCACCTGGAGGGAGCAACAGAAGCGGAGTTGTAGTGGGCTACCTACCCCATCCATGTAGAAACAATAAACTGGAAACTAGAAGCTGGCTGGAGATGGTTGAAATAATTACTGTTTGTTTCAGTGAAGGAAATGATGAAGAAGATATTGAATCTTTTAATGTCAGGACACCTAAGTTGCTACCAGAGCAAGAGTCAGGCACGATTAGAGCCAACATCTGGTGTGGATACCTAGCTGAACTTGTAATAAATGGGAAGGAGCAGGGGTATTTTCCTTTCCCATCATGGAAGTATATACGGATACTCCATGGGTATTTAATTACACCATAAGGCATAAGGCAAGATCCTGCGATGCATTCACCCTGTCACCAACATTCAAGGCTCTCTCTCTCTCTCTCCCTCCCCTCTCACTGTGCTCTTGGAGTTACAGACCTACGTGTGTTCAGTAAATCTGTAGATGGTGATCGTGTATCCGTACACTCCCCTTTCGTCCGACTAAACATACGCGTCCAAAAGGGATGTGACAACTTCAGGAAAGCTCGGCTCAGCATGACGAAGGTTTCCTGCGGCAATGGCGCGGTCAAAATTGCCCGGCTGACCACTCTCCCCGAAAGAGTAAGTGTGAGGAAACGGTCGAGTCTGGAAATGACAAGCATTACAGTACCTATTAGTTAGTCTACGATTTCAATTCGTGAACCAGCTAAAGCTGAAAAGTTGCTACGTCAAGAGTCCCCCAATGACACGTTGGGTCCATCTTCGAATGCAAATCATGGCTTTAAATAATAACTCAACTCAAGGGTCCAGGCCAAGCCCAGACCAACGGATTGCGGCGCTAGTGCTTCTGCCATTTACTGACCGCCAAAGCATGCATTGGCTACAATATGCAGGCGTCAATATCGGCCAGCGCCTACCGTTGTTGAACAGGGCTGAGCTGCCGCCATGGCGTTGGTGTCGTCACGCAAACTGCAATTTATTCGAGTAACTATTGGCCCGTCCGTACAAGCAAAAACTGATCGGAGATTTATTCCATGGTGACAGTCCTTTCGGGTTCGGCGAGTAACGCGTCTTTGTATCTTATTTCGTCAGCTGGCCTTAGAATCTGGCAGCACATTGGACCTGTACAGCATACAGGTGCACGACTTCTGTACCCAACATCTTTGGGGGAAGTCTGCACTTTTTATTGGCAGCCTGTTCTATTCTCTACGTGCCAAGCATGATGTTGAACTGATCAAGCTTTTTGGCTATTTATAAAAGGGCAAGACGAAAAGGGACATACATGAATGTATGCTCTAGTCTAACATGGATATCGTATTTTCAGGTAGTACCTGATCCGAGTGAGTCAAGTTTCTAATTTTGCTTCCTCCACCTCTTGCTTCGACTAAGTTGCTAAAAGTATTGGTCCCATCATGCCAGAAGGATTCAGGCTGCCTATTAAGTTAGCAATGGTCAAAGGGTTTGACTCCATCTTGCTAACAGGCTATGGAGCCTGGAAAGTCAATATGCACCGAAAGTTGCACCTGTATATCAGGTTTCTTGAACCAATACATCACTTCTGATTTAACTCTGAGATTTATGCTCTTTATATGTAAGTGAACCAAAACTTTTCTTTCGAGTTTGATGAAATATCGGATATGCTTTGAACTCACGGGCCGCTGACGATCGGGCGGCCCCACCTTGCCGACCCGGCAGATACCCCACTCCGGCTGGATAAGTACTAAGCTTCCATCATTGCACTTCGTACAAACCTCAACCTCCGAGGCCCTTTTTCTGGTTAACTGAAATTTACCTGGTCAATAACTCTTATTGTACCTGTGAGAATAAGTGATTTCGTAGCGAAGCCCTCCACCAGGTCCCACTTCATTCCAGGATCAAGCATTTTTTAGTCCCGGAGTTTTGACAGGTGTACTTCTAATGTGAAGCCGATTTCTAATGCTCGTATTGGCATTGAGCTAGCGTTTTATCACCCACATGATGTAGTCGATCTCGCTCGTATCTACTGTAACCAGTGATGTATGCTGAATATCCGCTAAAGCAGAATTAGCAGTGTTGCATTTGAATTCTCCATTCTACGTGTGGTCCGGAAGCCCTCTTAGACCCTTAAACACTTGCGTGATTTGTTCCAGCAAACTCGAGTCCCGCATACCATGAAGTCAATGGCTACCCTGAGATTATCTAAAACAATACAATTAGTGAAAACATGGTACGGGAAACCAGTTTGAACTTGTAGTCTAGTTCCATAATAAGGGACACCGGTTCAACTCTTAGATGTACGGTACTTGTAAGGCACACTTGATTTACTCATCCCAGCCACGCCGGCCAAATACACCAGATTGATAGGAGCATAACAAATTGGTAGAATGACTTCGTCTCTCCAATACATGGCCTGAGAAAATATGTTTCATGGAGTTTTAGATCATTGGGTCCTGCAACTAAGATTTAGTTGGGCGACTTTTAGAGTGGTGGAGGGTCATAAGGAATTAAACTACTGAGTCAATGCCGTTGGGCTACACATTAGCGAGAGATTCGAAAGGCTTTAAAATTTACCCTACTCTGGCGGATTTGAGTTGAGTTCAACGTCGGAATGGGTCGTTGCCAGGTAAACAATTACTGGTGCATCGGAAACGTGGACGGTTTGACGGGTTGACACTTAGGCTCCAGGTTACACGTGGTACAGAGTTTATGTTTATCATTCCCGAAATAACGACATAGTCAGTATTAGCAGCATATAGTAAAGCAGATTCTGGGTCAGGCAGAGAAAAGGGAGACCAAATTGAGAGCATTGCTAACCTATATTCACAGATGGTTAATCTGCTCAACCGAGAGACTCCCCCAATGTGTTTCTCTTGGCTACCTACCTAATATCCAGCCACAGTAAGGTAAACAAGGGGAAAGCGGAGCAAGTAGACTAAAAGGATCAGATCGGCTTGTCAAGCGAGATGGCAGAAACTGGCTTGTTTAACCCCTGGCTCTTGCATTTGCGTTTGCAGAAGCTCTTTCGTATGGTTAGTTTAATCAATATTAATAGAGGCTGCTGCCCTGGCTGCTAAGATAGACCGTACCTATGGATGCATGCAAGCAAAGTGGCATGAATGCACGCCATCTAAAACTGTTGTTAGTATGTATCTGCAACGCAATAGTTGGACGGGTTCCGTGGACATCTATCATTGTGGTTCAGGCTAATTAACCGTGTAATAAGACTAGGTTAATTCATTGCCTAGGCGCTGAAGCTTTGTTACTCTACATAGGTAAACAATAAACAATAAGGTACAATGACTGCTGACCCATTGATATCCATTCAGTATGACATACATCTTCCAACTCCAAACTTGGACTCGAAGCATCTAGGTTCTTTCCTTGGAAGGGTAGAACTTGCTTTCTCGAATGAGTACAGGCATCTGATCGAGCTGCCGGGGCAACCGCTGGGCCACTCCTGCCACAGCGAGATAACCTGGCAAATCCCTAGCCCAAGGGGCCACAAGCTCGGACTGTTTAGACTTAGCGCCGTGGATTAGTGCAACCACTACTGGAAAGACTATTCTCTAATTGGCTGTCTCCCGCCCCCTTCTAATGGGCTCTCATGCCCGGCAGCCCCCCAGGATAACGGCAAGGGAAGGAGCAACAGACCGTTGGCCGTTCAATCGCCTTCTCGTTCGCTCTCTCCCTCCCCCATCTCATCTTAACTCGTCCAGACAAAACCGATCGTTACCATTGTCTTCGCTCGAGGGACATTCACTCAGTCGCTTCTTGTTGTCGTTTTTTTATCTTCCACACTCGCTCTCATCATTGATTACGACATTTACTGCGTCCAAGCACTGCCGTACCCTGCAATTGCCTGAACCGAAAAACCCTGGTCGCCCCATCACTCGCTCGTTTCTGCTCCACGCCATCGTCTAAACATCACTCAACTCGAAATCTAC
This sequence comes from Fusarium tricinctum, assembly GCA_020744515.1. Taxonomy (NCBI): domain Eukaryota; kingdom Fungi; phylum Ascomycota; class Sordariomycetes; order Hypocreales; family Nectriaceae; genus Fusarium; species Fusarium tricinctum. The sequence continues at coordinate 4,465,427 of JAGPXF010000002.1, read as the reverse complement.
TCCAAACAACGGCGTCCCGTTTATTCTGTTCTGTCACTCGATTCGACTCCATGACCATTTCTCCCCACATCGAGCCTTGACGAGTCGACTATCGACGACACGCGGGCACTGCCTGTCCTGTGCTTCACCTTGCCCGTCTCCTCAGAGACTTCCCACTTCGTACAGGGATATCCCCGACTCAAACCTAATCTTCGAGAGAGGTTGTTGTAACAACCACAACAGATCATCCCGTAAGTAGCAGATCCTCTTCACCTTGTTTCGTCTTGGCTCCTATCATCTTGTCTACTTTACACCTGCATCGACATCTGAGGTTGCTACAGCTTGGCGTTCAACTTCTTGTCCTCTTTCCCCTTTCCTCCTCTTGATCGACATCAACACCGCTTCCCGATACCGTCTTTTAACCTTCCCCCGATCCAACGATCAAATTCTCTGCGCTTAGCGCTCAGTCCGGAAACGTTTCTCGACACCTGGCATTGAGGTTTGTCTTATTCTAACATTGCTCTGCTAGGGCTATGTCTCTTCCCGAGCGGCCGGGCGCCGGTTCGAACTACAATCAGCGCAATGTTTACCGCAACTCGCCCTCGCGACGATCAAGACCCGTCGATATCGAGACTGGTGGCTATCATGCTGTAGACAATGTCGCTCAACATCAACGTGGGATATCCGGTTCTTCTTTCGCAGAGTCCATCGGTGTTAATTCTCATACAGAGAGTATGCCTCTGTCGCCAACATCCCCTGATGGACAATCGCGTCATTCTGGCCCAGAACAGCCTATATCTCGGAAACGAAGTTTGATTCGCCCAGAGAGAAACAGAATCGACAGAGATCACCGGAACTACCACTACCACAAGCATGCTGCTCACATGAATGTTTTGCCGTCTTCAACAGGGAATGACCCCATCTACGAGGATTTTGAGGCGTCAACAGAGCGATCCAACTCGAACTACAACGAAGTCGCTTCGGATAGTTCCCCTCGCCAACGACGAAACGTCAGTGGAGAGCAGGAGAAAAGCGCTGCTGTTGCATCCGCCATCCCTACTCCAGATCGTACAAAATCAGGTAAGATCAAGAAGAAGTCGAAGCGTCATTCCAAGCCACCAAAGCGAATCGAGGAGCAGCTTCGGCCGCCCACTTTCTGGAATGTCTATTGTGCTATTGTTACTTTTTGGGCCCCTGGATTCATCATGAAGTGCTGTGGTATGCCAACCAGGGCGCAGCAGAGGGCTTGGCGCGAAAAGATGGGCCTTATCAGTATCATCCTTTGTATTATGGCTATTGTTGGTTTCCTCACTTTTGGTTTCACGGCGACGGTCTGTGGGTCTCCCGCAGAGCGATTGCGCGTCAATAAGGTGGATGGAGGCAACATGATCTTTCATGGTGTCGCGTATGACTTATCCAAGTCTCATCACCCACCTGCTCAGGGTATGCCCCTTCGCGGTGACGGATTAGGTCCTAATGTTCTTTACGATCTTCCCGAGAAGCATTCGGGCCAGGACGGGAGCTTTTTGTTCCAGAACGTCAACGGCAGATGCAAGGGCTTAATCACACTTGCTAAGGATTCGGACGTGCCCACAAACAAGGATGGCGACCTGGGCTGGTATTTCCCTTGCACGACCTTTAACCAGGACGGTTCAAGCAAGGTCAACCTGACGACTCCGTATTATTCTGGTTATGGTTGTCACACGACACTCAACTCTCGAAACGCCTTTTACCTTGACCTGAGTGGTGCTGCGGATGTTTATTTCACCTGGGATGATATCAAGAACAGCTCGCGTAATCTTATTGTCTATTCTGGAAATGTTCTGGATCTAGATCTCCTCAACTGGTTCAACAAGAGCCAGGTCGCCATTCCCAAGCGCTTCGAAGAGCTTAGAGACAAGGATTCCGAAGTCAACAAGGCCATCCGAGGTCGCGATGTTACTCGTATGTTCCAGTCTTCGTCAGACAAGAAGTATGCGCAGTGCTTCGAAGAAATCATCAAGGTTGGCTCGGTCGACACCGAAACAATTGGCTGCATTGCTTCCAAAATTGTTTTGTACTGTGCGCTGGTCCTCATTCTCTCGGTCGTTGGTGTTCGATTCTTCCTGGCCATCATCTTTCAGTGGTTCATTTGCCGCAAGTATGCGCCAACCAAGACGTCTCAGAGCTCCGACCGGAGAAAGCGTAACCGCCAGATTGAGGATTGGTCAGAGGATATTTACCGCGCTCCCATCAGACTCCCTGGTGATGTCGGAAGTACGGTTTATGGATCGTCGGACCGAACTAGCAAGCGTGGATCATTCCTCCCTACTACGTCCCGATTCTCATCTGTTGGTGGCCCCGATATCAGAGTACCAGCTGGGCGACGAATGCCGACAACAATGGCCAGTCAAAGTAACTCGAACCAACTCCTCTCACCTGGCTCTGTGTTCAAACAGGGCAACGAAAGCCGCGCTAGCTTCCTCCGATCTGATCCCTACTCTGGCACGCCTGCCGATGGTCCTGGTCCTGCTGGCTTCATTCACGATGCTGTTGTTCCTCAACCTCCTTCTGACTGGATGCCATTTGGCTTCCCATTGGCTCACACAATGTGCCTGGTTACTGCATACTCTGAAGGAGAGGAGGGTATTCGAACTACTCTGGACTCCATCGCGACTACTGATTATCCCAACAGCCACAAGGTCATCGTCGTTATCTGTGATGGAATCATTAAAGGTCATGGCGAAACCGTGTCTACACCTGATGTCTGTCTGGGCATGCTGAAGGACCACTCTATCCCCCCTGACATGGTTGAGCCTTTCTCGTATGTGGCTGTTGCCAGCGGTTCTAAGCGCCACAATATGGCCAAGATTTACTGCGGTTTTTACGACTATGGCAAGAGCTCTCGCATTCCCGCTGATCGACAGCAGCGAGTGCCCATGATGGTCGTGGTCAAGTGCGGAACTCCTGATGAAGCCACCAAGTCCAAGCCTGGTAACCGTGGAAAGCGAGACAGTCAAATCATTCTAATGTCATTCCTTCAGAAGGTCATGTTTGATGAGCGCATGACAGAACTCGAATACGAGATGTTCAATGGCCTCTGGAAGGTAACAGGTATCTCGCCGGACTACTACGAAATCATCCTCATGGTCGACGCCGACACCAAGGTTTTCCCCGATAGTTTGACTCATATGATTTCTGCTATGGTCAAGGATCCTGAGATCATGGGGCTTTGTGGTGAAACCAAGATTGCCAACAAGCGCGACAGCTGGGTTACGGCTATTCAAGTATTTGAGTACTTCGTCTCGCATCATCTCGCCAAGTCTTTCGAATCGGTCTTTGGTGGTGTTACTTGTTTGCCTGGTTGTTTCTGCATGTACCGCATCAAGGCGCCCAAGGGTGGACACAACTACTGGGTTCCGATTCTGGCCAATCCTGATATCGTCGAGCATTACTCCGAGAATGTGGTCGAGACTCTGCACGAGAAAAACCTGTATCTCCTTGGCGAGGATCGTTTCCTGACAACCCTGATGCTCCGAACATTCCCCAAGCGAAAGCAGGTTTTTATTCCTCAAGCAGTATGCAAAACGACAGTGCCCGACGAGTTTATGGTGCTCCTTTCTCAGAGACGTCGCTGGATCAACTCAACCATTCACAACCTTATGGAACTGGTTCTTGTTCGTGATCTTTGCGGTACCTTCTGTTTCTCGATGCAGTTCATCATCTTTGTCGAACTGGTTGGTACTCTGGTCCTGCCGGCTGCTATCGCATTTACCTTTTATGTTGGTAAGTAATCGAACACCACACACAGGTCGAGGCTAGTTACTAACTGATTTTTAGTTGTCACGTCTATTATCCACTCACCACCACAAATTATTCCTCTCGTTCTCCTGGGTTTAATTCTTGGTCTACCTGGTCTTCTCGTAATTGTCACAGCGCATTCATGGTCCTACATTGTGTGGATGCTCATCTACCTGTTGGCACTACCAATCTGGAATTTTGTGCTCCCGACTTATGCATTCTGGAAGTTTGACGACTTCTCATGGGGCGAGACACGAAAAACAGCAGGCGAAAAGACCAAGAAGGCCGGCCTGGAATACGAGGGCGAGTTTGACAGCAGCAAGATTACAATGAAGCGATGGGCCGAGTTTGAGCGTGACAAGCGCTCAAGGAGCGGCTACTGGGGCTCTCGTGAGAACGTTGTCGGCGGCGGTGGTGGAAGCTGGACCAGCCCTCCAGGCCACCAATATAATGAGGAGTACTATTCTGATGCTTGATTTTGGGAGCATTAGATTGGGCAAATATGTTTTTGAAAACGAAGGGTGTTTTTTTTATGATGATGGAATGCATACGCACTTGCACATTCACGCACATATAAGTAATAAGGGGTACCATTCTTGAGGCCAAGTATTTATGTTTTATGCCCTGGGCGGGCGTTGGTGGACAAAGGTCCTACTTTCTGTATAGAGTCAGTTGGAGATGGCGTTATTCCAGCGACTACTTGTGAATAGTGTAATTTGATAGTTTCAAATGGATTGTGATGGACATATTCTGGTTGATATTGTGGTAACAAGTATGTCAGTCCATACATAATATGGAAGTTGAATTGTAGTTACGAGAATCACTATCGACCAGCTTCTTTGGAAGAAAAGCAGGCACATAACACATATCAGACGACCACAGGACGCTTCTTACATGATAGGAAAGGAAAGGTTTCTTGAAGAGTTAAGCTGTGGAGTTGAAGTCTGCAGTATAATAACTAACTGTGATGTGCACCCACTCACATCTTGATGGTTACATATCCGTTGCATAAGTAGATTTATCAATAACAAATAGCATTTCAAGACACCCAACATGCTCGGATTAACCATTTCTTTGCATTTGTATCCTTAGAAGGAAGAGAAACATCATCTGCCCAAAGAACAATCAATTGTCATTAAAAGCTTGTCAGTCTCAAAGCTAACTAAGGCAAAGGTGGCCACAACCCAAACTCCTCTTCGCCATGCACATCTGTCCATAACGCCTGCGAGGTGCAGAAAACCAATGCACACCTCTATGTAATAAACCCTACGTGGAATGCATCATTTGTTCATGATGGTCGTCAACAAGAAATAGACAAAAACGCCTCGCTCTGCTCTGCTCATGCCATGTCACATCATGACCTTCACTTCTTCGAGTGGTCAACATCCTCTCCAAGTTCCCAAGGCTTTCGGGGATCGACATATGTCGAGATTCGCTGGTCTCCCCATCGCGCTCCGACAGTGACCCAGACATGCTTTTGCGGTGCGTGACTGCTAATAGTTTCTCGGTGGCCGCCCCATCGAAGACGAGACTCTCGGCTCATCTGGCTGTTGCCCATGCCACCATTGGTAACCCATTCCTTCACAACATCCTTGATAAAGACAATCTTGCGACGGAAGTCGTTGGCGGCGGGAATACCCTGCAATTCAGGGGCAATCTCGGGGCGTCTTCGAGTCGTTGTTGTGGCACGGCCTGGGCGGGGGGCTGCAGGCTTGGCCTGGAAGTTCAGCAGAGTCTGTAGAGGGTAAGACAGCATTGCCCGGTCGTCAAGAGCAGCGGCTCCGATAGTGCCAGTTGCCGCAAGCCTCTCAGCGGCGTCCTGAGGAAGATGCCAGAAGTGACACCAGGTTCCTGTATGATCGATAACGATCTTGGTGTGGTCGGGGAAGTTGAACTATATTGGTTAGTATCCTTCATTCAACTTTCTGACAGCAGTACTTACTTGAAGGTGGCCGTCACAGAAAACCCAGCATCCAACATCTCCAAATCGCTGGTAAAAGGTAACTAGCTCTGCCACTGTACCCTTCTGGCCTGGAGACATGGCACCTGCTGGGTCGGTCTCTTCAACCGGCGCAATATCGTCCCGTCCATAGGCAATCATGTAATTGGCAAACTTCTTCCAGAGAATGATTCTCTCACGCTTCCGGTGCTGGAAGATGTCCTTACCGGGCTGCATCTTGCCTGCAGACCCATCTTCATTCACATTCACTCGGAACTGCTCGGGAGAAACAATAACTTCTGAAAGTCCAGCCTCGCCATTGTTCTCGAAGAACTTGATGGGTTCCGTCATTGGTAAAGGCTGGCTTCTTTCTTCGTATGCCTCGTCCTCACGGCGTACGATATGCCTTTCCGCCCCGCGGATGAATACTCCAGCCGGAGGAAGCAAAGCTGCCTTGCCATTTTCCGTGGTTGGGATGTCCCGAAGAATGCATCCGACGCTGCCGTCATTCAAGATATATCCAAGGCCAAATTTGTTGGTGTAGTCAACCCACTTGACAACCACATGGGGATGAGGAGGCGTCACCGTCTTTGATGAGATGATAGCCATGGTCCGTGAGTTAAGAGCCCGTTCCAATTCACCCTGCAGGCGATGCAATCGATCCAAAATCATGTCAGGCTTCGTGCCTGAGATCCTGTCCTGTCGCTCCGAAGAACTGAAGAGTGTTGCAGCCCGCATGCCCGCAGTGTCTCTCTTAGGGGGTGCAGCTGGTGCGGGAGGAGCGGTGGTAGCTGGAGCTGACGATTGACGGTCGAGCGTAGGTCTCTCGGATAGTTGTCGCTCAGGAGGCTGCTGAGAAGTGGCCCTTACTGGAGGTGCAGATCGACTAGAAGTCCGCAAGCTCTTGCCTACAGGTTCGACAGTCTCTCTTGTGGGGGCTTCGCGGGGCAGTTCTCGTCGCGTCCTTGCTCTCACACTCTGGGAAGCCGATAAGGTGGCTTCAGGTGCAGGACGGGGCTTTGTTGGCACCATGTTGCCAGCTGGCCTATGCTGCATTCTCTGCTGGGCGGCGAAACTTTGTGGAGGCTGGCGAAGCAGACCTGCTGGTGCCCTCTGACTCGCAGATAAAGGATCCTCGGTGGAAATGCTGGCCTGTGCTGCTACGGATGCTGTGTATCTGGCCTTGATTTGTTGCTGTTCCTTCAGCCACTCCTCAAAAGGTCTGTAGACGATCCCTTCTTCGAGGGGGATCAAGGGTGTCAATCCAGCCTTTTCCTCAGCGGCCATCTCTTTCCAAGTCTGTGTGTGAACGACCTGAACGGGAGCAAATGGGCCAATTCCACACTCTCGACACATGTCCTTGAAGTTCCTGTATGATTGCGCCTGTAGGGCGCTGCTCATGCGAGTGGCATAGAACTCATCACGGTCTGGAGGAACTTCCCTTAGGCGAGAGCTCATCTCTGCCTCAGTAGGCATATATCCACAGGTGAAGAAAGGATGCTGAATAATAACCTCTGGTTCCGGTCGGCAATCAGCATCCTGAAGCATCGTAGCAACTAGCTCCTTAGCTTCCTCGCTGATGTATCTCCGTGATGTCTCCAATGACGGCCAATCGTAGTCTCTCTCTCGAGCTCGGCGGTAAATCTCATCTGTGGTCGAAGATTGAAATGGGGGTTTCGATGTGAACATGGCATACCTGACATTATTAGCTTACTTCATGATATGGTGCCATTTATCCTCACATAATGATGCCCAGACTCCAGATATCCACCATATGGTCATGGCCCTTTCTTCCCTTCTCAAGAATCTCTGGGGCGATGTAGTTTGGTGTTCCGCATAGAGTGGTTCGACGAATGGTGTGCATATCTCTACCCGTCACCAACAGAGCAGCAAGGCCAAAGTCACCAATCTTTGCGTTCATCTGAGAGTCGAGGAAGATGTTGCCCATCTTCAAGTCACGGTGAATAATGCCCTTGTTGTGCATATATTTGATTGCACCAGCGATCTGGACAGAGTAGAAACGAACTTCAGGCTCAGTGAGGCCTTTTCTTCGCTTCACCATATCCATTAGGGAACCATTGGGGCATAACTCGAGAATCAGGTAGGTGCACTTTTCATGTGAAAACGCCCTCAGGAATTGAACAACGTTCTTGTGCTTCATCTTGGAGTGGATTTGGAGCTCGGTTTGGAACTGGATGCGTTAGAGGTGAGACTCAATTCTTGTTCGCTACCACATACCTTCTGCTCCATCTTCGGGGGCATGTGGCTCTTGACGATCTTGAGAGCAAATCGCTGCTTTGTAGGAAGTAGCTGACCGCTGTAGCAGACAGCAAACCCACCCTTTCCAAGCAGCTTGCCCACCTGGTAGGTCGCTCCATCAGGTCGGTCGGAGCTTGGTGGTTCGGGAACTTCTGTGGGAGGAGGTGGAGGATGTTCCTTTTCCTTGACAGCCTTGAGCTGGGCTGCGGTCTTTGTTTTGATGTCGGTAACTTTCGGTACTCGTTGGGCATTGGCATCCCTAGGGGACAAAGCCTCCAAGTCGATGCCGCGGGGCGCTAGCCTATGGGCCATGGCTAGAAATGAGCTCGGGTGTTGCGCTGCAAAGGATGAAGAATTTTATCGACGAATTGTTGCCAAAAGGAAGCGAGTGTTACAAGGCCAGCAACCGCGTTGAAGTGTCGCCGAGGTCGGTCTGTGATAGAATATTAGCGACGCGTAAAACAAAACATCGGTAGAGAGAAGCTGAAGTCGATCTGTGTGGTGAAAAGCGCGCCAGTGAAACTGTGAAACAGGCGGATAAAACTCACGAGACTCGCGACGACAACATGCAATATGAGTGAAAGAGAGTCGCCTGCTCAAGCAAAAGAAGTCAGGGTATTAAGCAATGCTAAAAGCAGAAATTATTATCGCCCGAACTATGGGTTAGTATTTGCAAGATAGAATTCGGCGAGTGAAGCTGAACGAAGAAAGGTCGAAAGGTCAAGAGGTCATCAGTTGCCGCGACTGGTGGTTTGTGTACTTTCCTTGAAGTCTGTTGCCGCTGGCAACCACAGAGCTCCAGCAGGTTACTTATGGGCCAATCAGATAACATCATGTTCCCTGAATATGTCCTACCTCAGCCAATCAAACAGCTTTTGTCATTGAGCTAGGATAGATTCGGCCTCGAATTTAGCTGGTTCTAGCGGTCAATTCAATTGGCACAGCCCCATGACTGGGTACCTCTAGCTAGGTAGTTTTCGGATTGTTGTTATGTATGGCGGCCTATCTTACATCGTAAATCATGAATATCTAAGTCTATGGCGGAGAAGCGGTTATATAGTTTGAAAGGTCTTATAGAGAATGAAATGTCCATGAACCTCGAGCACAGACTAGGCATTGTCCAAAGTTGGAATTGGTCGTCAATACGATCCGAGTTCTTCCCAATAACAGTATTTCCTGCCGACATGTTTGCTAGCAGATCTCGAATTCCTGTCCGTAGAGACATTTCGCGTCCATTTATTCCTGTATGCAGGCAGTCTGATCATGATGCGTTATGATGCTTGTAATGTTGGGAGTAGAGGTTGCTTCGTCTTAGGATCTCTCAACGCGCGCAAGGCTTCCTCCAGGCTTTCGTATCTTTCTTTTTGTCTCTTTTCTGACTCTTCAAGCTCCTCTTCTCTCTTCTTAAGCTCCTCTAATTTCTGGTCCAACTCTTCTATCCGCATTTTGTTGATATCGGGTTTCTGCGATGACTTCCAGGTCTCGTAAACGATCAGTGCGACAGCGACCGAGAGGATGAAAGCGTCTCCAATAACGTCGGCAAATAAATCAACTGCTTTGTTCTCAGGAAGCGGTCTGAACTTTCGTCGCCAGATGTTCTGAAATGCCAAGGTTCTTTTGGGGGCTTCGGCGGCCTGTTTTTGTTTGAGCTGGTCGTCTCGCTTCTGTTGCTCTTCTGTCTTGACTGTCGGGGCTTCGGCCTTTTCCTTTGCTCTTCGTTCCGCTTCCGGGTTTCGTAACAACGCGACCGACATCCTCATATTCAATTGATGCATATACTGTCCATATCGAGCGGCAAACGCTCGAAATCGAGCGTGGTCGTGAGCCTGAGCTTTTATGTGGTTCTGCCTGGTTGTTAGTATGAGACCTCGAGACGACAGATGGTGGGGATCATACCGCGCCATATTTAGAAATATGCCTCACAAGCAACGATGCGAGCTTGAATAGGGGGAGAGGGACCATGGCTGGCGGTGGCTTTGGGAGTCTTGGCTCCAGGATTGAGAGCTGCTTGCGCCAAATCGATATCTATTGAATATTTAATCGTTGGTGGGGCTCCCGTTCCGTAGTGAAGAGAGATATGGTCAGTCGTCAATTGGCTTCAAAGCATGTGATTTGTCAGTAACAAGGAGGAGAAAGACAATTGCGAGACGCAAGTTTAATTCCGTCAACACAACGGATAAATCAATGGCAAGCGCATACTGCTTTGTTGTTCTTCAGCTCTTTGACTGCCGTCCCTTCCGGAGCCGCGATATTCCGTGCTGACGTTTGGGGGACCTAAGGTATAGCTAGGGGCATCACAGAAAGCTTCTTGAGCTTTGATTGGCTCTTGATTTGATACTTCAACTTGAGCATTTCATTTTAGCCAACCCTGATCGATATACACACACACATATATATACATATTCATACAAAGAATGTATTTCCCTAGCCGATGCAATGAACTACCAAACAGTATCTGCGACAGTGCAGTGAATTAACTAGTGCACTGAAGTGTTCTCAGTACGAGTAGCCTCGTTATTATAATGTCACACTTTACTGGTTTTAAGTTGGAAAACCGAAGCCTTTATCTATTAGTCTTGGGTATCCGTTAGGAGCACAATGTCCTGTTTTATCGTAATGTGAGTAATGGCAAGAGGCCGGTGCCTACCGTCCTTGCAACTCCTGCAGCAGTCGCTCAGCCTGGGTTGGCTCCTTCTCATTCAACTCCGTCAACATGCAACTGCGATATCTCACCTAAAGTCATCCTTCTCGCATCAGCAATTCATCACTTAACAATTGCATCTCATGCAAAGTTGTCACTCGTTAGCTTCACACCTAATAAATGACGATCGTGTTCTCTTCATCCCTGCGGAAGCGACAAGAGTGGGCTCTGATTGTTCAATCTTTGAGGTCGAACCCATCATGGCAAGGTCTGTGATCTTTTCACACATCACTGACCCATAAAGAAGGCTTACATGAGCTGCAACAGAAACTACCCTAGAGGCTTGTGATATCACATTTCCTATTGCTGACTTCAGCGTCCCGCCCGTACTTTTTAGGGCCATCGTTTCATCACTATCTGAGTTACAGTCCAAGGAAGGAAAGGCGCGAGCGGAAAGGTTGTTGTTGATGAGTGGGGGTGAGCACGTCGTGGTGTTATTGCTTTTGGATGGTGATAGCTCGATGGAAGTATTTTGCCGCATTCAAGCTGAGTATGTGAGCAGAACACATGAGCGCATGCTGAATACCAACTAATTTCACTCGCTATCTATTCAGCATGCTTTTATCGGGCTCGGTTGTGCCTTTGATACCCATTTCTACGACTCGAGAATTGCAAAACTGCGTCGAGTCCTTCAGGCGGGACTATGGCAACACGGCATCCTGTCTCAATACCGAACAAAGTGTTGCACACAAAGAGCTGGTCTCCTGGTGTGCTGAAGGGAAACCGTTAGGAAGAGACCAAACTAATCTCTTGACCGGAATCACATCCGGGTTCAGAGATTTTGCCGGCCTTTACACCCACCCAGACGGTCGAGCTACAATCTGCGAGTACCTAGGTCAGGAAGATGGTAAGCGGGTCATCGCATTCCTTGCTAATGGCCCGTCTCATATCAAAGATTAGCCCAAGGCACTGGGCGCATGACTTGTGATAGAACGTAGAGTGAGTGAGTGTTGGGACCACCAATTCCAACATACTGGGCGGCAAGGGCAAGCATGTGTACCAGACGCTTGGGAGGCAATTGTGGATGATGGCATGATCACCAACCAATACAGGAATAGACGTTCCTTAGAATATTAATGAAGTCGATCACCTGCCCAGAGACTCGGGTCACATAACCCAGAATGCGTACATCTATATGCAAGCACCCATAGCGATGGTATTCAGGACACCACCAGTGTGCGTTAAAACCGCATGGTATGATATCCGACCACTCACAACCGATCCCAACAACAGGTCGAGAGGACAAGCGACATTCAGCTTGTTAGCCGTGCTGATTGCATCCATTAATTATATCCACCAGGCAACGGGTGATGTAGAAGTGGCTGACCTGGCTGACCTGGCTGATGAGAAGCTGAACCAATGAGAGCGTTTCTGCAACCGCCAGACACAAGAGACGATTGTGTTAACCGGGGCTAGCTATGCCCATGCTGCCATGGCAGGCCTCAGGCTTTTCCAGTCACCCACTATCGGACGAGCCGATGTCTTCGCTTGCACGGTTGGGGGGCAAATCACACAAGTCATCTTTTGGACTGATTCGGTACAGAGAGAATACCAAGCCGCTACCATGTCTAGTGGCATGAGCAGAGTGATAATTGTCACTAGCTCGATGTGAACGGTGAAGGTTGAGAAGCAGTCATGATCTTATCCATATCATGTGCCATGGAAAATGATGCTGGGCCCAGTCTGATGGGTTCTGATCGGTACCGAGCGGTAAAGGAAGTGGATAGCAAGCGCTCGACCCAAAGATTGGGGATCTCTACCAGCAAACGAAGCTGTGTTGTTTCGAGAAGCGCTTTAATATTGGGGAATAGTGTCTCATAAATCGTTGGACTGCCGACCAACATGCTTATGAGAAGGACCAACATCAGATCTGCCCCAGATTCTCATCATTTAGTGTGTGCTCAACAGGGCATGCTGCCACGATATGTAGGTACCGTACTCCATACCATCCATCACTGGCATAAGCAGCCATGTTTAAAAAAAGAACTCTGCAGACAAGCGTTCAAGTGGGTAGGGATTATGAGGAAGAAGTGGTGGGCGGCAGAAAAGTCCAGGGGTCAAGGGCCAGGGGTTCAACAGCAAGCCAAAACGCAAAACACCGCAACGTCGATTGTCCCAGCATCTGCTTCATGTGGTATCTAACGTCTCATGAAAGCGACTGGAGAATTGGCCAGAAATTGCAAGTTGTTGCTCGTCGAGTGAGAGAAAGAGATGGCCTGGAAGCAAACATGATCTGCTAATTGCTACGAGAGCTCATCAAAGTCGATATTAGAGCAATGATCTTTCTGTTCCTCTCAGATTGAGTTGTTTAGCTCGCTACCCACGGCTTGCTTTTTAGCTTCATGCACCATCCTTAGACCCCTGCCCCATCTCTCTCTCTACCCGCCATGCTTTCTTCTCCGACATGGCCACACAGCCCGCCCATTGGCCTATGCTCTGTCACCTAACCGCCGAGCTATCACCAATTACCAGCCTCCGCACCACTACCAAAGACGAGTTTATCGATGTTTGGCCACACCCATCATGGAGATGGCCAATCATGAAGCTCCAGTGATGCCTGCATCCGCTTTAGCTTCAAGATGATGGAAGCCCGGACTGTGTGACAAGCCGCTGCATCGCATACCCTATCTTCACATCCTGGCTCTTTTCTCCCCGCCTTTCTATCGCACCGCCAGTCTTCCAAGTCAGTTCGTGAAGCCAATGCCCAATGCCCAGGGCGCTTGTATGTCTGTGAGGCGAATATTTGAAGATGGCCTCGAGTAATGGCGTGGCTTGTGGCCCGACGGTCCATCTAGAACCTTGTCCGTTTACCCATGACTGCATTGCATTGGCCTGGATTTTGCTACCAAGCAAGAGGCGCATTTTCGCTGTCGTGATTCCTTTCTTGGCCTTTTCTTAAAAGTCTCAGGCTGCCCTCCACTGCGACTTGCAGCCTCCGCTCTCACTCCCCGGTCATCTTGAAATCACTTTGCCTCGCTGTGTGTCTGTTGTAACGTCTCAGAATACTCCTGCGTATCATCACCTCGACTACTCATACAATCTGGTGACTATTCCTCGGGCCAAGAAGAAGCCGCTCTTGGATGAGACATAGCGAGCCTTACAACCGACTACCGACTCATCATCGCGACAAAGAACCACCAAACCCGAACATACTATACAATGTCGCGCGTGTGCTCCCTACGATTATAGACCAGACAGTCGATATCGTGGATCTGCCAACCAAATTCTGCGACATCATCGGCTTCACGATCGTCCCTAAACATATCGTCGGACGCCAACGTCTCGGATCTTAAGCATCCGCTTATCCACTTCAAACTCGCCACGCTCTCAACCTTTCGAGGTCAGCCCTTAACGCATCGTCGTATACATCAAGGGTCTCGTCTCTTACTTGATATCATCCACCACCCGTCCTCTTTCTCCTTCTCCGATCATTCGCTTCTTTCTGTCTGCTGGTCTGACGGAGTTATCTTTCGTTTAATTCTTTCGCTATTCTCTCCTTCTTTCAGCGCTCTCTTTTCTATCTTTTCGCCGCTGGTCGGTCTGTAATATTACACCAAAACGACTTCCGGCACCAGTGTTGGAGTAGCATACGAACAGACGACGAATCAGTGAGAGAAGACGACTGGTATCACGGTTCGCAAGGAAGCCGCAAGATCTGGAGCAACAGCAAGGCAATTTAATCGGGACCTATTAATCATTATTCATCATGGGAAAACTCATCAAGAATCATTGGGCTCGCCTCATCATCTTGAGTGCTGCAACATGTGAGTTACTCGCCTTCTCTGGCCGCTGGGACATGTACTAACATTCTCAAAAGACCAAATTTTCGCTGCCATTGAGTGCTTCCTTTGGCCCAAGATCTTCTGGGACTTCCTCACACGTTCCCTGGACGGCGCAGTCAAGCCAGTACCGGCTTTACAGATAATAAACCTGCTCATGGGCCTGGGAATGTTGGCCATGGAGTGGCCTCTCAACTTCGTCGCCGGCTCAGCTCTTCACCGCTCGCTCGAATTTCGTCTTGCGATCCTTCCCCTCACAGCACTGAGTGCAGCTCTGATCTATCAGGGCACAAATGCCGCAATCTACTACGTGATAGGCATGTTCGTCTACTTCTGGGGTTATAGTGAAGGAGAGGTTAGTTATGCCAACAGCCATTTTGAGGGTTACATTGACTAATATGATATATCTAGATCATTTGTGCAAAGCCTTGGACTCTTCCGACTCGTGGACGCAGCGGCGGGGGCACTCGTGTTTAGGCATGAGTTCTCCTACCATGGATGTACTATACATACTACAAAATACAGGACGGGCAACTGGTAGAGTTCTTGGTAGAACGTTATTCCCAGTTTCGAATCCTACAAAACGATACACTATTACACATATACCCTTTGCGGCGTTTGGCGACATTATGATATATACGAAAACCAGTACTGCATGTTGTACGACTTGCCCTGCATCAGGAGCGAACTGGGCTTTGATTTCATCTCTAGCATTGTATTTGCATTCACATGATCAGCGTGGAGGTGTTGGTAGAGGATACCCTTGGATAGGGAGACATGATGCACCGTCGTTCCCAGAGAAACGTCGTGCAATCGGGAGGCAGGGGGCTGGGCTGGGTGGCACAATACTCACGGGCTCGAAGACTTCCGGTCAGAACCTGTCACATACAACCCTCCCGGACTCGGAGCACCCGACATATAACTTAGAACCTAATACTACCAAAATATCTTCAAGCCCGTTCCGTAGTCATGTAGCATGTCCTGTACTTTAGTCAAGTCTTAGTGGCAGCTTTGCCTATCAGGCGAAGTTGAAAGGAGGGAGTCTAAGCCTGAAAGTCCAAAACATAATAGAAACAACTAAACATCTTGTAAACAAGGCGAAACATGATTTGTGTGCGGACTTTGCCAAGTGGTAGCATAGCCCAATTTTTGAAACGCCCCTTGTCAGGCTCTATTCTTGGGGCCATAATATCGAGCTATAGTCCGGACTTTTATAACCAGAAACACACCAGGATAGTCACTGGTACGGAAGAGACTTGGAAGAAAACAGTGATCATGATACATAATTACGCAGGGCAATGCAGGATTTTATTTATTTACTTGCCGCGCGACTGCGAATTAAACATAAGCACTTTGGGATCCTGTCAGCACCTTGTGCACTGTGTATCACCAAATATTTACAACCATGTCAAACCAACTACCTACCTAGGTACTCAAAGTAAAAGATCTACGAAATACATCGTGGATGTTACTACTAACATGAAGGAACGCAGGATATAGAGTTCACACGTACAGCATTTAGGCCATGGAGAAAACAGGCATGATTAACGCAAAAGGCTTGTTGGAATTTGTAAAACGCTGTCATCGATACTGCCCATCTTTCAGAGCATCCAAGCGCTAGCAGACCCGATCACATGTCATCCATCATGACCGTGAGTCAAGCTGCCTGCCCATTGACAACCTCACCAACCATTTCGATCAGCACTAGTTGCTCATAACATACGCCTCTTGCAACAGTGAGCCGTGCGTTGTACTTGTTCTCGTGCTAAACCTGCGAAAAATCCGAACGCCCGCTTCTTGGTATTTCGTTTGACCCCTTTTCTCTTCTAGTGGGAGATCATGGAGCCCTTGTTATCGTTCTTGGGACCTTGACGCTCGGGGAACTGAGTGACAATGTTAGCTTGATTCTTGACAACATATACTGGAAACAACTCACCTCGGTAGTCTGAGTGGCACCCTTCTCAAGGATCTGCTTGATGACATCGTCGTCGACGTGAGTACCAAACTCGTTCTCAAGCTCAGCCTTGGAGGCAGCATCGAGGTTTCCCTGGGCTCCTTGGCTATTAAACTGTCAGTTTCTTTGTCATACAAGTGAATTGAGTTCTTGTGGCAGGTCAAGTGGGGAGGCGGTGACAAGTAAGAGAGCTAAGACTAGAGCAAAGCATCTGGCATCGCATCGCATCCAGCATGACCTATCGCAAGGCTCAGGCCAAGCCACGGACGCCTTTGGCCGTCATAGTGCCCATAAAGCAAGACAAATAGAAGAGAAGAGCGGGGGTTATCTGAGCTTACCCGTGAGTAACGAAGATCTTGAAAGAGGAGATGAAGTGAGCGAGGGGGACGCTCTTGTCAGTCTTCCACTTCTGGTAGGTCTCAACATCATCGATGAAGACGATGAAGTCGTCGCCGCCCTTGTAGTGGACCTTGGTCTGCTGAGTCTCGCCGCGAGCCATTGTGGATGTGTTTGAGTGAGGAAAGAAACTTGTGTTGGTGGTGAAAAGTCGTTGAACGGTGAAAATCGTCAAGATGGTAATCGAGGTGGTATTAATTTAAAGGATGAAGATGATGAAGAGGGGAAAAGAAGAGAGGAGGAGCGGTGCCTTCAAAGGCTTAAAAGGAAGCTCAATGTGAGGAGAAGTGACGACTGTAGCTTGCTGCAGAGAAGCTTGCTACGTCATAGCCGTGCTCTACAAGGCGGGCAAGTGGGTAGGTACGGAGCTCATCGCGGGGCTCTCAGCACCTTCCTGCTCTCTCCAAGTATTATGGACCCCCACTAAAGCTAACCATAAGCAGCATTGCGCCCAATCAAAGAGCAACATCCCGTTGCTTGCCAGGTTGAAGCTGCTCGTCGTTCTTTCTCACGTTCCTGCATGTTGGAATCCACCGCGTACGTCACCGTATTTTGGAGCAAGAGCAAGCACAAGTACAAGCACAAGCACAAGCACAAGCACAAGCACAAGCACAAGCACAAACAGAAACAGACAGCTCACCTCATCCAAGCTTCCATGGCCTCGTGTTCGATCGCGTGCCCCGCGCCAGCCCAGAACAAATCCCCGTTGGAAGTATTGGCTGCAGTGGAATGTGTGTTGTTTCTCCCGCCTTCCACGTCAGGCACGAATCATCTTGCCTCATTGTTGCCTTGGCAAACTTCATTGTCTGATTTTGTCAAGGCATTGGCCATTCTTGATGCCTGATGTCCAAAACCAGGGCGCATTGCTAGGTCCATCAACTTCACATCACGACCTATGCTCCAATCAGTAGTGTGATTCCATGACCTTCTACTGATACGTTTTGTCAAGCTCATCTGGAGCGATCAAAAAGCAAAAGAAGCAAAATCATACAGTCTAATTTGAATTATGATTTGACTGTTTAGAGTAGCAATTGGTCAGTGGGATTTGATAATCATACTATTTATGCAATCTGATGCTCGGAGCCTCAGTTTTTCCACACAATGAGATAATCTAACTACCCTAAAGATATATCCAACACCAACGCCGAACAGCGATCAATTGATTCGTTCTAATTTAGTCATGTCACCGGAAGAACCTGCGGATGCCCGTGCGTTTTCTTTTGCCTCTAATGCTTCTGCCCTTTGCTAAATGATCATCCTTGTCCTGCACATCGGCACAGGAGGGCAGGCTCTTCTTCGCTATTGCGTATGTCCCTGTCCTTCGCAAGTCTTGACAAGAGCCAGTCTGGAGTTGGTCAGTCGTAGACTTTTGTAGAGCTGCCACTTTCCCTGTTTCGCTTCCAAATTGCTTGTCTGAAAGTATTCCCATTAAACCAAGAGGCTCCAGTTCTGATATTTGGGTAAGCTCGAGTTTGGGAGATTCGGTCCCCGGGATGCAGTCCTCTTCGCCGAACTCTCGAGCATCTGGCGGTATTGAGCTTTTTGTCGTGTAGGACTGAGAGCTCTCCTCACGACCAACCCTGTCGAAGATATCAAAGCCACTATCACTGGACAGACTTGTCTGGGGGGCTTGGTCTTCGCTTGATGGGTCTGGAATAACTCGGCGTGTCACGCTTCCTGATCTCCTGGCCATCCTGGACACACTCAGCTTTCTCATCATCATTGATGCAGACCGCCGAATTATCTGCTCATTCCGGGCGATATTCGTCATGCTAGGAAGGGGAAGAACATCTTGACTCCAGACGTCGGCGAGAAGCACCTCGAGCCGCGCTCTTTCACCCCGAGATGATACCAGAACTGGTGTTCTGACCTTAGTTGACAACAAAGATTGGGAGCGATCCAGCCCGCTCCCTATACTGGTACTAGGCCTTATGGCAGTCGTGTTTTTCAAAATAACGTGACATAGAGGTGATTCAGGACCCCCGACGGATGTTTGATGAGTCGATAGGCTTCGTGCAATTGTTCCTATGAGCTTCAGTAAAGATTATGCTGTCACTAGAGCGAGGTTGAACACACCCGGTCGACCGAAGACGGTACCCAGGCTCTGGATATCAAGAGAGAGGAATACTTGAAGACCAGGGGCCTTCACATTAAGCTCTAGGGCACGAGGTCGGCTCAGTCGGCTTCGCCACTCGCTCTCTTCTTTGGGGGTACAAGCCGTCATAACCAATTCATATAATTGATGGTCACTCTCAAAGACCAGCTTCCACGAGAAAGGTGCCAGATGACATTGCAAGCCTAAAAGAGTACATGTCAGCCCATGTGCTAGTTAGAAACCGGATGTCTTACCACGTCTGTTGTCGGCGTCTTCCACAGTTACGCTGTGCAAATCAATGCAGGCCAAAATTGTATAAATGGGATCGAATTTCCCACCAGAGGCAAGGCAGAAAACGTCTCTATAGAGGAGGCAGATCATATACTGGCCATCAACGCCTGTTGATGTTTGCCAACATACATGCAAGACTCCGCACAACTGAATATGTCCGAATGAACGAACCTGATTCTTCGAATTTGCATCGAGTCTCTGATGATCTGTCAGTCTAGGTAATGAGGAAGAGGGTAAAACATACCCTGTTGGGAAATACGATACGGTCTTGTAACAACCAAGTCTTTTCAAGGGTAACTTTCATCAGGTTATCCTCGGCTGAACGATTGATCTCGGATGTGGCTTCTCGAAGCCTCATCAAAGCAGTTTCAACTTCCATATGAGAATTTGGACAGTCGAAAACAGGAGTACATCTTAATAATTCCGCAAACAGAAGAGGATATTTGCAGATTCGCTGGATAGGCTAACACTGGCGTGTTAGATTGTGAAAAAGGCAGGAGAAAAAAAAAGAAAAAGAATAGCTTACCTTGACAAGGATATCACCTATAGTAAGAGATTTTCTACTACCACCACCTGATGGAGAGGACTCCATAGTCAAGGCGAAAGCTTCAAGTCCTTTCTGGTGAATTTCCCATTCCGGCAAGTTCTCAAGAGCTGAAGTGGCGTCTTTGATCATAATCTCATACTTTGCACTATATTCTTTATAAACGAAGAACTGATGCATCTTGTAAGGAGAAATTAGCCAATAACCCTGAATAAGCGTTGTTAACAGCAACCCACCCTTTTACTGAAGATCTTGGCAGCTTCCGCTGCTACCTGAGGCTCAGAGAACATTCCGGGTTCCATCTCAAGCCATTGAAGGCCGGTCGGATCCTTTGGAAGCGTATTTAGACTCAGCAGCCGACGGTGTCCGATTTTGCGAATGGTTGATTTGGAAGATATAGCTGGATGATCTGCTTGGCTGTACTCAGAATGTGGAACTGCTCGGTGTAGTTCACCCAATACTTCTTCGTGGAGCTGGAGGATTTGGTCGAGATTGTGGTTAATGGACGAACGCAACCGCTCAGGCAGAGTTGGCAGAGCGGCAAGCATGTTTATATAGGTCTAGATCTTGTTAGCATATCCATGAACCCTCTACGAGACATAACTTGCATGTATGAGGAAGCGAATGTCGCCAATGTAACTTTCTTCCGTACTGATGAGCTCCTCCAGGATCTGCCGACGTCGTAGAGCACGATGTATGGCTGTAACATCCATCTTCACCTTTTCCAGAGGAACGCTATCCTCAGAAAATCGTGGTGCAGACAATGAAGCCCGACTACTTCGTTCAGTTCGTGATCGACAATGTGAATAAGAATGGTTTTGATGCGAGCGCGAGCGCGAGAGAGCACTTGCACTAGTGATGCTGATACTGGCACTCTGAACTGCTGCAATCAAACCAAGTGATGACCCCGAAGACGATAAACGACGACTGAGCTTTTTACGGAGGGATCGTTGGTAAGTCCTACTTGATCCGGAATGTTTCCATCCGGCATCAACCGGCCAAACTTCCTCTTCATCACCTCTATTGCTGACTCTTCGATGGAGAGATCTCATCCATCTATAGAAAGGGCGATGAGTTTTAGTGTTCTCGGAGGAAGCATCATCACGGAGATGGTCCTCGTGCTGGTTTATTTGTATCTGTGGACAAGGAGATCGAGTCTGGGGAGGGCGTTTGCTTTCGGTAGTTGCATGTTGGGTACCCATGCTGTCCAAAGTTTTCAAGGCATTAATGTCGTCATAAAGGCAATCATCAACCCTCGGATGCAAATTGATGTCGTTTAGTCTTTGAAGACTGCCGTGAGAGTCGAGTCGTGATATATGGGGAAAGCCAGCTGTCCAAGTGAAATGTCGTGTATTTTGAATGTTATGTGAAAAACCGGGCGAGGCTGGAGGGCCCACGAAAGCCATGATGTGAAGAGAAAGGCCAAAGAAAGTCCAAGAAAGTAACAAAGTGCTGGTTCCAAGAAAGCAAAGCGACACTCCAAAATTCCTGCTTCAGACGAGTTGCCGAAACATGGCTGTGGTGATGAATGATGAAACAGAGCCACAGTGAGGAGCTAAGCTTCGATGCAGAGCCTAGAAAGCAACGAGTCCATGTTAGATGATTCTTAGAAGCTGAGAGGAAGCAACGATGGGTTTGAGGAAGCGGTATCCGGAACATTCCTTTTTGAGTGGCGTGTAGAGAGGAGGCAAGAGTAATGGACGTCCACACGATCATCTTCACTCAAACCTATACACGAAATCAAAAGAACCTATTTAGAATTTCCAGCGAAGCAGTCCTGTGCAGGCATAGTGGCCCAACTCAAGTTCAATAACGATCGCCAAAATCTGTAGGCAAGTGGTGATACAGAGAGGCGCCTGCAAGACCTTATTGGTGCAAGACGAGGCTGGAAATATTGGCCATGGCGATATTGATGCCCAGAACAAAGGATCATGATGCAGCAAGACAAAAGAACGACAGCATATGTCATCTCAATTGGAGGACCTCAATCATGTGGACCGAGGTTCAGGCTGAAGAGTATAGTGCACTTGGGTGTTAAGCTCAGCCATATGGACCTGGTCTCATGACTTGCAATGACTTTATGAGCTTGTCAATTCAAGGCTGGCTGCAAGCTGCAGCAATATTGATGGCTTACATAGTTGCTGTGGTATGAAAGCCGGAGAGGCATTCCCGCATGGCGGAAAGGAGTTTGGGTATCAAAGGCTCGAGTATATAAGAGGCTGGGGAGGTTGGAACAGTCTGAAGCTTATGATATGACTGTATACTACGTATCTACGGGTGTGCAGTATGATGGTGGGATATTGGCAGATGAGGCAAAAGAAGAGAAAGACTACTGCTGCTGCGATGGTGCATGATCTTACATCGTCATTCTTGAGTTGCAAACAAGTGCTATGCCCTGCTCAAAGAAGTCACGATAAAGCAATACTGCCATAGAGACCATGATTTGAAATAACTTCTGTGACAACAATTGTGCATAGAAATGTCTCTCAGAGGACGGAGTGTGTTTTGTGATTGAAAACCTGGCGTTGTGAGGTGGAGGGAATCTCGTCATACACTCGGTTCTGAGTTCGTGATTGAGGCTATCATGACAACCAACTCGCCTCAGCCAAGCCAATTTTGAATCAGGTCCGCCATACCGGGCCGGCATAACAAGACCTTGCTGAAAAAGCTTACGAGTGCCGCATCTCTTCGTGGAGTAGATCATGACCAGTCTCCACTGGCCTACTCACTTACGAATCGTCATTTCTATCTCCAATTGGCGAGAACGGTTTATTCGGCAATCACTAGCTTGGCATATATGCTCGGCACAGTCATAGAGTCAACTTGTATCCTGTCTTGATGTAAGATGTAAACCAGCTGGCTCGGCATCGTGGCGGTGCATGCGGAAGCTAGGCTCAAGAGGGTAAGCGGGTTGGGGCAGGGGAAGGAGAGATCTTTCATCATAGGTATCCGTGAGAGCTCAGTTTCGTAGAAGATTAGGTCTTTAAAATCAAGAACTCATATTAGTATCGCAGTATATATACATTGTCTTCAACAGTCCTCAACATGGAAAAAGTCTGTTCTGTTCAACTGATAGGTGCTTTTTCTTCACCAATGGCTCACTTTATCTTAGAGACGACCTAGCCGGGCAGTCTCAAATCGGCTTTCAGGGGACTGGTGCCTGGGTCTCAGGGTTTTCCCTTTTTTGACAGTGGGCTTTAACGTACTGGCTGCCTGCCCGGATTGTGGGGATGCGCTACTGTAGCGCTACAAGACAGGAGAGACATGCCGACAGCCCGAGATGGAAACGAACACGTTGAACTTTTGACGCGGTACGTACCGTCAAGCTAAGAAATCGGGTGAAGGACGAAAGCGGACAAGTTAATGGTTTCACGGTTCAGAGATTGTTCGTTCATAGCAGGCTTTCAACTGTAAATTCAGCCTAGTAACCCCCTAAAGTGCACCGTAGACTCCGTAGTTGTACTGCCCTGTCCATACAAGGTTCCATGAAGGTTGAAGGTTGCCACGTGCGTGGGCCCTTTCGATCGCCGTGCCTTATTAGGTTCCTGTCTTGACAAATCTGCTATTACTACCTACCTGCTACTACCATGACAGGACAGGAAGCCGGCGATTAACTTATTGCCTCCGTGTCTTCTATCCTTCTCTCACATTCCCTTTTCCTGGACACTCAGGTTCTTTCGTCGTTTTCTTTCTGACTTCTTCGTAATCTATATTTTCCCCCCTCCAAGGTGACTTGGATTATTTCTCCCCTTTAGTCGCGAACCTACTCGACTCTACCGCATACGAACTTGCTTCAGCCTCGTCTCGAGCGCCTGCATTGCGCATTGCCCTCACCATGGAGAGCGCTTTCGCGAAGCCAGTTGGCGATGTCCTCGCCAACTTCAACGTTAATGAGACCGCTGGTCTGAGTGACACGCAGGTCACTGAACTACGCAACAAACACGGGCGCAACTGTACGTCAGCTCCCTGTGGTAGCCCCGCCACCACTTTGGACTGTTCTCTAATCCTTTGTAGCCATTCCTGAGGAGCCTCCCACCCCCCTTTGGGAGCTTATCCTCGAGCAATTCAAGGATCAGCTCGTTATTATCCTTCTCGGTTCCGCCGCTGTCTCCTTCATCCTGGCCCTCTTTGAGGAGGAAGAAGGTTGGAGCGCCTTTGTCGACCCTGTCGTCGTATGTAACTCTGCTGTTTAGATCCTGCATGTTTTACTCCTAGGAAGCCACTGACCGGAATCTCATAGATTCTCACTATCCTCATTCTCAACGGTGTCGTCGGAGTCTCCCAAGAGAGCAGCGCTGAAAAGGCCATTGCCGCCTTGCAAGAATACTCGGCCAACGAGGCCAACGTGGTTCGAAACGGTGGTCATGTTTCACGAGTCAAGGCTGAGGAGCTGGTTCCTGGCGATATCGTTACTGTCTCCATTGGCGATCGTATTCCTGCCGACTGCCGAGTCGTCTCTATCGAAAGCAACAGCTTCTCTGTCGACCAGGCAATTCTTACTGGAGAGAGCGAGAGTGTCGGAAAGCGCGCTTCTGAGGTTGTCGACGATGATAAGGCAGTCTTGCAGGACCAGACCAACATGCTGTTCTCTGGAACAACTGTTGTTACTGGTCGCGCCCGAGCTGTCGTCGTTCTTACTGGCGCCAGCACTGCTATTGGAGATATCCATGAGAGCATCGCTGCTCAGATCTCGGAGCCCACCCCCCTGAAGCAGAAGCTTAACGATTTCGGTGACAGCTTGGCCAAGGTCATTACTGTTATTTGCATTTTGGTCTGGCTTATCAACATCCCCAACTTCAACGATCCCAGCCATGGTAGCTGGACCAAGGGCGCTATCTACTACCTCAAGATTGCTGTCTCTCTTGGTGTTGCCGCTATCCCCGAGGGTCTTGCCGTTGTTATCACCACCTGCCTGGCTCTTGGAACGAGAAAGATGGCTGCTAAGAACGCCGTCGTCCGAAGCCTTCCTTCTGTCGAAACCCTGGGAAGCTGCAGTGTGATCTGCTCTGACAAGACCGGTACCCTGACCACCAACCAGATGAGCGTGAGCAAGGTTGTGCATTTCAACGAGGACGGTAGCGATCTATACGAGTTTGATGTCGAGGGAACTACCTTCGCCCCCCGAGGAGCTATCAAGGCTAGCGGTGTCGTTGTCCAGGATCTCCATAACACTTCTGCTACTATTCGTCAAATGACCCAGGTTGCCGCCATCTGTAACGACGCCCAGCTTGCCTATGATTCTAAATCTGCTTCCTTCTCCAGCATTGGCGAACCCACCGAGGGCGCCCTTCGAGTTTTGGTCGAGAAGATTGGACCCTGCGCTCCCACCGAAACCCGCCCCGAAGACTGTGTTCATTATGCCAGCGCTGTTTACCAGAAGGAGCTTCCCCGCCTCGCTACGTACGAATTCTCTCGTGATCGTAAGAGCATGTCTGTCCTGGTTGGAAACGCCAATGACAAGAAGCTCCTGGTCAAGGGTGCCCCCGAGTCCGTTATTGATCGCTGCACACAGACCCTCCTCGGCTCCAACGGCAAGAAGGTTCCTCTTACTAAGAATATTACAGACCGTCTCTTGAGCGAGATTGTACGATATGGCAACAACGGTCTTCGAGTTATTGCCCTCGCGAGCATTGACAACGTGGCCCAGAACCCTCTTCTTCACTCTGCTACTTCTACCGAACAATATGCCCAGCTTGAACAGAACATGACCTTCCTTGGTCTGGTTTGCATGCTTGACCCTCCTCGAGAGGAGGTGCCCCGCGCTGTTCAGAAGTGTAAGGATGCTGGTATTCGTGTTATCGTTATCACCGGAGACAACCGCAACACTGCTGAGAGTATCTGCCGACAAATTGGCGTCTTTGGTCAACATGAAGATCTCACCGGGAAGAGCTATACCGGTCGCGAGTTTGATCAACTGTCTCCTAGTGAGCAGCTCGAGGCAGCTAAGCGTGCATCTCTGTTCTCCCGTGTTGAGCCTAGCCACAAGTCCCGACTGGTCGATCTCCTTCAATCCCTCAACGAGGTTGTTGCCATGACTGGTGACGGTGTCAACGATGCTCCTGCTCTGAAGAAGGCTGATATCGGTGTTGCTATGGGTTCTGGAACCGACGTCTCTAAGCTGGCTGCCGATATGGTTCTTGCTGACAGCAACTTTGCCACCATTGAAGTCGCCATCGAGGAAGGACGCTCTATTTACAACAACACCCAGCAATTCATCCGTTACCTGATCTCTTCCAACATTGGCGAAGTCGTTTCCATTTTCCTCACTGCAGCTCTTGGCATGCCCGAGGCTCTGGTTCCTGTTCAGCTTCTGTGGGTTAACCTAGTCACTGACGGTCTGCCGGCCACTGCTCTGTCTTTCAACCCCCCTGACCATGACATTATGAAGCGTCGCCCTCGCAAGCGAGACGAGCCGCTCATTGGTGGATGGCTCTTCTTCCGTTACCTCGTCATTGGTACCTACGTTGGTCTTGCTACTGTTGCCGGTTATGCTTGGTGGTTCATGTACAACCCTGA
The DNA here is from genome assembly GCA_020744515.1 of Fusarium tricinctum. Classification (NCBI taxonomy): domain Eukaryota; kingdom Fungi; phylum Ascomycota; class Sordariomycetes; order Hypocreales; family Nectriaceae; genus Fusarium; species Fusarium tricinctum. The sequence goes on along the minus strand of JAGPXF010000002.1, from coordinate 4,439,194 downwards.
GGGTCCCCAGATCTCGTTCCGCCAGCTTACTCGCTTCCACCACTGCTCTACCGACTTCCCTGAGATTGGCTGCTCCATGTTCTCCAACGACATGGCAAAGGCGGGTTCGACTGTCTCCCTGTCCATTCTAGTTGTTATCGAGATGTTCAATGCTGTCAACGCCCTGTCGTCCAGCGAATCTCTCCTCACCCTGCCTCTCTGGAAGAACATGATGCTTGTTTATGCCATCGCTCTGTCCATGGCCCTGCACTTTGCCCTCCTTTACATTCCTTTCCTGCAAGGTCTGTTCTCCATCGTTCCTTTGAACGTATTGGAGTGGAAGGCAGTTGTTATCATCAGTGCTCCTGTTATGTAAGCTCAATCCATTGCTCACCCGAAGATGCATCTAACTAACTTTTATACAGACTTCTAGATGAGATCCTCAAGCTCATTGAACGCCAGTTCTTTATGCAGACAACAGCCGACGTTTCCCTAAAGACAAAGAAAGAGCAATAGAAAAAGGCGTAGATAGAGAGAGAGACAAGGGACGGTGATCTGGCTTAAGCCCAGGTAGAGTTGACTTAAATCTACATGTACCATATGATGACCGGCTCGGAGAGCTGCGATTAGACCTAGACGGCCACATTGGCCTCCGATATAACAAAATCCCAATTTCTTTTTCATGTCACCCATTGTTCAAAGCATTCAACCTGGAAGCAAGCAACCATCTAGGCGGCGTCATGTCTTGCGGATATCGAGAAAGTCACTTTCATGTTGATCTCGAATGTACTCAATCAAGTTGGTTAAACATCCGGAGCTCTGTCATACCTCCTCGTGTATCAACTCCCCAAGTGTCTTACTCTCCTCCATAATCTCTCGTGCTTCAGCACCAGACACATCCATATCCTCCATGATCAATTGTACAGCAAGCTCCGCAACCAGGACCGACTGGATAAAGGCCGCTGAACCACGCCCAGAAATGACACGGTCTTTTGTGGCTTTCTCCTTCAAGGATTCCCCAAATTCCTCCACAAGGTAGTCGCACATAAGCTTGCAGCCTCGCGGGCCGTAGTATCCCGGGTTCAGATTCCCTTCCTTCTTGAGTGACCTGCCCTGACCAGTCTCAACCTTTTCTGCCAAGATATCGCGAAAATATGACTGTTTACCGTTAACGATTTTGGTTAAGTAGTTTCGATGATCATCAAGCCGTCCCTCAAGACGATCCCAATCGATATGCGGATAGCCTCTTTTACGCCATGTCTCCATAGCTGTTTCTTTCTTGTGCTTTGCACAGAACCTGGTCTGCATTTGCACGTTTAATCTTTTGCCCTTGGAATAATCTTTGAGAGCCTGCTCTGAAACTTGTTCACCGCACCAAGGACATGGTGCCATCCTGTCCTCCAAGTTCTCCTCGTTTTCAAGAGGCACCTCATTGTTCGATTCTGCATCGCTGAGTAGATCCAGGTCTGATAAAATGGGCGATGAAACGCTACCGGCTTGCTCAATACCCAGATCAGTATCGATGCCAATAGGCATGATAAACTTCGCACGCTTGTCCTGGAAAGACTGCTTCTTCGCCTCCTGTGCCTCCTTTGCCTTTTTTGCCTTGCGTTTTTCCATCTCTCTTTTATCCCAGATGTTTCCCCGACTTTGAGACGACGAAGGTTTCTTACTAGGGTCATTGTCTTGCGAAAGACTCGGAGTACGTCTTTTCGCGTCTTCGCTGGGAGAAGATGGTTCACGTTTCGGCAATACGATGCCTTTCTTTGTCTTTTTCTCGGGAGTTCCATAGTCATCCCGAGGTACACTCTTCAACTTGGTGCGGGGCTTGGTAGGACTGAAGTTTTCCCGTGAGGTAGGCTTGAAAGTCGGTCTATCATTTGTCTGAGAGCTATCAGAGAAGTCGTGTTTCTCGACCTTATTGAATACAGTCTCACGTTCCGGCTCCTTTGTCTTCCCTACGCGGGATGGTTGCCGACTCAGTAAATTTATTCCAGTTTGAGACTTTTGTGAACCACTGGACGTTTGCGACCCTCGGGAAGCCTGCGATGCTCCGGACTTGCCACCGTATTTGCTTTTGGTCCTGTGGTTCTTGGCAAATCCTTCTGGGGTTTCGAATTGATATGTTGAGCCGCTCCCTGGTTTGTCACCCAGTTTCCGTCTTTTGGCGCTCGAGGACGAGTTATGGTCGGTGTCTTCAACCAGCGACTTCTTGTATTCCTTCTTATTTACAGTCCGTGTAGAATTCTTCCGAGTCGTGTCAGTGCTCGGTTTGGAGAAGTTTACTCGCTTTATATCGCCCCGGCCTGGCTTTTCTGGCTCAGAATCATCAGACGGCTCCGGAGGTGTATGGTTCTTAGAGCGGCCTGGTCTTAACCTCAAGTTCGTAATGGGCGGCATGTCATTGTCAGCTTCGTCCTCATCTTCAGAGGACATTGGTAGAGCGTTGACGTCTTCAACTTGCGGTTCCAACTTTCGCTTTTGTACGCCCCCAACCTTGCCTAGTAGCGGCGGTGGCCTTGAGTTCCGGTTCATTCCACAAACTCTGTTCATTGGCATGTTACTCTCAGTGACTGAGCGAGAGAAGAAGAAAGGGTTGATCTGAGATGTGGTTTTAGAGTGTTGGAGATAGGAACTGGCAGAAGAAATTTAAGAGACACGAAAACTAGAGCATCTCAACTTTGGTAGCGAAGTGGGTAAATTAGAAGTAAAGGAAAAGAATTAAACCCAAGTGATGTTGTGATGACTTGAACAAAGCACTCATGCACGTTGTTTGTTCTTTCTCTCACAGGCGCAGGTTCACTACAAATTCCCGATGGTAGCCAGGGCAGTGACGGTACGCGTTGGACAAACGCGCTTGCCAATTTGTTAGACCCCGCAATGTGGCCTATCGCTGGACGGGTTAGCGCTAATCAGGGACAATAACCTACCTAGACCTGCCCCAAAAGCAATGGCGCTGGAGGTTATGGTCAGTGCTTTAAAGCCCCACCAGGATCAATGGATGTTGCCTATTGACTCCCTACTAGGTAGCTGTTTGTTGTCGGTATCAGACTGCACACTCAAGATTCAAACGTCACAGCAAAGTTTCGAGCTGCGGATAAGCTCAAAGGACGCATTGATCGGCCGCTGAACAACTATATCGTAATAGCGGAAATGGCACTTAATAGGAAGTACGCAGCGCTTCCAGACCTGGTGAGTTGATAACTACACAGCGGACTCCTTCAGACATGCTAATCTTCTAGGATTCCGCTCCAGACATCTATGAAACTCCGGAGCTCACAGACGATAACTCTACGGTTCCCGTAAGCCTTCCATGTCTTGAATGTATCAGGCCTTTACTCACGTAACCTGCAGACGACTGCTGCCCCAACTCACTCAGACGATGAATTCTACGATGTTGAGGACGAAAAACCTGGCATCTCCAGATCCCGTTTACGAATTGATGAAGCTCGCTCTCGATTTCTCCCTACAAATGTTGACGCGAACGGAGTGGACTTTTCAGACCGAGTTGATGGCAAACGCAAGTCGTACAAAGCCTCCAGCCGAAGACAACGTATACAGCAGGACGGCACTCTAGAGCTTGGCGACCTTTCAGATGATGATGACGACGAGAGCTTGGAAAGACGAATTGCACGCTTGAAGCGCGAGGTGGAAGAGGCAAAGAGCGAATATTTGAAGCGAAAGACCGAAACACAGAAACAGGAAGACGACGATGAAGTCGCCAGCGACGATCGATTGATCTCTCTTAGCCAAGTCCTTGACGAGATATCGAAACCTACAGGCCGCCCAACATCAGTTCGGATTCCCAAGACAGCCACTCCTTCAAGCCCAGAAGAGAAACCTGAGGTACCATCAGGGGATGATGCGACCTACACTGTGACATATGCGCCAACATACGAACAAAGCCATGCTCTGGCTAAGGCGACTGACTTTGACCGTCGACTGTTGATGCTGGAGAAGGGCTTGGGTATCAACGCCTCACTGTTGCCAGAGGCTGGCGCTGATGGCCTCCCTCGCGCAATCCTACCAACTCTAGACTCCATGAACAAGCAAATTTCCACTTTGTCCGAGGCTTCCACTGCAAATTTAGATGCGATCAGTCGACGAGTCCGCACACTGGCTCAAGAACAAGACAAGCTTAACGACTCCCGGGAGAAAGCCAAATCTCTGAGAGAAGAGCTTGGCCGGAACGGCTCTGCAGCCCAACCCGAAGAGTCTGAGCAGGAAGCTAAAATCAACGCCCTTTACGGAATTCTCCCTACAATCGAGAACCTGACTCCTATACTCCCACCCCTTCTGGACAGATTACGATCCCTCAGGGCAATTCATGCGGATGCTGCAACTGCCAGCGACACATTGGCCCGCATTGAGAAGCAACAGGCAGAGATGGCCGCAGAGCTAAAGCAGTGGAACGAGGGCCTGGTCAAGATTGAAACAGCCATAAAGGAAGGAAATGATTCTGTTGAGAAGAATAAGCAAGTTATGGAGGAATGGGTTAAAGACCTGGAGGAGAGGTTGGAGGATTTATGAATAATGATGCGTTGGTCAGATACCCTAGCAAACAAAGAATCGAGTTACTTTGGAAATATGCAGTTCGCCATGTTAGAAATCGGTTGTAATTCTTGACTTTCGTCAATCGGGTCCTCTTGCCTGTACATGCATACACGTAGGTCTGGGGATAGACTAAAGACATCCATTTAGGACTTAAGCAACTCTTCATCATCATTTAGTATGCATAGACCCGAGAGCAGATCCCTTTTTCTCTGGTACTCTAGTCTTGTAATTGATGATTTTATTTCATAGCTTACGAACTATCAGTCTGAAATAGGCCTGCGAAGAAATGCATCTCCTTACTCCAAGTTCCTTGCTGAGACTCATGATATTTGGCTCATAACGCCACATATTGCGCCACATGGCTGAACACCTCGGCTGCCATGTTAATCCGCCACCCACACACCAACCACTTGCAACCTTTCGGCTGCTGGTGGGGGTAAGGGCTTTGGCACACGAAAACCCTGACAGTCTCACCAAAAAAGTTGTCCCAATCAAGCGTCAATCTACAGATCACGTCCGCGACCACCGCCTAATCCACCAATTTCCCTACAGTACGGACGCTCCCGATTCAAACGCGCATTTCCTCCAGCTTACCATCCTTCAGGTCGCAATAATGGACTCCTCCAAGCAGCCCGTCAAGCTCGTCAAGGTCACCCGAGTGCTCGGCCGAACCGGTGCGTTCCTCCTCTTTCCCCACGAAATCTGATATCGAGGAAGCAATATCCAAACAACGCAATATTCGCTCGCTGTAGAAACGAAGGAATGAACAAATTTCTGACTTGATGATGGATAGGTTCTCGTGGTGGTGTCACCCAGGTCCGCGTCGAGTTCATGGACGACCAGACCCGATCGATCATCCGAAACGTCAAGGGCCCAGGTACGATAAATTCTCGAAATTCCCTCTTCACCACCTAGAAGAGGGCATGGAGTAGGAAGACGAAAAAGAGTGCGAAATGCTGACAATAAACACAGTCCGTGAGGACGACATCCTTTGCCTCCTCGAGTCCGAGCGTGAGGCCCGACGACTACGATAAATGTGCATTCTGGGGAGCATGGGGTTCTTGGAAGACGGTCAACGACGGATGGTCTATGCATGCTAAGGCGTGCGCGCCTTGAATTGGGACATTGGCCTGGAGCTGCACAACACCCTGCTGGCGCTCCAGTTTCATTTGTTAGAGGAGTCACACGGACGGATCTGGCATAACGAAAAATCCCAGAACAGTTCTTCTTCTGCAGCATTGGAATCCGACGAAAAGTGAAATTCATTTCTTGTTTCTCTCTTGCGCGCGCAGGGGCATTCCCCGTCTCATACGTCTCCAACCCTTTCGAAGCTCAAGCAGGGAAAAGGACACTGTGATTTTACAATCAACACGTGTTACGATAATTCAACGACCTTGGTTTCGATGTTAACCTAGCAACAGGAGAAATATGCCCTCTTTTTCTGACAAGCTGTTCTCCATAACTAACCTCGCTTCGCATCGTGATTCACAGGTCACGTGCAATGTTTCTGACCTCAAATTGGGCGGGGCTATAAAAACAAATCTTCTCTCTTCACAGTCAACATCTTCACACCAAAAACCTCAAAGCTCACACAACTCTATTGGTAAGTTAACACTTATTTCTTCTTCACATACACTCTTGGGAATGATGCTTTTTAGCATGTATTACCTGAATACCATTGATGTACCTTTTTATCACCAAGATCTCTGACCCAAAACCTCACTCTCCAATTTGTTCTCGACCTCTGTTCTATGGACAGCTGGCTAACATTCAAAAAGATTCTTCTAGGCGCAGCACTCTCACAATGTCCTCCGCTCCCAAACCTCCAGCCGGTCACTTCAATGTCTTGTACTTTGCCAGTGCCAGTTCCTTCACAGGCAAAGACTATGAGGCCTTGCCTGCTACTATGCAGCTCAACAAGCTCTTTGTCGAGCTCGAGTCTAGATACCCTGGCATCAAGGCCAAGATCCTCGACTCTTGCCTCGTCACCGTCAACCTCGATTATGTAGACTCGCCTAGTGAGGAGGGTGCTGAAGACACGGTGATCCAGGAAGCAGACGAAGTGGCCATTATCCCTCCCGTCAGCTCCGGTTAAAGGATATCGAGTGTCAGTCGCATAAATCGCTCAGCAGTGTTGAACCGTGATCATTAGAACTTCGTAGTCGCCCTTCGTAGAGGTCTTTTCCTAGGGTCCCCCACTTTCGGGTAGCAAGGGCTCGCGCTCTCCATATCGCCTCCATGTGCTTGCCCAGCGGTGGCTCTGTAATCGCCACCATCGAGGATTTTTCTTGTGATATCGCCATAACCAGCGTATGGTCATTGCAAGCAGGACCGTGATGAGAACAAAGACGAAAGTTGAGATGATGGTGACGATTGCCGTGAGGCTGGTTATCGACGACACTTGACACCCTAGAGGCCGTGTCCTCAGTTCCCATCGTTCCGCCCAGTGCGGACAGACGTTCTCGTCATATGCTGGCGCAAGCAATGGAATCTTCTGAGTGTTGGGCACGCACGACCATGTCTAATCATTTCAATAAGTAAACGGACTCCTTGAGCACTTGATTGGAGAGATAAGATACGTACAAAGGGACACCAGCTGCATTGTGAAATTGCGAGACAACTTTTGCATGTCTGACGTTTCCAGCATCGCAAGAAGTGCTCCTCGATATGGTTCTCGTTTGAGGTAAAATTGGCTCTTAAGGCCTGGATATCGTCACGGGACAGCCATGAAAGATCCATAATCTCTTGCTAAGTTAGAATTCCTACAAAACAAGTCGAGTCAACTACAATGGCGACGTCAAATAAGTAAGTAGTTTCGATTGCCATCAGCACGATCAGATCTAAAAGCTGTGTAAGAATTAGCGGGGAAAGGTGTCATACATCAACCCCCCTGCAGCCACCTTTTGATACAGGACAAAACAAGCAGACTGCTCATTGAACCTCGAATTTGTTGTTAGGTATGGTTGCATCGAAAACTTCTCTATGATCTATACAAACTCTAGGAAACTTTCACCGTCCTGCCCGTTTATGTTCCCATGAACGTCCTTGGTGTAACCATGCGTGTAAAACACTGGCTAATAATACGTTATCATGTATTGTGACCTCACCTGAGATTAGAATGCACCCCGCTCTCTGATCTGTCGAGACTTTCTTACTCGCCTTTTTACCTCTCTGATCTCTGCTCGTCTTCTTTGTGCCCTTTTTTCCTTTGTTTCCCGAGCTGGCTTGTTCCCCAAACTTTCCAATGGCATGAGGTCGGCTAGAAAACGCCGAATATGCAAACCGGTCTGCTCATGGATGAACGTATCAATCTGTTCATTGCATGCTGCTGAAGCAGCAATATGCAGGCCTCTTAGTACATCACGATCCATAATAGCACTATGGTCGTGATCCCGGTGTGTGGTTCGGAGGCTCCGAATTGACGATGTTCTTTTTGGTACATTAGGCCGGCCAAGTCTTTGGCCCGAGAAGCCTCGTGAACAAACAGTAACATGATTTGGTGGAATTGCGGAATCGGGGTGCTTCCTTTCTCTCTCTGCCGATGCTTTTTCTTTCCCCTTGTCAACTGAGACTTTGTTTGGCGGCGTTGGTATTAGAGTTTCAGCCCCAGTGGACAGCCTGCAATTTTGTTCTGTAGATGTTGACGATGATCCGGGTTGAGGTATTTCTGGCAACGGTTTCTCAGATCTCTTTGTCGAAATTGGCCGCTGAGGAACAAGTATATCGGCACTCAAGCTATGGGAGCGTTTCAGGCAAGGCTGTGCCAATGGTGGCTGCTTGAGATTCTTCATGGATTGGACCGGTCTGCTGCACGGGCTCTGATCTTGGCGAGGCTCTGCCAGACGATGCTTGTGTCTGTGAGAACAGGTTCTGGTATGATAGCGGTGATCATCCAAAGAATGACTGGGCTCAAGCTGTGTGGTTGATTCCATTGATAGACTCGAGCAAGCAGTGGGTGTCTTTGGCCCAGAAAAGAACGCTGGTTTCTGCTCCTTCTTTTTACTACTGCGAGAAGCTCGAGGGGTATTGCTCACAGCTCGTTTGTTGTGATTTTTATGTTGACCTGACTTCCGCTTCTTCGGTGATAATATATCAGGCCATTCAGGAAATGTATGCATTTGAGTTTTGGGTATTTTGGCTGTAGGACCAGTCAATGGCTCTCTATTGGAAGACTCTGGGTACAGGGGCTTTGGTTTCTGTACTGGCTGAAGGCAGTTCCAGTCGCTCCCTAGACACAGATCCCCAGGTCGGCAAGGAGGGCAGCACGTCTGAGACTCCTGATGTACAGTTGTCGCTGTACACCGTCTAGGGCCATGCCGATCGACCATCGTGTATCTCCACTCATCCATGTCTTTGACGGCAGGAAAGGGAATCTCTGTACTTGAACTCGGACACCCTTCATTACTATCCACTTGAGTGAGATGTGGCTGTTTAATACGAGATTTCGAGGCTTGATTGGTCATGCTTCGGGGTTTGCTTGAAGGGGCAGGGTGTGAAGACGATTTTGCTTGGTCCCTTGACGTAACAGCAAGGCCGGCTGCTTTGAATTCGGAACGGAAGGGAAGAAGTGCGTTTATGGTATGAAGGCTTACGCCAGAAGCGGGCGGTGTTGGAGTAAATATCGGCAGCCTGCCTTCGGCACCTGACTGTTCAGCGTATTGATAAAGCTCTCTAGTGAAACGACTCAATGCTTCTCTTTGACTCGGGGTTCTTGACTCATTACTGAGGCTGTCTGACTGTCTGGGGGTCGACTGCTCCGGATCTTTGTGCATTCGAGCTCCTTCATCTTTGATTGATAAAACATGAAGTTGTTGCGCAATGTTTCTCGAGATAGCGTTGATGAGTTCGTTGTTTACATCAACAGCCTTTGGGTTCACGGGGACGACACCAAACGCATCTGGGGTGAAGATTCCCAACGGGGTGCTTTGCGTTTGTGCCTCTATTCTATTACAATCTGGAGTATGTACAGTAAGTGTTGAGCATGATAGTTTTCTCGGCGGCGTCAAAAGGTCGACCTCGGAAGTGTGCAATGAACTGACAGTCCTGCGGGCGTCTTTTAGGGTCACCAAGTCGGCTTCCGAGGGGCATTCAGAGACTGAATATGCATCTTTCTCAGGTTGTATATCATGGTTAAAGTGCGACTGGTGTCGAGTTCCTGTGCCAGTATCCAAGGGTATGGGCCCTTTAGCGATTGTTTGTGATGCCGCATAGTTTGGCGATGAGGTTGAACGATAGCTCTGGCGAGGTACACTTTTCGTTTGTTGTCCCACGCGGGAGGGACGTTTTGATGCAAACACTACACGCCCACGAGGCCTCGAGCTGTCACTGATAGAATGAGCTGCGCGCGCGCTGGGCACAGGTGGTGGAACATAATGAAGACCGGGGTTAGATGCTGCTGTGGCCATTTTGCAAGACGCAAGTTATGCAGTTTCTTAAGGTTTCTCAGGGCCAAGGGAAGAAGAAAAGGCCTTGATTATGTGAAATCATAGAGCAAATAGTACAATGTATTGGTGATGCAAGAGAGAGCTTAAGCCCGAAGCAATTGTGTGTCGTAAAAGAGCCCGAGCCCGAGCCCAGGAGCCTGCTTGAAAGTTTGGAAGGTACCATACAGGGCGGTGATTGTGTGCATCTTCTGCCGCATTTTGGATGTTGGTCGGAGCCATGGCTAAACATAGGAGAGGAGGAAGGAGCGGGTTTATTGTTTATTTGATGTCTTTGATGCCGGGTGATCCATAGGATTCAAGTTGACGTCGTCCCTTTCTTAGGAGGAACTCAATAGCAGCAAAGTCACGCTTATCTATGGCCAAGTTTCGATGAAACTCATTTCTATGGTGGATATTAGAACGTCAATTACGGAAAAGTCATTCTGTTGTGTTGGTGGCAACTCACCTAGCAAAGCTCTCAAAATGTGGACGGGTAGCCTATATCTCAGAGTCAGTTGTGAAGAACCTGAAACAATGTCGTTGGCTCGTACCTGTGGCTTCTTTCGACTCTCCCTGAGGCAGTTCCTGTAGAGTGCTAACACCTCCTTCTGGAGTCCTGAGAGACGGGCCATATTGAAGTGAATGAATTTGGTGGACGAGATAATTGACCGAGGTTGAACAAGTAAAGTGTTGATGTAATCATCGAAGTTCAAGATAGAGATAGACTGGGGAAATAAAGAGAATATTGTGGAGACACGTCTTTCGGCCAAATGCTTGTACAACACCAACGACATTCTCTCTGTGGTCGCCAATGAGAGTCTCATATATATCACATCAATTATCTATTAAGTTTAGTACCTTCTATTTCTCTATCCTGCTAGATGCTTACCTAGTAGGTACTAGATGTTGAGGTTATCGCCTTCTCCCGAGTCTAGGTACATATAGCATACCCCAGGCTGAACTGAGAGAAGGGGCTTCCGCTTACAACGCTGTCCAGTGCTGCACCCACCGTAACTTAGACCAATTGTCCAGCCTCCACTATCAAACTCCACCCATACAAACCATCTTCAACTTTAACCTTTAATACTCTGTAAACCATCAAAGACTTACCTTGCTTAGCTACGCCAAACCCCTGCTGTATTTAGTGCCTGCATCGCCTCTCTCAGAATACGATGGTCCCCTTTCAGACCACGCGCACCCTCTCCCGAGACGCGCTAGAACCATGAGCTGAGACTCGGCCGCGTTCCTAATGGCCCCTCAGCAACTTGTGCCACCTCGCCCGCTTACTGCGGGAGCAACCCGGATAGTCCAGATATGGACAGACTAATGTGGGCGTGCCACGAAATGGAACCTCTCATTGGCGCGATGCTGCACTCTCTCGAGTACCTTGATCCATCTCTAGGCATTCCAGGGCATGATAGCTTCCTTTAGGACTTCGTCCAGGGCTGACTTTGCCTGTTGGGAGATGCCTAGACAGCCTAGTTGAATCAATGAGGTGACAACTCGACCATAACTCTGTTGGAGAGGACTTTCAAACACTAAAGACCCCTGACCTGCTCCTATGGCGCTCGCTTTTACATAGAGCCACAGCCGACAGATGAGTGATCAATCAACTTACTTACATCCGGCCACTGCCAATCCTCTTGGATTTGACGCTAAGCAACTTCCAACTCTCCATCCATCCTGTTATATACTACGAAGTAGCTTTCTGTCGCATGATCAACACCGTCTACACCTTCAGCCAGTCAATCATATCCTCGCTTTGGTACCTTGCAAGACACAAGATCAACTTCGTTTATTGGAATACTGGATTCCTCTGCAGAAGAAAAATTGCTATACCTTGTGTTGGATCACATTCTTTCATGTCGACAATAGCCATAAATATGGCTGGCTTGAGCCGTGATCAACCCCTCATGCCTGGCACTTTTGGGCCTGAAGATTATATTGATTTTTATGATAACCCTCTCGAAACTCTTGAGAAACTGGAATCGGCGTGGGAGAAACGAGAACCAAGAGTTTCTTGGTCGGTGAACAACTTACCCAGTCTTGATATTGTTGATCTCGACTGGCACAAATATGACCCGCCTGGAGCCTTAAGAAAAGCTCCCAATATTACATCTCAGGTCCTACTCGACATACTTCACTCGTCACTCGAAAATGTCAAGACAAGAACTTTCGAAGAAGATCGCCAGAAGGAAGAGCTAGAACAGCAAAGAAAGCTTGAGGAGAATGACAAGGGGAAAAGCAAAGAGCCTTATTTACCTGTCATCATACCTGCCGAGATTCATGTCAAAGAAAAAGAAAGCACTGCTCAAACTCCGCCCAAGACACGGCCCAAGATACTCATGACTACTTTTGGCCCCAGCGTTGTCACCAGTACCGATGCAAAAGCCAACAAAAAGCGTATCTTCGCGCTTCGTCGTTTCTTTCAGCGCAGCAATGAGAAAGGCGAAAGTAGCGCCACGGGTGCAGCCCTTGCTGTGCTGCGGGAAGAAGCCGCAGACGTTGAGCGCAACAGAGAAGTCCTTGGCCTTTTAACCAAGTCCAGTTCTGTTGAACTAGTGTAAGTTCCAATCTTACATGCTACTCTAACTCACTAACGAATTTAGCGAATGTGTATCTTGTCTAGACGACTTCCATCCTAAGGACGTTGTCAAAGTGCCTTGCCATAGCTATTGTCATGATTGTTTTGTTCGCCTTGTTTCTGCAGCATGCCAGAACGAGCAACAGTGGCCACCAAAATGCTGCCTGAACGAAATTTCGTTCAAGACCATTTTACGATTCATTCCTTCAAACCTTAAAAAGACTGTTGAGGAACGATCGAAAGAATGGGAGCTCCCCATTAGCGATCGAGTTTACTGCAGTGACCCAAACTGCAGCCTTTGGATCAAGCCCAAGCGTATCGACCCTGGTCGGCGGCAAGGCCTCTGCGATAGATCTCATCTAACATGTACATTGTGTCGCGGACCTGCTCATGCAGGAGAGGAGTGTCCCCAGGATGCTGATATGAACCTTACCAACCAGTTGGCTGAAGATGAGGGCTGGAAGCGGTGCTTTAACTGCAATGCTTTGGTTGAGCACAGAGAAGCTTGTCAACACATGACTTGTAGATGTGGAACGCAGTTCTGCTATGTCTGTAGCAGTCGATGGCGGACTTGCACCTGCACAATGGAGAATCTTCAAGCAGTCAAAGATGGAGCTGCTGCTCGACGAGAAGAGAGACGGGTCAATGAGTTAGCAGAGGCTGAGGAGCTAAGACAAGCACTCTTGCAGATTGAGGAGTATGAGCGTGAGGAAGCTCTGAAGGCTGAGCTGCTACGGCAAGAACAGGAAAGACTAGAGGAAGAACGCCGACAGCGTGAGCTCGAAGAAAGAGTACGGCAAGAAAGTATACGCAGAAGGGATATCGAGATTAAGTATCAAGAGCTGCGGATCTTACTCGACCAGTTACATGAGTTGCAACAAGTGCTACTCGAAGTCGACCAAGAAAAGGAGGCCGAGATCATGATCGTTGATACTGAAACTGCGAAGAATGACTTGGTAAGGAAGCACGAAATGGAACGATCTGACTTGGAAACTCGCATATCTGCCAAGATGACTGAGAAGGAACAAGCATTGAACAAAGACTTCCAAGTTCGAGCAGCTGAGGAGAACATACTTGAAGAAGCCTACAACGAAAGGCTTCAAGCGTATTGGAAGGATAAGAAGGATGGCGAACAAGAGATTGAGGCCGCCATGCTCTCTCTGAGAAAGGGTATGGACCAGAAACATCACGCGTGGCAGAAGTGGAAGGCCGAGCAACTCATGGCCTTCAGAGCCAAACTCGAGGACAACAAGACCTACCGAGAGGAGCTCATGTATAGTACCAAGCACCGACTTGACGACTCGTGCAAAGAGAAGGAAACCGAGATGACAAGACGTATGGCTGCCGAGAAGAAGTGGTTAGAGGTTGTGATTCTGGAGAGAGAAAGGCTGCTGGGCGAGTGGGAGGTCCAGGAGGTGGAAGGCGATGCTGATAGCATATTTGCACCAGAGTTGGATGATTCTGCTGGCAATCACTATGTTCTAGCGACCACATCCTAAACAAGTAGCTCACATATATGGATTTACACAGATGTGACATATTGGCCTACTTGATGATTTATCCTCTTGGTAGTTTACTCTTGATCACGTGCTCGAGACTTGCACAAAAAACCTCTCCTCTGATCCAAGCACTATGTACAAATCTACTCGACCATAACTCATATCGCATACTGTATCGAGATATTAGCCTTTCGAGGTCCTTATTCCATCATGTCCCTCGGCGAAAAGGGCGAATCTGCCCAGTAAGTTCACATCACCACATCACCACTTTGACATGTCCAGGGTATGCCCTACTAACATGTTGAAATAGTCCACTCAAGATTTTTGATATCGCCAGGAAGCAGGATCGCTTTTTATACGCTCTCGCGCCTATGGTCCGATATGGAAAGGTAATTAGTGATGTACTTTATACTCAGAACAGCTACTCATTTACAATAGCTTGCCTTTCGACAAACCGTTCATAAGTATGGAGTTGATCTCTGCTGGTCCCCCATGATCCTTGCCAAGGAGTTCAACCGCAGCAGCTTCGCTCGAGACAGTGGTGAGTAGCTAAACTTCCCAACAAAAATCAAATTAACTCAATAAACAGATCTAACTGTCTCTACGCAATCTAATCAACCACCGACTGTCGTTCAGTTCGGCGCAAATGACCCCTTGGAACTTGCTCGCGCATCAGCTCTCGTCGCGCCCTCTACTCAAGGCGTTGATCTCAACTGCGGATGTCCTCAGTCGTGGGCCTGCGCCGAGACGCTGGGTGCTGCTCTGATGAATCATCGTGAGCTGGTCCGAGACATGGTAGTTGAGACTCGGCAGCGTCTGGCAAGCGACGGATGGGGCGTCGGCCTTGAGAAGGATATTGATAACCCAAAAGGTCGAAGTGTGAGTGTAAAGATCAGGATACACAATGATCTCAGGTATATTTTCCTTTCTTTCTTTGCACACATGAGAGTATACTTACTTTTCAAGGCAAACAATGGACTTTATAGACACAGTGATAGGACATCCTCAAAATCGTCAGATTGATTGGCTCACTATTCACCCACGAACAAGATCAACGCCATCAACCACCCCTATCAGAACTGAAGCACTTGAGATACTCACAGAGAAATACTCAAAAACTCTACCTATTCTCCTCTCTGGAGATGTCTTTGACCTCTCTACTCTTCCTTTTCAACCCACCATCACCACCAACAACGACACCCCGCTTCCCTCACTAGACAAGCTCGTTCTCAACGACGCCACATCCGCCGTGAACATGCCACGCCCCAGCAACACTCACCTCTCAGGCTTCATGTCCGCCCGCGGCCTGCTCGCCAACCCGGCTATCTTTGCCGGTTACTCGGCCTGTCCATGGGAAGCCGTGGAGACATTTATGTGCAAAGTTGCGCGGGCACCTGTGCCGTTCAAGCTGGTTCAGCACCACATCATGGAGATGACGGCACCTGGCATGGGATCTGACAAGACTTCTCTTCTGGAAAAGAAGGAGCGCGCTGAGCTCATGAAGTTGACGAATACTTGTGATATTATTGACTTTCTCGATGAGAAGATCGAGGAGAAGACGGGTAGAGTTGGTGGTATGAGACGGGACCTGTGAACAACTTCACCCTGTTCGCTTCAAACACAGTTCGACTTTGAGTCGTGGATTTGAGAGCATGGTATCTCATTAAATGCATTCATGGCTACAAAAAACAACCCTCTGTTACTTATAACACAGAGTATCCCGCAATCCGCCTCTTACACCACCCCTCAAAGGCCACTCAATACGCTCTGAATGCCCACTGTTCCCGAGTCATCGCGCCTCTGTACGAAGGCCCTGAAGTCCGCCCTCGACAACTTCCCCCTCCCGCCCGACGCCGCCAGCGTTCGTGTCTTTTCACGCAGTGCCTCGGGCCCGACGATGAAGAGCGAGCCGATCTCAGTAAGCATCTCAACGGCAGAGCCAACCTCCTTGGTCACAGGCCACTCGCGCATCGTGGAGACGTATTTTGCAATATCCTGCGTTACCATGAGACCACCAGTTGCGTTGACCTGGAACTTCTTGAAATGCTCAAAAAGAAGCTTGAGGAGCACCAAGGCTAGTTCAGTAAAGAACTTCTCCGAGTTCTGACCATCGATAGCTTGGCGAGCGAGGCGGTGGGCGCGGGCCAAGAATGTGCAGATGTTGAGACACGTTTGAGTCTGTAGCGAGTCGAGCTCGACCTCCTTTGGTCGAAAGTCCTGCTTCTTTTGACCAGCCAATGACTTGGTCACCCAGTTGGAAATAACGTCAATGGTGCCCTTCATGACATCGTTCGTCTTCTTTTCAATGTTACTAATGGCCACCCTCTTCTGTGCCTCCATACTCCGCCTGACTGTTGTGTTTGATTCCGCAAGCCGGATGAGGACGACTGTGATGAATCGATCCATGAGGCTTGTGATTGTGACAGCCGGTTGTATTGTTGGCAAGAATGATAGATCAGGCTCGGTTTTCATGTTTTCTTGTACAGAGATCAAGTCAAGAGCAGCGTCCAGGGTTGTCTCGACGTAAACTCGACCCAGGCTCGTCAAGAGCAGGTTAAGGAGAGTATTCACATCCTTGGGGGTATCAGTCTGGGATCCAAGCTCAAGTGTACGCTGAACACTCTCAGCCAGCCACTTGAGCATACGTTTCGCATTGGCGACGCTCAACGCACCGTCCTCCTCTGAGACTTCGATCTCGTTCTTGTTGTCCTTGTCTTTATCTTGGACGCCAGCAACGCGCAACATCATGCGCTTTTGCGTGGTCGTAAGCTCTGACGAGTCAAGACGCTCGAGGTAGGCGTCCTTTGCGGATGCAATGAGCTGCGTGCCCTGCTGAGCAAGCGATGCCATGAACCCAGTAGGAGCCTTCTTCCGTCTTGAATGATATATGCTGTATTTGAAGAGCAGGGAGCTATACATTTCCTCCAGACTCTTCCTCTCCCTGTCAATGTAGGAGTTGCCTAGCATATATGGCACAAAAAGTTCTTCCATCTGCTGGTCGAGGGTGTGTGCTATTTGAGCTGAGCAAGGCTCGGGGTGTTCTGTTAGGCCGTGGGACTTGAGGTCTTCGACTAACGACCCAAGATAGGTTCGCGACGAGTGCAAAGCCCTCAGGAAAGCCAGTGAGGAAATCTTTAGAGTTTCATCCAATACCATCTCGAGCCTCTGTTGGATTGACTGTTGAAATATTCGTTGAATGAACTTGATGAGCACTGTTTCGTAGTATGGGAATATGAGCTTGATCTGGTTGGACTCGTCCTGCATGACGATCTTGATCTCATCCAGCAGGTTCTGCAAGCTTGGTTCTACCGTTGGTGGTTCTGAATCGGGATCTGCCAGCTGTTCCCAAGTATCGCTATCCACTTGAACCTCGTCGGCAAGCAGCTGATCACGGTCCAGGAAGAAGGCGTGCTGGTTGACAAAGGTCGCGATGACGCTGGCACCCCCATTGAAGTCATACAGAACCTTTGCGCATTCCATCATGTCGCTATAATTGCCTTTTTTGTTGCTGTTTTCGAATTGTTGTAGAAGATCTTGTTCGAGCGTCTCGCAAAACTTTTCCAACACTTCTCTCGTGTTATGGAGTCTTATATTGCCCACTACGCCGTTTGAAACCCCTCCATTTCTTTGGCCATTCGTTTGGCCCCATGATGTCGGATCTAGTCGCTGGCTGATGCGCATGAGCTGTCGGACAATCATGGCGCACCGCACTTTGTGCTCAGAGCCGGCCTGTCTCTGGACATCTTGTAACAGTGACAGCTTGCCCGTTTCGCTAACCTCTGTCCAGCACTGAATTAGGAATATGGCATCGTTGGCACGTCGTCGCTTCTTGTCCAGATCCTCGAGCTTCTCGCCGATTTGAAGTGCAACATTGCCGCCAGCGTGTGACTTGAGTCCGATTCCGTTTTTGTAGGAGTGTTCCTGATTAAGGGAGAGGTCGAGTTGTTCGAACGCTCGCATAGATTCGTCGAGCTTCTCTCCTAGCGTTTCGAGAGTTGCATCGTGGGCGACCTCTGCGCGGCGCACATGCGACATGAGCTCCGACTCCTTCTCCTGGAGCTCGGCCCCAAGCGAGCCAAGTTGATCGAGGGCATCTAACAATTAGAGTCAGTATAATTGGCTCGGCGCCGAAAAGCCAGAGTGTCGTTGGTCCTACTCTCAAAGGTTCGAATCAGGGGCTTTGGGTCGAAAGGTGTTTGCGCAGTATCAGACCGGCGATTCGAGGGTACGGAGCTCTCTGCTAGACTGTCGACAAAATCACGAACGATGAAGTCCTTGTTGGAGAAGTCGTCGAGGGTAAAGCTCGGTCCTCGTGGAAAGAGGCTCTTTGGGCCGGAAGCAGTGCGCTCCATGATGTTAATGCTGACGAGTATAGAGGCGCTACATGTGGAGAGGGATCATCGACAATCGACAGGTGTAGAAAGGAAATACGCGGATGCGAGAGGATGATGTAGTGTAGACTATTCGCCGAGGCACGTCGTCGATCTCGTTTTGTCGTGGCTCATAAATGGTTCATGATGTTGAGACAATGGCGATAGGTTGAGATACCTTCCCTTGACTTTAGCTTAGGTACCTCCTAGGTGTGGCATGGATGGATGCCCGCTGTCGCAGGGCAGCTCCAAAGGCTCAGATACAGCGCCCAGCCCCGCTATCAGCTGCCAGGTTCCAGTGGGAGAGCTAAGCCACAAGCACATACGTGAACCCCCCAAAGCCAAGAGCTACAGTGGAGTAGAGCGACGTAACCGGTTGTATCGCACCGCCACGACTTTTTTCCTGGCCTTTGCCTTTCGATTCGACACGTCTGACCACACTCACCTGTCAAAGCTTATTGGGACTTATACTTATAAGCCTGCCCGCCCACTCTTAGCCATTGCACGATCGCAATTCCTGGTCTCGAGTATTTATTTACATCGAAAGTCTGTCGCCAATACCTGAGCACCTCAAACCTCCGATCTACAACCGCAATCGCCTGTTGGAGGCTGCACATCTACAGCCATGCCTCTCATGACGGCCCGCGATCGTCAGGCCTACAGGGCCGACGAAACCAAACGCCACGAGCTTCTATCCGAGAAGGAGAGACAAAGGATGCTTCAAGTACGATCGCAATGTGCAGATAACTGTTGTAATGCGCTCAACTAATCAACCCTTGATAGTCCTATCTCCCGAAGCCGAACGATCCTCTGCCTGCACACAGCTCCGGCTCTCTACCACAGCGAAGGTCACGATTGGGTCTCCGTCGCTTCATCCTACACCAGCTCCACGTCCTCATATTTGCAGTCATGCACGGAATCTTCTCCCTCTACATCAAGATTCGCCAAACATGGAATGTCGTCGGATACCAGATCTCATCGGTAGTCAAATATCACCACGGAACACCACAGTACATCAAGAAGGACTTGCTGGGATTAACCAAGAAACCCAAGCATCTGAGTGTCATTCTGAAGCTCGAGGAGAATCATCGCACCAAGGCCGACGTCGAACGACTTCTGGATGAGGTAGCCGAGATTGCGACGTGGTGCGCCTGTGCCGAGATACCCATGCTTTCTGTTTACGAGAAGACTGGTAATTAATTTTGCATGTGATGTTTGATCCATTTATACTAACAGGGGGACAGGAATTCTCAAGAAGCACCTGCCTCGCGTCTACGATGCCGTCAACCAGAAGTTCGCTTTCTACTTTGGCCCTGAACATCCAGGTCTCACTGTTACATCGCCACACAAGGAAGACTTCCCATCACCCTTTGGCGGTAAGCCCAAGGAACATCTTCGTCTTCACCTGATCTCTGAACAAGATGGACGTGATTCCATGGTCGATCTCACCCGCACCTTGACCGAGATGTCTCAGAGAGGCAAGCTCGCTCCTCGTGACATTTCCATGGAGTTGATTGATGCTGAGCTTTCCGAGGGCATCATGGCTGAGCCTGATCTGCTGGTTACTTTTGGTCCCTACCTTGAGTTGTCCGGTTATCCTCCGTGGCAAATCAGATTGACCGAGATCTTTTGTCTACAAGACAACGAGAGGTTCGGGTACCAGGTGTTCCTCAAGGCTCTGCAGCACTACGGCAGGGCCCAGATGCGCCATGGCAAATAGATATGTTGACATCTTTCGGTTTTCTTTGTCGTTCTCTATATCATATACCATAGACTAATTCTAATTGGAATTCATGATTTCCATACCAACATCTCTCGGGCCTCTTTGTTCCATCTATACACCGGTCCGGTCCCGACATTATAGTTGTAGTAATTCTCTGTTCCTCCCTTGACCATTGCTTTTCGAAACGTGATATTGATCCTCCCACCGTCTTCCTGGTTCTTTCCTGTGCGCTTCGGTATAGAATGCAGCCAGTTTGATTGCGTCCTCCCCCTCATCAACACCATATCGCCGCTTCCGAGCGGTAGTTTGAGTGGCTTCGAGTTCAAGACAGGGGAGTTCACAGTATTCGGTGGCGGCGGTTTATGCTTCATGAGAAAATCTCGTCGTGCTCCCAGTGAGAAAGAAGCGATGGCCGGATCGCGACCTAGAAACTGTTCGTCGTCACTGTGGAAGCTGATGCTGTCTGAGCCGGAAGCATAGTAGTTGACAAGACAAAAGTTGTACGTGCAGCCCGTGGCCAACTCAGTCCTACGGCGAAGTTCATCGAGACATTTGGGGATCGGCCTTGGAGGATACTGGGCGTATCGTTTATCCATTGCTCTTAGGCCGGTGGTGGCATCTGCGGGAAGACCTTTGTCGTTAAATTTGGACGTTTCATCAAGACCAAAAACAGTTGTCCATCTAGCAGCAAAGGTGTGAGTATAATAATACTGTCGAGGCCGTTATGCTTGCTTACCTTGGCGTTCGTATTTGGGTCTCTATACCACCACGCTTGATCTTATACTCGACTCTGTAAAAGGGCAGTTCTGCACGAAGAAACTCAAATAGACTTCGGGACACTGGAGCCGTGATGAATGGCTCAAAGTACAAAAGATCCAAGTCGGGCTGGTCATTAATTTCCCTTCCAGGCTGGTCTGGGAGCGTGGCCAGCTCCTTGCTTAGATAGGCTGGTAGATTCTTTATGGGATGGGGGTAGCATTGGTGCTCTGAGAATGTTGTCTATGTTCAATGTTAGAAAGCCTGTTTGAAGTAATTTCTGAACATTCTCACCTCATCTGGGTTTATATCACCTGAAGTGATTGTTCCTGTTTGTGTTTTAGGTTTCTTTACTGTAGGACTGAAGAAGGCATCTAGGGTACGTTTCCTAGACATGACGGTCAACGTCGCAGTTTAATATATTTCTCAAATATATATCTTGTAGTTTATCACCGAGTAATTGTAAGTTGGTCTTTGAATTTTATAGTACAAAAACTGTCTTGAACGTGAATATCTTCGAGTCGTGACATCACCTCAAACTACCCCAGCCTTCTAACTAATGCGTCTAAGTTAAAGTGTGGCGCTCGCATGTGGCTGTGCATAAACTAAGGTATCTTCGAAATTCTGCAGAGTGCAAAGCCCTAAACAGCCCAGCGCAGCCTCACTTGCACCTGCTGAGGGAAGGGACCCTTGTTTGACTCATTGTCAGTCAAAGCCAGTCAGTGCATTTTCGCCAAAAATTCCACGATACCTGAGGAGCAAGGTTTCACTATGGATGTTAGTTAAACAAGAACCTCCTGTCACTATAACATAGGACAATGCATATAAAGTAAACTGGTAAATAACTAAAATAATCTTAGAAAAACTCTCAACTACGAGAAATGAACCTCTTCCGAGCACCAGCCGCTCGCGCGGCAAAGACACTCGATAGGTCTGTATTCGCAAAGACTCTTAATGCTGCAGCGGCCTCCATCAAGGAGAACAGGCTCCTGTCAAAGTATAGAAAAGAGCTTGAGAAAACGAACGAGGTTCTCTTTATGGAGAGATTCAACCCTATTCTACCTGACCCTGATCCATCACTTGCCTCTCAGGGCAAGAAGTGTATCGTCTTGGCTCCTCAGATAAAGTCTATGTGTGAGTTGCAAAGTTATATCACCCAAAGGAAGAGAGAGGTACTGACGAGTGAGTTTATAGCTCCTGAGACATGGAGTCCCATCCTTCAAGAAGCCTCCAAAGTTGGTGATATCAGAGTTGTGCCATATGATATCGAGATTGGTTATGAGTCTTGGTCTTACAGTACGTCAGAAGATTATCAAATCACAAATAAAGATACTAACAAGAACAAGTGGATGTCATGAAATCTATCCTTCCGGAAGAACTCCACGAGGAGATCCCAAGTGGCTTCAACACAGTGGGACATGTTGGTATGTTCTTCGTCGTCCAAGAGCTGGCAGAATACTACTGACGAGACAGCCCATCTCAATATCCGAGATCAATACCTGCCCTACAAAAACATCATCGCCCAGGTCCTCCTTGACAAGAACCCGCACATCAAGACCGTCATCAACAAGATCGACAACGTTGGCTCTGAGAACGAGTTCAGAACTTTTGCCTACGAAGTCCTCGGGGGCCCTGATGATCTGAACGTCGAGGTCAGCGAGGCCGGCTGTGTCTTCAAATTCGACTACTCCAAAGTATACTGGAACAGCAAGCTCGACACCGAGCACAAGAGAATCGCAGGTCTCTTCAAGCCGGGCGAGGTTGTGGCAGATGTCATGGCTGGTATCGGACCCTTTGCTGTTCCAGCTGGTAAGAAGGGCGTCTTCGTCTGGGCCAACGACAAGAACCCAGAGAGCTATCGTTACCTTGAGGATGCGATTCGCAAGAACAAGGTTAGTTCATTCTCCCTTCTCACTGTCGTCTCATCATGGTTCGATATTAACGTCTGATTGTAGGTTTCGGAGTTTGTCAAACCTTTTAACTACGACGGTCACGACTTCATCCGCACGTCCGCAGACCTTGTCCTTGAGGCGTCAAAGCGAGGTGACTGCGCCGTTATCAAACCACCAAGACAGCCAAGGAGCTCTACGGCGCCGCCTCCGGAGCCTGTCCGAGTGCCTGTGCCGCCTACCATTTCCCACTTTGTCATGAACCTCCCGGCATCCGCCATTGAGTTTACTCACAATTACCGCGGTCTGTACCACGGCCGCGAGGAGCTGTTTGAGCCCCACACCAAGACCAAGCTGCCCATGGTGCATGTGCATTGCTTCTCGGTCAAGGCTGACGACGAGACGCCGCTCAATGACATCTGCGAACGGATACGCAAGGAAATTGGTGTCTTGCTCAAGCCGGGCGATCCCGAGAACCAAGGCGAAGTCCTCATCTACGATGTGCGAGACGTTGCGCCGGCCAAGAGAATGTTTTGCGCCTCGTTCCGTCTACCAAGTGAGGTTGCTTTTGCCGCGAGGGTTTAGAGCCCGGTCGGTCGGTGGGCCGGTCGATGTCGATGTCGATGTCGATGTCGACTTTGGTGTTGAAGCCGCCGGCTGATCTCGGACCCCGGATGTCGTAGACGGCCGGGCGGACGGCCGGAGGTTTCTCTACGTGCAGTGTCGTGCTGTGTTGTGCTGTGCTGTGCTGCAACGTACTATACACTGCAGTACATAGCGCGAGGCCAGAAACTCAAAACAAACCCACAGACAATACAAGTAAACCAAGGCGCTTAGGCCTACGACGAATGCAACTCTCTACAATCGAAAATAGGGTCGCATTCGTCGGGACATGGCCGTTAATAATAAGGCGCTTACTCTTCACTTATCGCTCGACATATCCATTCTCCAAGTCAATTAGTGGCCGGATGATCTTTGCCACGGCCTGTTCAGGCACGATGACGGTCTCATGATATCTGACTATATTTTTAGTTGCGATAACAGGTCGCGGGGTTCTTTTGGAGTTGGAGTTGGGGTTGGGGTTTGGCAGCATGCAGCCGGTCAGCGCAAGTTGGGGATATCCTAGCAGAACGACCATACATACATACAGACCATACATAGTACTGTATGAAGCGCTCTTGGTCTTGCCACGTTTTCAACGTACAGTACAGTAACAACAACAACAACAGAAAACAGAAAACAAGCTCACAAGATGCCATCCCATCCATGTGTGGCTGAACAAGTCAAGACGTGGCACACTCCTCGCAATGAATCAATAAACATGATAAACCCCTGGCATCCCTGCAGCCTGCGTGCACTCGTGGGGAACATGTCGATGGGCATCTTATCATGGACACCCTCCTACGGCTGTGCGGACACCTGACTCCATCTTGGACAACGCAGCGCACCCCTCTGGAATCTCTTTTGGACTGCATCCCTATCCTTCGCGTTATGGGAGCGACCTTTGAAGGTGATTTGGTGCATGGTTTCACGGCATCACCGTTGGACTGCACTCGTTTTATCTATACCTTGGCCTTGGCTTGCATCCGCATTGCGTCGCGCATGCATTGGAGCTGACGCGCGCCCCATTGTGTACAGTAGCTTGGAAGAACCAGAGCCAAGGCTATGGAGAGGCAAATATGTTACCTGAGACAATTGAATTGATAGCGAATGAAAGACAAGAAGAAAAAAGTTTTCTTTACACGTTCTCTACAACAACGGTTCAAGTGGGCTCTTGGTGTGGCTGCATGTGTAAGTGACGGTATCAATGTTCGTCATATCACGAGATTCTTGTACCAAATTCCACATTTACAAACCTGTTAAACATCTCCTCCTTTCAAATCCTTCCTCAAAATGAGCCGTTTACATATCCCTTTATCCTCTTTCGGTGCCGTGCTTCCATAACCTCTTCGGGCCCCCCAGTCTTGCCGCCATATCGAGTCCAAGGTTACATATTACCAACCTCGAAATCGAAAGAATCTTGAAATAGGCCACCTCGGTGTAGTATTCCGCAACCCTTTGCGCAAGTAGGGGTGATGCCATCCCACGTAAATTCCCCTGACCGATCTACCATCTGCCATACCTCACATACACACATAGGTGCGTGATTCAGCCATGAATAACATCGGCAAGCCACATTTGACTTGCGTTATCAGTGAGATGCAGCATCGCCAGACATACGATCCCTGCAGCGTCAATTGCGAGAGTTAAAGATGGCGATGGGTGATAAGATTAGTGGGCTTCGCAATTCATGCCAGGTTCATCTTCGATGACAGGGCTCAAAGGGCGCATTCGGCGAATTTTAGGAATCCACAAAGAATCCGAGAAACAAAACAGCTCTGATTTCTCGTTCGAATGCTACCAAAGTTTGCAACTTGGAAACGCAAGAGTGGCGAGAGAAAAGTCTGCCAATCAGTATATAGCAGAGTGGCCTATTAATCGTAAAGGCCCTCGGTACGGGTCCGGAATTTCTCCCTCAGCTGCAAGAGAAGCCATTCGGAAACACAGATTATCATGGGTAGGATCTAATGTGAATAGTGAATATCGTTTATGGCTATCCAGACTCACTGGCCTTCTGAGGCCGGCCATCGCAAACCTCGACCACTATAAGTGAATCTGCTATTGCTGCTGCTGTTTACCTTTCCCTTGCAACTGCCAGGGCCCGCGCTGCAAGTCCAGAGAACGGGTTGCGGGAACGGGAATACCAGCCCTAGGAGGGGAGGCTCTAGATGGGATCGTCTGGTGTCTGGGTTCATATGCAACGCGCATCAAGCGCCTGCAGTCCTGCACAAAGGGGCCATCTCCAGTTAGGCTCTTCTGCAGCGCTTCGGAGACTGGGGTTCCTGCGAGGATGGGGTATGGAGTTTCAAGATGGGGAAGGACAGGAGAAGTGGCTACAGTGTACGGATAGAGTGGAGAGGCCTGTATGAGGCTGAGGGATATGAGTTGTGAGAGAAAAGGCTTCATGGAGACATGGTTGCAATCGAGTTACCAGGGGTGTTGAGATAACATTAACCATAGGACGAGGGAAAGGAAAGTTGCCGTCAACAGGTGACGGCTACCGACAGAGACTTGCAGAATTCGTCATGATAGCCACATTCCGATTCTCAAAGGGCCTCATCGCCAAGGATTCCGTTATGTTCCTCTTTTTTCATGATTCTGTTGGCCATTGTATCATCGCACCGTCCTGCATACTGGAGGGATGTAAGTGAATGAACGAACGAACCTTCACATGCTAAAGGATGATTTCTATTGATAACCGTGGATCCTGTTGGTTAATCCCAGCAATAGGATCATATTACTAGGAAGAATCGAGATTTGGATGCAGAAACTCCAACAGGCACCCGTTTAGCCATTCGAGAACCACAAATTACCTATTTCGATGTCCAGTTCTAGACTCCAGACTCTAGTTCTCTCTTGTCGTTAGGGGAAAACTCAGAAGTCGACAAGTTCCACTTGCTCGGTCCGAGATGACTTGCATTCAAGTCTTCAAGACATCTCGGCTAGCCCGATATGCTATAAAAAAACGAGGGGCAGTTGTGCCTTGTGATTGGTTCGATTACCCAAACTGTGCCCTTGTTTGAGATCTTAGTCCTGAGGCTAGACTGTGCTGTGTTGGTGTTGAGAAGAGAGACAAGAGGTTGTAGCAATGCATGCGTGAATATTCCGATACGGTACGGATATCCTTGAAGAGTATCAAAGACAGCTTGGGCGCTAAACCGTGCTGACAGCATGCTGTATCGTGGGCATTCATGGGTTCGGTTTCTGTACTCAGCGATATATCTGTATTTAACATAATAATGCATATACGATCTTATCATGGTCTTTTTGTTCTCACCAAGTAAGAACGAATCGTCTTTGCAGGTTCCCAGCCGTCACTTTCGAGGCCTATCGCGCAATCAGCAATCATGATAATAGACAAGGACCGGACAGCTTCCTGAACCGGCATCCCGAGAGCGCCAGTGAAGAGTGACATCCTTACCGTTGCACTCATGCAAAATGAGCATTTCTCTCCACACACACTTTGCTCGTATCTGTTCAACTGCAAGGCCATTTGCCTAGTTCTATTCCATCTCAGGTAAATAGATTGAGGGATGAGGGATATCAAGCATTTCATTCCAGAAGCACTTCAGGGTCGACTTGGCGGCGGATCACTTCTTCTAATGAAGCGATGCTATTCAAGACACAAGTTGGCACGCCAGCGATACTAGCCAAAGTTTATGCAGTCGCCAGTGCGGAGAAAATAAAAGATCACAGTCATCCATGGTGTTCTCAGAGTCACGAAATCTATGTTGGCAGATACCATGAAAGTCATGTAGATGATGACCATTGTGAATAGAGAGCAAATGAGAATATTAGCCGACATGCGCCCTTGAGAGAAAATCTCCTGAAGGAATGGATTGAAAAGTCTCCTCAAAACAGGTTCGCAAGTGTAGCAGTTGCTTTACACAGTCGTGACAGTTCAGAGCCAACTGTGTCTTGTTAATTGGCTTGTTGTAGACATCGGTCGATCTCTATGTCGATCAGGGTCTTTGTTGATTAGTTCTGACTTCAGCAACTAGGGCCCGAGGCGGATATATCCGACTAAGGATACTTTGATGAGCACTACGTACGTAGTAGATGTGAGGTCCACGAAGTTGCTTACGCGGATCAATTTCAACTTGTATACTATTGCGACTGACACGAGGTAGGACCGAAACAGGCCCATCGATAGTTGGCGAGTCTTTGATAGGCTGGCCCATAAACATTTTGTTATAACTTAGATAGTCTTGGCTGGGCAGTAGAATCAGTAAAGCCCTGTTATAGAACCAACACTGGAAATAGTCATCGTACCGACGGCTATTGGGCGGAAACTCTCGCCAATACGTAGCCGAAGTATCGCACAATCTCTGAAACGAGCCGCAAATAGGGTCATCCAATCTTTGACCGACAAGGGCAGATGCTCGTTTGTAACTACCTAGGTAGTTGAGGTCACGAAACAATCCTTGAGGTAGCTACTATGCCCAACTCAGAACAACCAATTTTAGAAAAGATCTCGATGTGATATGAAGCGCGAGATTTCAAGTTTGTTAGTTTCCCGTGGTCTTTTGCGATTTGGCATATGCTAGTTGAGCCGAGTGAACTTGGTAGGCAGGGTGGTTGAAGATGAGGAGTGGTAGAATTCGATTCTGAACTTGCAGATAAGACTTTTCCACTGCGGTTGAACGACGAACGAAACGCTGCCCCTGTTAACTAAACAGATAGTCACATCAAGCATCTCGATTTTCACAATGCCGTGATTTTTGAACGAGGACGGCGGACGAATTGCGTATGTCTCTCCTTGTCAGCCAAGCTGCCAAGGTGCCCTTAGCTTGAGCTTCTGTGGGAGCGGAGATGCTGAATAAGTGAGAGCCTTACTCTACGCAGGGCATCCACATCCATGATTGTGCCAGATGCAACCTATGAGCCACACGATGCAGCCCATAATGGCCGATGGCTTAGGTCGAACAAAAACATGAGAGCGGACTTGTAGGTACGTTGGTTATGGTTGTAACGTCGCCTGCAGAGCCAAAGAGCGTCCACGGCCCACTCTTGAGAACCCACTACGATGTATTTTGCTGTCGTAAAAAACACATGGCTATACAGAGTTGACTAATAAGATAGTGGATTATGGCTGATGGTTGATGGGTCCGTGGCGTAAAGAGCCCAAGGACAACCTGTTGTTCTGATATTTGATCTTCGTTCTCCGGGTTTTAACGGATTGTTTATGGAACTCCAAGCCTCCAAGGCTGGGTAGATTGTCTGGTTGTATACGTGTGTGGCGAAAAGAAGAATATCGGAAACCGACCGAGATACGAATGAAAGGATGCAATTGGTATCGGAGAGCCGACCCCATCTCGAGGGCAAACGCATCAAATACGGTTGATAAGCATGTATGTGACAATCGGCGAGGGAGTTGAAGACATGGCTGGAGACTGGAGGCTGGCAGAGATGGAGATATGAAAAGTCAGATAAGAAAGATAAGAGTTTCTTGGAGGAGAGGTTTGAATTGATACGTTGAAAGTGATACGGATATCGCAGGTGTTGATCAAGCTAGGGGTGCATCGTTAGTGGTTGGCGGTTGTGAGAGGGGGCAGATGGATCTCGGACTTGGCCTGGGGGAAGATTCTGGGGTGAAGTGGGTGAAGTGGGTGAAGTGGGTGAAGTGGGTGAAGTGAGGGGGTGGGTTTGGATTTGGGGATAGCGCGAACGCGAATGTGGGCTGTGGCTTCCTTTGAAGGTCCAAGACGGATGAGGGAGGAGTCTGGAGAGACAAGAGGGCAACTAAGGTACCCATCAACATCAACGCCCGCTCCTATCTCAAGATTGGCGTCAATCGTCTTTATCTCACTGGGAGTATTCATTCGCAGGTATTGGTAATTGCTATGCTGTTGGTGTTGTTAGGTGCTCAATTGAAGTGTCTTGGATCCAGATCAACCAATTCAGGGATCACCACTACAGGTTCGGCTTCTGTAGCCGTTGAAAGAGCTCAGACATCCAATCAATGATTCGAATTGAGCATTCCGTAACATTCAGGTACGAGATTACAATGTACAACGGCCAGGGGATAAAGGCACATGGTTGTTGTTGTGGGAGGGTGTCACTTGAGCTTTGGTGGGTGGTCTGGGTGGTGTACTGTCGTGTTGGTTGGTGGTTTCTTTGATTGTTGTCTCGCTCACACTCCCTTTGTTTGTCTGAACTCGAAGCAAACATGCCACGCCCGATACGAGCAGTCTTGAACACGGGGATTGTACATTCGTCAGATACTGACAGCCCATATCCGGCCCTGGGCAGCCCACGTCTCGGCAATGTACTTTTGATATTGATCACGGGACTTTGTGCCTTTGCGGTGATGGCCTCTGCACCTCGAATGATAGAACTACCCTATGGCCAGGTAGGATTATTCAACCGAGTTTGAGGAACGAACCTTGCAATGACCCTGAAAATCATGTTGTAGTGGTTTTATAATTACTAAATTTTGAGGTTGGATTGAAATGTTTGTACGCGACCAGGGCAGTCGGACGGAATGTCATGATGACGATGCAGAGGCAGAATTCGAGACCAGTTATGCGCAGGTCCTGGTGCATCAACCCCGGAGGTGAGCTGTACTGCTGCTCAGACAAGAAAGGGACAACCAGAGACGTAATGCAGCTGCAGTATCTCTCAGCTAAGTGAAAGAGAGAGGTCTTTTTGTCCCTTCAGGTTTTTGATATGGACAATTTGTCGATCCTTGAGGCAGCTAAACGTCGATCACAAAAGGCCCCACGGACCGTACCCGTAATTACCGTTTTACCAGTAATGAACACGCCATAAGCAAGCTGACGTCCTGGAATGCCGAAACCTAGCTACAATGACAGAATGGCCACAACACCACGATTTGGGTTGGGGGTGCATTCCTGTGATGCAACAAGAGCCATGAGTACTGTATCCGTACCCACTGCCCAGTACTCAGCGACCGAGAGAAGAGAACGAAGCCACATGCGGCACTGGTGCTGCATCTCGACTGATATGGCCATGAGACGCTTCCCTTTTGCTGGTATGGAATAAGACTTTCGACACAATGACTTAAAACCGGCATGCAGATGAATTCAACCAGAGTTTAGAGGCTGTACTTGTAAGCATCAACGGCAATGCCACGGACAAGGGGTCGAGGTTCTAATTGGATTCCGGTCAGGCACTATGCGAAGTGAACCAAACCCATCATAATTCGGAAGTATTCCATGTTATGCACCCAAGCGCACGAGCCGAACAGCAGCAGAAACAATATCTGATCGGTGGCTATAGCGGTTCGACCCCCAAAGAATTGAGTTATATGGCGCCAGTAAAGTTCCGGGACTGTATCCCCTGGTGCCCGCTAGCAATATTTTCCCCTTGACACAATCAGGGTAATCAACTACACTCCCTGGAACTCCGCACAGGTTAGGTGCACGGTATTTTTCAGCTCACTGCAACCTCGTCTTGGTGCCAGCGCTGATGCGATCGAGACCTGCAATTATGGGGCATCTGAATGATCAGAGGTGAGGGGAATTCTCTCACTGCGGATCGTAGCGCTTCGTAACTGCGGTTGACGACCCCTTTCTCCAGAAGTTTAGGTTTTTTGTTTTTTTTTTTGCTTCCCAACCGCGACGATGATAATGGCTAAAGTCGTTGTTTACGACCCAGTTGCCCCGAGTTTGTTTTCTGGATCGCTGAGCAATTCTCACATCCTTGTATATAATTAGGACATAAACGGCACAGTGTAGGATTCGAATGAGATGATTTCTACTCAACCCCAGAATTTGTGTGCGAGTTCTCGTGATCGAAGGTAGGTAGGTAGGGTATAAGCGCCACCGAGCACGCCAGAAGAAGAATTTCAAGTCCAGCACAAAACGCGAGATAATGACGTTATCTGGATCAAAGCCAACTTCTCATTAGGAGCCCTGAGCCCTGAGCCCAAGTGAGACATGTCATAGCGGGAGGGGATTAGAAAAAAACCGTTTGCCAAAGCAACGTGAGGTTGTGGTATGGAGTGGATCGTATCAGGAGGAGGCTTAAAAAATTCTGATTTTTAAACCATGTGCATACTCCTGGCGAGTTTATGGGGATTGACCATGATACCCAACCGTAAATCAAACCAATTGGCAGAACTAGAATATAATTAAATAAAACATGTACGGATAACATACACTAAAATGCCTCTGGCTGGCCAGGGTGGAGAGTCACAAAGGAGCGGCTTCTGGAACTTCTCCGGCCTTTAACAGTCCCCGCTTGTTGTCGGGTGGTTGCAACGACTCCAACAAGCGAAGGGAAGGGATGGGAACAGAAGGATTCAGATCGAAGAGAAAAAAAACCACCAAAAGAAAACAACCGACGATAGTCCCTGCCCCTCGCTCTGCTAAAAATGATTAGATCCTTGTCAACGTTAGGCTGTCGTCTCGGAGACTTGGACCTTGGCCTTCTGTCTTCCCCCTTGCTAGGGCCCAAAAGTCTAAGTTGTTCTATCCAATCCCCTGGGCTCGGGGGACTTCACCGTGGGTCCCCGGGGGATACGGCCGGTTGTCTAGGTTGGACCGTTCTGCTGGGCCCATCCCATTTACGATTTATGAACCACCCCCTAGAAGACCCCTTGTCTTTCTTTCTCTCACATTTTTTTGTAGTCCAGTCTTTTGGCCTTGCCCCGGTTGTCTCGAATCTGGTACCCGAGTCCATTCCAACCGGGGGCCAGCCGAAGGAGGCTGAAATTATATGGAGAGATGAGGAGGATCAAAGGCCTACAACTTGAGTTTGATGTGGATTTTTCCTTTATTTATTTTCTCTCGCGCCGTGAGTCGAGCCGGACAGAGTTTCGATACTATCTTGACTCGGACATGTCCCGTATGTGGCGTTGATGTTGGTAGTACTGAATTTTCTGTTAGCTGTGATATGGATGTCCTGGTTCACCTCTAACCCTCGGGTAACCTGGAGAGGCAAGGCATGTTGTTTCGCTCGGAGAATGGGTTACTTCATCCCCCCGAAACCAACTGCCTTTCACTCTCCATTCTAGACTCTTTCACGAGACTGCGACTGGGACTGGGACTGAGACTGAGACCAAAGACCCATCTTCTCTGTTCCCAGTCAAGAAATGGGGCCCGAACTCTCGATTCAGCCGGGAAGGAATCAGGCAAAGCATCTACGCCCGGGCCAGCTCATAGACGAGAGTCTGATGAGTCGCATCGGACTCGAATGTCGTGCTTATCGCAGGTCCTTCTTCGGTGAGCCTCACCCCGGACTGAACGGAGGCTCTCGGCCATTGTGATCACGCGCATTCGCCTGGGATTCCTCTTCCTCTTTACAGTATATCCGAGGTGCCCTTGTAGGTCAGGAGACGACGGACTGGTGATTCCCACTCTGTTCTGTTCGAGGCTATCGTTCGCTACCAGAAAGTGGGATTATCCCCTGCAACGGTCGGTTCTTCCGGGTGGATATAGCTCCTTTCAAAGCAAATTGCCCATAGAGTTGGGCCTCTGCAACCCCGCAAACAACCTAGTCAATTCATCTTATTGAATACGGTCCAAGGTCAGAGCATTTGCAAGACAAGACGGTCATGGGGTTACACCTATGGCTCAATGACCTCTCTATACAATGGTGAACCCGGTTTGACTTTGAGCTCTCGGCAAAGCCTGGGAGTAACACAGGTAGTCGCAGACGGGGCTTGCTTACTGTGGAGTTAGTGGTGGTAATGCGCCATTTGGTTCGCAGCATATCACATCATGTTACATCAACCACCAAAGCTGAGTTGAGTTGTGAACAGCCTCTGTCGTCGGGCAGTAAGTAATAGACACATGAGACTCTCACCAGCTTTGTTGCCTCGCAATCTAAGTTTGAGCTTATTGACCTGCACCGAGAACTTGGCGTCCTTGCCTGGTACTGTAGCAGTGTAGGTCAAGACGGGCTGTATCTCAACTCAAGGGATGGGTTGTTGATAAATGGTATTCAATATACTAACTGGCTGGCTCGCGGCATTGTTGGAGAAATGCAACATAGTGATGTTTGATGCACGTACTTCTCGATTGACTCAGATTCGTTATCTAGCCCAGAACTTCGCTCAGAGTTCCTGATCAACCGCGTATAGGATTTACATTGAGAGAAGCAATGGTTATAGAGAATAGCATCGCTGTTGATGCATGAATCTGAACCCTACCCAACACACAGACGCACACGGACGCACATATAGGCACGGCAGTTTTCATTTCGTGATGAAAGTTGTTTCCAGCCTTGGGAGACTCATTCTCATTATCATAAACACGCACGCACACACACCTTCGTTTGCGCCCCCATGTCGGTTCGAAGCCCACGCTGGAACCTCCCACGCTTTTTCAGAGACACCCCCACGCCCCCCTTCGATGAGGCTTCTCATCTTGTTCTACAGCGCACTGCGTGGTAGCAACTGGTAACTAGCAACTGACAACTCGGTATGGAGTTGGTTGTTGTGTGATGTGATGCCACAAGATATAATTGCCAATCGGTCTTGAGCAATGGCGTTAGTTTGCGTGCAACACTCACTGTGTGATCCAATGCTGCCAATTGGTGCATCCGACTTTATGGCTTGATAACGCACTTTTGCCTTGTAACATCGAATAAGGGTAGTCCCTGACCAACCCCACGTCTGGGGCAAGCCGTGGAGATCATATGGGAATGAGTTATCTTCCCGTGTCTTTCTTACTTTTCTCCAGATCATGCTGCCCTTCTTGTAGTTAGTTGTATTGACACGCCCGTAGCAGTGTATTTGGGAATCAGATCGCAGTCGTATTGCCGTAAATTGAGCAGGTCTAGTAGAGATGTCTGCTGTGTGAGACATTAGCCATGGTTGGTATAAATGCGAGATACTCAACGTTTCTCCCTTGTTTTGGTCTAAGAAGTAGAATGAGCCTCCTCTAGACTTCAGTCTCCATTCACTTACCTACCTTACAGGACATACGTGCATACGTACTGTATCATGCATGCATATACGGTAGATAGATACATACACCTTACCTGGGTACGTAGTAGATGCAGTCAAACTGACTAAACACCAAAAAGGGTTCGACGCACTGCTCGCCAAAGCGCTGAAACTTGACCGAGCCCTGCAGCCTCTCTCTCTCTCCGTCGCATTGACCTTGATAAAATCTCACCCACAGGAACGTGATGCTAGACTGCGGGAGTTGGAGGGGCGCGAAGATTGGATCGGATACAAGGGAAACCATTGGATCTGAGCAACGATCCGTCTTCACCCGCCAGTCGTAACGCAGATAGAGACACACACACATACACAACACAACACAACACACCTCTAGCTAGGCACTGTAGTATAGGTAAGGCAAGGTAAGGTAGCTACGGTAGCTGTGAGTAAAGACTTTCTCCTCATTATCGTCACTCCTTCTCACCGAGCCCATTCTCCCCAACTACCGGTATGGTTTGTCTGCTTGTACTTCATATCGTAGGCGTAGCCGTGATGATAAGTATACTCATAATCATTCCCCGTTCTTGCCGTGAGCACCGTCTCTGTTTTGTACGCCTCCCAGAAATAGAAATATCTCACCGGACCCTCAACCCTCGTTTGAACATACTTTTCTGGCTTTTCGGCTGTATTCTTTTTTGGGGACTGTTAGGTCATCTACTAAGTAGTATCATCACACTCTAAGTTTGCGTGCGTTTGACTTGGAGTCCGTCTCTTAGGTTGTGGCTGTGGCTTCTTATCTTCCCCGCCGCTCTCCCTCCAGGTTCCTTCCTACTTGGAACCAACCAATCTTTGTGTACCTATTGTAGGTAGGTATCATTTGTTGCACCTTCGTCCCCGCTCTTTCTACCGACTCATCATCTCTTCATACAACATATACATCCATATCCATGATAAATACTCTTCCTTTCAACTCTCCGTTATCTTGCTCTTCCCCCGTCTGTATTTCTTGTCATTCTCTCTCAACCTACTGTCAACATCCATCCCATCCTCAAACCTGGGGGAGATCAACCACCACTACGCTAAACACCCACTGTAATCGCCCTGGCCAACTACCCTCGCAGCGGGCGCACGTCTCCGCTATCCGGCCGGTGACCGAAGTGCCAGTGCAGTGCCATAAAAAAACCACCTCACCTAGAACTCAGCAAGCATCAAGCACCTGTTCTGCCATTGTCGTTGCCAGTCCCAGTGCCAGGCCTGCCAGCACCAGACAAGACCAGACTTGCTTGGCCTGTCCCCACGAAATTCGTCACCGCAACTGGGTCTGGGGAGGTCTCAGTCGCTTCAACGCCACCACGCCTCGACCAGGTTTAGATGATCCCTGGCCTGCCATCCATCGAGTACTTACGGTACTGTACTGTACACACCCGACCAAAACCAAAACCGAACTAGACTATCCCAAAAAACCCACACCCACAACACCAACACCAGCACCGGGTTGTACTACGTACTCCTCCGGTACGCTAGAACTTAGCCCCAAACAGAATTGTCCACCTGCCCCTCAAGCATCCAAGCACCCAAGCACCCAAGCACCCCCGGCTATCGCCTGCTGGCTGTTAGGTCGACTCTACACCTGCAACTGCTATAAGCCTGCCCCCCACCCACATTGCCAATCCCATTCTATTCTCTATACTTCGTACCCACGCTCGATCTTCATCTTTCCATCAATTCATCCCCTTAACCGCATATCCTTACCTTTGGACTCATTTGTGCCCATGAGTTTCTAACATCGACTCTCCTGAACCTCACCTCTTCTGGGTGCTGCGGCATTGAAAAAAACACTCTCACGGTTCACTCCAAACTCCATCATGGCTGTCGTTCTTCCTTCCGACGACAACGGTTACTTTGCCGGGTCCGGTCTGCGACGCTCACATTCTCACTCTAACTTTATCTCATCAAATTCGTCATTCTCTACTTCTTCTCACCTGAGCGATCATTACAAGCCTGTCTCAAAGTCATACGCCGAATCCAACTCATCATCGGCTCCCTCGTCTCCCCGTACCGTTCACGCCGACTCGGTCGATCTTTCTTACGCATCAACACCTGCCACCAACCTCTCTATTGCCTCCGACTACGACGACGCCATTGGACTCGCCGGGTCACCCGAGGACCATTTCATGTTTCCATCCTTCGCTCAGGAGAAATTCTACGTCCACCCAGAGATTCGTTCCGAAATCCACCACGATGACAACTTAGAACCACCCCCCAGTCCCCGAACGGGCGACTCTTACACGGTCTCCCCTGCCGAGCATGAGAACCCCGAAGAGAGCTCTGAAGACACATCAAGGCCCGAAACACCAGAACACGAAAAGTCTGAGCACGCTGAGGACGACACTGCTGTCTCAAGTAGGCCATCCCGTCAAGTCGATTACCTATCCCATGAATGGAGAGAGGAGGATATTTGGTCATCATGGCGATACGTTGTTACCCGTCGGGGAGAGTTCCCTAATAGCGCTCGATTGGAGAACGCTTCTTGGAGAACATGGATGAAGGCAAAGAATAACCTCAAGACCATTTCTCCCGAATCGCTCAACTGGTTTGTCCCTCCGCAATGCTCCTGATAAGTCATCAAAATACTTACATTCATAAGGCTCAAGGACTGCGATGTAACCTGGCTTTATGGCCCCTTACAATCCGGACCCAAGAACATTCATTCAACTCATACAGAGCCATCAAGTGTGTCTCTGTCCAAGTGTGACTCGTTTGCCAACCTTAGCAAGAAGCCCATCCTCAAGAAGAGAAGCATGTCTGAAGTTATGCTCCAGCGATCGCTATCAACGGCCTCATTATTGAAACAAGCTACAGCGGCTGTTAAGGCCCAAGAGACACGGGGAATTCTTCGACCTCACCTCGGCCGTTCTTCTACAGATTACTTTGCCTACCCATTCGCATCACGCCGGATGAGTGGAGAAAGCAGTAGCGCCGTCCTCTCGGTAGAGTCATCCGGAATTATTTCCCCCAGTTCTGAACGAAAGCATATTCATTTCAATGAGCAAGTCGAGCAGTGCATCGCTCTCGAAGCTAAGGGCGAAGAGGAAGAGGAAGATGTTGTTGACTACGGCTCTGATAGTGACTCGGATGACGGTGTTATGATGAAACGAGTCAAGACAAAGAAGCGACCTATCTCCCGACGCAAGACTTTGAAGCCAAAACCCACAGCTGAAGGGAAAACAATTGCTAAATTGCCATCCACCACCCTCAAATACCGCGAAGATACTCCTGAGCCGCGAGAGACCGCCATGAAGCACTCTCGAAGTCCTCTCATGTCGCCTTCTTCTTCACAAGAGACCTTGAAGCCAGCTAAACAGTCTGGCAAATTCTTTTTCGGAGAAGAGGACCATGAAGACAGCCTTGACGATGCACTGTTAAGTCCCCGCTCAGGGTGGGCGTCCCCCCCTCACGAGGGTATCAATGGCGGTCTAAACAGATCCATCTCGTCGGGCAGCCTTTGCGAGGAGCCTGCGGGTATGCGACGCACACCATCCGGTATGTTCATGCCTTATGAGGAAGGCGAACTGCAGTCTGGGGATGGCATCTTTGGCCGTGTTATTGACACCGTCAATACTGCTCGCGATATCGCCCACGTTATATGGAACGTTGGGTGGAGGAAGTAATGATTACAGGCGTTCGCCCTCCATTTAGCGACGCACTTTGAAATTGAACAAGCTTATATATAAGCTTGTGGCTCACGTATTGTGAGTTGAAACGACGCCACGACATGATCAACAAAAGCGCATCTATATACAGGAATCTTCGAGGGTAATTGATACTGGCCCGCCACACTATCGCAGAACCATGAGCCAAGACTAGTTACTCGACACAATGAGCCGGCACCACGACGACATTTTGGAAAGCGGCAACATATTCGCATTTCTCTCTCATACAAGGCCTGTAACAACGAAACGGACACAAACAAAAAGGCTAAAAAAAAGCTTCATGCTTAATGCGGACGGGGGCTGAGGTGGCCCCGAAGGGATCCTTCGGGCAACAGAGAGCCATTCATCAGACCATTCACAGGCGAAAACGACATCATTGGCTTTCAGGCTGTTGAATAAGGATCAGCTTGCCCCGTGACACCCCCGGTCCAAGGCATCAACCACGAACTTGGGGCGACAGAAAAGCGATCATTCCAGAGGTCACCGGACCGGTGGATATTCGGCGTTAATATTTCTCTAATTCGCGTCTTTCTTTTGTGGCAAGGGTTTTATCGGTTTTTTTTCTTCTGCCTTCATGATATCCCATCGGCAAGTGGGTACTACGGAATAAAGGCGGCCTCAGGCGGTTACGGACGGACCAGGAAGGGCAATACAAGGGCAAAGGCCAAAAATGGGGCCAATTGATTTTCGGCGACTATGGCGACTCTACGGTACGGTCAAGGAAGGGGCAGGGACAAACTAAAGAAGAAAAGAAGAAGGACAAACGGCAAATGGCAACAGGACCGGATCTTCAGTGCGTTGGTGGAATTCGTTGTACATAAAGACAGGGTTCGAATCACGACGTACGCAGCGGACCGGAGGGACACCGTTACAAAACAAACACAAAAGCATATCATGATCTAATAATACGGTGTTTTACATCATCTCGCCTGTCAATTGCTGTGTCAAGTGAGACAAACAAAAATTGCAGTCTAGTGCCGGTAACCATTTCTCGATCCCGGATTGAAACGACGACAAACTGCTTGAGGTATGCCGGTACCTTGCTGATCATCTTGACCCCTAAAACTCACTACGTAGTTGTGGTTCTAACTTTTTACCTCTCACAGTGACACAGACAGCGCTTGGTTTTGCCACATCTCAAGCGCAGGTAACAAAGCGGACCAATAAGCGTCTCGCCCATACTATACTGATCGCCAATTGAGATGCAGGTTGCGAAATTGTTGGGGAAACAGGACGCAGGTTGGTCTGTTCTCTTTTGTACGCGTGACCTCATTTCATATGCACTAGCAAATCATCGAGCTGCTTAGAAGACATGGTTAAAGACATTGTCGTGACTGATAATTCGTGATGAAGGGAACATTTGACAAGGATAAAGAAGCTTTGGAAGTTTGGAAGTCTCTCGTGTGAGTGATGAGTGAGGCTATTAGCCGAATATGCTTATCATCCATGCTTACGTAGGTAGTGAGCGCCTGCTGCCAGGCGATGGTTACCTGCAACATGCAACATTGGCATCGATGAGGTTTTGGTTATGG
Source organism: Fusarium tricinctum (assembly GCA_020744515.1). Lineage (NCBI taxonomy): Eukaryota > Fungi > Ascomycota > Sordariomycetes > Hypocreales > Nectriaceae > Fusarium > Fusarium tricinctum. The sequence goes on along the minus strand of JAGPXF010000002.1, from coordinate 4,399,717 downwards.
GTATTTCTATACTTGGATGATCTACTGAACATCTCGTGCTTTTGTCTCTTGAAGCTCTTCCAGATCTGAATGGGTACAGGCGATAATATGGTACAGGTATGATACAAGTGACGTATATCGGCCAAGGGGAGATCTACGGTTATGCCCCAGTCTCCCCTGAGATCAAGTGTTGTACAGTGCATTTGCAGCACAGGACTCCCCTACGGACCACGTCAGGGTTCTGTCAATCGAAGGAAATCCCCATGTTTTCTCATGCAGGGGTGGGGGTGGACAGGATAAGGATGTGCGAAAATGCGGGGGAGAAGTGAGTGACTCCACGTCAGTCGACGGTTAATTGCTGCAAGCCACTGGCGGATGGAGGCCAGAAGGATGGGATAACATGCAGTGAGCTGAGACAGAAACACCGCCAATCTCACCCACAATCCAGCAAGCCTTGGTCTCGCGAGACTTGCCTTGAAGGCGGTGACGCTCAAACTTAGTGCCTGTTCCACTCCCCAACAAAGCCTCTGTTCGAGAAGATGCTGCGGCGTAGCTCACGAGGCCAGGGTCGCGACCGGGGCGTCCGGGGAAAGTGCCGGCTGCTTAGGATTCTGTGGCCCTGGCTGGGTGTTTGGATGGTGCTTAGACGCTTTGACGAAGATTTGCCGTGAGTGAACGTTGACATTTGCTAGCTCGACATCGAAGTTGTCGCCCACATGGATGTCCTTCAAGAGTACAAGGCCATCGATGCCTTCGACGGTAAGAATGGCCGACATATCAAACAGGTCTATCCTGCCAGACACGCCTCGCTTCCACCGGGCATCGACGGTGAAACGTAATTGCTTCGGTACTGTCCCTTCGAACTTCCAGGCCCGCACGAGTGCCATTAGCATCCACTCCTTAGTGCCGCGAGACACGGTCTTGGCCATCCTCTCACGCATGCGGAGAAGGGAGAGCGTGTTGGGGAGTGTCTGGTCCGTGAAAGGTAGAATTTCGTTCAGGTCATCAGCTTGAGTGTCTATACTGCGCTTCACCTTGCGCTCATGTGCCAGTGCCGCGTGAATTTGCCAGTGAACGATGAGGTCAGAAAAGCGGCGAAGAGGAGAGGTGGCTTTGGCATACATGTCCAGACCAAGCATGAAGTACGGCCCGGGCTCTGTCGACATTTCGATACCACCTGTCATGCGAGACATTTCGTGACGCTGCGCAACCGACGGTGAAAGACCCTTATTCAGGAGAGGATACAGCTCTTTGGTGGCATAGTGGAGAAGCTTAGGCATGTTGTTCTTCGAATGCACGTCTCGCCGGTAAGGGAGAGGAATATTGCGGTCGGAACACCATCGTGCGGCAATCTCACCAGCAAGCACCATGGTGTTTGATACCACAGAAGCTCCGTTAAATGCCTCAAACCCAACTTCGATGTATGGATCAGCTGGCAGAACCTTGGTACCCTGAGCTTGTTCCATTGATACATCCTCGAATGCGACAGTAACAGAAGCGCTAGGTAAGAAAATCGGCCAAGCTCCCTTTTGGAGACGCTTTGCCTTTAGAGCTTCAGCAAGACGATATAGAGTCATAAGATCCTTTTTGCTCTTATCGTCCAGATCTTTCGCCAGCATCATGGGCCGATTTGGTGGCATGTTGATTTTGTCAGGCAGTTGGCCCACAACAAGTTTCTGATTAGATACCGCAGGAGGTGAAGGCTCGTTGCAAAACGCAGCAACATCTTTAGGATCCAAGTATTTGACATCATGCAGAGTACCCGGCTCAACCTTGTAATCGAGCAGATCTCCATTCTCGTTGACCTTTGCACTAAAAGTAAGGGCAGGTCTGCCATTGGCAAGAGAGTATCGATCGACTAAGCTTTGTGACTTGTAGTCTCCTGAATCTTCTAGCCCAAGATCGTGCGGTAGCATGGCCTGGAAGTGACCAGGAAGATAGATGTTCTCGGGGATCAACTCCAAAAACCTGGCCAACTCAGAATTGGGTCGGATGCCTGAAGCCGGATCGGCTGTGTGCACATGAATCCAAAACTCATCAGACTTCTCTGTGCGCTCCAGAGAGACACCATCGTCGATAAGCATAGTCGAGGGAGCGTCGATGCAAAAAACGGGCCCGTCAACCCACTTTCTTCTGGCTCCCTCTGCAACGTCTGGCCGGGTTGAATCCTCAATGCTGAGCGGCATCTCTCTGATGAGGCCACCTCCACTTTGAATCTTGACTTCCGGGAAACGAACTTTGTAACGAGAAGGGATTTCCCAAGGCGGAATTATACCCAGTTCCTGTAGAAAAGTCCAGGCACAGCTCCGGTCCAATTCGGTATCCTCGTATAGTCCCAGGGCTCGGAGAAGCAGAGCCCCGTCTGCATGCAGATAGGAGGCATCCTCGAATAGATCGTAGCTCGCCCACCACTCCAGAAAGCGAATGAATTCCATATGCTTCCTCGACCATTCCTTTGTTTCAAGGGTTACTCCTGATGTAGGAGCGAGGATTCCATATGGTGTCCATGAGCGCTTCTCTCGGTTGGCAAGAACAACTTCTCTTGCTTTAAGGATGAATGTACCAAACGCGGTGGTCGAGAGCTCCTGTGTCGATATGTTTCCTGTCGTCCTACCCATTATGTGAATATATTCGCGGATCATTAGTGCCACCCGATTGATCATCATGAAATCTTGATATGGAAAGATTTCGAAAAGGTGATCTTTTCGATGGCAGTCCGATGATGGACTTAATGGTCGGAAGATGAAATCATTGCGCAAGAGAGCCGTATGAACTGCGTACAAAGCAGGAGGGGGAAACAGGTCACCCTGCTTGAGGGATCTGGGCAGTAGCAAGTCGGCCAGCTCAAACAGGCTTAAATATTTGGTTCTTTTTCCATCTGAAACCAAAGATCTTGCCCGGTCTAAGCTATTGAGACTTGTCTGGTAGGCTTGATCCGCCTCAGACATGAAATTCTTCATTCTTTGAATCAGATGAGCACCGACTTCTCGTCCCGGGCCCCTGTCTTGACTTCGTAGCTCTTCGTATTCATCTGCGGTGGCATGCGGAGGAATCAGATCAAGAATCGGTTTCAGCTCACTCGCCGAGACGAACTTGGAGACAGAGAAGAGCGCAGAGAAGCCCATACTGATGGCCCATCTGCCAGTGTTGGTATAAAAGTGATACCTGCCTCCAAAGTATCCCAAGTATATACCAAACAGAGGCATTCGTGAGCCGGGCTGTTTCATCTCCACCAGGTCGCCCGGGGTCTGTGTCTTATGTCCAATAATAGCAACTTCGGCATCGTCCGCCGTAATATTCTCGACTGAGTCTACCATGCCGACTACATCCGATTTGAAGTTGTCCATCTCAGATGAACCGGTAGACTGCGGTCGAGTGTTGCTATTTGTCACGGTCGTCCAGAATGAAAGATCTGGAACGATATGAGTTACCTCCCTTTCGGGGTCGTTCACTGTGACCCATTGTTGAAGTCTTTCGCGAATTGGCCTCTTATCTATGGTGGGAGGCGATTTAGGTAGAGACGTAGGAATGTGCGATTGACCAAATGGATTTTGAGGACCATCTTCAGTCGATGTAGCATGCTATAACAATGGTCAGAACATGGTATGATCGGAGTGTTATCAGAGCAACAAACATTTTGTCGTCGGCTATTCAAGGCTTGTACCGACGGTAGAATGGGGAATCGCAAGCCATTACGGGTATGCGAAAGACATCTCCAGCAAACATACGGACGAGCTGACGACCGTAGCATATTTGCAAGGTCTTATTGTATCTTTAATTGAGGTGGTTACCCTGAATGCCTCAAATCGACGCGAGGCTGAAAATTTTACGATTGCGAACGGCGACTTCCATTGTCGCGATGTCACATGACATAGCTCTTTCCACTTTAATTGAAGTCAATCAGTCATCCATTCCATTCATGTCGCGTCACGTTGAGCAGGAGGTAAGTGCCAACCTATGAAGTGCCTTTATACTAGGTAGGTACCTAGAATCCAACTTTGTACTCTCAACACTATCACTGCAGTTGTAAGAGATGAGAAAGCCAACAGGTTGCAGTGTGCGTATGAATCCATGGGATTACGGTTAGTAGCAAAAGGGGCAGTGATTTAACATGGAAAGCATGGACATTACTACTATCCTCTCAGGTGGGTTGCAATATAATCCGCACACCAAAGCACTTGAAGCACCTTATGATATGAATGTTGACAAGATTTATGCGTCGCTCATATGTCAAATTTAGACTAAGTCTTTCTGTCAGCCTCGCTTGGTGTGCGAATTAAATTGCAACCCACCTGCCTCTGTTGCTGTCAACTAATTTACTTAGTGAATCGACAATCAAACCATTTAAACACCAACTGATCTATTGGCGAGTAGCCCCCTTCTTAGGAAAGTCTTGAATTAAAGACCTTCTCTAATTGGAACGGAACCCTGCTCTGCCGAGCATAGCTCAACTAGCGATCGCTCAAAGCCAAAAGGTGTATGAGATGTTTATAATTTTAGCAAGAGCTGAATCCGATGGATCAGCATTGCAATTTCTTGGCCGAGGCTGCTACTGTTGACCCTGAATCTCAGCGAGAGGCAGGTCAACAGAGCAGGGCAAGCCGGTAAGATGGATATTGATATTTCGGTCAATTTGTCATGCTGGTGTAACATAGTTGTTAACTCAATCCCGGCAGGAGTTCGCAAGATCAAGAGTCAAAGGGTTTTCGGTAAGACGGGACGCTGCGCGATGTGACGGTAAATACGAACTGCAATTATATCAAGATCGAGACTCTCTACGGAGTAGGTAGCTGTTTCGACTTTGGACCGGCCCAAGAGCCGACCGACAAGCTTTTGCCCCGGCATTCTCGGTCCAGCGTATCCATTGATTCCCCGCAAACGATGGCTGCAAGTTGTGCGTTATACCTATGGGGGCCCCCGTCGCCGACACGATAATAAATGCTCATTAAGCCAAAGCGCAAGGCAAAGTGACGACACAGAGAGCGATACGGAGTAGAAGGAGTCGAACCCTTAGGTCGTTGGTGGCTCACAAGCGCAGCGCCACCTCCGCCAGGGTAAATTGGGGGACCACGCTTTTAGCCATGGCCCATGGATGGCAGATGCAGGAACCTGCTTGACCCCACTCGCCGACGAACCGACTGTTTGATCATGCATAACTCCAGGAGCTGGCTCTAGATGGGAATTGTTGGCATTGCTGGGTGAGCTGGACAACAGCTAAGCGGCTGAAAAGGGAACTTTGATGGCCATTTCAATCATGAGATGAATACTCCCGTACAATGCAACTTCAATGCCTAGGACGCTCATCTCCCAGACGGACTCACCTTGACCACACATCTTAGTCGGGGTTTATCCGTACTCATCTCGGTCCCCCTGTTCATGGTCAAGTGACCAACCAACGTTCAGAGAAGCCTCGTTCTTGGACTAATGTCGCTTCCTGACAGGTTCCTCTAGCAAAGGTAAGATTGAGCGCCCAGCGAATTGATTGGCCTCGACCTCGATGCGCCGCCAATTTGAGAGAGAGGCTTGGTGTTGGCAACGTGAGCAAACGCCCCTGGAGCTTGTCGAAACCACGAGATTGCATCGTGCCCCGTGCTCCACAACATTCTCCTTTTCTTCTATAAACCCCGGCCAAATGCTGGGGTTTTTAGTGCAGTCCAGGCAATGATAGGCGTATTGCACCAACGGTAGTCTACGTTAGTGACTGACCCCAGTTCATCTCATGAGGCACAGGGCACATCACAGACATGGGGGACATGGCACTGGCAGACGGGTACCTGAGTTCTGGCATCTGACGCCGCTATCGTGCATTGTTCAAAGTACCATCAGACCTCCATTGCTCGCTAGGCTATCCTTTGTTAATGCCATGGCCGCCTGGGCACTGCAGGCCAAGGCACGACAAACCCGGGTCGCAGATAGAGGCAATCATCCTGTACCCAGCCAGAATCTCCTCATAATATGCCGCTCTGCTCCTCTTCTTTTTTTCACTTTCTTCTTTCCCTCACGGTTCTGTCTTTCGCGAATCTAGAGAGCATCTCGTTAATTTCCGCTTTCGTCCTCTCGTTTTCCAACATCTAATCACCGCTTCACTCTTTCAGCGGGCATTCATTTCCTAAGCCAACTAATTCTACCTTTTTTCGGAACCATTTTCTTTCAATATGAAGGGAGGACTTGCTGCTGCCGCCGTTGCGGCCATGGCCACTGGCGCTCAGGCTGCTTACCCTCACCACCGACGTGCTCATGATATGTTCCGTCGTGGAGGAGAGGTCTGCGTGCCTACTTGCACCACCATCTGGACCACCTATTACGGCCAACCTACTCGTATGAAAACACATTACTGATCTTGACCATGGAAGATATACTGATAAGTGATGCAGTCGTCCCCAACCCTCCCTCAGCTCCTAAGCCTACCCAGCAGGCCATCACTACCAAGGAGGCTGCCAAGCCCAAGCCCACCTCTGTTTATGAGGTTCCCAGCTACGAGGCTCCTAAGCCTGTTGCTCCCACCACCAAGGTCGTCGAGGTTCACCCCGTCCCAACCCCGGAGCAGTACAAGTGCCCCACACCCGGTACTTACACATTCCCTGCTACTACCATGACCGTGACCGAGTCCACTACCGTCTGCGTTGGCGAGACCACCAAGGTTCCCGCTGGAACTCACACCATGGGCGGTGTCACCACCATTGTTGAGACTGCTACCACCGTCACCTGCCCCTACGCCAAGGAGACCGAGCATGAAGGTGTCGTTACCAGCGTCATCGAGACCACTACTTACGTTTGCCCCTCAGCTGGCACTTACACCATTGCTCCTATCACCAAGACCTGTGAGGAGGAGACTGTCATCGTCTACCCTGTCCCTACCAGCTATGTCCCTGGTACCTACACTGCTCCTGAGCAGGTTGTGACTGTCACCGAGACCGACTTCGTCTACGTCTGCCCCTACTCTCAGTCTGGCGTTCCCGCCACCACCAAGATTCCTGAGGCTCCCAAGCCCCAGCCTCCCAAGGAGAAGCCTACCAAGCCTGTTTACGAGGCCCCCAAGCCTCAGCCCGAGACCACTGTGGAGGCCAAGCCTACCATGCCCGTCTATGAGGCTCCCAGCAAGGTCCCCGAGGCCCCTAAGAAGCCTGAGGCTCCCGTCTACTCTGCTCCTGAGAAGCCCGCCCACACCTCGCCCGCTTACGAGAAGCCTTCCGAGGCCCCCAAGCCCAAGCCTAAGCCCCAGACCCCCAAGAAGCCCTCCAACCCCGGAAACCTGAAGGGTGGAAACGACCACTACGGTATCACCTACACTCCTTATGAGTCCTCTACCGGCGAGTGCAAGTCTGGCGACCAGGTCGACAAGGACATCGCTTCCCTCAAGCAGGCTGGCTTCCAGATCATCCGATCTTACTCTACCGACTGTGACACCCTCAAGACTGTCGCCCCTGCTTGTAAGAAGCACGGTATTGACATGATCATCGGCGTTTTCGTTAAGGCTTCCGGCTGCTCTTACGAGACCCCTGAGATCAAGGAGCAGGTCGATGCCATTGCTGAGTGGGCCCAGTGGGATCAGGTCAAGCTCTTCACCGTCGGTAACGAGGCTATCATGAACAACTTCTGTACTCCTCAGGAGCTCAGGGAGCTTGTCGATGTTGTCAAGGAGAAGTGCTCTGGATACAACGGCCCTTACACCATCGCCGAGACCCTGAACATTTGGGAGCGAGAGGATGTCAAGGAGGCCATCTGCCCCTGTGTCGATGTCACCGGTGCCAACATCCACCCCTACTTCAACCCCAACACTGCTGCCAAGGACGCTGGTGAGTTTGTCGCTGGCCAGCTCGAGCTCCTCCGTGATATCTGCAAGGGCAACGACGTCATCAACCTGGAGTGCGGTTGGCCCTCCAGCGGTAACTGCAACGGCGCTGCTTGCCCTGGTAAGAAGGAGCAGGCCGAGGCTATCAAGTCCATCCGTGAGAGCTGTGGTGACAAGACTGTCTTCTTCTCCTACGAGAACGATGAGTGGAAGGAGCCCGGTAGCTGCAACTGCGAGCGAAGCTGGGGTTGCGCCTCTTCCTTCACCGGCTACTAAGCAGCCGCGGAGAGTTTTCATTTTTGGTTGCGGCATGCCCAAGCGTCTACTGCACGATTCAGTTTTGGAGCGCGTTGAATATTGTACATAATCCATGACCTAGACCGTCCGGCCAATTCACTTCTTTCTCCCCCAGCAACCCTTTCCTAATTCTTCTACCATTCCATCGGCATACTCCACCATTCTAGACATGTAACAAGGTCTTCAAGAGAGGAGTCCAAAAGCCAACGGTCTTGTTTCTCCCACGACAGTTGCAGACATTTGCCTAGGGGGCAATGTATCTTGCGCCATCACAGCGTAGCATAAACAGGGAAATGAAAGCGGCTGGGGTGGCTGAGGACGATCTTCTTGATGAATTCGGTATTTCTTCTATTGTTCAGTCAACATACGAATTCTTGTTACTTTGTCTCTATTCCATATGTGGTATCTGCGGAAGCGCTTTACGGTATATGCGTCTTTACGGCTTTTGAGCGAAAAGATAACGAAAGCCTTTTAAGAAGGAGAGATGATCTATCTGTATTCTATGTACGATCTATACCAAAGCCGGGTTGTCATTCAGCCTTTGCTTCATAATGCTGTAATTCAATAGTGTATACTCCCCTCCTGACTGCTTCGTTGTGATGTCTCGTGATGTGCAATATGATCCATCAGTGAGTGTATCGCGCTTGGTACCGGTACCGTTGTACGCATCATTAATATTGATGAGTAACAGCCGTGATATACCGTAAGTCATTACTCAACACCTGGAGCAATAAGTAGCGGAGACTAACCGTCACAGTATCATGGGAGTCTTCACAAGGCATGACAGTGTCAAAGCACCAGTGACGGGTGGACAGGTGAGACATGCGTATCAGCCCACTTCCAACGACTCGGGCCTTTGTAGCAAAAAAGAGGAAGTGGCTCGAAGATTGTCTCACTAGCAGAACCAGACAGTTGGAACAGAAAGGTGAGTCGATAGAGGCGGTCAGTATGTCGTGATAGCTGAGCTGAATACACAAGGGAGAAAGGTCCACAACAGGTGACAGTAACACGTCCTTGTTCAGGCCACGCCTAGAACAAAACCCTGTGAGCAATAGATAGAAAACACGGACTAGTATTAAACCCGAAGCGACGAACTTCTTGTCAACGGTCCTTTAATCTTGCAGCTGTCATAGTTGCGAGATCACAATTAACATGATACACCAACTAACTATATGAAGCTCGCCAATACTATTTTGGCGGTCAAGGCTGAAAGTCAGGTTTGGCATTATGGAATGACGATGAAACTCTCTTGTCTCGGAGCTCGGATCGATCAGCCATCGGCCGGCCTTTGCTCAATTCCAACCTGTCTCAGATCTTACCTGTGGAACGTTGTCTGCATATTGATCAGATAGGCCAAAAATAACTTGATTTGTGCAACCATCGCGGAAGGGAGCATGTGTGAGGAACAACGGCCAGATCACCAAGTCTCCGGTCGAATAATTCGACGTTCTACATCATATTTTCAAGCTATGTGGTTGATATATGAGTAGCCAATACCGTTGCTGAATGCTCCAAACTTGCTCAGAAGTTTTGATTCTTCCCCATCAGCCATGTAATAAGTGAAAAGCCCAGGAGCCGATTCTATTATATGCACATGTTGCCCACAAAAGAAATAAATATCCGATGCCATTGTCCTTGTGTCTAAAAGGTCCCTCAAACCGACCGGGCTCTAACCCCGAGCCCCCATGATAATGAAGAAAGCATATAAGAAATGTGTGAGGACAGCTGTGTATAATAACACGGTAACTGAGGTCTTCGTTCTTCTGCACTCAAGATAGACCATCATGACCCAAATATAAATGCCACGTCGTGTATAGTCCACGTCCAATTTCCCAACAGGTTGTAAGTTGATGATAAGCCATAACAAAAAGGGGTATAATGTGCAGCTTGCTCCAAATGAATGAGAGCGACCAGCGAGGTCAAGTAAGTATAATGATGATGTCTGAACCAGATGCACACGCTCTGGATACGAGATTCCAAGAAAAGATCAAGCATATGCTTGTTTAGAATATTGGCAAAGCATCAGTCGAGATAGGGTTGCGGCGTGAGGGTTCACCAAGATGTGAGTATTCATCAGATCGGTATCGCCATGAATCAGTTCCAGAATCATGGTAACGGCGCCAAGAGTTGTGAAAGTAGGGTTCGGGTCCAAGACCAGATCGTTCGAGCTGAAGGAGGCCGCCACGATCACGGTCACTCACAAGAACATTGAGATCTTGCCCATCGTTTGTGAAAGCAACACCTCCAATTTCGCCAAAGATATCGACCGTCTGCTTGTTGGAAAATGTCTGGGCGTCGATGATATTGACGTAGTCAGCCTCTTCAGCAGCGACGAGCACTCTCTCACCGCTACCGACTGGAGAGAAGCGCAGGTTTCTCACGCCGGACATTTCCGACCTGATGGTGCACAAAGGTGTACTCACACCCCTCGAGTCACACCAACGACGAGCATCCCAGATCTTGATTCCCTTATCCTGGAAACCTGTAGCTACCGTCCAGCCGTCGTCCGACCAGTCGCACGAGAAACCATAGTCACGGTGTCCTGACAGTTCCTGCTGAATCTCGCCGGAATCGGCATCCGTAATTAAAACCTTGAAGTCGTCTCCAACCATGACCCTCAAACGACCATCGGGTGAGATGCGCGAGCAGTTGAGAGGGAAACGATATCTGCTCTGTGTTAAGAACTGTTCCGTAGTGAGGTCAAGGACTCGGAATCCTTCGTCGTTACTGGAGATGGCGGCAACAGGAGCAGAAGATTGTCGAGGCTGGTAGATCTGGACGTGGTTGGTGATACCTCCCATGCTTGAAGTGATATGCCCTTCCGAATAGTCCTTCTTGTCTTCAGAGTCGAGCCTCTTGAGATAATACTCCCCGTTGAAAGTTCCTGCAAACATGACACCATAGTTCACGTCAAGGGTAGAAATAAGACCCCCCAGACCGTGTATATGGCTGTTGTTGAGCTTGAGTTCTGTCTTTCCCGAGATAGGATTGATGCAGTTGATTCCTTTCCCACCAGGGTAGTAAACCTGCGAAATAGCAGGGCATGCAAGAACGCTCCGTAGTTGGAAGTGAGCTAGGTGAACGTCCTGACGAACGAGGAATCGCTTGAATCTCATGAAGCTCTTGGAGGAGGGGATATCCACGTCAGCCATATGCCGCTGATCTCGGGGTCAGTATATGAAGTCAACACAACTGGGATGTGCGGCACTTACGCTCCACTTGTCTGAACCCTCCTTGTTGACATAATTTCTGAATGTCTTACGCCGTTCTCTGCGTGCGTGTTGCCGAGTTGTGTTCATAGACTCCCAATTTAGACCTTGCATATCGAAACGATCACCATACAAGTCGTCATAACGGACATCATGTACCTGAGTATCTGCTTGACGTCGAATGTCTTCTGGGCAGGGTGCGTTTGCCCGTGGCACGGATGAATTGGAAGAAAACCGGGCTTGGTATGCCCAGTGGGTTAAGAAATCAAACAAGCCCAAGTTAATCGACCCAAACATGTTAGGGTTGGGATTTTCGATAAACGAGGGACCAAGAGGCTCCAAGGGCATAGGGGTCAGAGTCTGTGGCGACGATGGTATGCTATCAGCGTCAGGGATAATGTCCCATGGCGCTGGAGGTGGAGCAGCATCCATGATCAGATCAGTATCAACTATGGCGGATATCTGTAAGAGAGGCTGCGAGAGGTAGTTGACTGATCCCATGGTGGGGGCTGGCCCATCATTGTCCTCGGATTGGGTAGATTGTTGATATGTTTGGATTTGAAGTTCGTCGTAGATGTCTTCGTCAAGAGGGGCGCCGCCTTCGCTATCGCTCATCTCAAGGTCATGATCCACGTCGTGGTAGAATGAAATGTAGTCGGGGTCTAAGTCGAGATTTGTGGAAGGAATCCAGAACTCGTCTGATGGAGGTGCGTGGATGAAGGCTTCCGAGTCAAGGCCGATGCCGTCTTCTTCGTCTTGATCCAAGTCACTGTCGGATTCGGATTCGGCTTCCAAGCCTGAGTCGTAGGATTCTGATTCTGATTCAGAGTCGTGGGTATGAGTGTAGGTATGTGTACTGGATGTGAATTGGTGGTAGTTGTCCTGATATGAGTGCCCAGCAGGAACCGAATTTGTAGGGTCGGTAGTCAACGGAGTCAGAGAAGTTGCATTGGTAGCGGAGGCAGAGGCAGAGGCAGAGGTAGAAGTGGAAGTGGAAGCGGAAACGGCGTCGATGCTGGCGGGGAACGCATCTGTCATGGGCGAGTCGATCGCGGCTTCGGGAACGATACAGGACTGCCCAGCACTAGGTAAGAGAGTCGAGTCGTATTGAGGTTGTGAAAAGCCCTTTACGCTATAAGCGGTGTCGTCGACGATGACTGTGGCGGAATCGACAAGTTGGTGATGGTGGTGGTAGTGGTGGTGGTAGTGGTGAGCAGTCTGGAGATGCCCATTCCGTGATGGACAGTCGACAGCATTCAAGGATGAATCAGCAATTTGTTGAATTGTATTCGCGGTCGTATTAGCATTAGAGTTTGCATTGGCACTGGCATTTGTGTCTGTATTTGCGTTTGCAGCAGGCGTGGGGCTGTCTCGTCGGCGTCTCTTAGACTTATTAAGGGCGGCGCGGCGCATCGTGAACCAAAGCCCAGGTCCACGAGGGAGCGAAGTGGGAAACCCGTTGTTTTTCTACAGTATCCGACCAGGAGTATCCGTGCAGCAGAAGGTACCTCTCGGACTGGCAAGCTCCAAAGGGTGGGAGGGGGGCTGAAGAGGCCACACACAGAGAGAGAGAGAGGCAGGCTTGGGGCTTCGCTCGCGTGCTAGAGGCGCGCTGTCGGTCTAGCAAAGTTTTTGGCGGTTGTTGCTTTTTTCTCTCTCGCTCGATGCTTTGTTTGGGTAAAAGACAAGACAAGAGGCGGAAGTGTCTCTGACTTTAGGACGCTTGATGATGGACGACTGATTGTGAAGGGAGGAGGGGGGGCAAGGGGGGGGGGGCGCGCTTATAGTTGAGGTAGCTTGTAGAGGCTAGAGAGGCGACGAGGGGAGAAGGAAGGAGGAGCTAGGACAGTGGAAGTGGGTTATGATAATGCGTAGATCGTGAGTTTTGTTCTTCCTAGGCGCGATACGGTATTTTTAGTGTAGGTACCTAGCCTAGGTACCTAGGTAGGCTGTAGGTAGGGGAGCTGGCAGTTGGTGTCAGTGGGCGGTATACTCAGTACCGTTATCCAGTCATCCAGTTGGTGTGTACTCCAGCTACCGTACCTATTGTCGAGATCTATATAGGTGGATGTACGGGGTAGAATCTTGCTGCATGTAGGTGGACTATTGCGGATGAATTATGTATCCATGTTTGCATGTATAAATGTGTGTGTCGAGTACTATGTTGGTGTTGGTGTTGACGGTGATCTCCTGTGTAGGTACTAATAAGGTAGACTAATGGACGTCGAGTACCTACCTATGCATCCGTATACATCTAGGTGTGTAATGCTAACAAACGTGTGGATCTATATAAATCCCATGCACAAGGTCAACGGTAAGAATAACCGATTATTAAGACAGGTAAAAATAAGGCACAAGCTGTCAAGCAAGGATTAATTAGGTTTTGGAGGGCGGGAATGGGAAGGGGAAGAGTCGTGACCATGAGTGAGCAAAGAGAGAAGCAAAATGGGATGGGACGATTCGTGATTGTTTACCCGTAGGGAATGCAACAACATTGTCTGTCTCGTCGAATATGAGAGACTCGAGTTTGACATGATAGATGATGAAGCTCGACAATGGGGGTACGTGCGCTGCAAGACAAGTTTTACCTAAAAAGGCTGCCCGCATTTACGCATCCACGTAATTACTATGTACAGCTACGGAAGAGTAGACTCCGGCAATGAATGAAATCGCTGTTTCAGTATACGCCATGCCCGAGCCACGAGCGCCATGGAAGAAGGTACTCTGCACAGCGCCGAGGATGAGTCTACGAGATACAGTACAGTGTGGCTGGGATGAGCTGAGATGGAGGAGGGAAAAGGCGATGGTGGTGATGATGATGACAGGGAGGGACGGGCCCATGGACATGGATATGGATAGGTATGGATATGGGCATGGGTATGGGTGTGGTAATGAGATGGGTCGGGGTTTGTTGGGTTTTGGGGTTAGTTTTGGGAACCGAGAATTGGAATAAATGGATATAATCTCATTGCTTTTTGCTTCTATCTCTCATTTCTCATTTTGATAATGATGGGACATGGTAACTGACTCGAGACCCAAGAATCAAGACTCGAGACTCGACATGCTGATGCATCTCAACTTGTTTATTGCAGACCATGTCTTCCCTCGACCTACAAGAACAAGGCGAATGAACGAACATACTCCGTATATCCATCACAACCCTCACTCACTCTTCGGGCGCTAGCGACGGACGATCTGAGCGGGTGGGCGGGTTGGCGCGCGGCAGCCCAGTCAATCTCTATAGATCAGAGGGTACAGAGTAAATGTACCTCATATTACGGAGTACATACCATCTGTATCCGTAGAATAGAGCATGATGCTCCATACTATGTAGTGTTGATGTTGATGTTGGTGTTGATATTAATGCTGATACCATCATTCAGCCCTCTCACTCCAAACGCCTTGCCTGTCTGGAGTACATATGCGTATCATCACCTATCAACTCACTCGCATCCACATCCACAAACCAAACTCTTTCTCTTCTGTATCATGCCGCATGCCTCTCTGCCTCATCGACATCCGCTCGGCTCCGCTCGCTGTGATCCCTGAACAGCCCCCATCCCTCAGCAATGAGATTCCCGATTGAGATGTATGCAGAAATGGCAGACATGGCATGGGTCTGGGGACCTTGAACAACAATAGCAGGGGGGCTGAGGGGGGCTGAGGAAGGGGGAAATGCAACCCGATCTCTACCATGAACTGAGAAGTGGTTATCAATCTCGGTTTACTAATTACCTAGCACTCACTGTGAAATCCTATGCCATTCTCAGCTTGACTCTAATTACTGGGTCACGGGTGTGTGCGCGTGTGTGTGCGTGCGTGCATCGACATACTGAGAGACAGATCTCGTACACTTGATACATCCATAGATACAGAGTATAATACCTGTATTGAACCGTACGACAACGCATCTGTCCATCGTCCACACTGAGCGACCTGCAGATCCAAACCGAACTCCCCAAAATGCCCCCCCTATCCACATTAGGAGACTCCTGCTTACACATATCGCTCCAGTGGTAGGTACTCTGTAATACCCCGTACTCCGTACTCCATACAGCCTGCTTCTTGTGCTACCCCAGCCTGACCATTGAAATGCCCGGGATAGCTTTCGCAAGCTTGGTTTAATTTGAGATTCGCTTGTCCTACCGTACAGCCCTTGTGAGACGGTGAGCGAGAAAGAGATAAAACAGAGGCCATAGGCAGGCAATATGATGTCTTGTGTCACCTTCAGAACCAACATCGATCATCGGGGGGGCTGATATAGCATCAGGCGGACAGGCAAACATTTCATATTTCAGGGACCCTTGAATGCCACGAGGCACGCCTCAAGCCATATCACACACTCCCTACATTCCCTAGATAGATTCCTTCTTTCTCACTGCACCTGTACGAAAGAAAGGATATCTATATTGGGGAACCCTCCGTGTCCGCGTCCGTAGTGGGCTGGCTACCGATGAATGCGTATTGCCCCAGAGTGCTTGACCGGTCTGAACTACCCGGTCAGATGCCGTAGACCACCTATATTAACTAGTCAGTTGTGATAGAATGATATGAGGCCTTCTGCTGCATACCTCACCTTTCCTCACCTGGCCGAGATTGTCTCAAAACGCAAAACAACCTGACCTTACACCTCGGAGCCTCCCTCGTATTTCACTCGTCACTTTACGTCTCTCAACTTTAGACTGGGTAGTTACTACACTAACTTGGGTACCTAGATAGACCACAGTAATTAGTTTAGCCGTTGTAAATTAGCGCTGCTGTCACCAGACCAAACGCAACATGCAATATTCTGAACTGTTGGCAGCAAAATACTACGCCGTCTTACACTATAGGACGAGGACAGCTCACAGCTCACAGCTCACAGCTCACTTCTCACTTCTCACTTCTCACTTCATCCACATCAACAGCCTCATTCTCTCACAGACAAGACTCATTTCATTGGTATCCGGCCTGTCTCATCTCCTTTGTACTACCCACCAAAAAAAAAAAAAAAAAAGGAAAGAAAGAAAAAAGAACCCCCAATTCCAATTCCAATTCCAATGCAACCAACCCCCCCTTCTTTCACCCGGCGTGGGATGCACCACACAATCCCACGAACCTGGAACACAGCAAACCAAATGCTTGACGTAACTAGGTGTTGGTCAAACAGACAGACATTCAGACAGGCAGTTAGTCAGTGTAAGTGTCAGTCTCAAGTGACCCAGCAAAAAGTGACATTCTTCTTTTGTTTACTCCTCCTCCTCCTCCTCCTCCTCCTCCTCCTTGTCTCTTCTTGTTTCTGCTTGTCAAACAAGATATCATCAGGTGGATCTGACCAAGAAAGCATGCAAAAAAAAGGCAGCTCCTTGCCAAGACGGAACTGTGCGTGGGTGGGTAGACTACTGTAGCCTTTACCATTCGTGGTTCCAGATGCAGCTCAAGTGTCTTTTTGACGATGTCTTGGTCACATTTTTCTAAACTACAAACCCCGACCCGAAGACGAGAAAGAATATTGACAAATACCTAGTGACTAAAGAACTGACTTGTACTAAGTATTACGAATTAGGAAAATTACTCGTGCAACTGATACTACCTAATACCCACCCAGCCATTATATTTCCCGCAAGGCATAAACCTTTCTATCTCTTCCCCAACTCCATATGATCCGTCATCACATATCTGAGGCCATCTCATGTATATTCCACAAGCTTCAAGTCATATCTGCTGCCTGTAACCACAACGACTTCCCTCTTCTCTCCCTATCCTATCATCGTCTTTCATCCCATATTTCTACATCGTCCGATCATCGCATCTCGCATCTCGCATCTCGCATCTTCCTTCTTTACCGTCACTGGCCAGGAAGCAAAATTGATACATCACAATCCATCCCGTGACTCTTCCTCGACGCGCCGCTTCTTCTCCCTTTCCTTACCAGGCTTGCCTCCGATTTCTCCTCTTAAAACTCACCGGCTTCGTGGGTCCCTGTTATTTCCTTTTTCTTGATCGGAAATGATACATCAACTTTTCTTTTTCTTGCGTCGCGTTTGTAGTGGTCGCCATTTCTCACCGGCGAATAAACCCATGTCTGGTCTCCTCCAGTCGAAACATTTTCACCCTGTGATTGGAATAGTTAGCAAACACATTCCAGGCTTTTTACTTCGCACAGTAGGCACGGTAGGTAGCACTAGAGGCATGTGCCATCTGTCATCTGTCATTGTGGACGGCAGGCCTGTCTGTTAAAGCTTTGGCTTTAATAAGATCATGGAAGAACTGAAGCAGATATCAGGCCCAGTGACCCTCGTCCCAGTCCTCCTCTCTCTCCTCTCATCCATCTCGATGTTCTGGGAGTTTGTCCATCAGCTTGTCGACTGCATCGAAGGTTTTCTCCCTCCTAAAGGCGTGAGGCCATCCAAAGCCCCGGTAGAGTTGCCTGAAATACGGAATATCCAGATCTATGCCCCATGGCTTTTCTTGTGTAATCACCTCTTCCTCCGTGATAATCTGTCCGCTAGGCCGTTCCTTAACATAGTAAGCTTCGGCAGTGAGCCTTCCGCGGCGGCAGGGAATAGGTAAGCTGCAGAGTGACATAGGCTTGCTTCAACCCACTGAAGAATTCTTTCACATCGACTTAGGGACCTTCCTGCACCCTATTGTCTTCCTCAGTAATTTCCCTATCCCTCATATTCAACTAGATATATTTACCCCAGCTTTCACAGCCAAAAGCCAGTAGGAAAACATCGCGCATATTAATAATAGTTATTTATCGCTCTAGCTATATCTTATTATATGCTAGTGTCCTCTAGTCCATGACCCTCTCAAAATCGTCCTGAGGTAGGGTTGGGTAGTTAAGTAATCGAGACTTATAGTGAATAAAGGCTTTGCAGTCGTTATTGAAGTAGGGAATGCACTTCATAACTTGGCCAACCATCTCTGAGCTCTCAAAGTATTCTAATAGGGGTTCCATGCCAGGCCAGCCATCTGGTGGAGGGATCTTGAGATATTGAGCATCGTAGTGAAGTGTTATCGAAAACTGGTAAAGGTTGAGAAGTATCCCGGAAACCTTTGTGGGCGAGTAAAGGCTATGTTCCGAAGGTGGATAAGGCATTCTTATTCTTGTTGGGGAATTTGTTCAAGGGTGCCGATGACTAGCAGTTGAATTCAGGTAACAGTTAATTAGTTCCATGGCAAGGTGAGCTTCTGTCGTTCTCTGCTCGGTTCTTGGCTGAGTCCTCTTCACATTCGGGTGGGTACAGTGACGATGCCGTCGGGAATATCATACTCGTCATCTGCAGAGCCGCAAGGGCAAATGGATTTGAACGTGGAAAATAAACCCTTGGGTAATTATAAGAGGGGTTGCTGAGTGATTGCCTGGCCGTCGCCAGGATTGAGAAAAGAAATGTTGAAAAAACACAATAAAACCCTTGCAAGACACAACCAACAACCAACGACAACCTCTTTTACATGCTTCTCCGAGATTTCCACTCAAAATACAGACATTCGGATCTTTCCAGTGTGGGAATCTCCCGGTCGCTGGAGCTCTGACTAACATTGACCACGCTGATGAACATCCTCACACACCGAGATATGGCTTAGGGGTCTAATATCCAATTGTCGTTCATCCGATATCAGCTTGCTGTCGTGTTACACAGCATAACAAACAAATTCTCCTGACTCGAAACACGGCTTGCCTAGGTATGTCTCATGTCTTGTGGCCTTCTTTCCTCTTTGCGGCCTCGAGGATACTGGGACTAGATGGATCTTTTGCTTGCACAGCCTATTGTCTCTGATGATGATCAGTTAACTAGCCCAGCCCACGATAGAGTTGAATAGCCTTTCTCTCTCTCATTACCCGCAATACTATTCACCGGATCAATCCTTTGCCGGAGCGGCTCGGTGCATGTTGCCGCACATGATGCCTCATATCTCGATTGTCACATCAAGCCCCCTTCTCTAGCTTGACTTGATCTCGTCGAAAGCACACCAATCAATTCAGTCGCTTTTACAAGATTCTCTCTTTTCGCCATTGACCGCTACTTGATTCTCTCTAGACTCTATACAGCCATGTGAGTTCCCGTGCGCGTTCATCATCTAACATGTCTCATTTCATTTTGAATCATATACCCTCCGCCTGTGTCCTCAACCGCCCTACGCGCCATCCCTGTGTTATCCCAAACCTATCATATCTCTTTACAGCTTGTTGGTGAGCCCTCGCGAAACCTTGAGCTGTACCAGCTTCTCAAGAGCCTCGTCAATAGGGACCAGCTCACCCTTGGCTTGGGTGGCCTGGTCGTCTCGGTTGCGAATGTTAAGGGTGCGGGAACTGGCCTCCTCGGCGCCAACAACTGTGTCAAAATATTAGCCATTGATCCACTACAAGATACCTCCATTCCAAACTTACCAAATATGAAGTTGTACTGCTCCAGTTGACCGGTGCGGATCTTCTTCTGGAAGGTGTTGCTGCTCAGGTCCACGTCACTGTACAATCCCTTTGCCCGGAAGATCTGCTGGACCTCCTTGGCGTAGTCGTTGGCGGCAGGCATGACAGGCACGACCAAGACCTGTCGGGGGCTGAGCCAGAACGGCCACTTGCCGGCAAAGTGCTCTGTGAGAATACCAAACATTCGCTCGAAGCTGCCCAGCACGGCTCGGTGAATCATGACGGGGCGTGCGTATCCGGCAGGGAGCTCCTCCTCGGGGTTGCTTCCATCACTGACTCCGGTCTCGCCCTTGTTGGCAACATATCGAAGCTTGAATCGTCGGGGCAGGTTGAAGTCGAGCTGCATGGTACCGCATTGGTGTTCTCGCTTCAGGGCATCGTACAGAGCAATATCGATCTTGGGACCGTAGAAAGCACCATCACCAGGGTTGAACTCCCACTTAGCGCCGGTCTTCTCGGCGAATGACTCAAGAGCCTCCTCGAGCTTCTTCTCTGCAACATCCCAGGTGGCAATGTCACCGACATACTTCTCAGGTCTGGTAGAAAGCTTGAGCTTGAAAGTGAAGCCGAAGATGCCGTACACGCTGCTCAAGAAGTCGAAAGCAGACTCGATTTCTTCTCGGATCTGTAACGCGACGTCAGCAGGGAATATAGACAATTAGTGACAAGCTATTCATACCTGGTCAACGGTACAGAAAATGTGAGCATCGTCCTGCTGGAAACGACGGACTCGAGTAAGACCCGACAGGGCACCAGAGAACTCGTTACGGTGCAGAACACCAAAATCGGCCATCCTCCATGGGAGGTCCTTGTAGGTAACGTCGGAGTGGGCAAAGATCTTGCAGTGTCCAGGGCAGTTCATCGGCTTCAGGCCAAACTTCTCCTTCTCAACCTCAAAGGTGAACATGTTCTCCTCGTAGTGTCCCCAGTGACCGGATGTCTTCCATAGATCCGCCTTGTACATGTTGGGGGACATGACCTCGTCGAAGTCACGTTTTTGGTACTCGCCCTTGATAAGCTCCATCAAGGCATTGTAAATGCGCACACCGTGAGGCAGGAAAAAGGCGGATCCGGGAGAAGCCTCGTCGAAGAAGAAGAGCTTCTGATCTTGACCAATCTTTCGGTGGTTGCGCTTGGCAGCCTCAGCGAGGAAGTGCTTGTATTCTTCAAGGGCCTTCTTGTCGGGGAAGGAGATACCGGCGATACGCTGGACGGACTCGTTGTTGCTGTCACCTAGCCAGTAGGCGGCCGAATTCTAAATCATATTAGTACCGACCAAATTTGCAACGTCCAGAAGACCGCATATCTCTAGTTACGTACCCTGAGAACGGAAAAGGCCTTGATGTTACCGGTGGTAGGGACGTGAGGTCCTCGGCACAAATCGATAAGGGGACCGCATCGGTAGACAGTACTCTTGGTGCCATCAGGGACTCGCTGTTGAATGAAATACTCCTTGTACTTGCTGTACTTGAACATCTCAAGGAGCTCATCCTTGGTCATCTCCAGACGCTCGAAAGGCTGCTTCTGCTTGATAATGCCGTTGGAGAGCTGCTCGAGAGCCTTCTTGTCCTCTTCAGCAACAACTTGCCTACATATTCGTTAGCATGCAGATACGGTGACCCGTTAGGTATATGCTACGCACTCTCCCATGTTGGCCATATCGTAATAAAAACCAGGGGGGTCCTCGGTGGGGGGACCGTTGCAGAGATAGCATCCAAAGCGTCGCTCAGCGGCCTCGCCGAGAATATGGGCAGACGAGTGCCAGAAAACCTTCTTTCCTTCGGTGTGGTCGAAGTCGAGGAGCTCGAGCTTGCAGCTCTTCTCAAGAGGTCGGGTCAGATCCCACAACTCGCCATCAACTCTGGAGATGACGGTACGCTCAAAAAGAGACTTGGAGATACCCTTGGCGATAGCGCCGGGGGTGGTCTCCCATGAAGTACCCTTCTCCTCCTTTCCATTGGGGAGCGAAATGGTGATTTCCTCGCGGGGTTTCGCTGTTTGTCTTGTTAGTCGAGTCGGGACGGGTCGAGGGAGTCAAGCGCGGGGCAGCATCACGCACCAGCGATCTCGGCATCCTGTCGGGCCTTGATCTTGTCGAAGAGATCGAGTCGGTGCTGGATGAATTCGGGTGTATCAGGCAGCTATAACGTTGGGTTAGTACTTTCGGAACAGTTCCATGATGTTGTACAATGAACTCGTAGTATCGCGATCAAGGGAGGGGCACAAACCTCGAGTCCAGCAGACTTTCCACCCTTGGCAGACTTATCCTTGGGCTGCTTCTCCTTGGGTTGCTTGGCAGGGCGAGAAGGCAGGCTCTTCTCAGCGGCGCCCTCGACCGCCTTGGCGGCATCAGCTTGATCGGACGACATGTTGAGAACTCTCGCGCTGGTGTTGAAGATTTAGTGGAAGAAGTTGAGGAGCGGTCGTCAAAGTGGTCTTGTACTGCAATGATGGCGGGGCACAAGGGGCATTAAACACACGAAGGTGGGGTTAAACTTGAGTCACTGAACGATTTTTGGCAGGGGACCTGGTAAGTCCGCCTGACGGATACCTACCTACATTAGGTGTAAGTTGAGCATTACAGCTTTGACTCAACACCATAGGGGATAGATGTGCTCTGACTGCCCTATATTCGTATAGACAATTCTGAATTGCCTCATTACTCAATTGCAGTCTTTTTTGTGCCATGCCTGGGAAGTTCCACTCTTGTCCACGGGTTGTCCAAGGTTGGATACTTCAACAATGCATAAGCCTTTTAAATGAGCCCAAGCAAGCCATAAATCACATACCTCAATATATGGTCACAACCAAACAAAATGCATCCTTGCTCCGATATCGAGAGTTTGACTCATTGAAAAAAAAAAAAAAGGTAATGTCCTAGGTAAATCCAGGGGTATCAGGTCATTTTCCAGCCCATCAATCCATAACGCCTTGCCGTACCGTACTATCAATGCATATCACAACACACCCATCAACATGGGAACTATAGGCTCTTACAGCCCGTAGCGCGTGACACATTCTTCTTTATGTGCCTCCAAGCAATCCAGTGCGCAGACCCGAGTTCCGCACTTCATACATCTCACACGACCCCAGTACCCACAGACCTCGCAGAACGATCTGACGGGATACTTGGTATCCCAATTGCCTGTGGCATCGCCGTAGCTGAGAGGAGGATGCGCAAGAAGCTTGCGCAGTTCCTGGTCGGACGGTATTTCGGGGACGCGGGACACGAGTAAGAGGTTGTCATCACCAGGAAGACTGGGTTGTGAAGGTCCGGATGATTCGGGCAAAACTGGCGGAAGGTCGACGTCTGCCATCGCTATGTCTTCGTCTTGAGGGGGTTTGGAGGTCGAGGGAGTGTCTTTTCGATTGTTGGATGCTCGTTTGTTGTTTGCGCCGGATGTGTTAGATCTGGAAAGCGCAGGGTTGGACTCTGCAAGTGCTTGCATTGCGAGGAAATCGTCTAGATGATTTGCAAATGTCTTCTGCGATTGTAAAATCTTGCGAACATTGGGTGTATGTTTCCCTTGCGCTACCAGAAGTTAGTCTTAACCACAGGAACAGATCGTTTCCCTGCGCATACCTCTTCCGCTCCTAACGGGCAATGGTATCGTGTTATCCTTTCCGCCATCCTTGTCCAAAGCCTCAACTTCCTTTCGAATTTTGTTGTCTTGTCGAGCTGTCAGGTCGCTGTACGTAAGACCTGGGACATTTCTGGCGCGCTTCCTGTTGGCTGGAGCTGTCGAGCGACTGATGGTGTTGTCGGGGACGTAAGCCCAACCTGGCGCTGAAGTTGTTTTTGCGCTGGCGAGCTCAATGACTCCGAAGTTGTTCATTTTCGCGTATGATTCGCTATCGCGAGGAATAGTAGAAGAGAGAGGACATGCCAAAGAGCGAGGGTTCCAGAGGCCTTGGTTCGTTGAGATCGTCAAGCTCCACCACAGAGCCGTTGGTGACATGACGTAGCCAATCACGAGCCAGAAAAGCTCAGTACAGCAGCAACCTTGCCCAGCTCAGAATATTCCGACCACCCGGCTCCGAAAGGACTGGACCTACCGTAGCTCTGCCGTGCCTCTGACGCTCATCGCTATCGCTATCGCCATCACGTCCAGTATCCAAACACCGCACTCTCACAACTCCCACTCACGTGCGCCTCCGAAACCATAATCGCAGCAATGTCTCCGGCCTCAAGAATCCTCTCCGCCAGCAGCCGCGCGCTCGCTACACGAACCTTTAGCACCTCTGCTCGACGAATGGCCGATGCCACGCCTCTTCCTGCCCGAAAACCCTTGGGAGCTTTCCGTGGAGGGTGAGTGATGGCCCAGATACAGTTTCAAGGGATACTCGCATTTTCTGACATTGCGACCAGACTCTTCGGCTTCCTTCTCGGCAGCTTCCTCTCCGGTAGCGCCGCCTACAGCTATCTCCTCAAGGAATACAAGACTGCCAACGACCTGTTGACCGAGGACATCTACGTACGTAGCCAGAGTGAATCGATAAGCAAAGGCCTTGATTTCTTTATTGATCTTCCGTTCTTGAGCTTTTCCAAATGCTAACAGCTATGTTGTAGACTCTCCAGGCCTCCATCACCCGCCTCAGCAACCACGTCCAGGCTCTCGAGACCAGAAGTCAGGGCAAGAAATAGATGACAAGAGTTGGGAAAAGCGTGTAAAATAGTTCGAATTGCAAAGCAAAATGGGGCTATCATAGCTTGCCAGACAGAAATGGTGGAATCAAGATATCTCTCATTGCGTTTCCTATCAGTATATGGGCTATAGAATTTCATCTGAAACGATTGGGGAGATTCGTACCATCCTGGACTGTGTTACGAACCTACAGCCATGTTACAAATATCACTGCGGTAGGCATACGAAGGGACTTATCGAATCACTGTTTGGCTCATGTGAAGACTTCAGAATAGTAAGTAGTTAAGTCGTGAAATTTCCATTGCCTAGGAAACTAGAAAACCAAAGAGGTGCATTCAAATTTGAGCACCATCAATACCCGCGCCCGTAAAATCAGATATACCCCGTTTTGTTAACTAATATGACATCAAATCTTTACAGCTCATCGTGAACTTCCTCCTCCTTGGCCTCCTTAGCCTCCTTGGCCTCCTCTCGCTTCTCCTCGCTAGCAGCAGGAGCGGCCTCCTCAGTGCCCTCCTCCTTGATGGAGATCTCAGCCTGGTACTTGCCGTTCTCCTTGATGAAGTTGGCAAGGTCCTCGACGGTGCGAGAGCCCTGGTAAGTGATGGGGGCATCCTTTCCACCAGCGGGGAAGAGCTTGATGGTAGGGAAACCCTGGATCTCGTCGGGGACATCGTTCTGGGTGGCGTCAACCTTGGCGATGACAACCTTGTCCTTGAACTCGGAGGCAGCGAACTGAGAAGCGAGGTCGTCATACTTGGGGGCAAGAGCCTTGCAGTGACCGCACCAAGGAGCGTAGAACTCAACCAGGACATCCTTGGTGTCATCGAGGACGACATCGTTGTAGTTCTTGGCGACGACAACAGTGACGGGACCCTCCTGGGTCTCGGGGATGGGCTCAGACTTGATGCTGGGCTCGATCTTGCCAGCGCTGAACTCCTCAACGAACTTGGCGATGCTGTCGTGGGTGATCTCCTTCTCTTGGTCGAAGGGGAACTTCTGGTTCTTGACAACCTCCTGGATGGCGAAAGAGGGGAACTTGTCGGTCTTGAGGTTCAGGTTACCAGCGTGGGCACCGAAAGACTTGGCGTCAATGGTGGCGAAGTTGATCTTGCCCTTGAACTTCTCAGCGATGGGCTTGAGAGCATCACCAAGTTCCTTACGCTCCTCGGGGGTCTCGGCGAAGATGTAGGCGAGAGGGATACCAGCGGACATGTAGCCAGCGTAGGTCTCAGGACCGACCTCACCAATGAGAGGGGTGGCGGCGGTGGTGATGAAAGAGGAAATGGCCTCCTCCTCAAACTTCTCGGTGAAGGTGTTCTTGCCCTCATCGAAGGTCTTGTAGACAACCAGGGCAGGAGCCTTGACGCCCTCGGCCTCGGCAACAGCAGCGTCGTTGACGCCACCGAAGAGGTATGTGTCACGAAGACCCTCGGCAAGCTTGGAGAAGGTCTCGTTGGAGCTCTTGTCATCAGCGTTGAGGTAGGCAACGACGACAACCTTGTCGGCGGTCTTGAACTCCTCGAGGGTGTCCTTTGTGAGGATGGAAACAGCGGGGAGGGACTGCTTAACCATATAAGATGTAATACTAGAAGACTGATGTTAGCTGTTATCTTGGCCGATCATGACAAGTGTCGACTTACCCAGCAGCCTTGCGCTGGCCGGAGTAGGGAGTGACGTTCTCTAGGCCACGGAAGACCTTGAGGGTGGGGTAACCCTCAACGCCGTGGTCCTTGCAGAGGTCGGCCTCCTCAGTGCAGTCGATCTTGGCGAGTCTGATGTTCTTCTCCTTGAGGGTAGTAGCGGCCTCCTCGTACTCGGGGGCAAGGGCCTTGCAGTGGCCGCACCAGGGAGCGAAGACTGTAGGAGGGACTTGTTAGCAGCTGATGGGGATAGGAGCTGGGCAGAGTGTCAATCGAGACTTACACTCAGCAAGGACGAGGTTGTTGTCCTTGACGAACTGGTCAAAGGTGTCCTTGGTCAGCTGTGTGACATCTGAGTCGGCAGCAGAGGCATAGGCAGCCAGAGCAGCCATGAAGCTGGAAGCGATCTTCTTGTGCTGCATGATGGGCTATCTGTTAAATTTGGAGGGGGTATCCTGAAAACACAAAGAGAGGGCTTCGCTAGGACAAGATAAGAGGAGGAAGATGAAGAATGGAGGTTTGGAGTGGAGGGAAGATTGGACGAGAGTTTTGTAGTTGGAGCTTAAGGACAGGTAACGTCCAATCCACATGTACAGTACTGTGGTGCAACAGCCTGCGCAATACGGTGCGGCGGTGCGGTATTGTACGCTGTACGTTGGTCTCAGTGAGAGAGAGGCTGGAACACCCCCACTCGGAGACTACTTCCGCAGCGGATTGCGGGCTAAGGTGGAGGGACTGTCCGGGGGGTCCATCTTTCAATTGAACAAGTGTCCCTTTTGTTTGGTGGCACTTCTTAGATGGACTTTTTTTTTTTTGGTGAGAGTGTTGATCAAGGGCCCGTCCATACCGCCGCGTGCACTGGACCAACGACATTCACGCACTCTCCTGCAGCCCAGAGCAGTGGCAGGGCCGGCCCCTCCAAAGCAGCGGACAGACTAGCGGGCTTCCTTACCGGGCTCTAAGCTCCTTTAGGGCAGAGGGATGGTCTTGGGCTGTCTCTCATTGGACGAAGCTGCCCTACAGGATGGGCCAGAGCCCCTCAGCCCGCTGTAGGGACCTTGGGGTGGGGCCACAGGGGCGCAATCCTTAGGTAGGATGTGCCATCGATCGTCAGCGGGCTCTGCCAAAGCGAAGAGAGCAGTCCGAGGCATGTTGATTGAGAAGGTGATGCTTCATACAAGTCTTGTAAATCAAAGGATCATGCGAAACGTAAAATGATGACATTGAGGATTTGGCGGTAAGATCCCCCAATCATTTTATGACTGGGGTTAACAGCTCTTGTTCTTTGATTATAACGTTTGGCTCTTAACTCTCCTCACATTCCCTTGAAACCATGATAATGACGAATTAGGGAAGTGCAAGAATAGTTGCCCAATTGAGCCTCACCAAAGACGGGGTTCGATGCTCCGAAAGACGTGAGGCGTTTTTCATATCGTAAAATTCCCCTGGATTGTCATTTGGAGGTTCAAGGCTGATGTGGCAATAAGCCAGTCTCAGGCCAGAAAGGCCACGTCTCTTTGACAAGCTGCCCAGACTGCACTGCACCGCACTGCACAGCCCAGCCTCGTCAAGGTTAAACAAACCAAGGGAGGCAAACCACTAGTTTACCTGTCTTGCCGCTGTCCTGCTTATTAATATGATTTTGAATTATTAATCCTAGATTTGTCCTCTGTATCTCGTGTGACAAAAGCTATGGGTTTCTTCCTGCTTCCGGCTTCCGGCTAATGCCAGTCATGAGGCTCTAGAGTTCTATATTTGAGCTTGACACTTCAAGCCATTGCCTCTGGAAGCATGACACACCAGTCGAACTCATGATATCGATGATTTGATTGCATATCAGCCTCTCTCTCTCTGTAGGGCAATCTTTATTGGAAATATTCCTTGATTAACGGATACATACATAATCATTATCGCTTCTGAGAAACAAGGCGAAACAATCCCGCTTTACTCAGCTCATCGGCCCCACGTATGCACTTCACGGCCCCACCTACCACCTACCACTCTTCAACCCTCACTCTCACTCGCACTTTATTCTCACCACAACGACGTGTATAGGCTTGCAGTAGGCTGTTTCTACGTATGACAACAGCTTGGCTGCTAGAAGACTCACACTCAGGGGGGGGGATAGCTCACTACGATATAGAAAGGGTTGGTCGTAATCATGTCTGTTTCAACTGCTATATAGCTAGACTTCGCAATACCCCGGTGTATCGTGGTTCCAAACATCCACTCATTTGTTGTGTGGTGTTCGGAGCTTTGGCGGTGCTCGATGATACTGAATGGGCCACTTAACATCAACGTCCAGCTGGTATGCTGCGCTGAGCACAAAGTCCGGCTCCCTGAGGAACTGTCTCGCGGCAAGCACAAGATCAGCCTTGGGGTCTTCATTCTCCTGGACAAGCGAACGAGCAAAATTGCCATCCGTGATGTATCCCACTGTTGCAATCCGAAGTTCCTGGCCATCCGCACGCA
Source organism: Fusarium tricinctum (assembly GCA_020744515.1). Lineage (NCBI taxonomy): Eukaryota > Fungi > Ascomycota > Sordariomycetes > Hypocreales > Nectriaceae > Fusarium > Fusarium tricinctum. The sequence goes on along the minus strand of JAGPXF010000002.1, from coordinate 4,371,263 downwards.
CAGCCTTGCGTATTTTGCCTGCCAAGTCAGTCTGAACAGTCTGATGAACCGTGATCTTCTGTGCCTTCAGGTTACCACCACTGCTGATGTCGAGAACGTCAACTCCTGCTGCGGGGAGTTGCTTGGCGAGACGAATACTGCTCTCGAGGTCCCAGGAAGGCTCGTTGTTCCATTCCATCCATTCAGTAGCAGAGACTCGCACCCAGATGGGTAACTCCTTGGGAACAACAGCACGGATGGCTTCAGTGATTTCAAAAAGAAGACGAGTGCGGTTCTCGAAACTGCCTCCATATTGGTCGGTTCGGTTCTGCAAAGCATATCAGTTACTCAACTCTCGGTTCAATATTCTGGGACCGCTTACATTGCTGAGAGGTGAAAGGAACTGGTGCAGAAGGTAGCCATGAGCAGCATGGATCTCTATCACATCGAAGCCAGCCTTCACAGCTCGTACAGCAGAATCCTGCCATTTCTGCACAAGGCTCTTGATCTCTTCAGTGGCCAACTCGTGTGGTGTTCCAAAGTCGTCAGCAAAAGGGATGGCACTAGGCGCAACAATATCATCAGGCCAGCCTCCCACTTCCTTAGTGGCAAGTGCCTTGTTGACGGAACCACCAATCCAAGGCGCAACTGTGCTCGCTTTTCTGCCAGCCTGTTTTATTTGTTAGCTTGTCAATATCATGATTCGTTCTGTTGGTGAAGGTGATCATACATGTGCAAGCTGTATGGCAGCTTTGGTGTTTTGGCTATGAATGAAATCCGTGATACGCTTCAGAGGCAGAATCTGGCTGTCCTCCCAGAGCCCGGAATCCTCTGGACTGATGCGGCCACGAGGCTCGACCGCAGTGGCCTCAACGAAGACAAGACCAGCACCCTGAAGGGCAAACTGGCCGAGGTGAACAAGATGGAAATCTGTCAAGTGACCATCTTTGGCAGAGTATGTACACATAGGAGAAACAACAAAGCGGTTCTGGAGCTCAACACCACGAGTGCGGAGGGGCTTGAAGAGAGTCGGTGCCGACTCGGCCTTGAGCGGAGTTCCGGCCGGAGGTTCTTGAGCCGGCGTGAAGTAAGGAACGCCGGAGGCGGCCTTGTTCTCGATATCGTTACCCATGATTTCTTTCTGATGATTTTGAAGTGGTTTTGTGTGCTATGATCGCGGAACAAGGTGTGGAAGCTGTAAGTATTTATACTAAAGTCGGAATGGAGAATTATGTACAGAGTATGTTCCTTGCAATTTGGGTATGCAATTCAACTAGGCTAGCCGTATTCGCGAGGTGGGAATGGTTGCAGAATAGAAAAGGTCTCAAGTTTGACAGGAGTTTTGGGAACAAGGGCAAGGCGTATCTATTTATACAAACTACACTGAGTGTCAAGAGCGACCTTGAATCATTGACGACTTATTGACGATCTTGCTACTAACCTCGGCATCTGAATACCGAAATTCGGGATATAAATTGCTAAACGAAGCAAATAATGATGTGCGAATATTACTACTTCTCGTAATGGCCACTATTGCGCGAACGGTTATTATTAATTCGAACATTCGCTTCTGGTGCCCCGCCGTCTTTCTTGCTCGGGTTCTGCTCTCCGATGTGTACATAAAGCTGAATAATCCAACGCTGCCACGCCGTGCCCCTCTTGAATGCTGGTGTCCATAACGTTATGGTGGTGTTGTGTAAACCTGAGTAGTCATACAGACCTGTACGTTTGGACGCAAACAAGCTGCCAGTTGCAAATCAACTCCAATTTGTTTCGACTTGATATCTAAGCATGCCCAATTCTATCGCCAGTAGTCGATCTATTTCATCTGCGTCAGCCCATTCATTTACTGTACGTCTAAAAGCCCCATACCATACCGTCAAGATGCAACCGTCTTTGTCTCAGCCAATAGTCTATAAGGAAACCTTGCCCAGTGTTCCTTATCAGGACAACAGGACTCACTCATGATACCAGCCAACCAACCGCCATTGGGGTGTTTTCCTCTCAGAACTTAGATGAATAATTAGTAAATTTTAAAGTTGGCATTATTTATATGTTAGACACGTTGATTTGATACAAATAAACACAAGATATATTAGTTTTAGTACTTGTAGCTTAGACGAAGTCAAAGGTTTGGTGCGGTAGATGCAGGAACAAACCCAATCATTATAGACACTTGGGTGAGCTGTTGTCATGCACCGTCATGGCCACAGCCCGCGGGCCGTGCCGTGGCTCTGAATCACACACGGCTTTAGTCTATCACAATGAAACGACTTAAACGTTAATGAATTTTTCTATTTGTCTTTACCATGTATTAGGCAGACATCTAGTCTATCGACATGCTTAATCTATGCTGTCAAATTCAATCACATGGTCTATAGCCAGGCTGCAATCTAAGCCAGCACTTCATGATCACAACCAAAAAAAACTCCGGATATCGCTCTCCAAGTCATCAGGTGATATGATGACTAAATTCAGTTCTCGCAAAAATTCCACAACGCACATCTCCGGTAATTTCGCTGCTTCTGGTTACTTATTCCGCGTTTGTAGGCTTGAAGATCCATCGCTGGTTCTCAGTACCCTGAGGGAAGGGAACACCGAGCTCGAATAGTCGAAGAACAACGTTGGAGAAGTCCTTAAAGAAGGCGTCGTTATCTTTGGCATACTTCTCAACCCAGGGCTTGAACTTCTTGTCCTCAATGAGGGCAATGTCACTTGGGAGCATCATGAGGGACTTGGTAGACTTGTCCTCGTACTGGGCAGGGCCGTTCCACTTCTTCCACTGCCACTTCTCTTCAATGAGAAGGCGGAAGTAGTCGTTGGTCAGGACAGTAGGAGAGAAAGTCCAGGGGCCGTCGAAGCCGGATCGATCGGTGTGGCAGCGGCCGAGGGCATGGGCACCGGATAGGGCAACAATTTCCTGATCGTTGAAACCCATGCGGCCGAAGATGCCTCGGAGATGGTCAGATCGCTTGGAGGCGTCGGGAAGACGGCCATCAGGTGTGCAGCCAGAGACATCGCGATCGGAACGACCAGGTCGGTAAGGGATAGCAGGACCCAGCATCTCCTGGATAGCGCAAACACCGCCGAGGATCCAAAGATCAGAGTAGGTAATCCAAGGGTATTTCTCCTTCACAGGGTCAAGGAACTTGCGGGCCGCAGCCAACCCGGCGTTGGCGCCGTGGTCAGCCTCGGGAGCAAATCGCATAGTAGCACCGTTGCTGCCACCAGTGCCAGTCTCCTTATCGTAAGTACCGCTGGCGTGCCAGGCAAGTCGGAGGAGAACGGGACCATAGCTGCCGTCGTCGTAGTCATCCTTTTCCTCTAAGCGGGCAGCAATCTCGTTGTAAACCTTCTGGTAATCCTCCTTGGTGGGGTTGAAGACCTTGGGGGTGGCAGAGGCACCATTGGCGTAGAAGTAGTAGCCAGCACCACCAGCAACAGCAGCACCCCGGTCAACCAGGCCCAGGTGGAAGAAGACTTCTGGGCAGGTTCGGAGGAGTAGTAGCGACGACCTTGCTGGCGGGCAATCTGTCGAGGAGCAATAGCAAAGCTATTGCGAGTAGCACGAGTAGCCACACGGGCAAACTGTCGGGTAGCGGAAGCCATCTGTGAGGCGCAAATGTCAATAACCAATACTCAGTGAGAAGATTGACGGGGTAGAAAGACAGCAGATGCGAAACGCACGGGGTTATTTGTCGTCTAGCTATTGGAGGGCCGGGAGCTTGTTTCGGGAGCAGGTGATATTGAACGTACCTTGAGTGGGAAACAGTGCAAGACACTGAGAGGTTTCGGAGTATGACTTTGCAGAAGGGAAAGAAAGAGAGAAAGAAAGGAGGAGTGTATGAGACGAGAAGATACATCTGCCTAATAAGTACCTGGGGAGCGCCGGTTCAAGTGGCGGGAAGCCGAGAGCAAGACTGGGGACCTGCCGTGTCAGTCAGTGCTTGTCAGTGCTTGTCAGGCAGTCCCGACCCTGACTGATTAAATCTCGCCGAAACGCGATTCATGGAAGGCAGCAGAACAGGGAAAGGAGCTTCCATTAATCGCCCATCAGTCCAAGCATCTTCGATATTCATCTTAAGATTATTAACTCCGACTGTCGACCCTTTCGTATGTTTCGCAACATAGTTCCTAGATACCTACTCACTGACCACGATAACGAACTCATCTATGGACCCTTGACTTCCCACTGTTAGTGATTCCAAACATCGCTTCCCCACGTCCAGGCACAGCGGCCTCGGAGCTGAACCGGCTTCATGAACCGGTGCGATGTCTCGAAATTGGATCATAACAATTGGCCGATCCCACATCTCAGCCCCAGTATTATCGAAAGCCCGGCGGGGGATGACGCCCTTATGGATCGGGTGGAGTCGGTGGGGATTCTTGGTAATGAAGATTTGCTTGCCTCTGAGAGGCCGTCTATATTGAGGCCTGTGAGAGGAAGAGCAGGGGTCGTTGGTTGAAGCATCGCTAAGATTATGCCCGCTTGTGATTAGCATCACTTCAGCAAGAGGCTCAAGGAGAGTCGTCAAAACGGTTGCCATGTGTCAGACCCAAAGGGGAGACACTTTCGGCTGCGAACCACGAGGCGACCAACCATAACTTTGAGAGTTCGACTAGTCGCAGTTGGAGAAAATTCTGATGCACCAGGACCCTGAAGGTAACCCTCTACAGCCATCCATCATCAGTCATCATTCCGAAGCGGGAGGGCACGGCGTGTCAACCGAACCGACAGGCGTTTTCCCAGAGTTACCTTTTTATTGTGTAATTTCTGGACAATTTCACCATCCCTCCAGAATTGAGGAGGAACTTTATTCCTCAATCTTGACTCGCTTGTTGATGTGGCTTCTAAAGCCAGTACTTGGGGAATACGGAGTACAGTCCAGGTGGGTACGTATGGAATCTTTTCTCGACAACAGGGATCTGCACTTGGACTTTATCTTCCAACGCCCAAAGATTCCAAATCGCTTACTACATACTTCGTGGCATGTGATGGGATCTGTCGTCACATCAGCAAATTATACCCTATTTCGAAATGTGTAACGTATACACTAGAATAAGGCATCGCAACACCATTGAATTATTGATTCTTTGACATGCTCGCTTTGCTCTCGGTTCTTCAATCCCAAGCGAAGAGAATTCAGGTGTCACGTTCTTCCCCGGATTTTCACCAGATTCGATCCGACTTGAACATGCCGAGCTCCGTAACAACATTCCGATAATGCCCCGGTGGGGACATTTCGTTAGTTGGGCTGAGTAAGCGATACCGATTGCTTCCCTCACATTAATGCAGGTGCTTTTGGGCGCACTCCAAAGGATGCACGATATCCCACTTACTAATATTTTGTGCTTAATCTTGAATATATATTTCGTCTACTGCCAATGCTTGTTCTCTGCCTATCAGAAGCTACCTCCAATCATTTGAGACTCAGCAAACATGCTGCCGAATCCTCAGATACCATCCAAGCCACATCTGCTATATGCAGGGGCACTGTCTCGTTTATAGTACACCTCGAACCCACCCATACGTGATTAAATCCTCCTCAGTTTCGGCCCCTTCCACACTTTTCGCTTCGATCTCTTGTTCGGTACATCTAGTTAAAATCTGCGTTGCCTTGCGCATCGGGGTCTGGCTCCCCATGGATCTCGTAAAAATGAAGGTACTGAGCTTCGGCCCGTTGCTTGTTAGCCTCGTCCAATTCTCCTCTTGCAGCGCCATTCTCTTTGGCACCAAGCCCCGTGGACAGTTTTGCTACCGATGATGGCCTATGAGGAGTTAGCAGTGGTTGGCACAACGGAACATGGTATCTTACCCAAAAACTTCTCTGTCGACTTGTAAGAACACCTTCATGGCGTCCTTGTCACCTCTCTGAACCAGGTAGTTGAGATATACCTGAACCAGATCTTTCTTGGCCGATGCAGATAGTCGACTTCGTTCCCGAAGCTCGTCGAACACATTCTTCATTCGCTCACCGTGCTGAGCCTCGGACTCGGCGCTCGTAGGCTGCTCCAGCTCAAACTGGAACCATCGATCCCAAAACAATCTGCTGTCGGCATACCACTGCACATGTTCGGTGAACACCGCACGCGCCTCTTCAACAGAACCCTTGACCTTCCAGAGTAAGATAGCCCACTCTGCAACCAAAGCAGCTTTAGTGTAAACATCTGCTGTGGGGCCATCAATTTGGTCCTTGTACACCTGGATCGCAGCGTCGATTCCATTCTGTCGTCGCTGAACGTTAGCCCACGACACGATGACCTCAATGCAGTCAGGCAGTCTCAGAAGAATTGCCTCGTGAATGGCAAGGGTAACGTCCACCCGCCCAGTGCTCTCCTCAAAATAGGCCCACTGCAGTCTAATGCCTGGTCGACTGACGGGCACAAACATCGTCGCCGCGCGCATGTAGATGTTGCGAACTTCTTCCTCCTTTCCCTCCTGGCCAGACATCCATCGAGCGTATCGGAACCAGACATCATCGTAGTAAGCGCACGTGACAACACATCGTTCATACAACGCAACGATTCGTGCAAAGTCTCCTTCCGATTCCTCGAAATCCAGATACTTGCGCCAGTTGACTAGGTCCTTGTGCTCTAAAGCGGTGACGTGAAAGTAGGGACGCTTAATCTCTGACTCGTATGTCCATCGTTTCGATACCTCAGTTTGTGTGGCTGTGAAGATTTCGTAGTACATGGCGTCAATCTTTGCGCGAACATCGCGTTCAATCTCCAGCTCAGGTTTGGGAGCGCCGCCGTACGCTATGTTTTCGGCCTCGACCTCAACTCGGAAACGCGCAAGGTCCTCGGCAGGCACCACTTCGGTTATAGGTTGGTTGTGTGATAGCGATCGGAATCTCTCATAGTATCGTGCATACTGGTGCATCGGTATGCGAATGATACGTGCATGAATAGCGTAGATCTTGTCCTGTGCCTCCTGGCGTTCTTCGTACTCTATGTACTTGTCCCAGAAAGGATGGGCTAGGAAATCAAGACCCACAAAGGTTGATCCTCGCTCAAAGAGTCTAGAGAATAAGGTCAGTAAGAGTACTCACTGTGGAAGGGATAACTCAGGGAAGGGGGCGGAGAGGATTAATACACAGGGGAAGATGGTTGTGCGAGTGAGTAGCAAAACCGAGACCATGTTCTACCGAGCGGGTGACGTGTGTAACGCAGGGACGGTTTTGGAGTTGAGAACGAGCACGGATGGAATAGCAACAGAGCCTGGCAGCGAGCGTGAGAGAGCATCCCGGATTAAGGGGCTATCGCAGGCATATCTCACCATCAGACACCTTGATAATGAAGTGTAGAGCCTTCGCGGATGCGTCGACCGAGACCACTCAGGTCAAGCGGGATACTGCGCCGAAAAGCATGTTAAGGGAAGGGGAAGGAAACCATCCAAATGGAACTTACTCTCTGACGAGGTGTGGGTCATGGGTCGTCTCCATCTTGAAGGAGCAGTAGTCCGTCCACAAGTCGACAGAATTGGTGATGCTTGCGCATCCTCTTTCATAGACCTATTTATGGTATCAGCCATGTCGCAGGTGACTTTGTAGGTCAACTCACCATCTCGGCAGACTCGGGGCCGGCGATGTTGAACTCCATGTCGGCATATTTCTTCCAGTATCCGAAGAGGAGAGGAAACTTAATGAGGAATCTATCGTAGGCATCACGGAAAGTCGCAAGAGCTTGGGGGCTCGAATTGCGATTCAAGCCACCCTCCAATGTCTCACAAGCCTTGATGAGGTTCTCCCAGTGCTCGAAGTTATCAGGATCGGATTCCTGTTAGTTCGCGAACATGTTAGTGACCACATCCAAGTGGAAAGAGGAGCAAAACCAAGGCAAAACGTACCACCTCAGCATTGTGCTTGCGCACAGTCGCGTACTCCTCCTCGGAGCCAAACTGGCCGAAGTCGCTCATGATGCTGAAATAACCTGTCTTTCTTTTCTCCTGTGTCGCGAATTTCGATTGATATGAAAGCGGAAAGGTTATTGTTGTTCGATTTTGCCGGGTGTTTATGAAGCTGAGAAGTTTGTCGATAGGAGATGAGATGACGCTTGAGGCTCACGTCTGTCGCGAAAGGCAGGGGTTGGTAGCTCGCGCTGCAGACAAGCTCTTTTTTTTCTGCGGTACCTTAGGTACTACTTTATGGACTGGTCACTAAAGAGCTCCTGCTGCACGTGCCTAGGAAAAGTCGCGCGAAATAGTCCTGGGTTAGTGCTACCAGGGCCTTGCTGCAAGCAGGTCTGTACTTGTCTGCCAAGTCTCCGCAGCTGATATGGGGCCTTGAGGTGTACCTAGGTACGGATATTAGGTGAGTACCTATGGCTCCGGTCCAACAATTTGCCGGTGTTTGATGACTCAGCTGGTTTGAGCTGCAAATATTTCCTACAAAGCGGGTGCAGGTGGAAGATTCTTTCTTTTTTCTGTATCCTAAAATGGGCTTATGATGATTCTCACATAATCATATGATAGGAAGAGAATGAACGCTCTCTTTTAGAGAGCATGATCTCAAATTCGAATCTGAAGCTCTGTCAACCTTTATTTGTTTTTTACGTGACTCCAAAATCCTTGGTTCTTCGACAATATATATCATCCGCTCGCGATCTCGGTCATTGATGTCGAAACTCTTGGACTTCGATTAGCTGGATGTGCCTTTAAAGCTGTCCCCCTGAATTAACGGCTATCGACTCATGATTCACTATGCCGTGTTTTTGGTCATTACAGGCAGAACGTCGGTAAACTCGTTCCCATGCTTATTATCTTGAGATATTATTATCATGAAACTCGTTCAGATGCGACGCATGTGCTTTCTCCAACCTGGGTACACACAAGCGCCGGCTACTTGTCACGTCTCTGCCTCGTTTCTCGATGCAAAACTCGCCCTTATATAGAGAACAAGATGATTGTGGCGTTATGCGTACGTTTGGCTTACATATGGTAAAGAAGCAACGGTGCTTTCCACCCTATCTAAGCTCTGCCAAACCTCGGCAAGAGGCTCGTAAAACATACATCATGGCAGCAGATATAAATGCCGGATTGCCTGCTTGGTTTCTTACTCCCTACTCCCTTCCATCCTCCATAATTACTCGTCCATTGATTCTCAAATATGCTCCGGGCTAAAATCTCGACTATCAGCGTCTAGCTGGACGCTACTTGTGGGGCTTCGTCCACTACGTCCACTGCTACTAGCAGCCAGGGGGTTCATCCCGTCGTATTACCCCCAGCTGAGAAACGTCATTTGCATAACGTCCAATCCAATCCATGGAGTGCTTCTGACATTTGTCTAATGCCCAAACCTCGACGCTTCTTCCAAACATTAGCTGAACCCTACAGAGCCCAACGTCGTCTGCCTGAAAATATCTCGTCTTTACAACTATTCCTCCGTGTTGCCAATCGATCATGAGTCTAGTGAAACACTAAATTATCCTACAATCGCATTGTTGCGCCGGACACGTTGAACCCTGAAACTGTCCTATCCCAGCGCATGTTATCCTCCTCTACACGATGGAATATTCTTCAGCGACCTGGTCTTCCCAGGCTCCCTCCCCCGAAAAATCATGCGAACTCTACATACGCGACTATCCTCATCGGTCCATTGCCATCGTGTCATCCTCCCATACTCTGATTCTCCGATATACCACCTCCACCAGCGAAGCCATCGCGAACGGGTCGCTTACATCTCTTGCCGCGCCAACAAGACCTCGCGGGAACACCGGCGAAACTTTGATATCGAAATGCATGGTCGAGTTCGCGCCCGTGTCGAAGCACCTACTACAAGACTATCGTCGTCTGACCCATCGACCAATCTATGGAACATTGGGCTTGATCACAGTCAACAGCGAGGTATTCTTATCTGTCATTACACATGCAACACGAGCTGCCACCTTGCGGCCTGGGGAGACTGTCGAGCGCATAGGTGGAGTGGCCTTTTACTGCTTGAGCAGCGCAGACTACGACGATGTCGTTCCTCTTGAATCGCTTGATCCGGAGTTTTCGGATAGTGCATCAGTGCAGTCTGCCCCTTATGGACAGGGTCTTGGTCGAAGAGAGGTGGCCGTTGAGCACCCGTGCCATGAGCTGCGCAACCTCCTCAGCAATGGAACCTTTTACTACAGCACAGATTTCGATCTTACGAATCGACTTCAGGACAGGTGTGTTGCTATGCGAGTCTGAACTGGGCTGGGCTAACAAACTACAGACCAATTAATTCCAACTCGTTCGAGATTGATAATTTTGACGATGGTTTCCTCTGGAACTCTTTCATGATCAGTCCTCTCGTCCAGTTTCGTTCTCGGCTTTTGCCCCATGAGAGAACAGCCCTTGATTCTTCACGGATACTTACCTCAGCGATTCGAGGTTTTTGTAAGACAATGACCATTCCGCTGAGCTCTTCACCCCTGAAGAATGTCAAGTCCGGCATGCCGTCGTTTATGACCCTCATATCGCGCCTGTCTTGTCGCAGGGCCGGAACTCGTTTCAATTCACGAGGTATTGACGATGACGGGCATGTTGCTAATTTTGTCGAGACGGAAACAACTTTCTGGAGCCCAGCAGGAACAATGTTCTCATACGCTCAAGTGCGCGGGTCGGTACCTGTGTTCTGGGAGCAGGCAGCCGACCTTATTCCAGGTCGACAGAAAATCACGGTTACCAGGTCTCCCGACGGAACACAGCCCGCCTTCAACAAGCATTTTGAGGACCTCGAGCAATCGTATGGAGCCGTCCATGTCATCAACCTTCTTAGTGAGACCAAGCCTGGTGAGGTGGAGCTCAGCACACTTTACCATAACGGTATCCAACACTGCCCTTTAAGCCGCGCAGGACAGAATGGATCTTCGGACCATGCCCTCTTGCGGGAGACAAATTATGACTTTCACGCAGAGACAAAGGGACCTGCGGGATACGAGGCCGCTCGAGATATTCGCCGTTATATCGAGAACTCTACCGATAGTTTTGCATACTTTCTGGCAGAGGAGTCGAATGAGCCGATTTATGGCCAAGATGGATCGGGACATGCGCGTATGGTGGTTGTGCTTCAGCAAGAGGGTGTGTTCCGAACCAATTGTCTGGATTGTCTGGACCGAACCAACCTCATCCAGACGATGATCTCACAGATGGCGGTTGAGGCTTTTCTAGGACACAGGGGTGAATTTGCTGCCTCTGATTTTTGGATGAGACATTCCAGTCTCTGGGCAGACAATGGCGATTCCTTATCCAAAACATACGCTGGTACGGGGGCACTCAAGTCGTCCTTCACACGCCACGGCAAGATGTCTCTTGCTGGTGCTGTTGCCGATGTACGCAAGTCTGTGCAACGTATCTACCACAACAACTTTCTCGACCCCTCTCGCCAAATAACTATCGACATGCTTTTAGGCCGTCTTGTTGGGCAGGCACCAGTCCTGTTGTTTGACCCCATCAGCGATTTCGTGTCAACTGAATTGGCCAAGAGAAGTGGTGAATTTACCTCCTATAATAGCATCACTATATGGGTTGGGACATTCAATCTCAACGGTCGTACCGAGGGTGCTGACGACGATCTTGGTCCTTGGTTGTTTCCAGAAACTCTGGGTAACGCTCAGCCAGATATTTACGTGGTGGGATTCCAGGAGATCGTGGAACTAAGTCCACAGCAGATTATGAACAGCGATCCGTCGCGGAAGAATCTGTGGGAGCAAGCTGTGAAGCGCAACCTCAACGAACGACAGAAGCGACTGGGTGGCGAGAGGTATGTGTTGCTTCGAAGCGGCCAACTCGTTGGTGCAGCACTATGTATCTTTGTGAAGACACCTAGTCTGGCCAACATTAAGAACGTCGAGGGCAGCGTGAAAAAGACGGGCATGTCTGGCATGGCCGGAAACAAGGGCGCAGTGGCGATCCGCTTCGACTATGCCAACACTCATATATGCTTTGTCACGGCACATTTGGCTGCTGGGTTTTCAAACTATGACGAACGTAACCGTGACTATGCTACAATCCATCACGGTTTACGCTTCCAAAGGAATCGTGGAATCGATGACCACGGTAAGTTGCTCCGAATTTGCTGTTCTCTCATGGCCACATACTGATATGAGTAGACGCCATTATCTGGCTGGGTGATTTTAACTATCGCATCGGCCTTAACTCGGAGACTGCACGCGCACTCATAAAGAGACATGATTTCGAGACGTTGTATGAGAACGATCAGCTTAATCTCCAGATGGTGGCTGGCCTGTCGTTCCCATTCTACTCCGAAGCTCGCATCACATTCCCGCCTACGTACAAGTTTGACCTTGGAACTGACAACTATGATACATCGTACGTGCTACTCTATACCGAATATACGATCGAGTACTCATGCTAACTATTTTGCAGTGAGAAAGCTCGCATTCCTGCGTGGACCGATCGCATTCTCCGGAAAGGTTCTAACCTTCGGCAACTGTTGTACAACTCGGCACCTCTCAGATTTTCTGATCACCGGCCGGTTCATGCAGCCTTTGAGTGCAGGGTGAGTGTTGTCGATGAGCAACTGCGGGAATCGATCAGCAAGGAGTTGTATCAGCGCCGAAAGGCCGACGTAGGAGATGCAACAGCTCATCTTGGTACTGGCGAGGACAGCGATGATGAAGATCTGATTGGGTATGATTCTATCGAGCCCGGGCTGCCTCCTGCGAGCTCTGATCGCCAGAAATGGTGGCTCGATAACAAACAGCCTGCTCGTGCGGCTGTACCTGTGCCTAAGCCCAGGAATGGGCAGACTATTGGACTCAATCCGAATCGTCCTTCAAACCCTTTCGGCATCACGGAAGAGCCAGACTGGATCTCTATCCCAAGATCGTCGTCAAAGGCATCGTTGTCTAGCATGTCAAGTTCACCGTTTGAAAAGGTCAACTTACCCAACGTCATGGCGTCGGCATCGGCATCGGCATCGGCATCGGCATCGGCGTCGAGCATCCCGCCTCGAAAGCTACCTCCCCCTTATGATCCATCCGCATTGCCATCAAAGGTTGGGCGTATGAATCTTATGGATGACCACGCTCCCATGGGCCAGACGGAAACTCCGCCTCCCCCTCCGCCTCCGCGTCGAGGAACCTCAACTGTAGGGCCAAAGGGACAGGCGGCGCCAGGCAACGGTTTCGGTCTTGGTAGAGTCCAGACGCATCCGCTGCCGCCACCCCTGAGGCCGACATCAGCAGCTTCATATACTTCGCAGTTCTCACAAAATGGCAAAGCCGGTAAACCAGCGCCGCCAGTAGCAAAGAAACCAGCACATTTAGCTACAACATCACCTCATTCAAGCCCAGCACTGAGCCAGGGAACCCTCGATGATGACTTTAGACCCCCGTTACCATCAAGAGCTAATACCGGAGGTTTATCGGGAAGTCCTCACGCACAAGGTCATGGGGCCGCCACACGGAAGCCCGTGGGCCCGCCGAAGCCTGGGAAGAACGGAGCAGCCGGAGCGGTCGGGCTGCCTGGTATGACTGGTGGAGTGCCGTCACGGCGCCCAGCGCCTCCCGTGCAGCCGAAGCCGCAATTGCAGCAACCTCAGCAACCGCAGAATCAGCATCAACGGCAGGGATCCGTAGATCTACTGGGCTCATTGGGTGATGGTCAAGATGTAGGAGGATGGGAGACTTTGAAGCCGAGCACCAGAGCTTAGGGAGGATGATTAGGTGGCTTTGAAGACATAATGCTTGGATGCGTAGGCGTTTGGGTCCTGGTTTATCGGAGCGTTTTGATGAGTCTGAATGACTTACTTGGTGTATGTCTCCAGGAGTCTTTACTGTGGCTCTGGGTGTGGATTAAAAGTACAAGTACAATTTAGCTATTATCTTGAAGGTTTACCAATTAACACTGTGGTGGTTTCTGACTTGGCTCATGGTGTTCATACTGAGTAGATGTTACACGACATGTGAATCGGCGACTGAATCATGTGTTACCAAATTCTGTAGCCACGAGTCGGTCACGACAAGCCTTGAGTATGGAGATAGCAGCATCTTAGGCTGAGGTGGACAGCATCTGATCGCTATCGCCATCGCCAAGACATGTAACTAACTCTATGTCTTTAGATGGTTGGATGTCGGGTGATGCATTGCATTTTGGGGTGCCACCACGATTTAAAAAGTCGGAGTGTTATCTGTTTAGACCGCGTGTTGCTTGCTACCCTGTAGAGGCGACGGAACAAGCGAGGGATTTTGTGCGCCAGGTCGCATGACCGGCATCCCCGCAGACGCAGACCTAAGTTACAGGCCGACAACCGGTGTACGAATGCGATCTCCAGGGGGATGTGATGTGATGGGGTTTGGTGGTTGTCTTGGTTTGTATCTGCTGATCTGGATATAAGGGTTGGGAATTGCTTGCTCTGCTGACTCTTGCAAGGTCGTTTGATATTTACTTCTTCGGGATAAGCCTTTTCCAATACGGCTTTAACCCTCCCACTAGAACATTAGTTACCGCCTACGGAGCATCCGTACAGAGCAGTAGATACTACCTACAATGGGGCGTCTAGGGCGTTCATATCAATTAACGATATCCACTCTTCAGTTGAGGAAAGTGACCTGGATCAGCGGCGCATTGTCGGTAGGGAAGGTGCATTGCATCGCATGGCATCCATCCAATCCAGAGGGTGTTATCCATGCACCCATTGGAAAGGAAAGTACCGTTCATAGGTAGGTAGTCTGGTAGTTCATACTGCGCTGCACCTACCTCAGGCTACCTGCCAGCCCTTCCTACTGTACTGTACCTGTTGTGAGCACGAGACCTGCCTTTGATCGATCTAGACCAACCATTGCCCAGCGTCGATCACTTTATCAAGCATGTCACATCCTCTTTCCATCCAACCTGACTACCCCTTCTCTCCTTCTTTTGTCCATCCATCTCGGCGCCCTCCACCTACCGCCTACCTACTCTCTCCTATACAGATCGGATTACCCTCAAATACTGACCTAATACTCGACAACAGAGCCAGCCTCTATAATTACTCGTTCGTTAACTATAAAACCAACATTTACTTCGTACTACTTATTGGGACCCATTGGCTCTGGCCCGGGCTCAAAACCCGCCCCCCAAAATCAAAGCCTAGAGAGATCATCCCCGGTCCGCGGTTCCATTAGCTCCAACCACTTCCACTTTCGAGCCGAACCTACCTTACCTTGCCTCTTTTAACATTGAATCTAATTTCTCCCTTTTTTTTCTTCCTTCTTCTTTCTCTCCACAGGATCATTTACTCCCTTTTGCTTTTGCTGTTTTGGTTTTTTTTGGGTACCCTGCTGCGGATTCGCTGCAACAGTCCATGCTGGTCTTGCCTCGAGATCGAGATACCTTCAGCAACAATACGCTCAGGCCCTTCGAATCCTGCGAGCCACACGAGTCATTGGCAGCAATAGATGAACATACTTGACAACAAAAGCCAAGACTGCCCGTGAGCAATTGGGATTTAAATTTCAATCAACAATTCCTCATATCCACCTCCGACAAACCATTGAATGCGGTAATCACGAATCCGACTGGACTTGGACTTGGACCAGCACAATACGGCTTACAGACTGATAATTCAACCTCACATTGCCAATCGTTTATTCTTTCAAAGAGCGGCAAAGAAACCTGCTCTGTTAAATAGCGATACCAACACTGCATTATATGCTTTAACAAAAACATAATCAACCATGGCCAGTACAACAGAGCCTCGAATCAGGAATAACCCGCTTATGCCGCCGGCAAAGCAAGAACGTATCCATATTTGGCGCACCGAAGTCGCCTCTGCCTTGCACCTTCCAACGGCCCCATCCCTATCATCATCTGTCTCGTCCTCATCCGCAGTGACCCCAGATTTTGACCCAGATACTTCTTTTGCCACGCCCCCGTCACCGGCAGGCTCCAGACCACGAAGCTTGTGGAAGCGTCTTAGTTGGCGTTTCGGACCCAAGAGACGTACTGCTGCTAACATGGCTGCCGCCGCCGCCGAACTACCCCCCGATGGTCGTACGGCTATGTACCGTGGGCTCGAGAACAGGACGCCCAGGGCTGACGACACAATGGAAGCAGAGGGGGGCATATTGGAGAGAGATAGCGAGGAAGGGAATGGGCTGAGAGAAAAGCAGGAAAGGTTGGCTCGAGCAGCAAGGTTACTCAATCGCCGCAACGGGGATTTGTGACCGTCTAGTTGATCTACGCATCAACAACAATCACGATAAAAAGTGTCTTTCTTTTGTTCACGAAAGGCCCGAGGCTGGTCATACTTCTTAATAGGCAGCCCGGAGCCATGTCGACATGTGTCATGATATAGCATTTATTCTTCATTAATTCAATGTCCTTTGACAGACAGCTGCAGGCGAGCATATGCGCACGTGCAACCAATCTTTCTAATCTTGGGTACGAGACTGACATGTGATGCCTGTTTCACCTGACATACCAACTCCACGAACGTTGTTCATCCTGCAATACGTGAGCTTCGTCAGGAGAAGACAAGACCTGAAGATTGGGTAACACAACAGGTAGGACATTAGGCAAATGCCATTCGAGAACGAACAGCACCAGGACAAGTCCTGCATGAGGCGTCAGGCCGGGAAAACCGGGAGAGGCAGCTTAAACCACCGCTTTTCTCAGTACCTGTAAGTATAAATGTAAAAGGGGTTATTTTTTTGAGGAGGAAGTCTTCTTTAGAAACAACGGGAAACAATTCATATCTCCATTGCCTCCCATCAGGGTACGTTTGGAAACGAAACCAATAGACACGAACGAAAAAAAAAGAAGCATAAAGGCGTAAGACAAGGGGGAAAGCGTTTAACATGAGAAAGCCTTCTTCGTGACGATCCATCAAGATGGGCTATACTCCATCCACTTTCTTAATGACCAACAAGGACGGGGTAAGAGAGAGATACACAGGTGTTGGACGTGGAAGACAAGCCAAGGACAATGTGAAAAGGGGGGGAAAACTTTGCGATTTATCTGCCAGGTAGAAAAGAAAAGAAAACAACAAGAACCGTCAACATGAGAGGTTGGCGGTCAATTTTCTTTCTCAGTCCGACGGACGAACGAGACGAAAGAGTTCCGCGCCGTACACTATCCCTTTGCCAGAACCAGACCCTTATGATTCCTCCCTCTCCATCGCCATGAAAAAAGCAACGCACTGCGCAAAAAGAACAAGCCTCGTACTATCATCCAGCCCGCCCAAGACAGGCCCAGCTATCCGTGTGTCCGGGGGCAGACAAGTGTAACCGGGGCAATAATACATCTCGGTTCCTATATGCCGAGACGTACGTGGTATCGAGGGGGATTATGGATGCATTTAGGAAGCAGCAGCAGGCGCAGGCTCCTCAGCAGCCTCGGCGGCAGGCTCAGCGGGCTTGGCGGCCTCGCCCTCCTCCTCCTTCTTGGGAGCATCGGCAGAACCGGCAGCCTCGCCCTCAGCGCTGTCGGAAGAGGTCCAGAGGGTAAGGTTGTCGCGGAGAAGCTGCATAATGAGGGTGCTGTCACGGTAAGACTCCTCAGAGAGGGAGTCGAGCTCGGCAATAGCATCGTCGAAGGCCTGCTTCGCGAGGTGGCAAGCACGGTCGGGGGAGTTCAAGATCTCGTAGTAGAAGACGGAGAAGTTGAGAGCAAGACCCAGACGGATGGGGTGAGTGGGAGTGAGCTCAGTCTGGGCGACATCGGTGGCGCTCTGTGGTTGGGTACAACTGTCAGCGAGGGGCACAAAGGGCCGGATCTTGCGGCATGTGACTGTGGTGGGGGGATTTGCTTCAATCAAGCCTTACCTTGTAAGCGTCGTGGGCAGCGGTAGCAGCACCCTTGCGCTTCTCACCAGAGGCAAACTCGGCGAGGTAACGGTGGTAATCACCCTTCCTGTAGATTGAGACAAACTCGGTCAGCTTCTCGAATAAAAAAAATTAAGTGCATTGCGATTCTCCCCCCTGAGGAAAAAGCACGCATGGGGCGAAATGGGTGCAGTGCTGCATGAGCACAAAAGAGCGGGAGCCGAGGGGCCTCAGGCTAGAGGCGGGGAAGATAAAAACGCACATCTTGTGGTAGAAGACCTTGGACTCGCCAGTGGCGGCGTTGGGGATAAGGAAGTCGTCCAAAACGTCGAGGACATCCTGGCAGACCTTCTCGAGCTCGGTCTCAATCTTGTTGCGGTAGTCCTTGATAGTAGAGACATGTTTGTCGGATCCCTTAGATTCCTCCTTCTGCTCGATCGAGGAGATGATGCGCCACGAGGCACGTCGGGTACCGACAACGTTCTTGTAGGCAACGCTGAGGAGGTTACGCTCGTCAACGGTGAGCTCTCCGCCCAGCTTAGCCACCTCCTTCATGTAGGTGACCATCTCATCGTAGCGCTCGGCCTGCTCGCAGAGGCGGGCCAGGAAGGTCTTGCTATATTCAGGTAACACGTACGAAGTCAGCGATACGGCGTCCTCCGATGGGGAATTAGATCCTCGACGAGCCAAGGTAGCGGCTGAGCGCCGATAGCGTCGGGAAAGAGGTGGGAGGGAGCCATAAGGACAAACCTTTCACGCTATCACACCATAAGAGTCAGCATCGAGACCATCTTGATTGGGGAGATAGGGATGAGGGGGAGATGAGCAGGGGAGTGGAAGCGACCAGCACCGAATGTATGGCAAATATGAGAACTCGTCGATAATCGTGAAGTGCATAACCGAGCGCTGAGGGTTATGTATTGTGAATTATCGACGAGAAATCTCGTGGTGTTGATGCCGTCCATGTTGGGCTTCGACTGAGGGGTTGTGCGGACATGTGCGGGAGACAAGACCGAGAGAGAGAAAAGGGCATCGCATGACGCCTCTCGAGGATGCGAAAACATTTGAACGCAGCAGGGAGAAATAAACTTACCTCGGTAGCCATTGTGGAAGATTTTGGGTATTGGTTTTGATAGAGAAGAGGAAGCGGTCGTAACAGAGAAAATAGAGGGAGAAGAGAATGTTTAGAGGTTGAGATTTGGGGGGGTGGATAAGTAGAGAGGGAGGATAGGATGGCGAGTGAAAGGCAGCAGTAACCTCAGGTAAGGTCGAAAGAGAGGGAGCTGTGGAGGTGGGGGCCTGGAACGAGCACTGGCCAGCACAGGCCATCACTGGGACTCATTTGACGCCTCACGGATAAGGCGGGTACGTACCTTACCTGTACCTACTACTAACCATCGGTAACTATCCTACCTACTACCTACCTATCTAATCCATCCACTGCATAGAATTTGAATGTGCTCTGAGGCCTGGGGGCCTGGGGCTGGCGGCCTGAGTGTCAGAGCGAGAGCCCGGAGAGCGAGAGCGGGTGGAGGGGCCATGCTCGCCTGATTTTTGGGTGCTGTATCGCCTAAAGGACCACCCAATCCAGGCCCAGGTGGGCTTTAGTCTTATTGACACCCGCTGAGAGACCCAGGGACAATTGTTTAGCCTGCACTTAGTTCTTCACAAACCTAGTCACCGCTCTCACATCTTCCACTTCGCAACACAACCGATACTTGATACTAACTTGCGAGTAGAGGCGAAAAAGGGGAGAAAGTAGATTTTCCCCGTTAAGCGGAACACGTCCCCGTTGAAAAGTCCAGATGCAAACATGGACACTATAGCTGCCCGCCGCGTCTAATTTACAGCACACTCATGGAGCAAACTCGATTTTGGTGAGGCATCAAATTTGATGGTGGTGCGCCTCTAACAACCTGGTGTTAGAAACTGATGGGAACCTGCCCGCCTGGATTTGTTGCTAGGCCCATGCCGCAATGAACCCACGTGAGCGTTAAAAAAACAAAGAAAAAAAAGAAGAAAAGAAAAAAAGGTGACGACAGAAATGAGCCACCCGCAAAGGGCCTTCCATCCTGTTCACCCCTCTTCCACCAAACGAAACAGCCCAGCCTTTGGCTGCTTGAGAGTTGAGGTGGCCCTTGGCCCTGGCTCGCCAATCCCTCCAGTTCATTTACGACGGACCCCTTTACTTAATTCACAGGGGGGAGCGGTGATAGGCACATGTCTGTTGCCTATGTACGTATGAAATATGAACACAACAAGTGAGGTAGAGCCTGTTGTTGGCTTTTCCCTTGTCAGAATTTACACAATGCTTGTTGTCTCTACATCATCAGCATTCAATGCATTATATTGGACTGGTTGGATGCTCTTCAAGTCAGCCTCGTTGGGGCTGAGTAGGTCCCCTTTCTTATCTTGGTTATTTACTTTTGCCTGTCACAGACGGCAGGGCGCATCTCACCATAAGTAAAATCATGTCTAAGATTTTAGAGGCACTTGATACTTGATGGCAATCTATCGTAGAGATTCGCTAAGCTCATCACGCACGCGACATATGCCCGAAAGTCACAAGAGATTTGGGACGAGATGGACTCATTTCCTGCGGTTGTCTTGTTTATATTAGCCGCCCACTCCAGCGTCTAGAGAGATCTTGTAACCCAATGAGTCTGTCTGTTTGCCTGTCTGTTTGCCTGTCTGTTTGCATGTCTGTTAGCCAGCACAGCAGTCTGGGCTTTTGTAAACCTGATCCTGACTCTGAGACAGCTGTTGCGATGTCTGTGTCAAACCAAGAGTCAACCCTCTCACTGAAACTTGAAGCAAGCTAACTCATACAAGACCTTCTACGTACAATATACCATCTTGATTGTACGGAGTACGGATACATACTTCGTACTTGTCAAGATCATCACTGCCATGCATCAAATCTCTAGATCTGCCCATCTCGCTTTGAACAGGACAATCCCTGCGTGGTGACTGATTCTGATTGACACTGGAGATTCTCACAATACCGCTTAACGTTACAAGTTACAACCCCCTCCCATGTCCACGCTTTCATCCTAGACTAGAAATCCACGGACCTGGATGCGGGAACTGTCTAGTTCCAGTTCGATGATGTATCCTGGCTTGTTTCAAAGAACTTTGAATCTTGGAGCAAGTTCTCTAACTGTCAACCTGCACGCACAACTGACTTGACAACCGAGGTGCTACTCCATACAGGGCAGATTATCTTCAAATGGACCCTTCATTCTCTAATCTGGGCTGTGTCCTGTCTCTCGTTCAAACCCCTGCCAACGAACACAACGATTCTCTCTTTTTCACCCCACGGCCCAACCTGCAATCATCGGAAGCCCAGGTTCCACCAGAGCGGTGGAAGCCGGTTTTACCTCATATAACCATTACATGTATAGGTTATGAATATACAAATTTCTTTTTTTTTGTTTTTTTTTTTTTGTTGCTCGTCTTCACTCGTTGCTGTATCCGAGTTTGTAGTAATCATTGCTTTCCATACAAGCACATGATATAGCCTTATTCAACTGATTTGGTTCTCACCATTCATTCGTTCATTCATCCCCTCTTCAGGGTCCTCACTTAGCTCAATACCCTTCGTGATCATTTGACATGGTCCTGGAATAATCCTGGTACAACTTGATTTGGTGGAGCTTTCCGTTAGGTCTAGCCCATGGTCGCTGCGGGAGTGGCCGGGGGGATATGAGTTGGCATCTAACCCTCACTCATGGTTAAAGAAGAGTATGGAATGATTATATCCGTACTTGCCTCTTTGTTGTCTCACTATTCCGTCGGCAGTGAGTAGTATGGTTGCGAAATGATTGTAAATCTCGATACGCTCACCATTCAGTTCATCTATCAAGACGTAGCAAATGATTTAAAAATATGTTGGCTTTCGTTTATTGCACCTCATGCACTTCGCTGACTGTAAATATGGCGCTGTCATGCTTTTCCATCCTCTTCCATCGATTATAACTCAAGTTTTGAGCATGAGTTAAAAATTGCCGTTCATGTACGCCGTTGCCTGCTAAATTCAAAAGTGTAATGACAACAATGTGTTCAGGACATGGCCTTTGGCAATATCAGAACCGTAGTCAACTCTAGTCAACTCCCAAAAGCCAATACTACATTTATAATTCATCGGTCTCTGGGCCTTGATATGGCCCTCTGCCCCAATCGGCAGGATCTCCTCCTGGAACACAAAGCCCTAGTCTCCAGAAATAGTCCCGGTGCGCAAACAGTAGTTGCCAGAGCTTGAATCTTGAAGGAAATCCGTTCGGCTCTGCCAACTTGTCCGAGGCTGTCAAAGAGCCCTTGGCATGGAGCAACCGGCGCATGGTCATCCATAATGTGTCATCTGCTCCAGATATACATTTTGGATCGTTGTCGCCGATACACAAGTAGATATCTGACTCTGAAGGAGCGAGCTCCTGCTTGGCGATATACACTTCGCCCGAGTGTGACTTATAGCCCCATTCACCGAGAGGGAGGAGCGGCACAGGGTCCTCCTTATGGGTCACCCGTCTGTATTCGCGCTTTTCGAGGTTATCTTGCCCACTTAGATGAAAGACCTCATCTACGAAGCGGGCGAGCCCTTCATTTCCAACACGTGGCTCACCGAACGTGGTGATTATGACATCCTGCCACCCTAGAGAAACTTTGAGCTCTAATGCAGCCAGGCATGCAACTGAGCCTCCTAGGCTGTGTCCAACAAGCTGGACTGGGTAGGAAGGGTATTGTAATCTTAACTGCCTCAGTTGTGGGAGAACGAGGCGACGAGCGATCTTCCACGATGCGAGAAAGCCCATATGCACCGTGCAGTTTGTGCATTTATGCTCAGGTTCTTCGGGGGGCTCTCCTCCTCCATGGTCGGGAGACGGATATGGCACATACTCTTGTGGGACGGTGCTCAAGTCGACAATCGTATTGGCGATGCTGTAAGTTCCGCGGAAGGCGACCACAATGGTAGGCTCAACAGCATTGAAAGTGTCGCTATCACCACGCTGACTCACACCATGATCCACAGCGATATACCCGCAGCTGTCACTGAGGAGAGGACCCGTATTCCATGAGTTGATGAGTTCCAGACTTGGGAAGTCGTCACAGCGGGATACACATTCGAATGGTCTCCTCACGCCTGTGGTGCCGATGCAGTAGGCAATGTCGACAAGCCGTGACAGACGTTCAAGGGTTGCGAAGAAGGGTAGTGATACGCTGTTTGATGCAGGTAGGCTCGGGTCAGGGCTGTTGTGCCTCAGTAGCGAGAGAGGATTGTTGAGAGCCAGACACGAAGTGATGAGAATAATTTGAAAGGTTAAGAGTTTTGTCATATTGATGGCCATAAAACGTAGAAATCGGATTAGGCTTGCACACAATGCCAATCGTGTGCGGAGAGGAGTACCTGGAGTTACTGGGTCAAGACTTTAGTCTTCAGCCTTATGCCATGTAGGTCAACTTCTCATAACGACTCAGAAGTATGCCGGATTGAGGTAGCGCATGGAAGACGAGGGACAGCTATGCATGATATAGAGGTGTTGATTTTTGTTGAGAATTTGGCATATTTGTTCCGAGAGATACAATGATGATGGGTTCTTTAGAGGACTAAATGAAGGCGTGAAGATCAGGGTTGACAGGTCTCGTGAGGAGCTGGTAGTAAAATGTTGAGGTCATACTGCGACAGTGACAAGTGGTACCTGATTGATCCGTCAAATGACCGCTGCAGAAGTAGCGGTCGTCTGAGCTTTGGGCTGTGAGTGGCTGTTGAGCCTGTACTACCCCGGATTCTGCAGATCCCCGCCACATTACATGGAAGAACCTCCACTACCTCCACTACAGACGGTACGTAGCAGAAGGGTTGGCTTCTGAATAATTGATTTCAGTTCACTAATAAACAAATCGATACAGGGACTCTCAGGGAATCTAGAAAGAATTTAATTATTAGGTACTCTTTGGTACTTATTCTTCTATGTCAATTCTAAACCCACGTCTAAAATCCTTTCCCTCTTGTACAAGTGACGAGGTAGCACATCTGACCGAGTATCATTAGCGATCCTGTACAACACCCACCATCACAAGATCTTCCAATCTCATAAACGAAACCCCCCTCTAAGAAGGAGGTGCCTGTCTAGGCGGCTGAAGGCTGGTGAAAGTCGCCCGATGGTCTGTTGAGTTGCTGGAGCAACTGCCAGTTCTAGCACACTTGAGCGGGAGCAGAACGCTACCGCTGGCCTCATATGCGGGAGTTCTATTGGGTCATGGTTAGTATATACCGTTACGAATAGCATGGACATAACAAGGACTTACCCATCCTTCGTGCTGCAGACTTTCTCCATCATCCAGAGCTTGTGAGTTTCATCGTCCCAGATAAACTCGACATTGTTGTTGTCACACGCAAAACGATCTGTGCCCCATCCGACAATGGGTTTTGAGGAGGCGTTCTTGTGGCAGGCAGTCGTCAACTTGGTGTCCTCGTCGAAGAAAGTGTAGTCGAATCCGCTGAGCGTCTTGCCGCTGTCCCTGGACTCTGCCTTGAAGCCGCGGATATGATAGGTATCGGGGAGTGTGCAACCATTGTCTTCGGCGCTGGCCTCCATGAGAGACAAACTTTGAGGGACCGCGTAGGCGTGGGCGGCCCAGGTGGTAGGCAGGGCAGATAAAATGACAAGTCCGAGATGCATTGTGAAGATGTGATATTCAAGAGAGATGCTATAAGGAGTTTGGGTACAAAGTTATGAGGTTATAGTCGTTTATGATAGGATCAGTTGATGAAGTACGGATAGTGAGCGTTGTTGTAGAACAGCAGATTTTCAAATCGAGACATGACTAGTTTATAAGTGTACCAAGCAAGCCATATGGAGAAGACGACGTCAGAGCAAGGAGTTAGTAGTTTACCATGTCTGACCTCTTTCCTTGTCTTCCCGAACACGCGGCCTAGTAACCCATTAAACCGGGCCTGTTGAACAAGTCCAACCCCGTCGTGCAATGATATTCCGCCCGCCGATCATTCTGCACCTGCGAGGAGACCATTGGAGTTGACGGATCGGATGCGAAGATCTGGCAACTGGGCAGTGCAGTTGATTGGCCGTCGATCTTGTTTCATGTTTGCTGGGTCGGAGGTTTATTATTGTGGATTCAAGGACAGCTCATGTCTACTTTTACTGCACAGGAGACTCAAAGGCCCAGGCGTGTTGCGTTATTCTTGGAAACAAAGCGGAAAGACATGCGAGGCTGTTTCTTGTCGAGTGATACAAGAATAGAAACCCGACTTCATCGTGAGAAAACGGTTGGGCTGAGAAGCGATGGCCTATCGAATTATGACGATGCGCATTTGCGTGTTTCGTTTTGACACACGCAAGATTGTAGGATGCTCTGTCAAGGGCTCGGTTGTCGATCGTAATGCGCAAAGGATCTTACTGTAACCATTATATGGTCTTCATGTTATGCGTTGAAGAGTCGACCTTCAATTCTCACATCGCCCAGATACAAATGGTTCAATATTGTGAGTTCGGATTCATTAAACCATTATTATGGTTAATTCCTTGTTTTATAGACTTCAAGCTGTAAGACTTCAGATGTCAGATAGAGCCATGTTGCTGATCTCAATCCATCAAGGATGCGGTGTTCAACAAATTCGGAGCAAACGCCGAGTAAGAAAGATCCTGTCCTCGCCAACACAAATTATTATATCAAAGATAAGATTCGGCGTATGTTTGTGCTATTCTCATGTTGAAAGAGTCATATCAATCAATTCTCTTCAAGTTGTTGAGCCTCACATTGAGACCCACTCATGCAGAGACTCAAGTTGCTGTAAGATGGCCTCAGGCAAACCTTTCTCTTCGCACAAAAAAATCGCTTGACCCTCCAGCACGTGACCCACAGCTTTTTGGCAAAGTACGCAAAACTTTCAAGATCCCCTCTTCTTTTTTCTTGTCTCGATTTTCGAGTTGGAATTCCTCTTGTCAACCCATCCGACTAACCAATCCAGCAACAATGGCCGCTGAAACCCCCGCGAAGTCCGGTCTGGCCGTTGGCCTCAACAAGGGACACGTACGTCTTGGTCTCCCTGTCGCAGTCTCACCTCGTGGAGGATCTCTGCTTCGCCTTCGCGACGGATGAGGGCTTTCGACAAATCATCCAACTATAGCAGACGATGGACGCTGACATTTGTCGCCGATATTACAGAAAACCACCCGCCGTGTCGTCAAGCCCCGTGTCTCCCGCACCAAGGGCCACCTGAGCAAGCGCACCGCTTTCGTCCGTGAGGTCGTCAAGGAGGTTGCTGGGTAAGTCAATATTATTCTCTGGGGATATCTAGAAGCCGAGTTGGACAAGGATGGGCGAAAACTATTTGTGCTGTGGCCTTGATTCAAGGCCTTGCATGATCTCGAAGCTCATTCTTGATTCTGCTGGCCATAGACGAACCGGTCTGAAATTAGGGTCAAATTTTTGCTAACAACTACCTCTCACAGTCTTGCCCCCTACGAGCGCCGAGTCATTGAGTTGCTCCGCAACTCCAAGGACAAGCGTGCCCGCAAGCTCGCCAAGAAGAGAGTACGTCGAACGAAATACCGAAACCTCCACGATATACATACTAACTCATCTCACAGCTCGGTACCTTCGGCCGTGCCAAGGCCAAGGTCGACGAGCTCCAGCGCGTTATCGCTGAGTCTCGCCGCACTGGTCACTAAATCGTCTTGATCTGATTTTTGGGAATCTGGCACCGAATGGGGTTCGCATGGATTGGCGTGGTCACGATTTGATCGATTAAAAATTAACGGCTTTGATGCTTTGCGGCAGGGATTAAGCTGCGGCTCACCGGAATACCAACACTTTCAAGCAAATGTTATGGCGTAATGACCAAGCCATGTTCTTATCACCTTCTCGTGACAGTGTGTATGTCTTTCAGTGATGTGATGCTCTAGTCTTCAAAGTGGCATCTCTATTGTGAACCTTGCTTTCGTGCGCTGATTAGATAAATGCAAAACTCCTTAACCAACGCCACCAATGAGCATTGATGCCTAGCCAGTCAACCACGTAGTTATTGTCTATTTCTTGCCCAGCTTCAACCATTTGGGTATCTTCTTCCCACTTTTATCCCCCGATCCCTCACCCTTCTCTGCTTGTGCTGATCGAGCATCAGATACCTCCTCCTCCTTCTCGTTCGAAACGATGGGCTCAGGTACCTTGACTTCCTGGCCCTTCTGGGCAAAATTGGCTTTCAGAAAAGATTCCTTCCGTACGGTTGATGGCACGGCATCGTCCCAAACCAAGTTGACAAGAGTGCGTCCGGACAGTTTATAGGCCTTGATCAATCCATTGCTTGGGCTAGGATCATCTTTGATCATGATCTTGGTTCCAGGAAGGACAAGATGGAAGGGTTGACTGTTATGGGCCATAACATATCGAACAGCATCGTAAAGAAATCGGCCAGTATGGTCTGGGCTCACTTCCCAGTCGCTGCTTGTATTGTCTGGAAAACGGACTTTGATGAGGACAGATTTGATGGCATTGATTCTGGCTTTTTCTGCCGCGGCCTTATCTTCCAGTTCCCGATCCGAGAGTAGTCGTTTATTCCTTGAATCCTCCAGTAACCGAGCTTGATGAAGCTGTGCATGGGCGATTGAAGGAGCAAAATCAGCCTCATTGGCAGGAGTCAAGGCCGCTGCGGGTGTTGACCCCGAAGGAGCAAGGAATACATTAACAGGTGCTAGTGGATCACTGAGTTCTGAAGGATCGATATCCATCTTGTCTTCGGCCACAGTCTGGGGTTCCTCCTCCGGTTGATCTGGTCCTTGTTCCCGGGCTTGTTCTGACTGAGCATCGGTCGCCTGCAAGTCTGCCGTCTCTTGGGGTGCTTGTTCCTCGGATTTCTCTGTCTCCTCCGTTGGTTCAGGCTCGACCTTGGGTAATGATTCTCCCCCTGCCTGTTTTTCACCTTCTGTCTCTTTGAAGAACTGGCCGATATCTGTCATTGCATCGTATAGGGTCTTGTCTGTCTGTCGGTAGGACAACCTGATCAGCACACTTCCAGAGTTGTAGCCGAGTTGCGACAATGTCTTCTGAAAGTCGGTGAAAGACGATAGTTCTCTTCCCATGATGTTCAGAACAGGAGTTTCGTAGTATAGTTGTCCGCTGCCGCTTCCAGAATCATTACTCATCTGCGCAACCCCACGGGCTGTGATATTGATGTTCTTTCCATTGCTGGCTTGGCCGCTCTCGAACTGGCGAAGAACCTTCCATATAGTGAGATCGCTGGGGAACTTCTGAATTAATCGTCCACCGGGTATTTCGTGACCTTCTGGGAGTGGGACCTGAAGGGCGACTTGGATAGCAGAGGGCGATTTCGACTTTTGTACAAGCTCGAGCTTTGCGCCGGGGGTGAGACCAGATGTACGGAAGGGGACAGATAAATCGACTGTTCTTTGTCTATGCCTGAAAGAAAATTTGGTCAGTGTCGAACAGCCGGGAGTATTGCCATATCTTAGACTTACTTGACGATATATTTGTCACTTGAAAGATTGAGTCTGCGGCACGCTTCCTCCAAGACGTCAGTCAAGTAGGTTCCAGGCTGAACTTTGATAGTAGCTCGCCGTAAGTCGGTAGCTATTACCACGACGTTGGTTGCCATTATCGAAAAGTATATTGAGGTAGAAGGTCAAGTGGAAGTGGATGTTTGGAACTGAAACCGTTGTAGGAGCAACTCCGTTAATAGCGATCGCGGGGAGTTGAGCTTGGCTGGCGGTGATGTAAGCGAACCGAATACCTAACAACAGTGAGTGGCCAGCAGCGGGGTTACGTAGCTGAAGGACCTGGCCTGAGCTTGATCTTTTAGTGGGATAGAACCCGTGAACAGCTACTCCGTAGGCGGGCAGGCAGCCGCGAGTTATGAATCTCTTCCTCCAGTATTTAGCTACTAACCACATGCCCCTTTACTGGTGGCTCTAAAAGATGCTAGAAGATTCTGCCTACCTATTTAAGATAATGCTTCATTGGTGTGCATGGTACTACATAAGTTAGGATCGAACAGAACAGAACTCTTCTATCAGAATGTTATACGACGTGGTAAGAGGATCTGAGGTAGGATTCGTCATTTTGTAAAGTTAGCGAAGATCCGATGAATCGTGGTGCTATCTAAGGTAGGTAAGTAACCACTAGGCGACATTCTGTAATTGTACCATCAATGAATGGCTCATGGACTGTTGTAGCATTACTTCATGAAATGGTAACTTGAAAGATTAGGTAATGCAAGCTACTGAGCCTCAAACGCCACCGCACTCAAGGCTGCCCCAGTCGACGTGGACCTTACCTTACCTCTCTTCCCGGCCGCGCCAGACCGTGTTTGCCTTGTAGCCCGCCTGTACGTACCACGGACCTTAGCAGCAACCTCATTGTACTGGACCGTCTGTAGCTCCAGCCTCAGTGACGGGAGCTTCAACCATCCATCTTGCACTCCATCTGCTCCACGTCAACTGCTCTTCAACAACCCCCACGACGCGACGATACGATTCAAATCAGCACTAGCCAAACTCGCGGCTTAATATAACGGCCCATCTAATTAAGTCGTCTTCGGCGTTCTCGATAAGACGGTCGCTGGTTGACGTCGATTGCCCGACCTTGCAACTACTTATCCATCTTTAAGAAGTCATCATGGTACGTCAGCACCAGCCAACCGCTTTTGATCTCAGAGAACTAACAGTCATGCTTTAAACAGTCGTCTCCCTTCTCGATAAGTTCGTTTCATCCGCCCACCGTCGTCTCGATGTTCATACAAAGCTAACCT
This sequence comes from Fusarium tricinctum, assembly GCA_020744515.1. Lineage (NCBI taxonomy): Eukaryota > Fungi > Ascomycota > Sordariomycetes > Hypocreales > Nectriaceae > Fusarium > Fusarium tricinctum. Next base: position 4,341,766 of record JAGPXF010000002.1, on the reverse strand, counting down.
CCCCTCCCTCGCAGACGGCGGCGCCTGTGTCGCTATGGTCGGAAAGGACTGTGTTGCCATCGCATGTGATCTTCGTCTTGGTCTCCAGGCCCTTACAGTCTCCAACAACTTCCCCAAGATCTTCCAGTACGGCGACGTGTACCTGGGTCTGACCGGCCTGGCCACCGACGTCAACACCGTGAGCGATCTCTTCCGCTACAAGGTCAACATGTATCGCCTTCGTGAGGAGCGCGACATCGCCCCTCGCACCTTTGCCAACCTCGTCTCCTCATCTCTCTACGAGAAGCGTTTCGGACCTTACTTTGTGTCTCCAGTTGTTGCTGGTCTTGACCCCAAGACCGGCCAGCCTTTTATCTGCGGTTTTGACAGCATTGGCTGCATTGACTTTGCCAAGGACTTTATTGTCTCTGGTACTGCTTCAGAGCAGCTCTTTGGCATGTGTGAGGGTCTTTGGGAGCCTGATCTGGTGCGTATTATTATGACTAGACTGACAGTTATGCCTATTGAGCATTGGCTATTAGGGAAAGACATGCGCTAACAAATGTTTTCAGGAGCCTGATGCCCTCTTTGAGACCATCTCCCAGTCTTTGCTTAACGCTGTCGACCGCGATGCCCTTTCCGGCTGGGGCGCTCATGTTTACATTATTGAGAAGGACAAGGTTACCAAGCGATTACTAAAGGGGCGACAAGATTAGAGCGTTGGCGTTGTGGAAAAGTCTACAAGAATAGAGCAGGACAAGCAGTGGTTTATGTATCTTGTATGAATAGATACTCAGCTGACATCACACGCTGGGTAATGAGAATGCACTTCTTCGTCTTGCTTACAAGTTTGCACGTACCCAAGATCCGACCCGCTATCATGGTTGAATGTTGGCTGGTTTTATTCGGTAGCTTTTCTATCGCAGTGTCCCTCTGTTCCGTATGGCGGAAATTAGACTGCCCCTGTTGAGGTAATTCGTCTTACTTGAGAAGGACCGCAAAGGCCTCACAGGGAGCCAACTTGATTTCGGCGCTGTTCACATCCTCCAGTGTTCTCCCCTCTGAGCTGATCAGTACCTCTCGAGCCTTGCTGGGCAGGGTCCATGAAACTGTGTCAGTAGTGAAGTTGCATACGACGAGAGCAGTCTCCCCATTGTCAGCTCGTCGGGAGTAAGCAAAGATCTTCTCGTGAGAGTCATCTACAAGATGGAAGCTGCCATATACAAAGACGTCCACATGTTCCTTGCGTTTCTGCAACACTTTGCGGTAGCAGCTGTACACGGAATCAGGATCTGAAGTCTGCGATGCTGCATTGACCTCTTTGTAATTGTCGTTAACACGCATCCAGGGTTTGGCATCCGCTGTGGTGAAGCCTGCGTTGGGGCTTGCGTCCCACTGCATGGGAGTGCGAGCGTTGTCGCGGGACTTCTTTTGATACTCAACCTTGTACGATTCACGAGCTGTGATATCGTCATTCTTATGAAGACTGCAGGAGCTGTTAGTGTGTGGTTTTGGTCATCGGGCCACTCTCTGACTTACTCCCAGTGACGAAGACAGTCAAGGTCCTTGTACTCTTCCAGATCCCAGTCTTTAGGGACATTGGTCATGCCAATTTCTTGGCCTTGGTAGATGAAGGGTGTGCCTGATTGGAACCCGAGGAAGATGGCAATTGTCTTTCCGCTGGAAACGCGGTGCTCAGGGTCATCGAAGGCGAAACGACTGATTGCTCGTGGCTGGTCGTGGTTTTCCAGGTACAGGGCGTTCCATCCCTCGTTGTCGTACATGAACTTCTGCCACTTGAGGGTAGTGGCTTTTAGCTCAGACAGGTCCCAGGTTCTGGGTGTGAACTTTCCCTTGATACCATGATCGAGATCCATACTAAGTCATACTCAGTTCACCAATGACAAAGACGGGTGGGAAAAGCCTAACTTACAGCTCGAAGTGGAAAATCATACTAAGTTCCCCACGATCACCGCGGACCGCCTTGATCAGCTCACGCTCATCGTGAACGCAAGGCATCTCGCCAACGCTGAAAGCATCATATTCCTGGAGGATAGTTCCAATCTCTTTGAGAAACTCGTGGCATCTGGGGCCGCAGGCGTAGTACTCATGACCACGGAGCACAGTCTTGTCTGAGTCAGGGAATGCTTGGTCCTTGCTAACAAAGTTGATAACATCCATGCGGAAACCATCGGCGCCTCGGTCGAGCCAGAAACGCATGACCTCGTGGACCTGCTTCCTAACAGCTGGGTTCTCCCAGTTGAGATCTGGTTGTTGTTTGCAGAAGAGACAGAGGTAGTATTCGTCTGTGGTTTCGTCGTACTCCCAGGCACTTCCTACGTTGAGATGAGCGTTAGTAATTTGATCAGGGGGGATAAGAGTATGCTTACCTTGGAAATGAGCATCCCAATTGTTGGGAGGATGTCTGTTTCCTTCCGCATCGTACTTTGCAGCCTTCCAGATGTACCAGTCACGGTAAGGGTTGTCCTTGGACTTGCGAGACTCCTTGAACCACTCATGCTGGTCACTGGTATGATTCATTACTAGGTCAAGCACCAGTTTCATGCCTCTCTCATGAAGCTTGTCTTTAAGGACGTCAACATCTGAGACATCACCATATGGGGGATCGATAGTGTAATAGTCGCTGATATCATACCCCTGAAGTTATGGTTAGTACATCATTGCAACACTGCATTTCCGACTTCAGAGGGGTTACAGACCATATCAATCTGAGGGCTCTTGAAGATGGGTGAAAGCCACACGATATCGACGCCCAGGTCTTTGAGATAGTCTACTCGAGAAATGATGCCCTTAAGGTCACCAACACCAGAGCCTGTAGAATCTTGGTAGGATGCAGGGTATACTTGGTACACCGAGCTCTCTTTCCACCAGGCCCTCAGGTTGTGTTCTGTACTGCCCATGGTGACTGTCAGTTGTTCTGATTCTTGGTACAGATGGCGCTTGTCGTAGTCTCGTCTGCAGGTAGTTAGTCACTTATATACACCTCCCAACACCATCTGCACGTGAGAACGGCTGCTCGTGATCAGACAGATACTCACGATCAACCAATGGAGGCGCTTTTGGTCAAAAGCACCGTGCGCTCTTCGGATATTCCAACAGTTATACCCGGTGTAGTATTGAAATAGGGACGTGGCGTTCAGAGTATTCTATTAGACATGAGTTCAACGTTGAGGCTCTAACACAACTGCTGACGTTTAGATGCGGGGGAGTTTTCAACGATTGTTACACAACGTATTCCCCAGATATTCCGTAAGACAAGTAGCCGTGGAACAGCGAGAAGAGCAATAGCGGTCATTTTCATGCTTTTTAATACACATCACGGAGTAATTCCCGGAGAGATTCTGCGGATCGAGAAACCGGTGCCCCTCTCCAGGGTAAATTGTTCGCTGGATAGAGAGAGTAGTGAGATATTTAAAGCATGGCTTGAGATCTGCAATACCACGTTTCGAAGCCTGATTTGTTATCGATTTGTTCTTATCCGGCTGGCCTAGTTGTAGTATAGAGCGGTGGATGCTAATAAAGTTAAGATATCATGGACTTTAGCAGTCAATTGTGAGTGAATACCTCACAAAGACGAACAAAGCGTCAACGGAACAGAGCGTTGAGAGCACCAACTGTGCCCTCCACGCATCAACACTGCAAAAAAAAGGTAGTTTTTAGACTTTTAACTACCAATACGGAGGATATAGAAGCGCTTAACTAGATTGGAACGTTACTAAGTACAACTGACTGATTATCATGGAGATAGATAGTAGAGGTGGTATAAGTAAAACGGACTGAATAATGGTGATACAAACTGTTGCTGTTGTGCTCCGTCCAAATTGACAAACCCGTGATCCAAACTGGTAGCACCGTTGTAAAAGGTTCAACAGATACAGGCGTTCAAAGCCTAATAAAGTCTTGATTGTGTTTATATATCTCACAGCGGGAACCATGCAAGACTTTTACTTTACCACGGTATCCATGTATCGGATCTCACAGCAACCATCTGCCGATAACCGGCAAAAAGATATATGACAAGTTAACGCACAAATCATTTGAAGAAGACAAGACGGACAACAATTGTTAATTGTTACCATGACATATAATACAAAAGAACATATCCGTACCTGGGCGAAAACAAATAAAACGGAAGCCGATGACATGCCGAGTGGACTAAGGGAGCATCGAGTTTGACAAAGAAACATGTGTTCTGTCAATGTTACAGATCTTACACGAGGAGGAGTAGGTCGCATTGCGCGTTTCATGTCGCTACTAAATTTACACCAAAGCTCTGTAAAGCCAATCGATGATCGTTTCCATAACATGGCGAAGCTTGTTTGAGCCATGGCGCATCTTCTACTGCGTTACTTTTATAACTTGAGCTATTGTTGCTTACCTCCAGGGGTCAGACGTACAAATGCATTCCATCCCACAGCCACAAGGCACAAGGCACAGGGCACAATAGCCATCCATTCCACAGCCAATGATGCTATACAGTGTCTGTAAAACATCACTGGAGACACATGCACCGGTCACGGAATATAGCGCCCCAAGTCACACAGAACTCAACGTTACAAATGAGTCATTATCTGTATGAGAAGGGTCCAGGAGGACAAATAAAGAACTGACTGCTGAAAGAGACTGTCTCACAAACCCCGGGTCAGCCCTTACCATCGAGGTCTACTAATAAAGGGTCCCCCAAAGCAGAAACAAACATTTACCAGCAAAGAAAAGCCCGGAACGGGACCGGAACATAAGCTTCTGTTTGCACATGGCTGTCATCTCTTAGCCCTGGGGATCTTTCGTTCAATCATTTGCTACGAACAGGCACAAAGAGGGGCATGTTTTGTTCCTTGGTTGATTGTATGTATAAGACGGATCAAGTGAGCATAGGAAAGAAATACGGATACCGGAGGGGGTTACAATGCGTGTAGCCCTGAACTCGATGTCAATTGAATTGCCCATGGCAACATGCACAATCAATTATAGGAAAGCACCAAATGTTTTTCTTTTTACTGCAGATCCATGTGAATAGTGGACAAACCAACCTGAGGCACAGCATGTAATTACTCCGTACGAAAGTACCTCAGGTGTAGCTTTAGGTGAGCAGTTGTTTAAGCTAGAATTTAACGTTGAATACCGAGGTATAATAAAATAAAGTATGCCACCGGAAAAACCGTTGTCTGCAGATATTAACTTACAACTGAACGACAATAACAATACCCATCCAATGCCTACCTACTAAGGTATCCACCGACTAACGCACGCCCCCAGGGCATCTCAGTCAAGTTTCAACCATCACAAAACGGGGGACTCAGGTACACCTGAATCTTGAATCGGGTGTAACCAAGCAGTAGGTACTAGACTAAGGTACCTTGCTGCTGCGGGACGCTTAGCTCTATTGCTTCTTCAGAGCTAAAGGCGCTGGAGTCATCGACTTTAGGCGGGCCGTTCATTGATGGAAAACCTAGGATTACCCCCCAGTGGAGGGCCAACTGATCAACTTACCAGCCAATCACGAATTACCTTGCACCAAGAACCAGCCTCTTCAATTGATAGACCCTGGTCACATCTAGAACCCCCCGGTCCGGTCCAAGCGCCAATGACCAAAGCAGTCCAGCATCGTCAACCTTTGATTCCTCCTGCCTACCAAGTGGGATGGATTATTGCACTGTATTTTGGGATCACGATAGTCCTACGAATACGACCTCATCTCATCCCATCTTGTCTCATCTCATCTTCTTGATTGGACCATTCCGCCTCTTCTCTTTTGTATTATATTTCAATTCAGCAACACTACCTCTACCTAAGGTACTATCCCTAGGACCACATTTCTCTCTTCCCACGGGTATCGCCAGGAACTGGAACTGCAGCTCAGCCTCCTCGTACGCCTTCTGTTTCTAGACATTCTCAGACATGACGTGAAGGCAAACACTACCTACCTTAGTACCTAATACCTTCCTTCCTTACCTACCGACCTAGTACCTTAGGTACTTCCGTACTCTCTACTGTCATCTTTACCTATACACCTTTCCTATATACGTACATCAATTATCATCTTACTTTGTTACCCTCGCGTCTAATAGCTACGAACTACTCTTACCACTACAAAGAACTTATACTCCCTGCATACTTACGTAGCTTGGACCTTCACCCCCGCCGCTCACCATTTGCACCCCGAAGCCCGTCCGTCGTTGATTGACCTTGATTGACCGGGTTCTTGGTCTTGTTCTGGCTCGCGCTCCGATTCTATCAGCCTCTCTCTCCACCGTGTATGCTCCAGCTCAGCTGCCCCGTGCCTGCCCTGTCCTCATCCGGACCCTATCCATATTCTCCATGGCCTAGAGGCTAGGGCCCTGCTATCAACGCCATCCACGCCTCGGCGACAATGACCAGGAATGAGCCCGTCAGTCGCATCAGCTCTCTTGCGAGCTCTAGCAACAGCCCTGGCACTATCAAACCAGCGAGCACTGAGAACATATACTCCGCCGTCACCGTGAAACCCTCATCACCATCATTGTCCCCCTCGCCGTCGCCACCGCAGTCTCGCTCGCCGCCGCAGTCGCAGTCGCAGTCACAGTCTCAGTCGCAATCGCAGTCGCAATCGCCATTCTTCTTGACTGCCTCCACTACTCCCGCTCCCGCTTCCGATTCAACCATCTCCACTCCCATTCCCGCTCACTCGCCTACTCCCAATCCGGCACGAGATGCTCTAACGCCTACTCCATCATCCACTGCCGCTGTTCCCATTCCTGCTGCGACAGCTTCCCTCGCTGCCACCTCTAATACCAATCCCTCAACTGTCTCCTCAACGCCTCGTCGATACCCTCCTCTTGCTCTCGGTACCGATGGCAATGCTTCATTGAGCAACCAGTGGTGAGTTATGATAGCATGCCGTCTCCCGCCTCCTGTTCCCCCGCTGCCGTCTCCCGCCCTGTCGCCGTTCATCTTACCTTTCGCCATCCAACTAAACGCTTTCCCGCATCTTACAGGTCTCCCTTCAAGGATGAGCCTCAGGTCTCACCAACTGCTACCACAACTACCTTTGCCTCCCGCGCCGGTGCCAATGCTCAATCTAAAGACCGTCGCATGAGCGACCTTGCCAATTATCGACGTGAACTCTCCGTTCTCGAGACCTCCCGAGTCCCTCAAATCCAACAAATTCCGCCCACCGGTGGTGCGAGCCCTCAAATAGCACCTTGGATGAACCAGACTGGTTCCCATACGAACTCTTCCAACATGCAGACCACCTTTTTCAATGACTCGACCGACAACCTATCTCTCGCCTCTCAGCTTTCTCCTGGTCATCAGACTCATAATCGCCAACAACAACAACAGCAGCAACAGCAGCAACAATATCAACACCCTCCACACCCCTCACAGCACGATGCTCCTGATGGATCGTACTTTGACGGCAGACGGCCATCGGCTGCCAGTATCCTTACTGCGAGCAGTCAGGGCAGCAAGACTAGTATGACCCGTGGTGGTTTTCGCAAGCTTCAGGGCTTCTTTGGCGAAGAATTTCCTGGGCGCGATAGCTCCGAGGGTAGCCTACCCACTTCGCTCGCTGGCAAGGACCAGCGTGGGCGCTCTTACAGTCACAGCCGCCCCACACATAGGGATCGCAACTATTCTAATGCCACGGATTACACCCGCGATGCTTCGCCATCATCTTCAAGACCAAGAACACCCGTTCCTGCGCCAGAGGTGGTGCCTTTTCTGTATCAAGATAACAGTGTAAGTATATCCCACTCATCTGTTTCATTGTCCCAACTACCCCATGCCCCGCCAGTCTGGTCCGCGATTCATACATTCCTCTCCGAATTTCTCCCTTGATCTATTTTCCTAGTGCCGAGTTCATTTATCAACTGTTATTTAGAGCATTCTCGCCAGCGTCGCTGGCTCACTAACTCCACTGCCACAGGACATCGCACGATATGGCGAAGCTCCCGTGCGAGACATCATGACCGGACCTGATCGAGAGCGATATGCGGCCGACAACTCCTCACAGATCCCTCCCAAGACATCCTCGTCGTCAAGGTCTGGTCATTCTATTGTTCATATGCCTGGCCACCATCGACACCATAAGAGCAACGATGACCCTAGGACATTGCGGCCGACAATGAGCAGAGACGACACAGCCATTGGCACGCAGTCCTCACGCGACCGTGGGGGAAGTAGCACCACCACCGCTATGTACTCAACGAAATCTAGAGGACAGAGTCCGACGCCCAGCACTAGAAGTGCAGGGATGGCTTGGAGCACGAAGTCTTCACAGATGGATGGACAAACCTCACCAGGTCACCATCACGGCAAGCGTGGAATATTTGGACGACTTAGAAGGCACCACCACAAAGACAAGGATGATGCTGCCCGACTTCGCGATCTTCCCCCATCGACAAGATCTCTGCAGCCAAAGACCTCTAAGCCCGACCTTCATCGCCCTAGTGATGTATCAACTTCTACGTTGCCTCTCTCCGGGACTTTTGGGCCTGGCGAAACAAGTGATGTCCCTGATACACGACCAGCCACGGCACAACGCGGAGCCACTTTTAACAACAAGTTTCCATTTGCCAAGAAGGGACGGCCTCACCGGCCTCATGATTATGTTGAGGAAGCAATTGGACCGACTGATCGTGATCGTAGCGATCCTAATGGCATGTACCATCTTGACACCAATTTGAACGACATGGAGGGTATCCTGACAAAACCTCCTCCGCTCACCCCTATGGATACTAGTTTTGTCAACAACATCGAGCCTGAACGCCATGACTCCATTATTTCCACAGCACCAAAAGGTCGCTGGGATGCTCCGGACAGTTGGGCAGTGAGGCGCAACACTGAAGATAATTCTTATAATGGCCCTGAGCTCGACGAGATTGGCAGCCCACCTCGACCAGAGGAGAAGGGCTCACCATATTGCATTCGCATTTTTCGTTCAGATGGCACATTTTCCACCCATTCGATGCCCCTAGAGTCGAGTGTTACCGATGTCATCTCGCAAGTCATTAAGAAGACGTATGTGGTTGACGGGCTAGAGAACTACCATATCATCCTTAAGAAGCATGATCTTATCCGGGTTTTGACGCCCCCTGAACGGCCCTTGCTTATGCAGAAGCGACTGCTGCAACAAGTCGGTTATGAGGAAAAGGACAGAATCGAGGACCTCGGACGTGAAGACAACAGCTACCTGTGCCGATTCATGTTTTTGTCAGCAAGAGAAAGTGATTTCCACGCCAAAACCACCGACATGGGCCTGGCTCGGGCTCAGAAGCTTAATTATGTAGACCTCTCCGGTCGCAACCTCGTCACAATACCTATATCCCTATACTCAAAGGCCATGGAGATTATCTCTCTCAATCTCTCGCGAAACTTGTCGCTTGACGTACCCCGGGATTTTATACAGTCTTGCAAGCATCTTCGAGATATCAAGTTCAACAATAACGAAGCCAGGAAGCTGCCGCCCAGCTTGAGCCGAGCAAACAAACTGACGTTCTTGGATGTTGCCAACAATAGGCTCGAGCAGTTGGAACATGCTGAACTCAACGCCCTTACGGGTATGCTCAAGATGAACCTAGCAAACAACCGGCTCAAGCACTTGCCTTCTTACTTTGGTGCATATCACTCGCTTCGCTCGCTTAACATTTCATCCAATTTCCTCGACAAGTTTCCAACATTCTTATGCAGCCTGCCGAGTCTGGTCGATCTCGATCTGAGCTTCAACGCTATTGCAACGATTCCTCAAGAGATAGGCGCTTTGAAGAACCTGGAAAAGTTACTGATAACCAACAACAGACTGACCCACGCTGTCCCGTCGTCATTTGGACAGCTTGTCAGTCTTCGTGAACTTGACATCAAGTACAACGGTATCTCAAGTATTGATGTAATCTCGGAACTCCCGAGACTTGAAATTCTCTCTGCCGACCACAATTGCGTTTCTGCTTTTGTTGGACAGTTCGAGTCTCTCCGACAACTTAAACTGAACTCGAATCCCCTCAACAAATTCGAGATCGTGGCCCCAGTGCCTACGCTGAAGACCCTTAATCTTTCCAACGCTCAACTGGCCAGTATCGACTCGTCATTCGCCAACATGGTAAATCTTGAGCATTTGATCCTAGACAAGAACTATTTCGTTTCCTTGCCTCAGGAGATTGGCACTTTGAGCAGGCTCGAGCACTTCAGCATTGCTAATAATTCAGTTGGAGAGTTGCCGGCTCAAATTGGCTGCCTTACCGAATTGAGAGTGCTTAACGTTCGAGGAAACAACATCTCCAAACTACCTATGGAGCTGTGGTGGGCAAACCGACTCGAGACTTTTAACGCATCTTCAAACGTCTTGGAGCACTTCCCGAAGCCGGCTTCTAGAGCACCACGAGTACCGGGAGAGGAGTCTCAGCAAGCACCTCCTCCGGTCAACGGCAGAGCTGCTCCTCTCGGAACGTTGTCGGCAACTGCAAGTTCGGAAGAGCTAGCTGACGATCGAAGGCCTAGCCAAAACTCGAGCACACTCCTTAGTGTTGGACCCTCTCCTCTGAATCTTGGAGATCGGAAGAGTTCCGTTGTGTCTGTCTATGGAAAGGGCGGTCGCAAGACATCAGTTGTATCAAGATCCGCTACGCCGTCTGCCCCTACACAATCTGTGAACGCGAGAAAAGACTCTGGAATGTCATCCAGACTTAATAACACATTCGCTGGATCACTTCGAAACCTTCATCTTGCTGACAATCGTCTTGATGATGACGTATTTGATGAGATCACATTACTTACAGAGCTTCGAGTGCTTAATCTGTCTTACAACGAGGAGATTAGCGATATGCCCCAGAGATCGATCAAGAGCTGGCCCCAACTTGTCGAGCTCTATCTGTCTGGAAACGCACTCACATCACTACCTGCTGATGATTTGGAGGAGTCCAGTCTACTTCAGGCCCTCTACATCAACGGCAACAGGTTTACCAACTTACCAGCGGATATCTCCCGAGCCAGGAACCTCGCTGTTCTCGACTGTGGCAGTAATTATTTGAAGTACAATATCTCCAACGTGCCCTACGACTGGAACTGGAATCTCAACCCCAACCTGAGATATCTGAATTTGTCTGGCAACAAGCGTCTCGAAATCAAGCAGACAGCTTCAGGTCCGCTTGGGCCCGGCGCTGTCAATCGTGAGGAGTACACAGATTTTAGTCGTCTGCTTAACTTGCGTATTCTGGGTCTGATGGATGTAACTCTCACTCAACCAAGCATCCCGGACCAAAGCGAGGACAGACGTGTTCGCACGTCCGGGTCACTTGCTAACCACCTGCCTTATGGTATGGCCGATACCTTGGGCAAGCATGAGCATTTGTCAACGGTTGATCTAGTGGTGCCACGATTTAATTCATCAGAAACGGAGATGCTATTGGGTCTATTTGATGGCCAGGCTTTGTCTAGTGGTGGATCAAAGATCGCCAAGTATCTCCACGAGAACTTCGGCCACATCTTCACCATCGAGCTGAAGGCATTGAAAACACGCTCGAACGAGACACCAGTCGATGCATTGCGGCGCTCGTTCTTGGCGCTCAACAAGGACTTGGTTACTATCGCCATCCAGCACTCGGAAGAACGGCCGCTTAAGACGCATAGGGGCTCCGGCCAGCCTGTGATACTCACCAAGGAAGATCTCAATTCTGGTGGTGTAGCAACCGTGGTGTACCTTCAGAGCACAGAGCTATATGTTGCGAACGTCGGAGATGCACAGGCGATGGTTATTCAAACTGACGGTAGTCACAAAATGCTTACTCGCAAGCACGATCCTGCGGAGCCCAGCGAACGATCACGCATTCGTGAGGCTGGTGGATGGGTCTCTCGCAACGGAAGGCTGAACGATCTGCTCCAGGTATCGCGCGCGTTCGGATACGTCGAATTGATGCCAGCTGTACAAGCGGCCCCTTACATCAGTAACATGACTATTCGAGAGGGAGATGATATAATCATGATCGCCACTGGCGAGCTCTGGGAGTATCTGTCGCCTGGTTTGGTAACAGATATTGCAAGGGCCGAGCGGCAGGATCTTATGCGTGCCGCGCAGAAGCTTCGCGATCTGGCTATTGCTTATGGTGCGTCCGGCAAGATTATGGTCATGATGATTAGCGTTGCCGACCTTAAGAGACGAGTGGAACGAAGCAGGCTTCATCGCGGTGCTAGTATGTCACTGTATCCAAGTGGCGTCCCCGACGATGCTCAGGTCCTCAATATTAGAAGGGGACGAAGAGCCAAAGACATGCCTGTTCTTGATTCGTCGCTTAACAGGCTCGAAGCAGAGATCCCAGCACCTACGGGCAACGTATCGATCGTCTTCACTGATATCAAGAACTCTACCAATCTCTGGGAGATGTATCCCAGTGCCATGAGATCAGCTATCAAGCTCCACAACGAGGTAATGCGTCGGCAACTGCGGCGCATTGGTGGTTACGAAGTCAAGACTGAAGGGGACGCTTTTATGGTATCGTTCCCCACCGCCACGTCTGCACTTTTGTGGACGTTTGCCGTTCAGATGTCTCTTCTTGACGTTAATTGGCCTCAAGAAGTATTGAAATCACCATCGTGCAAGCCCGTGGAAGACAAGGACAAGACCTTGATCTTTAAAGGACTGTCGGTGCGAATGGGCATACACTTTGGCGACTGTGTGAGCGAGACGGATCCAGTTACGCGACGTATGGACTATTTTGGACCCATGGTGAACAAAGCGGCCCGAATCTCCGCCGTGGCAGATGGTGGACAAATCACGGTCTCGACTGATTTCATCTCAGAAATCCAGCGATGCCTAGAGAGTTACCAAGACACAGATCGGGGTAATGCCTCTGGCTCCGAGGACACATTCGACGATGAGACCTATGCCAGCGCCATCCGGAAAGATCTGAGATCCTTGACCTCTCAGGGCTTTGAGGTCAAGGAGATGGGCGAAAAGAAGCTGAAAGGCCTGGAAAATCCTGAAGTTGTGTACTCTCTATACCCTCATGCTTTAGCTGGCCGTATTGAAATCCACGAGAGGAAGGATGAGACAGGCGACAAGCCAGCTGTCCTTGCACCGGGAGGTGAACTCAGTATCGACCCTGACGCCATCTGGAATCTTTGGCGTCTGAGTTTGCGTCTTGAGATGCTTTGCAGTTCTTTGGAAGGAAACGAGGCTCCAAGTCTGCAGCCACCAGAGACTGAGCTGCTTGAAAGGATCAAACAACGCGGAGGCGAAGTCACAGATCGATTTTTACTGAACTTCCTAGAGCATCAAGTGAGCAGGATAGAGGTGAGTTGAAATTGGAAGGACCCGTATTCTGGATGCAACTTTACTAACCCTGATAGACATGCATCTCAACCCTGGCGATGCGGCACCTTGCGATCGGCAGTGGCACTATCAAGGAACTTGAGGATCTGAAAGGTCCAATGTCTGACATTCTGGACCAGTTCATGGCCCAGACCAACGAGTTGGCACGGTACAAGAGAAGATATGGCGAGCTGCCCAGCCCTAGCCCTGGAAGTAGTGAAGAAGAAGAAGAAGAAGAAGACGACGACGACCCTGACACCGAAGAGGGTAGTGATACAGAGCAGGAGTTGTGATTCACATGACTGGGGCCATTCGAACCGAAACGGAGCACTTATATATGTTATAATCATCCACGTGATATGAGGAATACGACCTGGGGAGGTTGAACAGAACGCTTTTTTCTATGGAGAACAAAGGATGGGAGAACGTGTCGGGACTCTTTCATGGGAGTTTTATGTACTGGTTGGGTACAGGTTTGCTCTCTATTCCCTAAACACTCTGATGGGAGGTGTATGGGGTGTGCTCGGGCTTGTGTTTGGGCTAGGAAAAAACAATAGGTCGAAGATAAAGTACATGGCGTTGGTTTTTGGGGAATTAAGGAAATGGTGATAACTGGCGGCTTTGTCTGCCGGGAGTTCTTTCTTCTGGGATGATGGGTTCTTTGTTCGAGGGCAATGGACGGCCTCGAGGAGTCTACGCACGCACGCATCCATTGTTTTGTATGACATGATAAGCCTTCGAAAACTTACTTATATAGTTATTATAAGCCTCTTCCTTGTAACTACCCGATTATGGAAACGTGGCTAAATATGGTGTCTTGTTGTGCCTGTTTAACTAACGCGTCTCAAGATTCGAATTCGGGGCAACATTCGAGGGCCTGCCCACCAACCACCCGTGTAACCCCTAACCAAGTTCTTCACAGCGGCGACGTGGGCGCCCAGTCCAAGAACCTTTTCACCCCCAATTGTTCCCTCTTCGGTTCCGTCACTTGGACCCGATGAGCCTGGCTTGAGGATCTCAAGGCCATCATAGCCTGTGACTACCCCCACAACCTGCCACCCACCCAATACTTTGCGTGGGTCCTCAGCTAGAGCATAGTCGAAGCGCTCCCAGAAACGGGGCCAGTACAGTTGATCTCCTTTCTCCGTTTTGTCGAAGACCAGAATAGGGGCTGTAGAATCAGGCTCAGGGGTTATAGCATAGGCAATGGGGTAAGCCGATGGATTCTGCCCAAATAGCGTAAGTCCAGTCATGCAAGTCAAGACATCAGCGTGGACATCGACAACAGGACTGGGATCGTCACGAGCTATGTAGTAGAGCTGCTGAAGGGCATCACCACCTGGGTAGTTCAGAGAAGAGAACAAAAGCATGATAGTGCTACCTGCGAAGCTGACGAGGACGGAGAGGGCGATGATAGTAGAGACACAGCGGTAAATAACAGATTTTGATGTGCGCGAGGACAGGAAATTGGCGCCAAGCGCTGCAGCAGCAGTAAGAGATGGAATAACATAAAAGATGAATCGTGCCTCCTTATGAGGTTGAGCTGAATAAATGGTGACATAGAGTAGGTTAGGGATCAACAGGGCTTGCGCAGCTCGAGAAGTGCCAGGTCGTGTCAGTGCAAAGACACTCAATAGGGGCACGATAGGGTTGAGCAACAGCTTGGGAAGCGCGGAGGTGAAGTAGTAATGCCATGGGGAGACGCCCCATTCTGACGAAGATCCGAGGACAGCGTTGAAGTAGAAACCCCACAGCTCGGGCCAGAGCGGCTTCTGCCAAAAGTACGAGTCAATTGGTACCGAAAGGAGAAGTGAAATGGTGAAAGAACCGAGGAAGGTGAGAATCAAGGGGCGCAGAGCGATACGACCGGTGAAAAGCAGATAGAGCCCTGTAGTGCTAAGCAGAACAGCGACTTCAGAACGAAATACTGCTGCTGCGATAACCAAGAGAGCAATTGCTTGTTTCTGGCGGACGAATGAGAGCTGAGGTGATGGCTGTGGGAGGAGAAAGGCCGAAGCGAGGGTCGCTGCATTTATCAGTAGGTGCGTTTTCAAGTTCTCGTCCATGGTTGTATGACTTACTCAGGCCAAAGGCGTACATATTTGGCAATGTCCGTGAGAGATAGTAGTTGATATGGAACTGACTTGCCATAAATACCACCCACCAAGCCGACACACCCGTACCATAAGCTCTCTTTAGAGAGTACCTGAATGTTAGAAGCGCAGCGACATTGGCTGCGCCAAGCAGGCCTCGCACGACGAGCTGCGCATGCTGGAAGCCAACTAGAGCGATGATAGGCTGGCCCAGCCCTGCGAGGAGCACAGCACCAACGAATGTTCGGGGCACTACTCCAGGGAAGGTGAAGTGATCATAGGTGTGGGAGAGACGCTCATGAACGTCCGAGGTTGGTGTTCCGTATATGAGAATGTCGTGGGCTGCCTGGAGGTTGAAGGATTCCTCGACTTTGGTGTAAGGCGAGACGAGGAGGTGAATGAGTGGGATGGTGATGAGAAGACAAGTTAAGAGGATGTCTGAGAGTAGTTAGATGGATCTTTCTTGTTACGTGAATGAGCATTTTGAAGAAGAATATGATGTACCTGAAGTCTTCATCTTGGCTGATATTGAGAGCTCTCAATGTGAGAGAGCTACTAACTTTAGCTTCAAGCTTGGTGTATGTCGATAATCTTCGTTGCAGAGACAAAGAAGCGGAAGTATTGACGAGATAAAAAGGGATGAGCAAATGACATAACCTGACACTCCCTATCTCCAATTCAACGTCCCTCAATCAATAACTATCATTTATGCCAGATTCTATTCTTGTAACATGAATTGTCTAGAGCTTATTACCTCTTTAGGGGTCTTCGGATCGGCCTAACAAAACCCCCGCAGTGTTCCTTCTCACGCCCCCGTTTCAAGCCACCATGGCAGCTGTGGAAAGAACACAAGGTAAGGTACGTACCTAAACCGGGTATCTGGCACCTACCTCTGTACGGATACTCAGTAGGCCCTTGAAATAGTTACACATCATCGCCAACTCTCTACAACCAAGCTTTCCCCTTCTCCATTGATTGCTTTTCCAACCTCCAGCGCCGTCGTCAAAAATGTGGTTCTTTGGAAGTTTTCTTTATGGTAAGTATATCCTCATTCTATTCCCTTGAATACAGTTGACTAATTTGCTCCTAGTTTGTATCCTCCTAATTAACGCCGTCGCTGTCCTTTCCGAAGATCGTTTCCTTGCGCGCAGTACGAAAGCCCCCTCCAATCTTCGAGTCTAAATATGCGCACTTTATACCTAACCGCTGAACCTCCAGTCAACCTCTCTCCTGCTTCATACGACCCCGCGTTCGGCGCAGGCCCTGATGCCAGCGTTAAAGCCAAGGTCATCAATCTCATCGCAAGCGTTCGAACTATCATGAGGAGTACGTCAAACGGCATCGTCCAGGCAGTGCAATCCGGATCGAAGACTGCCGCTGTAATGCGTGAAAGGTCACTAACATATTCCGCAGTGCCGCTTATTTTTGTCAATTCTGTCATCATCCTGTACGAGCTGGTACTTGGTTGATCGAGGAGTGTCATACACGCACATACATACACACACACACACGGCGAGGTTATAAAAGAGGACACGGTAAACTTTTCTCGGTATCAATGGAGTCCGGTAATATTGGAGCTGGCGTTTTAGTTGATGATATAACATGGCAAACCATGCGCGGGAGCTCTATTACTTTGATGTGAATACGATGGAGAACAACACGATGCAAGGGAGGTGGCCTCTCCATGATACCGAAGACAATGTTGATGGGGGGGCCAGACTATTTCGACACGTCAGATTCGCTCTTAGGCGTCTCGTCTTGTTCAACGTCTACTCAAAGACCGGGACATCACACCCGTCTAAGCCAACTTGGGCCTCCAAATACCAATGTATAATACAACTGCCACATCGCAGATCGTGCTCCACGAAGTCTGTCCAGACCTGAATAAGCAGATTCACTCCAGCAATGATTACCGAGCTCGCCCTTCACCCCAATGTTCCATCCTCTGCTTCGTGCTTTGTAATTAGGTGCTTTTGTACCTGACACAATGCTACGACTGACTTCGAATCCATAAGACCGAATGAGGCAGGACACCACCCCAAGATGTATATGCCAATAGTAACTGCTCCCCTCAAGAGCTGTTTCATCTCGTTCTTGTGCTTTTGTTTCAGGTAATGACAGCTTCGTTCAAGGTGCATGGGTATCCTGCTGTCCGTCAAAACCCCAAAGACCACAATGACAAAAAGTATTTTCAAAAACACCCCTCTCCCCTTGCCAGTAGGTGAATATCATAAGTATGCGTGTTAAGATTATGAGAGCAGGTTTGTGCTCTTCTTGCGGCCCAGACTGAAGCTGAGGCGATCTTTGAGCTTCTCGTGCTTATCGCTCGAGTCGCTATTGGGAGTGTCCAAAGCTTGCCCAGCCGTCTTGTCTTTATGGAAGAGCGAGAAACTCTTCCTCGACATCGACTTGCTGCCTCGCTTGGTCCGATCCAGAATTCCGTTGCTCTGGGGTGTTCCATTCTCCTTCTTTCTCCCTTCCTCTTCTTGTGCCGCCGACTTCTTGCTGGCTTCGAGGACCTTGGCAAGCTCATCGTTTTCGTTTCGACGTGTCTGTATCGCTTTGAACTGGTCTTCTCGTCGTTTCTTCTCGTCAAGTTTGGCTTGTTTCTCGCGCTCCTTTTCTGCAAGTTTCTCTGCCTTTTCAGCAGCTTCACGTTCTTTCTTCTCTCGTTTCTTGTCTTCTTTCGATTTAATTTCTTCCTTCTGTGTGCTGACGCGATTCAATCCATTTGCCACGGCTGCCGCCGGGGGCGAAGCATCCGGCTGAGGAGCCGAAGGCATAACGGGGGCGGTTCTCGCGTGCGCAAGATTCGCCATGGATTCCTGGTGTGAGAGGGGTGAGAGAGGTGACATGGGCTGTGTTGCTTGTCGTCTGAGTGGTGATGTGTCGGTCTTGTCTCCGTTCTCCTGTGCCAAGTTGGCTGCTTCACTGGCAAGCTTCACCTCTTCCATGCCTTCCTTCTCTTGTTCCTCTCGCACTTTTTCAAACGTCGTTTCCTGATAAAATAGCACATATGCGGTAGCCATTCCTGGCTTATCACCAAAGAAGTTGCGGACAAAGTTCTTGTCTACTGGTTCGACCATCTCGTCATCGAACAGAATCCATCCTCGACCGGGGACCTTGATGATGGATACGTAGTGACCATGGTAGGCATTACCACCAATGTGGACCACAACCGCATACAGCTCATACAATCGATCCGGATCTTCAGCATTATCGGTTGTGTTAAACATTCGCAGGTGGTAGGGATATACAACCCTGTGGAAGAGCTTTTGCAAGCGGCTGTAGTCCTCGGTGTACTTGAATCGCTTCAAGTGAAGTGTTAGAATTTTGGGTAATCGCTTCACTTTCATTCTTTTCTCGGCCTCTTGAAGGCCGCCACAGTGGTCGCAGTGAAATTTGTTTCTCTCACAAAGCATCTCCTCGGCCGAGAACTTGCGCAGACAAGATGTCACGGACGAGTGCTCCTCCAGATCGATAGACAAGTCAAGAAATGTCTCGTCGCGCTGAGAAGCAGTTTCGCAAGTCAGACACTTCGTTTCCGATGTGAGGACACCTTCAAAGATGTCATGGACCCATCCTGTTGCTGGAGAATTTACTCCGGCCGCATGATTCGCCATGGCTGATCCGAGAGCGTGTCCTACTGATGTTGCCAGTCCGTCCAGACCGTCAGCAGGTGCTTGCAACTGCATCTGGCGAGCTGCGCTTTCAACGCTGTTTATGACATCATTCAAAACCAAGCCGTAGAATTCATGCGCGTCCTGGTGCATTGAATTTCGAAACATCTCGTTGTCGCGCTTAAAAATCTCGAGAAATCGTTGGGGGCTTAGCACTCCTGTGTGTGTGTTGCTTTCGAGCAAAGCGAGAAAGATGTCCTTAAGTCCGGTGAACGTGCATTCATCCATACCATGAGAAATCGCGTTTTCTCGTGCCAACTCTAGAATAGGTCCCTTGATCATGGCTTGTTTCTTCTTATATTCGGGTGTATCAGGTTTGTCCTCGGGTCGGACCCCTACCTGCCCAGGTAATTGGTGGTTCATGTTCTGTCGTTGCTTAATAACTTGAGATGTGCTGAGGCCCTTTTGCTTGGGTAAGGTCTCTACGGGGTCGGTAGGCGGGGGTCTGATGGTAATAGGAACTTTTGGTCGGCTACCATTCGTCTCTGACGATAAGATCGAAGGGTAGTTGACAACATTGTTGCGAAACGACTCGGAGTAAAAGAGAGCCTGGACAATCGAATTGCAGTAACTACGCAAATGGTCAATAAGTATAATAGCTTGGCTAGGTGATCTGGCAAGATCCGTACCATGTATTTCCAAACTACCATCGAGTTAGTTTTAAGTTCTCCGCAATAACATTGTATTGGCATTCAAAGACAGGTAGGAGGGTATGTGGCAGATGTGAGTAGGGTTCGACGTACATTCTCAAGACCGAAGAAGCGATCGGCACCGTCATCTCGGAGCGGACCTGCATTCTGGAGCATCTTCTCAAGCGGGGTGAGGTCGAGCACAGGCTCCTCTTTCTTCTTTGCTATGGCATCTTGTTTATTGGGCGTGGTGGTCGTGGCCTAGAAGCAGAAAGCGAGAGGCATTTTGTCAGTCATGTAACCCAATCTAAGCGCAACTTTGAAGCGGAAGAGCTGATGCAGCTGGGGCAATCTGGTATAAGAATGGGCAGAGAACAAGTCCAAGACATACAGTGCCAGAACCCTTTATCTTGTTGAAGAAGCCGGCCATGTCGAAGTTGTTGATGTTGTCAGTAGTGGCGGTTCGGTAGAAAGGCCGCGGAATTGGTGAGCCGATCGAGGGACGTTGTCAACGGCCGACCTGCAACAGCTGCGCGGCAGCAGCACCTCAGCGAATGCAGTCGCAATTGGGTCGAAGAACCATGCGCGGATGGCTTTATATTGCTAGATGACAACGAAAGAACCGCGCAATGCGTAGACTGTGAGTATATCGCAGGCCAAGTCGATCTCAAAGTGGCCGAGTTGTGAGCAAGCAAAGAATGGCGCTGATGCCGGCGCAGTCGCAGACGCTTGTCGGCGTTGGAACTTGGCGCTGCCCTGGGGAAAGCGAGGCGCGGATGCGTGGCGTGGACACGATAGCGCCGGACGGAGCTACTGTACTGATCTAAAAGCCGAACCGGGGACGAAGCGACGGGAAGCAATCGTTGCTTGTGGGCATGGGCTAGAAGGAAGAGCAGACGGTTTAGTGATGGAACGGTGATTCCAAGGACAGCCTGAGAATGAATGTACAAAAGAAGTGCCAGTTCGCTAGAATTGCAGAAGCAGAAGGAACAAACAAACCAGCTGAAGCCTGTAGAAAGAACACAGGGCCGCAGGTACCTACCTACTCCGTACAAAACGAGGTACTAAGTTACCTAGAGTTGAGAGTGGTCGGTGGCGGGAGGGATTACCTGTACGGGACGGGGAGGTTGAGTGAGAGTCTGGGGGAGATAGTGTAATAGTGGAGGAGAAATGACCCGACCTAGGCAAGCTCGAGACGGACAAGAAGGATGGATCAGTGGCCTCGTGGTTGGATGGAACCGTACCGGGCCCCAACATGGTAGGTGCTCAGTGCTGTAAGGTTAGGTCCCGTAGGATTTCTACCATGGGGACGAGAGCCCTGGACTGGATGACGAAAAGAATACAGCATATATTATGAGATTCCATGGTTCGGTGACCATTCTCGATAATACATTTGTTAATAAACTTATGGAACGCAACAGTTACTTCAACAACGTTATGCGACAAGCCGACGGTTGTCGTCTCCAAATAATATCCCGCCCGATAACCGGAAATGCTGCCGTTTCCCTCCTGCATCGAGCTACGAAAAAAGGCTCGCGCGACCCCAGTTTGCCCAGACCCTCGAAGCCCCCAAATGGCCCCCTCTAACTTGCTAGGCTCTCATGATGGTGCACATGGTGGATCTCTGAGAGGCTAACACCCCAGAGCCAGAACCAGAACCAGAACCATGAAGGCTCGCTAGGCTAGGGGCACACGCCGTAACTCGAGTCCTTGCCCTCTGTGAGATCATGAGGTAGGTAGCGAGTTACTTCCCATCATGACATTCGGTTAACAGCTGGATTTTGCAGCGGTGCGCTATATTTGTTCTCTATTAGAAGCCTTTCATCACATATGCTACATATCTGTTGCCGACATCATAGCTAAGAAGAGGCCTGGGATACGATATACACATGGATGCAGCCAGAGACGTAGCTGAACGTGGTGTGGAAGGTTGTTGCTTGATAGATGCTAGACGGTGGTCCCATGTCTAGGCTCCATTGGCTGGTGCAATACATAGTAGAGCCAAACACAACCAGGGCTAAAGTGTACATATCGACATGGGGTTTGGAACAGGCATTGACTTGACCACTTTGAAGCGACCGAGCACTTGTGTTCGTCGTATTAGAGACATATAAACTGTATAGATCACTGGCCGGCGAAGCATGTTACGGGCTACCTGCTAAGGTATTCAAAATTGCTTAGGTACTAGTTGACCGGGTCAAATTCGATACATGTAGAGGAAGAATGAAGATCAGATCGTGGATTTGCGTCCAGAATTTACTGGCGGGGAAGGTTTCATTAGAGGAACACCTACCTTGGCTCATACCTGCATCGTGACCTTTGAAAACGTTGACGGCAAGTCCGATACAAAAGATAAAGCGAGGTAACTACAACGGCCTTGTAGCAAATAACAGAAAGCAACCTCTTCCCACCATAAAATTGTGAGAGAAAGCTACCTACATATTCATCGTTATTTAACTTGTCATTTAACACTGAGCATCCACGCGTGATAGTTAGGGAAAAGTCCCTCACGCGCTTACAGCAATTGTGCACGCACCCTGCGCTAACATCCCCCCAACGGTTCTGAGGTTCGAGATGCTCCGGAACAACCCAGCTACTAACCGCGAATCGGCGAACAATTACACCTTTACTGTGTAAATTGCTGTCTAGAAGCGAGACTTGTCAATTCGCTAGTTAACATGACATCGTCAATGGCTAATTCCACTTGTTACTATCCGTACAGCAGATGAGAGGCGCCACAACTCATCCATCACCAACCCCTGGCTCAAATCGACTTCAGAGCCAAGATCAAGGGTACATGTGCGGTGAGAGATTGTTGCCTCTCCTTGGATATCTCTTTTAGCCGAGCAATAAGTCCCCTACCTACTACGAGATCTGTGCAGCAAGCGGACGCCGAGACGGACCAGCCACCGCCAAGTCGGACGCATATTGTACACTGCGCAATGGTGCTGACCAAAGCAACATGCATCATTTCATCCCACTGAAATGACCAACGGCCGCCCTCCAAGTTAAACGCCATGTCTGTCTGGTTCCTGAGGTGGGCTGGACTAGACCACGATCCCGCATCTACAGTTCTACACATCCTGTCTAGGCTGTTGGCACGGCTGTCCTGTTGGTGGAAACGGGTAATTACTGTTCTGCAGCCTGAAAGATGTTGCCTGCTGTAAGGCAACGTGCTCTTTATTTGGATTCCTGACGACAAGTATTTACCACACCCTGTCATCCTACTAAAAAGTGAGGGACTGTTACAATGGAATCACTCCCCTGCCTCAACCCCTGTTACTTGGCATTGTTAAATAAACGGATATGGAAGCTGACTGACAAATACAGACTCTGAACTTCGATAACGCCACGCATACTCACTCGCCTCAGGAGCTTCAACACAAATCAGCTGTGAGATGACTGTAACGAATTTGCTGCCAGGAAGCAGGCGTCGTCGCTTTATACGAATGCCTTTACTAGTTGCACACAATTCAACACGAGGCTCACCAAAGGAATCAGCTCAACCAACCCCTCATTCGAGGTTTAGAGTGTGGGGTTGCCATGCGGCGCATCACTCGGCCCACTTCGCGACTGCAATGTCACCAATGACTCGACCCTCCGTTCCCAACCGTGGTGACGGTATCCTATCAGTTCATTTCCTCCCATCTTGATCGTCAACCAGTCGGTCCGTTAATGTTTTCATGTCTGCCCATGCATTGTAGGCCTGAACATAATGTTTACGGGCAGTCTTTCGACCGCATCCGTCTTATTTAGGCGCCTATTACAGCTTCGCTTGCATATCCGTCATGTTGCTCACTGGAAAACCTAGCTGATGTGGATATCAAACTCCTCACGTGCGTTGACTCCATATATTTTGATAACCGATTTTCAGGCCTGCATGGCATGTTACTTGTATGACTTGAGAACCAGACATCAACCTCGAGGTCTTCCACTTCCATATATACCAATTCTCGATACGTTAAGAGGTGGCGCATATTCTTCTACAGCTCGTGTCAGCTTTAGCAACATGGCTACATCCAAGTTCGAACTGAGAAGAGATGTTGGCTAAGCTGGCTGCCGTTGGCGATGCTACCTAAAAACTCCATCTTGGCCCAATGTAGCAGTGTTCTGGAACACATGTCAGTTGTACTAGCGCTCTGTAGGTTCACAACTGGCTGCGTAACTTATTGCAGCGCGCATTGACGCACGTAAAGTCCTTGCCGTGTTCCCCGCGGTGCCCACCCAACCTCATGTGCGATGACGACATTGGCTTGATTGGGTGCGACCAGTTTTGTGCAGCGTCTTCAGAGCCAACACAGCACAACTATGCTTGACATACTATGCAACTATGACTATACATGCTGGTATTATAAATCAGCGATATAGCTTTGAGACAAGGTAGCGGCTTCTTGATTAGAGTCGAATATGCAAGTCGCATTTCGAGATCCACTAATACTTCTGCCATACAGAAAGCTGGGTATAGAAGATAATATCGGCATCCCTCAATATAACATATTCTGTCACCATGTTAGTTATGGATATCACTCCCTTTTGTCAGCATAACCTTGCTGGGCTGTCCCGTGCATCCAGCTCGTGACATAACCAGATCACCACATCTATTACTGCCAGCATAGGAACTATAAGTCGTGGCCACCCCCAATTGCGCTTCTCTTCCTGGACTACTGGCAGCGGGTTCCCGGGTTCTTATCATATAACCCATATGAGGAACAAGCAAGATGGCAAATACTAACCTCTAGTCATCAACCTCGCAAGACTGGTGGGACTTACTTGAACTTCCTTCGGTGACAAGACTGTGTAGACACCACCATCAGAGTCGGGTTCGGGGCAGTAAACCTGGACGTCTGTCCCACGCGATGAAATAACCTGCTCCACATAGATCCGACTGTCCCACCGTTATGCTATTCTCGAAATACTTGGGATCATGTTCGGGACCCGAGTGTGTCAATGGGAAATGGCTTGCTTCATTCATTTAACAGTACTGACTTCATCTCCTTCGTCAAAGACAGACGGCCCCCTAAGTCAAGCCCGAAACATTTATGGATAAACCAAAGCGTAATTTACGCAGAGCATAAAGCAACGCAATTTCCATGAGGCTTCCTGACATGATCTACTCCTGCTTCTTGGCCGGTGGTGGACCGCCGCCAGTGGTTGGGAGTCCCATGAAAATCTTGAAGTAGTCCTATCAACAGCATTAGTAAATAGTATCGCAGAAGACGCATTGTCACTAAGGAGATCATGCCCAAATACTTACATAGATCATCCACTGGAGTCCTGTGAGGGTACCAATCATGACGATTCGTACAGGCAGACCGTTCCAAAGACCACCGAATCCAATGTCCTTGTATATTCTGCCCATGGCGCTACCAAAAGCTTCCCCGGGTTGGCGGTTCGAATTCAACTTGCTGACCATGACATCTGCAGGATGAGAGACGATAGCACAAAGAATACCAGCCATGTAACCACCAGTGAAGGACACTCCAGTCTGAGCAGCCTTGCTGTAATCGCTCTTTTGGCCGGGCAAACGATCGTAGATCATTTCGACGATGGTTTCGAATGAGGCAAATTTCATCATGGTGTAAGGGATTTGGCGACCCCAGAGCGGATACAGACCTTTGTACAAACCCGCAACGCCCTCCTTTCCTGTAATTGTGCTAATGCCATGGAATGTCCCAGTGTAGGGGTTGGGGATGGAGCCTTGCATGCGGACCTTGACGGCTTCGAATGGGCAGAGCGCGAGGTCGGCAAGAAACTCAGCTGATGCAGATGCGGCAAGATATAAACCGGTCTTGTACTTGTACGCGGCTTCGGGGCCGGCCATATCGGAGTAGGTTTTTTTGAAGTATTCATACCAACCGTACTTGAAGGCTCCCTGGGCAGAGTAGCCAAACAGGGTAGGACTCCATCCAGTAAAGATGCCACGGATACCCTCTCCCCGATAGATCTTGCCCCAAGCCTGGAAATTGCTGGTATAGAGTTTAGAGTCTACTTGACGGCGAGTCTTTACGAGATCCAGAGGAGTCAC
This sequence comes from Fusarium tricinctum, assembly GCA_020744515.1. Taxonomy (NCBI): domain Eukaryota; kingdom Fungi; phylum Ascomycota; class Sordariomycetes; order Hypocreales; family Nectriaceae; genus Fusarium; species Fusarium tricinctum. The sequence goes on along the minus strand of JAGPXF010000002.1, from coordinate 4,316,060 downwards.
AGCAGCGTGAGTGAGGCCCTGAATGAGGTTAGTAGAACTTCGCGATTGACTGCTACTTCTGAGCCATAGGATTCTCCTTCATCCGAACTCGCAACTGAATACTTACACAAGCCATCAATCCACCAAAAGTACAGGCAGCATAGTATTTGCCCGAGTACAGTTCAATATGCCCAGCTTTGGCCTGGGCTTTTGCGCTCGCCTTTTCGAATTCGGCAGTCGCCTCAGCGCTCAGCTGCTTAGCCTTGCCCTTCGCATCTTCGACAACGGAGGAATGGGCAGGAAATAGTTCAGTGCGAGCTTGATAGGGCGAACGGGTCTTTACCAGGAAAGGGCTGTAGAAGTTCCCCTGGAGAGCATCTTTGGATGGATGCAACGGGGACATCGTAGTTATCCTGGACAGGTTATTGTTCTGCTGGCTTGTTAGTGAGTGTGAGTATAAGTCGGGAGTGGGGCCAATCAATTGGCCGCTTTCACTGAAGTGAAGTGCTTCGTAGAGTTGTGATGAGAGCGGCAGAGGAATGGGTAGGTCTGAGAGAAATACTGCAAGATGTGCGGACACGAGGGGAGGTGATGTGCCCGATTGAGCCGGCTATCGATGTAATGTGGTACGGGGTGAACGGATTGCTTTGTTTAAACATTGCTTACCTGATGTGTTGCAGCTCCAACCCTGGGAGGGATTTGATACAGGCAAGCAAGCTATTGTGCTGTGAGAATATAGAAATATCGCAGGATTCCTTTGATGGAGGGGAGAAACCAGGGCTTATCGAGAGAAGGTAGGTCAGATCAGGTTCAGGTGTAGTGTATAGGTAGTCATGGTCCTACCTTATCTCACGGAGTTAACAGGAAGGTAGGTGGGTGGGCGTATGCCAATTCCGTGGCAGGCATAGTCTGTTGATCCGATGGGTGACATCACACTTATGACACGCCTATCATTCTTGCTGCCTGGATTCGGTTCTTAACTTGGACTCTGGGCTTATTTTCGACAAAAGGTGACTACCGCCTTGTCATTTATTACCTAGCTATGTACAGACTACAGCTTAAGCTATTACGGATACACTTCCATAAGAAATACATGAGCATATCCGCTTAGATCGACCTTCCCCTTGGCACTAATTAAAAAGTCCCCTAGCGGGACGATCCAGTCATCCCTATTGAGCAGTGGGGACAGCTGTGGTTTCGTTACTGCTAAATCTGGTGTGCGATTTATTTCGACATCATACTACGAAATACGTGGGGTGATAGAATAAGTAACCCCTGTGTAACCCCGGTTATCCTGAACGTCCACTTCTGTCTGTCTGTCAAGCGTCTCGAATTGTACCTACGCGATGATGCACCATATTGAGGAAATTGCTGATGTATTTCTAAGAGGTTGACAACATCTCATATACATTAATGAAAAATCACAATATAAAGTGTCTATTGATGTTGATTCTTAGTAAAATGATCCAAGTCATGATGCTAGTAAGAAGAGCTAAACACTATTTTTTTTCTCTCTCTGCCCCACCATCTCAGAGCCTTTTGCGTGACTCCAGTGAATTGAATTAATCAGTACCTTACTGCAGAGGCCTGCCCCGCCATCACCTCTGACTCCCTGACATTTTGAACATACCGAACTTGGACACCGATCAGCTCTCAAATCTTTTATTAAACGAAGCCACCTTCTCCCGAACACATATCGCAAACATCATGGCTACTGCTACTGCTACAACATCGGCTACGACACAGCCTATGGTCACGAAATGGTCTTCTCGATATCGTGGGGTATGTCTCTTTTTGGCTTGAATTACTCATGACACCACCTTTCTCTTCGATTTACATGCGTATCTTCTATAGGAAACTCTATATACCTTTGAGTTGGCAATAAATATCTGATACTAACCAACACACTCTAGGCCACCGTTGAGGACCTCGACCCTCCCGCCGCACTCTCTCTCAACCCGTCCGATTCTATCTCCCTCGCTCTCCTACATGCCTTCGAGCGCGAATACACGCACCTGACGATTGCCGACTCCGAAACCCGCGCTCTTCTGGGTTACCTCTCTATCCCGCATCTGCAGTCTCTGCTCGACTCGGGAAAGGTCAAGCCTGACGACCAGCTCTCGGCCGCCATGACACGATTCCAACGTAAGGGCCGCACCTACAAGGTCATTACCATGGAGACCACTCTCGAGGAGCTCGAAAGTTTCTTCCGCGGCGGAGTTCCTGACGGGCCCTGGAAGCAGGAGTTTGCTGTCATTACTGATGAGAAGAGGAGGTTTGTCTTGGGCGTTGCGACGGTGCAGGACCTTGAGGAGTTTGTGAAGCGAAGACCCGAGTAGATGGTGGCATCTTCTGATGCGGGAATTACTAACAGCGTGCTGTTTTATTACAGCAGGGCCCTGCAGACTACGTCGAAGAAGACAGTTCGCGAGTATATGTTTGGAGAGCATTGGAGAAAGATAAAAGGAATTAAGCATCATGGATGGGCGTTGGGGTAATAATGGCCTGCGCATCATAAAGACTATCATAGTGGGCTCATTGAAGCTGGAAAGCTGCTTTCAACATAGCGCAATATTCGGGGGACGATATACCCTGATGGACATAACTGGCGTAGCTCAACTGCTACGTATGAGCACTCGATTTTTGGGATGATCGTATACCGGTCAATCAATTATATTTGTTTCATGAGCAAACTATTGTTAAGGGCATCGGGCAGACATACAGACCCGCGTCATCAGTCATTCATCCATGTAGGTTAAGTAGCGGAGAACCCCATTTCTAGCCTTGGTAGTCGTAGATGAGCTTGGCAGTGACTCTCTTATCGCCCTTGGTCACAAGCACATGCCTCACGTACCTCCTCTCGCCCTTGACCTCTTCAAACCCCCAGATCTGAGTAGCGACCCAGCCATTGTCGAGGCTTTCGGCGATACTCTGGACGAACTTGCCCTCGCCCTCGACGAGCCAGCCCTGCTTGAGAAAGTCGTCCTCGACCTCGTCAAGAGTGACGAAGCGGGAGCGGCCCTTAACGTTGCCGAACAGCCAGTCAGAGTGCTCGCGGTCGTTGAAGTCCAGACAGCGGTTTTCCTGGGTGCTTGTCAAGCCAGAGGCAGACTGGGTGATGTCGATATGGGTGACGACGTCGGTGGAAGTGTTGGGTGCCTTGGGAGGGGCACTGTATTGGTTAACATCGATGGTGATTGTAGCCATGCCAATTCCCTTGCGAGTGATATATCCAATGCCCTGGAGGGAGAGGATAGGCTCTGAGCTATCGGACAGAGTCTTGTTCTATTTGTGAGACAATGTCAGTCTCGAGACTCGCTTGATGGTGAGGTGGGGGTTGTGAAACATACGAGAACCCATTTACCGCTGAGGTCGGTGATGGTCTTTTCAGCAGGAGCAGCCATTGTTGTGGTGAATTGGGTGTTGATATGAGATACTCTGCGTCTCTGTGTGGGTAGATCTGAGGAGAAGAATATTGTAGTTGGGAAAGGTGAGCTGAGACGATGGGCTACTGAGGTGTTGATAAGGCTGGGCTGGGGTGTTTGTTGGTGGATCGAAATGACGCTACCAAGGATGCAAAGTGCAGATGCTCCTTCCTTCAGATATATACGCCACAAGACACCTGAGGTTATACTAAACTCGGGAATTATATGACGAGGTAACTGATGTTTAACTTAACAGAGACTGCCAATCACATCTCTTTTATACCTGATGTTTTGATAGGTAGCTTTCCAAGAGCGAGGCTGAGCGTGTTAATCACAAGCAAGGCCGAGTAATGACGCAGGCATGTCGCCGAGGTCAATTCAACTGACCAATAATACAATCACGTTTGTTTCTCTCCTGAAGACGACACTTTACATATCGAGCTTCGATTCCTTAGCAACTATACCAAAGCAGTAGGTGTTCAATATTCACAAGCGTGGACGACATATGATAGGCGTACGTATAAGGAGCCCCAGTGCGGGGTTCAATGGTGCTGAGAGACAGGCAATGCACAACAAGAACAAGGCGAAGTCAATTCGAAGCTCGAAAGGCCGAGGATGGTTCGAATAAGGAAACCAGGGTCGTAGATTACATTGCTTTCCAAGTTGCCAAGAATCGGACTTGTATTTGAGCCCGAGACCTATGTTGAGGCATTACCTACCCTAAATATTAACAGAACGAGGATGTTGCACAATGACGATGACTGGTATTTTTAATAAGGGTCATTATTATGCATACGTTATGCCAAAATAATAATATCGACCTGTGTCTCATTTCACTAGGTGAGTGGTTTGTGTCCTTGTTGTTGAACAACAACATCAAGATCGAATCAAGATCAATAATTCAAACAAAAGGCCCCAAGTTCAAGTTCACGACGTCGACCAAATTAATTACAGGGTCCCCCTCCCCACAATGCCAATTCTTAATCTCCACCTTCACAACTCAACTTCACCACTTCACTTCCACATGCCTCTAGTCTTATCCAAATCGTTCGTACTACGTAGTAAACCTCGGCTCAAATCCTTTCCCAGGATCTTGACTATCATCCTCTGTTAGAAAGCATTATCAGGAAGAGAAATACCATACATAGAGCCATGGCTCAGCTCAATCCAACATAATGTAATGCAATGCAACGCAACACAACATAACGCAACAATCATAACGAATCTCGTATTTAATATGCAGTAGTTAGTATGTATTTGCCTATATTAGTAGCCAACCATTTGGTTCGACTTCACTCCTCTTCCACGACCTACCTCACCCTTAAAACTCATCGAGGTAGGTCATGTGTGGGTGTGTATAACATCTTCCATCTAACCCCCATCCCCCAAGCATCGCAATCATCTGCGGTCTACGTCAATCCTCCTCTGACGTCAAATCAGTTGCAGCTCAGCTCTATCGAGTATTCTCACCGCTGCTCTTCGTACATTTGGCTCATCGTCCTGGGTATCGTCTCTTCCAGCAACAGGCGGAGTCTTCGCTAAGTCGAGTTCATGCAAGAAACAAGTCGAATTCCACACAGATGTCCTCCAATACATGCTACATCATGTTATGTCGTGTCGCGTCTGTCATCTTCGTCGCTTTCTTCAACTTGCTCTCAAGGCCACCAGTTCATCTTCTTGTAGCTCTCAATCACCTCTTCGATCAACTCCTTGTTGAGAGCAGGCTTCTTATACTCAAAACCCAACACTGTCTTGAGCCGTGTGCCGTCCATACTAAGATCCGTATCCTTAAGCAGTTCTTTCTCCATAAACGGAGTCAGTGGTCCCGGTCGTGTGATACCCGCGTCAGAAAGGAGGTCCGCCCAAGGTCCCAGAAGCTCATCGTTCACGTCATCCACGACACTATCGAGGTTAAGTCGAGCAAATGTACTGATAAGCTGGCCCTGGAAACCGGTCTCGATCTTGAAAATGTCGCCGATGATGGTTGCTATGGTCCCTTGGCTCGTCGCGCCCTCGTCCACAATGTTGAAAATGGGAATCTTGCCCATGCTGGCCTCGTCCCACTTTGACTTGCCAGCGTCAAACCACGCCGCGATATCCCATAACGCACGTGTCACGTCGTCGATGTGTGCTGTGTTGGTTCGAAGGTCTTTAGTCCAAAGCCACTTCATCTCGTCTTCCAGGTGTTGGTAGGTGCGGGCCATGCACAATGCTGTCGCAACCCACTGGGAAGCATAAGGCCCATACACATGTGGTAGGCGTACAATGATAAGGTTCAACCTGTACAGCATGTCAGTGCATGCGGTGTCCAAAGTTTGTGTCGCAACATACCCTTCAATCTTAGAAAGTTCCTCCTCAGCCTGCAACTTGAACACAGCAATCCGGTTCCACGGTTTCAGCTTGTCCCCTTCCTTGCTTGGCGATGAATCCGACTTGTAGACCATGCCTGTGCTCAGTTCGACAAAGGCCTTGACGCCTCTCTTGGCTGCCTCTTTCCCGACCGCAATAGAGAGGTTCAGAGATCTCAACTTGTAAACTTCGTCCTCTTGCGAATATCTCGTCTCACCACCGCAGTTGAAAACATAATCCCATTGTTTCCCGTCGGCCCGGTCGAAGATCCTTGCTAATCCTTCTGTGAATAGTGAAACCACCTCGTTAGCAGCTAATTAGACACAGTTGGGAGCCGCTGGCACAGACAAGCGGGGTACCCAGCGACAGAGTAAGCGGCACAAAACAACTCACCAGGTCTACTGGCATCAGCCTGCATAAACTTATCCTGCGAGCAAGCCTCAGAGAACTCAGGGGCCAGCCATGCCAATTGGGGCAAAACTTTGTCAACGAGCCTCACATCGGAAGCAAGCTCGTTCTGGTGGATGTAGAGGGCAAGGAAGCGGCCAATATAGCCAAGCCCTCCGATGATCAAGACCGAAGGCTTCTCGGCCATGATCGTGAGTTTTGTGGTGGTCGATTCGGAATCTATCGTACGCGAACGTGGGGTTAAGACGAGGGTACAGATGCCTCGACGTCGGCGGCGCAAAGGTGATATGTGTAGAAGTGAAGATAGGTAAGACAGGTAGGCAAGATAAACTTAAACTCCGTAGGTTGAGTGGTGTGCTTCGACAGTAGCTCGTGTATACTCGCGAAGCAGACCAAAGGTTGCTGTGAGAGAAATATCGACTCCGGAGTCTGGGTACTAGAACGAATTTGTTCGTCTTCGGGGGGGGTAAAGAGAGTTGTAGCTGAATAAACGGTACGCCAGCCAAGAAGTTCCACGGGGTGCCAGAGGGAGGTGGATGGAAAGTTATGCGAGGATCGGTGTGATTTAGCGTTGGTCGAAGCGAGGTGGTTCGGGGCTCTCGTGGGCGAGTGCGGGCTGGGCAATGACCTAGCTCAGTAGTTTGATCGAGAGAGAGAAGGGCCGCAATCTGATATTGGGTCACGCACGTAAGTATATACTGGGATATTAAGGAGCAGGTGCTAGGGCACACATACAATAGTACAAGTTTAGTACTTGTTACCTGTTGTAGGTACTGTGTCGAACCCTGAAAATGCTGGTGCAGCGACGGCGTAGAAGCGATGTGCGGGAGCAAAGGGGAACAAGATTGATCCAAGGCGGGAAGGGCAACGGGAGGACGGACGGAAGACGGAACCAGATGGGCGGGATGAGAAGTGGGAGTGGAGGAAAACACGATCAACAGATGTAGTAATTTCAACTTTGCGAGGGCACAAGGCGGCGCACCAACCGCTTTCTAGGACGAACGATGGATGGGTGACCAGGGGTCTGAAGTTCTGAACTAATACCAGAGAGATCCGAGACCCAGCTCCTCCCAGGCTCTTCTTGTTCTTTAACGGGACCACCAGACCGGGCCAGAGCCAGAACCAGAACCAAAACCAGGGGAGAAACACCAAGCAAGACCTCGGGTTCTTTGAAACCGTGTTGAGGGTTTGATAGACCGGCTGACTGGAAAGCACTGAAGCAGTATAATAGTGGATAACCTGCTGGCAAAAACGAGGGGAGAATCGATCAGTGTAAGAGTGTACGGATAGACTAGGTAATAGTAAAGAGCGAGTGGCATGCCATGTGGACTCCTTTTCCAGCGAAGGGGCCCAAAATTTGACGCTGGTCGCTCTTTAGTTTAATGAGGGGCGTGCTGTGGGTTTATGGCCGTGAGACGCCCTGTCAAAAGGTTGACATTCTGATCAATTGTGCCCTACTAACTGTCAGGCACCAAAAAGTTACGCTCATCTTATTCCTTCAGTCTCAGAACTTGTTTCACAACTCGCAGTGGGCGACATTGGACTCCTGGGATATAACCAGGTTATCCCTATATTCTGTACTTGAGTGACGGGCAGAGTCGATGGTTGCCATGTATGTATAAAACGGGCACAGTACCCTGAAGGGAACGATGGCCTGAAAGATGAGTTAAGACTGCATATGTGGGCGGGCTATGGAGGGGTCTTTATGATTTCCATGTAATTAGGTACATGTGTGCGTACCTGTACATGGGTGTACCGTCAAGACCCGTTTCGATCACTCTGTAGTCTGTTAGTACTAAGTTAGGTGGTCCCAGGACTCCTTAAGACTTCGGGCGCACTGCGTGCAACACTTTTCTTGGCTGCTTGCTGTTATGTTTATCATGGTCAGTTGCTTTCGACCGTTTCTGTCCGTCTTTTGATAGGGAGGGAGCTGACAACTACATTTTCATTTTCAGGTGCGAGTCAGGACCGAAGAATGCTGCAAAATATAGATACCCAAACTGTATTGGGTCGGTGGGGGTTAGCCGTCCCATGCGGTAGCTAGGCGGAGATGCGAATTGGCGGTCATGGTCATGCGGCTGGACCACCAGCGAGCGAGCGACCTGCAGGATGGGCTTGCAGGGTGTCCCGTTCATCATATCGCCAGGCTAGCACTTAGCTACCGAGCTTGTTGTGGGCCTCCATGTTCGTCATTGTCTTTACGACAGGGGCATGCCGACACCGACAGGGGACAAGGGTATTGGAGCATGACACCCGCCGCCAATGCCTGAGACAACGTCTATCAGGTCTTTACTTTCCATTGGCAAAGTGCGGATGAACATTCAACTGAGGAACTCGCCTGGGACAGAGGAAAGGCATGTCAGCCGTCTTCCCTATTTTTGTGCGTTGTCCTTGCAACGTGTTTCATTGCCCGTTATGTTGGCGTGTTCGAAAAGAAAAATCTAAGACGACTTGGGTGATCAAGGGGAAAACACATACGGCTGGTGAGGGCGCTTAACATTCTCGAAGCTATACGGCGTAGAACTGTTTCGAATTATGAGTTTCTTCGTATGTAAGTAGGCTCGGTGGATGTCTGGTTTCATTCAAAGATTAGCACACTATCCATGCAATATTTATATATTGCGCCAGCTTTGGCTGGGGATTCTGGATGATGGGCGGGAACACAAGCTCTACCAGCAACCGCCTGAAATAAAACCATCAGCTCCTGCAACATAGTGTACCTGGTACGCTCAGCACTCGGCGCTGTATTATACAAGACAGAGCCTTAGTTTTAGCGCTGTATAGTGGTATGCATGGTATATCCAAGGTCCTGTCCAGGCCGTAATATAGCTAGCTACCTGGGTACCTAACTTGATTCTTTCAGAAATGGGCATGACTGAATAAATGCTGCACTTACTCTATGTAGCTGAGCTTGTTAGTCGCCCAGCTCTAAGCCTCGAAGTACGATATTCAACATCTTCCGCTGCAATTTGTCCTGTGCATGGTACATCGAGGAGAGAAATGATAAGATTCAGGGGCACGGCACGCTTCTGTCAGGTAGCATGTGGCAAGCGGCAGGAACGGAGACCGCACGATGCGGGGACTTTTCTAGAAGTCTTCCATTTGCGCGCCGAGCGTACCAATGACGAGAGAGAGAGAGAGAGAGAGACTAGAGTGAGCACTGAGAGTCGTTGAGAGAATGAAGCATGGAAGGGAAATTGTTGTGGCAGTTGATAGAAAGTTGTCAGACGCAATCAATGCCTGCCCTTGATGAAGCAGTTTCCCAATAGTTATCCTGGGGGTTTGGCCAAGTCAGGTATGACCTACCTGCTACCTTATGGAGTACTCCGTACCTACCTCCGTATACCTACTGGTAGGTAACTGACCTCGGGGGCTGGTAAAACATAAGGTGCCCTGTCCACCTGCCTTCTAATAACGAAGCCAGTTGCCTCTTTAGTACTTACCAAGCACTGATGGCTGATTCTTCCACCTCAAATTCTCAAATTTATATTGCAGCATTCTATCTACTGCCTAGGCCTCGGGGTGAAATAAGACATCGGACGCGGGACCAAAACTAAGAGGACTTTCAATCATCAAAAAAATATCCAAATAAATTATTTTCGCTTTTAAACTGATATCAAAATAATCACTAAGCTTTAATTTAATAATAAATAATTTTTTAATTATTTATTAAAGCCGATTGTAGCTATATAGGCATATAATAGTCTGACTCTACTCGATTTCTCACGTTTGAAGTCTTATTTCACCCCCTAGCTAGGTAGGTAATCAGCCGCCTCGCATCGTCAATATCAGCGGCTAGTGAATTAAAAAAAAGAAAAGAAAAGAAAAAGAGCCAGCATCCCCATCAGCAACTCAGTCCAAGCGTCTAATAGCATGCTCGTTGCCTTAAGTGTACGCGGCACTTTGAAGCACGTTCTTCAGACCATTGAGTTTGTAGAAAGATCACAACTAAGTTTGAGCATTGTAGTAGAGCCCCAAGATCCCCAACTCTTGTCTGCATGGCAAATGCACGACACAGACCTCACTGCGGCTATGGGGGAGCGCATGGCAAGCGAAGCAAGACAAGGTAAGGAAAGCGATCGAGCTTATCAAAGAGAATGTGATCCTTGTCGCTCTTAGATCACCGTTAAACATGGCTTTGGAGCATTCGATGTCCTTCCTTGCCTCGCCTCACATAGACTACCGAGTACCACTTGCGAAGTTGTGATTTCCAAAACAAGTTTATTAGGTATCCTTGGTCTTGGTCGTCTTCCTCAGCTACTCCCCTGCCAAGTGCCAAGGCCTTACTAACTGACGATGCCGTCTAGTTCTGTCACATCTGACAGAGTATCGGTACGGAGTATGTAAAAGCTACTGCAGCTTGCAACCACTTCCCCATTCTCAGCCGGCCTGAAGCTCGCGCCCATGTCCATTTCGAGGATGGAACCCCGTACATCACTAGAGTCCTTCAAAGCGCCTCACCCCTCTACTATACCACATTACTATGTCTAGCATGCCTGCAGTACAGAGCCTAGACAGCCTGCGGCCTGCCACCAATGCCGCAGTCACGTCCGTCTATTTCTGTAGAACGTGTGATCTCTCTGACTCAGAAAGCCGCAAGTCCATGCTCTTTAGTGCAACCTAGCGCTCTGGCGCTCGTACATAGATTGACCATGTCAAGCCACCAACTTCCGTGCCGCAGAGCCTTATGAGTTAAGTTAGAGTGCTGGACAGCACTTCGAACATCAGGACAAAGTCGAGTGGAAGTAGGCAATTGCAAGTCTACAGGTGTTTTCAGTTGAAAGACTACATGTCATTGGTTATCTCCGACGCAGATAGCATTTACCTCTTATGTATGTGGCCATCACCGACTTATATAACCTACAAGTACAAATAACATATCTTACGATCTATCTAGCCGCCTTGACGACAACATTTGATCGACGTCTAGAGTTGAACTAGTACCAATAAACCTGCAGACTAATCCCTGAAAGCGTGTTCAGCAGAACCGACGTCTATGGAGTCATGTTGTCTGCTTCATCTCCATTGGCGCCCAAGGTTTAACAGTGTGGGCAGAACAAAAGCGCCAAATATGCCAACTTGGTCTTACTGTAGATATGTAGACGTGGTACGAACGAATATAACAAACCAATATCGTAGAAAAAGTCTAACTCCATTCAGAAATATTTCGAGATCGATCATGTTTGTTATCGTCGTCCTTCTCATATTCCTTATTACAGAATGAGAAACATGAGAAACCTACTCCACGGAGGTTCAGACAATGGTCATGTTTAAAAAGAGATTTTTACAGTAATCAGCGGCCACATCTAACCTGGCTCTGGCAACAGTACAGAGGACAATATTGGTCCAGGACGCCATCATGGCCTAGTACATACATATCAAACGCAGTCTATCGAACTTCTTATTCGTAGCAAACATCAACGTAGACTGATCTGGGGGAGACTTCTCAACCCAATCATCTCCTCATGCTGCCAATAAGCTCTCGCTGTGCCTCGCGGTCTCGTGCTCCCTCACTCAAGCTTCCAATGCTCCTCAGATCACCCACCACGTCCTTGGCCTTGCCAAAGTAAACCTCTTGCAACAGATTGCGCATCTTGAGTTCCATATCCTCAACCAAGCGTCCAACGTTGGCAATGTGGCTATCATCATTCTCAACAGGGAGATCCTGCTCGACCTGGCGTGTCATGTTGCCGCTGAGGTCCATCTCACCCAGGTTTCCACCAGCTGTGGACAGCGTCAGGATCACGGTTGATGTGAGCTTATAGTGCGTGCTTCGTCCTCGCTCGATGGCCTCAAATACATGAATGGAGTCCCAAACACCTTCAGTGCTACCACCTTGGGGAGAAGCTATAAGTAGATCTCATGTTAGCGCTTGCACCTCCAAACTCAATTGTACAACGGGTCTTTAAAGAGTGTCCTACATTTCTTAAGAAGCACAACTCCGGCGAATCCATCGTCGAGGTTCCAAAAGTAAACACTGCTCACACCGCCTTCGTAGTACAAATCGCGATAAACGTCGAAAGCCTCGTTGGCCTTGACTTCCATCTTGCGAACGCGCTCGCTAGGAATCGCACCCTCGCCGGCGCCCTCGTTTCCACCAGATCCTACACCCCCAGTGCTAGACTCATCGATGGGCGGTTCGAACTGGTTGGACCACGGTGAGCGGTAGCTGTCACCATCGCGGTTGTAGTCGCAGAGCAGGTAGTCTCGGCCGGTCTGCTTGCAGCGGCGCACGGTAAGGGGCTGGTCGACGGACGAGAGGAGGTCTTCGGTCAGGTCCGGGGCGATGGAGATAATGGCATTGAGGTGATCGGTCGTCTGTTTGGGATTGAGACGACGGAGAAGGTCGCTTTTTGGACAAGACGGTCAGCTACGAGTGCAACGCATCATTGCGCGCGAGGTTGGAAAGCGCTTACAGAGCGGAGTCGAAAGGGTCAACAGCCATTTTGGAAGATTCGCGCGTTCTTTGTATTAGAGAATCAAGCGATAGAGAGGATGCTCTTGTCAACTGAAGAAAGCACCTATGAGTTTAGGTAGTGGTTTGGGCGGTAGGTACCTATTGAATGTTGAGGTGAACCTGGAAGCTCTGCGACGTTATGGAGTAGCGGGGTCGCCTGGAGCTCCTTGTGGAGTACGTACTATTAGACTTCCTGATCCATGTAAGCTCGATTCCCGATTGAGGACGGGTATCAACCATGGCAAGGAATTGATGGAAGTAATGACTACAGGCCCGCCGCATGATCTAAGTCCTGCTGCACGAGGTTTTATAGATCATATACAATACAGTCATGCATGGTCTTGTCAGGGCTACATACTCGAAATTGAACTACTGTCTTAGTAGTAAGTGAAAAGAAACGAAAAGAAAAGGAAATCGGTTAAAAAAACAGATACGCATTCATAAAGAAATATGGCCCTCGATAATACCCGGGAGAGACAAACACTACCATGCTACACGACAAAGTCAGTAGAGGCAAGTCGTTCAGCAGCCAGCATACTGAACCCACAAGACCCCTGCCAATAATATGTTCACATTCCCCCAAAACCTCCCATAACTTGTCCATCTGGACGACACCGCGCTGGCTCTTCATCCGTCTCATTCTTTACGTCGTCCTCCCTTTTTCCTCGCCCTCAAGAATGACTTGCAAACTAGAGAACATATCTCACTCGCCGCTCGCAAGCCCAAGACCAGTCAATCTTCCAAACTCGCCATACAGCCCGTTTCGCCTCCAACGCCGCGCCCGGAAAACCCACCAATGGGCGAATCGCCAACCAAGTGACCTCGAATCTTGACAAAAGAAAACCCATGTAAGGCATCTAAGCCGTACCGAGTGAGCAACTAGGTCAAGCTAGCCATATTGTCTGTGTATAGCACTAGTAAGCTGTATGGAGAACCCCGATAGCTATCCTACGCAATGTTGAGTTACGTCTTCGAGGACTCAAAAGAGCCTGCTGACCTGGGCAGACAAAGTCGAGTTATGCTGCCTCTTATTGAGTATTCATTCGATAGCGGCATTGCATATCAGACAGTAAGCCTTCTCGGTCCACGTCTTCTCACCACCCGTAACGTTTTCGCGTAGGTCGCGAATCTCCCATGCTGTGGGACCGTCTTGCATTTTAAGGTTGGCCTCAAAGAGTCCTAAATATGGCTTATGGTCTGCGCTCTTCTTCTTGCGACCTTTCTTGGCTGATCCCTTAACGGGTCCCTTAGCCGACGCGGCGGCGATAGATCTCGATGGCGTTGGTCCGGGTGTTGGTGTTTCGGTCTCTCGGGGCGTTTCTCGGATCGCCTTCTTAACGTGTACGTTATCTTGGGTCTCCCCAGAGTGAACATCGATCGTAGGTTGGGTCTCCTTCTCCTCAGCGTCGGTGGGAGACAGAGGGCGCATTGCCTCCTCTGTCTTTTCCTCCTTGACAACTGCTCCCTCGGTTCGGTGAGGCTTATCGGTGCCTAGTCGATCGTAGACTTGCATGAGAACTTCATGAGCCAAACATTCACGATGCATCCATTGCCCACATTCTGAGCTTGTGCATCCTATCAGAGTTCTGTCGGGATTCGCGGGAGTTTGGCATTTGCACATAATGTCAACAGACTGTACGAGTGTTAGCAACAGAGGAAGTGAAATAGAGTATCGCATAACATACAGAGAGCTGTGAGTTACGGCAGTCATACGCTTGACGCCAGTAAAGCGCGTCTTGGATTTCCTCATCATCTGATTCTATCCATTGGTTGACTGTCGCAGGTTGTGTGACACTGACGACGTTGATGATATCCACTGGATTATTCTATTAGTCGTGCTGCATATGACATCAGCGAGTGCTCTGGGACATACTATGGTTGGAGGCGATCAGTTCGTTAGCGCCGTGATACGGTTGACGGCCTTGTACCGTCTTCTTGCCATCGATGGTACCGGAAGGAAGCTCGTCGGGCCAGTACATCCAGTAAACACGTGCGTAAACATGGTGCTCATCGGAAGCTCGGATCTCGAGGATGCGCGCAACCCATTCATCGTTAGATCTTTTGAAGCCACCTTTACCATCGTTTTGAAGCTTTTGATGCTCTACAGTTGACTCGTTCGCAACGAAGACGAACCCTTCGCTGTAGTACTTTATACCATTAACTACGAAGAGTTAGCCACCAGCCAGCCAAAGTTTGAGAGATGGCAAAACATCATCGAATACTTACGAACAAAACTATTGTATCGCGTCATGTCTTGCCATCGCTTGCCAGGTTCAACAGTGTAATACAAGTCCATCGTGTCGTGGGTTTTGAAGCTGCCGGTAGGGGAGAAGGGGGAGATTTGGATTTGGACTCGTTTATCATCATCTTGACCGTCGCGCTTTCGCTTCTTATTCTTGTGACGTTCCTGTTCGGCGCGCGACGGACTATTCGCGTAAGAAATTGTGAAGGGGCATTCTGCGCGATTCTCCTCCCCGACAGAGCGCGATCGCTTTCGATTGCTCATTGTGGCGTTTTGATGAGGTTGGGTATGACCGCGTCGAGAGTGGAGAGAAGAGGGAGGGGCTTCGAGAGGCAAACAAGTCGCGCGATGCAAAGGGCCAGAAAAGGAATAGAAAACGACGAGTTGATGAAAAGATGATGGATTGTCAAAAAAAAGTGTTGTAAATTTGCGATGTCGCGTTGTGAGCTAAGCCGAGCCCAAGCTGTCTTTGAGCGACAAGCCGCGGCCTGCTGCGATGTCCTGTGCGCACGAGAGGCTCGATTTGTCGGGGAGAGCAACGTCGCAATCAGCGGAAAGAACTACGAACAGAACCAAAAGCACGAGAGAGTGCCGTCACGTGACTCAGCTGGCACTGGGGCCACCAAAGCTGATGGATGGAGTAATAGCCCGACCTAAGAGCTAAGCTGTGCAACGCGTCGGGATAAGTTTGGTTCGAGTCTGGGCGCAATCTTTTGGTCGCGCTTCGCGATATGTTTTGGCGGGTTGGAACTTGGAGGTCAAAAGTAAGTAAGGTAAGGTGAAAGTGGATGGAGGAGACGCGATGCGGATGCTTGCAAGTGCAAAGTTTTAGTCAACGTAACCTGCAGTTTCGCCGTTTCAAAGCGGGAAGGACGGATTTGGGAGGGGAAAGGCAGAAAGGGTAAAAGGCAGGCAGGCAGGCGCGTTACATTTCACGCCTCGGTGCCGGAACTGGGATCCGTGCAGGGAAGTGGCCTTCCAGAACATCCGACCAATCTGATATATATCCGTGATTTCATTTTCAACATCACATGAAGAATCTGAATACATTCTTTTACAAAATCACTGTTATTAATTAATATTCAAAACAAGGGGATAGTAACCCTGTTATGTAAACTTGTATATTCTATGGAAATCTTGACTAGATACCTACCTAGTTTATATAGAATAAATGAATCATACTTGCTCCGTTATACCCAACATCCGATAGAGCAACAGTTTCTCCTAATTATCAATTATGGTGATCGATTTGTTCTCACACCTATTCCATCTAATATCCATTCAACCTCGTTATGACATAACAGATTATCTAACTATACACCGATGCTATGCTAATCTATTCAACAACAAGCCCTATAAATTATTGTCTTGCGCCTTCATTAACAACACCCTCGTCCTGTCCTCTCTCATAATCTGCCAACATGCCGCGACGCTCGGATTCATGCTCACTGTCATCGTCCACATCATGGACAGTTGAGTCTGACATTGACTTGGCAAGCTTGACGCCTTCTCGTCTACCACGCTCCACGTCGATGAACCAGATCAAGGGCGCAGGCAGGCCCACCAACGCTGCCAGGAACCAGAAGGCTGGACGGATTGTACCAGTCCTGTCAATGATAGCACCGACGATTGTCGGCCCAAAGACGCTGGAACCCTTGTCCGTAATAGCGTACAAAGCATAGAAGGCTGCTTCAGATCCGGGCGGAATAAGTTCCCCATACAGAGAGCGACAGTAGCCGCTCAATCCTCCCAGAACAAACCCATATACAGCTGCCAAGGGATACATCTCCCAAGGCTGTTGAAGTCCGAAGACACCCCATTCTTTCACAAAAGGAAGATATCCCAATAAACCATACAAGGGTATCAGCTCGAATAACCCAATACAGACGAGGATGGTCTGATGAGCCTGGAGGTTCAAAAGCCGCGATATCCATGACCACCCGAACGCGCCGAACACCCCTGCCATTGTTGAAATGACATTAATCATACCAAGCGCCCAAGGCTTCATGTGGAGTTGAGTCTTGGCGAATAGAATCGCGGTTGATGACGTGGTTGCGATCGCGTCGGATAGGAGAAACCACCCGGCCAGGAACAAGACTATGTCGAGCAGTCGTCTAGCCTGCTGGATCGTTTTGAAGAGGCTCTTCCAGGCGTATAGGATATATGCGAGTCCTGCCATGATGCCTTTCCGACCGTTCGCTGCCAGTGGAGGTCCGGGGCGGGGGCGCAACCATAGGGCCGCGGGAATAGTGAAAACAGTCCACCAGAGTCCTACCATAAACAGTACGACTCTTTGGCCCCATGTAGTATTGTGCAATGCAATAAGAACAGCGATACATACACATTGGACAAAGAGTGCTGCGATATATCCAGTACCAATCCCGATGGCTGATATGCGCGTCGACAACTGTAACTCTTTGGATGTGATCTCAGCATGGCTTGCTGTTGGCTTCAGCCGCTCACCGTCCTCTGGGAGTAATAGAGGTGACGTTGCTGATACTCCAGAATCCTCAAGATCACCCGCCGGCTCACTCAAAGGACGTGACTCAAACTCAGAGTCGCCGAGATCCGGAGTAGCAGAAACGTTAGCCTCAATGACATCAGGGTGATATCGCACTAGGAGGGGAAGAAACGAGTTCAGCAACACAAAGGATGCGCCAAAGGATGTGTTGGAAATAATTGTTAACAGAGCGCCAAGGATGTAGTTGTCCTTGGTGATGAAGATGTAGGACATAACCGCAAAGCTTCCAATCCATGCGAAGGTGAGAAGAAGCTTCTTGCGATAGTTTCCGTGGTCGGCAGCGCAACTTATACTGACGACGAGTAGCGCCTGGATCAAGACGCTCACCGAAAAGGTGTACATGGCGAAACTTGCAGTGTTGATTTCCATCCCAAAAACCAAGACAATACACTGGCCGTCGTCTTTGTCTTTGCTGTCACTTGAACCGCATGGTGTTGTTCGATCCGAGAGCAGCACGCCGTTCTCCCTGGCGAGTGTTTCTAGTAGGATGGGAATGAAGGAAGCTGGAGTGTTGGTGTTAGCAGCAGGTCCTGGTCGATCTCCAAGTAGCTGTAGACATCGCGCCTCTATAAGTGAACCTACCAATTCCACAAATAACGTATGTCTCTGACGCAAAAGCATATGCGTACCATCCCATGAGCTCTTTTCGACTGGTTGGGCGAGCATCATGACCAGAGTGACGCGGCACAACAGGTCGTCGCACGCCGGTTTCGCTATCGCGAGGGCTCATGTCGCCGTCGCTGGAGGATCGCTCGTCGTCGGCTTCGAAAGCAGAGGTTGCGCAAGATCGGAAGGACCGCTTTGAAATATGTGAAAGTCCCGACCACGGTCTGTGGTCTTGAAGGCGCGGACGCTGAGGTTGAGGTTGGAGGTTTGGTGCCATACCTACAGTGAGGTACGTCGCACCCGTGATCTCACCAGGTGCACGTGATTGTCGTCACAAGGTCGAGGAGGATGAGCTCAGACTTTCGGGTGAATTCAACGCCGGTAACTTTCTCAAGAGATTGATGACGGTTTCAAAATGAAATAGAGCGTTCCTTGCTCTTTACAAGGTGTGAGGTACGCCATGTACTCTGCTGGAGAAGTTGGGCGAAGATAGGTGGATATATGGTCAATGAAGCTTATTATCGTTGAAGCAATCACTCGAGTGATAATCACGATGACATTCAAAGAGCAGCAAGAAAAGAAAAGTCTCACAATGATTATTCGTGGGAATTGCGCATCGTCGTATTCTTAAACATTGGATGGTTGGCACCTTGCCTTGAGCCAGGGACCATCATAGTCAGTCACATAGTCACATCCATCTTGTCCATCCGACGATGTACGTCCAGTCATGGGTCAATAAAAGACCCTCTTTATGCCAAAGAAGACTAACGAGACGAGTCTTGCCATAATTACGACGGGCCTGTCACAACGCCCATTCGCTAATTTTGGGTCTTCTTACCTACGTGATCGCTGCAAGCCGCCATAATCATGGTTATCTTGGGACGATCCTTGGGCTATTTGTACTCTTATCAGGGTCTTTTACGACGATTCCGGCACTAGTAACAAGGTGCTTGCAGACTTGCAGTTTCTCTTAGTTCGGACATGCATTTGTTCGATGCCGAATTGGTTTAGCTTCAGCCTTTGGTAGTGAAAGCCCACAATGCACAGCCAATCCTAGAATGTTGTGTTTCTCTTTTGAGCACCTTCAACTGTTAGCGGAGACATGGGGCCCTCCGCTATTTTAAAGGCTCAATCTCACTGCAACAACGTTTTGCAAAGAAGAGAGGACAAGAATGAGGGGAAGTGGAGACTTGGGGGGACAAAGAGGGACGATCCTTGGTGGATATAGGACAAGACTCAAATTTCTAAACGTCATAGCAGCCCAACGTGAAGTGAAGTGAAGTTCTTTTAACACACGCATACCTATTATGCATATTCTTATTTCAGCTTGAATTGCCTTGAAAGTGACACCCTGAGTTGACCTCTAGTAATCTTCTTGTCAGCAGCTGTCAGATCTTTATTTGGGGAACACACTGCAGGTCAGACAGTTATCCAACAAGAAAGACGGTGGGTATACGCCATAACTCAATGTTACTGGGTATGTGGTATCGGCTGTCAGGTACGATCATACGAGCGAAATAAAGTGCGCGATATATATAAAAAAAGGTGTCAATTATTCAGAAGAGCAGTATGACATCGTGGGTATTTCCGGAAGAACCAACATCATCATCAACAACAACCCGGCCCAAGAAAGGCGTCCAATTTCTCCTTCAAGATCGCTATTCCAAACCTGCCCTGCCTTGAACCCAAATACCCTACTTCTTGTGGCCACCAAAGAGCTTGGACTTGAGCTTGTCGGCCAGGCCAACGGGGGCCTTGTTGGACACAAGGTTTTCCTGCTCCTCGGGCTTAGGCTCTGGGGTCCCGGGCACAGCGTTGCCTGCGCCTCCACGGCCGGTGTGGTAGTCTCGGCCGTCCTGGCTCGGTCGAATAGCAGTTTCAGGAACGATGTCCTGATCCTTGCGGTCGGTGGTTGGTGTGCCTATATCAGCGATGTTTCCAGCGCCTATGTTTGGGATTCGTTAGCAGTTTGCGCCTCTTGTGTGAAGAGCCAAAGACTTGGATGGCGAATGTGCAAAGGCCGAAGGCCAAAGGTCTTTGCATGTAGGGTATTGCGACAACATAGTAATGCGCAACAAAATAAGACATCAGCGTTTACTTACCTCCTCGACCAGAACTGTATGCGCCGTCACCATGGCTCCCTACAATACCAGTACGGACGACCTCGCCATCGACGTACTCAGTATCATCGTGCTTGAAATTGCCCGCGCCGCCGCGACCGTGAGAAACCTCAGTTGACATGTCGACTGATAAGTGGACGTGGGTAGGTCGTAAGCGTCTATGTTGTGGAATGGAATTGGTAGTTGGGTTTATAAGTCTGACATGAAAAATCGGCCGTCTAGGCGTCAGAGTGGTTCATGGGCATGGCGACAACTTAACTTATAGCGCTCGTCACACCCGTCACCGGCATCGGGCGGACGGGCAGCACACCTCAGCCGCTGGGCAGGTTAAGCTTGTCTTGTTTTATTTGTTCGTTACCTGCTTGAGACCTTCTTTGATAAGGAACAGGTATGGCATCATGATCAAAAACCATGGCAGGGCTGTTATCTATCAGTTTGCTTGGGCGATATCACTACGTATCACTCAAATGGAATTCCCTTATCAGTTCGCACGACGGGACCTACCTAGCAACAACTACCGCCAAGGACGCCTAGAATGCTGCTAGAGTCAACTAAAACTCGGGTCCACGGTCACTGACACAGCGCACTCTGGCACTGAAGATCTAGGTTAGCGCCAAGCACGTGCGATGACAGGAGCGACAGAGAGGGTGTGATGGCGGAAGAAACGGCTTGACCAGTAAGAAGGCGCACTCTAGAGTCTGTTTACGTATCCGAATTTGAAGAGCTTTGGTAATTTAATGTGGGGGAGCAACTTATCGATCCTCCAATGCATCTCATTTCCACGACCATGGGTCAAGAATCCCGTCTTATCAGGAACCATGCATTCACACTCTTGGACAAAGGTGGGATCTTTTTAGCCTGACCTTGGATGAAAACAGGTCTTTGACTGTGAACTTCCTTGGCTGCAAGCGACGAAAGAGCGTTTCGATACGGAGTATATCGATGCAGTATTCAATTTCCTCCGCGATTCCTGAAATTGATTCAAAAGCTCTTATTGATACTGGTTGGCACCAGTGGCACCAGGAACTCGTCGTTAACTATGAACAAATACAACAATGTACCTACTCAACAAACTACTATGCCATTCTTAAAACATCACCTCAACAACTCTATGACATGCCAATATAATATCCAACATAGACAGATACCAAGAAAGGTCTTGCTGCCTGTCTCTATTCTGCCACCAACCCCATTCTCCTCCTCTTCCCTCTCTGGATCATCGCCGACAGGCGTCTTGATCCAACCATCCGGCACCTGCGTCAAAAAGTCATACCAGTAATCGCCCATAATGCTATAACCATCGTTAGTAGGATGTAAGCAGTCTCTCAAGTCGTTGAGATCAAATGTGCTAAAGTCGACCGCAATCACATGCTCTCCGTTTTGTCGTCGCTGTCGCACAATCCCAGGAACCAGAGCTCTGAATCCAGGCATCTTGGGTTTGTAGCCGTCGCAGGATGACAGAGGGATTGCGACGAGAATTACTGCGTCTGGACAGTATTCCATGATCTTATCAATGAGTTGACCCAAACGAAGGGCGGCGTCCTTTGGATCACTGCCCTCTCTAGATATGGATGAGCGTGTGTCCATGTCGTTCGTTCCAGCATGAAGAAGGACAACATTGGGTCTTTGCTCCAACGACTCATTGATATGGTTGTTAATGTACTGAATCGTCTTGCCAGACCAGGCCGCCTGTGCGGGTTGTAAGAGTGATTCTTCGATGTCGTGGTACAATTTACTCACATGATAACTGTCCTTCATTGAACCACCATGCCTAGTGCCGGCAAAGACAACATCTTCTCCTAAACATCAGTCAATATGAGTATTGTATTGACAATTCCACGAGGAGGGGAAGGCTTGCGTGATAAATGCTCCGCAAGAGAAAGCCGATAACCATTCCCATCACCACCATTTGCATCACTTCCCCATCCCTCTGTGATAGAGTCTCCGACACAGAGAATGCGAAGAGGTACTTCCAACTTTGGCGCCTTATCGAGACCTGTATCTGTGTAGTTCAACACATCATATGCTGTGAAACCAGTAACGTTTCGAGCTATCTGCGAAACATCATTTCGTGGTTGCAACATTGAGGCTTGAGCCGCACTAACAAGACAGAACAAAAACGAATACCACATATCGTACTGCTACAAAATGAGTATATCGTTAACAAAAACTGGCTACAATGCTCAGAAGACAGACACTCTGGGACCGCACTACATATAAAAGTCGCATTGAGTGAAAAATAAGATCATGTTGGTTGTTAATTGTTGGTATCTCAATTTAAAACTACCTAGTCAGCATGAACATCCACAGTTCCACAGTCCATGACCATGAGCGCTGATCCATGATGAAACTGCTTGGTGCAGGGTTGTTAACGAGTGATTTACCTTGTCTTGCTTCAACAAACACCAAAACTATGCATGACTCACCCTCAACAAGCAATTGAATTGTTCTCACGAGAATTCATGCTGCAAACCCAAGAGCTTTAAGCGATTCATGACTTGCAAACATGAAGAGTATGAACAGAGTGAAGTTTAAAGTCACCCAAACAAAATGATAACCATCAGATCAGTTTCAAGGTCTTTGTTTTCCTTAACAAACTATAGGCGATACGCTGGAAACTAGTGGGTTTGGCAAACTGTTGTTCTCCGTCTATGCAAATGCTCCATCTTCATCCTCTGTTTTGCTACCTCATCCGCTCTGGATCCGTGACACCTCCAGCGAGGCAGATTTCTTCTCCTCTAATGTCTCCCTCAACCCTATATCGGTCATGTAAAACTCCATACCATGCTCTTTCTCATATCTCTTGGTAATATGCAACTACCGTTCTCACGCCCTCCCAGCACGACCAATCTGCAGGATCTCGCCTGTCAAGGCCTCGTCGCCACGCAATACTGGCCACGAAGTACCGTCTGACTTGGCAAGGGCAAACTCCAGCTTCGTACCAAGAATTCTGTACGATGACTTCTCGGGGTCAATCGATCCGTGGAGGGGGATTTCGGCGGTGTAGCGCTTGGGAGGTGAGTCGGTTGTCGTGAGATCGAGGTTCAACTGCTTCGGTTGCACCTCGATCTTGGATGCGCTCTTATCGATTTTCTTTAAGAAAAAGGATGCGATAACGTTGACCGGGGTCTGGTAGAAGTCGTGTCTGAAACTGTCAGCACAAGTAACTATGGGGTGGTTCATCAACTTACCTGACATCAGAAACGACCTCCTCGCTATTGGGAGTGTCCTTCTTCCCACTACCGATGAACAAATGTCTGTTCTTGGTCTTGCAGCCCTCAATCTTCATGAACTGGTCAAACTCCAACACCCTTCGCTTACAGCAGGTGTAGCCTTTGCTGCCTTCGTGGAAAATTGGCACACCGGGATGGTGAACACACTCTTCATCATCTCTTGAGCTACCCTTCTTGTAAGTTGCGCCACATGCCCTCCTCTTGCAGCCGACACCATTAGCGATTTCGAGACTGGGGTCGTCATCTTCTGACTCCGGAGCTGGCGGAGGCGGAGTTGGAGCATGCTGAGCGGTCGGGACTGGCGCACGGGAGGGAGTGGCGTTCAACGTATCGATCTTCTGAGCGAGTGCAGCATCATCCTGCTTGGACTTCTCCTCGATCTGGGGCGGTTTGTCGGTTGTGGAATGGGTGCCAGTCGTGCAAGGCGGAATGTCCATAAACTCATCAAAGGTCAAAACTCGAGGCTTGCAGCATTTCCATCCTTCGGATAACGAGTTAGCACATACATACACACACAATGGAAACTTGAAGGGCGGTTGCTTCTGCTTGATTAATCCTACCTTTCTGCCCCTCGTGGAAAATAGGCGGACCGGGGTGGTACTCGCACTTCTCTTCAGGGTTCGTAAACTCTTTTCCGCAACCTTGATGGACACACTTTTGAGCCATTTCGTAAGATAGATGGGCTTTTATACTCCACAGACTAGGATTGAAAGTTTGGAGATTATATGGAAGAGACAGGAGAAAGAAGAAGATCTTGGGTATCACAGGCTTTGGTGGGGTGGGAGCTTCTAGAATTCAAGCTCTTAACTACCGTGGAGGCAATGACGATGCTGGAAACAAAGCTATTTATGGGCTCACCGCTTTCCTATTTCGGTGCGGGGTTGCAGCTAACTTCAATTGATACCCTCAGACCATTTTAATGATCGAATTTACATATTACCTATACTTCGTCAACAAGCCATTTAAAAGAAGTACGAGTTGTTTCTACAATATCTAACCATGTTTGCTACTCGCCGTCTTCTACTATCGACAAGGATAACCTTCTTTACTCGCGAAACATGCGGTCTCTGCAACCAAGCGAAACATGTCTTGTCTGATGTATGGGATAAGAAGCCATTTGCCTATACGGAAGTCAACGTCGATCTGCCAAAGCCAGAGTCCAAACAATGGAGAGACATCTACGACTTTGATGTTCCTGTGGTTAGCCTCATACACCTCTACGAAACATTAACTGGTGCTAAACTCTACTGCAGATACATATCAGCAAAGCCACAGCACCTGAAGAAGACCCCTCCAAGGTTGGCAAAGCTATCAAGCTGATGCACAGGTTCACAGTTGAACAAGTCGAAGCTCAAATAGATAAAGTAGAGAAGGACTAAGGCCTCGTTGGTTGACCACAATTACTTAATACCCCTTTCCTCTGGTTGGTGCGACACTCCCATCAGCAAAAGCGAGCTGCTCTTTGGCTACTAAGCCCAACGACGTGTAATCCGTTACCACATTCATCATATCAAACCCCTGGTCGGCGTATACCTTTGCCTGCTCTCCCCCTGTACAGTACACTCCCGTTTTCTTGCCTGCTTTTTGACTAGCAGCCAGGATTTTGGCGATAGCTTCTTTCAGTTCTGAGGCCATTACCCCCTCAATGATGGGATGGCCAATGGCGTTTCCTGCTGTGTATTAATACCGTCTGTTTGGTTATGCTAGCGCCTGGATATCTTACCTAGATCGAATGGACCAATGAATAACACATCGATTCCGTCCACGGCAGCAATCTCGTCGATAGACTCAAGTGCCTCCTTAGTCTCAATCTGGACAATCGTCAAAAGAGCATCATTCGCCTGTTGAAGATACTGCGTGAAGCTTGGCTCAGGATGGAAGCGCTCAGTGGCAATCGGGGATCCGAACCCTCGGCGGCCAAGGGGCGGAAACTTGGCAGACTGGACAAGCTGCCTTGCCTCCTCTGGAGTTCGTAACAGCGGCACGACAATCTTATCAGAGTCAATCACTTGCAGCATGAATCTCAAGTATCACTACTTACACCGTGA
Source organism: Fusarium tricinctum (assembly GCA_020744515.1). Classification (NCBI taxonomy): domain Eukaryota; kingdom Fungi; phylum Ascomycota; class Sordariomycetes; order Hypocreales; family Nectriaceae; genus Fusarium; species Fusarium tricinctum. The sequence continues at coordinate 4,290,672 of JAGPXF010000002.1, read as the reverse complement.
GCTCCGCTATCAAGTGCGCCTAGGAGATATAAGCTTTGCGTACTCAGTCACGGATATGTCCACAGATCTTACGCTTTACCATCCATCCTTGCATATCAGGCAATCTCACAATGGGCGAAACTCCTAGCGCCGCAATTGCTGGTACGGCATCGTGCATTGCGCCGTCTGGACATATGTCAGGGTCTCTCTATTCATCCATAGAATCATAAGGGAATTCTTACCATCCAGATTCCCATGCTCACAATCCACCAGAACCCAGTCGACTCCTGATCTTGCCAGCACTCGCGACACATTTGCCCCAGGCAGCATCTGCCAAGCACCAAACACTTTCTTACCCTCCAAGAGTGCTGTCCGCAGTTTGTTAGATGCCTGCATGGCAGACATGTTCCTGGTTATACTCAGTGGCCGTGGCTTGTTGGTTGTAAGAGCCGGTCGTAGCCGGAGAGTTGCTGACGTCCAAAATCTATTCATGTCGTCTGTGTTTAAACCCTTGCAGTGGTCATAGACAATACAGAAAGTCAATATACTCGGCAAAGTATGCACCGAGTAATTTATATCATATAATATCATGCACTTCCCCGGAGCTCCCCGGCCCCGGCTTTCAAGCGGGGAGTCACAGATTGCGGGGTTTCGTGGGGGAGATCGAGCTGCTTCAGGAAGCCGATGCCTATCTACACTGCTTGCAATTGGTCGTTAGAAAGACTCATGTTATAGGGCGGATGGCCTTCACTGATAGGGCGTGAATAACAAGCGTTATCGGGGTATCTGTGTTTCTATTATTTGATTTGCAAACTGTAAAACTTGCGTGTAATTGTCTAATTGCTCACTGCCGAAATAAAACAGCGACAACATCCGTTTCTTTTGTAGCAAATTGTGTCAATCAATTTCAACTCCGCGGCCATCGTGACATTCTCTATACCAAGAAAAAAACAAGATATGGGCCTACGAGCGGTCTCTGCTCGGCCTTCAGCAGCCCTCCCATCTGCTGATGAATCTCTCGTCCTGGATGCGACGTGCAATACCGCCCTTACTTGGTATGATGTTTATAGATCTCCCGCACGAGCAGCTTTTTTAGTCATAGCCAGTAGTGGTTGACTTCTATTGTCGGATATTCGGTCACGCCAGATGCTGAGATAGAAGCTTCGGTCATCATCGGTCCCGTGTTTACTCAACATCGCGCTCGATCATCTAGGAAGCTTGCAAGCATCTACAAGTAACGTTAGCAGCCAAAATACCAGGACTTGACCAAAGTGTATAAACATACCCTAAATAATCCTCCTTGATGCTGCCAATGGCCCACATCTCTCCAACCTCTGTCCTGAGACCAATAATTTTCACGCGAACATGAGTCTGTGGCTCGATGACTGTATCCTCGTTGTTCGTGAATTGGGGTGGAGTCGCATTAGGATCCCACTTAACATCACTAGGAATCAGCTGTAGTATTGGTTAGCAGAGATCACCCAGCTGCTACGAAGGTGACGCACATGTGCCGATACAAACAGTTTCAGGGGTCCTGCGTGGGCGAAGAAACCTTGCGGGTTTATAGAGTGCACAACAGCATCGACCTGATTAAAGTCAGACTCCTGAATCATCAATCCTTAGCAGTAGCAGCCTTACCGTCTCGCCCTTGAAGGGCCGCCATACTACGGCACGATATCCCACTGTAAATTCGGTCATGCCAAGACCGGGAAGAATGCGACCTTCTGAGATGTCGAAAGCGTCCATGATGGAGATGATGAAGTAGACGCCAGCGCATGTGCCTTCAACATCCTTCAGGAGCTTGCCTCTCACAAGGTCGTGCATGTTGCGCCCCATGAAGGACGGATGCAAGGTGACCTTGCGCTCCAAATTATACAGGAAAAACATGATGAAAGATGAGTTTGAGAAGAAGTAAAGATATCGGTGACGAGCGGATGGTGATGTTGCGTTGAGTGGATGTTTGCGACGTGGTTATATGATGGGATGGTCGAGGAGAAGTACGTAAACAGATGGATATTCGATGAGGCAAGAGCTTAAGCTAATAAGTATTGCTGCGATAGAGTTATGCGATCGATCGAGAAGTAGGCACTGGGCGGGAGCGTGTGCGAAAGGTTATGAGGAGTAGCGACGGGTCGACGTGGTTTTGGATAGGGAAACGCGCCGTAATGGTGTTTTGTGCTTCACCAAAGGGGAAGGAAGGCCAAAGAATGAATTAGGAGAAAGGGCCCCGGCGTATCGAGTCAAAATATGACTGCTGACCTTCTTGACGCGGGCGCAAGGGAGGTTCTTTGTTCTTTGGATGAAAGAATGCCAAGTGAGGTGCAAGTTTGGATATGGATTCGACGAGGCTGAGCTGGCCCATGCTTGCCTATATGGGTGCGTCCAATCAGAAAATAAGGCTTTTGAGAGCATTTCAGCCACATATGTGGCGTCTAAGAGCTATGATGGGCCTTACCAAAGACACAATACAATACGGTAGCAGGGTAACATTAAATCAGCAATTGAGTGAATAAAATATAACAAATTGACGCTTTCTACAGAGTATTGATGTTTCATGTTAGAAAGTAAGTGAAATAGACGTGTTGGTATGTTGAGGGTTGACATTGGTATGAAACAAAGCAGATCAACAAAGGAAAAGTATGAGGTTACTAAGTTTGGTATAACCTCAGTTGAGCAGCTAACACATAGGTAGTCACCCAGGGACAATGAACCATTGAATGGATGGGCGCAAATTATATGCATTGCGCAATCACACTGCTTTTGACTATCACTCAGCATACGAAGAGATACCCTGCTTCCATATGCGAAGGACGTTCACAGCAAGGTCTCGGCCTCTCCCAATCGACACTCACGACTCGAGAAAAGCCCAAAATAAGGTATCTCTTACATATTATACCGCTAGAGTCTAGAGTCTTTAGAACAAAGCCTAGATTCTTAGCAGTTTCATGACAGTCTTAGGGCCTATCTCTAACTTTGTCCCTGGCACTTTGAATCGTTGATAGGTAGTTTTAGCCGACATAGTCAGTAGTAGAAGGATACCGCGAGTGTTCGGCGTCTTCCGGAGAAACCCTGGATGTGGTATGATTCTGTAAGAAGCGAATGGAAGTCTCTCAAAACCTTGTTCTTCTCCCGGACGATAGAATCGGCAGTGTAAAACCTGGGGAAACCAGCAAGGGGAACAGAAGTGTTCGACCGGTACGACAACAAGACTCGTATATTTCTTGACTAGGACTAAACTGTTATTTGCGATACTCGCCCAAGTTAATAAGGAGATGAGCACACGACCAAAAACGAACCGTGAACATGGGTCCAGGGGATGGAAGAAAGGAGGCTCCATCAAAAATTAGGGACTGCGCCCCACACAAGGAGCTTGCGGCGGTGCATTGGGGCGGGTCTTTGCTGGGTAAGGGGCCTAAACACGGTGGAATTGGCCCTTTTTTTTTTCTTGCAGTGGGCACAGGCTGAGAGTGTGTTGAGTGAGGCTGGTAAAAATCCAATGGGGAAAAGGGAAAAAAGGGAAAGCACATGAAGGAACAGCTCAGCAAAGCCACTCTCAAGCAGATCATTCCATTCGCTCTGTCGTATTCATACCTTCATACTCCGTACTTTACTTTACTTTACTTTACTTTCCGATACCTTCTCCCTTTATCCACTTACTCTCTTTATTGCATCTTCTGCTGCACATCACCAAACGCGGTTGCGCTTGCTCTTGCATTCAAGCCTCGGTTCCGTTCTTGTCCTTGTCCTTCCAGAAGGGGGCTTCCCAACTCACCTTCCTTCTGTCCTTCTTCCCCATTTGTCTCGGATCGTGTTACCTTGCGCTACTTGAAGGCACTACCTACCTACCTTAATCCTTTAGTCGATTTCAACATCGCACCATTTGGCAAATCACTATCTGGCTCTCAGTCGCCCTGCATCTTCTGACACCTTGGCACTCTCAGAAATCGACGAATACTACATCGTTCACCTCACGGACCACCTCGGTTTCGAGTCGCTTGTCCACATTAGTTGAGACCAACGTGTAGGCCTTTGTTCGTGTCTCTCTCACTCACCTCGAGTTTACTGCAACCACTGCCACTGTATCGTCTCTGCCAAGATTCCTCTCACCATGTCTCTGGATCTTGAACGCCATCTCACCTTTGTAAGTCCACTTCGACGCTCTCGTCTCACCAAGTAAGGTATTGAGTGTATGCTAACATGCTTCAGTATGGTGCTTATCACCATAACTCGGTCAATGTTGCCATTCATATGGTGTGCATTCCCCTCATCCTCATCTCAGGATTCGCTATGGTTAGTCTCTTTATTCTCTCATCATCTGGATTAAACTTACAACGCTGCAGGCCACCTACAGTGGTACTCTCATCCCAACACCATCTTGGATTACCCCCCCTTACATGGAGCTTAACTTTGGCATTATTGGCGCCAGTCTTTACTCTCTACTGTACCTGCTCTTGGAGCCATTCGCAGGTTTCCTTCTGGCCATCTTCTGCATGAGCGGCGCAGCTTTCGCCAACTACCTCCGCCTGCAGAACCCCGACACAACCTTTCAGGCTGCCCTGGCCATTCACATCGTCTGCTGGATCTTCCAGTTTATTGGTCACGGTAAATATGAGGGACGTGCCCCTGCCTTGCTCGACAACCTTATCCAGGCCATTTTCCTGGCCCCTATGTTTGTGTGGCTTGAGATCCTCTTCAAGTTCGGATACCGACCTGAGCTTCGAGCTCGTGTCAACAAGAAGGTCATGATCGAGATTCAGAAGTTCAGGGCCAAGAATGGCAAGGCCCAATAGAGAAAACCTCTCAATTTGGCTTTATGCATCAATCTTGAGCGTCAGAAATTGTCCGGGCGATTGATGCTCAGTGCTCGATATATAGGACTGGTTTTAGCATCGTGACAGCCCATTTTCTGATATGTTGGAGTATACTTCAGGTGTCACCAATCGTTGATCAGTAACGAGCACGTCTATTCAGAGGTCGTCGGGGTAGTGAACGGATGGGCCACGCCAGTGTCCTTTTCGCTGCAGTGGAAGAAGTTGGTATCAGTGATCTCACCCTTTTATTTACTTGGGCACTTAATGTTTTTTTGGGAGCAGTTTAATTTGCTTACACGGCCGTTAGGTTGTCTTGGGATTCACATTATATGAGCATGCATAACAAGGAGGAGGCAGGATCTGAAAATGAATTGGCCATATTGGCCGGCTCAACATCGCCTGGGGTGTACGGAGTTGTGTCGTTTGCATTTAAAATAGCATTTATCAATCAAGCATGTAGCAACGTCGTCTATTTATATTATTTACCAATGAGGTATCTACTTGGAAATAGATAGCTTGCCGACTCACCTTTTTTCCCTATCTCTCGTCCGTTGGAACAGGGCCAATGCTACCTAGCTTGGGTATGGATGGAGATGAGCACTGGTGTCTATTCTTCAACTTCACTCCTCGTTATCAATGTGGGAAGGCAGCACCTCCATAGAGCTACGGCGTTCGGAAGGGAGAATAATGCAGTTCTTGTGTGCCGAACTCTGTTAATATAGACACCCGAGAGCTTGTGTTTCTGGCAAAAGTCAGCCAGTATCTCGGCGACGCTTCCGTTTCTTTCGATCCCAAACACGAAGGGTTTCTGTAGTTTGGTCTGGATACTGGTTCTGTTCAAACCTTGGTTTTCAGTTCTTATGTGGGCCTCGCTCAAGTCTTTGACCGGAGGCTTGCGGTGTAGAGTTAGTTGATCTCGAACCTTCTGGGCATTCTGTTGTGTTGAGGGGCGAGGGCGTCGCTGGTTTGGACGACTTCGAAGCGCCCACAAGCCAGAGTCACCAGCCAGCTGTGGACTGAAGGTTGCTTGATGCGCCATGGTTCGATGTTTTCGTTCTAGACGTACATTCTCTACTGGCGGAAGAGAGAAGGCAAAATGTGTTGGGTCTTTGGTATTCGGTGCTCGTGGGGTCTCCTAAGCCCGTCCAGAGGCATCTACAACTGCTCGAGGTGGAGGTGGAGGTAGGTTTCTCTGCCTCGATTGCGGGCGCTGCTCCCCAGCAGGCTTGAGCCTACATGTCTCGCAGGTATGGTTTGGTCGCTGTGCGCTTTTCGGCAGGTCTTTGCAAGGTCGAACTGGACATATCCAGTCAAGCAGGAGTCGAAAGCATGATTCGCGACGTTCCGTGATCTTTTTACAGGGAACTCGAACGCGTCCTATGTGGCGACATTGGAAGTTGGCGATCTGGTAGCACATGGCGTAATTGCTTCTTGATTGTTGCTTGATGTTGAGTGTTGGGTGGTGGTATTTAAGATTTTTTATCGGAGTTATTATCTCTTACAATATGATGTCAGTTAATCAGTTCGATGAATGGCTGCTTCAACGATAATAATATGTGGAGGGAAACATGTCAGTTTTTAAGTGATTTGTGATATTGTCTCCTTAGCTTAGCAAGCTGGAACATGAACGCATCTCTTTGTTCGGGGACAAGGATGGACATTGCGCTACAGGAAACGAACACTGTAGAAAGTTACCTGTGTTCTGTTCGTGTTTTCGATGAATTTCTTTGTTTAAATTTGTGGTTTTGCTGCATAATCAGGGAGTGGCAGATCATTAGGAGCTCAGGGCGCAAGGTTTAACCAGGGCTTTGCGCCAACAGAAGATCAAGAACACTTACATTTATGAGCTCAGTATAGCTCGAATAAACAAAGGTGAACTTCATATCGGACTTGTTAGGTCGACTGGTTTTGTAAGTTATCAACCTACTCGCAGCTGTCTTGGACTCGGTAGGTCAAAACTGGCTGCCTACTCCTGAAGTAGGTCTCGGTATAGAAAATATGCAATAGAAAATAGCCGTGTTACATGGACCAACATACAATTCATTCAGATCGCTAACAGGAGTACGAATCAGAAGTTAAAAGCCAACCCTGTAGATAATCGAACAGAATCCGAGGGCATGAAGCTTATACAAGAGAAAAGGTGTAATAAAATCCAAAGTTCACTATCAAGGAGGCAGATTCCAGCCTGGAACTTTGCGCGGAGACTTTCGCCGAAGTGCCATACCGCTTCAACCGAGATTGCCGACTGGAGCCAGCTGCTCTTGAGCAGTGAATTCCAGATATCGACCTACCAGGCCACAATCTTCCTTCTGCTTCTTGGCCAGAATTCTCCGCTCCAATTCCGCTATTTCTTGTTCCAACTGTAAGATCTGAGGGGTTATGTATATTAGCTCCTGGTGCTTTTGAACGTTGGCAATCTTGAGAGTGTCTTACGTCTTCGATCGTTTGTTCAGGTGAACGAATAGAATATCGTTTTCCCTCTTTTGGTTTAAAGTACCACATGTACTTAGGATATCCATGGCCTGGCCATGCCACTTCATCCTCTTCTTCGTCTCCGAATTCGTCTTCGAACGCGCTGAGAGTGCTGTTCTTGGTTTCGACAATCAGCTTTGCCATCACCTTCGGGTTCACAACAAGATCTGTGTGGCCGCTAGCCATTTCCTCCGTAAATACACCCTTGGGTCTGCTGATTATCTCGAGAGCTTGTCTGTGGCAGGCCTCCGCGTAATCTATCATGCTCATGTGTTCGCTCTGAATGCCATCACGGAGGTTGATTTTCTTGCACATCTCGGTCCAATCGGCCACCGGAGTCTCCAGAGGCCTTTTGGGCTTGGTATTGGCATCTGCAGTCCTTGCGGTTTTTCTTTCCGCAATCCATCTTACCAACCCCTTGTAAAGAGACTGCCACGGACTTGGGGCACCGTGTACAAGGCTTTCCTTGAAAACGTCGCATTCATTGCAGTATTCTTCTTGGGAAACATTTCGGACGCCAGAGTCGGAAGGCTCAAAGGGGCTAGCTAGGACTTTGCCCAGCTGGAGAAAGAGGACGAGGAGGATTGTAGTGAGATTCATCTTGTGGTGTTTGCGTGAGCTGAGTGAATACTCTTGTGGTCATGGGAAAGGAGAGATGAATGATTTTGTAATGATGAAAGGAGGCATATGGTTGAATGAGTGTATACTCGTCTGGTGGTGAAAGTAGGGAAGGGTCAAGCAGGAGACAGAACGCTCATTCTTATAGACGCAAATGTTGGCGTTTACATGGTGGCTGAGGATAATATATCTCAACAATCTGCCTCCATATACTCTGCAGATTGTTGGAGGTGAGAGAATGGGGCTGTAGCGTAACTTTCACAGAGGAGGTCGCGCCTCGGGTGGAAGGGGGAAAGTTACTAGCTGAGGCTTCATGAACAGAACAACTCTAAGTTGAGCTTCACGATTATGGGGTTTTGTAAGATAAGGTAACTCGTTGCCTCGTCATCTTCACCCTCTATGAATAAAGTACGTAAGTGTGTCCGGCTACTCTAAGGAGGCTGAAGTGTTGTCAGGGACCAAATTGAGTTGACATGTTCGGAGGGGAACAATAAAGTACATGCCACATATCAAAGCCACTTGATGCGTTTATCTTGGGTGTTTCTTTACCAATCCAACATGATTGTTGGTGTTTGATACCCCTATCAACCTGATCCAACATTTCAGCATATGATGCGTGTCATGGCCAGTTGATACAGAATACCAAAGTGTCAGGACGTGATGATGTACAACTCTCGAGATAATTACGGTATCCAACTGACATGATATTACTTTATGTTACTGACAGTATGTTATACTGAAACTGTACCATATGGTGTTTCCACCGACTCACCAGATGTGATTTGAAGTATTAGACGTGGTTTAGGTACATCATATCAAAAATCAGATCTCCATCACTTGAATGTCAAGAAAACCGCGTGCATACTTGTGTAGCAATGCATGGTGTATTACCACATGTACCGCCATAACGTACTGGAAACCTTCTATCTTATGTGTCCGATTTCTCGTCCAGCATCGTAACACGTCGTTGGAGGTTAGTGGTTAGTGGTTGGTTTTTAGTTTGTAGATTAAGCCAATTGGCCAATCGCGTGTAAGCCAACAATTTACTACTGTAAGCCGTAGGGTAGCCCCTCTTCGGCGAGTAAACTCTCCGAGTTTAATTGCTGTGTCCATATCGTCGAGACAACGAGTATGGTTTTGGGTTTTGGATTTTCTATTGTCCTTTAGTAACACCATCTCTGTGAATTGAGTTTCAGTATCTTGTCATGATGTGCTGTCTGGATGAATGCCACCAGAGAAAACTTGAGTTACGTCAAAGCACATGTGGCTCAAAGTACGCAGCGTCATACTAACTTAGATCAGACGAGCATAGAGGGTTACTGACATTCAGAATGAATAATTGCATGTTAGGAAAGCAAATATTCACAGCTACGATAACAAATATTGAACGATATCACCAACGACCGGCAGTCAATAAAAACACTCGGTATTTAGAGCCTTGCATGACTCAAAAATCTCGACCAGCGGCTCTGTTACCGCCCAAAGCGCTGAATAGCGGCGGAATCAGCGGTGTATTGCCTCCGCCGGTCCCGCCGATGCGACGGGACTGGCGGCGATATCGGGCAATTAACAAACTTTAGCCTGGCAGACGTTCCACGACATTGGCCAGCTTCACTTTTTTCTTTTCTTTTCCGATGGGGCCTGAGGAAGTTGGTCAATTCTTCTAGACGCTTGCTATCCGTAGCACTGGCACCAGTAGAATCCATTTCCTTGTTGCTGACAGTTGTTATCTGGATTGTCGTCCCTGTTTGATTTCTTCTTTGGTCAGGGTTTTAAGCTGTAGCGCAAGGTCGCCGTAACCGGACCCATAGCTTAGCTGGATCCGGGGAGCTCAGTGGGACGTTGGACAAGGATGATAAGCTGCAAGGTCATTCCCATATTCGGTATATGGGCTGCATGTACCGTACTTACTTACTTAGTAGACAGCCGTGAATAAGTGTTGAGCTTGGGTTAACAGAGTTAATGCAGCACAAGAGGGCATTAATACATAGAACAGAACATAGAAAAGGCACAACAAAATGCAATATCTTCGTGGAGTTATTATACAAGGCACGAAACAGTACAAAACCACTCAGGTCCCTTGGAAAAGCCGCTAGTCATGGACGATCTCCATCGAATCTTGGTTAATTTTCTCACTACGGCCGAAATGTTGGGGCAGACGGCAGGTCTTAGATAGCAACCAGATGTATCCAACCAGTAGGATTATAGTATGAAAATACCTTTACAGCAGTAGCAGTACCTACTCCGTACTAGGAGTAGCAACTCTGAGGAAAGGTGCGTCACAACCAGGTTTTCCTTTTTTTTTGTAGAGTCACAGAATAATTTTCGGAGGTCCTTATCTTATCAGTTGCACCTGGTCCCGCCATTTTCTTCAGACGAGCCGCCCTACTTCAACCCCCCCAACTCCCCTCCTCCTCTTTGGAAACCCAATTCCACAGAGTCACCGTCTCTTGTGTCCTTCACATATATCGCCAATCCTAGACGCTTAAGGGATACACCAGGGCAACCTCGCCAGCGGGACGGTTCAACTTACGCATTGATACGTGCAAATTATCCGCTGCAATGCCTCTCAACTTCAACCTGGCAACCACTCTCGCTGGTCGAGCTCCGGCCCTGCTCCGTCATGGACGCAGGGTCCCGCGAGCTTTGCCCTATCGCTCATTCTCCTCCGTGAGCCCTCTCGCCGCCTCCGCCCGAGTCTCAATCGCTGCTACCCGCCCTGCAAACTCGAAGCGCATTGGAACCCTCAAGGTTATGCGCGGATACAGCTCCGCCGCTGTCCAGGACGCACCCAACCCCAAGGCCTACCTCGACAGTGGAGTTGTCAAGCCTCACCAGACTGTTGATGTCAAGAAGGTTCTTGTCATTGGAAGTGGTGGTCTTGCCATTGGACAGGCTGGAGAGTTCGATTACTCAGGTTAGCATACCCAACAGTCCCAACATTCCCAATCGTGCCGTGCCTGTGAGACACTCACCGACACCTCTCGCGACTCAACCGAAACAACATGAAAACCAAAACATAAGCTAACATCATTCACAATAGGTGCTCAGGCTCTCAAGGCCCTCAAGGAGGCCGGCGTTTCTTCTGTGCTCATCAACCCCAACATTGCTACCATCCAGACCAACCACAGTCTGGCTGACGAGGTCTACTACCTCCCCGTTACCCCCGAGTATGTCTCCTATGTCATCGAGAAGGAGAAGCCCGATGGCATTTTCCTGTCTTTCGGTGGCCAGACTGCTCTCAACCTCGGTGTTGAGATGGAACGTCTTGGCCTCTTCGAAAAGTACGGCGTCAAGGTCCTCGGTACCAGCGTCCGAACTCTGGAACTGAGTGAGGATCGTGACCTCTTCGCCAGGGCTTTGGATGAGATTAACATCCCCATTGCCAAGTCGATTGCTGTCGGCACTGTTGAGGAGGCTCTCGAGGCCGCTGACACCATCGGATACCCCATCATTGTCCGAGCTGCCTATGCCCTGGGTGGTTTGGGTTCCGGTTTCGCCAACAACGAGGAGGAGCTCCGCAACATGGCCGCTCGATCTCTTACCCTCTCTCCCCAGATCCTCGTCGAGAAGTCGCTCAAGGGCTGGAAGGAAGTTGAATATGAGGTCGTCCGTGACGCCAACAACAACTGTATCACCGTGTGCAACATGGAGAACTTTGATCCTCTCGGTATTCACACCGGTGACTCCATTGTCGTTGCCCCCAGTCAGACCCTGAGTGATGAGGAGTACCACATGCTCCGAAGCGCTGCCATCAAGATCGTCCGTCATCTTGGTGTTGTTGGCGAGTGTAACGTCCAGTACGCTCTCCAGCCCGATGGCCTCGACTACCGTGTCATTGAGGTCAACGCCCGTCTCTCTCGATCTTCTGCTCTGGCCTCCAAAGCCACCGGATATCCTTTGGCTTATACCGCTGCCAAGATCGGTCTTGGACACACTCTTCCCGAGCTTCCTAACGCTGTCACCAAGACCACCACTGCCAACTTCGAGCCTTCTCTTGACTACATTGTCACCAAGATTCCCCGATGGGATCTTGCCAAGTTCCAGCACGTCAAGCGCGACATTGGCAGTGCCATGAAGTCAGTCGGTGAGGTTATGGCCATTGGCCGAACCTTTGAGGAGTCCTTCCAGAAGGCTATCCGCCAGGTTGACCCCCGATTCCTCGGTTTCCAGGGCGACAAGTTCGACGACCTCGACTTTGAGCTCCAGAACCCTACCGACCGTCGATGGCTCGCTGTTGGCCAGGCTATGCTCCACGAGAACTACTCTGTCGACAAGGTCCACGAGCTGACCAAGATCGACAAGTGGTTCCTCTACAAGCTGCAGAACATTGTTGACTGCACCCGAGAGCTTGAGGAGGTTGGCAGCCTGCAGAACCTGAAGAAAGATCAGGTCCTCAAGGCCAAGAAGATGGGTTTCTCTGACCGACAGATCGCCAACGCCGTCAAGAGTACCGAGGATGAGGTCCGAGCCCACCGTCTCAGCTTCGGAATCCGCCCCTGGGTCAAGAAGATCGATACTCTGGCTGCTGAGTTCCCCGCCAACACCAACTACCTCTACACCACCTACAACGGTTCTACCCACGATGTCACTTTCGATGACAAGGGTACTATTGTCCTTGGTAGCGGCGTTTACCGAATTGGTAGCTCCGTCGAGTTCGATTGGTGTGCTGTCAGCACTACCCAGGCTCTCCGAAACATGGGTGAGAAGACCATTATGATCAACTACAACCCTGAGACCTACTCCACCGATTCGGATGTTTCCGACAAGCTCTACTTCGAGGAGCTCAGCTACGAGCGTGTCATGGATATCTACGAACTCGAGAACTCCAAGGGTGTTGTTGTGTCTGTCGGTGGTCAGCTGCCTCAAAACATTGCTCTCCGACTTCAGGAGACTGGTGGCGCCAACGTTCTTGGCACTGATCCCAGGGATATTGACAAGGCCGAGGATCGCCAGAAGTTCTCTGAGATTCTTGACAGCATTGGTGTCGACCAGCCCGCCTGGAAGGAGCTCACCTCCGTCAAGGCTGCTGAGGAGTTCGCTGACGAGGTCGGTTATCCCGTTCTGGTTCGCCCATCCTATGTCCTGTCTGGCGCTGCCATGACTGTGATCTCTAGCCAGGAAGATCTTAAGGACAAGCTTGAGGCTGCCAGCAACGTCTCCCCTGACCACCCTGTGGTCATCACTAAGTTCATCGAGGGAGCTCAGGAGATCGATGTCGATGGTGTTTCTTCCAAGGGAGAGCTCATCCTCCATGCTGTTTCTGAGCACGTTGAGCAGGCTGGTGTTCACTCCGGTGACGCTACCCTGGTTCTCCCTCCTGCCAACCTCGACAGCACCACCATGGAGCGTGTCAAGGAGATCGCTAAGAAGGTTGCCGCGGCCTGGAAGATCACCGGTCCCTTCAACATGCAGATCATCAAGGCCGAGAACCCCGAGGGTGGCGAGCCCCTTCTCAAGGTCATTGAGTGCAACCTCCGTGCCTCGCGATCTTTCCCCTTCGTCAGCAAGGTCCTCGGAACCAACTTCATCGATGTTGCTACCAGGGCTCTTGTCGGCAAGGAGGTCCCTGCGAAGTCTGACCCCATGGCTGAGAAGCGAGACTACGTTGCCACCAAGGTTCCCCAGTTCTCCTGGACCCGTCTTGCTGGCGCTGATCCTTTCCTCGGTGTCGAGATGGCTTCTACTGGTGAGATTGCTTGCTTCGGTAAGGATCTCGTTGAGGCCTACTGGACCTCTCTCCAGTCCACCATGAACTTCCGCATGCCCGAGCCTGGTGAGGGTCTCCTCTTCGGCGGCAACGTCTCCAAGCCCTGGCTCACCCAGGTCGTCGACTACGTCGCCCCTCTCGGCTACAAGCTGTACGCTGCTAGCCCCGAGGTCAAGGAGTTCATCGAGGCCAAGTCCAAGACCAAGGTTGAGGTCGAGGTCATTGAGTTCCCCAAGGAGGATAAGCGAGCTCTCCGAGAGGTCTTCAAGAAGTATGATATCCGCGGATGCTTCAACCTTGCCACTGCCCGAGGCAAGACCACTCTGGACGTCGACTATGTCATGCGCCGAAATGCCGTCGACTTTGGCGTCCCTCTGTTCATGGAGCCTCAGGTAAGGACCCCCCTAATCAATTTTGACAACCACGAATAATCAAACTAACTCAATCACCAGACCGCTATCCTCTTTGCTCAGTGCATGAGCGAGAAGCTTCCTCGCTCTGAAGGCATCCCCGGTGAAGTCCGCCGATGGTCCGACTTCATTGGAGGTAAGCCTCTGTAAAATATTAATCCCTATTTCAAAACATCTATGCCAGCTTAGCGTCTGGACAAAGGGGAAGGAATTTTGGCGTTTTATTGTTGTTGGAAAACGAGGTTTTTTTTAATTCAAAACCGAGCTGAAGGAGCATTTTGGTGAAATCTTTCATTTGAAGAGAGGGCAGGTTTTTGGGAGTTTGTGATGATTGCTTGGGCTTATGATATGGCCGCCCTCTGTACCTATAGATGGGAGTATGGGAAATGAAACAGGTTTCATCAGTGCAATGTGGACTACTATCGTGATATGTAGCTATTTGTAGTGCCAATTGAGTTGAGGGCTTGACGCGACTTGTCTCTTTGGATCAAGGCACTGCTGAATTTACACTCCAAGCTGGCACATATAGGAAGAATCACATTTGATTCTTTACAAATAACAAATCAAGACATGTACAACACAATTTGTATTTAAGCCGAGGAAGCCACCTGATGAATACATCGCCTTACTATGCTCCGATCCCTGCCCCAAACGCCGCCCCAGCTACACATGCAATATCATCCTCCGTATTATGGAAGGTTAAACATCTAGCAGAAAATTCCAGCCTCGCGACTTTCGACTTTCGACTTTTGACTCCCGCGATGCATCTATACGACTGTCGTCACACCCCAACTCTACCTGCTCTCTCTTCCTTGTACCAATATCATCTCTTTATCGACTAGGGCGGCGGTGGATGGGCGGACTTGGTCCCACGTTCGTTTAGCCTGAAGGCAGCAAATCGCTTAGCAAGGGGTTCACCCGAGTCGCGAATAGTGTTTTGTAAAAAAGAGGATGAGGAGGAAGAGGGCGAGGGAACACCACCGTCCTCCCGTTGACGCTTGGGGAGTCTCTCACCAGTCGATTCAAGAATAGCTTGAAGGGTCTGCCAGCCCTCGGTAGAACGGAGCTGGAATGTATCAGCAAGATCATGCTGGCTCGCTACTCGGCAGAGCAGGGCTTCTTCGTCCTATACATAAATTAGCAAGTTACTTTGTACGCTGCGGCTCGTCATGCTCACCTTGGAAAGGACGCCCATCTGCTGAAT
Organism: Fusarium tricinctum; assembly: GCA_020744515.1. Classification (NCBI taxonomy): domain Eukaryota; kingdom Fungi; phylum Ascomycota; class Sordariomycetes; order Hypocreales; family Nectriaceae; genus Fusarium; species Fusarium tricinctum. The sequence goes on along the minus strand of JAGPXF010000002.1, from coordinate 4,275,468 downwards.
GAAGCAGAGAAGATGGAAGTTAGACACTTCTTGTCCAGTGGGTTTCTGGCCAGGTGACAGTTTGAGAAATTTGGCCAGAGCGGAATGCTCTTGGCTCTCTCCGACGTATTCTCTGTTTTCGATAGGAAAGCCTTGTTGAGTAAACATAGGCTTAGGGTCGGCAGGGAAGCCGTGGGTTAGTGTAACAAACAAATACTCGACAGGGAATGACGGTTTGGCGTTCTCTTGGACGTTGGCCCCGTATTCGTTGACTCTGCGGTAGAAGACTTCGGGGATGTATCGTGTACGACTGACGGAACCGTCATCTTCCTCCTCGTCTCGTACAAGCATGACGTTAGGATCAGCGGAAGGTTCAACAATATCCGCGCGAACCATCTCCACAGACTCGTTAGACATCTGATAAGACGAGATAGAGATTTCGCCATCCTCGTTACCAGTGATAATACATGTTACAAAGTTTGAACCAAATATGCCTGTATCGCTCCACTTGGAGGGTTTGGGATATTGCGCTTGTAATCTTGAAGAGAAGCAAATCTCGAGAGAAGACAGGAAGTAGGAGTCGGCATGACGCTTGCAAACCACTGAGCCATCTCCGTTGCCAGAATCGAGCAGATCAGTCCAGATGACACCAACGGGCTCTAGACCACACTGCTTGGCCAACTTGTCGATCTCCTTCTGCGACTCCCATGCATTCATTGTGATGCCGTCAAGCTCGTCCACCTGAGGAGGTTCGTATATGGCCTCTACAACAGCCTTGACACCAAGAGGGACCTCGGTGTACTCAACATATTTGCCATAAAGGTATCCTAGACGCTGAGATCCCGTCTTTCGCCAAGTGTCGATGAAACTGTCGATGATGGAAGGTGAAGAGAACTCGACGTGATCAACCATTCGGAATTGTTGCGGCTGCAGAGAAATGGCGCTGGGCTGGCACTTGGTGCAGATACCCTCAGGCCATGGGGGATGTCCGGAAGGGCAGTCATGCCTGACTCTATGAAAGGGCTCGACCAGAGGAGGGATGTATGAAGCCCCAAGCTCGGGCTTGTTCGTTGCGGCGTTGATCTTTCGTAGATATGAGTGGAAGGATAAGTATTTGATCTTCTTTTCGGCAAGATATTCAGTGTTGAAGGGATCGAGCGGCTGGCAGTAGTCGCACATGCCTTTGGGACCGTGGCGACACATGCGGTTGATGCCCCGAGGAATCTTGCCGTCGAGTCTGTCTAATCGATCGTCCAGGGCAGACTGACGCACCACCTCCCATGGTTTGGCGATCCTCTCGGGTTTGGGGTTTATGGGCAGAACTTCGGTCGGTAGGACAGGCTTTCCGTTGAGCCTTGCAGAGGTGTTCGAAGCTTCGGGAGCATCGTCGCTTGTTTGGTCGATGTGCTGGTAGGTGAGAAAGATGAGGTCGCCGTGCCTATGAGGTTAGCTTATTGACCGCTGTGTCATGAGCGTGCACTAACTTGAGACCAATCTGGCCAACTTTGAAGTTGATGATGTCTCCTAGTCGCTTCGAATCGCCTCCGTTCGGTGCGTTGGACAGGGCTATAGTCTTGGGATCGACGGTCTTGGGAAGTTGATCGAGTAGCTAAACATGGCCGACGTCAGCGGGGACAACGCGAACGAGCATGAGCAAAGGTCATGACAGACCTGCTTCCCTAAATCTCCAAAGGTATCTGTAGCCTCGACGGTCAGGCGGGCCATGCCATCTGGGCCCCGAAGTCGCAGCAACATGGCGTGCGATGTTTCGAAGAGCTGTTGCTGGTGATTGTCTTTAGTGGGGGTTTATATACGTGCTCTTTGTCGTGGATCACGAGCTGTGCGGCGTTGATGCTATTGAAGGATGAGAGTGAGAAAGTCAGAGAGAAAGAATCGTTGAAATATGAGTGCTGAAGGAGAACAAGGGCCTAGAGATCGAAGTTGAACATTAATGAATCAACAGCATTCAATGGAATACAAAAGACGGAAAGATGTAGAGGCAGGTCGGGTAGGTAGCTCAAAGAAGGGTACGTACCTCAAATTAGCACAGCGTCATCTAAGAAGGTGCCTGCAAATGATTATCTAATGGTGGAGTGACGTCCCACGGCAGTCAAGATCCAGGGCCCATCTTGCCTGGGAGGAAGACACCAGCCACAACCTATAGGGCCACATGTCGAAGCGGAAGCGTTATCTGGCCTAAAGTTTACTGCGCCACACCACCAACGAGTTGTACTGTAATCTGTATTCGTGTCGACTAAAGGTTAGTAGTGTTAAACAACCCAAGGTTCGACTCATACAAACTCGCAAAAGTCCCAGTCCACGGCTGGTTTGTCTTCCTTCTCGACACTCTTTTAATATAGCACACAAATAATCGTGTTTTTTTCTTTCATAACCTCTTTTCATCATGCTCGACATCGATTGGAAGGGCCTTGCCCTCCCCTTTGCCTATGTTCTGGTACTCGGCAGCGCACTCATGACATTCTCGACGATCTACCGAAAGCGACAGGCCGGTATGGCTCACCCCTTTGCTCCAGAACTCTAAAGAAGAACGCATTTGAGAAAGAATACTAACAGTTTTCATACAGCCGAGAGCGCCAACCTGGCCCCATGGTTCGGCCCTCATCTCCAGCGCAACGTCTACCTTTCCCTACTGCACCTCGAGGACGACACGGAAAAGGGCCCCAAGGTTCCTGATAGCATTCTGCGTGCCGCCCTGTTGCGCCGCGCCGTAGAGGATATCCGTCGTCTGATCCAGATCAAGTCTGCCAAGCAAGCATGTGGCTCTTTGCTGGCACGGGGTAGTGTGGGCGACGACTTGTGGCAGCGATTCCAGCGCGCCGAGAAGGAGATGGAGGAGGAGTTGAGAGATGTTGTCACAGAGGTACCGCCCCTTTTGCGCAGTCGCGAGATTGTATTCGTCTGGACATGCGGGAAAAAACAGTATGCTAACACTCAACAGGCCAATGCCCTTGCACCCAACTGGGGCCAGTCGATTTTCCAGTCCGCCCATGAGATGACTGCCAATGCTGCTATGCGCGGCTCCATTGAGGAAATTCTCGCCCAGGCCGAGTCAGAGAAGCAGTGGTGGGAGAAGCGCCGCGGACAGATCCAAACAGAGTTCATGAAGGAGCTTGATGGCTCCGAACAGAGCTCTTCTGCAAAGACTACCAGCGAGGATGGCGTTATGGTCGACACTCCTGGAAATAGCCAGAAGGCTGGCAACGTGTAGACGGGTGCATATCTCCGTATGCGGGGCAGTTGTGAGAATAAAGACGTATTTACATATACACAGCTACGAAGCTAATATCTCTGAGTCTTGGCTTGTATAATATTACCACATATCATTTATTTGTACGGCGCACACTCTTGGTGCGTATCGGGAGAATGAGGGGGGAACCAACATATGGTGGCGTTGCGGTTGATTTGAAAACAGTAGCATGGGCTTCTTCTCTATTGATATATGGCTATATTTGACCTTCCTCCGTACTCCTCTGAAAATGCAATGATGCGCGCGCTGGCTAGTTGGCCGTGTAGATAGACTATTGTCTTTGCGATGCGGCCCCCTAGATGCAGACCATACGACGATGGAGACATATGCGAAAACACCTGTAAAACAAGAAACGCCACCAACAGGAAACAGGAAACAAGAAACAAGAAATGACAAGAAGCAGACTACCCACCACCATTAATAATATTAACGCCTTTTACACCCAGGCGGTTTGATGCGTGCTGATTAGGAAAAGTGCTTTCGCCTCCAAAGGTCCTCTTCGGCAGCAAGTCTCGCTTTGCGTGCCTCTGCCAGGATCTCTTCTTCAGTCTTGAGCAGTATAGGTGATTCGCAGCCTCTGAGCCCGATGAACTTGCCCATCTTGCGACGCTTCTCTTCGAGAGGCAGATCGGATCGCCAGTTGACCGGGCAGGGGTATTGGTTTGTCCAAGGGTTGGGTGTCCTTTGGTGGTAGAAGTGAGCCAGCGACTCTAGCTGCTCGTCAGTGAGAAGCCAGAAGTTGAGGACGGTGGTTGGAAATGATGGGTGGACGGCGCCTGTGGTGAGCTGGACGAGAGGTGCCAGAGGTAGGGCCATCTGCTCGAGCTTGCGCTGGAGACTTGGGTTCTTTGCAAGTCGTCGCTGACCGAAAGCCTGGCGGTGCCTTGAAGGGATCTCGCCTCGCATCATTATGGCGGTGGTTATTACGAGCAGGTGGTGATAACGTAGTAGTGGATGGGAGGAGGTAGAGGAGGAGAAAGATTAGAGTTGAGGAGCAAGTAGATAGTTGAGCCTCAAGCTTTTTGTAGGCAACAACCAACAGTAACAACCAGTCTCTTATTTTCTGACGATTGACGTTTCTGATTAGGTATAGACCGACAGCACAAGCTCTTGAGAGTGATCAACGATGAATATGAGTGGTGATGATGGTGAATTGGCTTTGGCTTTGGCGGGGTGAGCTATCAACAACGGCCTTCTCCGTAGAACGAGCAGTGAATGACAGCAGAGACTTTTGTATTTTTGAGTTTTGTAGTCGATTCCTTTGGCTGTAAAAGGGCTTTTCTGCAGAGGCTGGTAGGTTTGTAGTTTAGCCAGAATGGGAAGCGATGGGCTTGGGGATGGAGAGGAGACGTAATGAGCACAGCAGAGCAGAGAAGAAGAGAAAGAGAAGGAGAAAGAGGAATAGAATAAGACGAAGACGAAGAAGAAGAAGAGACAGGGTTGATAGATCATGAACCAGAATAAGACTTCACAACCTTCTGGAGCGAACCCCCGCCCTACTTGTACAGGACGATACTAGAAGCTAGGATCGCGAACAGCCAGTCTTAGTCTTAGGGGAATGGGGAAGGGGGGGGGACTTCTTTGTGACCGAAGCGGTTCACTCATTTTTGGAACATAACTAACTTACTAACTTAGTAACTAACGTACACCCTTTTTTTCTTCCTTCACTCTCTTTCTTCTAGACTTATCTTAGACGAGAAAGCTGTTTCTGGGCAAAGGGGGTCTGTAGAGAGAGAGAGAGAGACTCGAGCTCGATCAAGCTTGGACTTACGGGGGCTTGAACAAGAAAGAAGCCGGCTCCGTCCAAAAAGAGAGACTAAAGTTAGTTGGTCCCAGGCTAGAAAGCAGAAAGGAAGTTTGAGACAAGAGGGTCAAAGAGAGAGAGAGAGAGAGAGAAACACAGAGAGAGACCAAGAACAAACCATGAGCATGGCGTGGAATGTGACTAGGTAAGTTTAGTGGTCGTGACTCAAAAAGAGCCCATCAAGACAATGGCCAATAGTCGGTCAATCAAGTTGAATAGAATAATAAAACTCGAGTTTCTTTCTCTTGTTTCCATTTTTGGTCAATTCATTCATTAATCCTTCTTTCGCTCCTTTGATAGGCCAATCACCCCAAGACTCGATCTCGATATAGCATCCAATCTCTAGCATATCTAAGTTACTACGTATTCATTGTCTTTTGCCATTCACATGATGCTTTGTACCATGCAGTTCCCCTCCGCTCCCGGCGTCTAAAATCCCCTATCCCAAGACCTTTTAGCTGCATGTCTTGGATTCTTCTGCTGCGTTGGCCATAACTAAAGTACTAAACCAACCGTAGTCTGTAACTGCAACCACTCCCAGCCACCTGGTGTCTCACCTGTCTCTCTCGCTGCCTCACTCTGTCTCACACTGACGACACTTCACTTTTCTTTGTGGCCATTGCTTTAACCAATCCCTCGGCTTTAAGAACAAAAAAACCCAACAAAAAAAACCTGTTCTCAGAACTACAAAGAGCCCATCTCGTTCGCTTGTTTGCGCATTACGCGCGCTTGCAGTCTTCAATCTCCAGTCTTTATTAGTCGCCATGTCTCTCTTTTCTCCGAACCCCCATCAACTGACAACCAATGCGATGCAAACGCAAACGCATCCTCTATTAGAGCCACTTCAGCTTGGCAATATGATCCGCTTTCTTCTTGCTCGCTTTGACGAACCCCAAAGCCCTCAATTCTGCCAGTCCACGGTAAAACATAACCAGCGACTTCCGTTCATCTGTTTCCTCGTCGCCCACTAGTGCAGCAAATGCAGCCCACAGATCTGCCACGTTGATGAGGTTTCCAGTCTCTGTATACAGACGATATAAAAGCGCCGTGGCTGGCAATGTCGCCGGCGTACCTTCGCCACCTGGCTTGCAGCATGAGTACGCGAGGTAGTCGTGGGGTCTTGCGAGGCTGCGTTCTAGAACAGATCGTGGCCGAGGCACGAACACGTCCCGTGACGGAGCTCGAGAGTCATATAGCCAGCTTTCTGACACCAAAAGAGAGCTAGGCTTGGGAAATTGAACGTGGGTGACCAACAGCGCGGTTATGTCGTCCACAGCCTGAGTGAGTTGCTTGTCCTCATCTGTAAGCGCAGCAGAGTCGTGGCTCAACTGGACCCTCTGTGCAATGACTGTGGTTCGCGCCACTTTGATCTGTCCACTGTACTTGCTTCGCAGTGTGATGTTGTGCTCTTGCGCTTTTGACTGTAGCTTCTCCAACTTGGTGAGCTGTCTTATTAGCCCATCTCGAAACTCGACGTCTCGTAACCTCGTTCCCGGGCTAAGGAGTAGGTCAACCTCTCCATCTCGCAAAATTGTGACTACTTTACGCAACATGGCCACCAGCTCGCCAATGTCCATATGCCGTACTTTCTCAATGGTTCTCGAGTTCTCGGTGACCGAAACACCCTCATTCATGGCCTCGACATAGGCTCTCGAGAACTCACCATCTTGACCTTCCGCCTCTCTTAGAACGAGCAGTGCGCGCAAAAAAGCCTCGATATGCTCTTGACGGTGCGTAAGGCTGTCTTGAACCTGTGAAGTAAGATACTCGTCGTTTTCAAGTAATCGTTTCGCGTATTCCACATTGTCCAAGTCACCGGTTTCGACTGCTCGTTCAACGTGATTTCTGAACGAGCTTGAATGACGGATAGCTTGGAGGTGCTCAGATTGGAGTTCTGAAGCATGCTCGAGAACACTGAGCGGGTTTGCGTAGAAATGGCACATATAAGCGTACTGTTGCTTGTTAGAAATCATTCGTCCACGTTTTGGCCGGGTAAAATGTACCTTTAGTGACATGTTAAATGTCTGGATACCGGAGACTTGATCACGCTGACGATCTAACATGCTGTGAAGGAGCGACGGGCCCAATAACACGGGAGCATCGGAGGCTGCTACAGCTGTTTTGAAAACGGTCTCCAGAATGGCCGAAGTCTGAATCACATCGAACTGAGCTCCATAAATTTGCTGACACGCAGCCTTGAGAAGTCTTGCTTGAAGTAGCTCGACTGATGTGGCAATGCCAAAGAGCAGTGTAAAAGGAATACGTGGGCGCCAGGAGCTGGACACTTAGTTAGCAGGCTGGTTGGATCCAAAGGGAGAGATGACTTACTTGAAGAGAATAAGTAGGTCTGACAACAGACTGCTATCAAAGCCTTCACTGTCCTGGAAAGCAACAAAGACATGCTCGCAATTCTGGGGTTTGATAAATGCGTGCAGAGCCTCTAGGTCGTAGTCAAGGTACCGTCGTCCCTGAACCGTGTGAGAATTGCAATCCAACCATATCGAAAGACTCAGAAAACTAACCTCTCGCCCATCTTCCATTTCAAGGTCGTCGTCCTCGTCGTTGGAAACCTTGGCCGTTACATCCCGGATAATCTTCTTCAACGTTGCCTTCAGTGTCGTGGCTTCTGACGACCGTAGACCAACAAACTTGCTCAATGTCGTTTGTTGGAGCGTCTCTGATAGTTGCTGGAAAAGAAGGTCTTGCGATGCGATGTTGGGTCCTGTGATGATGAACGCTGAAGGGATTCTATCCCCACTGTACGAGAATTAGGGGTTGTCCAGCATATATAGATATATATCAGGGGTGGCTGGGTTCTTACGAATCTGTTACAGCTGCTTTAATGAATTCGCTGACTTCATGGAGAGTTTCCAAGTTTGAAGTTTTTAGGATCCCCTAAGTTTTGTGAGTAACAATTCGAGTGAAGGGGTCTCATTCACTCACCTCAATACGTTCATCAATCTTGGCCCACCTCTCCTGAAATAACGTCTCCCTTAGCTGGACGAATTCAGGTTTCTCGGCACCATTGAGTAGCGGCACAAAAGATGACAAGTCCTTGATGGATTCCGCGCCATCTTGAGCTTTTTTCGATACTCTTCTTCGCTTGGCAGGATTCTGGCGTGTCCCGTCATCTTCAGGGTCAAAGATGTAGGCGACCTATTCGCTGTGTTAATCAACAGGGGGCAGAACCATGGGAACAGTGTCATATGTTACCTGGTGGTCCTCTTGGGTGTACGTCTCCTGTTTGAGCTCTTCACGTGCCATTTTCAAAGTCTTTATGATGCAGGAGATACAAGGGTCTTGGGGATGAGGTTCCTAAAGCTCGGATACAAGTTCTAACGTTAGGTCAACGCGTTTTGAGACGGTAGACGTGTTTAGTAACACTGTATCACGCACTGTATCCTAACGACCAGCTACCTATATAGTACACCATTCACTACCTACCGACCTACCTACCTACCTTAGTACACTCTGTAGGTGCTTGCTTCAATGGACATCAACCACAGACTCAAGAGAACAAGGAGAAGCAAGTATGTGTACGATCAATTATTCGAGAAATGCATGAGTTCATCCTCTCAAATACATCTAATTCTTCGTCCCGTTCATGATCTGTATGCTGTTGCTCGCCAAATCCACTTTCTCATACGCCTCCTCGAAAAGCATCTCATTCTTTGAGCTTCACCTCCATGACCCCTCCCAGTTTGTCCATGCGCATGAGATCTCCTTGTTCCCTCAGGCCCAGGAGAGCCCACGTTGGACGACCGTCTCCCGGTCCAATATCGTTGTTTTTTGCCCTTTGTACAATCCCGAAAAATAGTTATTGCTGGCCTCCGTCCCTGACGTGCCCATTATGACTGACTCGGGCGAGTCGTGACGCACCTCTGCCACCTGATTTGGCAGATATTCATACAGATACCGGAAAGACGCGACGAAGTCACTTTTGCCATTGCTTAAGAAAAAAAAATAGCAGTAGAAATAGCAAAAGAAACGGAAAAGACCAGAACTGGTAAACCATAACCCTGACGCCATGAAAGAATTTGTTCTAAATCACCATGAGCCGAACCGCATTACGAGGTAGCAAGTCTAGGCCGTGGCTTCAACGGGCTCAGAAGGGGCGACAGCCTTGATCTCTGTTAGCTGGACTCTTCCTGAGCGTCACAGTTAGCACTTACGTCGTCCTTCTTTTCCTCGGGAGCTGATGCTTGTGGTGTCTCCAGGATCTTCTCTTCTTCCTCAGTCTTCTCGCCCTCCTCGGTTTTCTCGGCCTTGGATTCGTCGGCCTTAGAGGTCTCAGACTTGGGCTCTTCGGTGTTCTCTTTGCCACTGTCATCCTGCTTGTCATCTGCCTTGGCATCCGACTTGCCATTCACGCCGTTGGTGGCCTCGGTAGCAGGGGCTGCGGTCTCGGTGGCCAGCAGCTCATTCCACTTGTCAAGAAGAACTTGCGAACGATCCTTGAAATGAAATTCGTCCTCACGAGGAATTGACTCCAACTTCAGGATAGCTTTGAGGACTTTGTTGATCTTGGTCGCACGAATGATGGACACCTCGAGGTCCTTGAGGTTCTCTAGCATAGTGACGTACTCGGACATTTGCTCCATCTCAGATTCCTGGGGTTGTTGATCCCTTGTGAGAAGCCCTCGTTGAAGCTTGTGGCGAAGATACAAGACTTCTTTCTAATAAAGGGTTAGCAATGCATGGCATTATTCTACTACTGGTATATCTCACCTGCTTGTGGTGTCGTCGCTCCTCAGGGGTCATCTTAGCTTTCTTGGCCCCCTCGGTCTTCTTGTCGGCAGACTTCTTAACCTTGACCTTAGCTTTGGCTGCAGATTCTTCCTTGGCCTTGGGAGTGCCATTTGCCTTGGGGGTTGAGGTGTTAAGCTTGATCTTAGGCTTCTTAACTGAATCAGGTCGCTGTGGTGTCTAAAATTCCAATTGTCAATACTGTGAACCACGAACCACGAGGTGGGGTTGCTCACGCTCACGTCATCCTCAGCTTTACGCTTCTTGGCCTTTGGCTTTTCCGCAGTAGCATCATCAATATCCTCCATGTCGACATCTTCGTCGGCAGCCTTGGCCTTGCCCTTCTTGGACTTCTTGGGGGTCGCGGCAGCCTGTTGCTTAGCAAGCAGCTCGTCTTGGAACTGCTTAAGCACATCTTTGTAGTGTTCGAGAGAATTGCTTTCGGCCGCGAGTAAGAATGCCTCTTTGAGGTCCTTACGCATCTTCTCAGTGATGGTCTCTTCAGCCTTCTGTGGAGGAAGCTCTGTAAGTAGGGTATTAGGCACCCAGCCGCTGTAATCGGGTCAGCGAGTGTGCGAAGAACACCATATACAACAACTTACAATTCGTTTGTGTGAAGGTACATAACGGGGAAAGTTCTGTCGTTGACACGTTTGCCACCATCGGCATATGCCTCGGTGTAGGAGCCATCAGGCCGTGCAGCAGCAACAGGGCGGCTATCGACCAGCGCTTGAGGCAGCATTGTCTCGTCACAGATAATGGCGGGCCAGGCAGGGAATCCTTTGAGCTTGACCAAGAAATGGTCTCCAGGCTTGGCATCCAAGTGCGTGAGACGCGCCTTGGAAGCCTTCTTGCTCAGGCTCTTGCGGGTGGCACCACCAGTCGACTTGCGGCGGTTGTTTTTCCCCTTTGCTGAAGGAGTCTCAGCAGCAGTGTTTTCAGCTGCTGTCTCACCATCGACAGATGGAGCGGAGTTTTCGGCCTTGGTTTCCTCAGCAGCCGAGGTCTCAGGCGCGTCCTTCATTTCGGTGTCGGCGCTGTCGTCAACGGGTTTCGAATCCTCCTTTGATGCTTCGGTCGCGTCTTTGTCTTCGGTGGGTTTCTCTACGTTTCCACTTTCCTTAGTATCTGTTGAAGCGAAATGGTCAGCACGGGTCTGACAAAGGGAAGGACGCGCCGAGGAGATGGAGCACGCGAGAAATCGGGGCGCGATTTCAAGGACACTGCAACCCAGTGCGCAACAGACGCAAAATGCATCTTAATCATGACTTACCTTGAGCGACCTTTGTATCCTCCTTAGATGCCTCGCCCTCGGTCTTGGCGGCGTCGTCTCCGGTTGATGATTGCTCCGCAGGCTTCTCAGTAGCAGGTGCTTCCTGCGCATCAGGGGCGGGTGCCTCAACTTCAGGCTTCTCGGTGAGCTGGTCGGCCATTGCGACAATGGTGATGGTATTTCGCTGGTCACAAATCACAAAAGCCAAAAGTGGAATGCCAGCTCGCAAAAGATGGGCGAACGCGTAGCTGGTGGTGTATTGCGCGCGTCGATGGAGCGCAAGATTCGTAGCGCGATGGTGTTGTTATGTTAGAGATTGAAAGCGCAATTGATGCTGATATGCGCCTCTTCGAATGGTGCTGGGATGTTGGGGGGTGACGAAAGAAAAAAACGCTGGTGCGAGTTGATGGGCTGGGCCTGAGCAAGAGCAAGAGCAAGAGCAAGAGCAAGGGAAGCACTTTCAAACGTCACCAAGAGATATTGGGGTCACGTGATGCGTGTGAATGGCCGGCAGCGGCGTCATCAGCCATGGGCTATGGTTATGGCACCCCCCCCCCCCCCCCCCCCCAGGTCTCCCTCTCACTCTCACACGCAACAACATCAAAGGCCCAGCGCGTACTCCGTAGCCGACGCTGATTCGACGCCTTGGTATACGAGATCAACCGTAAGACGCGTCCGTAGTCTCATTTCTCAGCATCTTGGCCCTCCTCCTACTACTCCTCCTCACACCGGCAATTGTCACGTCGTAGGTCTAACCGTAGATAGACGCGTTTGGCGTTGTGAACACTTGATCGCACCCCCATCGCGCCTCTTTAACTCGTCTTGCGCCATTGAGCATCCACACAACTCAGCTTCAGCCGGTGAAACTCATCTCATAGAGCACATCTCAGTCACATATAACATCCCATGTCATCGTCCTAGTGGTAATATTCGAATATTATCTCCCTAAATTCGCATTCGTAGTCTGTAATATTGTACAAAGCCATCACTGGCAATCGCGGTGGTAATTGGAGCGAGCTTCGAGCTTCTACCCCTCGTCTTCGTCCTCGTCCTCGTCCTCTTCATCGTCATCCACGTCCATGCCCTCGGCTGCTGTAACCGAAAACTCCCGCTCCTGGTCCACTCCGACATAGCTATCACTCATTAAGAACAGCTTCAGGTTATGCTCACCCGGTGATGGTACAGTGTACTCGAGGCGAACGTTGAGTTCCCGACCGATTGTCACTCGCTTGATCGCCAAGAGACTCTTGGTCTTTTCATCACCAACAACCAACCACCAATTCTCCATCTTCTTGGAGGGGTAGAATGGCGCATGTACGGTAGAGTCATACTCGCCGTCTTCCTCCTCCAAGTTGCGAGCAATCTTAATGTTCAGGTAGGCTGGTTCACCTGCCCTAATCTCATCCTCGTCCAGGACCTCGTGCTCAAGCTCCAGGTCGGGGTACTTGTCGTTTGTAAAGTTGGCAGCCTCAGCCAGCTGCTTTTGTGACAGACCAAGTCGCTTAACAAGCTTGTTGTAATCGGCATTCTCGTCCGGATTCATGGCCTCCATGAAATCGAAGATGTCCTTGATTCTGCAAAGAAAGTTAGCTCGCGGTTCAATACCCAAATCATAGCTTGTTACATACCCAAACTCATTAGCCACCTTGACAACCTCCGTCGAGAAGTGAGGAATTTGTTTAAGGGGGCTATCTCGATCCCACATGCCTTGCACAATCATCTGTGACATCTCCATAGCGCTCATGGCGTTGAGGTGGCCATCTGAAGACAGGATGTCAACCATGGCACTGAGAAGACTCAGAACCTTGGATAGCAGGATCTCCTGATCCTTTGCCAGATCAATTGGCAACTGCATGCGAGAGAAATGCGCCTGAAGCAGGACGAAAGATTTGAAGTGAGGCGATTCGTAAACAACTTCAGACATCTTGACAGGGACTCTGTCATAGATGCGTCGCAACAGACCATCCTCATGACGTCGGATCTGGATCGTCTCAAATTCGGTAGCCGAAGTGACAATTTCCATGATACCCTTAAGCTTTGTACGGACACTCAATGAGAGCAAGAACGTCTGCATGGTAATGTAGGAAATGTTGTAGTAGGCGGCGATCATGGCAGCATTCTGAGGTGCCACAGATCCATCCTCCTCGTCAAAGTCAATGATCTTCGATTCGCTGAGCTCACGCAGAGTCGTCTCAACCAAGTCAGACATGTAATTGCTTAGACCCTCATGCGTTGTGCTTGTCAAGCTGTAATAGCTGGGGTTAGCAAGTAGTCTGCGGTAAAAGTAGGTAAAAGTGGTCCAGTTGATCGCATCGTCACCCGACTCAATCATCTTGGTGCTAATCTCCGTCACGAACACATCGTGCAAGTAGTTGTGTAGATGCGACTCGACGGGAAGAGCCTCGTTGAGGAACTTCTTGTAGTACTCGCGCTTCACTTGGGGCAGCATGAGAACACCACGGCCGCGACCATCCTTAGACGGGCGAAGAGCCTTGCCAAACATGTGCAGCACCTCGCTAAGAGGATAATCGACATATCTATGCTCTCGGCCCTCGAAGTATTGCGTACCCATGACAATCACCAAATGAGCAGTGCTGTTTAGCTCCCAGCACACATCCCGAGAGGCAACAAGTACTTGAATAGCACCGTTATCATACAGATGCTTGACAATTCGCTTATCACTTTGGCTAAGAGCCTCATGGTAATAACCAACACCATGCGAGAGAGCCTCGGCGAGTGCCTCCTCATTGATACGCTCAAGCAAAGGTTGCATTTGATCCACCTCGGCATGAAGGAAACGGTCCTCATCATCGTCGGCGAAGGCCGCAGCCAAGAGATCCCGAGCAGTTGCTCGAGTTTGTTTACGGCTGGGCACGAAGATCATGGCAGGCTTGTCAGGAGACATTTGTGTGATGGCCACATAGGTGGGTTTGGCCATTGCCAACATGAGAGATGGGAAATGGGTGTTGGTGAATGACTGAAGGTGAAGCTCCAGGGGCACTGGTCGGACATGGGGACTGAAGTTGTAGATATCATGCTTCTTTGCGTCGATCCATTCACCAATATCCCGGGCATTCGCTAGCGAGACACTCAATGCAACAATTCGCAGGGGCAACTCGGTCTGAGTACGAATGTAGTGCATACGAGAGACGATCGTCTCATACACGTAACCTTGCGAGCCGCCGAGAAGGTGGACTTCATCAGCAATGAAGAGCTCAACTGTCTGAACGTTCTTGCGGCGCTTCCATTGTCTAGACAATACATCCCATTGAGTTGGTGTTGCTAAGATCAAATCACCCTTCTCGAGAAGCTTAAGATCAGTTGCTGTCTCGCCAGTAAGCTTTACAATCTCCTTGCCACCGTTAAGGTGGCCGAGCCTCTTCTGCCAATCTTGGAGACGAGAGTCGACAAGCTCTTGGAAGGGAGCAATGTACACGGCTCGGCCAACCTCGCCCTTGGTCCAGTGTCTTAGAAGAGCAAACTCAGCGCATACAGTCTTGCCGCTGCCTGTGGGAGCTCCGATGAACACATTCTGATCCGTCTTGTAGAGCGAGTTGAATGTTTGTGTTTGGATCCGATTGAACTGCTTCCATGATGGGTAGAGGTCAACGTAGCTCGACACCTTGAGAGCAGAAACAGGAAGAGGTTGAAGCTCGAGAAGTTCTGTGTGAGGAGGGAACTTCTCGGGCAAGATCAGCTTGTGGAAAGGAACAGGAAGTCTGGTCTCAGCATGCATCCATCGATCAGAGACAACAGAGACGAAATAGTTAGGGGGCATAGGATCTGTTATAGGAACCGTAAAGTCCACAATGTGCTCGTTTTGCTCCGACTGGGCGTATTCCTTGCGCAGCAAAAAGGTGTCGTGAAAAAGAATATCTTCTCCATCACAATCTTCGACCAGAATCCAGAAGCTTTCTGCAGCACCATGAATAGAATCATCCCATTCAAAGTTGGGAGTGATGCTGAGCTCAACACGCAACATCGATCTGGTCATGGGTTGAACTTGAGCCTGAACCTCGACTCGAGGGAACTTGGCTACCAAGCCACAAACAGTTCGGCCTTCTCGGGGCAGACCAAGAAGCTCGCCCATGCGGGGAGGATCCAAATCAAAATAGCTACTCCAAGACACATCGATTCTTTCAGCCTTTTGAACAACACTCTTAGGGCAGGTGGGAAACTGCCGCAGAGGAGACATGGTTGGCCACATGCGCTTCTCAGCCATCTTGCAGAGGTCCAAGGCAGTCTTGGCGACACTAGCCCAACCCTTCTTCATCGCAATCTCAAAGATGGCACGCAGGATACGGCCAGCAGATTGTGTTACATATACCATATCGGCCATCAAAGCCAGGCCCTCGAGCTTAAGGCGTGAGATGTACGCTTGCAAAAGCACGTTGATTTTGGCATGAGGCTCCTCAATGCTCTCCTTGACAGGAATCGGCACTCGGCCCAGTAGCTTAGCCAACTCAAGCTTTTCGTCCTGGCGAACAGGAATAAACTTGAATTCGGCACTCAGAGAAAAGACGCGGAAGAGCTCAATAGTGGTGATAGAAGGTTGAATGAGGTTGTTGTAAGTCTCCATAGAACCAAAGGTAATGTAGTAGTGAGAAGCGATTCGTCCAAGCTCTGTAGACTGAAGCTTTCCGGTCTTCTCGTCGTACTTGATAAGATTTGACTTCCGCAAAACCATAGCGGCGGAATGAATCAGGTCAACACGTTTTTGCTCCAGAGCTTCATCGTCCTCATATTCTGCGCCAACCTGGTAAAGACCAGGGGAGCGGAGCATTCTGACGAAAAGATATGTATAGCCAAGCCACTCAACACCCTCATCACGGGTTCTGACATTACCAAGCACAACTTCAGCATTCAAGTTGTCCACCAGCTTGCTTACAAACTGACTTTCGATTGGCAGCTGCTGATTTAGAAGTGAGAGATAGTACTGCATCTCGCTCTGTGTTGTGATGATGATACCTTCTCCGTAAGTGTCGTACTGAGGTCGACCGGCACGTCCAAGCATCTGGAGGACATCCTGAGGACTGAGCTCAACCCAGCTACCCTTTTCGGGCGAATAAACTTGGGTACCCTTGATAATGACTGTATGGGCAGGCAAGTTCACACCCCAGGCCAGCGTAGCTGTACAAACCAAGACTTGGATAGCACCACGGGCAAAAAGGTCCTCGACATCTGTCCTGTCAACTCGGCTCATACCGGCATGATGAATACCGAAACCGTAAGGCAGAATGTCTTTGAGGTCCTGGTCAGTCGCCATGTCAGATGCTTCTCTAAGGACTTCACGACTACCAGCATCATGACGAAGGATCTGGTGAATCGTGTCTGACTCAACAGCCTTGTCTCGAATGTAGCGGGCAGTCTTGGCGGTCTCCTTTCGAGAGTGCACGAAAATAAGCATCTGGTTGCGGTTTGTTCCCACATGCTCAATAACCTTGTTGTAGCAAACATCATTCATAGTCTTTAGTTGCTTGATGGCTTTACGGTCAGTGACACCAACAAACTCCTGTCGCAAAGGGCAGGGTCTGTAGGAGCCATCAAAGTGGAAGAGGCCCTTCTTCGTGTCCACGCGCAAGAAGCTCGCAACGTCTTTGTAGTTGGGAAGTGTGGCAGACAAACCAAGGATTCGAACTGGCTCGCCAGTCTGTTCGGTCTTGCGGATAGTTCGGCTGACAATACTTTCCAGCACAGGACCGCGATCGTCGTGAAGCAAATGGATTTCGTCAATAATGATTAGGCGCACCATGTTGGTGTAGGTCAAGTCGTTGGACTTTCTCGTGATGACATCCCACTTCTCAGGTGTAGTGACGATAATCTGTGTCTCGGCAATTTGCTGCTTGGTAAGCTGACGATCGCCCGTCAACTCTGCAACACGAATACCATATGGCTCAAGTCTGTTGCCCAGGTTGCCGACCTGTTCCTGGACAAGCGCCTTGAGGGGAGCGATACAGACGATCTTGAAAGCATCGAGATCAATATCGCCGGTCTCTGGATTGCGATGCTTTCCAATCTCTCGAAGAATCGTGAGCATACCCACGTTCGTCTTTCCACTACCAGTAGGAGCACAAACAAGCATGTTTCCATCGTCGTTAAATGCTGAGGGGTAACACTTTGACTGGATCTTGTTCAATGACTGATTCTTACTGAAAGGGGTTCGTGCCCACTCAGGCATGTCGGTAATGGGCATCAAAACATCGCCAGGTTCATTACGCTTCTTGGGTGTAGGAATGTGAATTTCCTCATAACCCTTAAAAGTTCTCTTTGTTGAGCCTTCCGGCAGCCGGACCTTGGGGTTTGTCATAAGATGATTTCCTTGATCGAAAACCAGGTTGTCGAGGTTGATGAGCTTTCGAGGCTGGAGTCCACCAATAAGTTGACCATCAGCACGTTCAGTCTTGGGCCCGTCGGCAGTAAAAGAAGCCGGAACATCAATGTCCATCTTGATGTCCATCTTTCCCTTCTTGGCATCAGCGGTGTCCTTGCCCTTGAGCTCATTGAGGATCCAATGGAGACCTTCCGAGCCCATCTCTCGCTCGACATCAGCGCGTTGCTCAGCAGTTTCCGTTCGTGCCAATTTTGTAAGCCAGAAGACCTTCTCCCTGTTCTCGACTAACTTTTGTACTAGTTCGTGATGCTCGAAGTCAAAAAGCTCCATGAGGTCGTTCTCAACTTCACGCAAAGACTTCTCCTCACCATCATCACCTGGTTCTCCAGACAGGATTTTGAGTGCCTCCTTTGTTTTGTCGGTTTGCTCGTGAGCATCGGGATATAAAGCTCCAATCTGACGCTGTAACCAGAACGCATCGATGTCCCGGGCGGGTACGCTGTGCTTTTCTTTTTCATCCCGTTTACCTCCTGAGGGCGCTGAGTCGAGGATCATCTCATCCCCAACATCGGCAACAGCATCTTCCTCCTTGCCCTCGGCACTCTGTTCCTTCTCTTCCTCCTCCTCTTCATCCTCAGACGACTCATCGCGGACCTCATGAACGATCCCATCCCCTTCATCCTCATCGTCTTCATCGAAAGCAACTGCGACACCTTGGCGTTCGTCTATTTCAGCATCGTCACCATCGGCGCCTCCCATAGCAACGTCGTCGTCGTCGTCCTGGGCGTCGTAGTCTGTAATCTTCTTGCCGAGATTCACAAGCTCATTAAATTGCTTGGGGTTTAGTGTTACTCCCAAGATGTCGTCAATTTCTCTCTTCTTATCCAAATCCTTCAAATCGTCGTCCTTCAGGTATTCCAAAGCAGCATCCGCCGCGCTGCGCACAACCTCATGTGGTACATCGCCAAGGTTGTGGGCTACTATAGTGATAATGAGGTCGAAAGTCGCTCGCGTCGCTGCGGTTCGGGGTCGGTATGTGATGCCCTCCACCAAGAGGTCGTTGGCGCCAAGAACACCGGTCGATTGGGGCGCCTCCGCCTTTCGTCTGCGCTGTTCTCGTGCTAGGATATCCTCCCCTTCTCTTAGGCTGCCTCGCTCGATATCAGGAGGTCCGGGTTGCTTCTTTTGTTTCGGCGCGTCGTCGCGTGCGACTCGAGCACCCATATCTCGAATACTCAAGCGCCCAGCCAGCGACTCTGGATCACCCGTGGCTTCATCGGTTCGTCTTGTGACAAATCGACGGTCGGCCTGGAGGACCAGGTTCGACATCGCCGAGTACTTGTACTGCGACACATCTCGATTTCCGTCGGCCATGGTGGCTAGATTATTATGTTGTTATTAGGAGGACGTCGATGCTCTCGACAAAGCCTGGGGGCGCTAGGCTTTTAAATAATCATGAGTTTGCCACCAACGCGACCAAATGAAGTAATTAGCCGCTGCCTAGGTCTCTTTAAGTTCTGCGATTGATGCGCAGTTGTTGAAATTTGGTTGTAATCGTCACTTAGTTGGAGAGTTCAAGTCGCGATCGTAAATTTCAGATCTCAGCCTAGCAGGATATTGCGCTAGACCAGCTTCGGATAGGAGCATGGAGCTTACAGCGCGTTTGTGGCGCGGTTGCAAATGTGGCTGAACCTCTAAGTAATGCATCGTCACGCAGTGCTTTCGTTCCGAGGTGAAATCATTATAACGGATATAGAAGAGTTTATAGTTAAATACGTAAACATCTTTCTACATATTGGCATCTCATATTTCTTATAAGTCTTGCGTGTTCAATTGGGCCGTTACGAGATGATGGAAGCGTACACTAGCCACACTCAATTAATCAAAGCTGCTGAATTTCGTGTATTTACTTTACGCTGGGACCGCAGCAACCAGCCAAATTTAGAGACCCTTTCACCGACAAACAAATGATTCACAATGATAAATCCTTCTGAGACCATTGAAGCATTTCAGAAAACGCTTGATCCATATATCAAGCCACGCGAGCAAGTCAACTATATTCGGCGTGTGTTAGCACTACATCTTGGAACATGCTCTCATGACGGCCCAATCAAGCAGCCAGTGTCGCTGGCTGATCCGGCGCGTGAAGTAACTCCAGATCCAAATTCAAAAGGAATCTACAGAGAATACATCGAAGCTCTAAAAGCCAATGGCGATGCGCGTCGGAAATATGAAGATATCGCACAATCAAATATTGCCTCCTCGACTCCAGCCCAAGATACATCGTCCAGCAACGAGCTATTGGAAGAACGGATATCGCTTCTAAAGCTTCAAGCTAAGTCGAACCGACTATCAGCTGTCCAGGGTCATCTCGATTCTCTTATGCAGAAACCTGCCGCTGCACCTGAATATCTGGATCCCGAGGATGTCTTTCACGAAGCCAAGAGTCGGCCGAGCGTCCCAAAAGAAGTGGTCAATAGCTTAGTAGCACAGCAGAGCGTTCAGAAGACCGACTTGACAGAGCAAGTTGCTCAACTCGAAAAGACTGTCTTAAGAGCGAAACTTCTCCTACGGCGAGAAGAACAACTGCTCCGTGAAACGAGGACGAATGCTCAAAGCATACCCGATGTTATTAGCAACGGCATCAGGCTACATGCTCTGAATACAACACGGAATGAGCTTATTAACTGGATTGAAACTGAACTGAGCAAGGCTTCAGGGGACGAAGAAGGAGATGAGAGCGGTTCTAAGAGCCACAGCCAATCAACAGCGGATCAGGCCACAATAAACACCCTGCTCAACAACATAAAAGAGAAGTACGCCAAATACCTTGCAACCAGGCGGTCTCTTCTTGCCTCTGTTGCCGAAAGATCCGATTTCTCTGCAGCTCCTGTTTTGGCGCCAACCGCCACCAAGCAGCAGGCTGGGGAACCAGAGCCTGCATCCAGCACATATCTCCTTACACCATATATCGAGACACTTCTCGCGCTATCCAAAAAACAAAGGGTCATGATATCACAAAAGTCACATGTCAACGCGACCCTCGGCAAGGAAGTCAAGAGCAACTGTCAGTCACTTAGTCATCTGGAAGAAGAAAGCCAGCTGCTCCCCTCATACTCTGCGGCACCAACATCACGAAGACGGTCGGTTCTAGGAGAGTTCCTCGGCTCAGAAGAACGGCCAGGATTGACGGGCAAAGTACAACCCTGGGTTTTAGCTGCAGATTCGGCAAAGATTTCCACACTCGAAAATGTGGCAGAGCAGGTCGAAGGCGGGCAACTTGCGTTAGAGAATTCTATGCAGACTTTGCAAGAAATCGACCAGCTTCTAGGACAGGGCGAAGTGACACATGAAAATGAGGCTCAGGCTGATACCACAGAAGATTTCTGGATGGAAGCTGGCCCTAAGTCGCCAACCAAGGCGAGAAAACATACACAGAAGAGCAAAGAAGCGGAGCAGTCGAAAGACGCATGGTCTAGCTTACATGGTAACCTTGGATTGATCGGCCAGGAAGACACTGTTTAGGATTAAAGTTATATAACGTCAAGTACAATAATGTCTGGTAGTATAGAACCAGTTCAAACGCCAATCCATATCTAACCACAACTCCGTTCTTCGTGCTGGATTTAACGCCTTACGAGCTCATTTTTTCGCCATAATAGCCGATATTCTTACTGACAGATCGAGGATAGACAGGTGCTCGTCAGCTCCATCGACTAATCGTTTGTCGATCTCTGAAAAGACCAAGACAATCTTGTTCTTCTGGACATCGGGAATTGTCTCATCGTAGGTCAAAGCTTGGTAAAGCTGCAAGATGTTAATAGGTGCCTGGGTCGAGACGATCAACAAACTTACCTGTCCAACGACTTGTCCCGCGCTCCATCCATCAGCAACTAATTTCTCAATGACATCAGAAATTTCCTGGAACGATGATCCCGAGCTCTTTGGACGTATCGCTTTGACAAGATCATCAATGGTACTGGTCGGGATAACACCAGCAATGTCCTCGACAATCTTAACGGTAACCGCCTTCTTATCGACATCCATCGCCTCTTCGCCGTCCGTCTCCTTTTCGGCGCTGGCGCCAACAAGCCTGGCGGCACTTTGCAGGTAGGTAATAGCCTTTCGAAGATCACCCTCACTGCACTTGATGAGTGCATCGACGGCACCATCTCCAAGTGGCACGCCCTCCTTCTCTGCAATTTCCTCCAGTCGTTTCTTTGCATTACTCTGATCGAGACTCTTGAATCGGAATTTACTGCATCGACTAGCAAGCGGATCGATAATTCGAGTGACGTAGTTGCAAATCAGACAGAAACGGGTGATCTTGCTGTATGTCTCCATCGTTCGTCGCAGCGCACTTTGGGCGTCTTGTGTCATGGAATCGGCCTCGTCGAGAATGATGATCTTGAACGGAGGGCAAGGGTACTTGTCCTTGTATCCCGGAGCCGCATTGGTCAATTGCATTCGCGCAAAGTTCTTGACCTTTTCTCGGACAATGGAGATACCACGCTCGTCGGAGGCGTTGAGCTCGAGGACTCTCGATTTGATCATTTCGGGGCCATAAAGTTCTTTGGCCAGTGCGAGGACTGTCGAAGTTTTGCCTGTACCGGGAGGCCCGTAGAACAACATGTGAGGAAGCTAGAGAGAATCAGTATTGAGGAGTCTTGATGGTGGAGCGAGATGATCGCACGTTAGAAGATTGAAGTGTCCTTTGGAGCACGTCGACAGTGTGGTCCTGGGCGGTAACATCGCTCAGTGTCTTTGGTCGACTGCAGATGGTCAGCTTTGAGGTTCAGCTTCTGTCCTGAGATTAACATACTACTTCTCGACCCAGGGTTGGGTTCGAGCATTAGCAGGCTTATCCTGTTTTTGGTCGGCATTGCCATTGGCAGCTGCTGCAGCCTTTCTGGCTTTGAGGTCGAAGAAGCTGGCCATCTCGATTTATGTTTTTGCTCGAGTTTCAAGTCGTACGTGATAGGCGTTCAATAGCAAAATGGGCCTGGAGTCATTGGGGTGTGCTGAATGGAGATATCAAATTCACTAATTGATGGGAAGCTTAGGAAAATCAATTTACGCGTAAGGAAACGCGCAGCGCGTCACTAATGGCAACCGCTAGGTTGCAGTACCTCAACCCCGCGGTGATCCCGTTAGCTGGCCCCACTCCTTCACAGTATCGGGTAGGCAGACAGGCTTAATTGTCCGGTTCAAGAGCATGTAAAAGAGATTTATACTTGAATTACCAGGCAACTGGTTATCAGTTTGCCATTCGTACCTTGAATATTATATCAGATACTCTTTAGTAACCTACTGATATTACTGGTTGGTTGTTCAGGTACCCAAGGGTGATATTGTTAAAACGGAAAACAACGGTTTGAACATGTACGCATCAGTTACATTGCTGAAGCATGTTTGTCACTGGGTTTGAACCAACGACGATACACTGGAATTTCCCATTTTTGTGCAATGATAATTCGATATCTCCAATGACAATATTGTGAGCGAAGAAGACGAAAAAGGCCATAGCATTGCCAGCAAATATCACTAATTGAAATTGGAGTATAGGAGACATCCATACAGAAAACCCCAAAGAGAAGGTTATTCAGAGCCAATGTATGTTTCGTGGCTGAAACAGTAAATGACAACTCTATAAAAATAAAAATAAAATGGAATAAAGGCTTAATGAAAAGCAATTAACTGTCTTGCTGAGTCCTCATTGCGTAGTAGTGAATGGTTGATGCACCTATCCTGTATATGCAGGATCCCCAGTTCCTCATTGTTAAAGAGGATTCCAGGCTTGATGAATAACAAGCAAGAATACCACGATGTTTACAAGACAAAGGAATGAATACATATATAAAATCTAGCAATAACTACTACCCACCTACGTACTGATGCATCTATAGTGATTATGATATTGGATGTCACTGATCGCATTAGGTACTAACTCAGGTAGTGGTGAAGTTGTAGCTGCCTGCCCCAAAGAAGCTGCTGCCTCCCCACTTTCCTTCCGCGCTCGGCTTAAACGATACCTACGTGCCTATAGTACTCATCCCACCACGCAACTACAACATCCACACTCACCTCACTCTATCAAAGACTTAACACCATCAGCCCTAACTCAGATTTTGATCGCGATCTGTCCATGTGCGTCGTTATTGGCAATAAAATCTCACTTCTAGATACCAATATCCGAACTGCAACGCACGAGGCGCCATGGACCAGTCCATTATCCGCATCTCCAAGGTAGGCTGCCCCGCATCCGCCTGCACTCCCACCATCCCTTTGTTCACCATTTCAGCCTCAAGATAAGACACTAATATTATAACAAGGAGCTTGGCGAAATTCAGAAAAACTGCGATTTGTGTATGCCACCCTCACATTAGCATATAATTCCATCCAGAAGAATCACCAGCTGACACACTATGATATCATGTTATAGCACTCGCCGTGGCCTGCCGCGACATCGATGTTCGTAATGTGAAGGCTTTAATCGTGGGCCCTCACGAGACCCCGTACGAATTTGGGTTCTTTGAGGTTAGCATGAGCCCGTTTGCTTACTCTGGCGATGCAACCGACTGACTTGGCATGATAGTTCGCCATTCGGTTTCACAAAGGTTGATTCCCCCCTTCCAAGACAAAGCTTAGTCTTATTCTCGGTGACAGATTATCCATCCAAATCCCCGAGTGTAGTTTGTGTCACAACAAATGGAGGACGTTGTCGCTTCAACCCAAATGTGTACAGTAATGGGAAAGTCTGCCTGTAAGTCATCTCAGGTCACTTACTGTTGATGGTTTAAACTAAAGTTCTTAGATCTATTTTAGGGTATTGGAAACTGCACCATATACCTGGACAACGAACTGACCAAGATTAGTACATGGCGTGGAGAGCGCGGAGAGGAGTGGTCTTCAGCTCAAGGACTGGAATCAATCCTGCTGTCCATACAAAGTCTTCTTTCTTCCAATCCTTACGAAAACGAACCAGGGTTTGAAGATGCCCATGAGGAATTCGACAAAAAAGCCCAGAAGGATTACGTCCAAAAGGTTCGTGACTGCATACTACCATGTAAACCAACTGTCTGACTTGCTAGATTCGTCACGAGACATTGCGTATCAGTGTCATCCAACGCCTGGAAGGCTATCTTGGACTCACCGCTAGTGGCTCCCAGCAGTCAAATGCATCGGCAGTGAGTGATATGGAGGATGAGGATATCGACGAGTCTGCTATACCATTTGAGCCATTCAAAGACCTGTGCAAACGCCGATTCTTGTGGTACTTCGAGTCATACTTGGCAGCCATCGAGAAAGGCAAGTCGGAAACCAAACCTAATCAGACATTCGAGAGGATGCCATTTGAAACACCGGGAAATAACTCCATGGATGGCAAATTCAACTATCCTGAGCTGGAACGGCGCTTGCACACCATCAAGGCTGCGATCGATGGGGAAACTCAGGAATGGGCCGCGGAGGGCCTGAACGCCAAAATACGGGAGACTACTGTTGCTGTCAACCTTCAACACCAGTTCGAACAAGTTGTAGAGGCATTCAAAAGAAGTGATATGCCACATGATGTCTTCCTTGAAAAAGAGAACCCTTTCGTTTGGGTGGTAACCTATTTTGGGCGCCCTATGACCAACCTGGACGGAGGTTTGTTTAGGATCAAGATGAACTTCAGCATTCGTTTTCCCGAGGAGCAGCCTCGAGTCAAGTTCGAGACAAAGATCTTCCACCACCATATCGCAGCAGATGGCACAGCCTGTTACGCGCCGAACCCCAGCAAAAGGGAAGACGTCCGATCGCATATTGAGGCTGTGTTTGCCATTCTTGAAGACGATGAACCTGCCTACGACCCCCGCAAGATTGTCAACCCTGAAGCTACGAAGATGTATTGGGGTGGAGGCCCAGATGACAAGAAAAAGTACAACCGGCGTCTTCGTCGATCAGTGCAGCAGAGTATGGAGTAAGTTTTCTGTCTGCATGATTACAGAAAAAGTGAACTAACCTCGTTACACAGGGACTTTCCAGAATAATTCTTCCACTCTGTTGTACTTGGTTTAAGGATTGACTTGCAAATTTCAAGGGAGGCGTATACGGGGAAATATCGAGGGATTATCGGATTCAAATGGCGTTAAGGTCTATCGGACAAGACGGAGACGATGGATCGGCGTGAACTGAGGATTGTGCCATTTCTTTTCATATGATCGACTTGATCTACCTAGGTATGAGGTAAAACGCAGCAGACCATATGACCACACAGGCCGCTGTAGCCTCCTTAAACATCTCGCTATGGCATATTTGTTTTCCGCCTTGGATTGAAATGTGATGCAACTGATACGCCAGCGTTTTTATTTTTATTTTTATTTTTTAATAATCTGCCATATAAATGAAACTTTGATTTCGGCGCTGCTCTTTATACACCTCCACCTAGGTACCTCCGTTGTCCATCGGGAAATGGGGGAGGGTGATAGTCATTTCACGGTGATAGTGTGCGTTCGCATATTTCCCAAGGTCCTTTCTTGTTTCTTTCTACCAGATATTTACCTAGACAAACCAAATGCTAAATTGCAATGTTGTGGTATATTGCTGATACCCTCTGAAACGCCATTCCATTTATAAATTAACGCCACGATATGGATGGGATAAATCCACCACAGAAAGAACTCGCTGAAAGATGGTACTGATGCCTCGCGCAATAACAACCTTTTCATAAACATCACCGTGTAATTGTGTCATTATCTCTTATGACTTTCTGCTCTTGGGCTTCTTGTTCAAGCGATCTTGAGTTGGGGCATAGGGCGCCGCAACACCTTGATATCTCTCTTGCTTTCCTTCGCCTCTAAATTCGTACATGCCATTTGCGCCCACACTGGCTGGTGTGCCCTGGTTTGGACGTGTGACTTGCTCATGGTGAAGTTTGTCGAGGGAATCGCCGACGACGGCATACTGTGACCAGTTTATAGGCGGGCAGCGAACAACATTTTGCGGTTGAGGAATATTCGCCCATGCTGGTGGTTCGGTAGTGATGCGCTGGCTAGAGGAACCTAGACCGGGGTCTTTCTGTGTATCAGCGCTTTGGCCGCCTATTTTCGCATCGTTGTCATCGTCGTCGTCGTCGCTGTCGCTATCGCCATTCGCAGGCGCATTGATTTTTCCTGCAGCAAGGTCCCTTATAAAGGCCTCAGGGTCATGGACAGCCTCATCTTTTGCGCGACTAAGGGCTTGAATGTCTGCAGTGGCGCGCTGTCGCTGTATCTGCAAGATAGAAATCGCAGACTTGAGCGCAATAACGTCCGGGTTTGAATCAAAGGCTATCGGTTGGGGCGCCGGTGGAGGTATGCCAGTCTGGTCAGGTTGCGAATGTGTAAGACTCGGGTGACTGGCGGCGCTGGCGGCTTCTGTCCCGGGAAGTTGCGTTGGACGTAACGGAGGAGTGATGGGAGAGATAGGCGGTCGGGTTGGGGAAGGGGGGTTGGCAGAAGGGTTGTCGGTGTTGATTGTGAGAGCGGGCATTGTTGAGTTGCGCCGCGGTGAATGTTTGCTTTGTTGACTCGGCGAGAGACGTTGAGAGACCTTGAACAAGTGCGGGAGCTAGGCACCGAAGAACGGAGAGGCCACGGCAGAGGTCCGGGACTGGGTCGGACGATAGCGGCGACGGGGGTGGAGCCAATTACCCAGTAGAACAAGAGCGCCGGGCGGGACAAATCAGAAGAATTAGAGGAACGGACCGGGACCGAGACACTTCGTAGACGAAGGGTGACGGGTACAGACGTCGCAACAAGATACGCTGGTAGGTATCTAGGTAGGTAGGCTGCTGGGTAGCTTTGTGACACTGTAATTGGTACCTAATATGCCGCCTCGAGCTCCAACCACAGTAGCTTCTGGCGGGCTAGTCAGACGCGTGATGAGTTAGACGCTGTACAGTGAAGAAAGATCGAGAGATGACAGCACATGCACTGTGCGAAACTCTGGGCCAGGATTTAGTGCTCGAGTTGATGGGGAGTGCGATAAGAAGCATTTGCGGTATATCAAAGCGTCTTGGACATGCCCAATTTTTGATACTTTGAGCTGGCGTTAGTTATGAGGCTTCTGAATGTTTCAGTTTCCGTGTGTTTTGGGCGAGCGGAGTAAAGAGGGAAGGAGGTCCCTGCTGAAAATGGCTGAAGATGGATCTCAGACCTTCTCCACTTTTCAGCGATCGGACAAGATCTCTCCAGCTTCGATGCGGTTTGAGCACAGACCATCTTGTAAATTACCTACGTTACCTAGACATGATTTTTATTTCACTTCTGGTGGTGAACATAAGTACGAAGCTAAATGGTAACAATCGTGGTTTTAATGTTACAGTTGGCCTGTCTTCGAGTAAATAGGAAACACGGAATTATAATGACGAGTATATGCTGTGTTTGAACACGTGCATGAACGTCTGCAACCATGTCAAATAGGCAGAAGTGGATGGCTGACAGCCGAGACTTTGAAGGCACAGCATCTCTATTATCGGGCTTCGACCAGTCACTGCATTGATATAGTGGAAATACATGCGCATTCTCGGTATCTTTTAGTACTTAGTTATGGGTTGGAGGATACCTAGCGGCTTTGATACCAAGAAAAAGCTCGAGTATCTACCTTGATACCCAGCCAGATTACGATTGGGTAACGAAATCTGCATGTTCGACCTAAAATACTTAAGTGTGTCGATTCCCTCCTACATATTAGTCCCCCGTCATACCAAATTCTCGGAAATGCTTTGTGTTCAAGCAAGGGACCAAGGTATACGGCGTACCTGGTCTGTCTCTGTCCGGCTTAATATTACAAAGACAAATCTAGACCTTCTACATGAACACCCAAATGCACTAGTGGGCCATATATCCACGGCTGGTTATGCCTTGTGCACACCAGGAATGGCATTCTTACTTTTGCCATGGTGAGATTGAGTCTCCAGATATTGGTAATTCTAAAAAGTGGACAACAAGTGTAACCCCGTAATGAAGACGTTGGTAGTAGTCAGGGGCACCAGGACGAGAGTGGAAGACGGCAAACTCTGCTGCAGTAGAGGCTAGAGCAATCCGAGAAAGCCCACATCCAACGTAGTAGTGGTGGCTTAGTGGTGTAGCAAACTCTGTTGTGTTGTGAGAGGCGTGTGTTTTATTGATTTGGCTGGTAACACTTTGTATAACCAAATGCAAGGGAACTGGCACATGCAGAAGCTTAACTCGCCATGCGTCTTACGAAAAAGAAGAAGAAAAAGGTTCATGGCTATTCAAACCTTGGTAACATGATCAGCGCAAGCATAATTGCTTATTGCGTGTCACTTGATGGCGGGACTGTTGGGCACACAAGTACTAATGCGTCTTTTTGCCGCAGAAGCAACGTTGATATGTCCGATCTGGTCAAAGATCGTCGCAAGAAGGCGTCTGACATCTGTTTGTTATTGAAAACCGTATTCTCGGGTCGATACCTTGACGCCGTTTGAAGGCTCGGCCTCAGAAGCTTGCGAGGCAATTAATGCAAGCAAGATCAATGCTGTGACGCCTGGCAGTTCTGCATGCGTGTTAAACCAAAGCAGGGCCTTTCGTGTTTAAGCCTCCGGGACACATTGTTGAAAGCACCGTTAAAAGCCACTAGCTGGGATACCCAACTCACATCTCATCAGCCGCTATCCGTACATTGTCTAGACTGTCTAGACTGTCTAGAATGTGTTGGTGAACGACGCCAGAGGAACTCACCCGTTGCATCATCCCGCGAAGAGGTTCTCGGTCTCATGCCCGGCGTGAACCAATCAACAGCTCTCGTGCACAAATTTCAGCTCTTCAGCTCTGTCTTGGCGGTAGTGACGCCGGAGGCTTGGGACAAACAGACAAGGGTGTGGGTAAGGTAATGGATGCAAAAGTAAACCTAGTAATGCTGTAATGGTACCTTTTGATCGTACTATTGGATGGCCCGGCCGTAGGTTTTCGTGACACTATCTTTACTATGGCCGTTGACAAGGGCGGCATGGTACATTGCACATTTGTGCGGCCAGTCGGTATGTGACCGATTCCCTCGTCAAACTCTCTTCTTTCTCTGTTTATGAGCCCTCCCCTCGTCTTTTCTTGACAATCGGTTCTTTGTTCTTTATTTTTTGTTCTTGACATATCCCCGACCTTTTTCCTCAGTCCCAACTCGAAAGAATCCAGTCAATAGCCTCACTGCCTATCGTTCTCTTTTTCTCCCGTCTTCACTCAAAAGCAATAGTGCAGTTGAGCATTCCATCTTTCCGTCGATCCTCTAGTTGCCGTCGGCATTGTTTCCTTTGACGTGTTGCACGAGTCGTGCACTTGCATCATCCACGGCTACCACCGTTGACGTCCAACGCCAAAGGCTTGGGGCCACACGACCGCGGCTGTTGAATTTGTTCCTGCATTCCTTCAAAACGGTATTTGAATAATCTTTTGTTCTTTTGAAGGTAACGGTTGTTACGGCATCAAAGTCTTGAGAGGCGAAAACCATCTCTTGGCAATCACGAGAGGGTTCTTTGGTGCGAAAGACTATGCCTATTTCAGATACGCTCAACACCTTTGATCATCCGTATATCAAGGCCCGTTACGAATAGTATTGCCGGTAATAGTACTCGAAGACGCAGTTTCCTTCATCCTAAGTGTGTCATTTTACCAAGCCGACCCAACTTTTGGGTATAAGAACGCCTACTCCAATATCAACCAGTATCACAATCAACTGCTTTTCCAGTACTAGGACAACAACAGCAACAATGTCTCCTACTACCAGATCACCTCGCGATAGTCTTATCAGCCCCCGGTCATCAGCCTTCATACCACGATCCCCAATATTTGAATACGACCCTTCTATCAGCGGAAGTGAGCAACCACGCACTTCCATGTCATCAACAGGCACAAACAAGTCCAAATCCAAGACAGGGAAATCCAAATGGTTCCATCAAGTTAAAGATTGGCTGTCCGTGAGCGAACCTTCAGCACAGGCAATGAAAGAGCAGAAGAAGAGCACATTCAGACGGCACGGCATCGACATGAAGGATCCCCAAGCCGCGGTGAAGCTGCATCTACCAATTGAAAAAATACCTGAAAACGCCATCACTTCTACTCGAGGACCAAGCCCAGAAAAGGCCTTTGAACGTGCACGACAACAGCGAGAATTGGCACAGTCTTATTCAGGATCGAGCCAGGCGTCTCATTCGGTGTCGAGCAGCATCAGCATCAGCACGGCTCCAAGTGCCAAGGAGTACAACCCTGTTACTCCTTGGGACTCTTGAAGTCGGCAATCTATGATGGAACCTAATGTGTTACGACGAATAACTCTATGGGAGAGACGACCATTGGATGATTTATTTCCCATGTCATGAGCGAGCGTGCTGGGGTTGGCCAAGGGTCTGTTCGAAAACAAAAAGAGATAGATATGGATGTTTATACCCTATGGTGATTTTTGGAGTTGGGATATAATTGGTTTACTTTTGACTGGCCTCTTACCACTTTTTGTTTAACAACTTACTACTTAGTTGTAATGTCTATCAATCATCAGCGACTGAGCTTAGCTGACATCTTGTTTCAACTCCGCGATGAGTGCGGTGAAGAGTGATTGTTATTATTAGAGAATACCTCTTCTGTGAAATGACGATTGATGACAAGCGTTTGCCGTCAGTGAAACATGGTCTAACGAACCTGGAACCCGAAGTGTTATATATGGTTAAGCTTGGAGCACAATCGAGATTGTGAAATACAAAGCTGTTAAGCGCCGTAGACGCGATGGGGGATTTGGGGGGGGGGGGGATATACCTTGGCAGGAATAAAGGCTTAAGTAATTCCTGTTTCTTGTGCAACATGAAATGGCCATGTGAAAGAGCTGGACGCTCATCATGATGCTGTGTGGCTGTCATTAGGGAGACTCGGGTGATGCCGATGCCGAGCGAATTCGGGCGAGGCCAAGAAAAGTGATTACATATAGTTTATTGTTTCGCAGTCAATTGGGAGATATTACATGAGATCTCTTTTCTGCTTCCCTTGATTATGCACACTATTGAGCAAGTCAAGACGTATCTAACATTTGCGTTGCTTTTCTCCCATGACCGCAAACAACGGTTGATTCACCTCAAAAAGTGTGTTTTGATCAGCACAAAAAGCCAAGAGCCCAAGCTTCAGCTCCAAGCTCCATCTACCAGAAGCTTGTGTCCGCGCTAGTGATGCCCTTGTCCTGCTTTGTGCACCACTAACAGGTGATGATTGGCGACCTGTCCAGCTGGAATGGCTACGATATGACGTACTCTATCTTTTAGCCCCTTCATCATGGATTCCTCGACGCTTCTGCAGTTGGTTTAGCTAGGTAGTCTTTGGGCTCTCTCGCTTTATATACAACCCTTGGGGAGGTAGGTTTTAGATTTAGTCTTTGGATCTGAAGAATTCGACCTGACGGGGCTTTTTCTGTGAATGTTGCTTAATTCTTGTACGACTGTTGATTTGTTGTTGCGAAAAGGTGTACAAACCACCTCATCACATTCCTCCTCTCTCACGAATAACGCGAAGCACCCTTACGATTGTAACCTCGACTGAAGAATTCACCTCAAACTCTCTCTCCCTCTCTCCCTCTATCCCTCTCCTACACAAACTCAACTCTTTCTCAACATGCCTCTCTTCTCCTCCCCCAAGAGGGACTTGAGTGAAGAGCGCGGCGAAAGGCGACCGAACGGTGCAAATGGCGCTGCCCATGATCCCCAGGATGGTGAACGGGCTGTTCCAGATGAGCATACTCGACTGCTCCCAAATCGCGTCGATTCGACCCAGGCCGGTTATCTTGCCCCCGATGATCCCGCAGTATCTCCCTATAATCTATGGAGCATTCGCGCTCTGCGATACTTGACCATTGCCTTTACCTTGATAACTCTCGTCTGGTGGATTCTGCTTCTTGTGTCTACCTTTGTGACGCCACCTGGTATCGAAACTCGCGGCAGTCCCTGGTTCGCCTTTGGCTTCGCAACATGGACGCTCGTGAACCTCACCTTTACTCTTCTATTCTTTGAGGTGCCATCAAAGTCTGTAAGAATTTTGGCCATCTTCCTGTCGGTAAGTTTGCCCAATTCCCGCCAAATGTGACCGTTCATACTCACGCTCCAGGTAGGGCATCATTCTTCTCGATATGGTTCTCATCTTGTCTGTGCAAAAGACTCGATATGAAGAGAGCTGGGTTGGCGCCACCAGTGTGATCTGGGCTCTGCTCACCAGCCTCTGGACTTTGCTGGTCGATCGCACCGTGAAATGGGGCAAGGCCGAGGAAGAGCAGCGATTGACCGGCCGAGCTGAGACCCGAAGAACTCTTTTCGAGTGGTCCGAGGTTATGATCTCAACTGTTGCCTACGCTATCATGTCAGTAGCCGTGTTCCTCATCACATTGACTATTATTCTCCGAGCCCTCGACGCAGGTGTGTCACACCCAGGAAAGCTGCACCTGGTCGACAACGGCAAATACCGCATCCACGTTTACTGCCATGGCAACAAGACCGATTCCAAGGGTAACGAGCTGCCTACCGTTCTGTTCGAGGCTGGCGAGCGAACTGTCGAATACGAATTTTGGAACTTTGCCGACAACGCTGTCAAGAATGGATCCATCTCACGATATTGCTTTGCCGACCGTCCTGGCTACGGCTGGTCAGACAATGCACCATCACCTTCATCAGCAGGTTTCGTAGTCGACACACTCAGCGAGGCTCTTGCCAGTGCTGGTGAGAGCGGACCTTGGATTCTCGCAAGTGCTGGCATTGGATCGATCTATTCAAGAGTCTTTTCGGCCCGCCATGGAGACCATGTCAAAGGTCTGCTCCTCGTCGATCCCCTCCATGAGGATCTCCTTGACGAAGTCGCATCACCCGGTCGAGGATTCCTTCTTTGGCTCTGGGGCGTTATTTCTCCACTCGGCCTGGACCGACTGCCCGCTGCTGTCTTCCGAGGACGAACAAGCCGAGACCGAGTTTACGGACGATCAGCTCAACAGAATGGCAAATTCATCTTTGCCAAGTTGCAGGAGAGCCTTGTGGCCGGTTCCTTCACCCGACGAGATGCGCAGACCAGCCGTCAAATCCAGGACAAGGACACGCCGCTTGTTGTCATCAGCTCCGGAAAGCACATTAAGGATAGCCACACATGGGAGAAGAAGCAGCGCGACTTGACGAAGCTGACCAAGAACTTGAAGAGCTGGGACATCGTCGACGGAGCGCCTCACGAGGTCTGGAATACCCTTGAAGGCCGACAGAAGATTGAGAAGAGACTCAAAGAGTTGGTTCATGCTTGAGCATATCCAAAGATTTAAGATACCACATTCAGCTCTGAGCTTGCACGTGCAGTGTATATCAACACTCTGGAGACGTCGAGCAAGATACCAGCCAGGGCCGGTCTGATGCTGACAAGACGGGGGGGGGGGTGTTGACGGGAAGATTGTGGAGCAATCTCATGGATTGGATTGGATTGGGTCATGGAATCATGGAGTATGCTGTCACTGTCACTGTCACTTCACTGTTTTGGTTTTGTACGTGTGTGCATGAGCATTAGCAATGCGCGTTTCTGGTCTTTGTTTGATGCACACTTTGAATCGATGATGGGATGGTTTATGCTGGTTTTCTTATGCAGGTAGCCGTAATTACTCATAGCATACGTTAATTGTAATTCTTATACATGTTACCTACTTTTTGCTGAACATCTACCTACATGTATCGGATCAATCCCCTCCTATAATCAACACATCTATATCCTCCTTTGATCGTATAGCATAAAGTCTCTGGTGATCATGGCATTTATTCCCATTGCCGACATTTCCTTGGACAGCTGTCTAGTGCATGAGATTGTGTTGGCATTCTCGGACGTGGCCCCCCTTCTCTTCCTCTCCTGGACTCCTCCACACCTCCAAGACCACACGTGATGAGATCTTCATTGCAGCAATCTCAAAGACGGCAAGGTTTCAAGGTTATTTGCAGTAGCGCATTGCAAGTCAAAGCAAATCTGACTGTGCTTCCTTCCTTTTGAGTCTTGACCCTCTTCCCTTGAGGCACATTTCTTTTTTATTCTCTCCTACGAGTGGTTAAGCAGTTTTTGCTAGCTAGCCTGTTTCGATTACCATGATAAATGGATACATGTCCCCTGGGCTTAAAGGGGGAGGGGGAGGAATCTGGGGATTGGAATGACCTCATAAACTCACCGTGGTAAGAACTAAGAAAGAATGTGGTGCGTCCTGATACTGGTACTGTAAGCCATGCTTTCTTTTTTGTCTAGCAACAGCTTTGACCATGGTAGGATAATACTTATACTTCTACGGAGTTCCCAGGTCAAGGGTTGGATCATTGTACGGATAGTACTGGACGTACTTGTTACCCGGTTAGAGGCTCAGGCCGACTTCAGGCGGAGACATTCCCAGCAATGTCCAGTGGTCCAGTGCCTAGTACCTTAAGCCCTGGGGTTCGTTATTCTCTCTCCGAGTCAAGGAGGTATGTAACTGTAATTAATCTTCCCGCATCCAGGTAGTTGCTTGAGTGACATCCATATCCCATCCATGGTGATGGACCCTAATTTTGATGACAATAAGGAATTCTCAATCTCGCCCCCCCTTCTCCTTATCCAATAGCAGAGATGGAAAATCTGTAGGACTTACTCAAGAGGCAAGATCCCAAACGGCTCATCATTATGATTGCCTGTCCTTACACCATGGTAGAGTGACAGAGTGGCAGAGTGAGTGCCTAATAATATCCTTCGAAGGCTGTGCTGACGGTGACCTGCATCTGCATTTACACCTGCACCTGAGAAAGGATGAGCGCGAGTTTCGAAACATCCATTCACCGTTTATTTTTGTTTTATAGCGTATGGATCGTGAACTAATACTAATAGAACCCTCAGCATCCTCGAGACTTCAGGTTCGACGTGGATCCTCATGGCCTGGAAATTGCAGTAAATTATCTCCATGTACGGGTGTCCAAACGCCCCTAATATAATAGGGTCCACTCTATCCCCCCATCTGAGTCCACCAGCATCAAGCATCCCACATCTCGTTCGCTGAACCTTGGTCAAGCCCAGCATTTGCATAAGGCAGCGGTACCTTGTAAATACATTGGCATTAGAATTTGCCATTGAGATTGAGTCAAATGTACTCTGTATGTACTCCGAACATTTTAACGACATTAGATCTTAATGTTCAAGTCTTTCAAGTTCAAGGCTTGCCTACTACTATTACTTGCTGCTGCTGCTGCTACTATCCGATCGCCCACCTCAAGACGTCCTTGATAGTGCCCGCCTTATCCCTCCTGAGACCATGATGTTTTTTTATTAGTTAGCTTCAGGTCCCTTATTAGTACGGTAGAGGCAGTTGATCTAGCACAGAATCTCTCCACTCGTCAAAGGTGCTCTCCCCCGCCAAGGTGCATCCACCGGTACCCGACCCTTTGCCCCTAGACAGCACCTAGTAGGCCGTATGTAGAGGTCCCACGGGTACCACAGCCTGGCTGCTAATCCCCTATGCAGAATAGGTACCGGCCTACCTCCAGTCTCTGACCAGGAGGTCTTGTCCTCAATCCACGGGGGCCCTGGGCTATCCACTACCACCACCACTGCCAGTTTCCACCCGACCTGCACTTCAGCTCCCCTACCACCAGGCGCCTCCTGCTATCTACTCCATACCTACATACACCGTACCTCACTTTACCTTGCCCGACTTCACTTTACTCTTTCACGACAGGCCTCGATTTTACTCCCACGCTCCTTCATCCCACGCCGCCGCAGACGCGCTGCGCCGCGCCTTGTATCGATCCGATCGCATCTTCTTCCATTGTCTCTTGTTTTTCTTCTCCGCTGCAGCGTCGCTGTTTATACACTAGACTACATGCTCCAGCCTCTCTCAACATAAGGTACTAAGTCTATCGGGTCTTAGCTGTCCGGTGCTGGATTGCTTCTTCACTGCCACCGACCTGCTCCTCCCGCCGCCTCTATTATCCCAGTCCGAACTGGGCGGGCTTATGTTGGCTAGTCACACGAACACCAAAACGGACTCGATCACATCCCTTCCTCGACCGATACCGCTTCCTATCGTCTACTGAATTGTTTGCCCAACCACGCCAATTGACCTCGACACAGTCATTGCTGCTTCTACTTCTGCTGCTGCTGCAACTGCCGCCGTCGCCGCCTCCCTCAGCTGGTGCTGATGCCGACCGCTGCAAACATCCGCCGATCTCTGTTGGAAACTTGGTGTTGATACACTATTCGCGCTTGATTGGTCTGGAGTGAGGAGGGGGCATTGTGAATCTTGACGACCTGGATTGCTTCTCACGATGGCGTCGAGCTACGACGACGCCATGCTCGGCGAACACAGCCATGGCGACCACTCCCACGAATATCACGCTCAGGACATGCCCCCGCATGCTGATTCAAACTGGCAAAACGGCAGTTACAGAGCCCGAACACCTGACAATAACAATTATAGACCGCGACCGCCTGCCTCAGCTCCCGGCACCCCCAATCCTCCAGGATGGGCCGAGGACCAGCCGCCCCGCAAAAGTGCTGAGCGGAACAGGTCGCGAGGGCGAGGAGGAAGGTCTGCCAGCGGGCAGACGAGGACATGCCAGGCCTGCGGGGAGCCCTTGACGGGCCAGTTTGTGCGAGCTCTTGATGGAACATTCCATCTTGACTGTTTCAAGTGTCAGGTGCGAATTCCCAGCCGGCCCCCATCTCACTTTTACGACAGACGGAGACTAACCTGCTCAACTTGTAGGACTGTGGTGAAATAGTAGCTTCAAAGTTCTTCCCGGCTGAGGACGAAAACGGCCGGGGCCAATATCCCCTGTGCGAGACCGACTACTTCCGCCGACTCGGCCTCCTCTGTTACCAATGCGGGGGAGCGCTCCGTGGCTCATACATCACCGCCCTAGACCGAAAGTACCATGTCGATCATTTTACCTGCTCATTATGTTCAACGATATTCGGCGCTCAAGATAGCTACTACGAACACGACGGAAACGTTTACTGCCATTATCATTATTCAACACAGTTTGCGCAACGGTGCAACGGCTGCCAAACGGCCATTTTAAAACAGTTTGTCGAAATCTTTAGAAATGGACAAAATCAGCATTGGCACCCCGAGTGCTACATGATACATAAATTCTGGAATGTGCGGTTGGCCCAGCCCACGGATTCGATGCCTGCGCTCGAAAGCTCGGATGATGCAGCAGGCAGAGACCTTATCCGCGAGGAGGAAGAGCGCATGGAAGAGAAAGTCTTCCGCATATGGAGTGTCTTATCCACCTTTGAAGAGTCTTCTGCTGCGTGCATCTCTGACATGCTGCTTCATGTCAGCAACGGCTCATATGTTGAGGGAGTCTTTGTAGCCAAGCGCTTCATCTATCATGTTGAGATCTTGTTCCAATCAGCAGACCGTCTTGATGCGACTATGGTTGGTTTGAACGAAAAAGGTAAAATATCCATTGGTTTTAAACGGCGTCGCATTAAATCTAACCTTTTCTCAGGCATGTCTTATGGGCGAGAAGCCAAACTACTATGCAAAAAGATCGTCTCCTTTTTCTCTCTACTTTCAAAGACGCAAGACAGCACTGTCCACAAGATTGGTGTCACGCAGGAGCTTCTGTCTCTTGTTACCGGCCTCGCTCATTATCTTAAACTTCTTATTAGAATATGTCTCCAAGGTGCGCTACGCCTGGAGCGCGAAGCCAGTGCTTCAAATGGCCTATACCAGTTTCTTGACGACCTGAGCGACCTCGATGCGGTCAAGAACGACGACGGCCAGTTGGCGGTAACCGCAAGTGGTGGAAAGCTCTCCGCGAACGACTCGGACCACTGCGCTCTTTGCCATAGATCCGTTGAGGACGAGTGTGCTAAGAATGGCGACATGAGATGGCATCTTAATTGTGTCAGGTGCTCCAAGTGTTCGAGGGATGTTGGCCGGACACTACAGGAAGCTCGTTTCAGTTCTCTTGACCGGAAAATATATTGCATAAACTGTGCAGGGGCCAATAACTCAACACTTGAGCACATCTCCAAACTACAACAATATGTCTTCCTACTTCGGGTAGCCTTGGCTCGGTTGTTGGATATCTTAAAGGCCAATGGCACCCTCCCACGATCCAACGATGACTCTGATAACAACGGTTATGGTACTGGTGATGGCCAAGGAGGCGACCCAAGGTCGCGAGGTGGAGATCAGTCACGGGGACCCGGCGGCAGCAAACGAGAGTCGTCTTATGAGAACACTCTGAATGATGTGCGCAGACTACGAAGTACGCGACTCGATCGACATCTGTCTTCTAGCGCCCGACAGGCTAGAAGTTCTCGGGTGATGGACACCGATGGCCGGGGACCACGCCCAGGCTCATCTGGTGAAGGTGGGCAAGGCCTCCAAGGATCTACCGATATCATGTTTGGACAGAACGATGGAATTACCCTGGATGATATCCCCAGGATAGTAGCTGTCGAGCAGTCCCGAGAGCAGCAACAGAGAGCCCCACAGCCCTTTTCTGACCGCTCGCTGGATGCTCCGTCCGGAGGTCAGGGACATGAACGAACCCAATCAGCCGACCGAGAGCGCTCGGACATGATGCCACAGCGAATAGGGCGAAAGTTCTTTTCTGAGCTCTCTGGCCTGGAGTACTTCAACGTCCGCCATCTTGCTGTTCTCACCATGCAGCCCATGGTTGAGCAGGAGTTTACACTCGAGGAACTTCTCAGCTTCATTGAGTCGCGCAAGCAGGCGACTTTCTGGAAGAACCTCGGGAAAGCCTTCAAGAACGACAAGAACAAGAGTGTCAAGAAGAAGGGCGTGTTTGGTGTACCTCTGGAAATCATCATCGAAAGGGATGGTGCGGATTCGACAGACGGTGTTGGTCCGGGCACACTCCGAATTCCGGCAGTTGTCGACGACATAGTAACGTCGATGCGCAAGATGGACCTCTCTGTCGAGGGTGTGTTCCGAAAGAACGGCAACATCAAGAAGCAGCACGGCTTGGTGGAGACTATCAACACGGAAGGCTGCGACGTTGTCAACTTTATGGAGCAGCCTGTCGTTCAGCTTGCTGCTCTCCTCAAGCGTTATCTGCGAGATCTACCCGATCCCTTGATGACCCACAAGCTATATAGGTTATGGGTTAGTGCAGCCAAGATTTCAGACCCTGACAAGAGGAAGCAATGTTTGCACTTGACCTGCTGTCTTTTACCAAAGAGCCACCGAGACTGCCTTGAGATCTTGTTCAGTTTCCTCAAGTGGGCTGGAACCTTCCACCAACTGGACGAGGACCTCGGTTCCAAGATGGACACGAGAAATCTGGCCACCGTTATTGCGCCCAACATCCTCACGAACCCTAATAGGGCACCCGCCCTGGACAGCGAAGCTATCTATGTTATTGATGCTGTAGAAATGATGATTACGCATATCGAAGAAATGTGCCAGGTAAGGAGAAGCCACTTTGCCTACGGGCATAATGACACCGAGCTAACATTCCTCCCAGGTTCCTGACGAGATTCTTGGTCTTATGAATGATCCCTACATCTTCAGCAACAGTGGAGACCTCACAACAAGAGACATACTGAAGCGTTTCCAAGATCGACGGGGACAGATTTCTATTGCAGATGTGAACGAGGTTTACAATCGTCAGGACAACTCCACCCGACCACCAGCTCGGCGAGTAGAAACTGACCCAGCGATATGGCAGGGTGAAGCCACTGTTCGTACGATCCAAGATCCTTCAATGCCTTATTCCAACACCAACAATGGGCATGGAACACCTCCGGCGCGATTCAGAGGACGGAACGATCTTGCAAACACTTCGCCTTATGGGGTCAATCAGTTCAACCAGTCGGACAGTCAGCTCGATAGTGCCGAGCATAGCAGGAGGCGAGAATGGCGTAACTCTGGCCTGGGACGTCAAGGCAGCGGACTTGGTGTGTCCGGCAATTCATGATACTTCTTTTTTCAAATGATATTTCTTGATCGTAGCTGGGCCAGGTATCGCCCAGCGTCAAGCTTCGTTTCATCTTTCACGTGCAGTTCAGGGGGGGGGCATGGTTTGGGAGTAGAGAGTCATTTGCATAGTCGATGGCGTTCCTCTTCGTTTCTTCCTCAGACTTGTATATGCCATCCTATGCATGCATACCCCTCAAAAAGACAGGGAAAAGCATTTTACCAAAAGTCCCCTAACATTCATCGGTTTTCTACACTACTACACGATACGACAAGCAGGGTAGCTTCTCCATTCCCGAGAGAGATTATCACTATCCCACTCTCGGTATACTTATCTTCGAACCTTCAGCTCTATGCCGTCTCCAACCTCCTATCACCTACGTGACATGTGAGGAATCTGTCTGCCTTTTCTTCTTGGTTCATTGTTTTTTTATCGGCATGGCGAGGGGAGAGGTTTGGCGGACGATACCTTTCTTTTCTTACGAAAACATAAAAGGTTTCAAGAGAGGGTGTTGTCGTATTCTTTTCTTTGTTTCTCTTTTTATCATCTTCTTCTATACCTGAGTTGGATGGAGTAAACCATGCGAGTAGGTTGATTCCCTTTGGTGTGAGGAGACGGGACAAGGCGAGGATGCAAAGAAAGGGTCATTCCATCGTCGTGCACAAGCGCGGGGAAGTCGGATCAGATGTGAAGGTGGAAACATGTTGGCTTCATTCTGGAATCAGATGGGATTTTGGTCGCAAATCCAAGTGACGGCGAGATAGGAACAATAGATTCCGTTCCGATTGGGTATTCATGACTTTATGATTAGATTTTGCTATCATTTGTGCTTCTCGTATGATTTTGAATCAAGGTGACACAAGAATACCACAAGAACAAATGGGCGCGAGCATACCCAAGCATGTGTACAGTTATCAACTATACGCAAACACATGAGATAACAAATTGAACAAAATCATGTCGTCGAATTATAGAAAAGCTACGAGTCAAATCATCGTCAGCTATAATTAAAATGCTCGCCGGTTGTAGTATAGACCACAAGTTTACAATATATGGCCAATTTGAAGCCTCCCCACTCCATTGGCCTATTTTATCTCATTAAAGAAGTTACCCTCCTCTTGATCGTTTCTCACGTCACTAGAATATTACGCCTTGACAGCAGCAGCCTTATCCTGCTCGAGGAACCAGTTCACACCGCGGTCAATACCCTCCTTCAGAGTCCACAGGGGCTGGTAGCGCAGGGCGCGCTTGGCCTTGTTGATGTTGTAGTAGCGGGTCATGCAGCTCATGATGATGGACTTGCGGGTGAGGGTGGGTGTCTTGCCAAGGATGCTGGCAAGGACCTCGCTGATGTATCCAAAGGTGATGCCGAGCTCGCGGTTGAGACCCCAGTTACCCTCAGTGCCCTTATCCCAGCCGGCAGCGTGCCAGATGGCGCGAGCGAAGTCCCAGAAGTAAACGGGAGTGTCGTTTGTGATGAAGAAGGCCTCGCCGTCGACGCGCTCATGGTCGAGGGGTACGGTGGGAGAAGCCACAGTGGCGAGGAGGAGCTGTGCGGCAAGGAGGTGTGCATGGGCGACATTGCCAACGTAGGTGAAATCGAAGAGGTTCTCGTTGGCGCCGACCTGGATTGTGTGCTTGCCGCGCTTGTAGGCGTTCATGATGCCTGCGAGGGTCTGGACGTCGCCCTCACCAAAGATACCAGCGGGACGAATGGCGGTTGTGAGGAGCTTGTAGTCGTCTAGGCGGTTGGCCTTGAGGACGATCTCTTCAGCTTGAGCCTGTGGGTTGCAACTTGTAAGCTGGGCTATCTATAACGGGTGCCTGGTGTGGCGTGAGCATACCTTGGTCTCTGAATAGTACTCAGTCTGCGCCTCTCCACGAACCAAAGGCCATCGCTCATCGGCGTTGAGCAAATCGTTCACATTGTCGCTGATAACACTAGCGGAGCTTGTATACACAAGAGCCTTGACACCTGTCTGCTGGCAGGCGTCAACAACAGCCTGTGTACCGTCGACGTTGACCTTCTTGAATATATCGTGGCCGATCTTGGGGTTGACGGCGACAGGTGACGCTGTGTGGATGACAACGTCGGGCTTAAGCTCCTCAAATAGGGACAGAAGACGCTCGGAATCGGTGATGTCGCACTCTCGGTACTCGGCTGCGGGATTACGGTTGCGCTCGCATCGCAGGTCGACGCCGATGACGGCGGTGGTTGTCCATTGCTCGAGGGCCTGGTTAACAATGTGATGGCCTAGAAAGCCATTGCCGCCAATGACAACGACTCTTCCCAGGGGGCCTCTACTTTGTGTCTTCTCGGCCATTGTATGGTTGTTTGCGCGCGTTCGTGAGAGAGAGTGTGTGTATGCCTACGTGTATAGCGTAGGAATCGGTAGCAGTCAGAGTCGAGGAGGTGGGAGAGTAAGCCAGAGAGAAACATGCACAAGAGGCTCTTGGTGATGGTGATCCGGGTACTCGTACAGTGGGTTACACTAAAGGCTAAGTTAATTTGGAGGTGAGAGCAAGGGTCTCTCTGTGTGGCTGATTGTCACCTTAGCCTAATGGGAATATAGTGGAGGTACAGCACTCTTTAGGGGCGGTGGGGGCTCTAAGATGCCTACTGTAGCAACCAATCAGTAGTGTAAGACTCTGAACCTTCATCTTCAGCGACTTCCATCTACCTCTGCACTTAAACGGCGTGGACAAATATCGTGCGTCACGAGACTTTGTTTTCCCTCCCAAACACCAACTTTTTGCGTTATTGGGCATCTCAACATTCTCTCCTCTTTTTCTCTAACCCCCATCTCTTGTTGCCTGCTCATCACTGCATTCCGTATACTTTGACCCTTGTTTCACCTGGCTCGTGCTCTTTCGCTACCTGTACCTATATTTCGGAACGACTTTTGGATATAAACAACATATCGATCTCTATTACACTATCTATTTCCTGTCTAGAATCTCTAGATCTCTTACTCGCTCGACAAGATAGTGTCTTTCGACGAGCATCAGACGACATGCTGTACTGGCATTCAAAATATGGCAGGCAACAGCTCGGGCGACGCAGAGATACTCGTCCACATTACAGCGCCGAGTCGCTCAACAGATGATGTCCTCTATCGCCAGCTCGCAAAAGCCTACCTCGCTTTCGAGCCTCAGAAGCGCGCACAAATATCTTTGGCGTCACCGCCGACAAATAAGGAAGAATGTCCTGTACCAGCCTGGGATCGAGCCGCACCGTTGCCAAGTCAGAACCAAGTAGCCACCTCATTCGGAAGGTCCTTTGAGATCACATCTCAAGATTTGAGCTTTGAAGGCGCTATAGACAATCGTTGTTCGCCACGCCTATCGTATGGAGGACTGGTCCAAGAAATAGTACCTTCATCGGATGATGGGGGCTTTGGATCTTTCAGTTCCTGGTGTGCACCCCCTAGTCAAATCAACGACTCATATCCCATGCCAGACGCTGGGCTATTGAACGTCTCACCATCACGTATACTACAACGCTATGTTGGAAGAACCCAGTCATCTCAGGCCTCTATGCTGTCCTCGTCGCCAACTGCGTACAAAAGACCTGCTCCTACACTCAACCTCGGACATGCAACAGACATACCTTTCTCATTACCTGGTACCACTCAGGAGGAATCTCTCCTTATCCAAACACCTGGTTTTATAGAGCACGTCAGTTTTATCCCGACGACCCAGCAAGAGGGTGAAAGGCCTGATACTCCCGTTGCCACGGCCGACACAGATGTTGTGGCCTTTGAGCACTTGTGCCCCGATGTCACACATATAGCAAGCACTGCGGTTGGTGGCTACTCACCAGCTCGATCACCTCGCGCAGGATCGGAGCCACCTCCAGCAAAAAGATCCAAAATTGGGAATTTGCAACATGGCGACCTTGTCCGGAGCTCCAGCGACACAGGACCATCCTTATCAACGAAAAGTTCGCAGGTGGAACAAATCAACAGCAGCTTGGAGATCCGACCCCCATCCCCATCTGCTGGAGTAGATGATATCGATCCTGCAGATCTGATATCCGAAAAGCTTGCAAAACTCGCTCGTGACCTGTCGTCGCGATATCGTCCGACACCAACACGGGATGTTGACCCCTTCGAGCGAGGATATTGGCTACTTGACTGCAGAGATTGGAATTCTACCGTCCGGTTTGATAC
Source organism: Fusarium tricinctum (assembly GCA_020744515.1). NCBI lineage: Eukaryota > Fungi > Ascomycota > Sordariomycetes > Hypocreales > Nectriaceae > Fusarium > Fusarium tricinctum. The sequence continues at coordinate 4,230,956 of JAGPXF010000002.1, read as the reverse complement.
CTGGGTGTTCCTCAACAACTACCTCAAAAGCGGATTGGCAGGCTGGGGAACCTGGTGTCGTAGAGACAAAACTCACGATTGGATCCGTCTGTACTGCTGGGGTCACGTCGCAAAACATACATACTTGCTTCTATACCTTGCCAGTGGAAGACACGTCAAGGCAACCGGTGCGAAATGGTATGGAGCTGATGGGGAAGCAGTTTTGGAAATTTCGCCTTACGAAAAGCAGGTCTGATTTGGATTATATAGCATAAGGCATGGAGTGGAGTATTGAGCAGGACTGAGATGTTTTTCTTCTTCTTGTTTCACAGGCCAGGCGCTCGTTGGTTTCCGGGCCATAGAATTTTATGCCACGAGCATTTAGCATTAGGTGCATCTGAATCTGGGCGGGGGGAGTTGCTCATCGAATTTTATATGATTTTACAAAGACATGAAACGCACGTTGGGCGAGCCTTGAGTTGTCAAGTACTCTCTGGCTTTTCAAGTGACTATACCCGCCGCCGCCAGCTCAACTGGTTTTCAGCATCATTGTCTCTCAAAAGCTTCGGTACCATATACTTGATCAAGTACAAAAAAACAGACAAAGAACAAAGCAAACCCTAAGTTACCCCGGCCCCGTGACCCCGGACCCATTCCCTGACAATCAGTACAGCCATACATAGATCATAGATCCCCAGATTCCGATACTGGCATGACAACGGCCATTCAAGACACGGTTATTTGTACATAACGTTGCACTCTTTAAGAGGTAGCCCGTCTAGTTCTCTATTTTAGGCACCATCCTGGATAGCCTTTGCTCGCGCCTCAAGCTTCTCAGTCTCGGCTTTGTACTGGATGGATTGCTCGGCGGCACGCTCCTCGTACTGGTCCTTCTCGGCCTGGCTCATGTCCTTCCACGCTTGAGCAAGATCCTTGAATCTTTCCTGAGCATCAGGGTTGCTGAAAGTTGCGTAGTTCTCACGGAGGAAAATGGCGTACGAGCCTGCAGGGCGGACGGGCAGGCGGTCGTCAGTGATCAGCTTGTGCGGCTTGCCAGTCAAGAAAGCCAGGCGACGGCGGGCCTTGTTGGCCAAGAAGATGCGCGCCGGCTCGTAGGTCTCAACCCAAGCCTTGTAGTTCTCAACGTTCTTTTCGCGATTGATAGCGGCTCTACGGGCGAGTTCCTGAGTCTTCTGTTAGCTAATCTAATCCAGCATAGCCGGGAACGGAGGAACGACAACATACCTGGACCTCAGATTCGTCGAGTTGGCGGAATTTCTCAGCCATAGCAGTAGCTTGCTGAGTGAGTCCACCAGCGCCCAGGTGGCTTGCTCTGTGCTCAAATGTGTACAGAAGCCATGAGGAAGCTGGGAGCGTGGTTAACTTCACCTTGAGTGCCCACTTCTTGATGTCCCTGATTTCGAGTTTTTTGAGCTTCTCAGGGTCGACCTCCTTCTTGGGCTTCTTGGGCTTCTCAACAGTAGCCTTGGGCTTAGCCTTAGCCTTGGTCTTGGTCTTGGTCTCAGTAGCACTGGACTTGGGCTTCGACTTAGGCTTGGTTGTGGTGGCAGCGGTCTTCTTGGTGGTGGTGGTGGTGGTGGTGGTCTTCTTGGCGGGCTTCTTATCGCTTGTCGCAGGAGAAGGCGACCATGCTGAGGCCGTGAAGCTTCGGATAGGAAGCGCGGGTGTTATGGCCGACTTGCGACAGAGCAATTGGGTGGTAGCGGGCGTCGAAGTAGTAAAGTGGGATGTTTGGACGCGACGGGCGGAGGCCCTGCCCACGGAAGTGAGCATTTTGGCGATGTGAGGGGATTGAATTGGAGAGAATTGGCTTGCGCGCAGTAGTGAGATCTGAGAGTGAGCGATAGTCAGAGACGAGGCTGGGATTGTGTACGGTGAGGAATTGGTCTAGTTCAAGATGAGGCTGGTGGTGTTGACATGCTACCTCATGTTTTACGCTTTCTGGGCAGTTTCCAGTGCCCGCCCTCGGAAGGTGGGCTCAAATTCATGCAAGAGCTCCACGGTAGCGATACCCTCAGCTAAGGCCTTCTATGGCTGGAGCGTCAGGTACTCTTTACTTGAGGGTCCTACCTGCTAGTCTGAGCTACAGCCTACAGCTCTTACAGCTTGGAGGGGCAGCCCAATCGTTGCCTCGAAATTGGCTTATGTAACTCTATCCACATTAACATCAACCGCTCCAACTGGTCGCAGGCTGCCGTTGGACGCGACAGTGAGGTCAAGCAAGGCTGGCCCAAAGCATAGCTCTCTTTCAACTCCCATCATCAACATCATCAACTGCAACGATAACGACCAAAATCTCAGCCGGAAACTATATCCTCACCCTCTTTTACTACCATCTCCCGAAACCTTTTCGGCTCTTCTCTTCGACTGTCTCCCGCTTCAACTACATAAAACATGGATCACCGTCCGCAAGCTTGGGGTCGTGTATGACCTCCCACATGAATGCTATCAACCACCAATTCCAGCGAAGCTAACATTTCCCTCTTCAAATAGCCTAGAGACGATGTTTACGGCGCCTACGATGCCACCTTCATGAGCGACAATGGCCCCAAGCAAAACACCCAGCAGCCTATCGTCACCGGTACCTCCGTCATCGCCGTCAAGTATAAGGATGGTGTTGTCATGGCCGCCGATAACCTAGGTCCGTCCTGTCTATATACCAATATTACAGCAAAAACTAATTGTCCTCAGCTTCATACGGCTCTTTGGCCCGTTTCACCGACGTCAAGCGACTCCGCTCATTCGCTGGTACCTCTGTTGTCGGCTTCAGCGGCGACATCTCCGACATGCAGTATCTCGACCGCCACCTCATCGACCTCTCCCTCGACGAGGCCTACACCTCTCCCGACACCCCGCGCCTTAACGCCGCCAACCTCCACACCTACCTCGCAAAGCTTCTCTACCGCCGTCGTTCGAAGTTCGACCCTCTGTGGAACCATCTCCTCGTCGCTGGTCTTGATGACGATGACAAGCCTTTCCTCGCCGCTGCCGACCTTCTTGGTAGCACCTACAGCGCCCCTAGTCTGGCCACTGGTTTCGGTGCCATGCTGGCTCAGCCCATCATGCGTCGCCATGTGCCCGACGAGGAGGCTTCCCAGAAGTTGGATAAAGAAGAGGCTGTCAAGATTATCAAGGAGTGCATGAAGGTTCTATTCTACCGTGATGCTCGCAGTTTGGATTCCTACTCGCTGGCTATTGTCACAAAGGAGGGTGTAGAGATCAACGAAGGCCTGCAGCTCGAGGCCCAGAGCTGGGCTTTTGCAGAGAGAATTCGGGGCTACGGTACCCAGACTGTCTAAAGACTAGGACAGCTGTTAAATGAGAACATACTGCGTGACCAAGCCCAGTCACACATTAATCTATGGAATTCACCCCACAATTCAGGTCGAAAAGACTAAGCCTTCTGTTACATTAGAGAATATTCAGGTGACTACAATCACGAATGGGACTTGATCGACGGACAGTAAATAGTGGTGTCATAGGCTAAAGGACCTTTCAATGTTCCTGGTCTTCAGTAGACCATGAGATAGTCACGAATTTAGTGGAATTGTAACAATATTTGACAAGGCAAATCACGTCACCCGAAATATGCTTCTGCTGGTGGTTTAGTTTGCAAGACTTGATATTCGTAATTACATTGCCTGGAACTAGTGTATCGTTAATAAGCCAACTTGCTTATCCAACCCCATGTCGAGGTTTACTATCTAAAACTGACCAGACCAGCCTGGTCTCTGGCCTCTCATTTATTCATTCATTTTTGCCAAATATTCGTTCCATGCTATTCAGGTGGACAAAGCACAAAGGACTTGGCCGACACTCTCATTGCAAGCCAGTGCTGTCCGAAACCCAACTCCAAAAGTCATCATAAACCTCCTGCGTGTCGGCAGGAGAAGAAGCCCATGCAGCCGCCATACTCATACTGTACATGACAACGAGTCAAACCACAGCAACGAGCTTACTCGACAGTGACCGACTTGGCCAAGTTACGAGGGAAATCAACGTTGAGACCCTCAAGAACGGCAAGCCAGTAGGCAATGAGCTGAAGAGGGATGACGTTGAGGAGACCCTGGAGAACGTCGACAGTCTTGGGGATCTCGATCTTCTCGGCCTCGGAAGACTTGAACTCCTCATCGTCGGGGTTGCAGATGACGATGGGCTTACCACCACGAGCAATAACCTGCTGGTAGGCGTTGAGGGACTTCTTGAAGAGGTCGTCACGGGTGAGGATCATGATGATTGGGAGGTTCTCATCGACCAGGGCCAGGACACCGTGCTTCAGCTCACCAGACATGACAGCCTCGCAGTGAAGGTAGGAGATTTCCTTAATCTTGAGGGCACCCTCAAGAGCAGTGGAGAACTGGCTACCACGGCCGAGAAGGAGGAGAGACTTCTGGTTCTTGAAGTTCTCGCAGAGCTTCTTAATGGAGGAGTCAAGCTCAAGGATATGCTTGATCTGAGCAGAGACGTTGGAAAGACCCTCCATAATCTCCTCACGACGAGTCTTCTTGGAGGCACGGTCCTCGCTCAAGGAAAGAGCGAACATGACCATGGCAATGAATTGCGAGGTGTAAGCCTTGGTAGAGGCGACACCGATCTCAGGACCGGCGTTAACGTGGACACCACAGTGGGTGAGGAGAGAGATAGAGGAACCGACAACGTTGACAATACCAACGGTCAGGGCACCACGCTCCAAGCAGTAGCGGAGAGCCATGAGAGAGTCAGCAGTCTCACCAGACTGGGAGACGAAGACACAGGTGTCGTCACGGAAGACAGGGGCCTGTCGATCAAGGAAATCGGAGGCCAGCTCAACGGCGATGGGGATCTCAGCAAGCTCCTCAAAGATACCACGGACAGCCATGCAAGAGTGGTAAGATGTACCGCAAGCAATGAATATGATGCGGCGGCATCGGCGGATGGTGGAGATGTAAGAACGGAGACCACCAAGGGTGACGGTCTTGTTGGCGATGTCGAGACGGCCACGCATGGTGTTGACAACGGACTCGGGCTGCTCGAAAATCTCCTTCTGCATGAAGTGGTCAAACTTGCCCTTCATGATCTCCTGAAGCTCAAGCTCAAGGGTCTGGATGGTTCGGACGTTGGAGCTGCCATCGGCCTTCTTGAGGCGGTGGATGTTGAGGGAGCCCTCGTGGATGTGAGCAATGTCATCATCCTCAAGGTACATGACCTTCTTGGTGTGCTCGACGATAGCCGAGGGGTCGGAGGAGAGGAAGAACTCAGTGGGCATGGGCATGCCATCATCGGTCATGAAAGCACGAGACTGAGAGCGGTGGAGGAGGGACTTGTCGGGAGCACCGAGAAGGCCAGAGTCGGGAGCGAGAAGGTCGTTCTTCTTGATGGCGACATTCTGGGCAGCAGCCTCGGCGGGAAGGGCGGCGTTCTCGTCAGAGTACTCAACATCGACGAAGTCAACCTTCATGCGGCGCTCGGTCTTGACACCGATAACGAGAGGAGAACCCTTTCGGGCGGCGATGACCTCATGGGGGTAGTGGACGGACTTGATGAGAAGACCGTAAGCACCCTCGAGCTCCTGGATGACAGCCTTGGCAAGGTCGGTGAAGCCAATGGAAGGGTGCTGGTCGTGGATGTACTTGGTGAGCTTGGCAATGCACTCAGTGTCGGTCTCGGTCTCGAACTTGAAGCCCTTGGTCTGGAGGAGAGTCTTCAACTCCTTGTAGTTGGTGATGATACCGTTGTGGACAATGCTGAACTCCCAGTTGGGGTCAGATCTACACTCAGGGGTTTGTGGTTAGCACACGGTGTCTGGATTGACTCTCGGTTTCTGAGCTAATCTTTGTGTCTCGTACAAGGACAAACAAGGATGAGCACCAGAAAATTTGAGTTGAAGCATTTTGATTATAAAACGTACCGGTGAGGGTGGCAGTTGGTGGTGGAAGGGGGACCGTGAGTAGCCCATCGGGTGTGGGCGATACCGGCATGTGAATCAAAGATCTTCTCGAGGTCGGCGTCGGACTCGTCAATGAGCTTTCGGAGCTTGGCGACCTTGCCAACCTCCTTGAAGGCGTAGACCTCGTTCTTCTTGTCGCCGTCGACGGCTAGACCAGCGGAATCATATCCACGGTACTCGAGACGGGACAAACCTGATTGCAAAAGGCTGCGTCAGTAACACGAAGCTGAGCGCCGATCCCACGTCTCACCAGTGAATGGCGGGGCGGGGCATGGCTGATAAAAGGGGTGGTGAGGGGCAGCTGAGGAGGGGGAGCAAGGACATGGGAACTAACCGTTGACAAGAGTGTCGAGGATGAACTTGCGGTCCTTTTCCACCAGGTAGTTGATGTATCCGAAAATACCACTGTTGATGCGGTGTGGTTAGCGATCGCGGTTCCATTAGTATTGAGCCACCTGATCAATTGACCGCCAATTTCTTTGTTCTTTCTGCATTGTACCATCATCCATTACATCCATTCCCATCTTGACCTGCGTCTGTCGCAAGCTAGGATCGGTGGAAGCTCGGCGGATGGCGGGCAACAAGAGAGAAGAGAGAGGAAGCTAGGCGGTAATAAAGGCGGTGACGGGGAAGCTTCCTTACCACATGTTGACTGAGCTCTTTTAGGTAGAAAAACGTGGACAATGGGTTCGTTAAGAGACGGTCGGTGAGAGCAGAGCCGAAAGCGAGCGGATGTGTGGGGGATATAGAGGAAACAGGCGGAAGAGTTGAGGAAGGGGGTATCAAGAAGCAATAAGGTGTAGATGAGAGAGGAGAAAGAGGAGAGAAGAGCAGAACAAGAAAGGTGAGGGAGGGAGGAGGAGATGGTTGTATATGTAGTCGTCGAGCTGGCACCAGATAGGTACTGGATACTAGAAAAAGGTACCTTGAATGGGCAAAGGCAAAGGCGGGCAAAGCGGTATCCGTAAAGTTATGGTGTGGATGGTCCCAGCTTCCCATGTTATGGATGGAGTGGAGTGGAGTAAGTGGAGGGTGCAGTCTTTCGTCGCTGGGCCCGCAGTCCGCAGGCGGTTGTAAGCTAGGTAAGTACCTACCTCAGAGCCTAGAGGTAGGCATTAGATACCTAGCCTAAGGAGGCGTAGGCTCCTAGCTCCATTCTTCTCACTGAGGTGAACTGGCGGGACTTGAACGCAGCGCAGCCTCCTCTAGTCCACGGTCGTCTCAAAAACCATACATACATCCATGCTCTCTCTCACTCCCACCTTTTGCGTAGGAAGCTTGGTGGGCGCGAAGTGGGGTTGGGGATGACAATAGAGGGGGGTGGTAGACAAGGGTACTCCGCCAGGGGACATGAGAGGGAGAGAGAGAGAGTCTTTGCGAGTTGGTATGAATTGATGAATGAATAGGTACTATCTGGTCTGATATCCGTGCCTACAATCTTGAATGTACCTGATGAAAAGTGGGAAAGTTACGGATGGTAACAAGGACAATTTGTGAGTTATTACTGCTCAGCTGATTTACTCACTTGCTACTCATTCACAGTGACAAACTCTTGACAGGGCGGCTCAAGCAAGTTTGAGATAGCTCAGGGATGTGCAGCCCACGCAGCCACGCCATACAACGTTTTAAGTTGACGACCTTTGAGTCGCCGGATTGATACAGCTGAACCAACAAAGCGTGATTGATCGTCCATTGACCCTGTTGCACTGCATCTGTTCTCGTAGACGTGGCCGTAGCTTGCGGCTGTTGAGACGCTAGGCTGGAACACGGTAGAAAGTCATTTGCATTGATTGCATTGTCATTACTAACCTAACGTCCATTGAATTTGATGTCAGCCATGGCTCACGGTTGCATAAGGGTCCAGGACGGTGCCAAGACCTTACCGGCCTGTCTTAGCCTCAACCCGTCCGACTTTCTACTTTCTCTCCGTCTCTTCTGTATCCTTCTCTTTCTCATTTCCAGTGGCTTACACTCTTACTCATAATCTATCACAAATATCATGGAAATGCTAATAATACTACAAACGCCATACTCAGACTTTGCCCCGTTGGTTCTAGGCCTGAGTAGGCGGTGCCTGGACCCCTGGTAATACTGTAGGTGATGTCTGCCACGGTTCAAGTTAGATCGTGAAGCTTAGGTCCCGTTCCCTCTACCTTTTGTCATAGCAACCTACCTTATCTTGCTGAGCCTCATGTACTCCGTGTACAAATCGGGGTTGCTTTTGGGAGAATAAGTTCCTGATCTGTCAAGTCAGTCTGGGTACTACGGTTACTTCCAACTATGGTTCATACTTGTAAGAAAAGTCAATGCTTTAGATAATTATATGGATTTCTTTACATAGTAGTCTCTCTCTCTCCCCCCCTCTACTCGAACCATAGTCTTTTCTAATGCTGCGAGCTTAACAGCTGTCACTTATCATATCTGCAGCAACATCCATTAAACATCGTCATCAGCCCCTACGCCTCCACCTCCACCTTCACCAGCCTCACGGGGTCCCCGAGCTTTGCCGCCTATCAATACCGGAGCAGAAAACTGCAGCTGCTTCTCGATTTTAGAAATCTACATAGAAAGAAAGTAAAAAGCTTGTAGCTTGTCTTACAGCACTCAACTAGAAACCAATTGTTATCATGAAGCAAGAGATCTGCACTTCCATACGAGGACTCTCACCCCCACTCAATGCGCCATTCTTGTTCGTATTTTTTTACTCTGTGCCAGTCGCGGATACTCCCATCCGGCACTCAGATCCAGATCCCCTGCATCCCTGTGGAGGTGTGCATACTGTACCTTAGCTACCAAGGCTGCAAGGTTACTGTTACTGTACGTAGTACGGTATCCGTACATGCAGCTATGCATGCCCCTGAAAAGTCGTCAACTGCTTGCTTGCTAGTTAATGCTTGTGCTTCCCAATCATGGGCGTCTGAAACATGCTATGTAAGGCCTCTCTTTGCAATAGTAAACATTGACGAGGACCAACAACAAACCGAGTCTGACAACAACAACAACAATGCCCTCTCACCCCCAATTCCTAGGAACTTTGTACATAATCGTTCATACCTAATAGTTGCTAGCATGCATTGACGGGCTCATAGCCTCATGGTCATGGCACCAGATGGATCGTCCCCAGGTCGTGGGTCTCTCAACATAAGGTACAGTAGGTAGTAAGGGTGGTACTCAAGGTATGCCCTGTCTGTGCCTGGTTCTGCCAGTCAAATTCAGGCCAGATCAGTTCACTTTTGCTTTCACAGCCTCAATCGCCCCCCAACCAAAAGGATGGAAAGATTGGAGAGAGAAAATAATGACTCCCGCCCCAAGAATAGCAACTCGTTCAACCTTAGCCTAGCGCCAAGTTCCGCTCCGCTCGGCGCTGATTTCCCATCTCAAGCGCAAGCGCGAGTCTTGGCTTGTTTTTCCTTCTCGATGCATTCTAGCCTGTTGTTGTTTTCGACTTAGCATTCCTTCTCTGTCTTGTTTTTTTGGTCTTGGTCTTGGCCTCCTTTGAGTCACTATTGACCTTTCGGTTGGCTTACCGTTTAGCTACCTATCTATAGCACTCAAGTTCTAGACTTGGGTAAAACATCCCGGTGCTAACAATAGCATCTCTCGACGTCATTCCTCCCCCAAGAATGAGAGTATTATCCAATGCTTGGCAATTACTATGCTAGGTGCTCTCTCTAGCCTTGCCGTCATTCTCAGTCTGGCTACCTTAGTAGCCTCACAGGTTCAAAACAGCGAGCCGTTAAGGACGGCCGACCAGCCATCCAGCTCTCTGACATCAGCCACGTTGCCCTGGCGAGGGCGTCCCCGCTGAGTTGGTTTCCACTGTCATCAATTAGAGGATGGTGCTTGTCAGCCCTTGTCTTGACCCCCTTGCTATACCATACCTGTTGAAGTTCCTACACTCATGAATCACTTAGACTGTTCATTACGATGTGTCCTTGCTGGGGCTATAATCCGGCATAGTAACAATCAAATGATAGAACAAATGAAGTTCACAGGGAATATCATATGCAGAACCAAAACGTCAGGCTCAACATATCCCCCTCCCCTACCCTCCCTTCAGCCCTAAACTTAAAGATGTCATAAGCACCCCTAATTCACTGCAGCCTTTCATTCTAGCTGCGTGCTTACCACACCACTAAACACATGCATACATATCCCTAGCGGTATAGCGAACCTCATCTCGCATGATATCCGAGTCTGACTGGCTCGCAAGCTGACGGGCAGGTGGACCTGATACATCTCACTCAAGGGAATCAGCCTTGTGAGCTCACAACAGTGGGGGTTCGACGGGAGGTTTTATGGCATCTTCAGTAACCCACCAATTACGTGCATAAACCAATATGTGTCACAACCATCGCGACTAGGTACTGTACTTAGGGCCGAGAGTTTGGCGGCTTACGTTTAGCATATGAATCTCACGTCCGTCAACGCTACATTGCGTAGGATCAGCTCCTTCGCTGGAACTGCCAGGCGGCTTTCCTTTCATTTCCTGGACGCCATGTACATTCCTGCTTCTAGGGCTCAGCATCTAAAGCTGCTCTCCCTGACTCTATTGTACAGTCTTACAGATTACCCATTGACGCTGTGCTCATCAACATCCACCATCCGTGGAGTTCCCGTACGCCTATCTGTCCTAGCATCTATCCATATTGATCTGACATGTCGTGCCTACCACCGTTTACAGCTTCTGGTATTCGAGCTTACCCTCCAGCTTCTTTGATTCGGCCACCTTGCGAACAGCCTTGTTGAAGTCGTCCTGGTTGATCGATTCCCGGTAGTCCTTGATGGCAAACAAGCCGCTATACGCATATTAGACATTCTGATTCACTCATGTTTGGTTGGTGTTGTACCAGGGGTGTAGAAAAACTTACGCTTCAGTGACCACGTTTCGCAAATCAGCGCCGTTCAGTCCATCGCTCATCTTTACTACGCTCTCAAAATCCAGGTCGCCATCGATTACCACACTATGCGAATGAATTTTGAGAATTTCAAGACGCCCGACCTCATTGGGTAGCGGAATCTCGATCTTTCGGTCCAATCGACCGGCACGGAGCAGCGCAGGATCCAATGTGTCGGGTCGGTTGGTGGCCATAATGATCTTGGTCTTGCCTAAGTAGTCGAAACCGTCCAGCTGGTTGAGCAACTCCATAAGTGTTCGTTGAATTTCACGGTCAGCACTGGTACCCTCCGAGAATCGACGTCCACCGATGGCATCGATTTCGTCCATAAAGATGATACAAGGTTCATGCTCCTTGGCATAACCGAACATTTCGCGAATGAGTCTTGCCGATTCACCGATGTACTTGTCGACGATGGCGGACGAAACAACTGACCTGACGTTAGTATTATTATCCAACGGTCGAGAATGCTGTGTATTCTATACCTTTCAAGAAGTTCGTCTCTAGACTGCTAGCGACAGCTCGTGCCAATAGAGTTTTGCCAGTTCCGGGAGGGCCATACAACAAGACACCCTTGGGGGGCTTGATGCCGACTCTCAGGAATAGTTCGGGGTTCTTGAGGGGGAGCTCAATAACCTCTCGCAACTCTCGAATCTGATCGTTCAATCCACCGATACCAGCAAAGCTTACTTGACCCGGGTCCTCGAGGGACATGTTGTACACCAAAGGATCGACTTCGCGAGGTAGCATTCGCATAATAGTAAGTGTCGTCATATCGAGAGCTACACGTGTGCCTTGCTTGAGCTTAATCTTGTCTACCTTTGATCTGCATCCGACAACATATCGTGGACCGGAGGAAGCCTTGACGATAACTGCGAGTATAATCGTTAGTATGTGTCCATCTTGTACGAGTCCAAATGTTGTTCGCCTCACATCGTTCGTCATCGAGCTGTTTCAGCACCTCGCCGATGATTTGTCCCACACTCTGTAGCGCCTTGATGTTGTCTTCGGTCTTATCAAACTCTCTCTGCATGTCCTTAATTTCAAGACGCAGATTCTTGAGCTTGGCCTCCCATTCTCGCGACTCGATGAGCTTGCCGCGGTAGGAATCAAGGGCGGCCTGGCGCTCTTGTTCGGCAGACATTGTGATAAATGTTAACTCGTCCCTTTTTTGGTGTAAATGAATGATTTTCTGTATCGATTTGGGAGGTTGCCGGTCGCGGGTTGGGTGTCGGAAAGCTTAGTTGTGTAGAGGAAGAGATGTTTAGATCCAATAGTGATGGTGGTTGCTCATGCAAATGGAGAGCTTACCTCACCGGCTGGAGCCTTCCGCTAGCGGCTTGAGCTTCACCGGCAGAACCTCGGTCAATCAGCTTCCCTGTCTGATAGCTGAAATAATACAGAATATCAAAGTTGAATCAATTACTTGCAGTCAAGTCTGATATAACCTCAATACATTCGCATGTTTCTTTTGTTATAACCCTGGATAATTGAACACTGCATGTAGTTAGTGATTCTCTGATTCGTTCACTCGGTAGGACTGTCCCTTCTGACCAGAAGTACAGATATAAACCATGAGTGGTTGGTCGACTATTTTGTCACCCTCGTTTAGCTACCCTGCACCGATAGCATCAACTTTTGTTGTATATATCAGTAGGTCGCATTGAGGTTAAACACACTTCAGGACAATTACATCAGCTTCTTTCGGTGGCCAATGTGCATGGACAAAAGGGGACAACAGTTTTTTTTTTTTTTTTTTGCTTTTTTAGGTAGTCTTCCTTCTTTGTTCATACGTAAAATCTAGGTGATGCAGCATCGGAGTGGCCACAGTGATACTAACGAGGAGAAAAAAGACAGTTGTTCAGCTAATGCGAGTTACAATCACAACAGAAAGAACAATTCAGACCGGTCTAGACCAATATAAAGACCATACCATTAAGCATGAACCCGCAGCTATCATTGAATACTTGCTGTTAACAGAGATCTGTAGAAACTTTCCCTCAGTTTTAAACCTGGCGCATACAGCGTATTGTGCCGGTTGTTAGATCACCAAACCATCCACGAAAGTCCTGTCTTCGTGGGGAGTCGAGGGGTTCGATCGAATGCAAAATAAGGGGTCATAATATCACCCTTGTGTGACGGCCAAGGCCAAAGTCGACTGGCCAACCCAGTGGAGTAGTCAGGAGCTGTATTGTCCCGGGCGCCTAGTTGTGTGTAGAGAGAAAGTAATGGACATCTCTTCTTCACCCAGCGGGTATTCGTGAACGGTCACATATACCGGACCATCATACGTAACAGTAAAGCTGAGGATGAAGGCTCAGGTTCGACTGTGGTAGTCCATCATGCTACACGTAGTCGGGATGTATGTTTAAGCCGAATAAAGTCGAATAGCAGCTTCAATCCTTCTTCTCGCTGTCGCCTTCAGCAGGCGCCGTTTTGGGCTCCCCTTCAGCATCGAAACCAAGCGCGTCCAATTCTCGAATCAGTTCGTTAATCTTGATGACTTTGGCAATTTGCTCTGGTAGTAGTGCTTCTCCACCCTCCTTCTTGTCCTTGAGATCCTTGGCCTGCTTTAGCTTCTTCTTAAGATTGCGGGCCTTCTTCTCGCGCTCAACCTCAGGGTCGACCTCGTCGGTCTTAGCTTCCTGTGAAGCTGGGGCATCACCATCAGTGGCCTTTGCCTTCTTTCGAGCCTCACGGCGTTTTGCGTTCTTATTGCTGGCGGCCGAGCTCTGCTCGGAGCTCTCCTCCTTCATACCCGCGGCACCTGGAATGCCAATTCTCTTGCCTCGATCACGAAAAGCTTCGGCGGTACGGTTCTTGTAAACTTCGACATCCTCAGGAGGGCGGTATCCTGGGCGAATCTTGATGGCTCGACGGGTGGTGCCATCTGCACGAACAGACTGTGGGATCTCACGGCTGCCGCTGTTTTCGTCAGTGACGATACCCGCATTTGAGGGTTGGGAAGGCATCGTCCAAGGATCCCTAATGAAAAAAGTAACGTGGGATAAAGAAAAGAAGAAAAGCCCAAGTCCGACACTGGACGTTGTCACAGGCGAACAGGGTTTGGAATATGCTCGGCAGCTACCGAAAGCAGGATGAGAGCTGGCGAGTCGAAAGATTGGAGGGGTTAGATTGGCGGGGCTGTTATATGTGGCTGAACGAGAGCAGCGCCACCACTGGTTTATTGAATTGAATGTGGCGACTGCAGGTGGAGGACTGTAGAGACACCGAGCCTGTAAGTGCCCAGGTACAGTAGGGCTTCATGCGCTGAAATTGTATTCCATAGTATGTGCTTACTCCTGCCCACTTCTCCTGAGTTGTACATATTTATCGAAATGCAGCAATGTTTCTATTCATCTAACTGTTTTACTTCCGTGGTGAGCCCAAATAGCAAGGGAGCCCTGCGAAAAGAGCTTATTCGGATTTGAGTAGAGAAATGGAGGTGCCTTATTGGTGGGCGTGTTTTAGCTTCCCGCACCAGCAGGGCGCCTTGTCTCAATTACCCATTCTCACATAAAGCAACGTCCCCGTAACAACTCTCGTTCGAGCATTCGAGCATCGATATTGTAAGCACTGTTTTTCTCTATCAACAAGACTCTCGATTCCCTTCCGGACGCATCGATATATCAGAATTAATGAAGAAGAAGGCGAAGCCATAGTAGCCTAAGCACATCTCTACTTGTTGATGTCCAACGGTACTCTGTGCGTGTCTCTGAACAGGTCACTCTGTGCAATGGAACTTGTGGATGGTATGATGGGCTACCATAACGTAGGGCTGGGTAGCCTTCCGTTATTTGACGGGTACTGGCTAAGGCCTCTTGCATAAGAGTACAACTCTCACATCTTACTACCCAGTTACACCGTTACAATCCGTTACTGGGTGTCTCATGCATAGGTAATTATGCCTAATATCAAGCTTACAATACGGCAGTGTCTGTGATAGGGAATGCAGTCAGTGTTTAATCGGACACATGTACTCCAACAATCTCAGAGTTGTTGGTTGTGCTAACGTACGAATAGTAAATGATGTAGCCGGATGTGTGTTTATCTCTTAACTGTGTAGGACATTCATTGTGTCACTCATTTGCTTGGGGTTTCATATTGAAGAGTTTCAGCCTCAATTGTCCATCTGAATTTGTGTGTCTTAGTCGCTAATATGTCAAACAAGACATGCTCCCACATCCTAATGATGCCCAAGAATGAAGTGGTTCACCGTCGACCTATTATCGCATCTCAAATATGGAGAAATCTCAAGGCTGGTGGTTCTCAGCACGCCTCAACGAATATTGAGAGCTGTGTCGCTTGTCTTCGTCTTTCATATTCACTTGTAGATGAATGTTGTGCGCCATTGCGTACTGAAGTCCCCTCGTCTTGTTTATGGGCTAACGCACCAAGGTAAGCCCAACATCTCTAGATGCAAGAATGATGGATTGGGTGCTGTTGTACTTGATTACTTGCTGTTTGTGCACATGGATATAAGGGAGTTTTAGCTATACATCTTCAATCTGCCTTAGGTATTAGAACACAGGCCGCGGACAGTGCCACTGCTACTGCTGTTTCCCTTCTGTGTCCCTCCAGCTTTCACAACTTGTACCTTCCAATATTCAAACCGGCCTGAAGAGGCTCCGAAGGCAGGCTTTCTTATTCCCTTATTTAAATCGTTGTTCACAGGCTTCCGTGACTATTTGCAGCAATACTCCGTATACAACCTTTATTTACGACAAACTCCACATCTATCTTACACTGACCATCGCCAAGATGGCTGCTCCCGAGTCGGAGGAGGCCAAGACAATGGAAAACCAGGGCCAAGACCGAGCAGCCCTCAATACCGCCCTATTAGACACGTCGGATGCCTTGACTCCAGATCCAGGCACTGAGGATATGTTCAAAACTGATCAAATTAAGTTCGCTTTCAGTCCAGGTCAGCTCTCGAAGTTACTCAATCCCAAAAGTCTCAACGCCTTTTATGCTCTTGGAGGACTCAACGGCATAAAAAGAGGGCTGCGGACTGATTGAAGTGCTGGTCTCAGTACGGACGAGTCGATATTGGATGGAGAGGTTGACTTTCACGATGTTGCGCCGAAAGGAACACCAAAACATGGCACTGCTGGAGATACTATACCGGAAAGCAATGCAGAAGTGGCAGTTCACATTCACCCTCCCGATGACCCTCACCCGACAGGGCCTTTCTGCGATCGAAAGAAAATATTCAGAGACAATCGCCTCCCTGAGAAGAAGTCCAAATCTTTACTGGAGATTGCCTGAACCACCTACAACGATAAGGTCCTGATCCTTCTAACCATTGCCGCAGTGGTATCACTGGCTCTGGGACTGTATCAGACTTTTGGTGGCGAACATAAATAGGGCGAGCCCAAAGTTGAATGGGTTGAGGGTGTGGCGATCATAGTTGCCATTGTGTAAGTCGATATTCCGAAGTGGCAATAGTCGAAGAGTGCCAGGCTAATACGCTCAGTATCGTTGCGCTTGTCGGTACGATCAACGACTGGCATATGCAGAGGCAGTTCACTCGACTTACCAAGAAAACTAGCGATCGCATGGTCAATGTTATTTGATCCGGAAGGTCACAAGAAGTATCCATCAACGATGTCATGGTGGGCGATGTTATGCATCTGGCCACGGGAGGCATCGTGCCTGTAGATGGAATTTTTATCCAAGGAAGCGCCGTTAAATGTGACGAATCTTTGGCTACGGGGGAGTCAGACCTCCTTCGAAAGTCACCGGCAGCATATGTTTTCGATGCGATGCAGAAACTCGACGTAAAGGATGTCGAGAAGCTCGATCCGTTCATCATCTCGGGAAGCAAGGGAAATGAGGGAAATGGAACCTTTCTTGTCACTGCCGTCGGCGTCAACTCCAGCTATGGCCGCATTCCAATGGCTCTTCGTACTGAACAGGAGGATACACCTCTCCAGAAGAAGCTCAACATCTTGGCAGACTGGGTCGCCAAGGTCGGCGCTGGTGCTGCATTGTTGCTCTTCATTGTACTTTTTGTCAAGTTCTGTACTCAGCTCCCACATAACTACAGCACCCCCTCTGAGAAGGACCAAGAGTTCATGGAAATCTTCATTGTCTCCGTCACTATTGTAGTTGTGGCAGTCCCCGAGGGACTGCCTTTAGCAGTCACGCTAGCACTGAGCTTCGCGACTGTAAAAAATGCTTCGCGACAACAATCTCGTTCGCATTCTTAAGGCATGCGAGACCATGGGAAACGCTACGACTACCTGTTCTGACAAGACTGGTACGCTCACACAAAACAATATGACCGTTGTTGCCATGACTCTTGGCAAAGCCATAAGTTTCGGTGGTACTGATGCACCTATGGACAAGTCTTTGAAGATCAATCAGGATGCTATTACCATACCCAGCGTATCAGAGGCCGAGTTTGCGAATGGGTTAAGTCCAGAAGTCAAGAGTCTACTCGTTCAATCGAATGTGCTCAACTCAACCGCCTTTGAAGGCGAACAGGATGGTCAGAAGACATTTATTGGCTCCAAGACAGAAGTGGCTTTACTGTCTTATTGTCGAGACCACCTCGGAGCTGGCCCCATCGAGGAGACTCGGTCGTCCGCAGATGTTGTACAGACTGTGCCTTTCGACAGCAAGCACAAGTACAGTGCTGTTGTCGTAAAGCTATCTAATGGAAAGTATCGAGTATACACAAAGGGCGCTTCTGAGATTTTGCTGGGAAAGTGCACCAGGACTCTCGGAAACCTTCCCAAGGATGATGCAACATCAGTACCACTGGCAGAAACTGACCGAGATATGTTCAATTTGATCATCAGCTCATACGCGGGACAGTCTCTCCGAACAACTGGCTCCTCGTATCGAGACTTTGAATCTTGGCCGCCCGAGAACGTCACCTGCCCAGAGAACCCACAACAAGTGGACTTCAATGCTGTACATGAAGATATGACACTGATCGGGATCTATGGTATCAAAGACCCATTACGACCGGCTGTCCTTAGTGCTCTTGAGGACTGTCGCCGAGCTGGCGTATTTGTAAGAATGGTTACTGGTGACAATATCCAAACAGCCTCCGCTATAGCTTCGGAATGCGGAATTTTCTGCCCTGATGAAGGTAGTGTTGCAATAGAAGGCCCGGATTTTCGAAGGCTTCCACCCGACGAGCTCAAGCAGAGAGTGAGACACCTACAAGTTTTGGCTCGTTCAAGCCCTGAGGATAAACGTATCCTGGTTCGTACTCTCAAGGATCTTGGAGAAACAGTCGCGGTGACCGGCGATGGAACGAACGATACCCCGGCTCTGGAGATGGCAGATATTGGATTCTCCATGGGTATCGCTGGAACTGAAGTAGCCAAGGAAGCATCGTCGATTATCCTTCTTGATGACAAGTATGAAAGTCCTTCTCACGTAGTATCGGGAGCACTGCTAACACACACCAGCTTTGCTTCCATCGTGAAGGGTTTGATGTGGGGTTGTGCTGTTAATGATTCAGTCAAGAAATTCCTCCAGGCGAGCTTTAACATCCCGATGAACATTGGGCGGAACTAACAGGATGAGCTGGTTCCAACTAACTGTCAATATAACGACCGTTGCATTGACATTCGTCTCAGCTGTTGCAAGCAGCTCGCAAGAATCTGTTCTCAATGCCGTCCAACTTCTCTGGGTAAACCTGATCATGGATACTTTCGCAGCCCTTGCCCTGGCAACAGATCCTCCAACGCGCAGTGTTCTTGGCCGAAAGCCAGATGGGAAGTCTGCACCGCTTATAACATTGAAGATGGCCAAAATGATTATAGACCAGGCTATTTGTCAACTTGCCATCACCTTCTTGTTGAACTTTGCTGACAAGAAGCTTCTAGGCTGGTACGACAACTCAGAACATGATAAGAAGCAGTTGAAAACGCCTGTTCTTAACACATTTGTCTGGCTACAGATCTTCAATGAAATCAAGTACGTTTCAAGATAGTGCTATCGTGTTAGTTCCTGCCAATCAAGACTTTTAGCAATCATCGGCTAGACAACAAACTCAACATCTTTGAGGGCCTTCAACACAATTTGTTCTTCGTTGTCATCAACCTCATCATGATTGGAGGTC
The DNA here is from genome assembly GCA_020744515.1 of Fusarium tricinctum. NCBI lineage: Eukaryota > Fungi > Ascomycota > Sordariomycetes > Hypocreales > Nectriaceae > Fusarium > Fusarium tricinctum. Next base: position 4,212,049 of record JAGPXF010000002.1, on the reverse strand, counting down.
AAATACTCATCATTTTCATAGGTGGTGATGCCTTTGAGATTGTTCGCTTGAACGGAAAGGAATGGGGACTATCAATTGGACTGGGAGCGATCTCGGTTCCATGGGGTGCAGTCATCAGGCTTTGCCCAGATGAGTGGATTGCAACCTGTCTTCCAGGGTTCCTTCGTAGGAGATGGATCTCGCCTCCGGTGGAGGATTCGACGGCCGAGAAATCATCGGATTCGGACGATGAGTTTGTTGGACCACCATTTCGCGTGATGAGCTCCATCCGTGGTCCACGTGTCCACCAGCACATTGGATTCAAAGAGAATGCGCCGATACAAGGAGAAGACCATGGAAAAGGCGAATGAGGGAACAAAGGATAAGAATGGGAAACCGGAAGCAGAAGATCGTGCTGCTGACAATGGCCACTTTTAGGCTGACTACATGTCGAAGCAAGAGTGAAAGAGTCGTAGTTTCGAAAGCAATCGGATTAAAGATTCTTGGCGATAGCCCATATGATGATAATAATCTGAAATCCTGTGGAACATGGAGGCGTGTCGGTTGTGAGTGATCATTGAGAGCCGTCCTAGGGAAGATGCAATGGATCGTCTGAAAACCATATATTTTAATGTCAGAACATTGGCAATGCCTTAAATACCGAATAGGAACTAAGCGGCTTATTTGAAACGGAATTTCCAGGAAGTTGTTTCCTAGCGAAATATTTACTGATGAGTGAACAAGATCGCTGAGAGCAAGTTCAACTGCTGCTTGTACCGAAAAGTGGGACTCGGGATATCTGGCTCAACTAGCCAATCACGAGCGAGGTAAAGCTGTCCCCGGAACTTCGCGAATTTCCTGGCCTGACAATCTCTAGATCCTCTCCATCCTTCAACCGAAGCCTCACAATCGCCCCGTCGCAGACGTTCAACACCGACCTCACGTAGTACTATAACCGCTCAATTGCGCTCGTCTATCAAAATGGTAAGGCCACGATAAACTCTTGACTTCCCACGCCGAATGCAATGGCTAATCGCGCACCCTTACAGGCCCTCGCCAACACCCTCTACAGGCAAGTGACGCCGACACCGACGAGACGAATATCGCAGCGAACCCCGAGACTAACACAAACTTCCTTTACAGGAGCCTTTTCTCCACCAACTACCTGATGCTCGCCACCGTTTTCTCTGCTGGCTTCGCTTGGGAGATGTAAGAAGCGCTCATCACTTCGGACCAACGGGCAAGATGCTTATTATGATATAGTGGTTTCAACAACGTCATGGACAAGGTCTGGGACAACAACAACCGAGGCGTACGTTTGAAAATACCGTGGCGATTGATATGGATGAATACTAACAGGTTTGCAGCGACAATGGAAGGATATCCGACACAAGTTCCTCGAGGGCGGCGATGAGGATGAAGAATAAAGATACCGATCGACATGGAACGTGATTATCGAGCAACGGGCGAGGCGAGGGATTGATTCTGTGCCACTAGCCGTGTACAAATTAGAAGAGAATTAGAGGCAGGATTTCACACACATCGTTTCCCTATGTCATCCCGGTCGTCAACCGTTGGAGCCGACAATAGCTAATACCAGCGGTTCATTCGCAATATGCAATTTGTAAGAATACTGGCCGTGAACCGTTTGTCTGACTCAGCCGCCTCCATCGTCCGGTGCTCTCGGGTGGCAATCATCACCGAATAACTTGTTCTGCGTGTTAATTAAATGCTCCGGTTTGATGAGAGCTACCGATACTCGGCCATTTACTGGTGCAGTCACCGAGGGGCAGCACCTGCCAGTCCACATCACCTCCAGTCAGATTCAGCCTCAGGATACAAGAAGGCGGATAGCTTCCTTTTTTCCAAATCGAACTTTAGTCCGTTCAAACAAGGACTTGACGGTCACATAATCTGACTCTACCAACCGCAATTTTCAAATTACATTCTTGAAATTTATCTCCTCTATAAACTGATTCGGCAACTGTAGGCATCTAGATAAGCCATTTTCTTGTGCATGCTCAGTCGCTGACGTTGTTCCACCAGCCTTTCTCCAATATTTGCGGACCCCCACCTTGGTATTGCCTACCTATCAACCTGACGACATCGCCGACACCGCAAACAAATTGCTTTGCGTTTCTTTTCCTTTTACACCACAAAATCCATGCGACAATGAGGCTGGCTTGACCATGTCCCCTTCCATGTCTACACAGGAGCAGCAGCTCTGCCAGTTCTTGGCGGAGCTGCCCGCACGCTTCAACTACCGCTTCACCGAAGAAGCTTCGCGCGAACTACTTACCAGCCTCTTCTGGTCTCTTGCTGGCGGCAACAACGAATATATGCGATTACTGTTTCCCGACGGTAAACCCGGAGAAAGCCTCAAGTTAAGCGACTCACAAGGTGCAGTCGAAGGGGCCGAGTACACCGAGGCAGCGCGGGGGAAGCGATGTGGGCACATCTTCAAACCTGGTGAAGCATCATATATGTGTCGTACCTGCGGCACCGACGAAACTTGTTGCCTATGTGCCCGATGCTTCGACTCAACCGACCATACGGGGCACATGGTTCGAATCCACATATCTGTAGGAAATAGCGGTTGCTGCGACTGTGGAGACGACGAAGCATGGCGAACACCTCTGTTCTGTACAATCCATTCCAACGTGCAGGGAGGTACCGATAAGGGCAAAGGAAAGGAGGCAGCCGGTCTGCCTGATGATCTTGTGACAAACCTACAGATGACTATTGGCCGTGTTTTCGACTATATCTGCGACGTGATCTCATGCTCCCCAGAGCAGCTTCGACAAACCAAGACGGAAGATTCGATTCTCGAAGATGAAAAGTCCTCACGCCTATCCTCGAAATATTACGGCCCTGAAGCTGAACAATGCAACGAATTCGCCCTTATCTTGTGGAATGACGAGAAGCATACCGTTCAGGAGGTACAAGACCAGGTCGCTCGTGCTTGTAGGAAGAGCCGAAAGTTAGCAGTCGAGAATGCCTGGGAGACAGATGCTATTGGACGTAGTATTCTTACGTATCTGCCCGATGTTCCTCGACTCTTGGAAATGGCTGGTGTGATGGAAGCCATCAGAGTTACAGTCACCATCCGGTCTGCAAGAGATACATTCCGCGAGCAAATGTGCGGTGCCCTTGTGGAGTGGTTGAGTGATATTTCCGGTTGTTCCGTTGGCCATGACAACAACATTCTTCGGCGTATCGTTTGCGAGGAGGTCATGAACCCTTGGCGGCAGGGTAGCCAGGCAACTCATACACTAGGCTTGATTGATGACGAGGAGGAGGACGACCAGATCGTCGACAGCAGACGTCGCTTCGACGGCATGAACGCCAGGTTCATCCTAGCCTTGCAAGCTGCTGCAGGAGCCGGCGCTGGTGTTCAGATAGAAATTGACGATGACGATGACGACGATGACGATGAAGATGATGTCGATGCAGACATGGACGACCAAGGCCAACATTCTCCTTCTAGCTCGGTGGCAGGAGGAGACGAAGGCGAGGACGACGATGTGATGATGGTAGATGCCCGCGGAGACGTTGGGGATGTTGGAGATGTTGGTGACCTTGGGATGAACTGGAGAGACAACGATCAAGCTTTGGAAGAAGACGAGGCAACAATGGCCGGATATCCACCTCCACCACCGCCCCCTCCTGCTCAAGCTCAATCTCAAGGTCAAGCCCAACCTGAAGTTCCAGCTAGGGTCAGAGATAGAGAAGCAACACCTTCCGACTCGGATACGGCAGAGCCCCTGATCGCGCCGTCGATCTATGCCAAGGCAAATGCAGATATCCCCAAAACTCCCGGCAAGACCGAGAAAATGGTTCCTAGACCTGGGCGTTATTGGATCGAGACGCCTGCTGTCTACACACAACGGGAGAATGTACCACCGGCTGAGGATGTCTTCCGTCGTGTCCGCCTGGACTGGCTTTTGCTATTCGATCTCCGTATGTGGAAGAAGGTCAGAAATGACCTTCGTGCATTGTATATTTCCACAGTCGTGACGATTCCAGAGTTCAAGCGTGTGCTTGCTCTTCGGTTTGCTAGTCTCTACACCATTCTAGCCCAGCTCTACTTGGTAGGAGACCGAGAGCCAGATCACTCCATTATCAACCTTTCCCTCCAGATGCTCACCACTCCGTCAATTACTGCCGAAGTTGTCGAACGTGGCAATTTTATGACCAGCTTATTGGCTATTCTTTACACCTTCTTGACAACCCGCCAGGTTGGTCACCCTTGGGATGTTTCTCCTGATGCAGTTCTCGGCTTCGAGAGTGGATCAGTCACCAACAGGCGCATGTACCACTTCTACCAAGACCTCAAGTATCTATTTGGTGCTCCCCATGTCCAGGAGCGTGTTAGATGTGAACCTCGCTACCTCATGCAGTTTCTCGACCTTGTCAAGCTTCATCAATGTATAGGACCCAACGTGAGAGCCGTGGTCGAGCACGTGGAATACGAGGCCGATTCCTGGATTACTGCATCTCTGGTAACCAGGCAGATCAACCTTCAAGCCCGAAACCTTGCCGAGGCGTTCCGCAACTGCCCGCCCGATGAGTTCCATTACCTTCAAAATGCGATTCGCTTCACGGCCAAAACGGTCATCTTGAACTCAATCGGTGCTGAGCGCCATCGGTTTAAGCAAAGTGAAATCAAAGACGAGGTTCAGTTCAAGACGTTGACCGACTTTGAATTCGATGGTGAATCCTCGTCTTATGATGTGGTCAAGTTCGTTGTTGAGAAAGACGCTATCAGCTTCCACCATGCGCTACACTACACCTTGTCCTGGCTCATCGAGTGTGGACGGTCGCTCCCTGTGTCCACCATGCGGAACTTGCTTAGCTTTACTCAGCAAGAGCTCAAGTCGAAGCCGAGACTAATGGGTAGGCCTCAAGTGCCACGTAAAAACTATACCGCAGAGGACTACCTCATTGCGTCACTTGACTTCCCTCTCCGTGTTTGCGCCTGGCTTGCCCAGATCAAAGCCAACATGTGGGTTCGCAACGGAATTAGCCTGCGACATCAAGCCAGTACCTACCGGGGTGTTGGGCAGCGGGATGTGTCTCATCACCGTGATATCTTTCTTCTCCAAACCGCTTTGGTGGTCTGTAACCCTAGCCGAGTGTTGGCTTCGATCGTTGACCGCTTCGGAATGGAGAGCTGGGTCAAAGGCTTGTTTGAACTCAAGTCAGAAGCCCAAGATGATGCTCAACACCTCGATGTTGTTGAAGACATGATTCATCTCCTCATCGTTCTGCTCAGCGATCGTACCTCGTTGATCTCCTCGGAAGATGAGGCAATGTCCAGGTTATTGGCCATGCGTCGTGATATCACCCACGTGCTGTGTTTCAAGCCCTTGTCCTTCAACGAGATCTGCAACAAATTACCTGAGAAATACCAAGAGCAAGAAGACTTCCACCGGGTATTAGATGAAATGGCGACTTTCAAACCCCCTGAGGGTGTTTCTGACGTTGGTACTTTTGAACTTCGACCAGAGTTCATTGAGGAGATTGACCCTTACATTGCACATTATAACAAGAACCAACGTGAGGAATCCGAACTGGCATACAGGAAGAAGATGGCGAAGCGAACAGGAAAGACTGTGGAGGAAATTGTGTACGAGCCCAAGGCTCGACAAGTTCCCTCCGGCATGTTCGAAGAACTAGGTGCTTTCACCAGTACCGGCATGTTTTCTCAGATTATTTACTACTCACTCCTTTATCCTTTAGTGGCGGGCAAGTTTACCCCTTCGGTTCCATTCACACGACTGGAGACATTCCTCCAAGTTGTACTCCATCTCATGCTCATTGCTATCCTCGAGGATAAATCGAGTGACGACGATATGAGCGAAGAGTCCACAAAGTCGTTTGTGTACATTGCACTTACAAAATTCGGCCGCAGTAACTTCATGCCCGAAGCTCACAGTTCAAGGACCATTGTGTCCTTGTTGAACATGATGTCGACTAAGGACGAGTTCAAGGCAGTTCATCCTAAGATTGCGCTTGTCCTCAAGCGTTTGCGCCAGAAACGCCCGCGTACCTTTGAGGCTGCGTACGTGAACTTGGGAGCTTCTGTAGACCGCATCAACACCGCTTCGCCGGCGAATACATCTGCCGAGGAAGAACGCGAGAGAAGAAAGAAGGCGGCTTTGAGCCGTCAAGCCAGGGTCATGGCGCAGTTCCAGCAACAGCAAAAGAGCTTCATGGAAAATCAGGCTTCTTTCGACTGGGGTAGTGATGTCGACGAAGATGTCGACGAGGAAGGCGATGAAGAGCAAACGGAGGATAAGAAGCACAACTGGAAGTATCCTGTAGGAACATGTATCCTTTGCCAGGAAGAGCCGGATGATCGACACCTCTACGGGACGTTCGCCCATTTTAACGAAAGCCGTGTTCTCCGACAGACGGATTTCCAAGATCCCGACTTCGTTCGCGAAGCATCACAAACCCCTTGCAGTCTTGATCGATCGGCTGAGGATGTTCGACCCTTCGGTATTGCTCATGAAAACCGGAAGATGGTGGAGAAGATCAACGCTCAGGGCGAGACCTTCCTCGCGGAGAGACAGACCATAGGAAAAGGATTCCCTTCCAATGTATGTCGGTCGGGTCCTATAGCAAGCGGTTGCGGGCACATGATGCATTACCGCTGCTTCGAGGTTTATTACGACGCGACTGTACGCCGCCATACACACCAGATTGCCAGGCACCATCCTGAGGATACTCGACGTAACGAGTTCGTCTGTCCTCTGTGCAAAGCTCTAGGTAACGCATTTGTTCCTATCATCTGGAAGGGGATAGACGAGTCATACCCAGGCTACCTGCAGTCTCAGGGTACCTTTGATGATTTTGTCGAGAAACAGATGGGCTCTGCCTACTGGATAGGTGGAAGTAAGGCACGCGAGGATGAACCAGCTGTGCCTGACATGTTTACCCCAAGCCTCCCAGGAAGTCTCGTTGAGTCTCTGCTTCCAGCGCAAACTTCCAGCGACAGTACGTGGGGAAGAGAAGATGCCGAGTCGCACTCGTCAGCCGTTGGTACGCCCGTGAGTTACGCGTTCTCTGACTCGGTTACCCCTGAGCCGGTTCAACCTTCACCAGCCACCACAAACACAGACGGTAGCCAGTTGATGAAAGAGCTGTTAGCAGCCTACCGCCGACTGCGCAATACGCTTCGGGTTAATGGCCTGCGTACCAGTCACCTGATTGACGCTAAGGGTGACAACGTTGGTGATATATGCGCCAGTGATACGCTGGTCAAGTCGGTGGGCTTTACTATCTCTTCCGTAGAAGTCCAGCAGCGAGGTATTGAAACTCAGCCAGGCATGACGCTTCTGGAGAAGATTCCTGAGCACATCCTGACGCATCTCCGAGTTTTGTCGGAAACTGTTTCGTCGTATATTGCTGTTGGGGCGCAATCCGGTGGTGCCGAGAACAAGATCGAAGCCGAGTTCAAGAAGGATAGCGAGAGGCAACACTGTCAGCTATTTATGTCTCGATACTTTGGCACTGGAACCCCTTATGCTCGCCGGCCGCTGGACGTCTACCCTCCACTGCTGAGCATGGACTCGTTCCTGTTCCTGGTAGAATGCTCATACGGGTTGGTTCCACTTCAGAAAGCCGAGATTTCTCACGTGCTCCGATTGTGCTACCTGGCAGAGCTTGTCAAGCTGGTGTATCACATGGGTCGCAATATTCCTGTTGCTAGTTGGGTCGGCAATCTCACGAACCGGCAAACGCAAGATCCAGCCATCAACAACTTTGCGGACTTTGCTCTCGGCGTTACCAAGACAGGTCTTGAGTACCATGCTGCCCAATTTCCTGAGGGTGTTGAGTTTGGCGAGAACTGCGGCTTCCAGCAGCCTGGGGTGGACACTCTGGAGAGCTGGTACACGTTCTCCAAGAAATACGCTCTCACTTTCCTACGGAAATGTGTCATCTTTCTTTATGTCAAGTACGGGGTAGACTTTAACAGTCATATTTCGCCAACGCCAGATGCTGATGAGCTTGAGCGTCTTACCGAAGCACTGCGACTACCAACGTTTGACGAGATGTGTGCTGCCATTACTGATAATGCGTCTGCATGTGGCTGGCCCCAGACGACTGCCTCACTGGTCTCCGGCTGGGTCAAGCATCAGGTGATGTGGCCGGGTGATTACAGCGATATCCCTCTCTCGGCCATGATGAGCCACCCAGGAATCTTTGAGCTGATAGGGCTACCCAAGAACTACGATGCCCTCATAGAAGAAGCCACCAGGCGGAAATGTCCCACCACTGGCAAAGAGCTTACAGATCCTGTCATTTGCCTCTTCTGTGGAGAGCTGTCGTGCAGCCAGGGTACATGCTGCCAGAAGACGGACAACTCTTCGGATCGTACAGAGTACACCAAGATTGGTGGTGCACAGCAACACATGCGCAAGTAAGTAACATTGATACGAAGATGGAATGTCAGGGATTCTAACAGGATTTAGGTGCCAACGCAATATTGGTGTTTTCCTCAACGTGCGCAAGTGTTCAGTCGTGTACCTCTTCCGACTTTCAGGATCTTTCACACCTGCACCATACATCGACAAATATGGCGAGACTGATCCTCAGCTGCGTCACGGGCGACAGCTCTTCCTGAACCAGAAACGATATGATTCTATGATACGAAGCACAGTGCTCAACCACGGGGTTCCAAGCTTGATTAGCCGCAAGCTGGAGGCAGAGATTAACAATGGTGGGTGGGATACTTTGTAGTAAACGCAAGGAGTTATTGGTATAAAGAAAGTTGATGTTGTATTATGAACCAGGACTAGTGACGGTGCAGAGAGAGGTTCATAGATTAACGTATAAGAGGTGGTGTACGAGGAAGTCGGTTTTATTTTTGTCCTGGGTCTAGTAGTTTTAGCATTAAATACAGGAAGAAATGCATTCAGCATATACAGAGCTTGTAAGTGAGTGTTACTTGGTGATGTAGAATGGGTACAAAGGCTAGTCATTCCCGAAGCCAATTTACTAACTGGTGTTCCATTGATTATTGTTTGTGTTCAGCATCACTTAATCGAATCTTTATACATATTATTAGAGAGCAACCTAATTAGAAATTAAAAACAATATAATAGTGACTTGCTTTCTTTGTTACACTGGTTGTCCATGGCACGAGATAGCCTCACAGTAGATCCATACAGTGTCCATAGACACTCCAACTGTAGCAAGGCTGGGGCTTCAGCCAATCAAATCATTCACATACTTGTGATAGCGCGTCTGAGCCCGTGGCTCAACTGCACGCAAGCCTCTTTTGGAGTCAATAAAGCTGAACTGAGCTTGAGCTGAGCAACTGACTGACAAGGAGAGCAGCAGCGCAGTAGCAACGGTCTTTCCTTTTTATTCCTCTTCTTCTGTAAAACCCCCTCCTCTTGTCTCGTCTATCACGTTTCCCCATCCACCCCCCTTTTTGTTTTGTTTTGTTGTTGTTGCTATTATTCAGTCTAATTCCTTTTACTTTTGCTCTGTGACACTTGGTAACTGAAACTACCTCTCCCGCTCGCAATTTCCATCGGGTGGACGCCTCCACTTGCTCTGGCAAGAGAAACAGAGCAAGCACCACCCTCATTAAAAAAATGGCAGGTAGACGTTCAGGTCGCGCTGCCGCCAAGCGGGCTGCGGCTGCTCTAGGTGAGTGAGTTCGAGCTCTTGTCACGTCGCATCCAATCTTTCAACAACCACCCAAAATTTACAACACATCTTTTCACAACCACCACCGAAACCACTTCCAGACTTGTCCTTTTATTTATTTATTTATTTCCTTTTTTTCTCCTTTTCTGTTGGCGCATTGCATGGTTTCATTCCATATTTTGCACCCTTCACTTTTCTGCGTTGTGCTGCGCAATCGCGCATAAACAAAATCGCAAACCCTTCCCTCACCATGGCGCCCCGAGGAAAGATTCGCCTGAGGCTGACGCGAAGTGCCAAATCAGAAAGCACACCAAAGTCTTTTGCCGACCTCGAAGACGAGCACATGCCTGATGCCGAATCCAGTGCGCAAGATTCGAATCGACAACAGGTCCCAGACCCCGACGATGAGAAGGACGAGGATCATCAGCCAAAGGAGGAGTCGGGCGACGAAGACGATGCTGCCGACGCTATTGACAAGGACGATGAGTCTGTTAAAGAACCAACGCCGCCTCCCCAGCCCATGGTTCGCAGAAAGAGACTTGGTCGGCCACCCAAGAACCGACCTCCGGACTGGGACAACATGATTTCAGTTCCTGCCGATGAGGCCAATACGCCGCGACGCCGTGGCAGAGGCGGCTGGCGAGGGAGAGGCGGACGCAAGGGGGGTCCTGCTGCGCCAAAGGCTGAACAGATCATCGACACTGAGGGAACCGTTGCCGAAATCGTGAACGACGAGTGTGTGCTGCCCGAAGATCCAGAGGGCGAGACAAAGGTCGACAAGTTGGGTAACCTTCAGGGCGGACGCGATTATCGATGTCGAACATTTACTGTCACGGGTCGCGGGGACAGACTCTACATGCTTTCGACAGAGCCAGCACGATGTGTCGGTTTCAGAGACAGTTACCTTTTCTTCACCAAGCACCGCAAACTCTACAAGATTATTGTGGACGATGACGAGAAGCGGGACATGATCGAGCGGGAAATCATCCCTCACTCATACAAGGGACGCTCGATTGGAATCGTAACCGCACGATCAGTCTTTCGCGAATTCGGTGCGCGCATCGTTGTTGGTGGAAAGTGCATTGTAGACGACTACAACGTTGCCCAAGCTCGTGCCGACGGTGTCGTCGAGGGTCAACTTGCGGACCCAAACGATCACTTTATTGTGGGCGAGCCGTACAACAAGAACCAATACGTTGCATGGCACGGAGCCAGTGCCGTGTACCACACCAACGTACCATCAGTGCCGATTCCCAACGGCAAGATCGAGTCCAAGAAACGCAAAGTCAATGTCAACGACATGAACTGGATGCTGGAGCACGCTCGTGAGGCTAGGTATGTGCATTTCCTACGAATCCTTTTACAAACATCAGAACATATCACGATACTAACTGCAGACCGCACAGCACGTTCAATGCCAGCATCAATGCCATCAGAAAGCTTAACAATGCCGGCGTGTACGACATCCACACCAACGTGAAGCAGTACCCAGCAACAATGCAGCCGACGCGAGCACGCATTGAGCAGATCGCCCCAGAGGACGAAGAAGCCACCGCAGACAGCACCGTGTTCCCCCCCGTCCCAGTTAAGATGGCGCGCAATTTCTTTGTTACCGACACATACTTTGAAACATCATCGGCGGGTATCATCTCGGCATCCGCAGTGGACGATACGGCTGGCTCAGCAGATTTTCTTGCCTCCTTCCAAGGGTTAAGTACTGTGTCTGATGATATCAAGGACCTTCTGCCCCCAGAGTGCCGTGAGGCGTTTGACAACGCTGTTGTAAAGGAAACATCGTATCGATCCCAATGGGGTCCTGAAAGCGAAAAGATGTCCCGCCGGCAGCCTGTTATTGATAAGGCGATTGTGCCTTACAGTATGACAGGGTGAGGATATGAACAGATAACGATATTATGTCGTCTCAGTGTTTATACACCAGTCGTGTGGTCATCAGTACGATGCTATAGGAATCGACCAGGGCATTTTTTTTACGTGTTGAAGGAGAGGGAAGAGGTTTGATGCGTGCTTTAGCGAGCATCGGGCACATCGGGCACACCTGAAGAGGGGAAAGAAGAAACATGGGCGTTGGGTGTTAGGGATAAACACTCGGTATGTTTTTGGGGCTGCATAACCATGGATCAGTCTAGCCTTAAGAGTTAATGTGAGATGTTAAAGGGAGAGCTTCCTCAAGTGACAGGATAGGGCCAGAACTCATTTGTAGGGATACCATCGTAGCTTATCTTGACTTAAAATGATTTGACTGGCAACTTGGACAGTCAAGCATCTCTGTGATATTGTGAAGCAGAACCCTTTTGTTGTCGTTCGGAATCAGTTACTTGTGACACGGCGCTGTATGGTGTCGTGAATACGATGACCAAAAACTTCACTCTTGCGACGCTCAACCTGGTAAGTCCCCTCTTGTTCGAGCACAATTGCCAAACTGCCGGTCTCGGCCTCTTTTTGCTGCAGGTCATGCTTCTTGGCACCCGAGCAGCGGGGTCTAATGAGCAAGAGGCTTTTTTCTTCTTCGTCTTCTTTTTTTTTTTTGCTTTTTTCTCGTTTTCCTCCAAGCCCCTGTTTTGCATATTCTAGCCTAGCTTAGCCTCTTGCTTTTCTCTCTTCTGCTTTGCATAGCTCGTGATAGGGTGCGATCTTTTGCTTCACCAACTTAGCTAGGAAGTGGATATCCATCACATCACTGAGCATGTCGTCGGCGTTTCCCCTCGCATGGTCTGTCCTGTAAAGAGGACCCTACACACGGGCCAATGGACAGGCAATTGCATGCTAGGGTTGATGGAACAGAGTCTTGATCAGTGGGTGGCGAACTAAACAGGCAGAAGCAGAGACAGGCTATGACAGACTCAAAACCAAGCAAGAAAAGATCAGGGTCTCGATCGCCGCTAACTAACTTGAGTTGGCGAGCACTTGTGACGCAGGTTCTGTCTTGAGCCGTGTTGACGGCCTAACGGCTTAACAATTGATTCCATCCGTGCCGATCAAGACGCATTCTCAGCCATACCAGAATGTTGGTGTCAGCATTATAATCGAATCAATGGAGGAACCAGCCCACTTATGACGACAGTTTGAGATAGAGTGTAGTTACAACACTCTTGACATCCTTTGCTTGTCTGTATTGTCCTGACGTAGGTATTCAAGCCTTATTGTTGCCCATCATCCCCACGTGGTGCCATAATAGTACCACTTGTCCTATCCGCAATACTTGATATCCATAAAATTCTGCAGGGCAAAGGCAACGACAACTATTTCTTGTAGCTGAAGAGAAGGTAGTGACATTTACAGTCGCATTCTCGAAATAGTCATGGCGTACAGTACGACGATCATAACGGATTCTGACTCCGGGGAATGGGACTGACCACACCGGTCCAAAGCGGTGGTGTCGAGATCTTCAATGTACTATGTAGTGAATAACAACCTCGCGTTGGTCCTAGGCCGATGAAGTCTGTATCCCCATGCTACAGTAGTTAGGTGAGGCATCTTCCAGTTGTAAGTGTCAGTTTGAGTGTAGGGTAGCACCTATGACAAATGTGACGAGCCGCGCTGTTGGTAATTCTGGCTAGCCAACAGCCAGGCACATTAATAACAACTTCAAAGCACCTGACCCTCGAGAGATGTTCCATTAGCATGCAGTTAGTTCACACCGCTCTGTCAAGAGCAATGAAAGGGATATAGTGATTGTCAGACCACTGCGTTGACAGCCTCGTTGATGCAGTCCTTGCTCGATGATTAGAACTGAGGCCAGCAGATATCAACATACACAGCCCCCTTACACCAAGTGGCTGTCTCTGTACTCCGTGCTCCATATCAGTTGAATAATATCAAAGTGGTCCAGGAGTTAGCACTTATGCCTGTCCAGACAATATCCACTAATTCGCTTATTCAAATTGGACGCCAAATTCAAGATGCACCTGAATCCATGATCCATGCTCTTAACCCGAGAGAACTGCACGCTGCACAACATTGCCCAATGCTCAAAGACCAGAGCGCTTAGAGAATGAGGGGTCGACTCCATCATGACCGACCCATCAGAGAAGTCATGTTTAGGGCATATCGAGTCGTGCATGCGGCAAAGGAACAGAAGCAACCGTCACGCGAGTGAGAAGGCGTTTATTGCGGCGGTCAAACTCATCAAGCCCATCAAGGCGCCAATGGCCACCCAACCCACCACCAGCGACAGATCCATGCCCTAGAGGCAAGAAACTAGCAATGTAAAGAGAATAAGCCGCCAACGTTGAAACGAATCGGAAAGCCAGTGATCGATATTGCCCGTCGGGATTGGTAGCATCGTGCTGCAGCTTTGAGGTGCAGCATCACTCTGCTTGAATGTTTCTGCAACATGCTGTCTAAGTAGCTATTCCTCGCAGTCGTCCCGTGACACTGCGTAATATCGCACGCGTTTGCTATTGAACCGCCCGTACCACGCGGATATACGCAGTGAACTTGATGGGCCTTCAACTCGACGGTACAAGGACCCTGAGAAACCTAGAATGTCCGAACCATCAAATATGTCATACCTCATTCGTACTAGGGCACAGGTCGTTTTTAGGTGGGCTTGCAGGGGCCGTCCCCATCACGATTAGCTTCGTGCTCGAGGTGGGTATTAGCTAGGCACGTTGATCAACGCGGCTGTAGTGGTTGGTCCCTGCTCACCATGTCTCGTTCCACGCAACCGACTGTGTGATTCGATATTGAACTTCCATACAGATGTCAAGGTTGGTAATTGATGCAGCGAGGAAGAGCCGGAATGCCCTTGAATATTATCGATGCCAGACAAAGACTTGGGATACCGTATTCCGTCTCTCCTTATTGTTGGTACTCCTTTCTAAGTCTCACAATAAGGGCAAAAACACAGTCGGGAAAGACCATACATAAAATGAAGGGTCGCCAAATTCAGTGTTAATTATTAGTGACTGGGTCATAGCAGCCGACTAAGTGACGCTCGGTTGTTGGGTAAGACCCTAGACGACCCGTCGACCTCGTCCCGCGCTTGTCGATGCAGCATGGCATGTCTGGACTAGAATCTGGACTCCCTTTAGACCTGGAGTTCAGTTCAAGATAGGCCATAATAAATGACCGGCCTCATTCAGACAAGAAACTGTTAATGAGATACGGTCGTGTCAAGAGCAGATGTTCCCAAGTGAACGGCATATATTTCTTTCCAAAATAGCAATCTGTTGCGAGAGGTACCAGCCAGACACACGTTGAATATCAGAGTATTAGATACAATAATACAGTACCCGTGCAGGCCGTGACGGAGATACGACCCCAATAGGCCAAGCGCAATGATCTCTCGACCCATATTCACGATGGAGGTTTGCTTGCTATGAAACCAGAAATGCAGAAAATTGCATTTCAGAAAGCCAGGAAGAGGCTGTCCAGGTTGGCCGCATGTTTCGTCTCATCAACCCAAGGTTCAAGCCACTGCGGTGCTCACATGGCAACCTTGGCCTCCCTGGTCAGCACGGTTGGAAATGACTGACCAGCTACAGTAATTTCCTGGGGGAACGGCGCTACGAACTGGCTCGCCTGCGTTGCAGCGTTCCTGCCCTGGCCGGTGGATCCAAATCTCCCAGAGCAGGGCTTGGGATGCTAAACTCGTGGCATTGGCTGAAGACAACAGCGGTGAACAGCTTGGTGGTGTTACGTATGTCTCTATCACCGACGCACCCACTCTAGTGCAGACGTCGAACAAATCGACGAGGTGCTGCTGTGCTGGAGGGGTTTATGAGACTGGCCTAGATGCCTGCACCACACTCGATTTACACAGCATCGATGGTGGACCTGAGGCATTTCTCTCCGCATTCTTGGGTCAAGAAGCCTATTCGGTCCAAAGCTCGATGCTCGTGCATATTCTGGTGAGCTATCAAACGAGACGTGAAGAGCGGCTGGTAAGTGCAGGTCAAAAGAGATTATATACCATGAGGCAAATTTGTAGCTGAACCTGCCGTTCTCCCACATTTCGTCAAGTACTTCTTTGCTTACTCGAGAAAATTGCTCATTAACAATTGCGATGCTCTCAGATGTGTCTATAGATCAAAAGCTGTTAGAGCAGAAATGAAGCAATATTGAACCAACGCTCAAATTCTCTTTGAGCACGGCCAATGTTGCATGCTGCACTATCAAGAAGCCTTTCCTTAACGGCTTAGGCCTTTTACTCGAAAGGCTGATGGGGGCAACAGATCGAGGAACGCTGGCCCACTTTGTAGAGCAGGCGTGACTTGTGACTGGTGCCAGCTAACTTAGTGTCTTGCATGTTTGGTAGTCGCCTCGAGAACGGACGGTGAGTTCTTCTGATCGACAACGAAGAGAATCCCTGCAAATAGCGGTATTTTCGTACCTGGAGCTCCAAGAGAATTGAAGAAAGGGTTTCTGGAAGCACACCTCAACGGGAAGAGTGGACCATCATCGACTTGCTGTGTTGTGTCCCTTGGGCTGGAAGACCTGATGAGGTGACCAACCAAGTGATGCCAAAGGATTATGACAAGGAGTGGCCGAGGCACCGAGACCTGCCTGACGTTTCATGCTCTGAGGTTTTGTTTTGATGTTATTGTTGTTGTTATTAATAACGCTGAAGGACGGATATGCTGTAGAATTACACACATAATCTCATTTCTTGTCGTTTGATTTGAGTAATAAGACACGGCCCGTAAGGGTCTCGCAGTGAGCTACTGATGTGTGAAATGCGACCATTACTTCATGTACATAGTATCGTCTGAGTACGTGCAAAGACAGAGAACTCTAAATGGGGTGTTGATCGGCGTCAGAGAAAATAGATGAAGCTGGCGATGACGATGGAGACTTTCTCGCGCAAACACAGCAAAAAAAAATAACACGTCGTGTCAAAAAACTCTGGATCTGGACGAATGAGGGAAGGCATATGCACGATCAGTCAGTCAGTGGCCATGCAGAAATTTTCTGGCGCTTCTTTCTCTCAAGCGCTCCTAAGCCCCTTGGCTCCTTCCTCCCCTGCACCGACGGTTTAAGCCACGAGCATGAGCGAGCAGGAACAAGTTACTCTCTCTGTACAAGAGAACAGCACATGAGAGTGAAAAAGGACAAGGCTGGTAATAGCGGCTTCATAGGCTAGTGACGTCTCCAACCACCCTAAGCGTGGGAAATGCGAACTAACCTAATACCTACTGTACTTCACTTGCTACCCCTAACTTCTATCCTTACGGAGTAAATTGGTGTGCAGTAATTTGTTGCAAAATGCGGCATCCACGATTGGCTCGGCATACGGAGTAGTTGTTCAGCAGTTTCGGCGCACAAACGTGCATAAAACGGCCCGTCAAGATCCCGTTGCTTTTGGCGAAATAACCAGAGAATCAGGAGGCTAGGAAGAGTCCTCCTGGGCTGAGATTGTTATTGGCGAATTGATGATGGGAAAAACAGCTGGCAAGATTTAAACCGAGAAAATAAACGGATCAGTCTGCGGGTATCCCAACAGCTATCATTAGATCTTGCTGGACTTTTCGTGTTCACGAGTTTCTATGCTGGCTGGCTGGCTGATGCCAAGGTCCAAGAAGAAAGACCCCGTCGCCGTTGGGCCGTCGCAGCGATAGTGGAGGACTTCGCCTCTCTCCGAGAACTGGCCCCCGATGGCTCGGATCAGGTGAGGGTTTGCTTACAGTGTACGAGTCGCCATGGCCAGAAATAGCGTCCACTGCCGCCTCGGGGTTAACGCCATGCTCATTAGGGATAGGTACGTAATAGTAGGCAGTGTGTGAGTGTGAGTGTGAGTGTGAGTCCTTGGATCCTATGACTTTCCCGCATGTACTGTACCTGAGCCGCACCTACCGGTATGCATTATGATACTCGGAAGAGTGGGAGGAAGCTCCTGGTTAGGATCAGGTACTCTCTGTCTCGCCATCATGCAGCGATTATCCTATCCCTATTAGGACACCTAGATCCTTAAGTTGGTCTTCACATTCTCTCCATCGAGCCCTCGTCGATGATACCCTGAATCAGCCACCGAGCTGACATTGGTTGACAAGGCTCTGTGGGGATCTTTGGACAGAAGCAGCGCTAGGCCAGCGAAGTTCAAGGAAGCGTGGAGCCACTGAGACGGATGGCTAAGATGGGTACGTACTTGTTATGAGTGTTAACTTCTTGGACCGAAGACTCTGAGCTGCGGGCTCAATAAAGAACAAGGACGTTGCATCCTTCGTTTGATTGTCGTACCTGATGACTTTGGGTGCCTTGGGTGCCTTAAAGCATAAAATGCCATTCATTACTTTGTTGCGTTGTATTAAGACCGCATAAACGCTTCCTAGGAGAAAAACCGCATGGCTGGCACAAAGTAACTCTCAAAGACAGACAAATTTTGGATGACTTGAATACCGAATGACTCAATTACTGATGAACGATTGAATATGACTGTCTCGATGAAGGCGGGTAAGACGATGCCCAGGCCAAGTACTCCGTACTCTCCGTCCAGAAAGACGCAGCACTCCAATCTCCATCTAGCAGCACGCGGCTACGTAAAGCAGGCAAGGCAAAGCAGGTTGACGCACGACCACGGTGGAAGTGGTGGTGATGACCTAGGGCTACCTGGAAGGATGCGAGTTTGCTTGGTCAGTCTTCTGATTGAAGTTCCACTGATGGTTCTGCTGGGTTTCTTAGGCATCCCGCCCACGTCCATGTCCTTGTCCCGCTCATCCCTGTCATCTCAGAAGAGCGCCACCTTGGTCTCCTTTGACTGGGCTCCCTGGAACATCCAACCGTCATTCGCTCCGGCTGTCAGCCCAAAGGAAGTTGAGACTTTTGCCGACATGTACTCTTTAGCGTTCATGATCAGTGAGAGGTACTTGGACGAGTCGTGGTCTGCAGTCCACTAACACTTTGAAGCGAGTTGGCCCGCCCTGGCTAGGGTTTCTCGGTCTTCTACATGGATTGGCCATTCAAGATTTGACTTGACAAGTTCTCACTCGTCAGCGACTCGTTTTGAGTCCACTTTTACTTTCTCAATGCTCCACGTCCGCCGCCGTCACTCGTGGGCTCCGTGCGTGGTGAGATGTATCGCCCGAGGCTTGCTAGGGGGTGGAGGTGCTAAACAGTCCAGGGCCCATGCACCCACCAATTTTAGAGCCCACCCAGTCGTCTCTCGTTGGCCTGTCTTTTTTTTGCCTGTCTGCCTGTCTCTTCACCAAGGAGAAAAAAAAACTGGCTGGGTTGGTACTGGGGGACCTGGGCAACCTGGAACTGTCGGGCATTGCTACACTGTACGTTTACGCAGGGCTTGGCTACTAGGTACCGCAGCCGTTACTGCTACGACATTTTCTGGTGCCAGTCCAAAGAAAATTGGCGTACTCGTACTCTGGAGTCTGAAGCTCCCACTAAAACTCACACTCACACTCACAAATCTCTCACTGCAACGCAGCAGTGGAGGAACACCCGACCTGAAGCCGCCACGCCCTCCACACCTACTAACTTCACACTGCCTGCACACTGCACGCTCACACTCACACTCGCTGCACGCACGCACGCACTCCCATCAGTGGCCTGCGCTGTTAGAACTGCACCCGCACTGCATCATCCCCCATCCCCATCTCCATCCCCATCTCCCCATCCAACCCAATTGGATCAACCCACCTCGTTCATTCTTCTCCTGTCCCTGCCCGGGCTTCTCTCTTCTTTCATCCTCTTCCACCTCCCTCACCATCTTTCTTTTTCCCTTTCCTCATCCTCACCCTCACCTCTTCTCTTCCTCTCTCTCCCTCCACGATAGAAACCGAATCCTCCGAATTCCTTGACAATCATCAGTCAGCACGCCTTCATTTGGTTTGTCGACGTTAGGGTTCCGGCCTTTTTCTCTCGCGCGAGTCTCTCATTGCCCTGCCCGTGTCTCCTCGGCCCACCGTTGTAGACTAAGCTGCATATTTCCGACCGGTTTTGAACCTCGACCTCGAGTGTTTTCCCATCATCAGCTTTCGGATCTGCAGTCTTCAGGCTTCCTCTCTCCCACCGAAAACGTTTCATTGCTCTTCAAACGACTGTTTTTTCTCATTCTGGTGAGTGTTTCTTTACTACTATTACATCTGTACATCGATAGACGGTGGTGGTGTTGCCCTGTTCAATCGAAAGACGTTATCAAGCCGGAACCTTTTGCCTTTCTTCCAAAACTGCGACGTTTCGATTACCTTTTCATCGAATGTCGACTTGAACATACTCACGAAGCGCCGACTATCTCAACAACAATCCTAATCTCGCCACGGACGATTCTTTCACTTGTTCGATGACTTGCACGGATACGCGGAAGACCTTTTACTAACCTCCTGATTCAGATCGATTGAACCGCCGAAACTCCTTGGGTTCCCGATATACCATCCACTTTGTTTTACCATTCCTGTTCACGACAAAAGCAATTCTACGGTCCGGATCGTTGATCACCACCACAACTCGACACGCTTCTAATTGATTCGTCTCATCATACGTTTTATCCGTGCTCCATCGCTACCACTCGCGAAAGAAAGCAAATCAGTAAATGGCCCAAATCGCCTACTGATTTCTTGTCGATCTATCATCGACTGAGCCTCATTTCACATACGCGATCACTTCCTCGGGACCGTCTTAACTGTAGTATAAACCTACAGTTTCGTTTTACGGCCCTTCAAATCGCTCAATCTCCGACAAAGGTCGCGTTCCGATCTTCGTCGGTCCTTCCCCCAATCTTTCATCATGCCTGGAGGTGTGTGTGCCGTCCTCGACTATGAGGTAGACATGATGTCCGAGTATGTTGCCGAGATGGCCACTCGCGTTGTTACACCTGAGGCTGCTGTAACATCGTCCTTCCGCAAGTTTGTGTCTCAGATCCTTACTTCGACACGACTGCCTAGCACCACCATCCTCCTTGGAATGAACTACCTTGCCAAGAGAATCAACACCTTGAAGGGACAGGGTCCCTACAAGGCCTCCGAGGGTCAGGTCTGGCGTTACTTGACCGTCTCTCTGCTTCTGGGAAGCAAGTTTCTCGATGACAACACCTTCCAGAACCGTTCTTGGTCCGAGGTCAGTGGCATTGCTGTCTCTGAGCTCAACTCGCTTGAGTTTGAGTGGGTCGAGTCCATGGGCTGGCGCCTGTATGTCAACCTTGACATGAGTAAGGATTACCAGGCTTGGCTCGAGAACTGGCGCGATTGGCAGGACATGAAGAAGCGACAGGTCGCCCAGGCCAGCCGCGAGAGGCTAGCATCTATTGTTCCCGCCATCGATACCGATATCGCCAGATACTCTGGTCAACGCCAGTCTCCTCACTCGCGCTACCTTCAGGAACAGGTGGCCGAGTACGAGCGATACCAGGCTATGAAGGCCCAGCAGCAGACCTACCGCAACCGCGAATCAGGTTGGGGCCACACTTCTTGGGGTGCTCCTCTTACACCTCCCGATTCGGGATATGGTACTCCAGACTATACCATGTCTGCTACGTCAAGCAACGACCGCTACAACGAGTGGTTTTCTCAGGCTGCTACTCAGTACAGCACTCGATACCCTCAACCTCCTGCTCACAGTACCTTCTATCCCAACTCACGCCACAACTCGTATAGCGGGCATTACTCTTATCCGCAGAACATGTGGGAGCACAATGTCGCTGAGTGTAGCTGTACCGGCTGTGTGGATCCCATGAAGCAGCAGGTTCCTTATTTCATGCCTCACGGCTACAGCCAACCTGTAATGGGTTAAGACGTTTTCAAAAGTTAAAAAATAATGGCTCTCCAATCGAGAGCGGCTCGGTCTCGGAAAGAAGAAAAAAGTTTTTACAGGGTTCCATTTTATACGGCCACGAAATTTCCTTACACGCACCCCGAGAACGATAAATTCGCATTCAGATACCCAGGCACGACAAAATTGTTCATCAAATGACCTTTCGGCGGATCATTCTCAGGATTTTCTTACACAGTCACGACTGGATTTCATGACCTGGTTAGCCTTCTCACGCTCGCGATGAGACAGCAAGGCGAAAACTCCGAAGTCATGCCCCAACAACGTGGCATTTTCCTTATTGTTTTATTGGTTATCGGCTCTGTAATGGTCATACTTGGCGTTTGGCTTTCTCATTTACACTACACGGATCAGGTTCGATAGACTTGCGATTTTCATGGTTTCCAACAGCTCCTGCGCTTCTCGGTTCCCATCAGTTCGTCATTTTCACCATCGCCAGCAATACATTTCGAGCATGCACTTGCTTGGACAGGAGCTCGATGCCGACTTGATGCACGATCAAAGATTTCAGTGCAGCACGTCCTACTATAGATGGCGCCTCGGCGATGGCATTTCACTGGCACTCGCTTTACAAAACATTCTGTGGTAAACACAGGATGGTACACGTTTGGTCACTTTACTTGGACCAACTTCATCCTCTTGATTTTTCGTTGAGGCGCAGATCGACAACGAAATTTGATTCGACAAAAATACGACGAGTCAGATACTCCTCAGCTATGTGTCATGAATCTTGAGGGCGGTATATATTTCACCTTTTCTTTTCTTTTCTTTGTCTTGTGATTATAAGTGGCAGATACGGATTTCGACCACAGGAAACGGGCTTACATGATGGGGGTTATGCATTGCGTTCAGCGGGTAAAACACAAGGGATTTGGATTCGATCATTTGATCAATCATCGGGTTTGATATCTTATTCTTGTTTTGTATTCCTCGGTGAGTTGGTTTTGCAACATGACTTTTAGGTCGATGATTGCCTTGCCATCGCTGGGGAAGTCGAGTATTGTACTCTTGACTCTTGCCTTTCACAGGTTTCGGTGTTGGACACTTTAGTCACTTGTCAACAACAGGATGTTGTGGCATGTGCTTTCACGTCACGTCGGCTTAATGGATTCATTATACTGCCGAATTTGTTTTTGCTATTGCATCTTTTTTTTCTTTCTTCACGAATTGGGACGATTCTCACGGAATATTCGAATAACATTCGAGGGTATGGCATGATGCAGCCTGCAATCAGAAGCTGCTTTGAATCTTGATAATGTGATTCAATGGCCCCGATATACCCTTCAGTACCTGAAACTGTTTATAGGTAGTTACTTTTTGTGTACCAAGTGCGCAAATAAAGTGTTGGAAGCATCCTTCTCTTGCAACCAGTGGATTGATTCATCTGACTGGGATGAATATGGTGTTTTCCCTTAGGGATCATAAGAATGGGCTCCTATGGCCATGAATCCTTAAGACATTTTGCTACAGATGAACACAGCTGTGGGATTTACACTCCCTACAATACTCTTCCATGTCCGTAATTGATGCTTACGGATGTGGTCTTGCTCTAAAAATACAATAAATTGGTCATCAAATCTTGACATTGAATACATACTTTCTTTAACATTGTGAATTGTGACTTTAAACTCCGTCCTTGAGTTTGTGCTGGGTTTCGGCAGATCGTCGGGCTGTCAGAATGGCTACCACGGAGATGCTCAACTTTGAGAAACACGAACTTTCCTCTCACTACGTTGAGCAATTTATAAATTCCGAAATAGCTTGTTGCTTACTTTTCGTTCTCGGACGTTGAACCTTTCTGCCATCAAAAACGCATGATCCTAACCATCAAGACGAACCATGTCTGACCGCTTTGTGTCGGCAGGCAAGATTGGCTCATCTGGAGAAATATCTAAGGATCTCAACAGTACAGAGCCAAGCGCTGGCCGGCCCCTGCACAGTTCTTCGAAATCAAAGGAGTGGGAGGCTGTTCAGCAGCAGCTAGAAGCGGAGAGGAAGAGACGGGAAGAACAGCGCGTCAGGGCCGCGACAGAAGAAGGCGAAAAGACACTATATGACGTTCTGCAAGCAAACAAAGGTGAGGGTTCTCTCAGTATTTGATGCGATGGCGCTAATTGAGACGTGGCAGCGGCGAAGCAAGCTGAATTTGAAGAACAGAGCAAGATACGCAATCAGTTCCGTGCATTAGACGATGATGAGATAGAGTTCCTGGATGAGATACGCGCCAACAAGCGCGCAGAAGAGGAACGCGTAAAACGTGAGACAGAGGAAGGTCTTAAAGCGTTTCGAGAGCGACAAAAAGGCGATACCGTTCAAGACGAAGCCACTGATGCCCAAGAAGGAGGCGAGTCGTGGGAAATTGGCCGTAAGAGGAAGCGCAACAAAGAAAAAGATGGCAAAGGCTTCAGACGCAAGCTGGGCAGCGTGGAGGAGATTGACAAAAAGGATGGAAAGCCAGTTGAAGATATAAGTCGAAAAGCAGCAGAGGAAAAGCCTCAGGTCGCAACTCAACCAGCTGCCAAACCACCTGAGAAGAAGGGGTTGGCGTTGGTTGGCTATGGAAGCGACTCGGACGATGACGATTAAGGGGATCAGGTGATAATATTGATAACATTAAACTTCAAGATCATGTAATGAAGGGGAGTAAATGCCTGAGATCATATAGTACAGTAAATCATACCTCGAATGCCATCCCTCAATCTATCATAGATACAAAACAGGCACCAGCCCATCGCCCTGATATAATATAGACACAGAAAGTTGGACCCTTCATCATGAGAGGCTCCTCCAAATTGTCATTGTAATAGTACACGAATCTACACAAGAGTGGTCCTCGACACCACGCTTCTTTTTATCTTAACAAATACAACGCCTCGTTTTATTCGTCGCTATCCACATTGCCAACATTAGGCCGCATGGGCTTGGCGGTCACCGACTCAACGGTGTAGTTCCACAGGCTGCGAAAGCTTCCCTTGATCCAACCCTCAACCTCAGCCTCGGAGACCTTGATCTGCGCGGCGCGAGCCTCGTCTTCAGCAGTAATCTCGAAGCGTCGCATGCGCTGCGCCAATCGAGGGTCAATAACAATAGGCGCGGGCCAGATCTTCTCCTTGGGAGGTTCAGCAGGGCTGTCGTCGTCTGTCTTGGCAGGCTCCTCGGTCTTCCACACGGACTTGACCCAGTCCTTCTCCTCATGCTTGAGGACAAGCTGCTGCTCATATTGACCATCGGCTTCGCGCCATTCACGGGAGGCGGCGGCGAAGCATACAGCGGCGACCTCACGGCCGACCTCGTCGGCGAGCTTACGACGGTTGAAGAAACGGTTCAGACGGATGAGGGTGTGGCGGAAGCCGAGACGGTGGGGAAGTGGGATGGGGTTTGCGGGAGAGAACTCGGAGGGAATTTGGGTGGGGAGGCTGGCGAGGGAATAGTCGGCGGTGGTGTTGTAGGGGAGTGGTTGAGGTGGTCGTTCAGGCTTCTTCTCTTCATCGTTCTTCTCCTCGTCCTTCTTCTCATCCTTCTTCTCATCGGTTTGGTCGCCCTCAACCTTGGGAACCTCAGAAGCTGGCTCGATAACAGCAGGTTTCGATTCTGTCTCAGGCTTCACAGGAGGGTCAAGAGGACCGAGCCAGCCCTCATGCAGTCCTCTCATGTACTCCTTCCATGTGTGTAAGCCAAAGACAATATCACCCTTAACACCCTCATACTCTGGCACGTTGTTCTTTTTCCGCAAGGCCTCTGTTATAGCCTCGTCTGTTTGTAAATCCTCCTCGCCTGGCCGCTCATTCTTCCTCCTCTCCCGTCGGATCTTCTCTGCCACAGCAGCTCTCACATCTCCCTGTTGTCTTCCCTGGACGAACTCCCAGTCAAGGCCAGAGGCGGCTAGGACGGGCTTCGCATACTCGATAAAGTGATCCTGTGCAATTCGAAGACCATCGCCGGGGGGTGCCTCAAGGTAGACGGTCAGTTTGCGTGGGAGTTGACTGGCTGAGGGGATTATGTCGGTTGCGAGAGGAGCAACGACGTGCTTCCACTTGGCGGTAGCTCTCTTCTTCTCGCGCTTGTCGTAAATAATGGCCGCCGAGATAGAACCCGTGATAGCCCAGAAGATGAGCCAGTTGCGTGACGGGAGTTTTCGAGGGAGATTCGGCAGGCCCATCATTTTCAGAGCTGGATTCTGTTTCGGCTTAGGACTGGGCGCCTTGTATGTTGCGCCAGCGCCGGCAGAGGGTTGCTGCGGTGGAGGATTGGACTCGACCATTGTGAAGAGGAACTGTGGCGGCGTCGATTATGAGGATCGCAAGCTCGAGTCGGTTGATCACCGAGTTGTTCGAGCCGTATAAACCACGGGATAGTGAGGGTCGTGATATCGGCCTTGCCGTGATGTCGGGCCGCTGGAAGAAAAAAAACGGCGATAAGAAGCTCCGATAAGGCCCGGAGGTCGGCAAGGAAATACCCTCGCTCCGGCGTTTATATGTGATGGAGTTGAGAGAGGTATTTCAATGAATTGGCGGGTATATATGGTTAGTTGAACAAACCGTTTCAAAGTCGAGGTTTATTTTCTCCTCCTTGTCATTTATTGCTGGATCTTCTTCATTTCTATTCGCTGTGGCTTGGTTCGTCAATACAGAGCAACCTACAGTATCTATAAGGTCATGCCTAATCTTCTATTTATGTTCTAGAAAACGGTCGATTCTCTGTATGGCATACATGTCATTCAACATCTCGGCCTTATCCAAGACACTATATACGCATTCCAATACAGCTGTAATTAGCTTTCAGGAGCGAAGTAGATTGTGGATTAATGGCTTCTAGATAGAAATAGACTTTAGTATCTCAATCTATCCCTACGAATTGCCATGTGGGAAGCACAGGCAAGCTAGCCATTGCACACACAATTCCAACAACCTTGTCCATGTGGCATGGGGAATAAATGAAAAAAAGCGGACATGAATGGAAGGAACAATAGACGATGGTTGTCGTCACATCTTCTATGTCAGTATCTCGATGGCCAGTCATGACACTTAAGAGGATAATGGGACCCTGCCCATGCAGGTGACAGGTTCACCTGAGGCTCAGAATAACATGGACAGCAACATCTGGGGAAACACAGCACACACAGACACAGGAACAGGGGGTTGCCCCTGAAGGATAGGGACGGTCAACAAGGATGAACCTGGCATCGGAATCAAATTTGCAGTCCAGTGGATATGTGAGAAGATACTCAGAAGTTAGCACTTAGAGGGTGACAAGCCCAACGGTGGTCAGTTCGCGATTGATTCACCAGCAGCACCGCTTGATGGTGCTGAATTAGCTCGAGATGGAGATGGGGATGTATAGGAGTTGGCAATTTCCCATTGTTTGAGGTCCGATACTGAGGAGCTATGTCATGATGGAGAGACATGATAAGTTTCACTGGCAATATATATGGTTTACGAACGTCTTGCAAGACAGACCTAGAATGGGTTCTGCTTCATAGATTAGGTAGTCTCTACAGCTACCTCACATGCAAGAATAAACTGGCCGGGGATGCAATGAGTTTGGATCCAGTCCAGCCTATGGAAATGTATCAATAACTTCCACTCTGAGTTAGTTGATGTTTTATAGCAGCCACAGCACCCGTCGTCTGTTTCATGGCCACTAAAGACCACTAACGACCACTAAATGGAAACTAAACCAGGCCGCCCGCCGTCCTTCCTTCACTGCTAGACCCCTCAACCTAACGTTTATCCTTGACCCCTCGGATTCCTCCCCCCAATTCTCTTTTGCGGCCCGTGGTGTGCCAACCGTTGCTTGTTTGGGCCTTGCTTTGCCTGAAAGCCAAAACGCCCAAAGACTGACGACCGATCCCTGTGCGTTTCGACTCTGATGTTGTGTCTGTGTTGTACGTTACCTACAGTGCAATCGTGTGCGGTGAAGTGCAGCAGCATCTATCATATTGAGCAGTGGCCGCAGGACGCTAGAAGTAGTAGGTACTACCTAAGGTCCTACCTACCTTGATACCGTACATACTAGGTAGGTACATAGCGCCCGGGCAGCTCAAGTACCTCACTCGCTCAACACCTGCACCTTTGGTCGATTTCAAGGTCTAGAGGATTATCTTCCTCTATTCGCAAATACTTTCCTTATTACCCATCTTTCTCGTCCTCTCATATACCCCAAGACTATAGGCAACCGTGCGCTGGTCTATCCCTTCTGGTACTCCGCCAGAGGTGGCTCTGATAACACGATACCTGCATCGCACTCACTGTACTCCATATTTGACTGCCAGCGGAACCTTTAGCTCTCTACCTTAGGTACCTTGCCTTAGTAGTCCCGCGCGCCACCCCTCGCTCTCTCTCTCCCCTCCACAGCCCCTGGACTCGACCCTCCCCTGAAACTTGTCCGCCATCTCGACTCCCACCTCAGTCTTGGTTCTTTTCATCTCCTGTTGTTACCTACTTGTCGAGACGGCACAGAACGAAAGGAGGCGATCGAGACGCCTCAACCAGACAAGATGGATCCTAACAACAATAACCGCCTCTACCTAAACTTTGGGAATGGCAACGACCGTTTGACCGCCTCGGATAGAACCGCATATCCCACTACGCCTTCGACATTTCCTCAGCCAGTGTTCCCTTCAGCATCTGGCCAGCAGTCTTCTGGCGGATTGCAGCCTCAGCCCCAACAGCAGCAGCAGCAGCAGTACGCTGGTGGTTATGCGCCACAGGGTTACTTTAACCAGAATCAATATGCTCAGCAGCAGTATGGCGGGCAGCAACAGCAGCAACAGCCGAGCGACTATTCTCAGGGCGCTGGGTATCAACCACGATCTAATACTCCCGGCACCAATGACCCCAACACCGGTCTCGCCCATCAGTTCTCTCACCAGAACCTTGGAGGTGCCGCTCGAGGGCAGGGTTATGCTCGAGCACCCTCGCAAGGCCAGCGTCCTAGAACCGCTGGCTCGTCAGGACAGCAGCCTGGTTACAACAACTATATGAACGCCCCTCCCATGCCCACTCAAGGATCCGCCCCAGTGGACGAGTTCCAACGAGCACCTGAGCGAAACCCCGACCGATATGGTACCAATGCCAATAGCAACCAGAAGAAGTGCTCTCAGCTCGCTGCCGACTTTTTTAAGGACAGTGTCAAGCGAGCACGCGAGCGCAACCAAAGGTATGTGACAATATCTGAAACCTACCTCTTGAGGACGAAGCAGCTGACCCATGACTACCCAACAGACAAAGCGAACTGGAGCAAAAGCTTCAGGACCCTTCTCAGGGCTCCGCTAGACGCGAGCAGCTCTGGTCAACCGCTGGCAGAAAGGAAGGCCAATACTTACGCTTCCTTCGCACCAAGGACAAGCCCGAGAACTACAACACCGTCAAGATTATTGGAAAGGGCGCTTTTGGAGAGGTAAAGCTTGTGCAGAAGAAGGGAGATGGTAAGGTCTATGCCATGAAGTCTCTGATCAAGACAGAAATGTTCAAGAAGGACCAGCTCGCACACGTTCGATCAGAACGAGACATTCTCGCCGAGTCGGACAGCCCTTGGGTCGTCAAGCTCTACACCACCTTCCAGGACTCATACTTCCTTTACATGCTAATGGAGTTCTTGCCTGGTGGAGATCTTATGACCATGCTTATCAAGTACGAGATCTTTTCGGAAGATATAACACGTTTTTACATTGCAGAGATCGTTCTTGCTATCGAGGCTGTCCACAAGCTGGGCTTTATTCATCGGTATGTATAACGCAATGCCTGCCCTTTGTCTTCTTTGAAACCGTCTGACTTTGAAACAGTGATATTAAGCCCGACAATATTCTTCTTGATCGAGGTGGACACGTCAAGCTCACCGATTTCGGTCTGTCAACAGGCTTTCACAGACTGCATGACAACAACTACTATCAACAGCTCCTCCAAGGGCGATCCAACAAACCGCGTGACCGTAACTCGGTTGCCATTGATCAGATTAATCTGACTGTCAGCAACAGGTCCCAGATTAATGATTGGCGACGATCCCGAAGACTGATGGCGTATTCTACTGTTGGAACCCCTGACTACATTGCCCCTGAAATTTTCACTGGCCATGGTTACACCTTTGACTGCGATTGGTGGTCGCTAGGCACCATTATGTTCGAGTGTCTAGTCGGCTGGCCTCCCTTCTGCGCTGAAGACAGCCACGACACGTACCGCAAGATCGTGAACTGGAGACAGACTCTATACTTTCCGGACGACATAACACTTGGCACGGACGCAGAGCATCTGATCCGAAGGTATGACGCCTACTGTAAGATTTTTAAGGATGAGATGTTAACAAGAATATAGCATGGTCTGCAACACAGAGAACCGTCTGGGTCGCAGTGGTGCTCACGAGATCAAGAGTCATGCTTTCTTCCGCGGTGTCGAGTTTGACAGTCTCCGCCGTATCCGCGCGCCTTTCGAGCCTCGCTTGACCTCCAACATTGACACCACCTACTTCCCTACCGATGAGATTGACCAGACTGATAATGCCAGCGTCCTCAAGGCACAGGCCCTCCAGTCAGGCCGAACAATCGAGGAGTCCCCAGAGATGAGCTTGCCTTTCATTGGTTACACATTCAAGCGGTTTGATAACAACTTCCGATAAATGGATTGAGGTGTTTGGCTGGCGAAACGGGTTCATCATGAAGATATCCCAGTTCTGTGAACGGGTTTCTCTTGACTATGACTGGGAAAAGGGACAGCAACCTGGACGAGCACTATTGCAGCGGGTTTCATGCAGTTGTTGGTGACACAATGGAGAAAGCGATTCTTGTATGCCCTTCCGGCCTGCCCTATGTCGTTGATTCTTTCTTTGCTGTTTGATACATGTTTTGATACTGCGATTGTAGGGTCAATCTGGATGGAAAGGCATACAAGCTGGGGGGCTCGAGATATTTGCTGTCTGCGATTTGCATTATACGGGGGCATGTAACAAAATATGAGATGTCCAGCCATTGCCGTACAATTCAATAATAATCAACTAAACCAAATGCAAGGAAAATATCTGTGCTCTGAATATGAAGTACATAATAGTCACGATAGTTCTTTAGCTTGACATGAGGGAACCTCAAACGTTGTGACATGCTGTTCGATAACAAGTCTATCTTTCTTTGAAGGGCCCGACAAGTAAGTGTTTCATTGTTTACCAAACAATTTATTTATTCTATATTACACCGTACCAAAGGAGTTGTCTACCTTCAGACCTATTTGGCTTAAAAACCGTAACGCCGCCGTCCCATGACCCGGATATCCTTTTCCTTACTCCCAACATGCAAAGTGGCCACTTGAGGTGAGGGTATATAGATATGCATTATCACCTCCGTCCCGTCAAACCAGGAGCCATGTTAAACCGTTCCTCTCGCTCCGTCATAAACATAACCTGGATCCAGTACTCTTTGGCATCGGGATCCCAGAAAGCAAACTGCTTGTCCTCGCGCTTGTCGAGCTCACGGGCAGGGATCTTGAAACCGACTGTCTCGTAGGGTTCGGCTGCGACAAGCAGGTACTGGAAGTTCTTGTCGGGCTCCTCGATATGCTGCGTGAATGCGTTCATGACTTGCCACTTGGGCGATGTTTCGGGGGTTGCGTCGGGGTATTGAAGCTGGAAGAGCAGACCCTGCTGGCGAGACATAGGGTCGCGAATCTTTGTGATCTTGTATCCCGGACGACCAATCTTGACAACATTTCGTCGCTGCGCAAAACCAGCACCCGTGACACCGATGGGTAGACCAGTAGCTGGGTCGACGGCGCCTTGGCGGCCTTCCTTTTGCTCGCGAGCAGCGCGACGGGCGAGGTTGGTCTGATGCTTCTTGCCCTGAGTATGAGCAAGGTAGGAACCGTCGTTCTGGTGAACAGTCAAGCACAGACGACACTCAAAAGAGCCGACGTGGTTCTTGAAGAAGTAGGGGTCCTTGTCGAGATCAATCGTCTCGAGGGCGAGCTTGCGAAGACGTTCGCGACGGTCGGCGTTTGTGGCGGATTGGGAGGCGACGCCGCCGCCGCCGAATTTTGAGCCGGCGCGGTTTTGGAAATCCATTGTATTGAGGTTTTGCGATTAGGTGAGAATAAAGGGAAATGCGTCGAGATGTGGGTAGGAGGTGAATGTTGATTGGCGCGAGGTTGATGTTGAGGATGCAAAAGCTAAAGCGCGATTGAATGCGTATGCTGTAGATAACTTTGGTTAGAGTACTGAGTCGCACTACGGAGTAGGGACACTGAAGGAAAGAATTATGTGGAGTGTATGCTGAGGTGGACCGCCAATCAGAGTCTCAATAGCATTGACATCACTTACACAGCGGCTCTTGGGCTGTCATATCTTCTTCAATAAAACACTATCTAATTATTACTTGTTTCTCGAATATACACAGGACTATGGATATAAGCTAAAGACAAAAGCACCATACCACTCAAAACTATAGCTTTACAATATCTTCACGTTTGGAGACCCACGCCTCAACGCAAGCAACAAACCTATCAAACTCAGCAGCTGGGGTTCCAAGCACCAAAGCAATGAATCCTCTACGGACGACCCAGAAACCCTCTTCCATCATATCAAGCCAGAAAAGATCCCTCAAAGTGTCGATCTCTTCGACCTCGCCAGATCTTTCAATTACACGGGTGCCATCCTTAGGGAAGTGGACTCCCATGATTGTACCGATGCCAGTGAAGACAACTCTTGTACCCTCTGTTGCTGTATTGAGTCGCCCTCTGAGATCATCACCAGATTTTGTAAACTGGGCTGCAACCTCGGGTGTGTAGATCTTGCTAAGACCGACGTGTCCAGCATGTGTCACCAATGTGTTATTATTGAATGTGCCCGAATGTGAGAGGGCGCCTGGGACTCTTGGATCGAATGCAGACATGATATCTGCTCTGCCACCGAAAGCTCCAAAGGCAAGACCTCCGCCTAGATATTTGCCAAAGGTCTTGAGGTCTGGTTTGAGACCTCGCAGTTCGGAGATGCCTCCTCCAGAGAGACGTGAAGTCATGACTTCGTCAATGATGAGCAAGACGCCAGCCTGCGGTCTGTCAGTTAGTATGTAGCAGTATAATGGCAAGACTAGTCAACCGACCTTTGAGGCAGCATCTTGAATGCCCTGGAGGAACTCTGAATGTCCGGGAAGACCACCCCCAGAGCCCTGCATTCCTTCTACCAACACTGCGGCAACGCCCTCGCTCTCAATGGCAGTACGAGCACTATCGAGATCGTTATATCTGGCCACTACCCAGTCATCAAGATCCACGTTGTTCACCTCTGGCTTTCCTTCCTTGAAACCTATCACGGCGCCGTGGTACCCCCCGGTGAATGTGACAACCTTTCTCTTCTTGGTAAAAGCCCTCGCAGCTGCTAGAGCGTGGATGTTGGCTTCAGTGCCCGAGTTGCAGAAGCGGACATGCTCAAGGTTGAAGCGGCTGCAGAGTTCGCGGGCGAAGACTTGTTCTTGGGCTGTGTTGCCCCCGACATTCATGCCCACGTTGTCCAACACATCTCGGATTGCGGAGAGAATTACTGGGTTTGAATGTCCATAGAGGGCTGCTGTGAACTCGCCAGTGAGGTCTGTATAGCTGCATGAAGTATGAGAATCTGGTGTTTCTTTGTATGCCGTGATAACTTACGTGTGCCCATCTTCAGATGTTAGTTGATGTCCTTTACCAGACTTGATCACAACTGGGAATGGACTGGCATGAAGAACAGTTCTGGTGTTCCCACCCGGCATTGACTTGATGGCTTCATCATGAAGAGTTTTAGAACGTGAGTTACGGGTGATGTATCGAGCTGTAGCTGCGTCAAGCGCAGTCTGAATTCTTTGGGCGAGTTCTGAAGACATGGTTGTGAACTTGTGGTATCTATCCCACGATTGAGAGGATATGATGATGGTATAATCTAGAATAACAAGAGAATCGTGAATTTATATATGTTGGAGGAGGAGATGTTATAGTTTATCAACGTTCTAAATGTAGCAGCCTTCGCATTTCGGGATGAAGTTATAGTGATGGTGATGTTCGATGGTACCTTTGTTGGAGAAGCTTCGGGTATATGTTATCGGGTCTCGGGTTTGGTTTATATGTAAGTCGACTCAAGCAGCAACAACTCAATAGAGCTACCATTGTATTAATGCACTATTAAACACGTAAGGGCAGTAACTCCTTTTGCTATTTTCTTTAACTGTCAAAGGGTAACAAGAAGAGAAAGTTAGTACTCAGCTACCTCGGTCCTATTCATCCAATTCAAGTGAGAGAATTATAGACTTGCTGATCTTCCCTCCACCATAAACCTTCTGTAAGACTGGGACCGTGCTCCTGAGTAACTTTACAAACTGACAACATCCGATTTAATGAATTATTTGAAACAAATCATCTCTCGCATACCTATACAACTTTGCCTATTAATGTTGCGGCACAATATTTATGAGAATAGAGGCACGTACCTTGCCGAGGTGGGGCCGTGGGGGGACACAAAAGCGGTCAGAAAAATAAAGCGGCAGAATTGACAATCCCACTTAATTTTTCAAACTTTGGTCCAAGCCGCTTGTAGTGGAACAGAAAAAGTCAAGACAAGACAATCAGTCAAGTCCAAAATATCACAATGGCTGGAATCAACAAACCCGGCAGTAGGTCGCCTCGCAATAACTACTACATACAGATCACCAGTGCTAACTCCACTTCCAGAGCCCAAGTCCAAGCGAACTCCCGTTCGTCTTCGCCACAAGATCGAAAAGGCCTCTCTCGCAAAGCAAAAGAAGGAGCGCAA
This sequence comes from Fusarium tricinctum, assembly GCA_020744515.1. Lineage (NCBI taxonomy): Eukaryota > Fungi > Ascomycota > Sordariomycetes > Hypocreales > Nectriaceae > Fusarium > Fusarium tricinctum. The sequence goes on along the minus strand of JAGPXF010000002.1, from coordinate 4,177,912 downwards.
GCTCGCAAAGAAGAACCCAGAATGGCGATCAAAGCTAAAGAAGGATCCCGGTATCCCCAACCTGTTCCCTTATAAGGAGAGAATTCTTCAGGAGATTGAGGAGAACCGTCTAAAGAAGGCTGAGCTGGCGCAAAGAAGAAAAGAGATGGCCAAGGCTGCTAAGACGGGCACCCAGGATGGGCCAGGCATGACCGGTGTTCAGGTCGCAGCTGGAGATGAGATGGACGATGACGACGACATGGACGAGGATATTGACGAGTCAAACCCCATGGCTGCGCTGATCGCAAGTGCTCGCGCTGCCGCTGCCACCTACGACAAACAGCTCGGTGAAGACGACGATGATATGGACGACGACAGCGACGACTCCGACAACGATCATGGCCCTGAGATGTCCATTGGCCAAGCTTCCTCGAGAAAGACCTACGACAGAGTCTTCAAGCAGGTCGTCGAGGATGCCGATGTTGTTCTCTACGTCCTTGACGCTCGCGACCCTGAGGGTACTCGTTCCCGCGAGGTCGAGCGCCAGGTCATGGCCGCTGCTTCTGGCGGCAAGCGACTTATCCTGGTCATCAACAAGGTCGATCTAATCCCCCCCAAGGTTCTGCGAGACTGGCTTGTCTACCTCCGACGCTACTTCCCTACTCTCCCCCTCCGAGCCTCCGGCGCTGCTCCCAACGCCCACACCTTCAACCACCGCGATTTGACTGTCCAGAGCACTTCTACCACGCTCTTCAAGGCCCTCAAGAGCTTTGCTGCCAGCCGACAGCTCAAGCGCGCCGTCTCGGTCGGTGTTATCGGTTACCCCAACGTCGGTAAGAGCTCGGTTATCAACGCCCTCCTCTCGAGGATGAGCGGTAAGGGCGGCAGCTCTTCAAGGGCTTGCCCTGCTGGCGCTGAGGCTGGCGTCACCACGAGCATCCGCTCTGTCAAGATCGATAGCAAGCTTACTCTTCTCGACTCTCCTGGTGTTGTCTTCCCTTCGTCATCCTCAACCCAGTCCGCTGGCCTTGTGTCCCTCAAGAATGCCACCGAGGCCCACGCTCATCTTGTTCTCCTCAACGCTGTTCCTCCCAAGCAGATCGACGACCCCATTCCTGCCGTCACTCTTCTCCTGAGACGCTTGTCAGCTTCTCCCGAGCTTATGGAGAAGCTTACAAATGTCTACGACATTCCCGCTCTTCTCCCCAGCCGCGCTGATGGTGACTTCACCACTGACTTCCTTGTCCAAGTTGCTCGCAAGCGAGGCCGCCTTGGACGTGGTGGTATTCCTAACCTTTCTGCTGCTGCCATGGCTGTCATCACTGATTGGCGAGATGGCCGCATCCAGGGCTGGGTCGAGCCTCCTGTTCTCGCCGTCGAGTCCACAGCCTCCGCCAACAAGTCAGCTATAAAGAACGCTGGCGAGGACGATGTCGCTGCCGACCAGAAGCAAATTGTTACTGAGTGGGCTGCCGAGTTCAAGCTCGAGGGCCTCTGGGGCGAGGATGATGGCAGCTCTGAGACTCTTGATGCTATGGAGCAGTAGAGAGAAAGAAAAAGGCTTTTGGTGGTTTGGTCAGCAAAATGACGGACGGTTTACATGAGTTCTTCACTGGAAAGTTTGGCGTTTCAAGGATGGCTGGTAGAACGAACGGTTTAGACCCGTGCATATACATTCATAAAACAATATGTCTTCCTAAAACTCCTACATGGTTCAACAAGCGACTCGTAGATTATGCATTATGCCTTGTACCTTTGAATCCAAATTCCTTTTTTTTGGTCGTACCTATGCCTCGATCAACTCCATCTTGACACCTCGCTTGCCTGTCATCTCGTCCTTCTCGTCACGGACTCTAACCCTGACCTTCTGGAACAGCTCCACCTTGATCTCTCGGCTTCCCTTGGTAGTAAGCGTGTATGTATCAGCATCGTACTCCGCCTCGGGCTCAGGTTCCGCAAGATCCCTGAGCCGGATCAACCCCTCTGTGCCAAATCGTGGGACAAGGACGACAAAGCCGTTGCTGAAGATCTTCATGACAAACGCGTCTTCCTCAGCAACCTTGCCCTTGAGAGCCTGGCCGACATAATAGGCGATACTGGCACGACCGGCCATCTGGGCGTTGCGGTGTCGTACGTTGATGTTCTTGCACACAGCCTCGAGACGTCCTCGGCTGCGAACGTTGGGGTGGATAGCTTCGTAATCGATAGCGGCAGCCAGCTGTCGATGGGCGAGAAGATCGGCGTAACGACGAATGGGAGAGGTGAAATGAGTATAGATCTCGGAAGCGAGACCGTAATGACGGAACTCGGGATAAGCTTGTGTTCCTGAGCAGAAGTACTCTGCGCTCATCATGCAGCGAGTAGCCATGATACGCACAAGAGTGTTGAAAAAGGGTTCCTTGGGGTCGGTGCATTCGTCTAGAGAGTCGGCAAGAGCCTTACTGGAGTCGGTGCGCAACTCCATGCCGCGCTTGGTGCGGAGCTGATTCGATAGCTCGTCAAAGTTGGTCTTTGGAGGAGCGCCGTGGCGACGAAGAATGGCAGTCTGTGGGAACGCTTCATAGATCTTGGCCGCGACACTGATGTTGGCAAACAACATGAACTCTTCGACAAGGGAGTTGGTATCTAGAAGTTGCTTTGTCTTGACATCAATAGGGTCAGACGTCTCCGATTCGGTCTGCACCTTGACTTCCGGCGAAGAAAGACTCAGGGCACCGGCATCCATTCGCTTCTTCTTGAGCTTTTTGGAAAGCATGAGAAGCATGCGCATGCCCTTGGTAAGATCGTCTTGCTGAGAATCATCATCGATTCGCAGCTGGGCCTGTTCGTAGCTGAAAGCTTCTCGGGACTTGATGACAGACTTTGTAAAGCGAGCGCTGACAATGTCGGCATTGTCATTCAGCTCCCAAATAACAGAGAAGGCAAACCGCTCTACGTATGGCTTGAGCGAGCAAAGATCGGTACCAAGAAGAGGGGGAAGCATGTCGATACGCTTATCAACTAGATAAACAGTGGTACCTCGGATGCTAGCTTCAGTGTCCATGGCGTTGGCAGGCTTGACAAAGTTAGAGACGTCGGCAATGTGGACGCCGACTTCGTAATTTCCGTTGGGAAGTTGTTTCGCGTGGAGAGCATCATCAATATCCTGGCATCCGACGGGATCGATACTGCAGATGAGAAGTCCTCGGAGATCTTCTCTTTGTCTCCAGCCAGGATCCTCCATACTCGTAGGTACTCTCCAGTCATGTCCCTCCTTGGGAAGACAGTCGAGCACTGTCTTGGGGAATGGCCGATATTGGACATCCCATTCCAGAAGTAGAGCTTCCGTCTCAGCCGACTTCGTCTCCAGCTCACCCAAAGATCGCACGAAATGTCCGACAGGATGCCTTGAATCACGCTCCCAGCCATCTATAGTTACCAACAGGCGCTTGCCAAGAAGGTCAGCCACCTGCCGTGTGCGAAGACGGATCTTGGGGATCTTCTTATCCATAGGGATGAGGAAAACACTATCCTGTTTACGACCTTGGTTGGAGGCCTTGCTCGCCGACGAAGGATCGATGTGGCCGACATATTGTCGCCAGTTGCGTTTGATGACACCCACTACCTTGGCTGTGGGCTGGGGTTTGCTCTCCGAAGCGCTCTTCTGCGTCTTCTTGACCTGCTCTTGTAGAGCCTTTCGCTCCTTTTCGGAAACAAAATCCTGACTCTCCTCCGCATCTGCGTTCTCGTTCTTGGTGATGGCGTCCTCCTCAATAATTTTTGTAGAAGGCTCCTTCCACTGATCCTGGGGAAGAACTTCAACGACTACCACATCGCCATCAACGGCTCGATTGATGTTCTCGCGACCTAAAATGAGGAGGGGCTTTGGAAACGCTGGAACCTTGATTGACCCCTCAAGGTAGTTGTACGGGGATACGTTGAAGACGCCTTGATGCATCAAACCAGCCTTGACTCCGGTCATCATCTTTGATAGGGTGAAATATTCAGAGTAGAGCATTTGGCCCAGCTTTTTAAATGACCCTATGCTCTGAGCGTCTGCAACCATGTCGAGTAATCTCTCGCCATCTTCAAGGCTCCCCACATAGTCTCTAAGAGAAGACGCATGGAGTCCATCTTCCTTGGCCTTGCGAAGGTTCTCTCGGTCATCACTAAGCATCACCACAGCAGGAAGGTTCTTCGCCTTTGTCCTGGCAAGATGCTCGCCGTACCACTTGACAGCCAAACGCACAGCCCTGTCATTTCGATCATTGACAGTCTCGTTCGCCTCCCGGTGGACAAAGGTCTCAAGCCTGAAGTCGTTGAAAAAGACGTAAAATCTCTTATCCTCGCTTTTTGTAAGCCCCACTAGACGGTTGTAGAGTGGTAATGATCGGTTTCGTAGCTCCTCCAGCACTGTTTGCAAGATGATAACGTCATAAAACGCTGAGCTTTGCTCAAAAAGGTCCATTGCGTTGAGCAACGCGTTAGTATCAGGGACTAAGTAATGGCCTTGAGGAAAGGCTTTAGTGCCTGCTGGCTTATCCGAGAGGATGAAAGGCTGTACTGGAATCCTTGTTAACAAGCTGTAGAAACAGGCCGCGAGAAGTAGTCTCACCTTGCTGGGCGGCATTTTTAGGAGCGTCCTGGAGACACGCCTTGCAGAGTTTCGAAGAGCAGGGAATGTCAGTACGTAAGTAGACTTCTCTCACGATTTTCTGCACTTTGCCACTTCGAGTCGAGCGCACGTAGACCTTGCTCGAAATATTGGACGCCAAAGGGTCGGCATCAGTAGATCTTTTTAAGCTCGCCATCTTTGCTAGACTCTGGTTCCAGCAATGTAGTAAGTTTTATGAGTAGGTATGATGAAAAGACTCTTGATGGCAAAGCGTTCGAGTAGGCGATAGTGGGGCCCTTATCGATAAGCCACCAGCGCTTTGCTCAATGCGATATCTAAGGTACCTAGAGAAGATTTCAAATCTTGGCCTGGAACAGTTGCAAATTCGAAGGCAAATTAATGCTAGGCTTATATTGAATGTGAGGAAGCCTTTCTTTCAATGATCCCAGCCATTGATGGCACGGAGAATCATAAGCAAGGCCGAATGCAGGACCAAACTATGTTCTCGTCACATGACTGTGATATCACGTGCTCCTTCCGAACAACTTCACTTCACCTTTCCTTGTATCTCCCTTCTGTAAATGATATCACTCCTTGAAAAATCGATAATTGCACATAGAAATCATCATTCCGATCCCAAAAATCTTTGAAAGGATTTAATTACAAATTTTCCGCCTAACTCTGAAAGTTCATTATTGTCGATAACTTGCTCCGCGTATCAAGATACGACTTACACGCCCTCAACCAGATATAACACGATTTAATGCCTGCAGCAGTTTGTATTCCCACCATGGCTATTGTGATCGCTCGATGTACACCAGAAAATTTAGCTCAGGTAGTTTGTGAGTCTGTTTGCGTGCTTTTGATAATAGAGAAGTACAGAAATGCTTAATTAAGTACCACAGTCCGATGATGAGGCGGCAAAACTGCTGCAATTTAGCTTCAAGTTTTGTAGGATTCATTCATGCCATTGGCTCTTGATATGATCCAAGAGCAGCTATAGTGCGAGCTGACCATCGCATATTCCAGACCACAAATATGTCAGTGATGTTTACTTCCCGCGGACTCTTTCAAGACTTTTGAAACCATGGCCTGAGCACGCAGATCCCGTTCGCTCCCATTGAGTTCACGCTCTGGGCCAGCCCTACACGGCCTTGCCGTTTGAATGCCTCCAACAGGTGTAAGAGGATACAGCTCCTCTACAGTGCGGCGAGTAACAACGTAAGGCCATAGCGAGCTGCGTTCAAGATGCCCAGAAAGGGGCTACAAGATGTGCAACAACTCTCCAGGACCGGCCTATATGGGATGGTAGCGAGACAAGCACCTACCGCATTATTTACGAGCACCGGAGCCCGAGATTTATCTGCAAGTGCTATGCCAACAATGGCAAGAGACAATACATATTTGTGCACACTGAGAGCAGTACAATCAGCTCTCGGTGACGATTTTGTTGCCTTTGCACCTTATCGAACGCGATGACCAGATTTTGGACGTGGTTTTAAGCTGCCAGAAGGCTGTCTTCCTGCATTCCATAGAGGCGAAGACCATGCTAGATGACATAGCCAATCTCATTCCGATCGTTAAAGTCCATGAACAAGGGAAACGTTCCGGCCAAACCTCCTCCTGCATACCATGCAGTTTTTGGGTTTGCACCTCACAGTCGGATACTGAAGCAACCTCAATGACAAATCATCGGCTTGTTCGGAGAGCGACAAACGATACGTCTACCTGGTGTGACTGGGAAATGAACGTTACAACGCGAACCAAGCTCTACGGCCAGCTTGCGTATGCGTGCAACACCCTGCAACAATAACCATCTAGCCATCGCTGTTATGTTATTTATGTACAAGATAATCGTTCATCTGGAAAGAGAATAACGTCTTCATTTCTTCAGGCCAAAGACTCGCAAGCATACCATAGGATAAGAAAAACCGTCAGCAGAATCCCCTGGTCAGTATCCTTGTTTTGGGACATCGCGTTTGCCACAACATTTGCAAGCATGGAAGCGATATGGTTATATCGGTCCGTTCGCAATCTGGTATATGGACCGCCAACAGCATACCAATGCTGTAGACATCTCTTTGCTGTTGATTGACTGGTACTGATACTAAAAAGAATACACCCCGTCATGAGATCGCTACTGCATAACCTCACTTGCTAATAAATCTGAAATGGAAGGAGTTTGTATCCTAATGCCACAAACTCTAGGCAAAGGATTAGGGCGATAATACAGTGGTGGCGAAGCCTGGTATTGCTAACGTGAAGAAAAGAAGCGAACCAGAAAATTAACAACCACTGGCAGATTACCGCAGTTCCGACATGGTTGTCATCAAGATCCCTGCAGCCTATTTTCATGAGCTGAATCCATCATCGTCGACACTGCAACCCCCAATACCGGAGAAATATTGACATACAAACAGCTTGGCGTCGCATTGGCTTCCACAGCATTCAAGACTGTGGTGGCATAGAAGACAACCGATTGGTACATCCTCCATTCATCCTCAGGCTGCTTGACAGGAACCCATAGAAGTAGGCTTAGGACCCTTGATCGGTGCATCTTAAAATGTCTTGTCATACCTGGGCAGCCTGACAGATGCTGCGTGAGACTGTTCCGAGTTCTTCAACCATCAGTCAACTTCTTTACAACAGCTTCTGTTTTAGCAATGTCAGCACCGGTAATGTCGCTCGCAGGCGTGGCTGCGGCCGGTGAGCAGAACCCTTGGAAGAGCGTGTTAATCCATGTGATGATGAAGGGGTAGAAGCAGGTTGCTGTATTAGGAAATGCATGACGCCGGACACTACTAGGCCTAGCTGTTTGCTCGAGTCTGAGAATGCGGCGCGTCGGGACGAGCTCACGAGGGCGCGTTTAGCGTGCAGCAAGGGCTGATAAAACAGGAAAAGTACGAACTTCCTGAAAAGATGTCTATTCATATTGAAGGGGAAATGGTCTTAGTATTGCCAGAAGTACAAGACCACATGCGCAAAGGCGGCTCAGCCAAGCGCGTCACTCTGATGCAGTATCACATACAATATTAGGCCAGCGCTCGTTACAGAAAAACGACAAGCTCGTGGCAGGAAACCCGTTGGTCCCCGTCATATCAGTGAAAGAGCCTTGGCAGATGAACTGCTCCTGTGCCACTGAATGGACTCAGGCATCAGTTGCAACGGATCGAAACAGATTCGAAATCAAAGTCATCGGCGGAGTACAGATAAGCAACAAGCATATCATAAAAGAAACAGGGGTGAGGGTGTGAGGCTATTGGAACGAGGGTCGAGACAAACGCCTCTTGTTGGTACTATTATAGCCAAGAATCGACTTCACAAATCGACGTGATTGGTTTCGTACTCGCAAGTCCACCAAAAGACGAAGTATCCAGCCGGTCAGGCGTCACAAGACTGCGAGCCGAGGACAAGTTAGCAAGGATAAGTGCATCAGCATGATGCAATGCGGACCCGAATTTATGGAGAAGACATTCGACTCAGATATTGTCAGCGGGCTAAAGAGACAATGGCGACTCAGTGATTAAAAGAAGTGAGGAGTTGAGCGAGGTGAAAGAAGCGCAACCATACAGAATGCGTGGTTAAATTATACCTTGGGATGTGAAACAAGGATGCTGGCGAGAGGAACTATGTATGATATGTACAGGCTCCAGCCATCTAACATTACCTGATGGTGGTATCCCGAAGAGATTAAGCCGAGGCGAAAGGACTAGGGATCCGGTGCTGGCAAGGTTTCACGTGCGAACCGGCTGGTAAACCAACCTCATACGACAACGTCCTTGTGGTGATCTACAAGCGAGATATTTACGTTACGGTTTAAGGCAGGTACTGGGCCAAGGGCTCTTGTTAGGGCGCGCCCCGGATCTGATCTCGTTTGACCAACGGTCGAGGGATGGACGAACGATAACAATCAGGAAAAGACCAATGAGCTTGCGCAAGAAAGCCGTGCCACGGACGTGGGAATATGGCAAGCAGGCGGAGGCTGAACAAGATGACAACGGTTCCAAAAACGGCGAGTGTGAAATAAAAGCCGCAGCGGACCAAATCAAAGAATGGCGGGGAGTGGATCGGTCCACGATCGTTAAGTCGCTCACGAATGGAGGTCTGTGGCTTGTTAATAAGCTTGGACAGTTTGTGCATACTGTCCGTGACTCGCTGAATTAGAGCCAAAAAGAGGATAGGAGCTAGGCATCACGAGGGAGCGCGCGGGGCAGAGATGTCTCTCCCAATGCGCCCAGTCCCAGTCCGGCCCCAAGAGGTGACGGGCCATGCTTCTCGCGTATCTCGTTTGGTATCCTTAGTCAACCCGCGGCGGAGCCAGTAAACTCTGGGGTGAAGATTGGGATCATGGTGCATGGCCTGTGTGTGCATGGATGATGGGGGCACGAAGATCCTGGGCCCAAAGCAACTTTAGAGCACTCGCAGGGTCGGCATAGCGGGTCGTTATTTGGCATACAGAGATGCAGCCGCAGCCTCTCGCCGGGTCATGCCGATTCTCCATGATCGTACCTAAGGAATCCATGGATGTAGGAGAGCCACAGCGGGAAGTGTGAGTGTGTGTGTGTGTGCGTGTGCGTGTGCGTGCTTGTGCGGGGACGGATGGATGGTGCGTGAGGATCGTGGACTGGGCTAGGACATGAATTGGTGTGGTCTGGGGTTTTGGGGGCGATCGCTCCCGCACCTCCCCCCTCCTTGCCTTGGCTGTCTTGAACGACTGCCAAATGCCCACTGTCCCGCTTACTATGTAGCCATCAGATGGCTAATTGATATCTTGAACTTAAAAATGTCAAATGTCTATACGGAATACATTACAGGGCGCCTCAATGTCCGTCAAGGCAGGTTACATCGACCAGACCGACAGGGACCAGGGGTTTAAGTGGACGACAGTGGAACAAATCCTGCCCGCGCTGATCCTAGGGTCACGGTTGATCGACTTGGCTGCGTTCTCTAAACCATTGGAGCACTGATGGAGATTTGCGACGTTGATTACAGTTCAAGTGGGCCTGTAAGTGGATTAATGCTTGTTTCCAACTTCAATTATTGACTGATTGGATAATGAATCCTTTTCAGCTTTATCTTCCAACTCCATTCTTTGTTCTCATACCTGAAGTTGCAAGCCAGAAGAACTAAACCAGGGCACACGAGTTCTATCTCAGTCATCAGGCAGTCTTTGTCACTCTATCGTCAGACTTGATCTGATATATCCGGTACTAACAGATCAAAGAGCAATATCGGTGAGGCTTCTCGAATGCGACTTTTCGTCGTGGGCCCAGTGATGAGTGAGAGATGCGACAAGAGTGTGGCTCGATGACGTCCTTGCATTTCGCATAAGGGCTGGAGGATATGAGAGAAGTCAACTGCTGGTCTAATATATTTCCTCAGATTCTACGAAAGTGAGACTACCTCACGGGCGACATGCGATGTGGGTCAGACAACTGATAAACGCACAATATGAGACAAAGTATCACGGGCCAAAAAAGGTGAGACATAAGTCGCGACACAACATTCAAAGGGTTTCTTGTGCTTTACCAGCACAGACACCTCGGTGTGTATGCGTTAGGTCTAACCTCGCCGAACGAGGTAAACCAAGGGCGATGATATGGTTCATGAAATCTTTGATATCAGCAACATCTGAGGATTGAGCAATAATCTAGATTCTAGACTCTAGTGCACCGACTCGCAGCAGATATGTACCATAAGAAAGCGAGCGTTTTATTGATGAAGCTCTGCGGCACAGCAACGCAACAACGTTTCATGTCGTTGAAGAAAAGCTGCTAACAATGCAATGGCATCTGCATGTAGTTAGCATCGCGACGCACGTACAGGAGAGGAGACAGACAGCCCAGAGCGACAAAGGGCGCTTGCGTGCATCGAGCGACCCTCCCACACACCCGTCACACACATCATACATCACGGTGCGACAAGCAGACCCGGTATAGCGGATCAGAGGCGACGAGGCTCTGAGCGTCTCTTTCAGACGTCGATATCATCAAGACCTCAGACTGGCTCTTGGTGAACCATCCGCGCGTTGTCTTAGTGGACGAGGGAAAGGTTCTCAACTTGAATGTTAGCACCGGAACAGCCCCGATCAAAGGCAGTAGCACGGGGCATGTTGATATTGATTAGACCTGATTTATTCGAGGTCCGGATCCATTTCTACTAGGTACACTGTACTGTATCTAGTGGATTGACATGGTTGATTATCAAAGACGAATGCTGAAAGGACCGCAACTTGAAGGTCGCTTACTGGTTTTGACATACTCACAGTAAGTTGATTCATACTCGGGAGTGTAAGCAGCGGTATCTAACATAGACCGCAAGTACTCAAAGCGAGTCGAGACAATCATGGCCTTAAAACACCATCAATATCAAGCAGCAATTACTGCGACTGACACATTGTCATGTTACGAGTTGCTGACATTGATGACACCCAAGCCACTGACTTTAGCCTACCATGTCCAGGGCCAGTAGGCTTCAGCCGTTATGCTAATTCCTGGTTTGGGTTTTGCTTTCTTCTGGGGCACGCTACAATAACCTTGCACGATGACATTTCGCTGCTCCAGAGACTGGCCAGAAAGGCGCTGAGATATAGCCGAAGCTGAACTAAGAGGACCTAATGATGCTGATGATGCGGACGCGGGTGCGGAGTAGCTCGGAGGCATGCGTCTGTTCGCTTGTTGCTCCTCATATTGGGGAATTCTTGATCAACAGCTTCTTATCTTGGAACCGTCGCTTTTCAAATTTCTTCTCCCGCTGGTACCGCGTTCACCGCATTCTCTATATCGTCCCTCAACGACAATATCACCATCATCATTCTCAAGAGAGGTCAACTCAGCTCCTACCTCGTCTTTCCCCTCTTGCTCACTCTGTCTTACTCGGATATACGCACACCTGTGCCTTTGATAGCCAACCAGGGTTCTTGTTCCCCTGCTCTCTTACCCTTGTTCTTGTCCATGCCTTGGCTTGGCTCCCCACTCACATCACCTCCTCCCCCAGGCTTGCGCCATCTCAACCAACCGTTCCTCGTCATCCGTCTCCCTCAATCGCGCCGTCTTTCCAACGGTAAACCCTTCTCCTCTCCACTCCATCTTCTTTGATATCCCAGCAGCCCTCTAAATCTTCGTCCCACTCCCACTCCCTCCTCATCCTCCTCCTCCTCCTCCACCATCATCATCATCCTACCAAGGCAAGGCAAGGACGGATACCAGCCGCACCTACAATAAACCAGGCCAAACCATCCACCTGTCTGTCTATTTGTCTATCAAACAACCACCTTGTCCCTGACTGGCAGTACGGACATTAAACATCCTCAGCACCATCATTGTCTTTTGCACGACCAACTGCCTGGTTTAACTCTGCCGTATACGGCATCTCCTCATATCAAGCATCACAACCTTGGGACGGCATCCAGAAACACTGGCAGAGCAGTCTCCTCTTTGCGTTACAGCGGTCCATCCTTGACTTGACCCTTGAACCACAAAGATTATAACCCACGCGCATCTTGTGCAGCATCAGCAGCAAGTATCAACTTTATATTACCAAAGCTCTCATTACAGTACCTCGGTCACACGATATGCCATATCATTGAACGTGGAATTATTACTGCCTTATTACCACATTTCCAGCAGTTTACGGCACGCAACGTTCTGTTATAAAGCGGACGCATCACATTACAGTGCAGCGCAAATCGCATCGCATCGCGTCGCATCACATCACATTGAACCACAAAAGAGCGCTACCCTTCGCTTGTTGATAATTACAACAGCGGCCGAACGGTACATCCCAGGCCTGCCTGGCGCTAGAAGACCTCCGCTTTGGACGCCTTCACCCTCGTTTATTCCCCACATCCACGCGCGCCTCTTTCTGTCGCATCATCTCACCTACCTAACTACCAGGTTGGGGTACCTTTTGGCTTACGCGCAAGTGCAAGCTTGCATCACTCGCGCGCAATCATCCGTATTCTGCTGGAGACGACACAGTCACTAATAAGAGTCACTCACCGTCGCTGGCACCCCCAGTCCCAGCCCTCAGCGCGCCTTCATCTCCACCTCTTCCCGGCCTTTACTCTGTTAGTTAGCCTTTGGTCCTGATTCTCAACTCTTTGGTCCTACCTAGGTTCTTGAGATCCCTGGTATTTCCTTGTGGAGTCTTTCAGTTCATTCGCATTTCAGGGCTGGTTGATTGGACCTTACCTCCCTGGGCATGCTCCTGCACCCCCCTCAAGAGTCGTTTTTTCTTGCCCTAGGCCCCTAGCCTAGCTCCTTGCTCTTTAGCTCGAGGCTTCAACTTTCCTGGTCTCAAATCCAAATCGCCACTGCAAGTGCGACTAATTCCCAGATTTCCCAGTAATTAGCTGCGTGCACTGCGGCACTACGCTACTGCACCTTCCCTCCCCCACCACATTTCACATACTCAAGAGCGCGCAGTCCCGTCCCCTCCACCTGCCACTGCCACTACCACGGCCACTACTTTGTCCCCTCCCATCGCCCATCATTAACCATCCATCCACCATCAGCTTTCCATTCCATCACACACACGCACACACCCGCTCCATCGCATCGTCTAACCATCCTATTATCCATCTGTCGGTTCACTCGAACGCGTATCCTCGAGTCTTCAAAGAGATCGGTTTGTTTCCGTTACGCGACTGCTCTTCGTCTCACTTGCGCGCCCAGCGTTGATCGCTGAGATCCGTTTCCGGGCTTCGTTGACGTCGTTGTCGCAGCCGTTGCACAACGCGATCCGCGTCTACATCTGATCTCTTATCACCCCCATCACCGGACAAAGGTAAATTCAGCAACTCATTTCGTTCCTTCCATTCTTATTGCGCTTGCTTTTTATTGCGCCTCGTTCTTCCTGTCGTGTCTTGTCTTTCGCCTGTTTCATATTTTGCTCTTCTTTACACGCCTGTCCCGCCGCTGCCGCGACCATCGTTTGGATTCCTACGATCTTGTTTTGGTTTGGATCAACTCCCGGCTGAGTCTATGCCCCGGCCTACGCTTGAGTCGCCCTCCCCGAGCCAAGGCCTGGCTGGCCGCATCTCACATCACAAGGCCAGGCAGGTTTTCCACTTTAGCTCGCCATATAATCTACAATTCGCCATTCACGCTCAGAGACGCGCCTCCTCCTGGCCACCAACCACGTGTGACTGACGCTGCCCTCCTTCTGCATCTTCTCCAACCCTTCAACTCGCCAGTCCAAACATCTCAGGACACGTCGCTGTCGCCTTTCCGTGGTCGCAACTTTTCCCGTCCCCTGCTGGCTCGGCAGCTTTGCCATGTACTCCGCTCAGCAAACCCGCGCTGATGATGCGACAATCAATCCAGCCGCGCTCAGCTCACCTGGTAAGTTGAACAACTCTGTTATATTCTTTCTGTGATCGCATTACATCCACAAACGTTCCCTTGCCATTTCTTCATATCATACTCACCCGTCAATGTCACTATCGCTTGGACAAAAACTCCATGATGAGTTCATTTGCCCCGCACTCCGCCGTTCCGGCACCTCATACGGGATATAGAGTTGCGGAATAGTTGCGCCACCCGTGATCACCGTCGGATCTTAATGTGACTTGAAATTCAATTTGCTGACCAGCCTTGAGTAGTTATAGGTATAACACAACAACCGCAGCGTACACTGAAGCGCAGCCATTCTCCAGGACTTTACGATACGCCACAGCCTGGCAACGATGGTATGTCGGCGAACAAGTAGTTCGCCGCTACTTTACTTCTTTGTTGCGCTCCGCGCTACTTTGCGCCATGCAGCGCAATTATATACGATCATTCGTGGTTTCCCGCGGGTTGAATTTCCGTTTGCCTGACTTGCGTCTTCTTTCGTCACAGCTTCTACCCACAAGTTGATGTCACTAGCGACAGAAGGTACTAATCAGTGTGATTGCAGGTGACACGAAACCACTTCGAAAACGAGCCAGACCGATGAATAAACGATCTTCAGGGAGCATTTCCGAGGCTCCCGGGCAGGCTGCGGCCTCGACCCATCCTCAAGCAATTCCTCCACCGCAGACTCCCCAGTCTCAAGGTTCAGCGTTGCCCCAAGTCAGTCCCGCCTACACACCGGCACAGACGCAGATGCCGCCAAAAACCACACCAACAAAGTCAACTCTCAAAGCCCTGCCGACCGTTCGCGACCACACTACCGACCAGCTCAACGCAAGTGGAGACGAATACCTACCTCGCGAGATCGACGAGTTTGGAGAGAAGAAAGTCCAGCCCAACGGTACGCTGAATGGAGGACGCGAGTACAAGTGCCGGACCTTCCTAGTCCCCAACAGAGGAGATAAACTTTTCATGCTTGCTACTGAGTGTGCCAGGGTCCTGGGCTACCGAGACTCATACCTCCTTTTCAATAAGAATAGGTCCCTTTTCAAGATTATTGCCAGCCAGGCCGAAAAGGATGATTTGGTTCAGCAAGAGATCCTCCCGTTCTCATATCGCTCCCGACAGATTGCCATCGTCACTGCTAGGTCTATGTTCCGACAGTTTGGAAGTCGTGTGATCGTCAACGGTCGAAGAGTCCGCGATGACTATTGGGAAACCAAGGCCCGGAAACAAGGATTCACGGAGGCTGATCTTGCCGGTGAGAAACGCCCAGGTGCTACAAAGGCAAGAGAGGCGGCCGAGGCTCAGCAGAACAACGTCTTGTTGGCTGGTCCCCACCCGGAGATTGTGTACAGCAACAACCCAGGACCGTTCCCCGGCCCCCCGCAGCCGCATCTCGTTCAACCAGGTATGATCGGACCACCACCCGGAACTACGACCAGAATGCCCGGATTGACACTAGGATCAGACCTTAACGACTCCCGACCGCGTGATTACTCGGGAATCCTCAAAGGCGGACCTCGCCAGGAGATCACCGGCCCTGCTTACCAAGACCAGACTCGCCCCTCGCCGCTCGGGGAGCTGAATGCCCAAGCCCACCACGCCGCCGATTTCAACAGATCTGTTAACCAGCAGCGGGATATGCGGAACGATTATCTTCAAGGACTTTGGCGCCGCCCACACGAGCAGCCCCCTTCCAATCTCACCCAGCAGCCTGTGGCACCTGCCGATAACTCCAATGCTGCGACCAGTAGACCTTCGCACTCGCCTCACACGACGGCCACGGCTATGTCTCAACAACCCGGATTGGTATCCACCCAGAGCCCTCAGATGATGATGACCACAGCGCCGTACTCCCAGTCCATCAGTGCCCAGAGTAGTCTCAGTCAGGCACCCATGAGAGGTATGGCTCATTCACCAACACAGTCGAACATCAGGCCAACGCTTCCAGGCTCAGCAGGCTCTTTGTCGCAGGGAACACCTGGCTACAACTACCAATCTGGACAGATGTGGCCACAGACTCCTCAGGCACCCCAGCATAGCTACGGCAGCTACACTGCTCAATCCCAAGCACCTCACCCGTCGCAGTCACCTTCCTCACATCTCCGCCAGCCCAGCTCGGGCCAGATGCAGAGTATGCAGTTCCCCGGCATGGCAGGTATGCAGTATGGCGCAAGCCAGAGCATGTACCCTGCGGATCAAACACCTCGACAGTACATGCCTCAGCAGGGTGGTGCTGGAGGGCCCTCGGTCTCCCAAGGTTGGTCTGGTCAACATTCGCCAGCCCAGCAATGGTGGACTCCTGGGCAACAGCCTCAGTAGTGGATGTAAGAACTGATCGGTGATGCGAAATGACGGAATGATCTGACCTACGATGGCTCTTGTTTTGATTCTGAGACTCGAATTGGTCGTGTGGCTTTTTGCTTTCTTTTTTCTTTCATTCTCAGCTACTTTCTTCAGCTGTCTTGTCTTTTATACATCTTCAGCCGGAAGTCTGCTATCTTCTCTAGCCTTGGCTCCTCTAGATATCCGAGCATACCATTGTTGGAGGGTCTATGCGCATTTTAAGGGGCCTTTTGGCTTGAAGATCTGCTTATAGTATTTGGGCGGGCTTGGATAGAGGAGTCGGACAGGGCAGGAACACGGATTTGTTTACTTCTGTAGCCCGGTTTCGTTTTTCTTTGTGGGTCTGCTTTTGACTTTGCTCTAGGAGGAACTGTTTGGGTACATACATGGATTTTTTAACGTGCCATGTTACTTTTTGTCATTCGGCTGGGATTTTCTTTTTCAGAGGCAAAGTACTGTTCATTTCTGTGGTCTCACGGATGAGGTTTCAATGGGCGACTATGCTTGGTGCGTCGCAGGGTTGTCGTTTATGCTGGCGAGGCATATATCTATTAGGCTTTCATTTTGATACCACGTCACTCTTCGATTCGTCTTGTTTAACATTTCATTTATATTGCAAACTATCCCTTTATTCCGTGGGTGCAAGATGCGACAGCCGACTCTGGAACAGTTCAGTATGAATGAGGAAATGCATCTAACTAGCATTATCCCCTGGCTTAATCCATGACATAAATTCCTCGTGTTTATAGGCCCAGCTCTGCCGCGATCATGTACACAATCATTGCTGCTGGATGTTGAGAGTAAACTTGCTACGGGGAGTAATTATCACGAGATCATACTCTTGGGCACCAACGATAGATTTTGGTTTTTGAGAGTTACCATATCAAATCTCCTAGCCTGTGACCATGGTTCGCAGGTTGAACTGCTTGCTACTGTGCAAAGGACTTGACGTGTTGTCTTGTCTTCTCTTATCCGTGCTTGTGTCGTACAGGCGTGCCACAGCAGCGTGTCTTGACCCGACCCAGCGAATCGGGCTCCGTAGGACATTGTCATCCAGTGTCGAGGTTTCACGTACAGGGTTCCCAGTGACAGCGCGGTTACACCCTTCGGGATGTTGTTGTCTGGACAGGTGTTCACGGCTGGGTCTGTCTTGTGAGAGGGCAGTTGAGAATGCGTAGCGTAGTACGACAGCTGAGCTTTAGGGTTGGGCTCAGTCGGGTGTAGATCGGTAGTTATGGAGTGGAGCTGCAAAGATCGCGTAGAGTTGCAGTTAAGCATCGAGTTTATATGCCAAGGGGCGGGGGCTGCCGGTGGGAAGAATAGTACTATGTGATGGCATGTAAACAACACTAATCCAGTGGCGTTATTGACATTTTAACAATCATCCAACTACTCCAATGACATCGAATGTGGTGTGCTGCGCTGCGCTCTGTGTGTGTCTCCCCTAATCACTCTCATCTCCATCCAAAGCCTCATCCCTCTCGTCTTTCCCTTCCTTAAGTTCGAGGGCATCCTGTGTGTCGTCGCCACTAGCTTCTCCCTCGCCCTCATCTTCCTCCTCGTCTGCTTCGACATCGTCATCGGAATCTTCAGGGATTTCTACCTCATCCTCCGTCACGGCATCCTCTTCGACCTCGGCGTTTCCAGACTCGACACGGGGACGCTTGGCGAGGGGGCCTGTCGAGGCTATGGTCGTATCCCCGTCTGCATCAGTCTCGACTTGGGAAGTGTCTGGCATATCGGTGTCCGGACCGTCCGACTTCTTGGCGCGGACCTTTTGACGGTAGGATGTGCGCTTCTCGGTCTGGATGGCGTTGAACTCTTGGTGTGGTGTTAGCAGTTTTGTTACGTATGGTATCCTTTAGCTGTCCAGAAAAGAAATTTAGATAGAGATAGACGTACTGGCAAATTCGGCTTCGAGAGGCTCTTTGAGGAAAGCAAACTCGGTCTCCTCAAGGGCTTTGAAGACATCTGCAGGGGAGATTGTCTTCTTACCGGCATTCACGGTGTTCTCATTGGCACTGGGTTGGAGGTCAACAATAGTGTCTCAAGTGATAGAGCTCCTCCTGGGAAAGACGTACTGCGAGGCAATGTAGTTGATAAATACCGTGGTGCTCTGACTCAGGGCCATGATAGCGTTGGCCTGGATTTGTGTGTTTGGGGGTAGAACGCCCTTGGACAGCCGTGTTATTATGGATTTGGGAAGGGTCAGATCCTGTTGCCTATGTTAGCAGGCATTTCTTGAGTTTGAGCTTCTCGCATCTGAGGATATCAGATATCAAAATCTTGGAAATGCTTTCTTGTTCCCCTGCTTACTTCAATAGTGATGTGCTCTTTAGGCTCCTTAGACTCCTTGTCCTTGTCCTTATCCTTCTTATCGGATGTCTGCGCCGGAGAGGATCCCTCTACAGCTTCAGCCTCGGTGCCGGCATTCTCGAAAGCTGTTGACGCAGGTACTGGAGCTGGTTCGGGTGCCGATGCGGATGCAGGTACTTGCGTGGTTACAGGGGCATCAGCTGGTGTAGGTGCGGGTGCTGGGCTTTGTCCGAGGGGGGAGGCGTTGTCCATTGGTATAAAGCGTGCGGTTGAGGTATCGCTCTTACGCGAGTTGGATTTGCGAGGGGGCATTATGTGATGATGGTAATGGTGTTTTGTTATGTATGAGAGGTCTGGTGGTGTTGACCGCCGAGGTACTTGGTTGGCCTGCTGTGCTGTATCGAATAGTCCAACTGATGAGGTTTCTATTTTATATCCCTCCTAGAATAACAGATAGGGCAAAAAAGGCGTCTCGGATCTAGTAACCACTTGGTTACCCTTCTTTTACCCCTTTCAACCAGAGAGCTCTCGGCCACCTATTTGGTGAAGGATGCGGGAAGGTCGGAGAATATTGCGATACTGTCTGGCTGATATCACTGTTTCCGGGTTGGGGGTTTAAGCCTGTAAGTGCTGTAGTAACAGGCAATGATTGGCTGTTTGTTGGAGCTCGACTGAGTGAGCAAAGTGAGGTTCAAGGCACATTAGTTGAGTGCAAGTTTAGTGAAGGCGCGAAGACGGATATGGCTTGACGCGATGCCCCGCTGTGAGTGGCTAGAAACGCGTTAAGTGGTTTTTTTGCTGTTGCTGTGGGACAAGCTTCTAGAAAAAGAGAGTAGAAGCATCACGCAAGGCTGATGTCAAACATCAATTAAGTTTGAACTGCAAGAAATTGACAACTTAAAATTCACTCCTGTGCATAGGTAGGCATCACATATCATAGATCAAGGCAAAAATGATTGTCAATCTTGTTCAGTTGAGTATTGTGTCTATCTCTATATATCTAGCAATATGTAGCTAGGTTGTAGGCATTCCATCTCAGTGTGCCATGAACATTCAACAACTGTCCTATCCTTGTCTCCAACAAGGTGCCTTGCGTATCGCCAGGCTCTGGTGGCCGTCAACAGCATTTCGCATTTGCATTTGCATTTGCATTTGCATGAAAGGTCATGCGTCGCATAAACGGACCGTGTTATTATCCATTCATACCGCTCGCTCGCTGGGTCATGATAAAAATGAGGATGTAAAAAAGAAGATAAAGGAAAGTCTGGGGTATATCCATCATCAAATCAAAATGCACAAATTCCTCCGTGTTCCGGCCAGCGCAAAGTGCCAGCACATAAAATCGATATCAACCTCCCTCGAAAACACAAGCGTTAAGGCAAGGTCAAGGGAGTTAAGATGAGGCGGAGTCGACCGAGCTCATTACTACCTCTATCAGAGGAGTGAGAAGAGAAAAATAAGAAGAAAATAAGAAAGAGATAAACAGTGGGTTCATCAGTGTTCGTAGAATGAATGTGAGTGAAAAGATTGTGATAAGGTTGCGTCGGACGTCATAACACTGACTCTCTCTGTCATTAACGAAATGAAGTAATGTCTTCATGTCAATGCCGAGACCTCATCACCGACAGTCGGTTCGCCTTGCAATGGCGATTGTTTCTTTGGACCGGATATAGTCGTTCCAGAAATGGGTCGCGATATTCTCGGCCCCGCCGTTTATTGGCATAACTGGGGTCTCGATGGGGTTCGACGGGGGTTGAAACGAGCTATCACGGAACCCGTTTCTCGATGCGGTTCGGGATGGTAATCAACGATGCCAGGGTAGGCTTGCTTGTTCAACAACTCCGTTGAGAAACTGAATCGTCAGGGTTTTCTCCCTTCCCTGATCGTTTAGCCAGGCTTCTCAGCTGGGGGGGGTTCAACCGATGGCCCTGCCAATCTCTGATTGTCGGATGAAGGGTCGCGGTGAAAGGCCTCCCATGAAGACCTCATCGTCAATTGATAGCCGGTTCATGGTTGCCATTGGATGCGTTCGCTGATGTCGAATATCTAGAGATCGATTCTCCCGGGGCAGATATTCGCTGGAACTGCGAGTGCCGAAGAAGGCATCGGGATAGTGACCATGCCAAGGATCCCGGGGTGACACTGCACTCATAGTGCTGCTACGACTGCTGCGAGTTCGGCTATGGCGAGCAGAAGGGGGTAGCTTGGCTAATCTTGATGGTTGACGCTTCAAGGGTGAGATGAAGGCATCTTCACCCTGAACAGCCTCGTCGGTGAGACCTGGGCGTGAGTTGGGAGCGCGGGCAATGACTGGACTTGATGGGACATCGATGCTGCGCTTGTGGTGAATTGAGCGAGGTGAAAGCTCTTCAGAGACTCGAGGATGAGGACGATCGTAGACGATGACACTCGGGGGTTTGCGGATAGAGCTGAAAGATGTGCTCTTCTGTCTTTGGTGATGCTCAAGTTGTGCCTCAAGGTCATCAGCGTGCTGCCTGTTTGCGGCCTCGATGATCTGCATCTTCTCGCGGGTCCTGTCCTTCTTCCACGACTCGATCTCCTCATCGTTGATAGGTGTGACGCCTCTCTTGAAGGAGAAACGCCGTTGGCGGCTGCGACGGTAGAACAAGCATCCGACTGCGGTGATGGCGGTCAAAGGAACCACAGTCGCTAGGACAATGATGAGAACTTGGAGTTGTGAATAGTTCATGGTGATATCTCCATTCTGTGGTTGAGAGTGACGGTGCGAGAGCGAGTAAAACAAGGTTGCTCCAGGAATATCTCCACTTTTGCTGAAAGGTGCAAAGTGAGAAGAGAAGATGAAGGAATGTTGGTTGAGCTTGAAGGAATTGACTTCTTCAGGTTGTAGGACTGCAGAAATGGTCAGTGATTGAACCAAGCGGGTAATGTAGGTGAGTGATGAAATAATGGGTACAGCACATTGATGTGCCGACCGCTACATGTCATTCACGTGAAAGATATGTATATGTATATGTACAAGTACATTTAGAGTGAGGCAAACTAACAGTCAAGCTACTGCTCGGGATTGAGCTTCGGTGCTATTCGGAGCGGATTGAATGGGAATGACCGACTCAGTTCGCTTCGTTCGGTATAAGTCGACTGTCGACCTAGAAAGTGGATGATTTAGACTATCGTCGATATCTCAGTCAGACAGAGGTTGAGATAAGGTGATGGATGTAGCGACCAGGAACTCGAAAGCCCTGTATGTGGCACAGGCAGGACAAAGGTCGAAAGGTCAAGATGAAGATGGGGGGAGAATGAAGCTATATAGAGACTGGGGGTTTCAAAGAGTGGGAATGGGTGTGCAGTGTTAGACCATCGCCAACACTAACACTACCATGCAGATGCGGGTGCAGGTGCAGAGAGGTACGGATACGGAGTACTACGGGACGGTAGCGTCATGAGTGAGAACGAGATCGATGGGTCTAAAGTGTACTTGGATCGTCATGGTCAGCGTGCAACATCAGATGCTATGGTGAGAGACAGGAGACAGAAGAGAGAGAGGAGGTGTGGAGTTGAGTGAGTTTGGGGGTGGGTTAGAAGGGGGGTGTCTCGGGGTCTAGGGCGTGTGGGCCCTGTAGGTACTGTAGGTACGGGCTGTATTGGTGCACTAAAGCAAAGTGAAGGTGAGCTGCTGATACATGAAACCCTGGTCAACAAAACCACGAAGAAGAACTGACATTGCGACCAAGAACTGGGTCTCTTGTCTTTTCACAAGATATTATTAGTGTACGCGTTCCTCGTTCTGCTCAGGTACAGGGTCTAAGAATGCCCTGCATTGCATTGCATACTCATCGTCAAAAGAATCCTGGGAGCCTGCAAAGACAACACAGACAGTGCCAGCTAGCACTAAAGCAGGGAGGAGAAATAGAGAAACAAAACAACACAACCAATGCCAATCGATATTCACCTCGTGCCTGAAGCAGTTGAAACTTGGAGGTTTAAATTCCCGCACAGCCAATCCAACTCGACTCGTGCCTTGCGTTGTGTTGCACCTTTTTTTTTTCTGACTGTCCCATAGTGAGAGAATCCATCAATTCATTCGCTCTCGCTACAGTGGAGATGGAGTGGAGAGTGGAGAGTGGCCACCCCCTGGCTTGACCCGACGGCGCTGAGCACGGTTCAAGACGTTTTAGAGCCACCATCTCTTTAGGAGTGGAGAAAGGCCAGTTGAGGTTGTGTTAGAACGGGGGAACAGGGGCTTTCAGAGTTAGCACCATCAGCACCCGAACATCACCTTCATCACCACATATCTACACCTACCTAAGTACTTAGCGAAGTCTACTAATACGTAGTAACGTTAGTATAAACGTGGCACCCGCAGGGACGTGGAAGGAGGAAGACATGAATGTTTATTAATTAATAATTGCTCAGACTGCGTCGTTTGACAAACGGCTTTACTTTCAAAAACGACCAGGGCATTGTCGTCTTAAGATTTATTTACTGCATTCAGATGTAATGCGGCAGGACTTATCATGATGTGCATTCCTAAGTGGCAGTTTTTACCTTACATCAGGTACCTAGACAGGTAGGCTCACTCATGTAAATGGTTCCTTCCTATCATGATGTTCCGACTTGCCAGTGACCCAAGCATCAGATAAACCAGGCAAGAGGCACCTCCAATCCCAATGCCCATCACCAATACTTTCTGTCTCATCCCTTTATCTTTATCAAAACACCTTCATACTCAGCCAAATACCATCAACATCAACTCTTCTGCAAATCGAGATCCAAAGCCAGAATCCCCCAGATTTACATAACAGCCTTACCTCCTCTTCGTTAAGCCCCCTCTCATTGTCGTCACTTGCGCCTCCTTCCTCGTTTAAAAGCACGGAATAGTCTGGCCTTACCAAGGGTCTAAGACAGGCATGCTGCAGAATGCAGACATGGCCATGCGCCAGTTGGCAAGGGAGAAACATCAGTCTAAGTCGCTATCACTTTAACAAACTGGTCACTCCGTACGGATACTCTAGACCTCTCTGTCTCTCTCTCTCTCTCTCTCTCCATCCTGCATCTGCACGTATTGCAAACGCATACCATCAAAGCGCAGAAAAAGCAAAGACATTACACGGCTCGGGCCCCTCGGTTAATTCTTAGCCTATGCTCCCAAATATGGATAGCCACGACACCAAATAAACGAAGGATGTCACTCACCCACAAGTGATAATCAGTGTGGTCAGCGGTCGCGCTGGTAGGACGCGATCAAATGCAAGGGGGTCAGAGATGCGACTTGCAAGGCTGGCCGCGAAAACACCGCCAGGCCTGGAATGCTCAGAGATGAGATATTCCTGGCCCTTTGTCTTCACTCTCCCATCGTGAAGCTTCTGTCTCAATCCGTCACGTCTCGTCTTGTCTATTCACGATGCCACGATACGATGTATAATGAGACACGCGACAATCACGTTATCCACGCTCAATTGCTCTCCACTTTCTCCCTCTACGGACAGCTCCACGATCAATACGGGAGCTGGGAAATTGCCCCTTAGCAGAATAACTTAACGAATACGCATGGCCTGCTTTCGAATCTAGCCATGATAGAGGACGAGTGCCATCGACTATCGTAACATGGGAACCGTCAACATCATACTATACCATCTCCTCTGTGGCACGTAGTCTTGACATATCGCCGTCTGGTAAACTGAGACCTTTAGACCGGCCCGGCTATCTGCCACTGTGCCTGGCAAAAAGTCCGAGTCGTCCGGCATATCAGGCGTCTTTGCAACAACTCCCCCAAGCCAAAGACCAAGGCTGGTTCAGAGAACAGTTGATATCGTCTTGGCTATGCGTGGTGGGCTCACTCTACAAGGCAATGGGTCTCTTGTTTATCGCCGAGCACTTGTTTCCTTGTTCTGCGACTCTATGATACATTTACTCTTGTTGTCGATGTGCATGCAGACCATTGCTTGGAAATACATCACACTTCGACTCTGACCATTCCACTATCGCGAACAAAGTTCAGTCACATTGTGATACGAGGCCGCCTTGCTCTCTCTCTGTGCTGTTGCTCCTGCTCCCAACCTCTCGATCAATAAGCTTGCATGAAGCACGCCAAATGGAAATTTCACCCATTGCTACTATCTTGCACGGATATCAGTCTGTCCGACATGAGCTTGCCTAATTGGACAGAAAGGCTGCCAGTCATCAAATAAACAAGACCTATCATCTTGGCTGTTTCAGTGCCAACGTGGGAAACTTTCAGCTTGCAGGTCAAGTCGAACCCTTCAGCCGCGACACCCTGGCAGCTGGCCTGCATGTTCAACTTTCCGGCTTGAAGGTGTCCCCTCATCACATATCAGGCTGGAGAGGGGCTTAATGCATGAACTAAATGTCTGCTGTTTAAACAGTTAAATTAATCGACGCCTTATTCAAACTAATGGGACTATTTGAGACTTTAAGTCTCAGACTTTTTTACTTTAACGTTCCAGCCGTCACCGCCTTCAAAACCAAACTCGTGCTGTTCCATGTTATGGGTCACCATCAGGTCTTGGGGAACAAAAACCAAGATGGCACTCGACTTGAACCATGCTAGTCTGGTCGTTATCTTGTTGCGCCGATGAGAAAATGACACAAACAGAGCCTGTCCATGTGGAGGGATGCTATTTCGATCAAGTCAACAGTGTTCAGGTGTTTATGCGTGACGAGGCTCTTACAGACTCTGCCAGTTTCCAAATATGTTCCTGTGCCTGGCTTTGCTTGTTCCTGGTTCCTGGCCGAATCACGCCACCAGTGCAGCTGAACAGCGCCCACGACCTCTCCACCTCGAGCCTGGTCTATCTCCGCCTCTTGTGGATGCACACTAACTCATGAGGATTCTCTCTGATACAGACCGCCATATCGTCTCGGACAGCAATAACCTTAGCGGGTCAATACTAAGAACTAGTTCCCCTCGATCGAAAGGATACCCCATGATATGATTCAAGGTCCCTGCACTTAATTCAACTCCTTATTGAATTCCATGATAACGTCAATCTGTCTCAGTTGAGCCATATAGCGATCGCAATGTGATGCTCATCAAGAGAACAGACAGGAAGAGACAGAATTAAGCGTCAAGCCCAAGCGTACACTTGACTCAAGTAGGTCATCGTCTCCGAAGGCTAAGCGAAACCATGCTGTGTTTAATGGACGGGAAGAGCCTATCAGCGGGACGGCACACAGTCCGATCTTATTTGTTAGTCTCCCCCTCCCCTGGTCTCTGAGCGATTCTCTCGAAGAGACTAGACCACTTCTGTCTGGTGCCGGTCTCAAAGGTGATTCTTTCTTCTAGCGTAGCACCTGTTCTTCACGAGCCTGGCTATCACCAGCCTGGCCGCTGGCCTAACCAGGTCGTTGTTCATCAATCGGCTTCGTTTTTTCCCGCAACTCAATTTAGAGAACTTGCTTGTCCAGTTTTCTCCCCACTCTTTGCCGAAGAATGTTGACGTCGTATGAATGTCACAGTATGCTCGGAGGAGCGAGCAGATGATTTGTTGAAGATACGGTCTCATATCATCAATATCAAATATACTCTCCTGTTCGGAGCCTATTGCCTCATGACCTAAAAGGCTGAATAGAATGAGCGCAGCCTCTGACCAATAGCCAATATTCAAACCAGATGCCTGGAGGGGGTTGCGATGACTACCACGATCTTTAGATCCTTGCTCACTCGTCCTTGCCTGTTGTGGAGAAGGAAAATCAGGGGTCAGCGATCACAGTTGAAGGATGTTAGTGAACCTTTCATCTTTCTTAGGCTCACACACCATACACCGCTTCTTCAAGAATGAGATGCCATGGAATGAGACGAGTCTCTTTCGACTTCAACTTCAACACTACTTTTTGTAACAATCAGCGGCCAAATAATCATTCGGAATGGGAATAAGCATTATGACCTGACCGAAGTTTCCTAAGATCACTATGGCCGTCGCCAGCGTTGATGGACTTCACAGCAGACGCCAAGCCTCCATGTCGTGAAAGGTAAAAGCCACCTCTAGGTATTGATGGAGTTCCTGCGGCTCCCTCACTCTCCAAACTGCAGCAGTGGGCTTACAGAACCGTCTGAAAAGGTGGTGGGACGCTGAAACCACGACCTTGGGTTGGCTAGAAGGGCACACCACAACTGAAATGGGCTCAAGTGTCAGCCACGCGCAGCCATTTCTTACAGTACTACTCCGTAGAATACATGTGCTGCGTAGTACCTATCTGATCGCGCTCCTCCTGCAAGGCACGCGTCCTCCTGATCATGGCGAAATCTGTGAGGGGTAGGATGGCCATGGGCATGGAGATGAAGCTTGGTCCAGGGTCGGCCGCTGGTTGGTCCAATTCGGCACCTTGACTTACTTCTACTTCCCGTTGCGACTTAGATCGGGGTCTGAAGACTTTCTCCAGATCAATCTCCGTATCATTTGCGCCTCTTCATTCGTCAAATCTCTCCCCCTCGCGTCTGGCATCGTGACACCATCAGCAAATGATTTGCAGCCATAGCTCGATGCCGTCGGGGCATCGTCCCTCCGATATCTCATCGTCTGCTAGCATGCGACACAAGGCTGAGCCCACGACAGGGTCGAGCAAGTGAGTTTAATTGCGCTCGGCCTGAGCAGACGAGAAAAGCAAGTCGGCCACCATCTGTCTGGCATATAGCCGGTTACCAATGGCAGTAGTGAGGAAAGTAGTCGTGATTGATCACGAGCAAGATATGTGAGTCTAGTTGTGGTCGATGAGCAGAACCAATATCAAAAGCAGGATCTTGAGACATTGGATGGAACGGCAGGCGGGATATCTCGGCAACATCTCTACCCGTCCTTCCCATGATACCGGTTGAGATAACGATATTGACCTTTATTCAGTCTACAAGCTCCATATAGGCTACGCTGCCATGCAACAAACTCGTGTCTCTCTTTTGGACCGCAAATTGGTTCAGACTTCAAAGCATGACAGTGTCATTGCGAATCCACACTCTATGTATGTTTCTCCTCCCCCGCCGTTTCAAACATCAAGCATCTCCACCTTGGCATTGTATCGCAGATGGGGCTTGACAAGGAATTGTTTTGGTTGACATTTACTAATGTACAGTGATCCTTCGAGGGTCTTCGATTTCCAATCTGGCACAGGCTAACAGGTTGGCATTGTACCCTCCCCCAATGGTGATGACAGCTTGGCTGTCAATGCAGTGGTGGTCTGCAGTCGCATGCAATCAGACAGACCCTGCGGCTTGCTGTTTGTCGACAAAGGGCCTAGGACAATATCATTCAACGGAGAAGCCACGAATTATCGCGGCACAACGTTCCCGTCCGATAACCCTACCATTGGTACTCACGGCAGTATCAGATTTGTGAAGTAGCAGACGGTGTCAAATAAACGAAACAAAGAATTGAGTTATGTCTTACTCGCATTAGACCCATCCCTCTCCAACATTTCTTGGTCTGTAGTAAGAAGCATGACTCGTGCGTCTAACATCAACTAAAGAGCCGCAGATGCCGTTTGCTCAGGGCAGTAAAAGATCAATTCGATGCTGTGGCTGGACTTGGCATCTTAGGTCGTTTCTGAGGCTGCGGCAAGCTAAACTAATACGACAGGGTCCTACACAGGCATCCTCCCTGTCTGGCTTTGATCGATCGTTAGCCGACGACTCAAAGAATGTGTTTTGGATTTTCCAAGGTCTACCTAGGTTTGATGCTTCAGAGATTTGCGGTGAACGATGAAGCAAAAGAATTTTCAACAAGAGCTCAGGATTTTCAAGATTTGCGCATCATGAACTAAGCCAGCTAGACTACATCAACGTGAAGTTTTACAGAATGCTCCACCAATATCTTGTTCACGGTGGCCAAATCAAGACTTGAACCAAGACTGCGTTCAAAGAGGAAGGGGAAGTACACCAAGAATAGAGCGTTCAAAGGATCATCTCCCCCACAATCCTGATAGCAAGCATTTCTACTATAGGTAAGGACAGACCCGGTTCTTCTTACCGCTAGAAGAGCTTTGAGGGGCGAGTTTGGAGTTTGGACTCCATTTCTATCCGTACACGATGGCTAATGCACTCGAATCTGACTCGCATTCAGGTGTTGGTTATGAAATGGCGCGGTCCAATCCAGCAGAGACACAAAACACGATATCCACCGTGAACTTGACAGTTGTGGATTTACTACTTCTGGGCCAAGGCCGTTGCCACTACTATTGCAGCCCAACTTAACCGACCGAGCCTCTGCAAACCGTGTCCTAGTTAATCAATCATACTCTTCTCTTAGGGAGGGTGGATAATGGACTATGGGTTATGGGCATGCGGCTCTTGAACAGCATGAGGCAAGGAAATAACCCGAGGGTTACTGTGATAGTGCAGGGATCTGTCAGCAAATCGCAATTGCAGGAACCATTTACAAGCGGCGTGCGGTGCCAACGGATCGCTTCACTGCAGACCGTCCTGTTATTTCGCATCCCAGGGCCACGGTCGAGGTTTCGTCTCTTCTCTGTGCAACGAACATGTTGTCGTCTAGGGCTGAGGCTAGCAGAGAGAGTAGAGGGCCTCAAAAGCTGGTCACATCTTGATCAAAAGGAATCTGTTGGCCGGTCGGCTCCCATACCCATATCCGAGCTGTTCCTGTTCCTCAACTACAGTACAGGTTACAAGCTACGGATGCAACACAACCTAGGGTCGCAAAAGATGGTCGCATGAAACGTGGCATGTGAGTTGCTGCTTCTCGCCACCGAATCATGTTCCTGTTCCTGTTTCTATCAAGAAATGCCGTTTTCTCGCCTCATCTACGTTAGGGCTGTTTGCCATTAATAACCGAATTATAGCATGCCATGTCATACCGTTGTTGTTGCTAACGGCCTGCTCAGGATCCGATGATGCTCCTACATCAACAGCCACCCGTCTTGTTAGTTCTCACTCGTGCCGAGCCTGTTGTTTCACACCTTTTTTTTCTCACTTTGTCGGTTTCCGGTTAGATCCGCATATCACTTTGAATCGGTTGCTAGTCAGATAAAATCCGACATAGTGAACGTTGGCCGGGATCTCTATTGGATATTCGGCTTAACATATCCATCTCGATCACTTCTTATGAGTAACTTAATTACCGTCTAGGGTTGCAGTTCTGGTCAAGTGTGCATATAGCATTGCAATGTATACTAGTAATTTATCACGAATGTTACAGTGGCTAATTTCTTGATCCTGGTATGAGGCTTCGTGACTGACTCGTCAAGCCACTCTAACGGTTAATGCTTCTCTGTCCGTGTTATTACCGCATATAGTTTCAAGCCACGAAACTGCAGTGACCTACGCATGTCGTCAAGCTTTGTACTTGTGTTTCGGACGGTTGATACTCCGCCAGGGGGTAAGAAGCGGTGAGTTTGCGATTCGAGGTTCATATTATTGATGATACAGGGTAGGTGGTCGAGAGTTGTAGCACATTAGCTCAGTACTTGAGCTCAGTACTTGATTGTGAACATATATAGTAGTCAGCTACAATTGTATACCTAGGCTTATGCATTGTGGTTATACTCTGGGGGCAGTATATTTATCTCCTTTCTTTTTGGTAAGAGTATGAAGTGTCACAAGTCACATGAATTTCATACAGTTTGGTGGAGAAAAATGAGTTGATAGTGAAAGTTTAGTAAAGCTATTTTATCTCACGTCGATTATCAAACGTTGAACTAGCTATTATTAATGCAATAGCAGAGAGATGTTTATTCAGGGGAATATAGAAGGAGAACATGAAAAGACCACAAAAGGATAACCAACCAACCAGCTATAGTGGAAGAGACTAATACACAATACCCTTAACCAGGAAACCACTTGGTATCCCACCTATATCCATCTACGCCCTAACACCTTGTTTGACAACTCTCAGAATGACTCTGATCACTCAATTCCCTCATACAGACGTCTGGTCACCAACCCTGAGGACTATTGACACCAGTTTCTGCCACGGGATTACCCCAATCCTGAGGAGCTTCAGGTTCCTCGACTCTCCACTCGTCATTACCTTCCTGCAGAGAAAAGAAGATATCCTCGTCGGAGAGATCTTGATGAGATACCACGACGAAAGCGTCGAATTCCCTGCTTCCCCAAGGCTCCTTTGTCATCATCATGCACTCAAACCACGCCTCCTCGCCCCTGCGCAGGCGCTCCTGGCAGTATTTGAGTTCTGTGTACATGTCGAGGTCCCTCAGGAAGTCTAGGACATCATATGTGCACTCCTGGGAATGGTCGTCGCGAGATAACTTACCAATAACCCTCATTAAATGCGAAGGGTCAGCGTCTCGTGCCCATTCGAGCAGACGACACTGAATCTTGATCCAGATAACGATCCATTCGGCATCAAGACTACCATCCCCGAGACGGGCCTCGACAGTGGGTTTGGTAGAGCCGGCCGCACCCTGGGGATCACGTAGCAGGTGATGTCCGAGCTGCCCTTTCCAGTTGCTGGTGTACCCTTTATGGCCGCCAGCTTCAACCATCAAGTGCGCAATCTGATGGACTCCAAAGTCGCAGGCCATGATCTCAGCAACCCCCTTCCAGGCCAGTTTCGTGTTGGGATTGGGCCTTTGCTCGCTGCAGAGTTCCAGTATGCTGTACCTCTCTGATGGGATAGCCCATACTTCCTCAAGAGACACGGCTTTCTTCTTTGTGCGTCCTTCGTCCAACAAAGGTGCTGAACTAGATGATGGAGTAAAGCTCTCCAACTGGTGCACTGGAAAGCTAACCTGAGGAGGCAGCTCGCGACGGATAGACTCGCTATCCAGACGAGCATCGTTGACTTCCGAGCCCATTCCCTCCTCA
This sequence comes from Fusarium tricinctum, assembly GCA_020744515.1. NCBI lineage: Eukaryota > Fungi > Ascomycota > Sordariomycetes > Hypocreales > Nectriaceae > Fusarium > Fusarium tricinctum. The sequence goes on along the minus strand of JAGPXF010000002.1, from coordinate 4,146,567 downwards.
TATGGAAAAGTTCTTACTCGACTCTGCACGTCTCTGGCCTTTCTTGGACGCTCAAATGGTTCGCTGCCATGACCCTCAAAATCTGAGTCGTCACTTTCGCATATGGGGTCCAGGTAAATATGGTCGCCATGGTTCCTTTCTTTGACTTTCCGTATACGTTGGCGTAGCAGCGCCCTGGAAGCAACAGGGCTTTCCCCCAAATACCTCACTCGTGCAAGATGGCGAGCAACGAATCCCGATTCTGCGACTCTAATGCGAACCATATCCGCGGTCGTGCCCTCAGTCAAGCGAATGCCATCCTGGCGACGGATAGACTTAGACCAGTATGCGAAACTTCGTGTAGGGCACTGCAAAGTCGACAGCACCGGCTCAGAAGCCCGTAGAAGAGCGGCATAGTTCCTCGCCGCACGCATGTCGAGCGGATGGGGCCCATTGCCAACATGGACATGGAGGCCGCAAGATGTGTTGACTCGGACACGAAGTTTGGTGGTCAGTAAACGAACAACCGCCGACACAAGCTTATATGCCTCATCGCAAGCATACATGGGCGGACTCGCAATCTCCACCGATTCCCAAAAGTACATGGGAGGCTCAGTCCTTCCTCCATCCTCAGTGACTGAAGTATCCATTTTGACAATCCATGGATGCCCTGGTGTTGGGTGGTCGTGACGCCCTTCTGCGTGGATGCCATGATCCCGCAACAGGCCAATAACGACTTCATAAGCGCACATCTCATACGTGATTGGGGCGATGCCAGGAATCTTATCGTCCGATTCCACATCCTTTGGCGCAACCGGCATGAGGAATTCCAACTCGACGCCGAAACTGATGCGCGGAGGCCGCGTATACTTGTCATCCTGCTTTGTATTGTTAGCTTCAGCGTCACTGTGCTCCTTCGCATGCATCTTGCCCTTTTCCTCTGTAGTCGGTTGACTCTTGTTTTCCATCTCCATTTTCGGCCAAGAATTGATATCCACTGTAGAGTAGAAATGCTGTTTTCCGGTGGTGATATCCAACCAACAAGAGCCTGCTCTGCTGCTTGATAAGAAAGAAATGTCGATGTATGAAGATAGTTCAAGATAGACGCTCGAAGCTGCTGTTGCGGAGCATCAGACCACGAGGCATCACCTCTATATATGGCTTAACACTTCGACATCTGTTCTGCAACGTTAGCTTGTTCGCAGATTAATATAATGCTCACTCCCCCAATTTCTGACCCGATCATCGGCCGTGTAGCAATACCACCAGCGAACACAGCAACAAGAGAACATCCCAACAGCCTTTTGTACAATCACACAACTCAATACGCTACAAGTTGGTCCAAGATGAGAAAGGCCCTGAAGCCAAAGCGATTCTTCGTTGTCTGTTCATAATCAAGTTCCCCTACTCCCTTTCGCCTCTTGCTATGATTGAATTGAACCGAATAGTAACGCATAAACAAATATTCACCATCTCGGAGTGCGCCTTTCTCTCCTCCCTCTTTGAAAGGCCACACAGAATTGTCACCCACTCGCAGGCTGTGCCTCCCCTCCACCAAACCGCCTCCCGGTTACGCCGAAGCGTGTCATTACCTCGTCCAAAGCTTCAATAAAGCTTCCATCGTTGTTCTTTACTCATCAAAAAGGTATCGCGTTGCATATCAGAAAGTTGTATTGTGTAAGAAAAGTGTGCAGTAGAGTCAAAACAGGCTTGCGCGTAACTCCAACCTGGCACCAAGGTACGGCACATGGTGGGCTGCCAGGATTTTTTCCGTGGTACTGCGCTGTTGGCAACACCCCACGCTTCCCCCCGACACTTAGATAAGGTAAGCCAGCATGCCGAGAGCAACGGCAGCGGCAGCTCCCTTGCCGGCCGGCGCCATGGTAGGGGCGGCAAAACCGTCGGAGGATGTCGAAGACACAGAATCGGCAGTGCCAGTAGCATCCGACGAAGTCTCGGTAGCTGATGAGGTGGCGGAGTTGCTAGCAGTGGTGGTGCTATCATCGTCGTCGTCGTCGTTGCTAGCAACATTCTTAGGAGGGTTTTGCTTCGCACACTTGGCGTCGATCTTGGATTTGCAGTCCCTCTGGCCCTGTTGACTCGAGGTGTTCTCGGTGATGCACTGGCTGAAGAGCTGCTGGCAGATGAAGGTAGGCATGGTTTGAGTGTAGTACTGAATGCCGGGGACCGAGCTGTTGGAGGAGCAGGTGCATTCCCACTTGAGATCAGTCTGGACGAAAGCGTTAGCATCCCTGCAAATACAATGTGGTTGAACTAGGGAAATGCTCTACATACCTCACTGCAATTGTTGCTGTCGGTGTCATCTTGGCAGAGGGTGTCGCAGGTGTTTTGCTGAGCTCCACACCAATCAGCTGTAAATCGTTAGCATAGCGAACAGTTTCAAAGCTTTCCAGTTCTTAGCACGTACACCTGGTAGCAATGTCAACAGTGTTGGGGTCGATAGTCATGTCGAGGGAGCTCTTGTAGGTCTTGACAGACTGGGCCGAAACAGCCGAGATGGCCATGGCGAGGAGGGCAAAAGAAGAACGCATCTTGAATAATGTTTGAATTATGTGTTTTGATGAGATTTTCGGGATTCAGACGGTGTGATAAGTGGAACAATGATGAATTGATGTTCTACGTGTTGTTGTTGTTGTTTGCGCAAGGTGACTGAGGTGGATACCCTTTTTATGTTGTAGATCCTGAGGATTGATGCAAACGGAACACGGAAGGAAGAGAGGGAAAGAATCGCAAGAGCGAGGTTTCAAGGGCAGGTGTGTTGGATTTTAAATGGCGGAAGAGGAGGAGCGAGAGGGAGAGTAGCTTTCTGGGAGGGAAGGTAACGATCGGATTTGGCCTGGCTTGATGGCTCTGTCTGGGTCTTGGCAGTGAGTGGGCAGGTGCAGTCACTGGCCTCGGTTTGATTACCTTACCTTGCCTCTTGGCTCTGGCTAGGTAGGTACTTATCTGCTCAGACAAGACCGTCTAACCGTGCTTCAAGACTCTACGAAATGAGACTCGGCCCCGGCACGCCTGAGGTGCCCACAATCCGTAACCCATGGAGGTCTCCATCTCTGGTAACTCAATGGCTGTTCGACCAATGAAATATCCTCCTGACCGCATCTGCCATTGGCCTCTCTCCATCAATCGCTGCGAACTCTCCCGTTCAGGCCGTCTCAACAAGGGAAAGGACTCACAGGCACAAGTCGGCTAGAGGTCGCATCGTGCCCACACCTTCCTTGCTCTGGCCACTCATGTCACACACCATCTCAACCTTGTTAGCTTGTCGCGCTTGGCCAACGCCATTTCCGTCTTAGTCGTCATGACTACCTACCATTTCAACCACCACATTTCTCAAGCGCATGCACAGGAGCTAGGCATGATGATCGTGAAGCCCAGGCCTCACTACGTAGGCACTGCCTGCGCCGCGGCTTCCACAACGACTAACAGGATGTTCTTGTCATGGGACCCTGCCTCTCTATTGTTGAGGGAAACCGCAAGGCCCAGGCAAGCGGTTGGGGCCGAACAAGCGGGACAGTTGAATCAATTGTCGCTCAAAGTAGGTACTCCGTAATTTGACCAGGATTGGGGGTAGGCATGGATGTCAACGGGCACCACGTTGAGCTGGGCAGCAAATTCTCGATATTGCGCTAGATTCCAGCGATGCTCCAAGTTGCCCAAACACAAGGGCCCCAGCGCAGAATTTACAGTGTATGAACGTTCACGAGTTCGGTCCTGGCGAGCAAGCGAACGCTCCGTCCGGCATCTAACGAGGCCCATATCCGAGACGAGCCAATCATCTCAATTGTCTTGCATCACCATTGTCTCTGATATCTGACACGGACCATCTTGGCGGCCTACCATATCGCCGCCATTATTCCGTTGCTCGTAATGATGAGAAACAGAACAGAAACAGAAACGGAGGCAGAGGCTGAACCGGTCTCTGGACAATTACTATCAAGGAGATTTCTGCTACAAATAATGTCTCTTGGCAATATAACGATCATGAGGAGGTTGGCCGAGTAATTAATGTTTACCACAATTGCTTGGCGCAAGGTTGGTCTCGTAGCGCGACTGGAGACTGGATCTGCCCAGGCGCCGCTCCGGAACTGACGGAATTATGGAAGTAGAAGTGGAAATGGTAATTTTCATTTCCATTTCCATTCTCATTGCTCATGGAGAACAGGCCTGCCAAGATGTTAATCTTTCTTTTTTCCCTTTCTTCTAACGGGACGACGGCACCTCAACACCGATGTATCAGGCGCCCGGACCTTTTGTCCATGTCGGGTAGTGGAGGTTATCTCCTCCGACGTGTGTTTTGTTATTGTTTACGGATACAGTCCTTGCTTTTGAGACTGTCGCAACCTACGTAAATAAATCATGATACTTGAGAGTTTCATCTCCTCCAAGGGGCGGCATGCAAATATCTAGAAGTCTGCTGACTCTCCTGCGACTTGACAACTCTTGGGCAGCCTTGGTAATGGACAGATACCCCAATGGGCTTCTTTCGCTCCTCACCGAGATTGTGCATTGTCCTGACAGGACCCAGTTCATAAACACGATAACTGGACGATATAAAGACTTGGCTAGCGCAGCGCACTCCGCCCTTGTACCATGTTCCCTTGTCTCGTCGCATCTAAAGTGCGTCACTCGATCACACTCGTCGCGAACTAATGTGCCCATTTCCCGCCCCCTGTTTGACTGAGTGTTGAATACTATGGAGCACTCGTCGATAGTTGTCCTCGTTGCAGTCACTGGCAGCTCGTGTGTGGCTGATGGTAGGTTACGTAGCTTGGGTGGTCTAGGATCTAGACTACAAACCATCTCCCACCATTCATTTGATACTCGAATTCTCATGATGAAACCAAGGCCATCGTTCAGACCTGGTTTCGAGTAAAAGTGTTGGCAAGCTTGTGCCAGCGTTCACCAATGAGCAGGATCAATTTACATCCCAGACACAACCAAGTTAACACCGCAGATGCAGATACGTACCCAAGATGCACTTGGGTGTAAGTCAGCCGTCAGACTCACTGCTCAATTCCGTTACGCTTGAGTCTTAACCCTCGGCGCCACGAAGATCTGCTGAACTAGGTATAATACGTAGTATGGCCCAGGGATATCACTTTGGCATTTTGGGCATGTTTTGCCTATGCTGATCCTGTCTTCTGTTCCTGGTTTCCAACCACTTTTTGTTTATGAGAGGCGGGAAAAGGTTTGGTGACCTGGCAACTGCGGAAAGTCCTATCCGTATCTTCGAGTGTCAATGCTAAGGTTGTGACTATGATGTGGGTTTCCTTTTCCAGGCAAACTCCCTTACGGCCAGATTTGCGATTGACCATATGCCCTGCCCTGCCTCTTCTAAAGAGTACACTTCGGGTTACCCTTATCGAGAGACCTGAGGTATTTGGCGAGACTTGCAGAGGCTTGGTCAGATTTGCAAAGTTCTAGACCTTGTTAGTCTCCCTGCAGCCACATCGCCGACAGGCTAACGTTGGCTGGCCTGCTTTTTATCCTTTCTTCCTGGGAGCTGATGGGTGTCGAGCCACGCACGCCTAGTGACAAGCATAAAAACATTGAGTTAAACTTTGAGCACAGAGTATTCTCGCAATTGATACCATAAACCTCATGTTACTATAATATGTACTGGACTTGGGTGTCAGTGCCGATGCTCCGTCAAGACACAGGCCCCTGCTGCCGTTTATTCCGTGTGCTCTGTAATAATCGATGGATTATGGTCTTTGATGCTAATCTTGCGTGCATTCCCTAGTGGCTCGGCACGATCTTCCGAGTGCACGCATGTGTCTTTCCTCGTATTAAGACAAGCATGTTCGTCATGGTAAAATAACTATGGCAATATCATAGCTGACAACGTGTCTCTGGCCTCTAACATGTTGTGTATTTTGATTGTACTTGTTTCTCTTCCCTTCCCATGGCTTTGCTTTTGATTACATTACCTTTTAGGTTCATGATTATATTCCAGGGAAGCTTTCATACAATTATTCATAACTAGCTTGTGCTCAGACTTCCTCGAGCCAGTCAATTAAGGTTACTGTTCGGCTGTTGTCTACATTAGGAACCATACTCATATATCGGTTGGTGATGGCGTTGATGAATCGCAACGGTCACAGCGTCCGCGACTGTGAAAGGTTGAACTAGGGAAACAAACAAACAAATAGCTTCAGGGTAAGCAGGTTTGGCTTATCGAGCACTGGTTATAGTGTCTATTCACTGCTATTGGACCGGAACAAGTGGGGGTGGAGAGCTTACCTAGGTAGATAACAGTCAGTGATGGTTTAGCGGTCCCTGCATGACGATCAACAACTCCCAACACTTATTGGTTGATAGCTCCTGAGCAGACAACTCCAACTGTAAAGAAAAGGTATTTGCCAGTCCGTAACAGCCTTTTCACCTAGCATCTTATTGTCGACCATAAACGCATATTCCGCGACAACCACAGCTTTATATTCACATACAACCATTGTGGCAAAGCCAAAGCCACCGCAAACGCTCGATGCCCTCCGACTGTCACTGACCCCTCCAATCCCTCCCCTTTCCACCTCCAGAATCGCCCCATGCCCACGTCTCTACCATGGATCGTCTGCCACGCGAACTCATCGACGCGATACTGCAGCAATGTATAATATATGGCCCTAAGAATGCGGTTCTCGAAATTCGGCTTGTATGCCGTCTTTTTGACCAGATCCTCAAGCCATTCGTATGTCGCACTCTGGACCTAGAGTTTTCGCGACTGAGTAAAACAAGCGGCGAGACACCTCCCCAAATGGATGCGCTACAAACTATCGGATATCACTGCAAGAGTCTCTATATCGACCTGATGGTTCTGCGGGATGACAGTGAGTAAAGAAGCGACGTTGCTTGAGGTGTGGCAACTGATAAGAATAAATACGCAGTGGAAGTTGAGTTTCTCGATACCGTTTTCGCACGAGTTCCATCCATGACAGACTTTTGTCAAACGCTACACAAAAAGTACTGCATGAATGAGACATCCTTTACCGAGACAGATTACTACCGGACCGTCGAGGAAATGCTGTTCTACTGCCGCGATGTTGACCGTCTGCGACTCAACCTCCCCTTCCAGCTTGTCGGCCGTCATTGTACCGCCGCCACCATGATCCTGGCCAACACGCTGAAGGCATTTGCGCGGCGACCCGAAGAGGACTCAGCAAAGCTCAACACTCTCGTGATAGAGAATGTAACCGACGTTGCGATACGCCACCTGTGGATGAACCCGATCGATGTGATGAATATCATGAAAGTCTTGGAGGTGCTGGAACACCTCGTTTTGACATTACGACGACACGAAAACGAACCCATTACTGTAGGGTTATTTGGATCTTGCCTATGGAACCTTGTTGAGAACGCGGGGGATTTGAAGAGCCTTTGCTTGATTGGCATGGACCACGATGATCGTCCCCCTCGAGGGCTGAAGCAGACAAAATTCTGGCAGATGCCGGCTGACGAGTGGCGCGCCAAATCATTACCTGCGCCAAATGTCATACACTCCAATTTGACATGCTTGGAACTCAAGCGGATTGAGTTGTGCCCTGAGGTGTTTGTCCGTACTGCGGAGAACTTTGGGCCCACGCTGCAAGAGCTTTACTTGAACGAAGTCTACCTCAAGGTTGAGCAGTCTCGAGATTGGAATGAGGATTCTAAGAAGATCCTCTGGGTCGGACTGCCCAACCAGCGCCCGGGGGAGGATTGTCACTGGATTGCCATGGCGCTGAGATGCGCTACACCTCACATGAGAATTTGTCGAGCATCCTTTTTGGCATATGATCACTACATGCTCGAAGATATGCCCAGTCAACCAGAATTTGATCTGGCAGACCCTTGCGGTCTTGGCCGAAGCATCTCTCAGCGTTTTGTTGAAGTCGTCATGGGTATCCGCCAACCCACAGCGCTTACCAAAGATGTTGTCGAGTATTTACCTGCAGACACTCACTTCGACAGTCTCGTGAACAACTTGCGGCCACGGAACCGTGCTCTGGGCGTAGTAGAATACGACACCAACGCATACCAGACAGCTGTCAACAACTCAACATCGGAATGGCAACGTAGCATCGACGGCGTTTTCCCTAATTGCAATTCTAATACTCTCGACGAGCTACACTACATCGCCGAGACAGCATGCCAGGGCATGAATGAGATACATCGGAGACGCAACGAGTGGACAGCTGAAAATAGTATGGCGACCGAATACTCAGAGAATCTATTTAGTATCCCAGCCTCTGACGACGAACACGCTTGATGACGGCCCAGGGCTATTTCCTTGACATAACGAAATATCACGAGCGATTAATTATAGACAAGTTCGAGAAATCGAGTAATATTTTCCAGGTAGCTTGCCATTACCAAGCTTTCAATACCAAAGAGATGCGGTTTGCACCATTTTTTTGACCCAAGCCGCTGTATAAATGCCCACCCAGGGGGTTTCGAATAAACCACACCCTCTCTTTTTGTTTTGCTTTCAAGCATCTTCGAACAAAGGAAAATAATTCTCATAACGTGTCATCATGGGTAATATTCTAAAACATGGAAAATCAAGATCGTGACATCAAGGATATACGTCTAGTGTCCGTTGGAACCGTTGGTGCCATTGGTGCCGTTGGCACCGTTAGCCTTGGCAGGGGAGGTGGCATGCTCGAGGGCCTGGAGGACATCGTTGGTGAGATCCTGAGCATCCTCAACACCGCAGCTGATGCGGACAAGGTCGTCGAAGATACCAACAGCCTCACGCTGATCCCGAGGAATACCGGCGTGAGTCATGCTGCTGGGAACCTCGACCAAACTCTCAACTCCACCGAGACTCTCGGCGAGTGTGAAGATCTTGGTCACTTGGCAGAAGCGCTCAGCAGCGGCGTGGCCGCCTTGGATGCGGAAAGAGAGCATACCGCCGCCGAGGCCGTTACGGTGCTGCTTCTTGGCGATGTGTCGGTGAGGGTGGGAGTCAAGGCCGGGGTAGTTGACAGCAATGACCAGAGGAGAGGCCTCGAGAGCTCGAGCCACGGCATCGGCGTTGCGGCTGGCCTCACGAGCTCGCAGGTGCAGAGTCTTGAGACCACGGTGAGCAAGCCAAGAGTCAAAGGCAGAAGGAACAGCGCCAATGGCGTTCTGGAGGAAGCTGAGACGGGCCTTGAGCTCGTCGCTGTTGAAGGCAGCAACGCCCATGACTACATCACTGTGACCGTTGATGTACTTGGTGACACTGTGAACGACGATGTCGGCGCCGAAGTCGAGGGGGTTCTGGACGTAGGGAGAGAGGAAAGTGTTGTCAACAACGACGAGAACGCCATGCTTATGGGCCTCAGAAACGACAGCTCGGATATCGACGAGTCGTAGTGTAGGGTTGCTGGGACTCTCGATCCAGATCAGGCGGGTCTCACTGGTAATATGCTCGGCGATATCAACCTCGATCTCTGGTGTGAAGGTGACCTTGACACCGTGGGCCTTTGCGACCTGGGTGAAGTAACGGTGAGTACCGCCGTAGACGTCGGAGACGGAGATAACATGGCTGCCGGCAGCAAGACTCTGGAGGATGGTGGCGGTGGTGGCGGAACCGGAGGAAAAGGCGAGAGCGTACTTGGCGTGCTCAAGAGCAGCGACGGCGGTCTCGAAGTTGGTACGGTTAGGGTTGGAAGACCGCGAATACTCGTACTCGCCAATGGGCTTGCCAACGGCGGACTGAGCAAAGGTGGTGGACAAGGAGATAGACTCGATCACGGCGCCGGTGGCGGGGTCATGTGGGGAGCCGGCGTGGACGGCGAGGGTACCGAAGCTGTGGACGGGGGACGGAGGACGAGGTGGGGTTGACACGGGGTCGGCGTTAAGGGGAGCAGCAGACATTGTTACTGAGGATTAAGAGAGTATGATGAGGAGGAGGAAGGTATATTCGACCGAGAGGCGATCAGAAGATGTATAAAGTTTAAAGAGAGAAGAAGGGAGGAAAAGGGTTGGAGCGGATGTGGTCAAAGAGCTGTTGATATAAATATCAAGTCGGTGCTCTAGTGACAAGCAAGTGGAGGTCGAGGCGGGGCTAGAAGAAAAAAAGAGAGGGAAAAAAGCCTTCTATTTTCTTGTGTTACCCTGGTCTGTTGTGTAATGCAGTCGGTATGGAGATGGAGAATTGTGATTCAGAGAGAGAGGGACCCTTTATATATCGAAGCTAAAGCGATTGCTATGCAATCTTGCGCTGCGCCAAGTCACGGAGCTTCTCCCTCAAAGAGTGAGCCTCGGTTTGACGCGATTAAGGGCTGAGATGATGCACAAAGGGCGGAGGAATTATGGTTTTAGTCTCGTTTTCCGCTTAGACCTGAAGTAGACGTGTCGTCGATTAAGAGAGGGTGGTTTCTGAAACCTTCACTATCACGTCACAGCAGCCTTGACAGCAAGGGATGAGGACTTTAGAGTCAGAGGCAATCGAGAACGCAACTTCCCGGTAAATTGACTCAACAGATTAATAATAGTCCAAAGAGAGAAAACAAACGTAAAAAGAACTGATTGGTGTCGACTCGTGGAGTGAAGGAAGAAAAAAAAAAAAAGCTCCTCCAGCTGGGTTTCGTGTGGTCGGTTATCGGCTCTCGGTGTAGAGAGTACAATGGATCTTGTAAGTTATCAGGTATCGTCGGATTTGGATACGGATCTGGGGTGGGCTGATGAAGATAGTGGACTCAATGGAAGGGTCCAGGGAAGGAAAAAATGGACTTCTTATTTATATAGTTTGCTTCTAGCGCTTTTCCCGGAATTAGTTGGGATTGAGCTATTCTATTCATTTGTATTCGTAAGTCGAAGGCAATAGACAAGCCCCAAAAGATAGAAGAAAGATAGGTACTCCATAGGATTACACAAGATAGAGAGCGAGTACCCTTGCAACCTTGTCTACTTTACCCCTCAGCGACCTTGACGCCAAAGCCCGGTGGTGAACATCTGATGTACTCAATTGTACTTCGTACCTGGGGGCGACCGCCCGGATGGCACCGTTTTTCGGGCATTGTACCTTTCGTCATCTGTCTGAAAAAGAAGACGGTCGAAATACACAGCAAAAGATGCTTACTACATTGCATTATCCATCTTCACAGTACAGCAAGTAGAGAGGTAAAACGCCTTGTTGCGCCGTTGCGGTGTGTCCGAACTTACTCAACCAAAGCGTGGCCTCCACGACAAATATGATTGCTTACCGAAGCATTTTGTGCTACCTTAGTACCTACCTACTCTACCAGGACTGGTCTTTTCTATCTCTGCATACAGGATATTTTCTGCGCCGCTGCAGCAGTAAACAAAGGTCCCTCTTCCTATGTCCGAGCCTAGTATGGCTTACATAGCCCAATGCCTCCAACAGTATCTTCTCTTGCGCAATGCGCGCGAGATACACCATGCACCGTTTGATCTCTTCCATTTTACTCGGGTTTGCGACGGGCAGATGCGGTGCGCTTCGGCGGTATAAGTGGAGGGGGGCGTGTCTCTATGTCTCATGGCCTACGACTTGCAAGAATCAATTCGATAGGAAACGGGAGGAAACCCTCAAACGTATTAATCAGTCAAGTCAGCCAACAACTACTCTGGTCGGTGAGGCTCTGTCGCATCATGTGCCCGATGTCGTGACAGAAGAGAGGAGTTTTGACAAGGCCTGTTAGCGGTGTCCACTGCATTGTGTATTGATTATATTGTCTAGGCTATTTCTGTTGATTTATATATATCCAAAACCGTTATGGCCGCATTTCCTTCCACTGACACAGTGTAACTGGCTTTGGAATCAGAACAGTCAATGCATGCAGAGCTGGAGTTCCTCAAATAGCATCCATAACCGATGTCCCGTGTAAGGATGAACTTGGTGGTGTGAACAACCTCGGAGCATGGCTGATGACACCCAGAAGCGCATTTGTGATTGTCCAGTTTCCCCCGCAAAATCTCACGCACCTGGACTCCTAGAGAGAGCTGCCAAAAAAGATAAGCGGTTCCTTGCAGGTCGGAATGATGTCGTGATTGTTCGTGTCGTCATGTCCGCCCGGAAAGGGTAGGTCACCAGCTCTGATGTTGGTTGGTCGAGGTGTGCAAGACCAAACAACTCTAACTTTGATACAATAATAACTCTGTGGCCTTTTTGCCTTTACAGAATCCTTGGGTCATTGCCAATACAAACTTTGTGCGGTTGGACCAGATGTCAAGTTTATTTGGGTTGGCTTATAAACGCCATATAAATGCGTTGAGTACCTACAGATGTACTCCGGAGATATGGGGTTAATTTCGTGATATTAATACCTTACCCTCGCGCTTTCTGCCTTAGCCGAAATGCGCCTACGGTAGTCGTGGGGAAAAAATATGGCATTTCGCCCCCAGATGATCTACCTAGGAAGGAAGGTATTTAACTTGCAGCATATCTTATCTTGGGTCTGTAGCTATCTCAGGTTAGATAAGAGGATTGGAAGCTATCGTGAGTCCACGTCCACGACTCTTGGTATTCATTCAAATTTACAACCTTCAATAAATCGTTGACCCTCATGATACAGCGTATATAGGGACACCAAGAATACGCATTCTAAAAGCCTTTCCGGAATAACCACAGTCCCGACGGCTCAACGTTTTCTCAGTCTGACATGGCGTCGCAGTCTCATTGGACGCCATCGTCTTGTTTCCCCAAAAGATGGTAGATCTCATGATACGATCGGACCACCCAGTATCCGACCGATCCCTCCCAAAGGAGAATACCATATCACCGGGAATGTACGAAATTTACGTCTACTGTAGAGATCTAGCCGTCATGATGGCCATTCAAATCAATTGACATAGCCTCAGTCCGAACAACTGGTATCGGCAGCTGCGTATACAGCTGGGTCTGAATTGGAGTAGCTTTGGAGCTGTCATGTGCTTGAATACGCCATAAAAGTATCCTCACATCACCAACATACTAGGTAGTAAGATACCTAGGGTGTCTGAGCTGTGTGTGTGTGTCTCTCTCTCTCTCTCTCTTTCCAAAGTACGGTACTTTGTCCTCTTTTGTCTCTGTCTTTCGAGCCTCTTGTCGATTGTCGCATTAAACACAACAGCTAAGGAAGAATAATCTTTTCTTCTACCCGGGCCGGTATCGTACTTTTTATGTTGTCCTCAGTCCACCTGTCTACGTGGTCCCCTAGGCGAAGGACACAATCGAACAAAGCGTCAATCTCGGGCTCCACTCACGTTGAAGCTTTCGGCGCCGAAACTAATGACACCGACCGACTTTGCATTGCCCTGCCCGGCCCGCGTTGAGACTTCATTGAGACAGGTACAACAACAGCGGACAGCAAGCACACGACAGGGCGGCGGGCGGGGAGCGGGCACTTGCACACAATCCCTGTTTGATGCTGTGGCAGTGCAGCCTTCCATTATTCCACACGTTCGATTCGCTAAAACCCGTTCAAGCGAGAGACTTTCAAGCGTCCATGGCAGGCTAGGTACCTAGACAGGCCTGGGGTCCCCTGGAGCTTTCCTGTCCTTAGCACTCTATCCACTGGCTGGGCCCTCCAGCTGGGCTGTCTAGGTAGGCTGTCCTGCCGACGGGGCCGCCCCTCCACCTCATGCTCTGCCTGCATCTCTCCTGCCCTCATTTGCATCTCATCACATCACAATAGCACCCGATTCCTCCTCACCGCACTTGCTTGGAAGCGAAGCAACCACCTCACCAGGCTCACCTTCTACCTCCTGCCCGGATTGCAACCTTAAACTCTGGCAGAAATACCGTGCTCAACCACGATTCTCGCCTCTCCAATCTTCAACACGCGTCATGGAATTCTCATCTTCTTAATTCTTCCAACTCCCCACAATTGCTTCTCCTTTTACTCAAAGCCAACTGGACTGAGACTGAGGCCCCTTTGCCTCTGCGGCCATGCTGCGATCTTGCTCACGATTCAGGGTCCTCTCCATATATTTCCCGGGAGCTTGTTGACAGCCGACACGTGAAAAACAAAACCATATTTCTCTTCTTCTTCGTCTTCTTCTCGTCTGTTTCATATTCGACTCATCATGCCTCCTCGCCGCTCTCACAAAAAGTCTCGTGCAGGCTGTCGGAGGTGCAAGAATAGGAAGATAAAAGTAGGTTTTGCTGGTCCTCTGCTTATGCCTCAATGCATCGCATCATGTCGCGCGCCTGTCGTCTAGGTAGCCACTTCGTTCTTCGCAAATGCCGTGGCTCGCCCCATACTGTTTGTTGACGTCTCAACTGACTTGGTATTCTCCTTTGCTTGTAGTGCGACGAAGTCCATCCACGATGCGGCAACTGTGCCAAACATGGCGTCCCGTGCGATTTCAGTAACCCTGATGTTCTCGAAGAACTTGCCGTCACAACAAATAGCAGCACCGAAAGCATTGGCGCACCTACTCCCTCACCAGCACCGACAGTCAACTTCAATTCCGGTCCAAGGACTCCGTTAACACGCCCACGTGCTCCTTCAAGTCCAGCAAGACCGCCAAGACCAAATCCCTCCCCTCCGACTTCCGTGTACTCTCAACCTTCGATTACTTCATCCACCCACACTATAGACCATGGCGCAGACCATGGTGAACGGATGCTCGAGTTGCGCTTGATGCATCATTACACCAATGTCACGTCAAAGACTCTTTTGACCAACTCGCCGGCCGCCGAGGATATCTGGCAGCGCGCCGTCCCGCAGATGGCCTTCTCTGGCAATGGCAAGACATATCTCGCCGACGCCATATTGTCTGTCGCAGCGCTCCATTTGCGCTCCATGTCCCCTAATGATAAGGCATTGGTGCGCGCGTCACACGCTTACTCAGCTTCCTCTCTCTCTGCTTTTGGTGCATCGCTCGGTTCAGGCATCACACCTGACAATGCAGAAGCTCTCTTCCTTACAGCGACTTTGATCGCTTTTCAAGCAAGCGCCTCTCGTATCTTTGTCAAAGATGACGGGGATGCTGCGCCTGGCGATTCAACAAGTCGATATGTCCCTCCGCTTTCTTGGTTCCATGCCTTTCAAGGCGTCAAGACCGTGGTCGCAAATTCGTGGCAGTGGATTCATCACAGCGACATCGTTAAAGTTGTTATTGATTCCCAACCCGGCTTCCAGTTGAATCTTAACCCACGCTCGCCTGACTCGTTTTTTGGTCATATGCTTGAAGGGCTAAGGGACGAGTTAATGAATGAAGACCCCCGCTTGGTTCCTTCAACCACGCAGGCATACTCACATGCTGTCAGCGTACTCAACTGGGCGCATAAGAACTACCACGCTGCCGCTGCGCTCACGTTCCCTGCCACTGTCTCCAAGCGGTATGTTGATCTTGTTGATGCGAGACGTCCACGAGCTCTTGCCATTCTCGCTTGTTTCTTTGCTCTATTGAAGCGAATGGACAATGTCTGGTGGCTGCAAGATGTTGCTCGCCGAGAGGTTATGGGCTTGGTCAGCTTATTCGAGCCTGGATCCAAGTGGTGGCGACACCTCGAGTGGCCAATAAGGATTGCTCTGTTAGACGGCAGTTCTATACCGCAAGACATCTGGGGTACTGAGCTTGAAGAGCAAGCGCCAGAGCAGCAGAACACTGTTGGCTCCATGACTCAGCATATCGAGATATTTGCCGAAATGCTGCACCAGCACACACAACCTCCCATTCCTATTGCTGACGAGGATCTCATCGTCCCCGACTCGCCTGATTAAGGAGCTTTAGCAACTCAGCTTTGACGATAGGACTTCGGGCTTAGAGCTGGTCTCAAGGCCCTCTCATAACCTCGTTGGTCAATAGCTTCAACATGCCTTCAGCCAGTATGGATATAGATTCATTCAACACTCGACGAAGGAATATTGCCGACCTTACTTTTCTAGTATATGGCATATGGCCATTCTGTTTTTATATAGACTCCACTTGATTCATATCAAGTTCTATTGGGCACAATGTTCTTGGTTAGAACCCGTGTAACAAGCCAGGCGATATATCACACCCTTGGCTGCTTGATTGGCGCAAAGAAATACAGGTCAAGCATAAGCTGATGTTGGGCGTTCTTGATAGGCACTGGCGAGACTTGGTTATTGTACTCTGTGTCTCTTTCCACACTGTCAACGACCGATCATGATTCTTATGAGTTGAGATTTTGAACTGGGCATAGGCACGGGAAACAGAACAATTAGACAGAGCAAGCTCAGGCGTTTCCTACTCCAACTTATTGGAGGATTTATTAGGCTATTTTGGGTAATCATAAGCGGCCAATCTGTCGTTGGGAGATGGGACGTCCACTTTGGCGTCAATCAGTACATAATCTTTTTCTTTTAGCACTAGACAATGCAGTTTAGGGCCCAAATGAAGCCATCTTTGGGTCCCCGAACGGCAGTGAACGAGCATATCTGTATCCTTGGATCCAAAAGTGCCGAGTCTCAGTTACCTCGATGTTGTGACTCGGCCAGTCTGCCCGATTCGTGTAGAAGAAACAGCAGTCACAATGAGACCCAGAATCGAACAGTTTCAATAGTATCACCGGTATGGATTAGATGCAAGACAGTGCCTGCAATATTTAGGGAATCAACCCAGTAAATCAATTATTGACATGGCCTCCCTAAAAGACCTTTTCCAAGACGCCCAACTCCGAGCCTGCAATGCTATACATCTTCTATTGCTTTATCCTCTTGGTCTCCTCCTTCTCTTCAATAACATCAACCGTCTCGTCGGCATCCTTTCGACTGCGCTTCAGGCCCTTCATCTTACGGAGTTGCAACTCGCTAAGATCCTGCCTGCCCAAGTGCACGCGACCAATCTTGTCACCCATAGAGTCGGTTGTGATGTTCTTCTTGGGACGCTCCTCGAGGCCGCGAGGCTTCTTCATGGCTTCCTTGAGCATTGACTCGTCGGGTTCTCTGACACGCCCAACACGGAAGTCCATGCGAGGACCAATCTCTTCGACCTCGACTCGGGGAAGACGCTGGCCGGACTTCTTAGTGCTGATGGTGTAGACTCGCAGATGAATGGCGGGCTTGACATCGCCATCTCCGGTGCTGTCCTCGGCGCTGATGGAGATGATGTACTGAAGACCCTCAACGTCAATCTTGTCGCTGGGCTCGCCCTTGAAGAAGTCCATGAGCATGCTCTTGGCAAGAGTGAACTCGTTGCTGACGGGGCTCTCGAAAGCAGTACCAGCAAACAGAAGCATGGGTCGCAGACCGATAGCGAACTTCTTGGTCTTGAACTGGGCGATGGTACGGAAGCTCTCAGGGTCGAGGTAGAGCTCGAGCATGTCGAGGACCTTGTAGCCAAAGGTACGGACAAAGGTCAGGGTGTGGGGACGCTTCTTTTGGCTGCTGCCAAAGACGAGCAGACTGGCGTCGTTCTTCTCGGAGAAAAATTCGAGCGAAGCGGCATCGTCAAAGGGGTGGATGGGATTCTTCTTGGTGAACTTCTTGGCAAGAGGCTGGCGCATCTGGTGAAGGTCGTTAAGAGCATCCTGGATGATTTGAGAGCATGTTGTTCCGCGGAGGAAAAGGCATGTCTTGGGGTTCTCGGTGGCCTTTGGCTCGCGCTTCTCGAGCGCTCGCTTTGCACGCGCATTGCGAGGTTTGCTATCAATGTTAGCTTTTCAGAGTACCACTGCATTAGAGGAAAAGTGATACATACACTTGTCGAAGCATCTTGAAGTTTGGTGATGATATATGTCTTGTGTAATATTGGTGATAAGACTTCTGTAGAACGAGGTTGGTTGAGCGAACAGGCGCAAGAAAAAAAATTCTTATCGATAAAGCATGCGCCGTTCACCGACTCACCGAGAAGGTGGACCCACTTTCATCTGCTGAACTCGGTGAGATCCCTGTCCTTTGATTTCCAACCACCCCGCAGTCACGTGCGTTGCTGTCACCTTTGCAATCGGCAAGTGCTACCGATAAAGGCGAAGACTACGGCGGAGCCTCGGTATTTTCCCCGCCAAACGTAGGCGTCTTGTCGGGGTTCGCTAGGTCATGGTAGGAGTTCGACCATCTTCTCTCTTCCATCTGTAAACTACAAACTACGCCACTGCATGACCATTATTTCAAATCAATAAATCGAAGTTATCATCGTCAATTTAAAGCCTTCATTATCTCTCCTCCTCGTCCGATACCTCCGATTACACAAGAGACTCGGTATACCGCTAATCATCATGTCGTTTATGGGAGGCGCCGAATGCTCGACATCTGGGAACCCCCTTAGCCAGCTCCACAAACATACCCAGAATGACAGAACCCTTCAGCAAGACCGCCTTGTAGGACGAGGGCCTGGCGGACAGCTTAACGGATTTCGAAGCCAGAGCGCCAATGCGCCTCAAGATGAGGTATGTCTTTGACTAGGTCCTACCAACAAATTACTAATACATACATATTGCCGATGCAGATGATGAATGGTTTCCTGAATCAGGGCCCGAGCCTTCAGCAAGACTTCCCCATGCAGCCGGGTCAAATGGGCCCTCTCAATCCAGCCCAGTCCCATATGCGAGCCAGCTCGGCGTCGCCAACATGGGCGCACGACTTTAACGGCCAGCCAGCGATGGAATCAGCTTTCCAGCCACCATCAGCTGCGCAGGCGCACTTTAATGCTGACGAGTTTGCCCGTTTCCAGCAGCTAAACACACAAGGTTCTTCCGCGAGAGCGAGTCCGATGCAGAGCAACGTCCCTAACCAGATGAACCAACAACGACCTATGATGGGTGGCATGGGTGGTATGATGAACCGACCGATGGGCTACTCCCCCATGTTCCAGCCGATGTATCAGAATCAGCAGCCTATGCAGCAAAACCAACCACAACAGCAGGATGCTAAGGGCAAGGGTCGCCTTGTCGAGCTCGACGATCACAAGTGGGAGGAGCAGTTCGCCTCCATGGAACTTCAAGACGGTGACAAGGCTAAGGAACAAGAAGAAGCAAACGCCGCCGAGCGTGAGCTCAATGAAATGGACAAGGGCTTAACGTCCGAAACTAATGAGTTGGGTGATTTCGAATCTATTTGGAAAGGAATTGAAGCTGAGACGGCCGCTGCTAGACAAGATTTTGACCAATTCGATACCGAATGGAGCAACAACATGATGCCCGACTTCGAGGGTATGGGCGACTGGGGTCGTCTCGGTGACCCGGCCGTCGAAACCTATCTATTCGAACAAGACAACTTTTTCCGCGACGAGAAGAATGCCTTCGAGGAGGGTGTGCGCATCATGAAGGAAGGCGGTAACCTTTCATTGGCCGCCCTGGCTTTCGAATCCGCCGTTCAGCAGAACCCTGATCATACTGAGGCGTGGGTTTACCTAGGAACGGCTCAGGCGCAGAACGAAAAGGAGACGGCAGCAATTCGTGCTCTTGAGCAAGCGCTCAAGCAGGACCCTAACAACCTGACGGCTTTGATGGGCCTGGCGGTATCATACACCAACGAAGGCTACGACAGCACGGCATATCGAACCCTTGAACGTTGGCTGTCAGTTAAGTACCCCAATATCCTTGATCCCAAGGACTTGCACCCTCCTGCAGAGATGGGCTTCACAGACCGCCAGCAGCTCCACGACAAGGTGACAAATCTATTCATCAAGGCAGCACAGCTGAGTCCTGATGGTGAGCATATGGACCCTGATGTGCAAGTGGGTCTTGGAGTTCTCTTCTACGGCGCAGAGGATTATGATAAGGCAGTTGATTGCTTCCAGTCAGCCCTCCATTCGTCAGAAGTCGGCAGTTCCAACCAGCAAGAGCAGCTCCATCTTCTATGGAACCGTCTCGGCGCAACCCTCGCCAACAGCGGGCGCTCTGAGGAAGCCATCGCGGCCTATCAAGAGGCCCTCGCTATGGCGCCCAACTTTGTACGAGCCCGTTACAACTTGGGCGTCAGCTGCATCAATATCCACTGTCACCACGAGGCTGCCTGCCACTTCCTGGCCGCCTTGGAAATGCACAAGGCCATTGAAAAGTCCGGCCGGAGCAAAGCTTACGAGATCCTGGGCGACAATGCCGCTGGTGTCGATGAGACGCTTGACCGTATGTCGGCACAGAACCGCAGCAGTACCCTATACGATACCCTTCGCCGCGTCTTTACCCAGATGGGTCGGCGGGATCTAGCGGAGAAGACAATTGCGGGCGTAGATCCGGATGTGTTCAGACCAGAGTTTGAGTTCTAGAGATGGGTCTTTCTACTTCTATTTTTGAATGATATAATTCATGCAGGAGCGATCTGCATCGTGTGAGCTTGGGATAGTGTTCATAAATAGCATATTTGCTATGGGTACTTGAATAGCATCTGGTTTAGATGTTACATATAAGAGACATGCACGGTCCTGAGAGAATATCACGTGTTATCGACCCTGTATCTGAAGCAACAGCATCATGTTTCGCACACTTGCTTCTACTTCAAGTTCCTACAAGTGAATGTACAAGATCAACTGGTCGCAGTCATTTACATACTGATATCCATTGACATTGGGGATCCATACACCTCAGCATGATCAAACATCGGCTGCTACAGCTGCGGTCAAGCACAAAGGGAACATCAATTCCAGGATATGTTTAGGCGAGTCGTTGCCCGAACACTTAAGTTTATGAAGTTAACTAGGTGGGGAACAACCCATTCTGAGTGGACAGTGGTGTCTTGGTCTCGATCTTAAACTTATAAGGGAGCTAAATAAGATATACATCTTTAACTTGGGTCCTGTTTAGATCAACTGAAGGCAAGGGACCAGACCCTTGAAATTTAACGTTATGGTCCCGACTGACGTTAGTACATGTCTAGTCTTGAAGTAGTGACCAACAAGTGTTAGAGAAAGAAAACCTTTCCAGATCTTCAGCTCAACAAACCCACTGACGACTCAACCAGCCTTGTTAGTGAAGTATTCTATGACTCGCACATCGAGGAGGCTTGAGTGGCTAGGTCCTCGAATATCATATCAAACTTTACCTGCTTCCAGGATTATAATGTTTTCCAGGAGCTGTCCGTTTTCTCCAGACTTCAAACTTCAGACTTCAGACTCCACATCCCAGGCAAGAACTTAACAAAATGTGACAAATTTGCCCGAAACACACACATGCTGTGTCTGTCTTTTTGAGGGATTTGTGTGTTAGGCGTGGTGACCTATCCCATGGTCAGGTTGGCCAGTACAGCAGTGACATTTCTCTGCATCAGTTCCTCCCTGCTTCCAGTAAACCTTCGTCTCCACGCGTCCTGGCCTCGTTGCCACAAGCCGAGCTGCCGAGGCAGTATGAGATTGAGTACCTTTCCATCAGAGCGATCTCCCGAGTGCCTTTGGGATATTGGTAACGAACCTAACATACATCAGCTATAGGCCGTTTTCTTTTAGCTAGCCCCGCTAGCCCAGGTGCGCCGTCATAAAATCTGATGCATGTCTCGCCAGAAAGAGACCCAACCCGTGCAGCTGCTAAGGAAGCTGATGTAAATAGAGCGACAACGTGAGACTAAGTATTGACCACCACTCTCCGAGGTGGAGAAGATAGTGCCAGAGGATGCAAGGGAAAGGCAACTTAGAATGATAAGAGGAGCAGTAGCTGGATGCTAGGATGCTGGCAAAAGCAAAGAGAGTGAGACAGCGAGTTGGTGGCAGTCTCGTCTCAGGCACTCGGCCTACTTGATTGGACCCAGCAAGGGGCAATGTGATGGTTGATGAAAGATGCAGTACAGTTCGTGTCCCAAAGCAGATTATTGTGGTGGTGGGGTTTTTCTACCGACCTGTCAAAATATTCATACTCCATACCATATCGTGATACCAGACCTTCTGTTGGAGGGTGTTATGGTAGTAGCCAGATCCTGCAGAGAGTCTTGATCGGTTGATTCTCCCTACCTTTGTCTTAGCTACTCAACCTCGTCTCTCCACAACCAAGAAGGTTAAGTGTGGTATGTACTGCGTGGATAGGACAATGGTGGAAGCAACTCTTGAGACGAAATTGCTTAATATTGACCCAGACAAGCAAGAACGGGGCTAAAATTATAGTGTCCAGGTGTTGTATCTGTGCTTGTCGAGGCTCTGCAGCCGCCATAAGGTCCTAATTGGCAGAGCAATCATCATTGATGGTACATCATGGTTGGCGCAAACTGCAAAGCATGTTGCACCCGATGTATATACCAGTGGAGATTGGGCGTTGAGCTAGTGGCTTTGGGGCCCGAGTGTTTCGATCCAAGTGCGTGCGTGCTTGATCGAGATACATAAGTGACGATGCTAGTCTGGTGGGTAAACTGGTGTGGTGCGTAGTTCGGGGCGGCTGTATACTGTGCTGTGTCTCATCACATGCATATCCCGACCACGGCGTAATTGACCCGAAGGAAAGGTTCTGCAGAGTCACTGTGCTTCTTGATCGTTTGAAGGAGATCTCCAACCTGGCATTGTTCCATCGGTGACATCTTGTTGGCGTGCAACGAGCAACAAAGAAGGGCTGCTTGTGGAGGCGAGGTATTCGACGAGGGACACAATGTCAAATTCCATTCATTTCGCTCATACTCAGAATCGAAAGTTGTATGAGCCCGTCAGGTTGCAGCTGACCGCTTGTCCATCATGTCTCGGGGCCTTGTTTTAATTAAACTTAGTCAACCGGCAGACAAGATATTGACATAAGACGGTGATTCAGTGAGATCTGTAGCAACGGTACACCGTACAACCCTCGTTCTGCGACGTCGCTTTTTGGGAACTCTGTTAGTTGAGAAATGTTGTTTTCCCAATTGATGGTCAATTCGCCATGGTCATTATTCGGATAGGCAGGGTAGTGCTGGTTGTTGACTTGCAACGACCTCGTCGGTGAGTATTGAGAAATAGATCTCATTCTTAACAAACCTCGATCTAAATCTCACAATGACGGCCAAAACCAACAGGTGATACCTTTCATGCATACTGTATTGCATAGTACGGTACTGCAAGCCATCCATTAGTCCCAACTCTGTTGACCAGCCGTGCTTTCGTTGGGGGGCTTAATCACTGGCCTTTACCAAACGGTTGGATCCAAGAGACCACCCAAAATGGTCCTATTGACAACTGTAAGCTCAAACGCGAGTAATAGGAGGAGAATGAATACCGACAGGGGTATCGCGTCAACAAAAAGAAACTTCAGGTCGTTCAAGGCCGACTCCCCGCTGTGAATGAGGATGCAGATGTACGATAGATTCTAGTGCGAAGAGACACCAGTGAAACGATAGTAACTACCCTAAGGTATATAGATCTTCAGAGCCTATCACACTCGGCTATCTCGAAAGAGGTTTCTCAGCCTGAACAAGTCAAGGCTGTGGTTCCCCTGACATGTACTGTCATGATAATGCACAGGGTTGTGACCTTAGGGATATGCCGAGTACGGTTGTAGATGGGGTTGCAGTATCACCTTCCAGGGTGACCAGACGCAGTGTGTAACTGGAAACAAGCGAATTGGATGATTATACCACGACTGCCACCAGCCACCACAATTCTCGTGTTGTCACTTCTCGTGTTAAGCTAACACATGTTGCTTACCGTATACAACTTCCCCAGGCGCGTAGGGAGGAGCCGGTGGCACGGTAGTGCCGCCATCACGATAATTTTGGGTTGGCGGTGACACTTTGTGATCTGAACAGGCGTTTGTTTAGACTTGGTGAACTTGAGAGGCGACCTTTATCATCAAGCCGGGCATGTCAACGAATGCGCCGAGACACCCACGTGGCAAGAATACCATCATAAGCCAGTAACTCGTATAACAGAAGCTAGAAGGATTTCTCCATAACCACCATATTGACAAGTATCGGACATAGCATCGAACATGATACTGTCTAGATGTATCAGATTGGATGCGGTATGCTGTACAAAGAGAGTCGCTCAATATTGGGAGTATCAAGCAGTATCAGCCGTACTAATGCCGATCATAAATGCCCTGGATGAGACGAAGTACTTGAGCATGCTAGGCAAAGCCAACGTACATAGTGAGATGTCAGATTGCACAACTCGGAGAGTCGTGTAAGGCACGGGTAGTTCCCAACTGCAAGGCACCGTATGCATGAGGACCTGAACTGACACCGAGTATATGAAAGTCAATGAACACGGCATGAAATTGAAATTCATCATGTCTAGCGATATTTCGGTAGACGTAGACTTATCGGTGACAGAAGTCGAGACTTGGTTTAGAATGTTCCTTGATTGGTATGTCATCAGTATGATACAGGGCGAAACTGTAAAAAGCGGTAAAAGGCCGGCCTGTCCACCTAGAACCATCCGTAGTATTAAGCACTAAGAAACGGCTAGGTTATAGATATAAAGGGGACTCACAAGTAGCATCACCAATTCAGCGAGCAACTTGAAGTCTCGGTGGGACTGCACCCTGACAGCCATACTACGTAAGTTCTGTTGGCCTGGTTGGCTCAAACACGGAACAGCGATCGGCGTTTTTGGTCGTCTAGAGCCTAGTTAATAAAGGGACGATAATAAGGATCCCCAGGAGAAAAACCCCGGAAGGATAAGCCAGCTACCTAAGCATGGGCGTTATAAAGTCCGGCCTGGCATAGAAACTTCAAGCCCACCCGTTTCCTCACACCGCATGTGTTCCTCTGTGTTTTACGAAGACGTGCCTGGGTTTGATACGCATAAACAAACACATCTGGGACACCTGCATGACAGGAACCTAGAGTTACTAGAATGGTGTGTCGCACAATCTGGAGAATCCTATATATGACAGATATGGCTGTTTAACAAGGGAAGCTGAGGCTGAAATATGTGCCGCTGGTTAGATGGCGTGGCAGATGAAGTGACTCGTAGATTGGATAAAACAAACAATTTGCGTGATCGTGATCGTGGTTGTGATTGTGATTGTGATGGTGATGGTGATTGATGAACTCGGGAAGATCAGGCTGAAGCGGCAAGGTGCATGAGCTGAAAGATCCGTGCAAGGAAGTGGAGTCCAAATGGAAGGAAGGCAATGGATGTGTACAATTTATCGTACCTTCCTAGCCTTCCAATGCTTATTAACATTATTGCTCGGCGTAAAGAAGTTTACTGGTCAATGCAAACACAAGCTGCAAGTGCCATCCATGTCTTCCACTTCATCCCATGTTCAAGGTCGGACCTTCTGAATCTCCTTGCCTCGACTTACACTTATTAGGCAGGCGAGGCAGTTGTATCCTTGTAAGGTGCCTTCAGTAGCTGGAGGCTGGAGTAACAATCAGGTACGGATACTACAGTATACTTTACTAGGTAGGTACCTAGGCTCCAAGAAATTTCATGCACTAGGTACCTTACCTACTCCATACATGATCCCTCTTCTCTCAGTCGTACTATGGGATATGCATCTTGATTTATTTTCATTTTTGCTTCACTATATCATGCTCACAGTAAATTCCCGGAGACCGTTGTTGATTGGTCGGTTAGCCCGTCAAGATCAACGCCCCTAAATCGTACATGTACTGGTCACCAGAGCGGCTAGATCTCCAGCTCTTGGACGCCCCCCTCCCCCTAGCCACACTCCACGCACGCACGTGTCGCCCAACAGCGGATACTCTGCAAACGTTTGCTAGACACAAATAGCAAAGATTGACGAGATTTCGAGCTCGCACAACTCTACCAGACTGTTTCAAGCTGGTAACACCTAGGAGGATTTAAGCGTGACAGTGCACTGTGCCAGTATGCGTACTGAACGTGCCTTGGACCTTGAGGCTTGACTTTCATTCTAGCCCAGAAAAGGTAAGTAACTACGACACAATGAACCATCTCGGCCAGATCTACAGGCTAACGAGGTACGATGCGCACTCTCAGGGACTTTCGACTGCCACATGGCATTACGCAAAATTTGAGGTAGTTCCATATGCCCATCAAGATGGATGCCACGACCACATTTGGAAGACGAATTGTCGAAAACACCCCATATTCATGTTCTTCTCACGATATTAGGGTCAAGGTCCCATCCGTGGACCAATCCATCAGCAGCATAGTCGATTCTAACAGAAGTCGCTCACGTGGCTACGGAAGATCGCGCATGTGGTACTGGGATTCTTAGTCGCTCCACTCCCTGTTCATCAAACAACGGGGAGATCAAGCTTTGGGGGGACGAGGCGACCTGGAAAAAGAGGGGGCATTTATGGGGGTAAAGCCAGTCTTGTTCAAGCTAGGCGACATGGGCCCTGAAGACACCCTAGGCACCACGCAGCCACGGCATGGACCTCGAGAACCATGCCTTCTGATGGGGTGATAGGCGCACTAGTGGACGGCGCACGAGGTGCCCCGGCCTGGAGCAAGCCACATATTACAAGATTCCCAGTCCCGCCCATCTCTCGGACTGGCGAATCCATAGCATCACCCGGTACAGATACGGAGTACACCTCAGAAGCCAAACGCAAGGTTCTAAGACACTGCACACTTGCTGTGCCGTATTGTGTCACAGCGCCATCTGCTCCTCGTCCAGAACTTGTTTTAATCGTTGATTTTTCACCCGGGTTCGAGCGCAAATTGAGTGACGGATGAAAAGTTTCTTTCTAGTTGGGTCCGAGTTTCCGAGCATCTGACATTAACGAGCAACAGTTGGCATGTGAGTGATCACATCCCGCGTCGTAATCGATACATACATAGGGTGCCGGTACGCGTTGTCCGAGCCAAGCTTACACTGTAGATAGGTACAAATTCCAGGCCACAGATTCTAAGAGTACGGATACTCAACGCGCCATATCTCATCCTCGACAAGATCTTGGCGAGGAACTAAACACAGGTACAAGTTGATGTGTCATCACGATGGTACTGATAATAATTTACATGTCGTTACGGCGTTTGATGGATTAGCATTTCACAAACACTGCGAGCACGATGATGCTCAGACCTCGGCGATCTGGTAAGAATCAGACTGGGTGGCCCGCGGCCACATGGCGCCAAATTCCAGCTACGCCTTTATGGTAATCAAAAGCACCAAGCTCTTTGAGTCTCCGCGAGTTTCGGACAACGTCAAAAAACAAAGTTTTTCGGGGGGCCCAGAAGGGAATGAAAGAAAGAAAGAAAGAAAGAAATGACAGAAGGGAGTGAAAAGTGGCTTTCTGGCGCTATCGCTTTAGGTAGCCTTATGGGGTGCACCCCTACCAAGGTTCCAGTTGTAACACCTCTTATGTACTCTACTTGAGCACATGGGCCGACGGGGTGGTGGGGCTACAAGCGTCGTAAGTAGACGATACTTTGTGTTGCGGCTTAAAGGCGGTAGCGAAGTGCTCTGCTTTATTGCCGTGTTGCGTGCTGCAAGATGCTCGAAACTTACCTGAATACCAATGGAGCGGCCAAGGAGAGGACAACTGGATGCTGACAATAGGTATGTAACCCAATTGCTCAGGTATAGCAAAGTCACCAACTACATCATGATGAGCTATGCTCTTGTTAGACCGGGTTGAGTCGAGTCGAGTCGAATTCAATTGAATTGGATCAAACCGAATCGTCGCCAATCAGGCTGTCTTGAAGAGCTCAAAGGGATGGCCATTCCAGCACACAGCACGGGTTTGAGGTACTGCAGAGACGAGTACCCCAGAAACCGCGGGTCGATACCAGGATATTAAGTGTACATGTGCATGTACGCAGTGGCATCCCACCGAGTGAGTGTTGAAATGCCGACTGGACTCGCTGGAGTGCTGAAGTAGGACGGAATAGCCGCTGAGGAGCCCTGTAGTGGTATCTGTAGATCCCTCCATTGCTGGCCAGACCTGCCCGGGATCACCTCAGCTGCGACCGCTGGTCGTCCAACTGTAAGTCAGCCTGGGGGACCCTCGGTGCCGCGGAGACTGGCGTTTTAGAGTGGCCGAGTGCCTACATGGTAGGTAGGGGTCACCTAATGTCCAGTTAGTGCAAACATGTGCAGTGGATCATTTCAGTGCACCCGACAATTGATGCTTTTTTAGATGTTTCGAGATATGACATGGAGGCTACCATTCGTGCTAGTGCAAACGAGGCTTGCACGTAAGTCATTTCAATGTTCCTGGCGTCGGATTGATTCATCCCTCTCTCGCGCTCTCTCTGCTCCTCGAGTTCAATACTGTTCTTGTCTGCTCTCACTTTTCTCAAGTCTCATTTTGGTGTTTCGTTTATTACAGAGATCCCTCGTTTTTCTCACCCCCAATCTCTCACTTCCCCCCTCTTCTCGTTCCCCAGCTTAACCTCCTATCCCATCTCCTTCTGTTCTGCCATCGCTACTGTATTGTGCCTTGTGCAGGTACGGTATACACGGGGTAAAGGTACTAACGTAAAGTACCTCACTCGCTACTAAAGTACCTAACTACAACTCTACGCTGGCTTGGCTTTACGGATACTGTTCCTCCCCCCCTTCCCTGCAGCGCCTGTAGCCCGTCACCTTCTCACCGGGGGTCAACCTCGTGTGCACTTTTCCCTCTTCAATTCCACTTCTCTCTCTCTCTCTCTCTCGCAAATTTATTACGACTTGTTTTCTACCCGCACAACGCAACGTAACCTATCGCATCGCATCCTGTCGACGGTCCCTTTCCTCAATACTCTGTCAGGGCTCATGCACTGACACGCCCGCCCTTTCTCGAACTCATCTTCGCATTGTCGCGTCTGTGTCTGATAGTGACAGTTACAGTGACAGTCCGCTTCAGCTCTGTCCTGGCTTTGACGACCGAAGTTATAATTCCAACATTGCCTGGCCTTGTTGTGCCGACACCTCAGCCGTCGCCTGCTTTTCTGCCCTCCATCGCCTTGACCTCGCCCTAAGCGCAAACAATCGAATAGAGTTGCCTCGTCATCACACTGGGCCGAACCTGCATCTAGAAGACTTAATTGAGGCTTACTGCGACCAAACCGACCCAATCGTGTGTATGCGATATTCTCGATTCGTACTCGACCCTTGAACAGCTATGGATGTCCATAACCAGCAACGCCTACCCGCTCCTAAGCCGGCGGGACTGAACAACATCCTCAACAGCGACCACGCACCAGCCCCAATCCCTAACGGCCCGCCTCACATGCGAGATTCGGGCTTCTACTCCAACGCAGACGCCTCCAGTAAGCGTACGCTGCTCGTTATCGCTTCTGTCAATGCCTTGGCCCGTGACTGACCTGAACACATTAGATACATCTGCTGCCTCCTTCAACGTAAACGGTCTCAGCCCAAGCCCCTCGGGCTATCAATCTTCCTCGCAGGACAAGACTCCGTCTCCAATCGCAGCCAACATGGTACCCCACGGTCTTGTATCACCATCAACGACCAATATGAGCGTCGCTGCAATGGTATCCCCTAGTACACCCGGCAGCCTTGATCCACGCCGCGATCGACCCACGTCGATTGAGTCCAACGGACCTGGACCCGTACCTATAATGGGCGACACGTTGGCACCTGGTATGGCGGGATTGAGGCGGGAAAGTGTTGACAGTCGCATGAACCAGGTCTTCAGCGATATGCGCCTTGGTAACTCTCCCTACACATCCAACAATCCCTCAACTACTTCGATACAAAACACCCTCCATAGCCAACGAAATCCTCACCATCTCTCGGTCCATCGAATTTCAAATGGCTACCAGCCAAGTGCTGAACGAAACCCTGAGACCAAGACGGTCAAGACCGCGCCCGCTATCACTGGGCCTGCCACTGGGCACATTGCTCGGGCAGCGGAACCTACCAAAGGTCAGGCTTGGGCTTTCCCAGAGGAGGAGATCCAACGAGTCGGTAACGAGCTTGCGTACACCGATTCACGACGCAGTAGTATCACCGAGTCGGTTGCGAGTAGCCAATTCACGACTGAGTCGCGTCTGCCGCCCGGTCAGATGAGGTTAAACGATAGCGATTACTCCCGCATGTCCAATGCCTCAGAGTTCCTACCTGTTCACCATCATTCCATGCAGCACAAGCAATTGAGCGATCTTCAAGCCGAGGAAGGAAATGGAGCCACAGGCAACCAGCCGTATAGCAGAACCCCTGAACTGAGGGTTAGCCACAAACTTGCTGAGCGCAAAAGGAGAACGGAGATGAAGGAACTGTTCGATCAGCTTCGAGATCTTATGCCTCAAGAACGAGGCTCTAAGGCTTCTAAGTGGGAGATCCTGACTAAGGGTGAGTGTTGCATGGAAGCGACCAGGACAGAATTGTTATGCTAACATAAAGGACAGCCATTGCCGAGCATCAGAAACAACACGAGCACATCAGGCTGCTCCAATCCCACTACAACACTGCCGCAGCAGAAAACGAAATGCTTCGCCGCGAGATCCAAGGGCTGCGGATGGAAGGCGCACAGATGCGGGGAGGCTCTTCTTCGTCGCACCCTGCTCCTCCGTCTTCAGCTGCCGCGCCACCACAGGCTGGAAACTATCAACAGGATCATTATGCCAACTCGAACAGGCCAGAGCTGCCGCCTATCCGATCACTCAGCAACGGTATCTCTAACGGACCAGATTCAATGACCGGTGTCCAGTACGATAGCCCTCGCACCAATGGCTACCATGCGGAGCGATACTGAAATCGGTGACTCGGTATCTCTTTGTATCTGGGGCCCGCATCATTTTTCTATTTCAATGGAACTCGGTTTACGAATGAATGACGGCGAAAAGTTACGACACTTGAGCACGAAACGCTTGAGATTACAACAAGAAAAAAGTGCTACCACTCATTACTATTATACCAGCGATACCCGGAGCCACAAGCTCGTCGAGGCATTACACTTGCTTACTTCTATTTTCTTTTTTTTTCTTTCGGCAAAGCTGCTGCTTAGTGTAGCAGTGCGGCACACGGACCGTACACTGTCACTTTTCCTCTTTGTCATTTTCTCCTGTTCGATCTTTGATCCTAGTTTTATATACACCTCCTCATCTAGAGGCGGTTGTCCGGAGTTATTTCATATTGGTTTTGGTTGGGATATATAGGCCACTTAATGGTACAGGCATGGTATGGGAAGGGTACGGCGAGTGTAAGGGACAAGGCAAGGCAAGGCAAGGCAAGGTTAGGTATGGGTGCAATAGGGTCGATTAATCGGGATCCTTTCGGATTTTGAGCCTGGAAGGACCACGGAAAATACGAGGATGGCGTGAGGGTGTTGTAAGGCGTATATACCCATTTAACAGAAGAGAAAGCGGACTTGATGGAGTTGTACTGCAAAACAGCTTGGGGAGATGCCCTACAAGCCTATCTTGTGGGGCTGTTCATTTTTGGCTGTGTAAGCGTCTCGATATTTTGGGGGAACGGCGGATGAATAAATACAACAGCGCGGACATGTTGACGTGTGTCCCTGCGCTCAATTGTACTATATGTTGACAATTTTATCCGAATGGACAGCCTTTTCTGTCAGTTTCGTGCCACATTTCCTACGTTGCCATGACTTGGGCGATAGGTTCTGATTAGATAGAGAATGACGACACAACAACCAACAGGCGTTGTAACGGTCCCCATTCTGTAAACAGTAACCCACCACTCATTACATTATATTATATATGCTTGTCCCCTCCCCCATAATTTCCAGTCGGGGCCGGGACGACCAAACTCCCGGTGCCGGGACGGACACTGCAGCCCGGGCGGAATTGCGGAGTTGCGGAGTTTGCCAACGCCCCGCTCTGAGAAAGTCCCCGATTCGGCCTGCGAGACGAACGACGTCCATACAAAGAGTGCTTATTGCTTATACCAAGCGAAGCAAAGTCCGTCCGCCCAGTAGATGAAGACACCATTTATTTCACTTCAAGTTGGTCTGCATAATCGAGATCTTTGAATTTGGGGGCTTACATTTACACTCTTTCTCCGACGTTGTCTAGCCTGGCGGAATTCCTGGAAGCCAGTCTGCGGCTTTCCTGATCCTCACATCTTCTTCACCCACTCCACTCATCTTCACACATACACATACACATATATATCATGGACTCGTTCAGTTCTTTGGCTGCGCGCAAAATGGACCGCGCAGCTGCTACCAGACAGAAGAGCTGCAACGCCTGCGTGAGAGGGAAGCGCAAGTGCGACAAGAAGACGCCGCGGTGCACTCGCTGTGCAGCAAAGGGCCTCGACTGCGTCTACCAGAGACTGCCGCCGGGAGCAGGCTTCCACGACGACGATATAGTGACCGGGCTTGGTTCCGCCAACACTGATACCTTGGACGACGTTCCCGACTTTGATATGGGCTTTGATATCAACAACCTGGGAGCAACAGATTCTAGCGCCAGTGCTAGTGTCAGTAACAACACGCCTGAGAGTCTCGACAGGGCCAACACGTCGTCCATAGAGCTTGATTCTCCCCTCGACTTCTCCATCATCGATCACCTCATGGCCAACAACACTTCTGTGGGTTCCGAGCTTTGGAGCCTGAGCGACTATGGCAGTAATAGCAAGCTGAGCATACCATCCGTGCCGTCCATGCCAGTCGGACCCCTAGTCATCCGCGATATATCCTGCTTGGAAGTAATAGAGCCATGCATGGGCGACTTCAACCCCTTGGACGTGTACGACACTCGCACCCGCGTGGGCTACACAGTGGACGTCATCACCAACCTCTACCGCGACTTCGCACGAACCCGTCGCCTCCCCTTCATCCACCCTCGCCTCTACGGCTCCAACCTGCCCAAGACGATGCTGGCTGCCTTCTCGGCGGCATCTGCATACTCGGCCCGCACGCCCGAGAACAGAAGTTGGGTGTACAAGCTCATCGGCGACATGGCGCGCGATATCCATCGCGAAGGCGAGCGCGCGTCGACGCCGGCGGAGAAGCTCGCGCGGGTGCAGGCCATGGTGGTGCTGGATACGATCCGCATGTTCGATGGCGACGTGACGATGAGAGCGACGAGCGAGCGCGAGCTGCCGCAGTTTCTGGCGTGGATGTTTGCGCTCAAGGAGCTTCAGGATGAGCTTGCGGTGGACGATGATCCGGCTGCTACTACAATGAAGGGGCCGCCGCCACGAAGCTGGGAGGTAAGTCAATCGAGAGATGATATCAATGTGGAGGATTTACTAATTTTGGAACAGAGTTGGCTGCTTTCTGAGAGTATCCGCCGGACCATCGTCATGGCGTTTGCATACGTGTGCATGTCAAGCATCCTCAAGTCCTTAGATCGTATGTTACCCCATACCCCCTTTACACGGCTACCCACAGCCATGTACAATTCTAATTTCTAATTATCTACAGCACCCTGTGAAATCATGGAAGCTACCAGCTTCCATTTCACAGCGTCGAGATACCTGTGGGAAGCAGACTCCTCGATGGCTTTCTTCAGAGCGTGGCAAACCAAGCCGCAGTACCCTGTGCGGAACCTTGACTTTAAGGGTGTCTGGTTGCATGCGCAGCCGGAGGATGTCGATGAGTTTACAAAGCTGATGCTGACTGCGTGAGTAACAGTGTCTTGTTTCTTGACCTGCATGTTTTAGTGTCTAACCGTGGAGTAGGCAAATGGGCCCCGAAGCCATCGACCAGTTCATGCTTGGCAAGGTGTTCTAAAATTGAGAGAAGGAGAGTCTTTTGCTTTATTTAATAATGATCAGCAATAGGGAATTTTGGAATATCTACCATCGGAGAAACAGGACCTTTTGTGATACATATATATATATATCATGGGTATGGGTTGACTTGAGGGACAACTTGTCTCTGGAGCTGCTGGCTGACTATGCAGGAACAATCTGATGAATTAATGAAAGGGTACCGCTTTAAGACTATGAAATACAGATTTTATGGCTTCATCCTCATACCTCCTCATCCGCAATTCTCCAGACAAGTCTCTCACCACTGACTTCCTTATTCCTCAGAATGTCCACTGCCTTTTGGGCTCTCTCAACAGCAGTTGAGCCCTCCACGACGCGGTACCTGTTAGGAGTAATGACACCGTCTTTGAGCAATGCTGGTATAATCTCTGGCTGCGCCTTTTCCTTGAGGAACTCGTTCTGGGAAAGGTTAGACTTGTAGGTTTGTAAGGTGGGTGTGGATGGATGGGGATAACTTACAGAGAGGTAGAAATGCGTGCGCACACCGCGAACGTCGACACCATCGGCCCATTGTCCAACCAAAACCTTGGAGGCGTCCATTTCATACTCAGGCTCCTCCTCTGCAGTGGCATCCTTGAGGATCACGGGGAGCATAACGGCCACAATACTTCCGCGCTGAGCAAGCTTGGACAGGGGCTTTAGAGTGCCCTCGAGAGAGCCGATGCAGTCGATGATGTAGGGCAACTTGGGCTCTGGTTTGCTGCTAACAAATGCGAGGATCTGATCTACCACGTCGTTCTTGCGATAGTCGAAGGTCTGCGTTGCACCAATACTACGAAGATACTCGTGCTGCTTCTCACTGGCCACGGCGATGATATTCTTGTAGCCCCAGTGTCTGAAGACTTGGAGTGCGTACATGCCCACACTACTCGAAGCGCCCCAGATGATGATAGGTTTATCAGCCTGCTCAGGCGTGTAGTCCTTTGGCACAGGCCATGGCAGCTCCAGCTTCAGATCAGCTGTTGCAGTGTGGAACACGGTGACCAAGTTCACTGGCACTGTTGCCGCCTCTTGATAAGAGATGTTATCGGGGATCTTGGAAGCAAGATATGCAGGGATGGTGATGTATTCCTGGTGGTTTGACTCTTTCTCACCACGGAACGCAAAGGTAACAACCCTATCTCCAACACTCAAGCTCTTGAGGTCGCCGCCGTCACCGACAGCTACGACCTTCCCAGCAGCACCTCCGCTGCCCATCAGAGATGGATACTCAGGGATGAGAAGACCGCCATCAGCGCGGTGAAGGTCGAGGGGAGTGGAGGCGGTCCAAGCAACGCGGACGAGGACTTCTCCTGGAGCGGGAGGATATACCGGGACTGTTTTAGATGTGAAGGGCTTGCGTTTTCCGGGGAGGACGACGGCTTGTTGTGTTAATGGGATGGAAGACATGGTAGGTTGTTGATTCAGATGTCAGTGATGGGGTAGTGTCTGCTTAGTTTACTGATCGATGGGGTTCACTAGCGATTGATCACAGTTATATATACATGCAGTCTTTATTAACATCTGGTGTCAATCCCATGGCTATGCGTAATAGTAGAACATTGTCCGTGTTGTTGCAAATTGAGAGATTTGTAAGCCCGGACTCCGTGGAAACATTTGATCGCCATCTGTCTCCACTCCATTCACAAAATAGCTTCCAATCATGGAAACTCTCACGGACAAGACGTTGGTCCTTAGACACGCAAAACAGGCAACAAATCAAGTTTGAGGCCTCGTGAGCGCAAGCAAGATGGGACTCGATTGCGTATGAGTGTGCATGTACGTGTATTTAGGCTGATGTAAGCTGGAGAAAGAGTGTAGTAAAGCGATGCACGAAATCAAAGCGAAGTCGATGGAATTGGCATTATGATAGCATATGGTGGCATTATGGTGGCATGATTTAATTGCATGGGAGTTGAGAAGGCCATTCTGTTTCTATTTAAAACTCGGTTGGTTCTTGGTTAATGTCCATTCTGTTCCATTCCATTCCATTCTCGGCGCCGTAACCCACGGAATATTGAAAGTATCTCGACTCGTTTCGTTTCAGTTCATTTCATTTCAGATCATATCAGTTCGTTACTCTCCATCCTCGTTGAAAGCCACCCAAGCCCTTGCCCTCAGACAGTCGCAGAACCCATCAAAACCGTCCCAGACGCAGGCCCAACGTCAACACGGCTCTGCGTCGCCATCCCACTCTCCTCATCGTCTCTAGCAGTCGGCGGACGTCCGAGGTCAGCGACGACGTTGCGAACGCGCTGTCGCATGCTCTTGCGCTGCTTTACAGCATCGACTCCGGGCGTTTCTGCGTCGGTCTTTGGCGGTGATAGCTGGGTTGGGGCTTCTTTGGAGAAGACGGTTGAGCCTGAGAGGATGGAGGCGGCGTCGGAGCTTGTAGAGGGACGATGGTGATTGTCCATGTTTTAGTGTTGTTGTATTTGCGTTATTAAGCCAGAGACGAAGCAATTTGTATTATCTTTGAATACAAACGGCTCAGCTTGAAGAGGGGGGGAGAGAAGGCTTCTTATCTCCTCTCTCTCTGCCTCAGCCTCAGCCTCAGCTTCTTTCTGCCTTTAACTCCAGCTCTACCTCTCAGAGGGTCTAGACCTGATCTTTGGTGTTAGTGACTTTAGTGACCTTAGTGCCTTTAGTGACCCTTTCCCCGCGCTACTGTAGGTGCGCCCACTCCTTGATTAACCTTAATCTGTTCCACTTATCTTGATAGCAACAGCACCACGAGATACGATGTTATCAACAATAAGGCACAGAATACATGAAATATCGATATCATCGTTATTACCCGAGATGTATTATACTACAAGCCCCTCGCTCTTGATCAATTTCGGTATCTGTACTCATCCGCTAGACTATCAACTATCAACGATCAACATAATACACACCAAAGTCCGTCCTCGACACAGACAACCTTGGGCAACCCTCCCCCTCTTACTCAAACCTGATATTCTCGAGGCCATTTGCCATACCCATAGCCCTCCACATCAACAGTCGAACCATCCTCCTCATTATGCCACCAAACCGATGTCAACACATCCAGCCCGAGCGGCTCAAATTCCTCCAGCTCAACCTCCACCAGGTTCTCGACCTTGTCACCGCAGCAATTACCACACCTAAACGCCTCCCGCACGCTGCTTATATCCCACGGTCCGCAGTCCCAGTCCCCCGCGTCTTTGCTGTAGAACTCAACCACCACGCTAGTCTTGCGCAGCAGCCGCTCGCACTCATCCCGGCACCGCTCCGTCTGGTGAGACCCTCGCGGCTTGTCCCAGCTGATCCGGTACCAGGTGGCGTAGTTCTCCGACTGGCATGTCGTGCTGTGTACCATGTCGTATAACTGGCCCATGCTGAGACCTTGTGAAGAAGAGCGTGGCTCGACAAGAGTAGTGTGTACTTCGTGAAACCAGATATCCACAGTGTCGAGCTTCAAGTATCCCAACGACGGTGGCGGCGGTTGAGAAACAAGCATCCGTCGCCAACTAGAGCTGCTCGATGTGAAGTTCTCAAGACGCGGTGTCTTTTCCAAAATAGACAGGCTCCTCGCTGGACCTTGTTCTGCAATCGCACCCTCCGGGGCCCAAGGTAATCGAAAGAAGGAGTCTGCTCGTCGTAGATACGTATGATTGCGATCGATATCAAAGAAGCACCTCCCAAACTTCTCTACCAGTAATGGGTTGAGCGTAAAAGCCTCCGGCCTTTCCGCTGCTGTTGGGGGCACAGGTTGAAAGAACAGCGCTTGCTGGATTCTGGG
Source organism: Fusarium tricinctum (assembly GCA_020744515.1). Taxonomy (NCBI): domain Eukaryota; kingdom Fungi; phylum Ascomycota; class Sordariomycetes; order Hypocreales; family Nectriaceae; genus Fusarium; species Fusarium tricinctum. The sequence goes on along the minus strand of JAGPXF010000002.1, from coordinate 4,109,479 downwards.
CGATTCTGCCATTGTCGCGGCCCAGTGATGGCACACGCGAGATGCAGAGACCAATAGAGTTTTCAAGTCGAGATGCAAGAGGATCAGCTCCAATAACTCTGGGATGAGGAGGATTTGTTCCATGGTTTTTGCGCTCTCCATTGTGCGGTTTGCGGATAGATATTGTTCTGTTTTCTCAATTGACTCAAATGCGTGACATGATAAAGACTGACTAAGTAAATACCCGAACGATCAAGGGTATTACTCTATTAAAAGGTGTGGTTTGGGTACTCGACCAAAATAACGAGGAGTCAGCTTTAGGTTCGCAATGGACGAGTTACGTATCACACGAGTCATGATAACTATTGTGCACTGTACCATTTTAGTGCATGCGACTAAAAGGGAAATCCTCATGTTGAACAGTTAAACAGTCAAATCAACAGAGTCGAGAATCCTGCCTCGGCTGAGAATGAGTGTTACATATGTAACCCCAATTAAGTTTATACCTTTCTACTTGGGTTATGAGTGTCGATCTTGGTAGCATCAGCATCATCTGTAACAGAGTAAAATCATACACCTTTAAAAACAACATGAATTTACCTTTCTATTCACTGTAGCAAATGGCTCACCATGCCCAGTAATTATCCCCCGTCTCGAAAGCCGAATGCCGAATGCAGAGGTATATATCTATCTCATATTCATTAATCGAGCTATAGTGTACATCACCATCTTTGTCGACTCTTTTTGCCATATTGACTGGAGCATCAAGAGCAGCAATGCTCCCCTTACAATATAACACCCGTAACACACCCGTCGCAAAATGAATTCCCAGATGCCAAGACTCCAAATCATGCTGCTATCACAGGCCAGAACGACAGCCTATTCTTACCCAAACCTCAACCTATAGTTGAATCCTCCGTCGTACAAATCCCCCATAAAATTAAAGAGGTCATAAAAGAAAAGTAGTGATGCGATACAATGTGGCATGTGCGCCACATTACTTGGTTCGTTCCAACATCTCGACACGCTTGTTTCCGAGGTCAACGATCTTCCCAACAAGCTTGCCTGCCGCGTCCATCTCGGTTATATCGTCGGCACCTCCCAGGCTCACACCGTTGACCATGATATTAGGCACGGTCCTTCGGCCGGTCGTCTCGAGCAGCTGGTCTTGCAAAGCCTGTCCTTGGGGGTGGATGTCAAGTTCAACCACGTAGGGTTCGGGTGTAATATTGTACTTTTCGATCAATATGCTCTTGGCACGCTTCGAGAAGGGACAGTAGGTCTTTGAGAAGATGATGACTGTGAAATATTTAGCAAGACCGTCCTGTTGGCAATTACATAGGTTGACTTACCAGGAGACTTCTTAAGGATGGAGTCGAGCTCTGCGCGAGCCTCAATGGCCTCCTTGCTCCTTGTCTCGGTCTCGGGCTTCTTTTCAGCAGCGGCGGCGGCGGCACCACCCTGTTCTCCAGCGGCCGGCTTGATGATCTTGTCCTTGTTCTGACCTTCCGCAGAGCTTCCCACTCCCACGACCTTCTTGGGAGGGTCGGGCCGTAGACCTCCCTTCTCGTTCGCCTTGCCCTTTGCCTCGGCCTCAGCAGCCTTGAGACGCTCCTGCATTTGAGAGGCTAGCTCCTTGTCGTCTTCGTCAATATCACCGTCTCCATCCTTGTCGTGGTGAGGCTGTCCGGCCTTTTCTCCTGTTGCAAAGTCGACGACGGGCGCAGGCGCTTCGTTCGCGCTCATGGCATTTTGGGTCTTCTTGATAAACTCCTGGCCGGTGTATGTCTCGGCATCGTGATGCGCGTCGAAGCCCGAGGTGTAGAAGAGTATAAAGATAAAAGTTCCGATAGTCGCCAGGATCAATAGGCGTACCCGGCGTGGAGAAGGCATCTTGGTGGGATGGGTGATCTCAGGACCAGGGTGGATGCGCTAAAAGAGCTGTGGTCCAGAGTTCCCGAACGTTGCGCGGCGAGGAATTCGAGTCGGACAGAGCAGACGACACGGATTCTGCGATGATTAAGGAGTGCCAAGGAGACGGGAATGACAGTGCAAGCAGAGATCGGTCGGCTATGGTTGGAAATGGGAGTTGGCGAGGAGTGTGGAGGAACGGGATACGAGAGTCCCAGGGACAAATGGGACCGATTGGGAATTGAAATTGAAATGGAAATCCAGTATCTCTAGGGAGCACACCGTAAGGGAGAGGGAGCTGCCCAATTCCACAGGAGGGCCGGGGCTACTGGAGCCAATCAGAGCATCGTTATGGAAATAAAGACGGTGCGTATGCCCATTATGGACTGTGCAACTTGGAGATGTCATTATTAGTTGTTAATTGAAGTTGTCAACTTCTCTAAATTATATTTACATACAAAGGGGACATGATATTGGCAGAAGGTTAAACAGTCGGCTGGCATTGAGGGATAATCGAAAGCCACAAATAGTGATTAAGGTATCTGACTAACGCCCATATGTCTATACCTACCTAGTAGGTAACTCTATAAAAAAGAAAACAATACAACACAAATCTAGATAAGCCAGCTCTCTAGTTTCTTCTCTAAGCCTTCCACACCACACGGAAGTTTCTTCTTTATACTTATAGTCAGTGAATATCCACGATGCGATGGTACCAGGGTCGTATAACATACTGTACAGCCTTTACACTGTCAACCTTTCAATGGAATTGGTCTTGCGTCTCTTGGTCGGGTACACCCTGCGCTCGCGCACTTCCACTAGGCTCCTGGGCCTCTTCAAACGAAACTGGAGGGACATCATGAGAATGAGATCTTGTGCGGTGAAGAAGCGCTGTTCTTGATGCGTGGAGGTCTAGAAGATGGTGATTGCCATGGTGGTGGTGGTGGTGATAGTGCATGGCCGGTGCAGCCTCAAGGGTAATGACCCAGAAGAAGAAGAAGGCAATGAAGAAAGAAAAATTGAAGGAAAGCATTCTTCTTGATTTCTTGAAGGTTACAAGCTTGAGTGACTTGATCTGCTGGATGCTTGTCGATATCATGAAAATTCAACTGGGCTGTCCACCCTCATATATACACATACCTCTAGGGCCAGCCGCTCCCTTTCACTTACAAGACCTTATGACGAGGGGTCCACTTGCACTTACACACTTACACTTGCACTTACGCTGAGGCTATTTCCATGCTTCAATTACCGCATTCGGTCTGATATATCGTGCCTTGGGACCACTCACCAGGGATTTTAAAGGGACATGGGCCGTGGTGAGACAACCTTGTGCTAAAGCTGCTTGCGACAAGGAACTATTTCTGGCGGGTACCGCCCCTTCGACTTATGCTCCCTCCGTCACATGAACCCTTTGATAGAAAAACAAGGTTTGTCTAGTCATGTTTTAATTCCTCATCTCGTTAATCTCCTTGGCCGTTAAAAACATGGTCAACGTTGATTGACGGTTTGACCCTCGTGAAAAGGGAAGGCTGGTTTTGGTAAGACATTTTCAATAAGTGAGCTCCATGTGACTTTGTTCGGGTATTATTGCGCAATTATATGGCTATTATCGACATCTACAGTCGAATACTCGCCATAAATTGTAGTTAACGTGTTTCAATCTACCTCATGAGGTTGACTTACATGACAGACAGCGATGAAGATCCTGACTAAGCCAAAGTGTGGTGTATGTATGAACCAATTGAACCAATCAAAATATGCCAAAAGTCTTTTCTACAGGGAGCTCGGGAGCATCCACGGTGGCACGGGCGCTGAATGGATCTTGACAAGTTGCCATTTCTAGTGACTTCGATTCATGATTAAAGAAGTGTCCTTTTACTCGACTGACTCATATTTTGATGGTTTATACAATTCATGGCATTTAAACTCGGAGTTGTTTGCTTTCATGCTTCTCAAACCTTACTCTTGCCCATTATAAAATAAAGCAAAAGTCTATCCTTACTTTACATACCTCTCAACCTTTGAACCCTTGATACCCACTTGTTGCCTACCCTTTACCTTTCTTTCTTCCTCTACGCATCAAACCGCCCTTTCAATATTCCGACTCAACAACAAGAAAGGGTTCACCACCAGAAACATTTATCCCTCCCTAGTTTCACCCTCCTTCAATTTACTGGCATCGTCGCATTCCCCAAAGGCTTCACCTCTCGATATCTCTCATCCATCATGGCTCCCTCAAGGGCAAAGTCCTTCTCCTACCTTTTTGTGCTGGTGGTAGGCATCGTCCTCTGCGTCTTCGCATCACCTGTATTCTCCAAATCTCTGGCCTCACAACCTTCTCCCAACGCAGATGTTGAACTCATCTGCCACACAGACAACGCCAAGGATTGTTACCCGAAAGTATTCCAGGCGACAGATGAATTTCAGATTGTCCATGACGATCAAGAACTTCCTCATGGACTCCACGTTCGTCTGAATATGTCGAATGGCAAGAAAGAGGCCAAGATCAACGTCCCTGACGAGGGAAACCCTGCACTTGAGGGCCTCCCAGTTGATCAAGCAATCGTTGTCGTGGATCAGGGACAGACAGAAGATTCTCAAATCCCCAAAGGTGCCCCGGCCTACGAACCCATTGGTAAGATCAAGGAGCCTCAGGGTGAGGAGTTTGTCGGTAAACCATTCTTTACAGCCATCAAAATGTTGAAGGCTGGGGAGACCAACGGTGGCAAGGAATTTGACGATGCCCTCGAAGGAATGGAGGAACTATCACACGACATCTACTATGGTCTCAAGGTTACAGAAGATCCGGCGGTCTTGAAAGCTTTGTTCTGCATGATGGCTGATTCAGATGTTGCCTACCCTGCGGACATCACTCCTCGAGACCATCAAGCAGCTGCCATCCTTGGAGCCTCCCTGCAGAACAACGCAGCGGCCTTGAAGGAGGTTACGAAACAGTGGACAGGCCTGATGGAGGCGCAGTGCCCAAAAACTGGCAAGTCCCTCAAGGACTCTCTCTACTCACCCCTCGTACCTGCTCATGTTCCAACCTCCATCAACACTAAGACCCTAGCCTCCACAGCGAAAGCAAAGGTTGGAGCCATCAATGGTCTCATGAAGAGCGATATCATCCGAGCAGAATTTCTAAAGAATGACGGCATGAAGCTGCTCCTTGAGGTACTGGTTCCTCAGGGCAAAGAGTGGGAGACCACGCAGCGCAAGGTCGGACAGCTGGTTCTCGACACCTTCTTGGACGAAGACATGGGTGCCAAGCCTGGCCAATGGCCTCGCACAGAGCGAACCAGCGATGCCAAGTGCCGAGTGTACGAGACGAGCACCGAAGAGGGCTGCTGGGACTACCACGTTGCGAGGATATTGAAGGAGAACAAGCGGGACAGTGGCCACTGGAGCCGGGATCTCCATGATCGGCTTGCGGCATTGAGGAAGAACGGCAAGTATCCTCCTCGTGTTGAGCTGTAGAGTATCCGCGAAACTAGTTATTGGGGAATATATAAAAACTTATCTATTTGGATTCTAAGACTTCATGACTTTTTATGTTTAACGTGATCTCGTTATGGTCGAATGTGGTGGTGGGTGATGGAATATTGATGTGGTTCGCTGATTGAGCGAGCAATGGAGTAAAGAATTTCATATCCGTACGCCAGTGTTTAATATGTGGCTAACACCAAACCGCACTCATACCACACATCAACCTCAAGTTAACATAAGAGATCTTGTCCACACGACCAGTTGAACTGTCAACCGCACTCAAAATGGATCAGTCACTGCCCTTCCAGACAAAGCGCCATCATAAAGGCCGTGGCATGTTCTCCACCAAAACATTTGCTCCAGGCGATATCATCCTCCCATTCACACCTACGATTATCATACCCTCGCTCTCTCACATAAACGCCATCTGCAGCCACTGCTTCAAGCCAACAGAAGTACGCGCCTGCTCCCGTTGCCACGCTGTATCCTACTGCGATGCTGCCTGCCAATCCGCAAACTGGACCGCTGTCCACTCCAAGGAATGCAAGGTCCTACGCAAGGTCACGGAACAGGGGCGCCCAGGACTGCCAACGCCCGTACGCGCAGTGATCCAGGCACTTGTGAAGCCTGAGATTGGTGCCGCATTAGAGGACCTGGAGGGAAACGTTGTGTCTTGGAGGAATAGTGAGAAATGGGCGGATATGGAGATGATGGCCATGGGTGCGAGTTCGTTTGCAGGACTTGGGACGGGCCAAACGGAGGTTCAGAAGGCGCTGACTCTACTATGCAAAGTATGCGGTAAACAAGTTGAGCATCATGAGACAGAAAGCTAATTTCATTGTGTAGATTCAGACAAATGCTTTTCATAGATATGATGCCGATCTGGGCCAGGTTGGCATATTTCTTGGGCCAAAGCTCGCCATGGCCAACCATTCCTGCATCCCCAATGCCATGGTGCAGTTTGTTGGTAGAAGGGCTATACTAAGAGCAGAGAAGCCGATAAAAGCTGATCAAGAGATCGAAATCTCTTATACAGGTATGTTTTTCTTGCATTTGCATGGCAACATTTGTTAACATAACGTTAGATTATACATTCCCTCTGTCAAAGCGAACACAAGCTCTTGCACCGTATTTCTTCGACTGCCTGTGTTTGAGATGCGAGAAAGACCTTAATGTCTATCAAGTATGCGCTGCATCCCCAGTTATCGACATGAACCGTCACAGTCTTGTCGTTGATGTTGGTAAGCTTGGTCGACATTCAGCGGCAAAAGATTCGAGCAAGGCCTCGGCGGCGAGGAGGTACAGCGAGGAACTGTCCGACCTCTTAGATGAGAAAGACTTATCTCCATCACTAGAGACCCGGCGAGCAGCTCTACGGGCACGCTACCAACAGTGCAAGGGACTGGTGGCCGAAAAGCTGTGGGCGGTATCGCCACTCCCGCAACTGCTGTCAGAGATATCAATTCTCTACGCCGAAGAAGAGAACTTCGTGTATGCTTTGGTCACATCTTGTTTTATCGCAACATCGTGCGATCCCTATCGATACGTCCTGCCGTACCATCCAATCCGCATCAAAGGTCTTTTGCTTGTTGCCAAGCTCCTGGCTAATACTGCAGCGGACACGGCTTCCCTCGGCAATTCACAATCCGTGGCATCCAAAAGAGACTTCAACCAAAGAGCTCTACAAACACTACAAGAGATCGATCAAGTGTCACTGTGCCAAATGCTGCTCATCATGATTTTGAAGTCTGTTCCCAGGGGCTATGCCCAAGAGTGGGAGGTCTCGGTTACTGCTAAGCATATGCTGGATGAGATAAACCAACTGCCGGGAAGAGACCAAGAGCTGTCCCTGATTAACTCCTGGACAGAGAAACCTGAGGCTGATCAGGCACGGGCTTTCTTTGAGTATGCGGTAGTGAAGCAAGTTGATGCTCTGGCGAATTTGGGAGTGGAGATATTTGAGATGGAGTTTGGCCAGTGAAGAGATTAGATATTCTCGTTATAATATCAAAAGATTTAATGACGTAGAACTACAGTTAAAGTTAATAAAAAAGTCTGCACAGAAGTTATTCAAAAAATATTCAATGTCATTATCAGTGAATCTATGGTAACGTCGCGTTTAGACGCGTAAAGTGGCATAAGTTCTAACACTTCTACTGGCCGATTTTATTGCAAGCTTCTGCGCCCCCCACCTTCCTAAGTCCCTTGAAAATGCCTGGAGAGCAGGGCAGGTACGTACTTTTCCGCAAAGCAAGAGCATTCTGCATAGATTCTGCATTCTAGATTCCAAAACTTTTGTTTCCTCTCAACACCCACCTTCACTCCAACTCTTATTTATAGCGGCGCATTGTTTGCGCTCGTATCGCGTTATAATGGGTAAGAAAGCAAAGAGAAAAGCTGCCCATATCGTCAACAAAACCCTTACCGTCCTAGGAGCCGACCCAATTCTCGACCCCATCGACAAATCTTCTTCCAGCGAACCCCAGGATGCAGTTCAACAGCCAGAGAACTTTGACGAGGGTGTCGCTGTGACGACGGCGATTGCGACGCCTGAGAGAGATACCCCCGCGCAAAGCGACAGCAGTCTCAAGCGCGCTGCGCCCCACGATGCCGGTGATGATGATGGAGGAGAGTGGCAGGTTGTTTCTCGAGCTACCAAGAAGCTCAAGAAGGTCCCCAAGCCAGGCAAGAATTATCCTACGATTGCTTTTTCGCCCAATGCGCGACTTCAGTCCAAGATCAATATCTCACAACTACGAGACTTGGTGACGTATATCTTCGCCGATGGCCCTGGTCCTCAATGGGTCGGCATTACCCACCGCCCTGCTTTCCGAAAGATTGTGGCTATCATGATACCCGGCATTGAGGAGGCTATGTTTAAACATACAGTCGATTTCGATACATATAACGATGCCGCACAGGAGACAAACACTGTTGTTACATCACCGGACGACTATTATCCCCGGGTACTGACAAAAGAGCGTCTACCTGAGGCCCTGCAGCCTTTTGCGGACATGTTCACGCATCTGTGGCCCGTCAAGACTCCAGGAGACGACCGTCACGGCAAGATGCATTCGCCGTTGGCTGCTTTCCTCACGGCTCCCACCCCTAAAGAAAAGACAGGAACTAAGAAGGGTGTCAAGCCAGCATCCGAGCCCCAGGGCTGGAAGAACGAGAGGACCTCCATTACAGAGTTTCTTTGCTCTGTCGAAGACTTGAGCGACAACGGTTATCTGGTTCACCCAGCTATGCTAGAAGGAGTCGCCAAAGATCAGTTTGTGGTCCCTCCAGGATGGGTCATTACGAACGTGGACAAACTTGAAGACGGAGAAGCCCCTGAAGAAGAGGTTCAAAAAGGTAGCATTACCGCAGGGCGAGAGATTCTTGCCCTGGACTGTGAGATGTGCATGACTGGAGAGAATGAATTCTCCTTAACGCGAATTAGTATAATCGACTGGTTTGGCAACGTGGTACTCGATGAGCTTGTCAAGCCTGACAAGCCTATCATCGACTACGTCACCCAATTTTCTGGCATCACGGAGGAGATGCTTGCACCCGTTACAACTACATTACACGATATCCAGCAGAAACTCCTTGAGCTACTGACCCCTCGCACAATCATGATAGGACACTCTCTGGAATCAGACACCAAGGCTCTTCGCATCTCGCACCCTTTCATCATCGACACATCTATTATCTACCCTCACCCTCGCGGACCCCCTCTTAAATCATCCCTAAAATACCTCGCCCAGAAGTATCTGTCAAAAGAGATCCAAAAAGGTGGCGCGAATGGTCACGACAGCATCGAAGACGCTAAGACCTGTCTCGATCTTGTCAAGCAAAAGTGCGAAAAGGGCAAGTCATGGGGCACTTCTGATGCCCATGGCGAGAATCTGTTCCGTCGGTTGGCTCGGGCTGGAACTGCATACAAGGCTCAAGGGGGCGAAGCGGGTGGCCTCGAGGTTGGCAAGACAAGTGCTGCTATCGACTGGGGTGACCCTTCAAAGGGTGCGGGGGCCGGCGCAACGCATCAGCTCGGCTGTAAGAACGACGAGGATGTAACCAACAACGTAATCCGTGCTGTACAGGGAGACCCAGATGGCCTCGAGATCCGTGGCGGCGGCGTTGACTTTGTATGGGCGAGAATGCGAGAGCTCGAAGCCCTCCAAGGCTGGTGGAACCGCAACCGTGTTGAAAACACAAACAGCGACGGCGGTCCCCCTCAAGACTCCGAGGCCATCCCCTCCGATAAGTCGGAACTCGAACAGGCCCTTGCCCGCCTTTCTGAGCGTCTCACACGTATCTACGCCTCCCTGCCGCCCTGCACCGCCTTCATGTTGTACAGCGGCTCGGGCGACCCGCGCGATATGTCACGTTTGCAGAAGATGCAGTCTCAGTGGCGCAAGGAGTACAACACACCCGGCAAGAACTGGAATGAGCTCAGTGTCAAGTGGACCGATGTTGAGGAGCAAGCGCTCAAGGAGGCGGCACGTAAGGCTCGCTCGGGCATTGGATTTATTGGCGTCAAATAAATGGCATGGGAGTACGGGTATTATTAGACAAGAAATGCCTTTTTTGTAAACTATATAACAATGCGGATGGACAGGCAGTGGATACATGTGCCAGGTGAGACTTTCCTCTCCAATGGCCAATACATAATCCAATAGGAATAAAAAATCACAAAATCTGCAGTGTAGAGTACAGTGATCGTTACAACTTCGCATTAGAATTTTGCCAGATGGAAATCCTGGTCCTTTATCCCATCTCAGGATGGACATATCCGAAATCTTGACAGGAGAGATCCTCCAAAATTATATATGTCAACTACTCATATCCCACAAAACATACAAAAAAATAAAAAATAAAAATAGCAGATGTGCTTCGTTCCCACCACGCTTTGTGTAAATTCCCTCCCCATCGCAGCTTTTTTGTTACGCCGACGCTAGTATGGACATTCTCAAAGAACAAATCCCTGAAACACAAAGAAAATACAAAGACAGATCAAGTAAAAGTGAAGATGACAAAAATTTCCATGTATAACGCCTGCTCGTTCGCTGTACTTCCGCAGCTCGAGTCCCCCAAGTATCTGCGGTTGTGACCGAATGTGTTGATTGATGACTAGAAATGAGAGGTGAGCATGTGTGCTCATGTGCAAGGACCCATTGGACCTTGATCTATTGATCGTGTACATAGCGTTTGACCCTTGAGGTGTAAGAACAAGAAGAAAAGAATATTAGATTATGACCCGAGAGGGGTAGAGATGTTCATGTTGAGAAAGGGAGTGTGTCATGTCATGATGGTCATCTAACCAGGGGGCCGAAAGCCCATTGTCTTGGTTATGACAGCAGAAATAGGACAAAATCAAGTGCGGGGTCTAGCAGGGAGATCCTCAACAAGCTCAGCGGAGCTGCCGAGCAGATTCACATCACGGTGTAACGGGTCAACTCGGCTGACACCATGTTGTGATACCATGCCAAAGCTTGCCGGTCGGTCGTCAATTGCTGGGCTGAAATCGATATGGGAGAATTCGCCAGGGAACTCCATGGAAGAGTTGGAAGACAGTCTCTTTTGGGAGTTGGTTCGCTCGAATGGTAGTCGCGAAGAAGCTGATAGTGTAGCGCGATGGTGACTCGAAGTACGACTTACGGCATCTGAGTCCCGCAACTGCGACCCGAAGGATATTGTTGAGCCAGGCATATTCATCAGACTGAGTGACGGCGCTCGACTGTGGTCGCTGTTGCCTCCAAAATTGCCAGACGCACGCTTGGAGCTCTTGCGAGGAATTTCCGGGGCGTCATCATCCTCGGCTTCGCGCAGTGCGATGTGCGGCGCTTTGGATAGAGACTTGCTTGGTGGCCTTGGGAATCCCTCACTACCGGCGCTAAAGGTGCGTCGTGGTCGCTCTAAAACGGGGCTCTCGGGCTCAGAGTCTTGAGGGTCCCCATTGTCATCTAGAAGAGCACTCTGCTGCTGGCGACCGGGTGATCGCCTTGGTAGAGGCTCGTCTTCGTCGTCCGAGTCAATGGGCCCATTTCGGAGTACACCCATAGCCACCGGAATGCCCTCAGGGGGTGATTCTCCACCATTCCTAGCCATCATGGCCGGTGGCATTCGCGAGCTTCTCACGACTTCAAAACCCTTACCCTTCTCCTTCGTTTTACCACCAAACAGATTTCGGAACCATCCTGATGCGGTAGCCACAGGGCCTGTTGGATCAGCGGGTCCGGTTCCAAGCTTGCGACCAGGGCCATCCGAGTTCAGGGCTGGTCCACGAACACCATAGTAAAAGTCTACTTCACGAGTGGCGTAATCGGGTCGGTTCGGAGGGATGCTGACTTGAGAATACCCAGCTGGAGGAGGAGGGGCTGGAGTTGGTCCTCGAGAGATATCCGCACCCATGTCTGCAGGATCCCCTAAGCCTCCAGGTTGATTAGCCCCCTTAGCATCTGCTACGTTAGAGCCACCAGGTCCTTCTGAGTGGATTGATTCATTCATCGTTTGTCGTCGTCGGGGAGGTCGATAGTAGGGGTCAGCGGCGTCCATTGACTGAGTAGGATGATGGCGTCCTGCAGCATTAGGGGAGGGCAGGAAAGAAAATGTGCTCCTCTCTCCGGGCGTGTTCGGCATGTAGGAACTGCCGCTGTCAACCGGCATGCCGGAGTAGACGTCGATACTATCAAGCGCTGAGCTGCTTCTGTGCCGAGGGTTCATGAGTCCACCGAGACTAGCACCGGACTCGCTTCGAACCCTTCCGCTTGGCATAGCGTATCCTGACTTGCCACCATCGTCCATGTCCAACATTGCTGCCGTCGACAATTGACTTGCTCGGGATGGACCAGTGTTACGCGGTTGTGTGTTGCGACGAGACAGCTGTCGCATACCAAAGATCTTTGTAAGTCCTCCACGGGTCAGACCTCGAGCATCATCTCCACCAGCACCAAGCATGCGAGCTGCAACCTCGATGATGGTCTGTAGAGCGTTGAGGAAGAAGCCAAATATCAAAGCCGCACCGTGGATTCCTAGAATGATATAGCCAATCCAGCCCTTATCACCCTCTGACACATCAAGTGAAGGCAGAAATGCTACCATCAATAAGAGTGAAATGAGGCGTAGCGACCCGAACAGAGTGTGGTACGCGTTCATCGCGGTTGAACGCTGAAACGGTCGGAAAGCGTGAAGCGTGAGGATGTGGATAACTTCACATATGGCGAGCAGTACCACTTGAGCGATACCGCTCGGTTGAACTGCACCCACAGTGATACCCCGGAGGAATGTCAGGAAGACAGGGATGAGGGCGTACGCAGCCGCTTCGTCAGAATAGGTGTTATAAAGAGGGCCGTACAAAAGTACAGTCGGTAGATCATCGTAGAGGACAGACTTGGGCCTCGTCTTGATGATAAGATAGAAGAGATATGATGCAAATATGACGAGGGAAATCAGAGTGACAACTGCGAGAGCAATTGTATAAGTGGGCGCATCACCTGCAGTGACGAGCTGGAAGCATGACAAGGCGACGATAGGGAACAAGAAATAGTTGAAGACGATGCGGACAGCGTTGCCGGCAGAGAAGGGAAAGTTCTTTGAGCGCAAATCTTCCTCGGGAGTGTTGTTGATCTTTCGAAATAACCACTGGACTGCAAATCCACCCTGAACCAGAACTGTGACCGAGGCAATGCAGACGCATAACCAAACCATCATGCCAGCCCAGATGTCCCTAGTCTCCGCCATGCCAACCAATTGCCCCAGCTCCTGGAGTCCATAGGTACCATTGGTAACATAAATACCATCTACAACGCTCTGCCATGAGGGGGCATCTGCGACGAAGCTTTCGTTAAACATTAGAGTTGACCATGCCATCTGACTGACAATGGGTTGATAGAATCCGGGGTAGTCGAGAGTAAGGCCGCCGGTCAATGCAATGAACTGGATGTACTGGAGACAGTCGCCAAATCCAGGGGTAACGAGGCGGAGCAAGTCAACGTCACGGCCGTAGTTGGAAGTCCAGTGAAAGATATCGGAGGAGCCCCAAGGGCTAAAGATGGCCGAGGAAACGACTGCAAATCCTACAAAAAGCAGCACAATCATGGGCAGAAACTTGAGGAGCCACGAAAGACCTCCGAGGTCTGGAGTTACGGTCATGGAAACGCAGCCAATCTGAGGCGCCTCATGAGTTCCGTCTATGATGGACATGCTGGGTATCAGGGAAGAAAAAGCATATGATGCATATGCATCCCATGTGACATTGAGAGAAGGCAAGTTGTATGGATCACTATGAGATTTTCAGTCAGTATATAATTCTCAACAGACTCAGGAGTGAACATACTTGGGATTGACTTCTCCAAAATAAGGGCCAACAGGGCACGAGTCATTGACCACCGACTGTGTACAGAAATCAAACGGATGGTTATACGGAAGATATGTCAAGAAGTTAACCCTGGAGAAGTAGGTCGTGGCAGTCTCGTTGGTCTCGGGCAATCGTGCGATTTTTCCATTAATTTTATTGTTTTCTTTCCATGAAGGATCGTTGGGAGGTGGCAGTTTGGCAGTATTTCGGGCACCCGTAACATTTCCCCATACAATTACACGAAGGTTGTGTTTCTCGTTCTCGGTGTCGAATACGGCATCGGCGAATAAAGGAACCCATTGCAATCTCGTTGGTTCGTTCAGGCGGTAGGAATCGCTGAGGCAGTTCGTAAAAGGAATCCTGACGGCATGGACAGGTGACACGGCGTGTAAGGCGATGAGAAATGCGACTAATACACTTTTCGAGAATCGCGATATCGTTCCATGTTGAAGGACCCACGTCCTTAGTCGGGGAGCGGCTTGTGGCATGATAAGGGAACGACGCTGAGATTGTGAGTGATTAGATGAATCTATAGCAGCGACGGCAGCAGGCGCAGTGCCAGAGAATAGACGTTTCGATGACCGTGCGACATGTCGCCTCCTGGGCAGATCCTGAGAAGGGCCGCGATGGTGTGTGCAAGGACGACAATCCTGCGAGTAGTCGATGTGTTGTTGGCCAGCCAGACCAAGCTGCATAGCTTCAAGGTTATCCAGGAAGCTGAGATAATCAAGACTGGGTTGCTGATGAGGATTAGAAGCCCAAGGCGGGGGGCAAGGGTTCGCGAAGTTGAGCAGGCGAGTAATCGAATCGGGTTGTTGGTGGTGGTTCAGCCGGAGATCATCTTGGGTGTCGAGAAAGGGTAAGCCGACGGAGGGTTTCAGACCAACCAGCGTACAATCGAGTGAGTGAGCGAACGAACGTGATTCTCGAGGTGCCAGCGGAATGGGAGGCTTAGATACGATTGATGGCCACGGATCAAATGGTGAAAGCTACAGAAGGTTACCTAGAGTAAAGGGTAAGGCCAAAGAGTAGGTAGGCTGATGGAAACTACAGAATAGGGAAACGAAGCGAAACGAATCGAGCGAAGGAACGAACGAGTGAGGAAGTAAGGGAAAGAGAAAACGAAAAGGAAAAAGAAAAAAAAAGGAAGGAAGAGAGACAAAAAGCGTGTGCAGTGCCTGTATGGTGTGGTATGAGCGCGCAAAGGTCAGGTCGTGTGCCAGTTCAGCGTGTGTGCCTTGATCCTGAACTGTGATGGGGTTTGATCGAACCCGACTGAAGGTGGACGGATGGATTCTTTTTTTGGAGGGAAATAAAAGAGGCGTCCATGGTTCGAGTGGGAAAAAATAACGGGGGTTCCCCCATGAAGGGATAAGCATGTTTGGGTGCAGGTACTAGATACCTCATTGAATGGATGAGATAGCTGTCCCGTCGGCAAACATGGACCTGACCCGTAGAAGGTCGAACTTAGAAGGGGCCGGGTGCCCTGTAAGACGCCGCCCTAGGCCCTAACGGTAGTGCCTGGTATCCTGGGTACCTGTGGGAACCTGGAACCTTCACGATCCATAGGCCCAGCTGCAATGGCCCGCCCGGCCAACTGTCAGTCTGCGCACTCCCCGCCGTAAACTGTTGGCGATCCCCCTGTGAGGATCTACAGCATACCTACTGTGGCATGGAGGTTACCTAGCGGACGTCTTATGCATCTGTATCTACTCCGTACTACAAGGTCTATACTTTTATACTTGGGGTTCTTTTGTCTCTTTGTGGTACTGATATTCTCTTTTCATCTAAAATAAAATTCAGCCCTGGCATGGAGGATCTCGAAACCTGGTCTGGAGTGAGATTTTGTGGAATGAAGGATTAGTTAATGATAGATTTGGAGCTTGTGCTCGTTGGGCTGGGCGTTGTGGCTGGGTCGACGCTAAAGGTCTATCTTTATCTCAGGCCACGGACCCGAGATATCTCTCAGGGTTAAGATTTAAGAGTTCAATTCATGGATGCTTATCAATAAAATAGGGATAATCTATCTCGGTACGACTATACTCGGACTACACGATACTAGTAACATAAAGATGATTAAAGTTTTTCGCATCTGGTCGCTCTTTTTATCGGACGATATCTAACGCTCATCCTAACTGATGGTGAAATGATGATTTAGGTACTCGGTACTTGTCTCCTGCAGCTCTCGTAAAACAAATCCCCCCCCTCCAAGCCCCATTCCGAGTTAGCCTGTGACGTTTGGTGCAAAACGTCATGGCGTGCGGCTTAGATTGAGCCCATCCGAGATGGAGCTGTCGATTTAGTACCAAAAACGTGCAACAGCTGCGAGTAAAAAAGTCCCTTTTATTGGACAGGTATTTTTTGATTCATGAATATCGACATCATGATTTTGTGATAGACAGATGAAACGGCGGTATCATAACTGCCGTGTCTCCTGTCTCCCGCCTCTGCAACATTTGAATTTTACACTTTAGCCATGTTCTGGATTAAAATTGAATCACTGAGCAAAAAAATATTAGCAAATGAGATCCCTAATTCTGAACCAGACCGACCATGCAAGGAGGTGACTTCTGCCAGCCACCTCCACCATGGAACGGAGCGGAACGCAATATTCTAATAACTACCTTACTGTACGCTTTCTAACCTTAGGTGACTGTCATGCTGCTGATATACAACGTTTCATGCAATGCACTTACGAGATGCTTTATTGGACGCCAGATCATGTCTGCTTACTTGCATTGGAAACCGATCTTTAAAAGTCTCGAGATTTGAATGCGGATTCCGTGTTGAGCATATGACATGGAACCACACGTTACAGAAGAGTCATATCATCCATCGCTAATTATACTCCGTATGCCCTTCAAATAATGTTTTGATGCCCTATTCGCCCTGTAGGCCTGTAGCTCTAATGCCCCTATGCAGCACAGCGCAGATACGAGAGAATCAACAGTTCAGTCCCATTCCCCATCGACCCTTTTTTTTGTTCATGCCCCTCCACTGGTCTCAGGTCTCAGGCCGCCCTATTCGCCGACTGTTTTCCACGAGCCCCAGTGGAGTAAGTCCCAGCTTGGCCGGGGTGAAGAGCTAAGGATGACCCTGTTACATTAGTGCCAAAAAGAAGTCTCCAAAAGCCAGGCTACCTATTTTCAGCAACATCCATGGACTTACTTTCTCAGCTCATGTCCATTCTCCATCCGACAATTGTTCATTAAAAATTCACCTTCTATACGGAACACAGCATGCACCTAGTATGTCAGCTCGTAGATCGTCTACCCGTATACTGCGTATCAGCCATTGGTCCTCAATCGCTTGCCAACTCACTCACTCACCCCTCGGCTATTACCAAGAAATCTGGGTTTTACCATACCCATCCACCTCCACTTCGTTTTCAAGGTCGACGTCTTCTAAGAAATTCCAAGCCTATCAAGCCTCATTTCCATGTCAATAACACCCGTATTAACACGTGCGCCGTTGGAAAACCCTACAAGCCCCCATCTCGATGCTCGGCCTGCTCATCACTCCGTCATCATAGGGTTCCATCAATGATCTAGACCCCTGGAATTAGACCCTCATTATCAACAACACCCTCTTAGCTCTAGCACAGTCTCAGTCTCCCACCCAAAAGTTGCTAGCCACCGCCTCAAGCATGATATCTCAAGTAAGGAGACACAACAGAAAAATGCGGAATTTTCAACTATGATGAAGATTAAGCTTCACCTAAATTAACAAATTCATATCATCAAAAATAGGGCCTATCATAAAGATCTATCTTAGAGATGCCACGAAGCAATTAATCGATAGCTATATTCTAGATTTTCTTGACCTTGAACGAAACGTCCCTTCATAAAATGCTCATGCTGCTGTCTTTCACTGCTGATCTGTGATGATGTGCGTTTCGGTACCTAACCTTCCAAGAGGCCACGCGGCTGGCGCACAGAGATCGACATAGGCTACATTCAAGCTTTTGACGACTTCGCCAGACATGCAATTTTGAATGCTTGTCCTACCGTAGCTTCACAGGCCATGGACAAGTCAACAAACATGAAACTTGTACTTCAATCACCCTTCCCGCTCTGCCGGTCCTAGTTCCCTATAATACTATCGCTCAGTGTGCGTAAGCTAAGCACCTCACCAGCTCACCTTAAGGCTCAAGGCTCAAGGCTCAAGGCCGCTTATGCTTTGCATTCACGTTTCAGACTTAATCACGGTCCCCGGCAGATGCCACTAACTACATCAGGCATTGTCTTGAATGCAAACACCATCAGCTCAGCCTAACTTATTAGTTCCATTTAACTACGGGAATCTAGTCTATTATCTCTGATTAACGTTGGTCTTTCAGTTGTAAAAGCAATCTCCGCAGCCAGATGCTCCTTTCCTTTCTGCTCCATGTTTTCTCTATAACTTTAGCGACAAAATTATCAGCAACATTACCTTCCCCGGGTACATATCAGTGTGTGTACCTTTGCTTTGCTCGATATAATACGTTACGCCTTCGATTTGCCCTTGGCTTCGGATCGTAATGTGTATTCCACCTCGATCGATGGATTTTTTTCCAACCACGACTCAACAGCAAGCTTTAACAGTTTGTCCACCTTTTCCACTTCTTCCATATTTTTGAACCGTATGGGCAGATCTTGTTCCGCAATTCGGCTTGAGGCCATAAACTTCACTGCCACAGCATTGAGCTCGTCCATTTGTACCCTAGCTTTGATCGATAGTTCCATTGTAAAATCATCTGGCGGTATCATTTCAAATGGAAGTTTCTTCGACGCAATGCGCCTCAACCGCCCTCCTTCTGTGAAGGTGCGCTGCCGTTTCATGAGGAGGTATCTAGGATCTGACTCTTCACCTTGCGAGGTCCCAATGCTTGAGCAGCGTCGCTGTCGTTTTGTTGGTCTCGAGTCGAAAGCTTGGCTGCAACCGTCGGGGATCTGATCCAGCTCTTGACGATGCTCTCTTAGGGTTTGTTCGTCCAACCTCGTCACCTGTAGAGGCGGTGTCCGCATTAGTAGTGTCTGTAGAGAGTGTGACCACTGGCTATCTTGGCTCTGTGCGAATTCAAGCCCCCCCACAACTCCACGATGGGGATCTGTACTTGCTGACCCTTGAAAGGAGAACTCAGGCTGCACATAGTCCTGAGATGAGATGTTCTCGTTCCTAAAAGGCTGCTAGCCTTCCTGGTCCTCGGAATATACGTGACCGCTGTGCAACATGTCCTTAAGATGCGTGCTTGTGTCCTCGCGGCTAGGTGTCAAGGTACTTCTGCGGCTGGCCAACCCGTTTCCATGCCGGGCTTGCTCTGAACGACGCCTGTTTTGAGATACAGTTGGACCGCTCCCTAGGAGCAGCCGACTTTGCCTCAGCCCATGATCACCTAGTCTGTTGACTGACGGCATCGCACTGCCTCGGGACGACCTCTGACCTCTGGTTGAGCTATCAGTAGTGGAATGTCGTCGAGAATCTTGAGTAGTCAGATTGTCAGGCCGTGTGGGGTCTGACGATGGAGGAGTCCGTAAATTCGCGAGTTGTAAATCGGGATTGGGCACCTGTCTCGGTCTTGTAAGTGGCCTGAAGGGGTTATTTGGTGCAAGAGAGCCGATCATGCGACGTGGAGATGTGCGTGGAGATGGTGCAACGTTCGGCTCAACGAAAGAAAGCTCAATCACAGACTCTTGATCAGTTTCCTCGTCCTCTTCTTCCTCTTGAAACGTATTGAGATCCGACTCTGTCAGCTCTTTTAGTGGTAGCCGATGAGTTCCATCATGACTTGAAGAGCCATTGTCAGGCTCTGCGTTTTCAGGAGTAGCCGTCTCATCTGTAGCTATTTCGACCGGTTCGTCCCGTACTGGAAGAAAATAGTCACCAATATCTTCAAAACGACGACTTGAGGTCAACGTTCGGCCTCGAGAGTGGGATTGAGATGGCGTCTTGGCTGGCAAGATGACTTTTCGAGGCGCAATTTGCACCGGAATCAACCCTTCTGTATCATCCAGATCCGTTGAGTCACTGTCTTTACGCGAAAGATTGACCTTCAGCCTAGTTCTCATCAACGTCTCAATCGTCTGTGTTTCTTTGACGCTATTCGTTTGACCCCAGTGTTCGGCTCGCGCATTGTTCTTTGGTGGAGTAAGGAGTGAGAAAGCACTAGGTGAACTGCGCTCGCCACTGCCGAAAGCGCCGGAATTTCCACCAAGCAACCTTTCCAAACCATCACTAAGGGAATCAAGCAGTTCTTGGTCGGTCGTTAAGCATTCGCTTTCAGCCTTGTTCAGATATGGCCCATCTATCAGCGTTGGCTCTGTAACACTTGAACCTCCCATGCCGGGAGACTGTGAGCGTTCTACCGACACCAGCTGGTTTTGAGATTGCCTGCTGGTCAAGGCTTCCTTGTTGTAAACAGCATCGCAGAGATTCTGGAAGCAACTAAGAATAGCTGGCTCGTTCAGAAATAGGACCTCGTCCTTTAGGGGCGATACATTGGGGTCGTATGAACCTGGCGAGCATTGTATGCTGAGCTGCATGAAGGGACTGGAGGGTGCTCGTGAACTGTTGGACGGACTCGAGACTTTTGAGAGGCTCGATTTGAATATGGAAAACAACTTTTTCCCTGTGCCCCTCAAATGAGAAAGAGGCCGTGAGTCAACGGAAATGAAAGCTCCTCTGCCCTTGATAGCCTTCGCATCACCCCCGGGCTGCGGGAGTATCGTCGTCATCCTTACATTCTGCAAGCGTGCTTCAGCTGGACTTTCTTCGCTCGAATCGGACGATAAAACGACAAGCTGGGCAGTAAGGGCATGGCCGAATACTTGTGTAATTGCTTCCCGCGTGTTTGATAGTGAGCATGGGGAGTAAAGCCAAGTTTGACTTGGGCTACCAGGCACTTTGAGAGAGAGTTTGACATGGGGAAGTGCTATCACATAGCTTTCTAGGAGTCGCCTGATGTCCGCCAATGTCTTTCGGCTCACTTTAATAGCGTTTTGTCTCCGAACTGGAATGTTTTCAAACAAATTCACAGCTTGGACGGTTGTCCCAACAGTGCCGGATATGGGTTTCTGCGTACTGATACCGCCCGATCCTCTCTTGAGTTGTAAAAGTGATGCAACGGGATCTTGAGCTGTTCGAGTGGTAATTTTAATCGTAGCTAGCAAGTTGGCACTAGCAAGAGCCTCGCCACGAAAGCCTAGCGTTTTGCCGCCTTTAAGATGAAGTTCATCGAAGTTTCGTAGCTTGCTTGTATGAGACCGACGCCCAAGAGAGCCATAGTCCTCAAGTTGTATCCCACAGCCATTATCTCGGACTTGGATTCTGTCAACAGTGTTGGAGGCAATCGTGATTTCAATAGATGTGGCACCTGCGTCGATACTGTTGTCGACGAGTTCCTTGACAAGGGAAAGGGGATCTACAATTGTAGATGAAGATCTTAAGAGGTGCGCTGTAGATGGTGGTAATGCGAATATCGACATGATGGCGGTGAGATGAATTGAAGATTGAATCGTGATATTAGACTTGGTGGTTTATGCTGCATTGAGACACAGCATCTGGTTGCCTGAGAGACTACACGGATCATGTGGATATCATGCTGGTGGAGTTGAAGGGATAAGAGGAGGGATAAAAGCAAGGGTGTAAGAAATAGGAAGATGAAAAGAGAAGAGGAAACCAAGAGGCAGTGATTCATCTCGTACGCTTAATAATGAGTTGAATGCAGATAACACAAGTAAAGAAGGAGACAATTTTAACAAGCTTCTAGTCCTTCCTTCCTTCCTACTTACACCTACTTACACCACTGAACAACACCAGCTATCGCCAAGAACCTAGGAAGGTCCGATCAGGTACGTACCACATCAGTCCCTGCATTCCTCATCTTCCCCTGTGACGTGACTTGCCAACCCCGCTAAGTATGAGCCCCGCGTCCTTAATAGAGCAAGCTTCCACTCACAACCTAAACCATACGTCTACCTCCTCTGCCATCAACTAGCCAGATCGCGACAGCTTCATCTTAATTGCCAATCGTACATACAACACATAACACACCATCTTAACCGCAGCTAGCCTCACTCGTCACCATGTCTCTCAAGGGCCCTTCTCCCCAACACCACGACGGCTCCGGTCTGCGCATTGGTATCGTCCACGCCCGATGGAACTCTACCATTATCGAGCCTCTCGTAACTGGCGCCAAGGAAAAGCTTCTTGCAGCCGGTGTTAAGGAGTCAAACATTGTTGTTCAATCCTGTCCAGGCTCTTGGGAGCTCCCCATTGCTGTCCAGCGGTATGCCTTACCCATTATCCGTACATCCGTCTTCCTTTCCAAGCTTGCTGACATATCGCCATTTTCCTAGCCTCTTCTCCGCTTCTCAGATCCAGGGCACATCTACCGGCGGTCCTTCGGCCACTGACCTCCTGGCTTCGTCGACTACCGATCTCTCCTCGATGCCTGCTGCTACTGCCGGTGCTTTTGACGCCATTATCGCGGTCGGCGTTCTGATCAAGGGCGAGACAATGCACTTCGAATACATTGCCGAGTCAACTTGCCAGGGTCTGATGCGCGTGCAGCTTGACACTGGCGTCCCCGTCATCCTTGGTGTCTTGACTGTCCTTACCGATGACCAAGCAAAGGCACGTGCTGGCATTGATGGTAAGGGTCACAACCACGGCGAAGACTGGGGTCTGGCAGCCGTTGAGATGGGAGTCAAGAGGAGGGAGTGGGCCAACGGAACCATTGATGGTTAAGAAGTGTGTACATATAACAAGCGACAAATTATACAATTTCGGGCAAAGCGTAGGCAAATGCATGCGAAAATGCGCATAAGAGGTTAGAAACCACGCGACTTCATAAGTTCATTACATCAGGATAGATACCAGACCAAGGATGACCTCCCAATTAGTCAATTACCAGCATAAAGAGTTATCTATCATGCGTTAGACTCAAACCCAAAGAGTCGGTGCCAATAATCGTATCTTTCCCCACGACGCCCAAGTAAAAAGCACATTCTAAAATATACAGCTGTATGTGACTTCCCGATCAAAAGTTCAACTATTTCAGCCTGTGGATATCCAGATGCAAAAGTAGAGCATATAAGCCAATCTTCCCCCCACCTCTTTTATAACAGTTTCTCACAGTATGTCCTTTCAATTATATCATGGTTCCGAAATCACTTCCCGTTCCCTTCTTGCTCTTCCACATGCTGCGCTTCTTGTCACGCTTCGCCTTCATCGCCTCCCACCCTTCCTCATCGTCATCATCTGACCCATCACCAGAAGCACTAACCACATTGATAGTTGATTTGCCTTTGGGCTCATCCCAACGACCTAGCGCCCCAGACATGGTGTTGGTTCGTCTATGAGGGTCGGGAACTGCGGGGCCAGGCATTTGTGAAACTGGCCGGTATCGACCGGGTAGGCCAATGTTGCTTCGCTCAGAAGGCGCAATCGACGGGGTGTAGCCGCCCATGGGCATGCCGTGAACTGAACCAGCATAACCGCCGGGTAGAGGCAGAAACGAGCTGCCTGGCCGGGGCTGGACCATGCTCATAGTACGCATTCCGGCGTCCATACGCTGAGGGGGCTCCAGAGTCGGCTCCAGCATCATCGAGTGCCGTCCTGAGAGGTCGTTCATAGACTGTGTAGCGGACATGCCTCCGTAAGGCATTTCCATCGGTGGCATCATTCCTCCCGGTTGCTGCTGGTTGTTGGATGCCATCATCTGCATAAATTGCATCTGCATTTGCATGAACTGGGACATCTGCTGGGTCATTTGAAGCTGTGCCTGGTCTCCCACTGTGAGCTGCGGTGGAGCCATCTGTTGTTGGGACATGCCCATGCCTGGCATATTGTACATGCCGGCCATAGCGTTCATCATTCCTTGAGGCGTGTTGTCAAAGGGAGGACCCTGTGGCGCATTCATGCCAGGAATAAACTTCTGACCGTTGGCATTGGGGCCACCTCGTCGCATAGCCCTCGAGCGCTCCTCGTTAGCAATCACGCCAACCAAGCCACCAGGCGGTAGAGACTGTTGAGATTCCGAGGCAGGAAGACCACCGCTGAAAGTCAAAGATTCACGCATGGCCGGCTTCGAGATACTGGCGCCAACGAAAGGATCCTGAGGAAGGCCGCGAGCAAAGGCAGGGAGCATCGAGTGACGTTGGTTCTGGCTGCTCTCACCCATAGCCGAGCCAGGCCTTGGCGGTGCCAACTGGGTAGATGCTCGTAGGTTCGGGTTGGATCCCATGGTGCTCAGTCTAGCTGGTGGACGGGTTTTGTTGGGGAAACCGTGAGCCTGGAGAATAGCCAAGGGAACCTCTTCATCGTCATCCTCATCAGAACCACCCGGAGGAAGTCCCGGAGATGGGGTCTTTGTGAGGTGAAGCTGAGGTGCGCTCATCGAACTAGCTAGGCCAGGGCGCTCGTGCGATTGCATATCAGGCTGTTCACCAGTAACCTTCATCATCTGTTGTCGGTAAACCGCCATATGGGCCTCTTGCTTTCTTCGCTGCTTTGCTTGCTGCTTGGACTTTTCAATCTCGTCCTCATCATCATCATAATTGATCTCGTCGTCGTCATCGTTGGCGGTCGATTGCTGAACTCCATCACTCAAACTATGGCGCTCCTTGTCTTTTCGGTACTTTTCAAATTGAGCTGGTGTCATAACCTTGTTATTGCGTTGTGGGCTAGGAGCTCGCGAGTTGTAGCGATTGTTGACACGCGAGGAATGCGCCGTAGTTCCTTCGAACAGGTTATCGTCTCCCCTGTTGAAGCTCGTATTGAGAGGCTTTCTCTCGAACGAAGAGTAAGAATCCTCGTTTCGTCGGTAGCGGCCGGCAGGGGGGTTGGGGCTAGATTCAGAGAGTAAGCGTCCTACTGTAATAGAATCCTGCAGGAGCTTGGCATCCTCATCCTCGATAATGTCGGATGGCCGGCTGGTGGTCTTGAAGGAGCTCTGGTGTCGCGGAACAGGTGGTGGCACATCGTCGAGTTCGGGTGAGCCGGGCTGAGATCCAAGTAGGTTATCGTCCTCGTTACGGCTGTGCCATGACTCGGGGCCTTGCTCGACCTTTGTCGATTTGTTGATGCTCAAAGGAGGAGGCTGAATAGGCCTGTTGCTGGTCAGAGACCGAGGAGCGATGGATCCATCAGGTCTCATGGTAGCAACACTCGCCCTCTTGTCGAAAGACGTGAACATGGAGCCAAAATCTCCGCCCATATCCATATCGCCTCCGTTTTCCATCTCCAACTTGGGCGGTGTAGCAGTGCTAGTTGTGGATTCGGTCAGACCTCTAGATCTTCCCCCATAAGCATCCTGTTGAATAGTTGGGACGGGAGGGATGTCGTTGTTGTCGATCTTTGGAGAAGAAGCGCTGTGTTTTTTCTGGACACCGAAAGAAAAAGTTCGACCCGCTCGGTTCAGAAATCCGGACCCGCTCGACTTGACTGCTGATCGAGGAGCAATATCGTGCAGGTTTTTCTTTGAAGAATGCTTTGGTTCTTCCTGTCCCTCCAGATTCGTAGATGAAGGGGCAGTCGAGGCATTGCTGTGCCTTGACGAGGTATCAGTTGATGTGGCTTTGGTCGTATTAGACGCCCCACTTCCCCTGAGATGGAGTCAGCGCCTGTGCATGACTTATTTTTATCTTTCCAGGACCAACGACAAGTCGTGCAGCATTCCTTGGCGAGTCACACAGGAGAAGACGGGGAATAAAGGAAAAAAACAACTCACCTGTTGCCGCTCTTGAGATCAGCGAACATGTTATCTTCAGTGTCGAGTTCCAGATGACTATGCTTAGGAATGTGGCCGCCGGATGCCCTGGCCAATCTGGCACCCCCGTCAAATGATTTACCGAGCGAAGGGTCGGTTCGTTCAATAACTCGGAATGATGATGGCTCTGGTGTCACTGAGACATTCTGGAAATCCTCCGAGGTTGCGGTTGACTTCCGCCTGTTAAACGCAACACCGAATCTAGGCATGTAGAAGGTAATAGTAGAATTTCGGTATGGATTAGATACGACCCATAAAAAGGAGTCGGATTGATCCGAGATGAGCAGAAGTTATTGATATATGTTTTCGATGATCGATATATGGCGGCGAGGTGAGTGATTGTGGTAGTATGTAATCGAAGAAACTATAGAACAGATGTTCCAGGCTGAAGCTTGATGCGATGCGTATCGTAGCGAGGGTATTTAACTCGAACCGTATCAAACAAGCTAGATGTGTATGGCTGATGCGTGTAACTGCATGATGGGGAATCGCAAGTCAGCGGAGTTTAGGCAACGGAGAATGTACCGAGGGTTGTCGCAGTCGTTGGGAACGGTGTTGAATTGGATAGTAAGAGTGAGAAACTGAGACCAGTGCTTGTGTAGGATCTGGGGCCCGAGGCTTTATTGGAATGGACAAAATCGAGACCAGTTCCAAGGCAGAGAGACATGTAAACCGGGTGGTTGGAGGCGGAGGCATGTCATTGAAGGCAAAGAGAGTTGAGACTCACATTATGGATAATGTCCAGAAACGAAAGACGGTTTGTATTAGGTGAGTAAAAAGGTGGCTGGTTTGAAGCCGGAACAAGACCAAGGCTGTCGAGCGAAGGCGTGAGCGGGAGCAAAAAAGTGAGAGTATGAATCCCAATTTATGTATAGTCAAAAAGAAGTAAGACGGAGAAAGAGGCTCACGTCCAGTTCGTGCCGTGTCTTGTCTCGTATCAACTTTCTTTCAGTGGGCGTAGACAGGACCAGCGACCAGAAAAGCAACAGTAACAAAGGCGGGAAGCGGATATTGATTAAGAGGGGGAAAGAAGCGAGAAGCGAGAGGCCAGAATCCAGAATCCAGAAGCGAGCGGTGGTGAGGTTTGAACGAGAGGAAAAGAAGAGAAGAGAAGCGAGTCTGGCTCACTTCAGTCCAGTTCAGTCCAGTCCAGTTCAATTCAGTTCAGTGGCCCAACAGGTCATGGCTCCAACCTACCTGACATGGATGGGCGGGCCAAGCGCAGACAAGACCTACCTGCTCCGTACTCACGCACTCACGTACTGACCGGGGGTGTCAGGCGTTACACAGTGTACATGTACAGTATAGTCGAATAACCTCTAAGGCTACAGCCCCCGTGGCTACCTACGCACGGCCTCCGTCTCGGTAGAGTCGTTTTGTGGAGGAAAGGTAATGATGCGACTTGCATTCTGTAAATATCAATCATTCTTGTAAGCTGAGTATTGATGATGGAAGTTGACGGGATGGAAAATAGCTCGACGGAGATTGACCAACCTCCGAAGATAAAAACAGCCATTGGTATCGGGTAAATAGGTACCTCCTACCTAGCAACGATGGAGGCTCTTTCAACAGAAAAAAAAAAAGACTTTGACAATCTCACCAAGCTTTAATTATCAACTCAATTTGCAACCGGCAACTGTTTATCGTCAACTCAATGCCTAACAGTCCCGCTGTATCAACTTGACTACAGAGTCCGATCTCCATCATAGATAAAGGAACCAAAAGGCCAGAAGGGCCTCTCTTGGCTTTTCGCTTATGGCAACGTTAATGATTGATGGCCGCCCCCGTGGACCCATCGCCAGACCCCGTCTAGCCCGTATCTTCTCCCGACTACCACGTCGCTAGCGTCGTTGCTCCTTGAGAACCGGTAACCCTTGTCTTAGAACCACGGCTACCGCTGAGCCAGCACCGCGGCCGTGGACACGCTTTTGAGTACCAATGGCATCTTCTGAGCATGTGCTTCATGATTCAATGCTCAGTTAGCATATCCGTACATGTACATGCAACTGCAACTACAACTGCAACTGCAGCTTACTGTCATAGACCAACGGCACCAATGGTAAACGACAGTCTCTAAACATCCGAAACAATATTTCAAAGCCTTTTTTCTAAAGGAGGATCAATAGCTGATGTTGAGGCTGCCTCATCTTAAAGAGGCGCGGGCCAGTCCAGGACGGGCAAAGCCGCGATGGCTCAATAGTTCCGATAGTCACCTATGAACCACGGTACTTACCCAAAGCTGCCAGGTGTGTTCCTCTACTTTCGACGGAGTAGGTAGATTGAACATAAAAGGAAATAGGTGCGCCAAGGGGGAAATTGCGTGGCATTTGACGGCCAACAAGTCTGATACAGAGTATTTTATCAATAGCCTTGTTGCGCGCAACGAACACGTCTGTTTCTTGAACTTCACTTTTAGTTATGGAGTACGTTGGATCCTCAGAATCCTTCAGCCCTGGAGAACGTTGCGGCAGATAATGAAGACCTTCTTTGTGAGACAGTCTAAGCTTAGTTGAACCAGGCCTATCCTGAATCAATTTGTTCCGGTATAGTACTCTGACGTTTCACACATGATATTGCAGACGTGAGGTCTACCGCAATTTTCTTCACGTCATGTCTTGAAGGGTTCCGTTATTAGGATTCTGGTTGTTGACTTCTGTTTGTCGCATTGATTAAGATATCGAGAAAAAGAAAAGCAAAAAAACAAGGTAACATCCTGGGCCATAGGCAACCAAGATGGTATTAATGTCAAATATCTCCATGCATCAATACCGATGATCATTAATATTCCTGGCCAAGACGTGGTTATTTTTATCATTAATGTAAACGGCGGAAGTTAATGTGGAGGGTTTTACTTTTTTCACGACTCAATATTGGCTTACATGAATAGGCACACACGTAGTTGTGGTAATCCATTGATCCGTGCCATTGGCCCCCTTGTTTCTCAAAAGTTCAAGGCATTGCTGCCGTATTCACTACGACACACGCACAGTATATCCATTGTAGAGACTAAATAGAGACACTGGAGCTCTTGTGGAGATAAGGGTTCAATGATGTTAGATTCTGCTTGGCATTTGATTTACTCACCACTTTAATACTCGGAATGAGCCATTGAGTCTTGACCTCCTTCACATCCAATATAATGCAACGCAATACAACTACTGCCCGGGGCCTTCGGATATTGGATCTGAAAGAGAGTTGAATCGATAACGAAGGAACTTATTGGTTGCAATAGGATAGGATACTCGGAATGGATGGGGATCGGTTGCGCCGTTCCCCCCGTGAGGTGATCCTTCTAAGTTCTCCCTTTCCCTTTGGCTCTCTTATTAACCCCTGGACTTGCCAGTTCCAGACGGGCTGGGGGTTGCGGGCACAGGGGACCGCCTCCACTATGATCCACGACAGCCGAACAATCTCCACTGTGATGAGGACCAAAGACAGAAAACAACGGTGGAAGAAAGAAAAATAAAGAAAAAAGAACGAGCAAGAACGAGAGCATTCACAGCTTTGGTTTCCACATAATATGAGCCAAACACGCCATCCTTCCCAGGGTATCCCATCCCATTGATGGATCTTTTTCTCCCCTTGCCCTGTTGCCTTTTTTTTTCTCCATGATGTCCATCTTGAAAATCATATGGGCTTATCGTGTTTTCGTCATGCACTGACGTCTTCGACGAGTGTGATCTACAGGAGAGGAAACGACGATCTTATTAGCATAGCAAAAAACTCGGGCTTCACAACATCTGTTCTCTTGCAGGACCGAGCTCGGGCCTGGGTCTGGGCCCCAAAACTTGGACAAGACCCCGAAATCCAGGTTAATGAGGAAGAGGAGATCTTTCAGCATTTGATGATGCGAATGCTACCAACCCTTTCCATTCTTTCCATTCAATTGCTCTGGTTAGGGCCGCACTGTGCTTGTATGCAACCTAATCGGATGCTAGCAAACTCATCGTCACAGAAACTCAAGCCTGATCGGGTCAAGTTCAGGTACGCGGCTCATCAGTTGAAAACCATCGCGCTTTGAGGTCCGTCCTTGGCTCTTGGACAAAAACGAGAGGGGGGGAGTGCCCTCCTTTTTCCCTCGTCCCTCTCTCAACCCCTGTCCCACCAGTGGATCAGCTTGGTCTTTTTTGGATCAAAGCTTGGCCAATGCTTCTTATTAGGGGCCCAACCGTGGAGAAAGGCATGTGAGGTTCGTATCGACTACAGTTGACTGTAGCAAGGAGATTAATGGGCACTTGGAGGTATTTTGGAGTGCCCTCTGACAATGCGATGCGGCCCATCCGTGATTTTGGGGCTCAACAAACGGCTTCAGTAAATTCTTCACCCGGCATACGATACGGAGTACGGAGGACATCAACTCGTTTACTGTACTCTGTACGAGCGAGCAATCTGCTGTGTGCCGCGCCACAACATCTCAGTTATCCCGCTGCTACACGGAGTTCGGACTAGGCTGAGCCGGATTCCACTTACGGAAATAAGGTTAAAGGAGAGTGAGGGCAGCTCTAATGATGGATCATGGCTGAGCGTCACCAGGTCATGATGCATGCTGACAATTGCCTTCCCACACAGTTTGGACAGGTTGGGTCACAGTTGCTATTATTGCAGACACACAAATCGAGAGTTGTCACCCGATCCAACATCAGCTCAAAGCTTGTTCTTGTCTGGCTTGGATACAGCCCCGGAGCCCTATCTCGTCTCTTTCTTGGAATTCCCTGTAAATATCACGGATAATTTACACGTTGTGGAGTGGACGTTTAATTCTCCACAGAGCTAGGGGCCAGGTGTGAGATTTACATGTTTAGGATGCAAATCGTCGTTGTTGTGATGCGTTGTTGTGCCGCTGTCAACAAGCGCGTCCAAGCGGGTTCAGGCTGTAACTAGCAATCAGCCAACAACCGTCAACGGCCCTTGTCTCTGTCTTTTCTTTTTTCCCTCTGTCTTTACCGATTTATGACTTGATCCAGATGCCAGGAAATTTAAAAATGGAGTCTCTCCATCTTCCGAACATTTCGTCATAAGCGCCTATCTTCATCATTCCTGATATTAGCCAGCACGATCGAAAACTCAAGGACGATCACGATGGACTAGAAGACAAAACAAGGCGAAGGACAAGATGCGGCTCCACCGATGACACTCTGTTGAGAAGGTTGCTCGAGTGCGTGCGTGCTTTTTCTGGCTTTTCACTCAAGGTCTGCCCTTTGTGGTGTTCAAATATAGAGTCTTCCGGTTGGCTCCCCTGGTGACGGATTCGTGCAACACGGTAGGTAGCTTAGACAATGCCGATGCACGTCAAGACACATGAATTGCGTGGCCTCGGTGGATCAACACGATCACTCCCCGATACGCTAACTCTAAGACAAATGAAGATACGATGTGCGCCGCACGGTGTGGGTGAGACATTTAGAGCGTTGGCTGTTAGCAGAGATGTTAACATGGCGGATGAGGTTTGAAAATCCTCCGATTAATCTCAGTTGACTAGTCACGTCGGAGTATTTTGAGCATTTTCGACCACACTGCATTGTAAGGTGCATGTCCTTTGACATAGGGCTGGGGCAATAGATCTACGGCGAAAGCCTTTCATCAGCAGTTCTAGACAGAACTAACTGACATTCTTGCCGAATCGCATATATGTATTGAATGTATTCGCAAGTATTGTGATGGCGAATACGGAGTAATGGCGAGTAACTGGCAATGGCATGTAAAAGTGAGGGCAACTCGAGTCGTCAATTGCCTAAACCAACCACCGACAGTTATGTGACTGATCAGTTGCTGTATTAATGACTGCAAGGACAATTAGAAAGCAACTCTGCCTGCGTCTACGGTTGTGGCGATTTGTTTCATGGGCAGTCTTGTGCATTTGGCCCCATGAGACATACAACTCTGTAGAAGTTCGACCATAAAGTCCAGATGGATAGGATAGTCTCTGTTATAATTAGTTCTTGAATAAGCAAGTTGTTTGCCCAATGAACCTGCGAAGGCAATGTTAGACTTATGCATAATAACGGCGACTCGGCCAATACTGTTCGCAACCCTGAATGCACCAAGTTTACTACATCTGAAGTGAGGACCAGCCCTGTTTGGATGAATTGGCGAGGTTGGGGAACTGGATATATATGACTGGAATGCATGTATGCAACTATACTCCGCAGAGTCAAGGTTGAATATGCGGTGGAGTGGAAACGAATAAGCTGCAAGAGCACGGGTATTGACCTGATACGCATACAAATGCTAAGGTTGTATTGAACAATGTCTATCCAAAGTCAACATTGGCTCTAACTCTTGAGGTTCCGTAACCTAGACCCCCATCTTTCTCCGCAACCAGGGATGCATATACATAGGTAAGTAGGTAGTCTCAAACCTCGGCGTGGCAAGGAAAACAATCACCCACAGCAGCCAAGAGCGAGCCCTGAAGCTTATCACGGCCCTGAACGTTTGAATTGGTGCTTCAGACAGTGGATGGCCCACAGCGGAAGGAGCTGATCCCAGCACTCAGGTCGCCTCGTTTTGTCTCGGCTTCGGCTGTGGTAACTACTCCAAAACATAGTATCGCGAAAATAGTCTCGAGATATAAGAAAAACGAAAAACTTTCATTATACCTGACTCAGTGCCACGGAACTCCTACCTGCACTCGAGTAGCATCAATGGCTTGCCCCTCTATTTCATGGGTCCTCCTCAACATCAACACACCAAAAAGAAGGCCCCATACCATATAGCTACCTACCTAGCTATGTATGCATGCTGTGCCTGGTCTGGAGTAGGGGACCCGTTCGCGAGAGGGGCGAAACACCCAGGGTATTTATGCTTGGCGGAGCTTCAAGACAAGCATGTGGGCGAATAGCCTCGATGCACTGGATCTAATCAATCTCTTCTCTAATCGTCCAAAATTGTCCCTTTTTTTGGTTGAAGTTTTAATTACCTCACCAAACTCAGCTGCACATCTTAAGACCCTTACTATTGTTTTTAAGTTGTAGTGAAAACGGACATTATTTATCTATCATATTTGACTGCCGGGGCGGAGACGTGGGAAAACACCCTTAACGGATAGGCGCTTTTGTTTCCATTTTCAACTTTGTTTGATACCTCAAACCCCCCCAGCATCAAACCTGACTCGTTTCGCGTTTTACCTTATTTTTCTTCTCTTCGAGATATATATATATATATTTCATCTCCTCAACTATCAAGCTCCTCAGTTCCCTCCTTCGCCAGTCGCTGCGAATAAAGCGACACACATCGCGACAATGAGCTCTCCAAACACCCCTTCAAAGCACGGCAGCCATGGTCAGCTACGGCGCCCTTCTTTCCTCTCCAACGATGATAGCCACAATCCATTGGGCACTCGCAGTGGCCATCTCCAGTCCCTGATCCGCAACCGCTCTGCTCAGAGTGTGCACAGCTTGAGCAGCTCCCTTCCTACACACTCTGGCCCCTTCTGGATGGGCCCCGATGACGAGGAAACTGGATTGATCCGTCACGACAACGACGAACTTGGCAGGCTGCTCGCCGACGAGCGCCGCCTTACCCAGCTGCTCCACGGTCCGCAGAACCGCAGCGCAGGGCTAATTGGCAGAAGCAACCCTCGATATCGTTGGGAGCAGTACTGGAAACCTGAGGAGGAGCTCTCTGCCATGCCTAAACCTCTGTAAGTCCGCGGTGCCAATGGAATGCGCCCTTGCCTTGCGCATCTACTAATCAAGCTCAACAGGCGCGAGTACTACGAGAGAACAAACGATCTGATCCAACAATACCTCTACATCGATGCTCTCCTCGACTCGGCCATCCCCCACGACCTACTCAACGAGTACCAGGCAGAGCTCGATTCCTCTGCTTTCCGATCAGTTGACGTGCCAGATACCATCACGGAGGAGACCACCACCACCACCACTGAAACATCTCCCTTCAATGGCTCGACTCCTGCATCTTTCACCCCTGGGTCATATGGCGCCGTGAGCGTTAAGCCCAACAATTCGTCTACCAAGCTCCCTGCCACCCGCACGCCTCAGGATATCTTCCGATCTTCTGAGAACCTTCCTCTTCTCCAACGTCCGGATCACAGCGAGGATGAGGACGAGGAGCCGCCTTCAGTGCCCGCCAGTCAAGGCGACGACAACGGTCCCAAGCCTTTGCTGCCCTGGCTTGAGGATGCCGAGATCGACAGTGACGACCCTATCGTAACATTGGCTATTTGGGTCAACTTTATTGCCAACGGTATTCTCCTCGCTGGAAAGCTCGCTGTCATCGTGTCTGTCCCTTCCATGTCGGTTCTTGCTAGTTTGGTCGATGCTGTGCTGGACTTTCTCAGTACTATTATCGTATGGATAACCACACGTCTCATCTCCTCCAGTCATCATGATCAGTACAGCTATCCTGTCGGTCGTCGCAAGTAAGTTCTAATATTTCTGTCGCATAGACGATATCTTCGCATATGACTGAAAGCTAACGTTTCTGCTAGACTTGAACCTCTTGGTGTACTCGTCTTTTCGATTATTATGATCACGTCCTTTGTTCAGGTCGGACTCGAATGTATTCAGCGCCTAATGGACCCCGAGCACCCAATTCTCGAGCTAGGTATTCCAGCCATTGCAATCATGGTTTCAACCATTGTTATCAAGGGTGCCTGTTGGATCTGGTGCCGGGTCGTCAAGAATTCCAGCGTCAGGGCATTGTAAGTTCAGCTTCATCCATTCTCATAGGCCATGTCTAATTAAGTCACAGGGCTGAAGATGCAAAGACGGATGTTATCTTTAACACTGGCTCTATTTTGTTCCCGATTAGTAAGTTGCCCTGACACACAATGTGAGGTTGAACCCATGCTGACCGTTTCTTCAGTCGGCTTCTACGCACGAATTTGGTGGTTAGATGCTTTTGGTGGTTTGTTTCTCTCCATGGTTGTCATCTTCAACTGGAGCCAGACCTCGGCGCATCACGTCCGGAACCTCTCAGGCTTCTCAGCTCAGCCCGACGAGCGTAACCTGTTGTTGTACCTGACGATGCGCTTTGCCACAGCCATCCGCCAGATCCAGAACTTGCGCGCATATCACGCCGGCGACAAGCTCTTTGTCGAGGTCGATATTGTGCTCTCTGCCGCGACGCCCCTCAAGGACAGTCACGATCTTAGCGAGGTGCTCACATACTTCCTCGAGTCCGTGCCAATCGTTGACAGAGCCTTTGTTCACGTTGACTATACAAGCTACAACGCTCCGACACATATGCTCAAAGGATCTGCCGCGAAACCCAAATGAGGTTGATTCCGGGGGATCAGAGTTAACAGAAAGTTGCCGGGGATCATCTCTCCTGCCTCGAAGTGATAAGAAAATAAGGCCTCAGTTTCCAGAGCCAGTTCAGCTCTCATCTACAAGTGAGCTGCGCATATTTCATGCTCTGCAGTATTAAGCAAGTGTGCGAGAGCTTTGTAGGTTATGCAATGGACACTGAAAGAACTGGCTGTACTGTACGATAGATCTTTATATTATTAAAAGCGAGCTGAGCTAAACTTATTATTACTAAAGAATAAGGATACATTTGCGTATACTACCATCTTTCCTAAGAATTGGAAAGGAATTGGAAAAATCAATATAATCAAGCTATCAGGCCCATCTCTTGCGGATCCTCCTCTTCATGCTCTTCCTTAATAGGGAATACCGTTGGTCAAAAGCTGGAAGTGGTCATATACACTAGTACTGTAGCTCGAGTAGCTGGTCTTGATGAGGTGTTTCATGAAGTTGGCCGCCTCGCGCTCGCTCTTGTCCAGGACAAAACGCTCACGGAAGTGCTTGACACTCTCGGGCTTAAAGCAGTCGAGGCCGCTGTCCATCATGAGCAGGACGATCTGGCTCAGCTTCTCGCAGTACTGGCGACTGGCAAGGAATGCCTTGATGCACAGCTCCTCAAAGGCCTTGAAGCTTTGGTGCTCCATCGAGCCACCCATGACAGCCACCATCTCAGTTGTGAGCTTGAAAGGGGCGCGCTCAAATTTGACACCTCCAGGGGCGATGTCGAAGCAGAAGCCAAAGTCAATGTGCAGGATGTGGCCGGCGTCGTCGATCATGATGTTACCGTTGTGCCGATCCTTGAACTGCAGGAGGTAAGAAATGACCGAGTAAGCAGCCATTGACTTGACAAAGTTGCTGCGGGCGCGCTGGAATCGGAGCGAGTTCTCGTTGCCGTACTTGGAGATGAAGTAGTCGTAAAGGCCGTTGACAGCCTCACGACCAAGCATATCTCGCGAGATCGAGTTGGGAAGCACGTCAATGACACCGCAACCGGGAGCTGTAGCTGTGACTCGGTAAGGGAAAACATAGACGTCTAGGCCAACATCGTGGAAGATGCCTCGGAACGCCGCGATCATCTGCAACGCCAGGACATCCTGTCGACAATCGTCACCGACCTTGAAAATAGCTGACTGCCAGACCTCAACAGTCCTCTCAGGGGTTCCGTGGCCCTCTCCGTCATTCTCCTCCATCATCTCATCAACTTCAGAGACTCCGCCCTTGTTCTTTTGGATACGGAACGTGGCCATGTATGGCGCTTTAGCGTGACTTTGCAGAGCCTTACCGGACTTGCGATCAATACCAATGACAACACCATCGGGGTTACTGGGTAGGTAGACGCCGACCTCAACCTTGATCTTGCGCAACTCTTCCTCGATCTTCTGCGTCTTCTCCGGCTTGGACAACTTGATGTATGGCTTAAGCTTGCCAGAGATGTCAGTCACCTCATCGAAGAAGGCAAATTCTCTCTCGAAGAAGACACGATCCTCAGTCGCAAACTCGTCAATCATCTGAGCCATGACGGTATCAAGAGTTGGCTTAATTTCATCGGGAACTTGAGCATCATCGTCCTTGTACGAGTTGGCCTTCATGTTCCAAATAATCTGATGAGCAAACAGCTGAGAGAACTGAGCCGTTTCCAGGATGTACCGTTTCACATATCCAAGGCTATCGTAGCGGAGGGACTGCACGATTTGGGGAACATAGAAAAAGGTCACATCGACGGAGTGACTCTCCAGCGCACGCATGGCATACTGGATTACGAAAGGGTGGTCCTGGTACGCTGGGAGGAACATAGTAACTGCTGTCACGGGGTTCACAGGCTCCCAGTACAGCAAATACTGTCGAACATTAGCACTGTATAAGTTTGGTCAGTACTTGAGACATACCTTGAGTTGTTGCGCGCCAACATCATCGGGAAGAGACCCTCCAAAGATCAAATGCAGAGCTTCAGGCTCGAAAATGGCCTTTTCAGGCATGGTAAGGAGCAGGAACCTGATGTCGCGCTGCAGACGAGGGAAGGGAAATCGTGCCGCTAGCTCAATCGCAATAGCAGGATCCTGCCACCAAGCTGTGCGTATAAGCGGTAGAAGGGCAGCTTCAGTTGGTGCTTTACCAGCCAACTGAGCCAGAGCTTGGTTGCTGGCATTATTGAGTGGGTTGACCCAGACAACCAGACGGCATTGCTCGTGTCTAAGTAGAAGGTCAAGCAGCTGCTCCTTTGACTGCAGGGACTTTACGTTGCCAACAGTGTGGGCGCCGATGAAAGAGACCTGCTGCAGGGCTGCTAGAACATCAGAGATGAGACGAATCTCGGTCTTCATCTGTAAAAGGTTGCTTCCGAATGACCATTTGGGGCATGACTTGAACCAAGACAGGCCGGCTGTGAGAATTCTCTCCTTGAGCCTCCACTGTGATGCAGGTTTCAAGGTGGTGCTGGAACGCAAGACACGGAGACCGAACATAATAATCTGGAATCGGATCTCTCTAGCCATAGGATGAGTTGCACATTGCTTCATCGCCTCGAGGGTAAGGTCGAGCATGCGGAGGAACACCTTCTGAATATCAGGGCTGCCGAGTCTGGTAGCGTTATAGTGACTAGCAAAGAACTGGAGCAGCCGGGTATGGGGAGCAAGAATATCATGCACCAGTTGCTTTTTCTTAGCCAAAGCTTCCAGCTCGCTGGGTGCGAATTCCTCCTTCAAGAAGAATGGGTCAATATGATTCAAGGTTGGGCTGAAAAGGCCAACTTTTCGGGTAAGAGTAAACTCCCATTGCTGAGCAATTTCGTTCAACAGCCTCGACTCCTGCCTTGGGTTCTCATTTATCACACCAAGCCACAGAGAAACACCAAGATTGATTGACTGCTTAGTAAAAAGAGCGAACGGGATGCTCACGAGATGATGGGCAACAGCAGCTTCATCTTTGTTTGTACGGCAAAGAAGGGCAGCTGCCCTGCGGAGAATGTCTCGAACCTCAGTGATAGAGGTGCTCTTCTTGCTTAGAATTCGAGCCTCAATATGAGCTAACGCAGTAGTGGCGTTGGCGCTCTCCTTTATGGAGGACTGCACGAATGACATACGTCGGTTATGGTTCATAAAACTCATAATTTCTGTTCCACGGTCCGGGAGCGTCTCCCCATAGCGATATTCTTGGCGAGTTGTGTACTGCGCGATAAAAGCAGATGCCGTGTTGACGCTCGAGTTACCAATCTTGTCCATGGATTGAAGGCGGTTATCTGTTGAGGGAATAATCGATCCCATCTCGAGAGCGAACGATCTTCCCAGAGAGACATGACCGTAGGCTCCCTCATCACTGAACTCAGAAAGATAAGTCTGCAAAATACCCTTCACGTCCAGGGGGGAGACATTGATGGCAGCGTTGACCCATACTCTGGCCTTGCGGTTGAGGATATCCATGGTCCATCGTCTGAAGTCGTAGTCGTCTGAAAGTTGCACAGTCACTCCGCCAAGTTCGGATGTGAAAGTAGACCGAGGAGTGTAGACATCTGTCTCTGCTTCCAAGCAGCTAGACCACATCAAAGAAAGCAGCTCTATCAACGCAAATAGTGATGACCGATAAGAGATGACCGAGGGGATCTCGCGAAGCATGCGGTCTGCGCAAACAAATGCAGCCTGCTGAACTCGCTCGATACGATGACAGCAACCGCAGAAGATAGTAGCGAGCTGTTCAGCAGCGTAATGGGCTGAAAAGGTTGGCTCTGTACCGCTTTGCGTCTTGTGAATATATTTGTCCATGACGGCAGCGGCAACACCCTCCATGGCGCTGCTGACTTCACTCTTAGACATGCTTGGCTCCAAGAAGTAGGACAAGACCTTGGTGCAATCACCTGAGTCGGCTCGAAGGATTTCCATAAGGTAAGCAGATTGGAGGAAGATTACCTTGCGGTAGCTAAGGCTCCTAATGTCATTTGCCTTAGTCGGCACAAGATCACTCAGGAGCTTCTTCTGCAAAGATTCTCTGTCGCCGCTCATACCTCGTTGCAGAACGGTATTGAGTTCAATGTCACTCTCAATCTGCTCTCCTCGCTGCTCAGCCACCAGGGGTGGAGAGTGTATAGCAATCATGCGCAACTCCCTCATGTACTGCTTGCCACGATCCGTGTTGGTGGTGAAGCCGTGCACTACGATATTGAACCAAGCGTCCCTGAGAAGAGAATATGTCTCATCGTCAGTAATGGGCTCAGAAGCAAAATCGTTACTGGACATGAAGACCGCCAATGGATGCAGAAGCTCGGCGATCTCGTTGGCAGCCATTTGCACATCTGACTCCTTAGTATGACCAGAAGAGTGAACATCACCAAGCCCAATGATGTTATCAAGCAGGTGCTCAAAGTAGATATCGAACAACTGCGAATCACGTCGAAGGTTGGCAGATATGAAGGTACGGGCGTTTCTCACCTAGTCAAGTAAGCAATTGTTAAGATAGACAGACGATAGTGGATTGACTTACGGCGTCAAGCAAAAACAGCTGGTTCTCAATGACTCCAGTATGGCACAGTTTGCTAAATAACTTGAGTAAAGATCGAAACTCCAGCTGACCGCCCTCAAGAGCCAGAGCTGCTGCTCCGCTAATGATTCGAGCATCTACGCCCGTATTAACCTTTTCAAGCTTCTGTTGGAGCATGGACTGGGCCAGTGCAGTGATCTTCTCATCCTTGAAAACGGCAGCAATTCCACAAATTGTTTGCACAACATTGCCAGAGACGATTGCAGTCTCTTCCTCTCCATACATCTGGAGAGATATGGAGCTCCCTATAGACCGACGGTTGGGGTAGATTGGATCGAGCGCTGTATCGCTTACTGACCCATCAATCTGACCGTTTCCAAACGCCTGATCCGAACCAGGGCTAAGAACGTTACCCAGGGTGTAGAGTGTGCCGATGACGGCATCCTTAGAGAGCATCTTGAGGGCATAAGCCAGGCTGTTGGAGGCGATGGTGACGATATCTTTCTGGGGCGCATCTTGCACGATGAATCGAGGCAGAATACGGCTGACATTGGAAGAGAAAGACGGCGAGATCTGGCAGATGAGAGCCAAGCATTTCAACGTAACCGAAGCAAGGGTTGGGTCAGCCATCTGAACAGAGTCATCCAGGGTTTCCTGAAGCCAGTTCATAAGGATTTCCGCCTCAGCAGCATCTTCGTTGAGCAAGGCACAATTCAAGTAGGAGATAAGAGCCGCGGCCTTTACAGCATATGCGAGACTCTGCTGGTCAGGCGATCCCATGCGAATGAAGTCGGCACCACCTTCGATATACTGGATCTCTTCAATAGCCAATGTCGCGTAGTCCTCGACGGTTTTAAAATCACCCTCGTGTGCAGAGGAAGCGATGTTGCGCAAATCCTCACCCTGGGCGATATAGATATCCAGCACATGCGACTGTCTCAGAGAGCGAGGGTCTTTCACCATTAACGAAGTGCTGGCCACAATGAAACAGGCAAAGCTTCGGTGCAGAAGCATAGCTCCAAGAGGTCGTCCAGACGAGGCATAGTGGCGCAAATACCTCTTCCACTCTTTAATCTCGCGGTCCTGGCTATGACAGTTGCGGATAGTGGATAGTGCTGTTTCAACCGCGATGAGAAACGGTTCGGAAAGTAGCTCCCTGATCTTCTTGATCAGAGCCAATCGACCACCGGCTCTCCAGAAATCGGCCTGAGCAGCGGCAGCATCGAGGAATCCAAGAAGGGCCACGGCAATTGTCACAGTTCGAACCGCGTCCTCCAAGTGCGGATTCTCGGGGTCTCCCGCCTGAGGAGAGACGATACTCTCAGTAGCTCTTCTACAAGAGTTCACAAAGGCCCAGATCTTATCAGTAACATTCTCCTGAAGCTCGTCGTAGTTGATGCCAAGAGACAGCAGAGCCCCCGTCACATGAAAGGCCAAGGATTCGGAAGGAGACGGATCGATCTTGCGAAAGAAGGGCGACGGAACAAAGATTTGTATATGTGCTTCGAGAATATACGGGAAAAGCTGGTACGAAAGTCTCTGGGCGCTCTGGTTCGACTTTATTTTTGGGGCCGTTTTACACAATGCTATCAAGACCTCGAATTCGCGAATGGACTGCCATTGTCAATGTTCTGCTACAATATCCTCAGAATCCTTAGTAACCTACCATAGGCACTCGGCCCAAAGAGTTCTTGTTCTGATAGCCATTGACGTAGTCCTTGCTCTTCGCGCCGGCGTGGCATGCCCTGCACAGTCGGTCGAGGTCGGATCGGTCGAATGATGTCGTGGAGCTAGTTGCGGATAGCGAAGCTATCTTCTGCAGCGCTTTAGAGCGAATGTCGCCTGTCATGATTGATGCGCAGGCGATACAGCCGCTTTGAAGCACGACAGATTAAATAACAAAACTCCGAAAGAGTAATGTCAACAAATTTGTGTCTTGGATGCGACTTTCGAATTGCATTGGGTTGTTAGGTGAACTTAGGAGGTGAACCCCTGTCGGGCTTTGGCTTAGTCATCGAAGCTACCCCAGCTCTGCAGGTTAGGTGGGCAAGGCTGCAAGCTTGACGCGTGCGTCTTAACCTCAGCTCTATCGTCAGTGACAAGGCAATATCAAGGTCAACATCATCAACCAGCGAATCCGATCACCATCGCCTCCGTATATCACCAAAACTCCTTTCACTTAGAGCGATACATATTTACATCACATAACCCGCAATCATGGCTGCCATGTTCAGCCAGAACCCTTTGATGAACGGGCCCAACTACTCGTTCTCTGATGCTCCCAAGACCAACCACGGCGAGTTTCGAGAACACCGATTTAACCCGTGAGCCACCTCTTTCGGCCATTCCCAAAGCTCATGACTGACAAAATCAAGATACACCGACAATGGTGGCTCAACTCTCGCCATCGCTGGCGCCGACTTCACTATTATGGCCGGTGACACCCGCCACACCAGCGGATACAGCATCAACTCTCGTATGTCCCCGAAGGTTTTCCGAATCGGAGGAACCACTGCCTCCCAGGAGGATGCCACACTAGTTCTATCCGTTGTTGGCTTCGCTGCAGATGGCGAGGCCCTCCGCGATCACCTCGACACCATCTGCAAGATCTACCGTTACCGCCACGGCAAGCCTATGTCCGTCAACGCCTGCGCCAAGCGCCTCTCCACAGTCCTCTACGGGAAGCGATTCTTCCCTTACTACTCGCATGCGATGCTCGGCGGTCTGGACGAGGAGGGCAAGGGTGCCGTGTACTCTTACGACCCTGTGGGAAGTTATGAGCGGGAGCAGTGCCGAGCAGGTGGTGCCGCGGGCAGTCTGATCATGCCCTTCCTCGACAACCAGGTCAACTTCAAGAACCAGTACATTCCCGGAAGTGGGGAGGGCCACGAGCTCAAGGAGCGTGAGCGACGTCCTTTGACACGAACAGAGGTCGAGACCGTCGTCAAGGATGCCTTCGATGGTGCGGTTGAGCGTCACATTGAGGTTGGTGATAACCTTCAAATGCTCATCATCACTGCGGATGGTATTGAAGAATCATTCTTGTCCCTGAAGAAGGATTAAACGGTGTTGTTAAAGGGGAATGTACAACAGGGTTTACTTAGACGCCACGAAATCAATGAGCCTTCTTTACAATTACCTATAGGATTGTGTTGACGTTACGGTAAAATACGATCATGAAGAGATGCCAGGTAGCCTTTGACGGTGAGAAACCAACACAGTGTCTTCAATTGTGTAGA
Organism: Fusarium tricinctum; assembly: GCA_020744515.1. NCBI lineage: Eukaryota > Fungi > Ascomycota > Sordariomycetes > Hypocreales > Nectriaceae > Fusarium > Fusarium tricinctum. The sequence goes on along the minus strand of JAGPXF010000002.1, from coordinate 4,067,032 downwards.
CAGGTAGTTGAATTAGGAAGTGCCAGGGGTTAGGAGCATCCCTGACTATGATAATATGAGAGTAATCACGTTTCCATGCCAAGGCCGGACAACTATGTGATATCTCTCCACCAGTGACTATCAGCACGGCTCTATAGCTGGTGCACTGTCAAAGGTATCGTTGTTGATCGAATACCGGTGAGGATTGAGAATACTTGAGTCACTTCTGTAACTGACCTTCGTGATTGCGATGTCAACCGTCAGGGTCTGCCGTCTGTGAAGTTGGCTTTCTAATATCTAGTCTAATAACGGCCGAACATCAAAAACCGTAACTCCAGGTGAGACCATTAGCTCATCCTGACTGCACTAGTAGCGCTCAGAATCGGCTGAACTGCCACGAGAAGTCGACTTTCACTAGCAGCATACGGAGTACTTCAACAGTTAGTTATTCAAGACCTGAATCGCTGTGGAACCTAACTTAGCTAGTTGGTCAAACGATGGTCGAGGGTGTCTCAACCACGTACCCTGAACAAGTCAATATGTTGATGACAGGTACTCAGTAGAACACCATTGATCCATAGCCCAGGCAAGACCCATGTCGAGCTGAACTCAGCCTTATCAAACACAAGAGACATTTGAAGATTAGACCACGGATAGAAGCACATCCGACTGATTGAAACAGCACCTAACTTCCAAGAGCGCGTCTAGACTCTTCTGGAGCGCCTCCATGACACCACAAGCGCGGCAAATGGCAACACCGTTGGCCCGTTAAGGTTGAGCGCTTGTTGTTTATCGAACTGTTAGCCTTTGGATCATGACTTGATCCACTCACATATGATCATCCATGGAATCATGGATGATGGTGCTGATATCCAGACTAATGCCCGCAGTTTGCACCAGAATCGTGTTAGGTGCACCGCAAGACTCATTTGCTCTTAGGTTACTAGTTAGCGTGCAAACCACCCCATATCGTTGGAGGCAAGTTATGGGAAGTTCCGGTGATCCGGTATTATTGATTCTCCCTGCTTGGGTACCGCAAGCTTCGCAGTCCTGACAAGCCCACAACGGCTGCCTGCTTTGTCCCCAGTATTCAACTTAACATGCATTTTTTAACTAAGCCGCAATTTGCCCATAGCTCCGGTATGGGAGCAAGGCATGATTAGCATACCGATCCTAGGCTCTTCCTGGTCCAGTGGCTGATCAAACGGCTTCATGGCGATCCGGACTGGGACTCAACTGTTCCACCAAGCGCCTATACCGAGATCCATCGAAATATGTCGGCTAGGCGTTGCTCCGATGCAGGACAATGGGGTAATGCAGACGGGAAATATCCCATTGCAACTCCCGAAATACTCGGTTAACATCGTCTGGCTACTTCGTATCCTCGCTAACACAGCGGCGCCATGGCGTTCAGGATAGCACAGAATGCGAACCAAACTCGAAGTGACAATGGGCACACACTGCCGTTAGCTAGTCACCATAATCACTCCCACCCCACGACTCTGAAATCCTTGAGCTTGTACGTCTTTCAAGGCACTGTTCTGTATTCTGAGAGGTCGCCCTTTCAGCTGCTCAAGGGTCAAAATCCTTGCTTTGGACTGGTATTGGTGCACAAAAATGAGCTTAAGATATGCTGGCCCATGTATCATGCAGCAACTATCACACTCACTTGGGTTAAGATTTGCCGGTGTGCATGTGGACAACCACACAACGATCTGTATGTGGGCAGTGATGCCCTAAATGCTTGCTTCGCTCGTCTCCTTTTGAACTGGAGCAGGCCCTCACATCTGGATGAGCCAAGGCCACGGGTTTCCCGACTGTACCATAAGCAACAGCACTGATTATGGGTGGATTCTTGACGGGAAACAAGTCATGGCGGCCAACAAATAGCCATTCGCCGGGCTGTTACTCATACAGCTCCTGTCCTCGTCGAATGTAGAAATTCCATTCAACAGTCATTGCCTTAATTCAGTCAAAATCATATCAAGAATCAGGAAGCATAGCCGTGAGCCTACTTGGGATAGCGACAGACTAATGCCCGCAAGATATTTCTTTGCCACTGAGAGTGCATGTAGCGTTGACTGTAATAAAGCATGACTGTACCACTCTCAGCAATGGTATTTCTGAAAAGGATGCAGATGAATCAACAGCAATGCCTGACCGGCATGCCATGCATGCATGTCGTTGGCTAGACGCTAAAATGAGTGAATGCAGTGTGGCTGCACGATGTATGCCCTCTTGGCCCTGAGCTTTATTGTTTAAAGGACAATGTCCATAGATAGCATAGCCACTCATGCACTCATGTGTTATTCCCGTGCCCAGCCCGAGATTGTTTAAGTTTTTCTTGGTTTAGCCATTATCATGACACGGCTTTTCCCTACTAGGTAGTTTTCGAATTCTTCAGAACCAGGATATCGGAACTTGCCGTTATTCAGATGACGAGAATAGCTCATGATCAATCGGCACAAGGAACTCTTCCAGACTCTACACTAAAGTGCTTATGTAGAAATAATCGTCGAACTGAGATCATCAGTATTTACCGGGGCATTTCGGCATTCGTGTTCTCAGTTTTGGTGTCGGCAGATGCTTTTCAGTTACGTTTGGGGGAGTTACAGTGCTCTAACCAAAATGGAACCGGAGCGACTCCAATGCTGACGACTCGTACAACCGATACCAGTCAACCGACGTTTGCCACCGTCAATTGACGGCACGGTAATGAGGCATGTGATGAAAGGTGAAAACCCAACCGTTCTTGAACAGGGCTGAAAACGGAGAGAGAGACCCAAATGGCTATTCTAAATTCAGGCATAGGGCAGCACAATATCTTTCGCCACATAAAAGGAGCTGCCGCGTTGCTTGACAATTGTTGGCTGGAATAGCTGAAGCTTGGAATTATGACGGGGCCCGCTGTCATAGTTGAGGACTAGTACATGAACTGTTCTGACAAGCTCGTTGAGGCAGGGACTTCGGACCACCAAGCCTCAAGCCTCAAGCCTCAAACTAAGAGTAACTGCTAGACTGCGACTTACATATCGGCACAGAACTTGAAGAACGGCGATCATTGTTGATAGTCGTTTCACAAGCCACAACCACAATGACCCTTGTTACGGAGCTCCCGACTTAGGTCAGGACGTCAGGGTAGCCAATTGCTGACTTTGGTCATGCTATCGGCGAATAATGCCTGTAATGTGCTATAAGTAGTTGTAGGGCAGGAAAACGCAGCGTTGTCGTCATATCGTCATATCGTCATAGCGCCATTGCTCTTTGTGCAACAAACGGAAGACTGGTATGGTGGTTTCTGAAACGGTGAAGATCGGCCAAAAAGGTTCTGGACCCTTGTTGACAGGCGGGTGGCGAAATAGGGAAACAAGCAGGGCAATGGCCGCACTCTACCTCTACATACCTGAAGGCCCAGTGTCTGAAATTCGGGGCCATGATTGTGCCACAATCTTTCGACCTTCCATATTTATTTCTGGTGCCAATCTCCGCCGTAGTCTTGTCGCATGTAGGTGACCAACTTTTGGCTCACCATGGACAATAGCTTATACTCCAGAAAGTTGCACAAATCCATTCCCGGGTATTTTTGTTAAGAACTGATTGGGGCCTTCTATCCGTCAACTCTATTCAGATTGGCCCTACGTTGGACCGGTGGCGTCCAATGACACTTTCCAGGGCCGCCTAAGGGACAGGCTGACAGCTGGTAACAGGGCGCGCACATGTCGTTAGTCCAAATAGGCCGTCATACGGCCTGGAATCCGGATTAGTGGCCGAAGAACGCCATTGCTGGACGAACCAGGAATAATTCTTTTGGCTGCCACTATGGTTTAGTTGCAAAATCGAGGCTATAGGGAGACTCACTGATAACTTTCTTCTTAAGCTCTGTGTTGTGACAGACTAGCAGTCGTCAGGTTGGCTGTTCTCGAGTCAGTCGGGATGGCAGGATCGCAAATGTACGTGGTAGAGAAATCCCATGGTCGATCATCCAGGTCAGGGATTGCCTCGATTACCTGAACGGTCGACAGACAATCTCAACAAAAGCCACAGAATTGCCCAAGTCGTCAGAAGAATACCATCACCTCCAATAAAACGCTAGTGTCACGGGAGGCTTATGACCCCGGCGCACTAACTGTGAAAGGTTGGTGCGTAATGGAGAATTATTAAACAGTATAGATCGACATTCTGAAAAGACTGACGATATCCGTACATGCGCTGATACTGTTTGTCAGTTCATTCGAGAGCTCATGGTGACAGGGGTCATACCCAGAAAGGCCGCTAATCGCGACTGTGCTTGGAATAGCGGGACAGTGACGTCGCGAGACTGATGATATTAGTGTTTCTTGACCTTGACGATGCCGCATTTATTGAACCGCAGCAGACATATGGAGGCAGCTACTCACAGCATTCAATGATTTCTGGTGTTCAGGACCTTCATTCAAATTATGAGCAACGGATACCGGAGCCTGGCAATTCGGTACGGGGATTGATAAGCCGTTACTCAATCGATGCGGACCTGGAACCTACCCTTAGTCCCGGGAGCATGGACCGGGCTGGACCCTCTAGGGTGGTTTAAAACTCCGGAAGATGGTCCAAACCTCGGATTGTGGGATTGGAAGCAGACCAGTAAAGGAGCGCCGGAGCTCGCCCGACAGGAGCGCCACATGAACATGGTTTGTTAAATTATCCGCCGTGTCGCCGTGTCGCATGGTGGTGGAAGCAATGGTTAATTAAACCCCACGTCGAAATGCGTATGCCGGCTTTGTTACTAATCGAGTTGAACTTGCCGTGAATTGACTTTCATAGGTAGACGTAACTATAGTTAATATTGCTGGCAAAGCCACCGGCGGGTCTGTCGCGCGTATGTCGATCAGATCTCACACCTCCACCCTACCGCCTCGGCTATTCCCTGTATTGTTGATCCCGGTTTACTGCAGGCTCGCAAATGTATAGAGCTGTTGTCTGAGAAATTGGGTGGCAATAGCTTCGTACGTGTCGCTGAATCGTGGGCGGCTATTGCTTCTTCTTGCAGGTGATTGGCGCAACTATACCAGTTGGACAGTACTTGGCAATGCCATCTGTTCAGGTATGGATGTAATGTGATGTTCGTGTCATGTACGAGGGTCCCTCTTCTCGTGAAGTCTTGATAGATACCTAGGTGAGTAATAACCTCAGAATTCTAATGCGTGGAGAGTTTTCCTTCTCTTGCGTATACCGAATTGATCGTGGCAGTAATTAGCTGCTCCTACCTTTACCGTAAACTGCGTAACACCTTAATTTACTAGACGGAGTTAAAAATCTGGGGCAGGAAAGGCCGTGAGCTCGAAAACAGACGAAGAATCATGGAATGGTGGCGAAACGGTTCCTTCCTCTGCGGGACGGGGAGTTTTACGTTCCCATCTTGCCAATTCTAGACGGTCAGACGGTCCAACACGTCCAACACGTCCAACACTTCTCTTGCCAACGTCAGGCCCGTTTTATGTTTCATTACGTTTCAAGCCACCAGCATCATTGACAATGAGACAACCCATCCCACACTGCGCAGCATGCACATGTTTTTAGTGCCGCCGTGTCTTGGAACCCAATTGTAATTTGTGCATCACTGATTGATTACCTGGTGTAAGTCAAAGCCAAGTCCAGTCCAGTCCGGTCCAGCTCACGCACGAACCAACTGCAGTAGCAGCATGAACCTGTGCCACACACGCGCACACACTCTTCACGAGACCCTCAACCGTCAAAGACTTTAGATTGTGTTGTCCAGTGGAACCCACTTACATCCATAACCAGGGACCATTCATTCATTGCCTTGATGGACGAGATGCCGGGTTCAACTCGCAAAATTCGACTTCAGGCGAGCCGTGCTCCACAGGAGCAACAAATTTAGAAGTCCACCATGCAGTCTACCATGCTATGCGCCGCATATCACATCAGGTCTTGGCGCCGAAACTCTGCCAATGTTCACTCCACGGTTGCAGTAACCCCACTGCGTTGAGGGTTTCTACCTTTCGCTATCGAAACGCCCCGTCCCCTGTCAGCCAAGCCAGGTTGGGTTCTGCTGTGGCTGTTGCTCTTGGACCCTGTTTCCCTGCTGCCGGCGCCGTTTCTCGGCTCGCGGTCCTGCCTCCAATCACATTTCTCCGTGTCCCTTTGACTACGTGCTCATTGCGAATCTGTGGCACTCGGTACCTGAATGTTCATCAAAATGGTGGACAGACGAACGGTGGCGGCAGTGGGCAACTCTTTATTGAAACCTCAGCCACCGCCATATGACGGGGCTGCTGTCTTGCACAACTTACACACAACTCTGGAGCATCTGCAGCCGAACAGGGGACTCTGCCAATCTATCTCAAGATTTATGAATAGAATGATCTATCTCAGGCTCTTTCAGCATTGGTCTCGCTTAATCCCAAGTTTACCTGTTGCCAGCAATTGCTTCACGACAAGACCCGTTGCTTGTGGCTTGATGGTATTATTGCCGTGCCTGTCTGCCATTGACTCTCTCGGTCCTTTGCCATTTCGCCATCATTTCTGCCTTTACCTTTTCTTGTCCAGGCTCTCCCACCCTCTCCACCAATTCCTCCACTCACTCCTCCACCTGTACCGCCCTAGCAGATTCCCATTTCTAAACTCTACCAACTTTGGAGATCGCCCATCATATTTCCCATCTGTCATCGAATCTGTGGCTCACGCCCCCCATGAATCTATCATACTAGCACCCTTCATCTGGCCTCTTTTTGCCCATCTGTTCCTCCTATCCCTGCATATTCCCCTACTTTTACCTTCCAAGCCGTTCATTGAGCCCTAGCTTCGGAAGCTTGGACTGTTGGCCACTCGCTATCTCCGCTGTTAAAGCCTCTGCTGCTTAATCGTGCACTGAGTTTCGCCCCTCGCCCCCCCAAAAGCTTCTGAGGCCTCGAAATCCTTCAGAGACCGTTTCTCTTTTGAATGAATGTGAGGCTTGGTGAACTGTCTTTGTCAGTTTGCACTTCTGAACATCTTCAATTGCTGTGTTCACTAGCATATGCTTCTACTGGCAACTGGTGTAGTCCGAGGCAATTCGGGTTTCCTCATACACACCTCGACCAATTCCTTGTACCTCTCGATATCTCTACATCTGTGGGATTTTATTCACTTTTCCCGGTATAAGTGCCTGTCAACCAAGCCCAACTTCGTGGCTGACCGCCGACTTGGAAAGCGGATTTGCTGTACCTCAACACTTCCCCTTCTTCACTCTGGCCACTGGTCCCTGAACTAAGACCTTATCCCTGTTACGCCAAAAGAAAACATATCCAAGCCCCATTTTCGATATTTTTATCGTTTCGACCCTTTCTCCTTCCGAACACTTGGCATTAGGCTCAAAGGTGTTCAACAACGTCGCTAGTTTCCCCGTGGGGACAGCAAGACACACGCCTCTCTTCGAACATCTTCGGGAACTGTCGTCAATACTAACACCACTTTGTTTCCTCTAGTATAGAAACAGACGACTTACACAAAAGGCGAGCTCCCAATTCAAACTCACCTCTTGAACAAGAGTCTTGGGCCCCTATCCCATATCCCCCACCCCATTGAGCGGCATTGTCGGCTCTAGCACACATTCTTGGCCACAAAATTGCTCGATATCCCCCCTCACTATTCGGTCTTTCATATCAACCAGTCACAGGCGCCAAAAGAGGGCTAGGCAATTGCTTGTCTGAAAACAAAGCCCTGTTCACTAGTGGCTTCGGCACCGTTAGGAAGTCTACAGGCATTCGTCGTGAAGCATTTCAACGGCCACAGCGGGTTTCAGGATTTAGTTACTTACGCTTGGTCCTTCTCTCGTTTTGGACTCTATAATCAAGGTATTTCACTATCCTTCTGGTGGAGTTGACTGTTTGGATTATTGTTTCTTAAATGTTTGAGTTGCTAATCAGACTCGAATCAACTGCAGCCCACATTGTTATCGCGGCTAGGACAATACTCACGAGGCAAATCAAATGGGAGATATTGCCAGCACCCCAGTTTCGGGCGTGGGAACACTTGGGCAGGATACTGCAAAGGCTATCAATATAGTGACATCTGGCGGCCCTGTGCAGTCTCAGTACGAGCCTAGGACTACTCCCGATCCCGAGTTGTCTGCTCATTCCCAGCAGCACCCAGCTGTCTCCCAGTACGCCTTTGCAACACAGTTCGATATGTCTCAACCGCCTTCAGGCCCGCGACCGGGTCCTTACAATATGGCACCCATGGCCAACGCTCTCCCGCCAACGGGCTTCCGACCTGGACAATATCACCAATCGACTCAGCAACGTATGAACCCTGCAAGCTCGCCGCCAATGATGCAGCATATGTCACAGTTTTCTGGCCATCCAGGAGTTCCGGTTGCGGGTCAGGGTTACTACTTACCACCACAGGTGGCACCATACTACGGGAATCAGATGCCCCAAGCTCAAGCAGCAACAGCGATGGCCCAGAGACAGAACATGGCATATTATCCCAACCAGATGATTATGGGCTCTCATCAATCGGCTTACTATTATCCTCCTGGCCCTCAATATCAACCTTCACCACACCCAGTACCAAATGGCATGGTGAACGGACATTATCCTGGTGCACCTCCTACAACACACGATCCAAGAAACATGCCACAGCCGGCAGAATTTGTTGGAGTACATCAGCAGCCGTTCAAACAGGGCCAAGGTAGGAACGGGAAGCAATCCCCCAACAAAAGTGAGCTAAAGAAAAAATCAGATGGGTCAGAGAGGCGACAAAGTGCAGTTCGAGGCCCGCCAAGGAAGCCGCGACAGAGTGGTAAGATTATTTACCTCGATGACTGTCAACAACGGCTAACCATACTCTTCAGGACATGCAATCTGGATTGGTAATCTTCCTCCGCAAACCGACCTTATGAATCTTGTTCATCATGTATGCAAGGAAACTCTGGGTCTGGAATCACTCTTTCTTATCTCCAAGAGCAACTGCGCATTTGCCAACTTCAAGGACGAAGAAACTTGCAGCGCAGCACAGCAGAAGCTACATGATTCGAAATTTCAATCAGTTCGCCTTGTGAGCCGGCTACGTAAAAGCACAGTTGAGGGTGCTGCTGGTGTAACGGCTCCAACAGGTCCCTCAGTGACTGCAGCATCAGCGAAGTCGGAACAAGTGCTAGATACAACGCCTGTACAGAGCGGGGTTACTAGCCCAACGACCGAACCGGCGGGGGCTCCCAAGTCTGGTGTTGCCGACGAGATGCCACCACAGAAAGACAAGTTCTTTATTCTTAAGAGTCTCACGGTTGAAGACCTGGAACTAAGTGTGAGCACGGGCATCTGGGCGACTCAATCTCATAACGAGGATGCTTTGAACAATGCGTTTAAGGTGTGTAGCCATCTCGAAACTTGAGCCCATATAGTGACTAACACGCCCACCTAGGTTGCTGACAGCGTCTACTTGGTCTTTTCAGCCAATAAATCAGGCGAATACTACGGCTATGCTAGAATGGTATCGCAAATCAACGAAGACCCCTCGGCGGCCATCGAATTTGCGCCAACAGCCCAAGCAACAAATGACCTCGATCTCCCGAAAGCCATACCGACCGAAGCGACTGAACAAGCTCCCAAGGGACGTATCATTGACGATTCCGCAAGGGGTACAATTTTCTGGGAGGCTGATCGAGGTGATTTGGAGGTGTTGTCGGATGCAGAGAGCGACGTGTCGAGTGTCAAGAGTAACGCAGGGGAAGAAGGGGAGCCTACTAAGACGTGGGGGAAGCCTTTCAAGCTGGAGTGGCTGTCGACAAGCCGGCTGCCGTTCTATCGCACAAGAGGGCTGCGCAATCCGTGGAACTCGAACCGCGAGGTAAAAATCGCACGAGACGGTACGGAGCTTGAACCTTCAGTTGGTCGAAGACTTATTGGACTCTTCAATCGCGTGCAGAGTCCAGATGTGGTTCATCCTAGTGTGCGGGTCCCCCCCATGGTCATGATGCAAGGTTTCGCACCAATGCGGCCATACGGACAATGAGAGGCGAAGGGGATTTGAGACAGGTTCTCGAAACGGTACTCCTGGTATTGAAGTATCGCAGTGCCCTCGAAGGTGCACTTATCGAATCGATAATTCAAAAGATACGAGAACACGGTTTGGGATCTATGCTGGACATAGTTGGCATATTCAGCACGAGTATGGGTCATGGAGGATGGTTGTAAATGTAACTATACTTCAGTTTTATGTCCATGGGAATAATTGATCAAATCTCCGACAGTTTTACAGGGTCGAAGGTGATATGGTTTGTCATTGACATTTTGGTATCACAGCTACGGGATTCAGGTGAGTTGGCAAACTAGCCGCAGATGCCAGAACAATGGCTGCTTGCCTCAGATCATCAGGTACCAAGTGGCAACGGAAAGTCAGAATGGCCAGCGTTACCGCCAACTCCCGCCAACGGGCCGTAATGCCACGCCCGAATTATCTCGGCCATGTGTTTCTCGTGGACTGCATGAAAGGTACATAACAAGGCTAATGGCGGATATTAATGAACTGAGGTTGGAAGCATTGTGGCGACGCTGTGGCTGAACTATCAAGCTCCATCATCTGGGGGTGTCAATCTAAAGAGCAGCTACAGCGGGGGTGGGAAGCTGGTTACCATACGTTAGTCATTGCAGAGTGCAGACCCTTAATGACCACTAGCGCCAACATGCATGGATGAGGGAGACTTGACAGGTCGATTTCAGCCACTGACTTTTCGTCTTTGGGCTGAAGCTTCGGAGACCTGGTTGCCCTGAAGGAAACACCCATGGCGTAACTAATGCCTAAAATCTTAGGTATCAACCTACTCGCGCGCGTGCGCGTTCTTGGTTTGGCGGGTGGTCTGACTTGCACTAGCCCCCGGTCATCATTTTTTGCGGGTGCCCGGGCGTGCAACATCGTCATGGACTACGTCATGGTCTAGACCCTGCTGATCTTACGGGCGAGACCCTCGACCCTCGAGTTCTCGATTCTCTCAATGTGGGGGCTTGGCATTCGATGTGCGACGTAGCATGTGCAGTACATAGTGCGGTGTGATGGTGATGGCATGCATTGGTTCCCAACGATACCTTGCACTGGAGTTATCAACGAGTTAACAGGGCAAATCAAGAATCTGATTGACAGCCACGATGAATCATTATTTCGGCATGAAAAACATATGATCAATTGATGCTATCTTTCTCTTCTTTCCTATTCTACGTGTCTGTGCTTCTACGTCATGATTATCTGCAGGATCATAATGCCAACTTACCATCCATGTCAGCCTTCAAGTTGCCCAAATATCCAAGAAAACGTGACTTTTTTCATGTCAGTGGCTTGTGCTTCGTGCATTCAATGTTGAACAGGCATCAACTTGGAACTGTATAGTGTTGTCGCTCCTTAGCGTGATTGACACCGATTCGACCACCGGCATGTGAGCCTCTGCAAGTTCATTGCTTTCGGGTAAGATCTCTGGGACAGTTCCTCCACCTTCAGTTCAATATTGTAAATTACTTTTGGTATTATTTCTCTATCATTTGGTTTTGTTCACGGCTAACTCGTTATTCAATAGATATGAATTAAGGGTGCAATCCCGTGAAGCCGTCACAGTCGAGTCTCATCCCACTTCCGAGTACACGCCCTCCCCCTCCCGGCCGAATTCTATCGATGAAGTAAACTTTCATACCGATTCAATTGTATCATATAGCCTATTCAAGGTCGTATGAGACAGATACGTTACATTCGTTGTCCTTGCGTGTAGCCTCTCTGCATGTTTAGAGCAACTGGACGATGACAAATGTGATCTCTTTCAAGAGGCTCACTGCGTGTAATCATACCTGAAAGGTTTATAATTCACTGCTGGGTCCAAAAAAAGGCGTTTTGCTATCATCAATTAGCTTCCAAGACACCATTTTCAATGTTCAAAATGGAATGATAAAAATGTTGCTTATGGTTGGTAAAGTGTGATGGTTTTTTCCTCAGCTGCGAACTTCTGGTTTGAATCCTAGTGTTTTCCCCCTTTTATACTCCTACAGCCTGGAAGTGTGGATAGTGATATATGATACCTTCGGTTGCTCGGGGCGATTCAGAGGTCTAGTTGATGGCAGGCGATGAATGTTATTCCTCCTTGAGGGACCTTGATCACTTTCCCGGTACTTATGGGGACATCAAGACTGCCTCATTGTCTGCAAAATTATATGCATTTGGCAACCCCCTCACAAAGTCCCGCAAAGGCCGTAGCTCGCCTGGTAAGTATTATTTTACATTTTATTGTTCTTCTAGCCCTTGAGATGCTATACTTCATAGCAGTACAGTGGTTTGACGTCCAACTTTCTTTTCTCTTGTTTCCGGTCCAGAGTTGTTTTGTTTTCTCTATCTCTCTAAAAAAAACACTAGTTTTTTTCCCTCTAATAGATTTCCGATTTAAATGGTATAATATGTCTGCCTCTAATTGTTCGGTCTCGGTTTTACGCTGTTCAAAAGCCATTCAGAGAGTGCTGTCTCTTAACCCGGATCGAAGCAACCCAAAGCTCATAGTTTATTTGCTTCTATTGGCTGTGTCACCATGCAATCTTCATTCATATCTTGTGCAAAGTATGCTGCTTGGCTGGCGCGTGCAGTAACTTGAAATATTCTCTTTCCATATTAATCACATAGCTAAGTAAGAGCATATAGTATATATGTGCACTCTATGGTTAAATATTCAGACAAATAATGGAATTTTAAGTTTTTTTTTTTCATAGTTTGAATAATTACGTGATGAAAGAAGAAACATCGTGGCCGCTGTTCTGCATGGCGAGCTGTGGTGGAGTTTGGCCTGGTGATCATAAAAACCACACCCAATCCAAACAAAACCAGGTGTCGCTGATGCGATATTACGCCACGGACCTGACATAATTTAATACCCAAGATATAATAACAGTAACATAATTCGTATAGTCAACCACCGTCCATGTAGAGTGAAACTGAGATTTCCATGTTCCTCACTTACCATTTTTAACAAGATGAAGGCAAAGTACAGGGTAGACAGGTACTGAGTTGAACATGTATTAGGTCAGCACTCGTGACGCTTGGGCCACCCCGATCCATAGAACACAGGAATAGAAGCCATCCCCCATCATCGGATTCTCAATCATCACACGAAACACACCCAACGAGCTGAATTCTCGATTGCTGTTACAATTCCCTGTGGCATTGCAGAATAACAATGATTGAAAAGTGCTTACCAGAAATTTCAATTGTAATCAGATGTCCAGGTTCAGTGTTGCACCTGCTATATCGCGGCAGGGCCGGAATTCGCTGGAATCTTCTACAGCTGTCCAGCAGGTTCATGCAACCACGAGCGACCAACAGGCTCGGAATACATGACCATTTCGTATGATTTATGCTAGAATCACGTCGTATGCTTCGCTTAGTGAGCTGCAGAGGTTTCCATGTTCCTCTTCTGCAGTCGTGGAATTTCTAGAACCTCCAAGTGGTGGTCTTTGCCGAGCTTTCGCGAAAGGTAAGGAAGCTCCCATCTCGATCATATCCTCCTCACCATCAAGTATAAAGCAAGGCTTCTCCTCCTCCAGAGTTGGACTTCACTCTTCATCAGAACACACACAAACAAGCAAACACAAGCAAGCAAAACAAGCACAACAAACTACAACTTCTTCCAAACTCTTTGCACTCTCGCAAACCAACATTTCTTCACAACACACTATCATCTTGAAGCAAGTCGCATTCAACACAATCATCAACAAAACAAACACAATGGCTTTCTTCCCTCGCAACTTCTACAACTCCGATGCTTCCTTTACCCCTCTCTTCCGTCTCCTTGACGACTTCGATAGCTACTCTCGCCAGGGCGAGGGACAGAACGGCACCCGACGCTCCGGCCTTAGCCAGTGGCAGCCCAAGTTCGACGTCCGCGAGACCGGAGATGCCTACGAGCTCCATGGCGAGCTCCCCGGCATGACCAAGGAGAATGTTCACATCGAATTCACCGAGCCACAGACAATGCTCATCCGTGGCAAGACTGAGCGCACCTACACTGCTGGCACACCACCTGCTGCCTTTGTTGAGGGTACCAAGGACCAAGGCGCCATCACTGAGGGCAGTGAGGAACATGAGGAACACAAGAACTCCCACCACGCTACCGTCGAGGATGAGCAGGAAGCCGCCTCTCACGAAAGCGGCAATCAGGTCACCAAGCACGAAAACTCCAAGGAGGGTGAGAAGAAGCCCGCTGACCAGTCCAAGTACTGGCTCACCGAGCGCACCTTTGGCGAGTTCTCTCGCAGCTTCAACTTCCCCACACGCGTCGACCAAGACAACGTCTCTGCTAGATTCAAGGACGGAATCCTGAGCATTGTTGTCCCCAAGGCCAAGAAGCACGAGTCTCGACGCATCACTGTCGAGTGAAGAGTGACAACAAGCCACAACACAACACAGCGCACTGATAATCTCAATAAAATGATCTCGGGTCGCAGACCCTGCCATCAGATCAAGATCCATAACGACTAATACTTACGCCTTTACTTGCATGCATTGGTGTTTCGGAAGTTTCTTAGCATAGTTCAGCATTGCAGACCTAACTTGGTCATTCACTCCTTGTACAATAGCAAATAATAATTCAACGACATTGACAAACATTATTTCCAAACCCTTCTAAACAGTGATTTATGCCTATCGTAGAAATATTCCCCAAGCATAGGTAATGGTGATTTGTCAGTGTAATTGAAGGCAAGTGACGAAGACCATTTCCATCCAATGCCAATTAAAGTGGACCATCATGTTGTTTTTCACACGTGACTTGGCGTAACCGGGTGGCGCTGTTGCCTCCCACTAGACGCGTTCCGCCGCGCTTTCCTTCAACTCCTCCCACCTTCATTTGCCCCTTCACACTTTTTTCTTCCCTGTTCTCTATAGTTTACAGTTCCTCTGTGATTCTTTTTGCTGTCTTCAACACTTGAAAGAGTACCGCAGCGATCACAATGAGTCAAGAGTATGATGAGGCCCAGATGGGCGAGGAAAGCAGCATGCCCAACCCCGGTGCTCCTACGCCACTATCCGCTCTTGAGGTAAATTTAACGCAAACCGCTATTGCAACACCTGCTGACATTCTTTTACATAGGGAATTGCCGGTTTGACGAAGAGAGACATTCAACTTGTTGTCGATGGCGGTTACAATACGGTTGAGTCAGTGGCATACACGCCGCGACGAGTACTGGAACAGATTAAGGGTATATCGGAGCAAAAGGCGACCAAGATCCTAGGCGAGGGTAAGTAAGACGTTTGGCATAGCTGTAGAGTGTCGCTAACGGAAGAACAGCTTCTAAGCTCGTCCCTATGGGTTTTACTACCGCCACCGAGATGCATCAACGCCGCAGCGAACTCATCTCCATTACCACAGGATCCAAGAACCTCGATACTCTCCTCGCAGGTGGTATCGAGACCGGCTCCGTAACTGAACTTTTCGGCGAATTCAGAACCGGAAAGAGTCAGATCTGTCATACCCTTGCCGTTACCTGTCAATTACCCTTCGACATGGGCGGTGGCGAGGGAAAGTGCATGTATATCGATACCGAAGGAACGTTTCGACCTGTTCGATTGCTCGGCGTGGCCAACCGGTTTGGTCTCTCGGGCGAAGAAGTTCTTGACAACGTCGCCTACGCCCGTGCATACAACTCAGACCATCAGCTTCAATTGCTCAGCCAAGCTGCTGCGATGATGTGCGAGACTCGATTCTCTCTTCTCATTGTTGACAGCGCCACAGCACTCTACCGAACAGATTTCTGCGGACGTGGTGAGCTTTCAAACAGACAGACTCATTTGGCAAAGTTCATGAGGACACTGCAGCGACTAGCCGATGAATTCGGTATTGCAGTGGTTATTACAAATCAAGTCGTGGCCCAGGTCGATGGTGGCCCAAGTGCCATGTTCAACCCCGACCCGAAGAAGCCTATTGGTGGTAACATTATTGCTCACGCCAGTACAACAAGAATCAGTCTGAAGAAGGGTCGCGCTGAGACCCGTATTGCCAAGATTTACGACAGCCCTTGTCTGCCAGAGAGTGACACACTGTTTGCCATTGGCGAGGAGGGCATTGGCGACCCGGCGCCCAAGGACATGGAGAAGGACTAAATCGTGCTCGGTGGATTGTGTTTTGTACGAGCGCTGGAGTATATGGTGATAATTATTTGCATGATTGCTGGCGCATATTTCAATGGTCGTTTAATAGGGGCTTTTTGCAATGGTATAGGACTGTTCAGGCATGGGTAGTACGGACTATAGGAATGATGACAGAGTAGAAATTCTTCCAACGGAGATAGTTTGTTCCTAGCAAGTCTGGACAAGAATGATAAATGAAAATGAAATACAGAATAAAAGCAAGTAAGTGAATAGTGCTGTCGTTACTCCGTTATGAACTGTGATCCAGTGAACTAGAGCTGATTGCCCTATTGGGTTAGCGTGGTCGCGACCACCAGTTCCACCTCAGAAATTCTGCCAGGCAACGCGACCGCACTTCGCAAGAGACTACCACTTTGCGATCATCACATTAACGATAACGCCCCAACTTACGATATCATCACATCACAACCGAGTCAGTTTATGGGGTCGAAATGGACTCAGGCGATACCCAATATCTCTTTAAAGAGACACGAGTGAACCTCGATCCCCCAACATCGTCTTCCATTGTCACCATCCGAGTGCCATCAAATTCAATACACAGTCGAAACCATCGCAAACCGGCGCAAGAAAACCTAGCAGAAGATGAAACAACATTCCGATTGAAGAATTTGGCGACTTCTTCCTCCATCTATCACCGAATCTGGCACGACACACCGCGTAGTTTCCTTTGGCGAATCTTGGAGGATGGAACGCTGCTCAGCATTCGGGCTGTCGACGTCTGCAAGAAAACCCAAGCCGCCGAATACCCGATTGTCTTGAACTTCCATTTCTCGGTGCCTATCCAGCCAGGATGTGTGGCTTTCTCGGACCCCGAAGAGCACGATTCGCTCTGTGTTTTTGTTCTCGACCAAGCATACCAGTTGTACAGCTTCACTCTACGGCCGGATCTGTTTAAGAAGAGGTCGGCAGTCGACGCTGGACTCTCCGATCTCGGCAAAGTTCAGGCGCCAGCAGGATTGGGTTTCAAGCATCCTCATCGCATGATTGCTGTGAACGCGGAGACACTGTTAGTAACGGTCAATGATGGTGGAATGATCAGATTGGATAAAAACAAGGCGCATGAACGTGAGTTACTTCTGAACTTGGAAAACGAGTTGATGCTAACCCCTACAGCAACATCAACGCTTGTCTGGAGGGAATCTTTCTTCAACGTACAAGGATGGGCACAGAACCTTCGAAGCCTTCTTCCCTTCCAAGGAAAACACACCATCAAACATGGCAAGATCAACATGGAATACAGCTCAGCCACGTCGATTCAAGTCACAAGTTTCGGAATCGAGGATTGCCTCTTTGCGATCACGGTCTGTCTTGATCACAGAATGCGAATTTGGAATATTGACGATGGCCAAATTCTTTACACAAGCGATATCCTGAACGCCGAAAGAAACCCTCAGGAGATTGGAAAGTGGGCTATCGACCCATCACAGAATAACTTGGTTCAGATTATTGGACGAAATCGTGGCAGTAGGATTTGCACCACGTTCTCTCCTATCGGCGCTGGAGAGTTCAAGTTTTGGAAGATCATCGCAAAGGATGCGCACAACGTCGTTGTCGAAGACATCTTCCCCAAGAACGCTTTGGTCCCAGTGACACCATCATCTTCCGATGTATGGACCCTGGCAGATTTCGTTCTGTCTTGTCCTGCCGAGAGTGCCATCCAACTCTGGACACTATGGAAGAACAATATGACATACAGGGTGCAAAGGCTCGATGTGGATCGTAAGAATATCACACAGAGCTGGGAAGAAAACTGGGATGGCATCTACGCGGATAACCTGATACAGGCTGCGGAAGGCTCTGGCCCTTCTGACCCGACTGATGTTACCGAGAAGTGGCTTCAACTCATCTTGAAGCCTGGCCAATTTACAAAACCGACTCTCGAGGCGGCACTGTCGATCTACGAACGAGGGTTTGGCAAGTCAAAAGAGACTGCCAAGGGACGGGGTCTGGCTGAGTCGATTTGCTCCATATTAGGATCAACTGCAACACTGGATCGCGGCTCATCGGGCGCTATGGAATATGAAACATTCCGCTCTTCGAGTGAGACACAGTGGTTGAGATTCTACCGTCTTTTGCTTGAGTTGGACAAGCAGCGAGGAGAAGCTATTGGGCTGACCCTCGATCCCCACACGGGTCTGACCTGGGTTGTCTGCGCCGACTTCCTTTCAGCTATCCGAGAATGCAGTAGCTTGGAGCGTCTGTACTATAACCTTTCTTCACCTGAGGAGGACCATGTAGCTCAAGCGGCACTGGTTGGCACGGCTCTGACTTTTGTTGATGGGTTCCCTGAATACTTGGTACAACTCTGTCAGGCCACGCTACGGCCAGAGTTATTTGAGGACTCCTCCAAGACAGATCTTGAGCGAATTCAGTACTTCTCCGACAAGTCTGGATTCTGGCGAGGGATCACTGATGACGACTGCAACCAAGTTGTTGATGTTCTTGGCCAAAGTTTTAGCACTGTGACAGACGAGCTCTACTCTGATGTGATGGGTCTCATTTCTGCTCCAGAAGAGGCCAAGACACGAAACCTACGCCATCCACTCACCGATTTCGGAAAGAGGCTGGTTGTCAAGGCTGTACAGGACAGTATCGAGTTGCAGTGGCGGGTATACTTCAGCCAGTTGATTCTCCTTGTCCATATGGAATTCGAATTCGACAGCGACGCCGACATTCTTCACAGCAGAGTTGACGTTGGTAACGTTTTTCGACAGCTTGTCGCGGCTCTGCGGCGCCTGGAGCTGCTGAAGTGGCTCGCACAAACAGAATTATCAGTATCCACTACTCGAGACAAGAGTGATATTGGCTCTACCTCAAGAAAGGGTGCCGAGGATGTTCAACTTGTAACAGCACTGGAGGCTAATGTTGGCCACCTACTTGGGTTCGCTAACAAGGGTGAACCCCTTGCCACCAGTATTACTGATCTGGTCACAAACCTTTGTGCTCCCGATAGCGATATTGAAGTGTCACCATCATTGATCCAGTGCTCTCTCCTAAAGCGGGAGAGGGCTGATCTGGCTTCAGATCTTGCGCCTTTCTGCGACCAAAACCCCTTCTCTACCTACGTTCAGGGCCGCTTGCAGCTGGCCTTGAAGGATTTTAATACTGCTGCTATCTACTTCAGAAAGGCAGCTATTGGAATGAGTAAGATGGCCCCTGATGCATTACTGATGCCAACTAACAACCGATTAGGCACCGAAAACATTGAGAGTGACCGTCACAGCAGCGGTCTGCTCGATGATACAGAGTGGAATCTTCTGAACCATGGCCTTGCTAAGTACTACTCACACATTGTCGCCTTGTTTGAGAAGCAAAAAGCCTACTCTTATGTGGTTGAGTTTGCTCGCCTCGCCATGCAGTTTCTTGGAAACAAGCAGGATGCCATGTTTACCAAGACCGATATGCAAAGCCGCTTGTTCAACGCTGCAGTCGCAACATCGCAGTTTGAGCTTGCTCATACAACGCTGGTGTCTATTAAGGATCAGGCTATGAAGATCTCGAACTTGCGAAAGT
This sequence comes from Fusarium tricinctum, assembly GCA_020744515.1. Taxonomy (NCBI): domain Eukaryota; kingdom Fungi; phylum Ascomycota; class Sordariomycetes; order Hypocreales; family Nectriaceae; genus Fusarium; species Fusarium tricinctum. The sequence goes on along the minus strand of JAGPXF010000002.1, from coordinate 4,047,391 downwards.
TGATCGACAGAATGTGCGCAACCTATCACAACATCGAGCTCGTAGCCTTGCCCTTCCCTGGTTTGCAACAAGAGGTCGATGACATCCTAGAGCAGAAGTCGAAGGCATCATTGGATATCATAGAGGGATTTCCTTACCACCAGGTTCTCTACTCATGGCGGATGAAGCACAACAACTACCGCGGCGCTGCTTCGGTAGTGCTAGACCGAATCCACAAGCTACGAAACGCTGGAGAAGGCGACGAGGCCACGGGAGAGGATATTCTTGACACCCCTGTGACCAGACAATACCTCCTGCTCATCAACGCTCTTAGCTGTGTCGAGCCCAAGCAGGCTTGGATCTACGACGAGGTTTCGACCGGCTTTGGGCAGAAGGATGGAGGAAAACGCAAGGTGGTGTCATTGGCGGACATCCGAAAACAGTACCAAGACGAGATGGACCGTATCGCAGCGATCCACAACAACCAATTTGGTTTTGAGGCGGGTGACGTTATGGAACTATAATGAGCGGAGAATTGGGACAGGCCACTTCATGTAGACTGCAGGTGTATTCTTTGAAAACTCGGAGGGCCGAGGTATCTAGGACATGGTATTGGGACCATTCATGGTGGATTGATGATTAATTTGTTTTACGGATGGTTTAGTTTTTAAACGAAAAAAGAGCTACAAATCTTCCATCACCTTACTCTTCCCATCTTGATACCCGAAACGCCAGGACCGATGCTTTAAAGGACGCGCATGAAGCTGACAATGAATGTACATCAGACCACCAGCCAGGTTCTGTCTATCCTTGTGCCTGGGCGGCGGCAGCAGCTAGCTGCTTATTCTCTGGGTGTGAGGGTAGTGATGAAGTGCCAGCATTTAGAGCAGGGGCAGCGTCAGGGGCTTGGCGGTAAAGAATAATCTCTGACTGTTTGAAGTATCGTCGAGCATCTGCGGTATGGTCAGTAAGAGGTCTCAAGATAAAAAGGGATAGCAATCGACTGACCTTCATCAATGAGGACTAAGCTAAGGTAATAACGAGTAGAGAACTTCTTGTTGACGTCACGGAACGTGGGTGTTAGATCAAAACCACCGAGGAATAGTCGAATGGGAATTGTCTCTCCTCGCGAGGGCGAACCATCCATGATCTCGAAACGGACCAATGTTTCGCTCTCGTTATACTGGTTAGGCGCGGCACCCGTCGTCTCTCTTCTGATGATGGAGAGCTCCATGTGCTTGATCTTTAGACGGACAAGCAAGAAGTAGATACGTCCAACAATGACATCCTTGAGATGGTATTTGCTCTTGCTGTACTCAAACTCAATATGTAGACAGTCTTCGATACCAACATCCATCTTGATGCTGCTGTTCATCTCTGGGGGGATGCGATAGCTGTAGACCCAGATATCCTTCTCGCGGATGACATCTGCCATACGGCGTGAGACTGTGACACGCACAAAGTAGCGCAGCTTGACGTTGATGCCATTGTATGATTCGTACTGCTTCTCGACGTTCTTGAAGTTGAAGTCGAAAGTCTGAGGGTGCTGAAGCTCGCCAGGCGCAGCAAGTTCTTGGTTAAGGGAGAGAAATTCGTAATGGTTGCCGCGATCGAAGAACATCTCTATGCGACAGGATCAGTATTTGGAGAGGAGGCGCATGAGGTGCATAGGGGGCGCGTACCTATCGTGCCGATAAACTGGACCTTGATACCGGTATGCTCAAGCCTCTTGCCATCCTTGGGACGGACAGTGACAGCGCCTTTGACAGACTCGCCGTCCATAAAGAGGGGCGCCTTCTCGCGACGGTTCTTGTCGAGCTTGACATCGACCATGGAACGATCATCGGTATCGTCAAGGACAACGTCGATGTCGACGGGGGTCGCAAAGAAGTAGGACATGATGGGCGAGCTGGGTTGTACCTCTCTACGTCTTGCCTCTGCTGTTGAGTTGAATTGGAACAGTGGGACGAGGCTGAGGCCGGCGCGAGCTTCGTGATAGTGGGATGGCTGGGCTGAGCTGGTGGTGAGGTCGGAGGTCGGCGGCGCTGACGTATCGGCCGGGGGAGACAGGGGATCGATGAGAGACCCACCCGAGCTTGCCGTGAGATATGAGCCCAAAATGGAGAGAGATAGACGAATATGCAGTTTTGTAGGGGAATAAAGGATACGTTCACATGTAATAAACAAGTAGCCACTGTGGTTATCTTATCTAAGAAGATGTTAATTCATTTAGATGTCTAACGTGTGATTATTATTGTCATTATTCGCATATACCTGCCTCTCAGCGACGAGTCGTAAAGCCAATGATATCTGATTGGTTTAAACCCACCGCTAAGTCATCACCGAGTACTCAGTTCATCACGTGCCGGGTCACGCCTTTTGGTGGGCTGCGCTAATAACTAAGCGTGCGTCGGTTGTTCTTTCCCCACCAGAATTGCCCTCACGTGGAAAGAGTGAGCCCTACCTCTGGCACTTACCTTGGAACTTTTCCTTGCCCACAGAACCCAAAAATTCGCGGACGACTCTAGATACCCTCAACCCCCGACATTAACACCTCACAGCCGGCAGGATGAAGTACATTCATTCCCAGGAGCTCCTTGAGATCCCCGAGGGGGGTACGTTACGCCCTGTTTCATTTTGATCTGATTTTCTAGTCGTCGCTCGGATATTTTGGATCGATTCCCTCGAAGCAAGGTTGCCGGGAGCTGCCCGCGATTGAGAGCTGCGCACAAGACGCACAAGATTAACTGCGTTTGCAACGGGAGCCCTGAGCTTCACTTCTGGGAGGGATTCGTCCACGGGCGTCGAGAAGGAAATTTTTATTAACTCAGAAGATCGGAAATGCTGACTCGTCTTTGTGTCTATAGTCAAGGTCAGCATTAAGTCGCGAATTGTCACCGTTGAGGGTCCCCGCGGCAAGCTGGTCAAGGATCTCAGCCACCTGGCCGTCAACTTCACCGTCCCCAAGAAGAACCAGATCTCCATCGAGATTCACCACGGTGTCCGCAAGAATGTCGCTACCCTCCGAACTGTCCGAACCCTCATCAACAACCTGATCATCGGTGTTACCAAGGGCTTCAAGTACAAGATGCGATACGTCTATGCCCATTTCCCCATCAACGTCAACGTCTCCAAGAGCGACGAGACCGACTTGTACGAGGTCGAGATCCGAAACTTCATCGGCGAGAAGCTCGTTCGACGAATTGTCATGCACCCTGGTGTCGAGGTCGAGGCTTCCACCACCCAGAAGGACGAGCTTGTCCTCTCTGGTAACTCCCTGGAGAACGTGTCGCAAAGTGCTGCCGATATCCAGCAGATCTGCCGAGTGCGAAACAAGGATATCCGAAAGGTAGGATTTGGTCTTGGCTTCTTGTGGTTGCAGTATGCTAACTCTACGTCTTCTAGTTCTTGGACGGTCTGTACGTTTCCGAGAAGGGCAACATTGTCCAGGACGAATAAACGCGGACACGGACACGGATCTTGTTTCTTTTGCGTTTCTGGGTCTCAGGAGTGGCGAAGGTTCATCGTTGCATGTCATGTAGCAAAAAAAGGGCTACAAAACAAATTTCAAAAAGCAAAGAGATGATGACTGGTGCCGACCAAACACTTGAATCTCGCCAAACGAATCGTGTATGTGACCATTTAGGAGCGAAAAGGGCCGGCTTTAGACGAGGGTTCTGGTGTTTTGCGATAAAAGAAAAAGGCGTTTAATCATTCCAATGCGCACGCAGGACCATCATGTCATGTCATGCCTGGGAACCACGACAATGCTGGTTTTATCGTGAAGTCCGACAAGATCAATCCGATCAATGATAAAAATGAGTCAATGCAGCATGAGTTAAGGCACATTAAAATCACGCAGAAGGTGATTGTCTTTCACAAAATGGGGTGATGATGATCAAACATTGCATGTGAAAAAAGTGAGGCTCGCATTTCCATTAAGACGTGCCTCTCGTAAGTATATTCATATTTGTTTCAAATTCGTGTGGTTTTTGCTCTTGACTTTCATAGTGAGTCATCTCTAACTTCCCTTTCGTAACGTGATCTCTTCAGTAATCTTCAGCATAACAAAAACAACATTAACCATCCATGAATGCGTGTGTAAAATAAATATCGGCGATGAAAATGAGGTCGCGGATAGGGGGATGAGCGGAAATGATAACGAGAAGCGGGAACGTAAAAAAAGTCCAGCAGAAAAACATTATATGTAAGCAACCAGTAACGCCAGCAGCCTTTTGAATGAAGCAACAAAGTCGAGCGGTGACAAACACGAGCTCGAATCCTCTCATGTCAGATGTAGAGGCATATATAGGACGGGGTGTATATGTGAGACGAATGGGATGAGGAGGGCGAGAAGCGGAGATTTAATCACTTCATCGCCGGCTGTCGCGAGAGTAATACGACCTCGCCCGACTGTCCCTTGTACGACGAGTACGGTTTGTTCGCCCGCCTGAGCTTGAGCTGCCTGCTTGTGACAGTTAGTACGACTGAGGAGTGATGAGTTGTCAGGTGGAGGACTTACTGGGACTGGTGTAGTCGCTGTATGAGTAGTATGAGTCGCTGTATCGCGAACGTGATGATCCACGGGATGAGCGTGCGGGCTTGGTGCTCGCAGGTCGCTTGTCCTTCTTGAGGTTGAGGAGGGCCAGGAGCGTGGCTGCGAGACCAGCAATGCCGAGCCACTTCTTGCCGTCTGACTTCTTCTCACGACGATCGCCGGCCGAAGAGGGAGAACCACCCTTGCCTTTACCGCCAAAGCCGAACCAGCCCTTGTGTCGAGGTCGTCGGGAGTGGGCAGAGGCCGAAGCAGGCGGGCGGCTTCCGTGTCGGGAGTATCGCTCTTCGTAGACGTCAACCGTCTCGCTCTTCTCCTTGTCCTTCTTGCCGAAGAGGGCGACCCAGAGACCGCGGGCGATACAGCAGAAGCAGAGAAGCATGAGGAGGGCAATGCCTGCAATGACACCGATGACGATACCAGCAATGGCACCGGCACTCAGACCTCCACCGCCAGTACCGCTCTCGCCAGCTGCAGCGCCTTCGCTGGTCTCGGTAGCTGTGGCAGATGCATCGGTCTCAGTCTCAGTCGCGGACTCGCTCTCGGTGGGTGCGCCGCTATTGGTGATGGTGGTAGTACCGGTGACTCGGTAAGGAGCCGAATATCGGGTGGTGACTTTTCCGTCGGTAGTGATGACAACGGCGGTGGGCTCGTCGTAACCAGGCTTTGCCGAACACTGGCCCTTGAAGGCACAAGTCTGCCAGCCAGCGCAGCAAATCTCACCGCACTGCTCCTGCTCGTCGTTCTTGGGCACACAATTGACGCCCTTTGTAGGCTCAGGAGCAGGCTCCCAACGAGTCATGATTGTGCTGGTGTAGGTTCTGGTCTCAGTCCAGGTGGTGGTATAGTCGCCGACCCAGCCTCCCTTTGCGGCGACGCAGTTTGCGACTCCATCAGCTGTTTGGCAGGTCTCGCCAGAGTCGCAGCAGTATTGATTGTCGGAGCCACAGTATGAGTCGCATGCTCGGTGCATCAAGTATGAGTAGCCACGATCATGGAGATCATCTCTGGGTAGCGGGTTTGCAGAGCATAGCGCTGCAGCCGCAGCGACGAGCAGCAACGGCCTTGTAACGGAGCGCATTGTAGCAGTTTTTGTGTGTTGAATGCTGGATGCTGGCGCAGTGCCGAGGCCGGAGTGGGTTATTTGAGACCAATTCCAACCAGAGGTTGAAGTGGTTTCAAATTAAGTAGAAACCAAGACTGAGGCAGAGGCAGATACGAGATTTATCTGTCTTTTCCTTTTGTGAGACAGCGACAGACAGAGACAGACCAGGAATGCGGGAGAAGCGGTTTGTCGTGGGGTGAGAGAATGCGGGAGAAGTGGAATGAAACGGATGCGTTGTTAAATGCTTAATGCCCGAAACGTTAGTCTAGCTCCGGTGAAGGTTGCTGTGAGACAGGATACGGTGAGAGGGAGGATGGATGAGAAGGTTGTGGATTGAGTTTCTTTGTGAGTTGAGAGCGAGTGAAAAAAAGAAACTTTGGAGAGCCCAAAGAGTCAGTCAATTACAAAGAGGGAGAAAATAAAAAGACAGGAAAAACGGTTGCGTTGGGTTTCTGGGCGCTGCACCAAGAGTTTTAAGCGGCTGGTGGTGGGCTGCGACGAAGGCTTCGAATGAGTCCCAACCTCCCACTTACAGCAGATTAGGACTATACCAACCTCTTTTATTTCTGCTCGACACACGCAGACACGAACGCACGCACGAATAAGGGGACCTGATCCACACGCCAACAAATCAGTTTTAAAACACGGTGCAACGTTTTTAGGGGGGGAACACTCAGTCCTTTTTTGGCAGTCAATTTTGTCTCTTTTTTTTTGTTGTTGTTCGTTGGGTGAAGATGACGGTTGGTGTTGGACAATACGATACAATGCAACGCATTACACTCAACTTTCAATGGCGGGGTGCCAGCTCATGATACCTCTTACCACTACGCCTGTGCTCGCTCACTAGACAACCATCTCAGAACGTCCAGTGTTGTGCTGTTGCACTGTTGCTGCCCTGAGGGCCCATGTCGGCGGCCCTGAAGCTAGGCCAGCTACAGCGAACGGATGAATGTCATCACCACTTACACGCGCCCGGGGCACCCCGGACTCCCGGACTAGGCACGGAACAAGACTTGAATTGCTGCGATCGCGACCCAAACGTGACCAAACCAGGGCAGCCAAGCGTTTTGTTGCTCTAGTTGCTGCATGATGCAGATTTTAATTAAACTTGTCAGGGCCCGACAACTCTATTTACCTCGTCCCATTGGGCGGTTGTTGAGACGGATTGTCTCCAAAGAGACAGGGCAACGAAACTTGGAGGTTGGGAGACCATTTCAGGGATTAATTCCAGGTCGGTCTGGACTCTACACTTTGGGTTCCCTGTCTGCCTGTCTCGTCAGTCAGTAGTGTCGTCAGCTTGGCTCGTCAGACTAGACTGGGGACTCAAACAGCCACAGATCAAGCCACATGCTAGACACGCCACAATACCGAAACATGTAGTAGCTCCCAATTGTGGCGTTCCAAGTGTGGCTGTCCGACAAGCTCCAAGGTTCAGGTAGTCTTGGAAGCTTGCTTGCCCTGTGACGCTCTGCGCGGTTCAAGTTGGTTGCATCACCAACGACTTCATCTCATCAGCTTCTCCGTCCGCCTCCATCTCCACTCTCTCTTCCTCCTTCCGACCTCGCCCCGACTCCTGAAATACTTCCCTGGCTCCATATTCCGAGAATTCGCTCGCTGCTCGCAGCCGCGACGCTGTAATCATGACTCTCGACCCGCCGACGTACCTGGCCTCCATCCAGAGCAACATCCGTCAGCGACCTATTCCCTGGGACGGTGCTGTCAGGGCCGGTACCCTCACAGAGGAACAATATGCGAAGATCCGAGCTGTAGACAAGGCCAAGAAGCCTGAGCAAAGAAAGGAGATTGTGTCGGGAGATATTGATGGATACCGCGTCTTGTTTGTCGGCGATGAGGGAAAGACGAGCGTTCTCGAGACGTCAGGAAAGCACGCCAACGTAATCCAGTACATCCTCGTGTTGCTTGGCGATCTTCTTGAGGGTAAGAGCTTCCCTCTCCGTCTGTGCGACACATCTGGAAGTGGTGCTGCAATATTGTCCACCTCTACAGCGGCTTCCGTCATAATCAATTCGCCCATGCTAACATGACATCTTCTCCCAGCTGTTCCATCTCTAGCCAAAGCCCTCTTCAAGACAAAGGAGCCTTTCCGACATTTTTTGCCTCTACTCAACTCGACTAATGCCGAGGACCCTACCCCATTGCTTACCGCGCATGCACTTACCACCCTCATGGCTCTTGCTCGAGATGACTCCCGATCGACCCTCCAGGCTCTGCCTGTGATCTTCACCTACCTCTCCGGCTTGGCCAAGAGCAACGATGCTGGTCTACAAGATATCGCTGTGCAGGAGTACTCCTCTCTGCTCTTTGGGCATGTCGCAAGAGAGCAGTTCTGGAACCAGCGAAGCGAGACAATTGCGCCTCTTGTCAAGATCCTGCAGACTGCAGCTGGTATTGGGAACGGAGGAAGCTCATCTGCTAGTCTCTGGAGCGGTAACACCGGCACTGGATCTACTGGGTTTGCAGGATCTCTTGGTGGAGGAGTTGGTCTCCAGCTACTCTACCACGCCCTGCTTGTGATCTGGCAGATCAGTTTCGAGGGTGAGGAGATTGGCGATGACCTCAATGAGTAAGTCTTCTTGGCAAGTAGAAAAGGGACACAGACTAACGTTACTCTTAGCGAGTACGATATTGTTATTCTTTATACTCACCTTCTACGACTATCCCCCAAGGAAAAGACGACTCGATTGATTCTTTCAACACTTTACAATCTCCTTGAGAAGAACCAGAAATCACTTCTACCTACCGCGGTTCTTGCTCGCCTTCCTGCTCTTCTCGAGAACATCAGCGGTCGCCACCTCACCGACCCCGATCTGTTGGATGACCTTTCCAAGCTCAAGGAAATGCTCGAGGAGTACACCAAGACCAAGACCACGTTCGATGAGTATGTTGCTGAGGTGCAGTCTGGCCACCTTCGATGGTCGCCCCCTCACCGAAACGCCGTCTTTTGGGCAGAGAACGCCCGCAAAATCCTCGAGTTTGAGAATGGAGAGATTCCCCGAAAGCTGGCTGAAATCATGCGACAGCCTTGGGATAACGATAAGCAGGTGCTCGCCATTGCCTGTAACGATGTTGGATGTCTAGTTAAGGAGGTTCCTGAGAAAAGATACCAGCTGGAGAAGGTGGGGCTCAAGAGAAGGATCATGGAGCTCATGCAGTCAGACGACGAGAATGTGCGATGGGAGAGTCTCCGAGCGCTGGGAGGCTGGTTGAAGTACAGTTTTGAGCAACAGTAAACTGGCAGATGGTCGGTCAGGGAGCATCCATCTGCTGCAGTGTCTTGTTTATTATTGAGGCGTCTTGACGTCGTCTGGTCAAGTTAGGTACAGGTCCCAGTTCGCGAGCTTAGAGGATCACGGTAGACGAGCTGTGGGGAGAAGCATCAGCTTGTAATGGCATACTTTTTAGTTATTGGTAGTTGGAGCACCTCGACTACATTGTGCGTAAGAATGAAGCTTATAAAACACTCAAATGCTGCCCTATAAATTATGTTTCAACTCGTACCTTGCGCTTATCCACGATTGTGAAGTTACCTTTGGCGTAATTGCCGCGGTGCGCTTCCACTCTCCAGGAAACGAATGAACCCCTCCTTCCTGGGGTCGAGCCTCGGAGGGCGCTCCGGGAGTCCGGGGTCGGTTTTCGGAGGCAGAGGCCGTGGTGACTCGGTGACACTTGATACCCCACCAGAGTCAATTGGCTTGCATGATAAGTTACTCAGTGACAGGACTGTCATGGCACAAGCCCTTTAAGCGCCCCCTTCGGCTGTTTGCTGTTTGTCTTCTTGTTTTCCTTCATTCGTTCCTGATCAATTGATTCTCCCCGTGTTACCTCTTAATATCGTCAATTGAAGCCATCATGAAGAGTCTCAGCATGGCCGCGAGGGCTGGTCCCCGTATTCTATCATCTGCCGCCGCGCGACCCACGTCATTCGCGGCTCTCAAGCTGTCGCAACAGAGCGTGCGATGCGCTTCTGGGGGCTCGGGCTCATCTGACCTCAAGAAGACTCCTCTGTATGACTTCCACGTCGCCAATGGTGGAAAGCTGGTTCCCTTTGCTGGATACTCGCTTCCCGTGCAGTACTCGAACCTCTCGCTTGCTCAGTCTCACCACTTCACCCGCGAACATGCCTCGCTCTTTGACGTGAGCCACATGGTGCAGCACATCTTCCAGGGCAAAGATGCGGCGGCGTTCCTCGAGAAGCTGACGCCCTCTGATTGGACCAACCAGGGTATTATGCAGAGCAAGCTGACCACTTTCCTTTGGCCGGGCACTGGAGGTATCGTGGATGACTCGGTTGTTACCAGAATCGGCGAGGATACTTACTATGTTGTCACCAACGGAGCCTGTCTCGACAAGGACACTAAGTATCTCGATGAGCAGCTTGGCAAGTTCGGCGGTGACGTTCAGTGGTCTCGCCTGGACAACTCCGGCCTTGTTGCTCTGCAGGGCCCTCAGAGCGCTGAGATTCTCAACGAAGTCCTTGCCAGCGACATTGATCTCACAAAAATCCACTTTGGCAACGCCGTATGGGCTGAACTGAAGCTCGCCGATGGTAGCAAAACTCACCCTGTCCTCATCAGCCGAGGTGGTTACACCGGAGAGGATGGCTTTGAGATCTCCTTCAACGGCAAGGACTATCCTGCCTTTGAGACAACAACTCCCGCCATCCAGGCTCTCATGAGCAAGGCCGGCCCAGAGCGTCTGCAGCTTGCCGGTCTAGGCGCCCGCGACTCCCTCCGTCTCGAAGCGGGCATGTGCCTCTACGGCCACGACCTCGACGACACCACAACACCCGTCGAGGCCGGTCTAAGCTGGATCATCCCACCGGCGCGCCGCGAGGCCGGCGGCTTCCACGGTGCCGAGGTCATCATCCCCCAGCTCACGCCCAAGAGCAAGGGCGGCTCGGGCGTCGAGCGACGACGCATTGGTCTCTACGTCAACGGAGCCCCCGCTCGCGAGGGCGCCGAGATCCACAAGGACGGCGAGAAGATCGGCGTCATCACGAGCGGCGTGCCGAGCCCCACGCTGGGCAAGAACATCGCCATGGGGTACATCAAGAGCGGCAACCAAAAAGCCGGCACCGAGGTGGACGTTGTTGTGCGCGGCAAGGCACGCAAGGGCACGGTGACCAAGATGCCTTTCATCCAGACAAAGTACTGGAAGGGTACTGCACCAGCTTAAAAGGAGGAGTCTTAGAGAGAAGGGAATGAATTATATATCAAGCGAGTTAACGTTTAAACATGTGGTATCTGGGAAACAATTCAACATGGGACACTTGTTTTGGAGTCATTGATTTTGGATATTACAATATTGCTACATCTGGAATAGAGTCCAAGGAAAATACAATACTTTTTGAATATGTCCAAGTTCTAATAATGCTAGTGTTGGGATTTGGTGTTGACTCCAGAATTTGAGGTTCCTCGGGATCCGGTGATGGAGTGCCGTCTTCGGGATCTGCAACGGCATGTGCAGTTGTCAGTAGTTTTGGTTCGATGAGTCTGCCGAGTTTGGTAATATTTTATCTGGCTATAAGATTTGATAGTGGTGGTATGTTAAAAGTCTGATGAGTTTTTTAGTGGTTTTTTTTATGGTAGATAGTCTCGCAGAGGAGAGGACACATGATCCAGTCCCAAAAGTCGATTTATTTATGGTGCTCTAGGTTATGGAAGTAGCACAATATGGGTGGTTCTATCAGCCAATTCATAGCTCATAAATACACCATCAGTGGTTAGGCAGCTCTGTGGGCTGGACGAGCCATTCACATCCTGCAGAAATGCTGGGCGTTATACAGAAAACCACTCAACGAGACGGCATTGGCATAGCCCTGAGTGATTTCCCTCAGCTCGAAAGCAGCATCATCACACCTGGTAGACAGACATGACTTTCTTCGAGTCCTTATACACAACTACGACAAAACATCACGATAATATTGTAACAAAGATATGTAGCCACAGATAAACCATAGGAAACCACCACACAAAAGCGTATGGCCTCCCTCAAACAAGCGGCGAAATGGTCTAGCAACGGCCTCCCCTTCTAATGGTGACCATTTGTGGGAGAAGACTGGAATGGTCGAGACGCCAGTTTTGGATATTACCAGCGCCGTCGAGGAGACGATGTTGCGTGAAGAAGAAGAGAAAGAAAAGAAAAGAAGCAGCAGAATTTTTGCATATGTACTAAGGTTAGCGGCTGTTTGCTAAGCGAGACCCGTGCAGCAGTGATAGTGGGGCTGCCTACCCTGGAAAGGAGAGGAGTGTGAGTTTGTATGTTTTGGCAAGAAATCGAGTATCTGTTTTATCTTGACTACCTAGGTAAACCTTTGCGTATGTATGCATTACGAGGGGCTATTCTATAATGCTCACGCGAGCTGGTCTTGTTGTGCCATGTGTGCTATGTTTCTCTGTCCATTACTGCATGAGCTACTCATACTCAAACAGGTAGTCTTTCAGCCAATGAACAAGGCGAGTTGACATCACAAGGACACTCATCGGATAATAGGATATAGAACCTCATACTAAACCAAGCATAGCTGATCTGTGAGTGTAACAAGTTATTATAGGCATTTGGTCTTACTTGTGTATGCAACTCTATAAAAACGGTCGTGATAAAACGTCCACGCGGTACAAAAAGAGGCCCTTCATGGCAGGATCCACAAAATGATGACTCGAGGCCCAGTCAAGCCGAGTCTTATGGGGGATTTGCAGAGGAAAGAGGACCCTGATGGCAGATTCCCACCTGCTTGCATAGTCGGTTGCGTACCTACGTAGTGTGGACGAAGATCATGGAAGGCTGTATGCGTGCCGTTGCCCGGACCCTGAATTGAGGATCACGACGGCTTACAAGTTATGACCTAACAAAATGTTGGTAAGGAGATGCAAATATGAATACTTACCTATAAAATAAAAGAGAAGCTATACCTGACATAGGGGCAATAACTTGTGATGTATAATTAACTACCTACCTAGTACTGAAACTCATCGCGTGCCTCAATGGACCGCTCCTTCCTGGAACACTCAGCATCATCCGCCATTTGCCCCATTTGCTCTAGCACACGTGTAGCCCGCGCCTCCCAAGATTGGCCGATTTGACTGTCTCCCTAAACATCACCAGGCGTCTCAGCGTGAGCACACACGACAACGTGGGGAATACAGAGCACCTTGCAATAATGTTTATTGCCTTTTTTTTTTGTTGTTGGTCATTTACCGATAATTCATCACTGAACAAAAAGTATTTTAAACTCTTTGACTCCCCTCACCCCTTATTCTTCTTCTTATTCGCCATGGCCAGCAAGTCTTGGCATTTATCAATACCGAGTAGTGGATCCTCATCTACGGATACTCTAAATATTAATCATAGCTCAGGTAGGCTGGTTCTTCGCTGAAATTAGTTCAAGTTATCAACGTCCCATTCTTTTTCTTCTTCATCATCACTCTCTGTATACAATATCCAAAGACGCTGTTATCCTTTGTTCGTTTATTAACGCGTCCATAAGCAGGAACACGACGTGTTTTGGCCGCCTCAACAACAGGGTTTCCCCCTTGAAAGTTTCCTCCCAGGTTGACAGAACTCTGTCAGGAATGACCTCACACCTCCTGCTGCCTTGAACATTTCAGCCTCACTTTGGTTTGTTTGATTTCTACATCAAACTTCGACCAAAAAAAAAAAAAAAAAACACACATACAGAAAGCGGCATACATCGAATAGAGTGCAACTCAACGTCCGAAATGCCACTCACAGGCGCCCGACTGCTCGTGGCAGCCGCTCTACTCTTCCCCAGCGTCTCACCATCACCAATTTTTGACGCCGGTCAAAAAGTTCTCGATGCGCTCACAGGGACGCGCGACTATACAGCAACACCACATATCCAACAACCAGGTCGCAAGTTAAACGGGAAATTTCTGCACATAACAGGTACGTAATACTACTTGAAACAAGTCCTTGCTTGCTGTTGCTGCATGCATATACATCGGACGAACTGGCGGTAAATCAAGGTTGCATCCAATGAAACTTACTAACAACTTGACCCCCTAGATTTTCACCCCGATGAATATTACAAAGCGCATTCGTCTACAGCCGAAGGCATCGCCTGCCACCGTGGAAAAGGCCCCGCTGGATTATATGGCGCCGAGACTACTGATTGCGACTCGCCCATGGAGCTTATCGACGCGACATTGGACTGGGTACGAAAGCATGTAAAGGACGATATCGATTTTGTTGTATGGACAGGCGACACAGCGCGACATGACAGCGATGAGAAATTACCACGAAGTGCCACCCATGTTTTGGACATGAATAGGAAAGTCGCCAAAAAGGTCGTCAAAGCATTTTCAGATGATGGAGCTCTGACCATCCCCGTCATACCGACCTTTGGCAACAATGACTTCACACCACACAACATCTTCTATCCTGGGCCGAATAAGTGGCTGCAGGCCTATAGCAGCATATGGCGTCGGTTTATACCCGAAGAGCAGCGCCACTCTTTCGCTTTTGGTGGATGGTTTGAGATTGAAGTTATTCCCAACCAGTTGTCTGTCATCAGCCTCAACACCATGTACTTCTTTGACAGAAATGCCGGTGTTGATGGATGCGCCATTCCCTCGGAGCCTGGTTTCAAGCACATGGAGTGGCTGAGCGTTCAGCTGCAACGGTTGCGCGAACGTGGAATGAAGGCCATTTTGATTGGCCACGTTCCTCCTGCTCGAACTCAGAATAAGCAGAATTGGGACGAGACTTGCTGGCAGAAGTACACACTGTGGCTGAAGCAATTTCGCGATGTTGTTACTGGTTCAGTCTATGGACACATGAACATCGACCACTTTCTGTTTCAAGATACCAAGGAAATCGACCTGAGTCTCTATGACCAGTCTGGCAAGTCCCGGCAAACCATGGATGACGACTTCTCTGTCGAATCAAAGAGTGATTACCTGATAGAGCTCAGAAAGTCCTGGTCTAGCCTACCTGGCGCAGCCGCAAAGACACTGGAAGAGGATCTTAATGATGACGAAGACAATGACGACGACGACGCTAACGCGCAAGACGACGATGTGGACGGCTTGAGAAATAGAAAGAAGAAGGGAAGAAAGGGTAGAAAGAAGAAAGGACACAACAAGATTGGAGGCAGATTTGGCGAACGATACCAAGTCTCTCTTGTCAGCCCTAGTGTTGTCCCCAACTACCTGCCAACAATCCGCGTTGTCGAGTATAACATCAGCGGTCTGGAAGATGCTCCAGTGTGGACCGATTCATTCGACATCAACTCAGAAGCACCTGAAGAACTCCCTGCCATGTTTGGAGAACAAGACGAAGAAACCCACCAAGAACTCAAACGAGATGTTGAAGCTGAGCGAAGAAGGAGAAAGCACAACACCAAGAATAGAAAGGGCCAGAAGGGTAGGAAGGGGAGGAAGGGCAAAAAGAAGCCTAAGAACCCCGAGCTCGTGATACCCGAGGATCCTCCCAAGGGATCTCTTCCTGGACCAGCGTATTCTCCCCAGACCTTCACCTTTAAGGGATACACACAATACTTTGCCAACCTCACCTACATCAACAACGATATCAGAGATTTGGAAGGGACAAAAAAGTGGCGAGATGGTGACTTTAGTGATGAAGTACCGAGCCACGACAAGCCAAGGCCCAAGAAGTTCCACTATGATGTTGAATACAGCACGTTTACCGACAAGATTTTCAACCTGCCCGACTTGACAGTCCGAAGCTATTTGAAGCTGGCGACTAGGATCGCCAAGAGAAAGGCCAAGAAGGGCAGGGGCAAGTCAGTTGAAGAGTACAACGAGGACTTTGAAGATGATTCGGACGATGATGAAGAAGATGATCTCAATACCGAGTTTCCAGAGTATGATGATGAAGACGCCGAGTCTGATCTTAGAAGCACTAGGAAGGGCAAGAAGGGGAAGCACAAACGGAAGAAGACCAACAAGGTCTGGAAGCACTTCCTTCAAGAGGCCTTTGTCAACACGGTTCCTGAGAAACAGCTGAAGAAGTGGTCACGGAGATGATTGGATTGGAATAATGCGACGTAGCAACTCGGGTTAATGTCTTTTTATGATTGGCATATTTAGCGAAGAGACGGACGGAAATGGGCATATCAGGTGTTTATGGCGCATCGAAGATTATTATAATTATTGCTAGAGCATATTCCTGGATTTCAGTTGAAGACATAGAGTCGTCAAGATTCTGGTTTAGCATATGGATCAAAGTACACGACATCACGAATAAACAATTGCTTTGGAACGTCATTTTTTAGTTACTTCGTGTATGTATGCATATCGTCCAAAATGTGTACAAAAAAGCCCCTTATCAGGACAGTAAGAAACAAGGGGTATCAGCGAATGCAGCTGTGCCAACGAAAAGGCCATCAGCGATTCATACATCGTTCGTTTGTTCGTATATCATAACCACCTACTCCAACCCATTTCACAAACCAGAAAAAGTAAAACAGAAACATATTATTTCCATTCTCCAACGCCTCTGCATCATGCTTGCACTTTCTACTCTGCGTTATTGACGACACGCAGCGCCCGACGTGGGCCCATGACGACGCTGAAGAAGCTTGGCTCTTCACCTTCAAGTAGTCCTTCGGTCGAGCCTCTGCTGTTGCTCGTGCCAGGTCTGGTGTCTTCACTGTGCTTGGGGCCTCCTGACCCGCTGCTGGAGCCAGTAGCACCTGGGGTCGTATCGTCCTCGTCTTCAGGGCGCCATTTGGGCTCTGTGGTGTAAGTCTGCTCACGGTTGGAACCGACCCAGCCAAAGAGGCTGCGTTGGGAAAAGCCACGGCCGGGACGAGCAGCGCCCGAGGGGTTGAGCATAGAGGCGGAGCCGACAGGGTAGCGGTTTTGTACTGCAAGATGGTGCTTGTAGGCATTGACCTGACGGCGATACAACCAGGCGCAGAAACCAAGGTAGAGAGCGAGTGCGCCAAAGATGCCAGCAATCACACCCGCAGCTACAAGCCCTCCGTTGACATTACCGGCTGCTTCTTCTTCATCGGGAGACGAAGCCGCAGTACCCGTCTGGCCAACTCGTACTGTCGCTGTTGGACCGGAAGTGACGGTGAACACGGGAGGCTTACCCGTCAAGAACGGACCTCCGGTTGCCGGCCCCACAGCCGGGGTCGTAACCGTTGCGCTGCCGGCCATATCTCCACCTACGACCTTGCGTACGGCGTCGGGGACCTTATAACCGTGAGATCCGGCAAGGACAAAGTTGTCAGGGTGATGGTCCGAGTCATGATCGCCAGCAGTGAATTTATCCTTCCACTCGAGCGAGGTAGCGTCGAACACGTACATGCCTGGATCACAACCAATATCCTCACCTACACCGCCAACGACAACCATCTGACCGTCGTACATAGCGCAAGTGTGACCGGCTCGCGCAGCTGGCCGGTTCTCGTTGTTTTGGTCGACCTTGATCCATGTGAAGGAGGGGATAGTGAGGATGTACATATCGTCGTATTGTGTTTGGTTTCCCTATAGAATTGTAAGTATATGAGTTCATAGATGATCATGTCTCGACTTACAAAAGGTAGATCTTGTCCACCGAACATGTAGATCTGGAAACTCGATGCATCCGGTGCACTAGCAATGACAGCGCAAGGGTTGACACGGACGCCAGGTGTATCTCCTGATGTCTTTTGATGGAACCATTCCGAGTTGGCAATATCGTAGACATTCAGGACACTGAGGTCCTCTGTAAATGTCTCATTCGTGCCTCCAGCGAGACCAATCAACACGCCCTGCTCTCCCCAGCCAGGAACGAAGACAAGAACACCGTCAGCTCTTTCAGTAAAGTTGCCGGTCTGAATGCCGGCCTTTGTGATGTTGCGATAAGCTCCACTTTCACCGGCGCCTGTGCCGTCAGAAAGACTGTCGACGCCTGTGTTGACGTAGCCTGGATGCGTGAACTCGAGAAGACTCTTGAGATATACGCGTTCAACACTGTGTGACCAGCCCGGTGTGGTAGCCCAATCGAGGTGTCCACCAAAGTACCAACTCAAACCAAGCTCTGGTACAGAGAGGCCTGCCCCCTCGGCCGCACGATGGACTGGCCTGTTTCCAGGTTCTGACTCATTGCCAGCTGAAGTTTTGGGATCCTTGAACTCAGACCACTTCGCATCGTTGATGGAATATTGCCAGAGAGATTCGGGCCCGGGTTCAGCGACAGGAGCGTCGGAAACCTCGCCTCCGTAGAGATAAAGGTTGTTGTAATCGTGCCAGAGATAACCCATCGACACCTCAGGAGGACCATCAGGCTTCTCAAGTCCCTTGAGGGCAGGTGAGTCGATATCCCAATCTTTGGTGAGGTCAAGTGTCAGAAAGTCGTTGTTCCAGGTATCTTCAGTCTGATCAGCTTTTGACCGAGAGCGACCGCCGTACATGTAGAGGGTTCCGTTAAGCTGGGCAGCTTGGAGGGCCCATCGCGCGCAGACTTTGGTGGAGCTGGTCTCGCGTTTCTTTATGACACCAGCGCTGGCGCCATTGACATCGGAAAATGATTGACCATTCCTCCAGCTAAAGGCCGGAAGTACGATGGCGATGAGGACGGCCAGCATGGTGAAGCGATGCAGACCTGAGATAGTGGGTGATACACCCGAAGTGCTCTTGATTCTTGGGCGGCCTTTGGGGTTTGATAGCTTGGCGTACCAAGTCTTGGGTGACGATAGTGACGATTGTCGTGGACGGCTTCGGTTGTTACTGTCCTGGTCCTGATCTTGATCCTGGCCGTCGTCTTGTTCAAAATTTTGCTTGCTAGATACTGGCGACTGTAGGATATCAGAAGTATCGCTCAAGTGCTTATCGTTAACGTGGGCGTCAGGCAGCTCGCTCGCCAATAGTGAAGATACCGATGCAGAGGTGGGAGAATCCAAATCGTGTTCCAGACCAACTTCTTTAAAGACGGATCTTCTGCCCTTTCTAATAGCGCCTCCCATTTTAAACGGTGGTGTTACAAAAGTCTGAGCCTCACGCAGGCGATCGGAAGTACGTTGGGAGTTGAAACGAGGCCGGGCTGGAGCTAGAAAGCCCAAATTGGACGGGGGAGGGGATTTAACCATTGACATCGTGTGTCTATGCTCGTGCTTGTGCTTATACGGATTGGATGATGGCTTGTGGCGACAGTCGCAAGCAAGCGAATTGGATCTCTTGTCTCTTGGTGGCTCAGATCGGCGAGTGTTATGATGTAGCCACCTTAAAGCAATACCACTCTGTAGGGATCATAGCCTGCAAATGGCTTGATATGACAGCGAAGTGAGGGAGGGTTGGTTAGCTGGGGAATATTCAATTGGCAACCTTAGCAATTGAGAAGTAGGCTCTGGGTGAATCTGAAAGAGAAACAATAGACGGGAAACACAGGAGATAGTTCCAAGTGGGAGTTAAACAGGGCTTTTGAGGGAGCCAAAGCCTCTAATTAACGTATTTAACAGTGATCGACGTTTGGAGCTGAGCAACAAGAAGCTCGGGCTCTCCACTTGGATTGATTTGGGGCCAGATGAAAGGCCGTTGTGTAAATCATCTCGATAAGTCGTCAGACAGCGAGGCGCGCCATTGTTTCTCAATCCCTGACCCACTACATCATCGAATTTCCGCTTGGGTTTAGTTGTCGATATACAGTAGTAAGTAATAAGATAGGCGTGAGTAAGGCGAAACACAGCCCGCAGCTCTCTTGCAAAGCGGCGCGCGCGTGGAGAGGGCGACTGGAGACAAAATCAAAATCTAACTACATGCCAGTCAGTTAACCAGGTCCTTGCTGATAGCGATAGTTTACCTGCCTAGGTAGAACAGAGCATGTGTATCCGTACCTGGCACCTAGCCTCGGAAACAGGTGCACAGGGCACACTTAAAAACAGGACGTCACCATATCCTCATGGTGGACGCATCCAATCCGATATAGTGAAATCTCCCTCGGTAACGAAACGAACCAAGCAGAAGCCTGTCGGCTGACATTTATCACACACACACACACACATGCCAGTATCGATTACCAATTGTACCTAGAGACAGTAGGTGATACCACCTATACCGCAGCCGGTAGACCCTGGCAAGAGACCGGGCCTTTGTTTCTTTGTGGTTGTTATTCCCCTTAACCGAGCTGACTGACATTCAGTTGCGGGTGTCGTTCTTTACCGGATCCATCACGGGTCTTGGCATTGACGGTGTAGTGATTGGGCCACGGAGACGTGGCGATGACTTCACATGCTCCCAGGGGTGTGGCCTTGGTTTTCTCTGGTTCTGGTTTCGGAATGTGTGATCAACCGACCGCTTGTTGTTGTTTTGTTTTAACCTTGTATCCGATTGATTCGACATGATGCATTGAGCTTGTTCATGCCGTGAGATCTATTGCTTATGTCTTTCCGTTTGTCCTATTATCCAACCCTTCTTTATCGTAGTAATGTAACGCAACGTAACGGTTGTGGAATCTGGGGTAAGACTTGGGTGGAAAAAAGGAACGCGATTAGCAGGTTCAAAACAAACTAAAGAAGCATGATGCAGGGATTGTGGGACGTTGGCTCTGCAGCCTCCGCTGTCTTTTGTGTACGATCACGATCTGGATCATTGATTGATGAAGAATGATGGTTGGTTCGGATGTCACTCGATCCGTTATCTGCTTTGGGGGGGATGTTGTGCACACTGTGCGTATCGCCCTGAGCATCATACATTTACAGTGCGATTTAGTAGCTGATTGTGGTTACTCGCACCACTACCCAAAATTCTCCCAAACTGTAAACCATAGCAAGCATCAACTCAAAATCTGCAGTGTTTCCACTTCGAGAACCGCGTTTCCCCTAAACACGAGCCAAACACGAGCTGGAGCCGCGATTTAACAGCTGCGGTGCTAACTAACAGTCAAAGCATGCACCTAAAACCATCCACTCAGCCACTGCCGCCGCCCGCCAGACTCGTACTCTCCGTGTCGATCACGTTCCCATCCTCGTACAAGGTTATCTTTAGATCCCAACTGCTTCGTGATTTTTTACTTTAGCTTGGTTATGATTGACATCTCCTAACGTAGCAATCAATGGTCTTTGGAAAGTTCCGTCCCTCCTTTTCGGTCTGGTGTTTCCAAAACAGTAATAGGATCCTCTTCGTCCTCCATCTTTGCTGCAGTGACATATCGCACCGCCACACCCACACCTCGCTTAGCCGGGATTTTCAGCTCCCGCCACAAACGGGCGCCTCAGTTCTGACAGACGATCGCATTCGTGTTGATCAAGAACGGTAGACAATTGGCTTAGTAGATACTTGTTTAAGATGAGCTGCTGAACTTCAGATGACATGTCGCTATGATTAGACGCTCGAATGGACCGACACACTCCAAGCGAGATCGTATTCTTGCCACTAAAACTCTCAATCTCATCTCGTTACGAAGTATCCGAGTCTTGCGAGCCAGCGAGCTTAAAGTATATCGAACTTTTTGGGTCTCACGGAGCGGGTCTCGGACTTCCCACTGGGTCCGCACCGTCCACTCGTGAACCGGAGCGGAGCTGAGACCCAAAGCCGTCTGTGGCTCTGTGGGACCGTCTTGGTGGGACTCGCCGGAGGTGCTCCGAACATGGAGCCCCTGAAATTAGTAGCAAAGTGAGGCATCCGATCGAGTATTCAGGGCATTTTAGTTGCGCTTTGTAAACATAGCGTATATAACCTGTGTGATGATCTTCCCATATGCCAGAGTATTGCCATGCCCTACATTATTCCTCTACTTTTTGGTAATGGATCGAAATTCTCATCCTCCGCCAGCTCTGAAGGCGCATCCGCCTCTGGTGGTAGCATCGACTCTCCTCGGTTCACCCTGAGACCTTGCCTAACTCCCAGTTCACGCCCAATGAACTGTAGTGACACTCCGGCGGCTTCGCTATCCTCATGAAGAGTTGATGGCACAAGATAAACCGCTGTCAGGGGCCAGATGATTTTCAAAGCGTCAAACACCGTCCTCGGGGACGGGTTGTTGCGAAACGATGCTGGGTCAAGATACCGATCCACCGAGACCATGATTTCTTTCGCGTCGGTTCGAACCCGCTTTATGCAATGCGCGCGCAGTACCTTGAGT
Organism: Fusarium tricinctum; assembly: GCA_020744515.1. Classification (NCBI taxonomy): domain Eukaryota; kingdom Fungi; phylum Ascomycota; class Sordariomycetes; order Hypocreales; family Nectriaceae; genus Fusarium; species Fusarium tricinctum. The sequence goes on along the minus strand of JAGPXF010000002.1, from coordinate 4,025,681 downwards.
TCGTGGATAGGAATAGGAGTGGCCCAGTGGTGGCTCAAGAAGTTTGCGAATGTCAGAATGACATGATAACCCTTGACTCGCGTCGAATTGAGCATATTCCGCAGGTAGGGATTGAAAACCTCGTCGTAGTAAGAGTAGCTTGCGTCAAAAGTGGTGAATTGTTCTTCGGCTTTGAATACAATGTCCATCAACTCGTAGTACTGGGCGGCGGCGGCTTCAAAGTCTCGGGCCCGAAGAATATTGAGAATGCGTACTTGTACATGTGCAATTTTGCAAACGTATTCGCCAACCTCGACAGCCAATCCTTCTCCAGGGTGAAGTGTTTCCCTGATAGCATCAAACCATTCTTGTGACTCGGGAGGGCACTCAAGAGATGTTAGTAGACACCGTACTTGCTGTCAGGTCGTTAGTTAAGGGCAGGACTCGGATCCAAAACTAACATACCACCATATTATATGCAGGCCAAAAACCCATTCTATTAGTCTGTTTCCTCAAAGAAGCTGCCCCTCTTTGTTTTAGAATGCTGTATAGCCCATTTGTATGCAGATGCCATGGGTTCATAGGCGATACACGGTTGATGGAGCCCATGAGAAGCTAAGCAATCGTGAGCATAAGTGCTTTCTGAAACCACGCATTATACTTACCTCATAATTCGTTAGAATCCATACTGTTGCCAGCACATCATCTCTCATGGCGCCACCTGGCGTTTTTAGTGCTTCACCAACAGAGCTCAAAGTTTTGCCAAGGTAGGTACCGAGTTCTTTGTCGGCTTGATCGACTGATCCGTTATCAATGGCAGTTGGATATCGCAGGTTCGTGATATAGGTACGGGCAAAGAGGTGAGTGGCCCAAAGAAGAGGCCCTTGGGGGCCAGTCTTCCTGTAAGCTTCATGAAGGAAATCCAAAGTATAATAAACATTAAGAAGAATCGGGATGGAGTGGGAGGTCCAATGCTCGCTGAGAGACTGAGGGAGAATAAGAGTATTTCCCGAGTTAGTGTATTTGACAAGGTCAACAATCTCTGGTGAGTTAGGACTTAATTCGCGGTCATCTTCAGTGAAAGTCGATGGTGTAACAGCATCACTATTTGAAGAAGAAGAAGAAGACGATGAAGGTGTGTCGAATGAGACGACTGACTCGATAAGAGTCTTTTGTTGTGTCCTCTTCTTTCGCTTCTTGACCGTGGTTGGATTCGCATTGCGAAAGACGAGCTCCTGCTCATCACGATATCCTGGGCATTCAGCTCCATATTTAATGCATCTTTGGCAAGCTGGACGGGCAAGATCACACTGTCGATGTTGTCAGCATTTAAGATCCAATCCATTGATTTGCTTGTTCGTATCTCCAAGAGATAATAACCGCGTAAGCACAGAGTAAGCGGACCAAAAGCGCTCAGACAGTTGGACTGACCTTGACACGTCGGGATCGACAGAGGTGACAGTCTTTGCTTGGCTTTCCCGTGTTGGGCATTATGAGAAGAGGTCAAGACATATGCATATGATAAAAACATATAGACCCTGTTTACTGATAGATTGTCAAGAGTTGAAATAGGTAATCCATTCGAAGCTCTCGTTGTCGAAAAGGGATTAGCGGATCCTGCAGGGCTGAGGGGGTTGGATGCACAACGGCGGGAATGCAACATCACGTGCAGGGGACTAAACAGAATAACAACATATCGAGGAGGAAACACCTTAATTGATGGACTTTCATAGATTGTTAAACGGCGATAGACCAAGATGGCTTAGATATAAGAGATGTAAAAGCTGAGGTCGGGTTTGTATGAATCTTTGAGGATAGGACCGCGATTAAAACATCCGCACCTTGTCGGCTTGACCTCTCATGTAGGTTTCATCCTCCGTGGTTAGCACTTCACACTCGAATTTTTGTAGATCTATCATGAGTTTCCCCATAAAGCTACAACCGCACTTAGCCTGAGTTGTATTCTCGATCTCTGCGAGTTTCAGGCACAAGCTGGATAAACTGATGGTCATATCGGGCTCTGCAGCAAGTGGTAGGAAAAGGCCCATAATATTCAGCTTGTAAGCTTGGTTGAGCATCTTTCCAATAGAAGCGGGAGTATCCTGGCTCTGTCGACAACTGCAGCTACTGGAACTGATGGGCCATACTGGGCTACCGTTAAGGGCCCTGGTGGTAAAATCACGACAACTCGTTTTATAATGAGCCAAGAATTTCCGGCGCAACTCTGTAGCATGCTCTTTGAGAAGTTAGCTAGGGAATTAACATCGATTGCCCATGAAGTCATCATCCGGCACCTACTTAGTATGTTGCTCATTCGGGGCGTGGTAGAGGTTCTGTAACGCATCAACGGTACATCATTCTTGTCAATGAAGTCTCCGTTCATGTCGGTGGGACATTTTTGCATCAGATTAAGTATCCAGCCCTTTAGAGTGATAGAATACCCCAGTTCAAAAGCGATGAACATCGTCTTTCGATGAAGTCTGTTGTGAAGTGTGAATGAACTGATGCTGGCTTCAATCTTCTTAAACCACCGGTCTTGCATTGGGCGTAAGACAGAGACCATGCCGTATTTGTCAGCGAGAACACACAGTCCGTATAACCTGTCGACTGTTATTTCTTCCTAGGCGAGGCAAAATATACCATGAGCCATGTCCATGAGTACTGAAAATGATCTACTGTCGTCCTCAGGAAGCTTGATGTTCCAATTTCCTTGTCCAGGCTTCCTTTCTGCGAATGGACCACGAAGCATCTTGCGAAAAACAGGAGATATGCGGCAAAGTACGTGAGAGTCCGCGAGCATCTCCTGCGAGGGATTGGTGCCGACCATCAGTCTAAGATCTCCATCTTCGTCAAACGTGAGTAGGTCTCCTTGCTGAGCAGGGCCTGGTTCGATTGGGGCATTTGAAGTACGCGGCATAAGTGTGATTGTTGGGGAGATGGTATGGTCTTCGTAATGTAGCGTGTTCCAGGTTTTGTGACTGCACTAGGTAAGACTCTGTTGACAAACATCGTGAGGGGACTTAGTGTTAACCAACCGTATGTCCTTGATCGCAAAGAAGTGCATTAAGCCTTGGTTGAAAGTATATGGACTTCCCATAGGCTAGCGAAGGAGGAAATTTCTCAAATCCAGAGTGGGAAACAACGAAGCAAGAAAAACATTTGCTTGGGGTTGTTGCTAGAAGTGTAACAATCGAGGAAAGCTGTGGTAGGAATACGCGGGTGTTGCTCCAGAGCGGAGCGGGTGCTGGCGAGAGAGTTGAAGTCAGGTGATAGGAATTTGGTTGAGGTGAATGATTGCTCCTTCTCGTTCTATCCGAAGCTACTAATGATTGTGTGTGATTCACTGCACCGCTCTTAGGAAGCAAGCGTCTGCTGAGTTGCTGTGTTGGATTCTAGAAACTGTGGCATAATTCAGCCAAACTACGAAAAGAATATTAGATAGCCATATGCAGTTTGGTATTTAATAGGTAGGAACTTGATAGAAATTTTATTGCAGAATCTATAAACAGGTGGTATATTTGGAAAGGTGCGAGGGTAGTATATAATGAACACCACATGCACAAGGAGCTGCTTGGGTATTGATGATGAAACGTCTCGATTATAATAGCATTACTTCTCTTAGCAATAGAAAGCTGTGCTCTTTGCAACGCACTGGCCAGTTAAGCTAGTAGGTGAATGCTGCCACGGCACTGCACGCCCAGTGCCATTAGAAGCTTCTATGGTTTAGATGAAGCCTTTCGCCCACCTTCCATTATTCTCCCCCGTTCATCTCAACCTCACACCATCAACAACAACAACATCTCTTCCTTATTCTATTTTTCTTTCACAACAAACAAAACACAAATCAAACTGCAACATCTATCATTTCCATCTTCTGATCATAACACATCACTTCTACACTGCAAATATCATCCTTCTAGCCATCATGAATCTCGAATTACTCGAGCGATTCCGAGGGTCTTATCCTTCTAGACAATCCTTCATGGGCTTCATCAACCACGGCGAGCTTGAGCCTACAACTAGCAAGCCCTCAACCCCAGAACCTGAAGTTTTACGACATACTACTGCCGACACTGATGTCTTTGACACTCCTACCTCTGCGGTCGAGAAAACTCCTACCTGCGAGATCCTTGATAGCACTACCAACGAGACTCCTAATGCTACTGCATACGAGGTTCTTGATACGCCAAATGACGAGGCCGAAAACACTTCGACCTACAAGGTTGAGAACACTCCCACTTACGATGTCGAGAACATTCCCACTCGCGATATCGAGAACACCCCCACTTGCGAGGTTGGGAACACCCTGACCTGCGAAATTCAAGACACCACTACTAGCGAGATTCAAGACGTTACTCCCTGTGAGGATCTTGCCACTACTATCTGTGAGGTCGAAAACGCTCCGACCCACGAGGCAGAGGACACTCTCACTTACGAGATTTCTAACACTACTACCTGCGAGGCTTCGGCCATCCCTACCTACGAGAACGTGAACAGTGAACACTCGCTCGAAATCAGCGAACAGATCACGGATGAAAACCACATCACCCAGCAAGACGACGCTGCTCTACCTAACCCCACCTACACTACCTACCTCACGTACCCCAATTACTACGAGACTTCCATCTACGACTCGATTAGCTCCGAACGTTTGCCTCCCATCATGGAGGATACCGTTTATGAGCCTCGCCCTGTCTATCACAAGACTTCTAAGCATCTATCTATCGAGCCTTTTATTGCTACTCAGCAAGAAAACCCAGAGGTCTCCCTAGACAATGCACCTGGGACCAGTGACATGATAAACAGTGAACCAGAAATCACGGAGTGTACAACTCCCGACAGCCTAGACTTCGAGCTTGAGTCCGCCCCACAACCCAAGGCCAACGAGCCCATAGCCATCGGGTTCAGGAAATCAACTATCTGTTTTGATCCCAACGGCGATCTTATGCTCACCATCGGAAGTGGTCTAGGCCGCAATATGCTGGTCGATTCTCGAGCACTTAGCCGTGCATCTCATAAGCTTCATACTATTCTTTCTCGTGACGGCAAAAGGAACGACAACAGCTGGACTCTCGAACTACCAGAAGACGATCCTCTCCCTTTTACTATCCTCCTCGACCTAATCCACACTCGTTTTGAAAGAATCCCAGTACGCGTCACACTTAATCAGCTGTACGGCATCTGCATCCTTACCCAAAAGTACAACATTACCGAAGTTTTACGACCCGTTGCCGAGCGTTGGTACAAGTATATTGGATGGACACCTGAGGGGGAGTATGGACTCTTCTTCAAAAAGGCATTTGTGGCTTGGGAACTGGGCTTTACGGAAGACCTGAGCGAGATGGCCGGGCATGTTGTGCTCAACTGTTATTTGGACGAAGACGACCAACTCGTCATTGGAAAGGAGAAGGAAAAGCTCTCCGACTTCAGCGACTTTCAGCGCATTCCCTTACTGAGTCGGTCTTACCATTTCTATTTGCACCGACTTTACTAACTTGTCTTAGAATGTATCGAAGAGCACCGTGAGCTTGCTATGGAGACATGCTGGGAAGAATGCCAGAAGCTGAGTGACCAAGTCCTCAAAGGGTCAATCAAGGGATCGATGTGCCATGCTTCGCATTCTCGAGAGGAAGTTTGCCTCATGTTGGGCAAGATGCTGAGCAAGGCAGGAGAGGAGAATATTTTGGATTTCTTCATGACGGGCAGTATTTATCAGTACTGTCCAAGCTTGCGTCTTGACTTGGCTAAACTTGATCACAAAATTGTTCTGGTGGCTGATTACATCGATATGTGTGGATGGTGCGAAGGAGTGTTTGATACAATGAACGAGATCCGATGCCAGCTTCTTAGGGCTGCTGATCCTCTGTACATGAGTCACATCCAGGCCTTGGAAGTGCAGGCGTCGAAGATCCGAATGCGGCCCTGGGTAACAGATTACGACCAGGAGGAATGAGTTAACGACGAACGAACGAGAAGCTTGTACAAGACTTGAGCTCAAGATTGACATCACGGGAGTCAATCGTTGCTGGCAGATATTTCATGCGATCCTTCTTTGTATGATAGGCGAAGGCACTTTAGCAGCTGCTATGTATTTTTGGGGTGAGAGATTCCGTTGATCTTTTTTTACCAAACAGATCAAGCCATAAATTGGCCATAGTATCAGGGAGTCAGGGAGTGGAAACTACAGGTAGTTTGTTCGTACTATCCAATATCTTCACGAGAATTGCACCCACACAGTTGTCTATATTTGTGAATGTTTTTCAGCAAACAGCAAGCCCATGTAAACCGTAGGCTTCTGATAACATATTTCATAGCGAACACAAACAATCGCGTATTGCCAGATCCTGGCACTGCAATCCCGCTGCTACTTTGCCCCGGTGAATCACTTGCTCTGCCTACCGCCTTCATTAACCTCTCAAGAAATCTCTTTCAACCTTTATATCTTCCATCCCCCCATCAACCATCATCCCTTTCTTGTACCCCTAGTCAACGTCTATCTCGACATGCAAACTCCACCATGAGACGATCCCACGACCCACTAGACCTCCTTCGGGAGCCCGAGTTCATCGCTATCGACGAAGCGGGAGACCTTTGGCTCATCATCGGGACTGGCTGGGACTCTATCACTCTTCTCGTGGACTCTCGAACTCTCTGCCGGGCTTCAAAAGTCTTTCGCTCTATGCTGCGCGCCGGCTTCATGGAGTCCAAGCCTCGAGATCAGGGCCACTGGGAAGTCAAGCTGCCTGATGATAAGTCGCTGCCCTTTATCATTCTCATGGATATCATCCACTGCGAGTTCGAGCGTACTCCTGTCCATATTTCGTTGTATAATCTCCACGACGTGTGTATTCTGGCGAACAAATACGACATGACAAAAGTACTGCGGCCGATGGCGGCGATGTGGTATCGCAATTTAGAGATCCCACGTAAAGATAGCCTCCAAATCTCTGAGCTCTGCAGCAGACTCTTCGTGTTTTGGGAACTTGGATGCTGGAAGTCAGTGCAGGAGATGCTGCCTACATTCGCTCAAGAATCTCACATCAACCCAGATGGCGAGCTGGTCTACATGAGTTCTTCGATCTTGGATGATTTCCAGACATTCAGGATGCTACCTTTGATTGGTGAGTAATCATGAGCTTTCTTCCAAACATTGAGGCAATTTCTTACCGCAAATCTAGCAGATGTCATCAAAGAACATCGCTCTCATATCCTGAGTTTATACCAGAAGAGGTGCAGGGCGATAGCACACAACATCCTAACGCGCCGTCCGCTATGCCTTCACAAAGATTGCCTCAACCGCGCTCTGCCTGACGATATAATCGACAAGTTTGTGCAGGCGACACACCACCTCGGCATAGCATCCTTCTTCCTAGGCGTCTCCAACGCCGAAGAGACGGAGTATCGCGGCAACATAACCCGGCTGAACCTCACGTTCTCACTACTCCAATCAAGTGTCTTTGGGAAAGGACGGCGCCTCCCCCAATGCCCTCTCTGCGGCGGCTCGGATCCTCTGAAGGGTCTCGTGTGGTTACATCGCGACCTCGTGCAGCCTTTGCCTCAACGTCACATGGAGATATTGAGGGAGCAGGCTGCCAAGACGGGAATGGCGAACCACGTAGGCTCTCCCATGACTGGATTTGTGAACATCCTGGAGAAGAGGGTTGTGTTGGAGAAGGATGATCGAGACCCGTTTGTTCTAGAGTGATGGATTACTCTTGATCGTCATGAAGCGGGGAGAGACCAAGTTATGTGATGCACTCTCATGGAAAACAGCAGCGTAGATGTATTGTGAATAAACCTACATCCTAGCACCAAGTAAATTCCAACTTAACGTATGTCTTTTAAACTAGCCAATCCATGAAAGAGGGAAGATAATTCTACCACCAAACATAAAGACTCTGTATCGTGGCGCCCCCGTTGAGGCCTTAACAGAATTTCCTAATTAGGCCATCTCGCCCATTCTCACTGGCCAGCTCTCATCACCCCGCTTTCGGTCGACATGGTCTAAGTCGTGAAAGAGTGAATTAAAACAAGGACACACAAGAAATATTGTGTCTATTCCCTGCTATTCTATAATTGGTCGTTATACTAAGTCCTTGCCCTGTTTGTCAGCCTGTTTCGTCTCTTTAAAAGCCGCTCCCTCGTCTCCTGACCACTTACTCCCTTTCCTTACTCTATACTCCTTACTCTTTGCCTTCACTGCTTACTCCCCTCACTTCTTCAACACCATCACCATGGCTCACTACTCCCAGCGTCAAGATATTCTTCCCATCACCGGTGGTTGTGCCTGCGGTCTCATCCGCTACCAGCTCTCACTCCATCCTCTTCTCGTCCACTGCTGCTACTGCACCGCCTGCCAGCGCCAGACCGGCTCTATCCTCGCTCTCAACGCCATCGTCGAGTCCACGGCCCTCACTCTGCTCCCCTCAGCACCGCCCGCCTTCGCCGGCACGTCTTCCAACCCCGATCCCACCCCTGCCGGTGTCCAGCCTGCCTTTGCACGCATCACATCGGCCGAATCTGCTGTCCGCGAGCCTCAGCCCGAAGCAAGGACCTTATCCGTGTGCCTCCCAACTGAATCAGGCGTGGGACAGACAGTAGTCAGCTGCCCTGCATGCCACACAGGTTTGTGGAACAAGTATGGGGACGGCGGGCCGCATCTATCATCCATACGTGTTGGGACACTGGATAAGCCCTGGGAAATCCAGCCCGATGTGCATCTTTTTACGCGCAGTCGACAGAGCTGGGTGACCGTCAACGACGACAAGCCATCCTTTGACGAATACTATCCTAAACGGGAGGATCTGCTCCGGGAGGACGCTCGCAAGAGATATGAGGCTCTCCAGCCAAAGATCACTGAGATGCGGGCTGAGTTGAGAGCCGGCTGGGAATGAAGGGGTCGTTTACAGCACGATATGACAAGATAGGAGGAGCATAGCACGAGCAATCATTTTCCGCAGGCCAACATGATTCAAAGCAGCACTCAGAAGAACACGCAACGTGTCATTATAGCCATTATCATTATGATGCTCCAAAAGCAGAAGATAAATCTTCTGTATTCATCCTCACCCTTGTACCCAACCTATTTGATATATACACGCGAGATCACACCTTATAGCCTATCGCTGTTGTATATGTAGCCACAGTGACTATGGACTCTTGAATTGTATGCAGTCCTACTCCATCCATGTTTACCTATCCCATTGACCCAACGTGTGCCGCCTGTGACGGGCTGATATATGACATATATGGAAGAAAATCAAGCAAAACTGTCCAGTTCTTGCTCGGAAACGCCTCAACATCCAACCCCAAATTAACCAAACATCCCAGAAAATATCGAACAAATGGGTAAAAAACACATAAAGCTGCCTGAAGATATGCCATATCCTATGTCCAAGCCTTTAGCTTCGGCTGTGTATAAGAAAAAGAACCCGTCAGATCGCCCACTAATGGTATTTTGATGCTTGTGCAAGAAGAGCAAATGTGTCCATCCCCACTATCGATGCATGTAAAGACATAGAAGATTCGTGAATGCAAAAGAACGTATGGCACAATGTGCCAAGTACTTGGTAGGTAGGGTATATTAGATTGACAGCCTCTAGCCGGCAACCTTGCGGAAGCCCTCGACTCCAAGAATAGGGATTTCCACATCACGAAGGTTACTCATTCCCTCGTCGCGGCGACGCTCCACGAAATTGTTGCACTCAAAAACAACCTGAGCCCACTCTGCAAGTGCTCGTCCAGTATAAACGGAGTTCTTGACGTAAACACCAGTTGGCCTTATAGGTTCAACAACACTGTCGGTAAACGAGCCCATGTTCGGTTTGGGCGAGGGGGACGGCGAGGGAGAGGGAGTGCCTCTGGCACTGGATGCCTTAGGAGACCCGTCACTTGATCCCGAGATCGTAACCTCAAGCTTCCAGCTCGGAGCCTCATTCTTCTCTTGGGGGGAGTTGGGCAAGCTCGCGTTCTTGGCATTATCAATAAGACCTTGCTGCGGACTGCCAGAGAACTTGCGTGTGGGCGCCGAGTAGCCCGTAGGCACAGTAAATCCATTAACTCGTAACGGACCGCTAATACGAGTCTGCGCTGGGCCAGGAAGTCGAGGGCGAGTCAGAAAGCGATCTCGGAGAGGTGCTGCCTGCTGTTGCCAAGCAAGGATGAACTTGAAGACAAATTTTGGCTCCTCATATATCGGTTGAGAGTAAAGGGAGTCATCTTCAGACGGGCGGTTTTTGTTGTTGTTTTGCGTACTCAAAGATCGAGATTCTGCTGTTTCACGACGAACGGTTTGGAAATCATCATCCCAGGCACCGCCTGCACCAGTATTACCTCCAAGAGAGAGGACTTTGCCCAGCAGCGACCATCGTTTCCTTCCGTCGTGCCTGGAAGAGTCAGGAGGTAGCCCATTGAGGACACTATTCTCACTGTTGGGAAGCTTGGCGAATGAATCAAAACTTCCCATGTATAATCCAGGCTGAGGAACATTGATTTCCTGGCGGATAATCATGAAGCGTTTTCCAGGAGCAGGATTCACTGGGCAGGTCGACGGCGCGATTCGCTCTTCTTCTTCTGCAGTATGTTTGATGTACAGATAGTGAGCCCATGTCGTTTGAAGTCGCTCGGCTACAAGAACAAAGATCTGACTGTCAGGGAGTTAGCAAACAGCAAAGGTATCAAAGATAGATATTCGTACCCATCAACTTCATCCAGCGATCCTGCGTCTCGGCACATTCGCCAACACAGTAAACGCTGGTAGTAAGCCCGAACCATTGGGCACCAGTGGTTGAAGAACTCATTGAAAGTATTTTCGGTAAGCAGCCAATCCTTACAGACAGTGAGCTTGCGCACGGGATCTTTCGATATGGCATCCCAAATGGAGTATATCAGTGCTAGCAAACGAATCTCAGACATGGTGTTGAAGGAGCACATGATCCTCTGGCAAACATCAAACCAGAACGCCCAGTCAACGTAGCTGTCTGAACTATCCGGTTCTTCGAATTCGCTGTAGAGTACAAGGACTTCTTCCAGGAAGTCGCACAAAGTGAAGCAAGCAGGGTGATTGTATGTCGAAACCTTCCGTGTTGCTGCCTTCATCATCGTAGCGAAGCTTTCCGCAAATGTATGTCGAGCCCCAGCAACGTCGGGTGAGTCGTCTGATAGAAAGTCTTTCAACAACATAATGCTTCGGTTTTCGGACATGCCTCGCATGATGTTACTGACAGGAAGTGGCAACGTCATTGCAGCATCTGCGCCAGCCATAGAGTCCACTGCAGCAGGGCTAAATCCACCGTCCATAGGGGACTGGCGGTGGATCGTTGTGTCCAGAACGTAGAGAACTTGGGCCTGCACAAGAGCGAAAGCCGGAGATCTTGCCTTTTCTAGCAGAGGCAGACCAGCAGGCATAAACTGCTCGGACAGGATATGAAAGTATTTGCAGAAGATGAAGAAGACATCAGTATCCCGGCCTTTCCATCGAGCGGCCCAGGGGCCTGTCCAAGCGATTCTAGACACCAGCATAGGCAATTTGGGCACTTTCTTAAGGCTGTCCCACATGCCTTTTGGTGTTGTCCAGCTGAAGACACTGATAGTTGGAGGGAACAAAGCCGCAATGTCGTCGCTCTCGCCTCTGTTCTTTCGTGGCAGACCAAGCTCATCAGCTACTCGTCGGATAAGTTCGGGAGAAAGACCCCAAAGTCTAATTAGGATGTCTGCAATACCGGGCGCAAAAAAGAAGGCGTAGGCGCAAGCCTTTCCAGCAAAGTTCACCAGACTGACCGGTACATGGCGGAGCGAAAGCTTGTCGACCACAAAAGCCATCTGTTTGACCAGATTGGAGACGAACATAGTTCGAACGTTGTGCTCGGCTGATTCTTCCAAGAAAGCTGCTTGGCTCGACGTAACGGATGAGCTCGATGAACCAGTCATGGATCGAGCGCGGACTCGCTCGGCCGGTGATCGGTTGACCAGCGGTAGGAAGTATGATGTAGCTTGTCGCCATTCCAGTCGCATCATGATAAGTGTAACAACATCGAATAAAACCGGGCGGTCGACACCAGGCACGGGCTGAGGCGCATTTCCGTCCAGCATCTCCAGGATAGCGACCCACCACTTGTTCAAAATTGTTGCTCTCCGATCGACATCTTCGGGATAAAGTTTCTTGGTTGATTCGTGATTCATCGTATTCCGCAGGAAAGGGAGGAGCACTGTTTGAACCTGTGACATTCGCTGGGATGTGCTCTTGGCAAGGAACCCCTTAAAATCCTCATCAAGCGACTTGAATGACGACCATAACACATCTCTTTGCTGGGGTGGCATCTCGACTGAAGATTCGTCGGTGACTGTTGTGGCAGAGGTAGTGTCGTAGGTAGAAGACTGTGGTGTGCGGTCCTCTGCGATGATTGAAGCTGGTGCTGCAAGACTTGTAGCCGAAGAAGCGCAGCTATTGTCAGAATCGGTATTGGTATTTAATTTCGACAAGCCCGCCTGTTTCTGCTTAATCTTGGAGAAGTAGCTGCTCGCTCTTGAAAAGGCTTTGGGAGCTGCGGACTTTAGTGAATCCGTTGACTTGTTCTTGTCTACCTGATCAACGGTCAATCCAGGGCGTTTGCGGGTCTTTGTAAGCTTGAGTGATGTTGTGCTCTCAGATCGGTTGCGTCCGGACAAATCCTCACCATCCTTGGCGGTGTCGGTATTCTTCATGGGCGACGGAGAGCGGGAAGGTCTCCACGAGCGTTTGGCGAAATTTGCGAAAGAACCTGACTTTGTCATAGTTCTTTGCAGGGGTTTCAGGTCGCCGATTGATCCATCGCCAAAGCTTTTGTCACCCGCAGATGTAGTTGGCCGAGGAGGCTCACTGAGGAGGTCCGACGTGCTTTTGGAGCTTGGTAGCCAACCTCGAGTGTCTATGAGCGAGCTTGTCCTTTTCCGAGCGTGTCTCATGCGCGAGGTCTCTTCGGGCACCTCTTTTGTTTCAATGATTGTAGGTGGTGAGGCAGGTGCCGCCTTGGGAGTCCGTTCCTCTGGGAGGAAAACGGAGGTATCGAGACTGAAATCGACATTGAAGGTGGGAAGATCAAAATTCGGTATCGGTTGAAGATCGGGGTCGTTTGGGCGTTGCGGTGACGGGTTCGAGGAAGGGTTTTCGAGTGAGGGTAGCGAGAGGAGCCCCAGGTCTGGACTAGAGTGAGACCGGGAGAACGAAGACGAGGTTTCCACGGCCGGAGCCATGATCATGGTAGAACCGCTCATCTCATGACAAAAAACAATAGGGGAGTGGGCAGCCTTCAACAAGAGAAGCGTCCCCGTAGGCTGGTGCTCCTCTTGTTACAAAGCCGACTATATTAATAGAAATCGATAAATCAGATAGGTGTTGTCTCAAATGATCATTATTCGACGCTTCTCTGGCCGGCAGAGGAATAGGAATTATAGTAGTAGATGTCGGGTGGTACAATGGTGAAGATTCGAGGTGGTTTGAAAGAAAGAAAGAGAGAGAGACGAGGCTTTCTCAGGGTTTCCATAGACGACAAACTAAACTGCAAAGTGCACTGCAGCCTCTAGGTAGGCTTTAGTCCAGGTAGCCTAGCTCGGACTGTACCGTAGAGTACCTGGACGTATCTGCTAGTGTGTGCGCCCGACCTGCAACCTGCAACCTCCACACCACGCTCAGGATCGCCACGGACTAGCCGGGGGGGCGGCAAGACGGAGGTGGTGACTGACAGGGAACCCTTTAGGGAGTTAGGGAGTCCCGAAGTCTCCGTACGGCTGCCCTGGCCTTGTCCTGGGTTGTACCTTGAGAAATGAGGCTATGCCCAGAAGGGGCTCGCTACTGTCAGAATGGGGCGACGCACGGAATATGTACGTTATTAGCTTTCTTTATCTTGGAATAGTTAGGTTTTTTTATTTTTTTTAAGTAGACCAAGCAGGTCAACAAGGAGTACAAGACAAACAGAAGAATTCAATAAAGGTACTAGTGTAATCCAGATACATCTCTTTTCCATGATGGACAAAAAGACTTCCCATTTGAGTCCATATAATAATGCCAAGGTGGAGCTGATACCACAGTCAGCACAACTGTGTACTCGCTACAGTTATGGCAGATGAACCGCTACAACGAAGAATTAATTAGCGACCTAATAAACAAATCTAGATTCATCCAATTTCGATCAACTCCAGTGAAATGAACCAACGTCATTGCCGGGTATTAAGCGAGTCAAAGCACTTCCTTTCTTTCTTTTGTTTCTCGTGTCGTTCTTTCGGGAAATCGCCTAGAACATTGAATCACACAAGAGCAGGCCCGGGTCGGTGAAACGTCCTACAACAGTGCGCCCGCTACTCCGTACTCTACAGTACCTTAGTCGTTGGGTTTTTCAGGTTGGTCAATAAGCGATGGAATTTAGTAACACTGTTGAAAAAGAGAACCTCGCGATGGAATCAAGGCACGCGGCAGAGCTGGCACACCATCTTCATGTCCAAGACATACGATTCGCTCGCACCTGCGGCACTCTTCCTCTCTATGTATCAAGACCAGGGGTCGAGAGCCTGGCGGTAACCAGAGCTGAAGAGGCACAGATTGGAGATGTGATGACACTATTGCGCTATTGCGCGCTACCAGCTGTAGGTACTGACAACGAAGCAGCGAGGGTGAGACGCATTGAGACGCGCCATGTAACTTGCATCTCATATCTCGATGAGTGCTAGGATAGCAGAAAGCACGAAACAAGTCGCCATCGATCTCGAGCCAAGTTTCTTCTGGTATGTAGTTACCGAGTTTTACTGTGTGACACGCGAAGCTTGATATTCAAAAACCAGGCTATAACGCCATCTTACCGTAGTAATATATCCCCAGAAGGAAACTCCCGATGGCTGCGGAGGAGGCGTAGAATTAATTAAATTGCCTTGGATGTGGCTGGTGTCTCATTACATTGATGACATGTTTGACCATCGGTGAATATTCCCCAGACATTCGAGCGCGTGTAACTATAAGCCCGTCTGGGAACAAGAAGCATCAGAAACCTGAATCTCCATTCCCGGCTCACTGAAACATATGTTTCGAGTACTCTCTTTATCCAAGTTTGGTCGGTGAGATGCTGATAAGATCCAAGTTTTGACCTGCTAGGACGATAGTACCTAAGATCGAGTAATTGTAATATAACCCCTGACTAACTCCTGCATCGAAGCGATGCCGCCAACTAACAGCGAAGCTTGGCCTTGCTAGGTGAAGATCATGAATTTGATCAACCGCCTGTCGGGCTGAGATTTAACCTGTCTGTAGTTAGCAGTGGGTATGAAATGAATCAGTCCCTAATTACCTAGGCACCCACCCAGTGGAGTAGTACCGTTGAGGCTGACTCTGGCAGTACATGGGCACAGCAACGGGCTAACAGCTCTGCGGTTGAAGATCTGCAGCTTACATGCGTGATAGGTATGGATGGTGTTTACACAATCTAAATATTGACAATCACATCACCAAGGGACAACAGATCCATGATGTTTCACACGGCCTAGAAATGCTCAACAATTGTGCAGAGTACTCACAAGCGATGCATTATACGGACGGATAACCAAATCGAATCAATTCAAAAGTGGGATTTCTGGACCTGTCCGAGATTGCAGACGAGAAAGCCATCGCTCGAAGGGTAATAATCGCGACACGGAGCAAAACCCCCTATACCAGCCGTTGATAAGGAGAGAAGGTCATCCATTGACGGGCGGGTCGTGGAAATGTCGAACCGCGCAAAAATTGTCTATGGAGCTCTCGCTAATCAATGAGGAAAAAGACTACGGATATCCGTAAATTACCTACAGCCGCCTTTGTAAATGGTTAAAAGGCCAATCGCGTGGTCATCGCCATGCTGTACCCGCCGGCCATATTCTTGACCAGCCTAGAAAGCGACTTTCCTTCCTGTTGTAGTGTATCCAATATGCATTAAGGATTAATGCATTTCCGTGTTGTTTACGCCCTCGTTTGGCTACAATTTACTGCATCTAGAAGCATCAGTAACTGAACGATTGGCTGACGCATCACCAAGTAGGTATACTGTAGGTAGGTGTAGGCCCCGGAAGGCTCAAACTCCGAGAAAGGGGTCCATCTGAAGGCCATGGATGTTTTCTTTACTAACTCGACCACAGCTCATTTCTCGGCGGCCCCCACCCAAAGTACCCGCCATGTACTGACTGACCTAGCATCTGCTGCCAGTAACGTGCTGATGACGTTCCTCCACGTTACTCAAATGCGTTTGCCCGATACAGTTTAGAGTCTGGATGCTAAATGTTTCCATCACCACGCCAAATACTCATCCGGCACATGGTAATTTCTGAGCTGAGCAGAAGCGCGTGTTGGGGGGTCTTGAACTCACATGTCAATCGTTGAACGTTTGTCTCATTGTTTGCGGGTGATGTTTCCTGATAATACATTCGGCCTCTACGGAGTATTGGAATTTGGTATCAAACCTGTCCCCCTCCCTACGAAGTAAGGTTTACTTCATGTCTGTTGATGTGGTGATGATGATGATTTGTGCGCCGTGGTCGTATTGCACGTGTTGAGCCTATTGGTTAATTATTCCACGGAAACTTCCAAGTCCTCTCAGCAAGCATAATCATGGCGGTGACAGGGATATTCCCCATGCTATCTTGCGCTACTGCTGCTGCTGCTGCTGCTGCTGCTGCTGCACTTCAAGCTTATCTAGCTACTGCAAAGAGCTGTCCAGTATAAATACTGCTTGGCGTCACAACATCGCAGCAGCCCTCAACTCGGTTTCCCTTGCATGCATGATGCTGTTCAACATCGGAATACGGCTGAGGCCCCTCTTGCCCCATCTTCTCAGCTATATCCTGGCTTGGTAATTGATCCGGCGAGGTAAATGAACTTAGGCACGTTGGCTGCGGGCCAATGCACATAATACAGATAAGTTCCGATTTCGAATCCCTGCCCGGCTGAATCTGAGAAGCAGAGTAAGTCCACCAGAGCCCCCTAACGCGGCGTTGTTTTGTCCACCGCATATTATGTTTCATGCGTGCGGTGATGTGGGCTTCTTGTAGATGTCATGACGAGAATGAGCACCTAACAAGGCTTGTGATGCTTGACCTGAGGGACTCTGCCAACGCAAGCGCTACGAGGCTTCACATGCGGTGACCGTTTTTCCTTGCGGCAACATTGACAGCTTGGTTCGTTTGGTGCTCACAGCTCACAAGCTCGAGAAGAGCATAGGTCACCGACTGGGCCATATCCGACAGCACTGTTATTCTTGTAGCAGTCTACATTCAGCTGGGATTCACCGTGACAAACTTCATTTATGAGCGATAACACTGTTAAAGTGCAGTAGGCATGTTCCCCTATCTTCATGCACCATTGTCTGTAGGGTAACAAGAACAGAGGTGTTTGGTAATAGTAGGGGAGTATCAATCTTGGCACGATGAAAATTTCCTTCAGCAATGCGAGCATAGAAGAGCCCATTTGCTGTACACACTAATGCCGTTTGCAGTTTGACTGCGCTTCACTGTTTCACTTGCGTGTGCATACTTACCTTGTAATCGCCTTGAATCTCTCGTATCTGAGATTGTGTGCCATCAAGCCGTCGCGTCGAGTTGAACCACGTACGAGTCACAGCCCGTAATCCTCGTGTTCAAACTGTTCGCCGAAGTTGACGTTGTAATCTTGAGATGGTTCAGGCTTGATCGTTGATGATCTTGTGTTGCAGTTAAAAAAAATGTTGCTCTGCATGTTTGGAAGGTTTGAAAATTTGCGCACGAATTTGAGGTTGATAAATGGCTGGTTGCTTATGTAATTGTGTGGGGCCGATCATAGTGGGTAGGTAGCCCGTGGACCAGACTTTGAAGTTATCCAGGTTAGGATGGTAAGTTTGAGATCAATGCTATCAGCTCTGTGCGATATCTCTTGCATACGATGAAATTCCATCCAGGCTTTTTTCCAGTCACCGGCTACTACAGAGTGTATTGGAAATGATTGATTAAGTTCGGAATACAAGTCCTTAAAATAGTGCCAGTCGAAGGGAATACTCATTTAAGCCAGACTTATAGCAGTAGCCGATATTCCCTAGTGATCTTAAACTAGTATATTTCCCGTTGGTTAAACCGAATCAGATGGTATTGAGATATTGGGTATGGTGATGATAAGCACAGTTCTCACAGCAATATGCTGACCAAGCACTGGGCTACGACGGTTAGGATAGTATTTGTAGTTTCGAGAAGTAAAGAAAAGAGCTAGCCATCTTCGATATAAATGTCCCTGACGTCATTGCATACTTCATGCTTAATTAGTAGCTTAATAAATGGAAATCTTAATAGGACTTTCAGAAACCATCTGCACATGAAATACAGTCGAGTATTGCTGCTCAAACCATCCAACATGCTTTCAAATTGGACATTGATACCGGGTAGGCTAGTTTCCCATGAGCATGAGACCAAAAAATAATCCATGACCCTCATAAACCGTTGCGAAGATCTTGGCGGATTTAAAATGAGACGGCGTTGAGGGTGGGCGGGCATGGTTTCAAGTGCCCCTCTTGGATGCGGGTTGTCTGCAAATTTATGTATTTATTCTCGCATTTAGGGACAGACTTGGGTTGTGTGGTGGGAGTTCAAAGATCAACAGGTCACTCAGAGCTCGATGATGCATGAATAATTACATAGGTACTATTTGCTACTCCGTATAGTCAGTGACCCTGATTACCCTGTCAACCATTTGACTGTAAGAGCTTGGACCAAAGTCAAACGATGAAGCTTCCATTGATAACGAGGTGGTGTCTTGGTTTTCCCTTGGACGATCCCAGGGATCGCTTCCACTAGAGCCGATAGACCAATGAGAGGCTCGATAATCCTGCTTGGCGCCATCTCATCCCATCCAATTCCCTGATCTCAGCTTCGGTATAATTTAGCTTGTGCATCCATTAATGGAGCCTCTGAGAAGGCAGGCTGGCAGGCAAGCAGGACAGGGCAACCACGACCGGTAATCTAACATTCCTTGGTACATCCCCCCTAACTCTTAGTAGGCAAGTACTGCCGTGTTGATAGCGCTGTCCGTACAAAATCTCACTTATCAAGTCATCGTCAATGCCCCCGTGGCCCCTGCACCAACGGGGTCGGGTGTGTGTGCCTGGTTGCACCTGCGTC
This sequence comes from Fusarium tricinctum, assembly GCA_020744515.1. Taxonomy (NCBI): domain Eukaryota; kingdom Fungi; phylum Ascomycota; class Sordariomycetes; order Hypocreales; family Nectriaceae; genus Fusarium; species Fusarium tricinctum. Next base: position 4,006,571 of record JAGPXF010000002.1, on the reverse strand, counting down.
ATCGCCCAGTTGTGCTGTTATGCTGTTATGCTGTTGTTGTGTCTTGGTGTCTTGTCTTACTCTTAGGTTGGTTCCCTCTCTCGTCAGTCTAATCATAATCGAGTTTCTGTCCCAGACATCGTAAGATTTCTTCCTTTAGCATTTCATTGCAGGGCCGTTTTGAGTTTCAAAATTAATGCTCGCCCAATATTGAAGCAAGTCTCGCGCAAACAATTGGACCATCGTCTATTGTCGCGTTCAGCTGCAACCCGCGTCGTCAATTTATTTCATCTGGCATCAATCGCATAAAGCTTGCGACTACGTATCCTGTCCCACAGCAAAAACTTGGGAGGTCTCCATATCTACATTCATTCATCTGGAATCGAAGACCGGTGCCAAAGCACAATTAACTACAACAACACCCAAAAGATGGCGGAAACAGCAGAAAGGCCAGTGACCACCGAGTCGCAACGAAATCCTTATGGGTCATCCAGTCGCTGGCGACATCAGGAATCGTCTGCTTATGCTGCACACGCCGCGCAGCTGACTGGCGAAGGACCACCGCGAGATCCTCACCAAGAAACGGGAAACGCGAGCGAGCTTGCAGACTTCCTCAACCAGTCCCGCATCGAACCAGAAGACGATAATCGCGAAGCCGGAAAGTACAGACCCATTACCGCCGCTGCTGGTGATATCAATGGGAACATTGTTAACGGTGGCGTGGGCCAGAGCCATGCTGGTCAAGGCCCACAAGGCGAGAACGCTCCTGACGGAAAGACCATTGTTTGCGGTCCTCTACTGAACTATCGCCATATGCGAGAGGGACGCTGGTATGGTAGCGTACTGATTGTCGTTGAAGGCGGCGGCAAGATCCCTCTGCACCAGCCTTATTTGACATTGAAGCAAGCCATTCAGACTCAAGAGGGTGGCTTTGCAGACCAGGCATCGCCGACCAATGGGGCGCAAGAGGAAGCTCGTGTTGACGCGCATTGTCTTTACTCCGACCCGCGCAATACCTTCTGGGCTTTCGATGTCAGTGTCCCAGTTCAAGATACCGAGGCTTGCTACGAATACGCTGTACCCGAACTGCGCTTCTCAACTGAGTACAAGCCCCGTGTGAACAGATTCTTTGTACCTGCTGCAACCGAGTCCATGCGCATCATGTTCCACTCGTGCAACGGTTTCAGTGTTGGCACTGACGAGAAGGCCTGGAGTGGTCCAGCGCTGTGGAATGATGTGACACGAAAGCATCGCGAGCTTCCTTTCCACGTCATGCTGGGCGGCGGCGATCAGATTTACAACGATGGTATCCGAGTTGACGGTCCTCTGCGCCCATGGACTGACATTGGCAACCCCAAGAAGCGTAAAGAGTATCCCTTCCCGGAGAAGCTACGCGCGGAATGTGACGACTACTATCTCAAGAACTATATCCGCTGGTACAACACCGAGCCCTTCTCCGGGGTCAACGGGCAGATTCCCCAGGTCAACATCTGGGATGACCATGACGTACGTTGAAGAAATGAACGTTGACCATGCACTACTAACTATACATAGATTATCGATGGATTCGGATCCTATACTGATAGCTTCATGCAATGCGATGTCTTTCGTGGCATTGGTGGCACTGCGCATAAATACTATATGCTTTTTCAGCATCACATGCCACCACCTCCTTCAACGTATACATCCGGTATGAATATTTCATGTATTTTGCGATAACCCATGTTGACCGTTGTCAGATCATGCGGCTCTAGAGAAAAGTACTCAGAGGGCCGACCCTAACCAGCTGATTGATACCTACGTGGCACCGACGATTGAGTCACCCGAATATATTGTTGGCGACCATCCTGGTCCATATGTCGCTGAGCGCTCTTTCAATATTTATACCCGCCTTGGTGCCCGCATGGCCCTCCTTGGTATCGACGCACGAGTGGAGGTTAGTATAATGCATTTCCCCTATATCCAGTAACTAAATAGATGTACAGCGCACACGCCACCAGGTCAACTACCCTGAGACGTACAAAAAGATCTTCCAGAGACTCCGTTCAGAGCTTGAAGCAGCGTCAGCAGCAGGAGAGCCGATCAAGCATTTGATTCTGTTGCTTGGCATTCCCATCGCGTATCCCGTATGTATCTGCAGAAGGAATATATCAAGATATATGGACTAACCCCTAACAGCGTTTAACATGGCTCGAAAACATTTTCCGAAGTCCTGTTATGGGCCCTCTCAAGATCCTTAACAAACGGTTCGGAATTGGTGGAAGTCTGTTCAATCAGTTTGACGGTAATATCGATTTGCTGGATGATCTGGACGACCACTACACTGCAAGAACGCACAAGAAGGAGAGGCGTGAACTAATGGTTGAGCTTCAAAAGATCGCTGCCGAGTTCCATACTCGGGTGACTATTCTCGGAGGCGACGTGCATCTGGCTGCATTGGGACGGTTTTACTCTAACCCCAAGCTTGAAATACCCGCGGAGGAGGATCACCGCTACATGGTCAACGTCGTTTCTTCAGCCATTGTCAACAAGCCACCGCCTACGGCGGTAGCAAATCTACTGGCCAGGAGGAACAAGATCCATCACCTGAATGCTAAGACCGACGAGACTCTGCTGGATTTGTTCGACAAGGACCCTGGCGATTCCAACAAGACAGCCAGTCACAACAAGTGCACAATGCCTAGCCGCAACTTTGCAACAATTACTGAGAACTCACCCAACAACCCGGAAGTCCCCAACGGCAGTGTAGAGGAGAACGGAGTTGAAGGCCTGGAGCAGAACTTCCTAGGTAATGATGGGCACAAGGTTCTTCACAAGGGAGAAGTTCAGGCCGGAACGAAGCACAAGGCGGCATCGCGACAGCACCATGGCCGGTCCAACGATGGAACACTTGATGTGTGCATCAATGTGGAAATAGACCAGCACGACAAGGAGGGCCGAACAGAGATGTATGGGTTGACAGTGCCGCTACTCAACTACCAGCCGAGAGACGAGCCTCTGACACCCAGAGAATCGGTGACATCGGGGAGCCAACATTAGGAGGACTTGAAGGCCGATGTTGATGAATGGGAAAAGGACCGTCGAACAAGACGCTGTAACGTTGATGATGGGGCCGGCGTGGCCGGCTGGAGAGCGATCACGGTGTGGGCCCGACGTGTATGGGGCCGGGCCGGCGGACGACGGCTTGCGAAGGGCGAAGTTGCAGTTGGAGCAAAGTAGGAGAGGAGGGTGCTTGGGTAAGGATGAGATACCCGACCTATGGCTGTGTGTGGACCAGTGAGAGATGAGCTATTCCCATGGGGTAGCTTGTGTTTGTTTATACCCGTTCGAGGCAACTGCCTGACATTGAATGCATACGAAGATAAGTGGTTTGAAGAGAGGAGAAGTTTGTGCAGATTTGGGAAAGACAGAGATGGATGGATGTCTTTTGCTGAGCAGAGCAGTCTAGTAATAGTTTTCTTCTTTTTACTTTCAATTGTATAACTAATTCATGCCTTTTCATATTGATTTGATTCGTATCGTGCCGAGCTACCTGTCACGCAATTGCAATTCCTGCATGCGTAGTACAACGCAGATAAGGAAATTTTTCTTTCCCCAGGCTCACCAAGTCGAAATAGGTAAAGTCGTCGATACTAGACAGCCGCTATCTTTACCAAAGCTGAGATAGCACATGACCATCAAAGTCCCCCACGTTCGGAAAAGCGCGGCCATAGTTTTACCAGACATCACAACAGTGGGTTTTTGTAGGAGCTATCTATCATCCTTACCTTTCATGGATGGGATGATATTCGTAGGAAATGCTATGGTTAGATTAGAGTATGTAAGACATTGACTCGTGAAAAGTTAGATTATATCATAGAATATCCTCACATGGCAATATCTTTTCACCAGTACTTACCCTCGTACCCTCAGAGTCTCATTGAGGAGATAGACAAAAGATACCTAGAAAGAAGAAGAAGAAAAAAAACGTCCGTATAAAGTGGTGCGGTATGTGCGGCTCTTCGCGGGCAACCAAAAGATAACGCGCCATGCCCCATCTGCCGAGATCGGCCCCCAGCATGGTCAAGCCATTGGCCAATTAGAATCTATCCCCGGGCTGACCGTAGCTGGGGAAAGACGGGGCGACGTCATGTGCCATGTTCCACGCAGAAGCTTTTTAGCTTTTTAGGCCGTGATAAGCCGCAAGCACAAGCAAGAGATTAGCGCTGTAGCTTGATTTAGCTTGGTCGAGGAACCTCAGACTGGAGAAAGCAGCCCTTCTAGCCTTTTGGCTCGCGTGGCGACGGCACGATACTGTAGATCTAGTACTGTACAGTAGTAATTAGGTGCTATCTACGGAGGATCTTCAGAGAGGGGAGGCTTTGCTACGCGAGGTCTGGTGTGAATCGTGATATACTGTACCTAGCTTGGAATTTCTGTTAGTCAGGACTTTTGTTGCCTTGCCAGGAACTCGGAATTCTTCTAATACTTCTTCTCCCCATCTTCTGCTTCTTCTCCTTCCCCTCCTCTTTCCTTCCTTCTTTTCTCTTCATCTTCCATCTTCGATCGTCGTCGAACAAGAGTCTTTTTGTACCTGTGATTTTGCCTTTGTGATACCCCCCTCCCTCCCACTTCGACGACTCCCCCGATAACGAAGAACAATCACATCACACCACATCACATCAGAATGTCTTCCATGATGTTCCTCAACCGGGCTGGTGCCCGGGGTCTTCGTACCGCTGCGCGAACCCAGCAGATGCGAACTGCTGCGACTCTGGCTACCTTCAAGACCCCCACGGTCTTCAACGAGCCCAACCAGCACTACGCTAAGGGCAGCCAGCAGCGTGAGGGTCTGACTGCTGCTATCGAGAAGCTCCAGAAGAAGCTGCCCATCGAGGTCCCCGTCGTTGTTGGCGGCAAGGAGGTAAGCTTTTCTACACACATGATGTTTCCCTTACTATCCCAAGAGTCATGTCTAACACAAAACCTCACAGATCAAGGCTTCCGCCCTCTCCAAGCAGCAGAACCCTGCCGACCATGCCACCACTGTCGCCTCATACCACACTGCCACCACAGCTGATGTCTCTGCTGCCATTGACGCTGCTCTGGCTGCCAAGCCCGCCTGGGAGGCTCTTCCCTTCAACGACCGAGCTGCCGTCTTCCTCAAGGCCGCCGACCTCATCTCCACCAAGTACCGATACGACATCATGGCCGCTACCATGCTCGGCCAGGGCAAGAACGCTTGGCAGGCCGAGATCGACGCCGCTGCCGAGCTGGCTGACTTCCTCCGCTTCAACGTTCACTACGCTGAGCAGCTCTACAACACCCAGCCCGTGCACAACTCTCCTGGTGTCTGGAACCGTGTCGAGTACCGTGCCCTTGAGGGTTTCGTCTACGCTGTCAGCCCCTTCAACTTCACTGCCATCGCCGGCAACTTGCCTGGTGCCCCTGCTCTTCTCGGTAACGTCGTTGTCTGGAAGCCCAGTGACTTCGCCATTGCCTCCAACTGGCTCGTCTACCAGATCCTGATCGAGGCTGGTCTCCCCAAGGATGTTATCCAGTTTGTCCCCGGTAACCCCGTCGACATCACCAAGGTCGTCCTCGAGCACAAGGAGTTTGCTGCTCTCCACTACACTGGAAGCACCGCCGTCTTCCGTCAGCTCTACGGCACCATCGGCCAGGGTATTGCTGAGGGCCGATACCGAGGCTACCCCCGTGTCGTTGGTGAGACTGGTGGAAAGAACTTCCACTTGATCGACCCCACGGCCGAGATTGACAACGCTGTCAAGCAGACTGTCCGTGGTGCCTTTGAGTTCCAGGGTCAAAAGTGCAGTGCCACTTCGCGAATTTACGTCCCCAAGTCCATGTGGCCCGAGTTCAAGGAGAAGCTTGTCGCTGAGGTTGAGGCTATCAAGATCGGTAACCCTACTGATCACGCCAACTTCATGGGTCCCGTCATCCACGAGTCTTCTTTCAAGAAGCTCTCTGGTGCCATCGACGAGGCCAAGACTGACAAGGACCTCGAGCTCGTTGTTGGCGGCAAATACGACTCTTCCAAGGGCTACTACATCCACCCTACCATCTACGCCACTACCAACCCCAACCACAAGTTCTTCTCAACCGAGTTCTTCGGTCCTATCCTTACCACATACATCTACGACGATGCTGCTCCCAACGCCGTCGCCGACGTCTGCAAGCTCATCGAGACCACCTCCGACTACGGTCTGACTGGTGCCGTTTTCGCTGCTGACCGTGAGGCTTCCCGCTTCGCTGAGGAGCAGCTCCGCAACGCTGCCGGTAACTTCTACGTCAACTGCAAGAGCACTGGTGCTGTTGTCGGCCAGCAGCCCTTCGGTGGTTCTCGTGCCTCTGGTACCAACGACAAGGCCGGTAGCCAGAACCTCCTGACTCGCTTCGTCAATGTTCGGGCCATCAAGGAGGAGTTCACTCCTACCACCAAGATCACCTACCCTAGCAACGAGGTTTAAGTACCAAAACACAACCAATTGTTAGGGGAAAGTGGGTCTCGGATGATGATACGACATGAATGACTTAGATGGAATACTCCCATAGGGCTGGCTGTTGCCCATAACATAAATGGAAGACAAGAATACCCGATAACATGACTAGCTGTCACAGACTGCAGGAAGTTTGTTGTTGATCAAGTATGGCTTTGTTGAAGAGCTTGAGGAGCAAATTCAAGGGTCTTGAATCGCCGCTGTTCAACAGTTCAGTCAAGCCTTGGTCGTGGGTCTGCGGCGTGCCAGGGGTAGGCTCTTGGTATTCAAGAGCCGCCCCAGGGTCTCTCCCCACGTTGGCTCACGCGAGATGGTGATGGGTGGGATTCACCTGGAGTAGAATTGGGGAAAATAACCGGGTGTGTTGTATGATAGAAGAGCCGTCGACGTCTAGAGAACGCGCACGTGCTCAATTCAGTCCAAGGACGAATAATTAAGCCGATTTTTAGTTGCAACCCTTTCTTCTTCATTAAGTTAATTGAATGTCGCAAGGAACCCTGGCCTTGGCTCCATTGAGTTCGGAGCGTTTGTAAGTCTGTAAGCTCCTGGGGTCTAGATAGAACACGTGCCTGTCTACACTGGCTGTTTATCTTTGCCTATTTCAAAACCGAGTGAAGCATGCTGCATGAGGCACCTCCAACATTTCGGCGCTTTCTCAGAAGGCGGAGGTGGAGGTGGAGACCAAATATTGGGGAGTTTGGAGACCCCTAGTTCTCTCCATCTTCCTCATGGGTTCGCATTCTGCACCCGACCTCTGTTTGAATACCTCAGCATTGGGGTAATTGGTCTGTGCAAACGTTTATTCTGGCTCCTTATTGTTGCCTGCTTCAATCTTGATGTAGTGTCGGATTGAAAATGCGTATGTATGTTTGCGGCAAATGAGCTGACTTACTTAGAGGCGCGACTTACACCATCATCGTGGCCATCATGGTTGGTACCTTTAGCCGCTCGTTGCAAGTCAACAGGTGCCAATGTACTCAGTAGCACGCTACTGATCCTCGTGCCCTCCAACAAAAATTCCATGTAACTTTCCTTTGAGTTGACGGACGCCAATCTAAGCCTCTTTCTTGTGCCTTTGAGACCGGACCCCTGCCCACCAGAAAGCTTACGCCGACCACGTTGATCAATCCCCCACGCTGATTCGCTCACCACCAAAGAGAGCACGCGACCATTTCCTCGATGATGCTTGGTCCATGAACTCGCATGCCCTCAACCCGGTCGTTCTAGCTTAAAGTCGGATGAAGCCTGCGATAGTCTGCGTCGCATGGTGCTGGATTGGAGGAAGAAGCGGGTTCAAACGTGAAACTCTTTCGCCTTTGGGACTGGGGAGGCGTGGTTGTGTTGCGGTGCATGTCCGTATCTGCATGTGCCAGTTCCGTTTGTCGATATCACTGGAGCATGTCTGATACTCACTCTAGTGATTCTCTGTGTCCAATTTAATATCCTCTGCCCCATGCCCGTATCTTGACGATCACGCTTGGCTGGAACTTGATTGTCTTTGATTTAAGGCGAAAGTCATCACAATACACCTTATCCTCTAACCATCTCGTGTCCTTCTCTGCTCTGCTTTGCTTCCCATCAAGGACGGTGTCATCTTTCCAGTACAATTCCCCTGTCCCGAGCGAGCAGCTTAGCCCTATCTGTGACCTAGTCTCAGAAGCAGTGATTCTTCGAATTCTTGATCTTACTCTTTGTTCGTAGGTTATCTCAAGGGAGCCGAGTCGTAATCCTTTCTCTCATCAACCACCTCTGCCCATTATCCTTTTTTTACTCTTTCTGTCGTCTTCGATTGACAGCATATCTGAAGAGCGCTCTGGTGGACATAGCTGTCTTTTGACATAATACCTTTACTCGACACTTTCACGATGCCTCGACCGGGCCTCCCACCCACGCCGGGCTCTTCATCCGATATCAAGGGTGTAGACGGAACTCAGCAGCTATCCTCTTTTCAACTCTCTTTCGAGCTGCCTCCTCCAGCAATTCATGACGCTTCCCGCGTGTCCCCCACCATGTCTTCCCAGGTTTCACCAACAAATACCAAGTCGAACCCGCTTGTCACTACTTCTCCGGGAGCAACATACCCCATGCAGCCAGCCGAGACAGTGAAGGCGCGCCGTCGTTCCTCTGCTGCAAAAGAGTCAAAGGATAACTCGTTTGCTCTGCCGCCTCCGCCGACCCGATCTCGCAAGATCATTCAGATGAAACCTCGACAGGAGGATGGTGGTGACAACAACAACGCCAGTAAAGATAAAGGGAAGACAAATAGCAAGAGCTCTGCAGCGGGGAAAGCGGCGGCGGCGGCAAGCTCTAAAACGGCGGCAGCAACAGGAGATGCGGCTGTTGACGATAAGACGAAAAAGAAGCAACCCAGTGCCACAAGTGCAGCCGGACGAAAGATTGCCAGGAAAACTGCACACAGTTTGATCGAGCGCCGGAGGCGGAGTAAGATGAACGAAGAGTTTGCTGTGCTGAAGGGCATGATACCAGCTTGCACAGGGGATATGCATAAGTTGTCTATCCTTCAGGTATGATTTGCATCTTTGACGTCGGAGGTGAAAAAAAGCTGACCAAGGTTTGTTCACAGGCCTCGATTGAGTATATTCGGTACTTGGAGGACTGCGTGTCCAAGTTGAAAGCACAACAGGAGGAAGATAATGGTCAGACTGAGTCTGGCCGCCAAACCCCCACAGGTCGCGACCGACTGCCATCTATACGTGAATTTCACCCAACTTTCCAAGGCGATCCAGCCGATGACGACGATGTTGAGATGGAGGATTCTGATGTCACTTCGCCCGCCATGACTGCGATGCAAGACCATAACGCTCGTCATCCATCTGCGTCTCCTGCCCTTATTCCTCAAGACTCTCGCCATCGGGCACAGTCTTATTCGTCAATCTCAACAGAAAACCGACGATACAGTTATAGCGTTTCTGCTGGAACATCTCCCGCGTTTGGTCCGCAGATATACGGCGCACCGCATTATGCTCGTAGCGATGCCTCAGCACCAGGTTCTGCTCTAACAAGTCCGGCTCTCAATCCCCAGAGCGAGCTTGATCAAGAGGCCATGGCTGCATTGTTGATGCTGAACAATGATCGTCGTGACTCCAAGGGTCGAGGCCTTTCAGTTCGTGATCTACTTAGTACATGAGCGATACGATGCAGACAGTCGTTGGGCAATCAGCTTCCAAGAAAGACTTGGAGCCAATTTCATCTTTCAACTTTTGAAACGTCAAGGTATATAAAATATGGGGTATTATAAGGTTCGGCCGCCCACGTTAAACGGATTATTCGGTTGGTTAAAGGGTAGGGAAAACGAAGAGATGTATATAATGGGTTTACTTTGAATGATGGACGTTGGGAAAGTGAAATTTTAGACGATGATTGGGTCGATCTTGATCGGTTTATTACGTGGTGTTGGAAGGACGGGTGTGGGTATCGTCCGAGGTTGGCTCCTTCCACTTGGACCATCTCCGAGACTGGTAATTACTACGAAAGATAAAGAACTAAGAGCTTCTATAAGATGAGAAAAATTACAATACTGTATTAAGGATTATTCACACAATTACTAAGAAGTCACCAGAGATATTGTCCAGTCCCGAATTGGTCAAGACATCTAGAAGTGAATGGACAATCAGAAGGTGCCAGTCCTCACTCATGTATTGTCACGCAGCGGCAGTTGTAGATAAGGGGCGTGGTTTCAAAAGTAATTGGTATAATGCTTTAAGTCTATAGAAAAATATATCTTGATATTAATGTTATGTCTCGCCATACTAACTAAACCTTAAGTCTTTGGCTTCCAGCCATGTCGTCTCGAGCATCTTTAACCAAAAAACTGACCGTTGTTAGCAATGCAACCAGAGTAACCAAACAGTTACAAACTTACTTGTACCATAAAACAGTTGGTCCGATTGTCATAAGATGCCATAAGCTGTGGGCGTCAATGCAACCCAGCCAAGGCGGGAAATCGAAAAGTTCCATGCTCATGGCGAAGATGAGCCATGCTACCACAAAACCAGGCCAAGCCGCCCACATGCGTCTTGACTCTCTATATCTGTTGAAACTGAACCAAGACCAAAGGAAGTTTTGTACAGTGCCCGCCGCTACATTTGCGGCCATGTTATATGTGTAATCCCAACGAACAAACTTAAGGTATAAGACATGGCAAAGATAGAGGGAAGCACAGAGAAGTGTCCAGACTCGAAGTGTCGTTTGCCTTCTAGGAGTACGCTTATCCAGTCTGAAAACTCGTATGACCGTATAATACAAGCCGTAGAGCACGTTAGCTCCAGCGGCAAAGTAGTCGAGCTCCTCAGTGAACCGGAAATCGCGGGTATGAAAGATGGAGCTGAAGACCCAAGACGACATGCCAACATAAGCCAGCCAGTCGTAGAACCTCCGCATAGTATATGATTTGGGAATCTTGGCTTGGACCTTCTTAAGGCCATCCCAGTGCGCCCAGAAATTGCCCAGAGAAAAGAGGACACTAAAGGGTTCCTGCATGCCGAGAAAGCGATAGAACGGCCATTTCCCGTAGAATTGCACGACCGAAAGACCCTTGGCCATGCGTTGACCCGTTATTATATGTTGACATGCATAATTGCATTCGCTGGCGCAATTCCATAATAAAAGACGATGAAAAACAGCTATCAAAGGAAGCATACATTAGCTAGGTTTGCTCAAGTCGCGACATCGAGGATACGTACGGGTTGAAGTTTGAGGCTTATCAGGGGCGCAGTTTTCGGATTTGCAGATCTATCGCAGCACTGTTAGTATCTGTAATCGTTTTGCGCTGGCGTGCCGTTTTACCTTTAAACAATCCTTAAATTCTGGCAACTTGTCGCCTTTCGATGCTTCGACAATAGTCGCAAAAGCAAGAACAAGGACGGTCAAGGATACAATCTGCGCCCATGGCCGCCCCCTTTGAGTCGACATTGCGAGCGCATCGACCTATTTAACGTGCGAGAAGAGAAAGTCGAGTGTAATGCATGAGAGAGGGGGAGAGATTATACCTTGCACCGGTTGACGATGTGGCTCAATGGGCAATTCGACGTAACGTTAATGTTTCAGGCTCATGATTGGTCAAATATCTGCAAGTCATGGGCCGCTCTGCAGGTTAGCGTTTTGTGGAGAAGGTCTTGATTGTTTGCAAACTGGGGATAGAATCAAGTGACAAACATATCCAAGCGGTCCATGGTATAGTATGTTTTTATTGATTAGAAGAAATGTTTAATGGGCAGCTTAACTTGTGCATGTTCGGATTGGGTCTTCGGTATCATCCACAAATGGTACCGGTGTATACTATAGCAGCTCATTAGGGAATGTGCTAACAAGGTGCCTCCGACATTTGTAGGTTTTGACACCTCGGCACGTTGTGCTCAGCATGTTCTCTACCCGGCCGTTACAAAAGTCAACATAAATTCAATCCCAACTTCCTCACTCCATAATTGAAATTGGGCACTGACTACTCCATACCCAACTACCATGCAGGTAATCTTTGTTTGTCCACTAAGATATCTTGCATGAAACTGCAACCCTATACCCGGCCGCTAGGCTAGGGCGACAGACTGTTGCCAGGCAACCGGCATCTCCCTGATTGGACCATATTTTCTCGTGGGACAACACGCTTGCTTTCTACATCTCTCTTCCCTGACCCAGACGCGATAGTCTCAAGTTTTGGACTTGTCTTGCATTTCAAGCAATGGAAGTAATAATCGGCGCGTAGCAAATACTTTACCCTTACGCAAACTCGATCATCAACGACCCTTTGTACCTCCGTTCATTACACGCCTGAACGCGCCCAACCTCCTCCAGCACAACATCGATATGGCGACAGCGTCGCCCACACCAATTGGCAATGGCCTCGTCCGAAGGACTTCCTCGAGGCAAGCCATTAGGAGGCTTCCCTCGAGACCGACTGTGAGCCACACCGACAATTTCCCGGCGCCTGCAAATCAGTCACTACCAAAGGGCTACAATCTAAAGCCCCAGCAATTTCACGACGACAGCTCCGAAGATGAGATCCCGGTACCTATGAAGCTCAGTGCTCTCACCAAGGCGCTGCTCAATGATGGTGCTCCCGCATCCACCGAAAGACCTGCCTCACCTCCCCGAACGCGACGACGCACAAGTGCTCTGAACGCGTCAACTTCTTCAACCAGTGAGACACGCCGACACCTAAGGTCCGGAAGCGCTCAGGCCCAAGACGTAAGATCTTCAAGACAAACTAGCCCAACGCCCGCGACAAGTCGAGAAATAAGTCCTGTGAGAAAAAGAGTTGTTCGACTCAGCAACACACCTCAGAGCCTCAGCCAGATGAAGCCTACTAAGCGACGTTCAACCTCATTATCTCGCTCAACCCAAAGATCACGCCCTCAAAGCCGCCCTGGAAGCCGCGATATGTCTTCAGACGAGCGACAAGATTCTAAGCACGACTCCAAGGATTCCAAGCATGATTCTCAGTTGGACGTGAACACCCCAGCACAGGGCGGACGCGTTGTACGAATCAATGCTGGCTCTCCTAGCAACAGAAGTCGCCTTGGCTCCACCGGACCTTCGTCAGGAAGATCCATGGAGCGCTCCCTGCTGGACAGGTCTACTATCGAGGACAACGATCAGCCAGAAGAGCCCGCCACAATTGCTCGCAACCCCCCTCCGTTCCACCACGGCAGTGTTTCGCGATATCCGTCGACGAGCACAAGGACTAGACCTGAGGACAATGCGAACCTGCAAAGTTCCATGCGCGTCAAGCGCGTTGGCAAGGTTGCTGGTAGCTTTTTGAGTGGACCTGCTCGACGCGGTCGCCGGAGGCAGAGTGAAGAGGATGCCGAAGCAAACGCAGATGGAGATATCATGTCTAGCCAAGAAGCGGAGAGCCAGCCAGCTGAAGATCACCACGGTGCTTCATATTATGGAGACAGCATTAGAGACTTCAACTCAGGCAGTCCAGTGAGTGGACAAGCTGCTGCCAGGGCAATTCATCGACGGAACGCTTCCCAAATGGACTTGAGACTGGGCTCTGCGCGACCATCTCCTCGGGAAGCATCGCCTCGTGAGCCCACACCCGAAGTACAGGTTCCTGAGCCAGAACGCAAGTCTGAAAGGGACGAAGAGATCCACTATAGACTCCCATCCGCTCGTCCAGAGTTGCCTTCGGGTCGCGATCAAGAGAACGATGCTCAAGCGAGCCTCAAGAGGACAAAACCATCTGTTGATGTACTGCTAGAGAAGATGCCTAAACGACCTATGAGCGCCGACCCTGCGCCTGTACGAACAGTATCACCGGAACGAAAGCCACTCGCCTCAATGGCCCGCAACACTCCTCTCCGTCAAGCTCCCCCACCTCCTCCAAAGATGTCTGTCCTTGAGGCAGCGACCGCTACTGCAGGCGCTGCTACGACTACACAAGCAAAGCAGCGAAGAAACATCCTACGAGTGAATGGTGTAGCGTACACCCGGCTTGATTGTCTTGGCCGAGGTGGCAGTGGAAAGGTGTACCGAGTTGCTGCCGAAAACGGCAAAATGTTTGCTCTCAAGCGTGTTTCTCTCGAGAATGCGGATGACTCAACCATCCGAGGCTATCTTGGCGAAATCGACCTGTTGAAGAAGCTTGGCGAAGTGGAGCGGGTTATCAAATTGTTTGATTGTGAGATGAACACAGAGAAGCAGGTTCTTACCTTGGTATGTTTGTATTAACAAAAACTACGAATTACTTACTGACCGGTCACAGCTTATGGAGATTGGTGAGCTGGACTTTAATACCTTTTTGAGAAAGCGGTATAACCCCGAAGCCGCAAAATTCGATCCTGTTTTTGTTCGATTCTACTGGAAGGAGATGCTTGAGTGTCTGCAGGCGGTTCATCAGTGTGACATTGTCCACTCTGATCTTAAGCCAGCCAACTTTGTGCTTGTGAAGGGTCAACTCAAGCTTATCGACTTCGGCATTGCCAATGCCATTCAAACGGACGAGACTGTCAACGTCCACCGCGAGACTCAGGTCGGAACACCCAACTACATGTCTCCCGAATCGCTTATGGACTCCAACAACCCTCGAGGAGGCCGTGCCCCCGGACGACCCAAGTTGATGAAGTTGGGCAAGCCTAGCGATATATGGTCTCTGGCCTGTATCCTGTACCAGATGGTTTACGGCCTACCCCCCTTTGGTCACATCGCCAACCAGATGTCAAGGTGCCAGGCCATTATTAACTGGGAGCACGATATCGAGTTCCCTTCCCGCGGTATGGGAGGCATGTCTGTTCCTCCTTCGCTCATTCGAACCATGAGACGCTGTCTGAACCGCGACCACCATATGCGCCCGACGTGTGAGGAGTTATTGCACGAGACCGACCCCTTCCTGTACCCTGCCGAGCTCACCGACAAGGCCCTCCCCATCGACGAGGAGCTGCTTGGTAGAATCATTCAGAGCGTGGTGACAAGGTGCCGCGACCGGATGCCAACAGAGGCCGAGAGTTTGAGCGTCTGGCCACAGGCTTATTGGGCCAGTGTTAAGAAAGCTATGGCCGGCAGAATGTGACAGAAGGATGAATCATGCATAATGTTGGAGTTGTCAAGGCGCTATTGCTCGCTGGATAAATGAGTTTATGACCAATTTGAACGGATTAGAGAAAGAGCATTTCTAGCTCGGTGTTGAGGAGTATCATTCTTGTCTTTAGCTGCACAGCTTCATACCTACTTTTGTACCCCAAGCGCTGGGATTCTTATCATAATAAGGAAAGGCTCTTGGTAGTCAACGGCGTCTGGATTGAACCGCGCATTTCGGCGAGTTCTGAATATAATCATTTTTGGCGACATCAAAAACTTGACTTCTTTTTTGGACTTTGTAAATGTGCTGTATTATTGTACAGCCAGCTTCATGCTGGTAATGGTACATCGTTTCGAAGCATTTTCCTATTTTGTACATATGTATCAACATTTTTCAGTTGGAATTCTCATCCATCATACGTTCATCCCGCATCTCATTCGATATCCTCCACATTGTTGATGTTGAGCTCTGCAATCCGTAGAATTGTGTACCGATGCTTGCTCTTGGCCTGTCTCATTCTTCGCTGCCTCCGCTTCTTCTTGATCTTAATTCGCAGGGGCTCAGATTCTGTTCCAACCACAATAGCCCTGCACTCAAAAACCCGCTCGTCGATATGCGGAGCGCCCTTCATGGTAAAGTCTCTGCTACCGAGGATGCTTGCACGGTTAAGTCTCAGCACATCACCGGGCTGAACGCCAGGCATGCGGAAAGGCAGGCGGACCTGATCGCCCTCGCGGACAAGGTAGGGGAAACCATGGACGTGAACGGTGATATAGTGGTCCGGTTGAGCCGCAAGGAATGGCAGAAGGTTCTTGACGGACTCGTCCATGGGCTTCGGAGGTGGGGTAGGATGGCTGACTTTGAAGGCGAGAGGCCGAGGCTCGTGGGCCGTAGGATTGGCGGCATTATTGGGGTGACGCTCAGGGAACGGCTCGACGATGGGAGCTGTGGTGTTGAAGGCTCGTGCTCGGATTGGCAATAGAGATGAGGGGGCTGAGAGTCGGGCGCTGGGAGCTCGAAGCTCCAGCATGGAGCGGAAAAGTGCCCTGCTCATTCTGGACCGCAGTGCCGTTCGGGCGTAGGCACTATTGCTGGTCAATTGGACGTAATATTTGGCTTTCGGCCTTGAAGTCGTTGGATACTATCTCAAAAAAGTTCAAGGCGCTGGTTCATGGGTCGTCCCGGAAGAGAGTAGTGCCGAGCGCCGAAAGGTCCCTTTGTTGGTACCAGCGCCGCGTCCCGATAAACCGCCACTTTTTTTTTATCGCCAGGCAAATTTCAGCATCAACTCCCCGCCAGAATAATCAAGTCCCTACCTGGGCGATACCGACAACATGGTATGCATTGAAACATATATAATGGAAGAATCAATCGCTAACTCCCTTGCAGCCTCAGAACGAGTATATGGAAAGATGGCGTAAGCTGCACGGCCGCCGTCTCGATCATGAAGAGCGAGTTCGCAAGCGTACCGCCCGTGAGGGCCACAAGGCCTCGCAGGATGCTCAGAACCTGCGCGGTCTCCGGGCTAAGCTGTACCAGCAGAAGCGACACAAGGAGAAGATCCAAATGAAGAAGACCATCAAGGCGCACGAGGAGCGCAACGTCAAGACTGCGGACGAGAAGGATCCCACGACGCCCATGCCCTCTTACCTTCTGGACCGTACAAACCCCTCGACTGCCAAGGCCCTCAGCAGCGCCATCAAGAACAAGCGAGCCGAGAAGGCGGCCAAGTTCGCCGTCCCTCTGCCCAAGGTCCGTGGTATCAGCGAGGAGGAGATGTTCTCCGTCGTCAAGACCGGAAAGAAGGTCCAGAAGAAGGCCTGGAAGCGCATGGTCACCAAGCCCACCTTTGTCGGACCCGACTTTACTCGACGCAACCCCAAGCACGAGCGCTTCATCCGACCCATGGGTCTCCGTTACAAGAAGGCCAACGTCACACACCCCGAGCTTGGTGTTACCGTTCAGCTGCCCATCATCAGTGTCAAGAAGAACCCTCAGAACCCTCTCTACACTCAACTGGGTGTTCTGACCAAGGGTACCGTCATCGAGGTCAACGTCAGCGAACTCGGTCTCGTCACCGCTGGTGGAAAGGTTGTCTGGGGTCGCTATGCGCAGGTGACCAACAACCCGGAGAACGAGGGCTGCATCAACAGTGTCCTCCTGGTGTAATGTGCTCAACAACATCCAAGCATAACGTTGAGAGGAAGGGTTGGTTTGTCAAAGTTGGAATGCATGTATTGGCGCCAGGGCGTTTTTTGGGTTACCACGCGAAAAAGAAAAGCCATGATGGTAGATGGTTGGTAAAACGGGTTGATTGTCGACTGAAGATTCCCAGTTGTGATGAAGAAGACTCACTCGAGTTATGGGCCGCGCTCTGTTATTAGCAGAACTTGACATTGGCCGTAGATAGACATGAATACAAGAACCAGCGATTGCTCCTGGTATGAATTCGCACATGGACAAGTTCATGACATTTCGTATATATTGAATGCAAAGAGAATGGTTTCCTCGTTGCTTGCTGATTGCAATATTGTATGTGGTTTCTGTCCATCTTCAGTGAATGAAATCTGGTTCATACCCATACAACCATCAGTTGTCTTTTGACACCACCATTCTTGTCTCGCATGTCCTTGACTTTCTCGTCACTTATCCCTATCCCCTATGTACTATCTCACGGCGAGAACAACCAGAGCATGAAGTGGGGCTCAAGTATTGGGTGCAGATCGGACATAGACAAGAATTAAGCCCATTAGAGTATTCTCACTCTACATGTCTTAGTCCGAAGAACGACAATATAATACAATTGCCAGGCTGTACATCAACGGTTATTCAACTCTCCAGCAGGACTTTGCTGGCCATTCCAACCAGAGCATAGACCTTGTCTCGAACATCGCTGTATTTGCCAATCTCTGAACATTTCGATCAATGTCTCCAGGCGCGGCGTTGGGGTATCCGGATGTCTTCAATGGGCTCGCTGCCATACCATGACAGTCGCCGAGCTCTGAAGCACCAAAACGACATAATTTTTGATGTATGAACCAGTTCTCGTCCTCTAAAACTTCACTTTGGGGCAAAAGTTTTCAACGGCACTCCATTCACAGCTCTTGGTGCCACATCGTGTTGCAATGTTCTGGGCGTAGATGATCTTTTGGATTATCCACACTCTTCGCCAGTACGATTACTCGCAGAGTTGTGTCAACGCCTTGCCTACATTTCTAGACCAGATTTTCTTTTAACCTAAACTTTTAACTTTACGTCAAGAAGAGGCAAGACTTGACCTGGTGTGAGCAAGTCTGTATGTAGACAACCGGCATGCATATATTGATGGGAGGAAAGAGGCAAGACAGGACAAGGAAATGGGCATGCCGAAAGGAACGATACAGACGGTAGGTACAAAGCAGGAGTTAAAGCAAAGTGCGTTAGGTGTATGGTTTATTGGCAGATAGGTACCGTAATGAGCAAAAAGTATACTGCGGAATTGCCACATTTGACAACTCCCGCCATGACTTATACAGGCTGTGCGTACACCCTATAAACACTGTCACAACCAGCAGCCAGTGACATAGCGCGACGGACAAGACATTTACAAGATGGAAAGATATATCAATGGTCGTAGCAATCAGCAAGAAATAATGAACTACCAACGACGGGGTTCGAACCCGCGCACATTACTGTAGCAGAATCCTAGTAAAGATACTTAAGTCTGCCGCCTTAACCACTCGGCCACGTTGGTTGAGATGTGAACGTTGAACTGGCCAGAAACACGTAGTTATACACAACCCCGTTCACGGTCTGTACTATGCTACCAACTTTCAGCTACATCTCTTCTCTTCTTCTAGGCTAAACCGTAAGCTCTCTTTGGTGCTAGAAAAAAAAAGAAAGGGTCCTCTCGTCCGCCTTATTCAGAAAAGAAAAAAAAAAGTTTGGGCGGTGACGCCGATTAAATTATTTTCTGCCCGAGCTAGCAAAATCGCATTCGTCTGTGGCTCCCCGTCCCCAGTCTCGCCCGCCGAATCTGTAGTCTATGCTCCGTTTTGCGACGCTTTCTTTTTTCCTCTTTGCTACTACTACTGCTACTACCTCTCTTCTTTTTTTCTTCCTCCTCCAACATCCAGCAATACGCTTCATTCCCTCCTATCAAAAAACCCAAATATCCTCCATAATCTTTTCAAGATGAGCGGCGACAAGATGGACGTCGAGATTGCGGAGCAGAAGATGAACTCCATGGAGCACAGCGAGCAGCATTATTTCAAGAGGTCAGTTTGAGCGACTGCAGACAAGACAAGTTATTGTATACTAATGCGCTTTTCATACAGCTACGATCACCATGGTACGAACAAAACACGTCTACTTCTTCGTTGAAGCTATATTGCATATTGAAGAACCTGTCACTAACGTATTATTTCTTGCTCTGCAATAGGTATCCACGAAGAGATGTTGGTATGAGCTCCCCTCCCCCACCAGCCCTTGCGCTGCAGCTGCAATATTGAGCATTTGCTGACCAGGTTATTGCCATGACTGCAGAAAGATGAGGTTCGCACACGATCGTACATGAATGCTATCATGCAGAACAAGCACATTTTTAAGGACAAGGTCGTTCTCGATGTCGGCTGCGGTACCGCCATTCTCTCCATGTACGTACGGAACGAGACCCTCCCCCCAAAAAATGCCCCTCGTTTTGCCCCGCGCTTGCAAGGCGACTTTCTACAGCGCAATGCGCGCCATTCTCAATTACCTTAGAGGGCCGAGAAAGAATCGATTGAACAGCAATTAATAGTTCTTGAAACAGGTTTGCCGCCAAGGCCGGTGCTAAGCATGTTATCGGTGTGGACATGTCCACCATCATCTTCAAGGCTCGTGAGATCGTCAAGGTCAACGGCCTCTCCGACAAGATCACCCTTCTCCAGGGCAAGATGGAGGAGGTCGAGCTTCCCTTCCCCAAGGTTGATATCATCATCTCCGAATGGATGGGATACTTCCTTCTCTACGAGTCCATGCTCGACACCGTTCTCTACGCCCGTGACACCTACCTTAACAAGGACGGTCTCATCTTCCCCGACAAGGCCACCATTTTCTTTGCCGGTATCGAGGATGGCGATTACAAGGAGGACAAGATTGAGTGTGAGTAATTTCTGCGCCATGGCCTAACCCACTTAACTGACATATTTTCCAGTCTGGAACGATGTTTACGGCTTTGACTACACCCCTCTCAAGGCCACCGCTCTCTCTGAACCCCTCGTCGACACCGTCGAGGTCAAGGCTGCTGTTACCGAGCCCACCGCCGTTCTGACTCTCGATCTCTACACCTGCACCACAGCCGACTTGGCCTTCCAGTCAAAGTTTAAGCTCAACGCTACACGCGACGACTTCATCCACGCTCTCGTCTCATGGTTCGACATTGACTTCACCGCCTGCCACAAGCCCATCCGCTTCTCAACTGGACCCCACACCAAGTACACTCATTGGAAGCAGACCGTCTTCTACCTCGAGGATGTCCTCACCGTCCAGCAGGGCGAGTCAGTTGAGCTTGACCTCGACGTCCGCCCCAACAACAAGAACCGACGTGATCTTGACATCAAGATCTCTTACGAGCTGGAGACACCGGATGCTAATCGCTCTGCCAAGGGTGCTCTTGAATACCGCATGTGCTAGAGGCCTTAAGCTCACGCCTACTTGTTGCTAATGACGACACGAATACAAAAAAACAACCTCGCTTCAAGGATTTAAGAAAACCTTGAGGGGGGGTAAGGGGAGTAGATACTTGTGGAAACTTGGGAAATATGTACAAGGCGGATGGCGTCTCTTGCATCTTACACGGGATAAGCATTGCTAGATATAAACAAAGAGAAAGAAAAACAACATGACCGCGAGGGATGATGTGGTTGATTGACGACCCGTTATGAGTGATACCACAAAGAACAGCACTCCGGAGCTACCTAGTCATTAGATCTTTTGCTTCAATTATGGTGTATTTTATCAACGATTCTTCAACGGTGATTCTTTGCCATTTGTTCACCTGGTATCAAGAAATATATGCCGCAAGATAAAATCATTCATTGATTAATCAAAGTAAGAAAGAAACTTTCATTCATCGTTAAATCGGGTTGAGCATATCGCTTCTTGTCCCGAGGCTAAATCCTGAGCTGGGTTGATAACCTATTTTTTGGAAACCTTTTCTCGTTTCCTTTTCCCCCTCCTTCTCAGACACGCACTTCCCCACGTCCTGTGCTGGGCATGTCTCATCCTGTTTTGATTTTAGATTTATTTTATATAAAGGTGGTTCGTTCAATCAGTTTAGGCCGATAGTCGGGGTATTTCTAAGAACCGAACTGCTTCACGATCTGGGCAACCTTGTTGGCGAGCTCATCAGCCTCGGAGCGAGTGGCAGCCTCGGCATAGACACGGCAAGCGTTCTCAGTACCACTAGCACGAGCAAAGGAGCGGGCGCTGGTGTACTTCTTAACACACTGGTCGATCTCGTCCTGAGCACCCACGGGGTGGCTGAGGCGACGCTCGGCATCAGTGGTCTTGAAGAGATCCTTGTCACCGACCTCGACACGGACGAGACGGTTGGGGAGGTCATTGTAGGTCATGGCCCAGTCCTTAAGAGTCCATCCCTTGTGAGCGAGAATGACTTCCACCATGAGCATGTCCGAAATGGCGTCACCGACAGTCTGGTTGATGAGATCGCTGACAGCAGCAAGAGTCTCAAGGGCATCCTTCTGAGCGGGAGATTGAGGTTCAGTCTCACGGAACGCGCGGATAGCCTCTTGTGAAAAGACAACGGTACCGTGACCGTTGGCCTCAAAGTAAACACCAACGTCGAACTGGCAAGCAGCGTGGTGTAAGTGCTTCACGCCGGTGGGAGTGAAGACAACGGGGAGCTGGAGGTGCTTCTCGATGTAGTTGGTGCTGGCACCGTTGGCATAAGCGGTCTGAACAACACCGATGCGGAGGTCATCAGCAAGGCCAGCAGAGCGAACAAGGTCGCCAATGAAAGAGGCATTGAGCGAAGAAATGCGGTCGCCGTCGAGCATGAAGAAACCGGTATCGGGATCGATCCAATAGTAGATCAGACGATCGGCATCACCATCGAGAGAGCAGCATCGAGCGCCGGGAACAGGCTTGGGGCTAGGGGGAGCTCGCTGCTTGGTCTTGACGAAGTCGGCTCCAGACTGAGGGGAACATGGTCAGTTCGTGTGATTGAGTTAGGGGAGTTCGGGATAGACTTACATCCAGGTTGAGAACCTCGGGACGGAGGACATCGTCATTGACAACCTTGACGTCAATGTTTCCTTGAGGCAAGACCTTGAGGAACTCTGACAGCTTAGGGCCTCCAACACCGTTGGCGCAATCCACGATGAGCTGTCCCTGGGGCTTTCGGCCTCGAAGAGCACGAGTAAAAGCCTCAGACATCTTCTCGTAGTAACCCTGCTCGCTAACCTTGCCGTAAGCCTTGGGAGTGCCCTCGGTGTTGACACAACGGACTAGGTAGTGAAGCTGGGGTGTGGTAAGGATCTTGTAGTCGGTGTACTCGGTGTTTGTGGCCTCAAAAGCATCGGCGAGAGCAGCAACTAGGGAGTGGCCGGAGGGACGGGTGTCACGGCCGTAGACGACGCGGGCGGGAGCAGACAGGTCAATCTTGAGCTTGGAAGCCAGAGCCTTATAGTTATCGAGAAGCTCCTGGTCAGAAGGAGAGTTGACGAGCTTGGTAGCATGGGCCTCCCACTCCTGCTCAAGCATCTCACCCATGGGGTCAACGATCTTGACACCATTGTCGATGGCTGGGTTGTGACTGGCAGTGATCATGACACCAATAGCCTGACCATTGAGCTTGCGGCTTCGCAGACCGGACAGGAGACCGACACGGAACGAGACACCATCGAGAAGGTCGGCCTTCATACGGAAACCAGCAGTGCCGTAGTTGTAGACATGGTTAGGCACAATAGGGTGCTTTGCCGAAGCGGCGAGGATCTGTTCGTCGGACATTCTACGTATTCTTCTTTGCAGGAGAAATCAACGAAGTAATAGCAGTGAATGAGATGAAGAAAGAAGAGACGAGACGCAGACACTGGGAAAGATGGAGCTCCGGATTCCTTTTGAAACAAATGGAATCGAGGCCTCCGCAGTGACGAGGCGGGGGACTTTCCTCAGGGCACCTCAGCGATGGATACGAGGGGCAGCTGGTCCCCGACCTTCACCAACAGCCCACCTACATGAAGAAACAGTGCTTACTACAAGGGTCTACAGTGATTTCTACTCACCAACAGCTTCAATGCAAACCAGCCACTGCACGTTTACTTGAGATTAGCTGAGGCTAGTTCGACTCAAAGCAGGGTGCTTAGCCATTCGACGAGGCTATGAGAATGTCTCTCTAGCGGTCAAAATACTTTTCATACCGCCTCAATCGAGTGGATTCTTTACGGTCCATGCTATAAACAGAAGCACAGCGACCAACATCATGGATGCCCCGCTCCATAGAGCTAAGAGGTTGTAGCGCAGGTGGGAGCTCAACCTACCCTGATTGGGTGGATATCCTACAGCGCCTTACCCGCCAGGAATGAACCGTTGGCGCAAAGACCTCACGTCAGCTACTGAGTACTGAGGTGGAAAATAAACACCAGCCGTGAGTCTGCTACCAAGATGATTTTCATCGGATAAGAGTATTTAATAAAACCATTTGTTAAGTTAAAATACCTTCCAAGGCTCAACAAAGCTTTCTAATGACTGATGATGTTTATAGCATCATATTCTTTTACAGTAGATGTTCTAGCATAAAAGTCCTAAGATTATACCTTTCACGTCTGTTTTATTTTTACCGAAAGGCTACCTAGGTACCTAGAGGTAGCTAGCGACAGCCAAGAGTTTTTTGTCTGAACCATCAATCAAGGGTTCACGCTTTCCCCTCACCGCCCAGCTACAGTGGCTGTCTTGCTTTGCTAAGTTTACACGTGACTTCGTGTCAGATCTCTCCCCTGTCATTTGCAACGCGAAGTCCCTGTCGCGTCTCATCCTCGAACGACAGACACAATTTCTAAAAGCCCGGACTGAGCAGTGCGCTGCTCGTCATCATCGCCAGTTACTGTCTTTTCCCCTCCTTTACTAAAAACACACGCCCTGTGCGCTCTCACCATCGTTTCATTCGTGGTGACGACATGAGCGACGCCGACTCTGCTAACCCCCAGCTGCTGGCCTGGGTAAAAGAGTGGCTCGACCAGGCTCGTGAACGCAACTCCAAAGGCGTTACTACCTACAGGCAGGCATATAACTCGCTGAAAGCATGCCCAATTATGTTTGAGCACCCTGCACAGTTGCAGCAGCTCAAAGGTTTTGGTCCCAAACTCTGCGAACGCCTCGAACAGCAGTTAAAAAAACACTGTGAGCAAAATGGACTACCTATGCCTCCACACCCCAGGTCCCGTAAGGCGGCAGCAGTCGTTGGAGACGATAACGGCGAGGGCTCTTCAAAGCCCGCGAAGAAGGCACGTAAGCCAAAAGCCTATGTCCCTGCTCTTCGGTCTGGAGCCTTCGCCTTAGTAGTCGGCCTTGCAACCCAGGATGAAGCCTCTTCTGTTGGGATGACAAAGGCGGAACTCGTTGAAGTTGCGCAACCACATTGCGACGCATCCTTCTCAGCACCTAGCGACCCTACCAAATTTTACACTGCATGGAACTCGATGAAAACCCTATTGCAGAAGGAACTGGTGTACGAAAGGGGCCGTCCGTTACGGAGATATGCTTTGACTGATGAAGGGTGGGAAGTTGTAAAGCGCATAAAAGAAACAGACCATTGGCAAGCTGAAAGTGGTAGGGTTAAGGATCCAGTCTCAGCGCAAACCGTTGTTCCAAACTTCCAGCCTACCGCCGCTCCTAGGGCAAGGTCGCCTTCTATCGAAATCTCTGAACCTGCGAAAGCTCCGTCAGAATATCAAAATATTGTATCTGATGGCCCAACATTACTAGACGACACATCTTTGCCAAACTTCACACCAATAAAGCTACCGCCAGGATCATTTACTGTTCACCTAGTCCTGGATGTCCGCGAAGTCAGAGCCAAGACTGACCGGGACTATATGCAAGAGGAGCTTGCAAAGCAAGGCTCAAAGCCCATCATGCGTAGTATGGAGCTTGGCGACGCCCAATGGATCGCAAAATGCCACGATCCAAATCTCCTCGCGGCACAAGGTGCTGAGGGCGACGAGGTTGTATTGGACTGGATTGTTGAAAGGAAACGCCTAGATGACTTGATTGGGAGTATCAAGGATGGCAGATTCCACGAGCAAAAGTTTCGCTTGCAACGATCGGGTGTAAAGAAAGTGATTTACATCATTGAGGACATTGCCATGGATCCAGAGGTCGTATCGAGATACAGTGAAGCTGTCCGATCGGCCATCGCCTCGACACAAGTAGTCAATGGCTACTTTGTCAAGAGAACGGCCAAAATGGACGACACGATCAGATATCTTGCTCGGATGACAACTATGCTGAAGCGGGCGTACGAGAGTAAGCCTTTAAACGTCATTCCTACCAGGGTCCTTACGTCTCAGAACTATCTCCCTCTGCTGAAACACCTCAGGGAGTCCGTATCACCAGCATGGTACATTACCTACCCTGCTTTTTCGTCACTTGCATCCAAGTCAGAGTCGATAACTCTGCGCGACGTTTTCTTGAAAATGCTCATGACCATCAAGGGTGTGACAGGAGAGAAAGCGCTTGAGATACAAAAGCGCTGGAAGACTCCATATGATTTCGTCAAGGCCTTTGAGGCCTGTGGGACTGGTGAGCAAGGCTTGAAGCGCAAACGGGACCTGGTCCTAAGTAAGACAAGCCACCTTGTCGGACGAAAGAAGTTTACTAGGTCGTTGAGTACCAAGATCGCCGAAGTCTGGGGTGACGCATGAGGGTTTTGTATGGATATTAGAGAGAAGACGAATGTGTATGATTATTGGATTCGAGTTGGGATGTGTAGGGAAATATTCTGAACGTATTGGTATTCAGGAGGAGTTGTTACAGAAAAGGTCTTGCTTATAGGTATAGGTATAAGTATAGGTATTTGTGTTTAGGTGTTTATGGTGTTGAGAAGATGTTGCATTATGAGAGCATGGAGGTACCCAGAATGGCGATGATACCCAAATTTTAACGATTAAATCTATCGAATTATTGCTTGTTGCTAAGCTTTTGTGCCACAATCTTCTCGACAATCTTCTCAATGAAGGGGAACGAGGCCACAGCTCCAGGCTCTGAGCCAACGATACCACCCAGAGACTTTTCGGCATACTTGGCCATCATGTCAACCTCGACATTGACAGTGTCACCCTTCTTCTTCTGAGCCACAACAACCCTCTCTTGGGTGTAGGCGATGAGCATGACCTCCCAGTAAGCCTCCTCGTCGTTAACCTTGGTGACAGTCAAGCTGGTACCATCAAGAGCGACGTAGCCCTTGTACACAATGTATCGCATCATGTCGCGGCGAGTAGGCTGGAAGCGGAACGTCAAGGCATTGCCATCCTGCGTGACAGAGAGAATCTCAGCAGTGGTGTCGACGTGGCCCTGGACAAAGTGGCCGCCCATGCGGGTATCAGCACGGACAGCACGCTCAAGGTTGACATTGCTGTTCTCCTTGAGGGAACCGAGGTTGGTGATGCGTAGAGTCTCGGGGGCCACGCCGATGGTGAAAGACTCGGGTGTGAAAGACGTGACGGTGAGGCAGACGCCGTTCACAGAGATGGAGTCACCGTCGTGGCAGTCAGCCAGGAGCTTTGAGCCAGAAGAGATAGAGATGGTCAGAGACGTGCCGCCTGTTGAGTCATTGGTGTCGAGGTTGGAGACCACTATAAGCATGTGAGTGAGTGCGTTTAAGACGTGGATTGCATAGAAGACTGACCGCCCACTTCTTCTACGATTCCGGTAAACATGATGATGTAAGTGTTTTGCTACAGGAGTATACGATGGGTGATATTAGGATTTATATCGAGTACTTTAGTATTCGTAGATATGGCAAGTCTAAAGTCTATGGCGCGATGACAAATGCTTAATGAGGTTGACTAGGTGCTAAGTGTTCCATGGCGCCCCGCGGATGCCCCGCATGGGGGTGAAAGAAATATTCAAACATAAAACCTTCTGTGCTTGGTTTAGCAGTTTGGTACCAAGACCAAGGGCATATTCTCTTTCTAGGAAATCTATAACAAATGTTAGGATCTGGTGCTTCACTTTGTGAGATGAACGGTATTTCTCTTGAACTTATTGTATATCTTGTGGATCGTGAACTTAGACGATTACTTGGCAGCAATCAGAGTGACTTGTTCTCTTATTGTTGGAATATTTAACATTTACACAGAACCATAAAGCTCAAACTCCTTTGCTCAAGATTTACATTGGTGAGAGTACAGTTCGAAGTAGAATCCTTCACATGTCTTGGTAACTTCTGAAATGCCTTTAAAGATATAGGGTGCATATGGATATAGTGACCAGCTTCGAGTGTATTTTGTCTACCTCTGCCCCTCGGTCTTGACGTGTCTGGGGTTTCGAGAAAAAGAAAAGAGAGAAAGAAGATGCACCTCTTTGAGGATATAGAAGATCGACAGCAATTGTAATCTTTCTGACTTGGCGCTTATATCAATTCCCCATTAACCCAATTTTTAATTCTCTTCCCTTTACTTACCTACCAAGTTTATACTAGGAGAAACAAGAAGCATCGAATTACAAGACTCGACTGCCTTCGAATGGACCGTTATCGATAAGCCCCACCTAATTTTTTCAGATTCCCACTCAACACCAAGGCACAAGCTTCTGACAGACCAAGATTGTTCATTACACAATATCTCAGTCTATTTCCAACTGCCTTATTCATCAGAAGATCTCACAACAGACTTCGCACGATATTGGTAAACACGATATCGCCGCCGCAGTCTAACCAAAAGATCAGCACTATTATCTCTCACCCACCAAACTCTCACATCATAGCATCATGGCGCCCTCAAGGCCTGACACCAAAAAGATAAATCCTGACATTGCGAAACTCCTTGTCGATGCGCAAACTCAGCTCGAGGTCGGCAAACTAGAAGAGGCTGCTACACTCGCCCAGCAGGCCCTCGATGCCACTGGTCAGGGCGGTGACTTTGAACTCAGTGCCGCCAACCTTCTTGGCACCATTTTCATCGAGTCCGGCGACATTGACGAGGCGCGGGCAGCTTTTGAGCGTGCAGTCTTCCTTGACGAAGATGGTACCACAGATGAGAAAATTGGTGGCGGTCCTGAGAAGTTCCTCCTTCTTGCACAGCTCAGCGAGGAAGGCGGTCTCGACAGTGTACAATGGTATGAGCGTGGTGCGACTGCGCTCCGAAAACAGATTGCCGTGCTGAGCGAGATCCGATCACCAACCCCTGAGCAAAAGGCCACTCTCCAGGAGAAGCAACACAAGCTTGCTGGAGTCCTCTGCGCCGTTGCTGAGGTGTATATGACTGATCTGTCATGGGAACCTGATGCTGAGTCGCGATGTGAAACTCTCATTACCGAGGCTATGCTCCTCGCTCCTGCGGCCCCAGAGACGTGGCAAACAGTTGCAAATGTTCGAATTTCACAGAACCGCGCCAACGAGGCCCAGACAGCTCTGCGCAGGAGTCTCGAGTTGTGGCAGAAGCTCCCCCCTCAGCATCCCGACGTTCCTGAGTTCCCTACCAGGATTGCCCTGGCTCGCTTGTTGATGGAGACGGAGCTGGAGGAAGAGGCCTTGAGTGTACTGGAACGCCTTGTTACGGAGGACGACTCAAGTGTTGAGGCCTGGTACCTCGGTGGTTGGTGCCTTTACATCTCTGGCGAGAAGCTCAAGACAACTGCATCCAAGCCATGGAATGACGAAGTTAAGGTCAGCGAGGAATGGAAGGGTTTGTGGAAGTCATCACGACAGTGGCTTATGCAATGCATGAAGCTGTTCGGGCAGCAGGATTACGAGGATGAGCGACTGGGTGAGCATGCTAAGGAACTCCTCTCAAATATCAACAGTGAGCTTGGCGAGCCGGCAGAGGGCGAAGCCGACGACTGGGAGGATGGCAGCGAGGACGAGGAGGATGCTGAAATGCAGGGTTGATCATTTTATAGGAGGACAAAGACGGATTGATTAAGAGGGCATTGGTATGGCGTTTGGAAAGAAAAATGGGCATGTCTAGAAAAAGTCTTGTTGTCGCTGGTATATTGTTAAACTGGATGGGTTAACCCCTGAGTCTATATCAGAACCTATGATCCTTAACCCACGGCAGCACTCGGCTACCCAAAGCCACTACTTGCTGCCTTTCTCCGTATGTGATATCATCCCTCATGTCATCTCATAGTAGGCTACTTGCCTTTTCGTTGTTATTGTATTCAAGCCCAAACTCCAAGTAATGCACCTTTCCTATATACCTTTTTAAGCAGCCTCGACTTTGAGCTTCTCGATACCTTCCACGGGCATATCGTCATCCTCCTCCTCAACCTTGCCAACAAGACCCTTCTCCCAAAGCTGTCTACCCGACATGCGAGCAGGTTCCTTGACCTTTGCCTTTTTCAACTCAGCAAGACGATCATCCTCCTCCTGCTGCCTCTTCTCCTCCATCTCCTTCAAGAAACCCTCGCGCCACTTGATAAACGACTCAGGAGTGACAGCGGTGCCGTGGAACTTTTTGTTCTCCTCCGCCTCAGCGGCACGGGCGACCTCCTCTTGGGCTCTTGTGATAACGTCCTTGCGGTCCTGGACAAGTTGCTCGGCATTGTCCTTCAACGTAGAGACTATCGCAAAAACCATGGCCATACCGAGGTTTTCTTGGATGGTCTCGTCGAGACTGGCGAGGAGCTGATCGCGATCGTCGGCGACACTGAAGTGATCGTGAGGTATGGCATTGGGAGGAGAGAGAATATCGAGATGGGGAGGCTTTTCGGGGTAATCTTCTGGATATCTCACTTGGAGAAGCATGGTTGGAGGTTCCTCTTCTTCTTCGCCGGGGATGTCTAGCGCGACTGATACTCTAAACTCTGTATCAGAGATATCTACAAGAAACTGGTTAGACATGAAGCAAGACCTGACTTTCAATGTGGAGATTTATACCTGTAATCTCATCTGGGAAGATGGACTCGAGCACTTCGCGCTCTTCAATCTGATCTTCTCGTCCCATTTTGACAATTTCTCACGAGGAGCTTTCAGACTGTAAAATGTTGCTTTTTTGATAGAGTCTCTAAATGACGGGAGCGCTCATGAGAGTGGGGAGGTGTTGAGGCGGCGGGGTGGTTGACTGAATAGGACTAGTACTGCGCTGACCGCCCGGCAGTTTGACGCTGAGTTGAAGGCTCACTTACAAGTTCCAGCCTGGAACTTTCAGTGTTACAGCTCAGTGGTTGGCTGCAAAAGTGAACATCTTCGAGACTGTTAATTTCATTAAGACATGAATAGAACACAGCATGGATACAAATTTTATTTCTGATATACCCTAGATAACAGTATAAGGTTTGATAATGAGTCTAAAAACAAATAGAAACAGACCACATAATCCAATTACTCAAAAAGCTGCTGGTATGGTTCTAAGATGCGGTCCTTTGGTTCATGTCTCTAAGCCGATTCATAACTGAGCATCGAGGTATCCTACATTTATAACAGCAAAAAGCTCTAATTCCACAAGTCAGCACGTAAGATTTATGAAGCTCTTCAATCCGGCAAATGGTTTAATTAAATGATAGAAAAATACTTTTAATTATACCAAACTGTCTTTCATAAGGAAATGGCAGAAGATTGCACGTGATGCTCTCGTCCCTGGATTAGAATAGCGGGTCTTCTCTTATCAGTTAGCCAAGCGGCCGAAGTTAGCTTATCGTCAGAAAAAAAAGTTGCGAACTGAACTGCGACTCTGCATCCACCCATTTATCGACCGGAATCCCAAACAATGGCTTCCAAATCCGTAGCTGTTGGCAACAAGCGAAAGTCCGCTCCCGGCGGCAAAGTCAAGACTGATTCCAAGTTCAAGAAGGCTCGACTTGACGAGACCAAGGTTCGAAAACAGCCTGTCAAGAAGCCTCAAGAGGATTCGGAGGATGTTTCAGACGAGGAGGATGGCGGTGCCGATTTGAGCGAGGATGCTCCCCAGAAGTCCTCGAACGGCGCTTCAAATGCAAACTTTGAGCGAGGAGGTAAGCTGTCTCTCTATACCACCTGCGCGCCCAACCAGTGCTAACCGTCTCCCAGGTCAAACTTCGCGCGAATCCCATGCCAAGCAGAAGCAGCTCGCCCAAGAGCGCAAGGCCGCAAAGCCTCTTGCTGACGAACTCCAACGCACAAAGAAGCTGTGGGAGCGACTTCGACGAAAGTCCCACGTTCCCAAGGAGGAGCGACAAACATTGATTGATGAGCTGTTCACCATCATCACCGGTCGCATCAAGGACTTTGTCCTCAAGCACGATGCCGTGCGAGCTGTTCAAACCGCCATCAAGTACGCTACACCCGAACAGAGGAAGCAGATTGCCCGCGAATTGAAGGGCACTTATGCCCAACTTGCCGAGAGCCGATACGCCAAGTTCCTGATTGGAAAGCTTCTTGTCCAGAACGACGAAGAGATCCGAGATATTATCATCCCCGAGTTCTACGGCCGTGTCCGAAAGATGATCAACCACCCTGAGGCTTCATGGATTCTTGACGATGTCTACCGAGGTGTTGCAACAAAGGAACAGAAGGCTAGGCTTC
Organism: Fusarium tricinctum; assembly: GCA_020744515.1. Taxonomy (NCBI): domain Eukaryota; kingdom Fungi; phylum Ascomycota; class Sordariomycetes; order Hypocreales; family Nectriaceae; genus Fusarium; species Fusarium tricinctum. The sequence continues at coordinate 3,974,857 of JAGPXF010000002.1, read as the reverse complement.
TCCGCGAGTGGTACGGTCCCGAGTTTTCTCTCCTTGAACTCACCAAGGATTCGGAGCCCACCGCTGACCTCAAGGTCATCCTTGAGGCCGAGCCCAACAAGCGAACCCACATCATGAGGAGTCTGGTTGATATGATCAGCTCTCTTGTCAACAAGAAGATGACCGGTTTCACCATGCTCCACGACGCCATGTTCCAGTACTTCTCCAGCACCCAGGCCGGCACAGAAGAGTTCACCGAGTTCTTCGAGATGGTTAAGGAAGACGAGAGTGGTGATTTGCTCAAGAACATGGCTTTCACTCGCAACGGTGCCAAGCTCAGCTGCTTGCTCCTCGCCCATGGTTCCTCAAAGGACCGAAAGCAGATCCTCAAGACTTACAAGGACACCTTCCTTCTCATGTCCGGCGACGTCTGGGCCCATCTAATCATCCTTACTGCCTACGATGTCATTGATGACACCAAGCTCACTGCAAAGACCATCTTCCCTGAACTTCTCGGCGAGGGTGATAACATTGCTCAGAATGTTGTCGCTACAGCCAACAACCCCTTCGGCAGAACAACAATTCTTTACCTCTTTGAGGGCTTGGCCAAATCTCTCTTCCCCCCTAGCCAGTCATTCGACGTCGAACTCCTTACCCAAGTCCACGAGATCCGTAAGGAAACAAGTAAGAAGGATGAGGATATTCGACGCAACGAACTTATTACTGCTGTTTCGCCCCAGCTCATCTCCGCCATCGCAGAGGTGTCTTCTCAACTTACTGCTACCGCCTTTGGCTGCCAGTTTGTCACAGATGTCCTTCTCTCCGGTGTCGGTGACAAGCAGCAGGCTCTGGAGGCTATTGCCCAATCAGCCGGTGGTGACCCTAACCAAGAGCCCGAGGAGGATGACCTCCAGCCTCAAGTTCACATCTCACGGACACCCCACGGTGGTCGTATGCTCAAGTCGCTGATCCAAGGCGGCAAGTACGACAAGGCGACTGGCAAGATTATTCCTGTCGACCCTCCCCTGGAGTTCTCCAACATTCTCTATCCTGTTATCAAGGACTACGTCGTGGACTGGGCCACCAGCCCCAGCTCATTCGTCGTTGTTGGTCTTCTCGAGGCCGGTGACTTCAGCGAGGTGGATGCGCTCAAGAAGGTTCTTAAGAAGAACAAGAAGACCCTGGAGAAGGCTGCGACAGAGGAGACAGCCGAGCAGAAGGCGGCACGTGAGGCCCATGAGGCTGCGCCCAAGGGTGGCAAGAAGGGCAAGAAGAAGGGCGACAAGCCCGTTGGTAATGCTGGAAGCAAGCTCCTGTTGGAGAAGTTGTAAGGCGATAGTAGTGAAAGAGATGGGTGTTTTATTTATCATATATCAGGCGTATAAAACTAGGGTGTTTTTGACAATGATATCACGGACTATGATATTACTCCTTGCTTGTCTATCTCGAATACTTTCTTTAGAGTACTGCAATGTCATTCTCGTCATCAATTTCGCAACGCGGGCATCAAAAGTATGAGGGGAGATACTAAAGTGCTGTCTCTGGCATGTAAAACCAACTGTTCATTTCTAGTAATGGGCCGCCACAAGTTCGCATTACCTCCTCGGCTGTAGTGGTTTGTGTGACCGTAAGGGGTAACAGAGCCGCGTCTTGAGAGTTACACATGGCTGTGAACTGTTTGTCTATGACTGTATATCTACACCATCAAGGCTCTAGAAATCTGTCTTCTTAGCCGAAAAGACTGTGTTAGCTCTGCGACGTGGTGGTTGAGTGGTATAATGAGATGCAGCAATATCACATACTAAGGCCAAGACACAAATTAGATCTTCTGTATGGATAAACTGGGCTTTCAGGAGGCTTATGTTAGTACTATCTTAGCTTCCTTGTTTCATACTGTTTGTTTTGTCTTAGGGGCACAGGAGGGAGCACAGTAGACGTTGAAGTGTACATAGTGGCGTCTTGAGGATACTGTGTGTGACTATGTCTTGCCGTGGCAGTTGAGTGTGTTACTCGATCAGACGTTTCATGCTACCGTTTATGTCAGGGGATATCTGGTGTTCGCTATTAGTCAGTATCTTGAGTTTTAAAGAGGATGAGAGCAGTGGGTGTTGAGGGTTGTGAATGCAGCTATTACGCATATGGTATAGAACATTCAGATCCTGCCAGTAAAGCTTTCAATGCATATTATACAATGTTTTCTATCTGGTTGTGCTATGATCAGTTACGCGCTGCTTGTTTTGCCTCCCCCTCATGTTTTGTCCGTGATTAAGTGTCTTTCGAACCTGTCACACGAGATACTCTTTTTCAGGAGAACAACAACAACTCGCCCATCCTCAATATTTACATCTCGGGGCGGTCTAGTGCTGTAGTGCATGTATTTAAAGCTGGCAGGTAGGTAATGGATTTGGTCCTTACTTGAGCCGGCTGTGACAAGGTACCTATGGAAGGGCATATTTGAGCCTGACAGCTGTGGGCAACTGGCAGCTGGCAACTGACAAACTTCCCTCTCTTCCTTCTTCTGGCGTCACCTACCTGTACCAACGCACGTAACGTAACAAACTCCGTTGCTTCATCTCCCCTCCTTTGTTTTCTATTTCTATTTCTCCTTCTGTTCTCTCTTCTTTCGTTTGTATCGCCTCACTCTGAAAGACGGCAGCAATATTGTCCGCCTCGACAACTAACAGAACAGCAGATCCTCACTAGCTCGAGACCTTTTCCTCAGATTCACAGCAACTGCGAACTATATCAAACAGCTCTCTCGAGGCGGTTGCAAACGCTTTCCTTCTTCAACAAGCAAACCAAACCGTTCAGCAACAAAAGACAAACAAGTGTATATCTTATCCTCTTCTTTGACTGGCCGTTTGTGTCCCCTAATTCCTACTCTACTCTGCTGTGCTGTTTGCCAGCATGACCAAAATCAAACTGGTTCGATCGGGCAGAGAGTGTGACGCTGACAAGCAATACTACAAATGTAGTTACTTCGACTTCGAATATCGCGGCTGCTGCTCTCACGATCCATGCATCAAGCCTCGTGGCTGCCGAGACGACGACTCTGTCTTCATAGACACTAGCCTGTTGGCGTCGTTTTCAACCATCGACATGTCTGATATCGAGACTACATCCGAGACCATTACTGCTACCGAATCTGCTACCGAGAGCACCACTGTAGACAGGTTTGGCCGCGAAACTACTTTCTTGACTCGAACAAGGCCCAAGGCTATCACCACCATGGACGGGGATAATGAAGAAACATCTTCGACTCTGAAGCGTACAGCGCACTCCAAGACCATGACCGACTCGGGAACTACCCGCACGATTCCCAACTCAAGCCGGGTTACGATCACTCACATCACGATGATCCCAACCAGCAAGTTGCCTACAACTTCGATGGAGGCGCCCCTTACTTTTGTTACCTCGTCTGCCACAGATGAGTTGCTGTACCCAACTGCCTCTTTCGAGAGCACACCTACCGGGATTCCTACCCAGACAAGCACCGCGGGCCCTTCCCTCAAGGACGACAGCTCTGGTACGCCTCCAATCGGGATCATTGTTGGGGGAGTGGTTGGCGGTGTTGTAGTCCTGGCTCTTGTGATTCTCGCTGTCTTCATGGTCCGCCGTCGAAGACATAACAGAGAGCTATGGGTGAACGGCGCAGGGGAATATACCTTTGACGAAAAGGAAGAGAAGAGCTATCTCAGGAGGATGCTGTCCCGCAATACCACTCAGAGAAGCCAAGATCCCTTTGCACCATTTGGAGGTATGTTACCGGGTACACTATCGGACTCATCATCGGACGTTGTCGAATCTTTTCCGAAACGAATGCTAAAGCGCTACAGGGCGTATCGACAGAGTAGACGACCCCCTCCGGCCACCCAGTGGTACTTTTGAGATGGATGGCACCAGCACTGTTCCAGTTGAGCTTCCTGCAGTTACTTTCAGCGACGCCAAAGCAAAGGAGTCTCAGCCAGTTGGTCATACGAACGCCACGTCGACAGGGTACTCTACAGTAGCTGGATATGTTGCGCCAACGCAATATCCTACAGCGACTGGGAACTCTGTAGACCCCCGTGCCAACCTGAACGCTTCTTTGGAAGATCGTCAACAAAAGCAGTTTGTCAATCACTGGAACCAATATCGAACCCTCGGAGAAAACGCGCGTCAAGGTTAAAGGATTTCAATGAAAGTTTGGAGTGAGGGTTCATGTGCTGTTAGCGCGGGCAATGACAATATCAGAAGCATTTGCTGGCGTTGTGCGGAGAGTGGTTTCGCTTTTCTCCCTTTCCTTTTGTACCTGAGATATGATTCGCTAATTGGAGCTCAAATACTACTACGTAGGGTTGAAACATTCCGAAGTGATGTGCAGATCAAGCCCTTTGAAAAAGCCTCTCTCTCATCGTGAATGACATGACAATGATATATCATATAAACCCTCTTCTATTGGGTCAACAATTGCACCCATTCGGCAGTTCATACTTCCCGCCTGCGGCCCGCTCCACGAGGGCTGAATCGGGTGAGATTCCGTTTCTGTTGTATTACACGATGACTTACTTATTGCTTATGGTGGAGAGCTGAAAGTCTTACATCCTTTCTGAGTTACCAGACCATTCGATTCGAGCTTACTATATGCCGAGGGTTCTGTACTGGGTAGTTCGCACCGCCGATACCTTGTAACATGCGCGAATTGGCCAATCTGAGCTGACATTGGACAAGTTGCGCAACGCTCGAGGGTTATTATCGAGTTTCACCACCACTGCCTCGTCGTCGACATGGACCTATCACGACTCTTAAGTATAGCACAGTGCTCTGCCAAGATGAGGGGTGGTGGTTTGTTGAGCCTATCTGGGATTGCCGACCAAGACACAACAGCATTGTGGCTTCAAGTCGGTCTCAGCCGCTTCAGACGCACAGGGAGAAGAATCTGACAAATAACAGGAATTGGCCCGAGTAACCAACATGCGATATGAATATAAAAGCCGTGGGGACTATACCCTCTTGACCGCAATCGTCAGGTCTCAGTACCAAGTTACCATTCTTCATTTTGCTTGAATTTGTTACCATTATGCCCTCTGAATCACAGTCATCTCAAGGCTTCCTACCTCTAGAGGATGGATCTCACCATGAAGCAAAAGCTGATCCCTCTGCTGCCCCAAAACGTATCATCATCTGCTCTGACGGCACCTGGCAATCCTCAGTTTCTGGGTTGAAGAACATCCCATCTAACGTGACAAGAATCGCCCGCTCCATCGCCCGCAGCGGCAAGGACAAGGACGGAAAGGTCTGGCAGCAGGTGGTGTACTACGATGCTGGTATTGGCACTGGAGATCTGGGACAGGCAGAGGCGAATCGTCAAGGAGGCACAGGCATTGGTTTTGTGGGCAATGTCATCGAAGCATACAACTTCATCGTCCTCAACTACAATCTCGGCGATGAGATCTTTTGCTTCGGCTTCTCGCGTGGAGCTTACACAGCTCGCGCGGTGGCAGGTCTCGTCACCGACATTGGCATCATCTGCCCCAGCGACCTACAAGATTTTCCAGATCTTTATGCCCTGTACCAGAAGAACCCAGATGGTTTGAAGTTTCGCAAGTCGCAGGCTTATATGGAATGGGTCAACGGCGTGCCATCCAAGAAACAAGCCAACGGAGGATCTCAGATTCAGTCCCAGTGGGATAGTCCTCCCCACCACGATGCCCCTGAGGAGTCGAGAATCATAAAGGTTGTTGGTGTCTTTGATACGGTTGGTAGCCTGGGCATCCCCGATTTGCCGTGGACACGCTTCAATCTCAAGTTTCTCGAAAAGGCTGTTGGGATCAGCGAGCCTGGCTTTCACAATATCCACCTCAGCCCTTGTAAGTTGTCAAGCTCAAAACAAATACACACAAAGCTAACATCCCTCAGATATCCAGCATGCCTATCATGCCTTAGCTCTTGACGAGCACAGAGGGCCCTTCTCGCCCAGTCTTTGGCATCTCCCAGACAATAAAGACCAACGCTCTTCAACCCCTGACAAGGACTGCAAACAGCTCTGGTCCGACTGGGAGAAAGTTCGCAAGGATTCCAATGCTAGCAAAAGTGACATACAGGAGGCTTGGGGTGCTGTAGTAGACGGCGAGATGCATCAACATCTTCGTGACAGTAGGTCGGAGCTGTTGCAGGTCTGGTTCCCAGGCGTGCATATCAATATCGGAGGAGGAAATGATGACCTACTCACCGAGAAGAAGAGTGACTTTGAGCGTAAGTCCACAATTGCACTGATAAATCGAGTGTATACTAACAAAGGTAGAAATTGCACTCATCTCATTCGCCTGGATGTGCGAGCAAGTCGCCCCCTATCTTCAACTCATCGAAAACGGCAACTTGGGTGATCTAGGCAAATCAGCAGTCCAAGGCCGCCTCAACCTTCTCAAACCTCTCTTGACCAACATCCAAAGCGGAAGCGAGAAGGATTTTGGCCCTGGCATACTCACCAGCCGTATCGCAGCCTCCCTGGATCGCACAGGCATAAGGAAAGCAGACGTAAGAAAGGTTCCCGAGGAGACGATCAGCGGCTGGGCCACAGGTCCCATCGTCGACAGCTTCACCGGCGCAATGATAGCCAGCGGCTCCGTCGACAGATCGCCCGGGGGCTACAGCAAGGACGACAAGGGCAATGAGCTGGGCAGCACGTACGAGATGATCCATCCGTGTGTAAAGTACCGCATGGACAAGGTCTCGGGTTACAAGCCCAAGGCTCTGCGAGGGTTCGAGAGGACTACCAAGAGCGGCCAGGGGTATGTGTGGAAGAAGGGCAGTGTTGAGATTCCTGAGTTTGTGATCAAAGCTGGAGATGCCTTCTCGAGATATGTTGCGGAGCAGGATCGCAGTGCTGGTGGTAATGCGGTGGACTTTCTCAAGTCGATTGACAAAGTTTTGGCTTGAGCTTCGTAGTGCTAGTTGGTTTTTATAATGATGATATGCTGTTCGAGTGTTAAAAGGAGTGATCAGTATAAGCTGCTAGTTGCAATAGTCCTGTCACTTTTGTGCGTAGCACTCAGCTAGAGACTGAACGATGAACGAAGCTTACAGTGTAGCTCTGAACAAAGTTCGTATGCTGCATATATGCTTCAGTCGAAGCAAAATGCATCCATACTAATTTGGAAAACTCCTTGAACCTCGAGTGAATACTACCCATTACTCAGAATACAAAGCTCTCCTCACCAAGTCTTCAAGCAAATCGGTTTATTAGTCTTTGTCATAAACATAAATAGTACAAGAAAATCGATTGCCCTCAAATTTGCCTGGCATTGAATGAACCATGTGAGGCCATCCCTGGATATTTGCGGTAACAATCGGTATATGATTCTCTTATACAATATGCGGTGTCCCCTTTTTCCCGCTATGCGCCTCAAATGCAAAAAGTCGTCATCCTTAGGAGTCACGTCTCCAATTCCCAAGTTTTCTGTTTATCTTCGAAATGAATATTTGTGTCAACCGCCCGTAAAACAAGCCAATCTGTAAAGCTACGCTGTAAAGCTACGCCGTTTGTTTGAAAGAAAAGCCATGTCGAATCTTACTGTCAAGTAACCGCTTCACCTGTTTTGAAGCTTGGAGATCTCGTCAAGGAGATCCTGGAGGTCCTGATCCGAGATCTTGTCGGCTAGAGAAGGAATGAGAGTCTTGGCCTCGTCCGATCCTTCACAGCACAGGGAACCTAGAGGTTATAGTTTAGTACTTTGATACGCCAGCAGATTAATTGTCTTTAGGGAACCCCCATACCTAGCTGTGCGCGCTCAAACTTGGCAAGATTCTTGTGCGCACTGAGAAGGCGCTCGACAGCTTCTACGTTCTCCTTTTGTGTGAATCGCGCAAAGTTGTCGAGGTATGTAAGGGTTGAGTTCAACATCCTGTAGACAGTCAGCCTCGTTGCGCGTGATCTGGGGGTATGTGGTGGTCATTTACTCGGTGTTGTTGACATTTCTACGATCGTTCTTTCGCTTGGCGTGCAGGGCGTTTAGAACCAGAGCAGCCTCAGAGAGCGTCAGGGTGTCGACATCCTGGAACTCGCCGAGGTTGAGAGTCGCGGTGGCCTCCTCGTTGCCAGCAGCTGGGGGCTTGGGGCGCGAGGTTCGAGGGTGGGTGACCTTCTTGACCTGGGGAACCACTGTAACTGGTTGATCCTCCATCGCGACGAAAGATGCTTGTAGTGCGCTGAGGTTGAAAGCTGGGGTATGGTCGCGTGAAGCTCGTGTATTCGTAGGCGATGCGCGGGTTATGGGAGGAAAGAGTCGGTGTGCGAGGGGGGTCGTTGTTTAAATAAAGAAGATGGATATCGAGAGTTGAAAGACGAGCATGGAAGAGTCCAGAGATCGGAGACTGGAGAACAAAGAAATGTACGTACCCCAGTTTGAGTTTAGTGGGGCTGTACTGTCCCTAGGTAGGTACCTAACTCCCTGAACCTTACTATAGAGAGGGTGTTGCTTGCTTTCGGTGATAGAGTCGCGTGGCGGTCCCCGCTGAGCGCAGCTTGTCAATCTGTCAACCCTCGACAAACAAAGAACGGAATTAGGGGCACTCAGCAAACTCCGATAATTGAAAACACTCCCAAGAATTATTGCTTGACCCAGTAAGTATCATTGAAGGTGTTTATAGTGCATACTAGCTCTGATATTCGCAGACTCATCTCACCTTCATCTCTCTCACCCTTGTTCATGGTCTCTCCTCTGATATAAATGGACTGGTGAGCCTCAGGGGCATATACATTTCAACTAGAATACCCATGATACATAACACAAACAAGACATCATGTAAGATCATTATCCAACTAGTTGATCGAGTTGTCACTAACATGAAGCCAGGACCATCTTTGCTCTCATCGTCATCAACAAGGCGGGTGGTTTAGTTTACAACAAGAACTTCCACGAGGGCCTCCAACAAATCACCACAAATGAGTATCTAGTTCTGGCCGGAACATTTCACGGGTAAGCGATCCCTCATAGTCACCCACCCTGACCCTTTACCCGACGAAGCACGCAGAACTAACATCACCAGTGTCCATGCCATCACCTCCCGTCTCAACCCAGTCAAGAACATACCAGGCGCGACACCTCCCGGGAGCAGACCTGAACCTTCATCAGGCTTAGAGGTTCTCGAGACAGAAAACTTCCGCATGCAGTGCTTCAACACCATGACAGGGACAAAGTTCCTCCTCTTCACCGACACAACACAGGCAAATGTCGATGTCACCATCCGTAAGATTTACGACCTCTACGCGGACTACGTCATGAAGAACCCTTTTTATTCTCTGGAGATGCCCATCAGGTGCGACATCTTCGACCGGAAACTGCTTTCATACATCAGGGAGATCAACAATCGATAGACTCGTATAGATTCACGGAGTAATTGGAGGACAAATGCATGTATCGTAATGGCTTTGATCTTCTTATCGTCTAAAACCCCCTTAGCCTGTGTCTATTGTACAGTTACTGCAATCTTGACAAAGCTGGACCAAATTCTACTATGAAGTGTCCATCTTGTCTCCGTCGCCTTTCTTGCCGCCCTTATCTTGGTCTTTGCTGCTTGATCCCTTACTCTCGTCTTCCTCCTTGACGTCACCAAGGGACGCCTTCTTGGCAGCTTCCTCTTCCTCGCGAGCAGCCTTCTCCTGCCGGGCCTTTTCTTCTTCCATACTCATGCGCAGAGCGAGTGCAAGCTCGGGCTCCATCGCAGGATCGAATCCAAACTCGAATTCCTCGTTGCTGCCGCCTGCGCCTCCAGCTCCGCCAGATCCACCAGCGTTCTCGCCGAGAAGAATGGGAGTCGAAATGAGTTGGTCGCTAAGAAGCTTGCTGCTGGGGGGGATGACCACCAAGTGGCAGCCTTCGCTGGTCTTGACGGTGTCGATAAAGAGTTGCAGCTTGTTCTTGGTACTGTCGTCGTCGAGATCGCCGAACAAAACAAAGTCGACTGAAATGTTGGCCTTCTTCATCTTCTTGGCGAGTGTGGTGAGCTCCTTCTCTGATTCCTCGACGGGGGAGCAGATAAAGACTATTATTCGTTGACGTTGGGATCGGTTCTGGCGATGCTTCAAGGCGAGCTAGGTAAGAGTTAGCATATGTCTCAGTACGACACATCCATCACTGCCGGCAGCTTACTGTAGCAACTTGAATACCTGTCTTCAAGTGGGAGGAACCTCCAATCTTCTTCTTCGTCCTGTGCAGACCCTCAAGGATCTTACCCTGCTCAGTGGTGAGAGTTACCAGCACCTCGGGACCTTTGCCACCCATGCTCATCAATCCGACAGAGGATTCAGGGTTTCCTTGTGTGATGGTCTGAAAGGTGATATTAACAGCATCCACTTGCGAATCGAATCGGGTTGGTTGGTAGTCGCCATTTCTGCTGCTCTCGCTGTTGTCGACGACAACCATTACCGCCTCGAGAACCATATTGGGTGGTGTTTTATTGCTGCAGGGAGAGTAGATATCGTGTACAGCTGTGGTGTAGTAAGAGCTCGGTGCGTGCGTGGGGAATGTGTAGATGTTGGTGTTGAGCTTTAGTTGGAGGTGAGAAGGCTAGAAGCAAGTGAAGCTCCCAGTGTCGTAAGGCAGTTCAGCCTGGCGGAGTGCAGCTCTCCAATGCGCAAGTAGAGCTACTTGGTTGCTGCGGGGATCAGTACGCACGGCTTAGTACCTCTACCTTCTGTGCAACCGCTGCCAAATGCTTGCGTCAGGGAAGCTAAATCGGCTTACCTAAGGCTACAGACCCACACACTTTGTTTACTTCCCGACAAGCTCCACCCTAAGCAACGCGCCTGGGGTAGACAATTCAATTCAATTGCAACTTCAAACATTCAGCACTTCATTCTCACTATCGTCGATAACAAATAACTACAGCGCAATCTCACAACACATAACGCAATGTCTCCAGTGAGATCGAGAAAAACAAACTCGGACGGCCGTCCTGCGTCCCCTACCAAGTCCACCATGGCGGAACGAGTCCCTACACAAACTGGAAGCCCTTCAGCACAACCGCGAAGTCCCATCAGGAAGCGATCACCTGGTGCGATCACGATGCAACAAAAGCAAGCAATGATTGACAACATGCAACTTGAGAGTATGAATAATTTAGCCCGCAACAATATACGCGACTGACCATAATCTAGTTACCGAACGCGCTCGACGATTAAGGGCTCAGTACAACTACATGGCGACAACTGTTCGCTCCCGTATTGAGATGCGGCTCAACAGGGTCCCCATGTCAATGAGAAATGTCAAGATGGGCGACTTGCTGCAGAAATGTATAGACCAAGAGCAACAACGAGCCGCTAGATCAACTGCTCTCATGAAACCACCAACAATCAGACGGGGAACAAGCCCAACTAAACAAACTCGACCTGCTGCGCTTGGCTTGAAGCCTCCTCCACAACAAAATAAGCGCATGAGGTACGTACCAAAATTATTTCATTAAAAAACGAAAACTAACAAGGCCTTAGCGATGCTATTTCAGGAGACAAGGAGAACGACTTGGAGCACAACCAGAATGCCCAGAAGAGGGTTCGGGCAAACACAGACGCGACTCATGTTCGACCGGGGCAAATTTTGTCACCAACTTCATCCAACTCACGTATGGCAAACCAGTCACGACCAGCATCACCTACGAAATCCAGTATTGCACGACCAGCTTCGCCGTTGAAGAACTCTACGTCTTCGCGCACAACGACGGCTTCAAATATGCTCTCAAGCATGGTAGACAAGGCCAAGGCCTCCCGAGCTGGGGCTTCACGGAAGTTAACTACTACCTCAACCACAAGCTCGAGTACTGCTGGCAGCACAGCTGCGACAAGAAACAAACAAGCACCCGGCAACACAGCTTCGCGAGGCCCTGCTTCACGACCAGCTACACGAACAGGACGTAGATCTATTGCCAACAGCGAGTCCAGCGAGGCAAGCTCTGGGACTGTGGTGAGGAAGGGGGCTACATCAAGAAATGGCACAGCCAAAAAGGGAACTACTGGCTCAACGCGCAAGGGTGCCACAACAGGGGCAGTTCGAAAAACAACGACAAAGACTTCAACCGCATCTACGGGCACGGGCACAGGGCGAGTATTGCGGAAACGAGCATAAATGAACCTGACGAAAACAATTAAGAACTGGTTGATGGGTTGGATGGTTGGCATATTGTTTATCTTGGCACACATGTACTGGCGTTTGGGAACGAAGCGAATCGCGATACACAGGAAAGGGTCCAGGTTACTTGTTAATATTGTTTTGAAGCTGTATATGCCCCATGAGAAGCAAGAGCGCTAGTGTTTATACAGATTACTCTGGGCTTTTCAATCACAAAAGCCGTTTTCGTTTTCGGTATCTAACCCCCAACCTAGGGTGCGGTGGCTCCCTTCTTCTTCTTCTTGTCCTCGACAAGTTCGATGTGATCCTCCGGTATCTGCTTGTATTTCTCAAGCAGGAACTCCTGCAGCTCAACGCTCACATCACCCTGCACGACAATTTCTTCTCCACCGCTAGGAAGCTTCGTAACTGAAGAGCCGGTAGCAAACTTTTTACCAAGATCCTTCGAAACCTGTGATGATGTTGAGTCCACGGATTCTCCATCGAGCAGCTTGGTAGACTCACCTTCTTCAGGTCCAGGTCAAACAACTCGAGTCCTATCACGGCCGTGACGTACTTCTTCTTGTTTCGCTCAATGCGCTTGATCGTGATGACACTCTTGGCTAGCATGTCGGCATGCTTAGCCTCGGCGGCCTCGGCTTTTGCGGTCTTCTTCTGGGCGTCCTTCGCCGCTCGTTTCTGAGCTTCCACCGATAGTGATGCGGTAGCAGCTTCAAGGGCCTCTGGAGAAAATCACATGTTATCGTGAGTCCGCATTAGAATAACTTGGTGATTCGTACCTGGTGACCAGATGCGGCTGTACAGCTCTGGCTCGTTCTTCTCTAGCCATTCCCGGCACTTCTTGGCGGTTCCGCCATACTCGCAATACTACTTGGGCGATTACTCAGTTGGAAGGGTTCTCTCGGGGGGTAATAGGTGGACTCGTAAAGGGGATCGTTACCTCTGGGGGAAGAGTGCAGACTGCATATCAAAGATACGGTTAGACACGTTGGTTCCCATTTTTTTGCATTATCGCAAGGGGACGAGTAGGAAGAACTTACCACCACAGTAGGTGACATTGCGGCTCTGAAGCTCGCCCTCGGGCTGTTCTACATCAGCCATGGAATTTTTTGAAGCTGTAAAGATGGAAGTATGTATATGTTGAGTTCCCAAGAAAGAGTTTGAAGCAATAACAAAAAAATTGGTATGGTTGTATGGCGACGCGTTGCTCGGTAAGGGTATGCTCGTGCTAGAATGACCTTCAGCCTATGGCGGGGTAAATTTGATGGAGGGGCACTTGGAGCCTTGTCCGCCCAAGTACACCTAAGGTAAGAGGATAGGTAAGGCAAGACCGGGGCGGCAGTGGGGCCGTGACGGAGGCCCGAGCCTGAGGCAACACTAACAATCTTAACGTCATCCTCCATCTTGACTTTGATATAGATTTGTCTGACTGATATATCAAATCTCACCCTACAATTTTTTATTCTTGCAGAGGAACGCAATGGGTATGATCATTCCCAGGTACACACAGGTAACAGGAACCTGGAATGGAAGGGTTCGCATGGAAATTCTACTTATGCTTGCTACCCTATATACGTTAAGTGTAGAAGAAGAAAATGTAATCTTCTAACTCATACTTTCATAAATTCATTAATTTATCCATATGGTTGTGTGGGTCATATATGTGTTTACTTAATTAGAGTTTAGTTGCTGCATGCAACTTCTATTGTCCTGATTCTATTGAGTTTTGACCTTGCACGAAGTTATTTTTATTGTTGATAATGTTGAGAGATTTTGGAAAGCCTGGGCTTGAAGAGGTTCGAGGGTGGAGTAAAATAATAGTTATAATCCATTAGGCATTTGTTTGGAAAATTAAATTTCATTACGATATTTGCCCAGAACCCGCTAGTAGTAGGAGGTCTGCTTTGTAAATCGAGTAACCTAATGGGTATATCCTGGTGTGGTTTTCAACCTCAAGACCTCCGCAGATCAACTACTTTGCTTGTAATCCCACGATATAGAATAATGCTCATGAGACTCATCATTTGTTTCGACTCCTGTCAAGTATATGATGGACTACGTAACACTTTTCATCCTTGAGTTTCACTCAAAAATCAAGTTGCCTTTCGGCGGTTCCCTCATCGCTCAACGTTTGATCCATCAAATGATGGCCTCTGAAAGTGGCCGTCATTATTTCACCATAAACGATGGAAAACCAGTGATCTACCAATACAAGGCTGCGCTAAACCAAGCGACATCCGAGTTGTATGTGGAAACAGCCCGTTTGGGCCGGCTCTGTTGCATGACTTGTATCAATCGGGCGACCTCATGGCCTCTCTTGTTCATGCGAGCAGGCAATGCTATCACAAAAAGTTGTGCCGTTGGAGTAGGCTGGGATTTGGTAAAAAACGAAAGACGCAGGCCAAGAGGCAGTTTAGCCGCCGACGAAACAACTAGATTTTGTTTATTGGCCCTGTAGCTATTGCGGTGGACCAATCGTCTTGCACGCCTGTCACCGTCATCACAGCTTTTCGCGCGCGCAACAAGTTTGACCCCTGTCAATCGCTGTCAACCAAAAATAGAAACCTACGATCTGAGCTATGATTGGACAGGTTCGCTTATTAGCTGTTGGATAGCGGGGATCAACCGACATAGCGACCGGGAGCGATGCCACCTCGATGCAACCTCTTCCCGTCTCGTCTACCGCCAACACCAGCTTCACCAGCTTCGCATTTGGTCTCGTAGCCTTATGCGCCAGTCAGCTTCTTCAACAGCAGTATTGGCGCTCTTGGGGCCCCCGCCTCCGCCACGCTTTTACCAGCGGCACACTTACCGTACCATGTCTGACGATGCATCGACCCACCTGCAGCTGGGCGTGCTACCGCAAGTGCGTGCCGCCCAACTCACACGCACACTCACACTTCATAGTTAGCCGCTCCAGCAGAATATATCCATGATTCTCGACCAGTCCTGCGCTTTAAGACTATGATGATCCCCCGGCCAGAAGCCTGGCCTCCTTCTTCCGCATTCTCTTCTTTCCGTCCTCAGCCTTCCGTGCTGTGTCACTTCGCCGATCCGTATTAGAAAGCTTCGTTGATCGAGGCATCCTGTCGTTTTTACGCTACTTAATACTGGCGCAGGCCGTCAACCGACATCCACACTATAACGACTAATACACATAGCTTTGTTGCTGCGTTTAGCCCTCGGGCCAGATCAGATATCGGGTATAACTGACCAAGATACGCAACATGGCTGATACACAAAACCGATACTACCCCCTGGACTCTTCGCTGGCTCGGAAGCACAGGGGGAGACTTAATCCCATAATTGAGGAGGATAGCGATGATGGTATGGCACAGAATGGAGGCCGCAGACGAGGACGTGCCGGCAATGCCCAACTCAAGATCGAGGCCTGGTTAACTCCGATGAGCGATCACTTCCCAACACCAAGAGGAATGCATTACCTCTCCGCTCCAGTTCTCCCATCATCACCTTCAACCGACTCGGCTGCCGATACTTCACCAACCACATCCAGCAACCCCTGGAACCGCCATAGTGTTGGCACCGAGGCTACCGAGTTCGAGGATCTCTACGACGTGACGGACGATGAGAACGAGATGCTCAGGCGGAAGGCGTCTGCTAAGTCGAGGCAGGCCCCGACAAAGCAGCCCACCCCGCTTGTCATCCCAGCTACACGCGACAACTCTGTCGAGACGTGGTCTGCTGTGGATAACATGAAGAAATCAATCACTTCTCCAGTACCTCTGACTCCTTCTGTCAAACTCACCATGTCACCCGCCCAGATGGAATTCATGCACGAGCAACATGCTGCACAAACACCAACCATGTCAGCTCCCCCGTCTTTGGATGGTAGCTTGACCTCTGAGCAGCTTGCAGCCATGAGCGCCCCGCCTACACCCATCATTGGTAATGATGAATCACTTACTGACGATGCTTGGGCTGGTGTTCAACTACAGCCTGGTGCTCTAGCTACGCTCCACGCCCTTGCAAGCGGCGAGGAGAACCTCCACGAGCAGCCATCTCAGGTTCTTGAGATGCCTGAGCAACAGGCTATCCAGCCAACCATGGAGATGCGACAACAACCACTGCGACTCGTTACCAACTTTCAGTCGCAGCCCGCCATCGCCAGGGCTTTCTCCCCCAACAAGAACCGGCAGTCTCTTGCTGACCTGACCAAGCTTGACATCCCATCTCCCGGTGGTTTCTTCTCCGGCCTGTCTCCCCGAACACGGAACACATGGCACATGCCCTCCAAGTCCCCCGAGGACATGCCACCACCCACCTCTACCACGGCCGAACAGTTCTACCGCTGCCCCTGGAACACCGGCGCTTCGGCTCCTCCCGTTCCCAAGCGCAAGGACATCGTCGAGGACTTTTACCGCAACGTTAGATTCACGCCCGCTCCTACTGAGCCCATCGTTGAACAGGTAGTCGAGCTCAAGGAGGAGGATGACTTCTCAGATGATATGCCCACTGCTCGACCCGTGTTTGAGCACAAGACTGCTCCTTCCACTGTTGAGTCCGCCGATGCTCCGGCTTCTCCACAAGCCGAGGTCGTCCCAACTGAGATTGTCGTCGATTATGATCCCGACTATGCTCGCAAGCAGCAGAAGGAGGCTCTCTCACACTTTGATCGCACTGAGCTCTGGCTCAACGCTCAGCGATCTTATCTTCGCGGTGTCCAGGACGATTCACCTGAGGATGATGGAGCCCTCAACACCATCACTGAGGAGGCTGAGGAGGAACTTGATCCCTCCAAGATTCAAACCGAGCTTCCCCCTCTTAAAGTCCAGCCTGAACTATCTCTTGTTCCTGTCAAGAAGAGTGTTCGCTTCTCCAATCTTGTTTCCACTTCTGATCACCCCAAGCGTCTACCTTCCATGCTCATCCGACGAGAGTCCGCCTACTACCGAGCCTTCCAAGACTACATCATCCGTACCCAGCGCCAGGATGTGTTTGTTCATCAGCTTGCTCGCTTTGAGGCTATTCAGGCCCAGCGTGTGTCACTCAAAGAATCTCACCGCAACCAGCTTCTGGGCAAGTACCAGCTCAGCGTTGTTCCTCAGTCCGCCAAGAAGCGACTCAGTGCCAACGTTGCCCGTGGTGATGACACCATCATCGACGACCCTGAGAAGCTGCGCCATGAGAAGGAAGTTGAGGCCATGAACCAAATGACCGTGGCTGCCTGGTACGTTGCTGCTATGAAGATGCTCAACGGTGGCCGTCTGATGTCTGCTCCCGTGACCAAGCGACTTGCCCGTCTTTCTCGCGCGGCTCCCGGCAAGGGTGGCGCTACTCGTGAGCGCGCCAGAGTCCTTGATCTTGGTGGACAGACTACTTGCGACTGGGCGTGGCACTGCGCGCTCCAGTTCCCAAACACCAAGGTTTATACCGTCACCACCAAGTCGATTCGTCAGCTTTCCAACTGCAACGTCCGCGGCCCCCCTAACCACCGCCAAGTTGCTGTTGAGAAGTTCTCCCACCTTCCCTTCGCCGACAGCCAGTTTGATCTCATTTCTGCCCGAGAGCTTCCCAGCATCCTCAAGCTCTTTGGTGAGAACGGTGAAGATGAGTGGGACACCTGTCTCAAGGAGTGCATGCGTGTGCTCAAGCCTGGTGGTTACCTCGACTTCTCGCTCCTTGACTCGGATATCATCAACGCTGGTCCCATCGGACTGGCCAAGAGTGTTGAGTTTGGCTTTGCCCTCAAGACTCTGGGCTACGACCCCAACCCCACAAAGCTCTGGCTCAGCCGTCTGGCCCGCGCCGGCTTTCAAGATACCCGCCGCATCTGGATGTGTCTGCCAATGGGTGCTAGACGAAGCATGTACAAGCCTCCCACACCTCCCATGAGGGAGAGCACCAACGGCCAGGACGTAAAGACCTGCCAAATGGACGCCATGGTGATGGGAAGCAGCGACGATATCGCCAGCGCTTGCAGTATTGCTGGTGGCTGGAACTGGGAGCGATGGCTCCTTCGCTGTGAGATGGAGAAGGTTGCTGGAGAGTTGAGACTCGCTGATACTACTACTAACGGAACTGCCATGGAAGAGGCTGGCAAGTGTCTGGATGGCGTCGCCGCCGTGTTCGAGGAAGGCCGAAACTGCAAGGCCGGCTTCCGAATGCTTAACGGCTACGCCCAGAAGCCCAAGGCCGGCACCGAGACCATCAAGATTGCTCTCTGCGAGTAAATCTGTGGCATGTGAAAGATTTCTTTTGTCAATATGCGCTCACTCCATATATGGATTGAATTTTACTTTCAGGGACTTGGACTTGGAAATATGAAGGAAGGGGATATAACAAATTAAGTACGAGAGATGATGAGATGCGTGAATGTCCGCTTTCACGCGTAATGGGAGGCAGTCAGGTTGCATATGTTTGGCGAACGGGGTTGGGATATGTCCATGTTGAATGTGTATGTATGTACTTACAGATACCATTGTAAATAGTACAGAACTTGGTGTTCTGATCCTACTTGACGGAATAAAGGCTTTCTTTTGTTTGATATATAGTCTCTTAATGAATATGTGTGGTTGATAGCGAGAATGAACCATTACTAGTCTTTATCTTGTTTATTCTGCTGTCGTATGATTCCAATTTTTATACCTTGGTCTATAGGCTCATATATTCGGTAGGTATACTTCTATGGTGTTGCTGACATCTCATGCAAGCAGTCATTGGATAAATGGTTCGTCTCGAAAAGGAAAGGTCGGGCGGGCAAAAAACGGGGACCCACATAGCCGACAGCTTCAATCGACCAGCTCCATGACCCATCAATATCATCCATCATTGACGACTACACGGACGCCTGAAAAAACATCACCACCAAACGTCGACATCCCACATCGGTTCGATTCGTCCACGACTCGCTCCGAAAGAAAAAGATTAAACATGTCGAACAATAACTGGCAAGAGGAGGCCATGCGCCGTCTCAGACAGATGCAGCAGGCCCGTGGTGGTGCTGGAGGCGGCCCCAAGATGCCCATGCCCCGAGCAGCCGGTGGCGCTCTGTTTGCTGGTCTTCTTGTCGCCGGCGGTACTCTTGTCCTGTCAAACTCCCTCTTCAACGTCGATGGTGGTCACAGAGCCATCAAGTACCAGAGGTTAACTGGTGTGAGCAAGGAGATCTACAACGAAGGTATGAGAACATGGGACTTCGGAGTATTCGGCTGAGAGGCTAACGTGGGGAAAACAGGAACACATATCAACATTCCTTGGTTCGAGACTCCGATTGTGTACGATGTCCGAGCGAAGCCGCGCAACGTTGCGTCCTTGACCGGCACCAAGGATCTGCAGATGGTTAACATCACCTGCCGTGTGCTTTCCAGGCCGCAGATTGATGCTCTGCCCCAGATCTATCGTACACTAGGCACTGACTACGATGAGCGCGTGCTGCCTTCTATCGTCAACGAGGTTCTCAAGAGCGTTGTTGCCCAGTTCAACGCCAGTCAGCTCATCACACAGCGAGAGAACGTTGCCAGGCTGGTACGAGAGAACCTTGCTCGACGAGCTGCTCGATTCAACATTCTCCTCGACGATGTCTCCCTAACTGTAAGCGCCAATAACCGTATGTTCCGTGAGTGATATGTAACTAACGCATAATAGCACCTCGCCTTCTCTCCCGAATTCACAGCCGCCGTTGAGGCCAAGCAGGTTGCCCAGCAAGAGGCCCAGCGAGCCGCCTTCATTGTTGACAAGGCACGACAAGAGAAGCAGGCCATGGTTGTCAAGGCACAGGGTGAGGCCCGTTCTGCCGAGCTGATTGGAGAGGCCATCAAGAAGAACAAGGCCTACGTAGAGCTCAAGAAGATCGAGAACGCTCGATTGATTGCTGCTCAGCTCCAGGAGTCTGGCTCTAAGAACAGACTTATGCTTGACTCCGAGGGTCTCGGTCTCAATGTTTTCGACGGTACTGAGAAGAACTAAGCGAATGATCTGGGCGGGTGAACCGCATGAACAAGGGAAGGAGGATGGTGTTTTGGGGTTAATGTAACTCTCCACTGTATGTCTACCGAAAGGGTTGTATTATTAGGAATAATGAGGCGGTAAAAGCAAACTGCCTATCCTGCTCTGCTGCAAATGATATTGCCATGAACATTGAGGTATATGATACATATCTGATATATAATGAGTACCAGCTGTACATATGCCATTGCACATAAAATCATGATTCATCGTAATAATCAGAATCTAGTTTTCGTTACAATGCAAAATACCATAACCAATGTCGACTCCTCCTGCTGTTTATCGTGTTGAAGCCATGAACCACTAACAATAGGTAGAGTATTAACTAACAGGCAGATCAAACGAGCAGGCAACCACCCTATTCATTACCAGGGTAGCCCCTCCCCCTCCGCAAGTATTAGCCTACAACCCCACCATCGACCAAGCTCAGTCAGCCCAGCGGCCAGTACTTACCTTGACTCTTCCATCAGCCTCGCATACTTTCACACCTACACGAAACCTCGTCTTTCTTCTCTTCCTCGAATTTCCCATACAAGCTTATTTAAGCACACGAAACCCAATCCTTTCAACACAACCCCGCCAAGATGTTGATCAAGTGCGTCACGACCAGAAACCCCGACGTCATGGCGGTAAACTCGAGAGCGAGCTAACTTTTGCGACCGAACAGGGTCCGTACATTGACCGGCAAGGAGATCGAGCTGGATATCGAGTCAGACTACAAGGTATTTTTGCTTAGGAGATGGGCTCGTCATGCCGGAGGTGGAGCAGAGGTTTGGACTTTCGACTGACTCCTTGTAGGTCTCACAGATTAAGGAAAAGGTCGAGGAGAAGGAGGGTATCCCGCCTGTTCAGCAGCGACTCATTCATGGCGGCAAACAAATGTACGTTGATCCTTACGCGCCAGCTGGACCCTAACAACCCTCGTACAACCGCATGATATGCCAGTTTGCTAATACACACCTCGTTCAGGACCGACGACAAGACCGCCGCCGAATACAACCTCACTGCCGGAGACACTCTGCATCTCGTCCTCGCCCTCAGAGGTGGACGATGGCTGGCGTAAACAGTATCGAACTACCATTTGAACTACCAGGGTGGACTCCATCCCGAGTCTGAACAACTCGTTATACAGTTGAGGATGGCGTGGTGCATTTATACTGAAAGAATTGGACATGCGCAAGGTACAACAGCCGTTGAGTCAGCCATGAAGCAATCGTGCACAAAGCCCTGCTGCTGAAATTGAGCGCTTTACTTAGAACACGCGGGATGATAATACCATAAGAAACGACGAAGTCGTTGTCATTCAAGTGTTTAGCTTCTATCAAGTCTGACCGCGCTTAAATGCTCTGCTGCGAACACGCACGTTACCTATTCATACAGAGGGTCCTGTTTGACCTTTCCATTCTAATCCCAGTCTGATTTGCATGCCTAGACTCCTGGCTATAATCCTGCTATAGTGTTGTGCCAAATCGATTGTATCTGTTTTGCTTCCTTTGATTTGAGACCGCCCGTTGATGCGACGAGGGATAGTGATTACTCGCTTGACAATGAAGCTTCCGATTTGCGACCCTGAAATGATGATAAAAACAATGAACCCTCCTCTTCCAACTTTACGCCCTTCGCTTGGGCTTCATGAAAATGCCTGCGGCCTTGCGCTTGCGTGGCCCGACACCTCCCAGAGGAGGCCGTGCACCTGAAGCTGGTGGCGGAGAAGGGGATAGGCCAACCTCTTCAGGTTCTGGCGAAGATGATAGCACAGTCCGCTCAGGGACAGGAGATGGCTTCCTTTTTTCGGTTGGCCGGGAAGGTCTTGGCTGTGAAGACGCTGTTGTAGCTTGAGATCTGGGGCCTTTGTAGCTGTTGGAAAGAAGACCAGAGCGTTTGGCCTTGCCTGGAGCTGCAGAGACAGGCCTCCTGATGGTGGATGCAGCCGGTCGAGAATTCATCTTTCGAGGGGGTGAGGGCTCTTCGTCGTCGAATAGATCACCACCGTCGTCGTCTGATTCAGAGTCTGTGATGTATTGCGCTCGCTCCTCGTGAGCTAGCACCGCCGCAGAAGGTGCTGATTTTGGTTGAGGAGGTATGAGTGATGGCCGAGAGGCTCTTTGGTAGTCATCCACCATAGCTGCAGGTGCCTTGCGAAGTTTCGTAAGAGAGTTGGTGGCCTGTGATGGCCTCGATAATGATCCATGGATGCTCGCAATCTCCTTCGTCTCTCGTCGTACCTTGCGCATGACGCTCGCGCCATTGTGAGTCTTGGTACGACTTCCCTTGGTGAAAGCGAGTGTGCTACCATTGGGGTCTCGCGAGCCACCACCCATACTCCAGTGTTTCTTTGGCCCAACCCTCCCTCCGCGCGGGAGCAGCCTCCTGTCATCGATGATCTTGCTGGTGTTCTTCTCCCTGTCCTCCTTGAGCCCCATCATGGCATTCATGAGCTGAGCCTCACTCTCCAGGAGGGCTTTTTGGTGGTCTGACTTGTATTTCTCGTAGACGCGATACCATTTTGTTGGGTTTGGGGGCTTGTACGCCTTTTGCTTCAATTCCATAGGGAATTCGTGCTTGATGAGCTTGAGCCAGACCTCGCCCGTCTCACCCTGAATCTGTGGAGAGTTTTGTTCAATCAGGCGTAGCTGTCTGGCGCTGTCGACCTTGAGGAGGAGAATGCGGACAGCTTTATAGGGGAGATAGTCGCCGACGCTTTCGAGTTCGCGGATATTCTTTATGCACGCCGCGGTGGCGAGCTCCAAGAGAGACTTGACCGGCATCTTGACGTTTGATTCGAGGATGGGGATACTAGGAATCGATTGGATAGGTAATAAAGTTATGCGATCACGGGGAAGTATGTATCGTGGGACCGGAGGATTATAGTGAGAATTGAAGCGACGTTAGAGTAGTTGGAGCTGGGGTGGGTATAATAGTAGAGTAAGAAAGTATGATGAAAGAAAGGAGAGTGATTATGTGTAAAGCCTCGTGCTCTGGCTTTGAAGCATCGTTATATCGAGTTCCACGACATGTTGAGTTTGTGATAGTGTAAGAACTTTAGATGATGAAGGATTGAGATTGAGGATTGTTTGAAAGTAAAGGGAAGGAAACCTGAGCCACGATGGACTCTGTAGTCTAGGTGCTGTGCTGTTAGTGGTTATTAGCCGTCAGGGATGTGATAGGCGAGGCATGTTTTGGCTTTGAGGAGGTGCAGCTGGGGAACCATGCGCTTTGCCTTATTGGATTAGCGCAGAGATCACAACAAAGAAAACATGGCTGATCTTTTAAGGCGTTGACATAAAGAGTACCTATGAGACACTGTTCGACTTAGTAGTTTATAGTGGTTTTTATTATTATTAAGGTCGCCATATACAGACATGATTTGGGATAATTGGCAAACTGGAAGCATTCTGCATAAAAATATCTTCCAAGTCTGTAATCCGTAGAAGCCTTTGCCTAGGCAGCCAGTGGAGGATATCATTAAGGTATTTAAGTCCTGTCTAACTCGGGCTGTGTAGAAAGCTTACTTCTCATGAAAAACAGCGACGTATCGAAACATACCATGGTTGGATTAAGGAGGGGGAACGAAATTCAACCGTCTATTGGTACAAGATCAATTAAAAAAATGTTTATTTTTGCATCAAACTTGCAGTTGGCCAAAGAGACGCAGGGTAGACTAACTTACAGTTCCATGGAATGTGTTGGTCTTTTTGTCAATGGATGACCCCCCCGGGCCCCCTTGCGCGCCTGCTAGGCCCCGGGTGTCCAAGACCCATTTCGTCACTGGGAGCCTCAAGATTACTTCGGACTTACCTTTGTCTCCTACATTATCTTTTCTCCAACGCATTTTCTCTCAACTCCCTATATTCGCATCCCTTGGAAACCGACAATCCCCGCCCTCCGTCTTTCTCGGTATCCTGAATTTCTGATCCTCTCATTTGCATCTCCCTTGAATTCCTGCCAGCGTCTGCACGCGCCTGTCGCTCGCTACAACCTCAACCGACACCATGGCCGAACCCTATATCAAGCAGGACCCCTACATCAAGCCCGATCCTGAGGCGTCTAACTCTCCCGCCCCGGCGGATGAAGAAGATCTGTATGAAGATGCAGGCGACCTCGAGTTCTACAGCAAAGACACTGGCGCTTTTGAGACGCTCTACCTCGCGCGCGTTCCTCGATACATGTGGGAAGCTTGGTACAAGCTTACCGAGCGACTGGGTGACGACGATGAGATCCAAATTGGCACTCTGCGAACATGGAACGAGCAAAAGCCAGATGGTAGCGCAAACGTATGTGCCCCAGCCAGGTCATGATAGCATCATACTGACACAGCGATAGACCAAACTTCGCATGCTTCTCTCCCCCAACTGCCCTGAGCACCAGGTGCTGCCTCGCGAATACGACCTCGAGGTCCTCGAACCCAATGTCAGCAATCACTTCATTTTCAGCGAGGAAGATTTGCCCGGTTTCAAGGCGCGGAGCAAGGCGCGACAGGAAGCTGCCAATGCTGGTATCCCTGCCTCGTTGTTAAGGCAGAAACAACAAGCCAACAACAATGGCTCAGAGCGACCGAGTTATGACCGCAGGAGCCGATACCAGCCGTACTATCGAAAGGCTGTCCCGAGTAAGTTTGGCCATGCTTCTTATGCGAGGATCAAGTGCTAATTCAGCCCCGCAGAGAAGACAAAGGTCTTTGGCAAGATTCACTATGATGTGCGTGTTGAGCCTCGTGACATCAGAGAGGAAGAGCGCCTGCTTCAGCAGAAGATGATAGATGCAGAGGCAAACAAGTCCAAGCTCCGAATCATCAGCCGAAACGCAGCTTCAACGATTGTCAACCCTGGAACTGCAGGTGCAGTCAACTGGGGAGGCAACTTTATCGTAAGTTTTGGTTTGTTCTCGCTTACGTTTTCGACAATGTTAACAGTATGACAGAAAAACTCTGCTGCCACAGCCAAGCCAAAGAAGGGCGAGGTCTTCAAGGCTGCCCGTATCCCAGAGAACCAGCTGTTGGATCTTATTTTCGAGTGTTTCCGCCAGTATCAGTATTGGTCTATGAAAGCCTTGCGACAAAAGCTCCAACAGCCCGACCAGTACCTAAGACAGGTGCTCGAGAAGATTGCGGTTCTCAACAAGAGTGGCCGATTTGCCAACCACTACTGTTTGAGCGATGCCTACCGTGACAAGGGTGGCGCGGAGGCCCAGGAGGCCGCTGCCGAACCCATGGACGACGACGACGAAGACGAGGAGATGGAGGACGTGTTGCCCATGTCTTAGTATTGAGGCCGACTCACGACTGATTGCAGTGAAGATGAAAACAAGGACATGGTTACCTTTGCAGGATGTCAGGCGGAGAATATCGTTTAATGCAGGTTGGAAGGATTAATTGTCAGGGTTTTAAGAGCGTGATACCCTTTTAGTTTTATAGATTACCCAGATGTAATCAATGAACCATTCAGCGAATTGGGTTGAGAGTCGTGATTCGCTCGTCAACTTGGTTGCTCTTGTCTATGTTCTGACTCGGCTTTGGTTATGCACTCAATATTAGAGTCTGTAAGTGTTACCCTGGCAGAGCTACCCTTTCCTTGGCCATCATGATCCACTCACCCTCACTCTCTAAGCTCAACTACGTAATGACTTTCCCCGCAATAAGTAATAGACTCTAAGGCCAGAAGTAGAAGGGGTTTCTTTTGTAAACGCCATAAGAACGGTTGATCAGCTGCTGTTTGGGTGTGGGAGTTACTTTATTACCCGAAGCTTGGCTCAGATGCTTACAATCGTAACATACCTTGTCCTCCAGCTGTTGGTCATCCCGGTAACTCCGCTTACAACCACCTCAACTCAAGACTACATTTACTATTCTTCCTGCTCCAAGATGCATCTTGTATTCGACTTTGACGGCACAATCACCCAGCAAGACTCCATTGGGGAGCTTGCTCGCTCAGCCATTGAGATACAGCGCAACAGACACGGCCATGAGCTACAAGCGACATGGGAACAGGTAGTCCAGTCCTACATTGCCGATTACAGACACTACAAGGACAACCATCCATCACCAGAAGATACGCGGACTTGCGTGGACCACGAGATTGACTTCTTGTCGGGCATGAAGGATGTGGAGGAGACGTCTCTACAGCGAATCGCCGAGTCAGGTATCTTTACCGGTCTAGATGCCGAGACCTTGTCGCAAGCTGGCACCAATGCTGTAAAAGCAGGGAGAATCAAGATCAGGGATGGATTCACGGATGTTATGAGTCTTGTAACAGAGAGGGGATGGAGTGTGAGCGTGATATCCGTGAACTGGTCCCGCGCTTTTCTACGAGGTGCTCTTTCGCCACATAACCTCGATGTCATCGCCAATGAGCCAGCCCTGGACGGAAGCATTACCGGCCCCGAGTTTTTCAGCGGAAGAATGACGAACGCGCGTGAGAAGAGGCAGGCTCTGAAACACATCGTCAAAGAGAAGGATGGGAAGGTGATTTATTTTGGGGACTCAACGACGGATATGGAGTGTTTGCTCGCAGGGGGAGTTGTCATAGCTGATAACGAGGATTCTACTTTGTTAAAAACGTTGAGTAGAATCGGAGTCGATGTTCCGCATGTTGGGGAGAAGACAGACTCTAAAGTGTCGTGGGCGAGGGACTTTCGGGAGGTGCTGGATAGTGGATTGTTAGATGGAGATTTGAGGAGGGCGTAATAGCGAGACTAGGGCCATGAAAGAGTTATGGAATACTTATTGTAATGTAACTTAAACTCTTTGTTCATTTGCAGCATCGAACAAAGGCGCGTGTATGATGTATTGTGGACGCCGGATAATAGAGCTATCTCCGAGTCGATAACTAGTAACTGAGTTGTCCATGTATTCCAATAAAAATGTTATTCGTGTAATATGAGCTTGAACATGATCAAGTAAGGTTTGCGTATACCCAAGAGGGGCATTAGATTATATATCGTACAATGCAGATATTCTGTCAACACATGAGCAGCAGCTCTGTGGCAGCTGTTTGTTCATCAACCACTTAACACAAAGCCTAATGAACAAAGTCTACAAGAATGTAAGAGCCTTATTCACTGTTCAAAGGCTGGTATAAGAGGGTCAAAATGCTCGACTCTCTACCAGCACAGAGCTTCAGAAAACCTCTTATCTACTACCACAGTCTTACTACCGTCATCAACATGTGCGTTCACGGCCGCGTCGTCTTCAGCTGCACGCACGAGCGTTGGGGTCTCTGCGTCAAGCAATGTCAAATCGCAAAAAGCTTCTGCGAAAGAAAGGAGGAGTTCGACTGCAGGTACAAAAGACCCCACGTACCTACATCGCGAAGATTGGAGAGGAAGTGCAACGAGTGTATCATGATGGATGATAAACTTGACAGGGCGAAGAAGCTTATGGGGCTTATTAGGTGGATCTTAGAGATGACTGAGGAGGAGAAGATGGTTGACGGAGAAAAGAACAGATTTATAGAAGAGACAGAGGGGGAGAGTGAAGAGGAGAGTTTGGTTTCTAAGCCTGAGATGGATGTTATCAGTGAGGAGACTGGAGAATCTCAGGAGGGAGATGGACTGGAGTAAGCAGTTCGCAGTCCTCTTAAGATAGAGGAGTGAGAATTTATGTCGAGAAACAAAAGAGCAAGATTGGACTATTGTCTATGACAACCCGTAAATGAGTGTGGAATGACTAAACTAACATTTCTGATTCTTCCAACTGCATAACCATTAATGTGTTGTGACCCAGCATTCGCCAAATACTTAACTAACAACAAATACATATTCCTACGAATTATCCCTAGACCACTACATTTGGCCCCCTCCGAAGGCTCCATTGCCTCGTCTCCAGAATCTGCCTCTGCCTCATACTCATCCCTCGACTCAATCCCCCATTGAAGTCCTCCTTCACCCCCGAGTCAACAGTCTCCAGCTCAGCCAACTCCTCAACCACCCGTCGTGGCTTCTCATCGCGCCTCGCAGAGAGATAGAAGAAGTCCCAGACGAACCCGCGCTCCAGCTGCCGCGGCTTACCATCAGCAGTCCAGTATCGCTCCTCGCTGAGCTCCTGCGAGAGGTGGCGTCGGAAATAGCGGTCCTGCGTAACCCACCAGGCGCGCCAGACGAATAGGATCAGGAGCGTCAGCGGGATGGCTGTGGCCCAGTAGTACCAGAAGTTCTCGCCGAAGCGGTTCACCTTGACCGTTTCGTCCATGGGGCCTGTCTTGTCGTCGCCGTCTTCCTCATCTGGGCCCAGCCAGTCGAACATGGACATGCCGAAGAGCGTGCCGATGAATTCGCCGGGGAGGAAGATGGCGGTGATGACGGCTAGGGCTTTCATGGAGGAGCTGTCGCGGGAGGAGGCTACGGCCATTCGAGCGTTGAGGATGTTGTCTTCTTGGGCCATCTTACTGTAGATCTGTAGCACATAAGTAAGCGTTCTTTTATTTAACAGTTGTTCAATACTTACCATGTCGACTTGAGCCCGGCATCTAGCCTCCGACATGCGTCTATCTGTTTCAAGACCCATGCAGAGACGCAATAATCCGTCAAGATACTGCCTTATCTCATGCCAATGAGGCCCAAGAGAATCACCATCCGTCGCTTCATCAGGGAGTTGAAGCTTGGGTAGTTCTCTGGGCGGCAGAACCGGACTCACTGGGGGAGGTCCTCCTGAGGGGTCTATACCGATGGGACTCAACATGCTGAGATCCTGGCCAAAGTTGGAGTAATTACCCACTCGCTCATTGAGCTCATCGCCAGCCAGGATCAAGACTTTAATAGCACGCTCCATCCAGCGGATGGTATCAAGCAGTTTGATAGTGTCTTTGAGCACCTCATGCGCCCTCTTCATGAGCTTGGTCATGGTCATAGGCCCCCAAGCAATCCTCTCACCATCCTTGCCATTGCTGAAAGTCCGACTGAGGCGCCTTCCCGTGTCTGACGCATCGAAACCAGCAATGTTGCTGACATCGTATTCCAGATGAGCCACATTTGAGTTGTTCTCGATAATAGCTTCCTCGCATCGCATGAACTGCACTTGCAGAAGAACAACAGGCGTGATGAGGGGGTGCGCCCAGTGGGTTCTGCATGACTCCAGACGGTGGTCGTATTCGTCAAGATCGTCGAGATTATGCCGTCTTGGCTCCCACGACTGTCGAACCAGGATAGTTGCTGAGCGCTCACGGACGTTGTATGTCATGGAGAGAAAGTCACAAGGCGTCTTTGGCATCTCAGAGAACGCGAGGATGATGCCTAAGTTGTTAGATATTTTGCTTCCGAAGGCGAAAGAACTGGAACCGACTCACTCAGCTGCGACCTGTCTTTAGACCAGAATCTAGACTCTGTAGTGGTACGGGTTGAGTACTGCAGTGTAGCAGGATGGAGATTCATGGCAGCGAGGTCATCGACTGTCATGGTAAGAATGTCATGACCGCCATCATAAACGGTTTTGCGCTTGAAACAGATACTATGCTTTATTAGAAAGGTCGACCTAGCGTTGGGGATATGAACGAACTTACACTCGGCGAATTCGACCTTCCATACCAGCAGATGGTGCTTCGCCTTCTTCAGGCTTTCGAAAGGTACCCTTTTTATAATTAGCCCAATGTTTCCCCTACTCGATAATCATATACTGACTTCACGATCAAGCATATATCCACGACGAAAGGCTAGATCAAACAGAGCTGTCCCGGAAGTATCATCACGGGTAAAGTGATGTGTGATATGCTCATCATCATCTGCCCAAGGGTCGCGCAGAGTCGCAGGCGCAGGCGCAGGATCATCCGGGCGTTTATAAACGACATACTCGTCATACTCAATGTTGGACGGGGTGTCCTTCGCGGTAATTAGAACTTGGTTGGAGCAGGCCTTCTGATCATAGTTGAACAGATCCAGGCCGTGGTGAATCAGGCTCATTAGGGAGGTTGAGCGCCGCCGCCAGAGACCGACAGCGTAGTCTTGCGAGTCTTGAGAAGAACGGCCACCCTCTTGAACGGGGCGGAGAACTCTGGATTCATGAGATTCTGGTGGTTGGTGTCAAGCTCAAGTTGATACTGGCTCCCCTTGGTGTTGGTGGGGGACGGTTTGAAGAGAGATGGATGGTTTTCCTTGCAGAGGTACGCAATATCATCGAGCGCCCAGCGGCGGGTCAAGCTTGTTTATGAATTGTCCTCAACGCTGACTGCCAAGACACTTCTCATCAGCCCCGAACAAGGGTGCCCGGTTCATTACGAGCCCGACCGTTAGTCGACGGTGTTGGGCAACGCACGACACCGTCATGGGGCCACTTTGGGGGGCCGGGGAAGGATTCCCTCAGTTTCTCGTTACAACGTCTGTTGGTTCAGTTACAGCAAGGCCCGTGGTCCGGTCTCGGATCGGCGAATGAGGACGGCCGTAGAAGCCTCCCGGGACGAGACCCGCCCGGAACGGGGGATCGGAGGTTATCGGTGGTGGCTTAGATCCGGGGAGAGAAAGCGCAGGATTGGTCACTGTTTGGGATTGATTGGTAGACATGGGGCTCATTATTAGCGAGCTGCCATTCTGGGTTTATCTCGGGTGTAAAGATTGAGGCGCAGGTCCTTGCAGAATGACATGTTAACATCACGGGACTGTTTCTTCGCACTGATAGCCCGTTTAGGGAGAGGAATTATAGAGCCTTGATGCCCAACCATCCGATGTAATATTTGTTCAACTTTTGAGCGCAAATGCTTCTTCATAGTGTTTGATCTTGAAGGAGTTATTGAGGTGGCAACTTGATAAAAATAGTTGTTACTCCAGGGTAGTCTCTCCCAAATGTTACACTTTGTGATTATTGGAATATAATGGCATATGGTGGCGAATATATTATGAGGAGAACACTTATCTGCTATTTACTGAGAATCTAAATCAACATATCTAGAACGCCGTAGAGGAATAACTCTGGCAACAGTATTGTCAAATTGTGTCCGATTTCGGTTCTAATATAACCATCTTGGTTTTTCCGGATTAGATAAAGGAAACCAATGCTAATGAACGACACTGGAAGGAATGCTTTTAACGAAGTGTGGATGAAAGAAAATTTTAACATCACCAGTTTTCCAAGTTGTCTCCTTCGTCCTAACTTTTCTTCAAGTTTCTAAGATATTGACATGATATGGCCTTGTAGGGAGGTCATATTAATATTCATAACGTAAAGGAGTCATGTTACGAGATACTCAACACTTTCCAGATTAATATAACGAGAAGATGAAGTAATAATCATATTGGAATATACACGGTTAGTATGGTTAGGGAATAATCCACGAGTTGTATTGGAGATATTCATAATACTACCACTCCGTCTCTCTGAATCTACCTGTGTCTTGTCACATCAACGTCGCAACAGTGATATCTATACTGTCTTTCGACATTACCAGGCTACAGGAAATCGTTTGAAGTATCGATAAAGCACTGTCAAATGTGAAAGTTTGGTGGCAATATCTCGATGCAATAAGTCAAGATAGTGGGAATATGACATCAAAACTAGGCGTGTATATCTTTAAAACATACCATTGCACAAGCTGACAAGCCTTGCCTCATCATCAGGTGGCAATATAGTTAATGATGATAGTTAGAGCGAAGTCTTTGACTAGCACTGCGTATATACTGTCTTTTGATTACGGAGCATTGTCGAGGGTTTGCGTGCGGTGGTGCTGGCGGACAAGCGGTTGGTCAAGACGATGGACTAACAAGATGCTGGGGATCTTGAGAATATAACCCATGTCTAAAATTGGAGATGGATGGCAGAGTTTTCGATGCAAGCAGGCACAGGAGGGTCCCTGAATCGCGATTCAGCATAATTGGAATGCAACTTGGTAACTGGAACGCCATCTGAGGGCGTCGCGATGGCTTGGCTAGTTTAGTGCCAGCGTAGTCCATGTCTGTAAGTGTAACTACTACGTAGTATGATCTCTTCTGCCGTCAGGGGCTTTAGTCCGAAATAATTGAAGAAAAAACTTCTTATTTCAAATCATCAAGGCTTGGGCAACGCTTGGACGTTGCGCAGCCTCATCCTAGTTAAGTACGTATGTCCAACGGACTTATCCGTTGATAGAGTCCAGACTGAGTCTCAACGACGCCTTTATTAACGTTGATATTCTAGAACATAATCTAGATTTTTGATAAAGAGGCCGTTGATTGTTTTGTCATCGTCTTGATGAAAACCATGAATAGTATTGAGGGGTAGAAAGACGTGGAATATTGAAGGGAGGCTTCGCGTCCCGAGGAGGGCGGAAGCGCAAGGGGGAGGACCAAGACAGTCGCGGGAGTGGCGTCTTGCGTGCCCTTTCTTCCTTCCTTGAGTCACATACAGCAATTGTCTGAGAGTGATGCAGGGACCAAGTTAATTGATGTTTCTCCCTTAATCCGACGCAATATCTAGACAATAGATGAGCTTGGCGATTGATTATTTTTAACCTTCAATCCCGTTATTGCCTCTTCCACATTGGCAAGTCATGTAAGCCGGTAGTACCTGCCACCAACCAACGGGATCAGGAACAGAAACAGCAGGTACATACGGACTATATCGACTAAGATAAGCGGAAGGAGGCTTGTGCAGGAACGAATGTCACCCTGTCAGGTCCCGACACCAATCGGTCACTAAACTCTAACCCTCCATCATCAACATCAAAATTCACTCCAAAACCAACACCATGAGCTTCAAGCCCCCCCCAAGCACTACTCAACTCTATTGAGCCGTCTTTACATCGAAAGAGAAATCCAATTACGCAGATTGATAGTCACAGCCATGTCTTAAACTCTGATCATGTCGACATTCTCCCTAGCACCCTCCTCGTCTGGTTCCAGACACTAAGCGCATTCCTCATTGAGGTCCCAAGACATACCAGTTCCACGTTTTAGGGGCTTTTTGGCGCCCAGTCCACCCCGAGACCCTGTTCTACATGTCTCATCCGGCGTCGAAATAGTTCCAGTCGAGAACGGCATCGCCTTGACTGGCAGCCTACGTTGCTTTCCGCAGCATGCTTGGAGGCTTCTTTAGACCAACACGCGGCCAAGATACGCTTTCGTCAACATGCTATACTCTTCCAGGATCATAGCCAAAGTGGCGCCCCTTGAGCATATGCAATATAATAAATTTGCCTCGATTCCCGTGTCTCAGTCCCTTGGCTCCTCTTGTTTGTCAGTTGATCTCACCCTTGAGCCATTCCTTTTTCATCATTGCCCGACCCACGTCACTCTTTCCCTGAACTCGTCTTACTCCATTAAACATAGTGCTTCTTATTCTCCGGTTCCGTCAACCTGGCCCTTGTCTCATAACCAGCCCGGCTTCAGCATCTTGTCTCACCCTGACTTACATCAACAATACTGCTGGACCCCTTGAACCACCCTCTGAACACTATCTCACACGTAGTGAGGTGTCACTCCTTTACAAACAACTCATACTCGTTTCGTATAAGAAGCTTCCACAATTACCAACTTTCAACTCGGCCTGCTTTCACTATCCACCCCATCGACTAGACTTTTCAAGTCTTAGGACGTGTACACTTACGGTTTCTTCCACTCCAGATTACTATCTGACCACCAGATATGTTGAAGCAACTCATTCTCATCGCACCTCTTCTGGTGCACGCAGCGCTCGCTGTTCCAGCCGTCGAGCCCAGACATCAGCATCTCCATGGCAATATGGATCATACACACGGTACCAAGACCACGATGACAACGTCCGTTCGACGTGAAGCAGAAGCAACAGTCGAAGCACAGTTCATCCCACCTAAGATGCCTTACGCACTCAAACCCAACACCAAAGTCACCAAGCCCACAGCTGCTGCAGAGCCAGATGATTCTGAGGACAGTATCGTTCCAGGGTTTATTCCACCCAAGATGCCTTTTGTGCCGAAATCAGGTTACCAACCAAAGTCAGCCAAGGTCCAGACTACCTCTGACAAGTCTGTCTCCGTTGCATCTGTCAACAATAAGAAAGCGGTTGCAAAGGTTGAGGATGTAGGTGATAACGACAAAACGTCTACCTTCATCCCACCCAGGTCACCCTTTCGAGGAGCTCGTAAGCCTTCCACTGATGTCCCTAGAGACACACTTCCGCAGTTCATCCCACCAAGAAACCCTTGGGGGCAGTCCAGGCGTGAAACTCGCTCAGTGGATAATGATGGCCAAGGTGCTTCTGAGGAAACAGCCGTTCCTGATACCAACCAGGGGGCCTCCCAAGACGACGAAAAGGATTCCTCTGCACCCGAGCTTCTGAAGCGCGATGAGGAGGACGGAGACAATGAGTTCTTTGAAGAGGAGGATGACGATGAATTCAGTGCCTCGGACTTTCCGAACCTTGGAGGTTCCGAAGACGCTGAAGTCAGCAGCGATTCAAACCCAGAGACCGACAATACTCCCGTTGGTAATGCATCTGAACAGGAGAACCAGGACCAAGAGTACAGCAATACTGAGGACGATGGCAACGCCAACAACTACTTCGGTGGCGACTACAGCGACGAGGATGACGCCAACAACACCCCTACTCGGCTAGAGGCTCGGGGTGTTGCGAAGCGAAACATCCTCTACTTCACAAACTGGTGAGTTATGGTATATCTCTGGGCCACTAATGGGTACTAATAATGAAGAACCAGGGGTACTTACGGGGCGAACTTTCAGCCCCAAGACCTTCCGGTAAAAGAGATCACACATGTTCTATACTCTTTTGCCAATGTGGATGCTAAGGACGGAAGTGTGTAGGTATACAAGTCCCATGATTAATAAGAAAACCTTGATTAACTGTTTCCCAGTGTTTCATCAGACAGTTATGCAGATACTAATAGACTCTATGCGGGTGATGTTAAGGAGCAAGGAAAGAACGTATATGGGTGTGTTAAGCAGCTGTACCTTCTCAAGAAAAAGAACCGCAATCTAAAGGTGATTTTATTACCAAAGACACTTAAGACAGTTGTGAAAGTGCTAAGACGTATAATAGGTGTTGCTTTCGATTGGAGGTTTTAATGGAAGCCCAGCACTCGCCTCTGGTGTAAGCACACAAGCCGGACGCCAACGATTCGTTACCACTGCCGTAAAGCTCATCACAGACTGGGGCTTTGATGGAATTGACATCGACTGGGAATATCCCGCCAACGCCCAAGAAGCCCGTAACTATGTTTCAATACTTTCAGGTGTCCGAAAAGCCCTGGACAAGTATTCCTCAACAAACAAGCTTAACTACCATTTCCTTCTCACTGTGGCTACCTCGGCAGGTGCAGGCAATTACAACATCATGAACATGAAAGGGATGGACGCTTGGCTTGATGCCTGGCACCTCATGGCCTATGATTATTCTGGTCCTTGGGATTCGACTACCGGTCATCAAGCTAATGTATTTGCGTCTAAGAACTGGCCCCTAACAACAAAGCTGAGCACTGACCAAGCTTTGAATGATTACATTGCTGCTGGAGTCCCTCCCAAGAAGATCCTTATGGGCATGCCCCTATACGGTCGTTCATTTTCAAAAACTGATGGTTTTGGGAAGTCCTACTCAGGTATGGCTGGTAACAGCGAAGGCATTTATCTTCTCAAAGAGTTACCTCGCCCTGGTGCCAAAACTTCTTACAACGCAAATCTCATCGCTAGCTACACATATGATAGCAAGAAGCGAGAACTTGTCACCATGGACGATCTCAAATCAGGCCAAGCCAAGGCCGGATATATCAACGAGCGAGGCCTCGGTGGCGCCTTTTACTGGGAGGCGAGCGGAGACAGGCTCGGGCCAGCGAGTGTCGTCGCTGGCGTGAAGCGCACTCTGGGCACCCTCGAGAAAGTGAACAATCTTCTCAGATACCCCACGAGCGCATATGACAACATACGAAAGAACATGGCCTAAGTCAGCCAACAGCATTGATAATTTTCCTTTGTAACTAGATTTGTATGAATGGCGACAGATAGTTGCAAGACACGCTCAGGTCTCATTTGTCAAATTTACTTTGTTGGATGCGATTGGGAACTTGTTACTGGAGTTTATAGAAAAAGCACTCGTTAGATAATGATATACATTCAAACTTCGTCAAGTACATTTGATCTTTGTCAAGTTTGCTTCAAGCTGCATTGCCTGCCCCTTTCACAACTTTTTTATGTCCTGCGTGGATGTGAACTCTGGAAGTAGCAACCGCTAGACTGCAAGAGAGTATGAGCCAAACGCATATCGTGATAATTAACTCAGTTTAGTATTTCCCATGCTCCTAGTCTACAAGCTCTCTCTACACCAGATAGACAGGATAGCTAACATACTATACCCTGCCTCGACGGTAGGAGGGAAGAGACAAAAAATCTCTTTCAAAAAATACAAGTCCAGAAACTACCCTTTGTCAAATGAAGAAAAAGGAAGAAAAAAAACTCCACTGATAGCAAAGACGCGCCGTTATCCCTCCAACGTCTTGAGAATTATTTCAGTCCTTCAGTTGTAATAAATCCCCCCCCTTTTCGTCAGATCGCATCTCTTTCTTGGGAACTCGATGTCCTGGGCGGTAACGTGCTCTACATATCCTGACCCTGAGGGGTTCCAGAGGTGTCTACACCGTGGAAGGCGTCCCCGAACGCTGAGTCGTCCATGTCCATGCTCAGATCAAGACCCTCGCCTAGCTCGCCTGCTGAACCGTCCAGCGTGGGGCCGTCGAAGCTGGCGAGGGCGTCGCCGGCTGTGTCGAGGTCGCCTAGGGAGCTGAAGTCGTTCTGGTCGAAGGACACTGAACCACCTGGTGTTCCGGCTGCTGGTGTGGCAGCGGCAGAAGCGGTCTTGGCTACTGATTTGGCGGCATCCATTCCTGAAGCGTTGGGGGTGTTTGCGTTGACAGATACGGCGCCTGAGCCAGGTCCCTGGTTGGCCTGTTCATTTGAAGCGCTGTCCTTGGGCACAACCACCCACTCTCCACTGCCTGTTCCTTGATCAGGGGCTGTGGTACTGTGGTCCTTGACTCCCTGGGTGCCGCCCATTGTTACGTCTCCGCTAGGATTAACCGCGGCATTAAGGTTGGAAGGAGTTCCAGCTCCAGACTGAACCGCTGAAAGCCCGGCCTGAGGGGTTCCAAAATTATGCAGGGGTGTAGAGGTGGTGGAAATACCAGTGTGCATCTCATCAAGCAATCCCGCAACGGTGCCGCCCATATCGATATCAGACTCGCCGATCATGATGCCGCTGGTTTGCGAACCAGCCTGCGAAGGCTGGCGAGATAGTTGTGAGGGGCCAGTCTGAACGGGCTCTGGTGCTGGTGGCTGATAACCTCCATCTTGGACACGAGACACCGTGGGTTTGGCATCGATCTTCTTACCAGTAGCACTCTCAACCTCGGATACTATCTCTTCGACGGTTTTTGTGCTGACGGGCTGGGGGGTGCTGTCCTCATCTTGAGGGTCTACCTTGCCTTCAATCCGCCAAATCTCGGTACCTGTACCCTCGGTAACATTTCGAAGCTCTTTCTCCTTTATGTTAAGAATGGAGTTTTCCTTGAATTTTGCCAGAGCCTTGGCATGTTCGGCCTGCATCTTCTCGATCTCTGTTTTGGTGGATTCGACGTGGTTCTGAACGCGCCTTCGGAATTCCTCGGCCTTTTCAGGATCTAGACGGCCGATGTACGGCTTCTCCGGTGGAGATGAGAAGGCCTCAACTCCTTGAGCAGGGAAGATTCCTTCCGTCAAGGACGCCAGCTCGCCCTTGAAACCAAGGTTGAGGTCGGCTGGGGTAATCTGGCTTATCCTGTAGGGAGACGAGAGGATCTCCTCCATCCACTCATGGTTTTGCTGATAACGGCTTAAAGAAATCTCTCGTGGGGTAAGATGATCGAACATGTCACCTCGGGAGACATCCTCCTCATCATCAAAAGTAGCATCAATCTGAGGCATTCCTGGTGCAGGAGCCTGACCACCTTGGCTCGCCGAGTGCCTTGGTCGCTTGCTAGGGGGGCCCGGCGTAGCTTGTGTAGGATATGCCATCTGCTGAGGGACGCCTCGAGGAGCCATCTGTGGGGGCACCGGCTGGCGAGTGAGATCTGGCAGAGTCGGCCAGTTGACTCGGTCGGACAACATGAACTCCTTGCGGCGGATCTGGCCAGCGCGTTGCAAAAAGTGGCGTTGCTGCATGATGCTGTTGGCTCTCTCGTCGAATGGTATCATAGATACAGGAACTCTGTCGTTGGGCTCGGCAGGTCCGTAATGCACGACGAACAGACCGATATCTGGTTGAGGAGGGTTGGGGTGGCCAGGGATAGGCACTAATCGGCATCGTCGACGGGCGTGAAGGGCGTATTGCTCGCCAGGGAAGTAACCGGCCTTTTGATAGTAGATCTCGAGCATCTAAGCATATTCAGCATGTCAATCCTTCATGTCACAATTCCATTCGACCTTACCAGTCCATTACCCAGGTCATGCTTGTAGACCTGCTCCGGGGGCGCCCATACGTATCCATCGGTCGCGAAGTTGGTACCCAGGCGCTGAAGAGGCTGCCAGGTCAAGAGTATCGTGCCATCTGTGGGTTTGTCGAGATATGTCCAGAAGAAAGGCGCCCTGTCTCGCGCGACTTGCGGTGCGCTCATAAGCCATTTGGCAACCTCGTTCAGGTCAAGTCGAGGCATCGCGGGGTATCGAAACGACGAGATAAGATGGACATGGGGCAGCTAAAAGCCAGTCAGAAACTACATCGCGACAGCATTTTCCTCTGAGAAAAACATACAAGGTCCTGAGGGACGCCCTGGCTAGGATCCGGTTGAGCCATGGTGGGCGAGCGTCGCGATGGACGGTAAAAAGGGCGTGTCTGTGTCTCTGATTACACGATTGACTATATTTGCAGCTGCGCGTTGCTAAGTATTTAGCATATATAAGCGGCGATGAGGTGATCGAGTATAGAAGAATTGAAGGAATGGCGCGGCGCAATCAACGATATGACAGGCGATGGAGTTGTTGGAGTAAAGCGATACCCTTTGCGCGGCTCCCAAACTTCTCGCGACGAGGCTGTGGGTGATCAACTGACCAATGAACGTGGTGTTTTGGGATAAGAGTGGGTCCCTTAACATCCGCGTGTAGAGTCCCTATTAATGGACAAGGTAGGCAGATATGACATTGAGGCGAGATATATAACAACTAACTATTATGAATCTCGTGTAATGAAACGACGATTCAGGTAAAATCTATTGAGTTGGTCTTATGCAATAATTCAAAGTAGCCAGATCCTATCATAGTGGCATTCGCACCTGATATACCAACTACCTGGCATCATTGACGACGAAACAACCTCACATACAATTCACTGAGCTTGATATTGACAAAGTATTATTTAACTTATATTTATTTTCATGCTTTATTTAGGCTGGGCTCCAATACGCAAACCCAAAATTCATCACTTGAGCTTTCTAAATCCATACCTGCCCATTCATCATTATCCTTGCAGCGCCAGCTGTTCCTGCGTACCTAATCACAGATTCTTTTTAGACGCAGCTATCGAGCTTGTACGGCCCAATGGTATTTATTCCTTAACCAATCATAATTCCTTCTCTTTGAGCTAGCAAGCTGCTTAAGCCTGGTAGGTAGAGGCGGAGACGTTACCACCACGACCAGTCCAGTTGACGTGAATGTCCTGGCCTTCGGGGTACTTCTCGCTGGCGTGCTCGGGCTTGATGCGGAAGGTGTGGGCACCGAAGTAGTCACGCTGAGCCTGGAGGAGGTTGGCGGGAAGGTCCTTGGTGCGGTAACCGTCGAACCAAGACAGAGCGGTGGAGAAGGCGGGAGTAGGGATACCAAGGAGGGCAGCCTTGGAAACGACGTCTCTCCAGCCGGGCTGAGCCTTGTGGATGGCCTTGTTGAAGAAGTCGTCGAAGAGAAGGTTCTGGAGCTCAGGCTGCTCACGGTAGGCGTGGGTGATGTCCTTGAGGAAGACGGATCGGATGATGCAGCCACCTCGCCACATGAGGGCGATGGAAGGCTTGTTGAGCTTCCAGTTGAACTCGCGAGCGGCCTCCTGCATGAGCATGAAGCCCTGGGCGTAGGAGATGATCTTGGAGGCGTAAAGAGCCTGCTCGAGGTCCTCGAGGAACTGCTCCTTGTCACCCTCGAACTTGGTGGTTCGGCTGACGAACTCAAGCTTGGTGGAGGCGGTGGCACGCTCGTCCTTGATGGCGGACAGACATCGGGCAAGGACGGCCTCAGCGATGAGGGTTACGGGCTGGCCGAGGTCAAGAGCGTTGACAGCGGTCCACTTTCCGGTACCCTTCTGGCCAGCCTTGTCAAGGATCTTCTCAACGAGGGCAGTGCCATCGTCGTCATTGAAGTACATGATATCACGGGTGATCTCAATCAGGAAAGAGTCCAGAACGCCCTTGTTCCACTTAGCCAGGACATCACCGATCTCCTTGCTGGAGAGGCCGAGACCACGCTTCATGATGTCGTAAGCCTGTAGGTCATTGGGTTAGCTTCACATCCTGCGACTGGTTGGTTGTTTGTTTGGGAAGATCTTCTTACCTCGCAGATGAGCTGCATGTCACCGTACTCAATACCGTTGTGGACCATCTTGACGTAGTGACCAGCACCCTCGTCGCCAACCCACTCACAGCAAGCCTCGCCGTCGCTCTTGGCGGCGATGCTCTGGAAGATGTCCTTGATGTGAGGCCAGGCCTCCTCGTTACCACCGGGCATGAGAGAGGGGCCGTATCGTGCACCCTCCTCACCACCGGAGACACCGGAGCCGACGAAGCGGATGTTCTTGCCAGCAAGATACTTGGTGCGGCGGTTGGAGTCGGGGAAGTGAGAGTTACCACCGTCGATGATGATGTCGCCGGCATCAAGGAGAGGCAGGATCTTCTCAATCCAGTCGTCGACAGCCTGACCAGCCTGGACCAGGAGCATGACGCGGCGGGGAGACTTGAGCTTGCTGACGAACTCCTCGACGCTGTGGGCGCCGACAACGGACTTGCCCTTGGCCTCGTTCTCGAGGAATCGGTCGACCTTGGAGACGGTTCGGTTGAAGGCGCAGATGGTGAAGCCGTTGTCAGCCATGTTCAGAATAAGGTTCTGTCCCCTGTGAAGCGTATGAGTTATGAGCTGTTGCTGGCAGTGCCAGGAAAAGGATTGGGGTTTCTTTTGTTTAACTTACATGACAGCGAGGCCGATGAGGCCCAGATCCGCACTTGCCACATTGTCAGCATTCGTCGCATTTGGAGTCGAAGTAGAAGCAGAGGAAGTGTGTTGTTGAGGGGCGCCCAAATTGAGGTGAGCGAGACGAGCTCTACCTCAAGAGCATGAGCGATGGCCACGATAGAAAACTGCCCCCGTCGCCGGGTTACATTTGGCGCAAGCTCGCCATAACGATTGATTTGTTTCTCAAACCCAGCAGCCGGAGCGTGCGGAAACGAGGACAGAAGCAATCACCATGAAGAAATCACGACCATAGCCACGGCGGGGTGGTGGGGGTTTGTGAGGTATGAGGTATGAGGTATGAGGTATGCGATGAGGGGAAGTATTGAACTTACACAGGGCCAGACATGATGGGCTATAATATGCGATCGTGGGGTATATGGGTATAAAGTGAGGTTGGCGAGGATGATTGAAGGAGGGAAGGAAAAAAGAAGAGGAAGAAGGTGGGAGGAGTTGCAGAGTTGTAGAGAAATATAAAGGTACTCCGTAGATGGATGGATGTTGTCACACCCGTGCTAAAGTTGGGCACTTTGGTACCTTGGCCGCTCCCGCTCCCACTCCCAATCTCGCTCTTCGCTCACCCATTCCCTCACCTCCAGTCCAGTTTGAGTCGATGCCCACCTTTTTTTCTGCTCGCTTTTCTCTTTTGTCCCCCTTCTCCTTGAATCGTTTGGCTTGCTCAGCGACGCAATGCTCCAGGCTCCTCAAAAGCGCTCGATTCAAACCAATCCATAACGCCAAGCACGGTGGAGTATCCGCCTTGATTGGTGGGTACTTTCCCAACTGTGCATCGTCATCATCGCTTGCGGTGCGGTGCGGCCGAGACTGAACTGAGCATTGAGCAATGGATGTTTTTACTACATTTGCATAGCAGTCTGTCTACTTTCCACTTTGGTGGATTGTGAGTAATTGCGGCATTTAGCTTTTGCTCTCGCTCGTCCTAATCTTTCATATACCACACACTGCTTTTACTCATCCACATGCATCCTAACAAAACTCTGCATTGGCCAATACAAAACAAACTTTGCTACAATTCCTCAGCAGCCTTCATCATCATGACTGAGGTGCTTGCAACTGAACTGCTGCCCCTCCAAGCACCCCCCTGTCAAAACAGCCAGACAGCCCGGTCGTGCAGCAGCAGCTAGCTAGCCTGCTCCTGGTTGGCCAAAAAAGCAATTAGTAGGGGTCCATTAGCCACGGACACCAAGTTCCAGCAGATCCATGGCTGGGATGGCAGGATGGGTTTTCCC
This sequence comes from Fusarium tricinctum, assembly GCA_020744515.1. Lineage (NCBI taxonomy): Eukaryota > Fungi > Ascomycota > Sordariomycetes > Hypocreales > Nectriaceae > Fusarium > Fusarium tricinctum. Next base: position 3,932,448 of record JAGPXF010000002.1, on the reverse strand, counting down.
CCAGGGAGGAAGCGCCTTCTACGGTCGGAGGCTCGCAGCGTTACCCCTCCAGGTGTCCCCTCCAACGCCCCTCAGCTCCAACGTTATGACGATGCTGCGGTGCTGCCGCGGTCTTACCCCCAAGACAAACCCCAAAGGCTTACCAAGATTATGAAACCGTGACACAAGCAATACAAATCTCGTACAAATCTCGCCGCACAACCAGCTTTGGTTTCTAGATGTTTAGGTTCCGCTGCTTCCGTTTCCGCCTCACTATCATGCATGAAGCAGCCAAGTATCAAACCACTGTTCCCCAAGGCCCAAGGCCCCCTGTCTGATATCGAACTGCTTCATCTCCCCAAAGCCACGCTTGTTGTTGAGGAATCGCGCTTGGCTTGTCCTCCAGAAGCACAGCCCAGCCTTTCTTTCTGCCATCTTGTCCGAGTGTTGGGACCCACGTCTTCCGGGCCCCGTGTAATTCACTGCCGTGCCAATTGACTTCTGTATCGGAGAGCAACCCGATCCCCAACGCGCCTTAGTCTTCACAAATCCGTACCGACCGCTCCGAAGGTGCTCCGAAACGGGGCGGATACAGAGAAGCCCAAAGAAAAAAGCCCGCAAAATGCTCACTCTCGTCTCAGTGTTGAGTGCAAGGTGTACACTCAACCCACCAGAGGTGCACTCTCAGCCTGGCCTCTGAGCCCAGCCTCCAGCCTCCAGCCTGACTTAAAAACTCCACCGGCCATTAGCCCGGTAACAAATGCCACAGCGCGGTATAAGCGCCGAATCAACAGACAGATTCCACCAGCGCAAGGCCGAAGTCGCTTCCACATGACGAAACAAAGAGGGTTCCAGCTTACGAGACAGCCAAGTCAAATGTGCTACACGCTTGAATATGCCTTCACTATACGTACAACGAGGACGATATCCTCATCCCACGCATGACAATACCGAAACCTAATTGATTCGGCTCATCGATAAACCGATCGGAGATGCATGCAAATGTACGGATACTTCCAGACGATAATGTCTCATTTCATGCATACACTGCTTCGTTTCACATTAGCCGCCAGATTCTGCCGCTCAAGACGGTTCGAGACCGGATTAATTCACTCGTTTTAACCTCATCCCCATGTTCAACGCAGATTGGAGATTAGCAGTCCGGATATTTATCCATCGTCTCAATCACTCAACTGACAGGTGCGCATGCAGAGTTGGATGTGCCTAGAACAACATCCACCCCCACTCTGGAGAAAAGAGTGGCCATGATGAGTATGCTTGTTTGATCCATTGTTCGCGCTCATAACAACAACCCAAGGCTTGGTCCTTCTGAATTAGCTTCAGTAATTTTTACCCCCAATGCAGCTATACTTGCTATGCACTCATCTCTTACATGGCATGATCCTTGTATTTGCTCCAGCAAAAAAAGATTTTTGAGGTTTTTTGAGATACAAAACCTCTCTTTTCCATATGCAGGTTTACAGCTCATGAGCAACCAAATACCTCGCATGCGTTCGTGGGGGTAACATCCAAACAATCGAAGGATAAGCAATCTCTCCAATATAAGGTACTTGCAAATAAAATGGACACAAAGTTTAAGACGACATGAGCATCATATTTCAGTGTGATAGTATACAACCATCGTGTTGGTTTCGATCATTTCTGATCTTGACATCCTTGGCTTAGAAGATTGATTAGATGCTTCTGAGGCGTTCACGTGACCTGGCGATGCCCCACTTAATTCAACTGGCATAGCGAGGCTGAGACGAATCGAAGAAGGCTATAGCAAGATCCATTTTCTTCCATACCTACACTAACAATCATCATCGCTATCAAAGCGCGCCACACAGTCGCAACACCGCCAAACCCTTCAATAACAAGCTACAGACACTGGGATTCTTTTGAGAGAGGAACTTTGAGCAGAAATTGGCTCAAGGTACGTTTCCACGCAAAGCACTACACCGCCTCCTTGTATTCATCATGGCGTACCCTCCCCCTCCAGGCATCAGCAACAGCTCTCTCCCACCGAGACCACCCGCTTCCAAGTCAGGCTTCAAGCCCGCGTTCTCCTCTGCAGCTCAGGCTGCTTCGAAGCCAGCGTACTCGAGCGCCCCTCCGACGTACTCCGGCTCTTCGAGTTATCCAGCTGCAAGTGCTCCATCCGCAGCACAATATGGCCCGTCATACTCCTCCTACCCGACTACTGCTCCCGGCGCGGTGAGCTCGGGTGCTCCTTACTCGTATGCTCAACAACCACAGAGCTACGGACCTCAAAGTTACGGCGCACAAAGTTATGGGCCGCAAAGCTACGAACCGCAAAGCTATGGCGCAGCACCACAGATTAGAAACCCCTTCCCCACGCCGGGCACAGCTGCTGCTACTGCACCCGAATACAACCCCGAGATGGCTGCCCAAATAGCTCAATGGCAGAGCGCCTACTCGAGTGCTCCGACAGACGGCAAAGACAAACCGGCAGGCCCTGTCGCACCTCGGACCGATGTCACAACTTCTGCGGCTGCTGGGGCTGCCGCTGCGAATGAAGAGCGTAAGAAGACAGTTATTCGTGAAGGTGGCGGTAAGAAGTGGACAGACGATAGTCTTCTCGAATGGGACCCCTCTCATCTCCGACTCTTCGTGGGCAATCTTGCAGGCGAAACTACGGACGACGCCCTCCTGAAGGCTTTTTCACGCTGGCAGTCCGTGCAAAAGGCCCGTGTGATCCGCGACAAGCGCACATCCAAATCCAAGGGTTACGGCTTCGTTAGTTTCAGCAACGCCGACGATTTCTTCCAAGCTGCCAAAGAAATGAACGGCAAATACATCCAGAGTCACCCCGTCGTGGTTCGCAAAGCCAATACCGAAATCAAGGTCGCCAACGCCAAAGACAAGGACAGGGGAAGGAAAAACAAGAACAAGAAGGGCGGCCATGGCGGCGGTAACGGAGGAAGTGCTGGGTATGAACCTAACCTCGGACCTACGGGCGCGAGTGGTGTGGTAAAGCCAGGACAGAAGACTAAGAACGGTCTCCGTCTGCTTGGTTAATCGTCTGATGTGAATTATCGACAGGGAAAAGGGTTTGCTTGTTGGTGTTTGGTGTTTGCATAAGAAGCATATATAGTTGGCGGCCGTGTATCAGCCCAAGTAGTTGCACATGCAGGTGGATTATGGTAGAGTTCACATACAATATATCTATTAATTCTACCACTATGACGATATCAATATTTGCTGCTCTCGTTAGGTTTACGTGACATGAATGTTTGACTTCAGCAAGTCAATAATGACCACAGCCTGCATGCGCTCGATCCAGACCCAAACGGTGTAATACGACGACTAATAAACTTCACACGATTATGATGTGGGTACTCTTAACGTCAGATCACTGTCCGAGATTTTAAGTCAGTCTTAAACAGTCCCCTCTAGTCAATAAAACTATCCAGGGGGTATATATTTCATTTTCTATAAAAGTCCGTCGTGTACGGAAGCAATACGTCCATCTATTCCCCTGCGCCGCCCATTGTGGCCATTGATATGTTATATAAGACAAAAGATAGGGAGCCATTGTGTTGACTCTCACCCAGTATGACAAAGAAACCAGCCCATAGAGTCGTCGTATATAGGCGAAGATACTAAGAAATAAGAAAATGTGACGCTAAAACAAATGTTCACTCCTAGCGGCGCTCGTTGGCTGCCGCAGAAGGTTGATCATCGATATCGAGGCGATCGATGCTGTCGCGCAACAGACCGGTGTTTTCCGCGTCTGTGTCGCCATCGCGGTCAAGGATTCCACTGGTTTGGCTTCCATGTGAGTCAGAATCGTCGCCATCGTCGCCGTGTTGAACATGAACACTCTCTCGTGCCTCCTGTCGCATCTTTGTGATTTTGATGTAGTTGTAGGCAGCGATAGCGGCCATGGTCGTGAGTAGACCAATGAAGTTAATGGGAGTAAGACGGTCACCAAATACAAGAGCAGCCGCACTGATAGTGACAACCTCCTTGAAGATGCCGGCAATGGAAAGGGTAACGACAGAGGTACGCTGCAGCAGAGCGAACTCGGAGGCTGTCATGCAAAACGCAATACAACCGGGGAAGAGCAGGAAAAGGGGTGCCATGAAATAGCCCCATTCGTTGCCGAGAACTTTGTAGCCCTCGATGAGGTTGCCAATTCCTTCCACAGGCACGGCAAGACAGATAAGCACGAGGAACATGACAGGGGTAAGGAAGAAAATGCTAGAGAAAGGGTTTGAGGTCGCAGGGTTGCGGAGGAGCAGGATCTGAGTTAGTCCCCAACGGAAACCAGAGAAGAAGGCTGCTGAGATAACAAGAGCGAAGCCTCCCGCCTGGAACTCAACTTCGCCAAATACCATAAGCACAACACCCAGTGTCATAGTAGCAATGATGGCGACAAGACGCAATGTTGGGGTCTCGAGACGGAAGACAAAAGCGAACATGAGGACGAAGGCAAGAGAAGATGACTTGCACATGGCTACGGAACGGTTAGCCACACTGATTTAGCAAGTACTTCAAGGGACGTACTGTAGAATGTAAGACTGATAAACTTGAGAGAAGTGTTGCCGAGTCCAATATCAAGGCCTGTAGCAGCGCCACATGGTCCAATTCTGGTGAGGTAAAACATTTTGGTCATGCCGTAAGACTTGGGCTCATCATCGTGCCTTGATCTCCCCAGATCGGATGTATGAGCTCGGTATCCTGGTCTCAGAGATGGTACGAAGTACAAGACTAGGCCTGAGAGCGTAAACTGTACCACCATGTGCATGGAGGTGGTAAACAAAGGAAATGCAAAGTTCAAACGGTCATGATCGAACATCCATTTGTTGTACTGTAATCAAAGTCAGCAATTGGGTTTTGGAAAAGGGGAGTATTGGAGTGATTGCGTACGATTGATATTGATAATGAAAAGAGATACCATAAAAGAATCAGAACTCCGTTAAACACCAGGCTCTTGAAAACAGCCTTGTCTGCCTCTTTGCGCTCTTCTGCTGAAATATCCTTCTTATCCCTGACGATTCGCTGATCTAGTTGGGTATTTCTGCTGCGCTTCTTCTGCCGCCTCTGTTTATCTTTACGGGTCAATCCCGTCTCTTCGTCATCTTGCAAGTCTCCATCGCTAAAACTGTCGTCGCCCGATTCGTCTTTACGGATAGCAAAACCGTTTGCGTCTAAATCTTCCTCTGATATCTTAGGTTCGTTTGATGTCGGTGCGGGACCACGGCTTGTACCACGGAGTCGGCTTGGCGATCCGGCTGGCCGAACAGCCATGTTGTGGCTGCTTCGCCGTCGGCGATGTCCTGCAATGGGCTCCATCTCTATATCCCAATCGCTTTCGCTGTCGTCTCCGCCGTCGAAAGACCTAACAATCGGGTCGCGAGAAGAGCTGGCTATTGTCTGACTCCCTCCACTTGCACCTGTGTTCGCTGTTGAAGCTATCCTTGCTGCGCCTGAGGATGATGCTGCTGTTGTCGTCAAGGGGCTAGAGTCTACTGCTGATAGGTCGTCGATGAGAAGTCGGTCGGGGGATGCGGAAGGATGTGAAGCTGTAACGTGTTGCGAAGACGAAGGGAGTGATGGTGAGGAAGAAGAGGAGGAGGAGGATGGCGAGGAGATGGGATCAGGTTGTAAAGGAAGAGCGGTCATGATGGAGACAAAAGGAAGGACTAGAACTAGAGCAGGGGATAGAATGGGGCTTTCATAAGTTAGTGATGGCGAAGGATAGGTTGGCTTGTGCTGTCGGTGCTGTCGGTTGGACGATCTCTGGCTGGCTTAGGTGGTCGCAAGGTCTCATTCGTACAGTAGTGCATTAGAGAAGGCGGAGGAGCTAGTCCTCTTGTGGCAGTAGTAAAAAGTCGGGGCCGTCACGGTAGGGGACCGTAGTGCCGTGTCTAGTGCGTTTTAGTTGGGCACAGAAGTCATTTGGCAACATTCGGTCACTGGAACGCCCCGAGAGTGAGACTTCCTGACGTTGATGTTTGAATGGAATTTCCCATGTCGAGTTTTAGGATCACGGTTACAGCTTCTCAAGCGCTGATAACACATACAGCAGTGCCTTTTAACATCTGCCCAGGTACTCTGACCCCTTATCCTCTTTCACTTAGCTTCTCTAGCTCTCATTCTGTCCTCTTTCTTCTCTGCAACATCTGTTAACCCAGCAGCAAAATATGGAGTGGATCTGAAGGTGTTCGGGTTCTTGGCGCCGACATGGAACCTCGTGGCGCACTGGATTCTGCACGCGACACAGGATCTGGCTTCCCGAAAGAAGTTGTGATTGGTCCGAGCGCATGGAGGTGCCTTAAGGTTGTGAGAGGGTGCAGCACTTGCATATTGCAGTTCGTTGCACTCTATGCTGGGTGGGTAGGTAGGTAGGTAGGTAGGTAAAAAGCGGTAGAACAACTGCTTGTCTTTTGGTCTCTCGCAGTCTGAGAAATTCTTCAGCAAATCCAAACTAATTATGGCAAACTCAACTGCCAGGGTATTCAAGTATGTCAAGTTGAGTCTGAGTTGCAGTATCAAGACCAACACAGCCCAGTGTCAAGGATTGCGGCACAGTTCTCTTCTAAGCAGTAACAAATCAACGCACCCGTTGAGAACAATGACTTGGTGGCTTTTGCGGGGGTTACATCAGAGCCATCCCGTAGTTCCTCAAACAGATGTGATGAGATGAGAACGAAACAGATTTTATCTCACTGGCGATCTTCGAGGACGATGACCCGGCTGATGATCAGCTCAGCACGTGTGCACTTGTTTTCACTACCTGACTATTGATCGTCACATGTCATGGCGTTTTAAGCTTGTGCAACGTCTGTGTGCTCGAGTCAAGATGTCTTATAGATTCATTTTTTTGTTTACCTCTCCAGATTATCTCATGATTTGGCGAAACTTCTCAAATCATGTACGAATATAGATACGCAGTTCGTATCCGCCGGTAGTCGAAATGCCTGGAAATCCTTGACCCGCTAATTCAGGGGTAACGTGCGGCCTCCATCTCGTATCAGACGGGGCTCTGATCTTGCATAAATCCCAGACTAGCCGATCAAGTGAATTATAACAGAGTCTGCTCACCACAGTACACTACGTACTTCTATAGATAATATGTGCTGGAGCTGACGAGAGGCTGAGGATTAGACTCTTTTGGCCAACAAAGGAGCTCTGTAGTTGGGATAAGACAAGTAAGATTTTATCCTTGGGTTGCATAATAAATGTGCCTTCAATCGTGATCATGGTACAAATTGATTTACCATTCATCAGGGTGGTAAAACTTCCTGATCCCAAGCGACTACCACCAAAAGTCCCCTATATTTCTCACCGTTACCTGCGGCGGACGGCAACTGTTGTCTTGGCGAGAGTGAGCTCCTAGCATTGATCCATATATAAAGTTACCAAATTAAAAATACCAAGAACATACGGAGTAAGGAGTACGGACATGTCCTTTTAATTTACAGGGTCCTGACTCTGAGACAGGGTGGATTAAAACAATTCCGTGTGATATCCAGTGCCTACGAACTCACGGAGTACTCTCAAGATAATACATTCTGGTAAAATCTTTGGCTGTATAATGTGGTGAACGTCTTTAGGAACATTTTTGCAGTATCTACATCTGTATGGCCATCATCAATAGATACTGAGCCTCACCGGTTCAAGTATATTTTATCTGGATTCAATTCTCCCACTTATCCGTAAAGCCGGACCCGAGATCCTGGTCCACCATCGAATGAGACATGGGACGAGATATCTGGGCAGCTGGGTCGCACGAGGAATCTAGCACGAAGGCTTGTCATGATACTGTGTAATAAAAGTTCAGAGTTTCCTATAGAGATATCTTTGGTGAAATCTTGGAGAAGACCGATATACTTGAGTGATGTCCAAAAAATCATAGAAGGATAGGTAAGTAGGTGCTGCTATCAAGAGCTACACATGCTCTCATTTGATCTAACGATAGGTAGGTACGAGTGGGCCGTGATTTCTATTAGGTGGGCATCGTTCGCAATGGAAGGGAAATATCCAGTGATACTGATTCACTCTTTTTGACAATGCATTCTCTCATTCGGCCACGCCCAATTCAACTCAACAGTTAACCTCTTCCATTTTTCTCTCTTTACAGACTTTGGAATACCTATCTTTAATGCATCAGCATCTCAAGGTCAGGTCAAGAGGAAGATATGGTTACCGTACCGACTTACATCTTGTAGGATGTGCAGCATCCTCAGAACCAGCGCCCACCATTCGAATGCTTACCTGCTGAGGTCTTTCTACGTATCCTGGAAATGTTAGACAAGTCGGATCATCTCAACATCAGAGTGGTCAGCAAAGCAGCGAATACTATCGCTACAAACTGGTCTTCCACAGCATCCTCCTTGAACCCCGAGCACTCTATCCGCAAAGTTTTACCAACATTGCAGTCAGCCCACATCTTAGGAAGTGGGTGCGAGAGGTTACTGTTGATAGTTGGTGGGGACACGAATGGAAACTGTTCGATGATCCATACGATACATTGAATGCTACGGCAATGTTAGCCGCGCTCCGGCATGTATGCCTTTTCTGAAACTTGAAGGATATACACGTGCGGTTTGGGCCTACCTGGAATGGACTGGATGCGTGCAATCCGGATGGATCTCAGACGCTGCAGTTCCCCCTTTGATGGCATGACGTTCTCAATCACTGGTTTGTATTGTTGAAAAAGCTTACCACATTCGAAATGGGGCTTGGGTGTTGGAACCACAGTGGCCGGGACAACGCCTAGGACCAGAACTCGACGTCAATTGAGGAGAGCGTATACTTGGATAAGCAGACCCATAAGCACCTTTCATGGTACAATGCATGTCGCAATTTTGCAGCTCCTGTTCCAATATCTCTCGACTTCGCATCCCACGATACCAATTTAGATAGGCCCGGGCTTCGATATGCCCCTGAGGACGAGGGAACAGACATGCGCCGAAGAGTTATGCCATAGTTGGGCTATCTCAATTTTGACATGCACAGGTTCCATGACTGGTCCTGGGTTGATAAGACGGCAACTGGCATAAAACTCAACACCAAGGGACACAACGCCTTTGCTATCCCCGAGGACCTTTAGAGAAGGGATTGAAGGGCTCTGGCGAACCTATACGAAGACGCTGCTACTAATCCAATCGCAACTTCTCGCCACATTCCATAAAAGACAGATAAGGGACAAACGAGGTTAGAAAACGGTTATGTTTCATATTGAATTAGATTGGCGAGTGCTGAGTTAAAGCGAGCATATCATTTATAGTTTCTTTTATGCAATTGGAAACCAACTACGGCCCATAAACTATTCGATACGTATAGATTGGAAAAGACCCAAGTCTACCGGGTAAGTAGGTCTCACTCTCATTACCAGCAAGTAAACTTGTGATGTCTTGAGTCAAAATATGGGTATTATTTGATTGCACAGTTTTGGGGAATTGATTCAGTAAGCAATATATGATGTTTGATGCACACTTGATGTTTTACTTATGCACCTCGAGTTTGTGGCACGTTGTCATAATTAAAGCGTATGAAGACCGCAGATATTACGACATGCGTATACAAGAGTGACATATTTTCTTATAAATGGTTTAGTCAGGAATTGCAATCGAGATACTACAAGAATATTCCCCATACTTTCTTCAGTATCAGCAGACCTGCTCTCGGCCTATGAGATAGTCTGCTTAGGCTTCACAACTACCCAAAATACACAACAATTTGGTCAGCTTCAATAATTAAATCAAAGCATCTGCCCTCTTTCGGAAAAGGCTGCTCAAGTAATAGAGTAGTCATCCACACCGTTCCAGCTTTGGCTGGAAAGTACGTAGTGAAGATCGCGGAAAGCTTATAAGTCACCCCCGCATCTCACTTAGCATCTACGGTAGTTGACGATGTCTCATAAAATCTAGAAAATACTAAAATCCCCTTTCGAATTTTTGACAGGGTTCTTATCAATATCTTTATGCTTCTCCGGCGAACCCGCAATAGTGCTAACTTATTCGTCTAAACCACTTACACACGATCCATTACATCATCTTGGAGCTACCAAGCCGAGGTACCCCGAGCTCTCGTACCTCTAATAGCTAGAGCTTCTTTCATCCTACAGCAACACATTCACAATCGTCTTTGAAATAATGGAGGGAAGACGCTCTTCAACTCTTCCGGGAGGTTCCCGTCGGGGCCAAACAGGAGGTTATCTCCCTATTGAGGACTATGGGATGATTGGCAATATGCACACCTGTGCGCTTGTGGGAATTGATGGGAGTATTGATTACATGTGTTGGTGAGTATATTTTGAGATGAAATGATACTCGGAGCTCTCGGCTGACTTTGGAATCTCTATAGGCCTGACTTTGACTCTCCCTCTGTGTTCTGCCGCTTGCTGGACAAGGACAAGGGAGGCCATTTCTTCATCTCTCCCCCGCCTGATGTCAACTGTACTACGAAGCAGCAGTATCTGCCCTCGTCGTGTATTCTACAGACGAGGTCCATTCATGAAGATGGCGTTGTTGACGTGGTCGATTTTTTCCCTCGCCCGAAAAGCACCCAAGTCACGACCAGAGGTGTTAAGCTTAATGCCTATCGAGAGGCAACCAAGGTCCAAGACGAGCTTAAGAAGTGGCTGGTTCGTCGAGTGGAATGCATTCGTGGTTCAATGGATCTTGGTAATATCTCCACTGCCCATGTTTACCTTATGGATAATGAAACTAACATTTCCAGACATTGAACTCTTTCCCTCATTTAATTACGGAAGAGATGAGCATGTGACAACCTTGACTCAAGCAACCCACTGTGCAACCGATGCCAAAAGCTTAGCTGCCACGTTCCGCAGTAAAGATACACAGCTGCAGCTTGACGTTGCAATTGAAAAGGGAGAGAACGAGACCAGTTGCCCTCTCATAACCTTTCGGAAAGAAAAACGCCCTGGCGTCAACGGCGAAGGCCTAGTTGCTTCGATTCGCATTGAGGAAGGCCAAACTGTATCATTCGTCCTTCGAAATGATATTGAACACCACGTTACAGAGAACATAACAGTTGATGTTCTAGATGCCCAGCAGCATGCTACACAGAGTTTCTGGTATAACTTTATCGGGCAGTCGAACTACAAGGGCCGATGGAGGGAGGTGGTGTCGCGAAGTTTGATGATTCTAAAGATGATGACTTACGGTGAGACTAAGGTTGCTTCGGGCTATATGGTAAGCTTACTAAAAGTTCGCAGAGCCTACCGGAGCCATTGTTGCTGCCCCGACCTTTTCTATTCCTGAAGCCATTGGCGGTGCTAGAAACTGGGACTACCGCTATTGCTGGATTCGCGACTCAAGCTTCACCATCTACATCCTACTACGCCTTGGTTTCAAGGCCGAGGCGGATGCTTATATGGAGTTTATCATGGAACGATTCGTTCATTCACGTGGTTCAGACGGAGCATTGCCGATCATGTTCACTATCCGGGGTGAAACTGATATCCCAGAGCTCACTTTAGATCATCTGGAGGGATACAGAGGCAGTAGTCCTGTTCGCATCGGTAATGGCGCGGCGTTTCATCAGCAGTTTGATATATACGGCGAGCTCATGGATGCGATCTACTTGTACAACAAGTATGGAAAGCCAGTACCTTGGGACGTCTGGAAGGCTGTGCGTGAGATCCTTGGTAAGTCCGTCAATACCGCTGTATGCTGCCTCTACTAATTGTTGTGAAGACTATGTTCTGACTATTCTCGATGGTAAGTAATACAACATCTACCACATATCCCTGGCTAACAATCATAGATCCCGACATGTCCATCTGGGAGGTCCGTAACAACAAGCAGCACTTTACCTATTCCCAGATCATGCTCTGGGTCGCCTTTGACCGCGGTCTTCGCCTCGCAGATAAGAGATGCTTTCCATGTCCCAATCGTAGTAAATGGATGGAAGCAAGAGACAACCTCTATGAGCGCATCATGGAGAAGGGTAACGCACTATCTAACACAAAATCGACTCTGCTAACTGCTTGTAGGATACAACGAGGATATGAAATGCTTCGTACAGAGTTTTGAGAGCAGGACTATGCTTGACTCTTCCATCCTTATCGCTCCTCTTGTCTTCTTCATCTCGCCCTGCGATCCACGCTTCCTCAACACCCTCGATCGCATCCTTCTACCCCCTGAGAAGGGAGGCTTGACAAGCACCGGCTTAGTATACCGCTACGATACCGAAATCTCAGACGACGGTTGGTGTTTCTTCCATACCCCCTTACAAATTTGCAGTCACTGACGAGGACAACTCATGCTGTAGGAGTGGGTGGTCAAGAGGGCGCATTCAGCATGTGCACGTTCTGGTTAGTCGAGGCCATGACCCGGGCAGCTGTGTACGAACCAAAGTATCTTGTTCGGGCCGTCAATCTATTCGAGAATATGCTTGGATTCTCCAACCATCTTTGCATGTTCTCGGAGGAGATCGCAAGGAGTGGCGAACAGCTTGGCAACACACCTCAGGCTTTCAGTCACCTTGCCTTGATCAGTGCTGCGTTTAATCTCGATCGTACTGCGAAGTGAGGCATATCAGTTTCGATATGCAATGGCTACTAGGTGTAAGAGGTTATGATTGCCGTATTTTCAAGCTCTGCCATAGTTAAGAAATTCATAAGTGTTTCTCATTGATACGTATCAATGGCATTGAATTAAGTTTAGGGAGAAGTAAAAGTATCAGCACCTACAGGTAGTGAATCCTATTCCTATCTTTCACGCCAAAATGTTATGTATTTTGTAAATATTTTTCATTTATCGTCAAACACATCTACCCACGGGCTATCGCCGTTACAGGATCTCCAACCTCGATAATAGGATATTGTGACTCTCTACTCGCAACATCCTCTTCTATCAAGGGATCATGGCGCATATGGACCCCAAAATAAACCTTGCCATCAAATCGTCTTGTCTTTGCGAGTGTCACGAATGGCTCCTCCTTCTTCTCGCCTGTTTCTTGATCTATGCACACCATCTGACACCTGCGGCATGCACCCATGAGTTTGAAGTTTTGACGGCCAATGTGCATAGAGTCCCAGCTGTCTTCAGAAAAGGCTGGCTGAGATTTAGAGCCAGCAGCCTGCTCCAGCACAATATTGGCCCGGAACGACTTTTCAACCACTGGTCTGCCACCACGGCTAGAAATCTCTTCATTTAACGCATCGACACTGGAGCTGTGGATCATCAAGATAGGACTCTCATTTGAAAGTAGAATCTTGGCAGATTTTTGTTGCTCAGAATCCGAATCCGGAGGCGATGGTACGTCTGGGAATGAACCCGGTATCGTATGCACCTTAGTCGATTGTTGGTATCGCTGTACTTGCGCCTTTGACAGGCGACTTTTCAGTCCCAGGCCACCAGGAGGGAACCTTGCCAAGACACAAGGAACACCAAGTACAGAAGAAAAGAAGGAGTTAATAGTGTCCGACGTATATATCTGTGTGGCCACTTTCTCTCCACATACCCTTGATGCCTGTCTCTCGAGATCGGAGTCGATGACAGAAGGGTCTGCTGATAATGGTATCGATACCTGGTATGGTTGATCTTTGTTAAGTTTGCCGTGAAACGTGACAACTAGTTCACCTTTCTCAAAATCCAACACTGGTCGTAGCAGCGCCATCTTTGGGCATCTTTTCTGGCTCAGAGCGTGTCCTGAGCCATGATGAACTAGGCACCACTCACGATCCCAGGCTAGACCTTCTGGTCGAACCTCCCAAGGCACCCCAGTTGGGATAGAAAAGCCAGCACAGCTTTTAACAGGGTAGACGGTGACAGACTTGACCCTTAGAGCTGGTAACTGGGATTTAACGGTCGGGCTGAGGACTAGATCCGGATAGGCGGCTACTATCTTCCTTTCCTGGTAGAACTCCTTAATGAATGTAACAAACCCGTCTACATCAGCTTCAGTACTCATTGCACCTAAGCTGGCTCGAATGACTCCCGTTGGTTTCCCGGACATAATATCACTGTCCGCTCCGCAACGGAATCCTGCGGAGAAGTTCTTCTTCATCTCCCATGGCTGCAAATCAAGAGCCGAAGCAATGCCCCCTGGGCTGCATAGACCCCCTGTCCGAATATGAATGTTTTTCAGACTCGCAAGTTTCTCGAACTCGGCTAGACTGATCCAGGCACCGTGGCTATTCCTTAAGTTGAAAGAGATCACCGGACCGACTCCGAGACAATTCCTCTCGTCGGCCATTGGCGTATAAATAGAGCAAATTGGGGCACCGTTCGCGTGGCGCATATTGCCTAAGTGCTCAAGCATTCGTTGGGCGAGGTAGGAAGTGTGCGAGCTGACCTGATCCATGGAACCGAATAGTCGTCGATGTATGCCCATAGCTATATCAAGTGCCACTATGTTGTGAAATGGTAGTGTGCCGTCCTCTAGTCGTTCGTGGAGGAAGTGTGATTTCGGTGCATGCCACTTCTCCTTTCCAGAAACAACCATGTCCACAGTACCGCCACCAAAATATCTTCGGTTTCCAAATACCCATTCTGAGGAACGCTTCACCAACAATGCGCCAAGATCTGGAAATCCAAATATCTTGTACAAACTCAGAACAGTGAAATCTGGCGCCACGTTCGGATCGCCAAGATCAAGACGGGACGTGGCGACAAACGAGGACGCATCAAGTAATGTGAGTACTCGGTGCTGAGGACTTTGCGGAACTTTTTGCATATCTCTTGTCCATGTTAAAGGATACCTTCTACCATCCATATGAGACTGGGCAGGATAGGCAAATAGAGTTGCTAACGGCGAGGCCGTGGTTATATTCCTGAAAGGACACTGTCCTTCTAACCATGATTTGACCTCGTCGTCGTCAATGGACGTGCTAGCAACAGCTTCCTCACGAACTCCAACCAAACTAGTATGGCAGGCTTGGTGATAGGCATATAGGAAGCCGTCTGGTTGAGTCCTCATAGCATCAACAATCAATTTGACACCAGCTGTAGCATTGGCAACAAATACCACATCATACTCGGCTGGATCAGCTCCGAAGAAAGTCAATAAGTTCATTCGAGCATCTTCAACACGAGAAGTCGATTGTTGAGAGGAGGGAGACGCAGAATGGGGGTTTCCATAAAGAACGGTGGTCATCTCGCGGGCAAAAGAGTCCATCAAGGACTTGGAACATAACGTTGAGCCAGCATGATCGAGATATATAGAATCTGTGAAAAGTCAGTATAAGAGCAAACCAATACAAGACGATATTTACCCTTAATCATAGGATATTCAGTTTCTCTAAATTCCTCCACTGCAGCATTGTAGCGGTAGAGGCGTGAGTTGCCACCACGAATAGACGTTGCCATCTAGGGTAACCTGTATAGGTTCGAAAGTGAACTCCCACGGACAGATGCTGATATATTGGTAGGATTCTAGAAGGCAAATTATGTCAAGCCCATGCAGAAGTACCAAGACCTTGTCATATGTTGCACAGCAGCTTATCAATTTCCGATGAGGAGGTCTAAGCCGCTATCACGAGCAATGTGGGAGTGGGGTTGAGAGTGGAGGAGACATTCATTGCTTCGACCCAAGCCGAGGAAGGGAGTTGGATGTTAATGCTAGAAATAAGAGGCCTAGTGTTTCAGAGAAACGGAGAGAGACCTTGATGCTTTTAGGAAGGTATGATAATATCCTGATAAAATAGACTCCTTATCTAAGGTCAGCTGCGTTGATGTTTGCCGCCTTTTAGCGAGTGAACCACTGAACATAGCGGGTTATCCCCCAGATTTGCTGTTAATTGCGAGCGGAGATCGCCACTTTCCTGTTTCAAGGTATGGCAGGTGCTCGCTGTTTGCCGAAAGATTCAATCTGATTGTTTATTGGTCCATATAAATGCGGAGGCTACAGCAGGTACAGGTACAATGCGCAAGGTACAGTCCCGCACAAAAGTTCCGATAATTGGGTAGGACACTTAGTTGTACTAAATTGATCATAATCAGACAGACCCTGATAGAGATTTAAATAAGATCTGACAAGTACATGTCAGTCTAGTATAGAAGTTTAGAAGAATACAGAGGAAGTTATCAGAACGGTTCCAATCTCACTGTACGTAACGTGTCAATCCACACGGTTGAAACTGTTTAGGACTTGTCTGGCTGCCAGTTTATCTGAGTTTACCGAAGGCGTATGTGAGTTAAATTCTTGAAATGGAAAGTATGAGATCAATTGAATATAGTCTTTATTCAAACAATCACCAAGTATCTTCTATATATCTTTGCTTGCTTATTTTGAGCCACCTATTTACTCCATGTATAAAATGCATCATTATCCGCGCTTAACCTAGAGCAGCCGTAGAGAGCCTAGAGAGCTTCCCGGTTGGGGGTCGTCTCAGTAGTGGAGGCCCCTAGGCAGGCACCTACCTCCTCTGCTCCACCAATTCGCGTGCAGGCACCTAGCTGAACTTCCGACTGGCCATCCAACCAACCAACTCAGCCTCTTCAACCTCACTTCACTCCATCACATCACGTCGCATTGCATTGATACTGCTGTGAGTTGAAGTGCGCATCTCTCGACTCAAGCGCTGTTGCTACATCGTCTTCTTCTTGAAGATCGCGCTTGTTCAATTAGTTTGTCTCCCTATACTCTTTGATCTCCTGCTCTCTTTTCCCCTTATCCCTCCTGCAGCTTCCAACTCGTCGATCCAGCATTCGCATCCGCAGCCTCGCGCTTTCACACTCCCTCCCTCTTTGACGCGGCATTTCTATCTTGCCAATCTCAATCTCAATATCATTCTTCTGAATTCTTCTTATTTCTTATTCTTCGTTCAGGGCGCGTTGTCCTTGGGTCATCTTCTTCATGGCGCCTCGTTGGCAACCCTCCTCTTTTTCTTATCCCCCACGCTACTATTTGTTCCCATTCTATTCGAGATAACTTGTCTAACGTCGACCATGTTGCCAAACAATAGGTACAAACTTTGCGAAACTTGCCAATTGCTCAATAGCGAGCAGCAGATACCTGCACAGACAACCCGCTGAGCAGCTTCCTTTCATGCCACGTCGCGTCGCTTGTAACGATACCAACAATGGACTCCTACACGTCTTTTCGGGATGCTTCGGCTCGCTCACCGGTTGATCGCAACTGGAGTCGTGATGAATCGCGCACCCGCGATACCCGTGATGAACGCCCAGAACGCCCAGAGCGCCCCGATCGCGGCGATTCCTTTTATCGCGGAAGATCCCCAGGTTCGTACATCAAGCTTATGCTATGAGTCGCGCCGTCAAATGGCAACGAGCTCTAGCATCTTATTGCGAAATGAATGAAGCTCACATACCCCAAGGTCATGAACGTCGCGAACGTCGCCGATCTCGCTCCCCAGCCACCGTTGACCGCTACGAACCCCGTCCACGTCGAGGAGATGACCGTGACCGTGACGACAGACGTCGCATACAGTCGCCACCTGCCAATATCGACCGATACGTGCCCGGACAGGACTCTGGCTCAGGCAACCCGAGCGTCAACCCTCTTGCCGACCCTGTTAAACTTCCCTACCAAGTCGGTTTCTCTTACTTTGGAGAATGGTGGAGAATGAATGAGAAGATCAAGGAAGAAAAAGAACGAGTCCGCACTGGCCGTCGCCGAGAGCCAGAAAGAGCCCGTGGCCCAGAAGATCGTGAGAAGGAGAAGGCCAAGATCCAGGCCGCCTATGATTCCTACAAGGAGGAGCTTCAGGCCAAGATGGCACGATCTTTTGTGTCCGAACACAAGAAGGAGCAATGGTTCAAGGAGCGATATGTCCCTGAAATCCGAGATGATTTTAGAGGAAAATTGAACGAATACCGACGTGGTGCCTACAACCAGTGGGAACAAGATCTTGAATCTGGTACCTTTGATGACTTTTCTCTCGAAGGTCTCCCTAAGAGTGAGAGCAATGGTAGCGGTGGTGTTGTTGAAAAGGAGGAAGGTGAAGCGACGGCTACGAATGAGATTCTTGGTGTTGGTGATCTTGTCCCAGCGAACGGAGCTGATATTCGTGACGAAAACCAGTTCCAGCCGACACTTTTGATTAAGACCATTGCGCCCCATGTCAGCCGTCAGAACCTCGAGGCCTTTTGTAAAGAGCATCTTGGTGAGGAGGAGGGTGGCTTTAAGTGGCTCTCTTTGTCTGATCCTAACCCCAGTAAGCGGTACCATCGCATTGGATGGGTTATGCTACACCCCTCCTCTGAAACCATACTTCCAGTGGATCGCATTGACCCCAAAGACGAGGACGGTGACGAGGCGATAACATCTCCTCAGCCAGTGTCTACCGCCGACAAAGCCTTGGAAGCCATTAACGGAAAGACCGTTAAGGATGAGGTTCGAGGCGACTTTGTCTGTCACGTTGGAGTTCACAGCCCGCCTGTCCATCCCCGAAAGAAAGCTCTCTGGGATCTCTTCTCTGCTCCTGAGCGCATCGACAAGGATCTTCTGCTTGTGCAGCGAATTGTTAACAAGTTTGAGGAGGAGTTTGGTTCCGATTTCCAGGCTACGTTGAAGATTGAAGAAAAAGTTGAAGATTTAAGAAGTGCTGGTCAAATCCAACCTGCTGTGGTTCCAGCACCCGCCAAGAAGGTCAAGAAGACCCGAGAGGTGGGAATGGACGAGGCCATGGATGAGGAGGAAGACGGTGTCATTGAAATTGAAGAAGAGGAAGAAGAGGAGGAGGGTGCCATTGAAGATGAAGAGGTTGATGACGAAGACCTCCTAGTCAAGAAGAAGCAACTTGATCTTCTGATCGAGTACTTGCGTCGGGTGTTCAACTTCTGCTTCTTCTGTGTTTTCGAAAGTGATTCCACTCACGAGCTTACGCGAAAATGCCCTGGTGGACATTTGCGCCGACCTCGAAGCACTCTCTCATCTTCGGCGAAGGCCGTCGCGCGTGCCAGCGCCAACGGAGACCCGTTCCCTGGCAAGAAGCGAAGTGAAGGTGCAGATGAAGCTGAAGGCGAGCTCACTGAGGGAGAAAAGAAGTTCCGAAACGCTTCTAATAAGACGGAACAGCAGCTCCTTCGGGCATTCAACTGGGTCAAGACATTTGAGGACAAGCTTCTCCAGATTCTAGAACCCCATTCTGTCGACATCAGAAAGCTTGGTGGCCGGCCTGCGGATGAGGCTGTTGAAGAAGAGCTTCTCAAGCATGTGAAGCAGGAGGACGAGCACAAATGGCGATGCAAGGCCCCCGAGTGCTCCAAGCTGTTCAAAGAGGAGCATTTCTGGCGCAAGCACGTTGAGAAGCGCCATGGCGATTGGGTTGAGAGCTTGAAGCAAGAGGTATGTTGTGTCTTGCTTGTGTTATGCGCCATTTGACTAACTTGGGATATTTAGTTCGAACTGATTAACGCCTATGTGATGGATCCTTCGCACATTGCACCATCCAGAACTGATGCCAACTCGAATGGCCATTTCCCTCCATCCAATGGTCAGTCCAGTAACGGAACACCACGTGGATTCAACCTTCAGAACTTTGGCATGAACAACGTGATGGGTATGCCTGGCTTCCCAATGGCTCCTGGCAACTTCCCACCTATGTTTGCAAACATGCAATCTGGAGGGTGGAACCCCATGGGTGATGACCGCTCTGGCGGAGGACCCGTCCGACGAGGAGGTATGGGTGGTGGCCGTGGCCAATTCCGCTCCGGGCCTTATGATCGCCGAGGCGGAGGCAACAGATACGACGCTGGTCGCAACCGAAACGGCGGATCTCGATGGGGTGACGGTGCCGGAGCCGCTGCGGGTGGACCTCGTGAGGCCGTCCAGGGCCGAAGCCTCAAGAGTTATGAGGACCTTGACCAGGTCTCAGGTGGTGGCAGTGGTGAGCTCAATTATTAAACCGCCAACACACCTACTGGTTGGAAGCACGGCAACTCGGATACTTTGGAGTTAATTGCTTTTTTTAATATGAATATCTGGATTTTGGGATGAAGATGGTATTTAGATGATGTACTATAGGCCCGCACTTATTCGCTATTTGTGCATAAAATAGCAGTTTATCAAGAATGTTTTATATCCAATAAATTCCTTCCTCTAAGACTGCCATGATACGCCCTTGAGCTTCCCTTAGAGAGTAACTCTTGACTGACTTTATGCTAACCTTGCTGAAACCTTGTACAATATTCCTGCTCATTATTTTGCCAACTTCTTGATCCTCAGAGTCCGAGACTATTCGACCTTCGGTGAGCCTTGGTGAAGATAAGACTATGCGGAATGGGTGGGTCTACCACAGCCAATGATAAACAGCGATAAGACTTTTTCGCGACCACATCCCCACCGCCCACCTTTTTTTTCTATAGGCTCGTGCAACTTTCCTCCAGATCCAATCCTCGACGGTCGTTGTCTTTTAAGCGTTCAAAGTCGCAAAGATGGGACTCCTCGCAGAGAACAAGATGTAAGGGTCAACCGTTCTCATGTATTGCTTGTAGTAGCACAGAGAGCAATGCGCTAACTTATGGCAGCCGATCAAAGATCAACAAGGACCCCAACAATACGAAATGGACTAAAGATACGAATACCTTCGGACAGAAGATCCTTCGCGCACAGGGCTGGCAACCGGGCCAGTTCCTCGGAGCTCAAGATGCGCCTCACTCCGAACTACACACGGCCGCCAACGCCTCCTACATTCGCGTGGTGCTTAAAGATGACATGAAGGGATTGGGTTTCAAGAAGAACAAGGAGGACGAAATTACTGGTCTCGATGTTTTCCAAGATCTGCTTAGTCGACTCAATGGAAAGACGGAAGATGCTATCGAAGAGGATCAACAGGTGCGACTCGCCGTCAAGGCGCACCACTTCGTCGAGAACCGATACGGAGCCATGAACTTCGTGTACGGTGGTCTACTGGTGGGCGACGAGATGAAGGAGGTGGAAGAGAAGAAGGATGAGGAGCAAAAAGAGACAACCTCTGACGAGGACGTGGTTATGGAAAATGCCCCGACACCTAAAGAATCCAAGAAGGAGAAGAAGTCCAAGAAGAGAAAAGCGAACGACGACGACGAGGAAGAATCTTCCAGCCGAGAAACCGATTCGAAGAGCAAGAAGAGACGCAAGGAGGAGCGTAAGCTAAAGGAGAGCGACACCGACGACGCAAAGGCCAAGAGAAAGAAGGAGAAGAAGGAGAAGAAGGAGAAGTCCCGCAGCAAGAAGTCCGCAGACGAGGGTTCAGACAACGAAGACGGCACGTCCGAAGAGCGCTCCAAGAAGCGAAAGTCCAAATCCAAGTCCAAGAGCCGGTCTTCTGACGATTCAGACGAGGACAAGGTGAAGGACAAGAAGTCCAAAAAGGAGAAGAAGGACAAGAAGAAGCGCAAGAAGGAGGAGGCCGCCTCGGGATCTACCAGCACTCAAATCTCAACGCCTGCGGCATCGGCACCAGGAACAGGGGTCACAACGCCATCTGGCACCTCGACACCCCGGGGCAGCAGAAACTTTGTGCGATCACGATTCATTGCGCAGAAGAGACAAGCTGTGATGGATGTTAAGGCACTGAACCAGGTTTGTATTTCCCTATGTCTAACCTTTGGAAGAATTTTGCTAACAAGATTTAGATTTTCATGGTCAAGGCTTAGATTACGAGTATTGAAAGGTTAGTTGGGACAAAATACAGAGCGACTAGATGGATGAAGATGTATAGATCGTGGTTTGTCAGATATACGGATGTATACGACATTGTTGTAAAAGGCGTCGGGTTTAATGTTAGAAGAATATCACATTTTGAAGCAAGAACTATTAGTGCCAGTGATTGATGATAGGTGATTCAAAATTGCAACGGATAAGACGCCGTCGACAACCAGTTAATGTGTTAATTTTCTTATTCACGTTTCGCCTTTTTAACGTTGGCCAACAATGCAGCATCAAGCATAATTCATTGCATACAAAACGCAATCGAAATGCTTTGTTACTTATATTGTGGTTCATGTCGAGCAATTATCAAGAACGTCACTTTATATGTTGCAATGAATGATGAGTAAGTTAAATCATATCATTTATTCTGATGTTACTCCAACACCTGAAGCTCGCTTCCGCGTAAACTCCGTGGCCAAAAAGCCAATTGTAACGTAAAGTCATAATACTAAAAAGGGCCTGAGTGCCCTGTAGTCCACCGTCATGCTGATAATAATACATAAAATAGTGCCTTCAATTGATCATGATTCATTTCAATTACTTGTTGGCATTCTTGCCGAAGTTGCTAGTATCATTGTCAGTATATAAGACGGGAGAATGTGACAATTGTGACGTACTTGTGGAAGAACTGGCTGAACATGCCGCCCTTTGCTTGCTGGTCTGTCATACTCGCACGGCGGGCGGCGCTAGCATCGGAGCCTCGCTTCTGTTCGTGAAGGCCGGCGAAGGCTGGCATGAAACCTGAGCTCTGCGAGTGTGTTAGTGGGAGGGTGATAGTAGGGAGAAGTTGAAGAGGGACATACTCGGCGACGACCGCTGACGTTGTCAGTAGGAGTAACTTGGGGAGCACCGGAGTCCATGATGATTGTTGTTAAGGTGAAGGGTGAAGGGTGTAGTGAGGTTGTATATGTGTTGGTAGTAGAATGAGGTTCGTGTGTAGTTGTGAAAGTGCTAGTGTTGGATTGTGTGGTGTAGTATGAAGATGAGAAGACAAAAAGCCAAGAGGAGGGGAACAGCTGAGTTTATATCTTGCACGAGAAACCAGAGATCAGACCAGCTGCCGTCGATCTTTAGACCTACGTACGGCTCTTGCAGCAGAAGTGGTCAGAGCGAGTGCAACTCTACGGGATAGGGATACCTGCGACCTACACCTACGTAGGTGCAGCTGCAGCACGAGCTAGACATGTCTCGACCCAAGCCCCCAGGGCTTTGATCTCGCGTGCCACGGGAGAGGAAGTCAATCAACCATCATCGCTACAGGAACTGACCAATAGCCATCCCAATCCGTAAGCCTTTGGCACCTGACATGGTGCATCCAAAGCGTGCTGGCTAGGCTGGCCATGCTTTTTCGAGCGTTAGTCAACAAGGCCAATGACAAAGGTGGCGTGCCCCCGTCGAAAACAGTTTAACAGTCATCCCTTTAAGCTCTGCGCGACACTTCCCCAGGGAGGTATCGTTGGCCAACCAGGACGTTTCGATCGCCAGACGCTGGGACAGCTTCCCTACGAATCTCACAGATAGATAGCAATGCGATAACTGAGAGGGGACATCTCGCTTGTGAATAGTGAGCATCATGACTCAAATCCCCCCAAGACGCTGATCTCTAAACCTGCCAGATCCAAACGCGGAGAAGGCATCTTGTCGATGGCCTCGAAGCAGAACTGATACTGGGTAGGTACCTTAGGTGGGTAGGTCACACCACCCTACCACTTGGCAGGGGGGATTGGTGACAAACACCAGTAACTTTACGCGGGGAAGTGACTGCAATTGACTGATTGTTTAACATGCATATGCCAATGCTTACAGCGTTGCACTGTACCATGCCCGAGAGTCAATTGCACGGTTTGCCGCCGCTTATACAATACTTACAGTGAGATTGAGATTATAATGCCCCATTGAAAAAACGGTCCATCAAAAAGGTACATGGCATGTGGTTACGATACTGATGAGGAATAGAGACGTCAAAGTCTGTCCTGAGATCGCAATGACGAGGTCTGAAGTGGATGCACCCGATTGTCATTGCACGATTGCACGATTGCAGCTGGGGAAGGGGCGGGGCTTCAGGGACGTGGGGCCGATCGAGTCGGTTATGTGGGGCTAAGGCAAGAGCAACAGGAAGCTGCCGAAAGCGGGGGGGGGATCAAATGTAAGTGAATTAGTATGAAGTGTCATTTCATATTCATCCATATTCATATTCATATCAACCACATGAACAAAAAGAAACAAGAAAAGGATAACTGTGTTAACAAGCGACAATCTCCATCATCAAACCCAAACCCAAACCTACCTCAGAAGCATACATAAACTCAACTGCCGAAACAAAAAAAAACGTCAAGGGTTCAGGGTCCAATTATCGTGTGCGTAATCAACGTCAACGATCATGAACGGCTTCGCTTCTTGTGGGGCACACGCGCTTTGAAACAGAAACATCAATCATCACTGACGACACGACTCTCGATTCCCGTCTCTAGTCAGGGTCCCTCCCCATCACTCACCATCTCGTTCCAGGGGGACCCCTATTCCACAGATCTAGACCCCAGAGCCCAGATACTGCATCGGGCTGACCTGGGGTGTGTACTGACTATACTGACGATGCTGTACTATCCGATTTTTATTTTGATTCTTATCTCGTCTAGTCATGATACTACATGCTGCACCCTCGGGACCTCTAGATGCCGTTCCTCTTAACACTTAACACGCGTCATACGTATCTCGGCTGATTTTTCTTTTTGTTCCAATTCCACCATGACAAGAAAAAGTTCTTTACTCCTTCTCTAATCTCACCGCAGGGTTTCTCTCGATAAAGTTGAGATCAACCTTGTGGCCTAGCAGCTCTCGGATGTTGGAGATCTTGTACTTGATCATGGTTGGTCGCTCAAGTGACAGACCCCAACCGAATACCCGCATGTCCTTAGGCAGACCCATGGGCTCCAGCATCTCAGGTCGGAACATGCCACTGTTTCCAATCTCCACCAGCTTGCCCAGACCCTCGTGGTAGCTGAAGATCTCCATGCTGGGCTCTGTGTACGGGTTGTAGGCCGGCTTGAACTTGAGGTTGGTAATGCCCATCTTGGCAAAGAATACCTCCATGAACTCCATCAGTCCACCCAGGGTAAGTCCGTAGTCGGCGATAACACCCTCGACCTGGTGGAACTCGGCCAAATGGGTTGCGTCCACTGTCTCGTTGCGGAAGACGCGATCAATGGAGAAGTATCGTGCGGGAGGTGGGCGGCCGTCAGGTCCCTTCTGCGCCGCTAGCTTGTACAGCATGGCTGTTGAAATAGCAGTAGTGTGCGTTCGCAGCACCAATCGCTTGGTCTCCTCGGCTGACCAGGGATATCTGTAACCAATGGATCCAAACTTGCCGTTCTGATGCACCTGCTTGATGCTCTCCCAGTATTCCTCCGTGTTCTGTCCCTCCTCTGACCGCGGCGCATCGCCAACCTTGGGGTCAGAAATGTAGAAAGTGTCTTGAAGATCACGGGCAGGGTGCTGCTGGGGCACGAACAAGGCGTCAAAGTTCCAGAACCCAGTCTCAACGAACTTGTTGGTCGGCATCTCCTCGAAACCCATCTCGAAGAAGATTTGTCGGAATTCGTGTCGCACTTTGTTGAGCGGGTGCAGAGCGCCGGCATTCTGGTCCGCGCCGAGGGCCTTGAAGTTGTAGGGCTTGAAGTTGGCTGTCTTCCACGCTCCAGACGCAATCATGTCGGCCGTCAGATCTGTCTCCTCCTTCTGAATCTCTAGGGCAAACTTGGAGCCCTTCTCGATCTTGAAGCTGATGACCTTTTGCATCTTGATCAGTTTTCGCTTTCGCAGGTCGGTCAAGACCTTAGGCTCGTGGGTTCGGGTCTCCTTGATCTTTTGAAGCTGCGCTCTGGTGACATCCTCGATCGACTCGGCCTGTTGCATTGGGTCAGCCAACAATTAGACTCGAAAAAATGAAATAGCATATAAGCCCTGGATTCTACGTACGGTAGCAACCAGTTTGCCATCGTCACTCTTCTTGATCCACTTCTCCTTGAAGGCCTTGCCCTGTCCGACCTTGGTCACTGTCTTATCACCAATGGCCTTCTCCAGGTCCTGGATCGACAACCCCTCCACAGCATTTCGCAGCGCCTCAAAGACACGCGCTTCGTGACTACCATGCTCAGCAATCTGCTCCGCTTCGGGCTCGAGGATAGCCTCTTCTCGGTCAATTGTCTCATATGTGATCATAGATCGTGAAGCCAGACGGTCGAGGGCAGCCTTGATGTCCTGGAAGGCGATGGCGGGGAAGGCCTCGGAGGAGAGCAGGGGGCTCTTTTCCGACAGGGCCTGAAGGATCTGGGAGGTGAGATCCCCCGAAGGGGCAGAGCTTGAGGTCGTCATGATGTCGGACTTGTCTAGTTGTGAGGAGCCAAGACCAAGTCGTGGGTTTCGCTCTTTGGTTGTCGTTGTTCGTCTGAGTCACGGCGGGCAGAAATTATTTGGGCCTCTGTAGTGCTCTATCGCTTCGCCCACCACAGCCCACGTCCGATGGCGGGGTACTTGAGATACTTCCGCTGAGGTACCTGTCCCGCCATCATCGGACCTTCCTTTATCCGGACACAGCATGCATTCGCTGGTAGGTACAGCTTGCCCTGTCAGGCTGTCACGCATAATCCCTGCAATCTTATCATGGCGGCTCAAGTCGCCTCATGCTCCAACAAGTTACCACCATCCATACGAAACTGTATTAATCGATTTCTTGAACTCACATAGCCCCAATCAAAATCATTCTGCTGTATAAATATTAACTCTTTTTGACGAACCTTTGCCGCAATCATACGCCGTCTGCGAAAGCTCCATGATCCACACGTGCCTCTCCTGAGCTACCGACCTGCTCATGCAGAACTAGCTCCCCTACAGATGCAGATACAGATGCAGATGACGATACCCGAGAATGAGCGATGATGCCTCGCCGAGCTCTACGGCGCCGAACGATGTCTCTCCCGCTGAGCCTGCCAATGCTTCTTCCGCAAACCGCGTTACATGGGATCTACCGCCAGGGGAGTTGAGGCCAGCTCGGTCGCGCGCCCAGTCACAGTCTCAGCGTCGTAAGAAGAAGAAGAGCAGGAAGAAGCGCAACCCCGGCTTAACGAGGAAGTTGGAATTCGTCACACATTTGCTCAAGAGTCTTGATACCCTGGTTTTTGCGGAGTTAAGTGCGCTGTATTATATGGAGTATGTTGGATTGTCGTCTTCGTATCCTTCTTGAGTTGCGCTTACCAATGATGCCTGTCTAGGTGCTCAATGTTTCGGTTCATCCTGAGGTCTGTTGGCCAGTATTTGTATCTTACACCAAAGGACGAATCTTTCCCTTTTGTAATGCCTGCGGGTCCCATTCATGCCTGTCTGGTTATCATTCCCAACATCATCTGCATACTCCTCCACATCTTTGTCTCTCTGCCCGTGGGCCCAGACTTCCATCGAGGATATAATCACGGCGGTTTGATTATCGACTTTATAGGTCAGAAACCACCCACTTCTCGCTTCTACTATGTATTAGTAGATGTCATGATACTTGTCGTCCAATGCCTGATGTTGACGGTGCATACCGAACGAGAGAGGCTTCGTGTGATTCTCAAGACCTTCCGACCTATGGTACCGGATGTGGCCCAAGAGATGGCGCCTACTATAGAAGATTTGGACGCTGAAGAGCGTGGTGTTTCTAGGGATATGCCTGGCTCATTACCAACTGATGAAGAGGAAGGTATCGAGCTGCAGCCTTTAAGACCTGCCAGTACACCCGAGGAAGCCGACTCAACACAAGGAGAGCCAGAGCCGCCCTCTAGGGACCCGCTTGATGAACCGACAAGATCACATCTGTCTGACGTGTTGAGCTCTGGGAACGGAATCATTGGCGAGTATCATGTTATTCATTCACTCCACAATGCGGCCATGAATATTGAAAGAACGACCGCATATTCCCTTCGTACAATTAGCTACGGAGCAACCATGGCTACTATTGAAGCCCGGAGGCGAAGCCTCAATGTACCAGTACCAGCGGTTCAAAACGATAGAAGATAGCCAATACCAGTTTAGCGATTCAAAATTGATTCTCAGTTTGCAAAGTTTTGACTGGAAATGTATTACTGCTTGCCTTTACGCTATCTTTCTTCCCACATTGCCAACACCGGTACCCTTAACAGAAACAATGATATCATTCGTATCGTCCCCAACGTCTCTCAAACCCCAGCTGCTTGCGCCAAATGTCCTCAGGTCTCGGGCAAGGACGATCATCTCTTCATTCGCAAGTACCTCCCGACCGATCCTGAGTCGACCAACATCCTCAGATCCCATAGCCATAAGGATAAGCATTGACCTGGCCGAGACTTGTGTGGCACAGCCACCTTGTGAGATGTTCTCAAGAAGCTGGTAGGCGCATTGCTTGCCAATATCCTCGGGAACAACACCACCTGAAGACGGGACAACCACATCAGCCGAGTAAAGAATACCGACAGCGCTCGACTCGGCGACCAAGCTCAGACCAAATCCAATTCCCAGCCGTCTCTTGCTTCCTGCCTTGTCGCCTGTGGGCACAAGGGGTGCCTGGTCATACTGTGCAGCAATATGAATGTCGGATACCAGAGGGTTCAGAATCTCACGCGCTGAGTGGATCATACGGGCGTTATTGGAGGCTGATACTCCAGTACAGTATGCGACACCTCGGATGCGTTTTATGCGACCAGGACTTCGATTGAGATGCAGGGTCTTTGGTAGTCGTACTTGGCTTGCAAATCGCAACTCGACGCAGCCACCACCGCCTTTTCCACCAGGTCCAGCGCAGGATCGTTGAAGCACTCTCAGCTCTATCCGCGCGGGCGGGATGCCAAAGAGGCCAAAGAGAGGGAGAATGGCTGTTCGGAAGGAATCGACCGAGATGTCGCCTGTCTCGGTGGATGATGTGATGACTCCAGGGCCTGTGAATCGGACATTCATGTGCGCTTTGGAGAAAGGCGCCAGCAGACACAGCGGCATAAGGAAGTAAGAGACGCCGCGGGTGTTGTTGACGGCGATGTTGTGCTCAATGACATCGCCATCGGAGGCACCAAATCCAGCGATGGTTCCGGTGATCAGACCAGGGTGGTATGTGATGGTCGTACCCGTGTAGGAAATCTGCATAGAGCTGCCATTGGTGACAGCCTCAAGAAGGCGCAAGAAGGAAATCTCATGGGGAGCTAGACCGGGATTCGTAGGCGATGAGCTTCGGATCTTGGAGATGTGGATAGGTCGACCGGTCAGCGTCGACAGAATCAGTCGCTGCGTAAAGGACCGGTGTCCTGTAAATCGGAGGAATTCTGGCGTAGAATTCGACATTTTGCTGCTGTTTTGGGGGGTATCTTTGGAGTCGCAATATTTCCAGCCCGTCGCCAAAGTACAGGCAAAAATTAATTTTCTGCCGCTGGAAAAGTTATCCTCACAGCTCAAAGTAGAAGGCGGTGAGGTTGGCTTCCCCCAGCACTCTTGTAAGTGGCAGTTTATAACCAGGGCCTTATCGATAACCTCTGAAAAAGGTTCAGCGTAGTTCAATATTCCCAAAGCTTCAACTTCACATTTGGTGTCTATGTATTGAGAATGGCGGGCCGACCGCTGCTTCGCGAGCTGAGATCCCACAACGAGACGATATGTCGAACATGTCGATTGGCGATTCGACAGCGACCGGCACAACAACGAATAGCGGCAGCATATAGCACCAAAACCACTTCGAAGTTACCGGTCGATGATGCAATTACACGAAAACCCAGCAGATTCGAACTGAAGCAATACCTGGAGCGTATACGATCTCTTCAAAATCCAAGCAAGGATGGAAACGAATCTTTCAGTGTGCGGTTCTTCGAACAAGACGACAAGAAGAGGACTGAGCTTTCTGGAGAGGATGCTTGGGGCGCATCGTTCAATGAAGTGGATACTTCTGGTCTGAAGGATGCTCTTTTAGAAATCAAGGACGATATCGGTGGAAAGGACGAGAAAGACGCTTTCCAAGATGTTGTCGACCAGCTGGGAACTGACTGGCACAAGATGAAGACGGCAGACGACCTCGAGCGAATCATTGCCAAATTGGATGCCTATACTGCAGCGGTTGACAAGGAGATCGACAAGACTGGAGCAGACCTGCCTAAGGAGTTGTTGGAAAAATTGGATTCGGAACTCCCAGGGTTGCCAGGAATGGGATCACTCGGCTCACGAATAACGCTGCCACAAATCCCGGAGAAGCCATGGACGATCAACCAGCGCAAGAAGGTTGCTCGTCTCAACACCGTACTGTCCAAGACTGCCAGAGATTACCGCCGTGGGGTAAAGCTCACAACGAAGACGGTACAAGGGGTGTTCAAGGCTTACCACTCGGCAAGACTATCTCTTGCGCATGGCTGGAGTCATGTTCCTCTTGAAGTCTGGGATTTGCTGTGGAAGGTATTCTCGGTTGACGAGTCTGTCAACATGCATCGCTTATCACACATTGCACTTCTCGCCCGGGACATGAGCGAAGCCAAGGTCACGTTGAACCCTGCCCAGCAGCTCTTGACGATTGAGGCTGTATTTGTAGATGGATGGGAGTCCAAGGCTATTGAGAACTGGAAGCGATGCATGAGCACTTTGGGTGATGAGAACGCTGTGACCTTTCAAGATTTCTGGGAGCTCGGTGTGCGCATGTACTGTCGCACAGGAGACTTGGAACAGGCCCAGCGAGCCATCAACAAGCTCATCCAGAAACAATCCGATCCTCGCATTCTGATGCCCTTTATTCGGACGTGGTCTGAACTGGGCACACAAGAGGGCCAGGAGAAGGCTTGGGATGCGTACCGTCGACTGCGTGAGCTTCTTGGGGAGGATATGAAGCTTACTGACTATGATCAAGTTATATCCTACTTCCTTACAACAAACCAGACGGAGAACGCCCTATATGCTTTCGTCGACATGATGAGCGATGGTAAAATTGACCTGAAGAAGCAAAAATACTTGCCATCTGTGGTGGCTAACAAATTCTTCTTCGGAAAGTGGTTAAAGAGGCTGATCGGCGCGGGCGACTTGAACGGTGCTCACAGCGTCGTGGTGTTTATGGGACAGAAAGGCATCGATCCTTCTCCCATACAATTGAATGGTCTCATCGCAGCCTGGCAACGGGCGGGTGGTACTGAGGATCTTGAGAAGGCCGATGAGATGGCCTGGGGTATGATTGACACTCGAATCGAGTTTGTGAAGGCCCGAGGAAACGATCAGGAGCCACAAGATATATCATCGAGTAATGGTGGCGCGATACCTCTTCCGCGAGCCACTCTGGAGACCTTCTCACTGCTAGCTGAGAACTATCGTCTGCGAGATTTACACGACCGTATCCTGATGCTCTGGGAGGCGTTCCGCGAAGCCGAGATGAAGGCCGACTCATTTGTCATCAACCAACTTCTCGAATCTTACATCCAAGCAGGACAATCAAAGGAAGCCCTGGAGCTATACCACACACTGGTACGAGAGAAGGACGTCGAACCCGACCCCTATACCTTCAGCGCACTATGGAAGACTCTCGCTGTCAACCGCCTTCACGTCTCGGCTGGCCATGTCCCAGCTCAGATCGAGCCCACGCGTGCCATGTTTGCCGAGACAGTCAAGTTCCAACACGTCTTCCAACCCGATGGCATGGACGGACAGCTCGCCCGTAAGATCCTACACACCTTCCGTCGTATCAATGATTACACGGGCTTTGTCGTCGCATTGACAGCCTTGCGCGACGGATTCGGCTTCTTGCCTCCTGAGACACTCGTTCTCGAGATGGTCCTACAGACAACAAAGCTATCGTGGGACTCACCGGCGCATCGGCGCCGTCTAATGAATACCAAGCGGGATCTTGATCGAGACCTAGCCGCCTCAGTCGACGGCGATCTCTCTCGCCTGGAGGATAGTCGTCGGGGCGAGGCTCTCTTTGAATATCTACAGAAGCAGTTTTGGCCAAGTGAGGGTGACAATGATTTCAAGAGGAAGATGTTCAAAGAGGCAGCAGCGCAGATGGGAGTGTATGATATGTTGAAAAGAGAAGTAAAGCAGTAAAAAGGGGGCGTTAATGACTGGTGTAGGGAATCATGATCTATCTCCGCATCTTTTCATTATGTACAATAGCTAGAAGGGCTTGGCTACGCCCAACATCATGTATATCTGTATACTAGACACGCTCAGAAGAAGCGTTCATCCAAATTCATGATACAAGTTATGACCAAGAGCTCACTGTTACTCCATGTGCTGGGCTGCATCTCATTGTGAACGTGCAAAGTATTTATTCCCGAATGCACCTGAAAGTGCTCAGAACACGTCTGTCTACACGACGTTGAATCGATAAATCAACCCAGAGGAGCAAAGGCCTCTTCCAAGCTCGAAAAAGCCTTGCAGGGCCAGGATTGCTTTTGTTTCCCTTTCCCTATGGCTCGCCCTTCCCTGTAGAACTCCGTCGCTATGCAAATTAAACCAAGACCCAATCACTTCCATCACTATAGCCACCATGCTTCCACCGTTCGCCTCTTCTGCTCGTCCCATGAGCGGACATCCCCTATGACAAGTCCATCGTATCCTCCAGATCTAAGCGATCGCCTACGGAACTCAATCCCGACTCGTCATCACTAGCATGGCCGTTTTGCTGAGGTGCTTGTTGTTGGGGAAGTTGCTCTTTGTCCGGCTGCTGGTCTTCGTCACCGGGTGTTGGGCTGCTTTGGGGCGAGGCACGGTTGAAAATCCATTCTGTGATGGTCGTCTCTGGACCGCCCTCGACTTGAATCTCGCCGGTGTCGTGGCCTCGTCCGAGTATCGTGCCGTAGTACTTTGCGTCTTCGCCGGTTTTGCTGTGTTTCTTTTTCAAAGCTGCAGAACATCATTGTCAGCCACGTCGTCCATAGATGCATTCGTAGAAACTTACCATTGAGATAATCGGTAGCATCAGTCTCTCCGTCTCCGCTCCCGACCTCCATCATCTCCTTCATGCGCTGTCCCGCAAACCAGGTGATAAATTCCTCCACTCCGCGTAGATCCTCTTCGCCGCGCCAGGCTTCCTCCGCAGGGACGCGCTCCGGCATCAGCGCCCCTGCATCCTGGAGCGCCATGCGTATGTCCGCTATGGTGAAGTCTGCGCTGTCGCCCTGGTTGTGCGCGGCATGCTCGGCGGTGCTCTGGCAGAGAAGCGACAAATATCGAGCTGCGAGGTCGGTCAGGGAGTCGAGTACGGCCGGTCGCGTCGAATGGTAGCCTGTAGAGCGAAGTATCTGGAGCATGGATGGGCGGAGGAGCGCGTGGAAAAGAGAGGGCGGCGTCGTCATGTTTGTGTAGATGTTGATGTTTTTTGGTGCATTTAGGCGCTCAGCTTGCGCTTGCGGTTGCGAGGTTGAAGTTGGCGCAGGTGCTGATCAGAACAGAGCTTCAGTCGAGACGAGAGCCTGACAATAAAAAAGAGTGGGGCCTGCAAACAGTTACTTATACCACTTGCACCAAGCAGCAACCATAAATTTCGAGAGCAATAAAGCTCAGTAGTAAAGAGAGTCTCATATTTACTTGAATTTCCAAAACTTGATTCTTAAATACCTAGTTGAGCACTGGCAGTCAAATGCCTTCAGTGTCTTATAAGTCATCCAGTTATCATGGTCTACAGTGGGCATTTAAAAGGTCCAACAATCTCATCTCTCTTCTAACATATATATTCTATATACATTTACTACTGTATATGTCTCTAGTTAGCTCGTCGTCGGGAAATTTGGCGTGGAACAGTATTTACAGGCTTAAAGATATGGGCCTCATAGATTCCAATTAGGCATGCGTTGTTTGTATTCATCAGAATTAATTCAACAAATGTCCTTATTCATACATTATATCTCCATCACATCCAATACATCTCCCTCACGCAGATACCCATGCAGCCATTTCTCCAGTCTACTTCTCCTGCTCTGCATCGTCCGCAATTCCGCTATATTTATTAATCCAACCCAAAACCTCTCGGTGCCAAACAAGCGAATTCTCAGGCTTCAACACCCACTGCATTGAAAATTAGCAAGTGATTCAGTCAGTTGCCGATCGGTAAACTTACGTGGTTCTCGTCAGGGAACATGACAAGTTTGCTAGGCACTTCACGAGCCTGCAGCACGTTGAACATGGCCAATCCTTCCGAGATGGGCAGACGGTAGTCGAGTTCGTTATGAATGACCTAAACCATGTAAGCATATCCCTAGATTACCATGCATTTTCTTCACTCACCAGCTGCGGTGTGGCCCAGTTACCAGTATGCAGCGATGGATCCCACTTCTGGTATCCAGCACGGTTGTCCCAAAGAGTTCCACCAAAGTCATGCTCGGGGAAGAAGAGCTCCTCTGTTGCCCACTGGTTCTGCGTTGAGAAGACACCGTCGTGACATACCAAGGCCTTGAACTTACGTCCAAGATCATGTCCCTGAATCCAGTCTATCCTTACGTCAGCATGTATTCAATGGCCACTCCCACCTTCATAACTCACTAATCATGTATCCGCCGTATGAAGCTCCCAAGGCAACGGCTCGGTCCGTGTCTACATAGTCGACATGCTTCTCGAGGTACTCAAAACACTTCACCAAATCATCGTACGGAGCGCCTCCCCAGTGATTGGCAATCGCATCGATGTGAGCTTGACCGTATCCAGTGCTGCCGGTTGGGTTGGGGCACACTGCGACATATCCCTGCTCAGCGAAGATGGCCGGGTTCCAGCGAGTACTCCAATCATCTGTCCATGCAGATTGAGGTCCACCGTGGATCAGGAAAGCCAAAGGATATTTCTTAGACTTGTCGAAGTTCGAGGGCAGCATGACTAGGGCGTGATTGTCGTAACCAGCTGATCCAGGATACCAGATGTCGGTGGCCTGGGATTTGGAGAGACCAAATGCCTTTCCATTCTTTGAACTGGCAGAAATTACCTTGAATGATTTCTTCTCTGGATCCAAAACTCCATAGCTCGAGCTCTCCACGCGGGATCTGGATGTAACGAAAAGAGAGTCACTGTCTCCCAAGACGTGTGCCTCCACGGCGGAGGCTTCCTCGTAAATAGGCTCGGGAAGATCAACAGCTTTAAGAGTATCAGACGGCAGCTTCCAAAGCACCGATCTTCCATGTTTCTCAGCTGCAACATATAACTCCTTGTCGTCTTTCCGCCAAACCACCCAGTCAGGTCTCAGATCCCAACCACCTTCGTCGTCATCTGTCTGATAAAACTCTTGTACGTTGCTCAAATCGGTAACATCAGGAATCATCAACAGCCTTGTCTTGTCAGATTCGTACTGCTGGTGCTTCATTCTAGCAAAAGCCAGCTTCTTGCCGTCATTGGAGAATGTTGGCGCACTGCTGTATCCTCGTAGTCTTCCAGTCTTGACAATTTGGGGCGCAGCAGGTTTGTCCGTCCAGGACTTGATGGGCACGTAGTAGAGGTCGGTCTTGGTGTTCCTTGCGGGGTTCAGTTCTGGATCCTTTGCAACAAATGCGATACCGTCCTTGGAGATATCAAAGTCTCCAGCACCACCAAAAGGAGGAACAGGTGAGCTTAGCTGAGTGCCTGCTAGAAGGTTGTTTAAGCCAGACTCTTCAAGTGCCCATTTGTCACCCTTCTTGGTGAGCACACCGTACCAGAGCGAGTTCTGGTTTTCGGTGTTCCATGCATCCCAATGTCGAACAAATAGGCCAGTATAGATCTTGGCTGATGTGTAAGTCTTGGACTCGGCTGCGGGCCAATACATGTCGCCTTTGGGGGTAGTCAGGGCGGAGCAGACAAAAGCGACTTTATCATCAGAAAGGACTTTTGCCTTTGGGTTGGAAATACTTCCAGCAAAGCAGTTTACCATGTGTGGTCTTGGTTATAATGTTAGCTGTTGCATAGATAGTTATTTTCTGTTCTGCGGGGGCCATTACTCGGACTTGTCTAAGACATGCTGAACATATAGCGATGAGGATCCTTTATCGTTATTCTTGATGAAAGCGATCTCTTTCTCGCCGATCCAGATAGGATCGCTGGCATGCAAATCCTCAGAGATGAGATGAGAGGTGTCATCCTTGATGTTGAGGACACGGATTTGAGATGACTTGGAGTGTTTGTCAAATGAGTACGACGAGATCTAGATGTGTGAGTATTCTGTTTACATGACCGATTGAAGCTGACTGACGGTATAGAGAACGAGCTCGCCGGTGGAGTTTGGGACGCCGGTGGAACGGCGCGGGGCCGAAATCAACACCTCGGGGGTAAACCGGGTGGCCTGTCTCGTCATCATGGAGACTGTGAAGGTGGGGGAAGAATATAGTGGCAGTAGACGACGAGGCAGTAGTAAAGTGAATATAGTTGCAAGTATTGAAAGGAGGAGGATCAAGAACCTCTGTGTCCTGTTGACACATTCCTCATACAAAAGGTCAAGGTAGGTACGGGGCCCCTCTCGTCTCCTCACCAGCCGCCCGCTCGGCCCCTCTCTTCCGGGGAATCCACTGCTCGTGCTACCTTCCTTTACCATTAGTGCTAGCTATCCTTGTCACAGACAGCTTCAAAAGGTCGATAATAACAAAAGGTCTTCTCCATAGAAAATGAGCGTGCGATTCTAAGCATATTCCTATGCTCATCATTCTCATTCCTTTCAGACATTCACCCAGTAACAGTCAATCTCACCACCACCACCACCACCACTACAGTCGTTAATCTTCATATACACATACAGACGCTAGACCCCGCATCAAGTCATCCATGTTGACTTAGAACAAGAAGCGTCAGCTCACCCATGAACGGCATGTTTATCCAGGCTAAACACGAGCTAGCAGACATTGGTTGGCCAGGTTGTAACAATACGTAAAATATGTTACCAATTATTTAAATTGGTCATAAGGAAAACTATAGGTTAGGTTTTCTTTGCATACTAATCTAAGTGACATATGGCAAATAGCCAACTCCTTCTCTCCTGATTCATTCCATCCATCAGTATCAACGAGCACGCCATGCTGATATTTTATATCTGAAATTTAAAGTCTAAGTCCCAATAGACACCGACCCATCTTGTCTGGGTTAGAACCCATTGACCAGCTTGTATGGAGAATATCATTCTACTGGACAAGCAGATATCGAGAGACCCTGAAGCATAAGTCGCGGCAAAAAAGAACATATTCCAGTTCATCACCCAAACGCCATCTTAAACATGCATTTAATTCCATCGCTATAACAAACGCCACAACCCATCCACATGTGCAATGTACAGCCGCACTACTTGCGCTGCGCTCCAAAATTCGTTCGCTTCTTGCTCGTCGATGTATCGTTCTCGCTATCCTCGGCCTCGACCGTCTTCTTCTTTGATTTGCTCGCGTTCTTAATCGCAGTCGTAGATGTCGGCGTCGGGTGATTCGATGGCCCCTCTCGGAACGCCGCGGATGATGGAGTCGCGCCAGCTGGTGTTGAGCCTCCTGATCCAGGAGTTATACCCTCCTGCAGAAATCCGCGGTTAGCATTTCCTTCCACGGCGCTTTGCCAGCATCGCCTGTGCGCCTTACCAGATTGTTCGGTCGGTATGAGATTGACGATCGTGAAAAGACTCTGTTTTGCTCCACTGGCCCGACCTTTCGTCGCTGTGCTGCCGCGCCGCTCATGCCTTTCATGTAGTTGTCAAAGCCCGTGATGATGTTCCCGTTCGGTGTACTGTCGAGGTAGGCCGTCTCCTTCTGCGCGATTCCGTCTTCAACTTGCGTCTATTGACAAGTCAGCCGCGATCCAGAGCAATACAAAACCGCATAGAGAGGCTCACCAGGCGTCTTTCCAGCATCCTGCGCTTTTCAACCAGGTCCCTGACACGGGCTTGCGCCTTCTTGTACTCGGACATCGTCACTTGCCCAGTCGCACCTCCAGCGCCGTTGGGCTGTTTTCTTTCAGCCATGCAGTTTGTTCCACGATTATTGTCGGTATTTCGAAGAGCGAGAGTCGTTAACGGGAAATGTGTTGTACTTCAAGGTTACGTTTAATCAACAAGAATCCGAGTTAGGCCACACTCAGTTAATGAGTGGGGCGCGTCAAAGAAGCGCGGCTAACCGCGTTACGCGCTGCTGGATAACCACATGCCATCAACCAAAGTTCACGGATATAAAGTTTGTCAAAGTCAACAAAAGAATTATTCTGCGTATCGCAGATGGGTAGAATTCACCCGCTGGGGATTAAACCCGGATTTCAAGCGTGACAAGCTTGCCTACTGACCACTATGCTGTGGAAGATGGCCTCTGGAACACGAGGAGTGTGCGTCCAGTCGCATCAGCTCCATCCCAATGGAAGTTACTCCCGTTCGGAGGAGCGCTAAGTATGTCTGTGGATCTGGATATAATGGGCGTGTAAAAGTTCTAATAATCTCCTTGCTTTTATATCTTGTATAAATTATATAAACTATAGTAAACTCTTCTGATTTTATATAGTCTTATATAGTCTTATGTAATCTTATCCTAAGATCAGATCTAAGATCTTCAAATTACTATAAGTTTATGTTATTTTATATGGCCCTAGCCGGGTTATCATAGAAACTTCTGTGCGGAACTGTTTCTTCCTTTCCTCAATAGAGTTGTGGTGGCTGACATGGTTGGGTAACCTTATTGGATTTGAGCTATTGTTAACATTTCTGTGAATTTTAGGGACAGCTGGACCTCTTTTTCAAAGATGTTATCAGACTCAACATTAATCCTCTTTTCCTTTCTTCTACCATTTCGGTGTCCACAGCGTAAGGTTACCTCCCGATACTCTAGTTTGAGGTCTAGCCAGCGGCCAGTTCTTCTTCCAATCCAAGCTCGCCCCCCAGCGAACCTAAAATCCTCAGCGATCCGACCCAACATGCTTGTAAGTGTTATTTTGCTGCATTTACCCTTCAGTAGCTAACACCTCAGCAGAGTCACGTCCCTTGGTACCGGCGCCCTCTCGTGCCTGAGGCCGTCTTCCTCACCTACTACTAACACGAGGCGTTTGCGTCATAGTCGTAACAGCTCAGCTTCAACCACGTTCTGCAAGATCGAGAAGGTTGTATTATGGCTTCCTCAATACTTATTTCGCACTTTTATGTAGATGGAAACTGTTCTTGTGTTTGAAGATCAAAACTTGAAGCAGGAGCTCTGACTGTTTGGCGTCCTATCGAATGGAGGGAAACTGGCATCATAGACACTACTACCCCTGATCTTGAGCTTTCGTCTATGTGAGGCTTCCTGGGAAACAACGCTTAGGACTGTTAGTATTCAATCCCAAGCTTCATCACAATTTCATAGACTCGAGCGAACTCGTATCAGCGATCTGCCTACCGAATTGACTACCTAGACATGTCACATTCAAATCTTCAACCCCCTGAGACCAGTGCGTTTTCAGCGTTCATTCTGACTTGTAACATTCAGTCGACCTTTATGACCTGAGAAGGTGCTTTGGATAGAAGGAAGGTAGAGAGCATTCTTCCTCCACCACCACTTTCCTTTAACTGGCAGTCACTTCCAATAATGTACACAGATGTTCTTATTTCTTGCCCAATCCA
This sequence comes from Fusarium tricinctum, assembly GCA_020744515.1. Taxonomy (NCBI): domain Eukaryota; kingdom Fungi; phylum Ascomycota; class Sordariomycetes; order Hypocreales; family Nectriaceae; genus Fusarium; species Fusarium tricinctum. Next base: position 3,893,339 of record JAGPXF010000002.1, on the reverse strand, counting down.
ATCGATACAATGTGTTCTTGCCGTCTCGAGAGCTCCATCCCAATGGAAGTTGCTCTAGAATGGAAGTTGCTCCCGTTCGAGGAGAGCTGGGTATGTCAAGATGTCCGCGGATCTGAATATCGTCTTTTCTTTTCTTCTTCTTCAAATCCAGGCTCTTCCCCCAGCGTACCTAAAATCCTCAGCGATCCGACCCAATATGCTTGTAAGTGTTATCTTGCTGCATTTCCCCTTCAGTAGCTAACCCCTCGGCAGAGTCACACCCCCTGGTACCGGCATCCTCTTGTGCCCGGAGCCGTCTTTATGACTTGCTCCTCTTTGCTACTCTGGTTGAGGATCTTCCCTCAAGCCCCCGGTATTGTTTACCGGTGGGTGACCTCACATACCCCCCGTCAGCTGATGGGGAGGGGAATCTTGATCCTCGAGGGTATGCGTAAGAGTATCGAGCCTGTTAAAGAGTGAGCTCACAGCGGGCACGGGTGCCGGTGTGATCCCCCGACAAGCCCAAATGGACTTCGGTCCAGCCCGGGCAACCCCCCTGCCGTATTATTTTGGGTCCTCTGGACCTGTGAGCATTCTGTTGTCCGACTTCCAGTTCGAGTTCGATGATTTCTGCTCTCGCCATCAGACCGCACTACTGCCCATCAATCCTATGCACCTAATCGGCCCTGGATCCCTTGCCAGAAGTCCCGATATTCAAACCTGCTTGGATCATCAGTCATTCCTGACGGAGGGAGCCCTCAACCCCCTGCCGTATTAGCTGCGGTACTCTAGGCTGATCAACATTTTGCTGCCCGACATCCGGATTGATTTCGATGGCTTCCGCGTTACTGCCTATCAGTCCTATGCCATCAATCGGCCCCAGATCATTGTCAGAAGTCCTTCAGACATTCAATCATGCTTGGGTCACCTGATGGAGGGAGCCCTCAACCCCCCTGCCGTATTAGCTGCGGTATTCTATGCTGATCAAAATTCTGCTGCCCGACATCCGGATCGATACTGATGGTTTCTGCTATTCCGTGCATATCAGGTTGGAGATCCTTTCTCTGAGTCCGAGATTAACCTTGGAAAGCTGTTTCAAGTACGGCTCAGTGAATGCTCTCAATACTCTCTTGATTGGCATCTCTCATCCGCATATCCCAAATTATCACCTTCTCGAAAGATTCGACCAGCCGTTTTTGGTACTTAGCCATTCCATCTATTTCTCGGCAGATATCAAGCTTCTCAACACTCTTCGCTAGAACTCTCCAGCGTCGTCAAGACAATTCGCAAAGCCTCTGGGACACTACAAAGACTGAAAATTGGGTTCTTTCGCGCGGCTTCACGCGGCAATGGCAAGCTTGTCAGCGCCATGACTGGTCAACCAGAGAGGATCAACAAGTCACAACCCTATCATCACACGAAAGGGTCTTCCTGAGTTGCAGTGTCCAATACTCCCTATTCCACCTGTGGGCTCAAATCTGCTGCAACTGGCACAACAATATAAATTCCAGTCACTCACCATCTTGTAGCCAGACTCCTCGCAAAACACTACGGCCTCTGAGAGTTATACTCACAACATCGTTCTGAGAGCCATCAACCTCACTGAGTCTGTCAGCTTCGCTGTCTGGACCTAATGCGTCGCCGTTGCTCCCTGTCAAATCTGCTCGTCTCTTGTCATCTTCGGATACTCATTTGCTACCTTAGGGCCTATGTACCCCTATGAGCGAACCGAATGCCCAGAATTCGCAAAACATATTCAACTTAGCCTACAGCTATTACGGAATACCATACATATTCTGATTGTCTTACAGCCAGTATTCCCTCTGGGCACTGGAGTCCAGCGGTTTTCCTCCGCCCCATGTCATTCAGCCAGCAAATCTTCTTTCGTTATAACCTTCCTTTCTTCTTCTTTGGAGTTTACAGATACCCTGGCCGTCCTCAGATGTCTCGTTGCCTTCCGGATTCGGGTTGCTAATTACTCCAAAAGAGAGGCTACCATGAACACTCCAACAGATACCGAGCTGATCTGTCGTAACGACTCACTATTCCCGAAATATTCTACACCCAAGAGTCCTGGTGTACAGGATTCTCTAGCTGCTCTTGGATAACAACATCGTCCCAAACCTGATTGGTTACATGCCCCGGAGTCAAGACCTTTCACCACGATATCATGCCGGCTGTGTGACGGCACCTAGAGTCCTTACCAGAGGCCATATCTTATCATAATTCCGTCTTTTCCTGGTCGGCTCAAGACGTACGTCATTATCATGGAGCTCCCGACTGTTGGCGCTATCAACGTACCCGCCTTGGTTATGTTTGTTGACAATTGGCTTTTCTCTTTGTCTAAATACACAGTCCTGCGATTGAGGTCAGCTTTGTTGATCCAATTGTGAAGCCGTCGGGTCGACTTGCGGATCAGTAGGAGGTCTTAGCAGGTTGCTTGTCGCGATCTTCTTCTCGTCTGGGGTGGGTTAATTGAAGCGTGGAGAGGGACTCGTGGCCCCAGCATGAGGGCCTTTTACGCCTTTTAGAAATAGGGTTGCGGTGGCTAATATGGTTGGGTAAACTATTGGATTTGCGCTATTGTTGCCTTTGGGTCTGTATAGGGACCTCTATTGTCGATATTTCTGTGGGTTTTATTGAGACAGCTGGATCTCTTTTTTAAAGGGTGCTACCAGACTCAACTGTAATAATTAATCAATACCTATATTCCATTGTCTTCCGTGACACAGCGTTTGTTAGAGGTAATTGATTTGCGTCAGAAGACACCGGTTTGGAGGATATGACATGTACTGCGGATCGGAAAATGGGAAAGATGAAAAGGGCATTCCCTTGGCACAAGTTGGGCACGGAAGCCCTCAAAAAAAGCTCCAAGTCAGATTTTTATCTATTTCTTTTTGAATGCACCTCGAGAATACTCGTCAACTCATATCAGTCTACTGGTTTTGGCCTCAGTCAGGTATTTCTAGTTTGCTTCACTCGCGGCCCCCATGAACAAGACTCTTGCTCTCAGCAGATAGGCGGTTCGCCCAAGACCCCTAATAAACACGTATGGATTTGACAGTATTGTAGGTTTCAAAAGTGTGCAGTATCGCCTACTGCATTGTGGTAGATAGTGAATAACCCGATGCTATCATAAGGGCTGAATCAGGGCCCGGAGGATTCGCGATGGGTGAGATGAGTGCTGTTCTTGAATCAAAATGCGGTTTTATATCTGGGCACAAACTATGACAGAATAATCGCGTGGTTTGATCTGATCTTCTATCTGATGCTCCTCTAGGTTTCAAGGGCTAAATTTATCCAGCTTCTAAGAACAAACGTTCGGTTTCTCTTCTATTTGTATCCTGTTTCCCTCCTTGCCCAATCTCCCCCCTTCACAAAGTCATTATCGCACCAAGATCCCGAAGCCCTATGATTAGAGCCATCTTCCTCTTGTTTGCAAGAGAACGTTCATTCGAGATGTCTGCCCTCTACTTCTCAGGGTCATTATTGGAGCCTGTATGTAATTGTTTGCAGCCGAGTGTTGCGGCTGAAAGCTTCGCTTCAGACCTCGACCCCGTCGTAGACATTCCTTGGCTATTGTGATTTACTCCGCATTCTTATGCCCTCGTTCATTACGAGCATGCCAAGCTGTTAGCAAGCCACTGGCCAGATACGAGACTGGGAGGATAACTGGCAGTTGATCCATCCAGATGAAGCCATGAAGCACCCCGAGGGGCAGCTCCTGTTCCCTCAACATCGTCTTCAACTCTCCAATTCCGAGGATTAATCTGGCCGTGATGCCCAGGAACTGGTTGAAACATTGTCTGTGTGACAAGTAATACCAGACACTGGCTGCATACCCAAAGTGCTCTGGAGCAGGAGGTATTCGCACGTATTCAAACCTCCCCCAAAACCTTACAGGCCCTTCGCAAAAAAAGTTGATGCAAGTAAGGCCAATCATAGTAACACGAAACACACCCATGGCTTAAACGCTTAAACCAGGTGGTGTTTCTTTGATGGTGTTTCTTTAGTGGTGGTTGTAAGGTAATATTTCTTGCGTGGGTGTTTATTCCCTTGCTCTGTATAAGGGTGAAGTAATGAAGGGCACAGAACAGCGAAATAAATAGTGGAGAGTGTATACCGTAAGTTTTTTGAGTACAGGTTTGTATCGGTTTCTGTGGTTTGATATTGGGAAGCCAGATGTTTTAGTCTTCTGCTCCAACAACGAAGGATCAGGGCCATGAAGTTTCTATTAATACTTCGACAAATTAGGTTCGTCTTCGGTCGGATTACTACGTAGGTTTATTTCACCGAAAATGAAAGAGTTGATTGGAAAGACATTGTGCATAATGCCAAAAGTGTAAACAACATAGAGTTGTTTAAACGTGTCACCTTGATCGATCTTATCAAGATCAGACGAGGAGGATATGGTGATGGAACACTTGCCTTTTGATACAATAAGACGATGCGATTTCTAGGACTCTGAATCTCACCCTGCGCTCTTTAAGTAGAGAGGCCTAGAGTGTGAGAAAGTGTAAGTATTGGGTTTACATGCGTTCTTATGGGAAACGTCATATGAACAACAAAGAACCTCGTTCTTCAGCTTCAATATATATCTAGATGTCTGCCGCCTCATAAAAGAGGTCACAGAAGAGCTGAATCCCAGACAATAAAGGTGTCTACCTGCCGTCTAAGTTACAATGGCATATCACAACTTAAGGTTATAGAAACCCGACTTCTGAAGACGTGATCATATCAGATTAACAAACATGTCACTAATTCATATAGAGATAGGATTGAGCTTCCCGCTATGGAAAATGCTGAAGTTGATGTTGTCCAAGAATACGTTCAGCAAATCGGCTGTCGAGAATATCCCTTCTAATTCAGCCAAGTACACCACCACCACTGTTCAAAGCCCTCGAAAGACTTGAGTCCTAGATCAAGAGCGTGAAGACTACTGAGACGACTGTTTTCACTGAGTATCCTCCTAAAGTTACCAACACTATTTTCTCCACTACTTCTCCTGTGGTGACCAAGTGGAATAACCATACCACAGTTAGTACTCTGACACCATCTACATCCCACACTTCCTTCGCACTCAGAGCCATGCAGAATCCCTATGAAAGCTGCGCGGCATGCCAGAACAACCCCAAGTGCTTCTGCAGTATCTTCCCGATTGACGCCCAACGATTGCTATAACTTTGTGTCTACCAATTCTGAGAATGTTTGCCCTAACGGCTAGATGAACTGGGCTCGTATGCCACTGCTTCCTATAAACGGGTTGCGGGGATCTGGAGTGATGGCCCTTGTGTAATGTCCAATGGCGGCGATTCATAGTTATAAAATCATCTTAGCTATGGTAGATCAGGTTAAAGTTATATACTATAAACTCTTGCTTTCTTCCCTTGGTCTGAGATCTATAATGCTAGAAGGCTTCTAAAACTTTATGGATAATATCATCCCAAGAACCTGATGAGTACTCCGTATTGGCCAAGTTGTTATAAATTCTTACATATGACTTGTATGAACCTGTGGAAAGATCAGGATGGTGAGTAAGCACTGTAGCGAGTTCGATACCATGCGAAGCATTCTTGCAGAACATGAGAGCCAAGACTGTCGAGAAGGAGACGAACTACCGCTACAATCAATATGTCGTTTAGTAGGCTCACGAGAAATTCTTTTCGAATATATCTCTCTTTATTACAGCAACTTATACCTACAAAACTTTTATGCAATCTCCAAGTTCCCAACGCTACAAAAGACCAAAGTATGCGATTATAATATAGTCGTGATAGTGACACCAGAAAGGACTTTGAGATATTGTTAGCTTCGGTTTCCCAAGAGCAAAATGATCGACAACATTCTCATCCTTCGTCTTTATCGTACAAGCGCCGCAAGAAGCGAGCTCTGGTTCTTCTTTCACAAAAGCGCGTCAGTGCCTATGCCTTCTCGGCGCACCCATGTCAAACTAACCTCGGATACTTCATTCCATGGCCACCTCTACCTCGGGCTTGGTCGGGGGGGCACGAGATTCATCTTCAGAAACATCAGCTGACTTTTCCCGAATCCTTGAGCGCGAAGAAGCTGAAGAACTGTTTCGTCGCCGGCCGGCCGGCGATTCTTTCCTCCTTGGAGACCGCTGACCACCTCGTCGAGGACTTGGCCGCCTCTTGTTCCTGCAGTCCGGTGATGCACTGGCAGAGCGACTGCGACTATGACTGCGGCTACGGCTGTAACTGCGGCTTCGACTGCGGCTGCGGGAATCTGCAGTTCGTCTAGATCGTGATGATGAGATACTTCTTGTAGACCGCCTGCGACGGGAGACCGAGCGACTCCTTGATGAAGAGTAGCGTCTACGCTTTGCTGCTGGAGATTTCCGATCGGAAGATGCTGAGCGGGATGGACGAGTCGGGCGGTCTCGTTCACCACGTCTGTTTGCGCGACCTCGATATGAATCCCCTCGGGGTGAGCGCGCCCTCTTCCGTCCATCTCCTTGTGCTCCTGGAGATGCAGCTCGTCGTCGCCGGTTCGCCTGATCGCTGCCGCGTGATCCGCTACGGCTGCGCGAACTCGATCGAGATGAGGCCGATGCTGAACGTGACCGGGCAGGCGACTTTCGTCGAGCATGATCAGCACGACCTCCTCCACGTCTGCCTCGAGGGACGTAACTATCCCGCCCAAATGAGTCCCTGGAGTCGCGGGCGCGAGGGCCTGGCGATCGTGATCTACGACCTCCTCTCCTGAAACCCCCTCTTCCTCGGCTGTCGAAATCGCGGTCACCGCGGCGTCCTTGCCAAGTATCTCCACGAGTAGCTCCTCGGTCTCGGCGGTCGCGGTCCTTCATGTCGGCGACTTCGCGGTCGCGGCGTTCCCAGTCGCCCCGTCTCTGTTTCGCATTCTCTGCAGCACGGTCGGCTTCAATCTGGGGAAAATAATGTTAAAATATGAAGCGGAAGGGGATAGTAGGATAGCGTACCTTCTCTTGTATGAGCTCTAATTTCTTAGCCTCAAGTAGCTCCTTGGGAACCCCCTGAGGGCTGCTTTGGGCACTCAGCAATAGCTTCCATAGATCTTTGCAGAATTTGGCCGTGTCCTTGTCGAGAAAACCGGTGAGTTGGATCTGAAGCGACTTGATGTCCGGCTATCATGGATGGATTAGTACTATGTAGACTGAATGCGAAAGTGTGAACGTACGTATCGCGGTCCCTCAATCAGATTGAATACGAGCTCAATCACCACATCGTCCTCGTTCCCCAGAATATCAGAGATCTTGCTTGCGATCCATCTGCAAGGTGGGATCAGCATATGGCTTCACGGGTTTCGGATTTGGGAAACTCACTTCTTCATGACCTGTAGATTCACCTTTTGCATGTCAACCTTTTGACTAAACTCGGGAGGGAACTTGGTCGACTTCAAGAGTCGCGCATCTACCCCGGTAGCCATGGTGGTAGCTTCGCAATGGCGATTTGGTATCGTGGATTTGGGAGACGCGTTGTTGAGAAAAAGTTGCTAAGGAAGAAAAGTGACGTCGCCAGCACAAGCTGTTTGAGCCCCATGCAAAGTGCCAGAGAGTGACCGTGCACGGACCATATTCTACTCCCAGGCCTGTCTCACTGTCACACGCCATTAAACTCCCCGGATCATCTCCCGCTTTAGGGGGTGTTTGCGCTGGAAAGTTCTAAAAGGCTTTCTTCAAACAGCGGGTTCTAAGGCACGTCAGCCATCGCAGCCTGGGACAAACATAATATCTTCTCATCCATTGATATTGGAAATTTACTCCTGTTTGGCAGAACAAGGAATTCTTTTTCTCAGCTAACTACTAACTGTCATTAACAATCACCACGTTCACAAATGGAGAACTTACACGCACCGACTGTACCCTCCGGGGAGACCACTGCCTCTATCACGAATGGCGATGCGGGGCATCTAAGCTTCGCAGAGTTGCAGCGAAAGAAGGACGATGTTGAAGCTGAACTCAAGGCCCTGGGAGGCGTACTTGACTCGGTATTTAAGCACTTCAGAGGAAATAAACATACATTGTACTGATGTTATTGCAGCATGGAGTTGACATGAATACATCCCTCCTGACGAGCGATGGTTTCCCTCGTGCAGATATTGATGTTGCCCAAAGTACAATATCTTGATGCTCAGGTTCAAGGCTCATCGACTAATATTACAACAGTCCGAACTACAAGAGCGCGCATCGTTCGATTACGAAATGACTACTCTGCTCTCATGACACGTATTGAGAAGTTTCTTCATGAACATTTCGCCAGTCTTGACGATGATGATGCTGCACCAATTGCAGCTGCAAACGGCTCGCAGCCCGTTTTACCAGACTCCCTCGCTGCGCCCTTGGACCCTCCATTCGCCAAGGTCAACACTGTAGCCCCAGGAAGTCCAGCAGAAACGGCTGGCCTCAAAGCCGGAGATGAGATTCGAAACTTTGGCTATGTCAATCGAGCCAATCATGACAACCTCAGAAAGGTAGCTGAGTGCGTCCAGGGTAACGAGGGTGTAAGTTGTTCAAGCATCGTCCACGAAAGCATGCCAGCTAACAAGTAACCAGAACAATGTTTTCATTAAAGTATCACGGCCAGATGGCGTGGCTGAACGGCAAGAGTTGCGGTTAACTCTCACCCCGAGCAAAGACTGGGGTGGTCGAGGATTGTTGGGTTGCCATATTTTGCCTCTGTAAGGATGAGAAGCGATTTGGAGGGTTGAGGCAGCAATACCTAATCAAGATATTATCAGAATGATGTGTCTTTGATGGACGGGCAACGGGATATCCCAAAGGTTTCGAATAAAATCATTATCTCCTTGCAGACTATAAACCTACAAGGGAGTACCATGCTGAAGGTTCCAACTAGGTATACAAGCAGACCCGAATGATGAAAGTTTCAAGACAGATCATTTGTCCAGCACATACCACTTTACCAGGAGAATTATCTAGCTTGAAATGAAAGGGAAAGTGAGCATGTCAGTGTACTTTCATCAATGATACCGAGTTACAGTCCGAATGGGAGCCAACTCAAGAACATAGGACGTATGCCTCTGATTCACCGTGTTGTCAAGGCCTCCCTCAATTACTGCCATCTCATTTAGAGCTACCCAATGGTTCAACTAAGAGCTGCTACGTTGGTATGCAGCATCGATTGGTGCCAAGTCGAATTGAGCGATGACAAAGCACTTGGTTGTTTGCCTGGACAATCGAATGAGACATATGCACGATCTTGGGCATCATGACCTTGTAAAGCAACTATGACTTGCCTATCTACACAGGTATGTGGCTGTGATAGAGTGATTACTAAAGAAAAATCAATATAACCTTACTAATAACCAAAATGAAAGCTTCTATTAGGTGAATTATCCAATGAGGATTGTTACTTTATTGCAGGACAGTTGCTACCTAAAAGATACCTAGATTTTACCCTGGGCTTGCTGACTAAATCCATCTCGATGCAAACAAGAGGCAGCTCAGCCGATGCACGATATCGGGTGCCAACATCACCTCACAAAGAAAAAGAAAAAAATGACGAACCAAGCAAGGCAGAGAGGGACGCAGGCAGGCAGGCAGCCCAGCGCACAAGCCAACGGAGCAGGACCAGCGAACAGGAAGACACAGACAGCCAAATCAACTTTAGCGGTGCCCAATGACAAGAGCGGAATCTTCCAAAGCGGTGACGGCAATGGCAGGCCACCCTTGTGGATCACTGGCAGCTAGCTGGAGGCACTGAATGGCGGGTATCACGTGCAGCCTACCCACTTCGACGTAGGTAGGGGCGACTGAATTTTTCGCTTGAGGTCCTTCCCTGCCCAAAGTCCCCCGCTGCCTTCAAAACATCAGGTTGACCTCTCGAAAGTTTGTCTGTCAATCAATCTTGGGTATACCCACATCTCAGCAACGGTTTTTTTCAGGTATATAGGATCCCTTCCCTCGCCAACTCTTCATCTCGACGTCCATCCCACTCTATACCCCGTTCGATCGAGTCTCTTGCGCCGTTGCCGACCGCTCAACAAAAGCTAACTCACGCCTCTCAGCACCCCGCTTGTTTACATCCCATCCTCTGTACCTGTCGCTACAACACCACAGTCACAACCATCAATATGGCTGAGCAGCAGACCCCTACCTTCAAGCTTGTGCTTGTCGGTGACGGTGGTACCGGAAAGGTGTGTAGGATTCCATGACGCAATATACTCTTTCGCGAATTTTTATCGACGACCGCCGAGCTCTTCTCCGCCAAGTCGAATCTCGAGAGATATGGAGCGATTCCCATCAAAACGTCAGCACCGACTAACAATTTTGCCTCGCGATAGACCACCTTCGTCAAGCGTCATTTGACCGGAGAGTTCGAGAAGAAGTACATGGCCACCCTCGGTGTCGAGGTTCACCCTCTTGGCTTCACCACCGTAAGTCTTGCGACCCCACGTTGACCTATGCGGGGTACTAATCCATCACAGAACTTCGGTCAGATTCAGTTCGATGTCTGGGATACCGCCGGTCAGGAGAAGTTCGGTGGTCTCCGTGACGGTTACTACATCAACGGCCAGTGCGGTATCATCATGTTCGATGTTACCTCCCGCATTACCTACAAGAACGTCCCCAACTGGCACCGTGAGTCCAATCCCTGCCTATGATATCACCAAACACGCGATTAACGAGTCTCATAGGTGATCTCGTCCGAGTTTGCGAGAACATCCCCATTGTTCTCTGCGGTAACAAGGTCGATGTTAAGGAGCGCAAGGTCAAGGCCAAGACCATCACTTTCCACCGAAAGAAGAACCTCCAGTACTACGACATCTCTGCCAAGTCTAACTACAACTTCGAGAAGCCTTTCCTCTGGCTCGCCCGCAAGCTTGTCGGCAACCCTCAGCTTGTAAGACAATATCCTTCCAGTTCATCAAACTTCAAGTGCTAATCAATCCCGATAGGAGTTCGTTGCTGCTCCCGCTCTGGCTCCCCCCACTGCCCAGGTCGACGAGAAGCTCCTGGAAGAGTACCGCAAGGAGATGGACGAGGCCGCCGCCATGCCTCTGCCTGGTGAGCTTTCCGACGACGATCTGTAAATGACTCGTGCGGTCACGGAATACTTTTGTTGAGGAGGATGCTGCCAAGTGTCCAAGGAACGGTGCATGGGCAGTGTTTGAGGATGGCACATAGGCAGCCGGAACGACCATTTATGAGATACAGAACGAAAGTCCTGGAGTTTACAGTAGCGTGATTATGGGGCGGCACAAAAGACTGGCCGTCATGCCTCTTTCGGGGGCACATGGGACGGTGCCACTGCAGAGAGCAGTGTCTTATTTAGTTTAGCTAGACTTCCTCCACCAAAAACAACGAACAGGGCCAAGTTTGCGTGGCTTGGCTAAGACAAAGAACTTTTACACTTTGATGGAAGCTATGGTTTTATGCATGAAGTGATGTGAGTAGATGCAAGACAGGTTCGGTATGGATAACAGTTCTAAACTACTTGGAACTTAAGGGAGGTTAAAGAAGTAACATAGAGCCAATCACCACAATGCCGTTTGATGAGTGTTTGAATGTAACTGTGTCTACGGAGTAGCTGCAGTCTTGATTCTCGGAATGGTCATGTTGCAGCCACTGCATTTCTCAGCCGTTGTGTCACTCCAGCCTTCTTGGGTACATCGATGTGGTATACCAAGGTGACACGACTTGACAGGATATTCAATTATGACTTCTGATTTGACAATGGCTATTTTTCTTTTATGCGGATGCCGACCTCTCCGTAGCGTCCAAAGGGGAGTTGATAGCTCACCTGGCTAAGAAAAGAGAATAACTGGCGATAGAGGCATGGGATTCAATTAGATAGCTTTCATGAAAATTGTATGTACCGCATACTATATACGTGGTCTTATGGGCAGGACTTCAAAGTTCGGGTTTGTACAAGACTAAGCTCTGGTAATGGCAAACATGAGCACCCGGTTCTTGGATGTCGGAATGTATGAAAATCCCATGCATAGGAGGCAATGCTGAGTTAACAACGACGTAAAGTGACACATGTAAGTAGTATTAGCCCGCAGCCATGCATCTCAGCTCATACCCTGAGCAGATCAGGTTATATGAATATACAACCCCCTAATCCCTACCATATGTACGAGTGTCCCCTGCACAATTCACACTGGCGCGGAGGAATGGTTTACCAGCAGCGTTAAACTCAAAAGAAAGATAATGCAGGCTGGCCGTTAGCAGTAAAAGACATGTGAGAAATAAAATATCGTCCAACAGAGCGTGGAGTTGGAGTTGACAGCGATTACCTAGGTTTAGAGGCCATTTGAACAAGCAGTAAGCATTATTGCACTGCCAGAGTGATTTCGACAACATATACTCCGGGGTAGCATTTTTTTTTTTTTTGCATTTCTATAGAGCGTGTTGTTATCGAGTATATTCTAAGACACACCCGGCTGTTGTGTTTCTTGTTGATGCAGCAGTCCATATGTGAGACGCGTTTTGAGGACCCATCAAAACAACACATCTAAACAAAGATGGATCCATAACATTTACGTGCAGACGAATAGCGTGTTGTTTGATTGTTATCCAGAAATGGTGTCTTTGAAGATGTGTTTCATCGCTGTAGACATTGGAACACCGTCAATGAATGTGGGCGATATATCAAAACCTGCGATGATGAGAATTCCTTGCTGCTGGAAGAATGAACCAATATCAGGCTTGGCGGTGTATTTATTTACCTAGGAAAGTACCTATTTAAATAGGATGTGGATGGATGGCGGGCATGACACCCCTGCGTGCTGGCGCATGCAGCCACTTAATGAAACAGGGGTGTCAATTGACCACAGGATGGTCCCCAGGATCGCCAATACCGTTGGTTAATTGAACTGACTAAAGTTACGTGGGGCGAGGCGCTGGTAAGTGAGAAACAAGGGAATGGGAATGGAGCAAGATTGAACCGCCTACGGATATGCGGTGTTTGTTCTGAAATGGTGACCAGACCATATTGAGTGACACAATAATGAAGAGATAGCTCAAAGTTAGTATGGACGTGTCGAAAGCAGCCGCATGCACATAGGCTTATGCAATTGTATGACTAGTCTCATGTAGATTAGGGGAGCAAGAGCAAGAGCAAGAGCAGGAAACAAAACTGGATAAAACACTCAAACCTTTCCCCTGTGACGGCATGTACTAAGTGCTTTTTCAACGGATAAAAATAAAGTTATGTCTAGCTTTTTACGCGTTGTGATTGTCCTATAGCGTGTCGTTTTCTGCCGTTGCGGGGTGTTACATAGAAAGATAAAGAAGAGGAAGAAAAAAAACACTACCAACCATTTCATATACGTATGGGGATAGGCCATCTTCTTCGTATGGCCGATAAGGTTGAGGGAGGAGTAAGTATCTTGAACAAGACATTTTTATATGAAAGCTTAAAATGAACAAGTCACGGTGAGACACGCGCTGGGCTATACCGCGTTTTTAGAGTACATGGACGAAAAGTAAAACCCGGGCTACGGTGTACGGAGTAGCAATCTAGAATAAAAAAAAAGACAAGGCAGGAAAGCTAATCTCCAAAGGACGTAATACCAGATCTGAAAGTGTCGGTAGGGGAGGTTGGTATTTTGTTATTCCATGTAAAGTGCCCGCCAGTGCTAGCAAAGTGCCACACGAACTGGATGGATACGTAAATACAAAATGGACAGGGGGGCGCGTTTACAAGGTTTACGCGGAGGTGCAAGCGCCCAAGCCCAAAGACAAATGGGGGACCCAGGAGGGGAAGTGCTGCGCAAGGGCCTTGGAAGGGAACTGGACTTAACTTTAGTGAAGGGACGATAGGCCTGGTCGCCTCGTTTTTAGAAGCACGCCCGCCCTAACTAGTAACTACACGTCGCTCCTCTACAACCCTCCATCCCAACTACGAGAACCTCGTTTTTTCCTCTCTCTCATTCAACCTTCTCCATCTTCTTCTTATCTCGGAAACAACTGAAACCATCCAACTCGTCTCATCTTTATTGTGTATGCACTCTCTTCCTGCTGACAATATCGTACCTCTTCTTTCCGCGACTCGCCAACCACGACATAAATCGCCTCCTCTTTGGTTCTTCGTACAGTGATGCGTCTGCACCTTCAATAAGGCCACCTCCACCATCATCCTCCTTCCTCCCGCAATCATGGCCGCTCCCACGAACTTCTCCTTCGAAGCCGCTACTCCCGACAAACACGCTACCTCGGCGCCCAGTCACCATGACCTCGCCGTCACGCCCCAGAGCCTCCCTCCTCTGGCCGATGTTGATGCCCATGGCAATGCATCCATGTCTGCACCCGATTCAGAGAAGCATCCCAAGGGGAAGAGAAAACGCACTGCGTATGTTGGAATCTGCAGAACGCCTGTTCAGGCTGTACCAAAACTGTAGGGGACTGAGCTAATTTTGCATCAATTGCGTCGTGCAGTGCCAAAGACAAGATGGTTCTCGAAGAGGCGTACAGTAGCAACCCAAAACCCGATAAGCAGGCGCGCCTGGATATTGTCCAGCGCGTGTCTTTAAATGAGAAAGAAGTTCAGGTATGGATAAACATTGTGTTTCTTGTTGGATTATGGATTTCAGTACACTCGACCCGCTACGCGTTTCTCAACAGGCTTGGGAACATTAAATTGACATCATCTCTTATCAGATCTGGTTTCAGAACCGAAGGCAAAATGATCGAAGAAAATCACGTCCTCTGTCACAACAAGAATATGCTGCTCTTCAATTTGGAAACATGCACGTTATTACTTCCGACCCCATCGCCAACACCACCACGCCTAGCAAGCCTGAAAAGGCATTCCCAGTAACCGATCCTAACGTATCTCGCTTTGCGGACCACATCTCTGCGCCTCCTCGACGTTTCGATCAGACTCCCTCCATGCCACGCTCCCACTCGGACCATGTGAACAGCACTCCAGTTTCCATGAACCATGACCGCAGTTATCGCTTCTATCCCGATGTCACTCCTAACCGCATTGATCCTTCTCTCTCACATGAAGCTCATGGTCATTCCCACTCCCATTCATTGTCAGGCTCTATGTCAAGTAATGTAGGCTATCTGGCCAACCGTTGGAACCCTGGTGCCGGGTCCTTTTCCACGCCTCCCGCTATGTCTCGTAGCGGTGACGATTCTTTCCGGTACGACAATTGCCCAACTATCCTATGATCATGACTGACCGAAGCAGATATGACCATTTCCCTCCATCCTCGTGCACCTCTGAACGTTCCTCCTTCACCCACAGCCAGTCCAAGGTCCGCCTATCGATGTCCTTGGATGGAAAGGCAGAGCTAGTCTCCAACCAAGGCTCTCCTTCACGAGAGATGCCTCCTCGGCCATCTTCCACAACGCCAAGCTTGCCCCAGGTGCGGCAACGTAACCTACAGCGTAGCCAGAGTACTATTCCTGCGGTCACTCTCCCGCCTATCACGGCACTTACCAACACCTTGCCTCCTAGGCTCATGCGAGGTCGGTCTCGCGACGTGCATGCCTGGGAATCCTGTGCGGACGCTGAGAATCGTGATGAGCTGACAGCGCAGGCCGAGAACGAGTCGAACGGATCGGCGATTGCAGCTATCAACCTTCTCCGATCTTCGAGTGGGGTTCAACCACCAAGCACTGCCAAGCGAAATGCCTCCATGATGAAGCCCCAGCGCCCTCAACAGGCCAAGAAGGCCAGGATAGATCCTAGTGGGTCAAGTATCTCGCGGCTGGAGACGGAGCTGGACGATACCGACAAGGCTGACAGGGAGTATGGAAAGGTTAAGGTTTCGATGCTGGTATCTCCAACAGGCGGTGATTCGGATAAGGAGAATCTCACTCCGGACGAGGATGCTAGTTCACCAGATCCTTATCATCGTCGACCTCTGCCGCCTCCCTCGAAGCCCATTTCCGAGAATCCCCGACGTGTCGGTCGAGTTCTGCAAGAGCAGAAAAGTCCAAATCTATTCGCAAACCGCGCAAACACAGCACCTTCGCGACCCCGCTCCATCATTAAGGAAGGATTGGAGATTTTTGAGGACAGAATGAAATCAGCTATGCCCTCGCGAGAGAATGAAGTCGAGAAGTTCATGCGAGGCTCGGTTAGTCCCAGCAAAAAGCCTGACATGGATTGCGTGGCAGGCCTTCTTTCTCTCAGCCAGGGAGCTTGGAGGTAACACGAAGAGGAGAAAAAGCAGGCGGCAATTACAGTTATTGGGATATAATAAAGGGGAGATGTCAGGATGGCATTTATTCGGTCTGCAAAGCTTGTTTTGTTTTCTCTCCAGAAACGGACCAGAGAGACAGGTACATATATTGCGTGACTAGCTTTGAGCCTGGTCCCCGATGTATACAGGTGTAGGATGTTTATGGTTCAACTGTTTTGGGTTTGGCTTTGGGTTAGGGCGCCTGGGAACTGGTGCTGTGAATATCTTTACATTCAACCGAACCGATATTGCTTAGCTCAATCAGTGAAGCTAGTAACTTGGCTTCTTGAATGAATACAAAACAGACGATAAGAGATTGTCTCGCAGACATCAATCAGTAAAGACTTAGTTCATCAAGGCAATAAGAATGTACAGGAATGCTCCCAATACTGGTTTATGTCTCTGTCAACCGTCAACATGAGATCGTAGGACATCCATAGTTGGTATTAAAACTATAATCTAATATCTTATTAAATAATATCTCAAACTGTATATCTTTATATAAGATTATATTTCTTTATGTAAAAGTCCTTCTTTTTGTATAAAGTTACATGAAGTATCTTTTTTTATCCAAGATTACATAAAAATGGTCTTATTTAAAGTTATATAAAGTTACATGGAATCATATATAATCACATCTTTTTATATAGAATCATAATAATTTCGACAGTAAACTAGGGGCGTTATTATTTCTTATATCCCTTACTAACCATGTAATCACGCGTTGTGGACATTGCTTATATCGAGAGACCATAATATTGCTCTACATCTAGATATCTAAGTAGCTGTTGCCATTGCTTATTGAACCACCTCTTGACAAATCTTCATTGAGATCTTTGAATCTATCCACTTGTTGCCCGGCTTAACAAAAAGACAGACGAATAACATAATCAAGCGCCGCCAACACCTTGCCTAAATCCAATTCTTTTTTTCTTAATAGTATAGATCGAATGCCATTCCGCCTCACATTCCAAGGAGACTCATCTGTCGACGAATGGGACTTGCACTCACGCTACCCTCTTCACTCGCGTAGCATGCACTGTCGGTGTCGATATCCCAGCCGATGTCATCGTCCTCGCCGTTCTCTCCAGCCTCGGCATCGAAGGGCTTCTGCGCTGATGCGCGCACGTTCCAGCGGAGAGTGCGGCTGACACTGTCGAACCACTCTGTGTCGGTGCGTGTCACAGTAGGGAAGGGGTACTGAGATGCTGTGATGGTAACGTGGTCACCCTGTCGGAGCTCGAGACGGCCCTTGCCATCGAATGCGCAGTAGGCGGTGGCTCGTGAGTTGCGAGGGACGACAACTCGGAGGGCCATGGTGTCGGAGAGAACCATGGGGCGGAATGAGAGAGTGTGGGGGCAGATGGGAGTGAGAAGGATGGCGGGGATGTCAGGGTGGACGAGAGCACCGCCAGCTGATAGTGAGTATGCTGTAGAGCCAGTTGGGGTGGAGAAGATGCATCCGTCGGCTTGGACAACAGTGAGCAGCTCATCGTCGCCATAAAGCTCAAGGTTGGAGACATAAGGTGACGGGCCGCGATCGATGACGAGCTCATTGAGAACCTCGAATTGCTCAGGTTCTTCGATCTTGGGTGCGTCGACAGCGGCGAGGCCACGGTTGGCGCGATGGACGGTGCATGTGAAGCGCATGCGAAGGTTGATCTTCATGCCGTCATCGCCCATGATCCTGTTGAGGTGCTCCTTGTACTTCTCAAACTCAAAGGTGGTCATGAAGCCGAGGCTGCCGAGACTGAATGAGAGCACAGGAGGCACGATGCGCTGGAAGAGCCACGAGGTGAACAGGACCGTGCCGTCGCCGCCGAGGGTCAAAACCAGATCAAACTTCTCGGGTTGGCTCCAGCATAGATCGGGGGTCCAGTACTTGAGCATGTGCTGGTAACGGGGGTTCTCGGCGAGCAGGCCAGAGGCATCGAAGCGTCGCGAACCACGTAGCTTAGCATCGACATAGACGTTGACGCCAAGGTCGGAGCCGTAGCGTGGGGTGCGCAGCAGCCAGCCGGCAAGTTCACGGGTGAGGTAGACAAGCTGGTTGTCGCGGGCCTTTGTGACAATCATGATGTTGCGAACAGCACGCTTGATAGGGCGGCGCTGAAGCTGCTTGGAGACTTCTCGAACACCAGTTGCGGTCGCAACGAGGCGCGAGTGCGACATGGAGACATCGTTCTTGATCTCCTCCAGGACTTTGCCAATGTCGACGGCATCGGCAAATCGTTGATGGTAGAAGCACGGTGACTGGAGAGTTGAGGCGAGGACGGTGGCTGCGACATCAGAGGCAGCTGTATCATGACTGTCGGTGGAAGTGTAAGTGCGGGCAGTAGTGGGCGTCTTGACAGCGGCTGTTGGGGGTAAACGGGACAAGGCGAGGTCATTGAGGGCATCGGTCAAGCTTTGCGAGGGAGCAGAGCTCTTGGATACTGATACACTTGAGGCCGATGGCAAGTGAGGCTCTTTGGCCTCCGCCTCGCGAACCGAAGGCATGTTGAGGGCAGATGCAAGTGACAGCGAGAGAGAGTCGGGTTTGTTGTGTCGAATGACCGAAGCCAAAGCCCTCGGGCCAGAATTAGACCGAAGAGCTGAAGGAGGAGAAGAATACTCTGAGTAGGATTGTCCGGGGATTGATAAGGGCAGTAGTGAAGAAGGAGAAGAGGACGTGGAAGCAGTTGTATCTTGTGAAGCAGATGACAAAGTCGGGGGTCCACAGTCGCCCTGGAGAGATTGAGGGTTTAAAGTGTCTTGGAGGTCGTCGAGTTGCGACAGACGACGATCGGTCAGGGACAAAGGAGAGGGAGATTGCACTTGGAAGGGACTCTGCTGCTGGACTTGAAGATGGGTAGTGCGAAGAGAGTCCGCATCGGAGGCCGAGTTCCTCTTATTTGTAAAGGATTGAGACTGAGACTGGGACTGGGGAGACAAGCAATAGCCGTTGTCTCGCTCTCGTTCTCGGGGGCTGCCAAGACTTGGGTGGAGAGCCGTGGGAGACACGGCGCAAAGTATGCCTGTCATATTTTGCGGAGGTTAAAGGATTCTCTGGGCTTTTTTTTTTTGGTGGAGGTTCCTCTAATGGATGGAGCGGATTTAGTGAACCTGTGACCTGTAGCTTCAGCCTTCAGAGGGGGGAGATGTGCCTAAAAGGTGGATTGGTCGCCCCTAAAAAGGATAAAATCCGCTGCTTTCAATGCAACGAGCACGCGATATCCGATATCTCTCGTTGTCCTGACTGCAAATCGTGTGCTTTTTTTTTTCACACACGAATGAATCCTGGACTTGGAATTCACACGACTTTTATGTCACTGATGATAGTGAACAACAAAAATCCTTTGATAGGGAATTAGTTGGTGGATGAGTCCGCGGAGACAAGCGGAGAAACAGCCTCGGAGTTGAAGTTCAAAAGCCGTGTCTTGTATCCGGTATCAGAAGATGTATCAAGTACCGCCTTTTAGATCGATGCCAGAACCCTCCAGGGGCTTGTGTCTTACAAGCAAAAAAGAGACACAGATGACGTCGCAGTGCGAGCTTTGGCTGTTACCTCGCTTCCCTGTGATAAGGTTACAAGGGTTTTCTCCTTTTAATATCCAGCGATATTAATAGGACTAATTGCTCCCCAATAACTCTCTCTTCTCGGCACAATGCAAATGCAATGCAGCTGGTACCCAATTAGGTACTAAACGATACCACCACCTGAAAAGGTCGATATATCGAAATTCGAGAAGAAAAGTGACGAGTGACAGGTTTAGTCTATTTGCGGGGGGGATGGCCACTCAGGGAGATGTGACCAGGGATTGTCGATAGCTTCTAAGACGCAAGAGCCGAGCCGAGCGAGAGGGACACGCCGCGATTGGTGGGTTGGGCTGTGATAAGACAAGTCTAGTCGCAGATGCACAAGATGAAGATGCACGTGGTGGACGAGAAGCTGGGATCAAGGGATCACTACTTATAAACCAAGAGGCTGGCTTAGAGCAAGGTCGTGAGGGTGAGGGTGAAGGCGAGGGTCTTGTTGGGTCGTGTAGGTTGAGGTTGAGGTCCAGGCGGAATTCGGAATCCGATTGAATGATTCACCGTTGAAGTAACAGTAAATCCACTGTAATAACAACGACTCGGAGTTTCGGGTAGATGATCCAAGAAGGTCAAAATAGGAAGCAATCGAAGAACAAGGATCCCTCTCTCTCTTTTTTTGGGCTGCAGATTGTAACACCACGCGGACCAGCAGGTAATGCAAGCCACAAAAGATGTGATGTAAGATGTTTCCAACGACCAGCGATTGAAAAAGAGATAGAGACAACCAACAGATTATTGCTTGAAGGAGCGCGCTAATCCAAGATTCTTAGCAACCAACAACTTCTTTCGTTTTTTTTTTCGTACTGAGTGAAGGAGATAATAAACGAAGCCGTAAGCGAGGGGCAACAACAACAAAAAAGAGGTGATAGAAGAAATAAAGTGGGCGATATTCTTTTGGCGACGACGAGACTCACAGAGTCTTTTGGAGCGAAAATATATACGCGTGATTACAATCAATGTAAAATAACAACAATAATAATAATAAAAAGAGAACCTCAAAGTGCTTAGGCTGGAAAGAGAGTATTGAGACCGGCTACCGAAAACCAAACTTTTCTTTGCTGGGCGAGCTGCAGGTGGCTTTTAATACTCTCTGGGCGTTTCCCTTTTTTTGCCCTCCCTCTCTCTCCCTCTATCTCCCTCTCCATCTTCATCTCTAGTCTCCAGTATCTCGAGTTACAGGATACCCGCCTCCCGTAACGTTTTAGTTCCAGGGTCCTCAAGTTTTGGGAACAAGGTCTCCCGCCCCTTGCTCGTAAAGACAAACGAACGCCCCCTGGTCCCCCCTTTGTCAGCCTGGATGGGCTATGGATACTTTTCTCCCTTGTGAAATTCTTTCTTTGCCTTAGTTTACGGAGTAGCAGCGGTTAAGACGGTGATTAGAAACGGTATGCTCCAGTTTGTATACCGGGGACCTAGCTTCGTGGTTATTAACGATGGCTACTATACTCCGTATATACTGTATAATACTAGGCTAGCAGGCTAGGAGGTTTGTTCTTGATGTGCTAGTGTGGACTTGGCAGGAGAGTAGTTTAGTATCATATGTGGTGTATGTTATAGGATATCAGAGGATCCTCTTCTATATGATAAACTGCAACTGATATTTCATGGATCTTCAGATGATCACTTGTTTGCCTCGAGTTTCCATCATATCATAGCTAAACTTGAGCAAATATCCGTACTCATATCATATTATTCTTTATCCGTACAACTCTCCCTGTTCTGCCCGTCAATAAGGATCCGTGCTTTGCTAGCAAGTGGATCTGACAGTTGTCAAGTGGATATTTGGCTTTTCAACGGTTCAGGGACGTTGCAGATTTCCCCAGTTTGTTAATTCCCATCGCCTCTTCCGTATTCCGTACTGCCCAATGCTTTCCTGTGGCTGCAGTGGCTTAATACTCCCTGGTTCGAACACCAGGCAAGTCATTGATTGCAATTATAGAAACCGATTCACGGATAGGAACTTCATCCATGTTTTTCATCCATCACGTATTTTCATCCCGAACAAAGCAAACTCTCGTAGATCTCGGACTCTGGGCTTCCACGGTTGTAACCTCAGCTGTGATCAACTTTTAGCGACTGTCACACCGAGTATCAGCTATCCAGGCGCCAAGCACTATAGCAGACCTTTTGCTAAGTATCAATCAACTTAACAAGGCGAATCTGACCAATGTGGCACTGGTATCGAGGGCGTGGCAATTCGTCTCAGGAACGCTTCTCCAAAACTTGAGTTGCCTCCCGCTTGGAAACTGAAAGTCTAGACCGGAACGATTTACGTGAATAGCAAGGTATTTGCTGACAGCTGTTGTATTGGATGGGTGGATTGGTACCTCAATGCAAACCCCATTGTTTACTTTACCCCTGTTGGAAAACATGGGAAAGGCAGCGAACCAACCAACCAGCCAGTCCTGATGCAATCGAGAAGTTATGCGATCTCAAAAATTCGTTGTAAATTTTAATGGTATCTAAAATCCTTTGCAAACCCAGCCTAACCTCCAAAAAACCGGCCTGAGACCGCCAGTACAGGTTCTGATGCCGTGGTGAAACACCACGAACCAGGACCTCGTCCACTGAGGAGCTGGTGTTTCGAGACCCTTATCCGATAGCAGACCGGATCAGAAACCTCCCGAGGCTGTACCCAGCTCTGCGCTTGGCGGTTTGAATGCTAGAACAAGAAACACTTTTTTGTTCGTCAAAGGGAGGAGGGTTTGGGTTTGACCCTCTTTCTCAGGACTTTCGAGGGCTAACTAACTAGGTCTCGTAATTTGGTGACACCTTCGACTCCACGGACTGACGCTGAATTTGGTCAGTTTGGTAAGTCTCCCCCGTAGCTGGGCGCGTAGGCGAGGATATTTTGTGATGCTCAATCCTGGCAGGTTAATACATGTCGGAGATAACGAGCGGGTTATCATGCACTTGGCGCTGGTGTATCATTTCCAGTACAGGTCTTCCGCCACTTTGGTTTCCATGGCTGAGCGGATGAACTGCCGCATGCTCTTGGACTCAATATCGTCACCGGACATTGCTGTGTCGAAGTCGGGCTGCTGATGCTCACAGCATATGCGCTGTCCAAGCTCGAGAACCTTGGCCCATTCACCGGGAGAGAAAGCTCCCTCACTCTCTGACAGGAGTAGATTGTCGGGGGAGGTGAAGGCAAGAACGTGAACAGACTTGGCATGGTCAATGTCTACGGCGGTTGGATCGACGATGATGTCCTTGCCCTCCTCTTCGGGGATGGCAAGGAGAGTCGCAGCGCCAATTGTCTTGAGAGGAATGGCGGCGGTGAGGAGTCCTAGGATGGCTGTGTGAAGAAGCGCGGGAATGATGGGGAGGTTCTGTGGCCAAACGTCAGTTCAACTTCAACCATGATACATACCGTCAGCTCGGACACGAAAACCTACCAATTGCGCTTGAACTAGCTTTGCATTGACATAGGCGTTCTCAGGTGTCTCAGCAACCTGAAGAGTGATCTGGATCACACACCGAGGATAGTCTCTCACAGGGATGAGTTGTCTAAGCGCCGCCTGCATGATGGACTCGAGCTGCCTCTCACGGGTTCCTGTTGCAGCATGTATGAGAAGCTGATATCTTGCGACAAAGCATGTCGGGGGGGTCTCACCTCCTACGCCAGCGGCAGGACGAACAATGACGTCCACCAGAGCCTCAAAGGCGTTCTCATCTCGCCGTTGGGCCTCGACGGGGCCGTTCACTGCGGCTATAACGGCATATCCGCCGTATGAGAATGTGGCAGAGCCGTCAGCCTTGGCGAGGTGCGATAGCTCTGCTGTAGGTTCAGCGGAGGGAGCCATTGTTGTTGGTGTTGATGTCTAAAGCTGGGAAATTTTCTGTGTCGTTTTGACTTGACACTTTAGCCCCGCGGCGTGCAAAGCGGTCGGTTGAGGTAACAGATGAGTTGAGCAGAAATTAGATAGTGAACAGATACCAGTATGCTCTCAGACTTTGAATAGAAGAAAGACGTTATTAAAGAAATTGATTATCCAAGAGAAAAGTTACACTTGCCAAGTCAGTTCGTTTACTGAAGGTTGCTTGTGGATTTCAAGATAGTGGGGCCAGTCTAGAAACTACCCGCAGAGGTACTGCCAATCATAGATCCATAACTAATGACATGCAGCCTCTCGATAGCTACAGTTGACTTTCCTCCTATCACAAACCTTTAACACAATATAAAAGCTCCTACATAAAAACATAAAATGGCTTCGCAAACATCCACTCAGCCCGATCCATCACAAGGTGCAGCATCATCTATACCAAGCCTCAAAGACCGACTTCCCAAGCTCGAACCTCGAAAGCGACGCTCAGGTCCCTCCAATCCGACTCCCATCCCCGAGACGCCCGCCTTGCCCGCGCCACCCGATACTGCCAACTGGACTTTCAAGACGCCGTCGCGGAGAATCTTGTCAAAGAAGGACCACGATATATTCCTATCCTCTACGACATGTCAACTTATCACAGCTTGGGTCTTTGGACTGGCAGAGTCTGTGGTCGACACTCCCAACTCTGCGGTCCGAGACGCCGACTTGAGCGGTCCCATTAAGACCATCCTACATATACTCGACGAGACGGAACAGCTGGTGACAAAGTCTCCTCCAAATGAACAGGGAGGTTCACGGTTCGGAAATAAGGCATTCCGAGGTCTTCTTGAACTGGCACAAAATAACAGTGCCGCATGGCATCGGGAGATCGGCGTGCAAAAGGACGATGCCATCGCTGAGCTTTCTACATACTTTTGCCAATCTTTTGGTAACGGGAGCAGGATCGACTATGGTTCTGGACACGAGCTGAACTTTATGATTTGGCTCCTTTGTCTCTACCAGCTGGGCCTGCTGAAACAATCCGACTTCAAGCCCCTCATCCTCCGGGTATTCGTGCGCTACCTAGAGGTGATGCGTGTTATCCAAATGACATATTATCTCGAACCTGCAGGATCTCATGGTGTCTGGGGACTTGACGACTACCAATTCCTCCCTTTCCTTTTCGGCGCCGCACAACTTTTGCATCACCCATACATCACCCCGCGGGCTATCCACCAGGACCTGACTCTGGAGGAGTTCGGCCACGACTACATGTATCTCGGTCAAGTCAGCTTCGTCAACAGCACAAAAACCGTCAAGGGCCTAAGATGGCACAGTCCGATGCTCGACGATATCTCGTCAGCGAGGTCCTGGACAAAGATCGACGGAGGCATGCGCCGCATGTTCGTCGCTGAAGTCCTAGGCAAGCTTCCTGTCATGCAGCATTTCCTGTTTGGGTCTTTGGTGCCAGCAGCCGATGGGATGAGCGAGGACACAGGTGCTGGAGATGTTGAAGATGCCGAGCACGATCCACATGAGGGCCATGACCATACCGGCAAGGCGCACGACGGTACTGGTTGGGGAGACTGCTGCGGTATCAAAGTTCCTAGCAGCATTGCTGCTGCTCAGGAGATGAAGAAGAGAGGCATGAGCCAAGGCCTGCGAAGAATCCCATTCGACTAATGTTCTTTGGGTCAATCAAAGCACAACACGGGCTGTTTGTGATGGCCCTTGATGACTACAACTTGTCAACTAAGTAGTTTGTACTACTTATGTTCGTAATGAATAATGATCAAAATGTCCCCATCGTCCTAGACATGATAGCTGGTGAATTAAATATATCATGTATGAGACGTAGTGATTATCATGAGGATAGTAGGGTTTTGTTGTTTATGTCTGCTTGAGAGACCTGTCCTGATACATGTTCGTGTGAAGATAGAGCCGTCATGTTTCCCTTCTTCGGAACCTTCACTCAATTGTTGCGCTATGGGTTTTGTATTCTTATCGATGACGAGGGCTCAAGCTCCGGTGTCATTCTCTCAACATTCATCCTCAGGTTTGCGGACTCGGTGACTTCCTATTAAGATACTGCCTCACAAGATCTTTATCGTTTTGTCGAGAGGGGATAGTGGCAAAAAGCTGGTTCTCTGGATAAGCCAGAAATGTTTTCCAAACTTATTACGGTAGGTCACAACAAAAGTGAAGTGATGTTCTTTCCGGCGGGTCATCCAAGGCAGAGAGGAGTCTGGGAACCGATCGAAGATACACGTAGCAGCCCAAAAGCACACTTTGACGTACAAGAGAACCGAACCTCCAGCATTTGCATCCGTGGACTTGCGAGCTTGAATCGTAACAGTAGCGTGGAGATGTATATACTGGGTCGGAATGACCTCAAGTTCAATTACAGAGGCAGAGTGTTGTCTACGTCCTTTTCCATCCTTCCTCAATGCTACCAATCGAGAGAAGTGTCGAAATTCCAGCCAAAATTCATCCAACTCTAGCACTTCGGAGGAATCAAAACCCTCAAAGACCCATCTCTCTGACAGCTTAGGCCCTGTCACTATGTGTCTTTGTCTGCCATCGTGGATAACTTCGTTGGGTTGGTAGCTGTGCTCTTGATTCCTTGGGTACTCTATGCGGGTGAGGAGTGTGTCTGTCAGTATAGCTAGTTTGTTGCATAAGGAGGATCATTTAAATCATATTATTGGCGTCATAGCTATGCCAAATTGGTCTAATAAAGGATTAAAATTGGTCTGGAAGCTCAGACAGAGGGCGATACATAGAAGATGCTATAGTCGGACTGATGGTAAACGAGGACAACGAAGCATATCAACTGCTTGTCAAGAAGCGTGCAACACTAGAACCAGACGGACTTTGGGACTCTTTACCTGAGACTCTCTTCGTCTTTAGCTCGAAGGATCATCTCTGCCTCCGCAGTTTGACTCCCTTCTTCCTGACTGTGGTGTAGCTACCGCCGTCTTCGAATGGGAACTGATAACAAGGCATCTTCAAGCCCAGCATACCCCAAACCAGGCATTTATTAGGGAGGGATCGTGTTAATTTATTATTCACGCTCTTTGTCATAGTGTCGGCCTCCCAGAGGTTTGGCGTGGTTTAGAAACGTCCAGTCACTCCTGAACAACAAGGTGCCGGTTATGCGTGGTAGGGAACCGTGACTCGAGAAAAGGGTCAGCATCTTTGAGTAATCTGTCAATATTAGCGTGACTCCTTTCCCGTTTTCTATCGCCATTATAACAGTGAAACCATTACAATTTCTCCCAGACTTCATCATATGACTTACAGTTTAGGACAATTCGACTATAATGTATAAGAATGTGGAGGAAAGTTACTATAAAATCCCAAACAGTGCTTTTGTTCTCAATATTTGACTTTACCTGCTTTGGAGTAGTCTCATTGTTATCTTGCCTTAAAAGACTATCAATTCTATGTAGATATGTGCTTATACCTTGCCTTCATATCGATAGTTTGCAATGGATTCATGTTGGTCGATATAAGCTACACCCCATTCCGGTGCCTGCACAGTTTCTTCTTCCCTGTTCTTTTATCCTTTTTTATTACTTTTGTTCCTTCATCTCACAGCGCGCAAAAAGCTCTTCACGTGCACCATCACATCTTCTTCGTCACACAACACCATCAGTGCACGCATACTGCGCAAGGTACCAAGCCGTTGACGTTCCACAAAGTCATCTCTTTCTCAATATGGCCGAACTTTCCACCTACGATAAAGCCGGGGGTCCGGTAAGCTGCCGTCTCATTCAGTAAGTACAGTAGGCGTGTAAAATCCATCCTGTCTTTCATTACTCATATGACTTATAAAACTCATGATGAATTATACTGACTTTACGTAATTTACGATGAGCTTCACTAACTTTACATGGTTGAGAACAATGGGTACCAACTTTATATAAATTTATAGAAGACTCTAAGGAGTCTTTTACTTAAGACATCGTAGAAGTATTCTAATTTTACTCGAGACTATTTTCAACGATCATGATGTACCTTTTTCATTTGCACGATCATGTTACGTCGCAGTTGACGCACACCACAACAAACTGATCAATATTCTAAAACCTATTCCAAAACCATATTACAGCAAATTCTCCGCCCCGAAAGGGAATAGATGAGACATGTCCTCTTAAAACAAATATATTATAAAGCATTAACTTGAAGACGAGTTAAATCTTGACAAGTCGCCAGAACTCCATATCGACTCACATATGGAAATTGCCTACCCTAGACAGACACCCAAAATGAACCGGCCCATAAGCACACGGTGAACAACAACCGAGAGCACAATCGAGTTCTCCACGTTTTGGCAATTCTTCCTTGCCTCATAGATTACAGTACGTACGTTTCTATCAATGTGGAGTGTTACAGATCATGCGCATCCATGCTCACCTTTCGTCCCATCCTTTCATCCCGTCTAATGGCGGTCTGCAGTCAAAATGAATGGGGAAAACTCCATCTTCCCGATTCTACGCAGGAGACCCATAAGATTCCCAATGTGAACAACAAAACCGAATTAGTCAAGGGCAGGGCAAGTAAGGAAGAGCAAGGTAAAAAGAAAGGGAAAAAAAGAACCAAGGAAAAAAAAAACAACTCTTGCAGGAATTCCAAGGCCTGTCAAGTGGCGCCTCGGGTTCCTGCGGCAGCGAGGATGCTGCAGCATTAGAGTGTCTTTGACAGTCCATCATGTAATCATGCTGCGACAACAACAGAGACAGATCAAGGATATACCATGTAGACGCATGCGAGGCATTGCATATAATCAGAGACTGTTGGAGGAGGCTCTTACAGTAGCGTTATGTATATGCATTCTGTGCTTTTGTTAGGTTTCTCTCTCTCTCTTTCGCCCGCTGCCGTTCCGTTTCCGTTTCCGCTGCCTTTCCCTTCCGTTCCCGCCTCGCGTGGCCCCCGGCCGGACCAGATCCGCGTGGTTAACGGCCGAAGGGATTGGCGCATGGCGTGTAACAGGGGGGTTGTGTGGTGGAGATTGCTGGGGGTTCATGTGAGGGAGGAAAGAAAATGGATATGGGAGGTGTCTTTTCTTCTCTCTCTTTTTTTTCTTTCTTTCGTGTGTATGCTATAAGTCGGCCATTCTGGAAAAAGCTGCATGAGGCAAGGGAGTAAGATGAAGGTTTTTCTCTATCTGTTCTGAAAAGCGAGGCCGACAGAGATTTGTTGAGATTTGCGAAGCCGCGTATATGCAGATAAGATTAGCAAAACATTGAAGTCTGGCTTGCTCAATTGAGGCAGTGTCGTCTAAGTTGTTGTTATATCGATTTTCCATCCTTCCAAATTCCCTTTTTTATTCCACAGTCTACTGAAGGTGAACTGCAAAATCTCTTGTCTGATGTGTCTCTGCATTATCACATATGTATGTGCATGCAGCTGCCGGCACAGGGATCGCTTTGCGATGTTGGCCAGATCTTGGGCTCCATCAATCTTACATTTCCCTTCTGTCGGGACTGATGATGCTACGCTGGGATAACCATTCCCAAGATCCAGCACATTGCTCTGCTTTGGTTGCGGCCTCTTCATGACCAGTCAACCACAAATCCACCACCAATCAAAGGCAACCATGTGAAGTAAGATGACACACGCGTAACACGAATATAGGTTCGCAGTGTCAGTGTCCCTTCTGCAGGTCGCCGTTACCAGTGATGTACTGTAGTTCTTGGCGAACGACAGAACTGATACAGCGCAACGTCAGGTGAGATGTCCAATCAAATTATGTTTCACGCATGTAAGAGGAGTTCACCTGTGCTAGACACTCCGTGGAATGTCTCGCCATGAATCATCGGATTGCTTGCGTTCGGCATTCTTCGTGATAGGTTGAACAAGGCAACCCCGAAGCTATGAACTCGATTCATACGCTTTGTGCATGAATAACTGATCGATCATCTTCAGTTTAGACAACTGCACAAAGGCCTGCAGGCCGACTGCAATTTGCTTATGCCTCAGCTTTCTGTCATCACTGAGAGAGTTGCCCAGGCGGCATGACGGCTTCGTTCTCGAGTCTCACAACGTGTAAGCAGTGAGCCTTCAAGAGGTTTGACGAGTAATCAGTGACTCGCGGAATGACTCGGCGGGTATGACAGAGAACCAGCTTGGAAGACACATCAATTGTGTAAACTCATGACAGGCTCAATATTCAGGGACGCCATATACAATAACAAAGGCAAGGGTTGGCATAAGGGATTATGAAGGGCACTCGGATAACAAGAGATGCTTAATGACGAATGATGTGCACAAAACACTCCCTTTTTGCCACTCCTGACCAGCCAGCCACTCTGCAGCAGCTCGTGAAACTCTTGAGTTGGAATGAGACATTCCGCAGCTTTTTCTCAAGAAATTGGTCTGCAACTTGTCTTTGCCATTGACTCAGGCTCGTATGACATGGAGAAAAAAGCAAGGGGGATATCTTATCAGTAAGGTTGGATGTCATGAGCGGGGTAGACACGGCTTTGAACCTGGTGGATGGGGTTTCTCAGTGACGGGGATCAATCCTGAAAAAGCCTAGCAAGGTCACTGACCAAGGCAGTGTTATACTGGACATATGTGAGATCTGATGTGAGATCTATCATAACTGCCGGCAGCAGATACGAGTCCTTGGCACGAAAAAGGCCAGGTAGCCAAAGTAGCCTGGTAGCATGCCTTTGTGCAATTGTAATTCCCGTAGTTAGAACTCCAGAGTTATTAGTCTCCGGTGTCTCTTACACTCTTTGTCATTGCGGATAAACAGCTTCCAACTGAACAAAATGCCCAGGCAATTCATGATAGAGCCGGAACACGTCAAATCGTACCGACCTGGGGTGACCCTGATGACAGTTGTATCATGTGATTCCCGCTCTCAACTGGAAACGTTCGCTGCAGTTCATTACGTCGGTAGCTGTAAACCTTGGCCTGCGCGTGCAATTGCAACCATAACAAGGATGCAGTTTTCTCATCCACCCAAGCCTACGAGTCTCGAGGGTAAGGTGCTTTTGACCCTGGTGAGCACGGCCATGAAGCGGGGAGCCTCTATGTCCCCCGCCGCTATGGATGAGGACCAATGAGGAAGGATATGGGAGACAAAAGAAGCAATCTGATACCCACCGCCCAGTCCGCTGCACCACACAACAGGACAAGGCTCGTTGATTGGGAGGATTCATATCACAAGCTTCAGTCCGACTCGAGGGAACAAGTACTTAAGAATGAATGAATTGTTCGTCATGATTGCGAAAGAAATGTTTTTCGTACTTGTTTGTAACTGCCTCGCTCCTGTTAATTTAGGATGAACTTTTGTGTTGGACCAACTCTGTATTGAAGTTGCTGTAGTGCACTCTAAAAAGCAAATGACAACCGAATGATCTGTTGAATCTTTTGTGGCTCAAAATACTCACACTTTACCCTTAATAAAGTTCTGCAGGATCACCAGGCTTTCCTCCTTCTTTATTAAGGAAGAAGATGTTTTGATAAGTTCGGATGTGGGTGAATGCGGATCTGATGATGGCCCGGTATCGCCCCCCGGCTCGCTAAGAGGTAGCCAGCCTCGCCTGAGACACGGACCGAATATGACATGTTCATAGTGAGGAATCCTCAGTACAACAGTAGACGGCCATCTGTCTGAGTGGTTGGAGTATGGCACTTCGGATGAACATACAACCAAGTTAATACAAACCATGTTTGAGTTGAGGCAATAAATTTGTTTGTAATAATAATGTCTTCTCAGTGACCAGTCGTATGCGCTGTGCACATGCTGGCCGGCTTCATGAAGTCTTCCCTCAGAATAGTAATTATATTGACAGTTTTTTTTCGAAGACTGAGAATGGCCAGTCTATACTTGAGCTCGTTATGCAAAAGCTTCTGAGCTCTTCGGCCAACCACACACGCAACAGCATTGGTATGACACTTCCAGATTCCTAAGCCAAGGACCGTCAGGACACGCCGTCGTTGACAGAAAGTGTCTCACTATCAGCAGCACTCATTCAAGAGAGTTCTGCTTCGTAATAGCAACGTAGTTATCCGGGTTAGAGAGGGTCTCGAGGTGGCACGCGGTGCCTTGGCTAGTAACTTGGACAACGAGTTCAGCGACATGTGCAAACAGGTAGAAGGAAATGCCCATTCAGGATAGTATTGTCAAATCTAGTCAAAGAATTAGCGGAGTCTATCAGGTGGGATTCTCTCCATCTAGAAAAAGTGGTTAGTAGCTCAGGGTAGTAGGGATGAAATTCAGGAGCAAGAGGAGCTCGTCGTTATCCCTTACTCCACGCGGTATCTTTAATAACCTCCAATCGAATCAGTTTGATCGGCCTGAGAATCCACCAGTATCTAAGGTTGCCGTGATATAGTATTCCGGCATTCATCGTAGCACGTGCCGAGCTTGAAGCTTCCCTCGATAGAATTGAGTTGCCCTACAGATAACCCTGTCAGTTTGAGGCTACCGCAAACCTACAAAGGTTCAGCTCAACAGGCGACCTGTATTCCTCGGCTACTCCTTTGTCAAAGACGAGAAGCAGCAAACTTGTGAATAATTCCATTTAAAAACAGATGAGAACCTGCGGAAGTTTGCTGATGACTGAAGAAGGCAGATATGTTGCTCGGAATGCTGCGCATATTGCCTGACTGGCCGTAGGTTGTAAGAAGAATTTGAAATGTACTTAGGTTGCGAGTAGGGGGCCACTACGCTAGTACGAGTATGGCTCGCTGCACTGTAACGGGAAGAAAATGGCGAGCTTGGTCCAGGGTGTGGTAGGTGTCCGAGCCTAAAGGATAAGTTATCGTGGGGAGAAAACAAGCCACAGGGTGGCCCTTCCGGGAGGGATCAAGGAACTCCCTGCAGTCGCTAACGTGGTAAGTCGGTGTTAGTCTGTGCTAGTGTTTGTATCGGGCTACGTTGTTACTGTTCCGCTGCCTGCACTGACATCAGGGTAACCCCCTTCCAGAGACCATGAATTGAAATGGTATCAGCATAGGAGGAAATGCAAATGATTCGCTGCGTGGGTAGAGCGAGTACGGTAACTGGTGTATCAAGTCGATTCGAGTCGCCAAGCCACAGGGATGAGGACAGCCTCGAGTCCAATACAGGAGGTAGGGGAAGAAAACCCTTTGTTCCTACAGTATTGTTAGATCTTTGTATCAACGAACTTGATCTTCTTCTCCTGCTTTAGTCTGCACCTACGTAGCATTGAGCTGCGAGATGTGACACGAACATCTGGGGATTCTGAAGCTGGTCGGAGTGTGGCTATCATCGTTGGAACGAGGCTTGTTTCTGGCAAATGTCTCTGCTGTAACCATCTCTCTTCAATAGAAAAAAGCAACAAAAACTTACTTAATGGATCATGGATGCATCCAGACGTGATAGATCACCAAGTTCCAGAGGGCTAGGCTCGCAAGGGTCCTGTGGGTGAGCGCGAGGTCCATGCTAATGGTGAAGGGAGTTCGTGGTGCTAGGGAGACTTGGAGGGAGTGAAATGGAGTCTGCGGGGCGCTAGCTATGGGTGTGTCAACCGGGCCAAGCGGGGCATGCAGGCATGCTAGGGCGCTATCCCTGCTCCCGTAGGAGCCACAGACGTTGTTTTCAACGTCCTACCGCTGGAGATGGACTTGCTTATTCTTGCTGGGCAACGTTTAAAGTCTCCCTCGCACCCAGAGTGTTTTAGTTGATGGGTTTTGAAAAGAAGAATGATTATTATAATCGTTTGTAATTATTTTAAATTATAGCATACCTTCCTCTGTTTGTTCACCCTGAATCACCAATAATTTGCATCGCATTCTGCAGCAACAGGCAAGTAGTAACTGGAACCGTTTGTGTGTAGTGGTTCTTGCCTTGTGCAACACAAACACCACACGCAGGTCCCCCCTCTCGATACTCGCTCCGTTGCACCTGCCGTGTAACCTTTCTCGCTTCCTACCGAGCCATATCTTCACCACTCACACCTCACAAAAACATCACCAAACTCCCTTTTTAGTATTTGCAGCTTGCGATATCGATATTGATATTGCTTGCTACAAACCGAAGCACAGCTTCACTGCTGTGAAGGCGACGGGAGTTGGCGACACACAAACCTACACGGAGCAACAGAGGCAAGCGCAGGAGATCGCAACACCAGCCTCGAGAGTTCCCAGCATCTGGTACATTCGAACCGTACCCAACTCGACTTCGATTCCCTTTCGAGTAACGAGCCACCCAACGCCAATTTATTGATCTGTTTGAGAATTCAAGTGATTGCATTTGTCTTTGTGGTCATGAACCAATCTTCTTCTTATCCTGCTTCCTTTGTTACTGTTTGATACAGTCACACCCGAACAACCATCAAATATCTCGTGTCATTCAGCTCCAATTCCAGTCTGGTCTGTTTTGCTTCGATTTCACAAAACACCAAATTTCCACCACGAGTCGCTCTGATTCACTTCAGCGTCACCCGGGCTTACACTTTCCCTTCTCCTTTCCTCCATTGATAGGTCTTGCCTACATCCTATCCGGTATGTTACAAACCAATTCTTCTCTCTCGTGCACCTCCAAGCACGCGGAAGGCCTGAGTTTCTCCTCCACTCGCTAACATCTCTTGGCTCAGGTATCCTGCGCAACGTCGACTTCGTTCTTTCATTAACCAAGGTTCAATATGGCCAATGGTTTCGGAAGAGTTGAGCGCT
This sequence comes from Fusarium tricinctum, assembly GCA_020744515.1. Lineage (NCBI taxonomy): Eukaryota > Fungi > Ascomycota > Sordariomycetes > Hypocreales > Nectriaceae > Fusarium > Fusarium tricinctum. The sequence goes on along the minus strand of JAGPXF010000002.1, from coordinate 3,859,155 downwards.
TCTTCGCCAAGAAGAAGACGCCAGCTGCCTCCATTGATCCTGTTGATCAAGCTTCTATCCCTTCAACGATACCTCAGTTTCCTTCACCTTCATTCATTCGCCCCAAAGCTAGCCGCATGGCTGCGCGAGAAGAAGGCGGGAAGCAATCCCGGAGTCGAGGTCCTTCTTTCCCAACTCCCCTTTCTCCTCATCGAGTTGACTTGACCAACACTCAAAATCCCATTCGCTCGCCAAACTCCTATCAATTGGAGTACTCCCCCCTCCAGAACTCTTTCATGTCCCCACGAGAAGAATCGTTTTCTGGCGAATTCGATGGCTACCACTTCCCTCGACCTCCGACCCGTAATGGAGATACTTCTGCCTCGTCTTCTACTCGCGATCCGAAGTCATCTATGGAGGCCCCTAGTGAGCGCAGCCTTCCAATGCGATCCCCAAGAAAGCATGTTCCCAAGGCTTTGCGACTTGATACTCCTCCTTGCTCGGATTTGGAAGACGAAGATACTCGTCGACCTACTTACTTCCGTGATAAGAAACTTCCGGCACTGCCTCAAACGAAGCTCCCAACCCCAGAGTCATCCCCAGAACTTCGCCCAGTGCATATTGCACAGTTGAAAGCATCAAAATCAATCGACTTTCTCAACAAGTCTGTATACAGTGACATCCGTCGCCAGCTTGCCAGAACAGTCGGCGAACAGCGATTACGAAGAACTTCAAGTCAAATCAGTTTGGACTTTGCAACAAACAGACTATCTATCACTAGCTCTACCCTTCGAGAGCCCGACTTTAATGAGTTTTTCAACCTGAGCGATGACGATATTGCTGAGTCGACCCCAGAAGATGCTGTGGATGTGGCTGAGCCTTCACCTCCCTCCACAGCTCCTTCAACCCCCGTTTCTACTCGCTCTTCTCTCTTAACGCTCACCCCTCCTTACGGTAGCAAAGCTGCCACTGCTGCTGCTTTCGAAGCAGCTAGAATAGCCAACCGCTACAACTTTGACTTCGTTTATGTGGTAAACCTATGGACCGATGACACTCAACCCCACTCCAGCAGCTCTACCACCAGCAAAAAGGTTGCACCATTATCTGGACGGCTGCTCGCTGCTTATGGACTGGAAAACGTCAACCTTCCATTTCAAATCTCAACAACAGCCCATAACAAGATACTTAGTACACCAGGATGGATAGAGTATCGAGCAAAACAAGTCCAGGGTGACGAATTTGCTCGGGGCTATGCTCACGCTTTCTACACCGACGAGTGTTCGCAGGAGGGACCAATCATCTCGAGAAACTCAGCGTCATCAACACAGTCCATGAGCAAAGAGCGTGGAATCATCTTTGCTGCGTATCGAAAGCCCCGAACTGATGGAAGTCTGGTCGGAGTTTCCTCTGGTCCAGCCGAGCTTGTCAATGTCCACAAGGATGCAGAGGCGCTTGTGGAAATGCTTGTTGATATCCATGTAGCAAACCAGCTGCGCGAGCCTCAATCATGTTTCCACCAGGCTGAGGAGACTGGCCCAATGCCAACACAAAGAATTGGGCGTCTGTAATACCCAGAACAGACAACATATTTCCACGTTTCGAGACAACACGCCAAGTTTATACGAAATTGTTTCCTTCCTTTCTTTATGTGAACAGGTTGACTTCACCATGACACGATCACGGAAATTTCCTTATTTGTTCTACTCAAGATACCTCAGTGGGCGGTTAGCCATCAGTTTTCACTTTGCGTTACGGTCATAAAAGGGCGCCACGGTTGCTTTGCAGGTCATGCATGTACGTCGATCCAAGCTTGAGGAGCATGATAACGGATCTCAACGATGGACAATCATGCACGTATCGGATGGGGATCAGCGATATTTGTCATTTAAAAGCCACGGTGGGCAATGTGTGGATGAAGTATGAGAGATGCTTGATGCATCATAGTTAGGGAACTTTTAATGAGCCTATGTTAATCCAATCACGTCCCGTTATGTTAAAACAAAGGACCGAATCATCTTTATCTTTGTTGCATTATGTGATAATGATATCTTCTATGAGGGTCTAAGGATGGAGTGTTTGTGATTTTCTGTAGCCGTTACCTTTCACAACACTCTTTGCGTAGAGAAACCACCTACTCGATAATCGCTCCCGGATACTGCATCAACTTATCTGTATTAGTATTGGAGATTTGTATTTATGTGAGACATACAACCAAGACCTTTGGAACACAATTGTACTAAGTTTATATGAGTTCTGACCAAATTTATTTGAATTGGTCTAAACTTCAGAAGGAGAAAATTAGATAAACTAAAGCATGTTTTATAGATTTTTGACAGTTGTGACTATGGTAAGGACAACAGTGAGAGCAATCCTTGAGGGGGTAAACTGCATGGCTATCGCGAGGCATGGGGGCAAAGGATCACGAAATAAACAGAGTATGCAGTATTTGCGGGAAACATATAACAAATTACTGCAAGAAATACAGAAGGCAAATACGTGAAGGCTCCAGGCTTTCCTATAAATAGAGGGTCCTCTCCTTTACAAAGATCCCGCCTATAGAGCTTCACCAACCATCACTCCTACCACATATATATAACTTCTTCCCCAATGCTCAGGATGATATATACTATACCTTGCCTCGAGTGTACACATCCACTCGAAGTAACAAAGGCGCCATTGGGTGAGAGCGGTGGTTTGTTGGGTCATCACCTACCGCTCACCAGAAAAGCCATGTACCTTTTGTCTTCGTCTCTCGTCTTCCTCTTGGTTCTCTGTGCTTCTCCGGGCCACGAACTGTGTCTATCAAGCAATATTCGAAGCAAGCTCACACAGCTACCTCAATTCCCTGGCAAGTCCGTGTCCACAACATCCTCGCCGGGGCTACACACGGCTTTGTGCTATATATATCGTGAGTTCTGATTTACTATCTCTCTTTATCGAGTGTTCTAGCGCAAATCTGAAAGAAGAGTTGCTGCTACAGTGGGCATCCAAAAGTTCTGACAATTTCCTCTATTCTTGGTTTTAAACAAGATTATACAAATTATTATAAGCTCTTCATTATTTATATATTCTTATTCTAAGATCATATACTAAGGCTGAACTGGCCTCCATGTTCAAGGAAATCGAATGCTGGATACGAGGAAGCTCCAAGACGCTAGGAGATCATCTGCCACTCGTATACAAACATGAAAGTTACACTGGTCTGGCACATCAAAGATCCAGAGATAGACAATATCATGGCGTATATCTGATCCAGAAATCATAGCAACACATAGGATCGACTTGTATAGCAAAGGCGTGGAAAAAGAAGCAAACAGCTTTGAGTGGGATCACGACTTTTATGATATTGATCACGACGAGAAAATCTTCGTCAGATGCCGGTTCCATCAAGACAGCGGCAGAAAACCTTCAGACCAAGTTCGGCGGTGGAAAAGGCTAACTTATTCCTGCCGACAACCGCGAGTCAATCAGACAGCCCGTGTACCAACACAAGCAACATGGATGCGATCTGATAGCGCGTATTCCAGATTGAGAGCTGAATGGCGACCAGCTTATGGTCTCTTTGAAAGGGCACTCCGATTTAGTGGCACGTGAGAAGTTGGCCAACAATCCTTGAGTTGCCCTCTTACTCTGATTCCTCTTCAACCCGGGAGTTCAACGTTTGCCTAGATGCCAAGAGAAAAGGGATTAGCTATGCTATCAAGATTCCGAAAGACTGCAAGATCGATACAAGCAAGTGCAGCTTTCCAGCCGAGTTGCTCATTTGGGTCAAGTTCTCAGACCTTCGACTAGCGTATACGATACAGGAACATGATATCGCCTCACAAAGGTATTTGAACACTCCCCTGCTCGGGCTATTTGAGCACAGGCTTACTTCCAAAAGGAGATATAGACCTTATATACTCGTCTCTCGTTGTCATCTAATGATGTACAAATAGTGTTCCGGTCACCTTCCAGACTGGGCTTCTCTTCATCAACACTGTTACGTGACGAAAGGTTGTTGCGTGGAACACTCCCTTATAAAGGAGCCAGGGTCGCTTGATCGAGGCCATGAAGGCAAAGACTTGAACAACTTCACTACACCCTACAGACTATCAATTTATGCCTTTGATCTTATACGAAGACAAATAAGCTTTGTCTATTTGTCAGCCTAATGCAATGGAGTCCTGTGTAGTTTGACACGATTTTAATTTCTGTCTTCTTTCACTACCGTTTATTGTAACGTTACTTACTCATTAAGGCGCTTTACAGAAAGGAAGAAGATTTTAGGCCATAGAGTCTGGAGGCTTGGTCGAAGCTGAATACTTCATATGTTCACCCCACGAGCCAGAAAGCCTCCCTCGAAATGGCTGTGGGATGATGATGAGAGTCTGACACTGATCGATGGTAAAAGAACTGTATGTATTTACTCCTCTTGATGCCTTCTCTTCTAACTCTCGCAGGTCGCCGTGAACCACCCGATCCCACGAGAGAAGGCCATTATATATATATAGCGTGTATGCGACTGCTCATTCAGCTGTCGTATTTAAATATTTCCGGTATATCTTTAATCAAGCATGGTATGCATAAGATCTATAACATAGTATCTTGCCTTGCAGAATGAGGCAAAGAGATATCACCAATGGATTGCATGCAGTTTCGCATTTCTTACATCGACCCAACACCTAAACATCATCATCAACAACAAGCCCCAAGTGTGCATCATCCTCGCAATCATCTTACAAATCATCAACATCGGAATGATAGATTTTGTAGCTTCTCTCCCCATGTCTTGCTTAACAAGAACAGAACTGATCACATCACGGTTTCCGTATGCTCCATAAACTCATGCCATAACAGGAGTGCTATAAAAGACCCCATCTGTTCTTTAACATCTTGAACCTAAACTTAACAACTACATATATACCACTCACCTTTCGGCAGAACAAAAGAATAGCCGACAAACCTAGGTAGGTTGCCCACGAACTACTATGAATTGGGACATTAAAAGAATGTACTAAGCAAGTTCAGTCATCTGTCCCATGACGAAAACATCCAGGGAGTGTGGTAAGGATACCACCGACGAGATTCAGAAACCGGTTGATGCAATCAAGATGTTTGGGGGTAACAAGGAAGCGACTCGCGAGGCTCAAGCAGTGGACCTTGAGAGCATCAAGGCCTAGTAAACCAACGATCATCTCGAGGAGTATCTCAGGGCAACAATGGCACCGCTCTTACGCCTGCGACAGCCCATCATGTAGGTCCCTCCCGAGCCGTCTGGCAGTCTAGCTACTAATCTAACGAAGCCACAGTATGACAACAACGCTCAACTCCAAAATACAGCGACGATCTTTCGTCAACATCTCGTGACCCACATACCGGCGCCTTATTTCTCCCACAGGACGGAGAAGAAGGATTTGGATTTCTTTAAAGAGGCTGCCAAACTTGCTAAAAAAGGAAAAGAATGAAGCTAGAAACTTAACAGAAAGTCTTTAAGAAGTTGCTTTCAAGTTCACCATAAGTAGCAGAGGTGCTACTCTAGTGTCAGGTTCGCAAAAGAGTCGCCCAATATCACCTTGAGGCCATGGCCTACCCATTAGCGAAGGGCAAGCCAAAACAATATTCAATCGTTACCAAGATAAATACATCATAATGACTGAATTGATTCATTAAACGAGTGATGCCTGCCGATATATTTATTCGTAAAGTGTCGACTGGCAGTTGACCTTGGACCCATTTGGAGCATGTCCCCCTTTCTTATGTTATTCTGCTTGTTAGAATATTGGCACAAAGCCTTCGTATTGTGCCCTAAAAGGTTTACTCATATGGATCATTTCCATCATCTCTACCTCGGTAGGTAAACTGGAGAGGCAGGATGCACAGTGATTGCCAGTGCTATGAGCCAGATTGGTCATACCTCTTCGAGTCTTATGTATGTCAAAACAAAGCCATCATTCACTGATAGCAGGTAACGAGACTGGAAGTAATTGTTTATTCATAAATCTTCCTCTTCTAATAAATATCCTTCTTCTAACATCATCCCTCCAATCCCATATTTCCATCTGCACAATCTTCGCCAACAACTCGCTGCAGAGCTTGCCCTAACGACAAGAACAACAAACCCCCTCTTCTAAACAGGTGTGTAACAGTTGCTTATCATATCACAATATATCCAATACTTACTTCGAAAAAGTAACATTCAATTCAAACACCAGTTCATAGTGTTGCTTTCCAAAATGTACAACTCTCACGAAAAGTGGGATCATCCCAAACACGAAACTCTCGAAATGCTTCAAGGATGGGTATCCCAGCATCCCGATTACGACCTCATCGAAGAGCGCTTTGAAGAATGGAAGGAACTCATGGATTTCAAAGTATGCCAGGCAATGGCTTTGAAGTAGGTCTACAGAGAACGCGTTGAGAAGCTCTTCAACATCGTCTGGTCTGTTCCCGCTGATGGCACTCGCTTTGAACCACTTGTTGGTTGGGCTGCCCTTGTTGAGGAGGAGACGAATTGGGCTGAGTCCATACTCATGTCATTCGACGTGGATGTCGCCGACATGATTGACAAAGAAAATGATGTACACCTTGCAGCATCGAGGGCGTCGGCCACCTGAACCCCAAGACCCTCAACGATTAAGGTGCGGACAACTACCAAACAGAACAAGCCTGCGACAAATACCAAGGTGGCCGAAACAAAACATGTATTGAGGTGGAGGGGCTACAGAATAATCACGAGACCAGATATATTTGCGGAACCAGAAAGATTTGCGAGAAAATAAGAGGTTCTGGGAAAATAGGGGCATGTTTTGCGTATGGGCCTGGGTTACACACGGATGCATATAGGTGAAGCCTAACGGAACCGTGTGGACCACGCTGCACTACTATTTTCTCGTAACAATCGTCGGCTTCTTATAAAATGACTACTTTTCTCACTTACGATTCAAGGGTTACCCAGTGATTATTTCATTATGAAAAGCAAGGTTCGTAAAAGCAATTGTCTAACTAGGTCCTGTATAGAACCTCCTCCACTTCGGCTTCTGTGTCACTTGTGGCCATATCTCCCAAATGATCCAGACCTAAAGAACAAGCAATCCCAATGCAATCCTGCCATATGCCCTGGTATACCATAAAACGCCATAAGCAATACCCTTGTTTGAATTACCGCCTTCAATATCGTCTCCCAATCGAAAAGCGACGATGGCTTCATCAGACCTCTCCGCCGGCGTCTTCCATTTCTACATCTTTAGAGACCTGCTGTGTAGGATTGGATGCGCGGATCTAGAGTTTCCCCTGATCCAATATCATTGCACGAAGCGGACGCCTCCATAACCCCGGGCCCCAGTGCTGTTGCTGTGAGTGTTGCTGGAGGCAGAATCTCCTCGTCTGGCTGCGAAGGTTCCTTTGCTTCCTTAGGTAGTGTTTCGACAAACTCAGACCTTGCAGTCAAAATCGATTTCTGGATTTCATTTTTCTCCTTTTCTTTGCCTGGAAGTCTGCTGCCATCGACGAACTCACTGTAAAACACAAGATGTTTATGTGAAACTTTCATCTGTAGCAATTTATGCAGCTCACAAAGCCCATCTTGCTTGTTCTGTAGAACATAGGAATGAGCATTCTTGCAGTCTCTGAACCACGATCGCAGTGTCTCTTGTTTCAATACACGCGTGTACTTTGATGTCGAAGTGTTTGTACTTGGTAACTCGCTGCTTGGGGTAGTCACCCAAGAGGTCTTCTTCTGTGTCTTTAAGGCATTCGCCGATAATGAAGACAAGATTGTTACTTAGTTGAATAAATCAGCCAGTGAAACTCAGATGTCGGTGGGTTTACCATACATTAGGTTGGGCTGTGACTTATCGTAATGGAGCTCCTCATCGCTCAGGTTGAGTTTTGATATCGATAGATCGAGATGTTCCAAGGTTTGCTTGGCCAGCTTGAAACTCACTGACTGTGAGTCTTTGACTCGTATTACTTGTCATTCTTTTCTCCATGGCTTTCCTGTCTTGTTAGCAATTCCTGACGTTATGAAAGCCAGGTCTTCTTTTGATCCAGGCCCAGACATGTTGATGGTGGGTAACCCAGATCGATAAAAATTAGCACCGAGCCATGTATTTTTCTCAAGAGCTGAAGTCACCTTGATCAACAATGAAACGAAGAGTGATGATGAAGGAAGAAGATGAAAGAGGGGAAAGAGATCAGAAAGGGGTGGTATTTATAGAGCACGCTGAAGAGGTATTAGTCATTCGAGCTTAGGTCTAAGCAGTACTGAATATCTTCTCTCTCCCTCATCTTTCTCTCATCATCAAACTTCCTCCTACAACTTCGAAATTCCTTAACTCCACCTCCGTGTCCCCAAGCAACACAAGTAAACACTTGTGTATTAACTATCACCATGCGGCTAATTCGACCTCCCCTGCCGCTGATTCCGCCACCCAACTGGAACCCAGAAGCTCTAAAGCGTATCTGCGTCAGCTCCTAGGAGGAGCTTGCTGAACAAGCTATTGTAGGAAAGAAGTTCAGAGAGGAACTCCAGGCCATCGCAGATCAGAACGGCCAGAGAAAGGGTGCAAAGGAAGCTAGTTACCCAACAACACTTGATGGTGGTTGACCCGTAGCTTACATATATCCTAGCAAGCAATGGCGCTCCTGGAGACCAAGTACAACATCCCACCCGAAGCCAAGAAAAAAGGTAAGATACTTGAAAAACCTCAACGGTCGTTGACCTATGGATTACCTCTATTCCAGAAGAAGAAGAAGAACGCCGATAAGACCGTCGTGCCCGCCACCGATGAAGAGTCCCACGCCCAGCTCCAGGATGAGGTGGTTGAGGGTGAGGCTAACGGCGAAGGAGTAAAGGACCAGACAGAGAAGTAGATTGAGAAGCAGACGGAGAAGTAGTCAGACAAAGAAGACTTCCATCTCAAGCGCATGGAGAAGAAGAGATTTGTCTATTAGCTAGATCCTCAGAGTATCACGTGTACAGACGAGTGAAAGGCAAGCAATGGGGACATAATGGCTATAGGGAAATCAAGCCAAACTCGTTGTTTTCTATCTCAGTGCTGGGTAATGCATAGCAATTAATCTACCCCTTTTCTTCATATCGTTGATTCTTCCTGGCTGAATGAATGCAAATGTCAATCTCGCATCCTCGCTTGACCGCCGACCTTGCTGGAGCTCAACTTGTTCTAACCACAAACCATATTGCCCCTAGTTGAAACTCCCCAACGGGAAACTTTTCTGACACATTCCAACTTCCAGAAGCCGTCGTTCAACAACGACTGAACCATCATCATTGACGCTACCCTTGAAGGCAAGAGACTCATCAGCGAAAACCCAAACTTCCTCCAGAGTGGGAGCTTCCATCACGAACTGGATAGTCTTTATGTAGAATGCAGCTACTTCGTGATCTTGAAGAGGTGTCGACTGATGGTTTAGTGAGTTCAAATGCTGACGAACAGCTTGTCGATGCAAGCGCTGATACTCGAGAGAGAAAGCAAAACGTTTCAGTCTAAGCTCAAGAATGACATCTCTGGTGCGCTCCATGGCGACTCCCTACATCGTAATATGTTAATATCAGTTTCAAGTACAGTATGTAGCAACTTACCAGCAACAATGGAACCTTCATATTGGCATCAAAGCACTTTTCCCGCAATACAAGACAGCTCATGGTTCGTCCGTTACCCACGTGGAACCTGCGGATTCTGCGCCAGAAATCCTCTTCCCCAAGTTGAGACATATCGCAGTTTAAATGGAGGCTTTTAAGCACCTGGATCCCAAGCGCTTTTTGAAAAGGCGTGCTCTCGGCATCACCACATAGGTGGAAAGCTTTGATATTCAAGGGGTTCGCATGGCGCATCAGCTCTATAGCTGCGTGGGAGGGGGCTTCGATTCTCAGAGAGTGAAGTTGGGGCCAAAGAGGTTGCTGGTCGGCCAGTTCGTCCATGAAGTTACAGATCTGCTCATTGGTGAAGTGTTTGAGGGTAATGCACAGTTCGCGGATACCAGTCAACTGTCGAAGAGCTGTTGCCAAGTGTTCTGTAAGAGTGGGACAAATACTGTCCCGCAGAGAAGGAGGGTCGAATCCGATGGTTTGCGAGCCGTCTTGCTGGACAGGAGCCTGGACAATGACGGTAACCCACCTGGTTGTACTTGGTTAGCTGGAGTGATGACTATAGGGAATGAAGCATACTTTATGGCTTCTCGAGCAGCCACCACCTCATCATTGAATTTGAAAGCCCCAAGTGCCTGTATGGGTACAACAATGTTCTTCTGCGTGTCCCGCAGGCGGATTTCGTCGAATTTTGCGGTAGAGAATAGCTTCTTCCAATCTTGAGATGCCTTACTTGACAAATCCATAGTACCTGGATTGCCACACTGAGCCTTGAGAGCATTGTACAGGTCGGTTGGGATGTGTAAGACTTTGTTGTTTTGCGTAGGATCAGCCATCCTGTAGGTAACCCAGATCGGTTTTCGGTGGGGATGTTTCCAGGACTCGGAGCAAAAAGGCTGCTGATTATGATGAAAGATGAAGAGGGGAAAGACAGGAAAAGAAGATGAAATGCTTGTGACAAGTTTAAATAGTCGGAAAATCGAAGCCAACTCTTGACAGTGAATCACGACCGATTTTGCCTTGACTGTAAACAAGATCTTTGGAAGCCTTCTTCTTCTTATCTTTTATATATTTCTTCTTCTTAGAGATGTATGATAAGGCTCTCAAATCAGTTTCACAGCTCGAACACCGGATGGAACCATCGCAGAAGGACCGCCACTTGCGATCCCGCCTGGAGTTTTCCTGCGTGATATGGACGCTGAGAACGCGACAGCAACTACTTTCTAGTCAGTGCAAGCCATAAAGGCTCGTTACAAGAAGTTCCTATGGAGAAGAAAAGAAGGGGGAGGAAAAGGAGAAACCTCCAAGTGTAGAAGACTTTCTACAGGTCAACCTTGCTGACCCTGATGACCCTGACGGCTCATCTCTGAATTGGTGTTGAAACAAGGTCTTTTGCGTCCATGGCAGAAAATCGATATAATCGAACTATTCAAATCATGCGACTCTCTCCTTTGTAGCATGATCTTAGCCAATGCGACTAGCCTCAGGAAGTCCCTGACCGCACTCGTGGCAGCTTTCCAAAATCGCAAGCAGATTCTTCCTCACTGCGGACCTATCCTCATTGTAACCCGTCCAAGGTGCGCCCATCAATGGTTGGAAGAGACAAAAGCCCATTTCGGAGAGGTAAGTCTCTCTCCAATTGGACATGGCATCGAGTTTCAACTAACCACAACCCAGGAGAGCCGACTTAAAGCGACGATCGTCGATAGGCATGATGTAGATACCGACACCCTGTTGGAACGAGAGGTTCTGGTCTGCACTAGCAGCTTCCTCAAGGCTTGATACCTTGACAGAATGAAACTAGAGGGTTTCCTCATGACTGTTTCTGCCTACGGAATCCGTGTTGTGAACCGGATGTTTCCGAACCACAAGCACCAACGCATTCACATGCCTTTACATTCTCAAATCTACCAGGACAGAGGCAAAATGTTTCCAGTGCTCATTATTGACGAATCTCACGATGCCAAGAACGCCGACTCATTGCTGTCCAACACAATCCGAACCCTGCAGTACCACCACTACTTCCTTTTGACAGCAACACCCGTGTATAATTCCTGGAAAGACCTCGGTGGAATAAACTTGCTTTTACCTAGGAGTCCATTCAAGTCTTTCGAACATTTTCGACATGTCTTTCCTGTGCCACCATCCGCCCCAAACGAAGTTGGTCGAAAGGGACCATGAGAGCCATTCTTCACGGTGTTGATCGAACTTCTCAGCAGCGTGATTTTAGCACGCCTAGAATCAGTGTTAAATTTCGTGAGGTGGGAGTAGCATGGCTGAAAAGTCTAAGAACGTCTCCTGAGACTGGATGGTCTAGTTGTCAACACTTAGATCTTATATTGTATATAATTTATAAGATACAGTAACAAGTTACTAGAAATTACATCAACTTAATAAAACTCAACTTTAGATAGTTTATATAAAATTAAATAATCTAAGGATGAGATTATTAATAAACTTATATAAAAATAATAGAACTTAGGATATTTTATCAATTCTTAGACCATAGTGGGGCATTATGAATCACATGGGCTTTACATATCTACCACTGATAAACTCTTTCTTATTCAGATCATCTATAGTATTAATAGCCCTCCTGAATCTGGAGGCAGACTCAGGGATACCTCGTGGATACTTCCTCTCAAGACTCCAAATGATCTCTCGTCCCTCCCAGGGCCAGGCTGAGATGACCAGATCTGTCGCCCCAGAACTATTGAAGGGGTGCTCAGTAACCCCTTCAATTGGATCTGGCATTTTGAGGACCGACTTAGGCCTTGCCACAATGACACCTCGAAGGAACTCAATCATTATGTTGTAAAAGGGGCCCTCTGGTCCTTTCCGGGCCACGGAGTTGATGTCAGGTGGCATAGCAGCAAATGTCCTCTTTTAGTGGTCGACGTCGACGTCGAGGGAAGAGGGAACGGGGAACGGGGGACCAGGAGGTAGTGATACGATGCCTCCAACATCCGTCCATGAATTGTACATGGGAGCCGCCGTCAGCAGAAACGCGTGATGGTAATCTAATCACAACGCGGCCTTTTGGGCTAGTGTCTCCTCGTTCTTGAAATCGTGGGCCTCATCGAAGGTTACAACAGGAATTCGTCTGTTCCATTCTCGATAGAGCTCCGAATGCAATGGCACTTTTATTCGTCTCTCGCGGCCTATGCCGGGATATATCTCCCTGGCAAGTGCAATATCATAGGCATTGGCAATAAGACCGAAGAGTTCCATTCGCATGGCTTCAGTGTACCTAGCTTTGAGGAAGTTCGAGCTGCAAATGACAATGTCGTACTTGAAAGGGTCGGGAACTGGTATCGTATTATTTTCCATTGACAATGAGGCCGAAGAGCACCTCATGCCTTCGGTGTACCTGGTCTTGAGAAAGTTCGAGCTGCAAATTACAACGTCGAACTGGAGCAGTTGCCAGACTGTAATCGTGTTGCTGTCAAACACAACGGCTTTGATCTAAGCCAGGGCGGCAGACGACTAGAATGAAACCACATTTGGGCTTCATCTGTAGCTGCTTCACTCTGGCTGCAACCAAAACCTCCAGTGTCTTGACGAGACCGGTTTCATCGCCAAGAATGAGCCCTTTGAATGGCCCGTTACAAGCTTTCAAGAGCTTGGCGACTCCGACCTTGTGCCATGGTTTCAAGGTTGTGTTATCGTTGAGGAAGTCAACTCTGATGTCCTGTGGGAAGGTCGTGGTCATCGCATCCTGCACAAAGGTTAGATATATGCCAACGGCCACTTTAGACTAGGATTGCTTACAACGTGTGTTCGTCAAGCTCCAGAGTCGAGGGACTCCAGAATATAGACCCATTTCTCGTCCTGGTTGTTGAATGATTGACAAACATAGATTCTGGCTCAATTAGTCGGCAGTCCTCTTCGTAGCCGTCGTCGTCTCTGTCATCATCAATGCCGACTTGTTTGGGCTTTCGCTTGTTCGGGTTCTTCAATCTCTCAGCTTTTGAAATCTTGACCTTCTCTTGTTCTTCGAGCATCATGAAGTTGAACTTCGCTGGCCCGAAGGCTCTCTTGATGGTGTGAATTTGTTCGCGAAGGGCTTCACCCTCCTTCGCACTTTGGCTCTTGAACAGAGCCACTTCACTTCTTTGTTCAAAGGCGAAAGGATTTCTCGAAGGACGTCCTGAACTTGCGCGAGGGATAGCTCATTGTCATTCTGAGCGCCATGTTCGTCTTCCATGACGTAGAATGCTATTATATCCACAAAACCAGTCAGTGAATCATAAACCCAGGTCTCAAATGAATCACCGTGAGATACTTACCACTGCCGTAGGCGTCGCGTCGCGTCGTAGCTCAGGTCTGACAAGAGAATGAGGCTCTAGTGAGAGAGAAGAAGTGAAGTGTGAAGATGGGAGTTTGACTAGAGATGGTGGAAGAGAAGAGAGAGTTAAATAGATGAGAGAGGAGCCTATAAATTTCGTCTCATCTTCGAGGTCGTGATTCACTAAGGAAGTAAAGATCAAATGAGAGAGGTGTAGGAAAGAGTGAAGAGGAGAAGTGGAGGAGATGAGAGAGAAGCCTAGAATTTCATCTCAACTTGAAGACCGTGATTCACTACTTACCTACCTAGGTAGGTACCTAAGGGCCATTGAATGCAGGAATCTTATTGACTACCTTACCTAGGTACCTGAATATGCATACCCCCATATGCATTGCATTAAGTTGCATAATGCCTAAGAATAACTACAGCGACAAATATTACAACTCGTGCCACTCCAGCCTAACTCCCTTGACAACTCCAAACACCATCTCGAAACTCCTATGGAGATTTCTTCTCTTCTTTACCTCTTACTCTTTACTATCAATCCGAGCTTGACATACCTTCAAACGGCTTCATCCCTTTAGCCAGATCAGCCGAGAGACAAGTCACATTTTCCTGGACGCCTACTTGACTGTTTAGACTTGAAATCATGTCGCAACCTGTGAACAAGACTGTTCTGGGGCAACCCTTCGATTTCTATCACGAGCTTTGCAGTATCTCTGATGAAGCTACGATAGTAGCTGCCTCTCGTGTTTGCAAGGTATTTCCTTTTTCTTTCTTTTTCTTTTTACTTCAACCTTCAACCCCATCAAGCCCAGGCTTTCCATTTCTCTCAGTATTGTCAACAATGAAATTGATATTTTCCACGCAGGCCAAAACTCAATAGATCAACACAATAGAAGCCGCACACGGCAACTGAACGTATATTGTGACTCATACAGTCGTACGAAAAAAGAAATGTGGTTTCCCCTCCCTCATCCCTCAATCTCTTCAATACAACAAGCCGAGTTCCTCCGTCAGGCAATCAACCCCTGCCCCCCTACCCTTCGGTCCACATCGCTGACCTCTTTCGCAGTTATCACATAACACGATGAATCTCGAGATAGCAAGCCTCTGTTTGCAAGGTATGGAGAGAGCACTTTCTAGGTGCGAGACTCAAAGAGACTCGGTTTGATGATACCCAAATGCACTTGTTCTCTGTGCTCGGGATATTCAACATGGTCAGTCACGATTCGATTCTCACTCGTGCCCGCGCCTTGATTCAGTAAGTTTATCCCTTTTGCTCCTGGTAGCTTTGACTGACTGAGCCTTCAAGAGAAGCAACTATCATTGTACCCTCGGGCGATTGGCTTCACGTCGCTTTTGGATAGGCCTTCACCCCATGCAGAGGTAGCCACGTTTCTGCCCTCGCATCTGGTTCAGGCCCTGCCCAGCATGCGATCCCTCAAGAAGCTGGCCCTGTTTCTGCTTCTACCTCTACTTCTTTGGACCCTCGGGGTCGTTTGCCCGAAGCCTCGCCTTCTCATTGTACGCTTTCCATTTAGTAGTGATCCTGGCCAGCGCCTCTTCAATTTGTTCCTTGGCGGATAGTGCTACCGCTAGACAACCGTCTATATTATTTCTTTGGTACCCTTTTGACATTGGTTCCGAGGTGCGAGACTTTGATGGAAGGATTTCATGCTTGAGATCGTCAACCTGAGTTTGTATCTGGACATTGTAGACATACACCTACTTTGCTTGAGGCATTCGGTGTGCCCTGCCAATCATCTAGGATCTAAGGCCTGGCTGCCAGAAAGACTCAGCAATAATGAGGCGCGACGCTCCATGGAGATTGAGACCGGCACCTCCACAGGATGCGCTCAGGAGAAGAACGTTTGGCCCGCCTTCATTTGCTGGGAGGTTGAAAGAATCGACAATGTCGGTCCTCTCCAACTGGTTTGATAGAGCCATTGAACCCGTAAACGATAAGGTCGGGATACACCAATCTCGCCTTTCTGGTGAGAACTTCGTTGATAATATTGAGAAACTTCACTGAAGCGGATCCCACAATGATCTTCTCAGTGGGAGCACTCCTGTGGAGCTCCAGCACCTTTTGGATGATGGCGTTGACTCTAGGGGACTCGAGTTCTTCATCTGTCATACTCTTCAGTGTTTGTTTCCACCGAATAGTGGACCCATCGGGTGTCGAATATATAGGTTCTCGAGTTGAGTTGAGGGATCTCTATCTGGCTTTATATAAGGGCGTGAGCGACGGTCACGGCGCCGGCGAGAGAGAGAGAAGGGGAGTTCCAACGGCCATCCCGAGGACGGCGGGTCTGAGCAATAAGAGTGGCGCTCTGAGCCAGGGC
Source organism: Fusarium tricinctum (assembly GCA_020744515.1). Classification (NCBI taxonomy): domain Eukaryota; kingdom Fungi; phylum Ascomycota; class Sordariomycetes; order Hypocreales; family Nectriaceae; genus Fusarium; species Fusarium tricinctum. Next base: position 3,842,951 of record JAGPXF010000002.1, on the reverse strand, counting down.
AGAGGAGGTCTGGGCCTGGTTGGCGGCAAGGGCGTTGGTGAGCGTCTCCGTCTGACTCTACTGGTTGTTGATGGACTTACGAAGTAAGGCCTGAGTCTGGGTCTGACCGTCGTTTAGCTGGTTGAAGGTGATACCTAGGGCAGAGACGACCCAGGAGGAAGGGGGAAGCGGGTGGGAGTCGGGTCGGGCAAGATAGGGACATACATCCTAGGGACGCTAGAAGACTTCTGATAAGATTATATAAATTATATAAAAATTGACGAGCTTACTATAATTGTATAAAGTTTAGAAGAGGGGAGGTTGTGGGAACATGTGTACGTCCACTATATATAAAGCTGGGAAAGACAGAGAATGGGGATTTACTAAAACAAAGCCTTACTTCCTGTTTTCCTAACATATGAAGCCTGAAAGTAATGGTTTGTTGTCACTCACTCATGAGATTGCGCCAGTTTGTAGTGGGCACTCGCTGTTCACGATGTTTTTATGACAAGGACATTCCCTTGTTTGACAATCAGAACAAACAAGACATAAATGTCCCTATTAAATAAAACCATTGTCTCTTTCAAACTTACATTAACCTTCCAAAACAAAAAGATACGCTGGAAATCATCTCTGGGCAGTATCTTGCTGAAATCGGGGTGTCTGATGGCCATGATTGGGATTATGAACAACACCTGTTATGCATTATTTGTCGCCAGATAACCAGAATTCAAATTATGAGTCGCTTCAACGTTGCTCTTACTAATAGTAAAGTACTGCCATGCAAGATTATCTCAATCCTTTGATAAACTCATACAGTCTGTGATTTTACTGCATTGGGCTGCTTCCTCGCTCTGCTATCTGTAGAATACCCGCCAAACAAAAGTTCAAACGACAAGGATCGATGGAATCAAGATATTTGTGCTCACTTGGACATGGCAAAGGAAGGAGGATTTAATCTGTAATTCAGAGCTCTATTCATTGTCGTCGTCATTGATCATACAATCTTATCCTCACGCTCATCGCTGTTGTGAGGCATACCAAACAAAGTACTCACATTTCATCATAAGATTTTATAATATTATATAAATTAGTCTAATCTTTACCTATACCAGTATAAGAATGCTAGAAAATCATTAAAACTTCCCTAAACTTAGGTCTCTTAATTGATAAACCCCACAGCATATAATTAGTTATCTTGGACACTATTTAATAGTATATTTATTCAAAAGAATGCTCTCGTCAATAGTAGATATCACTGTTGATTGGTTGTGTTTGTGAGTTTGCCTCTTTCCTGTGGTTGTACGTGGAGTTGAAGCTCTCATAAAAGTGACATCATAAGCTGTAACATCGAGCTGGCAATACCTCATCGATTTGCTTGATTGGAATCCAGTTTTATCGAGTTAAAAAGCATTCGATTTCTTTACAATCACTTCTTCTCACTCATCATTTTATAGATTGTTGTTTCTCGTAGATCACTCTTATTCGCTTAAATTTGATCTGATCTGATAACCCTCAACCACTTACGAAACCGTCTCACTCCCTTGCAACGTCACAGCTTCACCACCTCTCCCTCTATCTTGCGATGTCGACTCAGGATTCCGGTCCCAAAATGTCTTCAGCTACAAAAGATGTCCTATCTAAGGTGCAGCGCATGATTCCTCCCATGTTGGAAAAGTTTCACAAGGGTTTGTTGCTATAACCATCAATCGCAAATGAGTAACAAGACTGACGTGAAAACAGGCCAGCTGGGTAGAGTCGCCGTCATCGGTGGCAGTGAGAATTACACAGGCGCGCCCTATTTTTCGGCCATGGCGAGCGCAAGACTGGGCTCTGATCTGGTATGCCACTCTCTAAATATCCAATTCTTTAATCTATCGCTAATTTCGGACTCTACGTGTAGTCTCATGTCATTTGCACGCCTGCCGCTGCGACTGTCATCAAGTCGTACTCACCAAACCTCATGGTTCACCCGCTGATGCGACAGAGCCTGAACGCAAAGAAGGAGCATGAGCCCGCAGCTTGGGATGCGTCTAAGGACCCCGAGTGCAATGCTGAACATATCGCCTCCCAGATCAAGGACATGTTACCCCGGCTCCACGTCCTTGTTATCGGACCTGGTCTAGGCCGTGATCCATTGATGCATGCCACTGTCGCCCACGTTATCCGAGCTGCCCGTGAGCAGGAGCTGCCAGTTGTTTTGGACGCCGATGCGCTAGCTATCCTTCACACACAGCCGGAGCTGGTGAGCGGCTACACCGGTGCTGTGCTCACACCAAACGTCGTCGAGTTCGGCAAGCTCTGCGATGCCCTGAAGGTCAAGGTCGACGATGATGCGCCTGAAACCGCACGTGTCGAGGCTCTGGCCAAGGCTCTCAAGGGTGTGACGGTTGTTCAGAAGGGTGCGAAGGACTACATTTCCAATGGCGAGACGACACTGACAGTTGATCTCGAGGGTGGCAAGAAGAGGAGCGGCGGACAGGGAGATACCCTGACTGGTTCTATTGCTACTTTCCTAGGCTGGAGAAGAGCCTACCTTGAAGGTCTCTGGGATGTAGGCAAGAACCCCATTGATGAACATGAGCTGGTTGGACTAGCTGCTTTCGGTGGCTCTGCTATCACAAGAGTAAGTTCTTATCCCGTTGTCTTTCAAAACTGCAGGGCTATGTCTGCGGCTACTGCCACGCAGCACATAGCAATTAGCATATATATGAGCGGCAATGCTAACAATCTCTCGTAGGAGTGTTCTCGCTTGGCCTTCTCCAAGAAGGGACGCAGCCTACAGGCAAGCGATCTGACTGACGAAGTGCACGTCTCGTTCCTCAACATCTTTGGAGAGGATGAGGCGGTGGAAGAGTCCAGGTTGTAATGATCACCAGAACCCCTTTTAGCTAGAATGTTACGCTACGAGTATACGACAAAAGATAATAAAGTATTATATAACGTCCAGAGAAGGGCGTTTGTGCATCTTAAGCCCGTATGTTATATATCATAAGATCAGAGGAGTTACTCCTCGTTGCTTGATGTGTGCTTATTCTAAGCCCAAGAAGCTAGCTGTTTGTTTAATCAGTTCTTCATATCAACGACCATCGTAACCAGATTAAGATGCAATTATATACGCAAACTGACCACTCAGCTCTGGATCTGTTATTGCTCTAGTAAAATTGAAGTATGGTGTTCATTAGGTATATGAACATGTGCTTCTTACTGCCATCAGTCAGTCTGTACCTACCCAAACACTGTCACTAGCCGCCCAAGGTAGTTCCTTCCACTGTAGCCTTGAGGTTGAGTTGGAACATTGGCAGGTACCTATCCTCTACCTTCCCTTGGTACTCGTGCCTTCTCTCTGCCTCTTCAGCCCTTTCTTTATTCCCCCGCCTTTCTCCATCTTCAACATCACCTCGTTCAACTCGCGGCCTGCAAATCACTTCGCATGACACCTGCGTCTCAGCTTGTTATTTGACCGAAACTTTTTCATCTTTCCAGTATTCGTAGTCTTGGAAAGGGCTGCCGGAATATCCGCACTTCAACAATAAAGTATGTGCTCCTGCCATGATGGCGCCTCCTGAGATGTCGGTTTCGCTGCATCTGAAGCACCTGCCTATAGGCAGCTACGAAGTCACAGTAACAGGCTCCGATGGTTGGTTCCATCTTTCTTTTCTCGTTATTTATAACACATTTAACACTCAGGCACAGGTACGCAGGTCTTTCATGAGAAGATCGAAATTCCATCTCAAGTCACCCTGAAGAAAGGGGGCCCGTCGCAAGTCGTCGCCAGTACACCAACGACTTTCCCGAAATTCAAAGAGTTACCAGGAGAAATTCGATCCCAAATCTGGGTACATGCCATACAGAATGACTCGCGAATCTTCTTCCCAACACATTTCGATCATGATCGTGAGTTACCGATCGTCACTTTTGCTCACAAACCACCTTCAATTCGCCAAGTATGCCACGAGTCCCGCCAAATAACTGACAAGCGTGGCATGTTCATCTTCGGCACAGATCGCACAACCCGGAGAGCGCTTTGGTTTGACACGCTCAACGATATCATGTACGACAACGGCCCTGATGATAGCGAATTTGATTGTTTGGTAGCAAATTCCGATTACAACCGAGTTTTGAATTCTGCTCGAAAAGTGGCAGTGGACTGGGTATACCGGAGTGATTCGAAAGAGTTGTTGGAATCGGTAGTGAACAGATTCAAAGCATGCCAGACACTCTACTTGGTTCATAGGATTGTAGAGATCCCTAAGGGCGACATTGCTTTCTACGCCGTCCCAGATGAGGAGCTTGTTGATACTTTTAAAGGGGTGCTAAAACCGTGTGGTCAGGTGAAGGATGAGCACCGCAAGTTCTGGCACAACCAAAAAGTCTCCCAGGGTTCTACTATGTCAAGGGCACAGTTCCCGAGCATTGTGGTAGTCGAGGCTATGCCTGTGCGAGATAATTAAAAGCACTTGAGAGGAACCGATGGGTTCAGCAACATACCAACGGCCTGGTTAGATGCGTAGATTTACAATTCTTCCCAAACCATTGTTCTCATGTCTAGTTATAGCTGTTTGTACGTTGAGTTGTCATTAACTTGTCCTGGGGGTCCGAGTCCGACGTGGAGATTTGTCTTTCATAGCTCAGGTCAATTCCACAAGTTACTTATAAACTCACAAAACATAAGCCTACCCATGCCTTGATGTCAATTCTTCTCTCCCGTGTGTTCCTACAAAGAAACTATAAAGGCATTAGTCCAAGCTTGGGTGGTAGTGAAAGAACTCTATACGTTTGCTGCGTCCTTTTGGATGTCTGATGTCTGCCATCGAGCTTGCCATTGGCCAGATGACGCCAACCCCGGTATAGCAATGACCCCTCCAAATGGCTTTCTATTGGAGGGGCTCAACATCTGGGTTCCTGGTTGAGTGTATCTGCCACACCGTCCTAACCTATCAAACTCAACCGTCGCAAGCTTCCCATCATGTCGCAAAAGTTGGTCGTGATAACCTCAAAGGGCCAGTTCGACTCGCTCCTCAAATCGTCGCGCATCGTCGTCGCTGACTGTGAGTCTCCTTCATCATGATTACCACCCCCCGATGGCGGCCTCCGGTCATACCCCGCCATCCCGTCCAACTTGTCCTACGATGCGACCGCCTTTACCTTTCCGGATGAGGGTGGAAAGCTGATGCGTGTCTTTATCTAGTCTATGCCGACTGGTGCGGTCCCTGCAAGCAGATCGCCCCTATCTACGAGGGCCTCGCCGAAGCGCTATCCCGCGAAAACCTCGTCACCTTTGTCAAGGTCAACAGCGACAACCAAACCGAGCTCTCTCAGGAATACAGCGTCTCAGCCCTGCCCACCTTTCTCGTCTTCCGAGATGGAAACGTGATCGACAAAGTCCAGGGCGCCGACCCTACGAAGCTCAAGGCTGTTGTCCAGAAGCTCGCATCCGAGGTTGACTCTCTTGGCGAGAGCAGCGGCTCCAACAATGGCAACTGGAAGGGTGCTGAAATCCCACGAGGCTACAGCGATATTACCGATCAAATAGAGCTTCGAGATCTCGAGGTCCTCAACGCAGATGAGGAGGCTGGTACTGTCCGAATCCTCTTCGACGGTGCCAAGCCAAGTGGCCTTGGTAATGGCAAGGGAACATCCAAGGACTATGTCCAGAGTGGTGCTGATGACCAGCTGCTGCTGTACATTCCCTTCCAGTCCATTGTCAAGCTTCACACTCTTCAGGCAAGTTCAACGATTCTGTGTCATACTCGCTTATACTAACTGTCCTTGTAACAGCTGACTTCCCTCCCTCCCAAGGACGATGAGGACGTGATGAGACCCGGTAACGTTCATCTATACATCAACCGCACCCACAACCTCGACTTTAGCGAAGCCGATGACACCGAGCCTACACAAGCCATCGAGATCTCCGAGGAGGACTGGAACAACGAGGGAACAGTGAGTTTGAACCTCCGATATGTCAAGTTCCAAAAGACATCGAGTCTTGTCATCTACGTCCAACAGGGTGAGGGTGATGGAGAGACTGTTCGTCTTGACAGAGTGAGACTCATTGGCGAGGCTGGAGCCAAGCGCGATATGGGCAAGCTCCAAAAGGTCGGAGAGGACGAGTAAGCACGTCTCAGCAATTGAAATGGAATTTGTTTTATAGCGAGATCAACCTGGTCATGCGCAGATCAAACGCGTTTGACGCAACTATCCAACAGGTCCTCAGCGCGAAAACGGATGATGGGAGTTAAGGAGCAAAAGACGAGCCAATGGTGTCGTCCAAACTCAGTTAGAGAATAGACAATGGCCAATGACATCCACAATCACTACACTGTTTCTCGTCATACGCCTGTCATGCTTTAAACGTCTAGGATCAACACGTGCGTTGAGCCGCATCTCATATACATCACGGGGCAAAAAGTTTGGTATGTCCTGCCTCCCAACCACGACTTTGGTGTGTGAAAAACACCAAAACCAACGATGGTAGGGCGGGCCTGCAATTTTGATTCATCTGGGGCATAACTGACGCTGCGATGTGATCCACTGATAAAGGATTCGAGCAACACGGAGAAAAATTTCAGGTTATGCCAGCCGCACGAAGAAGAAAAGAAAAAAGAAAAAGCGTAGCTTCGACAGCGCGTTCGAGATTTTATGCCTCCTGTGCCGCGCCTGGTCTGTGCGCAGGGTCCATTTGGCGCTTGAACGTATATCCGGGCTCCGGGCTTGTAATAACTATGGGTCCTTTTTAGACGCGCCGAGGTTGGACCATTTTGCTGTAGGTGTCTAGGGTAAGTAAAAGTGGTGTGTCGTTGATGGTTGAATGGCATTCTACTCCCTGACCACTCAGGCACAACATGACCAAATATCATGTTTTTCAGGAATTTGTAATTCTCTATGTTAATATTCTACTAAAATCTCAAACGAACTTGCATGTGAGCAGTGGTGCCATAAAGGATCGAGCCCAGAAGTCACCGTCTCTCATCTCGTACAACGCACCGCTCCGCGGCGAAAACCAAAAAAATTACCATGGGGACCAAAGGATGGGCCGTCACTAACTTAGGAATAGCTTGCGAGATGCTGAGCTCCACGAGAGCAATCGCGTGCATGTACAAGACAAATATGACCACATTCATTGAACTGGAAGATACGCTCTACATTGAATAGGGGGTTATTCACAAACAATATCCGCAGCTTGACCTGACCGAGTGTCGCAAGATAAGAGAATCTTTCATCTAAAACACGACTAAAGCTATTTATCATAGGGCTCTTGCGGCGTGTATCTCATTTGAGGTGAGTTTCGATGGATTGGTGTTGTGGGAGAGTATGTTGTTGAGCTCTGCAGTTGGCCCCTGTCTCAAGGAAAAGGAAGTGATCAATCCCATCACCAGTTCTACACCCCATAGACCAGTTGCTGGAATCGATGAAAAACCACAGAATGAAGCCAGTGACAATTGAACCAGGATATGTTCATCTCTGTGAGTATCTTCAATACGCCAAGGTTCATCAAAGCTCATCCATGACTGTCAATGCATGACACACTAACGTAATACCGAACTACGGCTGCAAATAGCTCCATTATTCACCCCAATCTGATAAGAAACATCGTCTAGAATCGCAAGCATATTGTAGCCTCGGTATAAGTCATCACCATTACAACGAATCGTCAAGACATTCACAATCAACGAGGGGTAAACTACCGGCTTGCCTGGATATCACATCCTTACATAGAATGAACAGGGTGAAGGTTGATCGATACTTCAAGGTTTAGGGAAACAAGTTCGATATATCCACTTGACTGGGTTCTCTTATGTTCCATGATCAGGAAGTCGACGCAGGATTCACGATACCTTCTGTTGATCCCTAACCCCTGACTGACGCGGAGCGGCAGATGCGACCCCTTCACTTCATCCTTACGATCTTCCACTAACGTAGTGTCGTAAATCATCTTGCGCCTGGTCCGGTCGGGTGACCCAATCTGCGGGAAACTGCTCTTAGCACATCCGGCCGAATGACGGTGGTGATCAATATGCAGACTCGCGGGGACCGGAATGCCAGCTCACCTCTTTCGCGTATGCCAGCGACTCACAAGACAGTTTTCCACTCGACAGCTTGAAGCCCCCACGAGTTCAGGTGAGGGAACTACCGTCTAGACCCATCGTGAAGAAGAGACGGGACTACATGTCGTATTGTGCTTATCTGCCGGCCGCGGTACAGTCTACTATGCGTCCGCAGAGCGTCGAGCATGAGATCCTTGACGCATCAAGCTCGAGAGTCGAGAAAACACCCCCGCTTACGAATGGAGCGCGTCCAACAGGTCGTAAGATGGGCCGTCTGTCGAACTGGCAGCTGCATGCAAGGAATTGTAACCCGGGATTCTCTCCGAAGCCGTTGACTCCCTCGAGCGGCCAGAACACATCGAGTCAATCTGCCGTCTGGCCTGAGCCCTACGGCCTTACGGGAAGGATGATGAAGATCTCACACTCCTGTGATCGGGCAAATTTCCTGTGGAAACAAATGCCCAAGACGTCTCACGGCTTTGGGCGGGGAGTGTTCGACCCCTGATGCTCAGGGGTGAGTTACAAGAAAGCAGTACCAAGACACTCATGGAGAATTTTTAGGAACTCCAGAACCAGGGAGATTACTACTCATGGTCTACAAGGAATTTTCACAGCGCCATTTCAAAGTTCCAAAGATGCAAGTGGCGATGCCGCCGGTAACCCCAGCTAAGATGACTTCTTGATGCTTGGCAATGGTGCTAACTCCCTCATTACGAAGCACTACCGCAGGCATAGGATCCAGTATTGCACTCCACAGAATAAAGGCACGATTAGTACCGGCAGTGCTGTGTTAGGTTATGAAAGCGAATGTTGGCGGCAGCCTAAGTAGTGCCTGCTGGAAGCTCTCAGGGGACTGCGATAGAATCTGCACAGCAGTAGATAGAGGGATGATCCAAAACATCGAACTTGGTTTAAGAAGAGGGAATTATAACATAGTCCCTCATGATGAGAGACTGTATTACGCCGAGCAATGCCGGGCGATTCTAAGTTAGCAGCTAATTCCCTTATACGATCCTTTGAACTTCCCATTACACCTTAGGCAGTGCATCGACGCTATTGTAGTCCCAGCTAGCCGTTAATTCATGTTTATCAGTGGGAATTTATAAGGAAGATTACGAAAAGACATCATTTCTCTGATATACGAGTTTCCCATAACGGTTGAGATATTTAGTCTAACCATCACGGCGGAACTCTCCAGCGCCACAAGGCCAGTGAGGCATGGCACGACTCAAGACGCCAAATACGCTCCCGTTAGCTCTGCAGCACACGTCGATAAGAAGCAAGGCATGTAGGATTCTAGATCATAAGGATCAGCCATCGCGTTAACGCCATCTTTGATCACCACGTTCCCTGTCGCTGGTGCGGAACAAGACGAAGCGAAGACGGCCAATATCCGCACCGACGAACCTCGATGTTGACCAAAGCTAATGTAGTAATTAGCCACTTCAGTAGGAACAGTTGGTTTAAGCCTGTTTTGCACAAAATACACGCAATGGCGTTAAGCCGGCCCTGAATCCCAGAGAGGGGGAGGGCACTAAGCATTCGCTAGGCGCTGGCAGGTTCCGAGAGGGAGGAAAGCTTGGTATCTCGGTAGTGGTTGGTGGGTGGCGTCCGGCAGCAAGAAACTCGTGCTAGTGGCTGAACAAAGGGGATCAGATGGCGGTTTCGAGAAGTAGTGTAATCAACTGGGTCTACTCTGTAAGTTTCAAGAGCGAAGATATGAGCTTGTGTGTTGATTACAGGTATTTGTTTGTGGTGGTTTGAAACAAAATCCACATACCACATTACAGAGCCATCCCCGCTAACTATGGGGGAACGTTTTGGTGAAATACAGTATGTGTGTCTCTTCAAAAGCAAAACGATAAACATTTACCCCACGCTTGCCAAGATGTTGAATACGATGTGTCTATATTGTATGGATATGTACCTGTTATCATTTCGCAGCAAGACAGATCATTGAGATGGAGTAATATGCGTCCTATATCCTACCGTCTATAGTTCCCCCTCGGCAGATGCTGGTGCCATCGGTGCCATGAGCCGACGCTGTAGACCCTACAGTACGGTCCCTACCGTAGGAAGCTATCCTGATCGGGAGAAGTGAACAACTGCAATTGGAGGGGCTACGAGTACGCTAATTTCTCTCAGGGATTGATTGTTGAATTGCCACTAGAAGTTAAGACTTGGCGCAGACGTTGTTGCGTGGAGGGAGACTACAGTTTAAGAAAGTATGCCATGTCTTTTTATTTTTTTTTATTTTTTTACATTAGTAGTTATTACAGATTACAGCAGTTTTCTATATTGCCAGAACCACCTAATTAACAATGGAACTTTGGTCATGTACTAACATCAGGGCCCTTTTCGGATAACGCCGCTGCACGGAGTAGCAGGGGCCATCCTGGTGATCTTTGTGGAGGGATGAAACGACTATTGGGTACCTTATACGCTGCCACCAAGAAATTTTGAGACCATATGCACGTCTATGGGAACACAAACCTAGATGCATGCTTTCGGGAAGTGGATTTAAGCTCATCTAATCATGCAGTAGTGGCGGCCAATTGACCACTGATATATAGTGACTCCTCCTCTCACTAAGATAAAGATGCAGATTTCTTCTAACGACTCAGTCGGTACATGTATAAAATAACTGTCATAAGTGTCAATCAGTACCGAAGGACTTCGCCTAATTGACGATGAAAAAAAGCCACCCTTAAGCGGTTACGGACTTGCTTCTAATTTTGAGACTTGATGTCATAAGTCGGTGGCTTAGGGCACGGTCATCAATTGAAAAGAAAAAATACCTGCGCAGTCCGACGAGGTTCGGGGCGTTGTACTAGTGAGGTCATCACGAGCCTTGTTAGCCATCAGCCATCTTCACAACTAACCAGCATCTGCAAACACTTTCCATGGAATACTTACTAAAGCCTGGACCGAATCTGTGGAGCCAAAAGCGTTGGAACATCTGAAATGTCCTGTATTCTCCTGAAGTGGAAAAAGGCAAGAATTTTGGCCGATCTTATTGTTGGTCTGGGGTGGCTGTCAACTTTTTGAGTTTTGACACCCAGAAGCTTCTTCCGCTACAAAGCAAAGGGAGCCACGAGGAACAAAAGCAAAAGAAATCTGCTCGACTTCGAGGCCTACAAACTACTGCATACGTACCGAGTATAATGTAGTAAAACACGCACAATAGGCTTCCGACCATACCCGCAAAAAGGTTAGAGGATGCCCAACATGCAGGGAACTATATCATCCAATCAGACGAGGCCGGCTCCGAAACCCTTTTCCATAACGGCTTCTATCTCCCGGACCCATGAAGACTAAAGAAGACGGAGATGGCGCCCTTTGACAAGTTAAGTTCAAGTTCCCGCTCGCCATGCACAGCCAACGGTTCCGGCATGCCAATGCCGATACTACAAGCACTACCACTGTCACTGCCACTGTCGTTGTCACTGAGGTTGTCACTGGAGCTGTCACTGAACCTGCTACTGTCATTACCGCCACCAAGCTTGATCTGAGCTTTTGAGGCTCTTTAGCGGAGGTTATTACCATCACTACCACTCACCACTGCCGGTGCCAAGCTCACCAAGCACCCCGTGTTCCTTGACCTGCCGAACTACCCCCCCTGGTTCTCTTCTTTCTATCCTATTGAACTTATTCTATCTCGTCTTATCCCACTTCATGATCCTCCATCATGTCGTCCATCCTGCCAGTCCTGGCCCCCCGGCTCCCAGGCTGTCCGCCAGTGGTGGATGACAGGACTTACACCAAGGAGCACTCCGAGGATGAGTGGGAGTCCATGCGCGACGTCATCAGGAAGCTGTATATCAAGGATAACAGAAAACTGAACGAGACCATGGCAATTCTTCAAGCAAGATATGGCTTTGCAGCAACGTGAGTGGGCAATATAATATGCGCCCGTCACCTCTAGCAAAGCATTGAGAGCTAATCCGTGCCTCAAAGAGAGCAGATGTTCAAGAAGCGTTTAAAGAAATGGAATTTGAGGAAGCGAACATATCGAAAGGGCCTGTCCAATTCTGCAGATTCCACCCCTATCAATGTTACTGAAGGATCTGGCGCTAGCACCCTTGACGATCAAGGTTCATCGTCATCTTCAGCCTCCCCAGAAGAACACCAGGATGATCCAAATACCGCAGTGGCTCTTGTCCGCCCATCAAACACTGGCCCCTACTCTGACCTTGAGCAAGTCCTTGGCAGCGTGTTCAACTGGAGCCAAGCCAAACTGGAATTCCTTCCCGCCATATCAGATCCCATGTCCAAGTACCTGGCGAATCCAAATTCGCCCCCTATCCAGGACAGCCGCACCATGTATCGCATCTTCGAGCTCGTGTTCGACCTTTGGTATCACGGCAAGGGGGATCTTGCGGGAATGGCTGCCCGAAAGGGGTTTTATGTTCTGGAATTTGTGCTGAGCGAGGATCACCCCGACCTGATCTGGCATGTGCTGGATACGATTTTCGACATGGTGGACCGAGGCCACCTCCAACTTTTGAGCCTGTTCCTGGATCACGCTACAGTCCTCGCAAAACGACAGCTTCCGGCCCAACATCCACTCCTCCTTATACTTCAACAATTACGGAACTGCGATTACCATTCGGATGAGGGGAGGAGTTACTTGTGCCACTTACTGCGCCAAGCCTGGTTACGGAATGTCGATCTCCTCGGCCAACACATCGAATCTTCAGATGCCCACCGGCTTTGGCTTTACGAACAATTGATATGGGACGGAAGGACACGACTGCGCAAGGGAAGCGAATTGAGCAAGCGACAAGATGCCATGTACCAAGCACTGGAGAGAATGTCCGAAGCGCACAACACGACACCCGCGGTGGTCGATGCTGATCAATTACGAGTCGAAGCGTTGCGACTTGAGTTTACGCAGATGGACGTTGGCGACAAGAAGAAAGCCGAAGAGCTGGCCGTCAATCTACTCGATCTCACCAGAACCGATTCGGGACCAAGATCCAACGACCGATTTCACGCATACGCCCTCAAGATGCTGGCTCGAGTGCAGGAGGAGAAGCAAGACTGGGCTACAGCCGAACAGAACCTACAACACGCCATCTCTAAGAGAGAGGTAGCGCATGGCGCAAACAACAACTTGCGCGTGATCCGCGACATGTGGGTTTTGGCGGCACATTACCAGAAAGCTGGACGACAAGTAGATGCCGATAACATCACGGCAGATGCATTATCGCGAGCCCAGAAATATCTGCAACAAGATATGGAATAAGAAAATACAATTGCCATACGGCACTATTGGGGAGTTCAATTTTACAGGCAACAAAAGGGCGGTTTGGGATAAAACTATTAGGTTTTTTTATTTGGCGTCATGGCAATACAGGGGGCGTTCAGGATATGCATGCGATTTCAGTATTGAGTGCATCCCGCGACAACCACTCAATGAGATTTAGCTTTGATTTTGGTACGGAAGGGGAAATGCATAGCGATGCTGGTGCATACTGTTATCTTCCTTTGAGGAGATATTGGTTGGAGTTCTAGTTTGAGATACCCAACGTTTTATACACGAATTGAAGTTTTGTTATGGATGCTCTGCTCTGCTCTGCTTGATTGGTTCGCCACACGCACCGCCACAATGACGTTGACACTTCCGCCCTGGGACGGCCGAGGACCTTGTTTAAACAACTACCTTCAGACACTACATACAAACGTACCTACCACCTACAACTTGGTATCTCCATCCTATACGAAAATTGTATAGCTTTCGTTCGCTACAAGCACCTCTGAATTTCTTGTCTTTGTGACCTATTTCTTATCATACAGAGCCATCATGGCTCCTGGAGCTCCCCCAAACTACTGTAAGCTTATCATGACCCCACTACATGTGAATGCGCCAGATATTAACAAGAGCCTTACGTAGATGCCATTCTCGAGGTGTCTGATAAGGCGACCACTCAGCAGATTCGAGATGCTTACAAGCGGTATGTTACTACCTATTTTGCGACTTAACTTGCAACACCACTAACATCCGTCTCCAGCGCTGCCCTAAAGACGCACCCTGATCGTGTCGCCAGTGACGCCCCAGAACGAGCCGAGCGAACTCGCAAGTTCCAGCTCGTCAACGACGCATACTACGCTCTATCTGATCCTGTGCGCCGTCGCGAGTACGATGCTCAGCGCAACATATTCAACACCGCCACCCCTTCAGACCCCTTCGAGGACATCCCCGAGACTGAGACGGAGGGTGGCGCTGGGCCGCGACAGAGCCCTTACTCATGGGCATGGAACTTCTTCACCAACCAAGCAACAGGTGGTCAGGCGCCGCCTGGAGACCGTGAGCAGACTGAGAATGCGCAGTTCAGCGATGTGTTCGAGGAGATGATGCGCGAGGAGGGCATGGCTGAGGGTAGCGATAACCACCCTACCAGCAAGTTCTGGAGCATGCTAGGCGGTGTTAGCGGCGGTGCCCTTGGATTCATCGTCGCCAACGTCCCCGGCCTCGTAGCCGGCGCCGTGGCAGGAAACAGACTGGGGGCTATCCGGGACGCCAAGGGGAAGAGCGTGTACTCTGTGTTCCAGGAACTTCCCCAGGGCGACAAGTCACGGCTGCTCAGCCAGCTGGCGGCCAAGGTATTCAGCCACGCTGTTGGTGTTTAAGTGAAGAGACTTGTGTGTGTGACGATAGAAAGCTGGGTTTTTATCAGGCGCTTGGGAGTTGGGTCAGACTCTGGCTAAGGGATGGATTTGAATGGACCGGTTGCAATTAATACCTAGGTAGTGTCTCGGCAATAAAATTATAGTAGTCAATAAAATAGACTCAGTGTGTACTCAATATTCATTGTATTGAGAGCTTTTCAGTTTCTTAGACAACTGTCAACTGTTTTGGTGAACATTGGTTGTGTAGGGTAGTCAGTGTTCAAGAAGTAAGTCAACACACTAGATAGCAATGCTCAGAGTGAATTGAAGAGGAGACCTTCTCATATGAATGGTTTGAATAGGTTGTGGCAGCATGAAATAGCTAGTAACAAATTAAGATGACCTGAAAATGTTGCGATATCTGAGACGTATTGCGAGGGTTTCCCGTCCGCCGCTCAAATCAAGTTCAAGAGTTGTGTGAACAGATTCGCAAACAGCATCTGGCTAGAACGAGCCTAATTCTAAACTTAGACATCCGAATCATATGTTGAAGCAACGACGATACTGCTTCGTGCAAGAGAATCTCTTGATTACTCAGAAGTAGTCCACATGTGACCATACCGTTCTTCACATGTAGCAAATGCACACGTCCCAGACACAAACCATCCCAAGCAATTAGCTTTTTGGCAGGTTTTATATCCTTCTCACCTACATGTCATACTGCGTACGTGTATCAAACTCGCCAGATCCTTTAAAACCTTGAGTTCGAGAATGCCACAGATAATCGCGTTACAGTGTCATAAAATCAATTTGAATGTCGCCATACTTTTGCAATGTGAAATGTACTGTGATATTTCCACAACATCAATTCATAGCCCTGTAAAGGCTGATTACCCTAAAACGCAAACCACTTCTAGTTCAATGCTCCATCATGCGCCTCAAGTGCTCCGTAAAAAAGGTCTTGGCAAGCTTGTTAACATTGATGGAGGACGGTGAAGCGCCATGAAGAAATTCACATACATTTTGTATGACCCAAACTCATAATCTCGACATTGCTTCCAGTATCCAGACCCTTGGTTCGACGGTCAGGTAGGATATTCGGTCTTGGTAACGATATCGTATCCTTCTTTTGAACCATCCGGATGACCCTATTTATCCAGTGTCTACATAACCTATCTTCGAGGAGGAGGCTGGAATCCAGGGGGTGGAGGACCACCGGGGTTGAAGCCGGGTGGAGGGAACTGGGCGCCTCCGGGGAAGCCAGCTGGGGGAGGGAAGCCGCCAGGGAAACCAGGAGGAGGGGCTTGGAAATTGTTAGAGAGTGTTCGAGGATGTCTGAGTCTGTTGAACTTACCACCACGACCTGGGAAGCCAGGAGCACCACCAGGGAAACCGGGGAAGCCTGGAGGGGGAGCACCACCAACACCAGCAGCAGGGCCCTGATAACTGTTAGCAATCTGTGACATATTATTAAAGGGGATAGGAGTACATACAGCCAGAGAAGGAGGGGCAGCTCCTCGTCCAGCAGGGCGAGCAACACCAGGACCGGCGGCCAGGGCAGAAGAGATTCCACCAGGCGCACTCTTTCCTAGACGAGCGCTGGGGTCGGCGGGAGGAGGCGACTCGACGGAGAGGGAGATGATGTGAGCGCCTCGGACAATTGTGAGTCCAAGAGTTCGCTTCTCCTCAGATTCGACGGTCTGGGTAGCTGAACCGCTTGCGCCAGGGGCAGCGGGCTTGTTCTGCTTGCGCTTGACGCGTCGGAACTCTTCGGTATCGGCGAGAACGAGGTTCATGTGCTGGAGTCAAGTCAGCTTCGGTCCGGGTAATGATAATATAGTGATAGGCCGTACCTTGTCGAAAGCAAGCATCTGACCGGTCATTGACCTTCCATCGTTGAGGGTCACTCGCATCCGCCAGTTGATCTGTTGCAGTCGAGTCAGCTTAATTGCACTTGTCATAAAGCGAGGATATCGAGCTCGTGTGCGCGTTTGGGAATACGTACGTAACCGGCCTATGAAGAAGAACGGATTAGCAGCTGAACAACAAGCTATTTGAGACGCGTGAGAATAGGGAGGTGAGCATAGCATACCATCTTTCCTTGTTTGTTCGACATGTTGGCGGTGTTTTTGAGGTCTTGCTAGTGCAGTTCCTCTGTGGTACAAAAATTGATGTTAGACCGCGGTGAGTTTGCGCGCGATCGTAACAACCTTCAATGCCTGGAGCTCTGAAGGTGAGTTATGATGTCCAAAATTTGCGGAGCCTGATGCGGAAGGCTGAAAGGTACACCGACAATGTACCGGTTCGGCGCTAGATCCTCTTTGGAGTAGCATGCCCCCACTTGGCGCACGACTCGCTTAAGGGCAGAGAAACCCTCAAATATTACTGCGCTCACAAAATCTCAAAAAATTGCTCTTTCAACCTTTGAGATCTCCGACAACCCATCCCACAAGGTCGACTAATAACAGCAGCCATGGCTACCGAGAAGGCAAACAACCCCATGCGGGAGCTGAAGATTCAGAAGCTCGTTCTGAACATCTCCGTCGGAGAGTCTGGTGACAGACTTACCCGTGCCGCCAAGGTGCTGGAGCAGCTTTCTGGTCAGACCCCCGTCTACAGTAAGTTTTGACCGATTTTCGAACATTGCGATGCAATTCCATCTGACTGGATCTCTAAAGGCAAGGCCCGTTACACCGTCCGAACCTTCGGTATCCGACGTAACGAAAAGATCTCCGTCCACGTCACTGTCCGTGGCCCCAAGGTAAATACGCACAACAAATTTCGAATCGTCGAAAATGGCAGTGAGGCTAACATTCGCAAAAGGCTGAGGAGATTCTCGAGCGTGGCCTCAAGGTCAAGGAGTACGAGCTCCGCAAGCGCAACTTCTCCGAGACCGGCAACTTCGGCTTCGGTATCAGCGAGCACATCGATCTCGGTATCAAGTACGACCCCTCTATCGGTATTTACGGCATGGACTTCTACTGCTGCATGACCCGACCTGGTGAGCGCGTCACCCGCCGCCGCCGAACAAAGAGCCGCATCGGTGCCAGCCACCGCATTAAGCGTGACGAGACCGTCAAGTGGTTCAAGTCTCGCTTCGACGGCATTGTCCGATAAACGGTTGAAAAAATGGTTGTTTGAAATTACGGATGGTCACGGCGAACATTAGGGGGAAAACTCACATGGGGCATGTATTTTCTGTTGCTTTGCTGCATCAGCTCGATCTGAAATTTTCAGTCGAGCCACGGCCTGAGAGACCGACCGGCACTCTGCCGGCTTTCCGATACTCACTCTGAATGTGACATACGCCATCAATCGTCAGATCATTGGTACTTTGTCTACTTGGCCTCTCGTCTGTTTACGTCTACGTGAGACGTTATAAACATGTCCTCACGGACTTTGATGCATCAATCTCTGCATGTCTGGTGTTGCTCTACAAGGGCAACAGCACGACTCCTTTTCTCTGTGAATTATGTGAATGCTGTAGATGTCGCACCTGACTCATAACTGTCATCTCAAGGCTACGGCCAGTGTATCAGGTTTCCAATGTCTCTTCATTGCGGAATCCGATAAGTTGTAGCAGTTCATGGTTGTGCGGTTGCGTCGATAAAACCTGGATTGTCAGCAGTCTTACTCGTTACTATGTTCTCAACGTAACAGCACGGACTGAACACAACTGCCTGTGGTTATCAGTGACTGCTTTTTGTGGTTGTCGTATATCTACTCGAATTGGCTGTCCAATTCAGCAGCACTTGCACAAATTGAGATCAGAACTCAAGACTCTTGAACAAGACAATATGTGACCTTATTGTCAAACAAGGAGGTATTACGAATGCAAGGTTTTGATTCACCTCATACAAGCAGATACCTGTTGATCATTGTTTGTGTGCATATCCCAAAATCATGAAATGATACAATATTTGTGGAATCATCTCGTCAAAAACTCCCAACATCAATAGAGTTATTTGATTCATGAACCAATTGCACCAGTGTGGATGCACCCCAGATTAACGGCATCTGATATCTCGGGGGATACGGGACGTCCTTTGCCGGAGAAGAATTAAAGATGAGAAGACCACACAAATTCAAGACTTCAATGACACATTGAGGCAAGAGTTGAATCGGTAAATCCACGGAGCAAGGCTACAGCAAAAGAGTGCTTCCGATTCACAGCCACCAAAGCTCTCTATTGATCAATTGATGGGCAAAATATTGGTCTTAGCCTTGCAGGTCTTTGTCTAAGTTTTAACACTGCTGTGCTGTTCTCTTTGCTCCGTAGCCGGTCACCATGCCAGCGTAAGGCTCCACCACGAAAACGACTGCTCGTTGGATCGAAGCTCTCCGAGCATGCCCATGTCTTGGCCCGCAACCTCATCACCATTTGCAGCCGCATTTCTCAGGCACTAACGTTGGCATGTACCCGGGTAATACCGATCGTTTCGGCGGTACGGGAGTTGGTTGACAGGCTACAGGCCAGAAGTCGGCTAGCGACCACGAAGCAGGTTACTGGGGGATGGAGGGATCTAAGATCGGATCAACTGATACACACAAATGATGTATAGCTCTTCAATCATTACGCTTCAACCTCTCCAAAGCACGCTTCGATTTGGCAAGACATTGTCGGACGTCAGCTCGGTGGGCGAAATGAAGCTCCGAAATTCAGGCGGGTAGCCCAATGGAACCACTGGAACAGGCTAGGAAATTGTTAAGGCTGCTTCGGAATATCCAGGCAAAAACGCGCAGTGGCGGCTGATTGGGTGGTCGGAGCAGGTTAGCCCCACTTCATCCCTCAGACAGACTCTGCTCTCCATCACCGTCCTCCTCAAAAAACTCCATTTGCTCTTGTAAAGGCAGCACCGCACTCCCCAATCTCCCCTCCTCCCAATTGCACCCGGCTGCAATTGCTCTCCTTTCATCTCCAAAACCTCCCGTATACCTCTAATATGTTCCGGAACGCCCTTCGACAGTCGACGCGCGCCGTCGGCGCTGTCTCTGCTGCTGGCAGGGTCGCCGCGGTAAGTCAAAACGTGCTCCCCCGAGCCCCCGAATCGACAATGCCATCGACCGGCGCCCCAAAACATCGTGCATCCATCGGCAACCCATCGCAGGAGCTCAATTGAGGAGTTGGATTAGACTTTCCAGTCTCGCATGAGCTTTTTTGAGCTATTTGGGGCCGCTGTCGCTGTTGACCCGTCGAGGACTTTTCGGCCTTCGGCTAACTTGTTTTTCACCATATCAGATTCGAAATGCCGCACCCGCCTCCATCAACGCCGCTCGATTCTACGCCTCCGACGCCAAGGCCACTCCTACTGAGGTCTCTTCTATCCTCGAGCAGCGAATTCGTGGTGTCCAGGAGGAGTCCGGTCTCGCTGAGACTGGCCGTGTCCTCTCCGTCGGGTATGTGGATCTTTTACTGGGAGCAACTGGGGCAAGGCGAAGCTGGTGCATGATGACTTCAAACAACACCGCCCCGCTCAGCTGCCCGGATGCCCAGGAACAAATCAATTGAGACCAAACCAATGCTGACTCTAACTTTCCAGTGATGGTATCGCCCGTGTTCACGGCATGGCCAACGTCCAGGCTGAGGAGCTTGTCGAGTACGTACTGAGCAAAATAATGACCACCGGCGTCATGCGTCAGATAATTAACAATCCACAGGTTCGCCTCCGGTGTCAAGGGAATGTGCATGAACCTCGAGGCCGGCCAGGTCGGTGTTGTGCTGTTCGGTTCCGATCGTCTCGTTAAGGAGGGTGAGACCGTCAAGCGTACCGGTGAGATTGTAAGTCAATTGAGCATCCTCAACAAACTGATACAAAGCTAACACATCCCCAAGGTCGATGTTCCTGTCGGCCCTGAGATGCTCGGCCGTGTCGTCGACGCTCTCGGTAACCCCATCGACGGCAAGGGTCCCATCAAGACCACCGAGAAGCGCCGTGCTCAGCTCAAGGCTCCCGGTATTCTGCCCCGAAAGTCCGTCAACGAGCCCGTCCAGACTGGTCTCAAGTCCATCGACGCCATGGTTCCCATCGGCCGAGGACAGCGTGAGTTGATCATTGGTGATCGTCAGACCGGTAAGACTGCCGTTGGTCTTGACACCATCCTCAACCAGAAGCGATGGAACGACGGCAACGACGAGAAGAAGAAGCTTTACTGTGTCTACGTCGCCGTTGGCCAGAAGCGATCTACCGTCGCCCAGCTCGTCAAGACCCTCGAGGAGAACGACGCCATGAAGTACTCCATCGTCGTCGCTGCCACTGCCTCTGAGGCCGCTCCTCTCCAGTACCTTGCTCCTTTCACTGGTGCCTCCATCGGTAAGTTTCCGCCTCCATCTGTTGCACAATTATCCTCCGTCCCGGACATTTGACGAAGTCGCGCAACACTTTATGATGCACTTATGATGCCTTTATGAGAAATTTATTAACTTTATTCTAGGTGAGTGGTTCCGTGACAACGGCAAGCACTCTCTTGTCATCTTCGACGATCTTTCCAAGCAGGCCGTCGCTTACCGACAAATGTCTCTGCTCCTCCGTCGTCCCCCTGGACGTGAGGCTTACCCCGGTGACGTTTTCTACCTCCACTCTCGTCTGCTCGAGCGTGCCGCCAAGATGAACGACAAGCTTGGTGGAGGTTCCATGACTGCCCTTCCCATCATTGAGACCCAGGGTGGTGATGTCTCTGCCTACATTCCTACCAACGTCATTTCCATCACTGATGGTCAGATCTTCTTGGAGGCTGAGCTGTTCTACAAGGGTATCCGACCTGCCATCAACGTCGGTCTTTCCGTCTCTCGTGTCGGTTCCGCTGCCCAGCTTAAGGCCATGAAGCAGGTCGCTGGTTCCCTGAAGCTTTTCTTGGCCCAGTACCGTGAGGTCGCCGCTTTCGCCCAGTTCGGTTCCGATTTGGATGCTGCCACCAAGCAGACCCTCAGCCGTGGTGAGCGTGTAAGTTTAATACCCTCTATCAACCATTGCATGTTAGGATACTAATCATTCTGTAGCTTACCGAGCTCCTCAAGCAAAAGCAGTACTCTCCTATGTCTGTTAACGAGATGGTTCCTCTTATCTTCGCCGGTGTCAACGGTCTCCTCGACTCTGTCCCCGTTAACAAGATCCTCCAGTGGGAGTCTGACTTCCTCGCTCACCTCAAGACCAACGAGTCTGAGCTCCTTGCCACCATTGACAAGGAGGGTGCTATCTCCAAGGAGACCGACGCCAAGCTCCGTGACGTTATCCAGTCCTTCGTCAAGAGCTTCCTCGGTTAAATATAATCAAAAGCAACTTGCGCGGAGAATGATGGGGGCCTTTGGGGATGTCGCTGTCTATACCGAATATCTGTTGTCGTTTTTCTCTCTTGAGGCGGAGGGAACATGTCGAGGGGTCGCGCCTGAATGGAGCGACGGGAATGAGTTGAGGGAGATTCGCCCGTCGTATTGCCACTTGTAAAATAGAGCACAAAACTCAATGAATGCCCTCGATTCCTTTTGTTCTTGGATTTCCGAAATTAATACCGCCGTCTCGGTTCATGTCTTTGTACTTGTGAGGCTGAGTATGCCAGTTTTTACCTCAGGTGTGACAATCTCACCCGTCATGGGTGACCTATGGCACCTGTGTGTCTTTGTGATTAAGATCTTTACTTGACGCTTGTATGTGTATGTTGAGTCTTCTATACTGAATAACGAGTTAAGATCTTGGTAAGATGAAGGATGGTTTTGTATATGGCATCCTAAGATATGTAGGCAGACTTGGAAAAACAGTCATGTCTACTGTCTATCTATGAACTTATGGAAAAGTAGCCTAAAATTTATAAAATTGACAAAAACTATATGTCCTAAACTACGAATTGTCTTAACTCGACTTATCTCATTACCTGATATTCTGAGTTTCTTCTGGTAACTACCTCAGGGGCATCATGGATTTCTCATGTCCTACCCTTGATAGGTTGGCGTTACTGGCCAGCTCATACTTATTGAGCATGCTGAAAGACTGTGCTGTACGCTGTGTTGTGTTTGTCCTCATGCATTGGCTAGTGTGTGAGAAACTTGAGGGTGTACCAGGCATTGGTCAGAAGCAGCAGTTGTTCCATCATGACCCCTGGGTCACCGATTTTACAAAGGATATGGTTTGCCGAGATAGAACAATGTATAGAAAGACACCATATATGACCACCAAAATTGTATATAAACTTAGAGTATAGATACATAAATTATCCTGAGTTTAGATAGTCGTGCTCTGCTGCTTTCAGTTCACTGTAGATAGTGTCCTCTGGTTGGCGTATATCTTGTGATATCTAAGACTGGGCGTCTATTGGGACTCTGCTGATTGGACTTATTCAAAGTACCAGAATTGAGATGAGAGAGTTGATTGCAAGTGGGAGGTTAAACCGATTCGTTGCTCTGGGTCAGTTCGGTGCAACAGGCCACGAGCTTGTCGCTGGACTCGAGTGCAGTATCATAGGACTAATTCGTCTCCTAGTTGGATGACTGAAGGCCTGCGGAAGTCTTATCAATTACTTATAGCGATTGAGTATCCCAAGTGACATGACCTCGTTGATCGAAAGGCACGACTTAAGCCTAGACTCAAGTTCCGCAATCCTAATGGCAACGATCTGGCGAAGAATCATAAAGTCGAACTATATGGCCGAGCTCTGGGCACTAGCAGCGAGTAGGACTGCCAAGATGGGTTTCTTTTAGTCACACAAACTTTTTTGCTCTTTATTTGGACACTTAATATAGACACATGTTGCTCTTGTCTTTTTTCGGCCCAGGTCTATGGTTTAATCACGGATATCAAGCTGGAGTTGACGAATCTGATCGACCGTCGAGGACGACAACGGTTAAGCTTCAGATCAAGCCAGCGCCATCAGTAGACTCTCACATATACAAATTTCACGGTAGAGCTGGCTAGTTAAAGACTGCATATAGCCGGCGCAGACTAAGATTTTGTGGTAGTGTCAATACCCCTGAACGAGTGATCAAGATATGTTATAGCAAACTTAGTTTCTGATTTCCTTGCCCTTTCTTCGATATGTATAAGCTAGTAGAAAACTCCCCGCTCTATGACTATATGTCTCAATTCTTGAACCTTTTCGTGGTCAGAAATCTGCTTTACCCACTGATGATCCCATGCGAGTATTCCCTGCTTGAGCTCCGAACCCTGATACTCATAGGTCACCCTTTCAGTAAACGAAATAGAGCCCATTAATCGCCGCGGCGGCACCACCAGGGAAGGATGGGATCATTGAGTCCAAGTCTGCAAACATTGACGCGCTGTGAACGAACTGTTCCATCGGAGCAGGAGGAGGCTCCGTAGGCGAAGCAAGATGAAACGATTCAGAATTCTTTCAGGTTGATGGCCTCCATGGCCAGTTCCTCTGTGAGTTCTTTGTTGTCCTTGTCCTCGCTCTCGAGCTGAATGCACATGGGCGGTTTCCTGCCACAAGTGTCTCGGAATGTAATGGCAAGTTATTCAAGATTTGGCAGAGCCTGCGCAACTTTGGTAACCTTTCTCACTGCTCGAGGCTGGGTTATATTAAGTCAGTTTCGGTGTGGAATTCAATCAGATATACTGCACTTACCTTGTTGTCGAAGCATGAAGTATAATAAGATGGACCGTTGTATTCTTGCTCCCAGTTCACGACCAACCGTTTCAGGTTGGAGAATTGAGGTTCACATTGGGTTTCCCAGAGTTGCGGCCTATCACGAGTCCAACCCCAATTGTCGATCTTAAACCGAGGTTGTAAGAAGGTCAAGTGAAGTTGTCCTAGCTTCTTGATCTTCTTCGCTTCCTCGAGCTCGAATGCGTCAAAGAGTCCTTTGAGGTCTAGTGTTTCGAGCACTTTGTGATCACAATGCTTCATCAGATCTTCCAAAACACAAGGTGGGGAGACTCTCAAGGACCGAAGATTGGGCCACCAAACGTTTCTGGAACTCAATTGCTCACTGAAAACTTGCGTTGGGCTTCCCGCATACCAGTCGAGTTCAAGTCTCAAGCTCCGAAGATTGGGCATGCAGGAGAGTGACTTAGCCATAGGAAGAGTGTTCATATACTTGCGACGCGTGAAAGCATGGTCATCTAGACGTAGTTGATTAATGATGATGGTCACCTGCCTGAAGACAATACGTCAATAACAGTATGGATGAGGAACTTTCTGACTTACTCAACACCATCACGCGTAAAATCCATCCAGCCCGTCTGATTGAACTCTTCTAAGGAGAGTTCGATAGGTTCCTGTGTCTTGTGTTCGAATCGAATCTTTCGAAATCGCTCTCGGATGAAGTGTGCTCTCTAAGCTTTGGACACTTTCGTGAGAGAATCGAGACTGATATTGTCACACCATTGAGTGAGGAGGTCTGGTGGTATACCCAAAATTGGGTGATACTCAGGCTCTGCCATTATACTCTGAGGATAACGAAGGTCGAATTTCGGTTGGCTATTATGGTTCCAAGGCGGATAGACGGATGATAGGTGACTTGGGCCTTGATAGAAAAGGAATGTATGTGAACGGAATGAATGGATTTGAAGATGATCAAGATGTATGTACGCGATAATAGAAAAGGATTGTGCGAAGAAGTGAAGATGATGTGAATGTATGTAAGTGATGATGGGTTGTTGAGATCCCCTTTGTATGGATCCAAAACTCAGACGACAGAACGGAATGAGGTGTTGAGAGGGAAGAGAGAGAGGATGAGTTCGGGGGGGGAGGCCCTTTTTATAGACCTCAAGACCTCGCATTATTTAATATGAGAATAGATGAGTCATTGTGATTCACTGTCGTCTTCCAGATGATGAGAGAGAGGAAACTGCGAGAAGATTCTTTTTATAGACCTTGAAGGACTATGATTCACTACATGGTCTCAATTGAACATTTCCTCCGTCATCAGTTCTGGCTCATGACCATATGATAAACACCACATGTACTTCATTTCTACTAGAAGGCAACAGCAAAAACGGATCCAGAGCCGAGTGGTCGATATATATATGATTACATATTCATCTGGTCACGATGGTCGTTGATATGACAAACTGTTACCCTTCAACAGACAGCCAGCTTCTTGGGCTTAGCATGAGCACATATCAAACAACAGAAACATATTTTAGAGAATTCGATTACAGAAGAGATAGGAACTTGATAACAAGAACTTGGCTATGTATCCTAGAACATCCAATGCTTGTCGCCCCAAGATGCCTTCATGTACCATGTGTCTTCTCACTCCTCTGACAATTCAGGCCACTCCTCATTCTCGTCATAGATGGACCCAAGCTCCATCGCCTCGATCTTTGGGAGCTGTGCTTCGGTGACTCCAAGATATCGTAGAGCTTTCTCCTCACGCCAGGATCTTTCCAATGCATCTTTTAGAGATTCCCAGTCTTCCGGTGCGTAATCGATGTAGTCACCCTCTTCAAGGGGACAAAACTCCATGTCAGACCATTCGTCCATGTAGCCGGCAGTTGATATGAGTATGATTCTGCGGCATTTTGGGTACTCTCTGATAAACTCCTTCATTCTTTGTAGGTTTCTGAGCACCCTGACATCGGGCCAGACCAGTGCCACGTTTCGGGTATTGTGAATGGCAACAGTATAGGCCCGGCCGATGTTGCTAAACATGTAGAGAATATCGCTGAAAAAGTCGAACCATAGCCCTCCCATGATGGAATCATCCTTTCGAAATGAAAACCCCCCACGGGCTTGGGACACCTGGCGAGACTCCCGACACACCTGGCGCACATCAGGCGGCTTATGGGCAAAGTTTACACCTGTGTAATACTTGCCCGCACGTGCAT
This sequence comes from Fusarium tricinctum, assembly GCA_020744515.1. NCBI lineage: Eukaryota > Fungi > Ascomycota > Sordariomycetes > Hypocreales > Nectriaceae > Fusarium > Fusarium tricinctum. The sequence goes on along the minus strand of JAGPXF010000002.1, from coordinate 3,816,532 downwards.
CATTTGGCCAGAAGACTCTGGGCTCGTTCAGAGAGAGCTCCCATATCTCCTTGCGTATTTCTGCAGGAAGTTCATTGAATCGGGGGAAAGTCGTGGCAGCCACGGGGATGTTTGACAGCTGGGAGTTTACGATTTGGAGTACTCCTGATTGAGGAGGAATAATCTCATCTTGAGACACAGTAGTGCCTGTGACTTGGAGTCAGTGAAAGAAAAAAGATTAGAAAATGGATATAGGACATACCAGGTGAGCTAGTTGCGGTGGTTTTGTAGCTACCTGCAGAAATATCCGCAAGTTGCAACGGCATCGATGGGTTAGGTGTCATAGCGGCGAGGCAGCATTTCGTTGTTTGAGTAGGACTTTGAGATGATGTATTTCGGCGATGGTTTCTTTGAGTATAATAGATAGAACAAGATCAAGTGGTGTTTGTTTTGTGATGGAGTAGTGTGCGAGCCGTGGAGCTGTTTATTTAATAGGGGAGTTTGGTGTGTGAATATGAGGCACTTGGTTGCCTACCACCTTGCCAGCTGCACGCAACTGACGAGAATAAACAATCTGCCACCACCCACTTATTTCAGTATCTATATAGGGCTCTTCTGTGGTCTATTGTTAGGTTATTCAGGCAGAAACAAGCAAAGTATCTTTGTTTACGAGACAAAGGGTTGCCGTTGTTCATCCCATCTTCTTCTCCTTTGTATCAATGGGTCTATTTTATTCTTAGATTTCTCTCACCAAGTGTCCTAGTAGCTAACTACAAAATCGTCCAAGGTATCCTGTAAGATGATGTCTTAAGTATCAACATTCAACCCAGCACAACCATATCAGGAACTTTCAAAGATGATTGATGCAATCCGCTCTTGCTTGCCACGAGTCCACCTGAGCTTGGATTTCACTCTGAAATTATCTGGTGGTAAGTGATCAAGCTCGTGACTTACATCACATACTAACAGAATACAAGGCCCTCAATTGCTACATTTCCGAGCTGAAGTTGGACCACCCAATGCCCAAACCCAAGCCATTGTCGAACCAAGTTCACCCACTTTCCCACAATTCATGAAACTCCCTCCAGAGATCAGGATTATGATCTGGAAGCTTTCATTTGGGCCTGGTCGAATCTTCCGAACAAAAGCTACGTCAGATGTACCTGGTGTAATCCCCATGGCGGTAAACCATAAACCACCAGCCGCCACACAAGCCTGTAAAGAAGCACGATTGCTATCTCTACAAGTTGGCAAGTTCCTGTTTGGATCATATGGAAGCAAAATCAAGAGCCTCTGGTTCAATCCTTCACGCGACCTTCTCTACTGGAACGACAGGAGTTTCCCGTCATGGCAGTTCGAGTATGATGATCACGATATGAGCTGCATCGAAGTCGTGGCAATAGACCACGACCAGGCCTTCAGTAGCCTTGAAACCGCCCGGGATATATCGACTATATTTCCGGGTTGCCGCGTCCTTCAAATTGTTCTTCCTCACAAGGCATTGGCAGATGACGGTGACGTTGGTTTCTTCGCCGTCAACGAAGATGGCGATGACCTCACGCTCCAGGTGACCTATAAAGACAAGCTGTGCCGCATGAGCTGGAAGAGTCTTGAGAATACCTTTCACATTGCATATGAGAATCTGCTGGAGGAGAAGGCGAAGGAGGATGAAGAAGATGAAGCATCCAGGTTTACAGAAGAGCATGAAATTCCTTCTTTCTACCCTGTCCAGGTTACTCCAGGTAGTCGCGTCCAAACCCAAGAACACGACGTATATCTATCAGCTTAAAGATATCTTGACTACATAATATTGCGAACAATTCGGTTTTATTCTACAAGTCAATTCAACTATCATGATACTACGTAAGAGATATACTATAACAAAAGGGCGTCTTGTCCGAGAGCAGAGGACAAGCAATATGCAATGCATTGAACCCAGGTCAGCGTCTCACTAGGCTTGAAGTGACCATGGAGTCCTAAGCACCGAAGTTGTATGGGCAGTATGGGAGGTAAAAGTGACTTCAGAGGCTGGCTAGGGATATAGACAAAATCAGCTAGATTATAGAATTATTCGTGCTGAGATTGTCTGAGTATCCTTATCTCCAAGTTTAAAGTAACCATGCATCCTCTTCCCCTGAACCGAAAAATTCATTTGTTTTGACCTTTCTCTGCCGTGGGCGTAGACACGAGTTCCTCCTTCAGGCAGGATAAAGATTCTTACCGGAGTACATGCTGCACTATCAAGTGTCACAAGGGGAGAAGAGGTTTCATGAAATAACACTCTCTGATTATAACATCCAGCTTTCAAATATAGTTCTCTGACTATATGGTTCTGCTTGGTTCGTTCGTACGCACCGAATCTTCTAACAAGATTACGACCCTCTTGTAGTTCTCAGTGTTTAATATGTCGTGATCCTCGTTTGCGAACAGCAGTAACCTCTACACAATCAATGCTTAGTTTCTTTTGCTTCCGCCTTCGTGGAAATCGTTCAGATATTTCTCGCCGTAGTTCGCCCCATTGACGCCTGTCTCCTAAGAAGGAGATGTTCATATCATCGTCGTCTTTTACCCTGGTGAAGCTAACATCACCGTTGGGAAGAGGCTGATGTACCATAACCACAGTGAGTCTCTTACAGCCAGGAAAAATTCTGGACATATTTCCCGCGATCGTAGCCAAACCTAAATCGGCTTCGTGGGTCAAGTCCACCGCTACATTCTGGATATCTGGGAAATAAAGACCGGAATCATTCAGGCTGAAGGGCGACATATCCTCCATGTCCCAGTAGAAGATGTCCATCGAAGGCGAAAACCAGAGGCTCTTGTAAATGCCCTCGTTGAATCCAAAAAGCTGTTTTGCTTCCGTTTTGAATATGGCGCGAGGCTCTCGGCAAGCCTGGGCGGAAGCTGGAGGCTTGTGAGGATTGAGAATTGGTACCCATCCCATGGGAAAGTCGATTTCAAAATCATCTGAGGCGGGTCCTGATCGAAAGATTCTTGGAGTCTGGAGGGCTAGCTTCCATATCATCACCCGTATCTCGGTCGGGAGCTCTCTGAACCTGTGGAAAGTGGTAGCGGGAGCGCGTGCTGCATCGTCTTGGGCTTTTGGTCCCCCAACTTCAGCTTTGAGGCTTAGTATATTGCGGCCTGTTTGAGTGATTAGTAGATAGCATCTATATCAACGTGTCAGACTTACCGTCTTGCGTTGTCAAGTTGACATCCAGTGTTCCAGACACTCTCGGGGGAAGCGATTGAAGTTTTTGTAGAAGGAACGTGACGGCGTTGTAAACCTCAGATACCTCGGATACCTGTGACGAGCCTGGTGCTGGAGGATCCATGGCAGTCCATTCAAGAGATGGGATACCAAAGCCCGCTGAATATCACGGTGTAAGTAAGGTAGGAGGTAGGCATCAACGTGATGTTGAGAATACACGGACGCTCAAGTGTGGAAGGAGCAGAGTCGCAAGCTAAGGAAGGAGCAAAGGCTTGTTTGGGAATAAGAAACTAGGTAGCAGGAACACGCCTGAGTGATTCATCGAGTGCAAATCGGGGAAAGAGTTAGGTCAAGTGAACGAGCAGCTGCTGCCAACTGCCAACTGTTACTCACAAGCACACCACAATGCATAATGCACAATGCACAGCTTCAAAACAAACTCATAAACTGTTTGCGGCATTATACACAAATCCAATCTAGGAGTGAGAATCTCTGATCACGACATAATGGGAATCCCTTCTTGAAGATTCTAGTGTTTTATTTGTTTTATTTTGATATTTGTCACATCCATCTATCTTGAACAACAGCAAACCACACCCAGTAAAAGAAACACCTCGGAGAAGCAGGCCTTTTTCAATTTCCTAACGCAAAAGATTGGCCTTGTATTCTTCTATACCAATAGTGCGCCTCTGCACGTATCCGTTCGAGGGCGAATCACAAAGGACGGGTGCTTGAATCGACCAGACGGCTGGCAGCTGTTGGCAGTCTTCACACTCAAGAAAGAAAATAGCCATCTCTCTTGTGGTTCATCGTTCCGCACTCTTCTTGGACCGAGCTACAAAATCCCGTGCAACGCAGACCTCACACAAAAAGTGCTATTGTGCAGCCTTGTAGTGTCGTCTTTGCACGGTTGGTGCGCCCTTTGCATGCGCTCAGCTCACTTGCTGTCGGCCGCGAAGCTCTCAACTCGCTCAAAACTATACATACTTTCGCATCCAATACACTTTTCGTTTCCCTTTTGCTACGACCTCATCTGCCATGGAGCATGTCTCCATTGATGGAAGGCGCAGGAACAAATATCAAACAGCAGCAGCCGCGCGCAAGCCAGAACCAGAGTCATCGCCCAACCTCCGACCTGCCTCACCTCCAAGGCTTAATCCATGGGCATCAGCCAGAAAACCTGCAGCTATTCCCATATCTGATGTGTTTCCTCCTCTGCCTAAACCTCAGGGTCTTCGGTCACCGGCCATGACACCCACGAGCGGAGTATCTAGAACACCCTCACTTCCACCAAACATATCGCGATCAGCGGATGATACAGAACAAGCTACGACTACCCTTGGATCAGCTTCGCCGTCCTCGAATGCTTCATCATCATCTCGTCGTCTCTTCGAGGCTGCGGCGCCACGAGCGGTTGAGAAGTTCGTCGAACTCACCCCATGTACTTGTTGAAAGCAACAGCTGACCGCTGACAGGCTTTGGAGATACCCGTTCGGTGCCGATTTGGTGGTACTATCAGGGGATAGAGTCTTTCGAGTCCATCGTAACCTTGTGATACCTCAGTCGGGATGGTTCCGCGATAATTTGCCACCGCCAAACTTGGTCAGTATCTTCTTCGCTTTTCTCTGTGATTAGCTAAACTAACAGATATGCGCAGGATGGAACACCAGTTGAAATACGTGTTAGTCTCGATTATCAATCTTTAGGTCACTGCTTGCGGTATATCTACATGGGTAGTATGTTATGACCTGTGCCCATCTTTTAGGTAGTAGATGAACGACTGACACGGGGACAGGAATCGAATTATGCGAGTATGACCCCAAAAGATCCTGGAAATCCCAGCAGATTCCATGTTGTGTTCTGGCATACAACGCTGCCGTATTTCTGCGAATGGCCAGATTGGCGAGCTACATCATTTGCAATGTGGAGAATGCCGCAGTCGAACTGGGGAACCTGATAAAAGGAGAATACCTCCATCGAAGTTTAGACTGCTCCCAATGGGTGCAGTTCTCCTGGCACTACCAGAGGGCTTTGGACATCGTCTTGCGGCAGCAGCCTCGAAAACTAATGATGCCCATGCGACTGGCCATGGCCAGCATCCTGGATGCTGTAATCTTCTGGGTGGTGCGGCAGTCGCTTTATAACACTGAGCTGGGATCATCATGGCACGGAATCATACAAAGTAGTATGCGAGATATTGCTGAGTACAAGCAGCTCCAACGTACCAGTGTTTCCCCAAGTGAGGCAGTCTTGAGGGAGCTGTTCGAAGAAACGAAGCCATTATATGAAAAAGAAGCAAAAATGTCGGCCAGCATGCAACTTAAGGGGGCATCAGCTGCTACAGACACAAATAATGGCCGTATCTACGGCTTGCCCACTATTCGTCGCAAGAGACGTTGTTCGCTATAGCTCCCGTCCTCTTGCTTATTGGGATCGCGATGGCTGACTGTCAACGAGATGAGGAGACAAGGGGTTGGCATATATTTGCTGGAGTTCTGGCTATATTTTGTGTAAGCGAAGAATCATAGAACCATTCAATTGGGGATGGATATTTAGCTCTTTGTATGAAAAGCGTTGATAACAGTTCCATGCAATAATTGGGAGGGATGAGTTGGTTTGTAGATCGTAGCGGGCTGTTCCGGCGATGATAAGCGCTAAGCGATGCCCCTGGCCTAAACTAACACCCAATCGTAGTGGTACAAGCTGCGGCTGATGGCGATCTATTATTTACGGTCTGCAGTTGACTATACGATTTTTCTCTCATAATGAGCATTGGTACCACGAATCTTAGGCACATTCCGGTAATCTGTCGTAGTTCAGTATGCCTGAGCTGTCACCTCCAGGTCGTGGCCGTGTGCGTTGGGGACCTGTAGAAGAGTATTACCCGGTTTGTTTACCTTGACACCTCTTCACAACCCTCAAACTCATCACCACTAGGCTCGTCCACAAACTTTTCGGTATGAGGCTAGACACCCATCAAGGCGCAGCACAATCGAGAGAGTTGAATTACCGACCGAGAGACATCGTATCCGGAACGACATAGTGACTGGACCATATCCTCGAGGGTCCAGGGATGATGCGCCAACTCAGGTGAGGACTCAGAGACTTCAACCTCGGTCTAGGGATGAGGTTCCTGTGCAGACATACACTGAATGGGAGATTCCTGCTGGGTTTCCAGAACAAGCTCCAAGTGGACCTGATAGACAGTATACCGAATCTCCACGTCCAATTGAGAATGAAGATGCCGAGGATGAGGATGAGGATGAGGGTGAGGGTGAGGAGCCCAAACAGAAACGTTCCTCCTACGACAAGAGCGAATATAGTCGGCGTTTTAGAAGTCGATCAAGATCTCCAGGATACTCTCGTTATGAGAGCCCGAGATATGAAAGATTTAGATCTCGCGAGGCTACCCCACATACTGCTGGCGACAGTGAGTGGTATTCAAGACCCAGAGAATGGAGCTTCTCAAGCAACGAATACGATCCCTACGACAAGTTCGACTTCTCTTCCCAAGGCCAGTCTATCACCGAGTCGTCAATGGCGGGCGACTCTGATGCTGAATCACCCGAATCTGAGGAGCGGACTATTATTTCCAAGGTTGAGAAAGCTGGTAACACGCGATCTCAGCTAACACTTGTTCAATCTTCGGTTTATACAGGGAATGCTGAGATGGGCGGGTCGCATACAGCAACTCTTAATGTGGTTCATGATCCTAAAGGGCAAAAGAATCCCCTTTTTAGATGGCTGTAAGATATCCTGGTCTTTTTACCGAATAACGGTACTAACTCTGAACAGTCACGTTCCCCAGGACGTCATGAACTTTGAGGATCTCTGGGTAAGATTGCTACCCACAGAGCTAGAAGCTAGCTACTAACTATCTTTTCCAGATCGAAATAAGCCGCATTTCCGATCTAACAGAATTAGAAAAGAAGGCAATCGCAAGACTACGTGGCGATGTCAAGAAAAACTGCGTTAAATCAAGAACCAACCCCAAAGGTGCAAAGGTCGGATATTTGGACCCCAGATGCATAGAGGTACCCTTGAAATCACTCAAACAGGAAACAACAACCGCCGATACCACCACCGGATCGGCGAGATGGATATGCATACCCTACTTCTCGCTCGAGCAGTATTCTGGTTTGCTCGCAGCTACAAGCATGTCTCTCTTCCCAGCTCAGACTCTCCTACAAGTCCAGTACTCCCGGAATACCGCGGTGAGAGACATGGAGCAGGCAGTTGTCCAGTTAGGTAATGCAGAGCGTGGGGAGTGCTTCCATATATCCCAGCTCTGGTGTCTTGTCATCGACAATAGTAAGTCTCATCGGTCGATGCATAGCTCACTCACTGACGACTTCTGGATAGGCTTGATAGTAACGTGTGGAACAATGAAGCGAGAGGATCTCTTCGGTCAAGCTCTTGAGATCAAGGAGCATCCATCTCGTGTTCTGGCAACTGAACGAAAGGGGAGTATTCTGGTTGCTTATGGTGATTCAGTCGTGTGGTCACTCGCGGTAGAGGAGTGCCGGACGTGGTTTGTAAGTCAACCTGAAGACATATTTTACGCATTTGATTATTGCTGCCCTAACCTTTGTAAACCTTCACAAATCCTCTATGAGCCTTGATGAAGTTTTACAAACCTTTACAAAGCTACTCCAGAACATCACATGACTAACACCAAGTTTAGGCCTTTCTATCCAAATTCCAAGCATTCTGGCCTAGGATTGTGGAGTTTTGGCACAAAGACCAAGCTGTCACAGCTGACACATGGCCCAAGATTCTTAAACTGGCCTCAAACATCCGATCAGGGTCACTCAAACTAACTATGAAGCTGGGTTTTCTGCCCGATCCCCCAGCACGTGCTGTTCTTCGTTCGGAGCCACAACTCCTGCCAAGTACGCATGGCGGAAAAGGCAAATCCAAGGTGTATGAATTCGCCCACGTATTAGCAGCGGCGACAGAAGGTCTCGGGGGGTTCCATACTCAGGAGGCCGGTCTTAAAGCTCTTGAGGTTCAGCTTGATGCGGCTGAGAGGTTTCTGACCTGCGAGACAACCTACTCGGATCGCAAGGCGTACAAGACCTGCGAGACTGCGACAAGAAGTGAATGTTATGACTACTTGGCAGAGTTAGCAAGTCGAGTTGAAAACGATGGGAGTGACATTGTGCGACGTACATACGAAGAAAGAGTGGACATATTCAATGCTGTTGATATTGTCTATACGTTCTTCCTGCCTCTGAACTTTAATGGCTCGATGGTCGGTAAGTTCTGGGGCGCTGTCAGAAGATTGGTCGAGGTAAGCCAAATCCATATGGAATAAATTAGGAGCGAGTTTATACTGACTCCGGAAGTTGTCCATATTGGATGACCCTGTCCTTCGACCTTCGTATGACAACACCGCCGGCAATATTCGAACGTTTACCAGAGACTTGACCAGAAACCTCATGGCTTTTCAGAATATTGTCACACATTCTTCCAAAGAAGAGCGTGCTAAGGTTGAGCTGCCGTCTGAGTTCTCAAAGGCATGGCTTTACCTTACCATGGCGATAATCTACGGCTCCAAGGATGACCCAAAGTGGAACAGTCGAATGAAAAGAGCAGAAGATCTTATCGAAAAGGGGTCCAAGAAGTTTCTCCAAGGACTCTCTGAGAAAAGTCTCCTTGAAAAAGCTGCCGTGCTGCCCCTTGAGGTACTTTCACTTGCTACTATGGGCCTGCTGCAGGATCAGGTCGGCAAGTCTGACGATATCTGCGATACTTACTCGCAATATCTCAACTCTCTGGTAAGTTGTGTATGTTTCACGATTCTTTGGCCATTAGCTAATAAGTTCAGGATAATGCAATCACATCAAAACCCTCCGACAGGTCATTCCAACATCAGCTCGATCTGGTCCAGCAAGAGTTGGTAGCTGTTAAGCGAACACTCTGGAAACAAAAGTCACTTATTACTCGATTGCGAAACACTCTGACTGCCATCGATACACAAGACATTGTCATGAGTCAATTCGAACACGAAATGGTGATAAAAGATGCAGAGAAGCAATATAGCAGCAAACAGCATTACACAGAAGCATTGCCACCACCTCCTCATTCGCATCGACCAGAAGAGGACTACACGCGAATTGCCCCTCCTACTTACGTCCAGGAAGTTCAGCCCGCCAATGACTATATGGGCCTTGACGATGAATTCTTGTTTGACATGGCAACGTCTTCAAAGCTCTCCCCTACAGATGCTGGCGGTCTGCGCGGTCTCTTCTTTCTCGAGTGCTCGCGCCTCATCGAGCAGCGAGAGTTCGAGTTTCGACGCTTCACTGAATTCTCAAAAGATCTCGAGCGTGCCATTGCTTATAAAATGGACTTCACGCGAGACCGGCAAGAGCGTGCCATCTACGCCTTTACCCTTGTCACCATTGTCTTCCTGCCCATCAGCACAGTGTCGAGTATCTTTGGCATGAACACGACCGATGTGCGCGACATGAACTACTCACAGTGGCTGTATTGGGTGGTTGCCATACCACTGACCGTTGTTGTTATTCTTGTCGGATTATGGTTCATGGGAGAGCTGGGGAATTTGACTCAGTGGCTGCTTGGACGATCTGTAAAGGGGGTGTCGGGATATGGCGGGCCAACAGTCGTGCCTCAAACACTTGAAGCAGCCTACTGGGCCCCTTCTCAGGTTGCGCAGCCGACCACACAAGTGGCAGAATACTCGTCACCGTATGAGCCGGAACATGGCATGCGTAGGAGGATTCAAGCGCAAGTCTATCATCCTGCTCAAGGGCGAGTATATCGATCACGGACCATGGATGTTGGAAACTATCGGTAGCGGTCAAGTATTTCGAAGACTTCAATCTTTATTTAGGAAAATATGGTCTAAATATATCCAATTTGCCCCAACTCCTCACAAAATACTCCTGATACCCTAGATCCATCATGAAATTAAGTCATCAATCGTGATACAATGTCATCAATACAATAATCCCCTCTCCAATCATCAGAGCAACAAGGATCATCTGTAGTACTCTCGCTCTCGATCCGTGATACGAAGTCGCACATGTTCATCCTCAATTGCGCGTCTTGGTGGTGACGGAGGGGAATATTGCTGGCGACGGGTTCCCTCGACATAGCGGAATGTTTCGTAGCGAGGCTCGACTTGAACTGGGACAGGAACAGGAATGAACCTTTCACGCTCAATGACACGCTCGTGGTCATGATCGTACGATGAGTGGTGGCTGTGCCTGCTTCGGGATCGAGACTTGGGCTTCTTCTTCTCCTTCTTCTTGTGCGGCTCAACATCTACCGCGATGACCTCGATGGGATCATCCGGCGGTGGAGGTGGAGGCCTGGGCTTCTCCACTGGGGGAGGAGGAGGCGGCTTGGGCTTTTGAACGGGAGGCGGCGGCGGAGGAGGAGGCGAAGGCACCTCGACTGGCGGAGGTGGTGGTGGAGGAGGACATGGTATGTACTGCGGTGGTGGAGGTGGTGGAAGCGGCGGTCTCACGATAACAGGCGGCGGCCGAGGAGGTGAAGGCTCGCGAGGAGGAGGAGGGATGATGCGCGTTACGCGACGGCTGACGATGCCATAATCTTCCTCCGGGTGCTGGAGATAGAGGCGCTTCTTCTCGTAGGATTTGGTGACTGTGGCCATGACGTCAGTGATGGTTGGGTTTGCGACGCAGGGCACACGGCAGCGTGCAGCGCAGAAGAGGAGACATACCCATTTTGTCGGTAGAGACAAAGCGACAGCGACAGCGATAGTAGAGATGCAGTTACCCGCGACGCGATATAAACAAAAGATAAGGCCAAACAGCGATTGACAGGGACAACCCGAGGATGATCAAGTGGGGTTGTTCAGGTCACGATGGGTTGAAGTGGGAGACAGCTTAACGGTGGAAACGTGGGCGGGTGTGAATGGGAATGGCGATCTTTTATGTTTGTTCCGCGCAAGATATGTAAATTTAAAGAATGGGGGGAATGATCAGGCTGCAAGAAAATGGAAAATGGAAATGGCATGGCATGTGAGTAGGTACAGTACAGTTGCGAGATATTAAGCTTCCATGATTTATCCCAACCTAACCCAAAGTTACCCAACCAATACCCAAGTCCTACGAGTCTAAGCCATGCCAGTTTTGATGGGGTGGGATGAAGCCTACCAAGCCTACCAAGCCTACCAAGCCCGGCTAACAATTATTAACAGTCTGCAACTGGGAAACGAAAGAAAGCACCAACAAAGTTGCCAGTAAAAGGACAAAAACGAGGTCACCAGATCATGACGTCGCACATGCGCATGCACGTCAGCCCCCTCCCCGCCTTGAACGCTTCAACCCACAAGAAACCAGATTTTGGTGCTAACGCGCAGGGGCTGGAAAGATGCACTTTTCTAGGAACTTTCTAGGGGAACCCAATGCTCAGCCAGTCAAGTCATAATTATATGGGGTCCTCCCCGCCGACACAGCCTGTTTGTTCAGGACCCCTGGACCCTGGGAGGGAAAGAAGAAGAAGAAAAAGAAGCAGAAGCAGAGAAACACACCTTGGTGCCAGATGTGGCAGGGCTGAGCTGGTCTCGTTGGGTTCGGCTTGTGGAATAAGCCGTAGGACCTTGGTCGAGGCCTTGTGATGGGGACGCCAGTCATGTTGTGACTTGTCTCAGTGGACAAAGAGTTTTTTTCCAATTCATGGCGTGTTTGAGGACATAGCCGAGAGAGGGAGTTTGGAGTCTTGACAGGACTATTATTCGCCAATGACGCAGCCTAGTAGCACAACGCTTTGCAACGTCTAAACAAGACGTTTCAACCGGCCAAGTCTCAACCAACCCCAAATATAGAACCCGGAGCCACCGTGTCAAGTCCGGTTATGTCGGCGCCGTAAGTGTCGGAGCTGTGGGTCCTTTGCCGACTTACGGGCGCTCCTTATCCGACAATCCGGCATAATTCCGGCAACATCAGACCGTGTGTCTCGAACACCTCTTTTTCAAATCCCAATCTTTTGCCTTGCACGTCTTGGGATGCTCACCCTGTCGATCACCACTTCCACCGCCCTCCTGAAACTAGAAACCCCCCTGAACTTCGGTTAGTTTTCAGGGGTCCTTACACCCTGGAGAACCCTTCTGTGATGACAGGAATCGATAGACTCTGGTCGCTAGGGTCGGATAAGTTAGTGATCATTGGCTTAATTCCTTCAGGAACAGCAAGAAGAGAACCAAGCGTGGCGAAGCACAGGTCAAGATGACTAGATAGTCCTCCACGAAACTAGTGTATCGCACTTCTTACATTAACATGGAACGTGATTGAGCAGGTGATATATCATCAGGAACACGGATTCTATTGTTCCCGTCTAGGCAGTAAATACCTCGGAAGATCCTAAACCGCAGCTAGCAATATCGAACCATTAAGCATAAAAGTGAGTATAATTATATGTATAATGCACGTTTGAACGATGATCATATTCTGATTGGGCTGTTCTGCGTGTTTCAAAGACGGACTTCAAACAGAACCGTCCGGAAGACTACAACACGAAAATAGGGTCGCAGTTTAAAGCTTCATATCTATAAGCGAGCCAACAACACTGCTTGAAGTAACGGACCTCTTTATGCCGTTCTGCGTTAAGGAACTGTTAGTTACTAAGGGTTTGGGGTTCAACACATACGGAAGAGATATCCCTTACTTACCCTACAATAAAGACTTTGGTACTGTCTGCCTATGGCTGATGGAACATATCCTTGTGGTTGAGTTTATGCTCCCCTCAGTAGATATCTGAAACACGTCTAAATGTTTGAAACCTCCGCAGATTTGCATACCGTTGGTGGAAACATGTCTAGCATGCTTTGAAGATAGTTGAGTAGTATCATCATGTTTCCGCATATATGACTACATTCGTGTTTGTTTATTATTATACATGGTTTCAAAGACAGTCACCCGACGGTAGACTATGTAAAACTTCACGTGTCACACCTGAGGCAATGCTTCAATATCATCACGCCTGACAAGCCACGTCGAGTTCAATGTCCTACGGACGGTGAATCCGTATATCTGATCCCATGCCAAAAATCAGTGTACGCGGGTTCGCATCGACCGCCAATACCCGAGCCGCAAACGGAGTTGAGGTCGCGATCTGGTTAACCTGTTCGCTTCCTTACCCTGTAACGGATGGGTCTGCGAGAAAATAAGGGTTTGGATCAACTGAGCTCAGACCTCCAGGGACCAGATAGGGTCCAATCGATCAGCTAGGGATTTAATTACTGAACAGATAGTAGCTGCACGCTAGAGGGCAACGTGGGGAGTATTTCGTGCATTGCGGGCGGATTCGTGATGATCGAAATCAACAAGTCTTACAGGTGATACCAGTGGTGGGGAGTCTCTGTCGAAACACATTGGATATCGTCTTTCTTGCGATGGGAACTTGGTTAGATGTATCCATATCTGCAAAATTACAGGATTTTAGCACTGGTGTCGTGGTATTTACATCCATGGGCCACATGGAAGACGTGGTTCGTTGGGTGAGAAATGAGACGCTCTTCTCATCTAATCCTCATCACATTATCCGTCACACCGCTTTTGCAGTCTCCAGATGGACTGAGATGATGGGCAGGTCAGCCAAAGATGTGCTCAGCATCGTTTCTGCTAATTTGGGGAAATGGTTATGTCTGATGGTTATCCATCAATATCACCTCCACGTGGGTCTCAGAGCGCAGGGCAGATAGTGACAAGACAAGCTGAAGGGCCCATTATCGTGTCCGGTTCGTGAAAGTCAGCCATTCTTCGGAACATATGGTGCCTCGAAAGCCATCCTTACGAGATGTATCGCACAGGTACCAATTACACGACCCAGGAACACGGATGCGATCCCAAGCCTCATTTAGGTGTCTTATCGTGCAGCCAATAGCCCGGTGATCCAACCACCCGGGGGGATTATGCGGGTTTGTACTCTTTGTCCCTCCAAGACATTCATCGTGGCGGGTGCTGACGAAGCTGTCTCAGGGTCAGCTGTAAGGATGGTTTATCTGGCATGCATTGAGGATAGCTTATCCCCCCTATTTTGCGGTTATCGAATTAGGCTGAGTTGGAAGAAGTAATACCAAACAGTGAGTTCGTGAGGACGAGATATCATTTCTTTTTCTTACATGCAGCTTGGGACACTCTATTTGCCCCGGATGTGATGGTTTCGGTGGCTTGCAGTTCATCTATCAGATGGCTGTTGTGGTTGTGTCTTGGATAAGCGCCGAGGTGTGCATTGTGATACATAGACTAGCACTTGACAGACGCTTAAGCCTTAAGCATATGGATACATGGCTTTTGCTAAGAATAATCTTGGAGCTTCTGTACGGATATTGTTACAAGCGATCTCAGCCCGAAGCGCCTTGTGTTTCTTGTCTTTGAGATCCCAGACAAAGCCGAGGTGATTCACTTTTCTTGGGTTAAGACTCTGGGTCAATGCTTTCCCTTGCTGCGTGTGTGTGTGGGCGGTTAATAAAGCTATGGGCGCTGACAAGGAGCCAGGGTTCGGTGCGACGGGTGAGTGATGGATGTGGATGGATCTTCGGAGTCCGGGCCACTTGAGATGGCCAGATTGTACCTGCATGAAGCAGATACATACAAAGAATGGATACCGACTGAAGGTAGTATTAGGACACGGGCATATTTGAGCTTTTATCGACCTTTGCTATATGCCTACCTTCTACTTTTGGATGTATAAGAGTGTAAGCGAGATGCGTAGTGATTGAATGAGGTGTGTTGTGAAACGTGGAGGACTGTGACTTGTAACGAGAGTTAACGGTAATCAAGACAATAAGTCAAATATTTGTTGATATCCGGAGTGTTGGCTGAATATTCATCCTCAACCTCAAGTGGGCCTTGTTGCTCTTGATTCTTTTGCATCCAGAACATCATCTCCATCTTTTTCTTCTTCTTTTTCTAGCCCGTCTAGCAGGCCCTGGCTCCCATCCCTGCCGAGAAACCCCCAACGCAGGTCAGAAATCTTCCGGCCACCCTTTGTATGTAAATGTAAATGTAACTCACAAGAAAGGTTAGTAGTGCCGCCCAACCCTTGTTCGGCAAACCCTGAAGTGGGTTGTTTGACCGTGCTGGATCTGGCAAAGTGCTGGGAATCACTGGGAGCTAGGGGTCAGCGTGACAATAGCATTTGCGGCTCTGATTGGGAGACTTGTCATAGAGGCTTTTCAGGGGTCCCTGCCCTTGTGATGTCTTTTGAAGGGAGCCCACTTAAATAAAGGCCACTCGTAGACTGACAATGGTCTTTTTTGAAGAAGAGCTTTGTGGTGATGAGAGCAAAGGACGTCAGCAGAGGGTAACAATGGCCATTGAGAAGCAGAGAGGATGTACGCAATAGTGGCAGCGCTAATAAGACTATCAAAATTTCTCTGCGTTGAATTAATTAAAAAAGAAAACCTAAAAGTAACCTTATAGGCTTAAGAGTTGGTAAATCCCACCCAGAAACCTACCATAGGTATCCATACAGTTGCAACATCAGAGATAATCCTCCAACACAATCCCTTGCATGGACGGATACACAACACACAGCGTTAGCTCTCAGCATCCAAGTCCCTTGAGGCGTGAGGCTGGAGGCTTGAGGCTTGAGGGCTTGAGCAAAGATCAATACTAACCCCCTGACTAAATCGGCACGCGTGAACCCAAGCTTCAGCACTAAAATCGCACAAAACGTTATTGCCTACGGGACGGGAGAGTAAACTCTCGTCAACGTCCCGCCGGCCGTGTCAGTTTGCGTTCCAGCTGTGTTGCAGCCTTTGAGGCGACTATTTTGGCGCCTTTGGTATGTGGGATGCGCTTGAAAGAATTCTAGACTACCAAGCCTGTTTCTTCTTGAAACGACATATAAACCTTTAACCGCATAGACGCTTCGTTGTGTGTGTGCGTGTGCGTTTGTTTTAATTTTGGAACGGGTTTTTCTTCAATATCCACCAGCAGCAACAGAACATGACGATCATGACGATGCAAATCGATATCAAAATTTATTCCCCGCAGCAGCCGCCCGCCCGCCCTGCATCGACGGTCCCTCGAGTCAGTCCAGTCAGCGAATGCCCAGACATAATTTACTGAACTGCCATTATCCACTGTTGTAAAGTGGACGCTTGAGTGGCGTCTTCTAGTGAAGTGCGATTGACGACTTCCAGTGGACAGGGCGGAATCCTCGCGTGTGCCTTGATGCTTGATGGGCTGCTAGTGGCCTTTGTTAGCGGGAGAACTGACCACGGCGATGGGATACAGACACAGACGAAGACCCTAGAAGAATTGATCATGACAACTACCCCTTATTCTTGCTGTGAATGCGCTTTATCCGGACTGCATCTCAGCATGAGGATGTGAGTAATACTCCCCGCTTACTGCTGCTATAGCTGTATGGTCACGCAGTATAGACGCCTTACACTCTGCTGTGCAATCTGTGTGCAAGGGCATCTGCTGTGTCAAGGTAAAGGGGTCCCTTGTATCCTTGTAAGTGCTTCCTAGGGTTGGCGGTACCTCTTCGCTATGTCGCCATCTTCAGCACTGGACGAACGACTCCATCATTGTCAGTCTCAATGGCGCCGAATTAACAACTGCCCTGACTCAACCTGTTCTGTGCATTCCGTAACGACGTAAATATAACTACTTCATTCTACAATGTTAGGATACGCTCCATTAGTAGATTAGTAGACGCAAGCGTCAATATGCAGGTACATATTGAGTCAACTTGGTCAAGGTTGACTGATTCAAGCAAACCGATAGTAGCGACCGTTTTTTCCGCCCCCTTTCCGTATTGGGCTTTGACGAGGGGCGCATCACTTTCTGGTTGATAAACTGCCAATTCAGCAAATCTCCCCCTCAAAATCCATCTCTTGACACTCCTTGCCTTTTCCTCCTTTTCCTCTGACATCCCTCTGTCTCCTTGCCTTTCCTATTATCGCATTAATTACTGATACGCGCATCTCCAGTACCTACTGCCGAGGTACCTATCGCGCCGGCGCATATACAGTACGTACTGTACCTGTACCCGTACCGTACCGTTACGCTTTCGCTTGTCAAAATATTTGCTTGACCAGGCTCCTCCGCAAACGACGTTCCCTGTCCACTGCTTCTCTTGTCTTGCCTGTCGTCCAGGGCAGCCCTGGCTCTGTTTTGCGACTTTGCGACAGTTGTTTTTTCAGGCCCTCCCAGTCGCTCGCTTCAACACTTCTCCCACATCTCCCACGTCAAACGGACACTCAAGGCACTCCACACCCTGTCGAAAAACCCCAATACTATCAGCTGTACTATACCCGTATCCATACTTTTTTTGCTGGCCGTTTTCGAGTTCCTTGTTCTGCATTGCTCGACGCTACGCTACTGTACTCTACCGTCCCACGCTGGCTTGTGCTCCATTGTAACGCGGTTACAGCTGCATGTACATGTAACGTTGGGGCTCGGACTATTCCCACCGCAGCAACCGGCATCTCGAAACGCCTCACCTCACCTGGCTCACCTCACATCAGCGTTCCGCGCCTTGCACTGCACAGTACGCTGTGGTATCTGCGACTTATTGGCTGATGCCTCCCGGTGCATGACACCACAAGGTTGCCCAGCGCACCATGCCACAGCTTGTGCTCCAGAGCGCAGAGCCCTCTGCTGCTTCCATGACACCCAGGACGAACTCCATCACGACCCCCGTGGAAGCTACTTCATCCTCCAACCTCGACCTCCTCGACCGAGCTCGATCTCCAACTGAAGTCCCTGTAGGCGATAGTCCAACCGTTGGTCGCATCATTCGTTCTAGCCCGACTTCTCCATTCCCTGGCACACTGTCATTCTCGGGTCCTAGGTAAGCATTCTCATGTCTTCACCAATATCCATCCCAACTCGAAGCCTCTTGTTACTTGCTCTTGTCGGGTCATCTCCACACCCCCCCCGGCCGCTGCCCCCAGGCCTCTTCCTTGCCCCTTCACTGCTGTCTCTCACAATCTCTCCCCTCCACCACACATATTTGCTCCTTGGCCCTTCTTGACCAGCAATTATCTTTCCTCCTTGCCCCGGGTTAATCGCTGTGCGAGGTCGCCATTGTACTTCGTACCCTCACCATACCTTTCACCAACCAGTCTGGGACCATCTTGCGTTCTGTTGTACAACCTCTCACAGCGCCTCTAACACATTACGGCCTCTAGATCTCCGCGACCAGCTATTTCGAGTCCACTCACGGCCGCCGTCAATTTTCCCAACGGACAGGCAACACCCAGTCCCAGGACAGTCGTGTTTCCGACCCGATCTACCCCGACGCCAACATATCGAGTCAACCAGGAGCCCGAGAACAAATCGAGCCTTGTTAAGCAGACCTCGTTCTATAGCGACTCTTCTGACGAAGGATCACCGGAACCTCATAGTCCTAGGTTCGTTTTATACAAGTGGTCTTTGGGCGCATATGCCACCACGATCTGGACTCCACAGTCTGTAAGCTAACAATAGGATCAGACAGGGCTACAAAGGCAGCTCGAATGTGTTGCGAACCGTCTCCGAGCCCATAACTTCGAAGCCTGTTCCAGGCTCAGATCTAACAATCCGGTCACCGATGGCAGGTCCAGTAGCTGCGGCTCAGGCCGAGTCCTTCAAAGGGGTTGCTCGAAATTCCTCTATCGACTCTGCGATCTCAGCCATTTCAACCAAATCCGGCACAAGTGGCAATCAAGATGGTCAGCATGGGCCCTCAGAGATCAGTCATCTTATCAAGACAGCAGGCAGCCCTGAATCTCTCATCCAGTACTTACTAAAAGAGAAGCATTCTCAATCACAACAAAATAGCCAGCTATGGCGTCTCGTGGACAAGCAACGGGCCATGATTCTCGGACTTAACAAGGATCTGGAAAGAGCCCTGAAAGATAAGGAAAAGTACAGGAGGAAGTTGAAAGAAGTTATTTCGCTCCCGTCTGTCTCAGTACCTTCACAAGATGACGGAAAAGACCTTGTTCAAGCACCTATACCAGCGCTTCCTCGGGTTGATATGGAACGAAACAAGGAACAAAGAACAACCCCAGAATCCCCGATTCTCGAGGCCGACAGCCCGAGAAATTCGCCGATCGATATCACCATGGCGCCTTACCCCATCACTCCTCCAGCAGACCAGCTCAGCGCTCCGCATTCGGCTGTGGGCGAGTTGTTGAATCCTGCACATGCCATGCCCAAGCCGCAAGACCATGCCTTAGACAAGTACGACCATGAGGCAGACGAGCGCGCAGCCGAGGAGGCACGGAAGGAGGGGCTGGAGAAGTTGGAGGAGCCCCTCAAGGAAATTCCTTACAATGTGGCTATTCCTCCTTCGCGTAGTATTCCTAGCGAACCACCTAAGATGCCACCACCTAAACCACCAGTGTCGCATCTTCCTACTTTTGCGGTTCTCGAGCCTACCCCGCAACCTGATGAAGGACTTGCGAAGTTCCCTGTGCCACCACCGAGAAAACCACCTCCTGCGCCTCTTAAATTGCACCAGGAAATGAGAACGCAGCTCAGTTCGTCGCCCGAAGACGGAGAGACCGAATCTGATTATGACGACATCTTGGAAGTCGACGAGATCGTTAACGATCGACGTGGTCGCCGAAGAACGCGCGAGGAGGATGATCGAGATCGTGAGATCATAGCGTTCAAAGAGGCTGCCGCGCGCAGTGCGTCCAAGAAGAGCAAGTCAAGCAAGTCCAGCCAACCTGGATCTCCCAGAGAAGCGGTGCCTGGGGTCCATGCGCAGGAGCTCGGGACAGCCTCACTTGGAGAAATGCTCAGCGTAACGGTCACAAGGGAAATCCCTGCGCCTTTGTTGAGCCCGGGTCTACCCGCAAGTCCTCGACCTTCTAATATCAGTTCGCCGCCTTTGTCCCCAAGGTCAATACCCTTTCAAGCTGCGCCTCTATCTCCAAGACCACCTCGTCAACCTATCCCACTTCCACCAAATACTCCTCTAGTAACTCCTGCTGTGAATCCAGCTAGAGCCTCCGGAACTAGCACCGTCTCTGAGGATTCCTCATCATCACAGAAGCAACGTGTTGCTGGCCATTTGGATAACCTCCACGCCAGAATGTCGAGCCCAAACAGCGACCGCACTGAGATTTACAAAGGTCTAGTGACGGAGGAGTACCCCGATCTTCTACTTCCGCCAAACGCCTTGCCCTCGATCAAGATTGTGGTTGCATCGTCACGCATGAAACCGTCACGAGCGAGCATGATGTCACTTACACAGCTCGAGGAAGACCCTGTTTTTACACTAGCCATTATCTCGCGATCTGACAATGGCGAGCTCTGGCGAGTTGAGAAGGACTTGGCTTCACTTACACGACTTGATCAGAAGCTGAAACAGTGTGCTTCATATACGGTCAGAGCTCCTGATCGTTCTCTTTTCAGCGGGCATGCACCGGCAAAGCTCGATGCTCGTAGGACGATCTTGGAGCAATTTATGGACGACATCCTTGAAATTCCCTTCGACTCAAAAACGGCTGTTGAGCTTTGCAAATATCTGTCAACTCATGTTCTCCCACCTAATCTGGATGATGCGGCGTCTTTGGGTGACTCGATTGCTGAAGCCACAGGGAACAAGATAGGATCTGATGGGCGGCCTCGTCGCAGTGGTTATTTGACCAAGAAGGGCAAGAATTTCGGTGGCTGGAAAGCCCGATATTTCGTTCTCAATGGACCACTGTTGAAGTATTATGAAGTGCCAGGAGGTGCGCATCTGGGAACTATCAAGCTTCAGGGCGCTCAGATCGGCAAGCAAAACCAGAACACCGAAACTCAGTCACCAGCACATCCTACTAATGGAGACGAGCTGGACAATCAATTTCGCCATGCATTCCTTATTCTGGAACCCAAGAAGAAAGATACCAGCAGTCACTTCAGACATGTTCTTTGTGCCGAAAGTGATAGAGAGCGGGATCTTTGGGTCGATGCCCTTCTGCAATGGGTTGATTATCGTGATCCAGATGCTCCTGAACCAACACCTTCAAGGACTGGGCCGGTCCAGGACCGTCACGCACAGCCTGTAGAACGACCCGCCCCGGGCAAAGTTCGAAAGACACCTGGGAAGTCACTCCACCACCCGTCAGACTCGGATACGTTGGTTGGTGTTCGATATGATACTACCCAACCAGGAGATGCTCCTCAGGTTGCTGGCCCTGCTCGACCAAAGACTTCGGGTGGCTTGCCTGATAACCACCACCACAATGCATTCGAAAGCTTTTCGTCCTCCCAAAGCAAGATCATTTCAGGCCCCAGAGACCCGCAGCCCATATCCGACCTAGGCGCTTGGGGACACAAACCAAACCTGGGCCCGACAGCTGACGAGAAGAAACAAAGAAAGCGAAGTTTCTTTGGATTTGGGCCAAAGGCTCGCTCTTCATCCGAGGGTCAAGATTCCTTGTTTGGTGGCAGTGAGGGCGGTGCAAATGCGACACCGCCGCAAAACTCCTACCAAGGCCCTGTTCGACAAGCCTTCGGTGCGCCCTTGGCAGAGGCTGTTCGATTCTGCTCCCCTACTGACGTAAACGTACCTCTTCCTGCTGTTGTGTTCAGATGTATCCAATATCTGGATTCCAAGAATGCTATTCTTGAAGAGGGAATCTTCCGTCTGAGTGGATCAAACATTGTCATCAAGCAGCTTCGAGAGCGTTTCAATGTCGAGGGGGACATCAACCTGGTAACAGATCGCCAATACTACGACATTCATGCTGTGGCTTCGTTACTCAAGCTGTACCTGCGAGAGCTCCCGACAACGATACTGACTAGAGATCTACATAATGAGTTCTTGACAACAATGGAGATCACAGACCACGCAGAAAAGATGGTGGCATTGGGAGAGCTAGTCCATCGACTCCCTCAAGCCAACGCCACGCTGCTCAAATATTTGATTGGATTCCTGATCAAAATCATCAACAATGCAGACATAAATAAGATGACTGTCCGTAACGTTGGCATTGTCTTCTCACCAACCCTCAATATCCCGGCACCTGTTTTTGCCATGTTCCTGCAAAACTACGAGGGCATTTTCGGCATCGATCCCGAGGTTTACGAGCTTCCTTCTCCCGTCTCTGAGCCCGAGTTGCAGCGTTTCGAGGCGCCACCGCGATTTGACCTTCCTGCTCGCCCCTCTACATCCGGAAGCTCGTCTCCCCATGGTAGTCAGATGCGGAAAGACAATGTCCGGGAATTGCAGCGAACCACTCCTACCCCTCCCCTTCTAGTCAACAATGCTCCAATGCGAGCTTCACCTACAAGTGCGTCCAGGCCTGGTTATGACCCTCCAGCCGGAGCCTACGATGGCGGATACCGGCCACCTTCAGCCACCGATCGACGATTCTTGCAAGCCTCGCACGAGGATCTCGGCAGCGCTTCAGCAGCATATGACCAGAGCTATGTTCCAAACAGACGTCGTGAGAGCGCCATCTTCATGGGTGGAATGATGGGTCCCCACCACCAGGGATCTAAGAGCCGTTTGCGAGAGGAAACACGGTTCTAAACTGTACATGTGATTGGTCTTCTATGTGTTTTGTTATTTCCACATACCCACTCGTTTCGACATGCGATGATACCATACATACCATACTATACTTTTTTATGATGATTTATACTATTAATATTTTACATCTCGGAGTTCAAATCAATGTTGTTTTGAGGAGGATTTAATCTTATCTTGAGTTACTTTGCATATGTGGAAACGCAGGCTTTTGTCACGAATAGCTCGGAAAGAAGTGCAAGACACAGAGATGAGAGCAAATGTACTTCATGCAAGGGTTGGACTGCGAAAGCAGTTCAATGATTGTAAGCGGAACGACGTCGTTTTGATCTGATCTGATCTTGAGCATGCATCCCTTTCTACTTAGCATGGCGTTTGGACGGGTTTTGAGCTGAGATGGTCTTGACATAGGTCAGAGTCTAAATCTCGATATTTTGTTTACTTACCCAGGTCTTATGAGAATATTTCAATTTATTTTATACTTGATTAGCCGGTTGACGCATTAGTTGATGTCTTTCTTAGTCCACGTCGGCAGCTACTTGAGCTAGGTGCCGAATTCCGACTGAGACTCTCAAATACTTGCTCAGTTGCGGTTTTGGTGAATTGCTTGGTTGATCATCTACTACCACGGCATTCATCGTGCCGACTTATGAATTCAATCCCGCTCTATGGATACTTCAGCTTGCATTTTCGTATATATGATTGGTATAGATGCTTGAAGGATCGACGACTAGTTGAGCTCAACTATTGGATCCACTGGACGTTTCCAATCTAGGATTCGAGGTATTTTCATCCTTGTAGGGCTGTCTTCTATATCTATCTCTCTACCTTTCTATGTCCCTTCGACTCACCAGTATCTCATCACCTCTCGTTCACAACTTCTTCCCAACCCCACAAGTCTCCTCTTTGATCACTTTAACATGGCATTTACACTATACGACGCAACAATTGTCGAGGCCAAACTGGCCCTCGCATCACTGGACAATATTCTCAAGGAGGCAGAGAAGCACGAAAATGCAGCTAGTTTCCCTGAGGCGCGGCTGTACGAAGACATGAACCCCTTGAGCTTTCAGGTCCACGCCGCCACTCGCTTCGCGGAAAAGATCGTTGCCAGGCTCTCTGGACGGGAGTCTGTCGAGTTCGAAGACAAGGTTGTCACCTTCGAGGACATGCATGCGCGCATTGCCAAGGCTCAGGAGCTGTTAGCAAAGGCTGATAAGGATGTTGTGAACAAGCAGGGAGAGGAGGTTGCACCGACAGCGTTGCCGTCTGCTGGAACGATGGATCTAACTGGAAAGGCGTTTGCCATGGGTGCGGCTATTCCCAACCTCAACTTTCATCTATCAATGGCTTATGCAATTCTGAGAAAGGAGGGTGTGCCCTTGGGAAAGAAGGACTATATCACGCCTTTTGTTGGCGAGTACATTCTCAAGATGTAATAGTAGAGACATGTGCAATATCAAGGTGCTATGAAGGCATTATATTATGGAAATCTACATACGGAGTATAATTCCTTTAAATAGATTTGCGATGCAACGTCCTAATAGTGTCACATGTACTTCGTAACAGGCAGAATATATCAAGTACGGAGATCCGTGCGATATGCGCCGACTATTGCTGACTCACCCCCCACTTCAAACTCGGAAGTGTCGGAGTCGGCGACAAACATCGCCGTCCTCCACCATCACATCGTCAAAAAAACGGCAAACTAAAGCAACAAACTCCGATGGAGCTCGACCCTCGCCTTGGCGCAACTGGCGATAGAGCCTCTTCACTAACCAATTTTGGCCCAGATGGAACCTCACGACCGTCACCGATCCATCATGCTCCTCCCGGCAGCAGCGCCTCGCTGATGCCGCTCTCTGCTGCGACACACGACGCGCACGATGATCATAACGACGCTGATGATACGCCCGGCGCATCGACGGAGAATAGAGACACGCCGCAGTATCAGAACCAGCAGCTGCAGGACGCCGACCACGATGGAGATGGCACCGATCCCAGACGTCCGAGAGCTTGTGAGGCTTGTCGTGGACTCAAGGTGCGCTGTGAACCGGACCCGAGCGACGAGGGACCGTGTAAGAGGTGTCGGAAGGCTGGCAGGAATTGCGTCGTGACGATGCCGACGCGCAAGCGACAAAAGAAGACGGATAGTAGAGT
This sequence comes from Fusarium tricinctum, assembly GCA_020744515.1. Classification (NCBI taxonomy): domain Eukaryota; kingdom Fungi; phylum Ascomycota; class Sordariomycetes; order Hypocreales; family Nectriaceae; genus Fusarium; species Fusarium tricinctum. The sequence goes on along the minus strand of JAGPXF010000002.1, from coordinate 3,791,715 downwards.
CGCGGAGTTGGAGAAGAAGATTGATGCCTTGACGGCGAGCTTGCAAGCCAGAGGAGCGCCCGCCGGTGGTCAGGCGCATGCGCAAAGCCAGGCGCATGGCGTTGGCGACTCTCCTGGGCCCGTTGCGCCAAAACCGCTCAACGAGGCCAATGCTCCCGCATCTTCTTATAACAGCAGCATCAAATGGAGTAAAGCCGTGCAGCCCCCAACATGGGGTTCGTTTTCGTCGACGCATTCCCCCATGCCGCCGATGCCTGCGGCTGAACATAATGCTGAACGCGCATCCCCAGCTGTGTCCACGGCGACAATGACTCCAGCAACAGTCACTGGGCAGAAGAGGAAATTCTCTGAAGGTCGCGAAGGCTCAGTTGAGCAGTCAAACGCTGAGGAGACGCCGGCTGAGGCTTTGGCAGCGTATCTGACAAGGGCGAAGGGTGGTGATATCGTCGACCGCGGCATCATTACTATGGAGAAGGCTACGGAGCTGTTTGCTCGCTATAACGATCATATGATCTCGCATCTCCCAGCGGTGATTTTTCAGCCTGGCTTCACAGCATCTGAGCTCCGCAAGACAAAACCGATATTGTTCCTGGCCATCATGGCGGTTGCGTCGGCGGAGTCGCCTATTCTTCAAAAGGTTCTTCAGAAAGAAATGAAGCTCACATTTGCCGAGAAAGTTATGCTCTCGGGCGACAAGAGTCTGGAGCTGGTGCAAGCGCTCAACGTCGCTGTGATCTGGTACTGGCCACCAGAGCACTTTGAGGAACTCAAGTTCTACCAGCTGGTCCACACGTCAGCTGTCATGGCCATCGACATTGGTCTTGGCCAAAAGTTCAAGCAGCGCCGCGGAATAGTCATGCCTGAAGCTTGGCGACCTGGACCGGCCAATTCAGCCATTGGACCGGTGGGCCAGAGCCGTCGATGGGCACCTCCTGATTCTACCAGCATCGAGAGTCGCCGTACGTGGCTGACATGCTATTTCCTTGCAGCTAATACTTCCATGGCACTGCATCGACCCAATCTCATCCGCTGGACCTCATTTATGGATGAGAGCCTACATATGCTGCGATCATCGCCAGACGCTGCGCCCTCGGATGCTTACTTCTGCCATCTCGTCTGGACTCATCACTTGTCCGAAGAAGTAGGCGTGCAGTTTGCACTCGATGACCCAACTGCAGATATCAGCATGTCTGATCCGAGAACGCGATATACTCTTAAAGGTCTCGAGCGAGACTTGAGACAATACAAAGAGAAAATTCCTCCGGACTTGTTACAACGTACGTCTATAAAAATGGCCCGAGTAGTTCGATATGTTTACTGACATATATTAGCAACCCTTTTGATAAGTTTCGGCGTGCTCAACCTGTATATGCACGAAGTAGCACTGCAATCTCGTGCCACGGAAACCCTCCGGCCACCATTCTCAACCGCTGCTCTCCAAGAAGGCCTCGTTGGCGGAGACAAACTGTCTCCTGCACACATTAGTGCAGTGTCTACATGTCTGACCTCCATCAAAGACATGCTAAACACATTTCTGGCAATGGACGTCTTCAGCGTGCGGTGCCTGCCAGTGTTCAACTTTGTCCGAGTTGCCTACGCCGTCGTCATGCTCATCAAGCTCTACTTCTCTGCCGCAAGCTCAGAACTTGGTCAGGTTGTGGACAAGGAGGACATGGAGGTCGGCAAGTATCTCGACGGCCTGCTTGACAAATTTCGCGCAACTGCAGCGGACGACCGTTGTCGCCCGGCAGCTAAATTCCTTGTGGTACTCGTCATGCTCCGTAGTTGGTTCTACAGACAAGCCGATTCGGAGTCGAAGGAGACCAAGTCGGCGCCCCAATCGTCATCGATTAACCAATCCCCCTCGCAACAGCAACAGCAACTGCAGCAGCCGCCAAAAACAGCCAATAACTCGTCATCACAACCCTCTGACCGCACGTCGACGGCGAACACCCCACTCCAGCTGCTCTCCGAAGTTGCTACCGGTGCCGGCTCCCGAAACCGCGAGTCGTCGGCCAGCCGGCCGCCGATGGTAAGCTGGGGCGCCAACATGCCGCACCCGCAGCCCTTCTTCCACGACACTCCCGACAACCCCTCCAGCACTGCGAGCTCCATGCCCTACCATAACGAACCATTCTCAGCAGATCTGGCTGCTGCAATGGCGCCCGTGATGCCAACGCTGCCCCCCGCCACAGATGGCATGGGAGGCTACAACCCTGGGGACGTCCATGACTTTGTCAACCTCATTCCGGGCTGGGACCTGGAAGGTTTGGGGGTGGGTATGGGCTCGCAGGGTATGTGGGAAGACGGGATGCGCATCTTCCTTGAAGAGCCCTGGTTCAACACCATGTTCCAGGGCAACCCGGCAGCTGGCAACAGCACCATGAACTTTCAATAATCTGCCAACAATACTATGGTGTCAGGAGACATTAACGTGAACTAATACTGTCTTTACTTGAGGTGCCTCTCAAAGACAGTTCAGAAGATATTTCTTTCTGCATTCTTAGTTCCACGCCCATTGTCATAGCACCTGCATCTCAACGGGCGTCTTGCAGAACCCAGCGCTTGATATGCAGGTGATCTGCAGCCGTAACTGCATGGGTTATTAGAGTATCGGACCATCACATTGGCGGGCTTGCAGCAACTGGGCGGTGTAGGCGTTACTTGTGGAATTGTATAGGAGGACAACTGGAATCTACATTCGCATGTTTTCTTAGCATACGGAGTTTAGGGATGCGTTGAATACAGGTTGGTTAGAATATAACTTGCACATTAGGCAAACTAAGGGGGAGTTCAAGATATTGAGCGTCAAGGAACATAATACTTCAGAATACGGATAGCTAGGTTGTTTATGTTTAACTTGTTCATAGCTTTTATATGGGTATAACCGTTTGATCTCGAGCATATCCTAGTAAAGTTTAACCGTGTTTACGCTGCCAAAGAGAAACGTTCTGACAACACCAAAAGACCAGTTCCCATTCATTCTAGTTATGGTCCACTTCATCATCGGCACTGAACATCCCAACCATCATTCCCGCTTCAAAATGCATAACCTTATGCTTGGGGGATCTTTTCCGAGGACCGTTCCCTGATCTCCCAAGTTTCTGAAGCAACGATGGCCTGTTCGCCTGTATATCGTCCTACACGTTTGCCATTTACATGAATGTGGCATATTTGCCGTGGTACAAGAGCCATAACGCCAGCAACTCGATCAAGTCCAAAACTGCCATGCTCGCTATTGTCGTAGTTTATTTGAATTTCAGGTGTTTCAACATCGACATTCCCAGTCGATGTCAAGCCAAACGATAACCACTCCCTGTGCGCCATTGTAAATTTGATACAGCCTGCGTGTTGTGGTTCAATTTCATAACTGCCGGTAAAGATCCTGCTCAAAAAAGACATACTTGCAAAACACATAAAAGGCGTAAACTTCAGCAGCCGTGTGTTTAGCGAGAGATCTCCTTAGAGGGAAATTGGCTGGAAATGGTAAACCATATCAGGAAAAACATTGCAAAGTGCATCCGACGTGTGCAAGGGATCAGACGATTATTAAGAGCGTCGGACAGTGGTAATAAGGTGGGCGGGTCGTTATTGTTGGTGTCATCATGGTCGTTATCATAGTTGAGTGAGTATGTACTGAGGCATTGCTATGCTCAGTCCATGTAAAAGTCACCCTTCAAAATTCTCTCCTGAAATGCGTCAGGCTTAGGGCGCTCTGGCTGCCTGGGTTGCTGCTTGACGGAAGAAGCTTGAACCGGAGGCTGAGGCATCTCGGAAACGGACTTTGCCCGATCGTGGATAGAGCCTCGGGGCGGAGAGGATGAGGCGAGCGAGAAGGAAGCGCGAGGAGCACCGATGACGGAACTCTCGGCACGAGACCTAAGCTGCTCGGACCAGTTGAAACCTTGCTGGTCTGGGCGCGAATTATAATTGTCAGATGTGGCTCTTGGATGTTTGGTGTTGCTTGCCTGTGAAACAGAAGAAGCGAGGCTGGGACGACGTCCAGCGGACAGAGCAGCCGCGAGGCTCGACCCTTGAACAGGGGAGCCTACCAACGACGCCTTCCGACCATGTGTGACAGGTCGCCCATTTTGAGAGGTGGGAGGAGAGGATGGGTTATTACCATTTCCAGGACTGCCGCTAGGGCGAATGTTGCGCATGTTGGAAGCGCCGAAGCTCATTCGCCGAACAAAAGGCGTGTTGGGTACAGTCTTGGAGTACATGTCGTCATCTTCAATAGCGCTCTCGTCAATAGAGTCGGAATTGTTGGAGTTGGTGGACATGCTGCCTCGGCGAATGAAGGAAGATGTGTTTGTAGGCGAAGTGCCTGAAAGGCCAAGAGTGGTAACAGATAGGCGTCTACGGCCACTGTCTACTGAGCCTGATGATTGAATTGGAAAGCCATTGCCGTTGGGAATAGAGTTCCCTCTCTGGAAAAGATTGGTCAGAGCAGCTTGGGTAATAGAACCTCGTCTGTTGCGTGTGTACATTTCGGCGTTGTTGTTGTTGTTGTTTGGGGGAGCTGTGTCTGCAGACATGATGGGCGACTTTTGAACTACCTTCGGTAGACAGTTATAGTTGCGAATACGGTGTGAGATGAGGAGATTTGCGAAGTAGTGGCGCCAGAGTGGTTCGAGAATGGTATAAACAGCGTTGCACGTGAAACTGGGGTGGGATGGTGTTTAGAGAACTATGGGCTGTTGAGACTGGGAGTAGTTATGAAAATGATAACAAAGAAGAGTCGAGAGAATGAGTAAAGGAGGAAGAAAGGAAAGAAGAAAGAGATTAGAAAAGCGAGATGGAATGGGGGGGACCGAGGGGTTGATAAAGACGAACAGTGATGGATGGTGGATGGCGAAGCGCACGAAATGGGGGTCAATCAACTCTAAAACAGGGGAGCAGAGACAGGTCGGTCAGTGATGAGAGATCGTCGTTGCCGGTTTAGGTCAAAGGCAACCTCTAGCCTCCAGGTCAACGTTGGAGGGGAAATTGGCAGTGAGCGGCAACTTGAGAACAGAGCGAGACCGGCGGAATACAAAGCCAGAGTAAGAGCCAGGATAAGTTTAGGCCACCAGAACCAGCGTCAGTATCGTGGGGTCGTGAATAGCGTCGAGCGATCAAGTAAAGTGGACAGTACGCATTCAATAATTGACCAGGGTCGTATTCTGAGTCTGAGCGCGCTGGGGCCTTGGGTTCGTTGGGTTGGTCACCTTTTGGTAGGTAGGCAACTGTCGAACTTTGGGCTGGAGGCTGGAGCTGACGCCGGTACATGCAAGCGCGGCTAGCTTCTCAGATTGTGATGGGGCTTTTTGAGACTTTGAGGTGACGGATGAGACCTTTTGCCTTTGCGAGGGACTGAACAAGGTGAAAAGATGGGGCAAAGATGGAGGGGAAGATGGGAAATGGTTGCAGTCTGTCGATTTGAGTCCGGGGGTCGGGGGCCGGGGGTGACGTAGCAGCTACTGAGTGGGACCTCCCGCCGGAATCGGGATCAGGGTTGGTCAGAGCGTTCAAGGGTGCCTGCGGGCGAATCTGCGCTGTAATGGTCCAGGGTCTAGAGGGTTCACTGTGTGTGGAGGGTGAATCCCTCCCGAGAGATGCAGAGATGGGGAATGCCCTAGGGGCATGAAACCCTTGTCTCTCTCCTTCTTGGCTAATAGCTGTGTCTTGGCTTGCTTGTGTTATTGATGTTGATATTGGTGTTGGGCTTAAGTTGGATTGACAGACTGCGATAACAACCTTGTGACTCGGATGCCTTGGTTGTGCAATAGTCAATTGCAAACCGACAATTTGTCTTCTTTCGTCTATCGTGATGTTGTAAGCTCCGAGATTCCGATCGAGGCTGTCGAATCTGACGTGGACAAGCAGATCAATACCAGTCGCACTTTGCAACGGTTGAATATCAACAAATCACTGGTACTGTAGGCCACGAATGCAGAAGCGATGATGTATTGTCCTTTGATGTTTCGTTGAGGGAGTGCAAACGTGTTGAGTGGGCAGTGGCTCTGATGCAGAGGAAGAGGAAATACCTACCAGTCGATGGAGGGAGGACATGAGACATTCAAGGAAGGTACCTCCCATGCACTCACTTGCACAACCGTTACTGTCTCATTTTCCTCGAACCATGCCTTCCGCATCAAACAACATTGCTATGCTGGGAAGTGCCTTCCATGTCCAAGCGGCCAGAGCGACCTAGCGTCTTTGGCAAGTGGTGCACTAATGAGGTAACGAAGAGGAAATGGAAGGCATATCAAAACGATAAGCACGCGACTGGCAGGCGAGAACGGCATCTACCCGTTGCACGTAAACTCTTTGTTCCTGTCTGCGGTTGACGGGTGTGGAGGTTAATGATTAATTAACCATCTTTCACCTTAGCCTAAAAAGTAACTTGGAAGTTGAAACTTTACGTTTATCCTCGAGTAGAAACGAACGTCAACCAGGACGTTGTACTACGGTATGACCAGGCCCCCGCCCCCTGCTGGTGCTGCATTTTATGTTGCAATTCATCTGCAACATTTCTCCTTCTTGGTTGTTTGTTTGTGTTTCTGTTTAATTCGAACCGGTCGATCAAGACGTCGGGTCAGCTCCAGCAAAACATTTCCCAACCTCTGCGAAACCTCGTACTAAACAGTGAGACAAATTAGAGGAGATGGACAGTGGCGTTGCGACCTAGCAACGAGACCAAATCTGCTCCATCTGAATTGGACCGCGAAGTGAATGAATGAATCGCTGTCTTGACTGAAGCCAAAAGCTATAAGCCCTGCAGCTCTTACGGCGGCTCTCAGGGCCTTCCCTAGTGGAACCCCCCCGCGGCCCCTCCCCTGTTTTCCCCTCCGGCATCTGCGGCCTTCGCTAGCGTCGACTGCGGAGAAAACGGGGGTGTAGAGAGGCCGGCCCCGAGATGCCCAATCCCAGAAGGGAAAAGGGCGCCTTACAGCGTCTCAATCGACGTCACCCCCTGGCCATGACGGTTTGCTCTTCTTTTGCGGGGTAGTTGATAGAATGCAACCAACGCTGGGAAAACCAAAACGCAAACATGTCGCCACAGGGGCTAGTTGATCGATGTAGATAGGATGGATATTCGAGATGTGTTGGAATGAGAAAGAGAAACAATTGCCGACTTTATTGATCTACGATCTGTTGGGCTGATATTGGTAAGGAGAAAGCAGCTGATCAATCACCACGAGTTATCACGTCACCAACCACCGCCGCCCTATGCTGTCCACGACAAATGGAGGGTAAGGCATGGAGAAACAAGTGACGAACGACAGCAATGCCTCCTCAAGCTCAAGTCAGCTCTCAAATGATGCTGCCTTTGTTATCAGACGAGCTCATAATCTGATACGCAAGCAGCCCTCACGACGACAATGGAGGTTATGATGATATAATGATATTCGACGTAGCGCAAATACGCAATCGAGCCACAGCATAATCGACATACATCTCACTATGTATTTGTCCTTATCAGAGCAATTGTACTATTGTAGTGTTGCTTGACATCCACATCCACATCACATCCATATCTCAACTCCTGGATCTCACATGGCCACATCCAATTCCCTTTACGAGCTACCGCCTCCTCTAACATGACTCTTGTCACGAAACCTTGTCTCCCATACACGCCTGGCCCTATCCTTTTTAGCGCCCAACATCTCCAGATCAAGTGATGCTACACACTAATGGCATGATGGCATGCAAAACCTTTAACACCGAAAGTGATCAGCATCACTTGGGGGAGATTAGACACGATGGCACGGTGCGAGGCAGAGTCGTCATCACCATGCCATGCCATGCCATGCCATCGGCAGTCGTTGGCAATGCTTGCGGCAACCTTTTCATTTTGTTTGGCTTTTGGACTAAATGTGACAGTCGCTGTTGAATCTGCACTGCTGAACAACCCTTTCGTACTTCTTGGTGGTAATGGATTCCAACTGTACGTAACAATCAATACTGCTGAGTCCTCTCTGATATCTCTTTCCCTTATGCTTCTCCTGGCTGGTTATGGTCGGTCACCTCCAGAGCAACGACGATGCCATACTGAATTATCAACCCCATCTGAGTTCCCACAAATGCCACGTTCTCAAACAATTCCGTACTTAGACCACACACGGTTAAGCTCCCTGCGTGCAACTGGACCAACCCTGGCAATAAATCCTGTTCATCATACCTAATCCCTAAAACCGTCTGTCGACGAACCAATCACGAGCTTGGACTGTTACCCCGCGTCCGGCCACATGCTCCCGAGACCGGCCTGCGGCATTCTCGGCCGCTGAGATGCTTTTGATGTTTCTTGGCTTGGACCTTGGGGGCTTGGCTTTGGTCTTGGGCAGGATTCCTCAACACCCTCTTTTGTGGTTTGATGTGTTTTGGATTGTTGGTGTTGCTCGCTTAGGATCTAGATCAACAGCCCAAGCACGGTGGTTGTGTCTTATCAATTGCGTTGGACTCTGATGCTCCCTCTCGTGATGTTGATCAAACCTTTTTGTGTCTGTATCCCTTCGTATCGGTTTCGTGTGAAAGTATATTCAAAGTAATCTACCCAGGACTTATCTTTACCCAATACCATCCGCATATACCGAAACTCACAGTCAAAATTCCAAAGTGAATGGCTTACCATCAAGGCTCAATACTTGGTCAACCACACCCCCAAGAGCTTCACAACCAACCCTCCTGCCGCCTATCATCTCTGACGGCAGACAGTGGATGGCAGCTTACAGCCTGCAGCCGAGCATTTGAGTTTGCTGCACTCTTCAGCACCACTGATACACACACCATCTCGATGGCATGCTCCCTTGTCTTTGGTGGGTGGGGGAAACAGCTAGACAGCATCGTCAACACCAAGCCCCATCCCATGTTCTGGACGGTCTAGACCTCGGTGAGCATGTCGATCTGATTACGAGCCCGTCCAATAGACGCGGTTACTAGGAAACACTACATAATAAGTAATATATGGCTATGTGTGGTGTGTTGAGTTCTTGGTTGGAATCTGCTGCTCCTTCGCCCATTTCATGTCTCTCCCTCGTCCCCCCCTTTTTTCTCTTCTTTTCTCTTCTCATTTTGTTTCATCCTCAGCTCTTCTCTCTTTTCTTGCGGCGCAGTTCAACCGTCTTTACCAGATTTGTTTTACTCTTTCGGCGTTGCTTTTGACATCTGCTTATCTCTGCTACTCTGCTTCGATACTCACCGCTCCTATTGTCCCAAGTTCATATGTCTTATTTCCTCCCCCACGCACGCTCGGCTCTCCATCTTCTGCTCACCTTCGCTCGCCTCCAACCTGCATGAATTATGACCTGAAGTCTCCTGCCGGCCACTCGGCCCGTCTTCCCAGCACAATGCACCTGCAACTCTCGTCCTTGACAACATTCTTGATACTCGCCTTAACCGCCAGTCGCTCGTAGACTCAGCACCGCTCAACTCAGCTCAGTCCCGTACACTTACTCAGCGTCGTAATCACCTACCCACACACATAACAACATACAGCAAATCGACAGATCGGCAAAGCATATCATGTAAGTGCCTGTTGCTGCTAATGCACCCAGGTTGTCTTGTTCCGTTCCCATATGAATCAGCCCTTGATCATTCCATGATCGGGCACCAAGACCGTATCGCACGCGTAGGACCTCCTCACATTTGGCTGCGCTGAAGATGCGCATTATGTGAAGATCAACACCAAATCGGTATGGCTTTTTGAAAAGCTGTTACAGTGGCAGCACTCACAGTTAGTAGGTCCGCTCCGAACAAGCATGGCATGGTATCATGGTCAACATGTGGGCGGAGAGGACGGAGGAAGTTTGATTAAGGGGATCTGAGTTGGATACGGGGTCAACTTTTGTACATAAAAGCCCTCTCGATCACTCGTCAAAGCGAATCCTGTGTAGTCATCAAGACTCCAGGATGAGCAATGAGAAGATCTTTCCAAGCAAGTCGTCCATAATAGTGAATTACAATGAAGTCACTATTCATACCAAAAAGTAATCTCGTATTGATCAAACAGTTTCCCATTCTTCTCTCAGACAGATCTAACAACATTTGAGTGATGCTCCCGTTGTTAAATGTATTGTTTATGCCAGCTCTCACAGTTATGATACATAACTATGACACTGATCATTACCCTCACCGATAGCTTCTCCAGCCCACTTCCTTGCAACAGAAACGCCATACTACTCTCATCAATATGAACAAACCCCTTTCCTTTTGACAAGTATGGTTCTCTTCACTGCCACTCTACACAGCCTCGGGTCGTCTTTTCCCACACAGCCCACACACTCCGCAATCGCCAGCGTTACGATATTGCGTGGCCTGGCAGGCATCACCCGAGCATCGCCACGAGCCCGGTGTCGAAGAGTCCAGCACATTGGCGCACATGGCGCATGTGACTGCTAAATCGTGATTGACGTATGAACACATTGAGCATGTTCCAACAGATGTTGTTCGGTTATTTGCCCGTGTTGCTGCTTTTGCTTGTGTTGTTGGTTGTGATATTGCCTTGGAAGTCGAGTCGTTCTTTGGTGCCTTTGTACCATGTTCTGTCTTAGCAAAAGACTGTGCTGGTGGAATCTCAACTTCATCATCATCCTGTGGCTCCTCCTTGATTAACGGTGCCGTCGATGTCCGCGGTTGATTGATTGGAGCTTTAGGTTTAGGCTCCTTCAGTGTCTCGAAGATTGATGGTTCTGGCGACTCCCTTTTGATACCCCTGATCATATCTCGAAGTTCCTGACTCTCGTCCTTCGCTCCCGGATCATCAGCATCCTCGTCTTCGCAAACTTTAACCATCCCCCGGCCTTGTCCATCAACTAATTTCGTTCCATCAACGTCGATTGCGTCCTTCGAATCTTGTCCGGGTTCGTCGTCGAATTCGCTATCACTGCCAGATTCTGTCTCGTCCTCGTCCTTGATAGGATCCAGCTCAACCTTTTGCTTTTCAAAGCGTGCGAGTGCTGCCGCCGCTCTGAGCTCACGTCCCCTCATGCTCCCGGCCACGCGAGGCTTGGCCTGGATCTTCTTGCCGCTCTCTAACTTGACCTTTTCCTCTTCGTCCGCACCAAGAGAAACCCCGTTTTTGCCAAACTTTTTCAAGATCCTCCTTTCTTTTCTTTCTTGGTAGGAGAGTTGTGGTTTTACTTTCCTCTTGCGCCGTGATCTGTATGTGCCTCCACAAAGATGCTCCGGAAGGATCTCATCAGCCAGGACGGTATTCTTCTCCCACTCGCCTGTGGCCAGCTTGGCGCCCCTTCCCCATAAACCATCTCCGGTGTACCGTTTAGACCAAAGCGCATGCATCTCAGAAGCATACGAGTTTCGCACAGCCCAGAATGCCCGTGAATGGTTCATTTGTTTGCAGTGTGCCAGCTCGTGCATCATGACCATCTGAACATAGTTGAACGGCAACCACCGACCAGTGCTGGGTGACTTGAGTACGAGTTGGACTACTTCTCCTGCGTTGAAGTTTCGCCCGACAAATTCACGGTTTGGTTCATATTCTTCCAGAGAAGTAACATAAAGGTGGTGCTCCCGCATGATAGGACCTGATAATGTCACGACTTAGTGATAAATCAAGTGCCGATGAGTAAAACGAACTTACGACATTGTGCAGCTATCCTTTCAAGAAAGTCCTGAGCAATCTTTTTATCAGGACCCTCCAAAGGTTTAATAAAGACAATGTTGGGATTTGGCTGCGATTTCTTCTCGTTCAGCCGTTGGTATCCAGCAACCATTTTGCCTTGGAGTTGCGGGCAAGAAAGCGGATTACCAGGGCTGAATAGGCTTAAACCTTTTCCTTCATCGGTTTGATATCTTGACGATTGCCATGTATGAGACTGATGAGTGAATGACGCAGTTACAAGGGTCTGTGCAGTAGAGTTTATGGATACACGTCCTGAAGACGCGTAAAGGGGAAAAATTGATGCGCGAAGTCATGTGACCGGCCTTCAAGACTAATGGGCTTCGATATATCTTGAAATATCCATATTGAGCAAACATATTGCATAACGTCAGGTATGTCTCATTCTCCTATATTAATCAACAAGCTAGGTGCATGTTGGTTTTCCAAAACCAGTGACAATCAATATATGCCCCATTTCCTCGGCCCTCTACCACATACGACCAAAGCTCGTAGAGAACACGGGGTCCCGTCCGCTCCCCCATCGTTAAGCTGCGAAGCGCTGGATTAGTAGTTGGGTCGGTGACGACCAGCGAATCCCCAGTGTTGTATGTTTTTTTAATTTTTGGTGTTGTTGTTTACAGTTGTATTTGCGAGTCTATTCGGCTTGTGAGGCTTGCGTGGGTGGAACTGTGCTGTAACATCACTTACAAAAGCATATCCCCGATGCTCATACCAGCCTTGTTATACAGCCTAAAGAACCCAAGGGAGTCTGACATGTTTTTGTATGTAATTTATAAAATCTATCGTTGATCATGAATGGTCAAAATGCTCGCCTGCTAAATGCTGCCCCTTCTCTAATGCAAGCAATGATACCAAAACGCCGGCCATAATGTGATGTAAAATTCCAAATAGCCCCTTAATCGTGATTCGTAATCCTAGAGCCCGGTCTCTCTTCCACATTGGCGATTGCGCTCTGCAATGCACTCGTCAGATCTACGTGGAATAGCGGCTTGTCTAAACCGTGAACCACAGCTCCTCGCCGCCTTTGCTTCTCCAACTCTCTGTATGAAATGGAACCATAAGATTGCACATAATTCAGTCCTCCAATCAAAGGCTCTTCGTCTGTAATGTTGGTGTGATCTGGTGCGAGCCCGTGGAAGCTCGTCTCTTGAACCAGAGCAGCAGCCGAGTCCCTGCCTCCAATTTCTGCTACGCTGAATATCGACTTCCATCGTCGTGGCGATCCATCCTCATCCGGCATATACGGGGCCCCAAACCCTGCTGCTACAAGAGCTCGCTTGGTCCATCGGTTGCTGATGCAGGCAAAGTGCCAATCCACTCCATTGAGGGATGCGTATGAGTCCAGCTGGTTGCGTACATCGATCAGCCGCTGCATCGATGTTATGTCAACATTGTTGACAGAGCTAAAGTCCATGATGACTGCTTTTAATGTCGGAAGTCCAGAATCCGAGTCCACATGAACAGGTCGTTTTGCAGATTTCCTTGGTCCTGGGTTGTTCCACGGTCTGTCTCCTGGCTGTTCGAATGCTTCAGGACTGCTGCGTCGAGTGTTGGATTGGACGAAGTTGGTAAGATAGTCCAGTGTAGAGTTGGCGTTCGGATAATTAAAGCCCTCGGAGAAGCGGTAGATGAAAATTCCAGGATATGGATGGTCGACTTCAACTTCAGGATTTGAGCCATCGCCATGGCCAAGGGGTAAAAACACATTCCTCGCTGAGGTTTCTGGGTTCTCGAATGTTCCATATTCTCCGACGACTTTGCGGTGGTCATCAGCAATAACATGATCGCCAATAACTGAATGGACCTTGACCTTGCCCATAAATCGACCCTTAGTTTTGAGGATTCGGTAAACAAGCACAGCGCCTGAAAGAAGGACAGTAGCATATAGCCCGTTTTCGATTTGTGAAAAGATGCTGACAGCCACACCAGTAAAGAATATAAAAACCTCAACAGGAGAAACTCTCCAGAACTGATAGATGGTATTTGGGGGAGTGACGAGGTCTCCAACTGCATGGATGATGACAGCCGCTAGTGCAGCACTTGGGATGTAGAAGAAAACAGCAGTCAATAGGTATGTCGCAATTAGGACCACCAGTCCAGTAATAATTCCAGCAGCAGGCGTTCGTACGCCAGCCTTGGACTGAATCGCAGTTCGGCTGAAGGAGCCTGTCGATGGGAATGCTCCAAAGAACGGTCCAACAAGGTTGGCCATTCCAATTGCAACCATCTCCTGAGAGGGGTCGATGGTGTAGTTGTTAACACGCCCAAACGACTTGGAGATGGCGATGTGCTCGACGAGCAAAACTATGACGGTGGCAGGAAGGTATGGGCCAAAGCCTGATATTAGTTCTGGCGTTATCGTGGGCACGCCGATATTTTGGAATCCTATTGCCCTGTTAGCTTGCCAGCCCTTGGAGATATGGAGTATTGGGACATACCTTTCGGAATTACTCCCAGGACCCTGAATAGGGGGTCTTCTCGCCTATGCATGTTGAGGATCCAGCTGATCATCGTATATACCAAGATGATAAAGACTGTCCGCATCGTGTTGATGAAGAATAATAGTCTCTTGTGTTTCGGGTAGCGTTCTGCCGCAGCCGCGAAGCTCTGACGAACAAGGTACAAAATTGACAGAGCAGATAATCCGACGATGGCATCATAGCTTGCATCCCCTAGATTCTTGATCGTATTTAAAAGAACCTCATATGGCGAATCTCGGTTCGAGAATCCTGACAGACCGAGGAGCGCTGGCAGTTGGCCCACGCAGATAGTAATAGCAGAACCTGTCATGAAAGCTGATAGTGAAGTAATCGAGATGAGGTCGACTATCCATCCGCATCTGAGTAGCCCAATGAGAAGAACAATGCATCCTGTCGTAATTGATAAGGCCGATGCAACGACATGAGCAGGTATGTCCCAACCAGAGGCTTGAATGTCGTGAACAACATTACCGACAACAGTAGAAAGTACGGCGACTGGACCTATTGAGATATCCTTGGATGTGCCGAATATCCAATAGATCAAGGCTCCTATAAAAGACGAATAAAGACCAAACTGGGGCTCTAGCTTGGCGAGTATGGCATAAGCCATTCCTTGTGGAACAACAACAGCGCCTATTGTGATACCGGCAACTAAGTCACCTGCAAGCCACTGCAGGTTGTAGTGGCTAATCCATGTAGAGAATGGGAATAGTGAAGCTCCGTAGGCGCCAAGTTCTTTCTTGGAAGGGATCTGTTCCTTTAGCCATTCTGTTGATGTGGGTTCGGTCTCATAGAAAGAGCCACTGCTTTGTATCGAAGTGATGGAGGCGCCGCTTGTAGTGTCATCCTGTGGTCCTTTCTTTTGCTCCTCGAGTTTGATGCCCAGGATATTGACCAGGCCATGGCCTAAGGTGGTTGTTCGGCCCAGCATGATATATGCAGGTTCGTTGATTCTGAACCGCTTGCTCCTAGTAGGTGGGTAGGTTGCGGAGCATAAAGATGTGCAGCTTTCAAGATATGTTAGACGATTCTTGGCTTCGGAACATCGCTCATATATAACGGCCAGTTCTTTTTCTTACTGGCAGGTAGGGTTCCTTGGACAGCAACTCGATCACCAGGCCAGATTCAACTAGCTAGATTGGTTTAGGAGCGTGGGTGTATTGGTTGCTAAGTGAGAGAAACTGGGGTAAAGGGTGGTGTAGAGCTGTTTGTTGGCGTATAGTGAACCAGTAAAGCTGCACTTCCTCGTTGCCGGTTTGTTGTATCAGGTCAGGGCGATGACGAATATCCTGGAGTTAAGACGACATCACACTCGGATTAGTATGTAGTTATATGTGGGATTTAATGAAGAAGAAGAAGAAAGGTAAGATGATATATGAGCAATGTGTTTCAAAGGAGGCTAAGAGATATAAGTTCCTGATATAGTAATCCACACAAAAGAAGCAGCAAATGCACGTTCTGGAAGTGACATGGACTAGACCTGTTTTTTGATAATGGAAAATACTAAATAATCTGGAGATCAGGTTTGCGCTCTGGACCATCGGCAATCGGTAATCGTCATCAACAAAGCACAATGTGGAGGGTCAAGCAGGGCTCTCATAGCCTCTACTAGGAAATATTCCCCATCTTTTTCCTGCTCAAATGACAAAGCCATGCGACGCCTGATCCTGATCAGCTTGCGAATGCTTAGAATGATATAAGAAAATGAGTGGTTTTGGGCCTGGCATGACCGATGTCGCAATCGCCACTTTACCATTCGTGGTAGTAGCGCGAGAGCAGAGCATCAGAGAAGGACGATTAACGAGAGTGTCTAAGTGTGCCTGTAGACCCCACATGTTGAATCGGGGTTAAGAATAGAAGAAAAGGCCAGTTATAGAATCGTTAGCAATTGTCTTTCCTACTACGTAGTAAGTGAACAAGACCTGACTCTTATGTAGTTTGTGCGATGAGTGTGAATGTGAGTTTGAATATGCATCGAATTCAGCCAGACGAGCAAATGTTTCATATATCTTGTCTCAGTACTGTATACCTAATCCGTACGGGGTACCTCCTCTGCAGACAGAATATATCCTTTTCTAACTTCTACATATCACTCTGCCTGGAACACCCAGTTACTATTCTACCAAAAAACAGTATCCGCAGATCTAACTACTAAGCTAGGTAGATTAACCGACCGTTGCAACGCTTGACGTTGACGTTTGAAAAGTCGGCGGATCGGTCCCAGCCTTCCCCGATCTCAAAATAGCACGCTACCAGGTATATCCGTACCTATCCGTACCTACATTAACGAAAGCCAACCTCTCAAATTACGTGCATACATACCTCATAATCATAAGCAAAGAGAAAACAAGCAAGACATTTAAAGCAAGGGACTAAACATAAAATGGGAGAAGTCAAAGATTTAGATTCATAAAAACAACCTTTCTATTCATAACAGAGCCTTGCTACACCATCAATCAATAAATATCATTGGGCAATTCAAAAAATCTATCAAATGTTTAATTGATAAACGCGAAACAAACACGATTCTTCATTCTTCATTGTCCCGCCATCCACCACACGTCCCCCTCCAACTCTTCAATTCAGCCTTCAACCTCCAGCCTCCCACGCTAAACAGGTCAAACATCTTGGCTGCATCACTATCATATGCCAACGGTGTCCCTTTCTTTTTTGTTCATTTTTTTTAAATTTTTTTTGGCATTCAATTTTGCTATACAACGTCCATGCCTCCTCTCGTTCCTCAACTTCGATAAACACTCTCTCTAAATCACCAACAAATCATGGAGTCGTCGCCCTCCAACTCCAACTCCAACTCTCCCTTCAAAGCGGCGATCCCCTCGCTCCCCGCCCCTGTTACCACTCAACTCCAAGCCCCGCCATCACCACGCACTCATCGCGCCCTTCGCCGTCTTCAGTCCGCACACACTCTCGGAGCCCGCGCTCGCGAACAGGCCGCCACTCCCTCGCTCATCTCCCAGCAGCGCCAGCGCGACACCCAGCGCAATGCCTCGCCTACAAGATCGTCGCCCGTACCCGCACCCGCGCCCGCACCTGCACCTGCACCCGCACCCGGTGCTTCGAGCTCGACTGTTTCCTCCTCCCAGAGCATCAATCGCTCGCCTCAGCGTGAGCGCGCGCGCGGGCGTGCTAATAGCGATGCTACCCCGCCCCTCGTCCACCAGATGAACGTCGTCACGGCCAGCAAGCGTGCCGGGAGTAAGAAGCCCGTCTTCTCGCATGGCCATCTTCCTCTTCACCAGATCATACGCGAGGGTCCGACTGATGGGGATTTCTTGGGTGCTCTGGAGAGCGCGCGGTGGAAAGTTATCGATGAGGGAGTCAAGAGCGCTGAAGATGGCATGGTAAGACCTTCCAGGATTCCCGACTCTATTCCCAGTGATACTAATAATAATCCTACACAGTCAACGTTGAGAATATATGTCTGGCTTGTCCTCCTTGATGCCCCCATACTATCCACCGACGACTACCTCGCCCTCATCCACCGAGGAGCATCCCCCGCCTACTCCAAGATCCGCAACGACACTTTCCGCACCCTAACAACCGACCCCCTCTTCCGTCGACGTGTCAGCGAAGCCAGTCTGATACGGCTACTCAACGCCATTGCATGGAAGCTCCACGACTCCCGCGAGGAACAGCGTCAGAGCCGTCCCACCAGCAGCCGAGCTTCCCTTCCAGGCGACGGTAGCATCTCTGGCCGTTCTCACTCGAACACAAGCATGTCGTCGCCTAATGCTCGCAATCGCGCGCGGGCCTTGACACTTACGACCGAGGGATCAGAATCAGGCGCGGGCGCTACGACTCTAGAGCCTGGCACGTACGTCCAAGGCATGAATGTTTTGGCCGCGCCGTTCCTCTACGCAGCACGCAGCGAGGCAGAAGCTTTCGTTGCTTTCTACTCACTATTGACTCGCGAGTGTCCGGGATATATCCGCGGTGCTATGGATGGTGTTCACCGAGGTCTCGCACTGGTGGATAAAGTGCTTGCCATTGTAGATCCCAAACTGAGCATGTATTTGACTGCCAAGGGACTCTCAGCCGAGATATATGCCTTCCCTTCTGTTTTGACGCTATGCGCCTGTACGCCACCTCTTCCCGAGGTTCTACGTTTGTGGGATTTCTTGTTTGCGTATGGACCACATCTGAATATTGTGTGCATTGTCGCCCAACTCACAATCATGCGATCCCAAATTCTGCAGTCGCCCAGGTAAGAATTACGCAGATTGAAATTGAACTTGAACAATTACTAACACAAAGGCAGCCCCAACAAGGTCTTGAGATCTTTCCCTCAGCTCAATGCCGACCTCGTCAAAACCGTCACTATTGGCATTATCAAGAAGATTCCAGATGATGTTTATGCTGAGATTGTGTCTCACGCTCTCTAGTTAGGATTTGACTCTGTCGTCCTTCCATACTTGCTGTGTAACACGAGACGACACCAGGTACAGCATGACTGAGCAGGGGTCTTGGCCGCGACCTCGACTGACGTGCATACCACCGCGCGAATCGGAACTTTATCTTGGGCTATGTATGCCCTTGCATGCAATGGCTCATGAACTGGAGGGTCACAGCAGAACCCTGATCGCGCCGATTAACATGTGACTCTCGAGCGCGTCACGACTCTTAAAAAGTTCTTTTGTTTTATGGTTTATGATAATTGATGCGTAATGATTGAAGGAATGCGGTTTTATGTTAACGGGTTAATAACGGTTTCAGAGAGTTTGATGGGGCACGGGGTGTTACACTCATGGATGCTCAAGGATGAATGAATGAATATGAGTATACGACTGGTTAATCTATTATCTATTTACACTGAATTTTTAATAATGCTCCTAATTTACTGCTCACTGAATGCATCGCATGTCATGTGTCATGTTTCAACACTTCATCAATCAAACTCAACGCCGGTTTCTATGCATTGCTTTCATCATACGACATGAAGCTTTCAACTTCTGCTGAAAAAGAAGTCGGACGTACAGCTTCTACCCCTACCATTCACGTCGTCATCATTATCGTGCAAAGGCCTCGTCAACGTGAATGTACAACTCAACGGGGCAGCAGTAGACTTGTTGCGTTTGTCTCCCCTTGTTGTAATCACTTTCGGAAAAGAACGTGAGGGTTGCTGTTGCACCGAGGCACACGAGGTACTCGGTTAAATATTGCCGCGTAGGCGGCGCTGCGATCAGCTCTCGTAAAGTAATCACCAGCTCAATGCCCATAGTAACTTATACCAAAAGTAAAGCTCCATCTCAGTCCGCTGTGTGGGAACGTTGGAGTACGCTGATGAGGTTTAGTTCAAGAACCATTATGTGCGGTTATCCAACTTTTGATATTTCCAAACTCTTAATACGAAGGGCAGCCAGCTTCTGCTCGGTGGAATGCGTTGGCAAAGAAGGTCTGCATGGCTGAGTAGTGAAACAGAATGCCTCCGAGGACGGCAGCATGCCAGAGGTTGTGGCTTCCACCTACATAATCAAAGCAGCCGGGGTACCATCTCTCAGGAATCTTGCTGGCGTAGACAACAGCCCCGGTCAGGTAGACAAGCATCGACTTTGAGATCGGTGAGTAGAAGTCGTACACGAAGTAAAGTCCGTGCGTAAAGCCAAGCTGAACCATGGGCATGAATCCAGTCAAAGCAAGCCCAACGAAGAAGGCGACACGAGCCCATGCCATATCAGCACCATTAAAGCGAGGATGCCAGGGCAGAATGACGCCTCCAATACCAAGAAAAGCCGTCAGGCCCATGTACAGGTATCGGCTAATTGGATCGCAGTAAAAGGCGGTATACTCAGTCGTCATGATTGAGGCTGCGATTAGAAGAGAGATGCCGGTATAGTCCACACAAGCGAAGATGGAAATAGCATCGACATCCGCAACAGCGTTCATAGTATGCCAGATGGTTGAGCAAACCAGGGTTAAGCAAGCCATAACGAAGAAGACGCCCGCAACAAATACATCAGTCTTGGTGCTAAGGCTAAAGTTGGCAGTATTTGGATAGAAGTAGAGCGCAATTGCAAGGACCAGGACAAGGCCAAGAGCATGGGACCAAATATTGACTGTCTCATTTGAGACATTGAAGGCCGAGAGTACACACTCGAGTTTGGATTCGGTGAAGCGATAACCCTTATGGATGTGCGGGTTGTTGCGCCAGGGAGAGGGTAGGTCGTCATATGAGAGGAGGCGTCCTTCTTTAGCCAGGACGATGGCTTGCTGAATGTGTTCCTCCATGGAGAGCGCAGCTTGAATGGCTCGCTCAAAACCCTCGTTTGCGACTCGTCGTCCCTCGTCCATGAATGCCTCAGCAGCGTTCGCAGCATTGGCGAAACCCTGCTCGCGCAACTTGTATGCGCGAGCCTCAAAATCGGAGAGCATGTTTTCAAGGAGATCAACACCGACATGCGCCTTTTCGTTCAGCGACTCAGCAGCTTCTAGAGTCTCTTTATATCTCGCCTCTAACGTTTCGACCATGATATGTAGACGACGTCGTCCAACACCAAGGACTTCCTCGGAAGCGTGGGAACATCTTGAACGGACAGCTTGGAGAGTAGAAAAGGTGCGAGAAATGCTCGAGTCCTTGCTCAGGTCGACATAATTCTCAATAAAGTCGAGACGGCGCTCGAGTTCTGAGAGGAATAAGTCGACCTTGAGAAGGAGGCCCTCCTCGCCGTCCATGATGTGTCCAACAAGGGATCGTCTCCTGGGGAGGAAGAACGAGTGTCGTCGTCTACGGGTTTCGGCGCCGGGTCGAAGGTCGGATCCTGAGGTACTTGCTATGGTGTCGCTGTCCTTGGCCTTGTAGGTACAGGCAGTCGTGATTGCGGTGGTAACGTCTGACATGGTGACGGTTGGTGACTTGAACGGGATCTTGTGTTGTTTAACTTGTAACTGCGAGGTTGAGCTGGCAAGCGTTGTAACGCTGCAACTATGTGGCGAAGGGTCTAACTCTCTGCATCCGGTGACACTATCAATTGGTGGGTGTATTGTAAGGCTGTTTCAACTGTGTATATGCAGTGTAACTGAGGTGAGTTTAAAGGGTTTATAGAGACCACGAGCGATGAGTGAGGAGCACAATTGGTTATTATTGATCGGTAAGAGAGTCGGGACAAGTTGGGTGTAGTGATGGGTGGGAAACACCCTTGCGGACCGGGCGGGTACAGTAATTGGACGCGGGGAGGACGATTGCCGAGTGTGGTTGGCGGAAATAGTCCTGTGCTCGTTTTTCTTCTCAGTAGGATAAGGATCTGCGAATAAGCCGGAAAGCCAAGGGCTTGGGGAATGGAGAAATGATATGATGTTGGGAGAGACTAAGAGATTTTTAATAAGAATAAAAAGGAGAGCGGGCCTCTCGAAGGATTACGGAGTAGAAGAGTATAATTTTTTAAGAAAGGATAGACTAGACGATTCAGAAAAGGAAGGAGTGGACAAGGCGAAGGCGCATGATGGTTGAGAGGTTGAGAAATTGGGCCGTCAATTCATAGAAAAAGGGAAGGAACTGGATTGATCCCAGTAGCTGAAATGACGGTACGGGGCCGGTCTTGGCGTTCCTTGTTGGGATAATTAGCGAGCGCCACTGTAAACGACTGCATTCTTCATTGGGCAGCATCATTACAGGGCAAAGAACTGATGAATAATTATGGCAGATGAATATTCATTCCTTTTCATGCCCAAACATCTGTAAAGATAGAATTCGTGGCGTTTCAGAGAGGGCTGGAATTCCTCCTTGATAACGGACGACCTCCCATTGCAGACATTTAGCTTCTTGGCGAGACGTTGCATCAACTGATACTGTTTCGTGACTTGCGCGAGATAGCTCGGCATCAGCCATCGCCACGGCCCGCTTATGTCGACCTCGACCACGGAATATGCATCCAAAAGGGTGTTTACTCAGGCCAATGGGATACCAAGCTTGGAAATGCCGCCGATGCACGCAGGGCCACTTGCAGTTGGGGGAGTAGGGGAGATGCGGAGATCCACGTGCGGTTGGTTGGTCATGGTTCCTGAGCTAGCTGCTAGAATTCTCGAGAAATTATTTGAAGAGTAAAAGACTATAGGGATCGTGTCCCAGACGAGAAGCCATAGGCAATTTACCAGTCATCTAAGAGCTGAGCAAATAACATGTCCTCGGGCACCTACTCTTTCCGTCTATAATATCTATCCGGCGTTCCCGGAGCCGCAAAGGGGTCGGAGCGGCCTCCTACTCACATTCAAGATGACCAAGCGTTTGTATCTGACGTCCCAAATATTATCGCTTACACGGTGCGTGCCATGTAGTAAGTCTTCAGACTCGCCGCGTATATACGTTAGAAAACATACGTCGGTTCTTTTAATTCAAATGCCCTTAATCATGAGAGAGTTCGTTACAGGTAACAGAACCATGTCAACAGAAAGGTATTCCGTTTCCCACAACCGGGTGACCATTACGCTCTATTGTTTATGGAGCCCAAACGATGATACGCTTAATTTCCGCATGCTTGAACTGAATACTCGGCATCTGCATTGAGCGACTACGTCACCGACAAAGCGTCATCTATTGCCGGAAGCCAGTGCACCTTGTGACTAGGAAATGTGGGATTGGGTTCATTCTAGCTCAATGCCAATGTTGCTTTACATGGAGTATATCAGGCTAGACTTATGCAGCAAGCCTGGAGAAAGAAACAGGTTAGCATAATATGTGAGTGCTCGGGATCATGTCCAACTATCTGACCAACTCTATTGCGGTTATCACTGGATATAGTGCTTGTCATACCTCCCAAGTTCCGCAAGAGTTGGAGAATTCTTCACTTCTCTAAGTAATTTCCCGCCCCAATTAAGACATCTGGAGGGATGTTTATACTGAGCCATTAGCAGTAAGTGGTAGAGTTTTTATAGCAATCATGGGATGAAACTATTATAGTCAAGTGCTTGTGCTTCAATTGGCTTGTGGGGGATGAATGGATATAAATTGCAATCTATCCCTTGGTAGACTCGGGTGTCCAATTTAATATTTAGGTACGTTAAAATAAGCATAAGAATAAACTATCTGAGACCAGAGAAATATGTAACAAGGAAAGAATATAATAATAAATACAAAATATGTTTACTTACAAATGGTATGCAGTAGAACGAAGGTTTATGACCACCAGCCTTGCCAGCTCTCAGCTTTCAGCTAATGACCTGCCCCACCTTCAAATAAATCCCCTTCTGCAGGAACCAATGAACCAACAACCATATTTTGGGTTAGAACTCTCAACTCTTCGCCATCATCCTCTCCACACGCATTGAAGCTACAACAACGTACACTTCACCATATCGCTTATCGCATTCTACAGCTCACACATACAAAAGATGGCGATTGATAAACTCGTCACGGATCCAAGGCTATGCGCTGTCCTGCAGATTGCCGACCAGGCACGCGAACAAGCAAGCGCCCTACTCAACCTCGGCGAACAATCATACAGCGGAGGTCCTGCATCGCCCGAGGCGCAGGCCGAAATTGCCAAGCAGCAAAAACTGCTCTTCACCACCGCGGCTCATCTGAAGGGCTTGCACCGCAATGTCTGTTTCTCCGCGCGCGAGACCAAGGCCGAGACTGCCGAGTCGCGTCAAGAAGTGGACCGTCTGCACCTTCAGCTTCAGAACCTGTACTATGAGCAACGGCATCTTCAAGGGGAGATCACCGCATGCGAATCCTACGAGTAAGCCTTGATGCACTGCCTCTTGCTACGCCCACATCCACTTCGACAGTCGGCTAACACATTGTAGCCACAAGTATCAACAACTACCTCTCATCCCAGTGGAGGAGTTCCTCGCACAACACCCCGAACACCAGGATGATGACGAGAATACCTTGATGGTGGCGCGCATCGATCACGAGCGAGCTGAGCGCGAAGCTCTAGAGCAACAGAGGCAGGAGTTACTTAAGAGAAAGCAAAAGCTTATCGCGGATAACAAAAGGCGGAAAGATGATCTGGCCAGTCTGGACAACGATCTCGAGAAGTTTATTGATGTCAGTTTTTCCCGCCTCCAAAGCCCATTAGTCTTGCGCTTTTTGTTTCTTTGTTCTAACCTTCCTCCAGGCTGCCAAACCAATCCAGAAGCTGTTCGAAAAGGCCCCTTGATTACCGTTTTCAGGTGGAAACCACGACAACACGAACCATCGGATCGAAAACTCAGAGTTCGCCAATAGCTCGACTATACGGCAATACTGGATGGGGTGTAACGTTGGATACTGGAACTTCAATGCAAACAAATTGACATGATAGCTGAATGATTTATAGCTGGAGTAAGGCGTTTAGGGAGATGGGGAATCCCACGAGGAGGATGCTGTCACATGGATGGAATGCTGAGAGACTCACAGAACTTAAGATACCCCTGAAGATAGAAACTGGTGAGCGTTTACATGACTTAGGCAGACCTTCACCTACCAGGGACCGGGGCACCTCGAGTACTAAATATTCAACGACTTGCACGCCCCATTTTTAACAAGAAGAATAGAGTCATAAGGTTCGCCGTCAAATTTACAGCGATCGAAGTTCTTTACGTATCTTCGTCCCGGTTGAGCGCATCAAGAATTCAGTGACAAACACCAATCGATATCCCCATAATCTTAGCTGATGAAGGGCCGGCCTAGAAGCGATATTTGTGCGCAAATCAACAAACACATGTCTTGGGCATCTATCTACCTGATATGCGCCTTAGACCTCATGATCATTTCCACATTACGCTACGGACGAGTTTACAGCTATCCTCGCTACCTCAGCAATGAATGGCAGGCACCCCATGATTGTCGTATTGGAGCGAAAACTCGCAGGGGCGGGTCTCCGAAAATACAAGGGGATCCAATCACTTGCCCTCGTGGGCCAATGATAGCTGTGCAATGCCACCAAGCCCACGCCAAATGCCGACTAACAAGTTCGTCGGTTGCCAGACGATAACCACGAAATGAACCTCTAGGCTCTGGACTGGACCTCTAGAACAGACTCGCAAGCTATCCAGAACCTCTCACCCGTGACAATAATTGACCCATACCGTGGAGGGATCCTCAACCAGTGGTAGCAACGCGTGCTATCATTGATGCTTGCGATTGACGAAATTGGCCCAGCTATCATATAAACACCAGGAAAGTGCTGTAACAGACACACACGCACCATGGAGTTGATTACAGCCGCGTTGACATGGCCTCGAGCCAGTCAGAGTTTACCATCTGTCAACGTTGTCAAACAAAGGTCAAAGCTACTGTCTCAGTTTCATTGAGATGGCGAGTATTGCAACAACACCCAGGCTGGTCGCCATCACAGGACGCTTGGAGCCTCACATCAATACTACTGGAACTTTCTTCCAGGCGGCATTGTTTCTACATCTTGCCAATCATGGCTTGTTTGGACCAGCATCGAAGAAACAAGCATAACATGAACTGAGACAGGCCGAAAGAGAATAGACACATATTACGATCATCAACACCCGCGCCATGTACAGCTATCTTGAACTTCACTACAAGGCCAAGGCCCAGGCCTCAGGTTCTTTTGCTGCCAGCTGGAAATATTGGCTCCTTTACGCGAGTCAAGTGTGTTTTCGGTTATCAAGAGGGACTGAGTGTTTTGGTCCAAAAGCATTGCAACGTACCTTGACCGACCAACGGGTGATAACCATGGAGTTCAAACTTAATAATTCTACCTAAAACGAGACTTGGTCCTGTGAAGAACTGTTATCTTGCCCCGATGTTATAATACAGTCGAGTTACGCTTCAGATGGTTTAAAAAGCTCATGTTGGTCAGATACAAGGAGCCTCGCGAAGGATTTGGAATACACATCGCAACTTGCCCTTACTCGATCTTGAATTACAAAAAGCCTTACATGCAAACAATCAAGTATAAACAGGGATTCGCTCTAGTGAAAGGTCACAAGATGTTGAGGTGCCAGCTTGTACAGGCTTTGTCAAATCATGGGCATTTCCTCGCATGTGAGTGGCCAGAGCTCAACGAGACCAACTTTGATAGAAATCCGACGTCAAATTCAAGGGTCCATCCGCCATACTTCATCAGTGCACCAGAAATGGTCCTTGGGAACGATACTACAACTTGTTGAGTTTGTTATTTATCACCATTTTTATGTTAAATTATGTCGTTCTATGGCAAAATGCTCGATTAGTATGTGGGCGTCTTGATGATATTGTGTTAACAAGGAGGATGGTGGTCGACCAAATATGATCCCTCTGCCTTCACCTTGTAACCCGCCATCGGTATCTCTCGGCACATGGGGTGTAGATCTCTCATAGCTCGTTATCTCATTGCTACGGCCGAATCAAATGGGCTATACCACGGTGCGTGCTGTCCGGGTTGGTGACCATACCTTGGGAGTTAAGTGCCATCTACATCGTGTACTTGGCGTGGCCATCGTTTCTATTCCCCACGCCTCTCTCTTCTTTAATCTCCCGAAACTAGCTACTTTCAGATTACCATGCTTCTTTAACACCTCGTGAGCTTGGGTTGATCGTGGCTGCGTGGTATGGCTTTACCAATTTGGATGTCCTTCTTTGATCTTGCACTTACACATGCAACCGCACGTCATCCCGACTTTTATGCCCCTGCTCACATACACTCTTCATCTAATTCACTTTTTCTTCTCCTGTTCTATCTTTTGGCTTTGCCTTCTGTCTCCCCATCCCTTTTTAGTCAACAACGCTCGGGCTGCGGAAGCTCTCCAGCAGCCTTATCTGTTCTTCTCATCCATACTTCTAGCTCTACCTCTCCGAACTACCTCACTTGCGGGCTTCGAGCGTCATGGCCATATTTACCTGGTTTGCGCAACGCGCGGGAGGCTTGAGTTCGCTCACGCTCGGCGCTCTCTGTTACTGGGTCATCTCTCGCGACTCGTCCCCTGAGCAGAGTCGATACTCACAAGAACAACCCGGTGACCAAACCTCGTATCATTCTTCTGTGTCAAGTAATGGTGCAGGTTCTTGGACTTACCTCTTCGCCTATTACTGCCTTCTAGTTCATGTCCTGGTCTGCCTCTTTCCGCTCCGAGCATGCTGGACTGTCTGGACTCTCACACAATCGATGAAACGAGCGGCGCAGAGCGACTCGTTGCTCGATCTGAAGAAGCTTGCTTCGCGACGTGACTCGTACGCCTCGGCCTCAAGCTCGGACACTCTTATTTCAAGTCAAAACGACACTACTTCATCCACTACCAGTGAAGCTGGCGATTGCGATCCGGACTTCTTCACAGATGGCGTACCAGCAGCTCGCGATAATGTAGTCCATGCCATCGTTATTCCCAACTACAAAGAAGAGTCTGATACCCTTCGGGAAACGCTCGATGTGTTGGCATCCCACCCTCAAGCTCATTATTCGTATGATGTAAGTCTCTTTGGCTGTCAAAGGCGCATTTTGGATTTCAACTTAAAAGTTGGACTTACTCATATATATGCTTACTGGTCCCGTTTGCTAGGTGTATCTGGGAATGGAACAGCGTGAGAGCAACGCCGACACAAAAGCCCTTGGTCTAATACAAGAATTTGCCAAGAAATTTCGGTCTCTTGATTTCACTCTTCACCCGTCAGATATTCCTGGAGAGTCCGCCGGGAAGGGTAGCAATATCGGATGGGCTGCCCGCAAACTGAGCGAGAGGTATTCAGCAACGGTGAGGAAGAACGTCATAATTACTGGTATTGATGGTATGAATGTTCAAGAAACAATTCCTGGTATTTATCTGCACAGTGCTAACCTTTGTCACTCAGCCGATAGCCATCTCTCTTCAAACTACTTTACACTCCTCACGAATATGCATTTGTCCTATTCTGAGACCGCATTGACAACGATTTACTCGGCGCCTATAATTTTTGATCGAAACGCACACTCGGTTCCAGCTGTTGTTCGTGTTGCAGACATATTATGGTGTGCTGCTGGCATGTCTGGTCTATATCCCAAGTCTTCTATTTCTCCGCCAACCTCTGTCTATTCTCTTCCGCTGGATCTTGTCGACCGAGTTGGTGGCTGGGACTGTGGCAGTGAGGCTATTGGTGAAGACCTTCACATGTACATCAAATGCTTCTTCGTCCTTAATGGTAATTTGACGAGTCGCGTCATATATAGCCCAGTCAGCCAGAGCAACGTCACGGGTGGTGGTGGTCTCTGGAAGGACGCCCGCGCCCGTTATAAGCAGGCTCTTCGTCACATGTGGGGAGCTCTTGACACAGGTTTTGCGCTTCGGAAGCTTGTTCAGCTATGGCAGGATCGAAAACAGACTCGTCGATCATATCAACCTCTCCATTATACCGTGTCAGATGCCAACGATCTCAGCATTCCCGAGGACTACTCGAGTGACGAGCATAGTGGCCAATCTTATGACAATGGCATCTTTTCAAACATCCAGCAAGAGACTATCAAACAACCGCATTGGGAGCACATCTTTTACATGATGCATCGCCTCTTTGAAGCCCATTTTCTTCCGGTTCACATGGCCATATTGGTCATCTCATCTGCATTATACGTCAAACTTACAGAAAACAACGAGGATCCACGAGACCTCGGCTGGGTATTCAGCTGGTGTAACTTCCTCCGCATCTACGGTTTCTTTCAGATCGGAGTATATATGGCTCTCTACGAGAGCTTCCACCAGGCAGGTGTTGCCAGCCGTGAGAGAGAGATGACCAAGGCGGGGCTGGCGGATGGCATGGACTTTTCCAGGCGATCCCTCAAGAAGAACTGGCATGACTATCTGGTGATTCCTATCGTTGCTCCCTTGTACGGTACAATACCCAGCGCTCAGGCTTTGATCAGTCAGCTATGGGGCCAAGACTTGGTATACACTGTGAGCAAGAAGGCGACACGGCGACAGATACCGATTGTGAAGGTGGACGATATGGCCTGAGGCTTTCTACTATATTACTCATGTCTAAGCTGGAGGAGTATATGAAGAACTTATTATGACGAGATGGTAATCAGGGATAATTTTATGATAGGGATCTAGGAGAGGTCTAATAATGTTTTGGCTGTTCATAAGAGGACAGGACATACATGGAATGTGGAGCTATCAGTCATGGAAAGCAATTTAGCATTTCTAAAGGTAATCATGAAGCGTAGAGACTTTCAATATACACATAATACGGATGAGTAAAAGTGTGACATAAAAAGACCTACCTAATACTGGCTCAGGCTACGATGGAGATTAAATACTCGCAAAGACTTAGTGTAGCATTTGTAATAGGATCATTGTGCACTACTAATCAAGGATATTGATACCATGCTCTTTCTCTTCGGCGAATTTCGAAGAATACCAAAAATACTGCAATATTCATTCTAACGTTAGTGTTTTTTTATTGGTTTCACACAAGGCCCGATGCCGAGCGTTTTGAATAATCGGACAAGGTGGGGTCTTCCGGCGCCGAAGCGCTTCGGATGTTAAAGTCGGTTGAACCAATAAGAGGATGGTAAAGCGACGGATTCAGCATTTCAAGATAATATGTTCAACCGCGGAGACTTATCGTCTCGCCTTTAATTCCTGGCCCAGGCGGACCTCATGTCGGGGAGTTCGGAGATGTGCATGTATTATAGTATTTAAGAAAGTGTCCTACAATCAAGAACGCATGGTTTGTTATCCAGGTCGCTCATTCTCATTCTCATTCTCTTTCAGTTACAGTTACAATCATGGCTAAGCAACTACGTATTGGTGTTTTCATGCCCTCGAGCGTACAACTTCTAGATCTCGCAACCGTCGATGTTCTCGCCTCCATGTCCAAGGAATACCTTGGTCTCCTCCCTCTCCCTGCACACATAAGTCAGATGGCACCCAGCACAAAGATAACCTACATCACATCGCCAAAGCTCTTCCCACACGTTGACTTGACAGCGGGTCTCTCCGTTCGTGCAACTCACACTTATGAAGATGACGATGTTGCGCCAGGAAAGCTGAACATCGTCGTTGTACCTGGTACAGAGCCATCGGACACCTTTGAAGAGGCTGAGCTGGAGTGGCTCAGGGGCCATTTCAATATTAAAGGCGTCGATGTGCTGTGTGTTTGTACGGGGGTTTATCTATGTGGTGAAGCAGGCATTCTCAACGGGAGAAGTGTAAGTGGACCCAGAGGACTACAGGGCGATCTGGTCAAGAAGTATCCAGACGTCAAATTTGTAGGCGAAGAATATCGATGGATTCAAGACGGTAATCTCTGGTCAAGCGGTATGTTTTTACCAAGTTGAGTTTATTATTGCCACTGACAAGATAACCAGGCGGAGTAACCAATGGGAACGACCTCATGGCTGCATATGCCTACGCCAGCTCCCAACATTGGCCGAAACCAGTGGCTAAGATGGGCGCAATGCTGGTAGACGTGGGTGATCGACCCCAAATTTATGGGCAGGGCCAGCGCAAATTCTTCTTGACAGTGGCCTGGCAGATTATTCAAGCTTGGTTCTTGAGTGTGGTTTCTCGGTCGAAGAAAGATTAAGTTTAGTAGTTGGGAGGCAAAGTGAGAGCGGCTACCCTGTGGTCGCCCATAATTATTTAGTTTTATGTCGTCATGTCTTCAACAGATTTTATATGTGGTTCTCATGACATGGGATTATCAAGAAATTTCAGTTATACTGGCCATTGAATCAGATATTTTTGACACTGGAGTGTTAGATGATTACCTGTGTGAGGAGCCACGTTGCGTCTACTGTTTTTCTTTCCATGTAAAAGGTCTCCGTATCTTCATCCCGACTTGACCATGTGACGGCAAGACGAACGGAACAAGTAATTCGTGACTGAAAATGCGCTGTTTGAAACAGAGAATTAAAGAAAAGAGAAGAATTATACAACTGAGCGCCAACGAGCTTATACAGTCCCAATCATTATTCTCTGCTCGTCTGCTACTCTGACCCTCGGTTCAACTTGTCAAACTCGGCCTGTGCTTGACTCGTTGTACAAAAAAGTTTACCGTCTCTTTCTAGGCGGCTCTGTTCACTTTGACAGTGGAGTAACTGGAGTTTATGGCGGGAAAATCTGCACCAAAGCGGAGAACCTTTTCTGTTGCTGCGACAGCGACCGCCCCGTTCAGATAACGTTTCTTATCGCCGCCTCCCATTGGCAGCGCTCTTGCTGAGCGGTGGGGACGTCTGTCGAGCCCCGAAAAAAATTTCGAAGCTCTGAAGGATGCTTCTTGGTTCTTAGTTTTCTTCTTCGCAGTCAACGAGAGTCTGATCAAAACCTCACTCCAACACCACTTCTACACCTCTCTCACATCTTTCACATCTCTCTGCTTCTCTTGTTTCTCACCTTCATTCTCTCCAAATACCCTTTTCTTTTCAACGTAAACGCAATCACAAATCTACCACAATGTCTGCTGTTCCTGGTCCCGTTTACGGCCTCGAGGTCCCTCCTGGAGAGATCTTGATTCCTGCCGCCATGGAGTTCCCTGCTTCTGTAAGTTCATCACTCGTGCCTCAAAAGCACTGCAAATGCGATGCGATGCATTGCATTGTGCCAGCTCGCTTGCTGCCGCCAGCGCATCAATTGCGACCGTGGTGTCCAAACTTGAGTACAAAGTTCTAACCGTGAACTCAAACAGTTCCGCATCACCATGGCTGCCGTGGACCCTACAGAAGAGGCTGAGGCCGATGACGAGGGTAACGTGCCTGCTGTCGCTCGATCCACCCTTCGCCTTGTCAAGCGTGCCTTCCCCGGCCTCGAGGAGGAGGACGACGAGGACGATGAGATCGACGAGGAGTACATGAAGGCTCTGCTTGCTGGCTCTGATGACGAGGAGGACTCCGATGAGGAGGCCAACGGCGGCCCTAGCGACCCTGCCAAGGCCAAGAAGCAAAGACAGGCTGCTGCTATCAAGAAGCTCCTCGAGTCCGCTGCCCAGGAGGAGTCCGACGAGGAGATGGAAGACGCTAAGCCCAATGGCAAGGCCAAGGCCAAGGCCAAGGGTAAGGCCAAGGCCACCCAGGATGATGATGAGGAGGATGATGAGGAGGACTCTGATGATGACAGCGAGGAGGGCGGTGATCTCGAGAACTTTGTCATCTGCACTCTCGACACTGAGAAGGTAAGTTATGGTGCTGTTTGCTTCCAGTACAGCTAGCTAACCTTGATTCAAGAACTACCAGCAGCCTCTCGACATCACTGTCAATCATGGCGAGCAGGTCTTCTTCGTTGTTACCGGTACTCACACCATCTACCTCACCGGAAACTACATCATGGACGATGATGAGGATGACGAGGACGACGAGGATGATGACGAGTACGATCTCTCCCCCGATGAGCTTGAGTACGCCCTCGAGGGCGAGGACAGCGACGCCAGCGACGACCTCGATGGTGTCTCAGACCCCCGCATTGAGGAGCTCGAGGACGACGAGGAAGAGGCCCCCAAGCTTGTTGCCGCCTCCAAGGGCAAGAACAAGCGCGCCGCTGATGAGGCCACCGAGGGTCTCGACGAGCTCATCTCCAAGGATGATGCTAAGCTGTCCAAGAAGCAGCAGAAGAAGCTCAAGAACAACAAGGGCGAGGCTGTTGCCGCTGAGGAGAAGAAGGACGCTAAGAAGGTTCAGTTCGCCAAGAACCTTGAGCAGGGCCCTACCGGATCTACCGAGAAGGCTAAGCAGAACAAGGCTGCCACTGGTGTCAAGGTCGTTCAGGGTGTCACCATTGACGACCGAACTGTCGGTAACGGCCGCACTGTCAAGAACGGCGACACTGTCGGTGTCCGATACATTGGCAAGCTCCAGAACGGAAAGCAATTCGATGGTTAGTTACTTGCTGTTTCTTCAAGCCTCGAAATTTACTGACATAATTACAGCCAACAAGAAGGGTAAGCCTTTCTCTTTCAAGGCTGGTAAGGGACAAGTCATCAAGGGCTGGGACATCGGTGTCATTGGCATGGCCATCGGTGGCGAGCGTCGCCTCACCATCCCCGCCAGCCTTGCCTACGGCTCCCGTGGCCTCCCTGGCATCCCCGCCAACAGCACATTGATCTTCGATGTCAAGCTCCTGGAGATCAAGTGAGCGTAGCACCTGCTTTCATTCACTCGAACCCAACTAGACTCGCCACCAGCCTCTTGTAATAATACCCCCTAAGGAGCGGTGGCAGAGTTTGGCGGCAAGTTGATGACGTGAAGACGCCTGATCTTTCCAGGCTTCTATATATATCGTCTGCTGCTTGGTTGGTGTTGATGTTGTGCTGCATGCAAGGATTAGGAGCCTCAGACCTGTGTCTCCTGCTAAGAGCCGATGATGTATAGAACAGAACAGACATTAGGAGAGCAGTTTGAACGGGAACTAGGGATGATGGGGCGAAGATCGTCCCTCGTTGCATGGACATGAAATTGGCGTACGATAAAAAGGGTTATGGTTTTGTTTTGCTATTGACTGCGGGATATTTCTCCCTGCACTTGAAAGGATATTGTAAAGTTGAGCAGATAAAATACTATCACTTTCCTCTTTTAAATCACCTGGACTCTGCCTCGATCCTTCTTCTAGTGAAATGTGTCAGTCCGAAATGTCGACTTAGTTGGGGAAGGAACTCGCAAAAACATTCGCGTAAGCCTTCTGTAGATATGATCAACCATTTCTCTTCCTATTATCCTTCTAATTCAGCTTCGGTAATGACAAACCGCCGTGAAGACACGGCTCAAGTGTCGCTCTCTTCACATTACGACCGTTGCATCATTCTATTAATTAATTACGATTTGCTTTTATGGAATATCGATGCAGCAATAACTCCTCTTTTATCACTTAACTCGCAGCATCATGGCACCGGCCCTTTTGAAGAAGGCCAGCCAGCACTTCATTCGCCTTTCATCATGCGACTCAAAGAATGCATTTATAACGCCTGCTGGCCCTGAAGGAGTTGGTGCAGATGGCTTAGAGGAACAACATGCCCGGAAGACTGGTAACGGTAGTTCCAAGAAATGGAAACCTTTCCGCGCTGCCTTCAACAGAAGGAAGAATACATGCAGTGGTGAGTACTACTAATTAATGGGTTCCGTGGCCATCCAGCTTACTTCTGGTAGGCGCTGAGTCGGGCAAAGATGCGAACACACTTCCTGAGGAGCGAGTCAAGACTCGTTTACTGAACAGATATGGACCACGGCGTGAAGGTGTAACAAGAAGTGCACATGCAAAAGACTTCATTGGAAAGCTTCGCCTCAACCCCATAGCTATGTCATCAAATTCGACACTACTAATTCGAACTTCTCCAAGGAGGTTAAGCAGTTCACTGCAGCTACTGAAACATCCTCAGCTGAACGAATCGGACACTCCCCCTTCTTCCGAAGTAACTGGTTCACCTTCGCAGACTGGAGAAGAGTCGACAGAGAAGACATCACTCGAATCGTCGCCTTTACAGAAAAATATGGAAGCGGTGGAGAGACGATACAATAGGCGAAACCCATGGACACGTTCAAGTCCCGAAGGCCGCGCACTCAGCACTATCCCTGAAGCCGCTGTGATTCAAGCTCGACCAACTGTTGCAACTGTAGAGAGGGCCGCTGCTGCCAAAATATTCCTCGAGACTTACTTCAACGAGCTACTCTACAAACCCGATGCGCGAACCTTGCGAAGCCAATGTCTCGAAGCTCAGTTGTGCAACTGCTTGCTGATATCATCAGATGAGAAGGAGAGAATCCGAATACAGTACAGAAGTCAAGAAACGTGCCACTTAAGAGAGTTACGAGCAATGAAAGCTAGCTCTCTGCATCGACAAGGAAAGAAGGAATCTAGCATGTTGGTCAACAATTATGAGCCGCTGCAAATCCTTGGTAAAGGGAGTTTTGGAGTGGTCAGACTGGTGCGCGAAAAACCTGCCCAAGGACATGCTTTCCCAAGGCAAGTCTATGCTATGAAGGTCATTAGAAAATCGGAAATGCTTCGAAACAGTCAAGAAGGTCACCTGCGGGCCGAAAGAGACTTCCTCGTCGCTTCTGAAGGGTCACAGTGGTTCGTACAATGCAAGCTTGGACTGCAAAATGGGCAACTAACTCATCTTTACAGGGCCGTCCCTTTGATTGCCAGCTTCCAAGATCCAGTAAACCTTTATCTGGTAATAGAATATATGCCAGGTGGCGATTTTCTTGGGTTGCTGATTCGACAAAACATCCTACAAGAGCCTATTGCGCAGTTCTATATTGCAGAGATGATACTTGCTGTGGAAGAGGCCCATCGCTTGAACTTCATTCACCGCGACATCAAGCCGGACAACTTTCTCATATCTGGGACGGGGCATTTAAAGATCTCTGACTTTGGACTAGCATTCGATGATCACTGGTCTCATGATGCAGCTTATTACAATACTCACCGGTATTCCTTGGTTCATAGGCTAGGCATCAACATCACCGGTGATGAGGCGGATCAAAAAAGCAGCAAAAATATTTTGAAGCAAATTGACTTGTACCGAACCCTTGTTTCTGGGCTTGATAGACACGGAAAGTATCCGTTGGAAAGAAATGAGGATTTACGAAACGTAATCGGATGGAGGAACCAATATGGGGCTCGCACTGCTGCCAGATCTATGGTTGGAACCAGCCAGTACATGGCCCCAGAAGTCGTCCAGGGCGATGATTATGACGGAAGATGTGACTAGTAGAGCATTGGCATCATTCTGTACGAGTGCCTTTATGGGCAGACCCCTTTTCTGTCCGAAGACGGACGGAAGCAGACAAAACAAAATATCCTCGTAAGTACGCTTCACTCTATTGTTTACATTCAAAACTGATGAGCATTACAGAAATTCAAGAGCAACTTTGCATTCCCACTTAGACCTTATGTCAGCGACAAGTGCAAAGACCTCATCTGCCGCTTGATCCAGGATAAAGACATTCGGCTATGTTCAAGAAAGTACCAGATGAAGTACCGTGGCCCGTTTGATGGTCCCCGAACTACATACTACTCTGGTCGTTATGTCTTTCCCGACGATGCGGAGGATATCAAAGCACATAGATGGTTCAAGAACACGCCCTGGGATCGCTTGCAGTCTATGCCGCCACCGTTTACTCCGAGCTTGAAGAGCGATGACGATGCACACTACTTTGAAGAGTCCGAACCCTTGGAGGAATGGTCAGAGTCCATGCCTTCAAACGTATTCCTCAATTCGGAGGATGTGGGAGAGTTGCTTTTTGGGTTTGACGCCCACGTGCAACAGAAGGCCATGGAGCTCATCAAGACCCCGTTCGATGCGGCCAAACTCCGAAGTATTGACCGTGATCTTGATGCATCAAAAGAGCTTCAGCCCACTGAAAAGGCGACGTTGAAGCAATTTGTCAGATTCTACGGACACAAGGAGCGTAAACGGCCACGAGACATGCTGCTTCGGGATAGGAACACAAAAAAGACTTCGTTGAGAATACGAAAAGAGACTGCTTTCATGGGATATACATGGCGTCGAATGAGGCCAGGTGGCTACGTTGAACAGAGAACACAAGAAATACCCGTGGTGGGCGAAGGCCAAGATTTGGCATAACCTGTTTTGAAGGTTGATAGAGAGGGTGACAGAAGGAGTCGGGAGCGGAAGGTATCATGAACCCTCCAAAATTGTTAAAAGTATTATTATGAATAGACATTAAGCATTAGGCCCTATTGTTGGCAGTTGTACGTTTATCCTGAATCCTCGTTTCGTCATCCTAGCCCTATATAGAAACGTCAAGTCATCAACATAATCTTTGGCGTGCATTCCCTTCATGTAGATTTTGATCGTTGTCCGGAACTCTCATATGTCTCGGACTCTGTCAACGCGATCCGGTCACCAGATGCCACGGCCTTGGCATTTCGGATTTCCCATTCGAACTCTTTGAGGCCCTTTATCTCCCATGAAAAGAAGAGTAGAGAGAGGAGGCCGTCGATAACACCGGCAACTAAGCTTAAACTGCTGACCAGCATGAGAATAAATGCGACGTAGTTTTCAGGACTGAACCATACAGCCACTAGACAGGCAAGCCAGACGAACAGCGCGAGAAAGAAATGCACACCACGCCAATGGCGCTGACGAACTTCACGTGCATGGTACTTTTGAATCATGCCGATAATCTCGTCGTAGGTGGATGGACCGAAATCGCTACTGCGAGAGCGACCGCGCTTGAGCTGAGTATCCGGGTTGGCTGTTTGAGCTACATCGCCTGAATGGATGCTGCTAGCTGGGCTGCTGGCGGCCAAGTATGCGCCGGTCTGAAGGGCAGCAGAAGGGGTCTCGGATCGGGGGTCAGGAGGATTGACCGCTGGAGAAGGAGTGTGTCGAGTAAGTGTAGCCTGGACAGCGAAATGATCCGAGAGCGAACAAAGGAGGTCCGGATGACGCTCAGTCATGGCGACATGGGCAGACTTGACGACCCAACCAGGGGTTGTGGCCGGAGCATCAGGGTCTACACCTGTTGAGGTAAAGATATAATCAAGGCGTTGGCCACGGGCATCGATGGTATCAGGTGGAACTTCGCAAACATCACCCCCCTTGAGGCGGTTCTGCTGGTTCTTGTTCCAGCGCCAGGTGTTGTAGACAGAATTACTGGTTGCACCGTTCTCGAGAAGATTGAAGTCGGCGGTGGGTAACGGACGGTGCCGTTCCTGCTCAGATGGATGGTAGGCAGGCCCAAGCGAGCTATCAGGATGCAGTATGCGCCAGACGTCACGAACTGGCGCGTGTGCTGTAATGACACGGTGAAACAAAGATAACGGGAGCATATTGAAATCGCCCATACCGACCACAAGATGGCCGCGTTCGGCGGCGCCGCGCAGAAGTTTCGACATTTCCCATGATTGCGCAACTCGATGGCAGTCATAGGTACTCACAGGGTCAGGCTCATAGGGTGAATGAGTCTGGGATGGGAGTTAGTTATGGACCTAGGGAAGTTTTCGCAAGGAGTGGACTTACATGAGTGTTGAAAACCTCAACAATATCCTTTCTCCTTGGTCCAAAACGGATCTTTGCACATGCAACACCCTTACCCACATACCAGTCTCCTCTCCAAAAGGCGGTCGGTCGTCCATTAAGAGGGTACTTGAACATGGTACTCTCCTCAATGGGCCAGCAACTCAAGATAGCCAGGCCACCACCGAAAGCGCCGCTGTAGTAGAACTTGCCATATGGAAGAATCTGACGGGTATGGTGACGAATGGCTTCGTAGTCCTCCTGAGTGAAACATTCCTGCAGTGACACGATATGCGGTGTAGGAACAGCGTGTGCGATTCTATGGCCAATCTCGTCGAGTCGCGCAACCCGTTGAGTAGAGATATAGCGGAGTCCCCAGCAGTTGAGCGTTAGGAGGTTGATCTCAGAAGGCAGGCTTTGAGGCTCATGGCGATGGTTGACGACAATGGTCGTAGGCTTCGTGACATGCTCGGGGTCGTCACTGGCCATGACCATGGCGCCGGTGGAGTATGCGGAGGTAATGGTGACTGACGTGTGGTTCGCGTATATTACAAACAGTAAGGATAAAGAAGAGGCCGAGAGACGAGAGACCAGGCTATGTAGCAGTTTCGATTCGATGTAACAACAGAACTCTCTTTTTGAAATTTACGGAGAGCGGGAAGATTGGGAACGTGTGGCGCGATGCCTCGGCTGATGATATTAGTTAATTACGATGATAGCACTGGCCAGGTGTTCCCGTCATTAGTGGTGAAAGCTAGCAGGCGTCACAACAAATTAGTGCCTGTCCTAGCTACGACGGACAAATAATTACAATTCAGATTCAAAAGAGTGAACAAGATATGTAAAAGGGAAAATAGGAGTGAAGGAAAATACGCGACTCGCGGGGAGATAATTTGGTAAATTACAGCAAAAAAAAGAAGGCACAATTCAACCAATACCATGTCAGCTTACCTCCTTCTCTTTTGGGTTGAGGTCGGCCGGTAGTTGTGGTGGACACCGGACCTTCCGTTCCATAATTGACCTGAAAAGGGTCCGGTAGCGGTGGGGCTGATTACCGAAAGTGCCGGCCTCACAGGCCATTTCAAGGCTGTCGACTTGATACTCTATTATAAGATGATAGATATCCATTGTGTGTACAGGGTATAGATTGGTATATATACCATGTCATTGAGTCCTTGATCTTGGAGCCCTGCAGCTTCACTCAAGCTCCATTTCTTAAAACCAAATAAACCTCACTAATTAAAGCAATACCTAAGTAGCTGTCTGTAGATTGACCCAAAACCCCCATATATAGCAATGCATTGATAGACCCTATCATAGAAGCTTCCAGGAGCTCTCTCAATGGCGCCTTCAGGCCATTTTAGTCGCCGCCACATTTGGAGCATCATAATTGGCAGATCCAACGATACCCCTCACCAGATACCGAAAGACATCGTCATTCTTTGGTATCTTGTAGAAACATCTCGTAAAGTTTGGCCACGTGAAGAAGCACTCCATCGTTTCATAATCATCAAGATATATGTCGCTTCTCCAATGCTCATATCATCCTCGTGACTCGCTACAACTTACAAATAAAATACGTGCATATTCATATTCATATTCATATCCATATTCGTCATGTCGGTAATTTTTGAATCACTTCTCATCAAGTTCAAGCCCATCCTTGTTGAACACCCCGAATCCCCGCCGGCCTCATTCTCATCAGTGACCAATCACCTCAAGTCGATTCCCGGCGTCGAGTCCGTCTATCTCGGCCGCCCTCTTGAGAAGCCCGACTACTGGGTCTTGGGCATCCGCTGGAACTCGCGCCCTGCATATGACACCTTCGTCTCCGGCGACGCAGCTACCGAATGGAACGCCTCCTTGCGTGCGCTCTTGACTGAGCATCCCATCATCAGTCCGACTGCAGAGTACACGGGCCGGGCCGAGCTCGCCCTGCATGCCCCCGTAACAGAGTTCTGTACCTGCTGGGGCGCTGATGATACTTTCACCGAGGATAACATGAAGCCATTCGCTATAGCCTGCGAGGAAGGCGGGCTGGCTGGGTTTCATGGATTGGCTTATGGAGAGTTTGTTCAAGGAGAACATCAAGACCCTTCAGTCATCCCAGGTCGTGCATCGAGGCTGTTGCTAGGCTGGGATAGCAAAGACGCTCATATGCAGCACAAGGACAGTGGAAGTGGTAAGTACTAGGATTAGGTTCAGAAGCTGAAAACAACCAGTTGCTAATATTGCAGTAATCGATGATAACGTGAACTACCTCCTTGCTCGGAACAAGGGTCTAGAGATAGTAAGAGACCTTACTTGACATTCCTTGGCAGTTTCGATGACTAACATTGTGTTTAGTACCATGTTCCTCTTAGAAAGCTCTAGTTAGTAGTACTTCAATCACCAAGTTATACCTTCATTTCGGATACATACTAGAATCTCCTTTGAATTAAGTGAACAACAAAATAATACTGAGTCAATGCGCCGTTGAAAATCAAGTACCTCAGGGAGCCGCCACTTGTCAAGAACAGCGAAGCTCCCGCTCCCTACCAAACAGCCTGTCTTGCTTCCCTGTTCATCCCGATGAAATGCGAACCCATCCTTTGACACCATTTCTATGCCTTTCAATCATTCGGCGACTTCTCTCATCCCAACTTTGAAATTATGACCCGAGTAGACAGATCCGCCATTTGATCGTGGCCATATTTCTCAAGTTCATCGTTGTAATCGGTCGGCTCTTCGAGATCACCCTCCCCTGCC
This sequence comes from Fusarium tricinctum, assembly GCA_020744515.1. Taxonomy (NCBI): domain Eukaryota; kingdom Fungi; phylum Ascomycota; class Sordariomycetes; order Hypocreales; family Nectriaceae; genus Fusarium; species Fusarium tricinctum. The sequence goes on along the minus strand of JAGPXF010000002.1, from coordinate 3,751,028 downwards.
AAGTCAAAACAGATTGCATCCCTCCTTTTAGCTTCTTAATAACCCTGTCAACAACACCGTGTTGGTTGTAATCCGTAACTCGCTCGAAGATTGTCGCATTCGTATCGAAAGGTTAAACGCGGTGCTTTTCGGACTCTGTTTGAAATTGCCATGGTTAGAAATTTAGTTGCTGACGGATTTGTTTTGGACCTCACCAAGTCGAGAGTAGAGCATGTATAGTGCCATGCGATTGCATTCCTCCGTTCCTGTGATCGTCACAAGGCGCTCATTGCTGTTGTCCTGAGGCTCGTTAATTTTGATCACGCTGTTGCTCATTTGCCGTATCTCGTTGATCTTCTGTCCACCCTTGCCGATGATGGCGCCGACCATATCGTTGGGGATGTAAATCTGCTGTGTGATTGGCCCACCAGGGATTGCGCCGCCCATAGGCTGAGCCTGGGGAGCACCGCCATGCTGTGGAGGACCGGCGTGAGGCGCCATGTGCGGCTGGGCGTGAGGAGCCGCCCCGTAAGCACCTCCTCCTTGTGCACCACCATAGTGCATAGGCATGGCAGGATTAGCCTGAGCAGCAGCATGAGGAGGATATTGCTGAGGATAGGGCGCGGGTGGCATGTGGTGAGATCGACGATCGTTGTGGCGGCCGTAGTTCTCGCTTCGCCCGTAGTGACCTGACGCAGGCTGGGGTGAGTATGGGACAACTTGCATGCCTCCTGGGATCGATCCAGCAGGCGCGCCACTTCGGGTGGCGTAGGCGGACGCAGCAGGACCTCCGAACCTGTCATTTAGCTGCTCGAGGAGGGTGCTACCAACATAGTATGTCGCGATGTGGACAGCATCGGCGACACCCATTACGACTAGCGATCGCTCGCCAGACATGGGCAAGCAAGAATCAGATGCGTTCAGTCGGGCGCCAGATGCTTCCTGAATCTCACGAATACGGGCACCGCCCTTACCAATGATGGAACCAATCAGGACATGGGGAATCAGCAGTCGTAGAGGATACGTCTTTGAAGAAGCGGTTGAAGGCTCATTGAGGGGTTCGTTATTCAATGTACGGATGATCAAACCAAAAGCCTGCTCCACGTTAACTCGGGAATCAATAGATTTAGGGAGGGCCACTGTACCTTAGCCACAGCGTCTACTATCCCGCTGACAGTAAGGATGCGCTCGACGGCTCCTTTTTGATAGTCGCTGACAGTGCACTTGGCATTGGAAAGCTTCCTGATGTTCGATACGTTCTCGCCTCCCTTTCCGATGACTGTAGCTGCCTCAGGACTAGAAATGACAGCACGAATATGGATCCAGGACGTCTCGTCATGGGCGGCAGCGGAAGTCACAGCGTTAGAAGAAGAGGCAGCGACCGTGGCAGCAGCAGCAGCCTTAACATCGGATACTTGATCCGTTGTGGTGTCTTCACCATCCTCGGATTTAGCGGCGCCGTTAACCTTGTCGTCGGTATCGTCTGCAGGAACCTCGGCGGGGGCTTCGGGGACTTCGATATCGACATCGTCGTCATGCTTGATCTTGTCGAGAGCGGGTCGCTTTGCGTCAGGCTGATCACCTGCGCGCGAGGGCGACGAGGCTTCTTCCAAAGGGCGCTTGGCCGATTGGGTTGGCTGGGTTGGAGAGGCAGACATGTTTGTTGATAGTAATTGGTATGTTCACGCGAATTTTAACAGTCGACAATTTGAAACGTCTCGTTCTTTTTATTGTTCGTCTTATATACACTCAGGGGTTTTCGAAGGAAAACGTGCTGGTGTAGTGACTTTCGCTGGATGCGCGCTTCGGTGAAATATTCGTGAAGTGACTGGTGTCGCGCAAGGACGGTGCGTGTTGCGGGCTGGGTGGAAGGACAAGGAATTCGAGTCTCGGGCTCAAGGGCGAATTCCAGAACTCTTTCAGCGGGCTTCGGATAGGTGCCTAGAAGATCTCCTAGGTTCTGGGCTGGATAGAGGAAGGGCGGAGATGAAGATGTTGAACGGTTGTGAGGAGAGGTGAAGCGATCGATATTGGGACGGACGTCTTAAAAAGCAAAAAGAGGCAGTGCTCAGCTCAAACCTTCTGACCGTGGACTCGAGGTTTATCGATCGCAGTATTTCCTTAGTCCCAACAACGAGTGCGGAATCCTGTCGCGAAGCGTCGAAGGATGAGAAGTAAGTACTTTCGATGAATCGGCGCGCGGTGTTTTAGAACGTTCGCTGTCGCAATGGATCTAGGCGGCAATACCAATCCAAGGTGGTAAGAAATCAAGGGGAGAAAGAAAAGTCTCACTCTAAACAAACGACTACGAGTAATCGCTGAGAATAGAGGAGATGAGAAATCTCAGAAGAGCAATGAGGTAAAAGGGGAGGGAGAGAATATGACACGACTAAAGGTCGATCTTTGGGGTGAGGAGATTGGGAGAAAGCGGGAGAAGTAGCCCTGCGAGGATCCAGATGGAGAAAGCTGAGCAAGGTCACGTGCAACGTCCGATTGCGTGAAGCTTGGGCCCTCGGGGAGCTTGGGTAGGTGCACTCCACTAGGGGGAGCTCCTGGTGAAAAGGGCAGTCACGACGGGGTACCAGTGAAGAGAGTTTCTGAGAAAATCAACCGCATTAGATGAATTCTTCAGCGTTTACCTCCCTGACTTAACCATTGACTTGATAAGACTGCCTATGTAACTATATGTTCAAAATCTTGAGTAAAATCTTCCTTTATGAGCCATTGATGTCGAGGTGCCAACGATAAGTGGGAACTCCAACTACCAACACTTGTACCGAAGATTTGAAACGCGCTGACGGTAGCTCGACTCTTTTCCCATTGGTTCAACTTACATGCGTTTGGTTTCCATCCAAACACGCCAACTTGGACGAGTAAACTGAATACTTTTCACGACTTATTTACTGGTTATTCTCAACAGTGTAAAATTTTGTCGCCATGGATGATAGCTCACAACGTATGGCGGCCCAGGCATATACAGCCGGCCTTGATCAAACGTTGCAGGAACTTCAACAGAAAGTTCGCCAACATGAAGCCGAACTGGAAAAGGTATATGTTACTCCAAATCCAAATGTTGATGCCATAATAACCGGAAACAGCTTCGTTCAAAACAAGATCAGTCTCAGCTTCCAGAGTCAGTAGCGGGAAGAGCGCGAGTCATCGAAGCAGCCCTCAAAGAGGTGACAGAGTCAGATCCTTTTCTACCAACCCCTGGATCTCTTCTACCAGCGTTGCTAGCTCTGCGGAAGACTCATCAAACAATCCAAGAATCCAATACTTACCTTGCTTCCCAACGTGAGAGCCATGATCAGCTGTCGCGTCGGCTTGAAGCGGATGAAGCAGATCTCAAAGACCAGAATCTCCTTGGCGATGCTCTCGCCGCGCGCATACAGTCACTACGCGATGAAGTAGAGGCGAGCACTCACGTCACACCAGAGGAAGGTGCAAAGGAACGATTGCAAGAGCTCAGGGCTAAGAAGACTGGCTACGACAAAGAGACTTCCAAGCTCATGAAGGTCCTCCTTCGGTTTATTGACAACTACTTAGCGCCAATGCTTGCGGCAGAGGAGCTAGGCGGGCCAGTCGTCGGCGACCTCATAGATGTCAACGGAGAGGATCTGGCCGCTGGTTTCAATGCCCAAGGAAAGCTGAAGAAACCAAAGGACACCGCTGATAAGGACGACAAACGGCAGCGCAGGATTGATGAAATTTGGGGGCAGGCCGCTGACGAGGGTTCTGGGCGCCAAAACGAGGTTACTGCTGCAGCGGCGGAAATGAAGGAACTCACTGAAGAGCTTCTCAACACGCTCGTCGAAGCTCATGGCGACAACTCGGCGTCCTACGTGCAATTGCCGCGCGAATCTGCAGCTGCGCGGTTCTTGGTGAGATCCAAGGTAGCACAGTTTCACCCCCGAGATGCGACGAGACTCAGATTGATCGATTTTGGACGAGACTTGGATTCTTGAAGATCCATGCCTCAGTTATATGATATTCTAAATGACCAACAACATAATCATTTCTATTTTCCCGAGCTTGCTACATTAGCAACAATTTTCAACCATGATATCTGCTGTAGACGCTGTGTCTTTACTAGCAAAAGCAAACCACTTAAACATATTTATCTCTTATTGGTCAATTCATTCAAGCAGCCAAAGCGCGTTACCCATCCAACCGCGTCACGTCTCCAGCTGTTAAGGTGATCTTTCTGCTCCAGTCTCAAGAGCTATCTCCACGTCACCTAACTACTCCATTCTCCTGCATTTTCTCTCTCTCTCTCTCTCCTCAATTTTCAAAATGACCTCTGAAACCCTCGTCCCTGATAACTCCACCATCTCATCACCTCCCGCTAAACGTGCTAAGACCGCTGCTACAATGGAAGCTCCCCCGCCCCTGCAGATCAAGAAGCTCTCCGAGAAGGGTCGCCTACCCACTCGTGGTAGTGATTTTGCTGCTGGCTACGATATCTACGCTGCGCGCGACACGACAATTCCTGCTCGCGGCAAGGCTCTAGTCGATACCGATATCAGCATGGCTGTGCCCGCCGGAACCTGTAAGTAATTTAGATCAGCTTGAAAAAAGGCGGTCAAAAGTCACTTATCTGACAATGATGAACTACAGATGGCCGAATTGCTCCTCGATCAGGCCTCGCTTCCAAGCACTTCATTGATACCGGCGCAGGTGTCATTGACGCCGATTACCGCGGCCAGGTCAAGGTCCTGCTCTTCAACCACAACGAGTCCGACTTCGAGGTCAAGGAGGGCGACCGCATCGCTCAGCTTGTCTTGGAGCGCATCTACACCCCCGAAGTCGTCGAGGTTCAAGAACTCGAGGAGAGTGTTCGAGGTGCCGGCGGCTTCGGCAGCACTGGTTAGAGGGAGAAAGAAAGAAAAACATCTGTTTCTACCCTCAAGTCTCATGAATTAATGACTTGAGTTTTTGGCCAATGGCATCATATATATCAACTATTAGAGACCAAAGAGCGAACGTAAATGGGAATACCAGTTCGACTTGTCACTTGGTCAACCAAAAGAATAGCAGGCAAATCTTAAAAATAAACTATGAATAAGCGCCATCTGCTCTCTCCTGTACCCAGTTCTATTTCTTCTTCGCAAACCTCTACTGAATTATCTCGGCCATGAACATAACCCCCTGAAAGACTTTATATGGCTTTTGCGTGGAATTGTTTTACTGGCGAGCGTAAGCAGTCCAGGTTCCTCACCAGCTGTAGCTCAGCAGCCTTGCTCTTGACGAGGTGGACCTTTGTCTCGTTAATTCGGTCTTCAACCTTCATATCATCTGTTGTGCGTTCAACAACCCTCTTCATGCCCTCGCATGTTTTGGAGAGAACTTCGTGCATGCTGCCTAGAACCTTTTCTGCGGCGCGGGCAAGAGGTAGCTGGGTGGCGGATACAGCGTCATCGCTAAGCCAACTAGCCGTGTGTCGTAGACGCTCGTCAGCGTTGAAGACAGCTTCGCGCATTCGGATCACCATGAGAGCACCGAACATGTCGCCAGTGCCACTGAAGTAGCAATCGATCGAGGGGAAGACGATCTTGAAGAAGCGAGCTTGGCCGGCGGATGTCATGGTAGAGCCAACGACGGCAAGATGTGAAGGCGGATGGTCTGGTGCCTCGAGGCTGACCGAGGTGATGACAACGTGAGGAACCTTGTACTTGTCATGAAGAACCTGGATAGCCTTGTGCAGACTGTCCATATCGTGGATCTTGACCTCTGAGAGCAGTCTTTTGTAATGAAACTTGAGTTAGCCAAAAGTTCTGAAAAAACGAAAGGAAGTCATTTTCAAACGTACTCGGCCTCGAACTGGTTCGGAAGGATAAGGTCTGCATCATTGATGAGCCTCTTGTAAGCCGGCACGACATCTTCAGATACGTAAATCCTCCCGTTATCTCCCATGACAGGATCAAGCGCCCAGAAGAATTTGCCAGGTGTTTCCCTAGACTTTTCCTTGAGCTCTCGACCTATCTTACCAACCGCATCGACGGCTTCAGCGCCTGGGATATATCCAGAAAGCATAACATCGAAGTCGTCAAGGTACGACTGCTTGAGTCCATCCCATAGATCGGTGATCTCTTGTGCCGAGACTCTGGTGCCCTTCCATTGCTTATAGCCAGTATGGTTGCCTTTGCGTGTTAGCAAGACCAACCTGTTCTCCTTAAAGATTGGGTGAGAACTCACTGAATTGGACAGTGTTGAGGGCTGCGACATCGCATCCTAACGATTGCAGCACGAAGACGGCAATCTTGTTACCGACGTAACTAAAACGTGTCAGTGTCACTTCAACCTCAAGCAGAACGAGCTAGTTACCCAGAGACAACCTAGAAGAATCAGTTTATTAGACCCAGCTGAATATGTGACGAAAAATAAGAAGGTGTCAGGGTTGTACATATACGTACATGGCTTGCCACGGCGAGGACCCGGGTGTCCGGTACTGCATGAGCGATAGACATGGCGACAAGGCAGCAGAAGATATGATATCTCAAGCACTTCTCAAATAAACCAAGCAATGCGAAAAAGCTCACTCAAGTACAACCAATAGTATTGACTGGTTAAGGTAGTTGTCTAGGAATGTTAGAAACGTCAGAGATCGCAGAGATCGCAGAGACGTCACTGGTCAGTTTCTCTCAGAAGATAAAGAAGGTCTTTGGTAGGTTCTCGGAAGAGCGAATCAAGAATGATGTTTTCTGAGCTCCTTTTGGATTGATCAAGACACATAAACGTCAAAAAAGAACAAAAAGAGTGCCAATCTGGTCAATGGGGCTGGAGATTTGTAGAAACCGGCTGCGGCGTCTTCCAGACTGTATGCACCTTGATATTAGTCACGAGCCAACTCTAAAGAAACTTGACTCAGTTGGAGGGAAATAAACCGGACCGGATCTGAGATTATAGAGACCAGGCTTGTAAACACTTACCAGATGATTGGTTAACGAGACGGAGAGTTTGTTTCGCTGGAACTGACTGAGTGTATTGTTGATAGCTCTTACTTTTCGTCTTTGAGTTAATAACCAAAGATTACCTACCAGCGACTTCCGGTTGACCTTCCGTGTGCCCCACCATCATCCAGTCACAATGCCCCGCACTAAGACATCACCAAATGCTTTCTATCCTGCTAATAACCATAACCATAACCATACTAATCGAGCTTTATTGACCCAAGGTAGTAATACAGACTGTATCTTGTATGCAGACAAGAATTCTACATGCACATTGGGACACAACATTGTTGTAGCTATGAGGAGAAAGCAAATAGACTCCATAACAGACACCAAGCTGCACTGGTGGGATTGCAGCTTCAAAACTCATGATGAATAGTCTTATAGTATCATTATTGTCAAAACTGGTCGGTTGGCAAGGGTGAAAGGTAGGTTACTTGACACTCCTTGTTCTCCTTCCCTTTCTCTCCAAGCTATCCATTTCCATTCCATTTTCATTCGCGCATACTTGTTGCACCCGTAACAGGCTTTTTGAAAAGTAGGCAAAATTCTTGGTATCCCTATTTCTTACACATCCCCATTTCGCATATACTCCGTCAGAACCGCTTGATCGTGTCCGTGTCCTTGTAACCACAAACGCCGTGCTCACAGTCACGTAGCAGGATGGTGTCGCATTATAGTGTGGCAGCCGTCTATTCCTCGTCACCAATCTTGGGGGCAAGGTAGAATCGGAGATGACTTTGGCCTCCGATGTTGTACTCGACCAAGAGCGGCACCTCGTTAGAAAGGCAAATCTTGACCGTCTCCGACAGGCCGGCAGCCTTGCAGAAGTTGACCAGGTACTTGAGAGAGAAGGTAAGAGCGACAGGCTCGGACAACTCAATCTCGATATTTTCTTTGGGCTTCTCGACATTGGTGTGGCTTCGGAGAGTCACCGAGCCGTTACCGATATCGCCATTGCATGCAAACTTGACACCGTCCTTGGTGGCCTCAATCATAACTGTTGAAGTGACTGTTAGACAATGGACAATGGCTGAGATAGGGTATGTAAAAACCAACCTGATTCTGACATGGCCATGAGATCTGTGCAGATACGGCGGAACTCCTGAGAGGGCATGCTAATAGTGGCAGCGTACTCGGTATCGGGGATGCCGAGATGCTCCTGGTCAATGTCCATAAGCTTGAGGTCGTACTCGCTGATACGGTCATTATCGGGACTCTCAAACTGTAGGTTAAGGACATCGGGACCATCCTCAGCCTTGAGTGTGAGAACGTCGTCGTTCTGGGCAGCACGTAGGACCTTGGTAAGAGATGTGAGGTTGACTCCCAGCGAGATGTTACGGTCGCATCGGAAGGGAGAGAAGGACTCGGTGTTGAGCATCATAGAGACTAGGGCAACGTGCGAGTTGTCCATAGCCTGCAGCTGAATGCCAGTATCATTGCAGTCGAAGTTGCAGTCCTGCACCAAATCCTTGATCGCGTCGACAACCTTCTTCAGAAGACTGGCCTGGTCGAGTCGTGCCTCCAACATCTCTGTTCAGCGTGTTAGCCTGCTGTTGATGCATCCTTTTTTCCCTTTTCTTCCAGTGCTGCGTGAAGCTGCCACGCAAAGTCGAAAGGGCGGGGTGACCGTTGCTAGGGGGTGACTTACTGTAGAGAAGAGCTGAGCTGATGGAAGAGAATAAGAGCAAGGGATATAGAGAAATCAGATAAAGATCTGAAGAATATAGAGTGGATGAAGTAAATCGGAAGGCGTGGTCTGGTTATGGGAGAGAGTATGAGTTGTCTGGTGAATGGAGAGAGAAGATGCAGATACTAGTCTAATGGCTGGTGGGCTTTGGTCGCGAAATTGCTAGGCAGCTTTACCTATCCGTACCTACACTAGCAAGTGGGTAGCCACTTAACGCGCGATCACGCCCTTCAACCACGCGACGCGTTTTGGACTATCTGGTACCTTGTGGAGTACCTAGAATGAAAACCCCACTCCCCCAAGCTCCCCTGGAGACGTACCAGGTGTGAATGGTACAAGTATCTTTGTACGGTACCTTGGTAGATTTCTTGCATCGTGCATCTTGCCAAAGCCATATCTAATGACGGACATAGGTAAAGGCGGTATAAGAGGCATGCTCATGGCTTTGTATTGGCTTTTTACAAAAGATTACTGATACCTGTCTATCATACATGGGCAAAAACCCAGCCCCTTTTCATTACTGCCAGACAAAATGAACAATTATAACAAGAAATGAAATAGTCTTCAACGAGTGCAATCTGTTCGCACATTTTATTCTTGTTCCAATGATATGATGCATAAAAATATGACGCTGGAGACCTGACTGTTTGGAAAAATATATAATGGGAAATTAGTCCAAAACAGACCCCGTCCACCCTGATCCTGAAACTCCTCTGCCTTCCGTGGCATGTCTATAATAAAGGTACCGTGTATAGGAAATTTTGCGTGTAGTCGTGACGCTAATTGATACTTGACGGATTAATCTGTCTGTATAGCTCCAGTGCGATTCGTCGTTAGTTGATAGCGAGTGAAGAAAGTAATCCAACGTGGTTTTTGTTGTCGGTGTGTAGGTTGATGTTCGTATTGGGTGTGGAGAACTAGGCGAGTTAGGAAGATAATGATAATGATAATGATTGTGATTCTTGTCGCTGGCATTCATAAAACCCGGAGGCCCCTACATGGATACGATTCGTCCAGCAGGTGCGCTTGTACGAGTTCGCGGTCGCAAGTTGATAACTGTCTCTAGTTCCCGAAGCATGCCCTTCGTTGCATCGACATGCTGCCGGGCTAGAGCCTTCTGTTCTCGGTCCTCCCGGACCTTGATTATTCTTTCTTCTCGTGTGAGCATGCTTCTTGGCCTCGGTAGAGCGACGGCCTCGAATACTTCAGGCGATTCATGTTCCGCAGAACAAGCATAGTCAGAGCTTGGCGGTGACTCGCCTGTCAAAGCTTTGAGTGCAGCAGCAGTTCCACCATTCTCATCAACAGTGGTAAGACCACTAAGAGAGCTCACTGGCGACAACAAGGTGCTCATGGACGAGAGCCTCTTCTCGTTCCTATCGATACCGAGTGCCAAAGCTGCCCTGCCCTCTTCCCATGCGCCCATCAGGTCCTTTAGATCCATTCCAATGGACTCGTATTGCGCCATAAGATTTGGACCAAGTTCCGAAATGTCGTTCGAGTCGTTCAAAGTCCTATCTGACTCTTCGCGAAGTAACTGTAGCTTCGCTTGGAGCCCTCTGATTCCACTCGAAAGTGAATTCAATTTTCGGAGTTGAGCTCGCCAGCGTTCGCGTCCAGGCGTCAGGACATTGCTTGGCGTCGGAGGAGCTGGGAACGCTAAGGAGAGATGTAAGTCAACTGGGTGTCAGAGGGGTTCATTTAGCACTTACTCTCTTCCTCGCTCAATATACTGTGTAACCTAGCTTGCGCAGCTTGAGTCGAGCGATTTAAGGTCAAAAGGGACTCTACAGCTGTTGTCCAGCGAAGCAGCTCATTGGCATCGCTATTGGCATCTAGAGCGAGAAGAGCGCAAAGGAACAACTTTCGAATTGTGAAGAAACGAGCGGCGAGAATCTTCAGGGTTCGTAATGATTCAGGATCTTCCAAGTCTTCTTCGGTCAGTCCTCGGCGGGCGTCTGACATGTCGAAATCGGTGATATCGTATATATCATAGTATTGTTCCAAGTCTGTTTGTTCCGCAAATCCGCTAACAATTGTGCAGACTTGGTTGTAGGACTCTAGAACTTCAGCAAAAGAATGCCTCAGTGCTTTACGCAGTCTGACACATCTTCGCGTCTGTGTACGATCTTCCATGCGACTAATTGGTGGGAGAGGAGCGCTGCTAGATATTGGTTAGTAAGTACAAGGATAAGCGGGTTTCGGAGACGAACAGTCGGTAGCCACGTGAAACCAGCTCTACTTCTTGTATAAGAGACAGAGCAGCTCCTGACACGCTATCAAAATTGTGTGAATGCTCGATGAAAGAGGTAATTTCGGAAAGCGATTGCGATCTTCGATAACGCAACCATTGACGCTTCATATAAACCTGGCCTAGCAGGACTGCCGCCGCGCATAATAAAACGAGAAAAACAAGCCTCTTCTTAGTCACTCCGCTTCCGAGAACCCAGCTTAGAACTACCGCAACGGCAAGGGCGGCAAGAATCGACGCGACGATGCCTTCTGTAGATAGTAGTGATCCGTCCTCTGTCGTGAGTGAAATTGGCGCATTGTTGCCGAGCTGCGATTGTCCTAACCCTGAGTGGCCACTTAGGAGCTGGGACGCAATAATCGTGTATCGGAATTGTTCGAGAAACTTGGCATTATCGGCTCGGTCAATACTCGCTGCTACCACGGCCTTTGGAGATGTTATTTAGCAAGGGTCGGTGATCAGAACAGGCTGGTTTGACATACTGAATATGTCCCACTGGCAGACCGCAAGGAAGCCTGCTCGGGAACTTGAAGTTGAAGCGCATTTGGAGCTTTATTCCGGAATTTTGGTTTGACTAAAGGTCGGCCAGTAGGTGCGAACGGAGACGGACTGGACGGTGGTGACGGGCTGGATCGCCCAGCGGATGATGTATGTTCGGGTGTTATGACACCTGGCGCCCAGTCGGCCTGCGGCTCATCTCCCTCATCTTGATATGTTAGCTCCCGCAAAAGAAACGGCAAGTATGGCACAGTAAAGAGAGCTCACTTACCTCTGAGGTAGTCGGCGAACGGGGTCTCCTCATATACCACGGGCTCCATCTAACTTCTTTGTGACGTAGTCGGGGTCGATAAGAGGTCACACACAGCCATCGAGCAGTAACGGTTTATAGAGAGTACAAGTATCGTATCCGTGGTGTTGTTGTTGTTGTTATGGCGTTGATCAGATTAGGAAGACCGTCTTCAGGAGAGGGCGACAACAAAGTAGTAGACGAAGGCGAACAGGGACAGGCTGGTTTGTCGATGTTCCCAATTAGGGAAGCTCCACGCTCACCGTACGGTCCGTCCACGCGCTTCAGTGGACAGCCCCGAGTGAGACGACAGGGATCCTGTAGCTATCGGAGCCTGTCTGCCTGTCAAAATAAAGTGATGCGCCGCTACGTTAACTGAAGGTGTCGGAACCCCGGGACCGTTGACTTCGACCTTGTCAAGTGTAATTTCGAGCCGAATTGTTGCTATTTATGCAGCTCAAGGGACGACGTAATAAGATGCAGGGACGACTATAGAGTACGACGTATCAGCTTGCAGTAAAAGGGGTTCAAGGGGGTTCTGGGGCCTCTGGGGCTTCTGGACACCTGGACTTCGGCTGGAGCAATTGCTCGCAGCGGAGACAAGACAGTGGATATGCCAGCATGGGACCTGCCACTCGGCCAATATAATACTCATGCCTGAGGCATCTCGCCTTACGGTCAACAGATGCCTGAAACCAAAACCTGGGGTAGCATCTCTCTTCTGGTTGGTCACTACTACAAACTCGAACTAAAAATGTCGAAACTGGAAGCTCCAATTCTGCCAATCCCACTTGACATTCACGACGTCAACCCCGACTCGGCTCTTATGGGACTTGCGCAAAGCTTGATCTCAAGATGATAGCATGAAGGCGGATGCCAACATCACTAAAATTCGCTCGAGCTTACCCAATGCCTCGACGATGCGCTGTCTTGCCTTGTCGCTCGGGTATGCGCCCCGTCTTGGGCTCGCCAGAAGGCATTTGGGTCACAAATGCTATGCTAGCACGAGCTATTGACCGATTCCACCATGTTTATCCAGTTCCCCGCCGAAGCTTGAGTGGTTGTCCAGGTCCGCTTGAGAGTCGACGTCGTATGGGCAAGCGGCACATGACCGCAATTTTCCCTGACTCTCATGCGTCACCTCTTCCATGGACATTTCCTTGGACAATAGAGTTACCTACCAGCCTTGGGGACTGGAGCTGGGAGGCTCCCGTCCCACGAGAAAGTCGCCATAAGAAGACAATTGGGTTGGTTGAGCGCTTTCTCAGAAACCTCGAAGGCATAAAAAGCGAAAATGATGTCACGCCATTACAACAGACGGCAGCCGTTACTCCCGTGGGACAAGCGCTCCTGAAGCTCAACAAACACCTTGCATTGTTGCCCGAACTCGATGACGCAACAGTAGTTTTCAAAGCATGCGAATCCTATGTTCTCGACATTTTGGCCATGATCGCGGAGAAATCGATTTCCTCTGACGATCTTCTCCTAACTCTCGACCCGTTCGACGACAACATCAGGCGACGAGCATCGGCCGAAGTGCTTGACAACGTTCTTTCGAGACAATGGATCTACATCATCCATTGCATTCACGACACCCGTGAGAGTGGAGTGCGGGACATATATGGCGGAGAGGTATGGCATCAGTGCCTTAAAACAGTGTTCCGAATGACTCCTCAACCATTGGTGTTCGATTTCATGGACGAACTATTACGACTCACACGACTGTATCCGAAGATAACCTTGGAGTTCAACGACTACTATGATTTGATGCGAAGCCACCTTCTATTAGAAGCGTCCCAGAGCCAGCAGCACCCGGTTCCGCAACCTATATCAACACATCTTTTGCGCCGGAACATTTATCTCTCTCGGATGTTTGTCTTGGAGAATTCGACGCCCATCATCACATACCAGCAAGCTTGCCAAGCTTGGATGGAGACGGGTAAAGACGACAACGAGCGACGCACAATTACTTTTCATATGTTGTTGAAGCTGGCGAGTACTCCCGGTCTTGACTCAAAGCATTTCACGATATTAGTCAATGATATTGGCGCTACGCAAGGTTGGGCCGAAACAGAAGTGTGGCAATTCTTAGCACTCCACCTCATGAGAGCAAGTCGATGGAAGCTACCCCCAGAGTATTTGATGCGATGGTTGGAAATGCCCACTACTCTGCACTCTTGGGCCGCCTTGATCACGTCTGCTTTCCATCACCAGACTCGGAAACGCAAAGTCAACTTCAGCACATTGCTATCCGCCAGCGATGTCTTTGGTCACCTTGACACATTAATGAAGGCAGTTCGACTAATGAAAAATCACAGAATTACTGTGACGCAAATGATTGCGCGGGAGCGAAATCCTGCTTTTGCTCTTACCATCTGGGAAGCTTACAATGAAGGCATGGAAACACCAGATAAGTTGCCTTGGTTCATATGGGTGCGACATGCCGAATTCCTCATAACAGATCCCGCTATACCGGTGGGCGTCATTTGGAGGATCGCCGAATTCGACCCCAGCAAGGTCGCCATTAAGTTGAGGCGCGCCAAGAAATGGGACATTGTATATTCGATGGACTTTCTGGCTGTGATAGGACAACTGTACTTGAAGAAGCCTGACCTGACGACACGAACGCGCCTAAGATATATCGAACAGGCTATTAATCTAGGTAAAGCTTCCCGGCAACCCATGTCGCAATCTCTGATACAACTCTATGCCGGGCTTCAACTTAAGGATCTTGAGATGGGCAACTTGGGTCGCAGAGCACGTCTTCGATATCTAGTCAGCAAGATCGAGGAGTTTTACGGAAAGGATCAGGCGAAGAAAGTCGCAATCTCACTCGAAGGGTGGACTCATTCCAACAAAAACCGAAGAACGCCACGGGTGCCAATCAAAGCTCAGAGTGTGGAAAAACAAGAGGTGGAGGACGAGAAGGAGGGCGAGAGCTTGGAGATGGAGATGAAGGCTCAACGTCGGGAAGCAAAGATATCCACCACAGGGAACACATCATTTTAGAAACTTCATTGCAAGGTGTTCAAGGCATGTAGTTATTCCATTGGGATAAGGGGGTTTTACTTTATGGTGGGATTAAAGGCAAGGGATATATATATATATGTCGGGTGATCAGATCCCAGTATAGCCTCGACCTACGCGGGTGGGGCTCAAAAGAACAATTGTATGACCATATAGATTTTGAAAAAAGATAGACCAAGTCAAGAAACGCTTAATGAACAGTTAATTATACATGTTTGCTTTGTTGTTATGGACTCGAGGCTCTGTCGTAACTTCACAATATCACAGTATATTCCACTCCAGTAATCAAGTGAAGCTTCACACCACAATAGACCACTTCTGGTAGCACAAGGTTTGTACAACGGGCCAAGAATAAGACAATGTTTGAAAGCATGATATCAAAATGTCATTATAACGGATCTAAGTTACAGATAGAGCCATATAGGTACAGCATGATTCCCATCGTTGCGACATCATGTCATTATGAAGGATGAAACGGAGGATAAACAAAAAAAAATCGAAATCGAAGGATCGCAGACGCGTGGAAAATAGCCATATCCCGGCCGTCAAGATAGAAAACGTGACGTAAAGAGCATAAAGACAAAAAAAAAGCAGTAACAAAGAACTGAGATCATAAGACCATTTCCCTTCGGCCCATAAACCGTACGACCAACCAGAACAGACAAAAGAAATCCTCGCTGCAAGTTCGTCCGTAAAATTACCAAATTCCCAAAAACACCAGCCTATATCCTTTTTCCCATGGTATCTTCCCATAACCTATGATCCCCCATCTAAATAATCTACCTCGGTTTGGCCCAGTGTTTCGGTCACGACACTGATGTGACTGCGGGCACCGATAGAAGTGCTTCCTCCATCACTTGCACCACCGAAGAGGTGTTTGGAACGAGGAACGAGGACCTGAGCAGGGCATACCACGATTTCCTCATCACCCTTGCCATTGTCATCTCCCTTCTTGACGACGAGTGGGAAGAGGACGATTCTGACGATGGCACCTTGGGCCTCTAGGTCTTCATTCGACGTAGTGATGCTACCACTTCGCTCGTTCATCATTGAAGCGTTGAACTGGACTGTGGCGGTAAGCTCACCGTCTGCGTCGTACTCGGGTCGCAGAGGTGGCAGCATCATGTATTCAGCTTTTTGCGTACGCATCTCAATCGAGAGACCAACGGCCTCTCTCATGACGCGTCGTAGCTGAGATTGAATCTGATCCTCCAGATTTGACGGCGGGGGAAGGATCTTGCATAGCGTCTGGAAGATGGCCTGTACAACAGCCTCTGTATCCAGATCGCGCTGGCGCTTGAAGCTTTCTCGCTTCGCCAGCAGGGTTAAAGTGACTGCACGCCATTGCCGCACAGCCTCGGGAGGGCCGACCTCGGTCAGCAACTTTTCTAGCGACTTGAGCTTCTGTCTCTGCTCTCTATCCATGCCAAATAGATAGCGGGTAAAGACAAATTCCCAGACCATGTTCATGGTCATTGACATGAAAATGTCTCGTCGCTTTACGCGGTCCCGAAGGTAAACGTCGACATCGGAGCCATCAAGGACGGCATTGTCGAGTCGGTCGATTGTTTTCTCATCGTTAATCTCGCCTGTTAGTCTGCAAGCGCGCATATCTGAGAACTTGGAGAATCTAAGCACCCATTGCTGAACATGGGAGCATAGTTGTTGACAACGATGGTCGAAGTGGTCCTCATCGCGAATGTTGAGGAAGTGGTCATCGTTGGCCTTGGACTCGAGAATCTGGCGTTGTAAATCGCGAATCTTTTCTTTGGCGGAGTCGAGTTCGGCGCGAAGTTCGGCAATCTCTGCATCTTTTGCTTCTAGGGTTTGTTCCGAGCTACCCTTGGCGCGTCGAGTCTCCTCGAGCTCACGCGCAACTTCCGCGTGGCGGCTCTCGAGATCGGCTACGCGGCCGCTATCCTTGTTGGCGAGCTCGGCGTTGGCGCTTGTGAGGCCTTCGTTAACTTCGGTAAGTCGCGAAACCTCATGCTGGAGAAATTGCAAGGATTGTCTAAGTTTGTCGATCTCGGAATCGCGTTCGGACAGGCTGTTGGCGGCACGTTGACTTAGGCTTGACTCTGTCATAGCGCGAGCCTCTGCAAGCATGCGATTCTCGGCCATCAACAGCTCAACCCTGTTCTCGAGTTCGAGGACTTGCATGCTCTGCCGGCGACGCATGCTGTGAGGCCGGGTGGGTGATCGGGGTGAGCCGATGCGCCCTTCGCCGAAGCCATCCTGCGAAAGAGTCAGCATTTGATTGAAATAAAATAAAATAGAGGGTCGGGAACATATTTAACTTACGTAGACGTCGGCCATATCCTTGGCACGGGCACGACCCTCATTTGCAACGGGCGTGGAGTTTGCGGGTGCAGCGGTGGTGTTTTGTTGACGTATTGCCCGCAAATCGCTACTCATTCGCTTGTCAACACGGCGAAGCGGCGGTGTGGGGGTGCCTGACGCTCGGTTGATGCCTGGACTTTCAGGCCTGAAGTTTAGCGGCTCTGGGGTCCTACGGCGGGAAAGACTGGTGTTGGAGACGGTTCGACGCCCTGCAGCGTCGAGGCGCGGAGTTGGTCGGCGAGTAGGACTTGCATTGTCGGATGCGCTTCTTCGACCAGAAATTGAAGTTGAAGCTGGATTGGAGTTTGGGTTTGAGCGTGGGCGTGGAGTTGGCGTTATTGGTGTCGGTGAAGTTAGAGGCGAAGGAGAAGGTTCAGGGCCCCCGGCTCGTAGCGCGGCCGCTAAACCCGCACCCGCACCCACTGCAACGGCGGTAGCTGCCGCTCCGGCTGGAGTGAGGGCTCCATATTGTTTCTTCTTTTCCGGCTCCGGCGCCGTTTCTGGAGCTGTCGGCTCTCGCAGAACTGGCGTACCTCGAGGAGATCGACGAAGTCTTCGCTCGCTTGGTGGCTCAGGGCTGTACAACGCTGAGCGGTCAATAGCCGATTGAGGGCGACGTTCTGGCTCAACCCAATCTTCAGTGTGCACTCCACTATCGCGAGATCTTTCTGGACTAGAACGCTTGCTTCGCCTTGACGTAGGTGTCTCTCGTCCAAGCCCGCTATCGCGCTTCGCCTCTTCACTCATACGCCTGCTTCGTCTCTGAAAGCTTGATGCGTCACCAACAGTGTCACTGTCGCGTGTGCGCTTCGGTGCTGAGGTTGCAGCTCTGGTCGGTTCAACTTCCGCCTCAGGAACCTCGGGGACTGGCTCTAGAAGCCTGCTTGGAGATCTTCGTAGGTCGCTGATGTCGGATTCAGTCCCCATCAGTGGTGTAAATGTCTTGCTGTCCTCCCGTAGAAGACCACCCTTAGGCTCCTCGACGGCAGAGTCTCGACGTAGTAGAGGCCGAGGAGATCCTCGTGATAGCTCTAGATCTCCGCGACCGAGGATAGGACTCTCTACTTCGTCTAATGTCTCATGCTGTGAAACTCGTGATGTTTCCTTGCGTAGTTTTTCAACCTTGGCTGGAGTTTCTCTGACCGCAGTAGCTGCTTCGGATTTCTTGTCTTTTTTCTCAGTGTCCTTGCTCATTTGCGGTACGTCAAAGATAGTGTCATCTGCCGGCGGTGCGACAGCTTTCACTTTTTTTGACGTTTTTTTCTTCTCCGTCAACTTGACCTCCTCTTTTAAATCGCTAGCAGCGCCTTTTCCCTTATCTTTGTGATCATTGTTGTCCGTCGGAAGACCATCGTTCAGACCTTTGGGTTTGGCCTCCTTAGTTTCTCGAGGAGTCGAATTTTCTTTGGGGCTGTCTTTACCAGTATCCTTAACTGTTGGTTTGATGCCATGCGAGCTCATCGTGGTTGCATTTTGCTCACCGGTTTGAGTTTTCCCATTATGTCCTTCACGTCCTTCACGAGGATGACTTTTTCCTTCCGGTTTTTGTCCTTCATCTTGCTTCTTGTCGTTGGTTTCTGGCACATCCTTCTTGTCGCCAAAAAGCGCGCTGCCCCAAGCGGCAGTGGCAGCAGTGAATCCAGCAAAGATTGATTTGCTGGGTTTACTCGAACTTGGTGCAGCTTTTGTCTCTTCCTTGCTACTAGGGGTATTGGCCACACCTTCTGGAAGTCGTCTTTCCTTCCCTTTCAGCGCAGGGGGGTCAGATGTCGCTTTTGATACAGATGTGTCGTCAGAGAGTTTGTCAGTAGCTGTAGCGTCAGGTTCAGTTCCGGTGTAGTTTTGAGATTGTCCTTCAGACTTGATGGAGGTTTCCATTGGCACAGGTGTTGGCTGTGATCGAATGAGATCAGAATCTGTACTCTTAGAGGAAGTTGCTTCTGACTGCCTGGACATTGCTACAGGCTGGACATCGGGTTCGTTGGCAGGCTCAGGGATGGAGGTTTCGGGCTTCTGTTTAGATTTCTTGCTCTTCTTTGGTTCTTTAGTAGCAAGCTCTCGGACATGATCATCCTTTGTGGCCTCCGTAGGCGCTTCTGTCGCAACGGTTGTCGGTGCTTTTTGAGTAATATCTTCTTTTTGCGAGACCGGTTTGCCCGGCTCTTCAGACTGTGCCGATTTATTGCTTGACGGGAGTACAGGATCTTGTCCATCGGATACCGTGGGCTTCTCTGCGGCTTCTCTTTCTGCGGCCGCTCTCTCCTTCGCTAGCTTTCGTGCCAACTTCCTTTCTCTCTTTGCGATCTTGGCAGCTAATATGTCATCGGCAGGCATTGTTGTTGTTTGTCCACTAGAAGATGGTTGAGAGCCAGGTGTAGGAATTTCTTGGGACGTTGTCTTCGGGTCGGCGGTATGTTGACCTGTAATGCTATCGAGGACCCCAACCGCGGGGGAGACAGCTTGTGAAGGCGTTGGCACCTCGGTGGCGTGGTCGTCGGCGGAAGCAAGATGTCTAGGTGCGTTCGTAGTGGTGGGTTCCCCAATACTAGCCTTTCTGGGGACTTCAGTCACTGGAGAGACGTCCTTGTAGGAAGCTGGGACGTCGATGTCCATTGTAGCGCTGTCAGCTGGAGGCGCAAAATCCCGTGCAGTCCCTGTCGGCTGTTCAGGCTGAGCATCCTGGCTAATAATTTCTTGAGTACCGCCGGATTGGTGATCTTCCTTATCAGCCAATGGCACAAGCGATACCGTGTTTGTCATGTCAGTGGTCTCCGTTTCTTTCGCAGACTGCGGTTCGGGAGTCTGGATGTCGTGTTGGCGGGTTTCAAAGCCACTGTCCACCTGTTCGGGAGGGCTTTGACTTGCTTGAGTTTCTTGCACAAGCTCTCTAGTTTGCTCGGCAGCGAGCGGCTCACCAAGTGTTCCAGATTCCGACAGCGGAGTGTCCTTGATTTGATCCAAAACCTCTCTATCGATCACATCCGGCTCCTTTCCAAGTGCCTTGGGCTCCTCAGCGAAAACTGGAGGGTTGACCTCTTCAACGGGTTCGAACACGGCATGCACCGAAGTTCCAGGTTCTCCAGCCGTAGGGGCAGACTTATCCAGGTCTGAAGTCTCAGGGACTGGTTCCGTCAGCTGGATGGGCTGTTTTGCGGGAGAGTCGCCCTTGACGGGCTGGTCAACTTGAAGTAGGGCAGAAGATGCGCCATCTTGTGAATCTCTTGATGTATCGGCATCATCATCTATCTGCTTCTGCTTCTTCTTTTTGTTTTTCTTGTCTTTCTTGGAAGATTTCACAGGGGCAATAGAGGCTTCTTCAACTTGAAGTGAATGCTCAGACGACTGAGGTGGTGATGGATTATCGGTCGTTTTCACTTCTGCCTCGACCACGGATGGAGACTCGTTTCCCACACTAGGGAGAGTTTCATAGGCGGCAAGGGGATCACTTGGTGGCATATCGGTGGTGGCCCCTTCGGCGAGGGTTACATCACGGGATAGAGGAATCCCCTCTAAGGTGTTGTCTTCCCTGTCGGCCACCGAGTTGTCCAAAAAAGGGCCCTTGTTGTCTTGGACATCCTCCTGCTTAGCTTCTGGAACTGAGTTTCGTGTTTGATCGGATTCTCTTGAAGGTTCAAGCACATCAGCAGTGCTTGGCGTGGCCAA
The DNA here is from genome assembly GCA_020744515.1 of Fusarium tricinctum. Lineage (NCBI taxonomy): Eukaryota > Fungi > Ascomycota > Sordariomycetes > Hypocreales > Nectriaceae > Fusarium > Fusarium tricinctum. Next base: position 3,730,341 of record JAGPXF010000002.1, on the reverse strand, counting down.
CTGAGTTGGGTTTTCAGCCGTTGCATCATTTGGACTTGTAGTCACTTTGTTGTCGTAGGTTCGTGGCGGCTCGGTGTAAGGTTGGCCGGTTGGCTCAGCAGGTTCTGTGGGCTCGGCTGGTAGAGAATCGGCGGCCTTGCTCTTCCTCTTCTTCTTTTTCTTGTCTTTCGGGGAGAGGGGCAGGCTGGCCGTGTCCTTCACTTGAGCTGCTGTATCAGGTTGGCTTGGTTCGGCGGGGACTTCGATAACATCGATAGATTTGACAGGGTCCTCCTGTTTTTCAGGCTTCTGACCGGCTGGTTCCTGTTTATCATCTTGGTGCGATATGGGAGTTGGCAGAGGATCAGCGGGCTGGCGTTCTGGTGAGAAGCTTGCATCAAGGCCAAATTGCTCACTTGCAGCTGGTTCAGCTACTGTTTGCTGGTCAATAGCCTCCAGCACTGTGTTGCCACGAGATCTTTGCTCTTCTGGGAGCTCCGCGGGTATTGGGACAGGTTCCAATTCTGCATGCTCCTCGTTGTTGTCGTTAAGCTCCACCTTCTCTTCCTTCTCATCTTCCACAACAGTCTTGGTGTCCTTACAGTTCGGCTCAACATCGAGAGGTATTTCTTTCTCTGCTTCAGCTTGTCCGGTGATAGTAGATTCATCATTTGTCTGCCAGGCTGCATCAGCCATGCCTAGTGATGGTCTTTCGGCTTCAGCTATCGGTTCCTGTTGAGGTTGTGCTGGTTCAGCTGACTCTACGTCCTCCAAACTTGGCGGCATTTCGACAAGCGTAACATCTCTGGCCTTTTCGACCCCAGGGGCAGATTCTTGCTCGACCTTTGTTTCGTTGTTGTCATCAGCAGCTCTAACTGGGCTGTTCGTGTTTTCGATTCCAGTCAATTGAACATCTGTCTCTTGTTGCAAGGGCTTCTGGAGTGGGCTACCAGGGGCTGGCTGTTCAGCCATATCGGTTGGGAGAGGTTCTGTTGATGGCTGCAACTCAGCCGTCGGTGCAGGGGGCATTACTGTAATCACTTTGTCCTCGGATTCATTCTTCATTTGATGCTCTGGTGTGTGCTCCATAGAAGGCATTTGAGTTTCTTGTTTGGCAGAGCCAGTAGTCTCACCAATGAGCTCGGGTTCTGTCACCACGAGGCTAGACTTTCGGGACTTCTTTTTCTTTTTACTCTTTTTCGGCGAAACCTCGACTGGTGGTTCTGGAGGCCTTTCAGTTAGGGGTTCAGCCTCTTCTGAAGTTCGTACGGGGGTTGCATCAATAGCAGAACGGGCGTCCGTCACTGGTACATAGCTGATTTCTGGGACTGGCTCGAGAAGCAGGTCTTTCGATCCCTTGGCCGGCGATGATTCGTCCGTGAGCTGCTGGCTTGTTGTTTCTGGAACCGGTTTGTGTTCCGGCAAGAGTTCAGCGTTCGACTCTGTAATCAGCTCAGTAGCCACGGTATCAATTTCCGGCTCTGGAGGGGTACTTCCATTCGCTGGCAGTGAGCTATCGATTTCATTCTGTGACTGGGATGTTGGTTGATCGTCTTCAGAAGCTGGGCGAGCGTCGGTTGTGGTTGGAACATCAGCTAGAGCGCTTGGTTCCCCCTCTGCATCCTTGATGGAATTCTGCTCTCTCTTCGTCTCGTCGTTAGTGGGGAGATCAGCATTGTTCTGTGGTATCTCTTGTCTCTCTGATTCACGTCCAATGTTTGAGAGAGACTCGGGCATAGGTGGTGAATCTTCAGGCTCGCGTTCCTGGTTATCCGTAACGCTTGTCGATTGGTCAATTGTCACCTCTGGCTCATCCTGAGACTCGAGACGCTTTTTCTCCTCCGTAATCAAGTCGTCGTTTTCGGGGGTCTCCTGGATCACTGTGGGCTTGGTTTGCGGTGTGGCGGAAACTAGTTCAGGAGCGATTTGGGGTAAGTCATCGTTAGCAGACGCCGTTGGCTCAAACGAGTCTTTGATGACCAAGTCGAGATTCTTCTTTTTCAACTTCTTTTTGATGTTCTTCCTGTCTTTAGCGGAAAGATCCTGCCATTCTTCGGTCGTGAACTCATTCTCGGCACGTTCATGAGCGGACGTCGTCGACACTTTGGTTTCGACAGTATCAGTCACTGCGGGGGGCGAAACGGGCTGGACAGGTGAAGCAAGGTCTCGAACGTGACTCGGTTCACTATCATCAAGTCGTGGAAGAGCGGCGTCATTGATTAACTTTGATGTATCCGGGACTTCCACCTTCGTTGCTGTAGGGTCTTCGACGCTCTTCTTTTCATCGACCTGATCGAGTAACTCAGCAACTTGACCATCGCTAGCCTTTGCCACGCGGACATCGATATCAGGCATAGCCACAAAATGAGTAGATTCGGACAAGGGCTCTTCTTGCAGGAGTTCAGAAACATGTTCGCTTGTCTTGTCGTTGAACGACTGTGCTGTCTCCTCCTCTCTTTTGTCATCGATCACTTCAGGTGCACTGCCTTGATCGGTATCAGTGACGACTGGGGCAGAAGGAGAAGCCTCCGGGACTGCTTCTTGTTTATGCTCAGGCATAGACCGGTCAGCTGGAACCATTACATCGTCCACAATTGTAGTATCCAAGGAAGTTTCACCACCAACAGGCTGGGTTGACTCCTCAGGCTGCTCGGCATTTTCGCTCGGTTCTTTCTTCTGGTCCTCGTTGAGTTTGTTCTGCTCCACATCTGATAAACCTGCAATGGCTTCATCGACGTTCTTAACAGGTGGTGTCAAGGCCTCAACTGACTCGGAAGGAACAGTAACCTCGGGCTCGGGAACGGGTGAAACTTCGCTTGCACCGGGTGGTTGAAGTACAGGATATGCCTCAGCCTGTTGCTGAGGCTCTACGATCCCTGTTAGGTCGGCAGAGTCATCATTTGATTCCAAGGGCTTAGTGGGTTGTTCTATAGTGGCCGATGAAGAACGGTGAGGACTTCCAGAAGATTCAGGATCTTTAGGTTTTCTCTCAATGATGTCTGCGGAGTCAGGTAGAGAAACAGAAGTCTCATGTACATGAGAATCAGAAAACGGTTGAAGAGAATGGTCAGGTTCAAGCTCAGTCTTAGGTTGGGCAGTATGTTTCGGAAGCTGTGCAAAAGGCTCGTCAGGACCATCTGCAGTCTCCTGAGAAATGTCGTTATCCAGAGTCTTGGCAAGAGCATCGGCCGGTACCTCGAGTGGACTAACAGGGGCAGCTAAGCTTAAGACTGCGTCTTGCTCCAGAGCTTCCCTGTCTTCACTGGGTTCTGCGATATTCTCCTTCTCGTCTAAAGCATGGGGCGAGCGGTCCTCCAGGACTGGTTCGGTGACGTTTGTGTTGTCTGTAACGCTATGCTCTGGATTTGCTCCCGGAGCCATGACTGGAGTTTGGATGACTTCGAGAGTCTCCTGAGGTGGCTGCCTTGGCAGATCGGCACGGTCTTCCTCCACAACTTCCTGGTCGGTTGCTATGTTAGTAATCGAGTCCTCGTGAGGGGCATGCGTCTCGTCTCCAGACTTGACCTCCGGCGCAGGAACGATAATATCCTGGTCGGGGGTCATCTGTTGTTGAGATTCAGGTTGTGATGTTGGAACATCGGCATCAGCTTCAGGCTCAGCAGCAGCTGGCTCAGTTGCAGGTTGAGTATCGGGGCCGCCCAGAGATTGTGTCTCAGTCTTGGACTTGGATTCAGCTTCAAAGTTAGGTTCATCTATAGGTACAGTCTCTTTGATCTCTGATGATGTTTCATTCTCAACCTCGGGGCCAAGCTCTTCGACTGCCTTGTTGGGGCTTTCAGCCCCAGCAGATTCGGACTGAGTCTGAAGTTTCGACCCAGCTTCTGATCCAGCTTCAGCCGCGGGTTCCAGCGTTTCCTCGTTGGAGGGCTCGGGTTCCTTGGGCGGGCTTGGTTCGAGTGGGGGTTCCAAGGCAGCTAGAGCTTTGACTTTCTTCAACTTTTTGATCTGTTTCTTCGACAGCCCAGCAAACTCCTCATTGTCTTCCAGTTTCTCCTCTCCCAGTTCCGATCCCGGTTCCAGCTTTGCCTCGGGTTTGACAGGGACTTCAAGATCACCAGCGATGGTCTTGTCCTCCTCCGGCTCATTACCCTCAGATGGTCCTTGGCTCTTAGCCTCATCCACGGCGGTGACGTCGGCGTCCTCCTTTTCCGGTTTCGGATTCGGCTCCGTTGGATGTTTGGTCTCGGGGTCCTGCAGGATTTCAAAATCGTTGTCTTTAGCCTTGTTCTTTTGGTCGGTCTGGGATTGACTGAGGCTAAACCCACCCCGCTCGTCTTCAGGACCAGCTGGTTCTTCGCTTGGAAGTTTTCCGGAATCACCGGTATCTGGTGTCTTGGCATCGTCTGCTGGAGCAGCAAGTTTGCCCTCCAGGTTGGAATCTTTGTCGGGAGTCCCGTTTGTATCGGTCTGCTTAGGAGTTTCATCGCGTGTATCTTTGGAGGTTTCGGTCGGTAAATCGGCAGTTTCATCCTTGGGTAGAGCTTCAGCGTTCTGAGAAGGGGTTGCAAGGTCTGACTCAGGATCCGGGGTACCTTCAAGGGCGGCCTTCTTCTTTTCTGCCTTCTTCTTCTTCTTTTTGTCTTTCTTGGACAACTTCGCAGGAGAGTCGGGGTCCTCGATATTCAAAGAGTCATCGGCGACGGGTTGATCAGGAGCTCTGATATTGGCCTTGTCGGCCTTGTCGGCCTCAACAGTTGGTGCTGGTTCCTGTGTAGGTGGTGTTTCTACAGGGATGTTGACATCAGCTGGCTGTGTCTGTTCTTCATCTGCCAGGACAGGCTCGTGGGAGGTATTTGTCTCCGGTTGAAGAGGGAGTGCCGCTTCATCCTTAGAGAGCGGTACTTCTGTGGACTTAACACCTCCCGACTCAGTCGCGTTTGAAGCGTTAGGAGATGTGTCTTGTGGAGTAGCGTCCCTGACATCCTCGGGGGCATCCTTCTTGAGCGCAGACTCAGGGGTTTCTTGAGGTTGAGACTCGGCTCCCGGTTGTGTTTCTGGCTCGTCCGAAGAAGAGGCGTTTTTCTTCTTTTTCTTCTTTTTTTTGCTCTTCTTCTCGGACGATTCTTCAGATGGTGCTTCCGATGGTGCTTCCGATGCAGCGTCGTTCAGGACAGGGTCCGCAGTGTCTTCCGGCTGAGGTTCAACAGGGGCGCTCTCGGCCACAGGCTCCTCAGACATAGCTAAAGGGTGTCCCTCGGTCTGTTTGGCATCCGTGGGGGGTACATCATTCACAGTGTGCTCATCGACTGGAGTATTGGAAGCTTCTTCGGTAATTGGTGCTTCGGTGCTGGCAGTAGACTGACCGAGAAGCTGGGGCTCGGGCGCCAGAACAGGCGGCTCGACATTGTCCGTCGCAGTGTCTTGCGCCTCTCCATTCTCAACGAAAGAAACTGATTTTCTTTTCTTCTTTTTCTTGGACTTCTTGCTGCTAGCGGGCTCTACGCCTTCATCCGCAACTACTGCATCTTGCTGTTCTGTGGGCTGAGCTGTGTCGACAGTGTTGTGGTTTTCCTCGGTTTGTCCTGCTATTGGCAATGGTGTTGAGCTTACAGGATCTTCGGTCGACTGACCAGCATCCTGCGCTTCACCTTCATTGGGAACTAAGGGAATTGCACTTGTATCAGACGTTCTCTCGGTAGTAATCTCTCCACTGGCTTGAGGGACATCTTTGTTTTGAGCTTCCTCTGGTTTCTCCGATGCGTTGTCTGCTTCAGAGGAGCTTTGAATAGGGACATCGGCGATGGTTGGTTTCACCTCTTGCTCGGCAACTTGGTTTTCAGCTTCACGGGTGGCTCTCTCTTCTGCTCGTCTTGTTGCGTTCTCTTCAAGAGCTGTGAGGCGTGCTTGATCCTTCTTGAGGAGACGACCCTTCCTTTTAGATTTCTTTTCAAGGAGGGATTCCATTTCGGCGTTCTCGCTCGCTGCTTCGGCTTCCTCTGCTTCACGAGTAGCCTTCTCTTCAGCCTCACGAGCTTCCTTGGCAATTCGCTCAGCATCCAAAACTTCTACAGGAACAGCATCATTTGCGGAGGACTTAGCGGCGAGATCATCAGAGATTTGGACTGATTCTTCAGACATGGGTTCCTTCACTGGCTCATTATCGGTCTGCAACTGTTCCTTGGGCTCAGGTTCAAGCATTGACTTGTCATCAATCTTGGATTGGTCTTGGGCCGGGTCGACCTGCAATTGTTCCTCATGCTGGGGTTCAGCTGGCTTTTCATCATTTTGTGACTGGTTCATGGTCTCGGGTTCACTTCGCTTGTCGTCGGTCTGTGGCTGTTCCTTAAGCTCCGGTCCATTTGCTGGTATGTCATCAGTCCTAGCCCTCTCTCTTGTCTCGCCAGCCAGTGTTTGATCCTTGATCTCGGTCTCAGCTGGTTTGTCATCAGAATAGGGCTGATCCTTGATCTCAAGTTCAACAGGCTTATCGTCGGGTTTCTGTTGATCCTCAAGCTCAGGTTCGTTTACTGGCTTATCATCAACCTTAGGCTGATCATTGACCTCGTCGATCTCTGGGTGTTGCTTCATGTCAAGCTCGTCTGCTGGCTTGTCATCGGTTTGCAGGTGTTCCTTGGGCTCGGGTTCATCCACCGGCTTTTCATCAGTCTTGGGTTGATCTTTAGTCTCGTCGATCTGTGGCTGATGCTTGATTTCGGGCTCGCTGGGCTTGTCGTCGATTTGTGATAGTTCCTTGGTTGCATCGGTCTTTGGCTGTTCACGGATCACGGATTCGTCCACTGGCTTATCATCGATGGCAGGTGGCTCCTTGGCTTCAGTCTCAATGATGCTGTTGTCAGCCTGTAACTTATCTTCAGGCTTAAATTCCTCTCCATGATCACGAGAAGCTTGCTCCTTGGTACTTAGAACAGATTCTTCGGCGGTAGGTACGTCGGACACCAATTTCGCTTCGTCGGCCTGTGGTTGCTGAGGAACGTCATCTTGCTTGGTCATCTCGTTTGGCTGATCTTCAGTGGACTCAGCCTGACTAGCTTGACTCTTCTTCTTCTTCTTGTTTTTCTTGGCCTTCTTCTTGGAACCGGCTTCATCGACCTCCGCATTTTCAGGGACAGCTCCTTCAGTAGGGTTTACCGCATCGTCTTTGGTGATTGTGCCGGGTTCTTCTCGGACAGCCTGAACAGGTTCGACTTCGAGAGACTTGGCCCCATCCTCTAATTTTAACTCAGCAGGTGTTGTATCAAGGTCTGGTGCTGCCACAACTAGGTTCTCTTGGGTATCCTGGGCAGGCTTTACGTCGATGGGCTTTTCTGTTTCTTTAGAAGTAGGCTGGAAATCCTGTGTTTCGGCAGACTTCGAGGCATCGTCCTCGGTAATCTTGCGTGGGTTCTCTCCGACGGCTTGTTCCAACACGGGTTCAAGGGCTTTTGTGGCATGTTCCTGATTTGTCTCACCAGACTGTCCTTCCGTGGCGATTTGATCCTGAGGGATATCACGACTGAGCTTGTCGGAGTTATTCTGTGGCTCGTCAATCTGAGAAGCTTCCAATTGAGACTCCTCTAGAGGCGCACTGTCTTGAGAAAACAGTGGCTCAGAGATGAAGGAATCGAATTTAGGTCGAGCTACATCATCGACAGCTATCTCTCGGTTCAGGTCCGCAACGGGTGTGTCAGGCTTGATATCGGCAGTCTCTGACTTCTCGGCGCTTTCGGCATCCAGCTTGTCGTTAGTCACTAGGTCGCGACTCGGGCTCGTGTCAGGAGCATCAGACTTGACATCAGCAACATCTGACTTCTCAACGGTTACAGGATCAGCCTGGGTTGGGGCATCGGGCAGTGTGGTATCTGGTTTAGCTTGTCGGGATTTGTTCTCTGCCTTGGACTGATCCTGGAATCCCCACATCCTCTTGAAAGCGGAGATTCCTGCCGTAGAGGGAAGAGCACGTAGGGCTGATGGAAAGTATCTCTGGCTAGGGCTACCATTTCGTCCTTCGTTAGAAGAAGATGGTCGAGGGCTGCTGGGAGGTGAATCATCAATCCCTCCATCGTCAGGCTCAGGGGCCACAACGGGGGGCAGTGATTTTCCACGACCAAACCGCCAAGTGCTTGCATTCATTGGTGGCATAATCGGTGGAGGTGTTTGAGTCTTGTCGAGTTGAGTAGTCTTAGCAGACTCAGTCTTGGTCTCCGGCGCCGTAGAGGGTCGTTCTTCCACTGTGCCTCGAGTCAAATCTGGAGATATCTCATTGGCTTGGTACTTTTCGACAGGAGCAGATTCCTCAGGACGGGGAGTTTCTGTATTGTCAATGGCTGATTCGTCATCGGCCTTGTTGCCCTTCTTCTTCTTTTTCTTCTTCTTTGACTTTGAAGGAGAGGTAACATCGTCCCGTGTTGGCTCAACAGGCACCTCAGGAGCCGACTCAGCAGCAGCAGTCGGCTTGTCTTGCATTTCCTCAGGGACATCAACGGTCTCAGCAATGGCATCAGGCTCTGCCCAGGCATCGAAAGCATCTGCATCGACAACGGGCTCGGCTATGACATCTGGTAGCGATTTTGTAGCAGAATCTAAACCACTTTCAGCAACAGCTTCAGCGGGTTCAACAGGTGTCTCGACGGGGGTCTCGACGATAACATCTGGCTCTGTCCAAGCAGCAAAGGCATCTCTGTCGGCTTCGGGGGTCGGGGCTGGAGCTGGGTCTTCAGTTTCAGTCACTGTAGGTCCAGCCTTGGCTACTTCCTCCTCGGCTTGCTGCTGAGCCTTAATCTTTTTCTTCTTCTTGCTCTTGGACGGAGACTCCTTGGGATCTTCAATGATTTCCTCAGCCATGGTCAAAGGAGTTGTAGAGGTGTTCTCTGTGTCAAGTTGAGGTTCAGCAGAAGGGGGAAGTGTACGATCATGCTCGGGTTCAGCAATCGCAGGTGTGCTCGTGATTTCTGGATCTTTTTGCACGTCTTCTGCATCTTGTTCGGTGGATGGTCCTTGATGGGCTGGCAAAACCTCTTCTACAAGCTCAGAAGGCTCTTTAGGCTCCATGGTTGTGGATTGCTGTTCTTGAGAAACCACAGGTTCTTGGGCATCGATGGTTTTGGGAGCATGAGAGTCCTCGGCAAGCGATTCAAGAGAATGGTCTGGTACTGGTTCAACAAGAGACTCAATTCCAGTGGCTACCGGCGTCGTTTCAGGGGATTGATCCTTTGCGGAATTGTCTTCGTTTTGCGCAGTTTCAATGGCCTTGCTAGATTCCTGTGGGAGAACTGGGGCATCAAATGAATCTTTGATGATGGGTTCCTGGCCCTTCTTCCTGAGCTTCTTCTTCATGTTCTTTCTGTCCTTGGCAGTCATGCTTTCCCACTCTTCTGTGGTAATTTCATGTTCTCCACGTTGGCTAACAGGGCCTTCTGGCTTCGCTTCAGCTGCTTCGATGACTTCAGAAGTGGGCTCAGGAGTAGCTTCGGTAGCAGATGCCGGTGGAGGCTCAACGACAGTTTCAGGAGCAGGCGTAATTAGGGTGGTGTCGGCCTGTCGAGCATCGCCTCTGGTGTTCTCTGCCGTAGATTCGGGTAGGGTCTTAATAGCAGGTTCCATTGCTGGGACATCTTCAACCATGGGTTCAGAAACAGGTGCACTGTTTGGCTCCTTGTTGATCTCACGAAGGGCGCTAGCAGGCTCTCTGGAAGCTCCATTTTCCAGCTCACCAACGGGCTCAACTATCTCAGGGGTGGCATTTACAATTGATTCGGTAGCTGACTCTTGCGTCGGGTGGAAACTAGAGTCAATAGCCGGCATTACCACATCCTCGGCAGTCGATCCTCCTGTGAGGTCTCTGGAAGATTCCTCGGCAGGCTGCTCGAAAGAACCAGTTCCGGGGGCTTGGTGTACAGGGTACGTATCCTCAACCTTCCTATCCACGACAGACTCGTTGAAAGGCTGGGGGCCATATTGAACAGTGGGTTCCAATGCATCAATGCGTTGTTCAACAGTGGGTCCCTCAGTAGTAGGCTCCTCAATCTCAGGTTTTTCAACCGCAGGCTCCTGAGCGGGGATACCGAGAAGTTCAGTCACAGATCTAGCGGAAGGCTCTTCGTGTGTAGATTCCTCAACGGTAGGTTCCTTGGCAACAGACTCCTTAGCAGTGGGCGCCTCCATTGGAAGACCAAGAAGTTTAGTCACTGATTCAACAGAAGGCTCTTCGACAGGAGATTCCTTGTTAGTAGGCTCCTCAACTATAGGCTCCTCGATGGTAGGCTGCTCAATAACAGGTTCCTGAACAGTAGGCTCATCGGTAGGAAGACCAAGCAGCTCAGTTACGGAGTCAACCGGCGACTCTTCAATAAGTGACTTCGCGGCAGTAGGTTTCTCGATAGCGGGCTCCCCAGCAGGGGTGACAATAGACTCAGTGGCAGCCTCGTTGGCAGGCTCAGCGACAGGCTCAGTAGCTGGGTAGTATGTAGGTTCCTGCACGATGGGCTGCTCAGTTATAACCGTTGAGGCAGGAAGACCAAGAAGCTCAGTTACTGAGTCAATTGGAGACTCCCCGACAAAAGACCTCTCAGCAGCAGGCTCCTCGACAATAGGCTCTTTAACAATAGTCTGCTGGGCATGGTGGTCAACAGGATCAGTGACAGGCCCAGTAGCTGGGTAATATGTAGGCTCCTGCACGATAGGTTCCTCAGTTGTGGCCTTTGAGGCAGGAAGGCCAAGAAGCTCGGTCACTGAGTCAATTGGTGGCTCCTCGACGAAAGACCTCTCAGCAGTAGGCTCCTCGACAACAGGCTCCTCAGCAGGAGTAACAATAGGCTCAATGGCAGGCTCAGTGGCCGGGTAATATGTAGGCTCCTGCACGGTAGGTTCCTCGGTCTTGGCCTTCTCGCTGGGAAGGCCGAGAAGCTCAGTTACAGAGTCAACCGGTTGCTCTTTAACAAGAGCCCTATCAGTAACAGGGTCGTTGGTAGGCTCATTCACGATAGTCTGCTCAACAGAAGGCTCCTCGGTGGTGGGCTCCTCAACAGCAGGCTCCTTAGCGGGGAGACCAAGAAGCTCGGTTACAGAGTTAATCGGAGGTTCTTGAACAAAAGACTTCTCAGCAATAGGCTCTTCAGCAACAAGTTCTTTAGAGGCGGGCTCTCGGGCGACAGGTTCTTCAACAACAGGCTCCTGAGGAGGAATGGCCATGGGATAGGTTATAGGCTCATAACCATACTGAACTCGTGGCGAAGGTCTGTCATCGAAGCTAGACGCAAGCGCCCGGAAGACATATGCGCCAGGTGAGCTCGGCTCCGAGTGGCCCTCGAAAGCGTCAGAGAAATGCTCATCAGCGGACTCAAGGTCATCTGCTCTTTCTGTGGGGGAATCGGCACGTTCTTTGCCTCGGATAACGGCAGTGGCAGCCAGAGCAGCGGGAACAGCCATGGCAGCAACGTCAACTGGTGAAGGAGTAGGAGAATACAAATCACGGCCCATATCTTTGCTGGTAGACTCGACAGGCAGAGGGAGAGAAGTGTCAAGCTCCTCCGTAGGCTCATCGGCAGCTTGAGAATGTTCTGGGACTGGAAGTACAGGCATGAACTCTGCACGAGGGGTGGTCTCCTCGGATCCAGCGTCAGAGTCCTTTTCATGTTGCTGAGAGAGCTGAGTATCAACACGAAGATCAGGTCCGATGAAGTCAAGTTCGTCGCCGAAATAATTATCGTTATGTTTGAGGAACTCCGACTCTGGTGAGTTCTTCGCAGAGGTCTCGCTGGGTTCACTGGGTGGGAGAGCAGGAAGTACTGATCCAGTCGTGGGTTGGTGTCTAGAGTGCTCGAGAAGATACAGAGGCATGATCTCACGAGTGCTGTCCCACGAGGTTGGGCGAGCAGCTCGTCTTGACATAACTACGGCATCTGAATGAGAAGCGATAGGGGAGCCACCCGGTGAGGTCTTGAAGCTAACAGGAGAGCCAGGGTTTGACCTATTGCCCAAACGAAGCGCGATAGGAACAGCAGTTCGGCTGGGTGACTTAATTGGTGTATCGAAAGCACTGCGACGACGTTGGTGAGACCACATATCTCTTCTCATAGTGCGGTCTTGAGGAGGGGTATCAGGTCGACTGTCTGGGAGGGGAGGCAAGTCCTCAGGGCCAGAAATAGGGCTGGAAGGTTCGCTAGGAGGTAGGGGAAGAAGGTCGCCATATTGAGGGTCAATGGCTGGTTTGATAACACGGGACACAACCTCAGGGTCAACCAGTTCGTAGCTTCGCGCTCGGCGGTGCCCATCACGAGAGACAGAATGGTACTGATTCGAGGAGGCATCGGCGGCGTTGGAGCGAGTAGCATCGGACGCAATGATGGTCGCTGCACTCGCTAAGCCGACACCCGCGCCAAGGGTGTCGGCATTACCTAAAAAAGAATCCTTCTTGTCCTTGCGTGTTTTGAAAAGACTGGAAAGAACACTGTTGCTTGCTCGCTTCTCTGGAGTTCTGCGTTCTTTGTGCTCCTTGTCCCGACGGGATGAGCCAGGACTAGAGGCGACTGACTTTGCGTCGTCATCATCGTACCGAGAAGACTTTCTTCGGTGTCCACGCGATTCAGAAACGACAGAACTGACGTCTCTGTCGTCGAAGAGGTCACGCTTCCGGTCTGATGGACTGTCTCTGCTGTCATCGAAGTCGTCCTCGTTTCCACTTCTGCGTTTAGACTTCTTGCTTCTCCTGCTGCTGGTGCTACCAAGGGAGATTTCAGAAGCCGCGAGTGAGCGACTCGGCGAGTCATATCCATAAGGATGGCGCTTAGAACTCTTGGGTCTTTCTTCCTCGTCATCAGACCTTCTGTGACGAGAACGATCTCTTGACTTGTCCCTTGTTCTGTCTCTCGATCTGTGGTCTCTTGATCGGTGATCTCTTGATCGATCTCTAGAGCGATGTCTTGAGCGTTCTCGCGAATGGTGCCTTGAACGATCTCTTGAACGGTCTCTCGATCCGTCTCTTCTTGATGATCGTCGATCGACAGGGTCTAAGTTCGTATAGTCCCGGTACTTGTCGTCACGAGACTCGCGGTCCTTCTTGTGCTTTCTTGAGTGCTTGGATTCGTCGAACTCATCATCTCGAACATCCCGAGATGACACATCTTGAGATGAATGTCCATGGTGGGAAGGCTTTGCAGATGAAGAAATACGAGACCGATCGTCATCATAGTAGTCCCCTTCATTCAGCTGCTTGCGAGACTTCTTGCGAGCATCCCGCTCGTCATCAGAATGAACGTCCCGGGATGGTGTGTCCCTGGAACTCGAAGAGGCAAGGGCGCCAAGGGCGAGAGCGGGCACAGCCACCTTCGCAATATCAGCTGCACTGAAATCACGGCTGCGGTCTTCATCGCGAGGAGCACTCCAATCACTGTAGGATCTTGAGTCTCTGGCTGGCGAGTCTCTAGAAGGGGTTGTGTTGTAGTCGAAAGGAGCAGGGGCCCTTGAGCTGGAGTCGTCTTCCAAGTCGCGGCTCTTGCGGTCCTTCTTCTTGCCCTTCTTGCGAGTGGTATCTTCCCAAACCTCCTCGACTACCTCTCTTGCTGGCGAAGGCTCGGCTCTCACGTTCTCGATCTTTCCATCATCCTGAACAACAACGACGTCGGACTTGTCTCGCTTGCGCTGTTCTCGCTTGCTCAACTTTGTGTTGTCCGGGCCGTTGTCGGGAAGTGGCACGTCCTCAGGCTTTGGCGGTCCTGACTTGATGTCACGTTCGCTGCGGTAAGGCGTGAAAGTCTTTTCCTGGGGGGTCTCAACCTCTCCAAGAACGAAACCCTGCTCAGGTAGGAGCTTCGGAACGTTGGGATCGTTCATCTCAGGGACAGGGTCGACATAGGGACGCTTGTACCAGGAATTGCCGTTTGTATTGCCGTGAGAGTCGCCATTCGCCTCTTGGACACCTGGGGGAGAGTCGCGTCGACTGTAGGAGGGGTCCTCAATAACGATGTCGGGGTTGAAGCCAGTGTCCTTCAGGCCAGCAGCAAGTGTAGCTGCAAACTCCAAGTCGTCCGCATAGCCACCGGGCATTTGACCGCGGTGCGGGCTTGCAGGCTTAGGCCCAGGAACAGGGGGCTCGCGGCTTGCGTCGTCCCCAAAAGCTTCGGCTCTTTGGACAAGGACATCTCGGCTGGTGTCATCTGGGAAGTTTCTGGGGATATCCGACTGCTTGGATGGCACTTCAACATCAGGTTCATTATGCGGCTCAGCGCTGCTACCTGCAAGTGCGGCGGCGAGAATACCCCAGCGGCTCGCCTTGTTCAACTTAGGCCTGGGCTTGTCGGGAGATTTATCCTTGGGGAAATAGTTCTCAGTTTCGCTTCGAGCTTCTGGCGTGTGAGCATCGAATCTCTTCGTCTCATTCTCGCCCCAGCTGACAGACTTGGCAACGGAGACTGGTTCACTAGCGGGAAGGATCTCTCCTTTGGGTCCGATGATAACATCTTCAGCGTCGAAACTCTCCTCCTTCTCCTGCTTTCTCGCCGCCGGAGCTGGTGTAGGCTGACGGCTTGCGGCAGGAGTAGGATAGATCAGGTTCAAGACAGGGCGCTCTCGTGAGATATCTCTTTGCCTCAGAACCAGAGCTGAAGAATTGTCACCAAGATTTCGGAAACGGCGTTCCTCTTGAGGGTAAATCTTGTTGTCAATCTTCACATCTGCGTCAGGCCCTTCATAGATACTCTTCTCGGTGTGCTTGTCCTCCATGGCGGGTGGTGTAACAATGGTGAATGATTCATTCTTGTCATCTTGCCACTTGTCAACCACAGATGGCTCGGGAGAAGCACTGCGCGATCGCATCTCCTCAGAAGCAATCTTCCGAGCGATGCAGGACTCGCGGTAATAACGGTCTGCTTCCTCCTGCACTGCATCTTTGCGGCCTCTTGAGTTTTGCTGCGACTTGCCCTTGGAAGATTTGCCCTTTCGCTGTCCTTTTGAGCGCTCGTGTTCGACTGCGACCGCGGATGCGACTGCAACAGCTGCGACAGGAATGGTAGCCATCTTGGCCTCATCTAGAATAGATTTGGCTTCGCGCTCCTCCTTCTCGTACTCACGACCGGTTTGAGGCTTACGTTGCTGGGGTACATCCTGAGAGTCCCGGCGGTAATCCTCGACCATGCGCTCAATCTCGAATGAGTCGCGTCGACTCAACCTAGCGTCAGCTGCTGAAGTCCTTGGCGGAGAATCGTCAAAGTTGGGCTCGCGCTCAACAGTGACAACATTAGGTGTAAGGGGGCGTCCGGGGGTAGTTCTTTGAGACAATGTGAAGGCATCGTCTGCAACCTGGTACTGGAAAGGATCAACAAAATCGGGATCAGATTCAGTCGGCTTCGTAATGGCCTGGTGGCCTGCACCAGTGGGAAGAGGAAGGTCACGACCATCTCGGGTATCATTGCGCTGGCTGCTCTCGGCTTGAACGACAGGCTCATTCATTACCTTGAACTCTTGTCCATGCTCAATGCGAAATGCTCCGCCTTTGCCCTGATCCCGCTGAGGCTCAACTACAATGTCGTACTTTTGCTTCTCCTTCTTCTCCTTCTTCTCCTTTCTCTCCGTAGGGGTATCGTCATGATCATTATATCGTGAAGACTTTCGGTCATTATTATAATTTGGGATAACTGCTTCAGGCTCCGTTTCGCGGTAATCACGTTCCCATTTCGCGTTTCGCTCACGTTCATGCTCAAGTGATTTATGCCATTGTTCCCAGTCATCGTATTGCCGTCCAGGATTTTGGTTCTTGTATCTTTCAAGTTCTCGGGCTTTTTGACGCTCAAGCTCATTGAGTTTTTGTTGCTCCACTTCTAGGGCTTTCTGGCGCTCCATATCGATCCGCTCTTGTTCTCGGCGGTCTCGGTTGTCGCGGTCAAACTTCTTCTCGTCATGGTGCTCACGGCTGTCCTTTCGCGATGAAGATGCCAAAGCCGCGCTAGCTGCTGCAGCTGCAAGACCAGCAGCAGCAACTCCACTCCAACTCTTTCCATTAGACTGTTCCTGTCTACGCTGGCGAGATTCCTTGCCATTTACATCCTCATACTTCTCAGTCTCATAGACCTTTGAAGACACAGGGAGCTTGGGGACGGGCTGTTGCAGGGGGACTGCGGCAGGTCTGGGTGAAGAATCTTGCTGTGGACCGGAGGCTGAGAACTGTGCTGAACCAAATCGGTTATGACCAGAAACAGGTCCAGAAACAGGTCCAGGAGCAGGTCGGGGTAAAGAATCATGCTGTGGACCGGAAGCTGAGAACTGTGCTGAACTAAATCGACTGTGACCGGGAGCAGGTCCAGGAGGTCCAGGAGGTCCAGGATACGAATCACGCATCTGAATTGGGGAGCCGAACACGAAATTACCAGAATCGCGGCGGTATGCCTCGGCCTGTCCTTCGTCTCGGAAGCCACATGGGGTGTTGATTGAGCCTCGCAGAGAGTTATAAGGGCCAAAGAGACGGGGGTCGACAATAGAGCCTCTGTCTTCGAATCGACGATACTCTGAAGATTGGCTGTAACCCGAGTGTCTTCGGGAATCCGCCATGGCGGCAGCGGCGGCGGCACTTCCGGCTGCGGCTGCAACGCCAACGGCGGGCTTGATAGACTCTCCAACGGTCCCGTATGCAAGCTCTGAGTCGCCAGCTGAGGCTGCGTCATCGCTGCTGGACGTGCCTTCGTCGTCAGAGGCATCTTCCCATTCTGATCCGTCATCAGAAGTGTCGACGCGGTGCTTGGATTTACCCTTGCCCTTGGGGCTTTGCTTCTGTTTGCCAAAGCGGGAACCCATGGCAGCGCCAGCTGCACCAGCTGCGAGCCCTAGGGCAGCCGCTTTACCCTTACCTGATCCTCGGCTGGAAATGCGCTGCTCGTCTTCCTTGGACCGCCGGGCTAGGTCAGAGAGCTGCTGGCCAAGAGCCATGATCTCCTCGTCGGCAGTCTTCTTTCGGGGAACCGGTCGCGATGCGCGATCGGAACCACCAGAGCTACGTCGCCGATGTCCATTGCTGGGACCTTGGCCTGAAACAGATCCATGGGTTTGGCCAGAGGCACGGCTTTGACTGCGAGGGCTTAGAGTACGGCTCTTTGGCTGCTTGACATATCCGTAGCCGTAGGCCAAGTCAGAGTTTACGGATGAGGAAGAAGAGTTTCCGAAGTAGAGAACGCGGCGCTTCTTCTGCTTCTTCCTGTGGAGGCGCTGTTTCACACGGTCCGAGGGCGCCTTGAAAAAAGTGCCAAAGACACCACCAAACTGCTTGGTGTCCTTGAATCGCGAAATGTCCAACAAGGATGTTGAGGTGTCGCTTGAAGAAGAGAATACACTTGAGGGCGTCTGCGGTCGTTGCGGGGTTTGTTGCGATTGTCGAGGGTCATTATACGCCGGCATTGACTGAGGTGGCGCGTTGGTGTAGGGATGTGGTCGTTGTTGATGATACTGCTGAGGCGGCGCTGGAAAACGTGGGTATTGCGGCGACTGTTGGTACATTGGAGATTGGTCATAACGTGGGTCATACTGTCGTGGCGGAGGAGTTTGTTGATACATGGGCGAGAATGGCTGTTGCGGGTATTGTTGTGGTGGTGGTGGTTGATGTGGTGGCAGCGCCCGTGGTGTTTGCTGACGCGAGTCTCCCTGATCCCGATCCTGATCTCTTGGGTCGCGATCGCGAGACTCGTACCAGCGGCGGCGAGAGCCCTCGGGGTCCCGAGAGCGATTATCTCGCTGCATTGCGCCGGGTTTTACGGGTCTACCGACGTTGCGATTAATTATTCAGGGCTGGTTTTTGGAAGTATTATTATGTTTTGATGGTGTTTTGTTTTCGGGAGCTCTTGGCCCAGCCTTCATGGGGGGCCCCGTTCGTCGCGGGCCCGCTAAACAGGCGGTGGCTGGGGTCGCACGTCGTTGGTCGAGCTCAGATTTAATAGGTGGGGATCGATCTAACTTGACCTTGGCTTTTTGGGATACGAGAGAGAGAGGTCTGGGCGCTAAAAAGCTTTGTCTGTGTAGGTTAGTACAGTAGGTTAGATGGACATGACGATCCTCAGAGCTTCGTAGGTAAGGTCGTTAGTTGTAAGAGACAAGCTCCAGGTGCGCCAAGAGTGGCCTGACGTTGAGGGCGTCGACTTTAATTAAACTCCTTCAACAGCTTTTGGATGCCTCATTCAGCCCGCCACACATTGGCTAGCGTTGCCCGATATATCCACCCGAAGATCAATTGCCAGCTGGCAAGTTATCTGCAGACTGCAGTCACACGTGCAGCGTCCGATGTTACAGGCCCGCCAGGTCTACCCTGTACAGTAACAAAAATCGATGATACTCTTATCTACAACTATGATCGCACGCAGTATTTAGCTCACTTGAGTAGTGTAAACTCATGTCGGTTCAATGTTGTAAATCACTGATTTAAAACTGTATATTACATTTGTATGCATTTACTCAAAAGGGCGTTTCATTGTTATCCGTCGTCAACTAACACGAGGATTCTTAAGCTAGTATGATGGTCTAAGGTATGAACGCATATCCACCTCCCCAACATCTCGCGAATCTCCCAAACATACAGACAAATCCACATTCTTTCTCCCCGAATGACGCCAACGTAGCATGATCGCCTATGAATAAAACCAGCCAATACCTTGTATTTTACACCCAGTACATAGACCCATAATATATAATAAATCAAACCAAACCCATTCGTTCCTTTGTATCAGTGGCCGCCCACGACCTTCACCTTGACGTGCATCCCCTTAGCGGGCCGGGCCGTTATACTGCCCCGAATTTCCACATTCTTCTCGTCCATCTCCTCCGGGTTCGCCAGCGTGAACTCGAACCGCCCGATCCACGCCGCTAGCAGACATGCGAACTCTGCCTTTGCGAAGCTCGATCCGATGCACGATCGTGGGCCATGCAAGAACGTGAGGAACGCATAGTTGCTGTTCGCTCCCCCACTCGCCGCCTTGCGGTCGGCCGTGCCGCTCTCTCCACCGGAGGGGAGCCACCGCTCTGGGTTGAACTGGCCTGCGTCGGGACCCCAGAGAGTTTCGTCGAAATGAGTGGCCCATGGTACAATGACAATGCGTGTGCCGCGGGGGATTGGCTGGCCGAGAATGGTAGTGTCGTAGGCGGCATCGCGCATGGTCAACGGTACAGGAGCGTAATAACGTAGGACCTCGCTGCACACAGCGTTGAGGTATGGCATGCGGTCTATGTCGAGGCTGGTGATATCGACATCAGAGTCCACGGATGGCAAACGCTCGCGCACCTCTTCTCGAAGTCTGCGTTGCATATCGGGGTAGCGTGAGAGCATGTAGATGGCCCAAGTCATAGCCGACGCCGTCGTCTCGTGTCCAGCAGCGAGAAAGGTCATAAGCTGGTCAACTAGATTCTCATCGGTGAAGCCACCACTCTCAAGAGCCACAGACAGGATGTCGACGTCGGCTTGCTCCTTGTTAGCAATCTTTGCCTTCTTCTCCTGAATAAGGTCATTGCAGACTGCTCGAATTTCGCTGGCTGCCTTGGCAATGTCCTCGTTCCGACGGAAAGGTAGCTTGGTGATGAACTGCATCGGGATAATCATGCCAACAAAAGCCAGGATCTGAGCCTGGCGAGACGGTTTGAAGATCTGCTTGTACGTCTGGGCGAGCTTGTTGTCCGGGTTCTGGACAGCGCCAAAGTCTCGTCCCATACCAGCAAGACCAATGATATCAAGCGTAGCTCGTGATGCCCAACTAGATATCTCTACCTGGGCCTGGTCGTCTTGCCCTAGCTCTGCCATCATTTTCTGTGTCACTTCTCTGGACTTGCGCCAAAAGACTGGATACAGGTTCTTGATGTGACGGAAAGCAAACGCAGGTGTCAAGCTACGACGCTGCATCTTGTGCTCATCGCCTTCAGCAAGCAAAACGCCAACTCCAAGGATGCGACCGATAGACCAGCGAAAGTGGCTTGGCTTTGGGAAAGCGTAACTGTTGGTGACAAGTACTTCGGCTAATGCCTTGGGCGAGCACACCATGACCCTCTCTTGATTAAAGAAACCTCGGTAGCAGAGGAGGCCATCATTAGGAATTTCAGCGGCCCTAGATATGGTTTGTTTGTTAGCAGCTAACCCACTAGGCTGGCGTATAATGTAGAGATATGTTCACATACCATTCTCGCATTGGTACACCTGAAGGCTCGGCCATGATCTTCTTGGACTGTCCCATCAACCAATGATTGTCCGAAGGTCCAGGAAGATGTCGCAGCGGCGACACAAGTAGCGGGTAGATCCATCCTGCCCAAACGCCCCAAATCGAGAGACTCGCGAACCAAAGCAGCGAAAAGTGCCCCAATAGTTGGCCTCTGGACCAACTGTCCTGAGCCCAGGCGATTGACAGAGTACTTATAGCAGCAGTGGCCGTGATGGTTTCCCAGGGCAGGCCCATGATGACCCGACGTAGATAGATGTATGCGCAGGTGAGGGGGGATGAGTTTGTTGGTTGTTGGTTGATTGTTGATGGTTAATGGAAGCTGCGTGTATCACTCAATATTTGAACACGCTATGATAAACCACCTGCGATGAACGTGTGTTGCAAGTCTCAAAGGGGTACGAATACAGCGACAGGGAATGGTCTTATAAGCGATTCGTCTATCTCGAACGCGGTGGGGATGCTCAGATGTCCAGTTTCATCCAAGAACCCAATACTCGAGCCGTCAGAGATATGAATGGTTACCTCGGACTTTGCGTAAACTAAATGGACCGAGTCGGTCACTGATATGCGCCGTTCCAACGGACATCATAGACTAGACACAACTCCAACTCCAACTCCGACCGACCGACTCTTAACTTGATGCGGAGATCGTCGTTTTCACGCTAGTTCTATTCCAGTATTGGTTGCGGATATTGTTTGGCTCAGCGTTTATGGGCTTAGATCTGTGTACATACAATCAACTTCTTTTTGTTCCGTTGTGTCAAGGATAAACCGAAACAGGCTTCGGGGAGTAGGTACTACACATACAGCACAGTTATGCGTTATGCGCGCTGACTGAAATGTGTCTTTCATTCGATATTATCGCTAATTGCGCTACGTTAATAGGTCAAATCGCCCGTCAATGGTTAAAGTGAACCCCAGTCCTGCGCCCCGTAAATACAGTGTCGGTCCCAGCCCAGGCAAAATCAACCAGAAACACCCGTATAAAAAATAAAATAAAAAAACCAGAATAACGACGAAAAATTGATCGGGTGTACTTTCAACCATAGCCTTCCACCAATCTCAATGTCAAACCGTACCAGATGCGGCCTTGGGTGGCCTCATGTGATTGTGCTCCACAAGCTGACCTGCCGCTTCCGCCTTTCTTCTGACAACTGAAGTTATGGCGTCAATCGCCTCTGTACCAACACCTCGTTGATACTGTAACCATGTGCTTGCGCTGTTTACCAACTTGATTGATTGCGTCCTCGAGTATAACGGGTGTTTTGCCCGCCCGGCGGAAAATACTCCTAATGACGATTTTCGCGGTAAGTGAGATCTGGTGAAGTATCGGGACTCCCCATGCTCTCCTCAAAGGGGGCACTAGTCTGTGCTGGCAATGAATTTCGAAGACTTCTAACCCTAGGATGTTGACCTTCAACGGCCTCTACTGGGTATGTAGGCAGCACTGGCGACCTGAGGGCCGCTGCTCCAGGCCGAAATTGCGTTTCCGTGCTGTGGTCTTGTACCATCGTCGATGGCTCGTTAGCAGCCTGGGCATTGTCCCCCATCCACTCTTGAACATGTCTCTCCGTCGATAGTTGTGCGGGTTGCTCTTGCATGGATGGTAGTCCAGAACCAGTGGCGGCAGTCTGTGAGGCCGTTTCGAAAGACACTGATCGATTCCGGGTTTCCGACTGTCTTGCAGCATCCACTGCAGTTATTCTATGTCGCGCTCGGATTCGACGGTGCTGGTGTTCATTTCCTTCTCCTGGCGGTGATCTTCTCCCTGTTGACCCCGAGTGTCGAGTTGGGGAGATATTTTGTCGCTCTGTGGTTCGGTGATTATCGAGGATTGCACGAGCTAGAGCTTCATCTGTTGGAATGGCAGACGACGTGCTGTTGATTATAGCAATCGGTTAATCCAGTACATGAATTACAGCTCGAGTTCTTTACTTACCCAGGCGGAATATGGATGCCTCGCAATCTCATCAAATCCATATATGCTCTAGCAGAGCTACCACTTTGTGTTTTGGGGACCGCGTGGAGCTTGTCCCTGCAATACGGACAGCTATCCGAATCTTCAAACCACTTCTTGATACAATGATCACCGAAAATATGACCGCATTTTGGCAATCGGAGAGGGACCTCCTTGATCCCTTCCGGAGCCTCGATGCCATACTCGTTGTAGCAAATGACACAGCCTGGGAATATTAGCTTCAGTTCTGTCCCGTGGATTAACAAAGTTCTCACATCGGTCTGCATCGGACAATTCTTCCAGTTTGACGATTTGGAGCGACCTGACTGTTAGCTTGGATGCCACCATCTTGGTCGACACAGAGCCTCTGACAAGCTGCATTTGTCGAACGAAAGTATCTTCCATCTCGGGAGGTGATTCGGAGCTGCCTGAGCTATGAAGAGCATGCTCAGAAGAGCCCTGGTAGCCTTCATCATCGTCGTCTTCACGTCCAATTTCTGTTGCCATCATGCGAGATGCCGACCTGCGTTGTCGAGGATAAGATCGACGAAATCCAGATGAAGGAGGGGAAGGTCCTAAGGAGGGGAAGTGTAAGTAATTGGCAAGCCATGCAGTCAACAGCAGTCCACGAGTCAAACAAGGTTTCATAAACCCGCGGCCATGTAGTACAAAAGTAGAGGTCAAACGTGTTAGAAGGGACTTACTGGTTGGTGATGGTATGTTGCCGAAAGGCCTGGGAGTTATAGAGACTGCTGACATATGGCCTCTTCTTGACGATGTTGGGTTATATGGTTGAGGGGGCAGCGGAGCTTGTGCAAAATGTGAAAAATAATTGTTGTTGTTGTTGCTATGGCTCATGCTATTTGCTCCGGAATCATGATGCGCGTATGCAGAACGGTGCAGTGAATTGACTTCCTGGGACGGCCCGAGAGGTGGCATACCAAGATTGAACATAGGCGCCTGAAAATCAGGCCTATTGGCAGGAATCTGATTTGCGAAAGCTGTATCATGGTGGCTGTGATTACCAGTACTAGGTGTTATTGGCGAGGCGGGGACCGGCATACCGGTGCGATACGGTTGATTGCGGCCATTTGGTCGTGGTGGCATCGGGCCAGGCATGCTACCTGAGAAGGCACTCGAAGATGACAGGCCTAACATAGGTGGTAACATAGATGCATGCTGGCTGTACGAATCTGGAATAGAGTTGGCTCCGGGTGGCAGGCCATAATGATGTGAGTAGAGCTGAGGCAGGCTCGGGTTTTGTGTTGGCCATGGGTACGGAGGGTTATTTTGTGACTGAGGGTGAGATGACCAGTGATTCGAGGAAGAATGCACAGGATCGTATTGACCGGAGGGCCTATTGTGGTTGTTTGGTAACATATAATCCATGGGATCCATAATGGGCGAGCCGCTTTGGTGTGATACCGGCCAAACTTGGCTTACTGGGACCACGGAGCTACGCAGAACTCCAGTCCAGCTGCAGCTCAGTGAGTTTCGACAGAGGCGAGCGCAACCGTGACGATCAGGTCTGTGGTTGCGAGGTGTCGAATAGCACGAAGTGAGTGGGTGACAGCGAGACTGGCGAGAGGAAGTTGATTGCACGAGGGCCCAACCAAGTATGAGCTGGGTATGTGTATTCGTATTATAAGAGTGTTGGACTAGGACTATCGGTGGCACGCTGCAGTCACAAAGCGGTGATCGGGGAACGCAGAGAGGTTGTGGTCATGAGGTCAGACTCCCCGGACGCCGAGGCAGATGGAGTTGGAGTTGGAGAGTAGAGGAGAGAAGAGAGGAGCGGGAGCCAGGAGCGAGAAGAAGCACGCAGGCGACCGTGACAGCAAACGTGACTAGAGAGAAGCGGCTAGGAGTGAATCTGAATGAGTACGATGTGAGGGGCACTCGTTCGTTATCAGGTCAGGTATCTGCGACATACGCCGATGACGACGTAGTTTTAACTCTAGCGGCGGCGTACTGCGAGGGCCATGAGGCGGGGTGAGAGCGGGTTGGTTTTGCGTCTTCTAGATGATGGACCGGGAGAAAGAGAGGGAGAAAGAGAGCGGTAGAGAAGAGAGGAAGTGGGAGAAAAGAGGGAGAATAAATGAATAATGTAGAGATGGGTGTGGGGGACAGAGCAAGCGGAGTGAAAGACAAGTGAATGAAAATGCAAGTGAAAATGCAAAGAATAAAACGAATGCCACGTCTTGTACGAATGAGACCAGACAGACAAACTGACTCCCTGCGACTGCGACTGCGACTGCGACTAGGTAGGCGACGAGACGGGTGATGATGCCGTGGGTTGCAGGGACAGGCTGGGAGAGAGATGGAGAGAGAGGCACTGTAGCAACCTGGAATAGAGCTAGGTAAGGGTAAGCTACTACTAAACCAAGGCAATGCAAGGTGAGGTGATGGACGATGAATGATGAGTGATGAAGTGGAAGGTGCAATACGGGTCTTTGTCCACCTCTTGCACTATCAGATGTCTGTCCACGACCAAAGACCGACCGGGTTGGGCTGGGTCCCTGTCTAGGACGGGTACCTCATGTAAGATGTTATAAGTCTTTATGTGTTGGCTTATTCTATTGAAGGGGGGTGTTTTTGATCACACAACATTCATCACAGACGGGGTGGCAGAGCTGCCGTGGACAGTGCCAACGCAGTGTAGGCATGTGTGTAAGATGGATATTGGAGCCGGAGCTGGAGAGCAGACGGATGATGGATGACCAGAGGCTGGGCCAAAGAAAAGGCATCAATGAGAGAGAGTGGCCCTAAAGCGTCGGGGTTGCGAACGTACGAGGCGTTTAGGTAGTGTAGCAGAGGATTGAAATGAATAGGTAGCCAAGGTCAGATTTCACGTTACGGGGGCATGAAACAGAATGGCGGCCAAGGACATTCACGGTGAGGGGGGAGATGGGAAAAAGAGCTTCTTTGTGTTTTACCCCAGGTGTATTCAGTCTACCGAAAAAGCAGCCCGACGATATCAATGCGTGCTGGTCAAACAAACAGGGAAATGGGAAATGGAAAATGGACCGTATGAACGTGCTACGGTTTCTTCCAACTAAATGCAGGGAAAACCCCCCAAAGGAACCCCCCTGGCAGGCGGGCGGGCTGGCGGGCTGGATGGGATGGGATGGTTTACACCAAATGCGACTTTTCGAGTCAGAATCGCTACCGCTGTCGCTGCCGTGGTCGTAATCGCTAAGGTATTCACGGAACGGATGTGATAATCAATTGCCGGCCGTGTTCGGTAACAAGTGGAGAGAGAGCCATCAAAGTAGGTACCTTATCCGTAAGCTTCCAAGTCAATGCGGGCCTGATGGACAAGCTTGAACGGCGGGATTCTTTCCATGGCTATGATAAGCGCAATGGGCGAGAATGGATCACCGAGGCTACATGGACCTCGATAGTGACAGGCTCTTGGCTTGAACAAGCGACGCTTTGCAGCATTGCAGCATCACAAACCGCAAACCGCCCGACCCGACTATTCCGCTATCCTGCTTTCTTATGGATACCTCCACTCCCTATGGCAAAGCAGCGCAGCAAGAACCGAAAAGAGTCATGGCCATGGTCATGCGCAGCGAAAGTCTAGCCCGCCAGCTGCACGCACGCACAGGGTAAAGGAACGAGAGTGTCAAGCCCAGCAAGCCAGCCAGCCAGCCCCAAGCCCAAGCCCAGAGCCGGCTACAACCCCTCTCCATCCATCATCGATTGAGCATTCTTTTTTGACCAGGGAGCACGGGAAACTCCAAGGCCCCCAAAGGAGGGGAGAGGATCGCTGGTTGCCGGAAAACATTTCCTCCACGAGTGCACATGATGTGAGAAGCAGAAGACATGATGGATATTGATGTTAAAAGCCAATTGGGTCGTTGGGGGATTCAGTCCCAGAATGGTGTTAACTTTAGGTACTCCGTACAGTACTACAGTTACTCCACTAGTCAGTGGAGAACTTAGTTGTGGCCTCTAGGCTCTAGGCCTGCAGACAGACATAAAGAATGAAACTCAATCACTTCCCGGGAACTATCATATTCAGCTGATCATGGTTCAGGTATAAATCCAAGGGAGCATCACCTGACTTAGGAATAAAAGAACACAAGAAAGTATCTATGTACCAACAACGCTTCCAACTAAAACAGTACCTTGCCGTTCTACAGGGAACCATACAAGACCTGAGCTCATAACCCCTCCCAAGATGCTTATCAGAAGGACCAAAATACTCAATTCGGGCCCAGTCTATAACTGTACTGCGAACGCGAAGTACCAGTCAATGGCAGAAACTCCCCTCAGACATTCCTCAGGCCCCTCAGCAACAGCAATGCATTCTCATCCACTTCTGGTTGGTGCCATGATTTGCTCAGGCGTAAACATGATCCATCATGTGAGCTTCTCGACTCGTATGTCTTGAGCCACCCATGATTTGCACGCCCAATGCAGGCCCACAAGCACACTGAGACAATAAATAAGTATTCATCATTGATTGAAAGGCACAATTTTTAGATATGAACGCAAAAAAGATACGGTGAAAAAAGCCCAACAAAACCCCATCATGACTGAAGGCCCGAAATAACTTACCCGGCGTCAACCTTGCGTTTATCTGACGTTTACGTTCGGAGCAATTCAAGAAACACTCAAAAAAGCAAAGTCCTACCCGAAACCTGACAAGATAAAAAAAGAGTTCGGACGTGATAATTCGTCACTTGGCTGTAGACGAGAACAAGGAAAGCTGCATTGGTAGTCACGCACAGAGCCACCAGTATTGTCTTTCACGACATGACTTTGCATCGTTGCGCAAGGGAAATGATATTGCCTCCAACTGGTCGCTCTACAAATAGCTTGGTCTAACTAAACCTAACCGCACGTAATCATCTCAAGTCACGATAGCATTGTTTCCTTTTACGAACTCTCCTGCATCAAACCACAAAACAACTTGCCCTTCCGTTCAGCCGTGGCTGCTTTCTCCTCCGTATTGATAAATATGATGGTCTTCCCGACGGCACAGCCGAGCGGATACCCACTGCGAATAGCAAGCAAACATGGAACCATGAGAAGTAGCACCAACTAACGTCGAGGGCCATGTAGTGATTCAGCCTAACAAACCCTCGCGGACGAAGGTACTGTCTCAAATCACTAACGTTAGACTCAGGCAATTAATTAATCCGTAGGAGTATTTCTCTTCCTGGTCACTAGCATGTCTAAGTTAACACGCAGGAGCTCTACCTGTCGCACATTATTTTGAACACCGCATGCTTCACTTGAGTGTGTGATAAGGTGGCGGTCTATATAACAAACATGGGAACTTTATCTACGAACATCAGACAAAACGGAATACGCCGACTTGTGAAGACAAGGTTCATAGCAAACCCCGACAATCCAATCACGTATAATTTCTTTCAGACCGTCATAACCCAAGTCGCACCTCTCACGTCAACACTCACTCATAGCTGTTCATTCATATCGCCAGCAACCACCAACATTGGATGTTCGCATTCCCAACCACCTAGCCGAAAGACTCTCCAAGGCCGCCGCGCCCCAGGTGTCTGTCTACAGATACCTACTCACCCACCTCCGCAGAACCAACAACAAACTGCAACCACTTTAAACACCCCAAGGTAGGGGGGATGAGACGAAACAGAAAATCCTCAGCCGGGTACGGGACCCTCAGCGCGTCTACGATCGCCTAACGGTGTCTGTAGATCCTTGTTAGTCTCCCGGGAGAGAGAAGCGGCAATCTGGGGATCTGCGACAAAGCAAAAAACCCCAGGTAAAAAATCATGAACGAACTACGACATGACACACTCCATGGGCGTACTCAAGAGACTCAACATCTTATTCGCCGTCTCACCTCTTTAAATCCCGGCGGGCGATCATAGACACTCGGAGGATTCGCTTGTTTGGGGGCCGGCATGATTCTTATTTCCTATTTGGGACATTTATACGCTTCGGCTGGAGACAAAGCTTGGGGCAACGCACAGCTGATACATAAATGACCCTCCCTCCCTCCCTCACTCCTTCCCCCCTGGCCACGACATGTCGGAGCGAGGAGTACCGAGTATACATAAGGGCGGCTATTTCTGCGAGTTCCCTGAGTTCCATCTTTCTTCTTGATATATCTCCAAGTGAAAAAAAAGACTATATGTCATAACCCAACAGGAAATACTAGAGACATACATACGAAGTACTCTTCGACACACGATACACGATACAATGTTACCGATTACGATACTTTCACTATGACACCCTCGCCTCGGCTCGACGACACATGCTCTGTTTGGTTACGAATGTTTGTAATGCGCTACAAGCGTATGCTGACGGCCTCCGCCGCCGTCTCGGATTATTGGGAAAGGGTCACACTGCAGCCAGGACTCACTTCGTTCCGACACCACGATACAGACTTTGGTCCTTGAACGAATTCGGCCCTTAAGAGTTTATTTTATTTCTTGGGCAAACGATACTTGCCGCCGGCTAGCTCCAACTTATTCTCCGCCACCTTTTCCGCAAGAAACTCCTGCAGTTCCTCATTAGTCCACGAGCAGCCATCCGGAATCAGCATCTTCATCATCATTAACATCTGCCCGAGGGGCATAGTCGGAGCCGAGTTCGTCAACATGCCAACGATAAACTGCCAGTATACAGTTCGACGCTCTTGCTCTTTAGGATCGATCTTTGGTTTGCGTGGAGAGGGCCGACCACCGTCATCAGGATCCGTATCGTCAGAACCGCCTGCTTCTCCAGCCTCGACCCCCTCGTCTAACCGCTCCACAACCACGTAGGTTTGGTTACCAACGTCACGAATCACCCGCTTGGACACCCAGAATTTCAACGCGAGCTCAAGGAGGTCCTCATCGATCATAAGTTCTTGCCATATTCCGTTGAAAGTTCGCTGGGTAGGACCTGATTGACCTTCATTGTTTTCATCCTGGAACGCGTAGATTACCGCAGCTTCGTATGTCTTGCATTCTAACTCGACTGAGCGGTCATCAAAGTCAAGCTTGACAGTTGCCGAACCAAGTTGATCTAGCCAGGTGAGTTTCCGAGAGGACTTGAGACGTTCGAATCCTTGTTCGTATCTTCCCTGCATCTCTGCAATGGGCGGTGGTACTGTGAATTGGTCTTTTGGCAAACTAGGCCAAAATAGTCGTGAGAGAATCTTAGAGTGATATGCGAGGGCTCCAGAATTGTTTGAAGCTTGCCGGATATTCTTGCCCAGAACTGCATCGACTTTCTTGGAATCTTGAATATCCTTCATCATGACATCGCAATTTTGTAAAGCACTCTCGCCAAAACGCTTCTTGAGAAGGCTCAACACTTTGACCTCCTGCAAAAAGCTTGTTTGATGAGATAGTAGTCGCTCCGAGATGATGAGCTGAAATTCTTTGATAAATATATCTTGAGACCCAAGCGCGTTTATCAGAGTGCCAATAACATCCTCATTTCTGGGTCTCTTGTAGTTGACACCTGCGTCCACGGGATCGGGAACCCATGTCATATCGTCCCAGTCGAGGTCTTCGTCGTCTACCTGGCGCCGCTGTTGTTGTGAAGCCGAGTTAAGCAATACTGCTAGCTCCGCCAGTTTTGCCTTTCCTTCTTCTGTTTCAGCGTCGCTGGGGCTGGATAGCAAGCCGGTAACAACAATTCGGATAGCATCATCTCTTTGGCATAGGTACAACTGTAATGCGTGGACGACCCGATCAAGGAGGACTTTGGAATGATCCAAGGCATGGAATGTCCTGATCATGGAGATATATGTTTGAAGAATGTCAGAGGTGGATCGACCGGGGTGGAGTAGTCGCTTCTGGAGAGCCTTGGAGAACGCATCAGTCAGCTGAAGACGACGTTGTGGTGTTGTGACGGCCAGCCGAAGATCCTCAAGACCGCCTTTACTCTCAGGCCAATTCAATGCAATATCAAACAGCTCCTGTATCCGTAGCGTTGCAAGGCGACCTATGGCAATTTCTTTCCAGCACTCGACGTCGTTCCATGCGATATGTGTCTCAAGGCGGCCAAGGACTTCAACAGCAAGGCGGCCATAACGGTTCTCGACCCAGTCTGAAAGATGACCAAGACATCCAGGCAATGCACTTGAAGATGGCGTTCCTGATGAATCTGGTGCTTTCCAAACTCCCGAATACGATGTCTTGATGAAGTCTTCCATGCTGGCGTCCATGATTTCAGCAAACAGGACTTGGAACTTCTCTCCCACCAAACCGACGGTTTGAAGGGACTCCAACAAGCTCAATAGTTCTTTGCGAGCTACCGAGTCATCGTTACTCTGTGAATCTGACATCGATACAGTGACATCATAACGCTTTCCTATCCCAAGATTGAGACGGATGAGCCTGCGCAGGACGCTGGTGAGGGCATCAGTCAAGCCCTGGTTGAGGGAGTTGCCAATGATGGCGTGTAAGTCTCGACGGAACTTGAAGAAGGCTGCATTTGCAGATGGTTCATCTTCGAAGCCTTGGACGATAAGTGTCAAGCCCCAGAGATACTGTCTATGTGCTGCCTCAAGAGTTGAGATGCTCGAGAGCAACACCTGGGCCTGGTCGCCCTGGCTGGCACACGCAGACAGCAAGGGCATGACATGGTGAATAAAGTGCTGGCGAACTTGATGTGTGTGCCAAAGCAGGATATCCTCTGTGTGACTTGCTTGGGGCAAGGAGCGGCGAGGGTAGAGAAGCAGGGCCAGGGCGTCGCTGACATTGGTGTCGACGTCTTGCGATGCTGGTGGCAATGTACCGAAGGAATCCTCGACGGCAACCGAAGTAGGCAGCTGTATCTTGGAGGTGACAACGTGCCAGGCTCGATCCCACCTCACCTGGTCATTGGCATCATGTAGGTTCTGGTGGAAGAGAGGCGGTGGTGGGGGAGCATGCTGAGATGACGTGGAGGGACCTCCAAAGGCCGCGCCCTGCTCCGTGAAGGCGGCGATGGGAGTCGAGCTAGGCGTAGGTGATGAAACGTCAGTCTGGAAGACGGACCGGAAGACCTTGTGCTTGCGAGCCCTGTATCGCGACGATGTCATGGCCATTGTGGCATAGCTGTCCCAAGGTTATCGCTATCGTATTATTGAGACGGCTTGGATCGGGGGGTGTGAGAATGTCAACAAAGGAAGAGTTTATGGTGGTTGTTGTTGGTACGTGCGGATATAGTAACAGAAAAGTGGGCGTCTCACAGGGTGTTTACTCTGTACGTTTTATGTTCTAGTGGAGTACCTACAGGACGGCCCGCGCTCCTTCAGCGGCAACGTTTGGATGGACTCCACCCGATGAAGATGAGAACTTTGGAAGGGCGGCCGACCCTCGCTCGCGACAGTGAATCCGTAGTTAGGGGTGCTAGGGGGTGTCTAGGGGGTCTAGGGGTGTCTAGCTTGGGTTTATTAGTCTAATCTCTAAGAGGAGCATTATATCGAGTCTAACGTCAAGTGCTAAGGTACGGAGATACACGCTGAGATGAGCCTGATAAAGGTATGAGGTGCTTGCTGTGTTTCGGATAAGGTGTGAGGCTCAGTCGTGAACCTTTCCGAGCCGAGTTTCGCTCAGTTATATCGCTTTGACCATATATAATCTCTGTATAAGTCACAAGCTAAGTGTCTCAAGCCCGCCAGCTAACTTAGCTTACATCTCGTATGGTGAGGCGGACTACACTAGTCTAACGTTAAATATTGGTGTCTGGCCCGTGACGATTCCAGAAGTCTTTGTTTTTATCCTTATTTAAAATTGATGCCTATGCATATGGAGTTGAGTTACGAAGGAGAGGGGTTGGGGGGGATTGGGCAGATTGCACGATCTGTGTTTGGCCTCACTTACGAGTCATGCAGAGGAGGTTGAACAGCCGGCGCAGAGTAATGCAGTGCTCGCTTTGCTGAAAGCAAGGGGGGGGGGGGGGGCACGTTGCGAGCAGCAGCAGCCGTCCTGGAAGATTTCGATAAGATTGAATCGTGGCGATGAAGAAAAAAAGCCTTGAGCTAACGAAAGCCCTCAGGGGCAGATTTCCCACTGCAACGGATATTATCTCCGACTCGGCCGGCATGCTCCACTTTCCCGGCTCCGGGAGTAAAACCTGTGGATATTTGATGAGCAGCTCCAGCCGAGACTGACTGAAAGGGAAAGGGAAAGGGAACATACCTAATTATATCAATTCTGGTACCTGGATAAAACCAAAGTTCTCTGACAGCTCCTTCAGCATAGAAGGAAGCAATGTTCTCTTGCCGTTCTCTGGCTCTGGTTTTCCTTGTTGACTTGGCAACAATGCTTGCCCTTTGTCCGGATGTAGAATCTCGCCAAGCGCGGTTCAAATATTCCGGACCAACTAAGGTGATCGGCTACTGCTAGGCGGACGGATAAGCAGCCCTGGCCTGGTGACACAAGGACACAGGACACAGGACACAGGACACAAAGAATGGACGTTCAGGCTTTTGAACCGGTCCAGGGGCCAGGGAAGCGGAAGGGGTAACAAAAAAAAAAAAAAAGAGACTGGTCTGTTCGCTTTCGCTTCGGACTTTCTTCACGCTTGGGGGTCGCTTTAGGTTGTACACATCATACAAGCGTTTACTGGTAGATCCACTGAAGTTCGCCGAATCACCCTCGAAGCGCGGATAGGCAGGCAAATGGGACAGGTTGTTGGTTTGGGCAAAACGTCCCGATTAAGCAGGCAACGGGGGTAAGAAGGGTCTCACCGTCCAGTCTGTCGGATTGCAAATTCCAAATACTCGGGTAGCCCTTATGCTGGTAGGGAACAGCAGTCCTTGGACCCAAGTCCCATGTGCGAGCTGCGTTAGCAGGTAATGTAATGTAATGTAATGTAATGTAATGTAATGTACGGATGCTGTACCTGCGTTCGGGTCCTTTCCTTCTTCCTTTGCAGCTCCATGACAAATACTATCTGGCTATCGCTAGTTGCTCCGTAGATCAATCTCAATGGATAGGTGACCGCCTCCACGTTTAAGGAATATCGTGTGTTGGATTGGATATATCCGTACCATCCCGCTTTTTCCCAGCCCTACCTACACCATAGTGGGAGTGGTTCGTTTGGGTTCTGCCTTGCCATCGCATCCTGCAACGGTTACTGTCTGGCCTCAGGATCCTTCGTGGGCCAAAGATCTCCCAGCTCCCAGCTGTTCTGCTAATTAATCAAATCAGTGAGATTCAGCCTAGGAAAACTGGGTTCTTTTCTCAGTGACAGCGCCTCCCGCTCGTCAGGGATCTTGTCAAGTAACTGGGTGTATCCGTACAGATACTGCACGTACTGCACGTACTGCACGTCCAACCCTCTAGCAAAGCTGAGCTATCCGAATGAGGAAGGAAATACGACAGGAGAGTCTTTTCCTTTGCTTCGCTTTGCTTTATTTTGCTAATTGCCTTGCAAGGTGACGATCCGATCCCCTCTTAACACATGACAGCAGTCAAGCCCATCGGCTCTCTACCTACTCTCCATCTAACCAGACTACTAAATTAACCCAGCGACACGGTCCGGTTACCGCAAAGGTACCAAGGTAACGAATGATCACACTCTCTATGTTGTAGCTGCACTGGAGAAAGGTCCCGCTGCTGGGGTCCATGGCGTCATGAACTCGGACCAAGAGATTAAGATTTCCTCCCGGCCTGCCCTTCAATTCAGAGCGCTACGGCCGTGCCGCAGCTTCGCATTACTACCTCATCCAGGGCTCCTGGCAATTGTCGATGTAATCTGATTCGTCAAGCTGGGCCAGTACGGTCACAGTAATTAGCTGCGTTGCATAGCGGACAAAGGACAAGAACAACGTTAATACATAAACAAAAGACTGATCCGATGGGCAGGGACAGGATGAGTACGTAACCCTTACGCCTGTTCTGTGGTCTCGCAACTCGCACTCGAACAAATGCTGGGCTCACATGTGGTATTCTCCACTGGCCTGAAGAAATCTCCGGAGACATAATAAGCGAGGAGCAAGCAAATACGGAGTAAATGTCGCCGACTGGTCGCTACAACGTTGTATTTAGCCCCCATTGTCTCTTTTTCAATGTTGATGTTATTATCACGGTGTTGCAGACCTCAGCTTCTGCCACAAAAAAAAACCAAGAACCCAGAACCCAGACGTGATTGTTCCAGAAACATGTGGCCGCGCCCCCGTTTCATCAGAACAAGATCCATGGTCCCCAATGCAATGCACGTGTGCCAGCTGGTGACAGACAGACAAACAGACAGGCAGGCAGGCAGGCATGCCTGAGGTGTGTCTGCATCCCAGGCCTGTCTCCAATCCCACAGAAAAGGGAAAAGAATCTCTCTCGCTCTCTCTCAGGGGGTGAATGCAAGGCCCGCCCGCTTCTTGGCCTTGGGTGGTGCGCCGCCTTACTGGGCGGACTGGAACCCCGGTGGGACATGCGGACTGCTGGCTTTGCGCCGGCCAGCCGTTGGAACTTGGGACCGACACGATCCGACTCCTACGGGACTGGACTGCGTAATCCATTCGCCAACGCCCCGGGGCGCCATCAGCCGAACTGAAATGAATTGAACTGAACTCAACTGTCAATCCGGATAACCTTGTTTTCGGGGCCGAAGACGGCTTCGGATGCGAAACACGCTTTTTAACAGTATTGCCCATCTTCAATTTTGGGAAAGCGAGTAAACGTTCCAATCTTTGTTTTTGACATGTTTCATTTCTTGCACTGCAGAAATGCATCAATCCATCCATCCATCCATCCATCCATCCATCGCTTAAATTTCGGTGTCACTGTTTTTTCTTTTTTCTTTTTTCTTGACAGCATCGTGAACTCCTCCACTCCCCTTACTAGTCAACATTTGGTGACAAGACACTATATCTTATCGCAAGTTACTTCATGATCCCACTGATATCCGTCACGGGCCCAGGTACTCCTGTTAGCGGTTCTCGTCCATCCTCCATGCCTATTTGCGGCGCGGCTGTGTGCTGCAAACCTGGCCACTCACCCAAGCTACCAAGCCAGGGCCCAAGGGTGGCCCCTTGAGTGCCGCGACGATCATTTGCTTCCCAGTTCCCACTCGCATATCCTTCCCAGTAGTCTGGGGCATCCCGTCCTTCCTGTGCTGTTGGCTCGTTTCAAGTCCGGCGCCTCGTTCGATTCTTGCATATCTGTTACCCTCAATTTGCTCACTTCCTACTGCTAAGCCTCCATACTGCCAAGCACATGCTTACCTATCAAGCTAGATGCTTTTTGGCAGCTGGCTCTGATTTCGTCTCTTCCTACCAGCCAAGTGCCTCAAGCACACTGGTGACAATCGGCGGGTCTAGGCTCCAACGTTAGCAAACATTTTGCCATCTTCACAGGTTCAAGACTCGTTGCATCTATATCTATCCATATTCGTATTCGACAATGGATCGGTGCTCTAGGCTCCTCCAGTGCTTCTAGTCCAAAGAAAAAAAAGTATGTACGGTATGTAAGAAGAAATAATAATAATAATAACAAAACGCCATACCAACCAGCATCGTGGATGGGGGTATTGGTGAAACGAAGAAGCACCAAGATTTGCTCAAAATATACTCCACAACCAATATGCTCCGGAGGCAATCCAATACCTGTATGTGTCCTTGCCTTTGTAGACATCCCAAGATGCTTCATGATGCGTACCCTTCCTGGTCGCATAGCACCTGTAAACGACGCCAGCCATCCCATCTAGATTTGTTGTCAAATCCAATCGCAAGGCCCGAATCTTTTGTCTGCCTTTGCAACAGTCCTATAATAGCCCCCAAAAGTGACGCCGTCCTAGAAAAAAAGCCTTGCACCAACGACTGCATTGTCGTCGGTACATATTTCGCACCCAACGCCAAATCCGGCCCAGTTTGAGGCTGAGCTCCCAAGTAGTAGAGTAATAATAGCATCAGGCATGCATAACCTCGTTGCTGTTTTTGGACCATCTCATTCGTTTGGGACCCTTTGTCTCACGAGTTTCGTCGACCTTTACACTTGTCGTGAAGTAAGTGTCCATTGCGTGCTGTAGTTCTTGTGAACTCCGCACCGCAGTTGGGACATGACGCCTTGGCTGCTTGGCCTGATTTTTCGCGTTGGTGTCGCAGCAAGTTGCTGAAAGTTGAGAACTGTCGTCCATTGCATCCGTGTTCCCAACATCGTGGTTTTGGTCGACTTTGCACAACACGGACGTGTCCAGCTTCTTGTGCGCTTCCAGGGCCCATGACGTTTGGGACCTGGTACATGAAACCTACATCCTGACCAACAGGTAAAGGTGGTGATCGGGCACTGCAAACCGACAGTTAGTTTTGCTGATGACAATTATGCAGACCGGCAACATACCTATACTGGTTGGATCCTGCATAAACTGCTGCATAGTTCGCAGGCATATTATAGTTGGCTTGTCTAATGATCGCAGATTAGCATGGTCCGGGCGTCGCCCTATCTATGCAGGGGTCTTACAAGCTTTGTGGGTATGTCGGGTAAACAGATGCTGAATGCGGTTGCTGATCCTCGAGGGACGCTGGGCTGTAAGACTGCAGGTATGTTGAACTGCTCATCGTCGTCGGGGTGTCACTCATAAGAGTTACGGGTGCGGGAGCAGTGCTATAAGCCGAAATATTCATGGCATCCGTCACACTGGGGAGTCCCATCGACGACTGGGATTCGGCGTAAGAGTTGCTGTTGGCGCGACGCATTCTGTTCACCAGCCTTGAGTCTCGACGAACCCTGTCTGATTGTCGCTTCACTTCTCGCTGGTCTGCCGAAAGAGACAATCTTGGGGGACTCGATGTCACGGATCGTGATTGTGGTGGGGGTGTAAGGCTGTTTCCAGAGACATGACCCATTGAAGAAAGTCCGGGACTGAGCAAGCTACTACTGGAGGCACTTGTCTCGAGGGGACCTATATAGAAAAAAAGTCAGTTGGTTGTGCCGATGGAGAAAGGTGAGTGCTGCGTACCAGGCCATGTGAAAGCTGATCTAGGGCCCATGGAAAAGACTGGATCAAACTGAATAGCGACAGTGCTAAAGAACAGTATTAGTATTTGTACAAAAGTAAAAATGGAAGAGAAGTAATACCTCATACTGCCTGATCTTCCAGTTTGACGGGAAGTTGAGGTCAATTGATGGTGGTCTTGCTGTGAATGGAGAGATAATCTAGACCCCTCCTGCACTTGATCTGGTTGATCCCAAAGTGAGTTGAGGCTTGGGGAAGATAAGCTTGCAAAGCGAGGATAGGACTGAGAAGTAGATGTGGGGAGATAGCAAGAGTCGTTGGTCGGGGTATTCAAGTAGGATGTGGATGAGTAATGATCTGGCGAAGATACTGGGGGCTG
The DNA here is from genome assembly GCA_020744515.1 of Fusarium tricinctum. Lineage (NCBI taxonomy): Eukaryota > Fungi > Ascomycota > Sordariomycetes > Hypocreales > Nectriaceae > Fusarium > Fusarium tricinctum. The sequence continues at coordinate 3,693,020 of JAGPXF010000002.1, read as the reverse complement.
ATGAGACAACTCAAGCGTATGAGCATGTGGCGAGGCAGTTATGTTCGAACCAAGTACAAACTCTCCGCTAACAGAGACTTGACTACCAACAGTTGATCTGGTGGGTGGTGAGCTCGGGTTGTTACAGCTTCCATCTGTTGTGGCCGAGTCCATCTTGACTGAGGATGGAGGGGACGGGGGAAAGTATAGAAACTCGGATTGAGACATACGGAAAGATGAGGAGATATGAAGTTGATGATAAAGAGGAGGGGTGTTATTGAAGCGAGGTGCCGATGCGATTAATAAGTGATGAGCCGGACGAGGGATCGAGGCTTATAATAATAATAATGCCTTGTGAAGTCGATTTGAGATGAAAAGGATTTCGAAGCTTGATTTAGAGCAGTGATCTATCTATGGGACCATCTGAGCCCCAAACATGGCCAGGGACAGGATGCCGACTTATATGAAGAGGGCAGTACACTAACTATCCCGTTGAACGTGCATGACGAAGTAAAGGAACATTGACAAGAAACCTTCCTCGAAGAAGGCTTGAGTGACATGGAACCATGGGTGCAGGGCAGTACATGACAAGGGTCCTCTGAATTGCAGTGCTATAGAGTGTCCAGTGGAGCGTATGCTGAGCAATGAGATAACCTGCCGGTAGCAGGAGTGGCACCATAAGGATGGGAGACGGGGAAAAGAGCTTGGAGTATGAAAGGACTAGGGGGGTGTGTGTTGCATGGTGTATGGTGTACGTTCCAAATGAGATCCGGTAGCTATGGTCCAAGGGACCTGTGGTCACGGCGTTGGTATGTGGCGTAGCGGGGAAAATTGACCAGCACCCCATCGATTTGGAGTTAACCAGCAGTGTGTTTAGGACCCATGCTGATTGCTGATTGCCCTACCAGGCCATCGAGGTACCCATGCGACGGCTAGCTGACATGGGGGCGCGAGTGGGAGAGAGTTGCGCGCGCACCCACCCCAGAGGCTCCATTCAACATGTGGTCTTTTTCCCACCTCCAAGTCAAGCGGGCTGGGCGGGTCCTGGCAGGGCAGGCTCCGTTGCTCTTCTGCCCAAGAGAAGGGACCGGCATCATGAGACGACAGCCGACACGTTCTGAGATTGGGCTGGATAAGGAGCCGCAGCTGGCGGGTATTTCGAAATCCTAGACTACTTCTGTCAAGCGATGAAAAGGGCAGAAGAGAGGCAGGTAGGTGCAACGTGATCCCCACGTCATGACTTGATATGCTTCAGGCCGAGATTCAAGGTGGTGGCTAATGATCGCCTGTACTGCGTATGCGTCTCGTGTTTAAAACACCGAGGCTCTCCTGGAATCAAAATCAACAGTCCGTCTGGCGCAACAGCGTGAAAATCAGTTCCCGCGTGTAGTCTTGATTCGGGTCTTAGATTTGGCACGCGATGAGAATACACGCAAACTAACGCTCGGCGTTAGACTATGCTTTGCAGGCGGCAGTTGACAGTTGGCTGACGCCTACGATTCGACCCCTATCGGACGTGTCCTTGGAAGCAAAGCTCAGAGCTGCACGCTGAGAGGCGAAAGAGGCGGGAAGAGTCTAGAGAAAGCCGTGGGATCCGGATCCTTGCGCGCTCGCTTCTCTCACTTTCCAGGCTCAACAAGTGAGCGGTCGATGTAGACGAGAAGGAGCCGTCTCCTGGCTGTACGGAAACCAGAACTCTACATCCGGACCCTTCTAAGGTCTAACCCAATGGCATATCTTCCAGGTGCATCGATCCAATAGGATGGATGATAGATGAGCGTGAGTTGTACGATGTGGCTACGGCATTGCCAAGAAGTTGAGCAGATAGGTCTAGACAAGCTCTTTGTGCTGCAGAAAGGCTAGCACTCTGTAGGCCACGCAGTCGGTCAAATCTCAGATCGAACAGATCCACCATTCGAAATAATTATGTGCGTCACGTTTGTTGGAGCTATGGAAATAGGACGGCCATGGCACGACGCGACAAAGCTTGAAGTTGGTTGTTACCCAGAAAGGCTCGTCGTGTAAATTCAAGTCTCGGTAAAGCACGCTAGAGCGAGAGTAGGATATGATAGGCGTAGCAGTAATAAACGGCGGGTCGGTAGCAATCGAATCCAGGGCCAAGGTAGCGGGCTCAGTTCGAAAGGGCGGTCCACTGGCGATCCATGGAGTGGGAAATACAAGACGCTGGGGAGATATGGATAGGGATAAAGGGCAGAGGAGGGGAAGAGATAGAGGGTGTTTGGAGGACGCCTCCCCGTTCAATGTTACTGTGCTGCAGAGTACTCCATACTCCATACTGCGTGCTCCATAGTCGTTGTCATGGTCATGGTCGTGGTTGTGGTCTGTATCCATCAGCGCAGGGTTTGAATGCTTCGCGGCGCCCGCTTGAGATGCCGCTGTACACTCAGTGCCGTGCCGTAGGACAGGTCGGGATAAGTCGAGGAGTGCCGTGAACATGTTGGTTGCATAAGCACAAGCACAAGCATGAGCATCTTCAAGTTTGTCGAGTCAAGTCGAGTCTCTCTCTCTCTCTGCTTTGACCTAAAAGGTAAGAAGCGGGTTGGGTTGCGTGGGAATGGTAGACGCCTTCCGCTTTTGGCGCCTGGGTTGGGTTGGTTTGGAGACAAGCGAAGCGGGAGGAGTTGGGTGTAGGGGTAGACGCCATTGACAGACGCTCCTGGCTGCGCTAGAAGGATGAATAATGCTTGCAGCCCTCCACTCCATTCTATTCCCCGCTGCCGCGCAACTTCACTCCCTGACTGGGGCCCTACGGTCCCTAGACTCCCTAGACTCCCTACCAACCACAGAACCCGTCTCCTGTATTCCCTGTCAATTTTGCTCGACGGGCGGCCGACTCATCTTGGCCCTTTACTCTGTAGAATTTCAACGTCAACTTAGAATGTATCCGTAAGGATAATTAATGAATCAACAAAACAAGGGGCCAGCTTCAAGCCCGGCACTTTTCGCACTTTACCGGATTTTATTCTATGACCGTTAAGCCCCCTTTCATACCGTCTTTATCGTGATGGGAATTTGGCGTCTTACCCGCTCCTATAGACAAGGTACTGTCTATCACTGGGGGAGATGCAACACAACACAGCACAGCACAGCATCCTGGATCGTCAACGTGGATGAAGGACTGTTGCTGTCATGCACCGCACAGCCCCATGATCGCTTTCCTATTCTTGCTCATGTTCATGTCTGTTTATACTCATGCTCATGTTCATGCTTGTGCTTGTGCCTGTGCTTGCGCTCATCCTCAAGGCCCCCAGTTCCTTTCCCTTTCTTCTCATTGCTCACTCATCCGCCCCCATTGGCACCTTACCATTCCAGACAGGCAAACAAGTCATCAACATGCACGACAACCACCACCAAACTTCTCATAGGTCGTTAAGCGCGAAATCTGTTGAATCGATTTCCCTTTTAGGTAATCACCGGTATCCCGTATACCCCCCCACCTATCATGAACGCTGCGGTAAGAATAATCGCGCGTCATGATTATTGTGGTCGACAGTCAACCCGCGGTCAATGTCCGAATTGAATTATTAACACGCTTTATTAGCCGTCTCAGCCGATATAGATTGATTCTTTGGTGACCTGGTGTTGCAAACCGCCGCAAAAATGCATTGAACTTGGAGGTGTTTGACGGGACAGACAGATCCGAAAAGTCGGACTTTGACCTGCATCGGACCGATGCATCATGACAGCAGACGGCCCTGACTGATTGACTTTAGCCTGCCCGCCTACCTACCTTACCAGGCTTGCCTTGCCTTGCCTTACCTTACCGTGGGACGTGGGACGTGGGAAGTGGCTTGGCCAGCTTGGTCAGGCTTGGCCTGCACCAGCTCGTAACTAGCGAACTAGGTGCTCCAGAACGAAACGGTTGCAGCGCTGACGGCGTTTAATCGAACCAATCGTCACGGCTATGTTATTCCACAGGCGCGCACCCAGCCAATACCGAACGAGGCGGGGATCGTCCAGGCCAAAAAGGCGCAGTGCAACAAAAGGACATTGACGTGGATCAACAGCCTTAGCGTTTGGCCCCCGACTGTGTGGTGAGCCAATCGGAAGAATGGCATCATTCACAGCTTAAACCAAAAGGGACAGACATCACACTGTTCCCAAACTTCAAGGCCCATGCTGGCAAAAGCGTGGCATGCAGACCAGACTTTTGATCAACCATCGAACTTGATCCTCCAATGAGAGCATCAATACAGTCAGTCCAGGACAAATATTTAGTGACTCTAGCCACAAGGCAAGCCTCCTTACAGGTGGTTCTGCTGTAAGGCGTAAGCTGTGATTAGTGAGTGGTAGCACTTGCAAACAGCCCACCGGCTTATGATGTTCTTCATGTTATCATCATTTGAAACATAACACAGCCTCTTGCTACCACACCAAGTATAAGACGGCTGGAGCAAAAAATAGATATACACAGCTCGATCCTTGAACGGCAACTTCCATATCTATCAGCGAGTAAGTCTTAGCTACGCACGTTCTTACTCATTGTCGCTAGCTGCTATTTGACACGGCACGCTCGCGAGACTCAGACGGGCGGACCTCTCTGCCAAGAGGATAGAAGATTAGTCGGTGACCGGTCCCGAGTTACGGATACACCGGCACTATGATTTACTTCTCTTGACCGTGGATAACTAGCAGGAGCATTGTCCACCTTTGAGTTGGCCGACTTTTTGGGGTTCCAGGGTCATGTCGATCTGTTAGTTTAATCGGACTAATTATCTTCGATCTAACAGCTTGCCGTGGTTAGTATCAGATTTATGCCGCTTTGATTGACAGCTGGAATGGCATCGTGGTCTGTTCAAGGGAACCTGTGGCCAGTATCACAATGGATGTTGTTGACCAAAAGAGTCGTAGCCCCAAGTCGCTATCAATATTCATTGCGAGCGATGCATGCTCACACAGTCTAGGCGATATATCCAAATTGCTGATTCATGTCAAGACTCTATATCCGTTTAGAGACAACACTAGCCAATTCAAGACAGCTCAGCCAGTTCTACATGCAGGCGTGAGGCGTCAATTCGAACTCTGCAGTATCCGTATCATAGGATGGACAAGCATACCACGGGCCCATGATGATCCTGATCAAAGATGATTCAGGTCCCATAGCTTCAAGCAACGACATGATATTCGAATCAAAAGTATTTGGAATTTGGGTTTTGCGTCGAAGCTATCTGGAAGAGTGCATTGACTAAGTTACGCGCGCGGCATCCCCACCCGTCAATTCTCTTTTGGAGTCAAAGCTGAACCAGCCAGCCCAAGGCCAAGGGAAAAGAACACCCGTCCAGGCCGTCCTGGAGGGCTAGAGCCAACACGTTACACTACCAGACAGCTAACCCAACTTAATCTAACCCTACACGCCTCGATTCCAAGGGCGCGCACCACCCATGTTTCAGTTCATGCCACGGTTCCCGTGTTTTTAAAACAACAAAATATTCCCGGGAAACGGCCCTAGGGGGAGATCAACGAAACGACTACGATCCTTAGTGAAGTGATGCCGTTGAAATGCTCCGGTCGAAACAGGTGAGAGTGGCTCAGCCAGCTGTGGTCAGGTAGCGGTAGCTAGCTACCTGGTCTGTTGCTGTTCTATTTTCTTGGTTTGTTTTCAATCGGTCTGAACTACTGCAATCCTGTAGATTGATTTATGTCGCTGCCTAGAAAAGACGATCGATGCCATTTCGGTGTTAAGAAGGGCCTGTGCATGTATGAAAGGGGAGGGGGGGTGTGTGTGACATCCCGCCAAACTACCAACACCGGTATCACGGGGCGAGGCAGACTGCAGACTGATCAATCGACCATGCTGCAACGTGAGGAAAAAAAGGCGTGGGGTTAAATGGTATAGCCTCAATGATCTTCACCCTTTCCCTTTTCCCCTGGTCGAGATTTCAATTGGCCAATCCTTCAATACCAGAACGACCACAGAAACTACACATACAATCGAAAAGCAGTGAACAACAGATCACCATCATCTGTACCTGGCTCGACTCGGTGATGACCGTACATTAAGCTTTGGCGGACTCGGTAATAGTCAAGGGCCTTAGGACATACATATCTCCTAGCTGCGTGTTGTTGAACGTTTGCTTTGAGTTGATGTGACGTCTAGACTAGAACGACCTTGGCTTGTCTTCACTCGCAAAGGACAAGGGGGTACCCCAGCCTTGTTCCATGCCGCGACATTGCTGTCAATCCTCTCATCCCCCCCTCAATCGTATGTCGTGTCGGTACATAGACAGGTAAGCAGAGCACGCGCAAGCTTCAGCGGTAATTGACTACCGGTAGTTGGTCTCGAGTGCCGTAGGAAGCTCAGCACTAAAGCGTAAGCTCAATTTGGGGGTGTGCCTCGTCTGCTGGCTAGATTAGTTAAAGACTGGGAAGAAAATGTTAATAAATTCGAAACTATCGCCAGATGTTCTTCGACGGGCAGGGATGATCATCCTGATTTTGAGTTTTTGTATATGTACGGAGTACGGAGTACGGATAACCTAAGACGTATTCATCTTAAACAAAAAAGGGTAGATCATTTGTGGTCTGTGCCCAATGAAACCTACTCGGGACCGAGCGGGGAGCAGATTATCGGGAATTAGGATACAGTTGATAGAAACACTCGGACAGTCACGTCGACCTTCAGGATGAGTAACTGACCAAGTTTCTATGTCCCCCTTCGTAACGAGAGCTTGGACTCCCTATTTTTGCGGGCCGGTTGCTTAGATCCCTGAACGTTGCGTTGCAGAACCAGCCATTACGACATAATACTCCATCCTTGAAGCTGTAATGCAAAGAAAGTTGTTTTCATGATCTGAGACATGAGGCTGTGTTTTTCTAGTGAAACACTTGACGTATGGTTTTGCTTGTTTTTTTTTTCTCTATCACTTTCTTGAGGCACATCTGATATCATTGACATCAAATACAACCCAAGTGTTCATGCAAGCGTGTGCATGGCATAGCATGGCATGGCATGGCGGAACGATTCTCGGCATGATCTTGTGGTCGTGCATACAAGCCAATGGTTCTCTATACTCCAGGCTCATTTCTCTGCTCGCCCTGGCCGATATTCCAGCTGTAGCCTACAGCCTACGCAAGTGACGGTCAAGTTTTACCAGGCTGTACCCTATTAGGCAGGTAGGTCATGTAGCATATTCCTATTTAGACGCGTGGTAATACTAGGATCGCACATGGTTTTCTGCGATGCCTCTTTAACTCGAACAAGCTTTTGCTAGTAGCCCTTGTAAACTACCGATTTACCACTTGGGTATAAACTGGGATGACTAGGTACTTACGTTAGCTAAAGGACCTGCGTTTCTAGTTCGTTACGCCTCCGATCTGGCAGTTGCAACTATTGGGAATGAACGGTGAATGGTGAATAACAAAGGAATCAACTCGGCGGTATTCCATCTAGCGGCTACCACGTGATGGTCTGCAACCATGTTGAATCCATCGTCTATTATGTTAGTAGGTTATGTGTGTTTATCAAACAATCTTTGATCAGGATAGACCTGGCTTCGAACTAATTGTCCGTATACATCATCCGTCTAGCCATGGCTTATTGATAATTTTGCTAGAGAAATGAAGCTAAAGAGACGAATAAGACGAATGTACGCCATCAAACACTAGCTCTAGATATTGACGGATCCTACGTTGAAGTAGAAGCTATCGAGGCAAACAAACCAACTCAGGGTCCTGGTTCCGAGTTCCGAAGAAGAAGAAGAAGAAGAAGTATCCGGTCATCAGCACCTGTATACTTCGATAATCTCGGCCAACTGCTTTTTGAGCCGTTTCTAATCAAAAGATGTTTATCGTGAATCTACAAAAGATCGAAGCTAGGCTAAAGGATCGTATACTCTGCCTGGCACTAGATCCTTTACCCGTATAGTATATAGAACCTGTCAAGCTGCCACAATCTAGCTCAAGGCCAGCGTTTCAAGTAGCGAGAAAGCATCCGAATGCCGAGAATGAATACGTTGTCTTCTAGGCATCTATGTTTCCTTCCTATGTTCCCCGCAAAGGATTATCAGAGTTTACTTAACTCCGTGTTCTCTTCTGCTCACTCCGATATCCGTGTTTGCTTCGGAGATGGCGCAATGATCCGCATATGCAACGCCGCTGAAGAGCCGTAGTCTGGTTCGATTGTGGCAATAGCTTCAGGGTATGACGCTAGACATGTTGTTCATCTTGTTCTCTCTGTTTGTTGCAGATTCCTCTTCTGGCGTGGTACATTGGCAGCCTATCTCAGCGGTACAATTCAACAGGTGGATCGATATCCCGATTCCCTCAGGTTTTTTTAGGGAATCTTCTTCTTTAGCGGTCTGCAGCCGTTGTTCATAACTACAGGGTCTCGATTCCCAGCTGTCAAAATAGGGCGACCTACATGAACTGCCAGACGCTCGAGGAGTTGAAGATGACGGGAGACGCCCGTGCAGGCCCTGAGGGGGTAGTGTCCTCGTTCGATTGAACTACCTAGGGAACAACTGTAAACATGTGAAGTTCTGATATAATTCTCAATATTGCATATTCTCATGCTATGGGACTCGGTGACTGGGGTCATCTTTTGATTCACGGGGGTGGCTGTGGAAATCGTCGTGAGTTCCCCCTGCTCTCATGGTGGCCCATGCCTTCTAAGTGGCTGTGTATTGTGTGCAGGATCATGGTTTAATGAGAGATAGGATGGAGAATGCCCGTCCATGCGCACGTTGGTTGAAAGTGGGGGGGTTTGGTTTTGCAGATTGACTTTTGTTTCTGTTTGAATGATCCTCTTGCCCCTGTTTGAGGATCGGTAATATGCGCGTGTGGGTGTGAGCTTTGTAGCCATCCCCATCATGCTTCAGACTTCACATTGAAGGAAGCCAACTTCCTGGTCCTGTCACACGAACGGCGCATTGTAGGAGCTTGGGATTAGACTGGAAGGATGCAATCATGCAAGGCAGATTTTCCGTCTTGTCTTTCAGCCTTGTTGAAGCTGGGCATTTCTGCTCGGATTGTTGACGTCGAGTCGTGTAAGTCACACAGGAACAGGTTTGTTGCAGGTTCCTGACTCTGCACGCATCTGGTTTCACACATATGCACAATAACATCATTGCCTCTAATTTAATAGATTTATGTAAGGCTATGCATTTATGATCCTAAAACAAGTTTCGATAATCTCAAGCTGTGGTCATGATATTACGATGTATTATTGATGTTCAGAAAGTTTAGGGTAGGCATGTTGACTTTGGACATACAATTGTGACCTTGAACTAACAACATGCCTATTTAACATGGCTGAGTAAATATTGGAGCATATGAGGCATGTTATATAATCGCCAAAATATCATCTTACTCCTTATTCTGTCATGTAATTAGGTTTTGTGATTGTGAGTTAAGGTCTTGTTAAAAAATTCCTTGTAAGTTTGATGATCAACTATGTCTTATGTCTCAACCACCAACACTTCCACCACACAAAGAAAACAACTTCAAACAACAAACCTAAACCAACAATCCCAACATGTCAATAAAAAATAATCTCTTGTGATACAAACCCCATCAGCATCGTCATTCCAGTCACGAGGTCGTCATGTTGAATACCAGTCGCACCTGTCCATGACCTTATGTAATCCAATAGCAGCCCGGCACGCGATCTGGGTCATTCACGGCCTAACAACCAACCACCTGTCGTCATTCGCACTGCTGCTCCCTGATACCAAACATAAGCCCAATTACGTCCGACAACGAAACTTCACCAAAAAAGAAGGTCGAAATAAAGAAGACAGCTCTCGCCTTTCTCGCCCACGGACACGGTTGCTTCAAAAGTCGAGAATATTCGGACACATCTGGTTGGTCCTCAGCTGCGTTATTTGCGACGAACGAGTTGGTCGCCAGGCAGCGACCGCCTCTGTCCCTTTGAGAATACATACACCGACTACAAAGCTGAGAGAAACATCACGAGAAAGTGCTTTGTCTTATATCACTACATACCAGACAGAGTTGCAACATCACCGCGATCAAGTCCTATCGATATACCCCTTCTCCTTGTCCAATACCTTTCCCGCAGAACAAACAAAACGCCTACCCACCCCTGCCGCATAACGACCCCGCGATAGAAACCGCCGCCGCCAACCATGTCATCCTTCGTCGTCAAGCTGTGGGAGGACATCTTCACCCCGGGCCCGACGCCCACCATCCTCAAGGCCGCCAACGGCTCCTTCGCCGCCCTCCAGCTCGTCCTCTTTTCCCTCCTCCTCGCCACATATAATATCCACTGCCTCATCCTGTCTGTCCTGTGCGCCGGCCTGTGGTGGAGCGTCAACTGGTTCGCCGCCGAGCTCGCCATCGCCCAGCGCGAGGAGCGCGAGAAGGAAAAGAGGGAGAAGCAGCTGCAGAGGGAGGCTTCGGGCAACGACGACGACAGCGAGACGGAGGTTGACACGCCGGCTCCGAATAAGGCGCCCCCCGTCGTGTCCACGGACGCTACAACTTCCGACGTCGCCGCTGCCGCTGGGCTTGAGCCCCTTGAGGCAAAGGGCGAGGTGAAGCAGCGTGCCGGTGCGACGGGGACGCAGTCAAGTGTGAGCACCGAGGATGAGTGGGAGAAGGTATCCGAGGCTGAGAACGAGAAGGACAAATAGAGCACTGCATACACTGGCTGGTGTGCACTGTATACTATAAAGTATTTGATTGAAGAGGCAGCACCGAGGTGTTGAAGGCAATGGAGTTGCTGAGAATACCCCTTGCGATATCTGTCATTCCTGGGCCTGTATATGGATAGCGTGGTTGAATTTCTTTATACCTCTGTGGCGACGATATTGTGTATATGCATATCACACTATTTAGATGCTGTATTCAAGCCATTTTCCAATCATGCCCCTTCGCTAAATGCGAATCTTTATCTATGTTCGCCATGTCCATATTCATCTGCGCCAATGTATCTTTATCATACCCAAATCCAAACCGCATGGCTCCATAACAGTTGCAAGAACGTTGATAGTAATATATGTTCAGCCTCTAAGATCCTCCACCTTACATAACCTTTAGCTTTCGGGTTACATATGCTGCAACCAGACTGCTTATGGCTCCGATAAACAAGCACACCGCAATCGCATTTGGACCATCAGGATCTGGCGGCTTCTCAGCATCGCCAGCTAGTTCAGGACTTTTGCCAGGCTCCAAGATGTTAAATACGATTGTTGAAATGAACGTGCCCACAAACTGAGGCAATGTCGTGTAAATGTTGAGAATACCAAAGTAGATTCCCGACAACTCGCCGGTAGAAGCCGTTGAAGGCAGATCGACCTCGGAGCCGTGATCCAGGTGCAAAGGCGCATCGTCGTGGCTGACTTCAGAAAGCTCAATATCTGGCTCGTCCGAGATACGACGATAGGTGCCGTCTGCCCCTGCGCCACCACCGAGTTTGTTGACCTCGACTCCGAGGAAGGCACTTGGAGCCCACATGGCCAGCGTCCACGGTCTAAACTCTATCGTCAGCATGCTTTAATGCGCAGTTCAGGGGTCAGGTGATACTTACATGCCGCAGAGACACACCAGAACTGTCGCAAACCGGAAGCTGGTTGCAAAAGGCGCCAAGGACATGGACGCGGCGAACATGAGGTGTCCAAACATCCATGCTGTCAAAAGATCAGGCTTCACCTTGTTGAAGCGTGTCAAGAAACCTGCAATGGCCTGAGGAGGCCGGTGTGTAAAGGCGTTATCTTCTGGGGACTGGACGAACATGGGCAAAATCCAAGCACCCGCGAACGTAATCACGGAATACATGACAAGCGCAGTGCTTCCTATACGTCCGATGGCACCAAGAGTATCCTCGGATTTCCTCGCATCGGCAGGCACATCATAACGAAAGTACGTCTCACCAACCCACGTAGTACTATAAAAGAGAAAGGGGAACCAGCCAATCCAAGCCCAGAACTGTGCCCAGCAGATGGCCTGTATACGAGGCGGCAGGTTGAGAAGCGTCGACCAGATCTGACGAAATACCTTGAATCGACCCTCGTGCTTGGCAGGCTTGGATGTTACTAATATGCGTTCTGAAACGGCCCAGCAAGTGAGTGCAGTCGAGCCCAGAAGAGCAATCGTGGAGATGACAGTGAGTTGTTTGAACTGAGTGTCACCGAGCGTGGTTCCTAAGATGCCCACCAAGTCTATAGCTCCAGCTCCATAAGCAATCATATGGCCAATGGAAGACATGCGACTTGCTGCAGAGAAAGGCGTTAACTTTGCACAAATAAAGTGTGAAACTCCAACTTACACCAAGCCGCTCCTGACTGTTGCTTCTCAATTGGCAAAGTATCAACAATAAGACTCTTTGAGCACGACATCACTGGAGTCATGTTAGCTTGAAACTGCTTAGGCGTGTTGTTGGAACTGTACCAGCATTGATGGCAAAATCGACAACATAGATGGCTAACACAGCGACCACTATCGTGGGACGTTTCGCAGCCTCCTCGTCGGTAACCACAAGACCTACAAGCTCCCGCGTAAAGCCTAAAATCAAGAGGCTGATAGCAACGATAATGGAGCCAACGACCATCAACGGCCGCCGACGTCCCCATTTGGACTTGCTCTCGTCTGCAATGACACCCACAACAGGCTGAACTACAAGACCGGATAATGGACCAGCAATCCATACCAACGAAGTGCTGCTTTTGGTTAGGCCGAGGTTGAGCAAGTATGGTGTGCAATCTATAGGACTCTTTAGCATACATCACGAAGGTGTCATGTCTGAGGTGAATGCTTACAGGTCATTTCGATGCCCCATGTGAATCTGAATGAGTGAGGGTTAGAGAAATGGATCATTGGAATATCGTAGCTTTGGATTGAAAGCAGAAGAGACATACGTTATGCCAATCGTGACAAAACTTAATAATATCATGCGCACCGCTTCAGAGTTACCTCTGATAGCAGGCTGCCCTGACCAAGTGGCCATGCCGGCAGGGTTTTGCCCCGGAGGCCTGTAGGTATAGCTGTCCTGACTGGACCTGTCCAAACTGTCGCGTTCGTGGGAGTCTCGTTGCGGATGGCTGCTGTGAGCCTCGGCGCTGGTCGAAGAGGGAGTTTGAATTGGCGGCGAAGGACCTCGCGAGGAAGATGGTGCGTCGATGGATATAGCAGAGGGCGAAGGTGTTATCGAAGGCGTAGGGAAAGGCGAAACTGAGGGCGACGGTGATGTTGAGCGGGCGCCGGATACAAGTGGGACAACGAGACGAGTATTGGAGTGAGGATCAGAATGCGATGGAGGGTGCTGTGAGTGCGTCCGTGAGCTTTGATTCAGTTGATTGCGATTGCGATTGTTTATGTTTAGCTGAGATCGAGGAGACTCAGCCTCGTTGTGGTCGTGGCTGGAATTGTGGTTGTTATATTGCGACGGATCAAGTTCCTGATGACGGCGATGATGCTGTGGGTACGGACACTCGCGATCGATCGCCTGTTCTTCCGGCGGGCTTGTGGCGGGCATCTCGTGTAAAGGTGGGTCATGAAACGGGGGAACCTTAAAAAAAAGAACAAAACAGTACCTTTTTTCCTTTATTCGCGAAGCTTCTACCAGGGGTTGGGAATCAAGCGAAAGACTTGGCAGTGAAGAGAGGTATCTTCAAGCTTTAGAAGGGGAAGGGAAGTTAAAACAGAGATGGAGAGGTTGCCAACGCCCTTCCCACTTGAGCTTTGGAGCTGACGGGCACTAACACGTTGCTTGCTGTACCCAATCCCCAGGGCCAAGGAGCTACGGATACAGCACGCAAGCACGTTACGTCCTACTGCAAGGGGGAATTCGGCTGTTTCCACAGTTCCACTTTTGGCACCTTGCTCCCTGAAAGTCTGGGGTTTAGTTTAAGAGTCACATGTCAAACCACTCATCCATCCACCATCTCCATAGTATCATCGTGTTGATCAACACACAGCGAAAGATACAATCCATGGTTTTTGGGGACGCAAATGCTCATCAATATTAAAGTATAACTTCATCATTTATCCTTCTGGTATTTCATTCCATACTCAACTCGAATCATTCCCTCTCGCCTCTTCTCTACTGACACAAGCAACCTTCTTCTCATCATCCACCCCCCCATCTTTCACTCCAAAATCTTACATGCACTGTTGGTATTTTGTTCTGAACGCCGGGCTCCCTTCTTTCAAACTCACCGTCCTCGAGCCATGCCTCTCATCACTCCCATGGACCCTGCTTCCACCTCGAGGACAACTGAAAAGCTAATACCAAAATACAATTCCAAACAAATGAAAGCTGAATCAGATGACACATACGAACGATAAGTTCCAATAAGTAAAAAAATAGAAACCAATAGAAAAGAAAGCGCAACAAGAAGTCCGTGATAGGGTAAGGGTGAGAATGCACACAAACAAGGACAACTTCATGGCCGTGTTGCTATCCTTTTGCTGCAATCCCAACCCAAGGGTCCGTGAAATAAACGCCCAAGCTCCTTTCTTGAATCCTGGTACATATCTTTGATGCGTTGAGTAGTTCAATGGTAAGCAGGCAGTCAGATATCTAACTGCAACTTGTGCCGATATTTCCGCTAGCTGTGGGCTGAACCTATGAATCAGCGAGCCTGGCAAAGTGTTTTGACCAGATCCATCCGACGCGGTCGTCTGGATCATCCTGGTTTTTCGCCAACCAGAGCTCTCCTTTCTCGCCAAGAACATCGAAAATCTGGATCAAGTTAGCATGCGTGTCTACATACACGTTGACAAGCGAATCGACTTACCTCGCCAGCTTGGTACACCAAGTATGGGTAGCCAGCTTCATGTTTCGTCGTAGCAATGTTGAACTCAAAGAGCGAAGCTGCAAGCCAGAGCACATTATACCCATCATCCACCGGCCCTCGCTCTCTTGAAGAGGCTCGAGACGATCGAGTACCATCCTCTGGTTCATCAGCTGGCGGCAGTGCAGAGTGGAACAGGCCCGAGAACCGTCGTCCCTCTTGTGATTGATTCTGCGAACTGTATGTGGTGTGTGAGTCTCGAAGATGTTGCGTAGCTGACTCTGAGCTCTGCCGTGGAATTCCGCCAGAGTCGAAACTTCGTCCTGTGCTCGGTCTCGTGGAAGCAGCAAAAGAACGCGTGCTTCCGGGAAGCTCTGGAGATATGGGCGACGCTGTGCCTTGCTGGTGATTGCTAATCCCCGCATAGAAGTCACGGTAGTAATACTGGTTTGGACTAGGAATGTTTCCTGCCGCAACAGTAGTTGGCGACGCTGTGTAGGAACCGCTATGACGCTTGGCAAATTCGGACGATGGAACACTTGGTACCTGTTCACCACTGACCGAATGTCCTCGACCCCGTGAATCACTCTCGGATGGACGTGACCGCATCCTGAGCGATGACGCTTCGTCTGTGCTTCGCGTAGTCGACTGGGAAACTCTTCCACGATACATAGGGTTGAGGATACCAACATTCGCTAGCTGCTCTTGCGCGTACGGGAAGTCTCGATGGAACGTTGCCACAACCTCTTTAAGGTCTGGCATATCGGGAGTGTCACCGAGCACCACCTTCATCTTGTCCTTCCAAATGCCGTACCAATTCGTCTGGATGTTGACAAAGTTGCCAAGACAGATGTTGCCCACCTTTTCAGTCAGAGCAGACAGCTTCGGAAGCTCCTTCTTAAGAGTGTCATTCAGGGCGTCGTACTGCTCGACAAGCTCGTTGAGTTTTGAATCAGGGCTCTTGCCTGCGCGCTTCAATTGTTCATATCGCTCAAAATCCACGCGGCGCTTCTGTCGCTTCTTCATAGCAAGTGACGGGTTGCCGTATGCCTTGATGACATGCTCAAAGGGCTCAATGACATGTTTTCGGACTTGAGATAGCTACTACATGTGAGTGTGTTTCTTTTAGGGTCACTGCTACGTTTCACTTACATGTTCTTCGAGTGCAACCTTTTCGAGATCGCGTATTGAAATGTTGAACTGAACCCACTTGCTTTCCAGCTCAGGATAGTTACCTGGCTGAAGCCTCATGATCAATTCAATAGAGGAGAGATATTGCAAGAATTCATGCACATAAGCCGACACTTGTCTGGTGTAGAACTCAACATCTCGAAGAACGACCTGTAACCGCAAATAGTCATCGCCAAACTTCTCGTTAAGTTTGCCATACTCGGAATCTTCGGTTTGGCGAGTGCCAGATGCTTGCAGTTTATCAACTCTTTTGCCAAATGCACGTGCGAAGCCTGCCTTGACATCGGACTCCTTTCGTTTTCTTCCGACAATCTGACCAACAAGTTCGAAATTCTTCTTAGTCTTGTTGATCTCAATAATAGCCGTCTCGAGAATTTCTTTAGCCTCAACGAGAGCTTCGCGGTCAGGATGGTCTTGAGGCGTGTGCTGCAGCAATGTAATGATGAGGTTGGGATATTTAGTGATGCGTTGCATAGGCTTGATCAAGAGGGAGTCCAGGTCCCAGGCGGCCGTCAGGTCTTTTGCAACTTCATTACATTCATTGAGCCACACCTTGACCGTAGGATCTTGTTGAATCTGAATGAGACGCTTCGCAGCCCCGTCGCTGTTTCTGAGGAAACCCTCATGGGCCAGCTTCATCTTCTCCATGTTGGCTTTGAAGATAGGGCCAATCAAAACAGCACGATCCTTAGCATCATCAATGTCAGCAGGATTGAATTGAGAAGGCTCTGACATTAATGTGCCTTCCCTGGCAAGCGCTGACCGACGACCCTGCATGGCGTACACCGGGAGAACCGCCTCCTTAACCTGAGCAAAGAATGATGTATGAAATGTAATGATCTCATCTGTGTTTCGGAAGATGAGCTTCACAGTGTTACCATCTAGCCTAGGGCAAGCCTCTGCTGTCCCTTTGTAGATCTCCTCAACGATGTTCATATCACGTACGAACACAGCCTCAGTATCCACAAGCTCCTTAATAACGTTGCGACGCTGGACAAGGCGCTGCTTCTCCTTTCCTGCGGGACTATGCTTGTCATACGTCTCCGAGGCCCCATCGCCGTTCAGAGTAGCCGAATCCGCAAAATATTGATTATTTGTGGATAGGGAGGCATTATCCATCGACTGAGGTGTTGTCATCATAGGTATGTAATCTTGTGACCCTCGCTCAGAGTTGACAAATGTACTTCCACTTTGTGACGGTTCATAGTAGACACCCGATGCTCGCTGTGAGTTACAGGCGGAGCCAGACGTAGAAGCGGGTATTGGGGGAGGTTCGTGATTAGGTGATGGGAAATATGAGAAGCTCTTGCTGGCTCTGTTGGAGAGATAAGGGATTGAGAACCCATCCCCAGTGTCTAGCTCGGGAAGTTGATGACTTAGATATGGTGATCGAGTCGAATCAGCAGAGGGACGAGGTTCTGGTTGACTGTGACGGATTTCCAAAGGTCGTTCGACAGGTCGGCTATTTCTATGGATAGATGTTGTTTCAAAGATCGTGACGTGACCGTGATCCCCAGAGTCGTCTTCATCGTCCATATTGGGGAATACTGGCGAGCGCACCGCTGGAGACACATCGCCACTGTTGATCGAAAAGTCTGTCCATGTGGACTGTTGACTTATTCGGTTTGGCGCCGACAATGTTGGTACCATGAGGTTGCTCGTGGATTCCGGGCGTTGATCATCATCGTATCCATAATGGTGCTCGTTGTTAGTGTCGATAGACTCACAAGTGGAGGCCCGGTGCGACGAGGCTCGATCATCAGACGGCACCTCCGATCTGTGGTCAATTCTACTTGCATCGTCCATGTCTTCCGTGCAGCTGTCAGTAACGGCTTCATCGTCATTCGAGCGGTGGTAGCGTCCTGGCGTTTCATCGTATTCCGACTCTGACTGACACTCCGATTCACAGTCAGGCTCGATTCGTGGGAAAGGCACAGTGTCTTGAGGTTTGTCGACTGGTCTTGCATCATCGCTGGGTGCTAGAATAGCGATTGTAGTTTCGTACGACGGCTCAATATTCTCATGGTGACTGTCTGCTTGGGGAGTAACAACAAACGCACCAGGCATCATGGGCTCGTCCCCAACCTCATGCTCGGACGGTGTATTTGCAGCCTGATGTAGTGCGTTCGATGTGGATTTTGCCCGAATTGGTGAGTCAGGGTCGTCCTGAAACGGGTATTGGTACTCGACTCTCGGAGGAGACGCGGGCTTTTGAGTTTGTGGACTGGGTGGCTTGACAATTGTGATCGGAACCTCAAGAGGTGGTTGCGCAGACCTTGGCGGGGTTGTTTGAGGTTCGTTGTCAAACTCTGTCGTCTCTGATGTTACCGAAACTGCGGTCTGTGGTCGTTCTGGCGCTCCAATGGGAGGGCTAAGTGCTGGAAAGCTGCCAGGAACCCCAAGAGTTGGTGAATCAAAGTCCTGGGCTGAAAACTCAGCAGTAGGCGTTGCTTGTGAGCTCAGAGATAGCATAAATGAAGCAGGCGGTAGTGCCATTGCAATATCCACAGGGCTCATTGTTGGGTCGTCTATAAAGGGCGAGGGATGCCTTCCGTAAGAATCTGCCTGATCTTGATTATAAGATACATTGTGGTCTCCAGGTTGACTGGGAGCATCTGCGTGGTCAGTCACGTCTAAGGCGGTTTGAACTTCGGTAGCATCAGGGATTTCCATGCTCAGCTCTGGTTCATGGCCGGATTGTGGCTCTGACAACGATGAATGGTGTTCCGGGAGAGGTGGAACTGGTGGGATATCAGGGACCTCTAGTAACTCATGGTTGCTAAGTGCTGGCGAGCTCGAGGACGAAGGAGTAGTGGCAGTGGCAGTAGCCTTTGCCTTGGCAGCAGCCTCCATTTCCCTCCGCCTTCGATCTGCTGCCTTTTCCCGTGCTTCAACTGCTTGACTCTCGCGGATAGACTTAGTATACGCAAGTCGGATATGCTCTCGGCGCTGTTCGAAATCGATTGGTCCTACGGAGATCTTTCGCCGACGGGACGATGGCTCGGCAATCCTGGACTGTGGTATTGACGTCGGATTTGGTGATTTGGCCCTTTCCACTGCTCTCATTCGTGAGCTTGCTGTTGTGGCCATAGAAACCGGCTGACGGGGCCGAGAACTCCTTAGGGGAGGAGAAAGCTTCGGAGGAGGCGCAATGATATTGGCCTGAAGACGATTATTGTTCGTTGGTGTGACAAGATTTCGAGGTGCCGCTTTTCGAGTAGCGCCGCTCTGGGTGGGTGTCTTGGCCCTTGTTGGAGTCTTCGATCTCGTCGTTGGAGTCTTCGCTCTCGATGTGGGAGTCTTCGCTCTCGATGTGGGAGTTTCTGCTCGTGATGTCCGGCCATTTACCTGTGGTCGTTTGACAGTAGGAGAATTCGATCTTGACGAGGGTGTCGAATCACTTGGACTGTTCAAGTTTCTCACAGAGCGCGGTAGTTTCGACGACGATCCGGTAGTAGAGGTATTGGTGGTGGGCTGTTTCCGAGAAGGTGCTTTTCGGGAGACTGGAAGTAGTGCAGGGGACTTGGGAACGTCGCTATGGGATCTCCTATGACCTCTCTGAGGGGCTTGAGCCGGTTGCCCGTCGTTGTCGTCGCCGTTAAGGCTACGATACCAGATGCTTGGAGACGTAGGCTCGGCGACATCTGGTGGGTCTGATAGGCTTCTGTGATGGCTAAAGGGATGGTGCAAGCTGGAATCAGAGGTCCTCCGTGGGCGGACGCCCTCAATGCCATAACCAGCAGTAGGGAAATTGTGCTGTTCGGGAAGAATCTCGCCGAACAGTAAGCCTTGAGATCGCAAATGTGTGGTGGAGATGGAAGAAGTCGTTTGCTGCTGCTGTTGTTGTTGTGGAGACCCCGGTGCTAAGTTGGACGTGGACTTGGAGGTATTTGAGTTCCCGCTAGTAGTATTTCGTGGTTTCCCTATTCGACTTGCAAATGATTGGGAATTATTAGAAACCTGGTCCTCAGCGACATATCTTGATCTTTGAGAACGGGCTGATGAAGATGCTGTTTGATTATTGAGTGTGCTGGAACCGTCACGTAATGTCGAGTAAGACGTCGCACCGTTTCGAGGTTGTGGACTGGCACCAACATCTTGCCTAGTTTTAGCTGCATTTCCCGTATGCGCCGGGGCACGGGGAATTGATGAAGGGGTAGCACCATTTTGATCAAAACGCCTTTTCAGATCCCTCACGCTGGGGTGAGTCCCAGTAGGCTTGTAGCCCGGAAGGGCAGGTCTGTTGTCGACAGGATTTGATGCGGAACGCATGTTGGTTTGGGTTTGAGATACAACAGGATGTTTTGGCGTAGAGCCATCACCGTTTGAGCGCAATGACGGACGCGGGGCCGCAGCGGCCATAGACAGGGACTCAGTGTGGTTTTGATTTGTTGCCCGATAGCTTTTGTAGAAGTCGTCGGGATTTACGGGGGTGAAAGCATGATGGGCGCCCGTAGGAAGCGAGTCGTGGTCGTCGGCGCGAGGCACAGGAGGGTGGGAATAGGCGCTGCGGTAGTCGAGATGGGATGCAGAAGCGGCGGAATGAGTGGAATCGGAGTGCTGATGGCGATGGTCGTGAGGCAGCCGGTCGTGGAGATAATCTTGGGGTGTAGGATCACTTTCGCGGTCGCTGCCGTCGTCGTAGTCGTGATTGTAGGATTGTTGATGCTTGTATTGTTGAGGAAGGTGACGAAGGTCGTGGTGAGGCTCGAGATTGGGGTTTCGCAAGCCCGAGTCTACGTTCTGTATGTCCGCTTGGAGGCCCGCGTGAAGGGCCATATCCATGTCGTGGTCCATGGTGGCCTGAGCATCGGTCAGGCTTGTCGAGCGGAGCGACTGGTCGGGGGACTATAGACCCATGCAGCGAGCATCGATGCGTTGGCGTTTAAACGTTGTGCGGGCGTTGGGGTGAGGTGCACTCGATAGGTGTAAGCATAGGTGCTGTAGGTGCTGTAATGAAGGGCGAAGCAGAGTTGTAGATGGGGCTGAAGATGGTAGCGACCAGGGGGGGTAGGAGAATATCAATGGCTCTCACAAGCTCACAACTGCGGGAGCCATCCGTAGATGATTGAGCGGGAGCGACTAGATGGGGTGCCGGTCCCTGGAACCTGGACGTTAGGGGACGGGAGGGATGAGTATCAGAGTGGGCACTTCCGGTGGATGGCGGGTTTTGGGACTGGAATCGACCCTTCCAACTTTTCAGGTTCTGCAGGTCAGCTCTCTGGTAGAGGCTGCGACGGTGGAACGACAAGTAATTGAGCTGTATGGCGTTGCAACTTAGACTAAAAAGGATCACAGATGAAGCCGTACTTGCGTGCAGATGATAATCACCTGTATCCCGAGGGCAGAGAGCTCAGGACACAACAGCACAGAGCAAGCGGGTCGTTTGAGGCTCGAATGGGGATGATCCCTGTGAAAGGGAGAGATAGGGGTCTAAAATATGGAATTGCTGCACAGGATGGAGATATCTCACGACAGTGCTAGACGTCAATTCGGCAAGAAACAACAGCAGAAAAGTAAACAACATCAGGAGACTTTTAGATTAAGGAGGAGGAGAGAAGATGCAATCCATCAATATCGATGTATCCAAATCTCACAGGAGGCGGAAGAGTGAGCATAGCATAACATAGCACTGCATAGAGCCTAGAGCACAGGTATCGGAATCTTTAGTCTGCCCAGCTCGAGAGTGACCGCAGATGGGGCCGCACTTTGTCTGAGATAGTCAAGCAGAGCTCTCCCCATTGGAGGTAGCCAGGTACCGGTATCAAGCAAGCATAGGTCAGCCCAGGAGGGCAAACAACAGACGAGTACCCCGTATGGAGTGACTTATTCGCTAATTATTTGAGATGCAGGCACATTGCATCAAGTAAAGGGCCCGTCTCAAAACAGTGCACTGCAGCAATCAATCATAAGCACCATCGATAACGTCTTCGCATTGCATGAGTCTGCATCTGCACTTTGATTCCTCAACAATTGGACCGTCGATGGAGGGTGGCTGCTTCTTATGGCCGGCCTAAGAAAACCTTGAGTTGCAATGCAGTCAAACAAGAACCAACAGATTTGGCATTTCTTCACAATGGAACCCAAGGACCATTCGCAATTAATTAGCAAACAGTATCGATTTGAGATCCTTGACGATACTCCTTGTTTGCTATTGAAACGACTTGGCTTGCCGGGGACTTCTTCAAGATCGGAAGTTGCTGCGACATTGGTCTTAAACACGCAGACACGGCAATTGTCAGCAAAGCATTTATCGACGTTCATGACCACAGATACGAAGTAGGTAAAAACTCAAAACGGTTGGCTATTTTCCCGTTGAGGCGTCAGGGGTTCATTGCGATCCAATCCATTACTGGCCTTACAACGAATTGTTTCGTGTGGCAGCCGAACCAGCAGCCTCAATTCCATACGCTTGGACAAGCCTGGTTCGTGCGGAGAGACGTTTATTCCGGTTTGATTGTGATAGCCGCCAGGCTATTGATGCTTTAGAGGAACCAAATTCAACTATTAAACCTACTGCGAGAATGAACTGAAAATTCGCTTTCATATTGGCTCATAGAGTTTATCAACACACAGCATGGTATTGGGCGGATGTTTCGCCAATCTGAAGTATCTATCTTGCTAAACATCAAAGTTTGCAAGGGGACCCCGCCCAAGGATATATTACAACGATCTAATGATTGGAAACAAATGACTCTTTGTTCAACGTCCACCCGATGTTACTCGACTCATCTGCCAGTCTCTCGGCCCCTGATGTCGTGCCTCTTTCTTCTCGCCTCTTTCTTTCCTTTCATTTCCTCTCGCATCTCCGTCACACCTCAGATCCTTGTACACGGAATGAGAATGATCATCCATAGGTGGAAGATCTCGTCCTAGATGACTGACATCATGTCCAGGTAATTTGCTCTGTAAATAAAAAAAAGTCGTTATCACACTTGTGGGCAGGCATTTGAAAAGACTCGACACGTGAAAGAATTGCGCACCTATTCGGCCAGATCTAGATTTGATCTCCATTGTTCTGTACGATGCCTTGAGTATCATCCGCCTTATCTACATACTCCGCATGTGGATCTTCGTTAATTAATCTCGAGGTCAAAAGCAATTGTTGCAGACTTGATATTGACACTGACAGCTGACTTTAATTTTTTGCTTATTATGGTCTCGTTTCTCTTAAAATAGCCATTGAATGCTATCCTGGTGTGTCGCGTGCCTATCGTCAGGTCACTGTAGTCTGTTGAAGGCTCGGGCACTGTCTTTGACAGCTTCTATTAACCCCTGATTTGCTTCCTTCATCTTTCATCAACCACATGGAACCTAAGATTTTATGGACTTTGCTTGTGCTCGGACCTAGAAAAGAGAAGTGCTCCACTACTAACCGTACATGGTCCACTGCTTTATTGTGAAAGGAAGATGCAATTGTCCTATGGCTTCAACCCATTTTGCTGATTCACTAGATTTCAGTCGAGTAGATTTAGACTCCCATGCTAGGCAATCGTGTGTTTAATCTCCAATTACACCGTATCGACACACGACATCTTGTAAAGTTTACTCATACGATTGCACAGGATATCCCCGTGCTTCCCGTCCCAGCATCGTGATACACGTGCCCAAGGACCATGCCGTGCTGCTTGCAATGTTCCCTGCGACGATCGCATTGTTCCTTCTAGAGACAAGCGTTCTCCGCCCAAGCCACATGAGCTCATATCATCCAGCTTGAAGTCACCTCATCCGTTATGTTAGGTGCATATCGTCAAGCTCTGTTGTACCTGCGCAAGTGGATAATCTCAGTCCACTTCCAGTAGGAAAACTTAATATCGGTTAGCAATACTGTTCTAATCTCTCCAGACCAATTGCGTAAGGAAATAGATAGTAGTAGAAACGCCATAAGCGCATTCTACTCTCTACTGGGCAATGACTGCATACGAAGTCACGAAGCCATTTCGTTTAATGTCGAATGGGATAGGCTGCCTTTTCACGAAGATTCTTAGTGGTTATAATTCTGGGTAACGCTCGGACGATAAACACACAAACACACTAACACACTAAGCACACTATTTGGTTGTCCCTGGAGCCGGTTGAAACTTTAGACTGCGCTAGTCTCGTTCAAGCTAAGCTCCCGCAGATCCAAAGCCACACCTGGTAATCAGCCACATATCAACATATCAACATTGAAGATCGGTGGCTCATCTCATGAACTGCACCAAGCATGAACATCTAGGAAGACGCGAAATGCTCGACTCACCCGCATCTGGAAATTATGGTAACTGAGAAGAAACGAAAGCTTGAGGCTATCGACGCGCCTTGTCTTCAAAATCGTGCAAAAACACTAGGTGGTAAAACACCAGTGAGGCGCGATCTCCTGGAGCGTTGTTATGGCAGGGTTACTACACTAAGAGAGTACGTCCTCTCTAAGCTACCCCAAGGCTCTCGGCTACGGCGAAAAAAGGTAGCATCCATAGGCCAAGGAGATGATGTTGGAGAGATTGAGAACAACTTATCGCGACTTCTTGATACATCACTTGTTTGTTTTGCTGACAAGCAATGTGATGCCGACGACACGCGGTGGGAGCAATGGCTTGTATTTTCGCAAAGAGAGGATGAGTCCTATGTTAGTCTCTCAGATGGTATTGCAGGATCTATATATTCTCAAAGTGAGGTTAGTATCCTGTTTCTAAAAGAACGAAACTGTTACTTACCTCCCCTCAGATTGTGGATTTTGTTGTATGGCTGCTCTTCTCAAGAGATGTACAAGCTGGACGTCGACCTAAGCATCTGCTATGTGACGGCTTCAGAAAATCAGCCGGCCCGGCTGACCAAGGAACGACCAGTATACCGGGTCTT
Source organism: Fusarium tricinctum (assembly GCA_020744515.1). Lineage (NCBI taxonomy): Eukaryota > Fungi > Ascomycota > Sordariomycetes > Hypocreales > Nectriaceae > Fusarium > Fusarium tricinctum. The sequence goes on along the minus strand of JAGPXF010000002.1, from coordinate 3,668,295 downwards.
TTCAGCCTGTATCCCAACTCTCATGTCAAGGCACTTAGGGAAGCCCCTTGGCCCCAGTTGTTGGCGCTTCTCGGCAAATCTGGAGAGAAAATCATGATCAATCTTCTAGTCGATGCTTCCATCTTTGTAAATGTACAATCAGGCTTCAACAATTATCATCAGTTGACAGGTAAGACACACCTATCTTCTTGGCATTGTAAATCTGACTTTCGCAGGCATACCGCTTGCAGAGCTTAGCCTTCCAGGAGACAGTTTATCACTTGGCGAGAGCATGAAGTGTCAAGTGCGTAGACCCTCAGACATAACTTTGGTGAGAAGCAGGATATTCTATGCCAAGCCATCTCTCACGGCTAAAGGGCTTGTTCAACCTGGTTACAAACATATTCGTAAGTGTTATTGGGAACACATAATCAGCTAAGATATTGACAACTTCTAGATGTACTAAACCGATACCCTGCATCTCCCAAGTTAACTGATCCTAGTATTGAACGCCAGGGGACGATCAAGGTGATGATGTACATGTTCCCTCGCCAGTTTGGACTACACAATGTCTTTACTTCTCAAGTCGACGCCAGTAAGACTTCACAAAAATTTCAGGATTACACATTACGGGAAGAAGAAATTGCCCCTGCCTTTCAACCTAAGACAGGAGGAAATGCACCAAAAATGCCAAAAGTTCCCAAGCGGCTCCGCGGTGATGTTGAGCAACTCGTAAGACGTCTGCAAGTCTTTCATGGTCGATGCTCATATATCGAGCTTTTGAAGCATCACTGCCCGTGCGTCTTTGATAGACCATCGCGACGGCGGAAAGCAAGAACAAGGAAAGGCCCAATATCGTCACGACAAGCCAAGTCATCACAGTATCCAGCGACAATCTCACACTACAAATGTTCTTCGACCCAGAATCATCATGAAGCCGAGCTCGCGGGCACGGAAGTGCCATCACTACCACGACACGAATCTCTGGTCGAACTAGCCACCCCATCATCTCAGGTTTCGGCGTTTTGTCAAGCAGTCTTGTCCAAAGTCGTCCCAAACAACTTCTGGGGAGGCGATTCTGTACAGAAACACAACAAATCAACTGTGATGCGAAGTGTCGATCACTTCGTCAAGCTTAGGCGTTTTGAGACCATATCTCTGCATGAGATATTGCAGGATCTAAAGGTTGGTACTTCGTGTGCTTAGGAATTGACTGTAGCTGAATTTATGTACCAGATTGCAGACATGTCTTGGCTCGATCCCCCAGACTCCAACGGCAGGAAACCAAGCAAAACAGACACTGAAAAACGTCTGGAAATTTTCTATGAATTTATTTACTTTGTTTATGATACCCTTTTGATACCCCTTATTCGCAACAACTTTTACGTCACTGAATCAAACACTCACCGATACCGAGTGTTCTACTTTCGTCATGAAGTATGGAGACAGATCGCAGAGCCTGCCATGACAGGTCTCAGAGCAGAAATGTTTGAAGAGGTGAAGCTGGATGAAGCAGTGCAAATGCTGCGCAGTCGACAGCTCGGTTTCAGTCAGATTCGACTACTGCCAAAAGGTGACAAACTTCGCCCCATCATGAATCTTCGACGACGAGCCATAACTCGAAAATCGGTCAATCGCCTTGACCGTAGTATAAATAGTGTCCTAGGACCCATCCACTCGCTGCTGAAGCTAGAGAAGGTATAAACGACGATCATCCATCGAGACTCGAGCTAATTTCAAATTCAGAGAATCAATCCTTCAAAACTCGGCTCTACCATGTTTTCTGTCAGCGACATCTATACCCGTCTCAAGCTCTTCAAAGAATCCCTAGGCCCTGACCATGGCAAGCTGTACTTTGCCAAGGCTGATGTCAAGGCTGCTTTCGATACTATCCCCCAAGAAGCAGTCGTCAACCTTATGAAATCCGTGCCAAGTCAGTCCAAATACACCATCATGAAGCACGTAGAAGTGAAGCCTGGCGAACGAGCGGTCGTCGACGGCAGCAAGTCCTCATCCAGAACCAGCCGCCGATGGCAAGCCACAGCTTTGAGCGAAAATGAGAACTCGGACTTCACTATGCGCCTCGAGAAGGATCTGGCACGAAACAAGAAGAACACGGTTTTTGTGGACAGTGCCTTACGCAAGACCCACGGCGTTGGGGAACTGATGCATCTTCTTAAGCAGCACGTTGAGCAGAATCTTGTCAAAGTGGGTAAAAAGTATTACAGACAGAAAGTCGGCATTCCCCAAGGCTCTGTGCTGTCTTCGTTCTTGTGTAATTACTTCTACGCCGACCTTGAGGCAAGACATTTGGGTCTCTTGTCTACATCAGACTGTCTGCTTTTACGCCTAATTGATGACTTCCTGCTGATCACTCTCGACCAGAACAAGGCGATCGAATTTGTGAATGCCATGCATTCTGGTTTCCCTGAGTATGGTGTTGCAGTCAACCCAGCCAAGACCATGGTCAGCTTCGACATGCTTTATGAGGGCAAACCCGTTCGGAAGGTAAACTGCGAGAAAGGCTTCCCTTACTGCGGAACGGCCATCGACTGCCAGACATTGGATATTACCAAAGACAGAGACAGGGACGCTAATGTTGGTAAGTTCAACACTCTTGCGCTAATTGTCACCGATCTCTCTGCTTACAGTTGTTTAGATGTGTCTACATCTCTCACAGTCGATTTTGGTCGCACACCAGGTCAGAACTTTCAGAGAAAAGTTCTTAGTAAGTCTGCGTCTTGAACACAACCGAAAGCCATACTGACAGCGGGATTCCTCAACCTCGTAGATACTTTCAAGATCCAGTCTCACCTAATGTTCTATGACACATCTCACAATTCTACTCGAACCGTTCTCGCCTCACTGCAAGGTGCCTTCGTCGAGACTGCAAGCAAAATGTGGGCGTACCTTCGCTGTCTTGGAAAGCACCAACAACCTGGGAGCGAAATGATACTCCGTTAGTATGCTCAGCTCTACCATGTGACTTTTTTACTGACCCCTTTCTTAAGGAACTATTTCTAGCGTGATCGATGTCGCTTACCTCCTATTGACCAGCAAATCCCGAATAGCGAGATATCCCCAGTATACTTGTGATGTACGCAAATCGCAAGTTGCTCTGTAAGTTTTTCTGCCATTACTTCATTAGAACATACACTGAGTGTAATAGCACTGCCTGTATAGCCTTTGAGAAGGTGTTGTCCGCCAAACAGAGCAAATACCGGCCTGTGGTAATGTGGCTTCGCAAAGAAACAGATAGGCTTGTCTCTGGTCAAAAGCACGGATTGCCACGGACTTCCCTAGGACAATCGGCAAATTAGGTCAATGTCACGCTGGTAACATGCCTGCTGGATGACAAAGTCGTCTATGTTGTAAAAGCTAGTCTATACATGCACATGCTCAATGATTCTATAATTTTGTTCACCACGCGTTTGTGCCCTGCCATGATCCTGGTTTCCGCGAGCGACCAGCCTCAAAGCTGTATACCACTCTTCCACCAGTGCTTGTCCGAATGCCAGATCGGGAACATGTCCCTCTTCCATCGCCACCAATGATCGCCTGGGTGACCAAAACCCAGGTATCGCAGAGGAGAAATAGGCACAGGCTCGAGGAGCCAGATACCTGAAGACGAAATATCATCAGTGAAGAAGAATGCAGTCAAGCACAGCCATGTCAAGGTGAAAACCGCATTAAATACCCGCCGGAGCTTTCGAGGAGTATTGGGGAAGTATTGATCAATGGCCTGTAGCAAAAAGAGCTGTATGAAAATGCCAGGAGGTTGGAGGCAGAAGAAGAGCGGAGCCCTCCAGGGTTTGGTGGTAGGCATAGATGATATACTTCCCCCGGCGTGAAGCATCCCCGACTGGATGAAAGACACATACACAGTGACAATCTGAGAGAGCAAAGTCTTCTTCTGCAGATAGCCATGGTTGATTAGGAACTTTGCGGGCGCGACAAACTGAAGACGGAAAGTCTGATGCCAGAATGCACCCCACCAACCAGCAAGGCCTCTATCGAGCACCTGGGAGATGGGACCGAAGATGTTGCTATACTGCCATAGTTCGCCACGCATGGGGTAGATGTAGCTGACGACATAGTACTGGAACAGGTCGTGTAGGTTGAAAATTGCATCGATGGCAGCGTATATGCCAGCCAGACAGAGAAACTCCCGATATATAAACAGTACTCCGCGCGGAAGCCTTTGGAGAAACAGGGGCAGTGCAAGGTCATTGTCAGGACCATATGTGCAGTAAGGGTCCTTGACCATGGCAACAGAGCAAAAGTCCAAGAGGAAAGTAAGGAGCAGCACACTGCGGATGCGTCTCCATACGAAGTCCCTTTCAGTTAAGTTGCGATAGTAACCGCTTCTAGACACGACGGGCATGTTGTCAAAGGACACAAGTTCTCCGTCACGGATGTTGTCTGGAATCTCAGGCCTTGGGACTGAGGAGATGGAGCAATTCCAGCCTGTAGGATATCTTAGCCAAGAGGGATCATGAAGTCTTTGTTACTCGGGACTTACCAATTTCTCTGAAATTAGTCGCCAGGTCAAAGGTCCAGTTGAGTCTTTCAAAAAAGGAACCGCTCTCAGGATATCTCTGCCAGACGCAAACTGTGTCTCCAAGATGTGCATGCTTAGCACGAGTTCCGATGTCTCCTGACGGGGCATGGGCTTCAGCGTGGGATTTCCTCTGGCGTAATCCATTCTCTTGGGCCAAGCCATTGATGCCGCTGCCATCATTAGACAACCCATTTGACAATGTCTGCGTCTGTTTGCTTCTGGGAATCCTCACGATCCTCGCATAGTCGGCCTGGGGATTGGTCCAAATTAAAAGATTCAGAGTTGCCAAAATACCCCAGATGCCCATGAGCCCAGCTGCATATGCGGGAGCAACGTTGTAGCTAGACATACGTCGAACCAAATTGAGGTCGAATACAACGACGTAAGCAACGACAAGCCATCGTGCATGGTAAAGCCAAGGCCGATTTCGATGTGGGATCGCCAAGTAAATGGTTGGTAAAATGAAAGGTCCAAGAACGCAGAAAGGGAGAACTAGAGGCTCACGGGTCCCTTGAGCCACGGCTGTATCGAACAGGGCCTTGTACTCGGCGCGGGCGATATCGCCAAGATTGGGTATCAGAATTACTGTCATGGTGCCGCGTATAGAAGGGTTGTATGCAGTTAATTGCTGGCGTCCTTTTTTGGTAGGGGTACTTTTCTTGTAGGGTTGTATTGGCGTTTACAGCTGGAGCTCTATCATGACGCACGCTCGGTATGAGTCGGGAACAAAACGGTAACAGCAGCTTCGCGTTGAATAACAGTCAGTAGGCATGAACAATTTATTTGATGTTTAAGAAAAAGAAAAGTGTCAACTGTTACCCTAGGCTTTTGCAAACCGAGGCTGCAGGACACAAAAATCAAGAAATATAGGTCAAAGGGTCATGGATCTGACCGAAATAATATTTTAGCGGTGGGGAAATGTCTTTGAACCAGCGAGAACATCTTGTTACACCCCGTGAGAAGAGCCTCAAAAACTCCCGGCGTGACACATGGATCAGCCATGGAGCCCTGTTGCGTAGATGTTTTTTTTAATGACACAATTTATTGCTTCTTTGCAGGAAGAATGTCGACCAGTTCAAGGCAAAATTTCAGTTCTAATAGTCCTAGAAAATTAGTACTTGGAGTCGGGCACTTGATAATACTGAGATTCAAGCACCTAGACTAGGTATATTTTGACATATATTTCAATAACTAACGTTAGTTGTTTCATACCAAGTTATGTACCTTATCTAAAATGATCTGCGGCTTGTACATGTACATTTAGGCTGTGTTTGACTTAGTCAGATTCATGACTGGCCTATCCAGAAGTCATGCTTACTGTAACATCTGAACATTCGTCTCATAATCACCATCAATGCCCAGAGACACTCTCATACCCACCAAGAGTTCCCCGAGTGACAAAGCCCAAATCACAGTAGCATTCGCATTCGATAACAAATATGGTGTCTAATACTAAAGCTGCTGATGGGATCACCAAGCACAGGGCGTGTGACGAATGCAGTGAGTTTACCTGTCTCATCATGTGATATGTTCCCGACTCGGAGACTTATCGGTCACTATTCGCTACCTAGGATCTCGAAAACTCGCCTGCTCTAAAGAACCAGACGGCTGTTCCCGCTGTAAGAAAGAGGGAATAGAATGCTACTACTCGCCCCAGAAGCAGATGGGTCGTCCTCGTAAGAGGCGGCACGTGGATGAAAGCGAGGATGCCGTCGTGTCAGCACCAGCTGCTCAACAGCCAGAACAACCTTTACTTTTTCTACAGCCCGTCGATGATGCTTCTTATGAGCAGTTCAACCAGGCTGCGTCTACTGAGGACTTTCTTCAGGATCTCAGCTTCTTAGACGAGCCTGTTGCTACAAACGTGGATACATGGGACTTACTACCCAACTACAACGACACACTTCCTTTCGACCCCCAGATCCTAGAACATGATGGCTCACTTGGGGAAAATGCGACATTACCTGCACTTAATCTCAGTGGTGTAGATCTTCTTGGCAGTATCAACTTTGGCGACACAGATATTCCGCAGGAAGCTGTTTCTAAGGACCTCAGTAACACATTGCAGCAATATCTGGCGTACCAGGTTGAAATGCCGCAGTCAGAATCGCATCAGTCATCAGATACTTCAGCAACACCTGAATCTAGCAATCCTACCTCTGCCGGTTCCCCTGGGGATGCTTTAGGGGCACCAAGTCCTGCGATGCAGTCCGTCCCTACCGTGTCTTGTACTTGCCTATCAACACTCTACCTTGCTCTCGACTCTCTTGGTAATCTACCTAACGAGGTCATCCCAGCCATGAAGGTCGCCCGGAATGCGTCCAAGGTTGCTCACGATGTCATCAAATGCACCGTCTGTTCTGCCTCCCTGGTTGACGAACCTACAAAGTCACCTCCTATGCAGGCCTTCCAGAACCTCATGCTTCTAGCCGCCCTGGTACCGTCCGCGTGCAACGCCTACGCAAGGATCCTCGAGATGGTAGATGCAGAGGTTGCTCTCGCCAAGCAAGAGGGGCGGACCTTTTGGTTCTCGTTCAAAGACATAGGCGGTCTTTGGGGGTGCATGGGCAACACTTCTAACGGCTGTACAGCTTTCCAGAGCTACAACAACAAGACCATGGCTCCTGACCTGTGGCGACTGACAATCCGAGGACTTCTTCGACTCGATGTCTACGGGCTTGACGAGAGTGACCAGAGCATACCGCAGCCGCTCAGTTACCGACAGTTGGGGCTCAAGGATGTCGTTCAGCAGCTTGAGGAGCGGAACGACAAGCGACACGCTGCCCTCGATGCCATGGTTGCTGCTGGGCATAGCCACCACGCGCCTCCTGGAGTTATTTACCCGACCAAGCCATGTACACAAGGAGAACGCAACTGCACCAAGGTTCTTGAGGTGGCCCGCATTGCGCTAGAGAATCTTGTCATCGCGTAGACACAGGAGCGAAGAACTAACAAAGGATATACAATGAGTTGATGGGTAGGAATAATGATAAGGGTATATACGGGTCCGGCTTTGAACTGTAGTAAGTTAGACAAGTATCTTATTACAGAAGGATATGTGCTGATTTTGTTAGTATTATATTGGAAGCGTATTTTTTTGAAAGCACATGATTTCACGGCGAAGAAGCGCAGAGTCCGTTCCATAGCAACAAGGGTACTTTATCACAACTTATGACTCTATAAAATGTTTCAGAAACAATTTTGAGTAGCAACTGGTAAATAAAGAACAGGTCATGATCGACCATTATTTATTCAGTCACTGCAATAGCTTAACTTGAACACAGATAATATTGACTTCAAGATGTATGCCATTCTCTCATAAGGTACTAGCTATCCAAATGTCCATATTCGGGTTTCATCCAAGCTCTATATAAAAGACTCAAAAGCATATCGTGACTCAAAATACCGCCACCCAGATGCCTGGTGATAAACGCCTTACATGCATATCGAGACTGAAAAATGCAACATACTGGCTAAAGAGACTCCCCAATTCCATCCTGTGAGTCAAAAGTATAAACACGACGAACAAACGTGATGCGTCCTAGATCATTGTTCCTGATCCTCAATCATGCCAAGAATATCAAGCTCAGCACGGACAAGGCTCTCAAATTCATGTCGATCAATGCCCGAAGCACGCGAAAGCATAAAGAGACTTCGAATGCTGCGTGATACATGCTGTTTGACCCCAAACTCGTTTTGGGTCTGCTTGCCGGCGGAAGCCTCAAGCTTAGCAACCGTACCTGAGCCGTTGGAACTGGCGCTCGAAGCTGGGCGTGGATGAAGTAAACCAGAGTTGTGTTTGGCATCATCCCCGTTATGTGTCGGGCTCAAATCACTCTTGTCGAGCTCGGCCAACGTCCACGCGCCTTGTGTCTCATTGAGTTCTGTGGCTTCGGCAGATTCTTGTGAACGGCCGAGCCCAAGTGGTGGAGCAATCTGGGCAGCCATCTCCTCCTCATCCGGGTCATGGTTGTCCATAGCAGGCTGAACACTATCGTATTGAGCAAAGTAAGCGTCCTCAGCTGAAGATGCCCGCACGCCTCCGGCTTGTGAGGTGGCTTTGGAGTGAGGAGCAGGTGAGGGCTTCTGGGCGGGTGTTCGGGCGGGTGTCGCATCATACCGTGCCCAGTAATCGTCATCGTCTTCTTCATCGTCGTGGCCCGCATCCGGGACATGTAAGCTATTTCCATGGCTACTGGTGTCCTTGAGTTGGTCCGTCACCTTCTTGGCCTGGGTCTCTCGAAACTGCCGCTCCGCTTCCTCAATACTGGAAGCTCCTCCAAAAAGTGAAAATGGCGAAGGTTTGTCTGCGACAGTAACCTCGCCCACCCTCCAGCCATCCCCACCACCTTCGATATCCCCGACACAGTAGATCAGCTGAAACGCCAAACCGAGGGTAGAGAGCGCAACGAGAGCCTGTAGAGTTTCCTCATCAACCCGTCGAAATCGTGTTTCGGCATCATAGTCCCAGTCTACCTCGACCTCGCCGGATACTGGATGTGGCTCAAGGCTTCCACCTTGGGCAATCTGGACCAGCTCAGGTGTCTTGGCCTTGTCGTAGCATAGAAGTCGAATCCATGGCTCAGTACTTGTGGGAGACAAAAGCTTGACTCGCTGACGCAGTATAGGGGATAATAGTGGTAGAATGCCAATGGCGGGCTCGGTAGAGATCGCAGCCGGTGGGAGAGCAGGAAGAAACGGCGCGAGAAGCTGTGTAGCGTCTGGAGGAGGAAGTTGTGTAGTGGCCATCGTGGAAGTTGAGTTGCCCTGTGAGGGTCAAACGAGAAGTATATGTCAGGTCTTGCCCTTGCCCAGCACCGGTCGCAAGAGTCTAGAATTGAGGAATTCGAGGGGATCGTGGGCGAATAAGTTCTGAGTTGACAATTTCACGTGCGACTCTGTGTAGTCTCGTTGGTCAAGCTCGCGGGTCCAGAAGGTGGATAAGTAGACGGACAGGTCCCCGGTTAACGTGCAAAGACGGAGAACAATAGTAAGCTGTAATCCAAAGTGCTTGGCAAAAAGTCCGTCAGCATAGAGAAAAAGGTAAAATCAAAGTGGGAGTGTGGCATTGATATAGTGAAGTAGGCAAGCATGTGGGAATTCGGTAATGTAGAGAGACTATCGGGGATGCGGCACGAGGCGTCAAAGAGGCAAGTGACGCGGGTGCCATGACCATGCGTATAGGTACCTTTCCCCCAGAGCGAGGCCCTAGCGAGGTCCCCGATGTCTCTAAGCTCTGTTGTGAAGGATGCAGTCCAACGGGCCCGACCAATGACGGCAGCAGAGAATTAAATGAGGAGAAAGGACCCGGCCGGAGGAATGGAATGGAGAGGCTCTGTTTGTCGAGCCGTTCGGCGGTAACCTAATAGTGACAGTGGATGTGGAGTTTTGGAACCCCATGTTTATGATGAATGAGGATAACCGCTTACAAGTCGTGAGCTTTCGCGTATTGGTGATAATAAATTTAGAACTTGATGAATTTGGTTCATTATTCACTTGCACCTTTAACCTTCAAGTTAACCAAAGCAATTCTTACACTATCATGGACTCGAGTGGCTACATACCTGCATCCAACCTCCAAAAACCTCGAGGTGACATTGCCGAGTATTTGGTTGGTTCCAGCGGCCCGAGTTATAGACCGATCGAGACCCCTGGAGCTCTGTCTTGTCCCGGGGAGATTTTATCGGTTCGGCTCAGGAATCTATGCTCGGCCAAAGAGGCACCGAGATTGATTCGGAGATCAGATCTGTTAAGGCTGAATAGGTGTTAACCTCGAACATGTCTTTCACCTATGGAAGTGCAGAATAGATCATCACCGTACTACTCAGTATCTCGTTAAATCTCAGAAGTCTTTCATATAACAATGAAGCACATAATTAACAACTCCATGTGGTGTCTTGCTACTACCGCAAACAACCGCCGCCACCCGCTATTGGAAATTATGCCGTCACACAGAATTCATCATTGCGACAAGGAATTTTTGACCAATGTGGCCCACGGATGTCATTCCCCGTGATAATAGTGACGATTTTTACCAACACGGTCATTACGATAGAAGAGCTACAGAATGATCTAGATCTGTATAGCATCGTATCTTTCCAATTTCTCTGATCCTCCAACATCATCTCTCACGGAAATACCATTTGCCATTATTGCATTTTTGTCTTCGGCCATCTATTTCCGTCGCGTCGCATTTTGAGCTTATCAGCAACTTTTCTCAGCAACTTCTATTTCGCTGCCCTTGCGCCCAATAATCCGAGGATATCAACACTCTCAAAGCGAATCGAAAGCAACTCCACAACTTGCCTAGATATTTAGATATTTAGATATTAAGTGTCGCTCTTGTCGGGTGGTCTTTTAGACCTCAAGCTGCATGCATGTCACACAAAGAGGGCCGCCTCAAGGATGAGGTAGGATACCATTATTCAACCTCGACAGGTCTTGAGCTTACAACTATAACCAGGGCTCCAAAGCTCAAGTCATTGCCGCGGGCGCGATAGCAGGACTGGTTTCCAGGTATTCTACTACAATCAATATCATTGAAAACGGCACTAGTACTAACTCTTCACTGCTAGATTTGTTGTCGCTCCTCTCGATGTCGTCAAAATCCGCCTCCAACTCCAACCCCATACTCTTCCCGACCCAGTCAACGCTTTACAGAATACCTCTGCCCACCGAGGGGCAATTGCGACACTAAAACACATCCTTAAGCATGAAGGGCTGACGGGTTTGTGGAAGGGCAATGTCCCTGCAGAGCTCATGTATGTCTGCTATGGCGCCGTGCAGTTCACAACCTACCGATCGATGACTATTTTCCTGCGAACTGCCTTTCCCACAAGGCTACCAGATGCTGCAGAGAGCTTTATTGCCGGTGCAGCGTCCGGCGCAGCTGCTACGACCGTTACATATCCTCTCGATTTACTACGAACACGGTTTGCAGCTCAGGGGCGCCATCGTGTATATCAGTCGCTTCGCGGCGCAATCTGGGACATCAAACGCGATGAAGGATGGCGGGGGTTCTTCAGGGGCATTGGGCCTGGCCTGACCCAGATTGTACCCTTTATGGGTATGTTCTTCGTCACCTATGAATCCCTCCGAGCATCATTCGAGGGGCTGCATATGCCATGGGGCAGCGGGGATGCCACTGCTGGCATGTGCGCCAGCGTCATTTCCAAAACAGCTGTGTTCCCTCTTGATCTTGTGCGAAAGCGTATTCAAGTTCAGGGCCCAGCGCGCAGCCAATTCGTGTACAAAAATATTCCCGAATATTCCACAGCTCGAGGTGCCATCCGATCGATAGTGCACACCGAAGGCCTGCGCGGCCTGTACAAGGGTCTGACTATCAGTCTCCTCAAGTCAGCACCAGCGAGTGCTGTCACTCTGTGGACGTATGAACAGAGTTTGAACTTGATGCTTGATTGGGATCCGAGCAGTAAGGAGACCGTCCCTGATGAATTATAGACTATAACAAGATTTAATAGATTTATCATGATACAATATTTGGTCATATTGGTCAATTCCACTTGCGTGGCTGTCTATTTATAACAACTTCCTAATCTATTGACCTAGTTCGCAGACGCAAGCGCAGCATTCTTCGCGTCCGCTCGCTCAATGCACTCCTCGATGACCTGCCAGAACTTGGCAGTGTCGACTCCTCGCGGAATTCTAACACCTTGTTCACCAGGTGGAAGCAACTTGGCCAATGTGCGACCTGTCTGCTTGCCCTCTCTGGCTTCGTCAAATGTGCCTTCAGTAATGACAGTCACCTCGAACCGCTCGTTGTGTTCAGGAGGCTGGCTATGCTTAGCATCCCATTCAAAGAAAGGGATTTCACTCGCCGTACCGATAAGTACGGCAGCGACGGCTATGGGGTCATGTAAAGGAGGACCAGCGGTAATGCCAAAGGTGTCACTAAAGCTGTTAGCTGAAAGCGCATATGTGGTGTTTCTTTTGACTTACGCATAGGTTTGGGCAAAGAAATAGAGGAGCTCGACAAGCATGGTGCGGAGAGTTGTCTTTCCAGGGCCCGTCTTTTCAGCATCAGGCCCATACAGAAGCATTTCTCTCACTTCAGGGGTAGCAAGCACCTGGTGGCTGAGATCAAGCGGCACAATCGTGGTTTTGGCGGCAATTTCCTTGGTGTGGAAAACGGTCGCAGCAGCCTCAGGATCAACAAGGATGTTGAACTCAGCCCAAGGTGTGTAGTTTCCGATTCTAGGACGGCCATCAACCTCACCGAGCGGTGCATCTGAGAAGTTGTCACCGATGGAGCCGCCCATGAGACTGACACCCTTGACGTGGCTGATAAGTTCCGGGTACGCACGGAATAGAGCCCCGACGTTGGTTAGAGCACCAGTTGCAACGATCCAAGCGGTTCCGGGAGCCTGGGCACGCAACGCCTCGGCCATGGCCTCAACGCCTGGCATGGTAGATGGGGTGACACGTGGCTTGGGGAGAAGATCGGTACCATCAAGACCGGAAACTCCATGAATGTCTGTTGGTGCATGAAGAGCAGGACGCTCAAGGGCTTTGCCGAGGCCGATATATAGAGGGACATCATGCATACCAATGGCGGTGAGAATAGAAGCCGCGTTGTGTGTTGTATTTCTGGGTAAGGTTAGGAAACGAGTATTTGATGAAGTTGTGTGAAGTCCAAGATTATCTTTCTCTTTCAGATAACATACTCGAGAGATGCGTTGCCAAAAACTGTTGAGATACCAAGTAGTCTGAATTGAGGATGATAGGCTGCAAGGAGGATGGCAAAAGCGTCCTATATGAAAGTCAGTACTGTTGGTCGTAATTGTAAACTGCACGGGAATGAAAGGCTATTGGAATCACAGATTTTGTGACAGAATTCGAACCTAAACGAGGTTTCTCTCAGGGTAGGCGAAACTTCGTATCTGTATATACGTACATCATGGCCTGGATCACAGTCCAGCCAAACAGGAATCTGATCTTGAGACATGGCAGGCAAAAGAGGTGTCGTTGAGTAAAGAGTAAGAAATAAGTTCTATGCAAACAAGTTGTTAAGATAAAAGTCTAGAGTTGAGAGAAAAAGAAAGAAAAATGTCTAATTAATCACCAACAGCATCTAAGACACTGACTGCAGTTGAGTTGAGTTGTTAAAGTTGTGATGTTTCATCTGACCAAGGAACCCTCGAGGGCATAAGTAGACCCTGGGGACGCTTATGGTGGGGAAGTTTTCCCCTCATTTTGCTACAAGTTACCGAGCAAGCTTGTACTTGACTTAGTAAATTGCATGAGTGCACGTTCCAAGCTGATCTAACGATTTGGCGCAAAGCTAGAGAAAACAGCTTCCTCTTCAAGCAGGTGACTATGATTGTGGTGAAGATGGCTGGAAAAGTCTTTGCCAGGTGAAAATTGGCACGAGTGGTATATCTATACAAACAAATTATGGTGGACGCAACTAATTACAATGCCTGGGGTATCTAGGCTCGGCTTTGTGCCGAATATGTTTCATGATAGCTATGCTGACTAGCCGAGCTCATGTCATTTTAGGTTATCATGACTTCTTTCGCGCTTCCATCACCCGCAACACATCAGCAGCATTATTAACGTCGCCCTTTCTCTTCTTCGGCGCCCTCTTCCGTTTTGATTGTCCACCTTTTGATTGCCCTTCCCCGTCATCGTCTTTGTCTCCCCAGTTTGAGAGTTTGACTTTGGTCTCGTCAAAGTCTTCCTCATCAGCAAAGCGACTGGTGCCGAAGCCCATATCGAGATCCTCATCGTCTCGGTCGGCCATTTGGAGCAGTCTCTTTCTTTTCTCTTCCATAGCCTTCTGTGCTTCCTCTTCTCGTTCTTCGTCGTCTTGATCTTCAGCAGCGACCTTGTCTCTCTTGATCGGGTTGAGGGCTGCTGCACGCTTGAATGCTGCCATGATTGCTGGGTCTGACATCGATGGTGCTTTGCTTTCCTCCTCTGACACCAGTCCTGTCTTGGATCCCTGGAAGTAGTTCCGAGATACCTGTGGTCTTGGTGGTGGCGGCATTGAAGCGTCATCAGCAATCTCTTGCTCAGTCTTCGCTTGCTTCTCTTCCTCTTTTGACTCTTCATCCGCATCGGACTCAGAATCTGTGCCGTCCATGCCAGCCAGGGGATCATAGTCATCGCCCACGCCATCAAATATGTCGACATCTTCGTCTTCCTCGGGCTCCTCCTCCTTCTTCTTATACTGTTCTGGGACTTCCATTCCAAGCGGCTTTGCATCCTTATCTGGCATAAGGAGTCCGTTGCGATCGGCTTCGTCTTCCTTCTCGGCACCAGGTTGGATTTTGCGAATCTTTCTCTTCTCGTGACCATCCTCGTCCACAATGATCAAAATCTCTCGTCCTTTGCCGTCTCGCTCTATCCGTGATCCTGCTTTCTGTGTGATCCCGACTTTCTTGAATCTATCTCCAAGCGCATTCCCCTGCGCCGCTTTGGCGGCTTCTCTTGCTGCCTTTAACTCAGCTAAAATTTGATCGCGCGTTCGCTTCTTCCCAGGTGCTAGTGATACTGTCGATAACTGGCCCTTTTTTTTGGTCTCCGTCTTCTCTTTCGGTGCTGCCTGGACTTCTTGTCCTTCTAGCTGCTCAAACTCGTCATCTACATCGACTTCGGGCTCTGGTTCAGGTTCGGCTTGTTGTTCGGTGTCGTCCTTCTTCTCTCCGTAGATATCTTCACCTTGTCGGATTCTTTGGAGAAGCTTAAAGTCTAGACCCTTGACTAAATGAGTGCTGCTTAAATCACCGCCTGCGATTTCGAATCGCCGCTTCTCAAATGTCTCTTGGTCAATCTCTTCGTTCTTAAGTTGTTCATCGAGCTCCTTGAGTTTCTCTACCCGATCGTCTTCTGTTTTCTCTTCACGTTCCTTCGATCGATCGACGTAACCTGAGGCGAGTTTGACGCCCTTAGGGTCGTAGGACTTAAACTTTCTTTGGGGCCGGGTCGCATTATTTCGTTCAGCAAGTTGTCGCGCAAAGTCTGCCTGAGCACCCGCTACAGCGCGTCTGTACCAAGCTATTAGCAGTGTATCTGGAACAGTTTCGGGATGACTTACGGCGTCATTGGGATGCTCGACCGTTGTCTCGAACCCAGCGTATTCCCACCAGCTTGAGATGAGGGTGTGGAGGTACCATCTTTACCAGCAGAGCTCGTCTTCGAGTTCGAAGCTATCAGCTTGCGGAATTGATCGTTATTCATTACGACAGCGGACAATAGTATTCCACCTTTGAGTCAAGGTTTGAAATGCTGCGACAGGTATACTTATTTAGGTGAGTACTTGGAAGCGTCAAAGTGTGGCTGGTGCGCGTGGCTATGCTCGCATGTCACGAGTTATCGTGTTTGTTCGCGTTTTCGTGCTCCACTTTACGCGCTTTTGACATCTCATTCGCTTCCAAGAGTGTCGCATTCTCGTGAGAACATCACCATCACCAGCGACACCAGTGTATTCGCCTCAAGATTCCGGATGATAATGTCTGGTCTTGATTCATGTCATATGATTTTGTTTAGCGAAATCATCGCGTGATATTGGTCGAGCGATGGTCAAGGTTTGAGACTGGCGCACACCACTCGCCACCGCTATCATCTTGAACACTACCAACATTCAACGCGTTAATCAAACAAAGAAAAGCAAGATGGGGAGCGTTCTTGACAAAAACTCGTCTCAAGTGAGAAAACGTATCGAGACACATACCTTTAAAGATGAAGGAGGAGATGAGTACGAGGGCAGTGAATTCAATGGGTTCAACGACTATTTCCGGCGCAAGAAAATCAAGCTACAGAATCTGGATGCTGATATGCGCACAAATTCTGATAAGCCTCAGATTTTCAAGGGCATTGTCGCGCATGTGACCGGATATACACAGCCGCCATTGCATGTGTAAGTCGTACTCTGTCACTTATCAGTTTTGGAGTATACACTTACATGGTTACAGCCTTCATCGTGAAATTGTACAGCATGGGGGTGGTTTCCTTCAATATCTGGATTCAAAAACAATGGCAACTCACATTATTGCCTCGACGCTACCCCCTAAGAAATCGGTCGATTTCAGCCGCTATCGCATTGTCAAACCAGCATGGGTCACGGACTCTATCAAGGCTGGTCAACTCTTACCATGGGCCAACTATCGGGTGTTAGATGAGGGACCGAGGCAGAAAGTGCTCAAGTTTAACGGTAGCAATGGTCTGTCGCCGTCAACTCCACCCACCAAACAGGGCTACCGGGAACAGTCGGACAACAGTTTTTATGCCTGCCAGTTCAAGACACCCTCTCTCCCCAGCCAGAATTTGAGTCAAATAGTCGAGAAAGCCCAAACTCCTACTGGACTCAACAGCCGTGGGTTGAATACTACACCTCCACTCACAGGTGTCAACAGCTCTTCAAAGAAGCCTGAAAATGAATCCAAACTTGCTTCACATTCACATGGCCAGTTGGCGGTCGCCCCAATCGATTTTGGGATGGACGAAGGTGAAATGATGGAGCAAGAAATGGAAACTCTTCAAGAATCGAGAATGCAAGCCAAAGCGTCAGATACCTCGAAACCCATGACCTCAGAGGAGCACAATGCACTACTATTATCAGATCCTCGAATACGCAAATCCTCAACTGCAAATCCAGACTTCCTAAAGCAGTTTTACTCTGAGAGTAGACTGCATCACCTTTCTACATGGAAAGCAGAATTGAAGTCGAGAATGCAACGGCTTGCTGCAGAAAAGGGCCAGTCAGGTCCAAATTCCAAGAAGCGGTTAGGCTCGAGGCGATATGTCATGCATGTCGATTTTGACAGCTTCTTTTGTGCGGTTTCTTTGAAGAAAGCCCCAGAATTCGTCGACAAGCCAGTGGTTGTTGCGCATAGCGCAGGGTCTGGGTCAGAAATTGCAAGTTGCAACTATCCCGCTCGGGAATTCGGAGTGAAGAATGGAATGTGGATGAAATCGGCACTTGAGATGTGTCCTGAACTGAAAGTACTGCCGTATGACTTCCTCGCGTACGAAGACGCGAGCCGTCTATTCTACGAAGCCATACTAGACGTTGGCGGCATAGTGCAAAGTGTCAGCATAGACGAAGCTCTGGTTGATATAACGTCGATAGTTTTGACAAGTACCGGGTCTCAGGGCACGAAGTCCGAAGCAGGAAACGTAGCTCAAGAGCAAGATATGGCGGACAAGATCGCACAGGGTCTTCGCGACAAAGTCAAGTCTCTAACGGGCTGTCATGTTTCTGTCGGAATTGGGGCGAACATCCTTCAAGCCAAAGTGGCTTTACGCAAAGCCAAGCCCGCAGGTCAGTATCAGCTAAAACCAGCAGATGTGTTGCATATGATGGGCGACCTCAAAGTTGATCAACTTCCTGGCGTTGCGCGAAGTATTAGTGGAAAGCTCGAGGAAATCGGCGTCACATGTGTCAGAGATCTAAGAGAAGCATCAAAAGAACGCCTCACATCGATTCTTGGGCCTAAAACCGGCGAGAAACTCCGGGAATATGCTCGTGGTATCGATCGTACGGAAGTTGGAGAGCAACCACCGCGCAAGTCTGTCTCAGCAGAAGTCAACTGGGGTATTCGATTTATCAATCAACCGGAAGCTGAAGAATTCATCTATAATCTTTGCAAAGAATTGGAGAAACGACTGCTGAACGAAAACGTCAAAGGGAAACAGTTGACAATGAAGATTATGAGGCGATCACTGGATGCACCTTTAGATCCTCCAAAATCCCTGGGTCATGGCAAATGTGACACGTTCAGCAAGAGTACTGCTTTCGGTGTTGCCACAAACAATCAACAGGCCATCGGCAAAGAAGCTGTCAACATACTGCGATCCTACAAGTTCAGTCCTGGTGATTTACGCGGTTTGGGAGTTCAAATGACGAAACTGGAACCCATCAAAACGAACTCAGCAGCTCCGGACGGTAGCCAGAAGAAGTTGGCTTTCAACACGTTTACAAAGCCGTCGCCCGTCAGGAGAACATCTACAACTGAGCAGATCGACGAGATTGAGAGCCCTAAAAAGCAGAAAAGTACACCGAGTCGCGAAGTGTACAAGGACCCAATTGCCGACGATCCATTGACTCCGCGGAAGCAGAAGATACACCCTGCTATGGCATTGACTAAAGCTAGTCAGGACGACGCTAAGGCAAAGACACCTCTAAACATTTCTGGAACTCAGTTCATCATCCCAAGTAATGTTGATCCTGCCATCCTGGCTGAGCTACCAAGCAGTATTCGGAGTAAGCTCATGGCTCAGAAGTCCCGGATGCCAGAGCCTCATGCTGAATCCCCATCAGCCAAGTCAAGGTCGGAAAGCCCTATGTCGTTCGATGTATGCCCGACTCAAATAGATCCCGAGGTTTTCAATGCGCTGCCTGATGATATGAAGGCCGAGGTCATGGTAACCTATGGACGAAAGCCCAGGCAAACCACACCGCATCAATCCCCACGCAAAGACCGCACGATACAAGCGAGAAAACCTCCTACGCCATCAAAACGAGGTAGGCCACGAGGCCTGTTTGGTAAAGCTCAGCGACAAAGAGATGCTCAAGCTGGTTTATTACAGACTAACTTCCGATCGCTAAATCAAGTTGGCGATGCTTTCGAGGAGGAGGAGCCCATCGAAGAACTGGATCCAGAGTTTTTGGCTGAATTACCGGAGGACATGCGAAGGGAAATCATTGAAGATCATAAGAAACGAAAGAGGGCTCAACAAACAGGGCTAGAGGCACGCTCGCGGAAGCACGATACTCCTGATCTTGAAGAACCACTACCAGGCGGTCAGCGTAGGATTCAGTTTGCCACTGTCCCACGCAAGATATCATTTGCAAGTTCAGGGGTGACATCGACACAGGAGATCAAAGATATGCTGGATGCGTGGCATGCGGAAACGAGAAGAAACGGTCCTCATCGTGGGGACTTGGATGTCCTGGAAAAGTATCTTGAACGAGTAATTCAGGAAGAACGTGATTTGGAAAAGGCTACCAAATTGGTTAAGTGGTTGGATGTGATAGTTGAACAGGACGGCAAGAAGGGGCGAGGACAGGATGTTTGGAGACGATCGGTAGAGGCTATCAAAGGTATTGTGCAGCATGCTGTAAAGCAGCGCGGCATGGCTCCTTTGAAATTCTGAAAGTATATGGTTTACGCATAAGTTATGACTATAGATTATGATATATACCCCTTCCTATGCTTTTCTCCACGTTTCCCCGACCTGCTGTGGTTGGATCTTTCTTCTATGACTTACTGCCAAAGAAACAAACCAGAGAGAACAGAGAGAACAGCCATGCCGCATGGTATTTGTAACATAGCCGCCCTGTCCGGTGTATCACCCCCTTTAGATAGTTCGTATACGCTCAATTTGAGCGGCCCACCACAGACCTGTGATGAGTTACCCTCGCATGAGTTCTTGCATTCGTCGTCGTCGAGTTTTGTCGAAAGGCTAGAGAGATAGGGAGAGCACCAACACTCTCTGCCAATTCAATGAATCAGTTAAGCTGTCCTTTGGTTTGAGATTGGCACGTACCGAGACCACTCGAGTCCAGCATATTGATACTGTGTACCATTCGAGGCACAGAATTCAAGGCATAATGGCACCGTCATCTTGCCCGCTTCCACAAGATGGGAACCACCTGTGAGAGCGCGCTCTTCGGCCGAGTCTGGGGTTTGTGTCGTCTCGTTATAGCAGCCATGATATCTATACTGGCCAGATGCTCGATAGATGCTGGGATTTTCGCCATTGGAATCAGGTGTTTGTTGAGAGACAACGGGTATGAAGAGGAACAGTAATGATATAGTTACAATATATAGTCTAATCATGTCTAAGTGAGTGTTATGCATGGTAACGTTCAGTCGAGTTGTTAAACAAGAACACAGAATGCAAGAAATTTCAACAGGAGAATTCGCAATCCAAACAAAAATAAGAGAAAAGACTGGTTAAATTCAAGGAATAGTCACTATTTGCAATACTTAAAGTTTTTATCGTATAGTATAGTTTGGTGGAGGCGCATTACACAGCTGGAATGCGCCAGAGAAAAGAACGACGGTTTCGGTACAGAGTATACGTACAACAATGAGCCTTGAGTGTGGGTGGGTAGAGCCGAACAAACCAGGTAGCTCTTGAGTGAAAGCGACTGAGATAGTGTCGATTGATCTTGTAATGCTGCTAGTTTGTCTGTATATCAGTGGCATGTGGTGAACTGATCAGGCTTCAGAGTTATGTCTCTTGGATCAATCAGTCGAGACCAAGTAAATCGAAGCAATCTCCAAGACTATTAGGCCACCAGTAGTAAGCCTTAGCCTCAGCCTGGTTGGAATAACAAGCCACAAGCCTTCAGAAAGCCCATACTCAATAGACAGACAGGGTTGAGTTGAAGCTCAATGCTTCATACTGCAAAAGGAAATACTAGTCCATTGAGAGGCTCCTCTAGATTCACGCACAATATAATAATTGCCCTTCTCAGAGACACTATCTTTAACAATTGGAGTTGGTCAGCTCCTCCAATTTAACAATTTAAACCCCGGCTTTTTAGAGCCGAAGAGGCCTAGACCACGAGATAAGGACAGGTAGATACTCCACAAGGACCCCCAGTCTACCACCAAACTGGAAGGTACCCAGGTCATGGAGCTACCCTTCCTGCCTTCCTTTCGTCCCACCAACTACCACCACCTCCTCTTCTTTTTCCTTCTCCCACACAATCCCTCAAACACCTGTAGTCAGCATTACCGCGCTTGATTTCGAGCGCATTGCGACAGTACCTGTCTGCTTCAATTCTCGCTCAGCTTCCTTCTCGCGACTAAACTCGCACCTTATTACGCAACTCCGCATTTTGCGCCAAATCTTTCGCGCTCCCGGAACCCCTCCATCAAACATCATCATGAACTCCTTCATCGACTACTCCAAGAACACCAGGTCCAAGAACTACCATGGATCTGGTTCGTTCGCTACCTTTATGATCATCGCCCGTAAGACAAGCCATTCGCGAACAATTCCGTTCTACCCCCGCTGACTCGAACTCTAGCTGTCTGCTTCTTCCTGGGCATTCTCTTCGCATCGTTCCCTTACGATTTCCCCCTTCTCTGGACCAAGGCTCCCGTGCCTGACAACTTCTATGACCACCTCGAAACGCATCTGAAGTTTGTGCACCAGTCTCCTGCGCTCATTAGCCGTCTTCTTCACATGGTCATCTCTATTGGCTTTATTGGCTTCTTCATCAAGCTCTTCCGTCCCAGCGAGGCCAACTTCCTCTTTGACGGCGCATCTCTCATCCTCTACCTCATCGGTTTCGGTGTCTACGTCGCCAACATTGTCAAGGCTCTCCGAAGCGTTAGTGCCGAGATCTGGACCAACGACGGCTTCGATGGCAAGACCCATGAGGGTGAGGCCGGCGAACTTATCCTGGGACGTGAGGACAGCTTGAAGGTTCTCTCCGCCAGCAACACCATTCTCGCTCTCGTTCTTGTCGGAATTCTCGTTCTCCAGGCCGGCGAGTGGTATGCCGAGAAGAAGGAGGCTGATGATGCTGCAGCTGTTGATGCCAAGGAGGCTGCTGAAAAGAAGGAGAACTCCCCTAACAAGGCCTCCAACAAGAAGAAGCAGTAAGCTGCCTATATTATCTACTGTAGTAACACAATATCGGTCGGGCAATGTCTGGACTTGGATAGTCACTTGAATGGGTTCATTCATTGTACGCGAGTATTAATTAGCCACTGTATATCTTGTAAAACAACAATCAATACGTTGCGTGCTATGGAGGTCATAAACTCGCAATCCTGGTAGCCATGCCTATGCGTTTGTCTGGTGTAGCATAAACAGCTAATCGATGAATATATTGTATGATCCCATATACAAGGATGTCACAAAACATATGACTTCACGTAGCCCATCAAATTTGGAGCCAAGGACTCAGGTCTCACTTCGTATCAGCGCGATAAATAATCTTCCATTTCAATTGTGTTAACAGGGTAGCACACACGTAGTACGCATGCGGATTATTATATCATGGAGCTCGTGGTTATCAAAACTCTATTCCAACGCCATCTATTTCCATATCATAAACAAGCCGCAGCTTAAATACTATAATTCGTGCTTTTCTCATACAGACATCTTCATCGCAATTGTCTTGTGAGGGTCATAACCCTTGACGGTGAAATCTTCTGCTTTCCAACCGTCAATGCTTCCACCCTTTTCTCGAGAAATATCTAGCTCTGGGAAGTCTCGCGGCTCGCGCTCCAGTTGGATCTTAAGAGCATCAACGTGGTCGAGGTACACATGAGCGTCGCCCATAACGTGGGTAAGACTTCCAGGAACCAGGTCACAAACGTGCGCAAGCATGTGTGTCAATAGGGCGTAACTCGCAATGTTGAAGGGAACGCCAAGACCCATGTCGCAAGATCTCTGGTACAACTGACAATGGAGATGACCTTGAGGCTTGGCTTCTGAGTCGT
Organism: Fusarium tricinctum; assembly: GCA_020744515.1. Lineage (NCBI taxonomy): Eukaryota > Fungi > Ascomycota > Sordariomycetes > Hypocreales > Nectriaceae > Fusarium > Fusarium tricinctum. Next base: position 3,645,321 of record JAGPXF010000002.1, on the reverse strand, counting down.
CATCCTTGCTTCGAGGATAGGACACATAGAACTGGGCGAACATGTGGCAGGGCGGCAATACCATCTTCTTCATGTCGGCAGGGTTCCAAGCGGAGAGAACCAAGCGACGATCGTAGGGGTTGGTTCGTAGCTTGTGGATGATCTCGGCAAGCTGGTCTACTCCCTGGCCTGTGTAATCCGTCTTGGCATCGACATACTCGGCGCCAAAGTGTCGCCACTGGAAACCATACACAGGGCCCAGATCGCCAACTTCACGATGGTTCAGGCCGAGGTTGTCAAGGAACTCGCGGGAGCCATTGCCATCCCAGATCTTAATACCAGCTTCGCTGAGGCTGTTGGAAGATGTGTTGCCCTCGATGAACCAGAGGAGCTCGGCGATAACGGCGCGAGTAAAGACACGTTTCGTGGTGAGGAGAGGAAGAATGGGGGCCCCGTTGTTGTTAAGGGAGAATTTTAGCGGTCGAGGAGCAAATATGGAGTATGTTCCTGTGCCAGTGCTATTTGTATTGTTAGTTCGTTGCTCAGATTCGACTGCATCTTTTATTCGTACCGATCAGGTCGACGCTCGCCGCTTTCAAGGATTTCTCGAACAAGATCGAGATATTGGTTCTCCTCATGGTTAATAGACTTTGAGCCATTGGAAGATTTCTCTTCTGCGGTGTTTTGTGAAAGTGTCATTTTGCTGTTGGTTTTGTCAATTGGTAGTGAATTTGGAGTGATGGAAGGTATGCATGCTTGAGCTCTGCGTTACCAGGGTGGACATAAAATCAATTAAACTCGCAGTCGCGTTGAGTCGCGTTACCGCGATTTCCCCTCGGCCCCGCCATGTCCCGAAAGAAGGATGAGGGAAAATTATTTTACCATCCCCGGTCAGTTATGAGCTTAAGTGATTGTTGTTCGCTGTCAGTCGCACACAGGTATACAGATCAAATCAGCATTTGATTGCTAACACATACATATGCACGAATGCACATTCTTTCGTTCTTTCATTCTTTCACCTGGGAAGCTACTCGTGTACGATGAGTAGCGTTGTAACCCGAGAGAATAACATTTACATCGAGTCTGGTAGCCCCTTTGAAAAAGATATCGAATTGGCCCGACGACTTCACGAACTGGTTTGGAATATCTCCTGATGCAGAGCTGTCAAGGAAACTGCCTGAAAGTAATCGTTGGAACCTCCTCAGCCTCACAAATGCTCTTAAAACTCTCATGAGCCGTCACCGGAGTGGATATCTTATCAATCAGCGATCAAGGTGCAGGACGCTAGTCAGGAACCTGCCCCAAGGGGTCAAGGTTCCGTCTCAATTACAGGGCCCTTTCTTTTTGAATCGGGTCGCGAATATTTCAACGAATCCAGTTCACAACACACTCAAAAAACTCCAGCAAGACCCCTCTTCCCCTCCTCCGACCCCTGATCTCACAATGGGAAGATCCTTGAACCTCGTCGCTTCAAGCTGTGCACGGTCGATCAGATAAACAGAACCTCTCAATGATTGGTTGAATTGTTTTCCCAAAGCGGAGGCTCTGATGTCACATGCCAGAACTGTCAAGAGAATTTTTGCTATTGAGGGTCTTAATGCCCAAGAAAAGACGCCTACAGCAACATCTAGGCCCAGCTCCATCAGCATAACCCTTCGCGAACTCGCAGCACAGGGCGGCATTTATATATCGCAGGCATTGTCCACCGAGTCGTGTTGTAACCCAAAAGTACAGCTCGCCCTGTAGCTGCGAGGCTAACTCTTCCCCTCTTACCCCCCTCTGTTTACTTTTTTTCTTTTTTTCTTCAGTATTTTTTTCCAACTCCAAAACAGTGTCTACAATACCCTTGTTCGGCAGTTGTCTCAGAACTGCCTTGTATACTTGAGCTGAAGAATATCCTTTCTCTATGAGCTTTACTGCCTCGGTTTGCGACTACTCCGATACCGCCCTGCGACGTTCCAAAAATTTGAGGATCCAATTATTTCGGAATTGAAGCCGCAGTTCACATCCATAGTTGCTGGTCTCGTTTCGCGACTTGTACAGCGACACCGGGTTGCCCCTCACCCAAAGCTGTTCGACCCTAGCAGTCACGATACCATTATCCAACGCTTCCAACACCGTTGCTGAAGCTCTAAATTTAATCATCTTGCTGCAATCCGAAGCCTTTACTTCCGTCGACAACATCTCCTCACCGACACCGCTCCAATGGAACCTAGTCCTATAGCTGTTGAGGCTGCGGCCCATGCACCCGACCTCTCCTTCAAGGACAAAACAGCTCTGATGAAGGCTTTTGAAGACGTACTCTGTGGATCGGTATGTGCCATTACTCTACTTAGCATGTGTATATTAACATGAGTAGGTCGCCGGTGCTGTGGGCAAGTACATCGAGTATCCCTTCGACACTGTCAAGGTCCGACTTCAGAGCCAACCCGACCACCTCCCGTTGCGATATACCGGTCCATTGGATTGTTTCCGGCAGGGTATCAAGAGTGACGGAGTGTTGGGACTTTACCGTGGTATTACTGCTCCCCTGGTGGGTGCTGCAGCAGAGACGAGCAGTCTCTTCGTCTTTGAAAGTCTCGGTCGCGAATTACTTTTTGCCAGTAATATGGCATCTCGGGAGCAGGGTTTATCGCTACCATACCTCTGGCTAACTGGTGCCTTTTCTGGTGCTTTTACATCATTCGTCCTCACTCCAATTGAGCTTGTCAAGTGTAGAATCCAGGCCCCCATGTTAGCTGATGGGTCTGCCGGTGCGCCTCTCCGTCCTATACCTGTCATTAAACAAGTTTTCCGCCAAGAAGGACTTCGTGGGTTTTGGCATGGGCAGCTTGGTACGCTAATCCGAGAGGCTGGTGGTGGTTCTGCTTGGTTTGGTGCAAAGGAGACGGTAACAAGTATGTTCTATCAGCTCAAGACGAAGACTGTTACATCACCAATTGAGAAGCAGAAGATCCTCGATACTCCGCTTCCATTCTGGCAACAAGCACTCGCTGGCGCATCAGCGGGTGTGTCTTACAATTTCATCTTCTTTCCTGCGGATACAATCAAGTCACGGATGCAGACAGCGACGAGTGACATCCGACAACGGCGAACATTCTGGCAAGAAGGGTCTTTAGTCTGGAAACAGCATGGGCTACGAGGTATGTACCGTGGTTGTGGTATTACCTGCCTTCGAGCAGCGCCAAGCTCTGCTTTTATCTTCATGGTTTATGATGGTTTGAAGCGACACATTCCCTTCCAATGACACGAAAAGTGTCTTCAGGGTTATGTTTGTGGTTAAACCGGCTTCATTGGTTAATTGGAAAAGCGATTTTGTTCTATCTCAGGATTGGAGCGCGGCGGATCAGAACATCTATGGCGTTCAAATCTTAGTGTCACTTATTGGGTTTGGCGAGCTGGAGCATGAGTTGGAGGTTTTCGTTCTCGACGAATTATTATAAGACTGCTTGGGCAATCTCTTGGTATATAGACGGTTAGAGTGAGTTGACTGATGATCCTAACACAAGAGCACCTGAGGCGCCAATGCTACAAATGAAGCTTGGCCATATATACTAGACAACTAAATATGTTTTTACTGCTTCTTGACCTCCTTAGCCGACAAGTCCCAGTTGTTCAAGTGGCCAATGCTGGTGCATAGGTAGGTAGCGAAGGTGAGCCAGCCGAGGTAGGGAACCTGGCACCAGGCGGCAGCGGAGTCAATGGAGCTGTAGAGGTAGGTGAGATAGCAGTTGACGCCCAGCAAGGTTACAATATCAACCGAGGCCTCAATGGGACGATACAGGCCGAAGAAAAGAGGGGTCCAGATAAGGTTGAGCCCGAGTTGAATAGAGTACAGAGTCATTGCCTGCCGGGTGTTGACGATAGTCTCGGGAGATGAGAAGGGTGAAAGGCCGATGTTAGCAACTCGGTACGCGGCATAACCCATAACACTAGATACGATCAGACATAATAAACTTAAGAGGATAAAATGTTTAGAAATCCTACCCGTAGAGAACAGTCCAGACGGGACCAAACAGCCATGGTGGGGGCTGAACGGAGGGCTTCTTGAGTGCAAGATACGTCTTTTGGGTCTCTGTTAACAATGTGTTAGTTCTACCGTTGATGAGGTGATCATGAGAGCGTAGCATACGGGTAGCGCTGAAGCCAACAGCCGTGCCCAAGCCGATAGGCAACAGAACGGACAGAGCCGGCTTGAGGAAAACCGAGTCCGGCAAGGTGAGCGCAGGAATATACGTAGTCATGATGAACAATTGGATGAAACCAGCCTAAAATTCACCTGGGTATAGTGATTAAGGTGAGGAAGCAGAAATAGTTAAAAGTCAGGACAAATGGGTGATGATATCTCGAAACAGAAAGACAATGACGTAATACATTTTGAGCGAGTTCTTCAAAGCCGAGGCTCCGAATTGTAAATCTGTCCATTAAGAGGATAAAGTGGGCTGACAGCTACAAAATGCCTGCATGAGAGTTCGTTAATGGGGCATAATTACACATTGAACAGCCTGGCAGCATAACGGCAAGTCAATTAATATGGAACCTCCGAAGCTGTAGAGACATCAATGCTTTTCGTTAGCGAATTGGCTACTCAATTTAGACAAGCTGAATTTCTCTTCTCGCTCGTCTCTGAGCAACGGTTGTCTTTCCCATCGCGGATTCGCACCCAATCATTGCACGAGTCGGATATGCCACGATGATCCGTGACGTGCAGGGATTTGTCCCCTTTACGCGTGGTAATTGGCGTGTAGTGGCTAATTTTGCCGCGACCTGATGCACAGACCATTTGTTTAATTGATCGTGGTCCGCGCATCGCGTTTAGTACGCGACCTCAACACGTCGATATGCCGTCTCCTGGCGCGAAATGTCAAGAGCGATGGGTCCTCATTCTCCATATACCACACAGAACATAACCTGCAGTCACTACCGAGTACACCTCTCTTGCAACTTCATACTTTCCTAACCCTATACCACTATTTGTTGGAAAGTGCAATCGACTTACATCTGTACATTATCTGCATAACTTGGAAGGTACTATCACAGCCATGCCTCGAGCAGCATTAGGAAAGAGAGCCCGGGGCATTGATGAAACTGGTGAGTCTCCTCGACGGAAGGAACAAGCTGTTGCTTTCATTTTGCAGTTGCTGACTTTATTATTCTTAGATATGCCCTGTCCAGTGGCTACGCCTCCTAAACGAAGCCGCCGCCTCGCAAAGACTGTTTCATACAACGACGAGAACGAAGATCCTGCATACTCCCTTATTGATGATGAGGATGACGATGTGTTGGCCGAGCTACCTCCCCGAACTCGAAGATCTCCCTCACAAGTATCCACGAAGCACAACCCCGTTACTCCTTCAACCCCTCGACATCGAGATGCCCTATCAGTGCCTCCTACCACACCTCGACATGCTGTCATGTCGGCAGGCAAACTTTTCAAACGATTGACGCCACACACACCACTCTCGCCCAGCACCATCCAGACTGTCTATCATTTAGCACGACAATTATTTGCTCGAGGAGCTGAGCCTGGCCAACTTGTCGGCCGGGATGCGGAGCGAACGCAATTAACCGAGTTTCTCAACCGATATTCTTCATCAACCCCAAACGGCTGCCTTTACGTGAGTGGTCCGCCAGGCACCGGCAAGAGTGCCATGATCACTGAGATCACTCGGCAGTATGCCAACCAGAAGGATGTCCGGTCTGCCTACGTCAACTGCATGAGTGTCAAGTCTTCCAAGGATCTCTATACTACGCTCCTCGGTGCACTTGGTCAAGGCTTCGACGCCTCCGAGGCTGATGCAATCACAACTCTGCAAGCAATGTTTGTGTCGAAGTCGAAGTCGAAGTCTCCCGTCTACCTTGTTACATTGGATGAGATCGATCACATTCTGACGTTGGGCTTGGAAAGTCTTTACCGAGTATTTGAGTGGTCCTTACAAAAGAACTCTTGCCTTATTCTCGTCGGTATTGCCAACGCCCTGGACCTGACAGATCGATTTCTCCCTCGACTCAAGGCGAAGAATCTCAAGCCTGATCTCCTGGCGTTCCTCCCCTATACCGCCACCCAAGTCAAGACTATCATCACCTCACGACTCAAATCTCTTATGCCTGCAGGTGGGAAGGAAGGATATGTCCCGTTCATCCACCCCGCTGCCATTGAGTTGTGCTCTCGCAAAGTGTCAAGCCAGACTGGAGATCTTCGCAAGGCTTTTGAGATTTGCCGCCGTGCATTGGACTTGATTGAGGCCGAAACTCGACAGAAGCATGAGGAAGAAGCAAGAGAGGAGCTGCTGCAAATGACTCCTTCTAAGCGACCCCTCGGAGAAAACATCAACGGAGCATCGACTGGATCGAGGAGCGTGGTTCAGATTATGGCGAACACTCTCAAGGCTCTTACTGCAGAGACAGCGCCTCGAGCCTCAATTGGCCACCTCAACAAGATCACAGCAGCAGCTTTCAGCAATGGGACAACACAGCGACTCAAAGCACTCAACCTTCAACAGAAGGCTGCACTGTGTGCCTTAATAGCCTATGAGAAGCGAATCCGAGCTGCGGCCAAGATGACCAATGGCGGTGCTACTCCCTCAAAGTCGAAGCTTCTAGCGCCAACCATCAAGACTCTGTTCGATGCGTACTGTCAGTTGTGTACTCGCGACTCAGTTCTGCACCCCTTGTCCAGTTCCGAATTCAGAGAGGTTGCCGGCAGCCTCGAAACTTTGGGATTGGTTAACGCATCTGATGGGAAGAGCGGAAGCTTTATCACACCGCAGACACCCAGTAAGCGAGGTCGCAAGACTCTTGCCGCGACAGGAGATGAACGAAGAATTACGAGCTGTGTTGGAGAGAAGGAGGTTGAGTCTATAGCCGACGGCGTCGGCACTGGTATTCTGAAGAGCATTTTGAGCGGAGAAGCATTAGATTAGGCTGCGAAAACATGGAACGGAAAGAAAGGTATCATGGTACATCATCATCATTGCTTGGAGTTTTCGGTTTGGCTCATCAAGGTTGGGCCCTTTTTGTCATTGTCTTGCATTGCATTGCGTTGCGTTGGTTGGTTACATAGGTCTGGGAGGCAACCCAGAACCCCTGAGATGGATAATGATAAGATGGATGTAATCATCGTCCTGGATGTTAATTGAAATGCGGCATAGCATGTGGTTTAAGGACGAATGATGTATAAGATATGGCCACTAGGGTATGATCGCATAGAACAAAATAAAACGTTTAAAAGGAACGAACCGTGTCTGAGCATGACTCGCTACTGCGTAGTTTCCAAGTTTCTCATTTGCACCTTGTCCTTACTTGAAGCATCTGATATCGCTAAACCCTCCCTGGCATCCATTGTGTAGAGTTCATGTCAACAAATCCTTACTCAATCTACTGTCCAATACCCGCTACGCGAACCTGCCAACCTTGATGCGTATATGTATCTACTGTTCGTCCAACTAAGGAGAGTGACTGCCACCAGAGGCATCTCTACGCGTACTGTATCCCAGGGTTCGTTGCTTACGGCCCACCGGCCACGACAAAGTCCCACTGAGGAACGTGTGTATCGCGTTACGGTCAGTAGCGTTTGTACTGGATCCAGCCGTGCCGCACACCAAGTCATTAGCATATATCGGCAAAACATTGTGGTGTTTCGCATTCCCACCGACCACTGGGCATTGTAGTAGCGAGATTGGCATATTGAGAAATGCTAGATATTCAGAGGTCCTTGTTATATAAACCGGGCTGTGGTGCCTGGATGTAACCCGGCAGCCTTCACCGGAGAATGTACTCAGCTGGACGTTTCCGCTAGCTGTTTAGTTTAGGCTCATCCTTTTTCCCATCCCTGGACCCAGGTTTCTGGCTGGACATGCGAGCCAAGCTCGTCGAGGCCCTGACCAAGCTTTCTTGGCAGAGCGATTGCTTGAAAGGTCTTGGCATCTGCAAGATGACTATATAGCTAGGGCAGATTCGATATCGACGCTTTGATGCATCGCATGTGGAATTGAGCAATATAGGTGGCGTGTTGGAGATATGAAGTACGTAAAAAGATATTATGTGTGTGAGAGGTTATTATCAACTGTTCCTGTCATACCCCGAAATGCATGTCCTAACTGCAGGCACTCCATTCATATTGTGCCCGAGACCGTTCGGAAGACGCTACGGGGCGCTACAGGGCTTGTCCCACTTCTGCAGGCGCTAGGAAGGTACCTTTCCAATTGGTTCTCACCCCCCTCCCGTCCGTCCCGCGATTGTAAACCTTCTATCGTGGCTGACTTACAGGAGCTAGTGCTAGTTAATCTAGGTATCGTCCGTCACTCTTGCTCCAGCTACTTCAGTGGTGGTCATCCACCTCCGCCTCCGTAACCCGGCATTCGTCACTCGCTCACAATCAACTTTTCTACCCTTATCCATCTATAGTAGTATTCGTATCTCTGATCGGAACTCGCTCTTTCGTTTCCTCGGCCGATTTCTTGGATGTCGATCCCGCACCTACTCGTACCCCTCCTGCAGGCTTAGAACACGCAGCCGTAACCGCCGCCGACGCGCCCACAGGCTAAACGCCTCTGCTTCAACGTTCGAGCACCCGTATGCATATACCTCAACGGTCGCCCGATACAAAATACCACCAGCACCACAAGGCTGAGAGCTCCTGCTCCAAGGCTCGCGACGTCAGTTTTTTAAACTCGACGTCGACATCGACCTTGGATCCTTGGTCTTATGCCGTTGGCATCACGTCTGGGAATGGGCCGCCGGTCGAGATCCTCTCCGACGCTCTCAAAACCTACAGAAGCCCCTGGCCCCTCGAACTCAACCGCTCCGAACACTCCCAATAACGCCGCGATATCTTCTCCAGAATCCCCTGGTTTGGCGACGTCTCCCGCCCCTCGGGCGACCTCCCCCACCGCATCTACCGCCTCTTCAACGCGCCCGAGATTTCTTTCGCGCCTCAGTTCCCCCTTCTCACTCCCTTTGCGCAATCGGAATCGCAATGTCGCCGACTTTCACATTCGTGCTGAAGAGCCTCACCGTCGATATAGCGCTGGCGACAATGTGCGCGGTGCTGTTGTCATCGTTATCGTAAAGCCGGTTCGAATTACTCATCTAACCGTATCACTGCATGGATATGTCCGTGTGCTTAAGGATCCAACTTCAGTCGCCAAAGCCCAAGGAAATATTGTACTACCGCAAAATGGTGACTCAGCACGCCCAAGATATCACGGCAATGGACTGGCTAGTCTTTTTCAGGATGAGCAGGTACTGAGTGGTGAGGGAAGGTTGGAGCCAGGCAGATATGAATTCGGATTTGACCTCCTGTTTCCTGGCAAGGGGCTGCCAAGCAGTATTGACGTAGGCTCATCGATTGCTATTCGAAACTGCACGATTGCTAACTTACCGCGTAGTTCGAGCGAGGGACAGTTTCATACATGGTTACAGCGACGCTTACTCGGCCAACCTCGATTGCACCGACGTCATCTTGTGAGAGGAAAGTGATGTTAGTAGAAAACGTGGATGTTGGCCTACTACAGACCCCTCGACCTCGCACCATCTTTCTCGAACCTATATCAAAACGAAACCGCAGGAGAAAATCCATGGTACTTGACAAATCGGCTACTTCACCATCCGAGATCAGTGAACCCAATACAGAGCAAGATCCGATAGAGACACCAACAGAAGATGTTCGAGAACACAATGCGGATCCTAGGAGCCCAATTCAGAGTGACATGCGAAGCGAAGTCAGCGGGGAGAGCGGTGTCAGCAACAGTACGAGCTTAAGCAGACCGGAGGCTGCCCTGTCCCAGGTAGGGACACTCACATCGGCAAAGCAACAGGCGGTTGACAAAAAGACGATCACGGCGACGATAGAGCTGCTCAAGGGTGGCTGCTTGCCAGGCGATGCCATCTCTGTGAGGGTCACGGTTCAGCATACTAAACGGGTGAAGAGCTTGACAGGTGTAATTGTGACGCTACTCAGACAGGGCAAGATCGACAGCAACCCGCCAAATGGTCTCTTTGACGGGTCTGCGGGCCGCGACGATGCGGCGCGTGTTGATAAGGAGGAGGTGTTTCCGCGATCACGGACGGGACTGGGAGGTCTATCACTGACCTCATCGGGATCCACGAGCATATTCCGCAAAGATCTCGATCAGAACATTGCACCGCTGATTATCGACCCCAACACCATGCAAACCTCGGTCACAGTTACTGTTAAGCTGCCAGACGACTCCTTTCCGACAATTAAGGGTGTCCCTGGAGAGATGATCAGCTTCAAGTACTTGGTCGAGGTGGTTGTTGATCTTGGCGGAAGACTATCAAATCAAATGCAAACCGGCCCGTCGAGGTTTGGACCTTATGGCCATGGAACCACAGACAATCACACGTACGGTCCAAGAAGAGGTGCTAATATTGCAGACACTTCCCAAATGCGTCATGAAAAGGGGGTCATTGCGGTATCGATGGAGACTGTTGTGGGCACCATTGACTCGTCTCGTGGTAGGAAAAAGTCCAGAGTCTCACCAAGGTCACGGAGTGTACAGATTTTTGAGAGCGATGAGGAGGACACGATAGGCCGGGAATCAAACTATGCCGACGACGCACCGCGCTCTCCCAGTGGTTATTTCCCCACGCACGCCAACGGGAGTCGACTTCAGCCTATTCCCTCTCACCCACCACAGCCATATTCACAAGTAGCTCCCTTGCAACCGCCATCACATTCGCCACCGGAATTCTCTGGGCCATACAGTAACGGCTTTGACCATACCGCAGCTGCTCCTTCGTATATTCCTCCTCCCGAGATACCTAACCAAGGCAATCTTTCGGAGAAGGAGAGAGTTCGGCAGGCCGAAACACGATTATTACCTAGCCAGCCTCCTGAAGCGGGGCCATCAATGAGCCAGGATGATGAAGACATTTACGATGCTGAGGACACCCCTCGAGTCCCTGACCTCAGTGGCGGCTTTGTTCCAAGCGCGCCCAGTGCTCCTGATGCAGGTCCCTCTGCGCCTACAGAAGATGATATTGAGTTGGCAACGGCGCCACCGCCTGGAGACGTGGAAGACAAACAGGAACTCGAACGTCGGCGTCTTTTGAACGAAGCCAGTGCTCCACCAGATGTTCCTGAGGATATGCAGCGAAGAAGAAACGACGGGCCATCGAGGGAGGTTGAAGTTAATGCGGAAGCCACTGCACCAAGCGCTCCTATGGTGGACGATTACGACGAGTACCCAGGATATGGGTCTAGTGCAGGACCGTCTAGTAGTTCAAGACGTGTGGATGCTGAACAGCTGCCGGCATACCAAAGATGAGTCGATATCAATTTGAGCCAGAGTGTATTGCATAGGCGTACGAGTGTATGGATTACGATGGGTTATATTGTATAATTGCGGGCGCAATCTTGGCGTTTGGGTACATGATGCGAGCTTAACTACGATACATACCAATAATGTTGGATATGAATAGCCAACTTTGAGTTTCATTTCCGATATAATTCAGGGGTTCCCCCGGCATCTGGACCTTCAAGTGATTGAATTCATAATGTGGATTTAATTCCACAGTCTGAGTGTTTCATTAATCATGCATGAGTGGTATACAAGATTGACAATATAATACAGAGTAGGGGAGAGACGGATACAACAGACCATACTTTTTACATCCATCCAGTTGCGAAAAAAGAATGCCTCTGAATGAGGATGCATCTCATGTCGTTTCGATCCAGGTTCAGCAATATCAGCCCTGGTGATGAGCGACATATGAGTGCTAGCTTCCGCAAATCCGACCTATATCTAATGCTGCAGGACAACTCCTTTGCCCCTCTCCCAGTCATCTAGGCTCTCTTTAATGTTGACCCAATAGCGAAGACGCACAGCCTCATGCTTGGCAGCCTCGATATCGTCATTCTGGAAAGCGCGTTCTAGGATTTGTTCGCTTTCTGCGATGCGCGCATCATTGGCGGCACGAGGCTCGTCCAGATCCTCCTCGTGCTCAGCATCCTCGATCTCCTCACGCGCCTCAAGCACGAGCATCAATAATTCAGGCTCTTCCACCTTCAGAGTCTCATCGTTAGCCACATCCACGCCTCGCAGGGAGAGCAGGTATTGCGCTCGCAGAAGAGGGTTGGAGAGGGTCTTATAAGCCTCGTTTATGAGCGCCGACGTAGCCTCTGCGCGGACCTTGTCTTGCGCGGGGTGCATATCCGGATGGGCACGGGCCTGCAGACGGAGGAACTCACGGCGCAAGGCGCGCGTGTCGATAGGGAAGTGGCCCGTCGGAGGGGGACCATCGGGAAGCGTCTCGGGGAAGAGGTGGTAATGCGTGGATGGTGGTGCGCTGGAGGACGGCCGAGACTCAGGCTGTGCGGCACTAGATACGGAGCGGACGTGGGCGAAGGGCTTTGCTGGGCCCTGAAAGACCGCTGCGGGAGCTACATGGCGCTGTGTAGATGTTGCTGCCGCAGAGGGTCGATATGAGGGTGTAAGAGTTGATGCTCGGCGAACTCGGAGTTGACACCGGATACAAAGCCGAGAAAGATCGCGCACGGCAGGCGAGGCGACAGAGGGTCGCATACTTCTATTAATGCAATACGCACAGTTCAAACGAAGGATTGTAAGTTTTCGAAACCGGGAGTAGCTGAAGCGAAGGCGAGAAAGATTGTAGCAAGACGCAAGCAGAGATTGTTGCGACTTTGTACCGAGTAGTTGTGGTTTTCAATGTCGTAATGATAAATTCTTAGCGTGGATTGACCTCATCGGTAGTGGCTGTCATGTGGCTTTGTTCTGTGGCGCTTCTTGTCATGATGAGCGTAGTACAGGGACATGAAGAATAGAGCTCTATAGGCGATAAGAGTGTGGGCCGAAGTCCATCATAAGTATTGGTACTTTACTGAGAAACAATGAGCTCCATGTTCGGCCAAGGTCGGCGGTCATGATCGGGATCTAGTCCGATCCAATGGGGGATAATGTAATGGAAACGGTCTCTCATGAGCCATGAAATTGATGTCTTGTGGTGTAGATTACATATGCATCCCTGCTCATGAGAGGATCCGTACGATTCATGTCGCTTGATTTTGTTTTTTCCTGCTCTTGTTCTTGTTCTATTCCTTACTGAATCTCCCCCTCATAACCTCCGTGCACCCCCAAAGAAACCCCCAATCCCGAGAATAGAACCCAATTGGAGGCGGGATAGTGTCTACCGAGTTTGGACTCCGTATCCGTAGATCCCCAGACTTTGGTCTCAACATTCAACCAAACATTCCAATCTCATGTTCCATCTCTTTTCTTCCTTTCTTCATCTTTGCAACTCTCAATTGCTTCACCTGTCTTTGTAGATACCTACCTGTACCATCTCACATAATGGCAAAGGTCTTTGACGCGGCCGAAGGTATGAGCGACTCCAATTCGACTCTCAACAATGTCAAGTCAACAGAGGGCGCGATTCACTAACACACACTCCACGACAGTCGCCAAGCACAATACTCCAGAAAGCTGCTGGGTGATTCTCTACGGCAAGGTCTATGATGTGACGGAATTCTTGCCCTCTCACCCAGGCGGTAAAAAGATCATCCTCAAGCTCGCTGGGAAGGACGCCACCGATGAATACGATCCCGTTCACCCGCCTGGAACCCTCGAAGAGAACCTCAAGCCCGAGAACATCCTCGGTGAAGTCAATCCCGAGACACTCAGCATGTCCCAATCGACCGGCGAAAAGGCCACTGCACAGGCTCAAGACGACCGGCCGCTGCCAATTGAATCACTTATGAACCTTGATGAGATTGAGGAAGAGGCTACAAAGCGCATCTCTAAGAAGGCGTGGGCATACTACTTCTCTGCCGCTGACGACCTCTTCTCCAAGAGCTACAACAACCATGTCTACAGAAATATCTTACTCCGACCACGAGTCTTTGTCGACTGCACGGCTTGCGACGTCTCTACAACATTGATCGGCAACAAAGTCGGACTGCCAATTTTTGTATCACCGGCCGCAATGGCCCGCTTGGCTCATCCCGACGGTGAGCAAGGCATTGCCAAGGCGTGCTCTCGGTTTGGCGCCATGCAGATTGTCTCCAACAACGCCTCCATGACCCCGGAGCAAATTATCGAGGGCGCGAAGCCGGGCCAGACCTTTGGCTGGCAGCTCTACGTTCAGAACCAGCGCGACAAGAGTGAGGCCATGCTGAAGCGCATCAACTCCATGCGCGACTACTACAAGTTTGTCTGCTTGACGCTAGATGCGCCTGTTCCTGGAAAGCGTGAGCTAGACGAGAAGCAGAACTTTGACTACTCTGAGCCCAGTCCCGCCAGCGGTGAGAGCAAGCCTGGTGCCGGAGGTGTTGGCCAGCAGCTTTTCTTTGGTACAGCTTGCGACTTGACGTGGAAGACAACCCTTCCCTGGCTGGCAGCTCACACCGATTTGCCTATCGTTCTCAAAGGTCTCCAGACCCACGAGGATGCCTTCCTGGCGGCGAAGTATGCTCCTCAAGTAAAGGCGATCATCTTGTCCAACCATGGCGGCCGTGCCGCCGACACAGCCCCTCCGGCTATCCACACGCTTCTCGAGATTCGAAAGTACTGCCCTGAGATTCTGAGCAAAGTTCAAATATGGGTTGACGGAGGTATAAAGCGAGGAACAGATGTCGTAAAGGCACTGTGCTTGGGTGCGAGCGGAGTCGGTATTGGGCGCGCTGCCCTCTTTGGACTCGGAGCTGGTGGTCAAGCAGGCGTGGAACGAACACTTGAGAGTAAGTTGAAGCCTGTGATTGCCAAGCTTTGTTCGAAATATGGCTAACACGTGAAAAAAACAGTTCTCGCGGAAGAAACAGCGACAGCTATGCGATTACTCGGAGCCAAGAACGTCTCGGAGCTTGGACCTAGATTTGTGAGATTTCCCCCAGCTTTTCTCTCCTCTTTTCCCCAGACCCCGCTCGGTCGGCCCCTACTTGGCGATCTCGACTAACTGGCTTGGCAGGTCAATGCTCGACAAGTGGAACGAGATATCTACGATGGAGATGCCGGGCTGGATCGTCAAGGCTTGTGGACAAAGTCTAAGCTGTAAGGTAACCGCAGCACACGGCGATAGTGTCTTCATATGTCAAAACGCAGCCTCGGCTAAAACACGAGATCTCGTCAATTCCCCACCGCGGAAACGAGACCCCTGCTCCCCTACTGCGCGTTGGAAGCGGCAGCAGCGGTAGGTCTTTGGGAAGACCATTCTGGGTGTTGTGGTAGGCTTGCCAAGATTGTTGTTTCCTGGGGATGAGTGACGGGGAAGGGAACGGATCTTGAATGCAAATTGTGCAATGTAAATTGAGTAAGAGTTGTTGGTTACTACAACAGCAGGCCAAGGGATTGATTATAATATTAGATGGGATTGTGCGGCACAGTTTGTCAGGATCTCAGGATGTCGTCTGAGTCGTAAAGATAATGAAACCGAATCTCGTATTAGTGATCCCAGATTAATTGTCCCTCATCGATTTTTGAAACACTTTAAGCACATCCAGAAACACTTGTCTTCCAGTTTACTGGTGATCGGTCACTCAACGTAGGCAATTAGATATCGCCCGGCCAGCCAATGACCTATTCGAAGTAGACTATGCAGGGACAACGGTCCAGCAAATCAAATCGAATTAATATTCAACATCCCTGGCCATAGAGAAGAAACCAGAAATCCTAGCAATCAAGCCATTCCTTCAGTGGATGTTCCGGCCGAAATGGTGTGTCGCAGCCGGCCCTTTCAGAGGGGGACGCATGACACATGACATGGGTTAAGTTAAGTTATTCTGAGCTGAACGAACGAACCCCTCTTGTTGCTGAGAGTTTGTTCCCCCCTTGGAGCCAGTTCAAAGCTCGTGGCGTGGCGTGTCGTGTCATTCTTGTCAAAGAGGCATAGAATTGGTTGGTTGTCATGGCCACGCCACTGCGCAACTTTAATTGTTTTTGGTGTGCAACGAAAAGCCGACGAGTGGCACAACCTGCGGTGCTACGTAGTAATACTGACTTAGAATCTTGGTCTCAACTCTCAAGGATGCATATCTGTTGGTCGAACATTCCATCTTTCTTGGTCAACTAGTCAGGCCTAGTCTGGCTGCCTCTTGATCAATGGACGTTGGTCATCAAGTTATGACACATCCAGGACATAGCTTAGAGGAACTAAGTAAATCGTCCTTTGTGGTTGGTTCTCTTTAATTAGCAAAGCGTTGCAAGTGTCGCGTGCAACTCTTTTTCTTTTTGCTGTACGGGTCACGGCATTGTTCTTAAATCCGAAGTTTGGAGTACTTATCCCCTTTCTTACACAGGCAGAAGCATAGAAGTCAGTATAGTAACACTAGATTTGTATACACTCTCTTTGACCGCGCAAGATTCAGATAATTCCAGTCACGGACGTCTCGGGAAAGTGATTGACGAATAAACTTGAAGACTGCACCGCTGTAACCACACAGTTTGTAGATTTTCTAAAGCGGCGAATTGCTGCACATCCGTCAATATTGTTTCCCATGTGCTGTTCCATGTGACATCTAAACTCGGCCCAGTTCATCCTTCCAGCTCTGCAGCACTAACAGTCTCATAAACAAGCTTTGCTGAAGTCAGTCAGTGGCAGGGTTCATGGCGGTAGTGTTGTGCTGAATAACGCTGTATCAGGTCGATCGTTCTGCGTTCTGATACAATTTTGTGAGGCGCCTACTCCGCAGTGTAGATATTGCTGCAGCGAGGGGTGTGAATGCCGGGCATCGTCCGTTCTTTGAAGCATTTCCGGCGACGTCGGACAAGGATGTAAGCCATTCCTAAAAAGCAAAGCAAAATCCTTTTCTCTCTTTTTTTTCATGTGGTCACAAGCTGCCGAGGAACATTTAAATTGGTATAACCAAGAGGGAGTTGACTAGGGTCCAACAGTATCATATGGAGTCGGGAGTCTCTCTTCTCCACCAAAGGCCCACCACTAGAACCCATGCGGGGCAAACCTGGGGAATAGCGCCGTGTCGCTCTTCGGTCACTTGCCTATTGGGGCAGTCAATGCCCGGGTACAGATGCAAAGGGACTCGGATCATGGCGATCTAGTCCAGCCAAAAAGAGGTTGAAGGCTGCGGCTGCGGCTACGACTGGGGGCTGCATTGTATGGATTGGAGATGCAGATGCAGATGCAGATTGCTACAGAAGGTAATTAACTGACTGACTAACTCTAGTACCTAACTACCCGTTAAATTCCTTCCTTTCCTTTTTTACGCCGCAAGGTTTGGTCAGGGTAAGGAAGGTAGTACTTAAACTCGGTCCTTGTTCCCTTTTTACTTTGACTCTTATTTGGAAGGTTGAATTGCTTTGTTCTCCTTCACCTCCACGCAACAATTCCATACTTCCCTATCCCCCTACGTATCTCTCTGCTTGGTCATCCACCAGCATCCAAGTCAACATGTCGGAAAAGAACGAGGTGACCCAGACCGAAAATGGTACCGCCCCTAGAAAGAACAGAACCTGCGCGCGACACTGCAAGCGCTTCTGGTGGGTATACCTTATCATTCTCTGTGTCATTGTTGTCATCGTCGTTCCCGTCATGTAAGTTGCAAGGCGCTTGTACTTTTAAACACTTGTTCGCAGAACTGACTTTACTCCTTAGAATTCTTGTTGCCGTTCCCAAAATTGCACAGAGCAAGATCAACGAAGCCGAGCTCGAAATCCAAGCCACTCGAATTCTCGAGACCGAGGGAAATGCCTACCTTATGGAGATCGATTCCACCATCACAACCGATGGCAAGATCCATGCCAAGATTGACCCCTTTGAGGCTGAAATGTATCTCGAGGACTGGCCGGCCCACAAGGCCTTTGCGACAGTTGACATGCCCGAGACAAACAGCAACAAGCACCAGGTCGTCAATGTCTCCCAGCATGTAAAGATCGCCGATTTGGACGAGTTCACTCGCTTCAACGTTTGGTTCCACAACAACGAGACGGTGCGTGTCACCGTCTACGGAAAGACAAAGGTCCAGCCAAAGGGTCTCCCACGCAAGTACGGCGTCACCTTCAAGAAGACAGTGGAGCTCAAGGGCCTAAACCATTTCGCCGGCACCACGGTCAACGACGGCCACATCGGTTTCGGCGATGGCAAAGATGAGCCCAACTTCAACGGCACCACCACTATTCCTAATGCCTCGGTTTTCACACTAGACAATGTAAGTCACTATACATGCTCGTTTCAACTGCCAAGCTTACAATACCTTTAGGGAAATGTCACCTTCAGGAATTTTGTCGGAGACGTGGAAGTTGGTACCCTTACCATTCCAAACTTGGTTCTCAAGCCAGGTGACAACGTTGTCAACATCACTGCCAACATGAACCAGAGCCTCGTCCTCAACGCTGTTCAGCAGGAGCCATACTGCAAGACAGGTATCCTTCCTTTCAAGCTGTTGGGCAAGTCCGTCGTCAACCACGGCGAGAACCTTACCTATTTCGCCGCAGCATTGGGCAGCTCAAACCAAACAGTCGAGATCGACATTGGCGCCATTCTGAAGAAGGATCTTAAGTACAATGTTAAGTGCAAGAGCGATAAGGATTGATTTTAAGGTGCTGCGGGTTTCGGATCGTGTGCGAATCGCATCGGTAGGAACAGACGGTCTATGATTTTGCAAGTCCTTGAGGCATGGATGATGATGTAGGCCATTCGGTCGATTAATGTAAAGCTATTTGGTGGTTTGGCCAAAGGCGTATTGCGCTTATAATGATACCTTTGATGCGGGTCGCGATATATGTTCAGGAATTCGAATCCAGGTTTCCAACTCTCAAGTGCATCGAATCTTAACCTTGGCTCGACTTCCGTCCAGGTCCGAAAGCGCAAGTGTGAAGTGTGTGTTGTATATTCGCGAACTCATCCTTAATTCCATCCACTTTTTCGTTTCTCACCTCTTGAAAGTCCCCCCATTACTGTTGTATCCTGAGCCACTGAGGTTGTTGGTGGTACAAAATCAACAGCTGTTCTGGTGCCAGTCGTTCTCTCCGCTTCCTTGTCCTTCAATAATTTGTCGTGGCTCTTCCGTAACTTGTCTTTGAACGCCCATTCTGGAAAAGCAGATGGATTCCACAAGTCAGTAGGCAACGTTGTCGAATACTGACTACGTTCATCAACCTCGACAAATCTCATCAGTTTATCCATCAGACTGGGGTTTTTCAGTGCGGAAGACTGTTCCAGCTTGGCGTTGAAGTGAGTTCCTTTCTTTTTGAGCTCGAGGAACTGTTCAAACTTCTTGTTGGCCCCTGGTGGTGGTGATCCGGGTGGTGATGGTGGAATGTCCAGATTAGGGGCTGATGGCAATGTGAGGTCGCGCAGAAGGGCACGATTGGCTGAATAAGGTGAGGCAGGTCTGTACGTTGGGTCTTGTTCGTCCACGACAGCTTCTTCCATAGGCGGTAAAGACGGTCCTAACGGCATTGAGTTTTGTTGAACGGGCCCAATGGCTGCAGCGTCAAGGCTCTGAGGCTCAGTTGCTGCATGATGAGCATTAGTGTTATGACTAACACAGGTTCAATGGTTACAAAGAATGAGGATATACCCACCTGATTCATTCTTTTTCAACTCTGTGCCTTTGTTTTGTGATTTGATATTTACTGCATCTTTCGTAGGTTCCTAAAAGAAGTGAGATGAGTTGTCTGACTCTGTTTAGAGATTCCTCGCTGGGTTCTTACTGTCTTTTCTTCTGGAGCAGGAGGTGTCACCTCCTGAACATCCTCTTCTTCATCGCTGCTTGCATATGCAACGAGTCCAGCCATTATCAACGCTTTAAAGTGTAGATGATAAATAGACGACTGACGTCGCGTCTATAGCGTTGATGCCGTTCAACTGGAACCGTTTCGGCTTAGCGCGGCTCTGTTGCTTGTGATTGTGGGTACCTGCCTGATGGTTAAAAATCGGCTAACGGATTATCCCCAGACTTTAAGCCATCATATTCATCTGCCTTCATCTACCAGTTTCAACTACAAGCAGATCATCCACCCCTACTTACTGCATCTTCTCGAAACTCGAGGCGGGTCACGACTCTTCATTTGCTTGATACGAAGTCCAATAGAGACTCCCAGATACTCGACAAACTTGCGCCAGGCGACAGCACGCGATCTCGCGCTATCGCGCATTGCCAAGGCTTCGGTCTATCGCTTGAAAGTACTACTCACCAACGAAGTGTCCTGCTGAGCCTGCGAAACCACCAGCAATGGCTCGGCCGAGAGACTCACGCTCACCAAGTCCTGCAGGCAGCACCCACAGTTCTCGTCGTCACCGCAATGATGATCGCCGGAATAGGGATCGTCGCAACGATGGAAAAGATAATCGTCGACGTAGCAGAACGCGCAGCCCAGACGTGAGAAGGCATCATTCCACATCTGGTCGACTTTATTCTGACGATTTAATCCATAAACAGCCCCGAAACCGTGACCGCGATAGAGACAGAGACCGCGGGCGAGACCAAGATTATTATCGCCGAAGAGAACGCTCGATAGATCGACGTGACGACAACTACTACCGGGGTGGACGACGGGATAATCGAGAAAGAGATCGCCGAAGATCGCGGGACCGCTACGATGATCGCATTCGATCCCCCGACCGCCGACGCAATCGCAGCCGAGAGAATGATCGGGACGTGAGAAGGCGAGACGACTCCCGCAACCACGCTCCTGGGCGCCGTGAGGGCACGGCTGACTCCCTTGCTCGCAGCAACCGTGAAGATGGCAAACCACAGAAAACGCCGCTCGGCGACAGCGGAAACGCTGGTAGCAATGAGGTTCGAAGCCCGTCCTTCTTAATTGAAAGTCTTGCTAATGGATTACAGGCGCATACACCTAAGACCGATGCTGGGCAAGCCGAGGTGGACAAGAAGGCTGAACGACTGGCTAAGCTTGAGGCCTGGAAGAAAAAGAAGGAGAGTGCGAGTCAGAAACAAAAAGAGGTAAACCCAAGCCAAACGAGGAATCTCTTGGCTGAAATGGACAAAAAGGCGAGCGGGCCATCATCAAAGACTGTTTCCCCGTCAGTTTCCGCTACTGCTTCACCTACAGCAACGCCCTCTGTCGCATCTCCTATAGCCCCTTACTCCGGCAAGTTTGATCCCAAAGCCATCGCAAAGAAATCAGCTGCATCCCGGGCGCATGACGCTGCAAAGCCAGCCCTTGGCGCTTTAGAAGGCCAGCCTGAAAAGCTAGCAGTGCCTGTTAAGCAGGCCGCCACTGGTATGTCTATGTCCTCTTCTCGCTCTCTGGGCTCAACTGACGAAATTGTTTCAGCATCTGCTCTTCCTGCGAATCGAACAAAAGCTAGTGGGTTTGGTTTCGTAAAGAACAATGCAGAGACTGATAAGCTCCCTACTAAACGCAAACTTGACTTGGACGAGGAAGATACTACGAAGCGAAAACTCACAAAGCTTCCTGCACTGCCCATCGAGGCGGACGATACTCCATATGCTGACCAGGATGAGGATGAATCTGATGTAGACAATTTCGCTGAGACTGAAGAAGAGGCTGCTGCCGCCGCTCGTGCAGCTCACGAGAGGAGGTTGCAGGCAGAGAACCAGATGGATACAGGCGAAGACGAGCCCCAAACGACGACTCAGACAAACGGAGATGCGACAGCGAGCAACGACGCTACTCAACCTGACGCAGCCACGCAGATGGAAGTTGACGAGGAAGACGACGTTGACCCTCTGGATGCATTCATGGCTGATCTGAAGGATGTGAAGCAGCCCGTTAAGGCAACCAAAACCCAAAAGGTTCAGGAACCCGAGGCCTACTTCAGCGACGATGAATACGACTTCAATAAGAAGGACGAGGGTGACGCAAGTGCTTTGCTAGCTATGACGGCGAAGCGAAAGAAGAAGGATATCCCAACAATTGATTACAGCAAGATTGATATCGAGCCTATCCGCAAGAATTTTTGGGTAGAGCCGGCTGAGCTCGGTCTTCTTACCGAGGCTGAAGTGGCCGACCTTCGTCTGGAACTGGATGGCATTAAAGTCAACGGCAAGGACGTTCCCAAGCCAGTTCAGAAGTGGGCGCAATGTGGTCTCACGCGGCAGACACTGGATGTGGTCGACCAACTGGGCTATGAGAAGCCCACCCCTATTCAGATGCAGGCTCTCCCGGCTCTCATGTCTGGACGCGATGTCATTGGAGTGGCCAAGACTGGTTCTGGAAAGACGGTTGCATTTCTACTTCCTATGTTCCGACACATCAAGGATCAGCCTTCTCTCAAAGACACAGATGGTCCTATTGGATTGATCATGACTCCAACTCGAGAACTTGCAGTTCAGATTCACAAAGACTGCAAGCCTTTTCTCAAAATGATGGGTCTGAGAGCTGTTTGTGCTTATGGCGGAGCGCCTATTCGAGATCAGATCGCTGAGCTGAAGCGTGGTGCTGAAGTCATTGTGTGCACCCCGGGTCGCATGATTGATCTTCTAGCTGCGAATCAAGGTCGAGTCACCAATTTGAAGAGGGTTACGTATGTTGTGCTTGATGAAGCTGATCGAATGTTCGACATGGGCTTCGAGCCTCAGGTCATGAAGATCTTTGCAAACATGCGACCCGACAGACAGACTATTCTTTTCTCTGCTACCATGCCCCGTATCATCGACTCGCTGACCAAGAAGGTACTCAAAAACCCTATTGAAGTTACCGTTGGTGGGCGCAGTGTCGTAGCCAAGGAGATCGAGCAAATTGTCGAAGTTCGAGACGAACCGTCCAAGTTTCACCGCATTCTTGAGCTTCTCGGAGAACTCTACGATCGTGACGAAGATGCTCGTACTCTCATCTTTGTTGAACGACAAGAGAAGGCCGACGATTTACTCAAAGAGCTAATGATCAAGGGTTATCCTTGCATGTCAATTCACGGAGGCAAAGACCAGATCGATCGTGATTCTACCATTTCAGATTTCAAAAAGGGTGTGGTGCCTATTCTGATCGCCACTTCGGTAGCAGCCCGTGGTCTGGATGTCAAGCAGCTCAAGCTTGTCATCAACTATGATGCGCCCAACCATCTGGAAGATTATGTGCATCGTGCTGGTCGAACTGGTCGTGCTGGCAATACTGGTGTTGCTGTCACTTTTGTTACACCAGAACAGGAGAACTGCGCACCAGGTATTGCCAAGGCTCTTGAACAGAGTGGGCAGCCTGTACCTGAGAGGTTGAACGAGATGAGAAAAGCCCATCGCGAGAAAGTCAAGACAGGTAAAGCCAAAGACACATCTGGCTTTGGTGGTAAGGGTCTTGATCGTCTCGATCAAGAACGAGAGGCGGCCCGTCTACGTGAGCGTAAGACTCATAAGGCTGAGGGTGAGGAGGAAGAAGTAAAGGAGGACAAGAAGGAGGATGAGGACGATAAGGGAGAAAAGGCTTTCGAGGCTATCCGAGCCGCCGCGTCTGGCGTGCTGGCTCGCGAGACAGCAGCAAAGGCCGAGAGCGGAGAGTCGAAGGCCATTCAACAAGCGGCCAATACTCCTGTTGTAAAGGGCAAGGCCAAGGACCCACTGGACAAGGTCAGTTCGGCAGTCAGCGCCATCAACAGCCGTCTTGGAAAGGCTGGACAGCTTCGTGCTGGTCAACCCATCGACAACAAGGGTCCCGATGCTGGTGCATACCACGCTACTTTGGAAATCAACGACTTCCCTCAAAAGGCCAGATGGGCCGTCACCAACAGAACCAACGTGGCCAAGATCCTCGAGGCTACAGGTACGTCGATCACGACGAAGGGCAACTTTTATCCGCCAGGCAAGGAGGTGCCTGCTGGGTCCGAACCGAAGCTGTATATTCTCATCGAGGGCGATACCGAGGTTGTTGTTGGTTCCGCCTTGAGCGAACTTACACGCCTGCTGAAAGAGGGAACAATTGCTGCCGTGGATGCCGACAGTCGAGCACCAGCCAGTGGACGATACACGATTACATAAAGTTGCTTGGTTCTATCTGCTCTTTGCTCCAAGATTATTCTATGCTGTACTTACTGGGTACTCTTATGCGGGGCTAAACTGTTGGGAGACGGCGCTGCGGGAGAGATATTTTGAGGAAGAAAAGAAAATGTATAAATATAGGAGTTAATGATGGCGTTAGAAGCCTACTGAAAAGGGAAGACCCTGTACGGGGATTTTGGTTACTGATAAGGATGTTTGCAGCACGCTTCTTACTGCTTACTCGTGTGGATCCAAGCATGTCTGTGTTGTGTGAACTCCTGTATCTATAATTGTAGTATGAAAACGCTGTAAAACAAAAATGCCAACTTGGTAATAACTGTGAAGATGTGAAAACGCTGCCCTCGAACCTAATACGACTGCCTATTCCTCGGATCTCTATCGCAGGCCTGCTGTCACGACACCTGCCTTTGGGAAACTATAGCAATGGTATTAATCCCAATTACGTGTCTCGGCTGCTTGGTCGGTCTCACGCGCTCGAAGCTGCTCTTGACTGGCGTCCTTGAGTGTTTCTGACCGAGTCTGCTTCTTCTGCGCCGCGAGCTGTGTCTGCAACTTTCCGCCTGGCTTTGACGCGGCTTTGGCGCGAGCCTGTAGTTTTCAATCAGTCACTGTTCACCACAACATTTATAGCGCATATGTCGCGCGACTAGCGAGCGACACGGGGTTTGGAGCTCCTTACCTCTGCAGCTTCCGCGGCTCTCCTGCGTGCGTTATCCGCATCACCTGAAGCCTCAGCGGCTGATCCGCCCCCGAGAGTCCGCGGCGGGCCTCCGACTGTCTTGGGAACCGGCGCCGTACCGGCTGTTGGGGGCGGTGCGGAACCCAAGACCCGGCCTGGTTGTGAGAAGGCCTCGGGCTCTGTCTTTCCACAGCAATTACCCATGGTCACTTAGTGAGTGTTGAAGTGGCTGTATTCGAACTGATACGTGAGGGCTTAGGTCTCAGATGGCGAAGTATGATAGGGTGGAGTAAGGTATGATGGAAGGTTTTTGGGGTAGTGAGGTTTGAAGAAGCAAAAAAGACCTCGAGGTTGGAGTTTCTTTGTGCCAAGATCCGACCGAGGTCAGGAGGGGTTGGAGCTTCCAGATAGGGAAACGAAGATAGGGTTCTTCTTGTGTATGACGGCTTTTTAACACTGGGTGTTCAACAGAACCATAGATAGCATAGCATGTATCTGTGGATTCTGTAGATATATCAAGTTTTCGGTATCTGGGATAAATAGATAATTATTTCCTGCTGTTGGTGTTGAGGTTGATGAGGGTGAGGAAAATACCTAGCGCTGCGCCTCAACAGCTCATGTGAGCAACGTCACGCTGTAAATTCTATGGTACACGTAGTTGAAATATGATGAGCAAAGTGTTATACATTAATATCTCGATAACTAATATGTAAATACTTTCCTATTTCATGGAACTAAACATCTTGGTCTACAGATAAAATCTAATTTGGTAATGGCTAATCGAAAGGACAAGACGGAGGCTGCCGGAGTTGAGTGGGGTCTCATTTCTCCGGGGCCGGGGCGGACGAGGTTCGGAGGTCCGGAAGTGCATGTGGGTGGTGATTCGGTATTGACCGGTCATTGCTTACAACGGTATCCCCATGGAATCTACTGTCTTCATAGGACAGTATCACGGACCAGTTACTGTAGATGAGTACAGAAAATATGTACTTGCTATTGTTGTATAGGTTACTAGGACATAGCTATGAGGCGCATTGTAACAATCATTTTGACAACGCCGGTACTGACCTTACATCTGTACGACAAACGACCATACAGAATCCATGCGATACAAACTCTCGTATATATAGCAGTATATGGACATTAATGAGCTTCCACTGAGTAGAAAGCACAGTGACGTAGAGGTGTAGGGTAGTTGACTGTCTAGAAAATATAGCGTTCACATCATGCTTCTAACTCAAAAGTCATATTAACGCATTGATAATATTGTGAGAACTCATCGGATCGATATTTGTCTGTTATTGTTCATACTATTTCTGTATGTCTTTGTGCCACACGACTGATAACAGTAAATACCATCTGTGAGTAAAGGCATTAATTACACGTGAGACTGAACTGGAAAATTAGGTCAAGTACAGGACTCGGTCATGGTAGATCAACGAATAGCAAACAAGAGATTAAAAAGAGACGCAGGAACGATGCTTAGGCCAGAGACAGACCAACAATAGGCTATATGGTGACATCGATCCACTGCAAGTCAGTGCCCTATTGAATGGACCTTTGTTAAGGCTCGAGTCGGAAGGATAACCGAGAGACATGTCCACGAGATTGGAGCGGTAAAAAGGGGACCTGACCAGGGACGAGAGGCCATAGTGACGCAGGAAATAGGGTATTATGGTTCTCGACACTAGTCAAGAGAGGCACGCAATTCACACACAACCTAGAGAGGAGGACTAAGACCTCACTCAACAAAGCCGCACTCAACCGCCTTGGCTTGAATCAAACCCGCAACTAAGAAAAAGAAAGAAAAAAAAAACACTTACCTCGCTTGTTGACCGAGGAAAACACCTCAGGTTCGTACGTCCATCCATTCATTCCCCTAGTCCAGTCCAAGTCTCTTGGTGTACCGGTCCCGTAGTATTTTACTTACGAAGAAGGCAGGAGAGGAAGAATCTTCAGGATCTGCTACCCTAATCATCTGTACGTGCTTGTGTTAGTGTGAGAATGTTGGTGTTAGTTGGAATCAATAGAGCATTGATCCTATCGCCATGAGTCCAGTCCATGACCTGGTAATCTCAGGGCAGACAACCAAACAATTCATACACTCCCATTGGTTGAGTATAACAGTCCCTAGGGTGCCGGCCCCACTGAAATACAGCGCGACCCCCACTGGAGTTCACAAAGTGCCTTAGTGCCATACCCTGCCCCTCCACCTTCCCTGGCCTTTGAGCCGCGAGGCCATCCGGGTTCTCACTCTCATCGAACTCTCTGGGGCCATTCGCAGCATCCCACTCGGGTCCAAATGCCGTTCATGATCACCTCTACTATAGACTTCGTCCTCGAAGCCTCTGTGCGCCCAAGAACAACAAAAAAGCGATCGTCTTAATAAGAACTAGCGATCGCGGTTGCTGTTGTGATTACCATGGACCACTCGGCCACTTTTGCTCATCACCTCCAATTCCAACACCAACACCAACACCAACACCAAAATCAACACCAGCCTGCTTCTTTCGACGCCGAAAAAGTCGACTATGGCTTCGACTCTTTACTCGGTCACGACGCTTGTCTGACACACGGGCTCGATTCACTCGGCACATGTAACAATACCGAGAACGCCTGTCTCGACCAGCGCTGTTTTGACCACTACGGCAAGACTGCCGCCGCAAAGACCGCGCTCGAGATTGGCCTCGAGCGCAACCACGGCGATAACAAAATTGCTCATCGAAATGACCCAGCCAGTAACACCCGCTCTGCGAAACTAAAGACTCGATCTCAATCGAACGCCTCCAGTTCCTCTCCAAAGATGACGTCTCCAGCTGCAACTAAAGCCTCAGCGCACAGGCAAAAGCGAAGGAGACAGTCAGAGCAGATACAGCTGCACCAGCAACTGCATCACCGGCTAGATTACCAGCCATCCAGCCTCCACCATATGCATTCACCCAATATGTTCCAACAAAATCAGAATCTCCAGCACGTTGAGCCCACGGCGGTCCTTCAGACTGTTAACGAGAGTCTGCAACACAACTTCCACATGCCCTTGTTAGATGGCCATCATCCACAATTTGGCAACTTTCAACAACACAACCAAGTGTTCTCGATGCCTAGTCTCTATGACCGTTGGCCTCAGGCTGTTGCGCCTTCTTGGGCAAACATGATGGGCCAAAGTACCGTCACTAATTGTATGCCCATGTCGTGGCCAACACACATGGGCTGCAATGATGCTGCTTCAGCCGATTGCACTTCTGCGTGTGGTGATACCAAATGCTGGAGTGAATGCAGCGATGCAGACGATGCAGACTGCTGCTTCGACACCTCTTGTGCCGAGATCGACCTTTCTCATGCAGCATGTTGTTTCGAGCCCACTTGCGTCGAACTTGAGCCATGTATCAATGCTTCATGTCAGGAAGCTGCAATTCCCTGCAACGACTCACATTGCGTGGGAACCACCGTCTCAACCACCCCGGCCTCGGTCTCAGTCACAACACCCTCGGCCGAGCCCGAGCCCATAGTCAACACCATTCTCAGTCCAGTTGAACCAGGCCGAGGTGGCCCCCTAGACGTCAGTTCCGCAGTCAGTCATGATTTTGGAGATTTTGCCCACGATCTTGGTCATGGTTTCCCTGAAGGTCTCGGTGAACATGGCGGCAACTTTATGAGTCGTCACAGTGGTTTGGGATTGAACCAGGACGGCGGGTTTTCCATATCCTCCCTTTCTCCTACCCCAAAGATTGAACTGGCTGAGACCCAATCGATAAAAGGAGAGCCAGATTTCACTTGCCAGTGGCTTTGCGAAGACGGTGTTCTCTGTTCCAAAAAGTTTGGAGGCAACAAGGAACTTCAGGACCACTGCAAGAACGAGCATGTCAAGAATCTGAACAAGGGCGAAAATGGGTTTTGCTGCACATGGTACGGTTGTATACGGCCTGGCCCGTTCTCTCAGAAAAGCAAACTCGAGCGACATATGCAGACGCATACCGGATGTGAGTTATACCCTTCAGCCAGAATGCCACTCTACATCTCGAAGTACGTACTAATCCCCATGGTAGATAAGCCAGTCAAGTGTGAGATTTGTGGCATAATGCTGTCTGCAAAGCAATCGCTCGAGCAGCACATGCGCACACACTCAGGCGAGAAGCCATGGAAGTGCGAACATCCTGGCTGCGACGCACGTTTCAAGCAGCAGAGTGCTCTCAGTAAGTTCGTTAACCGCCGGTTAAAACATTGTGCTGACCCTTTCTGTAGCTATGCATATGCGTACGCACACGGGCGAGAAGCCGCTACAATGCGAAATTTGCGGGAAACGGTTTGGCGAGTCGTCCAATCTATCCAAGCATCGCCGCACTCACAATGTCCGTGGCAACCATGTCTGTGAACACTGCGGCAAGGATTTTCATCGGCTCGACCAGCTTCGTCGACATATGCAGACCCATCTTCCGGATGGCAGTCGCAAGAGCAGCAAAAGTTCTTGACACTAATGGTTTCCGGTGAACGAAGCCAGCTGCTGGATCGAATCAAACAATGCGTGAAGACATTATGTCTTCGGAGTTTCAAAATCGGCAATGGCGTTGAGGTTGTCCTTCAATTAGGTCGGCATGATTTTTATGGCGAACCCCGGCGTTTCTAGGATATGCTGCCTGAGATGAGTAGCAAGACAAGAGATGAAGACCTAGGCAGATAAAGGAGATAGATACCCGATGTCATCATGAACATGAGGAAATAATGGTAATGAGTCAGCCCTTAGTTACCACGATTCACTTGTTGAGCACAAGAGCGTAGTGAATGATTGGTGTAAGCGTATTCGATGCTGCGCAACGGACTGTACTGTTGTGGCAATCCATTGTTGAAAGTTCCATTCACGATTGAACGCTCTGTAATAATGAACCTGGATGAAGCCGAACTCTCTATCGCAAGCTGTCGAGACCTAGCTCGTACTGGAGACATGCCAGGAGTTCGACCACTGACTCTTCGGTGTTCCCTTTTCAGTGAGGCGTGTAACTGATGTTCAAGCCCTCAGCCATCTCGAGACCGAAGCCGATCTTTTAATCATGATCGGATTGCTTCCTGTGAATGTTGCGGGATCCTCTTCTGGATGCCGATATTCTTGATACCTCCAATGAAAGACTCATTTTGAGGCAGCTTGAAGGAATTGTAAGTGTGGTAATGAATTGGCGGACCGACACCGAAGGTTGCTAAAGAAGGATGAAGTAGACAAAGTTGAGACTGCGATGATGAATTTCCCTTACGCCTTTTCTTTACAAGGACTGAGAGGATATCGTTGGGGTTATGGTGGGGTGATGCGGATTGGATCAATCCGAGGCGCTTCTCGGGGACCAACCGAATATGGCCGAGCCGTTAGTTACGGCAGAATTTTGACACAGGTTAATTCCAGAACTTCAGTCTCAGATTAAGAGAACACAAGTAGAGCATGAATTTGGCAAGATCTCGAGGTTAGGGATTTTTCAAGTTCCAAGATTCCGCTTTAGGTGAAATCAAGATATAATTCCTGGTACCAACGGAACATCGAAATATGTTGACAGATGGTGGAATTGCCCCTTGAGGTGCACGGATAGGAGCTACACGACATCACTTTCACAACTATCGAAGTATTAAATTAAGGACTTCTTGATCATGACCTCATTTTTGTTTTTTAAGACTGCCTGTCCGGGCAGTCCATTGTGGACATCCCGTCCCAGATCGAGGCCCAAACCGGGAAATAAGTACAAGTCAGACCGAGATTCCCTGAGCCATGCGATGCAGATTTCGAAGCCTTTTTGTTCAAAGAAAAAGCACGCCACGCCCCTCCATACCCCGTTTCCTGTCTACCCGATGTCCGTCGCACGCCCAAGAACTACAAGCATTTTAACTTAAGCCTGTAATCGATTGTTAGTACTTTCGGTCTCGATATGAGTCTTGCCAGAGACGGGACAAGTGGTTCGAGTCCCTAGAGGCGGCGGTTTATCGTACCTTGATGGCGAACTTGCGCTGAGGGAAGTGGACAGTGCGCTTCTTGGTCTTCTCAAGGACGCGGGACTTCTCATCGGGCGATAATCGGCGGCGGATGGCACGGGTCTGCTTGGGTCGGAGATCGAGGGGAGCGTACTTCTTGTTCTTGTAGAACAGACGAAGCTGAGCCCTTTGCTTGGCGTTGATGATGGTAAGGACACGAGCGATCGACTTGCGGATGTCGTGGCTGTTTGGATTTGCATTAGCGGGGCAAGACTTTTTTTACAATTTCCTGCAACAACGTTCGAGTGCTGCAAGAGGGAGGATAATGCTCACATTCTGTTCGACTTGGAGCCGGAAGAAGTGACCTTCTGGATGCGGAGCTGACCGAGCTCGGTCTTGAGCTCAGCGAGCTGCTTCGTCAAATCATCCTTGTTCTTGCTCCAGAGCGCACCAGCCTTGACCTTGCCCGACGACTGCAACCTGTCAGCGATTTGTCCTTCCCATTATTCTGCTGTAGCGTGTGTGCTGTGCTTTCGAAATCATGTGTCGGGGGCTTTTCGAGAGTGGGCAAAAACGATCGTGATCGTAGTTGTTGTGTGATCGATGGAATGCTCGAAAAAAGAGTCTATGGCCGCACGAGACGTCGACTGAACGAGTCGACACCTGTTCATAACAACGAGGGGCGCAGGAACGTTTCGTTTACTCACCATCTTGAATAGCTTCGAAGTGGTGTGCGAAGTGTGTCGACGAGTGTTTTGGGAAAATAATCAGCCTCGACCTGTCACCGTCCGTGTCGCGATAGAT
Source organism: Fusarium tricinctum (assembly GCA_020744515.1). NCBI lineage: Eukaryota > Fungi > Ascomycota > Sordariomycetes > Hypocreales > Nectriaceae > Fusarium > Fusarium tricinctum. The sequence goes on along the minus strand of JAGPXF010000002.1, from coordinate 3,614,005 downwards.
CGATTTAGAGAAGTTTGCCGAGAAGGTGCGCTGGTGGAAAATTAGGGCTTTGGGAAAGAGCGGTGGGGTCGTGCAGAAGAAATTGGAATTTTTGATTGGCAGGTGGGTGTGCTAAGTTTTTTTGCATTATTCGAGCTCACGTGGATAGGCGCGTGACCGGATCCTGACATAAGCCAAAGCGGTGTCCCATTCTGCCATTCCTCGGACCAGGTGTCGGTAGGTTGTCGTCAGGGAGTTGATCATGGGCTGTGGCTTAGTTCAGGTTAACGTTTGAAGGAATAGTATCACCACTCCGTTATCAAAAAACACTTAAAATCACAGTGAAATGTCTGCACCCACTGGAAGCGCGGGTTGGGCCCAGCTTCGGCAACAAGCTCGACAGTTGGAGACACAGGTAAACCGAACAACCTGATGCGCCGGAATATTAGCTGACGTTGCTGTTACTTAGACAGAGAGTCTGTTTCACACATACTCGCAGTTCTCAACAGCTCCCAACATCCCTCCAAAGCCTACAGATGAAGAGCGCGAAACGGAGAAGAAGCTGGAAGAATTGTTAGAGAAGGTATGCGAAGGTGCTCTGGACATGAAAAATATATCACATGCTAACTTCACCCAGCGCGACACTGTCATAGGCCAACTCGCTCGACTTCTCGATTCCGAAGCTGCCCTCACCTCATCCGCCTTGAAACAGAACAACCTTTCCCTCCTCCGAGAGAAGCTCTCCGGCCATAAGCGGGACCTGACCCGCCTGCGCTCAACTCTACAACAAGCCCGCGATCGCGCGAACCTTCTTACCAATGTCCGCTCCGATATCGACAAGTACCGCAAAGACAACCCTGAAGCTGCCGAGGCTGACTACATGCTGGAGGAGCGCAATCGTATCGACAACAGCAACAATATGGCGGACAGCGTCCTGAGCCAGGCATATGCTGTTAACGACAACTTTAACCTGCAGCGGGAGACTTTGGCAAGCATCAACCGGAGGATTACACACGCGGCGAGCCAAGTACCGGGCATCAATACACTGATCGGAAGGATATCAGCAAAGAAGAGGAGGGACGGGATTATCATGGGAGGCTTTGTTGCGTTTTGCTTTATCGTTTTCTTTCTATTCTCGTAAGACTGGCTGGGCTCTGCTTTTTTCGCATAATGTACAGGTGTTCAGGGGGTATCAGCGTGTTTGATATTGTACAATAAGCCATGATGGGGCCATGGATGTCTAATATGTCTAAAGTTACAACCGTCTTCCTCTACTAGAAGACGTCTAATTACAACAATTTTGGAACCTCAAGATGCTGTTTGCCTGGGTGCTGCTCCTTTGCAGTGGCAGGCAATGTAGCTTCGTGCTCCATCTCATCTACTATGCGTGAGAGACCCTTGGCCAGACCCTCTGTCTCAACAGGATGGGCAGTTCCGCTGCCTGCCCAGCGAACACGGCAGTACTTGTCGACTAAAAAGACGTAGCCAACCTTGCTGTTAAGCAGGCCGATAGATTCGCGAATGTCATCGGTGAGACCTCGTCGCACAAGGAAGTACTTGTCCCAGTCCTTCTCGGGGAACTGTCGTCGCAGGGTTCCCATAAAGAACCGCACCAGCCAGGCCTTACCGGCGTTATCCTCATAGTTAATGTTGACGAGTTGTGTGGTGTCGGGGTTCTTCGCCAGTGCTTCATGAAGCGCGGGGTTTTCTTCCTTAGAAGTAAAGGTTGCGACCTGTTGCTCAGCCCAACGACTGCTGAAGAAACAGATGACCGACGCCTTGCCGGTGAGGAGCGGAGTGGTATCGCGTGGGTTCTTGTCCGTCTTCAAGAGGGTTTCGCCGTAGAAGTTGGGGAAGAATAGTGACAGCTCGGCCTTGAAGAGGCGCGGGGGCGCGATAAAGGATTTACCCTCATGGTATTGAAGGTTACCCCAGTCTCGAAAGTATGGTCGCGATATCTTTGCCGTTCTGTAGGTGGAGAAGGTTAGAGTTTGTATCGCATGAATATGGTAGCGGTGCCCTTACAGCTCCTTTCGCCGTTGCAAGTGCTTGTCGTAGTTGACAAAGTCCTCACGACGCTGGCTCAGTGTTCGACTATCAATGCCCGTGTTCTCTCCGGCCTTGGGGGGCAAAGGCATGCCGATCGGTCGAGGGAGAGGTTTGGGGACGAAATGCCCCTCTTGTCGTTTTCCATAGCTTCGTGGAGCTTCAATGGGTTTCGCGATGTTGGCTTGGGGATCCAAGGATGCGCCGGCTCCAGGCTTTTCTTTCCTTGCTGGCCGGAGCGTGGAAGTGGTGAAGGATCGACGAGCCTCGCAGAAGAGGCATGTTAAAGGTCGGCGAGCGAGACCGGAAAAGGTCTTTTCAAGTCGTCGTGACGCCATCGGTAGGGTGGCAGGGGGACGGGGACGGTTTTTGCGGCTCTTCAAAAGCTGAGACGTTTGAAAATTGCACTTTCCATTGACCTCAAAAAAGGGTCCCCACGTTTCCCGGGAATGGTGGAGCACAGGGCAGTTGCCTCTATCGGCAGTGTGGGGGCTACAGAGCCGTCCCAGACAGAGGCTCACAGAGCCGAGGACGCGGTCAGATCGGGCTTAGAACCCGCCAGTGCCGTCATTTCCCCGGATTGGCGGTTATCCACGGACGGGGCCGATGGAAGCCAGCCCTTCGGCTTAAACACTGCCATGGTATTAACCATCTCCTCTTTCATATGAGGATGACTTTGGGCTGTGTTTGTCTTTGATTATTATTCTTATTCTTCCAGGCGCAGTCTATACCAATCATGTTTCTCCAACGAGGATCCCGAGTGCTCCAGAAGCAATGGCATGTCGCCAGAGGCATGCGCAACATGGCAATGGGCTCTCGAGCTCCCATGATGGCTGCTTCTCCCAGATGGTTCAGCGAGTCTAGAAGATTAATGGCCATTAAACCTGTTGTTCTAGCCGATATTGGTGAAGGTAAGACCGCAATTCATACTTCTCCCATGCTATCTGCATTTTGACTAACACGACACAGGTATCGTTGAATGCGAAATCATTCAATGGTTCGTGGAACCCGGCGCCCATGTCGAGGAGTTCTCCCCGCTCTGCGAAGTCCAAAGCGATAAGGCGTCGGTCGAGATCACCAGCCGCTTCTCAGGTGTGGTCAAGAAGTTGCACTACGAAGCCGGCGAAATGGCCAAGGTCGGCAAGGCCTTTGTCGATATTGATATCGAAGGCGAGGCCAAGCCCAAGGACGTCGATGCGATAGCCGACCAACAAGCTGACAAGGCCGATGTTCCTCCTCCCCCACCACCATCTTCAGAATCAAAGACCGAGCAAACACAAACACAACCTTCATCCTCACAAGCACCTGTCGAGCCGCAAGTGAAAGAGAAGGGGAAGTGCGCCGCTGTTGCTACTCCTGCTGTGCGACATCTTTCCAAGGAGCTCAAAGTGGACATCGCAGATATTGATGGCACTGGGAGAGATGGCAGAGTTCTTAAGGAAGACATTTACAAATTTATCAAAGGAAGAGATGCCAAGGATAGTGCACAGCAAATAGCACCGACTCCTGCATCATCTACCCCCCAAGACACCTCCGTACAATCCGAAGCCGTTGTACCGCTTTCCAGCACACAACTACAGATGTTCAAGACCATGACGCGGTCTCTGAATATCCCGCATTTCCTCTACGCCGACGAGGTTGACTTTTCAAATATCGTGGAAACCCGCAAGCGCCTGAACCGTGCTATTGCCAAGGGGCCTTCGGTCGAGGGACAGCCCAGCAAGCTATCCTTCCTCCCTTTTATCATCAAGGCTGTGTCTCTGGCATTGAATCAGTATCCAATGCTTAATGCCCGTGTGGACGTTGACCCAAAGACCAACAAGCCGTGTCTAGTGCATCGATCACAGCACAACATCGGTGTCGCAATGGACACTACGGGAGGTCTCGTCGTGCCCGTAATCAAGAATGTCGCTTCTCTCAGCATCCTATCTATTGCGGCAGAGCTATCACGGCTCCAAGCACTGGCCAGCCAGGGTAAACTCAAGCCAGCTGATTTCCAGGGCGGCACAATCACGGTGTCCAATATCGGAAACGTTGGTGGCACATATGTCAGTCCTGTTATTGTGGAACGCGAGGTGGCTATTCTTGGCATTGGACGCATGCGCACAGTCCCTGCATTTGACGAGAACGACAATATCATTAAGAAGCAAATCACCAACTTCAGTTGGAGCGCCGATCACAGGGTAATTGACGGCGCAACTATGGCGCGAGCCGCTGAGGTTGTGAGGCAGATAGTCGAGGAGCCGGATCTTATGGTGATGCATCTAAAATAGTCAAAAGGGCGTTAATACATATAATTAGAATACAAAAGTCTTTACAGAACATGATTTAAATAAAATAAAAACAGAACATATCAGACCGATGACACTCAAACTGTGATGTTCCAAAGTAGGCTCCTCGGCATTTGAACCAAGTATGGTTAAATGTTGAAACTGCACTGCACTATTAAAAATCAAGCAAGGTAAGTGGACGGTGAGTTTCTAGGCGGAATTAAATCTACATTTGCAATGTTTTACTTGCCAGATCAAGATGGTGGTGGTCCAAATCTACGGAGAACCCTGATTCCGTTGCATCAACAACCTCGTGATGCACATTACTCAGGTTCCAAATATGCCGAATGAGTATTACCGTGCATGATGACAACGCACCGACTCAAATCTTCCAATAGAATGTCAGCTCTGATGAGCTCTCCCAATGAGCTGCCGTTCGCATACTCATCGATCGGGGAAAATTCACTCATCATGAAAAGAGCTGAGCCGCAGTCAGGCGTGTTCAGTTGTCATGATGCATGATATTGGCGTTCATCAGCTGAACAACTATACCAATGCCGCGGCTGCAATGGCCATGTACTAAGTAAGTCTTTGTAGGGCGTCACAGGCTCGGCATGGTCGGTGAGATCAAATTTTACACGTTGCGCATTGTTGGGAGAGTTATGGTAAGAATGTTTGTAATTCTATCTACTCAAAACAGATCATAAACCTCCAACATGAGAAGTTTTGCTAGAGAAAGAAGCCCTCAACTCCAACTCATCGCCTTCAAGCTTCCCTCCCATATGCACACTGGTGCGTAAATTCAAAAACCCCGGGGATGAGGGAATACCTTTCCCTTCCCTTCTTTTAGCCTATCCGTGTAAGCAAGCAGCCTCACCCCGCGTGGTACAGCCTACAGGGACTGCAACTCTGACACTTGCGGGGGACTGCATCAAGCCCAGCCAGCCAAGTTAGCCTCTTCTTAATGCCGCGCCCTCCTCGGAGAACTGTCCGGGCATGCAATAATGGGCGACTATTAGCTTTTAACGCCAATGTAATTCTTTTAAGAAAACAAAACTCCAGATCCTAATGCAAATAGCCATAACGCTTTGACTCCCTGCTGAATAAATATCTTTTTCGCAAAAAAATGCTGGTCAAGTGACGACGCTCGTGCGTGGGTTTGACTGCGCAGTGAAGCGGGTAAGTGTATCAAATATGACGCGCAAATGTATGGTGTGTGGTGGTCTCAAGGCTTCTCCCGCGATCAGTGCTTTTCTTGCGACTTGGCCATAGTCTCAAAGACATTACTGAGGGCTTCTTGCTCCACTTCCTCGATGGGTCGGCTGACGTCGATGGTGATAACATCCTTTTCGTCGGCCAAGGGGCGCTCAAGAATATCGAATTGGCTGTGAACCATGTTGGCGCCCATGTAGTGGTTTTGTCGCTGGGTGACACGAGCGAGAAGAAGCTCCTCAGGGGCGTCAAGAAAGACGAAGTGGATTTGAATGCGGTGGTCGTAGTATCCAGCCACTCGGATGACGTCGCGGTACTTGCGCTTGAGGGCCGAGCAAGTAAGGACGACACCATTTGATCCAGCATTTAATTGGTTGATGGACTCTTCTCGTAGAGCCGTGAGCCAGTCCCATCGGTCGGCATCAGTTAGGGGAACACCATTTGCCATCTTTTCAATATTGGCAGCAGGGTGGTACTAAGAGAAATCCGTGTTAGTGGTGATGCTAGGAAAGGAGTGGGCCGGAGAAGAGAAAAGTCTTGACTTGTACATACAGAGTCACCCTCGATATAAGGAACACCCAATGACTGGGCCAAATATTCAGCAACAGTCGTCTTTCCACAGCCGGCAGGGCCCGTAACCAGCCAGATGTGTTGTTGTTGCTCCTGGACTTTGAGGCCGTTCAGGGAGTTCGAGTTGAGAGATGGGGGTGCTGCCGTCATTGGTGACGGGGGAGTGGGCGGCAAAGACATGGTAGATGGTTTTGTTGGAGCCTTGATGGGCATTGGCGAGGAATCGTAAGAAAGCATGTCGAAGGAGCTAATTCGAAATAGTTCAGGTTGATCGTTTATGTGTGCTGCAGATTTATTGTGCTTTTTTCCCTCTGGGTATTGAGTTTGCTCTTTTATATAACACCTCAGCAGTCAGGCAGTACAGTATGATGGCGTCGAGATCTGGCAGTGATTGATAGGAGACAATGGCAATGACGTAGTGACGAGATGGAACAGTGTTTATGAATAGGTCTTGAAAGTGAAAGTCAATCAAAAAGCACAATAGGAAAAAGCCAGAAAAACAGTGAAGCAGACTGACAAAAACACGGGGGTAAAGAGGGATCTATATAAGGTTGACTACGGCGCAAGTCATAGCTGATGTGCGGACGTACACGCCTAAATTCAGGCTCGAGGAATTACGGGGAGAAGGCCGTGACAGGCACGAAACTTTGAACCTCCACTGTTTCGTTGCTTCCACAGGGTGGCGTGGGGGGGCAGGGGTGTAAGAGAAATGGGGCCTGGGGGTGACTGTCACCCGCTGGAGGAGATCCAAGTTAGGTCTCGGAGGGAGGGCCTCTGGGTTTTGGGGTTTATGGGGGGGACAGGGACTCAAGGCCCAATTGCCGGTTGCCAATTGGTTGCCCCAAGACGGAAAAAGAAGTCATCAATGATCTGGAGTATCCGTCACCGGGCAAATTTTCCTGCTTGGGACGAACCAACCCATCCACGAAGAAGTCACAGCGGTCTCTCTGTCTGTGCCTGTGCCTGTGCCTGTACCAGTCTGTAATAGTAAACCCTGTGAAGCGTGGCAGTGGATGAAGGTGGAGCAGAATCTCTCAATGCCATTCAACTCTGGGACAGTCAGGGGAAAAGACAAGAGATTGGTGAGGAGCAGGCCCATGACGCTGGCTGTGGGACGTGATGATGGTCCCAAATTCCATCTCACAGCCCCTGTCACTCTCCCGTTCCTCAGTGAGGTCACGAGCCCGTAACCCGCCGCTCTATTGTTCATCTTTGTTAGTTGATTTTCTAGTCAATAATTTTATAGTACTCTTGTGAGATGCCTGTCATTTTCAAAAGGTCATACTAGTAATGCAGCTCTCAGCTTTGCCTTGCACGGAAGAAGCAAACCTAGAGTGGGTTGTAAAATAAGTACAGAGAAGTGCTAATATGTAAGGACAAGTTACCTGAGTAGGTATTCATGCTCCCCGGGAAAGAACCTATCCTTGCGCGGAGTTTCCGCCTCTGGGTAACGTTAATTCCTGGAAGTCGTAGCCGCCGAACCGCCTGCCTACTCGCGCAGCCAACGTTCCGCCGCGTCAGTTTTAACAACCCACCACAGTTAAAACAATATAATCCTCCGCAGTAATCTCTTATCATACAGAAAAAACCTGGGCAAGCTGAGAAAAGCTCGGTTAAAGTCCAGTGTCTAACACTTATCCGGTCAGAACTTGGGGCTTGCCTGGGCAGAGTATAAGGTTACATGGCTAAAGTCCACGCGCAAACCCCAGATGCCCATCTCATGGGTGACAGATGCAACCAGTACCAAGGACGTTAAGACTGATCGATGATCACTCGTGTACCGAAGTGCTGGTCCGAATACATCCGCGTTCCGGTTTGGAGAACAGATAACATCTGCGGTCAGCAGTTGAAAGCTGCCTTCTCACCACTTCTAGTCTTTATCTTCCTAGTGATTATACGTATTTTTGGTAGGATTAGGATCAAACATCGCAATGCAAATGCCATAACTGCTGGGCTGAATGATGCGGCTTTTGCCCTTGCTAGGGCCAGGGGAGACGAGTATTCAATATATCGTCACTCGCCTCGCTTTTGTTAAGGGGGCCCCAGCGGAGTGCTCCTGTAATCATCGCAAGTTGATTGATGAACGAGAACAGGGACCAAAGCAATGAGGCAAGACCGGTTGTCTTTTCTTCTCGTTTAGTGAATTTCACGGAGCTGGGCATCTCCTCAATGAGACCTCAATTTCACATCCAACCACACTCGGAAACGCAGCAACGGCATTGTTATTTTCAACAACTGGAAAAGTGAGGAAAACCTGGTAGCGTAGAGTGTGGAGTAAATACGTGGGGGCAGAGGTCAGGTGGTGGACAGTTGAAGCCTTGACCACAACAACCAGAACATTCTGCTGGCCTGGTAATTTCGTTTTTTCTTCACAAAGAAGCGGATGACTTTTAGGTGATACAAAGTGTTCCATTGATATGTCTAGATTCGCGGATTATAACACGGATAGTACAAGACATATTGTCTTTGTGGTATGCTTGTCAAACCAATGCACTCAACAACTAGAGCTACACGGCCACAGCACAGCATCAACGTGATCAGTTATTTTTGGTCGTGTTCAGGCAAGTTATCACACATCAGTGTGTTTGCCCTACCCGTAGCATTGTCAGCTTGCTGGTCCATTGCCAATTACAATCAATCGCCCAACGCTGTGTAAAGTCGGGGGAGCCACAAACACTTCCCCGGGCTGGCGGCGTTGATGTCTTAGACGGCCCCCATTCATCCATGTCGCTCCAAGCTCCAACACCCCCGGCGTCCCGCCTGGCTGGTTTGCCAGATTCCGAAGGATTGGCTCGGTTCGCAAACGCCGGCTGGTAGTTGATCATGCTAACGCTTGCTTGCAGGACGCTTGCCTAGCCTTTTAGCTTGAACCTCCGAATCCTCTCCCGCGGATTGACTGCCACCCTGTAACGCCACACCACTTAAAATAGATGAATAATACTTTGGTTTCTCTGATATTGATTACCTTGAACTTTGCTGGAGGGAGATGTTTTTGTATTTTATTTTTACTCTATATGTTACCAAGCTCAGGCAGGATTGGTCTCACTCGGCTTCTAATTAGCGTCTAAACTAAGCAAGAAATACTAAACTGTAGCCATGCATACGATTGAGGCGAGATACACTCGAATTGGATGAGAACAACCATGTCGTCCGAACCATTCGGAGACCTCCAACGAATATAATACATGGGGTAAAACTACAGGATTGGATTGGCTAGCATGGGACACCCCCATGGAAATGCAGCGTGAGCCTAGGGTAGGGCACCGAAGTATTCTTCGGCTCATTCTTCGGCTCGGTTCGCTTCGTCTTCTAATGGCGTCTCATGGATGGTTATGGTTTCTCATCGGTTGATGTACTTCCCGATATGTACTCCGACAAAGATGTTTCAGGGTCACGGCTCTTACAGTATCAGATCCAGGGGAAATTTTCGGTTGATATCCGGTCCCGAAGAATGAGTTTCCATATCTTAGGCGTGGTGGATAATTATGTACAGTAGTACCCCTCAACTTGACTATCGAGGAAGCTCATCCGAATACCTTTCGTATGATAATATGGAACAAAATCAATAAGTAAACTTAATTCTGTAGTATTATTTCACAAGTACCCAATGGAGATTTAGTGTACTTAGGCAAGTACTAAGAAATATCATGCTTTGCTGGGTTCCGACTATGGGTTTCGTTGTCTTCGTCTCAAGAATTTGCAAACCCTATAGTTCTCATAACTCGGGAGGTCGAGGAGGCAACGCCATGACCTGGTATGATACAGGGTTATGTTTGGTAGATAGTAAGGATGTAGAGAGCATGAAATAAGCTTGTTCATACTAATCTATAATATTCTCTAAAGTAGTAAGGCGATAAAATGGTTCAATTATTAAAGACTTATTTTATATAAAGTTAGCATTAGGTTGAATGAGTATATTGTCTTTCTACAGATTGTCATTATTCATGAGTTGTATTGTTATGCTGTCCCACAATTGCATTCATATGTATCTATGTATTTTGAAAACCAAACAATCGCCGGGTGACTAAACATTGCTTCTACTCGCCAGTAACACAATAACACGTCGGTTTGCTCTGTTGATACTTAAGCCGGGCCACCTAACTATAACCTAGTTGATGGATGACCCAACCGCCAATCTAGCACCAGGGTAGCGCTTGGTCCAATCAGAGGTTGAAAGAGAGCATCACAACGCCTATACTTGCACTGACGTCCTTGACACAGCCCATGTACCTTCTCAACACATCATGATGCCCTCTAAAGGAATACGCACCCTCTTGACCTGTAACCAGATTATTTGGGTAGTTCCAATCTCCTTGTATTAATGTTTCCATCGACAACCAACAGTCTATTGGCCATGTAGAGCCCCTCATGTGGTGTCATGATGGAGACCTGTGGCACCGCCCGACTAGCTCCTATAGGCAATAAGCTTGGGGCCCTCTGGACCTTCTGTTTGCCGCCTTGACACGTTTAGGAAGCTGTGTTTGTCCCCCAAATAACAAAAATCCATTGGCCGACGTGACCTACCCAAAAACGTCAGTCAGTCAGTCACAGCCAGCGGGCATGCCTTCTCCCAACTTAATCTCACCGTCTCTTGTTCTTCAAAGACTGCCTCTACTAAGAACAGCAGCCTTGAAGCCCTCAATCCTAAACCTGACCAGGACCAGGCGACCCATTCCTCGCTTTACAAAGCCTTTCAACCCCCATAGCCTTCACAGGTTTTCAACCTCTGCCGTCGCCATGAACTCCAACGAGCTGGTCCACTACCTCGCCGACAAGCCTCCTTCGGTTGTCAGGCTTGAGATTGAGAAGCATTTTGATGCTTTGGACGACAAGCAAAAGCGATATGCTCATTTTATCAGCAAGTAAGTTTTGATTTAGAGCTTGTAAAAAGAAGTCATGAAGCTCAATCGCTATCAAGTGAGGGGCAACATTGCTCATGAGGGGTCGTACTAACATCGGATATCATCATAGAGCTGCTTTCGCAGGCACCAGAATTGTCCTTCGACAGTGCTCCCCAGAGTCAGAGCCAATCTTTGACCTGATCCTAGCACTCCACAGGTCTGCAAATGGTGATTGGAATGCCCTGGCCAAGAAGGCTGGTGTCGAGGAGGAAGAGTCTACTCGCTTCCTCGAGTACGCTGCCATGTTCCTCGGCAACAATGGCAACTACAAGAGCTTCGGTGACTCCAAGTTCATTCCTCGCTGCACCGAGAAGACTGTCGCTGCCCTAGCTGCAACTTCTCCTGAAGCCAAGAAGTTCTACGAGGCGACAAAGGGTGGCATCTTCAGCGCTGACAACCCCGCTATGATGCATTTTGGTTATCCCGACGATGGCCACATGACTACTTACTACCCTGACTCTTCGCACATCACCAAGGACGAAATCAAGGCGGTTTCTGACTGGATGGAGTCTAAGGGTCTACTTCCCGAGAACAACCGACTCCGAAAGACCTCAGATGGCAACTTCGAGATCTTGATCGCCTCGGCTGTCAAGGAAATGCCTAGTGAGGGTGGTGATATTGGCAAGCAGACCGACTTTACTGTCGAAGATGGTTCTCTCAAGGGTAAGACCATCAAGCTGGTCTATGGCGACTACGCCGAGGAGATGAAGAACATTACTGCATTCATCAACGGCGCTGCCGAGAATGCAGAGAACGACACTCAAAAGAAGATGCACCAGGCGTACAGCAAGTCTTTCGAATCCGGTTCCCTGGAGGAGTTCAAGAACAGTCAAAGATACTGGATCAAGGACAAGGGCCCCATGGTTGAGTCCAACATTGGTTTCATTGAGACTTACAGAGACCCTGCTGGTATTCGTGGAGAGTGGGAAGGCTTTGCCTCAAGTAAGTGCCAATATCATGCTTGACTATCCGTGCGAATATACTAACAAATTATAGTGGTTAACTGTAAGAGTTGTTCCGGCCATGTACTCAGTAAACCACTAATCATTGACTAGTGGAGCGAACTCGCGCCTTTGGTGAACTCGTAGAAAAGGCCCCTCAACTCATTCCTTTGCTCCCTTGGGGCTCAGAGTTTGAGAAGGACAAGTTCCTGTCGCCCGACTTTACCTCTCTTGAGGTTCTTACCTTTGCTGGTACGACATTCCTTTACTTCTTGTCTATTCAATTTGATGGTACTGATATTTGTTAAAGGTTCAGGTATCCCCGCCGGTATTAACATGTAGGCTTTAATCCACTTTTTGCAACGGTTGTTGAGTTATTAACAAAGTTCAGTCCCAACTACGATGACATTCGTCAGACCGAGGGTTTCAAGAATGTGTCACTAGGCAATGTCATGAGTGCAAAGGCGCCTGATGAGAAGATCCCTTTCATTCGTGACGAGGACCTTGAAGTATACAAGAAGCAGCGCGATGCTTCTTTCGAGGTCCAGGTTGGTCTTCACGAGCTTACTGGTATGTACACCCAATCTCGATAAGTTCGTCAGGAACTCATGCTCACACACACCAGGTCACGGTTGTGGTAAGCTCCTTCAAGAGACATCCCCAGGTACCTTTAACTTCGACAAGGAGAACCCTCCTGTCAGCCCCGTGGATAACAAGCCCATCACAACATGGTACAAACCTGGCCAGACATGGGGATCTGTCTTTGGTAGCATTGCTGCGTCATATGAGGAGTGTCGCGCTGAACTTGTTGCTATGCACCTGAGTTGCGAGTTCCCTGTCCTCAAGATCTTCCACTTTGGTGACGGTACTGAGGACATCAACGGCGAGGCCGGCGATGTTCTGTTCGCCTCCTATCTGTCTATGGCTCGAGCCGGACTTGCCTCGCTCGAGATGTGGGACCCCAAGAGCCAGAAATGGGGTCAAGCCCACAGCCAAGCCCGCTTCTCCATCCTCAAGTGCTTCCTTGAGGCTGAGGACGACTTCTGCAAGCTCGACTACAAGCAAGACGATCTCTCAGACTTGACCATCAAGCTGGACCGCTCCAAGATTCTCACTGCTGGTCGAGATGGTAAGTCTTTCGTTCTTTGAACTCTACAAACTTTACTAACGATTTCTCAGCGGTTGCCAAGTACCTCCAGAAGCTTCACATTTACAAGTCGACTGCCGATGTCAAGACCGGCACCGACTTCTACGTCCATATGACAACCGTTGACCCTGAATTCTGGGGCAAGAAGGTTCGTGACATTGTTCTCAAGAACAAGCAGCCTCGCAAGGTCTTTGTTCAGGCCAACACCTCTCTGGATGAGTCATCTGGAAAGGTCTCAATCAAGCACTACGAAGCTTCGTTGACCGGCATCGTCCAGAGCTGGGTGGATCGTGATCTGTAAAAAAGCCATATAATATCCAGAGGACGAATATCTTATCTTGCTCATATATTACTCATATGTCCATTGGAAAATAGAGGAGAAGATGAAGAAATAAAATTAATTGCCATATTGATATTATGGAGCCAAGACTGGGCGCCTGTTTGGTGAAATCGATATCCTGCTGAATCAATGCACTCACTGCACACACAATTATTGAAACTTTTATATCATTCGTAAATCAATGTCCATTTTTAAACCAGTTCAGACCGGAAAGCACCAAGATCGCTCACACCAGTTGTTTCACCCAGGAGATGGGACATCCGAGTGAAGTTCATCATCATTGGCCTCTCACCGGAAGCCTCTAGAATTTTGTATGCTCGTTTGTTTTTTGACTGTAAAACCTGATTACAGACGCCAAAATGTGACCGATGCCGTCGACTTCCAAATGCAATTGGCCAAACCAGCCCATTTCGGAGGCCTTTGCCGTTCTACAACCCTTTGTGTCGCAACCCCGGTACTCCCATCACCCCCGGCACAAGATTGCACATTTACCAGGCCATCTCGTGGGGCTTGTCACCCTTCCTCAAGCTGAAAGAGCTGGAGAGGTAAGAGGCCAGCATATCGACCTTCTTGATGTTGGCAAGCAGAGCCTTGTCGATGGCCTTCTGGTCGGCGGCGCGGCTGCTGTTGATCTCCTTCTTCTGTAACCGGCTGTCAGTATTCGTTCCTTCACACACGGCTTGATTGCTCTGTCGTACCTGGGGCTTCTCTCCCTGCTTGAAGAAAGCCTCCTCACCAGCCTTCTCCTTGGCCTTCTCGGCGGTGAAGTACTTGGGCTGAGAGATCTCCTCAATCTTCTTCTCGTCGAGGCCGGAGATGTCGACCTTGTAAGAGGTGGCGATGACGTATCGGGAGTTGACTCGTCGCAGAGGGACACCGTTGATCTTGAAGGGGCCGGTGACGAGGAGGACACCCTGGTCGAGGGACTTCAGGAGGACGACACGCTTGCCACGGAAGCGGCCGGCGAGGAGGATGAGGACAGTACCGGGCTGGAGGGACTTGCGAGGAGTCCAAGATCGGACAGCCTTGCGGACCTGTGATTTTCCAGCTGTTAGCGGGCTGATAGTTTGGTTTGGGTTATTGTGCTGAATGATGGATGCTGCAGGCAGTTTGCTATGTATGCTGAGAACGAGATCGCCAGTCGATATCTTGTCGCATGTCTGTGTGCGTGTTTGTGCGTTCGATATATCGTGGCCTTGAGATTCGAAAGCCCTTTTTGTTGTCCGAAATGTTTCTTCCACTTTGCGCTGGGCGTCGGATTGCCCATGCAACAACCTCGTTCTCTCAATCGGGCGTCCCATATTCCAAACGGCGATCCTTCTCCCAGCTCACAATGCAACTGCCTGCAAGCAAAACCACATCACTCTCATGACCAAAAGACTCACCTTCTTGCTCTCGGCATCGTCGTCAGCGGGGTACCACTTCTTTGCCTTCTCCGAAGAGGCAGGAACCTCCCGGGTCGACTTTCCGAAAGTCTTGCTCGTAGGCTTCGCCGACATTATGACTCCTGCTGGTACTTAGGGGTTGGGTGGTGAAGGAAAGGAAGACACTTGGTGATGATTGAGTGCGCCCGAAATGTTGGATTTCTTTGTGGAAGCCGCTAGGTTTGTGGGAAAATGTGAACCCTCTGCCGGCCGGCGGTCCAATCAGAATTAGAGCCAAAATCCCCACTCTTCTGGTCTATCAACAAGCCCTGAGAGCCGATAATATCACATGATTGTGTGATAAGAGCTAGTTGCGCGCTAGCCTTATCTTATCATCCACCGCGTTCCTCGTTTCCGTTTCCCCCGATGACGGAACTGGAAGCTACGAGAAAATGCTCCAGGCGTCATGAACAGTGCAGCCGAGGCCTCGCCAACCGTAGATAATTAGAGGTCTTCCCCCCAAGTTGTGAAATTTTCGATTTAGCCCTCGCTTTTGATTCTTCTTTTCTTTTCATTTCAATCGATCTTTTAAAAAAGATACCTGCTATTCACAAGTGCCCAACATGCAGGCAAGAAGACAACTAATTACATCAACGCAGCGTATAGCTGCTAGTGCCCGGACCCGGGCTATACAACCACTTACACGAGTACTCGCAACACAACCTTTGAGGCCAACCTCTCTACGGCTGCTACCAAGTCTTGTTGTTAGGACATATGCCAATGGCCGACCACATCCTCCTGGTGGTACTCACCGCATGAATATGAGTGGTGAAGAAGAGAAGCCTGCTCTCGAACAATTTGGTATTGATTTGACTGCCAGAGCCAAGGATGGCAAGCTGGATCCAGTCATTGGACGAGATGCAGAGATTCAAAGGACAATCCAGATTCTATCAAGACGTACCAAGAACAACCCAGTTCTTATCGGAAATGCTGGAACTGGAAAGACAGCAATTCTTGAAGGTCTTGCCCTCCGTATTGTCCGTGGCGACGTCCCCGAGAGTGTCAAGAACAAGCGAGTCATCAGTCTTGACCTTGGCTCACTCATTGCTGGTGCCAAGTACAGAGGAGACTTCGAGGAGAGATTGAAAAAGGTTTTGACAGAGGTGGAACAGGCTGAAGGAGAAGTCATTCTGTTCATCGATGAACTACACACCCTGCTTGGTCTTGGAAAGGCCGAGGGATCCATCGATGCCTCGAATCTCTTGAAGCCTGCTTTAGCCCGTGGCGAACTTCAATGCTGTGGTGCAACAACTCTCAACGAGTACCGCCAAATTGAGAAGGATGTTGCTCTGGCACGACGATTCCAACCCATCATTGTTAGCGAGCCTTCCGTAGAGGATACCATCAGTATTCTCCGAGGTATCAAGGACAAGTACGAAGTCCACCACGGTGTCCGCATTACAGATGGCGCTTTGGTGGCTGCTGCAACTCTCTCCAACCGCTACATCACCGATCGATTCTTACCCGATAAGGCTATTGACCTCATGGATGAGGCGGCCAGTCACCTCAAACTGCAGCACGAGTCCAAGCCTGAAGACATCATGCGCCTCGATCACAAGATCATGACCATTCAGATTGAACTTGAGAGTTTACGGAAGGAGTCTGACGTTGCCAGCAAGGAGCGCCGAGAGAAGCTGGAGAACGACCTCAAGAAACTCAACGAAGAAATCTCCGAGCTCAACGAGCGCTGGGAGAAAGAACGTGCGGAGATCGAGTCGGTCAAGAAGATTCAAGAAGACCTCGACAAGGCTAAATTCGAGCTTGAGCAGGCGCAGAGAGAAGGAAACTTTGGTCGTGCCTCTGAGCTCAGATTTGGTGTAATTCCCAACCTGGAGCAGAAGTTGCCCAAGGAGGGAGAGTCCAAGGAGTCCCAGTCCAGTGATACCCTCATCCACGACTCCGTTAGTCCCGATGATATCGCCAACGTCGTCTCCCGCATTACAGGCATCCCTGTGTCGAAGCTCACCTCAGGACACATTGAGAAGCTGGTCCACATGGAAGACTCACTCAGCCAGGCGGTCAAGGGTCAAGATGAAGCCATCAAGGCTGTGTCAGACGCCGTCCGTCTGCAGCGAGCCGGCCTGAGTGGCGAGAACAAGCCTCTGGCTTCCTTCTTCTTCCTAGGCCCTACTGGTGTGGGTAAAACAGAGCTATGCAAGAAATTGGCCGGCTTCTTGTTCTCGACAGAATCTGCGGTTGTTCGCTTCGACATGTCAGAGTTCCAGGAGAAGCACACTATCTCACGACTTATTGGTGCGCCCTCCGGTTACGTTGGCTACGAGGATGCAGGCCAACTGACCGAGGCTGTCCGTCGTAAGCCTTATGCCGTCCTGCTCTTTGACGAGTTTGAGAAGGCACATCGCGATATCTCGGCTCTGCTACTTCAAGTCCTCGACGAAGGCTACCTCACCGACGCGCAAGGCCACAAGGTCGACTTCAAGAACACCATCATCGTTCTGACGTCCAACCTGGGTGCTGATATCCTTGTTGGTCAGAACAACCTCCACCCTTACAGCGAAACACCTGACGGCGAAATCGATCCATCAGTCCGCAAGGCCGTCATGGATGTCGTCGCTTCAGCATACCCGCCCGAGTTCCTCAACCGAATCGACTCCTTCATTGTCTTCAAGCGCCTTGCTCGCAGTGCCCTCCGCGACATTGTGGATATCCGCCTGAAGGAGCTCCAGCAGCGCCTCGACGACCGCCGCATCACTCTCTCCGTTCCCAACGATGTCAGAGACTGGCTTGCGGAGCGCGGCTACGACCCCAAGTTCGGCGCTCGCCCTCTGAACCGACTTATCACTAACGAGATCGGCAATGGTCTCGCGGACCAAATCATCAAGGGCCAGTTAAAGATGGGAGAGACGGCCGAGGTCAAGGTCCGAGAAGACAAGGAGGGCTTGGAGATTGCTATTAAGCCTAAGGATGCCTAAAGACACTGACTACCAAGATTGCCTGGTGTTTAACGAGTTTATGTGTTTCATGTCTAATCAGTGTAAAACTCTTGTATAACATAACATAGCAGCATATTGTAAAAACAACTTTTTATGTCCATAGAATGTATCTAAAACCTTAGTTTAATAATGCCACTCAGTTTGCAGTTATAATGACTCCTTTCAAAAAAAGGCATAGTACTCATTACTTGACATCAAACACAATACATTTCTACACCCCCGGTGCTATCATCCGTGTCAGACGAAGATGAAGACAGCATATTCTTACTTATTAGCCGAAGAGCTCCTTGAGTAAGAGTTGGACCTAGGCAGTTGACTTTTACTGGTGTACTTTGCTCTATTCACAGGAGAGGAATATCTCTGTGCTTCAGACATGGTATATACGATCCAATAGTCAAGACAAGAGTCGCATGTGATGTACTACCTTATTTCATCAAGTGAACCCAAGCTTTGTAAACATTATTTCAATTGCACTGGTTCTCTTTTTAGTTAAAGTGTAATCATGGAATAAAACATCGAATCTCTACGACAGCTCAGTCTTACAATAGCCCCAATTTCATGCCTCGTCTTCTACTGCTCGTTGCTCAAGTTACTCATCATGATCGTGTTCCTCGAGGCGTCATAATAAAGGAAATAACAAAAGATAAATATAGCAGTGCGCCACAGTTTGCGAGAGTATTTGTGTAAAACCTGCAAGGATGCATTCTTTTCAAAGAGCAAGCGACACCCGATTGACGACTGTACAAATATCCCAGAGTTCTCCCAAGACGCCTCCCATCATCACCCGGCTTTTCCTCCAAGAAGAAAAAAAAGAAAGTACGTTCTGTGGTCCTCGGGAGGCGAGCTGACGCTGGCGATGACAAGCAGATGTTGACCAAGAGGCTCACAGTGAGGCACCATTGAGAGAGGAAGGAAGCGGAAAAAGAGGTTGCTTTAACATAAAACGTGAATAGATGCGACTTTGGTTCAAGGATTTATCTTCGATTGGTTGACAGATAACTTTGCAAATTACAACCGAACCCTCGAGTCGAGACCAAGAGCCATGTAAAGTTTGTGGCAGAGCAGAAAAAAGGCGGATTTGTTTAGAGGCTTCTCGTCAATCTGTCTACTGGTGACCCGCCTTTCGGAGGGTGTTGGCGAGCCACTCGAGACCCTCGTAAAGACCGTCACCGGAGGTGGCACAGGTGGACTGGATGTACTATTGAGTGTAAAAATGAGAGATTAGCATGTGACCAAACGAACGAAACCATCATTTCTGGAAGTTAGAAATTGTTGATTCATTACTTACCCAGGCACGTTGTCGCAGGCTGTGGAGGCCAAGCTTGTCTGTGATCTCGGCGGCGTTCATGGCGTTCTAATTGTAGCATAACGTTAGCATCGCGGTACCGGTTGAATGACAGTGAGGGGAATATTTTGGGAGAAGGTGTCATGGTGGGGTCGTGACGTACGGGAAGATCCTGCTTGTTGGCGAAGACAAGGAGGATAGCGTCGCGGAGCTCGTCCTCGTTAAGCATGCGCTGGAGCTCCTCACGGGCCTCAACAATACGGTCGCGATCGTTGGAGTCGACGACGAAGATGATACCCTGAGTGTTCTGGAAGTAGTGCCTCCACAGAGGACGGATCTTGTCCTGACCACCGACATCCCACACGGTGAATTGGATGTTCTTGTACTCTACGGTCTCGACGTTGAAGCCTGATTGGTGGGAAAGAGCAGGTTAGCGACATGATGTTATCACAGTAGGGGCCCTGGGCATGACATACCAATGGTGGGAATGGTGGTGACAATCTCACCAAGCTTGAGCTTGTAGAGGATGGTGGTTTTACCGGCGGCATCGAGACCAACCATCAGAATTCGCATCTCCTTCTTCCCCCACAGTCGGTCGAAAATCTTTGAGAAGGCGAGACCCATGATTGCGGTTTACGGCTTCGTGGCCTGTGTATTAGGGATAGAGTAAAAAGGTCCTAAAGGCAAAGGCGCAAGGTCAGCGATGCTGGGGGATGAATGTTGAAAGAAGGCGACGTGGCGAGGGACTTCGTTGCAAGCGAGGGGTAAGGGGGAACAAGATAGAATAAAGAGGGAAAGGTTAAAGAACCAAGGAAGGCTGAGACAGTGAATGGGAGACGTCTGGCCAAGGGAGGAACAGGAGGCTGTATGTTTTGATGATGGTGGAGGAGACGGGATCGCTTTATGGAGCGTCGCAAAAGGACACCTAAGTTGGTGAACAAGGCAGCAACCAAAGGCTCATCAATCAGTGCCTCTCCATCACCACCATCATCGTCCTTGACGCTTTAAACTCGTGGATGTTCTTGCTCCAGGCTGCCGCTATTGTCCATTGAGGCCAGCTATGCTATGCTCGATGTCGATATGTTGGTTCAGGCCGTCACGAGGCGGATCAACGGGGGGGAATAGCATGGCGGCGAACCTGGATCATCGGGCGGCAGCGTGAGACGCAAATATTCTTGACGAGGCCATCGAGACAATATCGGGGATAGGCAAACAACAAGCAACGGAATCTAGGCAGGCTCGAGCGAGCAACAGAATGACTCTGAACTTACTGGATCGTGGGGCGGTCCTTGGAGTGGTGGTGCAGAAAAACGACGAGCGGGCGATGGATGGATGGATATGGATTGGGGGTGGGCGCTGTCGTGTGGTTTGACTTGTCGGTGTGAGAAAACAATCACCCAGGACTCAGGGAGGGGTGAGAGACAAGTCGCTCTTTTTCGGGCTCCAGCTGCTAGGTTCTTGATTTTTCTTGGCCCTCGGGCTGATAGCGGGCACTTTACTGGCCACTCACTGGAAAATACTGGAGCCGGAGCCTATTTTCGACGACATTTCAGGGGATCAGTGTAAGAGACAGGGAGAGCTGAGGGGCAGAGTAACCTTGCGCAAACGCAATCGCACCGCCACACGTGGTCAGTGAGTGAATTGACCTTGTGGCCTTGATCTCGGGTACCTTGGTATTTGTCGTTTATCTGTCCTTGAGAGTATCCGAAGGCATCTCGAAAAGGGATGAGATGGCGGGTCCCATTGCGCGGCGTTGGTCATTTAATCTCTGATGTCTGGCATCTAGAAGCGAGTGTATGGATAAAGTGTGAAGAGTAGCTGCCGGTAATGATATTCATTCATGTCAAATATCAAAACCAACAAACACCTAACATGATGCTACAGTAATTACTTACTTATCTGGCACGAGACTGCTATTCAGGAACCTCTCTTATCAACTGAGCTAGCTGAATTACATTAACGAGCAACAAGACAAGGTGGCCCTTGTTCAAGCCACAACAGTTTCCACCCCAGCCCACTTTCCCCCTTTTAGGCTGGGGGGAGGCTGGATTGGTAGTGGTAGATTGGCTTGTGAAATCAGTGAAAAAAGGGACAAAAGACAAAAGGTGCAAGCTGGCAGGAACTCAAGTGCTCGGCAAAACCGTGGCTGCCCACGCACGGAAGAGGAGCCGCAAGAGCACCTCAGCAAATAGCATACCCCCTGCTCCTCCAATTAGCTGCGGAAAGGTGTCAATTCGATTCGTCGCGATCTGAACTCCATAGTCCATAGTCCATATTACCTGGCTTTGACTTAGTGGACAGTATACCTAGCTCCAAGGGGACTCGACACGCATGACCAGATTACTGTAGGATCGCAAAGAAAGAAAACGGCCAACGACGCTCCTTTGGAACTTATAGTGATCGATTAAATACGCCCCCCCTCGACCATCGACGACCCGATCATGTACTTCATCTCTGCGGCCAAGGCCCTCGTGGCTGCTGCTGTCTTCTCAGCTGTCACTGCTCACAACATCGTCCTGCCCGCCCACGGCCGAGAATGCTTCCACGAGTCCCTCCACAAGGATGACACCATGACTGTCACCTTCCAAGTCGGCGATCGGGAATTCGGCAGCGCAGGCAACCTCGATATCGACTTCTGGGTATGTGTCCTTGGGATCAATTAGGCAGATGACCCAGGATTCTAACTTATAGACAGATCACCAATCCTTCTGGTCAATACGAGACGAACGAGAAGAGTATCTCCAACGGTGACTACTCCTTCACTGCCAAGCATGATGGCAAATACGTCTACTGCTTCGGTAACGAGCATTGGGGCGCCAACACCAAGGAGGTTTCCTTCAACGTCCATGGAATTGTCTACGTGAGCGAGCATGAAATGCCCGCTGATCCCCTCGACCGTGAAGGTACGCATGCACACTCTTTCCACTCCTTAAGTTGTTCAGAAAGCTCACAGTCTTCCTACCCCAGTCCGCAAGCTGTCCGATCTCCTGGCCCAGGTCAAGGATGAGCAAGAGTACATCGTTATGCGCGAGCGCACCCACCGAAACACCGCCGAGAGCACAAACAGCCGAGTCAAGTGGTGGAACATGTTCGTTATTGGTGTCGTCATTGGCGAGTCCCTCTTCCAGGTCTGGTGGCTGCGACGTTTCTTCGAGGTCAAGCGTGTGGTTTAAGGGGTTCGTTCAAAATTACGTGATCGCATGAGAAAAGAGTAGCTGCAGAGAAATGCCTGAGATGCTGTTTGATAGATCCCAATTGTAAAGGGACATGTCGGCGCAACACTTGAAGAGCTAGGAGACGAATGAAATGATCATACAAAAGAGCAGTTGGAAACCTGCGCAGATGTGATAATAGAGAGCGTGTATAAAACTATTTTACGTTGACAAGAACCCAATATTACTACTTGAACAAAGCCTACTTTCCGACGAACTGTGGTTACTAAACGTTACCAGGTTGTTTTCTTAACAATCACCAATAGATGCACAAACTTTGAAATATCATGTTCATTATTCAACTTCCCCATTCTAAACCCGATTATACGCAAACAGAATCCTTATGCTACAGTGCCTGACAGCTGACAGCTCAAATCAAGATCATTATCATCCCGTTGACACATTTCGTTGCTGGCATGGCAAGACATGAATCCATGAGAAACCCCCAGAAAAAACCAAAACCCAAACGCCATGTATGACTCTCAGAGTGCTTATATGCAAAGAGGGGAAGGGGATATTTTACGCTCCGGGGTCTGACTGAGGGGCCTTGCCCTCCTCAGCATCAGCCTCAGGAGCTTCAACGGGCAGCTCGACGTCCTTGACGGGATGGAGCAGCATAGGAGGCAGACACATTCTGCCCTCGCCGCCGCGCATGTTGCCGACTCCCTTGCCCTTCTTGCTCTTATCCTCAGTAACTTCAAACTCTTCGCCGCCATCGTTGTTTACGCGGAGACCCAACCAGCGACGGTACATGTTTGGTGCAAAGCCCGAGTTGTAGAACCAGGAAAGACCGTGCATGTTGTGCTCGCGGTCACCAAAGATACTGGTACGGGAACCTCCGCTCGAGCCATCGCGGCCGTTGTTGTATACCTGGGCCATGTAGGCTTCGGGCCAGGCTCGGTCGACGTATACGGGATGAGGCACAGAGACAGCCTTGAAACCGTGCTGCAGAGCTACGGTGGCAGGCCACATCTCAGGGAAGGCGAATTGCTTCTTGAAAGCCGTCATCTTATGCATGGTGGTCAACAGTCGGCGGGACATGCGCGCAGTGGTGATGATGTTGGCGCGGCGGGGGGGGAGTCCTTCGGATCGGTTGAAGCCGGTGATATCATCCTTGAGACCCCAGGTTGTACCGTCGGGGTTGAAGATGGGGTTGAGCGCAATGTAATCAGCTTCCTCGCCAACACCCCATTTGGAGTGATCCTTCTCGTAAGATGTAGGAGCAACAGGGTCGTTGCCAGGCTCGAACCAGTCATCATCGTCCTTAGGGCGAAGAGGTCCCCAGACAGTGCGCTGGCCCTTGGTATCGGCATCAGGAGACTTGCCCTCGAGACCAGGCATACCCTTCCAGACATTATCAGCACCTACGACGCCCATCTGACTCTGGACGCGAGCCATCTGTGAGAAATCCTCCCAGGTACCATGGATGCTAGGGAAGTAGAAGCGGGAGTTGCGCTCCCAGAGACCCTTGCGCGGCTGGGCCTTAGACCAGTTTTCAAGCTTGCTGAAGAGGTCGTAGTAGTGGCCTGTGTAGCGCACATCCATCTCCCACTGCCAGAAGTAGTCGTACTCGGGGTGCTTGTGGGCGAAGTACTGCATCGCCATGGAGAGACCGCGGTACACACCGTGGACAGGCAGATCGGGGCCACGGGAGAAGTGATCATAGATGCCCTGGTAGAGAGCGAGCATTTGTGTTTCTGACCAGAGTGTGACTAGGCCTCTGAATTCTTCAGGGATGGCCTCCTCAATGCGCTCCTGGTAGATCCTTTCATCGGCCCACACAGGATGAGCAGCTTCGTTCTTGACCTGGACCAACAGGTGGATATCGTAGCGGCCACCAGAGGTCACAGCAAGCTCAGCAATGAGAGATCGAAGGTTGGCAATGTCGTCTTCACGCCAGTTGTACTCGTCCCAGCAACGCACAACGACAGCAGTTCGTGAGAGTCCAGCATCGGGAGCATTGGAAGATTCAGTCTTGGGGTTCTCAACTTTATCATCCTCGAGCTCGGACTTGTCAGACTTGGACTTCTCAGGCTGAGATTCCTCAGTCTTGGACTTTTCAGCCTTCGACACTTGGGCAGCCTTGGTGGGCTCTGCAGCCTTCGTCACTTCAACCTTGGATACAACAGACTTCGTCTCCTCAGTCTTTGTCTTAGCTTGGTCGGCCTTAGCAACAGAAGTCTCCTTCTCAGTCTTGTGCTTCTCCTCCTCGGCACCGCGGCGCTCGAGGGTAGAGCTAGGAAGAGCTTTGGGCTTAGGCTCATGCGCGAAGAAACCATGAGGAGTCTGGACCTTGGAGGGCAGTTCCTTGAAACGAGCCTGGTTGGTCTTGAAGCAGCGTCGCTGGACATCAGCCCAGTCAATCTGTCGGTAATCGACACGGGGTGTCTTCTCCCAGACGGCTTCAGAACCCTCCTTTTGACCATGCTCACCAACGCTGAGTCCGCCGTTCCTTGAAGAGTAACCAAACCCGTAAGGGCCGTATCGGCCGTAACGGTCGAAGCAGATGTCTTCGGGTAGGTTCAAGGTCTCGTAAGATCCAATAGCGTGCTCGGGAAATCCTTGGGGACGACCGTTGTAATATCGCAGCTGTGGGACTCGGACTGTGCCATCAACATCGAGGAAACATTCCTTCATGTTGGATTCCTCGCTTTTGTTTGCGTAGCCGCTCCAGTCGTTACTTTTGGGGAGTTTCTTCTTGTCGGCCTCGGAGTCGTCCTTTGACTTGTCCTCCTTTTCCTCTGCAGCATCGTCCTTAGTCTCCTTCTTGGTATCGTCCTTGGGCTTTTCGTCTCTGGTAGTCTTCTTGGACGACTTAGTGCCCTGAGCGACAGCTTCGATCTCTTCGGTGGCGGCCTTGTCGGTCTCGTCGCTATCTTTGTCGCTCTTAATCTCGTTTTGCTTGTTCCAGTCGTTACCCTCACCCAGCATCTCAGGCTCGTTCTTCACGTGGGGCCACTCAGGCTTGAGCTCCTCCATTGTGACCAAGGCCTTTAATCCGCCGTAGTATCTCTCCATAAAGTGAAACTTTTCCCATGCTGGTGGCGGTGGAGGTGGTCTGTTGTCAACCTTGCCATTGGCAACCTTCCAGTTCTCGACCTGGCTGGCTCGGACGAGAGTGAATACCATAACGATGATAAACGTTATGAATGTGCAGAACAAGTATCGAGTTACTTTGTTTGGCATTCGGTAGGGGTAGATTTTGGCGATCTTCCGTCTTAGAGGAAGAGGCTTCTTCTGGTGGCTCGGTAGCATCAACAAGCCGCTGGACGCGGACCCTGAGGTGTGTCTTGAAGAGCCTGCTGAAGAACTCTCGGGTGAGTATGGCTCATCTTCATAATCATCTTCCTCGTCGGTTGAGTAGTCGTCGTCGGAGTATCGTTCTTTGGTTGGAGAGTTGACTTTTTGGTAAAGTGGGAGCTGCGGCTCGCGGGCCCGCAGCGGGTTTGGTAGTAAACCCATGGTGGGATTTGAGTGTATGTCTTGAGGAGCACAATGTTAGTATGTATGGGAGGAATTCGAGGTCTCAGAACTAACCTTTGGGTAGAGACCCTTTTTTCCCCAGTTGAACAGCTTCTCACCGCTTGTGATAAACACTTATCAACAGCAATGATTTAGATACTGTTCAGTATATGTGAAATATTAATATCAACAACAACCTTTTGAAAATAAATTACTACGGAGAGTAGAAAGAGCTGAAAGAAGGCTGCCTTGCTACTCTGTAGACCGCTCTGAGCTATGGTTGACCCATGGTTGAAGCTCCGTCATTCGTTGATTTGTTTTGTTACGGATCCGGTTGTTGCCGAGCAACGTCAAGCTTGGGCTCAGGCGCGACGTCAGCCATTGATTTGACTAGTAATCAATAGCCGCTGGATAAGCAGTATGAATATGCCCGTTAAGATTAGGAAACTCAATCTATATTAAGGTTTGATAATCTTGGGTCATCTTGAAAGTTTCAAATTGTTCAAAGACATCCAATTGGTGCCGCTGACAGACAAATGAATCCTGTACAAGGTCACCATCCTACATGTACGACCTCGAATGAAGGAGGGCCGAAGTAAGCGGTTAATACTCAACCATGGCGCAGACTTTCATACTTCATCTGATGAGTTTGGAAAACTTGAATATTTGAATATTTGGGCGTTTAGATAGCGCTTCGATTCCATTCTGACCACCATTATCCCGTGTTGTCCAGGGTAGCCTTGGCAATAATACGTGTATCGTCCAAACTAAGACAGTCGATCATCTCGAGTCATCCCTTTTCTGTGCCGTCTTACTTCTTCTTTTTGCTTTAAACTATTCTGACTCTGACCCAATAGGCCGCTGACCCATGACATAATTATGTACACCCTGCATTCCGGCACCTGAAAACGCCATGAATCTGTGTAGCTCTCAATCTAACGTCATGCCCCGCAGAGGGCGTCGCGTATCAATTGACTTGACTACTGTAGGCAGCCAAACAGAGCCGTGCAAATCCAAGGCTTACTTCACAGGTCGCAGGTCACTGAAGGTGGCTGCCGATACGCATGCGCATGTTCGGGTTATCGGGGCCTGGGTTGGTTGGCTGAACCGCTGCTGAGCATCATATGACGATCCCCTCTGAGACTGGCCGCTCGCTTTCACCGTCTCCCCCATCCTGGCTTAACCTTGCTCTGTGGTACTCTACCGAAAACATTAAATTCAGCTGAACCTGTCCCGTTTTTCAACTTCTCTTGGAAGGGGGATTATCGTTGTCAATGGCTCTATAAGTTAAGAGAGACCGCCCTTTCATCAGTATCACATCACACTTAGACAAGACCCCGCTACTCAAAGCTAAACCACACCGCGGCATTGTGGTCGCCAGGTTACTCAAAAAGACCCATCACATCTTCAACACTATCTGCTCGTCTTGAAAATGTCTTCTATTGCCATTACTTCAGCAGAGACGCTTACTTCTCCTCCTCCTGCTCTCCAGGGCAAGGCTGAGCAGGAGGCTCTCGAACTCTCATGCGTTATCCGTCAACAGTCCATTTCCGTGACTCTCGACGGCACAACCATATTCCTGTCTTCCCTCATTGTCGTTCTTATTATTCACTTTCTTGACTCATACCACGCCGAAGTTCTTGTTGCTCTTCTCCCTGTAGTATTGCTCGTCCACAACGACTTCCAAAACTTCCTCAACCTAGGTCCTGGTGGCACACCCTCGACATTTAGCGGCTACCTGCGTATAACATGGTTCCGTCTCTGGGCTCTCAGAAACCCATTTGCCGCACCGGAGCCTGATCCTTTGTGTCTCCCAACGTCAGGCATTCTCCGTCGCCAACGTCTCCCATACCGCGCAGGACCTAGGCCAGTCGTTGCAGGCATCGCACCTCAAAGGCAGCTAGACCAACATGGCTCCCAGGAATCTTATCGAGCTCTTCGCTGGTCCATGGCAAAGCTGGCAAATCGCAACCCTAAGAAGTTTGGCACCGAGAAATCCTGCGTTGAGAAGCATGGCCTAGCATTGTTTGCTAGACATCCGGTACAGACCAATTGCCAGGGCGAGATCTGCCATGTCCACGATTCAGACCACTCCTTGCACATGAGTCTGCACCCCGAAGACATCAAAGAGGTTCTGCAGAAGGGTTGGGGCCAAAGACACCCTCTAGCGTGGAGAAGTCGATTCTTGAAGAGCCCAGTTTCTCCAGACTTTGTCATGGTTTATGCCCCCAGAGGTGAGATTTGCTTTGAGGCAATCAAGAAATATCACCCCTTTTGACAACGTAACTAACAGCCACCTCACATTAGACGACGAAGAACTGCAGGTAATATGCACTATTATTGAGGCTGCTATATGGTACACCATCGCTGAGGAACTCGAAATGGGTATCTCCCCTAAACCCATGTAAACCTAGATTGTATTAGGCAAACGAAAGGGAATAAGAACATGCTCAAATTAAGAACAAGAAATCGTTGTTCAGGATATCTCTTCTATCCTTGGGGTTATGGGTATCTTACATTGTAATCAAGACTCTTTCTGCCAAACGCAACACAGGGATGCAATCCTCTCTAATCCGACTCCTCGTGAATTTCCTCATCCTTTGACTTCTGGAACTTCTCCTTCCCTGTCGCCAGGAAAGCCTCGACTGTCCGGCCGTCGAAACGTCTCCCGTGCATAAGGTTAATGCAGGCCAGGGCTGATTGTGGTTCTTTGAACTTGACAGAGACAATGCCCTCGGGCTCTTGGTCGAACAGGACGACATTTGTCACAGTGCCTAGCTTGGCGCATTCTTCTCGGATGTCCTCCTTGATCTCCAGGAGAGCAGCGGGGTCCTCCTCGAGCTCTTCCAGCGTAAACATGTGCCGAAGAATCACCAGCTTGTCCCACTTGGTCGCAGTCTCCGGCTGTCCCGGGTACGGCATATCGTCATCCCAGTCAGCCAGCTTCGCATCCAGTTTCTGAGTCTTCCTGATGATCTTTTGCCTGTCGCGATTATTGTTCTGTGGTTTCCGCTCAACTGTGCCGTTGCCCTTCTCACCGCCAGCACCACCTTCTTGGTCGTATTTAACCTTTTTGTAGCTCGAATCAGCGGCCTGAACCCTTATTCGTCCTTCGCGGGTGCCACTTGCTGTGACCCTAAAGTCTGTATCGTCGAGAAGCATGATGGCCATCTCGACACTCTGTGGTTTGAAGAAGACGATTAGAGCGTCGCCCTTGAATTTTCCGTCTGAGTCGTTGTAAAGTTTAATACGCGGCGCGCCGCTATCGATTTCCTCGGCAATAACGCCGCCCTTGCGTGAGAAGAGGTCATGAACTTCGTCAACAGTAGTGTCGGCGGGTAGACCAGTAACATAGACAGCTGTGTTCTGCTTAGGTTGTGGGGGTGCCTTCTGCTTCTTACTCGGCCGCGGCTTGATAGGTTCGGGAGTCTGTTCAGATAGTCAGCCTGGCTGGACCCTTGAAGAACGCGCATAAAAGAATACGTGGATGGAGCTGCAGCATTCGACATACCTCAGAATCTTGACCCGATCCATTCTTGCGCTTCCTTGATCCATCATCTAGAGCCCCGTGCGATGCAAACTCGGCAAAATCATCATGCTCGTCAGTGACTGGCGGCTCCAATGGCTCGTCGTCTGTAAGAACCCATTGCTTAGTATCGGCGTCAAACTCGTACTCGTTGCCATCGTCGTGGACCGCGATGAACTTGTTGTCGAGCTTGGAAAATGATATGCGATCATCGCTGTCGAATTCGCGAGGGTCTGTGGGGAATGAAATATTCATCGCGAAAGTCACCTGAATGCCCAGATATATCGATGGGAAATAATCAATGACGGCGCGACCAACGAACTGGAAGGTGTAGCTCAGATTTGGTTGTTGATGAGCTAGCTCGAAATACCCTGAGGCGCTGCTGTAGCCTGTACGTCAGTGTGCGTCTCCATTTAAGCCCAGTCTTTCTTGCTTGTAGGGGCCTGGGCAACGATCTGAAGGCCCCACTCAAATACAACTGCCGTCTTCATGTGCATTCCTTCGCCAAGTGATGGCAAATAGAGGGAATTTCAAGCTTTTATATACGTTTGAGAGACAGTACCATGTTTTACTAGAGACGCCACAGATCGATGAAACCGCGGAGACAGTGTGCAAAAGAAATGAGTATAATTTTCAACCATGTAACGCCAGACGTTGTCTAAGTGTCAACCTTCATTAGAGCATCGTGAACTTGGGCCGACACATCTATTCATTCCTCGAGAACAGCATCCAGCCAATCACTTCTCCTCCTCCTCGACTGTCTTCTTGACACCATTCACAAATGCCTCAACAGCCTGACCACCTCCCAGTGGCATGCCACTTCCTCGTAGGTAACCACCATCCTGAACTTTGACTCCTAGGGCATCTGCAATGCTAGGCAAACCTCCGTCGCGAATAGCCATCGTGAGACTTGCAAGAGCTTGGTTGAATTGAGGACTTCGGACAACCTTCTTCAACAGAGCTCGCTTGTCCTCAAGGGAAAGGGAGGCTCTGGCAGCTTCCACAGCCGACGCTGGCGGGTCGGATTTTCCGTCAACACCGTCTGATGAGCCACTGGCAAGGACAACAACGGCAGGTGGGAGAAAGCTGATTAGTGTATCGGCAAACTCCTCAGGGGCTGAGTCGATCATGGGTACTGTGATGGATGTCGGGAGAAGGTGGTTCAGGTATGGGTACACCTTGTCTGCGCTCTGTTGTCGCTGTTGCTGTTGCTGCCCAGCAGGGAGTCCTGACTGGCCTCGGAGAGAGTCCAGAAAGTTCCTCACAGCAGCGGCAGCATCAGCATCAGGGGCTGATGAGGAGGCCCTGAAACAACGTCAGCGCTGTCACAATTTAAAGATGATGTTACAGATCCAGCGCCAGGACACTAGTTCTTAATTCTCCTTTCATAGTGAAGAAAGCTAGCTTTACACAGTTTGACCTGCAGTCCCAGATCTGTGATCTACAACCTATGTCCATCGCACACACGCTCGCCGTTCTGTTTAACCATGCAAAGGGAATCACCTACGCTCTAGCACCATCAGCTCCGCCCTCTCGTGAGCCTGAGCCCTCTTCTCGGACATCTCCTCCTGTGGCGTCAGGTCCAGCACCTCCGCTTCCTCGTTGGGTTCGAGTGCCTCGTTGAGCATCGGCATCCTCCATTGTCTCGTCCTCATCGTCAGGTTGATCGTCGTTGTTACGGAGAGCGGATAACTCCTCAGCCACCTCAACCTCCTCGCCCTGCAACAGACGATGAACTATATCGCCAATCTTGCGATCGCGGGGGCTGTAGTAGGCAGGATCGCCGTTTTCGCTCTGAGGCTTCGACTGTAGCCAGAAAAGGTATCGCTGCGATGACGAAGAGAACTTCAGGACGAAAATGCGGCCGTCGGTCTTGGATGTGGGCTCAGAAGACGCTGTGGGGTCGTAAGGCGTGAAGCTACCGTCGGTGGGAACCATGAGCAGGTCAAGCTCAGCATCTTCGAGTGATTGGTTTCGCTTGCGCCAGCAGAAGTGTACAAGATCTATCTCATGGTTAGCCAATTATAACCCTCGAGTATATAGCTGCCGCTTTTACCATCTTCGGTATATAGGGAAATGTAGCCTGATTCAGGCTGCGGCTTCACCTTGTAAGGCTTAGAGGAGGTCTGCAGACATGTGAGGTTAGCGAATGCCTCAAGGATCTTGAGTGTGGAGGAGAAGCCATACATCAACCTCGCACTGCCCGGCTTTGAATGTGATGATAGGTGTGATAGCCATGTTTGCAGGTTTGAATGTTCAAAGAGAGAAAGGATCTCAGTGTGTAGAAGGGAACTGTGCAAAATACGATTTTTGGTTTACAAGGCTACAGAAGCTCTTACGTCGTCAAGCTGCGGTATGTTAGAAGACAGTTACCTAAGCTAAGAATGGATAGCTAGAGCCCCACTTGTAGCTAAACCATGACGCTTCAAGTCGGCCCACGGAGCTAATTAATCCGCTAGGTGGCCGCCCCTCAGTTAGCAGGGTGACCCAGTCAAAGCAAATTAGGTGAAAAATCTCATAAACCCCACCTGGGACATCGACCAGACAACCCAATTTCCTTCTCGCATCTCTCCCAGCTCTACAAATACCCGACCTTTCTCTCTTTTCCGACTTAACTCTTCACATCCTTCAAAATGGGCTTCACCGACCTCCTTACCGATGCTGGAGCTACCGGTATGTCCCTGGCCTGCTATTTCTCTTGCGCTCATCTTTTTCGCGCCATGGACACTGACAGTTGAACTCAGTGCTCAACAACTGGTTGAGCACCCGCTCTTACATTACTGGGTATGTCCACCTCACTTCTAAAGCTCCCGCCTCTTCCCTTCAATATCAAACCTCTGTGATGAGACAAATTGGTCCGTGTTTCGGAGGCGCTTAAGACCCGCCGCTTGACGAAGCAACAAGCACTTGTGCAACTCTGAGTCGTTTTTCAAAAACCAAAATTTTCTTTCTCGACTGCTTAGTCCAGAATATGTGCTAACACACATACTTAGCCAGTCCGCCTCTCAGGCTGATGTCGCTACCTTCAAGGCTTTGACCAGCTCCCCCAACGAGGAGAAGTACCCCCACGCTGCTCGATGGTACAAGCACATCGCCAGCTACGAGAGCCAGTTCGGCACCCTCCCTGGTGATGCTTCCGCTCCCTACACCACCTACGGCCCTGAGACCGCCGAGGTGACCATCAACCCTGCCCAGGCCCCTGAGAAGGAGGCCGAGGCTGGCGACGATGACGACGTCGACCTGTTCGGCAGCGACGACGAGGAGGAGGACTCTGAGGCTATCCGCGTCCGTGAGGAGCGTCTTGCTGAGTACCGCAAGAAGAAGGAGAACAAGCCCAAGACCATTGCCAAGTCCGTCGTCACCCTTGACGTCAAGCCTTGGGGTAAGTTTTCCGCTACGTAACAAAATGCTATTCCATGCTAACATTTCCCAGATGATGAGACCGACATGAAGGCTCTTGAGGAGGCTGTCCGTGCTATTGTCAAGGATGGTCTTACCTGGGGTGCCTCCAAGCTCGTCCCCGTCGGCTTCGGTGTCCGTAAGCTCCAGATCAACATGGTTGTCGAGGACGAGAAGATCTCCGTCGCCGACCTTGAGGAGGAGATCCAGGAGCTCGAGGACTACGTCCAGTCCACTGACGTTGCTGCTATGCAGAAGCTGTAAAGGGCTTGCAGTAGTTATGTCAAGATTATGATGAGGCACGACGGCGAGGATTGATGACCAATGGGATCTTATGACTTTCAAATGAACTACGTAAAGGTGGAAAAGTCATGAATCCTACCCCTTCGTACCAAACATAGATGATGAAAATAAAAATAAAGATGAATGAGCACATTGTTGGACGTTCACCACGAGATGAACTAATTTCGTATCTGTACCCTCCAATAACTTGACCACTGAGACACGCCAACGCATGAACGTGGAGGAAAACCTACCCCGCCACTATCACAGGCCTAAAGAATGGAATTTCGAGGAGGATGAGGGGTACGGAGTAGATCATCAATGGTTGCATCTATTGGGTCATATCGTTTTAAACCATATGATGGCGGGGTAAATTCGACTTGGGCGAGCGCGTTAATGAACCCACCAAGCACGGTCAAGCCAACGCGACACCAGATTTCTGCCACTACCAAAAAAAGTGAAGATGTCATCGCCAGGAACATAACCCAACAGTTAGTTCTCGCAAACACCTCGTACACCCCCTTTTACTCCGTCATTCACGTAAAGGACATGCAAAAGATCAGACAGGATTCTTGACCGCTTATTGACATAGGACCAGCTGCACCATGTATGGAGACCTGGGCAACAAGCTGGTAGATACCTCTCTCTCTCTCTCTCTGCGACGCTTTCTGAATCAAATTTGACTTTCTGGTGCAGGTCCAACATGCCAAACGAACCCAAAACTTAACGTACTTGCCATCTTACCAGACCGAAATCGTCCGCGCCGTGACGCGCGAAGTGAGGGACCTGGACAAAGATGTGGCAGAGCTTCTCGAGCCATTCCAAGGCTCATTCGACCCAAGCGCCGACCAAGCGATCGCCTGTACACTGCTGGTGAACCATTTGTCGATGCGAAGGAATAAGCGATGCTTGCTTGCATATCACCGGACACGAACGGACAAGCTGGAAGAGCTCGTATGGAACGGATCAGACGTGGTTGATCTGTCTGGCCAGCAAGCGCGGGACAGTACAGGTGTTTCCGGCGCGGGAGGCAGCGATGCGTCGAAGAGCAGTCTCAGCCCACAAGAGGAGGAGTACGTCCGACAGTATAGCGATCTGTTGGCGGCCTACAAGGGCCAATGGACAGATATCGATCTCACGGGTAGCCTGGAGCCGCCGCGAGACCTGTTTATTGATGTTCGAGTGCTCAAGGATGCGGGTGAAATCCAGACAGAGTACGGGTGAGTTGCGTATTACCATATCTTTTGTGTAATGTGGTGGACTGACCATAACTACAGGGCTATTACTTTGACCAAGAACAGCCAGTTCTATGTACGCCAAGGAGACGTTGAGAGACTTATCGCCCAAGGATATTTGCATAAGCTTGGATAGGGGGGCAAGAAATCTGCAGGAGAAAAACAGGCTGAATTGTCACATATGTTGTTTTAGTTATTATACCCTGCTCGCTGAACATTGACACCATCACATGTTGTCCCCATGGATATATGTGTGATGTTTACTATAATCATGAACTTCTTTTAGGTTACATACTCGCTAGCTTCAACGTAACTCGCAAGCCACAAGGAGAAGACTCGGGATCTAGTCGATCACTTCCCTACTGCACCGCACTTGATAGTATATCGAGGAAGTGGTTACCCCTCAAGAGCTGTTGTAGTGGTGGTGGAACCAGAGAGATCACGTCAGGCAAGGAGATACAGATGAGGTTACAAAGATGCGAGGCAACAAACAATAGACGTACCGTTCACATGTTACGTCCAAGAATAGAGTTTGCCCCAATGGAAAACGCAATTTGCGATGAATTGGTGACCGTATTTGACAGAGCGCACAGAGCAGAAGCATCGACATAAAAAACCAGTTCCGAGCTTAGATCGATTTTTAGAGATCTCGATGCCCCCGCAAACATCTCCATCATGGGAGCATGGATAGATAATACGGAGTAGCACTGTAGATACCCTTAACTGGATAACAATTACATAAAGCAATGAAGCTTGATTTACCTAACCGTTGGGGTCTTATCACTTCTGTACTCAACTGCAATCTAGTAAATATGCCCCCCCCCCCCCTGCGCTAACCCGCTCGGCCCGTCCGGTCAGACTCGGCGGCCGTTACAACCAAGTTGGACATATTTTTGGCCTGTGGCGACTGTTAGTGGATGTTTGTTCAGGTCTTGGCGGGCCTATCGCCCATGCAGGTGAAGAAAAAAGCTGCAGGCCATCCGGTCCAGCGCGTTTACGGCTCATGACAAGGATTTTCAGAACCCATGTAAAGACTCTTACAACAGCTGTTAAACATGAACTTTTATGGGTGTTTATAGTGCTGTGATGTTGTGATGGAGGCTGGTCTGGGAGAAGACAATGAGCCCTTGACAGACTTTCCAACCAAACGGAGGCCCCAGAAATTAACTTCTTCGTGTTTTCTAACGCCTTCGTTGCCCTTGATAACGTGCAAAACAGAAACTAGTTAGCAAGACTGGTTCGTTCCAAGTCTAGATGCGGGCGCTGAGCCTAACTTTGATAGTGTCATGAGACGACCCACCTCGCTTTGATCGTCCTGGTCCTTTAGTTGCGCTGCAGTCGCAGTTGACATTCGTCACTCCATTCCCCACGAGATCCTCGCCCATCTCTCTCCATCGTGAGGCTTCACTTGGAATGTTTCTTGTCTTGCTCGCTATTGTTTGAGTCTCCCTCTTTACTTGGACTCCGAGTGAGAAGCAGGAAAGAAAAACAAAAAAGAAATTCGCAAACCTTGTGCTCATGCGACAGTCCTAAAGCAAGCTGCATCACGCCCTCGTAGGTGCCTTTGCGGCCGTCCCAGTTTCGATACAATGTCGTCGCCGCTTAACTTTACGCCATGGAGGAGGAGAGCTATGAGTACCGCATCACAGCGAGATAACGAGCAGGCTCAATTGCAACGCGACGAGCCCTCAACTTCTCCTCCTCCGCATGGCCGAAGTCCTAACGTTCCAATTGCTGCTCCAAGACCTTCCTCGATTAGCTCTGCTGCCGGCCACAGAGAGCCAATTCGGTCTTTTATACATGGTTCTGTGCGAGACAGCTTAGGTTTGTTACACCGGGTATGTCGTCGATTTGACTTTTGAGCTAATTTCAACCTCTACAACAGCGCCAATCGATAGTATCCAGAACGCTCGATCCGTCCGCCAGGACACTGCAGAGCTTGCGACTTACGTGCTCTCCGACCCAAAGACGCAACAGAACTCGAGCGTCCTCCAGCGAGCAAGGGTCTCATACCAGGACTCAATTGACTCCGAAGCTGTCGATGACGGTTCCACAGCTGACAACAACCGGTCCTCGAAAACAATCTTAGAGGTCTCCGAACCGCCATCACCGGATGGTCACGATGAGGACTTTGACGAAGATGCTGGGCCGTCGGTACTGGCAAACCTTCTCAAGCGATCTCCTCCGCAATCAATTGCTCCAGAACCACCACAAGTCGAAGATGAAGAGGACAATGGCGACCAACCCCAAGCAGAAGAGGTCCAACACCAGGTTGGCCACACAGAAAACGCGACAGAGCACACACCTCTGCTCACGCACACATCCTCAAACGGTAGGGCATCCTATTCTGATCTTGAGGGGCAGAAATCTCAGCCCAAGCAATCATGGCTAGGTGGTCTTGTGGAAGTCGGTCACAGGATGGAGGAAAGAATGTCGAATGGGGTCGCGATTGTCGCTAACCCCAAGAAATGGGATCGCAATGCTCTCTGGAATAACGTGGTGCTTACACCAACTTCATGCCTCCCTGCTGTTGCTGTTGGCCTGCTGCTCAATATCTTGGATGCTCTATCATATGGTATGTTTTTCTCGCAGCTCATTTGTATAGAAAGGTTATCTAACAGACTTAGGAATGATCCTTTTCCCTCTAGGGAAGCCAATCTTTTCTCAACTCGGATCTGCTGGAATTTCTGTTTTCTATGTTAGCACCATTGTTTCGCAAATCACTTTCTCATCTGGTAGCATCTTTAAAGGGGCTGTTGGTTCTGAATTGGTCAGTCATCTCACTTCTCTCGTCAATTCATCCTTGCTAACATTTACCAGATCGAAGTAGTCCCATTCTTCCATAATATGGCTGCTAAAATCACTGATATTGTTGGGGAAGAGAATCCCGATGCCGTGATTGCCACCACTATTGTGTCATTCTCTGTCAGTGCCATGATGACAGGGCTTGTCTTTTATCTTATGGGACGATTCAAAGTTGGTTACATGGTGGGATTTATTCCCAGACATATCCTAATTGGCTGCATTGGAGGTGTAGGTTGGTTCCTTATCGCAACCGGCTTTGAGGTTTCTGCTCGCCTCGATGGCAGCTTGCAGTACGACCTCGACACTCTAAAGCAGCTCTCAGACCCAGCCACGGTGCCCCTTTGGGTTGTGCCCCTGGTTCTCGCCATCATTCTCTTCTATGGCCAGTCTAAGATCACGTCCAAGTTCTTCCTGCCATTGTTCATCCTGGCAATTCCTTTAATCTTTTATTTCTTTGTACTTGCGCTAGATTCATTGGATGTCGATGTATTGCGTGACCATGGCTGGATCTTCGAGGGGCCCCCTTCGGGTGAGCCATGGTGGTACTTCTACACTCTTTACAGTAAGTTCAAGCCCTCTTACACTACCTCTACCATACTTACGTTTTACTCAGAGTTTAAGCTTGTACGCTGGGACGCGGTCATCGAGTGTGTACCTGCCATGCTCGCTTTGACATTTTTCGGCATTTTGCATGTACCTATCAATGTCCCTGCTTTGGCCCTTAACTGCGGTGAGGATCATGCTGATCTCGACAAAGAATTGAGGCTTCATGGGTACTCTAACCTTTTGTCGGGTTGTTTTGGCAGCATCCAAAACTACCTTGTCTACGCCAACACGGTCTTCTTTATGCGTTCCGGTGGTAACAGTCGCCTGGCTGGCTACATGCTGGCCGCAGCAACGTTCGGTGTAATGGTCATCGGTCCTTCACTGATTGGATTCATCCCGGTCATGATGGTGGGCACGCTGATTTACGATCTTGGCTTTGAGTTACTGCTTGAAGCTTTGTGGCTTCCACGGAAGAAGCTTAAGCTGGCAGAGTACCTGACAGTTGTTGTAATTGTCCTTGTTATGGGTATTCATGACTTTGTTGTGGGTATTGGAGTTGGTATCTTATTAGCTTTTGTATCTTTGGTTCTGCAGACATCGCGTGTATCAGCGATTCGCGGAAACTACTCTGGAGACATTGTCACGTCCACTGTACGACGTAATCCTTCCCAGCACCGTTACCTGCATGAGGTTGGTCGACAGATCTACATCGTCAAGCTCACAGGCTACCTCTTCTTTGGAACTATTGTCAGCGTGGAAGCGAAGATCCGGGCTCTTCTGGAGGATAGCGCATTCACCAGGCAGCCTATCAAGTTCCTCATTCTCGATATGTGGCATGTTACAGGACTCGACTATTCTGCAGGAGAGGCTTTCAACACCATCAGCCGACTGCTTGATAACAAGGATGTAGTTCTTGTCTTGAGTGGTGTGGACTCCGAGACTCAACTTGGTCGCAATCTGAGAGCTGTCGGGCTTGGGAATGATGGTATCGAGGTCATGATGCTGCCCAACCTCAACTCTGCCCTCGAAAGTTGCGAGAACGAACTTCTCAAGACCCTTTACGCCAGACAGGAAGAGATCAATTCTTTGCGGCGTATATCGGCACAATCGGCACAAAATCTGGATGTACCTTCAAACAAATCATCTGGTTTCTCTTCCTTCGATCCGCCTTTCAACTCTCCGCGTCGCAACCACCTTGCTGAAGCGGCCCGCGATACTCTGAGCAGCATCGATGTGAAGGGTCCGAAGAAGTGGCAGAGCTTCAAGGAGCCCCTGCGTCTGATGCTCCAGGTCTTCCAAGGCCTGAGCGACAAGAACGAGGACTTTTGGTTCCCGGCAGCCTCCTACTTCTCTCGACGCGAAATTCCTGCTGGAACTATCATATTCCGACGCGGAGAGCAAGCCAACGGGTTCTACCTTGTAGAACGTGGTATTGTACGTGCTGAGTATGATCTCCCCCAGGGATGGCTGTGTGAGAGCATAGTTGCTGGAACCACTCTTGGCGAACTGCCCTTTTTCTCAGAGACAGATCGCACTGCAACAGCAGTTGTGGAACGTGACTGTGTGGTTTGGCTGATGGACCGGGACCAATGGGACAGGATCCAGAAGAAAGAGCCGGAGATTGGAAGAGAGCTGCTGAGAATATCGTTGAAGCTCACAAGTGAGAGGATGAGTGCCATCACTTCATATATCCTAACCACGGCAGGCTAAGCCAGGAACTGGTTCATATTTTATACTAATTCAAAGCGATTGGATTACTCCATGCCTGGTACCAAAGTTTTGATAATCGGATATTGAAGATCAGGCACACCATATACATCATGATATGGAAGTTTAGTCAGCCACGTGAGGAGTCCAGGGTAGTTTTCGACAATTGAATAGCATCAACTTCAATTGCACCTCAAAACTTCCATCATGTTAATCATATTCATATTCTAGTCGCTCTTCAAATTACCGATATCTTTAGCGTTCTGTATGATAGGCTCTTTGCTTAGTGTTCGAGAATTAACATCAAACTACAAATTCTCCGCTGATTTGCCACCAGACTCACTCGAAGGGCGTGCAACTGCATCTATTACTCTTAACAACTTGTTTTCTGCATACCCTCCTTCAGTATCACTACAAAGCTTTTCATAATGCCACAAACCATCAGATCCATACTGGGAAAATCAGGTCGAGTCACCAAACCCTTAAAATCCTCACCACCGTCTCGCAAATGTTCAAATTCAACGCCACGCAGACCCGCACGCAAAGCAAAAGACCAAGATGCAGATCTCTTCAAAGACAAACTTGACGACATGGGCTTGACTAAGGTGCTCGAAGAAGACCTCACTCTCAGGGATGTTGTGCAAGCAATGCGATACATCCGCGCTCGGATGCTCAGCTCTGTGCCTGCGACAGGCTTCAACTCAACGAGGACGACAGAAGTGCTAAACTACCGTGCTACTATGGCTCCTCTCGTCACGGTTGGCCATCTAAATACGATTTTACTTTCACCAGGCAGAGTGGAACGGGAGCTCGCTGAGTTGACGACAAAGGGCGTGGTGCGAAGAGTGAGAGTTGAGAGGCGTGGTGGCGGGGGCGAAGCCTTGATAGAGACGGCCGACTACGAAGGCATGCTCAACGGAGCATCGTTGAGTGAGGCAGCGAAGGACTCATTCAAGTTCTTTCTGAAAGAAAATCCGATCACGCAGATACTATACAAGGGTGCTCTGGATAGTAGGCATGCCGATGAACTTATTCGGGCAGGCTTCCTAACAAGCTCTACACCCTCAACACCAGAGAGCACCCTCGATATCCGGCCTGAGGACCGAACAACTCTGACGTCGATTCACCACGTCTCACAATTTGCATCTGGCACCGTATCCGCTGTGGGAGGCCGTAACATAATTCACCTCGCAGGTGGTAGCGGTGGTGCTCCGACACTCACCCGTTCATCATCAACACCATCCGGCCTCCGAATCGCAGTGCCTGGCCACGGCCGACACTTGAAGCTAGCAAGTGCTTCTGTGGACTGGGTGCGGGAGGCGTTACGGCGGACTCGCTGGGGCGAAGGGCCAGAGAGCTGGCTGAAGGAGCGTTTTGAGGGAGGTGGTCTGTACGGACCGCGTTGGAAAGAGTTCTGGGGAGTTGAGTGGTCGTGGGTGTTGGGCGAAGCAGTTGGTCTTGGTGTCGTAGAGGTATTTGAGACAGGAAGCGTAGGAAGGGGAGTGAGGGCATTGGGAGGTTGAGACGAAGCAAGTAACATGGGATCATATGGCATTAATGTCACGATCTGGCGTTTTGTTGGTGTGTGAGACTATGGCTAAAGATTACACACGGTATCCCGGAACTTAACAATGGTTCGGAATGTGGCATGTAGATTATAAGACCGCAGCTAAACATTGGGTCACAAAGACACGCTCTATTACTCCATAGACACTTTCTTCAGACTCGAACCATCTCAAAAGTCGATTGATTGGCTTCATCGTTACATCTCACCAGACAATATTCGGAAAGAGTTGGTGCTGATGCCCCGACGCCATACATATGATATAGGCAGGGTACGCATATGATATGCATGACCCAGAAGCTTGCATGAATTTCGCTCACCTAAGACATCCAATTGGGGCGGAAGGGGCGCATTTTTAGGTGTGCTTAGTGTGACAGCTGTGATTTAATTGTGATTGAGCTGTGATTGGAATGCATAACAAGCATCATAAGCCCGGAACTGTACCCCTTCAAAGCGAGGGTACGGATAAGGATGGTAGTGTTGGCTCGTGTTTGCTTTCAACTGTTGGTAGAAGTGGTAGGGATAATCTGCTCTCAATCGCCAACCCATGCAACCTTTCACCGTTGAATATCATTCTATGTAAATCCAACCTATCTGCTGGAAAGAAGGGAAAGAGGCCAGCTAGTATACACAAGCGACTGCATGCAACGATAGTTGATCGTACGATGTGTATTGCTGTTGTTTGTAAGGATCGGATCTGTGGTATATTGAGTTTGTACCGGGCCTAGTGGACTGTTCATTGTTTAAAAAGGTTCTTGATGTCTCGCAACCTAATTCAAGTTTGTCCTTGAAGGTTGCTCTCATCGGCTAAGTGCCCATCAACGATGAGGGTTTCAGCTCGGTTTTCGCCTAGAAACGATCGACTCGAGCAAGGATCTCATGCCTAAAGTAGTTTAGACAAACGAGGCAAGAGAGGATTAAACCAAACCTCGGACGAAAAAGAAAAGAGAAGACGGTTGCAATCCCGCATATGCAATGTTGATCTTGGGTGGGCACGATCCTGGCGAGTGCGATGCAGTCATCCGTTGGCATGTAGTCTAACATGTAGTATAGGATGTCGAGAAATGATGA
The DNA here is from genome assembly GCA_020744515.1 of Fusarium tricinctum. Taxonomy (NCBI): domain Eukaryota; kingdom Fungi; phylum Ascomycota; class Sordariomycetes; order Hypocreales; family Nectriaceae; genus Fusarium; species Fusarium tricinctum. Next base: position 3,572,127 of record JAGPXF010000002.1, on the reverse strand, counting down.
GCTGCCATGGCTCTTGACCCAAGACGGCGGCATTAGACAGTTGAGCGTTATGGCTGGCCTGTCTGCTGACGTTTGAACAATATATTATACAGTATGTGATATTAAAATCCCATGCCGTTGGCTCGGTAAGGTGTTGAAAATCATTTTGCGAACCACTCGGAGATCGTGTAAGCGAAAGAAATTGAAGCACAGTCGAATCAAGACCTGAGTGATAACGCCACGTGCTGCTAAGGTTTGTGATAGGCGGATAAGATCTCTTGTTGCCAGGTATGAAAATGACTTTTGAATGAGCGACCCCCAAGACTGGCCAGCGGTCGCCGCAGGACCGTTGGTAGTAAATGAGGCTGTCACATCGGAGGTAATGCGATCCATAACGATACCCTTGTAGGTGAGCAAAACCAACTGATCTTTTGGCTCGACCAACCAGACCATGCGACATATAGAGAGCCGGGGTCCCAGCGAGAGCGGCACAGACAGCGTACATTCAAAGCCCATTGATGGGCTGTGCTGGGCAACAAACAACTTCAGACCAGGGGGTTGTTGAAATTGCCCTTATAGATTGTGAACTTGAGACCAATGATGAATGATGGAGGAGTTGGTGGGATTTGATATCGTATCTCCAAGTATGGAGTAGAACACTGGCTTCTACACAATCCCCGTGGTTTCATTAGTTGAGCACTGGGTTCGACGTTTAATTAGGAGAGTTACGATCTGAACTAGCATCGGTTTTTTGCCTGTAACTGTGTAACAGTGCAACGTAGCTTTTCTGTAAGGGTCGGGTTAATAATCTTGATTCTGGGCAGCGTGTTGGCCATTGACCAACTCTAGCAACTATCCCAGGAGTGGGTTCAGTCTGGCCTCGAAGCGCGGGGGTACCGTCAGGGCCTCAGCAATGCTCCGTGATATTTGTAAATCTCGAAGGGTCTTATTGTAGGAGGGGCATGCAGGTACAATCACTATTATTGCTGCATAAACAGATCATGGGTCTTTTTGTGGGTGATCCAAGACTGGATGATCTCCATGGGGTACGCTTAATATGGGTAATAATTAGTTGAGGGTTTAGGAGACATGCTCTCTAGGGAGACGCGGAATGTGGTCATCATCGCCTTGATGAGGATGTTTGCCACGTAAAGACTTTTCTCGTGGGATCGACCGGCATCATGATATTACTTCTTATCTGAGGCAACTGGTAATAGAGCCTGGTTCTTAGGGAGCAAATTTACCGTGATGGGTCGTTTGGCGGAAAGGGGTGCGTGCCCATTATGGTCTTGCACCTAACCATATTGGGAGTTGGTCGATGGGTGCCCTGAACAGTTGGCATGGGAGCAGACAAAGAGGGACAAGGAGCTGGACCATTCGAGAAGCCAAGTACGTACTCCGTAATCGTTTGTGTACGAGGCATAACTGGTTAAGAACGGGGAGTCCAAGGTTGCCTCGTTGATCGCGACTCTAAGACAGCAGATATGGGCTTGGAATTCTGAATGAAGGGCATTCAGCTTCTGGCGTAAGGGGGGCTTCGATGCGACGATAAAAGTTTACTGATCAGCGATGCTTGTGACAGATGTGAGAGGCAGCAAAAGTTTTGGGATCCAAGCGTTTAGCTTTGAACTATGATGATGATGATGATGTTCGAAACAAACCTTTTTGAACAAAACTTTGCTCATCTATCCGCACCTACACTAACGTTTAGCTGCCCAGGCACAGTCGGTAGTACCTGCGTTAGCTGTTTGAGGTTTCTCCGTCATCGGGAACTAACTCGTATGTACCGTAGCTTCCTCCCTTATCCCAAAGGAGGGCAATGGATGATTAAAAGCTCCCTTGCCTGCTTGGCTCCTTACCTACAGTACTGCAAGTGTACGGTACATTACGGCAGGGGTGATCGACGACGCGGTTACCCGATGAACTTGTGGAGGGTTTCGACCCACTCTGTGCTTGTACAGTTGTACTGTATTTCCAGCTGCCAGTCAATATCTGGGCAAGTAAGTAAGGTAGGTATGGGTAACTTCTGAGCCATTCTTCAGCAGCTTATAGTTGACTGATGCTATTGCAGTAGTAGCAGAGTGTCAACCGAAATCAAAACCCCTTCATGTACAACAATTGGATGGATTTTCGCCTGTCACATGGAAAGAATGTCAAGGATAGCCCTTCCTCGAATGAACATTGGTCCCTGAACGATAAATCTTTACCAGAGACGGCTCGCTAGATACGTACTCCCTACTCCGTCCAAATTTCATGTTTGCTTTTTGGTTCAGAAGCCTAACCCCAAAATGGTCACAGGGTGGACGACTGGCCGGGGAAGATATCCTCAAGCGTCCAGACAAGCCTCGCTGAGTGGCTCAACTTACAAAGTAGAGTTCCATAACTTTGGACCGGGGGCTGTTTTGTAGCCCGTGCGTCCCGGCTCAGTTGGCTTTTTTAGCATCCAATGTAACGCAAGGAAGCGACTTGGGCTTGCATATCGTAATTACCGTCCTCGTTATAGTGGTGCAGGCTTGCTTCAATTGTCCTCCAAGTGATGGCGATGGCATCCAATCTACAGCAGATGCGCGAGAGCTCGATGCTCGGACCTTCCTCCGAGTCCCTCTTTGAAGAAGTACAGAATTCGTTTTATACAAACATTTGCTAGGTACTCTCACCAATGCCGCCCTGCCCGGATCTTTCAGCCGTGTAGTGCTGCCCATGCTGTACGGAGTAACTGGAACGCACATCTCCAGGTGAACTTAGTGCATCGTTCTTCTAATTTTTGAGCGCTCTAGTAGGCTCTTGGACGAGCCCGTTTTCAGCTAACAGCGCTGGGCTTTTTTGGAGGCAACACCTACGTCTCAACCACGTTCGTCATTTTCTGGATCCCTCTTTCACTCTCTTTCATTTTATGCTACCCACTGGGTTATTATACGTGTTTTTAGGATATCTCACATCTTTCCTCAAGTCGCTCCCTTGTTTCCTTTGCCTCAAGTCACGCCACTCGTATCACTCACTCACTTCATTCTCTGTGCTTGTGCTGCGACCTTGCGACTTCGTGCTCGTGGTGGGACTGCATTAGAACCCTTATCCCAGTTGCCAGTCATTCTCCTCCACTTTGAACTCGACTCGCCTCGACGGGTTCTCTCAGTTCTTTTTCTCCCCACATCAACAACAGACCAGACAAGGGGAAAACGGCTTTTTGTGCGGTAATCTTAGCTGGAGCTGCGTCTGTGTCATACATAACATTACCGAGACCGATCTTTCATTCGCCCTTGGTTCCAACTTCAGCTGCGAATATCGACGCCTGATTTATCATTCATTACTTGAGCGCCAATACATACTCTTTACCCTTGACTTGATCCAAGGCTCGCCCTACGACATCCTGTTCGCATCATTTCTTCTGCAAGGTCCTGAGCTTGATCTGTGTCTCCTCCCCAGTCTTGACTATCAGAAGATAGAGAGGGCCGGCATCGTCACCGTGCTCGACCAAGGCCACCCGCCGCGCTAAGTCGAGGTGCACTAGCGTTAGCCTTGCTTGGCCTTGTTCTCTGCTTTGCTTTTTGCCAAGGGTAAGGGTTCATTTTCTCATCTCCTGTTGCATCGCTACTTCGAGAGGGCACCTGGAACGCTCTAAGATACCGCCCCCCCTTTCGGTTGCGTTGCAATCCTTCTTCCGCAAACAATTCAACGGCTGAGTACGTTGCTGGCCACTTCATTTTTCTTTTGAATTTGCTTCTGCTCAGTAACGGTATTACCGCGTTGTTAAACTGGCGAACCGGACTTTCTGCACTACTATGCGCTATTGCACCATCCGTTCTCAAGTCACTGACCATACCCAGCCCAAATCGATACCACTTTTGCGAGACATACATCCGATCCCGCGCAGCTTCCCGCGTCCCACCGATTTATCCCTTGGCCAGGCAAACTAAACGACCCTTACGAAGGAATAGAACATACGCGATATACAATATCTTTGAACGTGACAACCGACCGTCCCACGCTCCTTCGAAAGTGACGATTGCTCATTTGACCTGGTTATCAGTCGCGGTAGTTGATGGACCGAACGATCTTCCAGAACGCCTAGAGAGCCTTTGCAGCAGGCCACCGACTTGACCCTGCGAACAGTGGGATTTCTTATTGCTTTTTATTTACATTCAACCCAACGGTACAATGACGACGACGTTACCACGCCCATCCCGGCCTTCAGTTGGGCCACCCAATATGGCTCTGCCAGCGTTGCCAATCAACAAGACACGAAAGAGTACAGGGAATCTTTCTTCGCACGCTGCCGCTGCTAGATCAGTACCAGGAACTCCCAGGTCTGGGCTTCGAACACCATCAACAATGAGTCTGGCTCCTCCAGGCCCCGCCCCAACCGCCGCACTCCCGCAGCCGAAACTCGCACCAGCCATTAATGGTGTTGGCAAGACACTCCGCAAGAGCGTCAGCATTAACTCTTTCCCACAACCACCCAGAGGCGACACACGTACAAGTAGCGGCGTTCCATCTAGCCCAAGAACCGATAAGCATCGACCCACAAGGAAACCGTCAAAAACAGCAAAAGAATCGATGTATAGCACGTTTAGTTCAAGCACGCCCAGCTTCCTCAACGGCAGCGGCGATGGAAAGTCGATTACCAGTGTGCGCATGTCCGACGGCCTGATCAGTGTTGCGTCACCGCCCCAGAGCCGCAGTTCATCGGCACAAGATTCTTATTCGACTTCTGCTACTACGTATGATGATCCCGCGGAGGGGTCAGGCCAAAAATCTGATGCCTCCGCTGAGAAGCGAGCATCCAAATATGATGGCAAAGGAAATGTCGTCGTGAGTGTACGAGTTCGGCCTGATGCCAGTGGAAGTAACGGAAGCCCCGAGGGCGAATGGATGGTTGACGGGCGCAAGTCGCTCATTTCATTCAGAGGGAAAGATGGCGGTGACCATTTCTATGGTATGTGCCTCCACACCACCAGAAAATTAATCATGGCTGACGTATTTTAGATAATGTTTTTGCGACACATGACAATAACTCCAGAGTATACGATCATATTGCGAAGCGGCTAGTCCGACGAGTTATGGAAGGCTACCATGGAACCGTCTTTGCGTATGGTATGACCGGTACTGGAAAGACATTTTCCATGCAAGGAACCGCTTCTTCACCAGGTGTGATCCCGCTTGCTATCACCGATATCTTTTCCTATATTCGAGAAACGCCATCACGAGAATTTCTGCTGAGAGTCAGCTACCTTGAGATTTACAACGAGAAGATTCATGATTTATTGAGTATGTCCATGGCAAATGGTTCTGGGGGCCAGCAGGAAGAGATCAAACTGCGTGAGGATAGCAAGCGGGGTGTCTATGCTACCCCGCTGAAGGAGGAGATCGTGCAAAGCCCTACACAGTTGCTTCGTGTCATCGCCCGTGGCGACCAGGCTCGAAGAACCGCCAGTACCCAGTTCAACGCTCGCAGTTCGCGAAGTCACGCAGTCGTCCAGATTGTGGTAGAGTCTCGAGAGAGAATGCCAGCCAATACGGTTGCGGGTGAAAGCAAGCGATCGGGTATTCTGCCTGGTGGTGTCAGAGTATCGACACTGAGTTTGATTGATCTTGCTGGTTCTGAAAAAGCTGCTGAATCAAAGGAGCGTAGACAGGAAGGAGCCCACATCAACAAGAGTTTGCTCACTCTCGGAACTGTTATCTCGAGGCTGTCAGAGTGGAAGGAGAAAGAAGCCAAGGGCGGAGATAAGGAAGGGAAGCATCTTCCCTACCGCGACAGTAAACTCACCCGATTGCTGCAGGGAGCTTTGTCTGGAAATTCTCTGGTCAGTATTCTTTGCACGATTCAAATTGGGGCTGGGAACAGTGCTGCTTTGGCCAACAACCACACGTTGGAAACGATAAATACGCTCAAGTTCGCGTCGAGAGCCAAGAACAGCATTGTCAGCCATGCAAAGAGAGCCGAGGAAGCCCTAGGAGCTGGTGGGGAGGGCGGAGCCAGAGTCCTGCTAGAGCGATATCGCATGGAGATTACAGAGCTACGCCAACAACTGGAATCCCAGGCCAAGAAAAAGAAGGGAGAAGTCGCAAAAGAAGAAGCTGTTTATGATGAGGAAGAGGAAAAGGCCAGAGAGGCTGAGGCAGCAGAGCGACATGAGGAACAGATTCTCGAGATGCAGCTTGCCCGAACGGCACTCAAAGAACGAATCGACCATCTAAACCGTCTAATCCTTAGCTCCAAGTCAATTGGTGTCAACACCAACGGGTCGATAAGCTCTCTCGGTCAATACGCACGATTCTCGCAGTTCTCTCAAGTCTCGTTTCCGGCATCCATTCGCTCGTCAGTAGCCACTTCTGCAGGCGGCAGGCCCTTCATAGAGCGAACTTCGTCAATGACATCGGCTTCATCGACTATCGGCCGTCGCTCTAGCGGGGACCAGAAGACTGGAGAGGAAACTGTGGAGGCAGAAGACGACAGTGCAGGAGAATTCGGTGACGGGACAGCATCTTTAACGACACAGAACCGTGCCCTGCAAGCTGACCTTGCAGACAAAAACCGATACATCGCAACGTTAGAAAAGCGCCTTCTCCAAGCACGTCGTGCTAGCTCTAGTCGTGCATCCGTGGGTTTCGCAGCACCGAATAAAGCCATTATGGTCGGAGAGGACCACAGCGTATCTTCTGCGCTTAGGGAGAAGGATTCTGAGATTGCGGATCTTCGAGCCAGGCTGGACGACAAAGACAGAATGTTAGCGGCACTAAGAAGTGCGGCTCGATCGCGAGATACGGCCGAAGCAACTGTTGAGCCTCGCTCTCCACCCCCACAACCAGAGGCCAAGATGGAAACATCGAGTAATACGAAGCCGGCGGAGGACGAAAAGAAACCCGAAAAGAAGCGAACTCGAGGAGTTGATGAGATGAACAATCTTTTGGACGAGATGTTGCAGGACCGAGTTGAAAGGGGTCAAGTCGTGCGAGGCAAGCGAGGCAGCGTCCGCTTGGCAAACGGACAGAATATGGACTCATTGGCAGAACCCAACTTTGAACCCCTACGACGAACTCCTACACCAAATCCACCCGAGGAAAGCAAGGACATACCAGCAGAAGCATAGAAAGTGCAAGGATTCCCCCACTCGCAATCCCATTTCAGAGTGAGTGATTGGAGTGAAAGGAACAGGAGAGCATATGGGCGTTAAGGAAAGGGATCGTTTATCATTATTGTTGTTACTATTACGGGAAAAGGGTTTCTTGTTCGCGTTATACCCGATTATACTTTCTTTTTGAGGAGGCGGGATGGAAGGATCAAGGGGGTTTTGATTTGATTCTTTCTTGGTACCAGTACCCGCATCATTATTATTGTTTGTTTTTTTGGGCTTGGTGCGAAATAGGTCACCACAGCACCCTTGAGAACTCGCATTGCTATGCAAGTTTTACTTCTTTTTTCATTGGCAGAGACCAGGCGGCAGCGTGCCTGTTGGTAGGACATCATTTTCTTCGTTTGACTTTATTGCTTGGGCAAAGCGAGCTTTAGTTGTGTACTATATCATGACGAGTTGGGGTGGAGGATTTGACAGTAACGTCCAACACGCAGCACCGGGCTGTTGCAGTGAGTTAATGACGGAGAACGAGAGAAGATGAAATCAGAAAGACAAGAATGAGAGGTTTCTGATGCTTGATGTTTCGCTAGATATGTGCTATTGCGTCTTATATATATAGTGCAACCCTTATGACTAGCCCATATTGAATATTTTCTCCAGTCAAGTTCTTTGGATCGATATTTGTTCCAATTTATGCCATCTGCCTCTGCTTTTGTCGGAGACATCTCTCGATCTTATTAGGATACTCAACGAATTAGGCCCACCCAATTTTACATACTGAAGTGGAAATCTACCTATTCAGATCAGGGTTCGCATTTGGACCAAATCAAGACACTCTAGGGGGCGAAATAAGACTTTAGACGTAAGAAATCGAGTAGATATAGACTACTATATACCGAAACCGCTATAATTAGCTCTAAAACATAATCAAAGGCCATTAAAATGTCAAAGTAAGGCTTAGCAACTATTTTAATATAAATAAATAAAAACGAAAATTAATTTTCTTAATTTTCTTTTTATAACTTAAAGTCTTCTAAGTTTTGGTCTCGCGTCTGATGTCTTATTTTACCCCGAGGGACACTAAACACGAGTATCTCAAGTGCTAATAGCACCAATGCGACCAGGTAGTGTTGTATGCCTTTGCGCATGAAACCTTAGATTACCCAGCTTGATAGTGGTACGAGGGTCGAGTCAAACCAGCTTCGCGCAAAGCTCATGCTTTGACCCGGTCATGTTTCTCAGACAAACATAAAACACGACGGGGAAGCTCCCGATAGATCGACCACGGCATATGGAATTGCATGCCAAATCTGTCTTGGTTGGTTTGCTCAAGCCTCAGCCTCATGAGACACCTGGCTATTCGAAACGTTGTGAATAATTTATGTTTCTTTGTAGATGAGTTCGAAACGTCCAAGTGAGCCTGAGAGCTATGCTGTTGGCTGAATCGACATGATCCTTGAGATTACCGCCAAACGTGACGTTGGGAGGGGCAGGTTGGCGGCAACTTTCAATTGGTTCTGACCGTTGGAAGTTGTCAAATCTGAAACGGGGTCTGGAATTAGCGAAAGTCAAGGACCCTGGTCCTTTCTTCTCGAATCCCTGTCTAAGATTAGCAAGGAGCTGTACCTTGCAGAAGCGCAGATTGGGGTGCAAGGCTCCCGGACCCTAATGAGTGTTGAGAAAGTGGTGAAGATTCTGAGGATGCAATAAGCAAAACGTCTAAAACATAAGACAGTAGTGGACTATCAGTTAGTAGGAGTAGCAGAGATGTTTTGAGTGCTAATCGTCATATCTTTAACAGCTTCTGTATGTGGCAGAGGCACGATCAGTGAGTCCATTATCATCTCACCTACGTAATGCACACCATAAGCCCTGCGATATAGTTGGCCGGGTCTCGAATACCTGTAACAGTTCGCAACTAAATCGCACAAGATCTGCCTTTTCCATGGGATGATCGTCGGCAACCGGAACACGATGTGTTTCTTGTTGACGTTGTGCCATGGCGGAGAGCCCTTCTGCTTGCGTAGCACCTTTATCTGCACCTATCATCTTGTGCCCCGGCGCAATCAGTCTGAGACAGACCATCGTAAACCCTGGCGCTACTGTCTTTCGTTTGTTGTCCTCTAGAAGCCGCCCACAATACGATGCGACGTCTTACTAGGCTGAGCATATGATGCTTATGCTTTGAACTGGTCTGAGGAGCTGGGCTTTATTTTGACGGATTGCTGAGTATAGGAGTCAAAGGATCCGAAGGAACATCATGAGGGTCTTGGTCATCAAACTTAAGCCATTCCTCCAGAAGGTGCTATCAATAACACGACATACACATGCCGTTGATTGGAGGATAGATACATTGCACGATTACCTACTCTTTTGCTGGTCGTACCTCCCTAATCAAATATTTTATCCGTGTTGAAGTCTCCCGAGGCAAGTGTTGCTTCGGAGTTGCTTCCTAGCTGGGGTGCTGTGCTCCCTGCCATGGCCCGAGCCCCGTCTAGTCCTCATCTTCGACCCAAAGTCCATGATCCTAGGAAATTTATACTCGTACCGGATCGGACCCTACAACTTTGCTTCTTTTCCTTTCGTACCCCGCGGGGATTTTTGCTTTCACCTTTCTCTTTCTTATTCTATCTTCTCTTCGACATTTCCTTTCTTTCTCTGCAGTGCAGGTCAAAGGCTTGATGTCTTCACTTGCATGAACTCTTATTCGATTCTTCATACATTCCTTACATTCTTTTCCATCGTATTTGTTGAACATCTGGGCATTTCTCCTCACTATTTCGATTCGAAAACGGTTTCTTCGAGGAGAGTGTCTCTTAACACATCAAACGTACTCGCGGAACGACTCGAATCTACTCCCGTTTATGACGACCGACATTGTACAAGGACATTCGACTAGGGACTTCGCTTGAGTAGACTATCAGGAAGGAACCCTACTCTTGTCGAAGGGAATCTGTGGAAACAGTTCTAAGAAGCTACTTTTTGTTTGTGTTACAACAACTATTTCTCCTGTTCGACTACTTCGCACATTCATTCTTCATCACATCTTTTCACAATGTCAGCTCCGACCCAATCTAAGATGCTGGTGGTGCCGCCTGCACTCAACTTGCGTCGAGCTACCTCTTATAACGCTCAGGATCGTGGGCCAATTTCATCAACTTCTTCGCGGTTCAACTTCAACCACTTATTCTTTTCTCCACCTGCGTCCCCAGCTCTTCCAGCGCTGGTGCCCCGACCCCCGAAAAGAAAATCGAGTCAAATCTTAGTCACTCGGCCAAGCCGAGTCTTCCGACGACTTTTCCTCCTTGGCATTTTGATCTCGATCACTTACATTGTAGCTCTGGCTTTCCAGAACTCAGATGTCATTCCAACATCAGTCTGGCCTTATTTCACACAAGAGGAATTTGAGATGGTAGGCCAGGATGCCTTTCCAGACTTCCCAACACCTATTCTTATCAACGACAATAATGGCCGCTCGAAGTGGACCGTCTTCATACCGCCAAACGGGGAATTCCCCTTGACTATGGACCAGTATGCTGAAATGGGCAGCCAGTGTCGGGAGGTTTCTTCAAGAGCAAGGGATATCCATCACGAGGCCCCGATCACAGAAAAGGCCATCATTAATTATGATGCCAAAGATGAATACTACATCGATGTCTACGAAGCTGAGAGGTCAGGGCTTCTCACTCCTTACAAGGGGATTCGTGCCAAGAATAAGGGCAGGTTTGTTGGCGTTGATAAGAAGCAACTGAAGCATAAGCCAGTTTGTGAAAGTACCATGACCTTCGTACTGGAGTCATCAGATGCTGGTCTAGGCAACACGCTCATGATGCTATGGACATTTTATGGACTGGCGAAGCAACTGGATCGCGAGTTCTTCATTGTCGACAAACGCTGGGCTTACGGCCCTTGGACGGAGATCTTTGATGCCCCTCCCGTCCCAGAATGCCGCCCACCCCCGAGACACCATATGGTTCCTTGCCCCTTTCAAGCTCGTCATTTAGTTGTCTCGTCTGCAACAGCAAAGGAGGTTTTCCCAGCGCTGCTAGCTCAAAATCACCGAGTTGCGGGAAGTGAAAACGGATTGCGGGATCTCTTCGAACTTGCTCGCATAGGATACGAGGACCTTTTCTTCCTCAACGAGGATGATCAAACATACGTCGATGGCCGTGTGACTGGAATCCAGGCGAAGGCAAAGACAGAGGATGCTCTCACAGCACATGTGCCCATTATTGGACTTCACGTTCGTCATGGTGATCGACATCCGCTTGAGTTCCAGTACAGCGATACCTACATACCAGCCGATGTCTATCTCAAGCAAGTCGGACATTATGTTGAAGAACTCTATAACATGACAGGGTCCCAAGATCCTAGTCAGCAACACTACATCACAGTTCTAGCCTCAGACGACCCCACCGTTCATGAAGAACCTGAGTTCTCGCATACCCTCCTTTCTCAAGACCGAATCCGCCTAGCTTCAAAGGGGGCTATCGCTCGAGCCAATGGTAACCAGCATTCGCTGAAGAACTTCGTTGAAAACTCATTTGGCTGGGAAGGCGGTTTCTTTGCTCCCTTGTTCTGGAACCTTGGAGTCAACAGCAAGAACAATGCCGCCGAAGCACCCGCAGGGGTCAATGTGGAGGATGTGAATGAGGAAGCCAGGCATATGGCACCTCCATCAGAAGAAACACTACGGCTCCGCAGTCTCGTTGGTCGGGCCTACATGATGGATCTTGCCGTGCTCTCTGAGTCGAGCGATAAGATCGTGTGCACCGTCAGTGCCATGGGGTGCCGGCTACTGGCCGTTATGATGGGCTGGGAGGATAGCATGGAAAATGGTGGTTGGCATAACGTCGATGGATCCTACGGATGGGCTGGGATCGACTGGTGAAGATAAGGACAAAGATTTTCTGCGTTGTTTTTATTACTTGAATAAAAAACTTGCTGTATAAAAAAAGATTAAGAGATAAACGTGAAGCATACTTTATGATGAAACGTGGGTGGTGTTGATAGGCGTTGATTTAGGATAGCAGTCAAGATACTAGATTCTTTTTTCACTTATTGATCCAGCAACGCGAAATAACTAGGACAGCCAACCGCTAACTGCTTTCACTCCAGTCTTGTCTTTAAGTCTTGCCAGACTTGTGCTGTGAATTTTTAAACACATATGAAATCGAGCTACTACTACTTTGTCAAGCGCAGAGACTAGTATAACTGGATATGTTACAAGCTGACTGGGTTATCAATACATCGTAAGATCATATTTTCCTACGTTGAGAAGTTCCTCGTTGATATTAACTTATTATTGTCTTGTTTGAGTTCAGTTCCTTCTAATCGTACTTATTCTCACTCAATCATTTACATATTACTTGATTGGCCCAACGGAGATGCACTGCTTAATGAATTAAAGTGGGACCATTTGCAGCGCGCGGCGCGAATACTCAGGCTTTCTCGTAGCTATCACTTCAATCCTATAACTTGCATCTATCTTACGAATACCCTGCTTAAAACAATTCTCAGCGCCGCCCTGCTCTGCCAACATCCTTTGTTCATCTTATTTTCTTTGCGGCATCATCTGGTCAAAGCCTTGATAGTTCATACAACGTGTTTCCCCCTCGAGACAGAACATCGCAAACTACTGAGCTCTTCGAGCTTTCCAGTGCCAACATGTCTGCGTCCTCGCCCCCGCCGAGAGACGGTCAACCATCTTCGAAACCGCGACTCAAGATCAATGTCAGCCGATCGGCATCGTTTGCTGCGGACGCGCATGCGACGCCATCAACCTCCGCTACAGCTGCGCCGGTAGCTCCAACACCAACACCGACCGAGGGAGGACGCAAAGTGAAGCTCAAGATCGGGAAATCACAACCTCCCACCCCTATAGAACAACCCCCGACCAAAACTAAAGCTGGTCGGCAACCTAAGCCAACGCAGAAACTCGTCGAAAGCAAGAAGCGCGCGCACGATGATCTGGACGATGAGCTAGGGTCGGCGCATCCAACTACGAAAATCAAGCTTAAGCCGACGAAGTCGGGTCTCACTCCAACGGTCGTGGTGAAGCCGAAGGGACGCCCGCCAGTGCATCCGCCAGGAGATGGGTACGATTCGGAAGCGAGCGATCGGGAGAGGGACCCGTCGATAGAGGAGCAGTTTGTTCTGAGAATGATGCCGGGAGAGCACTGCGACTATGTGCGGTGGTGTATGGAGAATGGCAAAATGGGCATTCCTCGGAGTGCGGGAGGAGCAGATATTCACCTCAAATTCTTCGAAGAGGACACTCGAAGAGCAGTCGTGACGGTCAAGGGCCAGCCGTTCGCCGCTGTCATGGTGGACTTGCCTACAATTACCGAAGCGATGAAGACGTGGGATCGTAAATCATTTCTCAAGTCTGCAGATATCTGCCAAATGCTTCTAGTCTACGCAAGAGTCTCCACCGAAGCCGAAGCCAGGACGACGCCTCTGCCGAGCATGATCGACCAGCACTTCAGATGGCCGCACGGCCTTACGCCGCCTATGCACGATTGCATGAACAGACGATTTGCAAAGACCATCAGCCGTAAGGAGATTGAAGATAAAGAAGCAGAAGTTGAACGCCTGCTCGCTGAGGACGCTAAGGCCGGCTCGACGCGCTGGGAATGGGTTGAGGAAACCAAAGAAGACGACGACGATGGTGCAGAGGAAGATGCAGAGGGCGAGATGGACGACAGTATGGATTACTTCCAGAGCCAGGACGTATTCGGCGACGATAACGACGACCTTGAGGCCGATTTGGAAGCTGCTTTCGCAACGGGAGAGGCAGGCGAGGCAACTCCTGCTACAGGCATGGATGCACCTACGCCCATGACGGCCACGCAAGTCAATACCCCTGCACCGCTTCAGGATAGCATCGAATCAGATGAGTCCGAAGAGGTTTCAGACGACGATGATGACGATGACGAGGATCTGGACGATGATGCTCGTGCTCAGCGCGACGAGGAACAGGGTGTCAAGGATATCATCAACGACCTTAAGAAACAACTTGCAAACAAGCAGGCTGAGTTGGCTCGTACCACAAACAAGATCCTGCGTACTCGCATTGAGCAGACCATCAAGCAGCTCAAGTCAGAAATCGAGCTCAAGAACTCGTCTATTGGTATCGAGACTGACGACTAAAGGCTACCTATGGATGAAGTTTGACAGCAAAGTGTATATAGATGTGGAAAAACATGCTCATGGCAGGCAAGCGGCGTTCAGGTGTAGCCCGGGATTTGGGCAAGGTATGACTTAATAATGAACTTACAAACACCAATACCACATTTGACTACTTTTAAACAACTAGCCCAGTACAATCTCAAAACTGTCTCCTCGTCTTCCCTTTTTCTTTCTTCATGTTGAAGGTCTTGAAACTTCTCGATCTCGTCTTGTGAAAAATACGCCCCAGATACCAATTGTTCCAATGCTACGCGCCGATCAAACTTGCCCCAGGGCTCGTAAAGTCTGGGATCTGTTGACTACGAGAACTTCTGTCGCTGTATCTATAACGTCTTGCCATGCTATGTTGCGACAAAGCTCCTCAAGGCTTTGTGGAGTCTGCGTCTTCCGAGACCTGGTCTTGTATGCTCTTGGTGCACGCTTCTGTAGCGTCTGCTGAAGGATCTTGGCGAGTTCGGGATCACGCTGGCCTTGTTTCTTGAAATAACTGGTGATGAACTGGTTGTCTCTCATCTTTGTCACCTTGTGCTCGCGGTTCCAGCGTTTAGTAGAATTGATAGCTTCGTTAATGCGGGACTCGAGGTCTAAGGACTTAGGAGAGTCTTATTACACGTCAGTTTCTCTTCAAGAGGTTACGTTGACTCGGGGATGCCCACTTTGTTGTTCTTGGTTACTTGAACCGAGTTGTGCCCTTGCCCTTCGCATTGCCCGGGTCTCGACTCCTGAAGTTGGAGGTGTATTCGGCTCTGGATCATTCGTGTTTACGACGATCGTATCAACATCTGGTTGTATCCGGCTTGATATATCATCCACTTTGGCCCTCGCATCCTCCAACTGTTTGTTCCATCCCAGTGTAGTGTTGTTCATCTCTTGCTGTAGTTCCTCAATATCGGCTTGCGTGGCAGGCTGGCTGCCATTGAACTGAGCCATATGAACCTTGACTACTTGGACTTCTTGCATCATTTTCGTCATTCTTTCTTCGTTCTGGCGCCTGAACTCTTGATCATTGGCGGTACGTGAGACCAGCATTCGGACATCTTGTTCAAGGCGATTCGCGAGGGCCCAGACGGCACGTAAATTGAGTTCAAAGCTCATAGTCGCAAGCGCCTCTGCTTGCTTCAAAACCTTGGCCCCATTGCTTTTGGGATAATATTGAAACGACGTGGTGGGAGAACGTGATATAGGAGGGAGGGCGTTCGATGTAACCAGTGCTGGGGACCAATAGTTCGAGTTCTGACTTGGTGGAGGTGACAAAGGAGCACCTGTTCCTGCAGGAACTGAGCGACGTCGATTCCGAATCATTTTGAAGAACTCGGAATGGGAGTGTCTCTCTTCCCATGTCAGATTAGATGGTGATGAAGCAATTGAAGCGACGGATATAGGTAGTCGGTCATCCAAGGAAGAAAGGGGACACCGATGGATGCAAGGAGAAGGCTTGGGTCAGCGTCTACCCGTTTTCAAGCTAGAACTACCTAGGTACTCATGCATTGATGGTAAAGGAAGGAGGGAAGTCGCGCGATAGTTTTAAGTGAAGGTACACCCTGAATCGCTGAATCGGCTTGGAAGAAGGAAACGGGGAAGGAACAAAAGGCAGGAGCTCCTTCCATTGCATAGGTACAGCACGTTTTGTCACTCAAGGTACTCCTTCTTACGAGTACCTAGGTACCTTATCCAATATTTACTTCATTATCAAAACGTCGTAGCTATGTAAAAACAAAAATGAAAGAGTTCTAGTATGCTAACCCTGCTAATAGAGCGCCCATTGCCAACAAATACTCGAATAAATCAAAGCCAAGCCCTCAAGAACCCACCGTTTACTCCAGATCGCCGATAACCTCAGCATCTTTACCCTTCAGTCTCTCCTTTCCAATCCACTCCATGAACATACTCACATCCTTAGCTATGGCTGCAGACAAACCCAACTTCTGCGCCCACATAGGCACCAAACCTCTTGCATCAGACGCCGTTGTCATTATCCACTCCAAGTTCCTATTGTCCAACTCCCTGACCCGCTCGACGCTCGAGTAAGCTGCTCGGATGGGACCCTCGTGAACGGCCGCGTCTGTCGCTCCATCGTCAGCCCGGACAGCGATTTGGATAACCAGAAACTCCTTGCGGCCACGCACAGCGGTCGTGGCTTGCAGAACAGGAAAGACACGCTTTGCTAACGGCCCGGGGAGATCATGAACAGACTCCTCGCGCCGAAGCGTCCAGTCGGTCCAAGTCTCGCCTCCCAATTGGATCTCAATGCCTGAGCAATCCCACTCTTGTAGCCGCTTGAAGCTCACCACACTTGGTGTAAAGACCGTTTCGGCCTCAGCATGCTTTTCCTTAAAGCACCTCACGAACTCATCCCAAGCTGCGGTTCCCTTCTCCTTCTTTGGCTCGTGGGTGCTTCGTCGTAGTGCCCATAACTCTGACTGAACTTTGCCGGGATTGACACCCAGGCCAGGATTTTTCTGTGCGACAATTTCTAGCGTTTCGGCATCTACATTGCGCTCAAATACATGTACAGGAGCCGTAGATCCGTCGTACGTCTTGACGGCCTTGTGCTTCCATACTTCAGATGTGGAGCGAAGCTCTGTAGCAGGCTCAGGAGAAGGGATCTCGGAAGGGACGGTGCTTATAAAGTGCACAGCTTCGAGAAGGAATGAGGTCAGAAGAACCTTGAGCTCTTCAGTCTGGGCCCCTGCAGCCGGGATTTTAGAAGGATGAATACCCCAGAGACGGACGAGAGGGCCATATGACTCGCTCATGATGTATTGATAATGTACAGGTCCCTCACTTAGTCAAGGATGTTGTGATGATCGTGGTATCGGTAGTGAGATCCTGGCTCGACTAGGGTGATAAGTGGATGTTTGGCGATCAAGGTTATCAGAGAACTGTAACATACGATTGATAATAATTCTGTCAAAGGTTTTGCTGTAAGTTCAGCGTGAAGAAAGATGAAGCTGCCGTCTCAGCTAGCCAATATGCAGTACCGTCGTCATTGACAGCACTCACTACAGTGGGGTTCAGTCTGCCAACTTCCCACTTCCTTCACTCACCACATTCTGGACGTCTCGTGAGACCGCCTCACTTACTTACATATCAGATTATCACGAGGGCTATAAAATTGTTTGAGAAGCTTTGAGTTGATTCATATTTTGATCGTTGCTAATTAAAAATTTATAATTCTATCGCCAGAACTTTGCTGGCATGGCATGATAATTGACTTCTTTTTGGAAAAAACCAGCCCAGCCATTATAAAACACTCAACTCCCCAGCAAGCCCATTGCATTTGCTGCATATATACAAAGTGTCTCGTGATTTCTCATCATTACTGCCAAGCACAACTCTACTGGCGTCTCTCCCAGTAGATGTTGGCAGGCTCCAGAGGTCGGGAAAAGAGCGAAGCGTAGTCGGTACCAATCAAGGTGTTACCGCCATCGACGTTGCGGAACTTGAACTCACGTACAACCTCGGCAACAATGGTCTGCAACTGCGCGTTGGCAAAGTGCTCACCAATACATCGGTGACGACCGGCACCGAAAGGCAGGTAAGGAGAGGCAGAACCCTTGCTGACGAGACCGTAGCCATAGTCGATCTTCTCCTCATCCTCGCCACGGGCAGCCATTCGAGGGAAGTTGGGAGAATCGACCTCCCATCGGTGAGGATCCCACTCATCAGGGTTGGGGAAGTAAGCAGGATCAGTAGCGCTGACACCAGGGGCGGCCATGACAGTGTGCGAAGTCGGGACGACATACTTGGTTCCGGGGACTTGCATGGGGGACTTGACGGCGCGCATGATGGAGTGAATAGGAGCATGGAGGCGGAGAGTCTCCTTGATGATGGCCTGGTTAAGGGGCAGCTTGGCGAGGTTATCGTAGGTCAGGGGAGGGAGATCGGCACCGAGTACTCTGATCTGTTCCTGGTAGAGTTCCTCCATGATCTGAGGGTACTGAGCGAGACGGAGCATGATCCAAGAGCTGGTGGAAGAAGAAGAGTGTTGACCAGCCATGAGTAGGGCAATCATCATGTGGGCGATCTCGTGGTCAGGGACAGGGGTGCCGTTCTTGTAGGTGGAGTTCATGAGATGCTTCATCATATCGTGCTCGGTGTCGTCGTTATCCTTGGCACGGCGCTCCTTGATGGTGTCCATGTAGATCTTGGCGACGGTGCGCTGAGCGTGGTCACGCTTGCGGTTCCAGGGGAGAGGAGCCCAGTGAAGCATAAAGTTGATGGGGGTGAAGCCCATATCAAGATCGTGGTAGAGAGCGGCCAGAGACACGTCGAACTTGTTGCGGATGACGCTGCCCTGGAGGGCGTGAGAGGCAGTGAAGATAGTGATCTCGGCCATCTTCTTGGGAATATCGACAATACCGGACTTGCCCTTGAAATCGGCGCTCTTCTTGAAGTAATCACGGACCTCGCCGGCGATGATGGGGACGTAGGATCGGAAGGCTTCGGTGGTGAGGGCAATCTTCATGAACTAAGTACGATATGTTAGTATGTTTGTCGTACACGCAATTTATCGCAGTTTCTAACCTTCTTCTGCTCCATGAGCTTGGCGTTGGGGCAGTCATAG
Organism: Fusarium tricinctum; assembly: GCA_020744515.1. Taxonomy (NCBI): domain Eukaryota; kingdom Fungi; phylum Ascomycota; class Sordariomycetes; order Hypocreales; family Nectriaceae; genus Fusarium; species Fusarium tricinctum. The sequence continues at coordinate 3,553,314 of JAGPXF010000002.1, read as the reverse complement.
ACAACATCCTTGCCAAAGACGGGAGTGGTGAGAACAGTGTAAATCTCCTCGGCAGAGACATCCTTTAGCTTTCCGTTGAGAATGAAGTCGTTTCCAGAGGGGCCAACAGCGACAGTGGTTTTCTTTCCGAGGAGGACAAAGGTGAAGACATCGCCGTGCTATCGCAAAGTCAGTAACTGGTTGTCACTCTCGTTTCTGGCATCGCATCCAAATGTCCAATTGAAGGGTGTTTCGACGGCATTCAACGTACCTTGGCACGGTTCTCCTTGAAGAACTTAGGAGGGTCCATTCCGTATGTGACAGTGCTTCCAATGAAGGGGAGCCAGTGGAAGACCATGGGAGGTTCATTGGGGTTCTTGAAGAGAAGCTGGCTGAGAACATTGAGGATGATGGAGAGAGCGACGAAGGCTCCCAGTCCAAGTCCAACCTGCTGGCCCAGGGGAAGTTCTTGGTATTGTTGCGCGAGCGGGTGGCTCGCGAGTTCCTGAAGGACACCCATAGTTGGGTGTAGTGTATTAAGGAGGGAAGATGCGGGTGTTTCGATGCGGTTCTCAGTAGGACGGAGGTAAGGTAAAGAAAGAAAACAGAACAAATATCGTCCTCAGCGCCAGGATGCACAAGAAATCCCAATGGCGAGTCTGTAGAAAAGAAGAGACTGACAGGAAAATAAAAGGGTAGCAGATGGCGAAGGAGATTAACTGATATGTAATTGCGACGAGCCCCGATGTCTTTTTTTCGGACCGGGGTGTCCTATAGAGACCCCACACCACCCGCAGAGTAGGGAGCAGGCGACAACGAGCAAGAGCACGGCTGCCACGAGCACACCGCCTGCAGTCTGTCGAGATTTGGTGGAATTGGCCCCCTAACATTTGCTGCTGTCCACTGCTCACTGCCCACTTGCCTGGCAGCGTGTAAAACGGAACCGGATGATGAACGGTACCTGGAAATAATGGGGCATTGACCCCTTCCCGTCATGAAAGGGTGTGATATGATTGGCTCAGAGCCACGGATTCGTATTCGCATCTACCTGGTGGTGCCAGATCTAAACCCCCACTTCACCCTCCTTTTTCGCATTCTTATCTGGCCCGCCAATGGGAGTGTTCTTCTCGAAGCATTGATTGATTACGTACTGCAAGTGCCAAGCATTGATGATTTTCAGTTATGCGTCTAGTATCCGTATTTTTAAGCCATGCCTACCTGTTTAACAGATCCTGCTTTCAATCTCAATAATCATGTGAAATTCTAGACAAGTTACATGCAACTGATTTTCATCTACTCGCACTGGTTATTTACCGACTATTCACTGGCCCTTGTTGTCATTCTAAATTCCCCCCAGAGTATGGTCTGATGCACTTGTCAACAGAGTCTCTGATTGGCTGTGTTGTCATGGTCCGAATAAGAAACCGACTTTCTATGAGCCGTGAACCACCGGCTATTTAAATGTGACGATGCTCGAATCATTTTCAGGGTCCTCGATGAATAAGACCCCTCTGGCCATTGGTCAATGGCTTTTCTATGCTTTTGACGTTTACGGGATCGAACAGGGTCCAAGGGCAGGGCCGCAGGATCCTTATTCACATGTTGATCTACATCAAAAGCGATCCATGACAAGATGTTTTTGTAAGACATGAAGACAATTCTCTTTGTATTACGAAGGCTGAAGTCTCACCCACGTTTTCTCAATCGGGTACATGCACAGTCGCTATCAGATCAAGTATAACTGGTATCAGTAATACCCCAACTCCAACTACTATTCCGTAGATTAACACGATACCGCCGAAAATACCACAAATCTCCATCTACTAATCACCCCTGAACCCTTGCAATAAATAATTTACAAAAACATATCATAGTCGTTCTCAAACCTCCGGATCACTCCGAACTCTTAAACCATTTCACCTCCAACGCCCCGCTTAATATGGGCTGACGCTTGCGGGGCTCATATTGTCTCCAGAAGGGAAAACGTCGCGCGCCTTCCTTCCGTATTCGCGAGACGGAACGGTCAACGACAACCCGGACCCCGGTGGCCTTCCGTTCCGGCTGACGCCGATTTGCTCACCTTCCCATATGAACTGCGAAATAGATTTTGACTCATGTTTGACATCATCAGTAGTATCAGTAGACCCTCAACCTACCTGTCTCTCGTAGTTATTGAGGTCATGTCTCTGTTCTTGCTGTATCAACAGTATCCTTAAGAGAGTCCACGAGACTCACGTCCACGTTACCACCTATCCAAAACTCAAATTTATTGACTCTGCACGAGATGAAGAAAGACACTGGGGTAAACCAGCCGCTTATGTCTAGCATACTCAGGCTTCCTTCTTTCCTAAGATATCTGTAATTTTTCCTAAACTGCTATAAAATATAATTATGTAAATGATTTTATTTTATTCCTATGCCTTATACTACCAAATCATGGAAATCATGAGGGGAATATTGCCGACACCTGTAATCGGAAAGTATCTACCTATTGCAAGCAAAAGCTCGCCAGGCTGTACAAGGAAATAAAAACTAAAAGGTCGTGCCAAATTCTCCATTGTATCCTTATAAAAATGCGCTCAAATTGCATGAAAGCATCAAATTGTCCTCAACTCTACGTAATGAGTCGTTAGATGAGATAAAACGCCGACATCATGTCGTTAGGTCCGCTGCACTGCAAAAATCGTATCGTCTCATCAACTGCCCTGGAACACTAAACTCGTGTGGGAACCCCTCTCGGATCGAGTAAGCAGTCAAATGTATCCTTACCACTCAATATGAGAGAAGACGGAATGCTAGGAGCAGAGCACTTATAACCTCTAGGCAACAATGCTCTTGCCAACAGCACCCCATCGAAGTTTGCGCAGCCCACTGCCTGAGGATCGTATGACTTCCTGGCCGCAGGATGTAGTATCGTTGACGCTGCCAACGCTGACCGCCAGCGCCTCTTGTTTGCCGACCTCACGACCGATAACATAGCCAGCACCAAACCCCACCACAGATACAAGGACGACAACGCCGGCGCTGACAACCCAAGTGAGAAGCGTTGGCGAGATGGTGGTAGGTTCTTCCATCTGGGTGACCTTCTTCTTCTTGGTGGCCCGTGGGGCCGTTGCCGATCCGGAGCTGTGCCTGCCCCTCTCGGAGTTTCGTGAGAGGGATCTTGTGGGAGAGCCCCGTTTGCGGGGTTGAGATGGGGCCGCGGGTCGTTGGGCCCGTCTCGGTGGCTCCGTCGAAAGCTCCGACTCCGGCACGAGTCGCAGCTCCATCGGTTGGCAACTGGGTCCTACACCAGCGTTGGCAGCCCTATGGGCCTCTGCTTCCTCCTTCGACTTAGGAAGGCCTCTAGCTGCGTGGGCGCAAGAAAGAAGAGTAGTTAGAGATGCGCGAAGAGCGGCGTCGTTCTCTTCGCGGACAGCTGGGGACATAAAACTGGGACCCGCACGGTGGGGCCGTGTCTGCGATCGTTGGGTGAAGGATGGCCTTGTAAGACCGTTGTGAGGGTGAGGAGGCGGCGCAGTTGGGATGGCTGGAGCAGAATCTCTTCTCTGTGTAGATGGATGGGTGAAAGCGTTTGGCTGAGGCCGAAAGACGGGCTCGGTAGGTTGATCGGATACTCGTCCGAGGGCAGTGACGTTATCACCATCTGACTCGGCCTCTGAATCGTCTTCCATGTCCTCCTCGGACCGCTGGGCGTTCTCGGTCGAACTTGTAAGCATGCGATCATCTTCACTATCGCTCTCGTCGTATTCCTCCTGGCTACTCATATCGGCGCTGTTCACGTTGTGAATGGCAGTGTGTTGTTGAGGGAGCGACCTCGCAGATGGCTGTAAGCGTCGCCGGCGGACGTATGGGTTCGCAACGCGCAGTCCTGTTGTAACTATCTCATCGCCGATGCTCGACAGAGATGAAGACGAGGGTTGTGATGCTACCTCCACCCAAGATTCTGAACCAGTTAGCTGACGTACACGTAGAGAAGTTAAATAGAGTCGCGGAAAACTAACCGTCATAACGTCTCTGCGGGGGAAGTCCTGGACTCGATCTTGCTCCATTTGGAGACATTCTGCTTCCCTGCCAACTCTGGTTTGCTTGTCCATCCATCTTTTCTCCCTTTTTGTGTTATTAGATTGTTGTTTGTTGGAGGTCAAGTTGTCTGGAAACACGGTATTCGAGTTCCGGGGTCAGAGCACAAAGCGTAGGTAGGGGTGTCAGATCGACCACTATGTACGACTCCGCTTATTTCTGGGCTGTGAAGTAATGTTATTCGAAGGAGATCGAGGAGTTGGAGTGTGAGGCTGCGGAAAAGGAGATTTCGAGTACGAAGTGAGGGTATAAAAAAAAGATAAGGAGGGATTACTTCTAATAAACAGCGAAGCCGGGACTGAGGGGGCCCTTGCTGGTAAATGGTGGATGATTGCTTCTTTGTTACAGGCACGAGAGCACGTTTCGACGCCCATTGATAACGACTAAAGTAGCGGTACTTGAGGGTGTGAGTGGGGGACAGTGCGAGCGCATCACGCGCGGCTGTGAAACACGCCCATGTTTGGCTGGACATGATCTCGACTTGGTATAGCTACAACAATTTCGCAACGATGACGATGGTTCTGTCGCACACTGTACAATTGTAACCTTGAGGGCGGTGAAATAGCTGCCTTCAAGTACAGCTACTTGATCTCCCCGCCTCTTCTTCTTGTGAGCACGCAGCACGCAGCACGAATATGCCGGTCATGAGCACAGGGCGGGGGGTTTGTCCGAATAGTTGCAGACGACCTACCGAACCGAAATCAACTAGTTATCAAACACAGGGTAACCCAGCCAGTTGTCTAGACTCTACTCCGTACACTGTTAACTTCTACATATTCAAGTAGATTATACCAGAGAAAGGAGAAGGTTAGCTGAGGTTGCTAACGTTATCGTACAATCTCACATTGTTGAGCGTCTTGGTGGCCTTATTTATCTTGGCTTTGTTTCAACCATGTTTCTATACGTTTTGTTTACACCGTGGATCAATAAGAACTTCTGAAATCCGACCTATCGATCTACCCATTTATGAGATCTGCATCATGCGTATGACGCAGGACTTGGAACAAATCCATGGAACCAAACACTGGCTGGGCAGCCTGGGCTGTTTATTCACAGTATTGGTTTGAACTAAGTTAGATAGCCTAGCAAAATCACCGTCCAACACCTTGATATTAAACACATCTGATGAATGTCATAGGGTGATTATTAGTACGAATAATTTGACTTACAGTAACAGGAAAGCCCGATATTCACTCAGCTCAGTTGTTCTCAACTCGACTTATACGACACATACCGAGTCTGGGGTAACCAGCTGACCCCTGTGACTGACCCCTCTTAACTGTCGTTTTCCCCCAACAAAACCTTTTATGGATGTTCGACAGTGTAAGACCCGTCATGAGATATCTAACGTTACGGGCCCCCTCGTGCCTATGTTATCATAAGACTGTCCTCTCCGTACCCGCTGTTTCAATCTGAGTCGTAACAGGAGCTGCAGTCATAATACAGCATCTACATCTACACATCTTGATAGGCTGCAACCTCTATAGCCATGCAGAACCGTATTCGACAAACTTCCCGTTACAGTATGAGATGAGTTAAGATCCCCAGTTAATCAGATCTACCCGTATCTTGTTTGAGTCATGAGGAACACATGACTTCCACAAAATATCAACCCACTACGAAACAATCACATAAACAATCACAATCAAATGGTAATATAGACAGAAGAGCTTTTATTTTATTTTAACAAAGTCATTATATGACATAAAACATGATGGAACTTTTATTGCGCCCCTATACCTAGGATGTGGACGAATCCTAATACGTACTACATAATCGAAAGAACAACGGCAGTGGTATACTCACCAGCATCAAACGATGGACAAATAACAGCGTGCAATGGTATAACAAATCAAGGTGGTCTAGTCGTCAGAGGCAGGAGATGATCATCAACTGAGGCCGAGAAGTCAGGTTAAGGCATCGTAGTCGCGTTTCGAAAAGCCCCCAGGACCCTCAAGAGTATTCGCAGGAACCGATTTGGTCTACTCCGCCATGTCTGTAAGACAAGAGGAGCGTCTTCCCAAAGAGCCGTCAACAAATCCCTCAGAAGCCCACGCGGTGTCTGTCATCAAGACAGACTTGATCAAAACCCGACAATCAAAAAGCCACAAGCACCGGCAAGGGTGCTTTTGCAAGATGCCACGAGCCCACGGTCCCAAGTGAAATAGCCCCCAGGCGTATCATTGCTTTACGCGTGCGAAGCGTATTCTCAAAGCCCACTACTCCAGGGAGGAGTTTAACTTATGTTGAATCGACAGCCCACAAAGCCCACTTATTGGTAAACCCGCCAGAAGCCCTCGGTCTGCAACTGTTGTGCATCACCCACGTTTAATCGAAAGAGATCTTGGAGCCAGAGAAAGCAGCAGCAGGGGTGCTGTTAGCTCCGGTACCGAAGCTGCGGGCACCACCACGACCACCTCCACGGCCACCGCCGCCGCGACCACCACCGCCACGGCCACCGAAACCACCGCCGCCACGGCCACCACCACCTCGGCCACCGAAACCACCACCTCCGCGGCCACCACCACGGCCGCCACCGAAGCCGCCGCCGCCGCCGCCACCCTGTTGAGGTCGGCTGCTGGCGTAGTCAAGACGGATGCTGCGGGACATGCGACCGTTGCCGATAGAGGCACCGTTCTTAGCCTCGAAGACTTGCTTGGCCTCATCGACTGAGTTGAAGCTGACATAACCGAAACCCTTCAGGTTACCGCTGTCACTGTGTTGGAGTTAGTTAGGTGAACATCGAAGAGAATGAGAGAGTAGTGTAACTTACGGGTCGGTAGGAAGACGGACGCTGGCAACCTCGGCGACCTCCTGGAAGAACTCGCGGACGCTGTCCTGGTCGACATCGAAAGGAAGGTTACCGACGAAGAGAGTATCGCTCTCGGGGCTGACAGTGTCACCGTGGCGCTGAGCGCGATCAGCAGCACGGTCACGGGGGTTGGCATCAGCGGGACGAGCGTTGGCATAGTCGAGGTTGATAGCACGGCCCTCGAGCTCAACACCCTGCATGGTCTCGTAGGCCTTGGTGCAAGAGGCACCGTCATTGAAGTCAACGTAACCGAAGCCACGGCTGCGGCCGGTACCCTTCTCGGTCATGACACGAGCGTTGGCAAGACCCTCGATGTGCTTGAAGGCCTCGTAGAGGGAGTTGTCGTCAATGCTCCAGCTCAAGCTACCAGCGAAGAGGGTAGTAGCCTCATCGGTCTTGGACTTCTTAGCATCGGCCTCACCATCGTCCTCAGCCTTGCGCTTCTTGGAGGGAGCCTCCTCGGTCTTCTCGACCTTGGCACCAGCCTCCTCATCGGAGTCGCTGCTGTCGCTGCCATCGGAATCATCCTCGGAATCGTCGGAGTCGGAAGAGTCGGCCTTCTGTATAATTAGTTAGCAAGATGTCACACGATAGTATAGAGTTTGTATGCACGAACCTTCTCGGCCTTAGCAGCAGGCTTCTCGTCCTCGCTCTCATCAGAGTCAGAGTCAGAGCCAGACTCGGAGTCAGAAGACTCAGCCTTCTTGGCGGGGGCGGCAGCAGCCTTGGCAGCACCGTTGACCTTGGCAGCCTTGGCCTTGGGCTTCTCCTCCTCAGACTCGCTGTCGGAGTCGGAGTCAGAGTCGGACTTGGCGTCGGAAGAGTCAGAGTCGGAGTCGGAAGAGGGGGAAGCGGCCTTGGCCTTAGCCTTGGGGGCGGCAGCGGGCTTCTTGGTAACCTTCTTCTCCTCCTCAGAAGAGTCGGAATCGGAGTCGGACTCGGAAGCCTCAGACTCGCTCTCAGACTCGGACTCGGAAGAAGACTCGACCTTCTTCTTGCTCTTCTTGCTGTCCTTCTCCTTGGTCACCTTCTTAGCAACATCCTTGGACTTGGACTTGGAGGACTTGGTGATGCCTCCGGCCTTGACGGTGCTGAGAGGCTCAGCGACCTTGGCCTTCTTGCTCTCCTTTGTTGTGGACTTGGCCATTGTGATTATGTATTAGGATAGAAGGGGGATTGTATAAAGGGAAGTGATGTCTAGTCGGGAATGAATAGACAGGAAGAAAGATGGGAAGAGGGTGGATGGAGAAAAGAGGATTTGGTTGCGACTTGTACTGGGTTTTAAGCTGGTGGTTGGCGCTGGCATTCGCGGCAGAGTTTTTTTTTATTCTGCCGTCAAAATGGTGGGGCAACTCAAAGCGGTGTAAAAGTTGCGACTGACAGGGAAGGTGGTCTCAGAGGCGTGGGTCTGTGCTTGCCTTAGAAATCAGGTCGTCCGCCATTGGACATCCAATTCACTTAGGTTGAGCTTCAAGCTACTCGGACATACCAAGCTGCCGATAACGATTGAGTCCCATTGTCAGCCTTGCGCGCCGTCCCTCGCTCCAGCCGAACAACCTATTCGAAGTCCAACAAGGCTCAATTATATCCACCATGCCTACTCCCGAGTCCGAGCAATTCAAGGCCCAGAAGCCTACCGTTGCTCCCACGTTCAACGGCGTCGACTACGATGATACCAAGGCTTTCAAGGCTGCCGAGGATGCCCTCATCCGGGAACAATGGGTCGGCGCAATGATGACACGACTTGTTGGTGAGGAGCTCAACAAGTGCTACGTCCGAGAGGGTGTCAACCACCTGGAGAACTGCGGCCACCTCCGAGGTTAGTTAGGTTGGATATGAAGCTCCTTGAAGAGCTGCCGAAACTGCGCTCCTGAGCGATAACTGACGACTGCGATTAGAGCGCTACTTGCAACTGTTGCAGTCAAACAAGATCAAGGGCACTAAGTTCTTGCAACAGAACTATGTCCACCAGAAGGACCAGGAGCTTGATCTGGCCGCGAAGGTCCACACAAGCAACAAAATCGCCAACCTCAACAAGGAACGATTTTCCTCGTAGGAAATCAAACCAGATGACGATTTGCGGAGGAATTGGATGGAGTAAGCTATCTAGAGAGGGATTCGTGGTCTTGATATCACCACTTGAGTTGTGACAAGCTCAGCTCACCAAGAAGGTGAAGCGACCATCTTGGCCTTGTATGACTGTGTATATATCAGGAAGAAATGAAATTAAAAGAATTCACAAAGCAACCTTCAATCTCCGATCTATTGACCTTCAACTCATCTTTGTAGTTGTCGCTTTTGCAAACCTTTGGCGCAAGGCTGACAATTACATGTTATCTCAAGTCTCATTGGCTCTCCACTCTCTGCACCTCCAAAATTTCTCCAGGACCTTGAGCCTCGTCACACTTCGTCTCCCAACATCCACCACCGGCAATCATCATGTTCTGTACCCGGTGTCTGCGCTCCAGCGCCTTACGGCGTTCCCAGCCTATTCTACGTCAATTTTCGACAACGACGCCTTTCCGTAACGCCGAACCTCAACTTTCGACCCCCGTCACAGCACCCGGCGAGGCACCTAAGGATGTCCCTGCTGCACGATCGTCATGTGCACCTGGAACCGTCCTCAATGGCCTTAACTATATCAAGACTGGACAGGATCCCGTTGCGAAGCATGATGATGAATACCCGGAGTGGCTATGGTCTTGCTTGGATGTGTTGAAGAAGAGTGCCGATTCAGCTGAGACCGATGCCGGAGACGAATTCTGTATGTCTATCCACTACATGACATCTATATATGTTCTTATCACGCCGTGCTAACAACTTCCCAGCAAAATCTAAGAAGCAGAGAAAGCTAGCGGCTAAGCGTCAGAGGGCGCACGAGGCCAAGCTGTTGGCTGAGGGCAACCTCGAAGCACTAGCCCCCAAGATCCCCATCCAGCACCAGGCTGTTAACATTCTTGGTGAGGAGAACCAGGGTGTTGAGCACAATGTGGAAGCAGCCAAGAAGCGAGAGGAGCTCAGGAGAGCAATGCGCAAGGAACGAAAGGCCAAGATCAAGGAGACCAACTACCTCAAGTCTATGTAAATCTGAGGTGGCTACTCACAACTGTACATTACCTGGAGGACTATGTAACTCAACTGTACTATACTGCCATACCATGGTAGAATATCAACAAATCGACATTTTCAAATCATGATTAGTATACTTGTCACTGAAGCTCGTTTTGCAGATAGCTTCATTATGCATAATATGTATATGTAGTTGTATTTAATTTTGCATATCCAATCTATTCAAAAATCACCATGCTGCTCATCTTATCATGAATGACACTGCTTGATCGCCAAACTGGTCAAAAGCACGGGTTTCATCGATTGAGGTTGCAGAATGCTCATAGAGCACTCAAGTCCAATGGTACGCTGCTTCCTCTTCCTGCTCTGTATTTTCTCGTTCCACCCATAAACTCCCTTGGTTTCGGGAACAACCCCTCGTCTTTGAACTGCCATCTTGGATCACTGATAACAACCCGGCCCCCACCGCCGACACTAGGTGTTTGCGCGGACGAACCCTTGGGGCTTGTGGATTGGGCGCCGTTGGCTGTCAATGTGAACATACTTGGATCTAACATTGACTGCCGAAGAGACGAGCCTCGAGAACGTGTTCTTGACGGAGTAGGCGAAGGCGCACTTGGAGGTGCTGGCGCCGATCCAGGAGGGGGAGGAGGCGCAGAGACTGGCGATACTTGACCCGCGGCACGAATTGTAGCTTGCGCAGCAAGAGATGGCGGTGAATGAAGTGATCCAGGAGGAGGCGGTGGAGGGGGTACCGAAGCTCGCGAACCTGTTGAATGACCGGGCAAAGGAGGTGCGGCAGAAGGGGGAGGAGGAGGAGGTGCGGCAGGAGCTGGCGCACTGCTTGATGGAGGAGGTGGCGGAGGAGCGGGAGGTGCCGATGATGGTGAGGTCGTGGATGGTGGTATGTACATGGACGAAGGCTTTCGCGAGGTTGGCAGAGGAGGCGGCTTCTTTCCTATAGGAGGTGGTGGAGGTTTTGACCCTATTGGCGTTGTCTTTCTCAAGCTCGCTGCTCCTCCTGGAGGTAGTACTGGAGGTCGCCCAGGAATCGTCGGTGCAGCTGCTGAAGGTGGTCGCGGAGCCGATCCAACAGGAGGCTTTGGCGCGGAGGTGCTCGGCTCAGGATCCGATCGATACGAAGATTCGGTATTTGCACCTGTATCGACTCCTCCTCCCCTCTTCTTCAACTTGGGCATTCCACCGGCGAAAAGACCACCTAACTGCGGCGCATCTGCGCCCACTACCGAGTCGCGAGATGCTTGGTCGCTGTTACTCCTCGCTCGGTTTACTGAGCCTGGGGGTGCCAATCCTCCTGGAGGCTTGGGAGCACCGCCGAGGCCTGGAACAGGAGGTGCACCACCAACAGGTGGACCGGCAGAGGAGTTTGAGGTGCTTGCAACTATGGGCGCCGAACGATCATTAGTTACAGCTTTCTTGAGAGCTCTGCCTTTGGCAATGTCCGATAAGAGAGCGCCCTAAGTAAATTTGTCAGACGTTGCTTTAGTTATCACTTGCGACTGATGTCGCTGTTATTTATAGTTGGACATACTCTGCCAGCTCCTCCTGCTGGAGGACGCCCGGGAAGACCTCCTGGAGGAGGCGGAGGCGGCGGAGGAGGACCACCCATACCACCAGGTGGCGGCGGCGGAGGTGGAGGAGGCGGAGGAGGCATCGCGAAGTCCTTGGACGGTGTATACGGTGTCGGTTGTGGTGTTTGATGATTCGGATGCCGTCGGGCGGGATGAATGAGAGCTAGGCCGGTCGGGCACGGGGTATTCGAGCTTTGATAGCGGGGGGGTTCCAGACCCTGGATGGTATATATCAGTCCAACAAAACAGCCTGTGAAGGCAGCAACGAGAGAAAAGTCCCAATCAAGGAGCAGATATATAGAGGTCAAGGTTGAGGTGAATCAGTTCGGATACCCAAAGGCTAGAGCCACCTCATGTTTCGTCATGGCCAATGGACTGCTTACGCCGCATGGAAAGAATGGAAGGCAGCACCGCTACTTGCAGTGGACACGCTGGGCTGCGCCCCACTTTCCTCTAGCGTCCAAGTTCCTTGAAGATACCTGGGCTGTACTGGGACAGGCCTGTTTCTTTGAGCATGCTCAAATCAACCGTCAACAACTCGTAGGCATGAGAATCCCGTGAGAAATCGCGCACGATCAGATTCCTCACCGAATGACCCAAAGTTAGGCCTGGATTTAAAGGTATGTGCCTGAAAAACATCATGTTACTTGTTAATAATGGATAAACTACCTGTACTTGTACTTACAATGCTGGCTACCACTTAAGCTGTCATCTACCAACTCTGATCCATAGCCTATCAAAGTCTGTCAACCAGAGACAAGTGGGGCTTCCCGCTTGCATATCATGGGCTGCGAATTTCAAAGTCGATTGGTTCCTGAATAGCGTCAACGACGACCGAGACAGGAAGAATTTTGCTCGAGGAAACGTCGCAATTAATCGGGGACGGGCCAACAATTGGGAAATCGAACACAAGAGTCTACGAATCGGATATTCAGAATATACACAATGTCACGAGTAGCGCCGCGACAGATCGGCAATGTCTGCTACCGATGCGCTTTCACATCAGCACCTACAATCGCCAACCAGGCTTTTGTTAGCGGAACCCTCCTAGCCAGTGTTCGCCATGGCCGAAAGTCGACGACAAGGGCCTCAAGTGTACGATGGGCTGCAACCTCGTCGACGTATCCAGATCTCAACATCCAGCCTGCCGATGCCGAAAAGGTCCCTAGACAGTTGACTGACCCAGCACAACTGGCCAACATCGTGGAGAGCACCAAGACGAAATTTCTTTCGACAGATGGAATTCCGGCGCATCAGTTGACGACTGCGGCTCTCGAGACGTGCCTTAAGGCTGCCCAGGCCCTCCAGCCTCAAATCCACAGAGCGGAGGCTCAGTCACGGGCATCAACATCAAAGCTCGTGGAGCTCGGAGCAGAGCGAACAGGCCAAAGACCAAGTTTCATGGATGCGCAACTCAGCGATAGCGTTAAGAAGATCTCATACTCAGCCTACGCAATCATTTCGCAACCAAACGTCGAGATCAAACCTGCCTTCCTTGAGCTCTACGTTGCCATTCAATCCGCACTGGGTCGACCCGAGTCTCTACCCGCTGTATTTGAGATGTTTGCGACCAAGAAGAAGCCCGTCGTTAAGAATGGAGTAGTTCAGTATGTAGCTTCGAACCCTAATGCTGCAGTCAAGGCTATTGAGAAGGATGTTGCGGATATGGCCCTGCAAACTGCCATTGATGCCAAGAACCTAGACTCAGCACTGGGTGTTGTGGAGGCTTCATTCAGTCTTCCTGCGTTCAAGCGCCAGAAGCTTATCAAGCACTCCACTACCCCTGCCCTCGCCCTCGGCAGTCTCCCCTTTGGCATTTTCGGTCTCGCATCAGCATATGCCACCTACTGGCAGAATACCATGGACATCTCCACCGCAACAGGCATTGGTATCGCCGGCATCTCTGGATATTTCATGGTTGTTGGATCAATGGGCATGATCGCTAAGTTGAGTGCCAAGGACCAGATGAGACGTGTGACCTGGGCGCCCGGTACACCATTGCGCATGCGGTGGCTGCGGGAAGAGGAGCGAGCCGCACTGGATAAGATTGCTTGTGCCTGGGGTTTCAAAGAGCCTTGGAGGCATGGTGAGGAGTCTGGACCTGAGTGGGAGGGTCTTAGGGAGTACATGGGTTATCGTCAGATGATTCTTGATCGTGTTGAGTTTATGGAGGGTATGAGCTAGTTGCTCCTATGTTGGTTAGTGTATATCACATGTGTACAAAAGAAATATTACGTTGAAGAGCATTCAATCGCCCTTTGAATTTTGGCCGCTGCCAAATCAGTCCTGAACATCAGAAGAGATCCTGAACAGAGTGATGTTTTGCTATTTATTTATTCGTATCATATAAATGAGACTAGCTGTTCTATCAAGAGCCAGGTGAATAACGTGGACACTCGGGGTTGGTCTCATACGTAACTCCATATTCAACAGTCTTCCTTATCACACCAACATCACTTGCCATCGTCGATGGTGTATCCGTCCTCGTCAAGGTCCCTAGTATGATCTCCTCACTCGATTCGTCGTTTGGAAGCACCACGCTCTGTGTAAGCCCCTGCACAGACTTGGGCCCGACGTAAGGATTCCAAACTCGGGGCTGGCTTCCAGGGCGGTCGTTGAACCGAGAGGCGCTGGGTGTTGTTATGATGGACGTGGAGAACCACGGCGGGAAGAGCGTGGCGAGGGGGATGCGGCACATTGGCAGACATGTGCAGATGATGGCCAGGTTTTGCTCGATTATAGTCCACATTGTGGACGTTATATTGACTAAGCAGTGTTAGTACGACAACGTAGAGTAGAGTAAAGTATTATACGAGGGACGCACAAGTCGTATCGGCGGTATTGGTCGATTTCTTGAGAGTTGTCATGCGCACGATGGACGTTACTATAACACTGAAGAAACAGTCAAGTCAGTCCACATGGTGTCAAAGTCCAGCCTTGAGGTTTCACTTACACGCCACCGCCCATGGTGATGACCGTTATGAGAGCTCGTTTGTGAGGAACAGCCAGTTTGCTCGACCAGATCGGATGCATGGGCAACATCAATATCAGAACGTCTGTTGCGATGGAGAAACCTGCATTCGCGTGCCAGGTCTTGTCCAGACTGACGCATTTCGGATGAAGCGACTTGTCCCAGGCGCCGCTGAGGGGATGGCATTGCCAGATTGACAGGGCCAAGGCTACGGCCATGTAGGAGGCTATGATGGCCATGAGAGTGAAGCAGCACCTGCGGAACCATTCTTGGACGAAGATGCGGAGGTAGAGTAAGAGCATTGAGATTTTGGCCAGGTTGATGGTGAGTTTGTAGAAGATTTGGGCAATGTAGAATAGCTATACGCAATTAGAGATCAAGTTTGCTAACTTATCTCTTTGTGTGAGGTTGGTTTTTGTAGACTCACTTTAAGTGCCATTGATTTGTCCTCTAGAGCCAAGGTTGAAATATGCCGACCAAACCCATAATTGCACGAAGCGATCATAACACCCTGAACGGCCAAGGCACATAACTTTGTCCCATAATTAGTCTCTTCGATCCTCAATGTCCGAGGTGAGACTTACAAAGGATATCACAATCGTTGTATCATCCCAGCCCAGGCCCGACCTCCTTACACCACGATTCCAGAATCTCAAAGCGACAAAAACAGGCGTCAAAACGAAAAACAAGATACTTGGAGAATAGATCTGCACCGCGTTGCTCTCGCTTGGGATATCTTCCGAGATCATTGTGAGGACGGTATGCATGTGTATAGTGACATGTAACGGTCACAGAAGCGCCATCTTTGTTCTGGAGATACTATGACATATATAAATGGATGTCAACTTGTCTCCCGCAGCGCTTAGATGTTTGACGGATCCGCTATAGAGAAACCCTATATATGCTCTTTGCTTTTGTGCATGGTTTGACAGTATACGATAGATTAACGAATCGGATGATGTCCAATTATAGATCTGTATGAAATGTAAAACCAAGAAGCATAGCTTGATCTAACCAAGGGGCCTCTCGAATCTCGTTTTTCAGTCCCCTGTCTTCCTATCTCCGATCCACATGTAGCATATGCCTGTTACTGTAGCATCAGACTCAACTTGCTTTTTCTTCCTGCAAGCCACTGATTGTAATCATGCGAAAACTGCATCTATAAAGCGACTCATTTACTCTACACGAAAGAAGTCTTTGTTGTTTTAAAATGGCCAATGATTACCTTCGTACAGTTTCTGAGATGCTTTACCGGTTTACAATGGTGGTGATCTTACGTCTTAGATCTGGGATGATCCGTGAACCAGAAAAAGCAAATACGGCATGACGCGATCAAAGCTGAGGATCGGTCGTTTCTAGGTCCTTACTTTACATCTTCAATCAAAAGTCATGGCGTTTGTTTATATTTCCACTCGACTCTGGTGTTCAAACTCTATGTCCCATCTTTGTGCAAGAAACAGGAGCCTGTAGAGTGAAAGCCGCCCCTATGGATTCCATCATGGAAACACGCACATGACTTGCAAACCTGGAACAAAGCCAATATTTATGAAACAGCTTGGTGCACACATAGAAGCAACCAAAGCACGAAGTAACGCAACCAAACACATCTCGCTGAAGTAGCTGCTTTCAGAAACCTATCATACCCTGTATCTCCGTTCCGGTCCACGCGGGATCGGGGCTCCGACTGAACCCACATTTCCCGAGACTGCCGTTCGGAGACACCGAAATGTTTCTCGGCAGAGATGTTGTTGTCAGAGGATATCGCTGCTATGGAGGGGAGACAAGAGTTGTGGATGTTTGTGAACGTTTGTTAACAAAGGAGGCAGTGGATTCAGAGTTGGGCAATGTGTTTGACTGCTTGCATTTGCTTTATATGGGTTGATTAGGCACTGAGGAGGAGCAAACAACTTGTTAAGATGAGTGAATGGCGATTGTTTACATTGGAGTCAGAAGTAAACATACCAACTCTCAATATCTGACTCTTTGTTCACAGCGTTTGCAATAGGCAGTGATTCACATATCCTCCGTTTGCTTTGCATCGCAACTCAGAGGCCGTTTACCGTGATGCATATAAAGTCATAAAGAAAGCACCCAACCTAAGTCTAAACTCTTCAGCTCATAGTCTTCTCAAATACAACCCGGAAGACACTCCCAAACTGCAGCTCGAGATAGCTGGTATGTATATCTACCACCCCCCACACAACATCATGACTAACCTACAATGAAGTAAAAGCATACCAGCCATGGGTTTAACCTTGGTGCCTAATGACAGCGAAATGCCTTCAAAAGCACGCAGCGTCATGATGCCCGCTAACGCAAGAGGACCATCCGCTCCACTCCTAACACCCACTGGTTTCCCCAAGTCGATATGTATGCTTGCCGAGTCACTCATCGCCGAAATCCCAACGACAGAGCACTATGTGTTTCTCTACAACGACGTTGATGCTCCCCAGTGGGAGAAACTCCCTTTGAGTAAACGCCCCAGCTGGTCTGATGGATCGCAGAACATCTTCGCCCCTAGCAACATCGCGAATGGAAACCATCACCACGCGGTCATCGGCACGGGCAATCCGTCTAGATCTGAGGGTACAGATACACCTGTGCAGATTCGTATTGGCCCTGGTGGGGAGGCTAAAGAATGGCACGATTATGGAACTCTCGAACAATGTTTCGATCCTTACATGGATGAACTCAAGGAGCTTAGAGTTCCGTTCGGAAGCGCAGTTCGTATCAGGCTCAGATTCCAGCTCGACGACAGCGAAGAACATAAAGACACCAGTTTCATCTCCGATGAGGTGGAAAATGTTGTGGCTAGTGGGTGCATACCACCCAAAGACTGGCACGACTCTGTTCGTCTCGAAGTTATTCAGGGCGATCGTTCTTACACCATCTCTCTCAACATTCGTTTCGTCGAGCATCAGAACCCAGACCCCAGGGCCAAGAGCATGACTCGGGCTGAGATGTTCAATATCAGCGACATCAATCTGCAGGAACAAGGCCCCCGCATGATCAACGGGAAACGAGTCTTCATCTACAACTATCTCGTCAAGCTGAAGCACTCCCGCGGCCAAGCAGTGGAGGAGTTCCAGGTGATTGATGGCATAATGTACAGAATCCCGAGAGCTATGTGACCAAGGTTGATTCACGGCTAGTAGGCTATTCTTGTGCTCTGTAGGACAGCATCATAGAAGCAATAAAGAGTGTTTCGTAGTACACACTTTTGGTTTGCCTCTTTCATTGACTGACAGCCCAGCGTATCACTATCGTACCCGGACATGTCCTTCCGGTCCTTGTTCTTTATTATCGTGATATCTCTCTGTTACTTTCCCCCCCTATTGCAATGGATTCAAAGCGCCTACTCTTGTGACCTTTGTTCTATTCCAAGGCTTTATGAATCTCACCGAACACAAAAATGGAACAAGGACATCACCCATCAGTCGAACACCAAAAACCTCAGACACAAGCTCTCTATCATCCGCCCAGTACCTGCAAACAAATACTTCCCTCCTTTTAAGCCAACCTCTCTGCCATACAAAAACACAACAAACACTTTCTCGTCAAGAAAGACTCAAAGACAACCTGCACCAACAGGTAACGTAACCTGTACTACGGGGGATAGCTTCTCGTGATCATTTGTTTTAGCATCTACTCTACAACTACCGAGCAACATTGCACAACCCCCCGTTCAGATCTTCGTTTAAAAAAAAAGGACAAAGGTAAGTTTCCCCTAGCCCCGATCGTGAGAACTAACAGGGTGGGAGATAGGCATCGAGTAGCAACAATGTCCCAGAGACGCACCGTGAGTGCGTCAAATGTCCAGGCCACATACTCTGGGCTTCGAGGGGACGGTTCAGTGGACTATGACGATGTCGATACCCGCCGCTATGCATCGTCGACGAGTGGAGGTACTTACACCCACGGCTCAGCTCTTCCAAGGAACGTTGCTGTGGCAGAGGTTGTAAACTCCAGGGAAGAAAGCTCGTACGACATCAGCGAGCACGACCTGGAGGGACCCAGTCCGCACGGAACGTACTACACCACTAGAGATCCCCGAACAGGATCGTCATATCCTCGACCAGTTCCCTACAGCAGAGGCGGATCCTTTCCCCGCGTCAACGGACATGTCAGAGATAACCATTCCTCAAGAAACGAGTCACCTAGGAGTAATCCCTTCTTAGATTATGGGTCTCCACGGGGTTCGTACTCTGGAAACTTCAGTCAGCCAGGCCGTTATGCTACGAGCTACCAGAACCGCAGGGCATATTCTGCCTCTCACGGAGGTCGCAACCTTCGACAGACGTATCCCTCGGATCACTACGACGAAGCCGGGAACTACCTTGGACCTCCTGACCTCAACGCTCATTCCGAGAATCTTGTCTCATTCCCACGACTACCAGAGTCAAATAGTTCCTCGCCAGAGCTTCATCACGAAACTCTAGAATTCCAGCGTCAAACATCCACGCCTGACACCTCGAAACGTTCCCTCTCAGAACAACTCGTCGACGGTGTGCGGAACCTTTTAACATCAGATTCAAACGAGCCACAGATTCTTCCTCAGCCGGCCCGCACGGGAGTATATCTATTTTGCCGACACTACCTGATCGAAGAGTGTGCTTGCATCACTCCCCTTGAAGATGGTGGACTTGGCGATTACTGCCAGGTATGCTGGGAGGGACGTTGCAGTGGACCTAGACCTCCGGGTTCGACGTCTAGAAGGTCATTATGGTAAGAAATGGATAAAGTGTTTTGAGACGAGCATGGACATGGAGTTTAGTATGGGTAGGCCAGATTGTCTTGGATTGTTTGTAAATTAGAAGTTGATGGATATACCCAAGGGATTGATTGGGCCAAATAATACGCATCGGCTTTAACTACCATTAGTATTACAGAGAAGAATATTTGTACAGGAGATGATCTATCCGAACACACCAAAATGAGAACATAAGTGAATGAATTCATTGTCAAACGACAATCATCTATTTCCCGAATCGTAATTAACCTCAAAACCATCAAAAGACCTGTTTCTGTAATTGCCAGTCCACTGCCTCGGACAAGGGCTCAAGAAATAAGAAGAATCGAACAAAAGAAACCAAACTCCATATGCTATGCTTGTCTTCTCAACGCCTTGCTTATCACCAGAGATACCATCTCTCGAAACCATATTTAAGAATATTGACAGAGTAGACCAACGTCAACTTATTTACGTTGATGTCACGCGCCTGACCCAGAGGGAGGAGGGTTCGAACGCAGCCTCTCTTTCAAGACGCTTGTTGGCTCGATAGAGCTTCAATCCCAAGTCATGCTCCTCTCTTTGGATCTCTGCCAGCTCTTCCTTGAGTCCTTCAACCTTTTTCTTCTCGTTCTCACGTCTGCGTATCACGTCTGAGCTTGCCAGAATCCTGTCGGTGGGCATCAACTCCGTCATCTGCTTAATGCTTCGGTTGATGTTGTTGCGACGGTGCGCTAAACTATCAAGTCGAGCGGTAAGGTACGCTACACGATCATTTGCCGACTGCAACTCCGGTGGTGCTGGTGGGAGCGCCTTGTCGGTGGAAATAATGGATTCAGGACGCTCGCGTGTTCTCAATGCCTCGGCTGACTTCATTGAGATGAGGATCGGTACATTCGAAGCTCTCCTAAAGTTATCTCCGCCTGGAACTGGTCTCCTACGATCCATCACTGACGGGGCTTGCTTTGGTGTATCTGGCGAAGAAGGTCGATCTCCGTTATCTGACAGATGAGGCGTGTTGGGAGCAGCAGTGTTGCACGTCGTTACGCTGAAACGCGATGCGGGCTGTGCCCAAGGATCTTCGGGTGTGGTAAGGCTGGTTGGTTCAATAGAGTTGAGAAGTGATTTGCGGCCAAGAATCGTATCTTCGGTTATAGCGGAGTAGACGGAACTTGACCAGGAAGTGTGAGGGTTGTGAGTCGAGGGTGACGGTTTTCTCTTGACGGCTTTGAGCTGGTCCGGTACCATGTTAGGATTGAGCATGGGCTTTGCGGCGTGCGGCATCGTGGGCTGAGACGGAGGAGAACCGGTATTGGGCGGGCTGGGGTATGAGTGAGAAGCAGTTTCGGGAGATGGTGTTTTATAAGCGTCCTTGGACTTTTGGGTGGACCGTGAAGGCATGAACTGTCGTCCTGTTCCAGGATTGCCACTAGGGGTTTCAGGAGACGGGCGACCACCCAGCCCAACACGCTTGCTGACCCTGCGCTGCAAACTTAAAGGTGCGACAGATAGATCGTCCCGCACAGGCTCGACCATAGGCGCTCGGCCGCTTGCCCCATTCCATGGTGGTCTATTCTCGATAGATTCAGGCTTAACTCTGGCAAACTTCCGAATTCGCTGTCCAAGTGAGGGAGACGGATTGCCTGAAGAAGTGTGCTGCGGTCCAGTGACGATAGTTGTAAGTCCGAATGTTGGCTGGGCGTTATCGGGTGACTCAGACGGTGGTTGTGCGGTTTCCCATGGGGTGATAGAATCTGCAAGTTGGTCGGTTGATCTGGCTGATCTTAGTGGTGATGGTTGACCAGGACTTGTGGGATAATCACGACGCATAGTCGGTATCTGGCTGCGCATATTTGTTTGCGATTGACTGGGTGTAAGTCGGCGCTCTCCTAGGAGATCCAACTGAGATAAACTTGGAGCCTCATCGATTGGTGAGACATCTTGAGAGTGTGGCCTACAGATAAGGCATCGTATCAGTGATTGTGCTTTAAATCGAAAGGATCTCATATTGGAAGAGAAGCACAAAGTGCTGGTATCGACCAGATTCAGGCAGGGTTAGAGTAAACAAAGGAAGTGGCCAGGTTTCCAGAAGTTCTGAACAAAGAGTCCTCGTAATAATCGAGCGTCAAGGTTGATAGAGCTTCTCAACAGAATTGATCATTTAAAAGCGAAAAGTGTGCCCAAGAAAATGTGCAATAACGACAAAGAGCTGAAAACCAAGAGAATAACTCACCCGTATTTTGTAGCTTCAAACTCGGGAGAGCTAGGAGGCGAGATCTCAAGGCCCGTAGGACGACCGTACATGTCTTTAGCAGGTACCTTGGAACGAGGAATTCTTTGAAGGTCCAAGTGACGGGAATGGCGACTGCTTCGGTCGTCGTCGTTATCGTCGTAAACAGATGAGGCAGGTCGCCAGGGAGAATCGTCCTCGCCTTGCAGTCGTCGAGGGTTTCGGGGAGGAGCTTTCGTTCGGATATCGTCAGATCCAAGAACAGGGGAGCTGCGACGGAGGAAGAGAAGTGTGTTAGTCAAGTACAAGTAGGGTAGTTGGTTGTTGTTGCCATTAAAAGTAATAAGTGATGAGAAACAGGAAAGAAGAAGCGCAAAAAGTGTCAGGCCGTGGCACAGAATGAGGCATTGTTAGTGAGATGCCGTAGTACCGAGCGAAGTATTACTGCAGATACATTGCAGTGGCTTAACCGTGCATTTTGGCCTATTAGTCGTGGGTTACATCTGCATTGTCGGCCCAAGTGGTATGTGAGACTGGCCCACGCTGCCTGCTGCAGGTCTGCCGATCTCGAGCGTTACGTGTTGCATGACGAACGACTCCAGTAATTATCGATGTTCAAGTTGGCCGGAGGAGACTAGATGCCTTCATCGCCTTACTATACTGTAGCTGTAGGCGTGCGCATGCTAGTGATTTTCATTGCTCGGCTGATGTTGAAGGATCCTTTGTCGTGACGGGTCTTGGCGTTTTGTATTCTTATGGCGCAGCAGGTTCAAGAAATTGGTGCAAAAATGAAATAAAAATCAAATAGAGGCATGGAATAAAAGCACGTTGGCACTTACAGACGAGGTGGACCTGAGTTGTATGGCTGTCGAACTGTCTTGCCGCGGCGGATTTCGTATCTGAAAGGACCGTTTTGAATACCGAGACCGTTGAGTCTGTTTTCGAAATCGTCTTTGATGTGTGCTTGTGTGTCGTAATTGTAGTTGCTGCCGTTGCTGTTGCTGCCGCTGCCGTCGCGTGACTTGTTTGAGCTTCGGAAGCTGTTGACGCTGGTGGTGGATCGATTTTGTGGCAGTGCCTGCGTATGCATTGGACCCTGGTTTTGGTTTTGGTTTTTGGGTTGGGTCTGGAGGAATGGTCGATTTTTGAGTTCTCGAGGTGGCAGTTGGTGAATGCTGGGGCCAGTGCCAGTTTTGAAGCTGTCCCACATGGCGGGCATTGGACACTGACACTGTTGGACAATGAATTCTCTGTAATATTATAAGGATCGTTGGTCAAAGAGTCCGTCCGGCTCGTGCTGCAGCGGGTTTATTTTTGGGCGTAAGACGCCTTCAGCTTCAGCTTTGGTTTGGGTTGGCTATGCTATAGACAAGCAGTTGGTGCTGACGGACAGCTGTAGCTCAAACAACGGCGGGGATTGACAGTGGCTGAGGCTTTCTAGAAGTTGGGGTTTCTGTAACGAGGGTCCGAGCCAAGAAGTAACGTTATTGTGTAAATAAGGGTGAAAAAGCAATTGAATTTGTCGTCGTTTGTACTGTAGGCACGAGTCCAGCTCCAAGCCAGGATCGAAAGGCAAATGGGATGGAACGAAGGAATGAATGAATGACTGAAGACTAGAGTGAAAGGAAGAAGCGAAAAAGGGAACGGAAAGCAAACGAGAACAAGAGAGAGGGAGAGAGAGAGAGAGAAAGTAGAAAAGTCAAGCAGGGAAATGGTTCCTTCGTAGATAACAAGGAAGAGCCCGCACGACCTGGGGGTAAGGTTTCTCTAATAAAATGAAAACGGCTCCAAAATTAGGTACAACGGTCAAGTTCCTCTCCAACGAATATCCATCTGTTGGCTAGGCAGGCCAGTGAACGATGTCTTAATTTAAGGCCTGGTGCACCAACCGATTGCCTTGTTCCCCGGTGCTCGAGGCCATTGGCGCCTCTTGTTTAAATGAGACAGGGATTCGGTAATACGACGGCTTCGAACGATGGGTCATGTACCGTACATTTGTGGCTCTCAGAGGCCAATCGACCGCGACCGAAGAAATTGATAGAAAACTCTTGTCTCTTTCATCTTTCCACCAGCGGGTCTTGCTTTGGTGGAGAGGAGTCTAGAGTCTGGAGTCCGGAGTCTGGAGAAGAGAGGCTGTTGGATAAAACAGGCGCCGCCCGGCGACAATAGACAATGCCCAAGCGCCGTGGGCTAGCGTTAGCTGTGGCAACTTGGGCGTGTCGATGCACTATGACTGGTTTTAAATGAGCCGCCATTTGTCGTCCAGGCGCCGGATTACTACGTACCAAAAAGAGGCGGTGGCCCTGATAGATTGTTGATGTTAACAGGGCCGTGGGAAGATTGTCTCCATTTGGGTTTGTTATGATTGTGTACTGTAGTTGTGAATAGCTCTCTGTTACTACCTAGTACTTCCTGGACTGTGAATATATGATCAAGCAAAGTTCAGACGAATTCTCCCTGTCCCGTATGTCCTCGACATAGAAGTGATCTTCCTCGTCACAAGCTTTTCACAAGCCTTTTACAGGCTAGTTGGGCTAATAGTTGACTGCCGTTACCTGTTTGGCAAAGATGACCACGATCGACTGGACCATGAAGAGATCTTTCCATCTTTGGGTTCTATGCCTGTCGAACGACAATACAGAATAAACAGACCAGTTTCAGATTCTTCAAGGGTATCAATATGAAACTTGGGGGCATCAGCTTCCGTGCACTACAGAGTAAACCAAGTGGAACCACCAACAACAAGAACTTCAAGAAAAAGCAACAACAAATGGTTCATTAACCTTACCGACTTGGCCTTCAATCTTATCTTTACCTACGATGTACAGACACTAACTACCCTCTGATGAAATGGCGCATTTCCACCTTTAAATCCCCCAAGACCTTGCACTGAGACTGGAGTAGAATTCCAGGCTAACCTCACTCTGTCACCTGTGCTTCTCCACTATAACCCTTGAGAATCGCGGACATGGTCATGATCATCTACCACGACCCCTGATCCTAGCGCTCTTTCGCCCCTGCTGTCATTATTCGCTATCAGACCCGTTTACAACCGTTTTTGCCGTTCTCAGGAGATTTCGAGTTATCACTTTTTTCTTTTTCGCGTCCCTAGTCCTGGTAAGACTGGCCTCAAAGGCGCAAATGTAACTTCATGATCAATTACTATCTCGTATTTATTCGACGTCAATAAATTACATGATCACCATGTCCCGACAATTGCTTCACTCCTCGAGATCCGAGTTTGCGCCTGAAGTCTTATCAGAATGCAATATACCGCGTCAACTAAGAGCTAGCTAGGTCCTGGTCGGTTGTCAAGAACCTCAAAGTCTTAGTCCAACCGCCACTACGGAGTAGCAAACAAACAAAAGCCATCTGCTTAAAAAGACGGCCCCATACTTTCAACATCCCACACGCATCGCATACCCCTTCAGCGTTCCCCAACCCTACTGCCAATCTTGCAAAATCGTGTCCCCCTGCTTGATCTGGGCTGCCTCCAGCCCATAGGTCCACAGGGCCTTGCGCTTGGCATCGTCTTGTGCCTCCTTTGACGTTTCAAGTTCGTCTGTACCGTTCAGATAGAGTGGTTTGCCTGCCGAAGCCTCAGTTTCAAACGCAAGCTGAATCGCATCTCCAGCACTCTTCCACGCTGGACGATAGTCTCCGTTGGGGCTGAACTTGACCAGCAGAGGAGCTACAAGCGGAGCAACAAACTTGAGGCCGTAGTACATCACAGCACTACCTCGTCGCGTGAGGTCTGTTCCCATGACGCCGGGGTCTAAGCCAACTACTGTGATGTTGGATAGCTTGTCATCGTGCGCGAGACGGTTCACTAATTCGTGCCTGCAGCTGTTAGCTAGTTACTCATGAATCACACAAGGATGGACTTGCATGAGCATCACGGCACATAGTTTGCTGGCTCCATATCGTCGATATCCTGCAAGCCATCCCCCGCCAGAGCCTGGTCTACTCCATTTGCCTTTTGCAAGTTCCTCTGGTCCAGGAAAAAGGCTATCAATATCTTTGTAACACTCCATACTGGCGTTGTTTCGCGGATCCTTGACGCTGTAGATATGGTTAGTTAATGCCAGCTTCGTTTCAACGGTGCAACTTACTCATGGGACCAGCTTCCAACAATGAGTATTCTCCCTTTTTCTTTGTCCATACTCTGGAGCAAGAGAAGGGTGAGCAGCTGGTTGGCCAAGAAATTCACTTGCCAACTCGTTTCGTAGCCATCTTCGGTCATAGTCTATACGTATCAGCGTACCACTTTCTGTGGCCTCGGATTTCGCTTACAATCAACTCATGGTCCTGATACCCAGCATTGAGTATAAGAGCTCTGATCGGCGGCAACTCTCCAGCAGCAACCCGACGGTTAATCTCAGCTGCCACTGTTCTTACGCTTGCCAGTGAACTGAGATCCAAGTCTACAACATCGTGCTTGTGAGAAGCTGGTGCATAGCTCAAAGTCTTCTGGAGTCGAGTTGCCGTTGCTGCTTTCCTGACCGTGTACACGCCTGCATAGTTGCTGGCTAGAGCTGGCTTCTTGATGATATCAGCAACAATGGCTGCACCAAGGCCTCCATTAGCCCCAGTAACCAAAACGGTACCTTGAGGAGTAGACATTTTCGTATTATTTATGAGGTAAGTAGAAGAAAGATGGGAATTGTCTGGCTCCTTTCTCCCTTCAGAGGATCCATTGCACTTATACCGTCGACTCGGACTTAATGGAAAGTGGCTGCATGTCCCAGTTTTGTTAGTGGAAGATGGCTCTCTTGGTGTCTTCGTCACCAAATATTTTGACAGGTCTTAACATAACGGCTGATATCAGCCAGCTTATGTAACTGCCCCTTGGGATTATTTCCGGTCCAAAGTCCGCTCCGGTTTGTACCACGTCATTAGGCTTTATTTAACCTTATTTCAAAGATCGTTCTGGACCACTCATTTACAAAAAGCCTCTGATGAATGTTGTTGTATAAGTCGAAAATTAAAACACTACCGAGTTGGTTGCATATACTTGCTGTTGCTCGACTTTGAACTAGACATCCAATATCATCTATGATCATCGAAGAGGCGAGTGTGCTTAATTGCTTGTAATGAAGGTCAACTAACTGCAAGATCATTCTCAAAAGTAAACACGAAAGATTTGGTGTCAAATGCGACACTATATGTAAGGAGCTATATTCACTAATATTTACAACAAAACTATAGACAGCCCGAAGCATCGAACATGTTCAATCGGTTAGTGTCCAGACCTCTTAGTGGAACAACTCAACAGCATCAAAGACGAAGTTGGGGCTCAGGAAAGTGGCACCAGAGCTACCAGAAACGACCTCAATGGTGATAGTGTTAGACCCCGCCTTGAGAGTGCCAGCCGGGATAACAGCATCATAAACTTCGCCATGTCCACGGTAAGCACCACGTGTAACGCCTCGCGAGTCAATCTTGGTAGGTGCATCGAATGCCTTCTTGAAGCTACCGATGGTGACCTGAGGACGGCCACTAGCAAAAGCAAGTGTAGTGCCAATGCGGAGAGTGGCCTGGCCTGAGATGGCGGAGGGGAGGTTGAACTTGATAGTGACCGGGTTGTTGACGGCCTTGAAGATAGCCATGGGGAAGTCACCGACGGAGCTGGTACCGACGGTGTAGGTGAGAGGACCCCAGCTAGCCATGCGCTTGTCGCTGGGGTGCATGCGCAGCTGGTTGGCAGCGTTGCGGAAACCCTTGGGCTGGCCGTCCCAGTCGCCGATGCGGAAGACAGAGGTGTGCTTTCCAGTGGTTATGTCCGAGTTGGCAGCGATGGAGGAAGAGGCCGTGCCGCCGGCAGAGACGCTCACGCTCTTGGAAGCGACCTTGAGCTCACCCTGGTAGAGCACCTGGGTGTAAGTGCCAGGAACCATGAAAGGGGATGTGAAAGCACCGTTGGATGAGGCATAGGTCCAGTACTGGAAGTCCTTGTTGAACCAGTGCACAACACTCTGGAAACCTGACTGGACGCCAGTGGCAGTGCCGCTCACTCGGCCACGGGAGGTGTCAGCGGTGTAGTTGGGGATAGAAAGGTCCTTGAAGAAGGTCATGTCAATGTCCTTGGCCTTGGGGACACCAGAGCGGGAGAAGGTCAAGGCATAAGGACCGTGGAAGCCCTGGCGAAACGCCTCGGTCTGTGCATGGCCGGAGTTCATGTAAAGGGTGAGGGCGCTGAAGTCGCCGTTGTTGTTACTGTTGATGTCACGGAAGAAAGGACCCCCGGAGCTCTTCTCGTAGGATCGCGAAGCGTGGGTGACCATGCAGGCGTGAGTGTCCTTGGCTCCGCTCTGGAAGCACCAAACATCGTTGTCGATGAAGCGCTGGGATGAGTAGAACTTGGAGCGGGTCTGGCCGTTGATGTTGAAGACGTCGGAGCCTTCAATGGCAGAACCACCAGAGGTGTTTGAAGCCTCACCAAAGGGGATCTCATTGGGAAGCTTGGAACGATCCAAACGAGCGATGTAACGCAGCTCACCGATGGCGGGCTGGGACTTGGTATCGGTGGCCATGTAGACGTTGCTTTGGCCGTTCTGAACGACATAGTAATGAGTCAGGTCAAAGTCTCCCGACTTGGTGGTGCATGTGACCTTGATGTACTTGTCTACGCTTGTGTTAATACTCTACAATACGACTTCGGGTTCACTATACTCACTGTTGATAACGGTGGACGTCACAGTAGCCGAGCCAAGACCAGACGCAATGTGAGAAGTCTGCGACTTATACTGGTAATCAGCACCTCGGTACATGATCGAGTTGATGGAGCAATCGCTCTTGCTGACGGCGACAGAGAAGCCATTGGAATTTCCAGAGTCGACAATGAGGTTGTTGCCACTGGTAGTAACACCGAAGGCTGCCAGAGCTGGGGCGGCGCTCGCCAGCGCGCCGAGGTATTTGAAGCTGACCATTTCTGCGATAACCGGATCGACAAAGTAAGGACAGCACAGAAGAACAGGAGAAAATAAGAATTATAATGGAAAAGAACGACGTGGTGAGTGTAAACGAGAGACTGGAAGGGAGGTTCAAAGAGCGAAAAGGAAGTCTACAATGGCGTTTAAATTAGTATATATGCCCCCAATGTAACATGCGACTAGGTAGTGCTTAGTCCTGACAACCCCAGATATAGTAGCGAGTCAAAGTCGCTGATTGGAGGAGAAACTGAACGTGCCATTCTATCGGAGGATGCTGAAACAAACGCTAACTAGCTTCGATTATCAGAACAGAGAGATGCTCGTGCTCTTGGATGCGAGGGAAACTTGCCATTGGAACATGGATGTTTTTAGGGGATTCGACCCTTGGATTCTTTACATACGCGGGATCGCTTAACTTTCTGATTCGTCGTGGGTGCCGAAACTGCCGTCCTTGTCTTGTGTTTGTCTGGTTTTGGTAAAGTTGCACTGAGTCTGTCTCCGGGGTTGACGTGATTTCCTGATGTGGTATCGTGATGGACTGGTATTGGTGGAGATGTTGGAGGGGGCTTGTTAGCTGTCCACTCCAATGCGACTCTTACAGGGCCATATCGCGTTGTCGGATATTGAGATAGTACGTATCGTCAATGCAACTGACCAAGTCCGGTCTGAATAAGTCGGTTCTTTTGTACTTTGTACATCTATCAGTGATGAATTATCACTGTGAAATATATATTGGTAGCATGGGGAATGCTCAAATTGCTGAAAATGACAGTCCGAAACACCAGTAGTTTTCTCATCTATGAACCATATTGAAGCCCAACTTAGACAATAAATCCCAAAACAAGCCACGAGATAACCACAAGGGCAGCTCCACCAACCGTGTAAGAATCTTTTAAACTCGCGCCATCACTGCTCTGGCTCTCGCTGCTCCTATTCCCATCCTCGTCATCGTTGTCCCC
Organism: Fusarium tricinctum; assembly: GCA_020744515.1. Classification (NCBI taxonomy): domain Eukaryota; kingdom Fungi; phylum Ascomycota; class Sordariomycetes; order Hypocreales; family Nectriaceae; genus Fusarium; species Fusarium tricinctum. The sequence continues at coordinate 3,523,958 of JAGPXF010000002.1, read as the reverse complement.
ATCGCGCTCAATTCGAAAGTTGTAATCATCAGTGTAACCCCCAGGCACACACTTCGTCCCCTCCGCCATGGCCATTTTCATCGACCAATGACCCCCCGCGCATCTCTGGAATGAGTTGGTCATGCAGTGCCATTGGCCTTCTGTGCTGCACCCTGAGCCGACTTCTTCATCGCGTCGTAGTAATGTGATGTGAGTGCTGTCCGGATTTGGTAATGCCAGAGCTAGGCACGAGAACAGTAGAATGACTACCGCTATCGTTGCTGGTAGCTGGAAAATAGATGCAGGACGCATTTTGATAGGCTCGGAATTGATCTTCCCGTATGTTCGGCGGCTTCGGACGCGGAGCCGGTGGTGGTGTGGGGAAGCGGACCGGGGCGACGGGAACAGACCGTTATTTAGTTTTCAATGGTACATTTGTGTTTCAACTTGCAACGAGAAGAACAGAAAGAACAAAGCTTTAAAACTGTTTCTTCAAAGACACCGATATTCATTTAAACCTCATACCCCTTTTTCTCACATACCGCCTCACATCGACTCATCTTGGCTCGAATGAACTGTTGCTGCCCAGCGTGGGTCAAGTCCCGGACGTGGATCAGTCTCATTGGAGCACTTTGAGAAAGACGACAAGCGACAATGGGGAGATGGGACCCTTGGAGGAGCGAGGCTCGAGGCCCGTCACACCGAGGGAATATTTATGCACGTTTGGCCTTTTGAGCTGTGATGAGTGTTGCATGTAATTGAGTTGATTGACTTGGGCTTTGCTGTATTCAAGTGTGAGGCGATGTTGCGGCTTGTAAGTTTGACAATGGCTTGTGGCAAGTCATGAGCCAATGAAGGATAAAGCGAGCTTTCACGATATGGATATATCTGACATGGATTGACCGGCCACTTAGAAGCGGTCTGTATTCTCTGGGCAATGCATTATTACGTACTTTATGTATAAATGTGTCTCGGGCACTTGAAAAAGCAATCAAACATCCAATACGTCTACTGCAGCCCAGATATGAGTTTCTTACTGATAGGTTTCAAAAAAGTGTGTTGATTGAAAATCACCCGAAAATCACCTTCTCTCAGAAATGAACCATTGTCCCTATCCAGAGTAATGGAAAGTAGTCCTCTCAACATACATCAATCCTCCCTATTTTTCCCGACTCTGTCTCAACCATCACACTATGATAGCCGCCTACTCCAGCTTGGTATCCTGCACACAAGATCAAGCGAAATCTGCCGCATCGGCAGTCTTGGCCTCCCGAGCCTTGATCTTGCGCACCCGCTCTTTGTAGAACATACAAGTAACCCCGATCAGGGCGACGAAGAGCACAGAACCGATCATCACTCCGCCAACGATGACCGCCTCGTTGCGGCTGGCGGTGGTGCTGGCGAGGAACTTGTCGGAACCCTCGGGGCTGTGAGCTCCAGCGAAGGGCTTGATGGTAGGGTCCATAGTTGCTATCGTGAATACGTGAAACGTAGTATATGTAATACTCTAAGGAGTTGTTAGTACGTTGGCCAAAACCATAAGATAGACTAGGGGCTCACGAATAGTCCTGAGTTGTGTAAATATAGTCAGAGATGGGGATCAACGAGTGGTAATTTGAACTTTGCTCAACTGCTCGCACCAGGCTTGCAGCTTATGAGAACGAATGGAATGTCAATTTGACATATTGCACCGGTGATGCTGCCGACTATTTATCATGCAATGAGTGAACTTAGGGGCATTCTATGAATGGGTCCGTTTCGTATTGTTCATCAAATATGTAAAATTCTGCCTCTACTGGCTGTTTTGGCTCTTTGTTTGCATATGTATCAAATATTGTCCTCAAACCAGTATGCTTTGTTTGTGTTGATTCTTCTAGAAATTCCAAGGTGATATATCACTTCGACATCAGCAATAATCGACACACTAGCGAACGGTCAGATTATGTGCTGACTTACTGTGTGTGACCTAGAAAAGCCAGCTAATTTCCCGACGCAGGTACAAGTTTCACGCTTTGTTCGACAGGAGTGCAACAGTACAGTTATAAGATTTGTGTTTATTGGTATTATCCATTACATGCGGCAATACGTCCCAGCGCTTGGTCCGCTGCCTCCTTCGCTGGCTCTATTCATTATGCCCGATGCTGTTACAAGGAAACGGAGATGCCCAGATATCCTTCCCGATGGCTATGCTTGTTTTTCCCCTCCTATGTGTCGAAATCGTCAACTCCTGACGCATCAATCTTTCGTAAATCATTTCAAATCAAATTGCCAGAACTGAGCCATTCCAGGCTGGGTAAGAGGTGTGCCAGGCACCATCATCTTGAGTCTTTGAAGAAATGGGCTCGGAGGTTTCATTCTCAAAGTCTGAGGTCGTAGTGGTAGTGGTAATAACAAAAGTGAGAAGAGTAGTAGGTGCGACAGGGGGTACATAAGGTACTCCGGCAGTTGACCAGGATTCGCCCTGAGTGGCAGGGTCGTGAACAAAGGTCTCCTGTGGGGGAATAGGCGCCACTGGAGCGTCCGGTGAAGGAAGTACTGTTGCTTCAGGGAGTCCAGCACTTTGGCTCGTTAGGGTGAGAAGTGTGGTTGGGTTGGGGCCTGCAGCTGAGCTCTCGGTTGCAGGAGGCTGAGCGACTGTCTCGGCGGGTGGTACAGTGTTGGTGTCGCAGGTAGTGGATGGTGTTTCGGAGCTTTGAGCAGGCTCAACAGTGGTGGAAGATTCAGGCTCAGGCTGTGGTTGAGGTTGAGGTTGAGGTTGAGGTTGAGGTTGAGGTTTGGGTTGAGGCTGGGGTTCAGGCTTGGGCTGAGAGGTGACGACCGGGGCAGAGCTTGAGAACTTTGATGTACTCTGACCTGTCGGCTCTTGCTTTTCGGTAGTAGGAACAGGTTCCTGTGTAGTGACCGACTTCTTGGAAACCTCAGACTTTGAAGGCCGGGGATGTGGGACAGTGACGGTCTCAGTAACTGGACCTTCATCCATATTGATAACAGAGACGGTAGTAGGAACGGCCTGAGTGACAGCCTTTGTGACTGTCTTGCCAGGAGCAGTGATGGTACTGGGCTTTTCTGTTCGAGTGACGATTTGCGTGACAGGTTTTCGTGTCACGGTCTGGATAACAGTGACGATGCCGTCTCCATCGTTGTCGTTGCTGCCGCCTCCACTACTATTTCCGCTGCCGTTGCTGCCATTTCCATCTCCGCTTCCGGCATCGCCAGAGGCAGGATCATCGTTGCCAGGCTCCAAGGGAACGACTGAATATTTGGGACCAGCCGCAGTATCACGGAGTACGATTCTAGGTTGAGGAAGCGCGGTAGTAGTTGTGTATGAAGCAGAAAGAGCCAGAAGAAGGGGGATGAACCCGCGCATCTTGAAGAGGCTGATTCGCCAAAGATGCTTTCGTGTTCAGGATGTGAGGAGCTGTTGTGAAAAAAGAATGGAACTGATGATGTTATGTGGTGGTGATTATAGTGGATGTGGTTGCAGGTGCTGGCACTGACAGCTAACAGAACATCAGGGTGAGTTTGTGATGATGAGAGTAAAGAGTGAATGAAAAGTGGTTCACGGTCTGAGAACAAGAGACAAATATTGGTTCTTACTTGAGACTAGAAAAGACAAGAGGAAGAGCAAAAAAGTCCTTGGAATAGTTTTATTATTGCAATTAAGATGGCTGGTAGACTCACTATCCCTGGCCCGGTCCAAGGACGTGAATTCATGGAGGTTGGAGAACCCCCAACGACGCGCTAACATCAGGAACAATCGGGGGCTCGAACGTTGACGTTTACGGTTCTAGCGACTAAAGTTAGCGAGCGAGATTCACCAACCACCTGCTAGGGTCAGTAAAGAGCTGTGATTGGTCGGTCACTTCGCGAGGTGGCCCGATCTTTATGCTGGGCGCATCTATTGGATACAAAGCATTCGGCGGGTTATCCGAAAATGTTAATCAAGAAACCTAAAATATGTGAGCACCTGACATCGCTCAAGGTCTTATTTTTCTCCCTTTCTCTATTCGACTTGTTGAGTCAGTCTACTCCGTACCCGACGAAGCTGATGAAGCTGCCTTACGCGTTTGTGGCGGTGGAGTGGCGCGCCTCTTCCCGCGGAGTGGCTGGTGGACCTGTCCGAATCCGGTAATCCTCACAAACCAAGATTCAGTCATCACCTTAGAGGCAAACTCGACCCATTCAGTGACTATTACCGGTCAAAGCCCAAGCGTGTGATGGATGTGATGACGACTTGTACGCTTGGCGAACTGGATTCTAGCTTCCCCACACGCAAGTCAACAGACAAACTCAGCCTCGACTGGTGGCCATTCACCACTCAAAATACCAGCATCATGTCACTTCAATTATCTCCGCGAATTTATCGAGAGATGGTTTCCCCTGCTGCAGAAGCGGGTCAGGCATTCTACCGTCTGTCAACTTGACATGGAATCTTCTGTGCTGCATGACATCCATGGTCTCGGCAGCTTTGACCAGCTACTGTACATAGACCAGATGCTTAAATTAGGACACCCATGGTCACCCCTCCTAGGGCTGCTTAAGTGCTCACTACGGGTTCAAAAACTCGTCAATGAGACCTTCTGTGTGGTCAAATGACGTGGTACCCAATCCTCGGACCTGGCTGGCTTCGCATTGGCTTGACTGCTCCGCCTCTCAGCAACCCACAGGCCACAGGGATCGCCATCTGTAAAGGTAGCGCCTCAAGGCTGAGTAGGAAATGCGTGCGTCTCTTTCTGAGCCCCGAGGCAACCGTAGCTCAGGTACCATACCTCTGCACTTTTACATAAGAAAGCCTCGTGCCACTTTGTGAGATAACGCCCATTTCCAATCTCGTTAAAATCCTTCCATATCTTTACTCCGCTTCTACAAAACCCGTCTCCTCCCCTCCATCACCCCGCAGTACAAATTTCTATTGACATCACATCACATTACAAAGACGCAACAGCACTAAGCGCCATGTCTTACCAAGGTTACGGTGCTCCCTATGGCCGTAAGTACTAGATTCATTGTTCTTTGCGACAAATGTCTTAACCCGATCACTTGTAGAACCGCCGCCGCCGCAGCAAGGTTATGGTCAACATCCCCCACCTCAGCAGCCCTATGGTGGGTATCAGCAACCTCCTCCAGGACAGTATCCTCCTCAGCAAGGTGGATATCAGCAACCTCAAGGCCATTATCCTCCTCCTAGCGGTCCTCCTCCACCTCAGCAGCCCTACGGTGGCTATCAGCAGCAACCTCCTCCTCCTCAGCACTACGGCGCACCTCCAGGACCTCCGCAGGGCCACTATGGCGCCCCTCCTCCTCATCAGCAGCCTCAGCAACATTACGGCGCACCTCCTGGACCTCCGCAAGGCCACTATGGAGCTCCTCCCCCTCAGCAATATGGAGCTCCTCCTCCTCAGCAGTATGGTGCGCCACCGGTTCAACCAACTCCGCCCTCGCTGGGTTACGGACGTCAATCCATTCAATGGGATGGTGGCCCCGATGCCGATGCTCTACGCAAGGCCATGAAAGGCTTTGGTACTGATGAGAAGGCACTGATCTCAATTTTGGCAAACAAGGACCCTCTGCAGATTCAAGCGATCAACGATGCATTTAAGCAGAGACATCGTCGCAGCTTAGTCGTTGATATCCAAAGTGAAACAAGTTCCTGGTTCGAGAAGGCCTTGGTTTCTCTGGCACGTGGTCCGCTCTTGTCTGATGTGCACGCCCTACATGACGCAATGTCTGGGCCCGGGACAAAAGAGGTTGTTCTGAACGACGTTCTGCTCGGACGATCAAATGCAGACCTCAATGCTATCAAGAGCGCCTACCAACACACATTCCACGATAGGCTAGAGAATGTGGTCAAGGGCGATTTGAGCATGAAGACCGAGCGACATTTCATGATTGTTCTGGGTGCTACTAGAGCAGAGGACGCTGCGCCGGTTGACCCTCGACAGGTGGATGACGATATCATGCAGATTTACAAGGCCACTGAGGGCAAGATGGGCACAGACGAGATTCTGGTGTGCAGCATTCTCAGTACGAGGAACGACAACCAGATTCGCGCCATTTCGCATGGATACAAGCAAAAGTTTAACAAGGACCTCGAAAAGGTCATTAAGAGCGTAAGTTTGACTTCGTTACCGCAACATGCAATATATTCTAACACGGCTCAGGAATTCTCTGGCCACATGCAGGATGCTCTCCTCTTCCAGCTACGCAACGCAACAGACAAGTACATGCACGCAGCCCAGCTGCTTGAGGATTCTATGGCCGGCATGGGGACAAAGGACCATCTCCTTGTGGCGCGCACAATTCGCTTCCACTGGGATCGCAATACCTTGAACAACATCAAGGGCGCTTACCAGCACCGGTACGGCAAGAGCCTGGGTAAGAGGATATCTGGCGAGACATCAGGCGATTACCGCAAAACCCTGCTGGCTGCAATTGGCGAGCCCTTTTAATGGTGGTAATGTGGTATGAAAGCAGAGGGAAGACCATGCGCACGTTTAGACTGATACGAGATGGAATTGGGCTTCGCAGCCTCTGATGGACAATAGTCAGCATGACGACAAGGAGTTTGGGCTTTATGGCACTTGGGCAATACGTTGTCTTTGAGTTTTGGATGGCCCTTGTGGAGTATGAATTAAGATACCAAGTATATTTTACGAATTGATACCCTTGAAGAAAGTCAATAAGTGATTTCGTGTACCTAGAAAATTTTATTTCCTTATTATTTCCGCTGCGTCTGGCATTCCAAGGTCTAGCCTAAGCTTACCGGGGTAATAAAGCTGTTGCCTTTGCTTGTCCTTTAATGCAAGGATATGAATAACTCTTTGCTTTATTATGAAGCCTGATAATAATTTTTCGTCCTATAAGCAAGGGAACTATAAGTAGTGCTTTATACCTATAGCGTCTTTAATACATTTTCGTATTAGTATATATATTTACATAGCTTTACTTGTTATAAGTGCTTATAAAACTTATAATAAAAGGAGAAAAGACTAAACTTATTTTAGTATAGTATATAAGTTATTAGTGCCTTAAAGGCACGGTATAGACGTCACGTGATTCTCTTCAGTAACAAAAGTGGAGTTTAATCAACGCTAGTACTAATAAAGCGCTAATAGAAAACTCATAAAGCAGAAGGCCCCCTCCCCTGTCCACTTTTTCAACCCCAGGGCCGAGAAAATGCCTAAGAAAGTCTGAACGCGTCTTAGAGATACCCGGAGCAGCAGGCGCAACCACTTTAGCTGGATTGTGAAGGTGCATACTCAACTCCTTCCTACAGACTCAACACTCCCATCTGAGCATTGGCTCTTCTTATTTTACAGTTTTCTATGATCACCGAGTCATCAACATTGGCTCTAGATAAGCTCCTGGCAGCATTTCAAAACACGGCTGAAAGTGAAGAGAAGCGTAACGCCCTCGCGAGGCTGATTTCGGAGGAGTTTGGAAAAAGCAATATGGCAACGCAAGCTGCATCTTCGCCAGTTGGCGCGCCTGTGCAGAATGGCGTGAACGGCGGAAACAATCCACAACAATCTGCAAATCATACATTTGCTCAAACACCGGCTCCTCTGCCGAGCTACGCTCCTTCAGCGCAACATGCTTCAGCCATATCTGGACCACAACGCCAAGGGTCAAGCGCCTCACCTGCGCATTCAACACCCTTTATCCCACCTGAACAGCATCGCACACCTTCGGTGCAGTCACGTACCACGGCGCAGAATGGAAACGCTATGCAGCCTAAGCCACCTCACACACAGGCACAGGGTCTGATGTCACCACCGACAAACCAGCAGCCTTCTAGTGTTGAATCTCTAGATTGTTATCAAGACTTGATCAACTTGATTGAGAAGGCGCCTGCGTCGGTTGTTCGCCAAGTCGTTCGCGATAAATGGGAAAAGTCTCTTGCGGGCTCACAGTATCACATTGCTTTCCTGGTAAGTTTTTTCTCCGCCTCAGCAAAGTTTCCACGTGCGCTGGTTTTTATGCTTTCTTGTTCCAACTATTATCACAACCCATTTTGCCTTATCTTAAAGTTCTCATCACGTCTTACTAATTCTTCCTTTAGTTGAATGCGACCATGCATCAGGCAACTCCTGAAACTATTGCAAAGGCCGTCAAAGAGTTTGGTGCTGGGCTTGTTCAAAAGTCAAAGCGAGAGTTGATAGGCCACCTCAGCATGTCTGACCTTGATGAGCTGGCGGATTTGATACTTCCCCGTGCCAGTTCTGAATTCCTCGACAGAGCCCTTGCGAGACGTCTTGAGACAATACCAGCTCGACAGCTTGTTAACGCCCTAGCTCGAGCCGAGCGTCTAGGTTACGATGTGCATGATATTGTCCATGAGCACAACGAGCGCGTTATCCCGACACTGCAGTCGATGCCAACGCAGTCTACTCCTATGCCTCCAGCAAACCAAGCGCTGCGCGTGAAACATTACCAGCCTCAGCCCGTTCTCACACAGCATGCTTCGCCAACTGTGCCGAATCAAGGTACGCTAACATCAACGAGCTACGCTCCGCGAATGGCTCTACCTACTGGCCCACCAGGTCTCGTTTGGTGCCGCTGTGGTTGGCCGTGTTCTTCGAAAGAGTCCTTTGAATATGTAAGTTGTAAATCGCAAAGAGTCTCACACCTTTTCTAACATGAAGCAGCATTTGAAGAAGAATGCTTGCCACAAGGTTCAAGAGAACGACATACCTGGTAGGGATATCTGCCTCTATTGTGGCTGCAGATTTGGTAGTGGTGGTGGTTTGCTATACCATGAGAAGTCTCACGTCTGTGGAGAGCATACTTATGAGATGGGCCAGAAGATGCGTGCATTGATTGATGCCTACCGGGCACAGAATCAATTACTTTCCGCTCAGGTGTCGAGCACCCCCCGCACTCAAGTGCATCCATCGCCTTCACAACCGCAGGTGGGCTGGGTTGCTTCAACCCCATCTGAGCGTGCCGGCACCCCCGGTCGTGGTCAAAATCGTGACCCCTACTCGCATCTCAATCCCGAGACACTTAAGAAGTTCAAAGAGGTCATGAGAAATGCTGAAGCGAAATACGGAGGCCTGATGCAAGAAGCATCACTGCTTGACGAACCAGAAAGATCCAGGCGATTGGCAAGTCTGAAGAACTCATATAACACGAAACAAAGCACAACTCGCAAGAAGTTCGGTATCCGTCTTCGTGAGAGGAGAACCAGAGGGGAGATTGAAGCTGAAGAGGCTCGTCTTTTTGGAACAGCCAGTGGTAACGTGACGCCATCATATGGGACACCAGTTTATGACAGTGATTCTCGCCCAAACAAAAGACCCCGAACGGATGACGGCCAGCAGTCAGCATCCCTTCCAGGGCCAAATGGGAACCAAGAGAGCCCTCGTAAGAGGGTTCCTGTGTCAGAGATGGGCGGGCTGTCTGGGTCACAAGCAACAGCAGAGCTAACAGACCCAACGGCACAGCTGAACCGGGCTCAGCCACGTTATATGCCGCAGAAGCCTAGCACGTCGAGCAGCCAGCCAAAGACGTCTGAATCTCCGGATCGTACGAGAACATTTACGGGATTGACTCAGGATGACCCTATGTCCATTGACGACGACGACTCATCGGATACAGACAGCGACAGTAATGGAGATATTCCCGCCACTATCCCGTAACTACACTAATTAATCAGAATTGGCACGGCGTTTGGGTTGCATCGATTGATACCACATTGAAGGGCAAAGGCATAAGAGCACTAGCTTTGGGACATGCAAATGGAGACGGAGTTTGCAATTGATCATATTAATAAGCTTTAACAATCATGAACCGGGGTTAACGGAGCAAGATCGATAGCGGGAAAACCCATGGGAAAACATGGAGAGGCTAAGACGGTTCAAGGCAGCGGTGCCGCCGTGACTTGATTTTGAAGGGGATCTGGGGTTTCTAACACTCGAAACTATCTTGTAATGGCAGGATGCCTACCTGCCTGCTTTCATCACATTTATACGTTAGGCATCTCAGCATGGTGGATCGATTTGGACTTTAAACATATGGCTTCTTATGAATTACTACTAGTAATCTTTTGCTAATGATGTTGTTGGGCGTGTGATGGGTGGTGAGATGTGTGCAAAGGTGTCACGATAATGGGCAGACAGTTTGACTTGATTGTTGCCTGAACATTCTCCTCGAGGTTGTTAATGTTTCGCAGTTGCAGAATCAAGGCAAGAAAGTGAGAGTTTATGGGCCCATGGACGATTATAAACTGCAGTCATCGGAGAGACTTTGCTTCTTCAAAGGCCGCGACTCATGATTGGTGTTTCAGCCAAGGGCAAGGGAATGGGCAGGTGCCAGTATGCCGTGCCGTGCCACCTTGTGACGGCAGTGACAGGAGTGTCAGCAAGACCGTGCCTTCCGTATTAAGCGCCTGGCTAAACGTGGACGGGAGGTTCCTCCCGTAAAGGTCTGGTATAGAGTGCCCCAGTGCAAAGGCAAGGGCATGTTTAGTGGAGGCTTTGGCACGAACCTTCCCCCGAGACAACTATTTTACTCGCTCACCGCTGTAAAAGGAGACATACGCCCTGTTCGAAACAATTGAAGAATCAAAGAATCAGAGAAATGTCTCATTTAGATGAGATCTTGAAGTTTGTTCTATTCTGTTCTATTTCAACCTTTTTTATTCTGTTGTCCCATCTTTTCTTTATTCTAAATGTGGCCACTGTTGCTGGCAATGGGTGCTGTGTCACCTTACGACAGCGCATCTTCCAAGTCGGCTATCGCCCCCTGCTTGCTCCGTGAGCGCGCTTCTCAAAGAAGCACGGTTTCATGTCATGGCAAGCAAGATAGGAGTTAACCAGATGCAGGAACGAGCTTAGCTCGCCAGATGCCCACGCGAAATCGCTGCAAGAAGACGATCCACGTTCGGATACTCGAAACTCCTTCCTCTCTCGTGCCTATCTCAGCCTCCAACTGGCCACCCAGGCGCCCGCGCGGGTCCCGAGGCGATATGGTTCGACCTATGGCAGCTTGAAGCGCTGTACGGAAGACAGATGCAGTGCGCCAAGTGTGACTGGCGTGGACGTTGATGCAAGGGCCCTCACGCTGAGTGGACGGAATATCCGCACCAAAAGACCCGTTTTGGATCCGCCCTTTTCGAAACGACCAAGGGGCCTTGGGTCAATAGCCTTCGCTGCTCGCTGTGTCGCCACCAGGAGGGCCTAGAACGCTAGAAGCCTTCAAGGCTAGAGCGTCCTGAGCCTCCCCCAAAATGATCGCCTTGAAACCCGCTAACCGTCACTCTGGTGCTGATGATGTACATGGATGGCGTTGCGATTGGCTCATTACCGTACTAGACCTTGTCGCTCTGCCAGGGGCTCAAGCGAGTTCTGTCTGAGGATATATTTTCTCTCCCCAGAGTTGTTGAAAATGCTTCCATCAGCCACTCCTGGTGAAGGCCTTTTTGTTTCGAATTCTTCTCTTGGTTTGTTTTGATTTCCACTGGCCGGTCCAGCTCTCACGTTCTCTTTCTACATACAGACTGCTTTAGTTTTATACTTGTTTCTACTCCCTCAACACCCTCTTTCTTTTCTGGTTCCTTTTGGGTCTTGTCCTTTACTGAAACCAGTATCACCTCTTGTTAACATCTCTAAGAGAGACCTCCGCGACGACCATGGTTCCTCTCTTCAGCCCCTCTGTCTTTGGCCGTTTCAAGGATAGCCATAGCCGTTTTACTTCCAGTGCCTCCTCTCAGAAGTCGGCTGCATCACCAATGCTGTCGCCCTCACAACCTCCGTCAGAGCCGATGGCGATACTGCTCATCGGCCCCAAACAGCAGCGCTTCAAAGTCAATAAGCGGCAGCTATGCGCAATCTCTCCTTTCTTTGCTGAGCGATTTGGTGATCCGTCAAGTCCAAAATCGATATCACTATGGCTTCCTCGCGAATCATCCTCCATGTTTAGTCTGTTTGTCGATTGGGTTCACCTTGGCCTTCGCTTCCGCCCACATCTGGATGAGTTGATGGCCAGTGCTTACGATGCCGGCCTGGAAGCCTCCCAAAATATTCACTGGTCTCTAATTCGCCTGCACCTTTTTGCTTCACGCCTCGGTCTCTATCGCCTCCAAGACCTCGCCATGGATGCCATTCAAGACCTCTACCTCCGTTGCGACTGGGATGTTCCCTCTGGACTCATCACCTTCCTCTACACAGAATGCGAAGACCTTGCTGCCATCCGGCTTAGGCGTTGGGCTGTCGCTATGGTTGCTTTCTCCTTCACTGGAGGACCTCGTTTAACCTTCCACCCTCAGGAATCTGCTGTTTCAGAACCAACCCGCTTCAGTGATCTGCTCGAGGAACTCCCTGAATTTGCAGCCGATTACGACATCCACATGGAGAAAATGCGACTCTCAGGGCTCGATATTCGCTTCAAAAACCCCCAGCTACGCATTCCAGCCAACCGTCTCCGCAATGATGAACGTGCCTTTGGGTTCCGTCAGTGTTCCTTCCACTCGCATCGCTCAAGTGTTGGCGAGCGTCGATGTCCACATGAGTCTGGCTCAACAAGATATCGCCGTGTTCGTCCATCAACAGCAAAGGAGCAAGGGCCAGAGTCGACAGGTCTATCCGCACCAACCCGGAGGTATCGCGACGTCGTGCCAAGGCCGCTCTTCTCTGGACCATCAGACTCGGATATTGGAGAGGACGACGACGACGAAATTTCACAAGCGATAAAGCACGTAAGATCAATCTCAAGTACGCTCAAAGTCTGAAGGGAGAGAATACCGCCGAACGCAGTAACTGAAGGCCGATCTGGTAGGGTGTTCATGGTGAAACTTTGATCGACCTGATCATCGTCATAACTCCATCGCTCTAAAACAGACCCAGTCAAGACTTGGGAATGATGCTCGGACCTTCGCCATCAAGGCGAAACATGTCGGTTAAAAATCTCAAAGATCAGCATCTTGTTTTTTGGCACGTCTACCGAAAGACGTCATTGTCGCTTGGGCCTCCAGGAGTTTGAGACTCCTTCTTTATATATCGCCTCATGTCTGCGACATGGGCCTTCGTCAGTCGACGATACTGGTTGTTCCACCAGTTTTTCCTTTGCCTTTTTCTTTCTATTTACCCATCTATATTTACTTGGCTCTCCTGGTGAGGGATGATGGACAAGCGAGTCTTGAGCATGACGTGATAATATTCTTTGTAAATTAGTATTTAATGTACATTATGAGAAGTAAGCCCATCGAGGCATACAGTCAATCACATAACATGGACTCTTCAAATACTTTTTCTCTCATCTGAGTCACGTCAAATTCACGTCTGTGCTCATACGCACAGAGCACTTGATTGTAAATAATTTTTTGAATTTGACATCATTCAGATCATTGCTCGTTCTATGGATATTAAGTTCCATCATATCATTTCGTCCAATGATACATTTTCATGGCCTAGCTCACAAGAGAGCCTAGGTACATCACGTCTCTCATCATAACATCCCAAGAACGGGTATGTTTGTTTTTCTCAATTCCAAAGGTAAATACTAACACGGCAAACATGAGGCTCTGTTTGGCCTGCGTGCTATTCGTTCCATCATATCATCGTGAGTTGACAAAAAGTCTTTTCCCGGGTTTGGGAGAAGCATCGAAAGAAAAGTGAGAAGTCGGGTTGTGGTCGGGCGGGAGTCGAGCTGAAGAGCGTAGTGAGCAAGCACGCTCGGATAGCGTGAGGATATGTCCCCAGCATATAATAAGGAAAGAGTGGAGCGAATTGTGAAAGTTGTAAGAAATCAGGGAAACGAAGGCTATCGTCAGATAGACTATTGCTGTCTAGATGCATCATGCAAATGGTGTGCCATGGCCCCAGCAAAATTCGATCAATATGTGCGGGCGTCCATGAACTCGTAAGATTCGTCAGGTGGCATAAACCTTGGGCAAATGTACAAAGAAAAAACACAAGTGTCATGTGTAGTGGGTGGGGTTAGAGCGGTGACTCGGATCGTCGGCGTGGCTGATCTCGACGGCGGAAATCCTTAAGTCTTTCATCGATGTAAGCTAGTCGGCTTGCTAAAGATGATCGAGTGACTCCATGACTACTTTCACTGGATTGCTGAACCGTAGCAAAGGGTCGGCGAGAAGCTTCGGTATCAGGAGCAATTCCATGCGAAAGTCGGTTCGGGAAGGAATAGCTAGATCCTCCAACGACGAAAGGGGAGCCTAGTCGAGGGGGCATCTCCCCAAAAGGAGGAGCCAGCGTTGGCTGCTGGACAGGCGCTGGCTGTGAAGCCTCGAATAGTTTTTGGAGGTTCTTGCGAGGGACAACAACGTCGGGTGGTGTCATCTCAGGCTCGGTCTGAGGCGTTACAAATTGATCATTGGTGGCTGATAAGTCGACAAGTGAGGCTGGGTCAACCCAGAGGTCTGACCCGAGACTGGGTCGCTTAATCTTGCGGGCCTCCATGTGGTTGGATCGGCGCTTGTGTGTTGATCGGCTGCGTGTCAGTCGGACCGGAGACATAAGAGCGCGGCGCGGGCCGCCGGTGTAAGTTTGCCTCTGCAGCTTCGAATCCACAACAAAGCTTGAAGGTAGCGAGCTTGACGAGCTGGGCCCATAACTTTGCGCACCAAAGGGAGATGCAAGTTGTGTGCGTGGGAACTCGGGTGGCTCCAAGTTCTTGTGGCTTGGTGGAGGCAGCGACAGTTCGTCAATTTGAGGTTCGGGTTTTGAGCTCGTTAGTTGAGCCAGAGGGCCTTGCGGCTGCATAGACTCTGATGTGCTAACCGCCAACGACATAGCCATATCTTGACCTGAGAATACCGAAGGAGAACGAGCGGGTACCGTGCGACGGTTCCGATAACGGGCCGCGGATTTGCCAAATGGAGCAGGGCTAGGAGCTAAATATTCTGAACCCCGCGCTTTAGACCTGGCATTCATCTTACAAAGTTCCCGAAGCTGGGCCCGAGTGACACCGCATGTATGAGGCCACTGGACGTAGGGACCAGCAGTTCCCTGAGTGGGTGTAATACTGCCACTGCTAGGCTTCATGTTACCCTGAGCCTTGGACCCTTTCCAACTCCTCTTGGCCTCTCGAGCAACGCGCAAGCAGACTCCATGAGGAGGGATACCGCTCTTACCGATACGGAAAGGTGTGACCTTGGGGTCTTGCAGGTACATCATATATGTCGACCATAAGTGTTGGTTCATAGGCTTTGTCCAGGGCGCTCTTCGTATCGTTTCTCTGGCAGCCTCCTTTGTGGACGGTTTTAAAGTTTTGCTGTTGTCGTCAACAGCTGGCAGCTCTTTGATGAAATTGTCGTGTTCATCATCTGGGCTAATGCACTGGTTCAAATCTTCCGTGCTGATAGAAAAGTAACTGAACAGCGAAGAACTTGTGTGGGTCGAGTGTGCAGTTGAGGGTCGGCTGGACTCATAATCGGGACTGGACTCGAGACTACTTAGAGTAGAGTCGATCGACCAGTTTGGATATTGCTTTGGGGACAAAGCTGGCAACGCACCAGGGGCAGGGGTCTTGGGAGGCGAGAACATGCGCCCTGAGCCACCGTGGGGGATAAACGGCATATCATCCATATCCCTAAAATGCGAAATAGGATACAGTGAGTCGGCCATTTCCTCATCCATCACGCGAGGCTCCTCGATGCTGGGGATAGGAATATCTGCAGCTGCAACTGACGCGAGAAAGTGCTCAGTGGGCGCATTGAGATGAGATGCATTTCTCCTTTTGACTCGGAAACGGGGCCGTGGTGGCGATGGAGGCTGAGTTTCGCCATCCATAGTAGGCTCAGGTGTCTTAGGGAGGTCCTCGCGACGTGCGCTTCGCGACCAAGGGGCCGCGAGAGACTGGAAGTGCGACATGGTGGATCAAACAGGATGCGATGCGCTCTAGAATCGCGCGAAGTCCAAGCGTTTCGTATATACGTATGCAATGGAGAACAACGATGAGCGGGGTGGTTCGAGCGCAAACCGAGTCGATGTAATGTTTCGGTATGCGACAGCACTGTCTTAAATATATCAGGTCGAGACGTCACACGGTAACTTGAGCGAAGTCAGGTTGACAATTGCTGATAAGAATTGACAGTGACTTGAATCGAGATGCTTGAATAATCGAGTATCCAAGACTAAGTCTAGGGTCAAGGCGCGACAGAATGCGATTGATTGTTTGTTTTGTGCGCGTGCTGGTATTGTCTCAAGGGATGGCGAGAACACAATAAAATTTGGCAGTACTCGAGCGTGTGTCGAACTCGGTATGTAATAGACGGCTATGTAAACAAGGAAATTTTTTGTCTTAAGGCAGAATCGTCGTCGTGAATCTGGTCGTCATCGGTAAAGGTGGTGGCCGTTTTGTTGTTGTCACCGCCGCGCGGTATTTGGCGCCCTGTCGCAAATAACAACAGAGGGTGGCGGTCTCAGTTGGACGCGCCGTCGCGATTGATGATATCGAAGTCGACGGGTAATAAACCAGCTGAGCTTGCGCGACCGATGGACGGCGCAAAGCACAAGAGATGACGGGAGTCTTGAGCGCAAACGAGAGACTGAAATGGAGAAAGGTGAAGGTGGGAGGAGAAGGGAAAGACGATCAAAGCGATGTGGGTGTGGTGGGCGGGAGTGTGCGCTATGTATGAACGGGCAAGCCAAATTACTCAACGGGAGGTGAGTGGAGAGCAGGGCCAGCTGGGAATGGACGGGCGGCTCAATAGGTACAGTACGTCTCTTCTTCCTAAGCAGAAGCTCGAAGCACAGTGGTCAAAACCGTGGATGTGGGCCTACAACGAACAGCGGGTGGCGCGAACTCTGCAGTCGAGGTAGGTACAGTACCTGGCAGACTACAAAGCTTGTTGGCTGGCTGGCTGCTAGGTGCCGGCCGGCTCAAGGTTGCTTTGCTTCTCCAACACTCAGCTCCAGCAAATGCAAAGCAAGGAACAGGGCTCGTACCCGGGCAGTCCACTATGGTGATGTTATGCTGTCCAGCGCTGTGCTGTACTTTGTGATCGTGTCTTAACCTCTACGGTTCTCGTGGGCTCTCAAGGTCCACTGACGAATCCCTTGACGATGGTGAGTGCGGCAGTAAACCCCCCAACAAGCGGCGTGCTAGTGCAAAGCCCTTGTCGAATTTACCCCGGCACAGTCCGTGACAGGGAATAGCTCAAGCAGCGGTCAGTGGGCGACGAAGGCACGTTGTGCGAGTTTGAACAAGGACCCTGGCAGGCCTGGCCCAGAAGAGTGGGCGTGATAGGTCTGATGAGAAAATTGATGATCCCAAAAGTGATCGAGACCATGTGATGGAATGGAGACGAGAGGATGGCCGATTGCGACTGAGACCCTGAGTACCTTGCTGGTTGGGCGCACGATACGGATACAGGATACAGATAACAGCGACTCGCTTGACCTCAGGACAATGTTTGTTTCTTGAGGCGAGCTTCCCCGACAAGCTTATTGAAAACGCAGTGGTGGGCTGTAACACTGTCTCTGTTCCTTTGCCTTGGTTCAGAGGCGGTCAATTGTAGGCGGCCGGCCGTTGGTATTGACTTAGACTTGCTCCGGGACCTCGCATAGAGATGCGGCGTATGGCCAGCTTCTTGGGTGGGAGCGGGTGCAGACTGCAGATAGGCAAACTTGAATAATGGCCGGTGATTTTGTCACACATGGAACAATCGAGGACGAAGCTTCTTGTATGAAAGGATTAGGATTATATTCTCTCTCGGACGGTTTGAAATGGAATCAAATCAAACGCAAATCGATTCGATGTTATGTTTGAAGAAACGCGATCAAGTCATGTTTGTTTGTTATGATCTGGGAGAGTCTCTGAGACACCAATAACCCAGCATTTGCAAGCTCCTCGTTGGCTGCGTTTGAAGTCGGGTACCACTTATTGGTGACCTAAAGGCTAACACACTCAGCATGTGCGTCTGTGGAGAGCAAAGTCGATGATGGGATTGTTTGGTTGAGATCAAAGGACGAGGGGGAGTCTGGGGAGTGCGTCAAGAGTTAAACAAGATAGCAGCATAATGTGACGATCCAACGAAAAGTCAGCTTACCTTTGTCATTTTAACAATATTCAACGCCAGCACGTTTCGACCCTTGCTTAAGCACCAAAAGTAGGCCCCAGTGCTGCACGTCGGCGGCAAGAAAGAGGGAGACAGCGCAAGGAGAGGGGGGGAGGGGAACGCACAGCACAGCCATCGCCCGCACTCGCATGCATAGCGTAGCGTAATTAGGCCATAGCATTGGCCAGAGCATATCATACCTACACTAGACCTAGCTTTTGGCTGTCACTGACCTTGGAATGGATGGGGTTGTTTGAATATTAGACAAAGTGGAGTATGTGTGTGTGTGTTTGTGTGTGTGTTTAGTATGAGTGAGGGGTTAAACAAACAACAGCTACATTCTGCATCTGGAAATAGGTCAATATGACGCTGTATGTAAACAACTCGAAACAGCGGGAATAAAACTAAGAAAGAACCCCCCACCATCTCATCCCATAGAACCTTCCATCCTAGAATTATACAGACTTTCCTCACCTCCAACTAACCTAGAGCACTATAACTCATCAAAGGAAGGAACCAAAGATAGAGTACTCCGTAGAAACTTGGAAACAAGGAAGGTGGCTGGGGAAATACGCGAAAACAAAAACGCGTCCAACGCGTTACTTGGAGCGAGCCAATCAAAACCTCTGTCGATTTTCTCGTCACACAAACTTGATCATTGCTGCAGAGTGCAGACTGCAAATCAGACCATTCAATTCCTCTCGATGCATTGCTTCGCTGCAGGCATTGTAGATACCTAACTTACGGATATAGTACCTTGATACCTAGCTGTTATATGTTACGTCTAGCTAAGCCTACAGCACACCATTTCCCAGTACTCATGCTCAATATCTGCCAGAATATTGAGAATTATTTACCAGAATACGGATAATGGATGAATGTCTAGGGTGGCTGCTTGGAGGGGTGATGTGATGTGATGGGCCGTCAGCTCCACCCCAATTCTAGCTTCACAGGCTGAACTAGCTCATAAACGACCAACAAATCAGAGGTCGAGGCCTGTTAGAGGTTTGGCCTAGAAGGGAAGTGGATGTGACATTGTGTTCGCTTAATTCTTGGTACGTGCTGATCTCATCGCTTCCATGCTTGTCATCACCTCAAACCCAAAAGAAAGCTTGGATCGCTACAATTGAGCGTGGTGTTGAGAATAGAACAGCTCGAATTCTAGTGGAAAGACGTCTTCTCCGTAAAATCCCCATGGCAAGTCATCGTCACCCACAAACCGCTGAGATAGGTGTAGAAGAAACGACTTATGGAGAGATACTTTCCGTATGGATCGTTGGATTATACGAGTATTTCGAACTGGGTACGTATCAACTCATTGGTAATATAGGGCACGCCCAGAGACGGTCAACAACATTAAAACCTACTTATCAAAGGACGGTATGTCTGTGACTGAGATACCGTGGGAATAAAATGCTAGCCATCTTGGGCATCTTGGCTTCATAAAACCAAGCACAATCAATACATAGCGACTTGGATGAACTGGACCGCTAGGGCAAAATGTCACATATCACAGACCCAGTGCCACTACTATCGTCGGATGCATCTTTCTAAGCCTCACTGCCAAATCTATACTTAGTCGTTTATGACCCTGGCATCTCTCCGAGTGCGCGGTGATGAAGATATGGAAGCCCGATGTCGGGTGGTCGAGGCTACATTCAGTCAAGTCAGGGCCATGGTTGTCACTTCTCTCGACTGTTTTGAGAAGTTAGACGACTGGGCCATGCTTGTCGTTGTAAGACAGGCAGGTGGGTTAGAATATAATCCGCACACCAAGGCACTCTGAGCACCTTGCGATATAATGTTGACGAAATTTATGCGTTGCTCTTATGCTAAGTTTAGACTGAGTATTTCTGTCGGCCTTGCTTGGTGTGCGGGTTATATTCTAATCCACCTGACAGGGACTTGGCTCTCGCCTGCGACGGCCTTTATGTGCTGAACTACGCTGCGAATGTTAGACACGGCACTAGGGCCGAAGGATTAGATTGGTAGCAGTTGTTCTCGAGATGGGGCGAGCCTCAAGAGTTGGCTCCTGTGAGGGAAGAAAGGGGGGAGTCGGGCTACCATGGTTTCCTCGTGCGGCCATGGTGGGAGAATTGTTAACGAGTTATAGGCAGAAGGTAAAGAATAAGGAGATAAGGGGTTCACCTTTAGAAAGAAGAGTGAGGTTCGAAGCACAGGTCATCTTTCGAGAGGTATATGCATACTGACAGGATAGCGCTTCTCGCTTCAAATATCCAAGGTTAATAACATGACATACATACCAACCTCATTTTACACTAGCAGACAAAAAGGAAGCCTACGGGAACATGTTCAAGACTTTTGAGTTGACAATGCTTCCAAATGACGTCACGTGCATTGCTATTTTTCATACTTCGATTGCTTGCAACAATTTTCCTGCCAAGGTTCTGAACAACGAATGTTGCAATACAGACATCCAAAAGCTCCTCAGGCTTAGGATAATGCACCCCGAAAACCAGAAACATATAAACACTTGGTGCTTTTCGGGTTTCATAAAGTACGTAAACCACCGGATTAAAGCTATTTGAGTCACCGGGAGCCAAGAACAAAGCCGCTCCGGGTAACACGGCGCCGTTACAGGGCTTTCGGCGCGGAAACCCCGCAGTCATGAGCCCCACAATCCGATTTCCTCCAAGCTTCCTTTCCAGCTTCCAGCGTCTTTCTAATGTTAGCTTCTGCCAACTCACGCCTTTTTGGAGTTATCCTCAGCAGCACGACCAAGACGACTGCGCATGTTATATTTAACACGACGTGTGGTTTTCGCAAATTATAGACGCATAGACTACAGAAGCGCTATTTCTTGTCCTCTTCGCGCGTATTGTAACAACAGTACCCAGCTGCCAAGACCGATCATGGCCTCTCACGCTCCCGACATCATCACACTCGACAATCTGTCGCAGACTCTTACCCCATGGAATCCTCAAGGCGAAAGCCAATTGTATGCCATAGTTGATATGGGAAGGTATGCGCAGCTCGCCTTTCTCAGTACTGAACATCTTATCTAATAACCCTCAGCAACGGTATTCGGTTCTCTATCACATCTCTGGCACCCCCATTTACACGCCTCCTTCGTCCCATTTACTCAACTCGCGCTTCTATTTCACTTTTTGATGCGCTCAAGTCCACCCCAAGAGGTCTTGTATTTCTACCCGAAACCATCACAGCTGTCTCTCAGACGCTGGAGCGTTTTCACCAGCTTGCGGTGCGGCATGGAGTACCTACGAGACACATCACTATCCTCGCCACTGAAGCCATGCGCCGTGCCGACAACGCATCTGAGATGCTCCAAGCTATTGCTTCAGTGACTAATGGTCTCAAAGTGAGCATCCTTGAACCTGCTGTCGAGACCTTGTTTGGCGCTGTCATGGGTTCCCGCAGCGGTCTTGTCGACGTTGAAGGTGGCGCTTTGTTTCTGGATCTCGGCGGCGGCAGCGTGCAGATGACATGGGTCGATACCAGCAAGCCTAACTACGAGATCGATGCCGCCAGAGCTGGTGTTAGTATGCCCTTTGGAGCTGCGAGATTGATCCGCGTGCTGCACGAGCAGCCTGCCGATGTCCAGGCCTCTGAGATCTCCAAGCTCCAAGCGGGCATGCAGCAGGCATATGCCAACCTGTGCTCTCTGTTCCCTGCACTCGATGCCATCAGGGCTTCTCATGACAAGGGGTCTCGCGTCAACGTCTACATGTGTGGAGGTGGCTTTCGCGGTTATGGAAGCATGCTCATGCATCAGGACCCCGTCAGTCCGTACCCTATTCCCTATGCTAACGGCTATACGGCTCCGGGTACACTCTTCTCTAAAGTGAAGCATATGCGTCGCATCAATGAAGAGCAAGATGGGCGTATATTCGGGCTCTCCAAGCGTCGCCGGCAGCAATTCCCCGCCATTGCCACTGTCATTGAGGCATTGCTTGCTGCGGTACCCAACATCGGAAACGTAACATTTTGCGGTGGTTCAAATCGGCAGGGCGCGCTTATGATGAAGCTCCCAGTTCAAATCCGCGAGTGTAACCCTCTCAATGTACTTTCCGGGGTCACGGTGGAGGAGAAACCCGTGTTTGACGCTTTGGTAGGAACACTGAGAGATGCACTTCCTCGAGAAGTGGCCTTCTCCAATGTGCCAATCGTTTTGGCTCCTGGTTTGGATGCCGTGTTTGCACGAGACATCTGGACACGGCAGGGTCATGATTCGGATAATAACTCCTCGTTCGCACTGCATCATGCAATCACCCGAGACGCTGAAGCTCCTGGCCTCTCACACACTGGAAGAGCCCTTTTGGCGCTTTCAACCTCTGCTCGATGGGGAGGTCACCTAAGTTCGTTGGACGCACAGCTCCAGCAAAGTCTCTCCGCACTACTCGAAAGTCGGCACATGGATGCTCCTTTCTGGGCTTCGTACATCGGTGCTGTAGCTGGCCTTATAGCAATGGTTCTACCCATATCTCCAATGACCGCAGATGAGATCAAGAATGCCATCAGGTTAGTAAAGACACATTCTCATCAACAAAGACTCTTTGACTAATGATTACACAGAATACAAGCAAAGCTCAGCAAAGCAGACGGCAAGAAAGAGAAAATAGTTTTGACAGTTGGAGTTGCCTCCGCCAACGTAGCGGGTGTCAGTTTAGAAGACCTCGCTGAGAGAGTTGAGAAGGTCGCTAAAAAGAACGGGGGGCAGAAGCCAAGATTCAAGATAAATGTTCAAGTGAACCTACTGCCATGATCTTGCATTCAAATAAACCGAATCCCGTCAAATTCATGTTTCATTTTGGATCAAGATTGATCATACCTATATGCAGCGAGCGACCTATCGTTATACTCGTTATCATTATAAAAAGAAAAAATAGCACCATGCTTTTTTGTTTCTGTTTTGTCGTTTTCCTCATGTTTTTCCAGATTTCCCATTTTTTTGTCTTACAAAATCATTTTCCTGTAATGACTGGACGTGACTGCGATTATCACGCACCATCACGCGAACTGCCCTTGCTCTTTGTGCTACTTCTAGGGCGTCTCTTGGTTGATATCTTCTTGAGCTCATGGCTGACCACTAAGGCGCTCAGACGCTCGTCAACCTTATGTGACGACTTTTGAACTCTCTCGTCTAAAAAAAGGTTAGCGATGTATATCGAAGTGGCCGGGTAAGATATACTTACAAAATTCCTTTCTGGCGTCCATCATGTCCTGGGAGAACTGGCGGATTCTACTGCTACGGCGTGCTTGGGATGGATAATCCTTGAGCCAGTCCATAGACATCTCCATTCTCTTGGGAGTCTTGAATTGGCAATGGTAGAAGATTGCGATCAAAGGGAAGAATCCGTTATAAAGGTTCTCGAAAGCACCAACTGTGTCTTTCATTAGCAACAATGTTTGCGGTCCAGATCAGAGCGTCTTACCAATATTTTGATCTCTCGTGGCGTTTGGGTTGCGCGAGAAGTATCCGTCGTGCGCCATCACCAGATCTCTATACATGAGAATGAGTTGCCACAGGCTTGCCCATACTGCCATCTTCTCTTGGGCCTTGAGCGAATCTTGCTGCGCCAACACGTCCTCGAGGAGCTTGAGGATGTCGTGCTCATGGGACACAAGTGCGTTCCATGCAATGCGTCTAAGCTCAGCCTGGACAGTAAAGGGAACCTGTGAGAACTTGTTGGACGAGCTACAGCAGGTAAAACGCGGGGCTTTCCAAATCCTGAAGAAGCAGTTCATGGTGTGGACCTTGGACACGAGGTTGTGCTACGATGACAGGTTAGCTCTACTACCGACTACCAGAACGGACAGGGATGGGTTGCGAGCGTTACCTTTGGAAGTCCCTGGCCATCTTCATAATATGAGAGCAAAAAGTTTTGCACTACATGTTCAAATCTCGAGCTGCGTTCTCGCCTGATTTGCGCCTCGACCCAGCGCTGAAGCTCACCGTAGCTGGGAAATCTATCCCGCTCAAAAGAAGCATTTCTTGGGTTCTCATCAGCTCCATTCTGCGAATGGTATGCCTGGACAGATGCGCGAAGAAAAGGCGACTCAGCATCGCGAGTGAAGAAGATGACGATGTCTCTGGGTTTGGCAGTGGGAAATCGAGGCTCGTGATCAACGACACGCCTCTCTTCCGCAGGGTCGGAGGACCAGACGTCTAAATGTGATATGTCTCAGCGTACATGTCTCGCTTTGAGATTTGGGGGAACCAGGGGGGGAGGGGGGTTGTTTGACATACCGGCGATGTGACGAATCACAGGCGGAGCCACCGCAGGGGTCCTACGAGTACAGACCAGGTGGGAGTGGTCTGGGAAAGCCTTACGGCAATAAGGACAGACGCCACAGTCTTGACACTGGGGATTGGCTCAGTTCAGTGTTTGTTTCAGAGGAGAGAATGGCCCTTTGCATAGGCATTGGATTGGTTATCTTACGCGGGTCTTGGAGATACGGCACGGCAGACAAGCTCCACTCTTGCGAACGTCGGCTGTCTGGTCAGGGTCAGAGAGCTGCCTCGACCTCTTCTCCACAGATCGCTGACGCTTGACACCAGAGGCTGAGGAGGGAGAGTACGTCTTGGTGTGGCTTGAGCGGCGAGACGACGATTCGTGGACCTGGATCTGAGGCGGGTATCCGTACCCCCGTGGAGCATACTTGCTGGGTACGGCCTGGGGGTACGTCCACTTATCATCCTGGGCCTGAACCTCTCGGAGGCTGGCTCGAGGACGTCGACGAACATCCTCTACGCCACCGAGGAAGACAGAGCCAGAGTGAGACGAGGGAGAGGTACTACCACCTCTGACGAGCTCCGGTGGGGTCTGACCCATGGACTCGGATGTGGTGATCCCTCCATCGTCCGGGCTCAGGCCAGGGGTCATCCTTAGGTACCCGGCCTCGTCTCTGTCAAGAGAAAGATGATCAAGGAAGGATGGTATATCAGTGATGAGCGAAGGGAGGTCCCTGTAGCTTAGACGAGGCGAGCCTGAGGCTGCTGAGTGGTCCTGAGTCCGAGTGGAATCACAGTAGAGATCCCAGTCAAAGACAGACCTGAAGAGCTCATCATAGTCCAGCCCCGGAGAGGTGGGAACACGCGGGTTTTCTTGACCTATCTGGGACAAGTTCCTGGACGCAAAACCAGCAGCGGCAGCACCTCCTTTATCCATGTTGAAAAATATCCCGTCTGCAATGTAATGTAATGTACTGTATCCGGTGTAAGTCACGAGCAGGTATCTTGGTGGAACCTTGATCTCTGCGTTGGGCGAATTGAAGCACGCAGCAAATACTTGTCAGAAGACGATAAGGTGAAAAGTTCCAATGTGCCTGATGCTTGCGTGCAAGATTCGAGCGATTCAGAGACACGTCCTGGCGGCAGAGAGTTATAATTCGGCCTTCATGGAGGCTCATGGTGGACTTGCTCACTTACACCATCCTCCTCAGACACATTTCGGTGAGTACAGGGGTCGTGATTCGTCAATAAGAGTGGAATTAGAGGATATACAGCCAATCAAACACCCTTGATACACCGAGAAATTCAAGGCCGTTTCGTCAAAGAGAACGCTACGAGCTACTAGTCGAGCCAGATCACGGGAATAGTGTATATGACCATTGTTGCAGCGAGAGGGAGACTAAAATTTATCGATAGGAAGCTAGATGTTAATGTGAGTCTAGTGTTGCTGGCGCAATTGCTTGTTTTCGCTGCCAAACCTTCGTGATGGATTTGTGGTGTTTATATATGTTCAGGTCGATATGTTCATTATACGAAATTCCAGGTTGCCAATCAGGTTATCCGATGGAATTAAGTGACTGAACTTGCCATTTCAAGTGTCGATTGGCAGGAAAACGGCTAGCTTTCTTTGTTATCCTCCGCACGGGCGATCATTTGGTGCCATCCCGTGTAAGCTCTGGCTGTGTTATATCTGGTGCTCGCCTGAGCAAACCACTCAATTGATGTATCTGCCGATGCGGATCTACTCAAAATGGACCAAGAAGTCAAGACGAGATAGAAATCTGACTCCTCTCATGTTTTCCTGTTTGAGTGTCAGCACCTAGTCCGTGGTGTCGCTAGTTCATCCAGATTCATCTAGATCCAAAGTGGATTATATGGACAGGGGTGGTGTATATCACCAACGCTCGTTGAACCTACAGCCACCAATCGCCACGAACAATGAACATTGAAAGACAGGCGCTTGGGATAGTCTGTTCAGTCAGATTATCGAGAGAGTGGAAGTTTAAGTAGGCTTTTATTACTGGAGCAACTCGTACTTGAGTGACATTTCGCACAGGTAACATCCCTTGGGTGTTAAACAATGTATTAAATTTAAGGCTATGCCTAATTATAATCGTGGACTCAAAGTTCCGATATCGTCAATCAAATTAAGGTCATGTCAAAAATCGACCGGTGCTAGATTTAAGCACACGGCGACCCGTCCCGAATGTGGGGCCGTGTTTCGGCCCCGGTCTTCGTTAAATTTAACCTCAGCGCTACCGGGACACCGACTGGGTGGGCATCTGAAACATCATGTGAGGCCAACCGTTCTTCCTCATTGAGTAATACTGCCAGCGAATAAGATTCGGTCGCTTGCATCAGCTACTCCATCCGAGAAAGTAATGCACGACATCGATCATGCTGTCACAAGTTGTTATTAACTTACCCTGCACAATGGCAATAAAGTATGTACATCCCCACGGATACTCAAGGTTAGATGCTTTCCTCCTATTTGTGAGAATTTATTTTCGGTGTTTATACGCTGGTATCCTAAGATAAGCCTGAAGTCTTTGTAAACCAATCCTGCTTAATCAATGCTGGTTGCATAGTGCCGAGAAAAAAAAACAATAATTCATTTTGAGACTCGGTAGCTTCTGGGGCATTGACACATGTTTGTCTCCAATTTTCTCCAAAATCATCCAAGTCCAGCAATAAATCACTAAAGTTGAAGCCCATCTCCTCGCAACGTATCTTAGCCCAGAACACTATAATAAAAGTAAACCCGTAGGCAAAATAAAAGTAGAAAGATATCATTCATGCTTTATTCTGACCTATTTCCTTCCAAATATCTTGGATTTCCAGTCCAAACCCGACCAAATCATTTTTCTCACTCCTGGCCGACAAAAAAAGAACCATTATCACCACCATGCCATGGGTTCTATAAATTCCTTCATTTATCCAGTCAATATACCTTCCCTCAATTTTTATTTTTATTTTCCATTTTCGATCACGGAATCGGCCTTGTTCCGATCATCATAGTTCGCCAAACACTCAAGTTTCGTCTTGGCGTCATCCATGTCAGACATGAACTCGACGTAATTATCTACGGTGCTAGTCGCGGCCGCCCTCATGAACTTAAATCTAACCTATCTCTGTGATATGTATATCTTCAGTGAGGGAATTTCTGGTGGGAATAATTTGCGATATGAGTGTCTTTCCGGCGAGAGTTTCGTTACAGTAAAAATATCTTTATAGTAACAGTGAGGTTAAGAATAGATACAAGGCTAGTGATATTAGAGAGACTAAAGGGTATATAGTGGATAGAAAAAGCGGTTAAGCCATATAAGATGGGGTCGAAGAGAATCCTCAAATAGATGTATAAATAGATAATGGAAGTTAAAAGTTATGATCCTTCTGTTGATAGCGGGCAATGGACAAGTTCAATTTGTTCATCTTCGGTTACGTTGGACTCCCTGAAAAAAAAAAAAAAAAACGAGATCTTGAATTACTATTACTTCTGAATCCCAGACTCATGACATTTTGCGTTGAATCACTGGTATTCGCATCTCAGCTTCGTGTTGCCAAGAGAGTAAAACCGTCCGCTTTGGTGATTGAAGATTCCATGTATGTCTTGGTCAACACGGTGTGGTCTGCAGGCACTGTGGCTTCTTTGACCTGTTTGTTTATCCCGGTGGACTATCAATGACTGACATTCGATATTGTTGTCGCCGACTTCGATAGGGCTATTCAAATATACTGGACGATGGGCAATGTCCCGAAGAACCTCTGGGAGACCAAACAGGTCGGCTTTTTTCTTCTTCAATCCAAGCTAAGTCAATCTTCTCCTTCTTGAGCTTGTGTATCCAGTAGTCGTTGCTTTGGCCTTGGCGCCTTCGCATACACCCGTGATAATTTCTGGTGAAATTGACACGCCCAAGACAACACCTATACATCAGAGGCTCATATACTGGATCAATTGTAAAGCCAGTCCTACGAAGTCCGGAAAACCTCACGGCTGTTATTTTCAAGAGGTCTCTGGTACGACGGATTAGCATAGTGAGTTACCCTGACCATACTACCCCTGGCAATTTACACCAGTGGCCCTCTTTGGTTAAATGATTAGGTATAAGAGTCAGGGAGGCCCAAATCTTGACACACTTTGTACTAGTCGGTAGGTTGCGTTGGTTATGTTCATATATCCGTCATCAATAGCCCTTTGAAAGATATTGGGAGCCAAGGATGAATGTGTTGGAGATTCTTCGCGTGCCCTACGGTAGATGTCTGTGATCTAATCAAGATTAAACGACATTCCAATACTATGGACGCATCAAGGTCGAGTCAAAGACCTCCAACGCACTGGTTGAGGATGGTCATGCTATGCGGGAGACAGGCCTTTCTTTATTTCATTCAAGGTTTCAACACAGCAATTAACCGTGACCAACCTCAAGGTTGGGATTCCTACTGAAAGTTCTCAAAAATTGTATCAGATTCCAGAGCCATAACCATATCTCTGACATGGGCAAGAGAAAGGTGGAAGAAACGAACATGGCATACGTCTCCTTTTCTACTGATTAGCCAGTGGTTTTCTTATAGGCTTGGGGAGCTACCACAGGGCAGTCCTGAAATTGGAAATATGACGAATATTACAACAACTACGATGAACAATATGCTCTGGACGCAGCCGTCAAGTCTATGACATCAGGTAGAAACATAGAGTTGGCAAGCACAACAAGGGCTTGTTTGGTCGGTTGCTAAGGCTCGACATCGCAACGTCAAATAGGTGGCCAATGACAACCTCAAGGGTTTATGCGATAGAAAATTTTGTTGTGAATTGCGTGGTCCAAACAAGCAGCACCGCTAATGGTACTTCATTCGATCATAAAGCAAATGAGCGACTTTTATAGTTGGTGCTATGACTATGTCCTTCTTATTGACCATTATACTCCCCAGCTGTGAACATGTTCTCATAGACTAATCATCAATATTTTGCAAATAACGGATCAAATGTATCGAATCTCCTTGCTGATATCACCCCGAGCCGCACCGCTGTCATATCCAACCGGTCATCTTCGAGTAAGCTGCTTAGGCTTCAAGCCCGCCTCTCGGTCCAGTATCATCCGGCGTAGTAGTTGATCGTGTGACGCTGACATGGACATGGACTCTCTTTCTAAAGGCAAAATTAGCTATAATTTCAAAGCTTGATGAGGCACACTAACGGAAATAAAAGCTCTCGGTGCGCAAACTCATAAAAGCTTCTATAAGAGACTCGTCATCGTCAAGTAGCTTGCGCGTGGCTGGTATTCGGAAGTCGGCATATAGCGGACTAGTCACGCGGAAGAGGGCCGCGTAGATAGATACTAGATAGTGATAGAAGTGGGTGCCAACCTCCAACTTGCACTCTGGAAAGCCACTATAGTCCTCGGGCACATGGCACGGGAACTCTTGGAAGGCCATATAAGTGTGGACTAGTTTCCGGTACATCAGGATCAAGCACCAGAGACTGGCCCAGAGGGCTATCGAGTTGTCGGGACCGATTCCTGCGCTACCAAAGACTAGTTTCTCCAACTCTAGGAGAACTTCTTTCTCAATCGGTTGGGAGGCCGCTTTCGATATCTGGCCAAACTGGGTGTGCAAAGCACATGAAGGCGGTGTTGTGTTGCCTCCCTCTTCGACGCATAGTATGAATCCCAATCGAATCTTGGTGAGGCAGTTCAGTTGGTGTACTTTTCGGACGAAGTCATGCTAATGCGTGTAAGAGGGCTGAGTAAGGGGTTAGGGTAAGATAATGCTTACCATTGGTAAAGTCGCTTGCGATTGACTGTACCGCAAGATGAACGAATCGACGGTTTGCTGAAAACCTATACATCGGGTGTCTTGGTGCGTAATCATCCTCTCAACCCAATCGATCAGATGGCTGGGCGGAAGAAGCTGCGGTAAAGCATATCGACCACTTTCTTGCCGGTAAGACTCGACTTGGCCGCCAATCTGGTCCGTCACGACCCAGCAGCAGAACCATGGTGGCGTCTTATTCCCGTAGTAATCCTGAACCTCAACCTCTAGAGCTGGGTTATCAAGGTAGTCCATAGACAGTGACACCTTTCGATGTGGTCCTAGATGGGTTGTGCCAGCGATAAGCTCCTGATTGAGCAACCGTGCAGTATAGTCGATATAGTGAAGATCTGAAGTTGTTAGCTTGCCAAAATTCAAGTTTTTCAAGACATAAACTGACCACCCGAACTGAATCTCATTTTTGTTAACTTTTCGCGGATACATAGCTGAGTTCCAAGGATACCAGCGGCTTTCTCACACGCTTGACATGGCTCCCCCACACCACACTGAGCAGTCAGCTTCTGCTTGCATAGGGTCCTTGGTGTAAGTCAATGAGAGTACATACAGATATTCTCCGTACTTTGCACCGGAAGCAAGCACCGTTCTTACGAACTTGTGCAACTTCACGCCGCCTCTTTTCGTCAAAGTCCTTTCTCGTCTTTTTAATACCGTCAGGCTTGGTGGGATTCGAGGGGAAACATATGACTGAATATTCAGGAACTGAGACAATTGAGCGAATTCCTCTGCGTCTTGGCAGTATGTATGACCGATTTTTCTCGTTGCCACGTTGTGTATCATCTTGTCTCTTGTGCTCGGAACATTCCTGGGCGCTAGTGCGAGCAGGGATAGTGATATCGTTTAAAGGTGTATAACTTTGAGCTG
Source organism: Fusarium tricinctum (assembly GCA_020744515.1). Taxonomy (NCBI): domain Eukaryota; kingdom Fungi; phylum Ascomycota; class Sordariomycetes; order Hypocreales; family Nectriaceae; genus Fusarium; species Fusarium tricinctum. Next base: position 3,493,056 of record JAGPXF010000002.1, on the reverse strand, counting down.
GCTCATTTGGAGGCGTTGAAGAACCGTCACAGAGACGTTGAACGTCGAGGAAGTCTTCGAGATTAACATCACTAGGAGAGTTGAGTGTGGAAGAGAAGAATTGCAATGATTCTGAGGCCATATTTTAAGTCAAAATGTTGGATCGTTTATATGAAGTTCGTTTAAAGTATTATCTTCCTTCCTTCTTTGAGCATTCGTGATATCCTCCACACGATACCCGTGACTGCATCATTAAAGTGGAGTCTCACTGCCGTCTCGGTGAGCTTCGAAGTTGCCTCAATAGGAAAGTTGCATCACGTGACGCTGCTGCATGCACTGCCAGGCCCAGGCGAGCTGTAACAGCAACTTACCCTTTTTGCTCAACAATGAGTCAAGTACGGGTACGGATACATAAGCTTCAGCTCGAATGAGCTTCTACTGCGAAGGCTGAGGAGGAGCACGGTACTAGATTATATGATATGGCTAGGGGGCTGGGGGCTGGGGGCTGGGGGCTGGTCAAGGATGTGTCAGCACTTGTTGGCTATCCGTGGATTATTCAAATTACGCCGACCTTACCAAGATTAATACGCTGGCGTGGCATTAACTGCTTTGGAATAAGTGATCTCGGAGGTATTGAATCTCGGGAGTTATATATGCATATCTGTTCAACTTTATTGCCAGGCATTTGCCTGTGCCTGTAGAGTTGCACCTGGTTTCAGTGGATCTTGACAGGTAACGAGAGAGAGAAAAGAGAGAGTTCATCCGACAGTCCGCTTCAAAATACCGTAAGCGCAATATCAATACAGCACAGACGCTGAGCTGAGCCCCCTCCCTCCAGTAATTAAGAGAGGCTGAGAGGATCAAGGGATTGAAGGATCCACAGACGTGACAGGCTATACACGGCCGTTTTTGAATTTTGAATTTTGGATTTTGGGGAGGACAGGCGACTAGGTTCCCGACCAGGCTCCCGACCAGGGTAGGACGATTTTCCGGAATGTTCTATAAAAAGGTACCAGATGCGGAGCACAGCTGGCACAGCTGGCACCGCCATGCACACACAGACGCGGAAATGCACAAGCACGAGCACGAGCACAAGCAGATGCAGACGCACATGTACGTATGAGGCATGCTAAACTAATGTTAAAAGCACGCACCCGAAAACTGGAGCCAAAAAATACGGAGCCAAGACCAGAGCCAAGAATCAGTTGGAGCCATTAGAAAGCCGACAACTTCTCACGGTCTCGTCTCTCGTGTTGTTGTTGTGTTGGCATTTGGCAATGACCTCTTTTCTGCTCTCCCAGTCTCCCTTTTTCTGATGTGCAGGGCCAATTTCGCCTACCGTCCAGCCCCTCAAGACGAGTGATGGACCGTCCAGGGCAAAGGGACCAAAGTATGACGCAGCTCAGATCTGTCTTTGCAGTCCATATCCGTAACTAGTCCTGCTAGTGCATGTAACAGCAGCAGTTGGAGGGTTTCCGGTGTTTTCCCTCCTCTTCTCATAAAAACACTCATCCACTCGGTCGGTCAGTGGATGGAAGCACGACATGAAGCAACACACAAGCCTTTTCTGACAGCTTAGGCGAATCTGAGTAGATATTACGGAGCATCCGTACCGTGGGCGTTGACTATTGAGCTCGGTCTCCGGGGTGGCTTGCACTTGATGACAGGTAAGATGTTGACCAAGTCCATGACCAGAGAAGGTCGAGGGTTTATTCGTCTCTTGGATATTGTACAGTACGAACAGAAAGGCAATGAATGATTATGGGCGTTGTTGGCTTGGCTCTCTTGGTGCTACGGAGTACTGTACATGCAGATGCAGGGCCGCAAACCCCCTGTTTTACGGGACACTTCCCCTGTGAATGGGCTCCGTGACTTTACATGAGTCGGCCGAGTAAAAAGCTGGTCCGCCAAGTATGACTCTATGAGTCGGGTACCGAACTCAACTTCCAAGACGCGACTAGATTAGATGGGATTTTGAGCTATATTTGAATACATTTTGGCGGGTTTATCATCATGTGCTGTTCATTGTAGGAGTCGGTCTGCGGAATACGAGAAGCGAAACATCGTAACTGGGCATTTCTTCCCCAGTTTATTGGAAAATTCCATTCCTACTGTAACGCGCGCCAGGCCGATCCGTTTTGAAGCGAGACGACGGCCTGCAGGGAAACGACCCTGACGACCAACCAGGACGTCATGTTTATGTGAGTTGGTTTTGCAGATCTTACGAGGCGAGCAGGCAAGCAGCAAGTCACCAGCCACGGGGGACGGGGTGACGGGGGACGGACGGCAGGGCAAATGGGGATCAAAGGTTTCCGACGTGAAGGAAAAGGGGGGGGGAGTGTTGCAGGGCGACCGATGCAGGAGGATCTTTGAACTTTGAACCGCCTTTAGGGAGTTTCTGGCTGTGATGTGATAGATGACGAACTCTTGAATTTGACCTCCAATGAGGTCGACGACAGTTGAGGCCTATGATGTGCTGAAGCAGTCAGAGACCCAGACTCTCTCAGAAGGAAAAAAAAGTCTGTAGTGATTCGACCATGTGCCGACCGGTGCCGATAATTGTAACCGGTTTGGGCATTGTTTTTGGATGACAGCGATGACAGCCACACCAAGGCAAGCCAAACCAGGGGACCAACAATGGATGGATTCGGGATGTGGCTGGCGGTGATTCGGAGGTTACAAAGTCCCACGTTGATCACAGTTTTGAGGAGAATTGTCGCTGCAGCTACAGCTGTACTCTGTAGCAACAGACAGACAGTTGAGAGCAGATTGGACAGGGACATGTACGTAATCGATAATCTAAGGCTAACGTCTAATGTTAGCTTTTCCCCATCTCAAACTCCCATCTACCATCCATCTTGAATGTAAGGCATACATACCTAGAAGGTAACCCTTCTTTGAAACGACCAAGCACTGTGGGCGACAGGGTGACCGTGGGGTTGACGGTTGGCTCTCGCTGATCCTGCACCCTGGATCCCCTGGCATCCAATACTGTACGGAGTCCTGTAATAATAATAATAATAATAATAGCGGTAGTAGTTCAGCGCTGGGCCTTGATGTCGATGGTAATCCCAATCCAGTGCGCTGCCAACACCTCCAGTTCAGCCCAGGCTTGGGGGATCGTCAATAACTCATCTAGACACCATTAAATGTCACTGAGAGGTACTTCCAGGTACCGCACGCAGGGTCCATTTCGTATCGTGTCAGACAGGATTAGGTGCTCTACGTAGGCGCTTGAGGCTCAATCCCGCGCTGCCTGCGGACTACGGAGGGCCAAAATCCAAAATCGGAATTTTTGGAACTCGCCATAGCGGCAGCTAATGGCATAAGATGGGTAAAACTTGGTGCTAGACTCAACCGCACACTGTATTTTCTCGGCCTTTTGTCCAAGGCCCCGGACTTCCTTGTCTATTTCGGCCGCCCACCCTTGCAACCCTTTTGAGCTTTGCTTTGGCGCTCAAGCAGAGAAAGAGAAATATTAGAGAAAGAGAGAAAGAGAGAAAAGCACCTCATTCATCCCTGAGGATGGAAAGTGTGCGCGTACCAGGCACTGTTGGCCAAAGCCACCCTGGGCTGAGAAGCTTTGGGCAATGAAGATTCGCAATGCTCTTGCAAGGTACATATCGTCAAGTTGTGCTTGGTACGTGCTGTGGCTGTTCCATGGTGAGGGAAGGCATTTCAGGAGCGTTTTATGCTGGCTGCGTTGCAAATGTAGGGGATTTGGTGATTCGTGGCTGCAGACGTTGAGATTTGCAGAGATATGCAGATCAAACATTCGAAATACGAGGGACCCTAGGCAACATGTTTCGAAGTGGCAGGGTCCAGAGCAGTAGGTATTTATTCGTTCGGGCTCCCAGAGACAGCATCAAAGTGGCATCATGGAGTAAGACAAAACAGCTCAGCCAAGCTAAGTAGTAGTTGTTGGCTGTACTGACGTTCCAGAACGAAAGAGGATTCTTTCTTCTTACAACCGAACGTCTTTCAAACAGACTAATAAGATAAATTGATTACTCGCTTCCCTGCCGATATTAGACCAATGTCTCCCTTTTCAGTCTCGCTCTTGGCCTCTGGCTGTTGAATGAGAGCCAGTCTCCACTTGTCACCAATCTCAACTCAAACTCCGCCCACTTAACTAAAGAGATGGAAGAGAGCCGCGAGACCCGCTGGTATATGAATGGATGGAAGAAGGATCGGATGCCTCGTTTTTTCCAATGCCACGGATCCGTAATAGTAACAGTAGCGCGTATGTAGCGTAGATGGGCAAGCTATCTGCGACTCAACACGACACCACACGACACAATACGACACGGCACAACACGAGTAACAAGGTGATGGACGATGGGCAATGAGCATGAGCATGAGCATGAGCATAGTACGGATATGAAGGAGCAAGAGCCTGGATGGGGCTAGAGAGGGAATTAAAAAAAAAAAGACATGGCATCGTAAGAGGGTGAACGCATACTAACAATACCGAGATACATACATGGACATGAAGTGGCGCACTGTTCTAGACACGGTGTATTTGGTTCCCGCAATTCCATCCCGTTGCTTCAACTGAAATGTAGAAGACAAATTGAGTCAGCGGAGCTTTAATACTTCTAGTGATTCCGTTCAGGTCAGTTCAGTTGAGTTCAATCAATGTCTCAATTTGAATTGGATTGAGCTGACGGTCAAACTCAGGAGAAAGAAAAAACAGCCTTAGCCCCAGCCGCAAACCAACGTCATCGCGTATCCACACAAGTCCCGAGCCCCCGAAAGTTCAAAACCCGTACCCGTTGATCCAGTCTTGAGTCTTGAGCCAAAAGTAGCAGCATACCGCCCAGGTACCAGGTGAGTACCCGTGAGACAACCACCCAGAGTTGAGCTTTGCCAGGCCTTTTATGGGGACCCCCCTGCTCCCTTACTCCCCTACTCCCTTGCTCCCCCTTCTGGAGCCTTTTTGGATGCCCAGTAGGCGACCAGGCGAGAGAAGGTCTCCATCTACTTTGGAGGGGCTTGTTCCCCCCGGCTCAGGGAAGCAAGCACCGTCCGAGATCTGACACGCAGCCACAGGCTTAGGCTAGAACTAAAATACAGTACTGTGTGCCTTTTTTCTTCTTTGGTTTCTAGTGGGAAAAAGGGCTTTGCGGCTTTGCCTGACATTTTTTTCTTCTTAGTCCCGGTCTTGAGTTGACGCCTGTTGCCGATTCTTCCTGCTTTGTGTCAGTGTCTGGGTCTGTTGAAAGAGCTCTTTACTTCAGTTTCAGCTTCCTTCCTGTTTACTCCCCTCTCTCTTTTCTCCTTTGCTGGTGCTCCCCTGAACATAAGAATTGTCGACCCGCTGGTCCCTTTTTACACACCTTTTACCGGTTTCTTACTCTACCTTACCTTACCTTACCTTGCACCAAAACCGATCAAGCTTCCATTGCATTGGTTGCTTTGCCTTGCCTTGCTTTCTTTCAGCACAACAGTCACTCGCTCGTTCTGGCCCCTCGCTCGCCACACGCACCCTCCGCTGCTTATTCTTAGCATCCATCCTCTTCGGTTGCTTGCTGCATGTAACGCTGGCGTTCTAGACGATCTGGTCTGGTTGAAAGGAACCAAACCTCGCCCATCATGACGTCGAGCAGGTCCTTCCGGGCTTCTATAATGCCCTCCATGTTGCGGTCAAACACAGACCCTGATTCTCCCTCTACTCGCAAGAGCGTGAAAAAATCAGACACCGCCGACCTTTCTCAGCTCCGAGGTGCAAACATTGGCTCTTCAAAGTCCACCACAAACCTGCCTCACCCTGGCCCCAGCTCCCAAGACGCAGACGTTGTACCACTACCACAGAACAACCGTCCTCGTTCCGCCGAGCAAAAGACTCTTCGTAAACGCAACGACTCAGCCCCAAAGGTCTCGTTGCCTAAATCGCAGTCTACGACAAACCTACCTCCTGCAAAGGGCTCAAATCGCATGTCTAGATTTTGGGGGAACCGACTTTCATCCTTTTTGCCGTCGCTCGTTGTGCCCTCAGAATCTTCCACAGCTTCTCCAACTACGTCAAAGTCTGCACCAACGCCTACGGTGCCTGCCGCCTCCGCTCCCGCTGCCGCCGCAGCTGGCTCTCCTGCACCCACCAAATCGTCATCTCCCACGGATACGTCAACCACCACTAATACGGCTGGAACCCCTCCTACAACCGTTGACGACAGTGCCTCTTCCACAACGCCCAGCGTCATCGAACCCAACCTCCGGATGAATAACGATTATCACGACGCCCTGGCATACCAGGGTAATGGTCAATACCAGCCTCACCAGGCTGGTTCCCCACCAAGCCCGGACTCGATCCCCACCCGCGGCAGCGACAGCCTTGATGGCCAACTGAGTCCTAACCCCCAAATTATGGCCCCGATTCCTCCATCCCCAGAGGTTCAACGGGCGACAATGAGCCCCCAGGAACCTAATATGCCGCCTCCTCCGATTCCTAATCCTCCTTCCGACGTTTCCAGCAGCGGAACCAGAAAATTGCGAAAGGAGAACCCCGCTGCTCGTCCAAGGAGCGGCTCCCTCCAACACATGTCGAGCGGCTCAAACGGCGATTCGATCCAAGCGCTCAAGACCCGAACGACATCTCCAATGCCTGACCGCGGACGCCGCTCATCTTCAGTTCAATCCCCCAACAACCGTGACAACAACACCAAGAGCCGCGTTGTTTCAACACCTCTAGCTATCCGACCCAGCTCATCTAAAGGTGATGTCAGCCAGAGCCCAACGCGGGGTCGTATCCGAAGAAGTTGGTTGCCTGGCGGAAGATCCCGTTCCAACTCAATTGATGTCTCCAACGCAAACGCCTCAGCTGCGTGGGTTCTGTCCGACGAGACACAAGCCGAGTACAATGCTTCGTTTCTCAAGAACGGAGAAAAGGTAAGTGATGTTACTCTTCCGATAAACCTTAGTTTCATAGTTAATCTTGGCGCACGAATAGGTCCCAGAGCTTTGGAATGAAAGTGGAGCTGTGCTTGTTTACTTGTTTCCCAAGAGCAGTGGCTGCGGGCCTTCATTCAAAGTTCAAGAATTCACCATTAGCTCATCCTGGGTTTTTAATGAACTCATCCAAAGAGAGCGGGAGCCTATGGGCAGGGACCGAACTAGAAGTTTCAGCGGCCGTCACAGTCTGACAGCCGAAGATGCGAACCGATACATTTCGTCACCGACCTCTCCTCCAATTCCTGACGATGGAGCTGACGATTGCCTCCACCTCTACCTCCCCACAGGAGCCCCCGGGCAGGACACGCAACCTGACCTGGAGCGTCTAATTGCCATGCGCAACTTGTTTGCTTTCTTGACCGGACAGCCTCTTGTGGCCACCAAGGCTCGACCCTCCAACTTCCATGCCTTTCTCGAAATTTCCGGACTTTTGGAAGAGTACGGTTTCACAAGCTATGACGGAACTACGTTTGGCGATGCTGTTGACCTTAGCTTCGGCTTCTACATGGACCAACACGCCCTTGCGGACTGCCGGCACAGCCGGGAGAAGACAATCGAAGCATTGATTCTTGGAGAGCGCATGCGGTCGGCCGATCTCTACAACGAAGCTTTTGCTCATGCTGCAGGCAAGTACTCAGCTATTCAGGAACTGAAGCTTCCTCTGTTTGACCAGATCTCGCAAAAGACACGTGTGAGTCTGGAACGCGCCCATCTCGATCTCCTCAACCGACAACACAGCGCCAACATGCATCTGGAACAATTTGACTTCCCTGCTCTATTCTCCGGTATTGCAAACTCCACCTCCATGTTAGAGCTTAGAAGCGTTCGCTTCAAGGTGTGGAGGCAATCATTCACTAAAATGCGGACCTTCGCCTTGCACTACTACAAGACCACGTTCGGAAACTGGCCACCCAAGGCCAGCAGCAAGAAGAACCCTTTCTCCGAGAGTGGACTTAACAGACTTGTCCTAAAGGTCCTGTACTCTGATATGTGTGCTCTCTACGACCTGCTCGTCGATCGCACCAATCGAACATCAAGAATCATGGACGAGGTTCCCGCCCTTTCAGACGATCCTGACAGGATGATTGTGTCTGCTCTCCGAAATATCATGTCCGAATTCGATCGTTCAAAGCCACCCGTGCTTCCTCCTATTCCTTACGATTGCCCTCAGATGCCTTCGGCGACATCAATTTTAGAAACATACGATACGCTCTCTCCTAAGAAGCAGGCCAAGTTCGACAAGAACATCAAGGAGCACGAGCTTATGCTCATGTTGAACAAGGCCTACAACTACGATACCAACGCCACGAAGGTTCCTTTCCTGGATAAGTTCAAGGAATTCGAGCTTCGTGAGGCTCGTGGTAAAACCCCCCAGGACTTTGCTGACCAGCGTATTGGCTACTGGTTGTTCCTATATGTCGTGATTCAGTCGCTGCCTGTCCTTGTTGTGGATGCTCCAGGCATGCAGTTCACTGAGGGTGTTGAGTACTTCCTTTGCGAGCCTCCTTTGGGCAACCCACCTTGGGTTCCTGATCAGCAAGTTAAAAAGATGTGGTACGAGGTGGCTGGTGGAGGTGGTTTGGTCGAACTTTCTCAGGATGCTGTGCTCTTTAGTGTAGAGGCTACGTATCACCGAAGTCATTGTTGGCTGGCCGCTACACAGTGGGAGACTGGTGGTTTAGGAATCTCCGCACAAGCAACAACCGAACCCTCGTTGTCACCCTTACAGCCACCACGATCCATGTTCTTGGATAACGACGATTTCATGCCCACACCACCGCCATCTTTCGGCAACGGCTACAACACTCCTCCTTCTCCTATCGGAAGCCCTTCAGGCTCTCTGCGACCTCGAACACACTCTCCAGGTGGAAACCGAGCCAACCAAGCCTGGCGATCAAGTATTGCGTTGGGCCTGGAGCCGGTACCCCTTCAGCCGCCAAGCCCATTCGGAGAGCGTAGCAGCTCCCTCGGAGGACGCCCACCTAGTCTTATGATGGGTTCTCGAAACTCGTCAATGGGTAACTTGGCTGCCCTCGGCCATGCTGGGTACCCTCAAACAGAGTCACCACCTCCTGAGATGACTGGCGCGACCTTCGATGACATCCTGCGCAGCGATGCCAAGAAGAAGGAAAAGAAGAAGAGCCGATTTTTCTAGATCAATATTGGCTCATTCAACATATCTTCTTTCCTCGAGGGAGTCCAAAGAGCTCTGGAGCTCCGCCTTTGTACAAGTCCTGGTGTACCAGACGTTGGATTTCCTACGCCGTGTGTGTATGTGAGAGCGTTCTTTTACCAGTATTGACGTGTTGGCATTGAATCATAGCAACCTTAATAGTGCGGCAATCCTTCTTGTCCGATGGCGAGGTATATGACGGATTTCTTGGCCGGCTATTTTTATTTCCTTTTCATTTCGTTTTCTCACTCTTCAGCCTCATCATATACGCATCACTACATACTCTGGAAAGAAGATCTTGACGGAATAAGCACAGGCACCAACACTTTACTTTTAACGACTTTTAGCATGATAAGAACAAAAACAAAAATCTACACAGATATGTAGTCGGGACGGGTCATAACTTTTTTCATTTTTTTCCTTAGACATGGTTGATAGAAACGATGTCATTAATTGGCCGGCAGAAAAGAAAATGTTTAATTGTTTACTTTGCATGAGCGCAGCTGTGGATACCGCGTATAGCAAGTTCTATTCAGATAATTTGCGTGGCGGGAGTGGATAAGCATTAAGGCGTTGGTTCTGTATGGGATTGGATAGTTGTAATCCTCTTGATAAGAGTTGAATATAAGTGTTCTCAAGATCGTTGCGTCTATTTTACATATTCTGTTGTGCCTAAGGAGTATGCGTAACAGTATAATAAATCAGTCAACTGGCGACAAAGCAGACATACAAGTCCTTTATGATGATAATGATGATGCGAATTATTTGCAAAAGACTGGTATATCGTATTCAATGCTTATATATTACCATTTTATTTATTCATACATTTTGATTCCCAAAACCCTAAGCTATGAGTCCAATCTAAATTATCTATTGAAAATAGACATCAAGTCAAAACGCCATTCGATGATGTTTCCTATCCGGGAAACCTTTCCATGCATCCGTTCTATTTGTCTTATACATCCAAACCATAATTCATTATACTATTGTTCCTCCATCATCATTTCGTTTTGGTCTTTATTTGTGAGTTGCGCGTTACAGCATCACTTTCGTCCAGCGGCCTCTCTCTGTGTGCCACCACTTTTCTTTCTCCTTCTTGTCCGCCACAATGCCATCGCGCTGGTTCCAGCGACCAGTGCAGCCTTCTCGCCCACCGGCAAGGCTCTCGCCTGCGTCGCCATCAAGGTCGCGCACGTCTATCAAACCGCCTTTGTCATCTGTGGTGCCGATATCAGGGTGGAGGTAATATTTGATGGGACTTCCAGCCGTGCCGATGAACCCGGCCATGGAGAATGTCTCGTTGGTCGTGCCGTCTTCGTCGATCACGTTGACGGTGAAGCGTGGCCGGGAGCGGGCTGCTTCGAGGCGGGCTTGGGCGGCGAGGCGTGCGGTGTGGAGATTGGTGCAGGTCTTACGACGCATGTCGCTGAAGGGCGACGCTTGGGTCCGTGGGGAGGCAGCCGGTGAGTTGTTGGAGGATTTGAATAGACGCGTGGGTGACATGGGGCTCGCTGAGGAGGTTGGTGTGAACGCGAAGGGCGATGAGCTCTCGGATTGTTCGGTAGGTCGAAAGCGGTCTGAGGGAAGATCGATTCTTTCCACGGGGTAACAGAGATCCTGGAAGATGCCGTCTGGGTCGTTCAGAGCTCGAAGGGTCCGCAAAGCTGGGAAACCACCCGCGGCGATGCTCCGGGCAAAGATGTCGTCTGCAGCATTGATGCATGTAGCATGGCTGGTGATGTCCCAGTGTAACGTCTGGAGACTATTGCTAGCTAGATATGGCATCATCCAGAGTGCGAAGCTATCGTTCTCTGGCATGACAGGAGGAAAAGCCTGGACGAGTGAGAAGTTGACGAGGTTTCTCAGATTGGACAAGATGCGTGCTAGGACAGCCAGAGAGGTCATAGGCGAGTGCCGAAGAGTTAACCTGCGTAGGGGCGTACTGGTAGATAGCGTCGCGAATGCCGATAGACCGTTGGAGGTGATGCCGCTGATGTGGGAGAGCGTCAGGGTTTCAAGCGGCGGGAGAGTTAGAAGCGTGGCGTCGTCGAAGCTGTTGGGCGGCAGGTTACAGAGATGAAGGCACTTGAGGTTAGGGAGCTTGTTCAAGGTCGACGTGAGAAGTGTTTCGGGCGTTAGAGTTGCTCCAGGAAGACAGTGAATGGTGAGAGTTTCAAGGTGCGACCAGTTGTCATGAAAGGCCAAAAATGCTGCTTCTTGGAGGGGGTTGAGGTCTTCTGGCATAATCAAGCCGAGTTGCTGGGTACTTGGCTGGATAGTTTGTTGCCTCTGCTGTGGCGATGCCCGTATAAGCCAGTTCATCTCCTTTAGCTTGGATCTTGTCGACAAGGCGTGGAATATCTTCCTGAACGAGTGCTCGTAAACAATTGACAGACCGGAAAGTCTCTCGAGGTTAGGACACGCCATAACGAGCGTTGCGACGAGATCCTCGTACTCGGCGATGCCAGTGCCTTTGGCTGCGATCTCGGGCGCTGGGACTTTGAGCGTGCGGACGATTCCGGCGACGTGAGGGTTAGAGCGGAGGACGCGACGAAGCATACTGATCCGGACGCCCTGCGCCATCTTGAACTTCTTTTTGTGGACGGCAGAGTCTGAGCCTACAAGTTGAATGTGTTGGTACCTGAGTGAGACATGTTAGTCCAAGACTCAAACCCCACCATGTTTCTCAACTGGACGCTGCTTTCTTCACGAGCCATTGTCAGGGGGGTCTGACTTACAGCGCGGTTTGGGCGGGCTTGTGCCACTTGTGACAAGATACGGAAATGTTAGACACATCGCGCATCCAGCAAGTCGCACAGCTTCCGCTCTTGTCCCCCAGGTGGAGGTCTCTAAGTTGTTCCAGAATAGCTGATAGTATTTCGGCGGGTAATCGTGAGAATAGCTCATTTGGCTGTAGAGGTGGCCGTGAAGATGACTGCTTCTTAATGGGCATAGGCCGTTGGTACATGTACTCGGGTCGCCATTGAGAAGTCGAATCGGCTGTCTCCATGCTCGTTCTGCTTCCCCAAGAAGGACTTCTTCTCGCTGAGCTCATGGTTTCTCTGGATTGAAAAGACGATGTTGTGCTAACTGAATTGTTGGATAGCCCTCGTGGACGGGTCATGTTGCTGCGAGGTACCGCATCGCGACTCTTTTTAGGATCGGCCAGTGGAGTTTCGAGAACAGCGTATGTTGGACGAGGATACGCTGTTGGGCCGAATTGGTCTTGCTTGACAGTTGGGGCTTGGTTGTTTGCGAGAAAGGCATTGATGGCATTCTCTTGAACTGTCGTCAGGTCCTTTGCCGAGCCAAACGACGGGGGATGCACCGGTCGGACTGCCACAGTAGAGTCCTTCATTGTCGTGTTGAGTTTGAGCTGGTTCTTCGGTAGTTGTTTGTCATTCCCTTTCTTGACTGGTGTTCCAGCATAGGCAATAGCTCTCTTTGATCTCAGTTTGTTCGGTCCAGGGCGACTATTCACAGGAGGCAATTATTAGTTTAAGGCAAGAGAAGACATGGGTTGAAAGACATGAAAGAGTGTCTGAAAACGAAAAAGAGGCTCCGCGGATGGACGGAAACTGTAGGTATAACATTGTGTAGACAAGGCGAAAAAGGTGCTAGAATCACACCACTTCTCCGTTGGCCAAGGGTCATGGCACATGGCACGATTGACTAGCTAGGCATAGGCATAATCGGCTTTAGAAACCATCCGCTTCGAACGCAGATCTGACGTAGGCAAACATGATCTTTTCGTCTGTAGCTTCGCTTGTGCCTGTGCCTTTGAGCGGTAATAGCATAAGGCTTGGGAGGCGCCCAGGGGGCTATGCGCCACCAAGGGGAAATTGGGAATAAGAGTGGATAGGGTAATTTAACCATTAGACCATCAAGAGGTTAAAGCATGTTGCTGAATGCGCTAGAGATGGGGATTTGCATGCGGCCAACTCCAGCTTTGGCTTTGGGGGCCTTGGCTTTTTTGGTGCTGGCGGATGCTCGCTTTAGGGGAGGGAACCAACCAGCAAGACATTGGAGTTCTTTTTCCGGAGTTTCTAGTGAAGATCGAGGAACTTTCCAAGGGATTGATAAAACAGTAGAGGATTGTCAAAGGGGTGATGAAAATAAACAATGCATTGTGTTGGCTGCGTGATATAGGAATGGGATGGTGCTTATAGCTGCAATTACAACTGTAACTACAACTGTAACTACAACTGCAACTGTGACTGCAATTGAGCTGACGAATAAGAGAATTCAACTTACACAAGGTCAATCGATTGGCGGTTCCCTTTCAAGGGTGCCTCATCAATCATGGTCACAGCCCAAACGTGTTTTCTAAACTCCTCTGCTCGCCTATCCTCAATAGCCGACATGGAGCTCCGGCCCTTATGGAAGAAGCGCTGGAAGTCCTCTCCATGATGGTTGTGCTGCACCTCGAACATGGCCATTTTGGTTCGCCGCCGTAGATATCCGTGTGGAGATTTCTATAAGTGATCGGCAATCTTATTTTGGATGGTTTGTTTTTTGTTGACAGGCTGACAGGGTGCTTTTTCAGCCTCGGATTGATGTTATCTGATCTGGTGCGACGAGATGATAAAAAGTAGAGAAACAATACAAAACAATGATCGTCGTCGATAATGCTCCGAGAATGTGGCTGCCGGTCCAATGGCGCGGAGAATAATAAGATTGGAGGCGCCGGCTGAGTTTCGTAAAGTAAAGGATATAATATGTGAATGTCGAGTATAGGACCAGGAAGTAGGCCTCGGGTTCGGGTCCGCGGGGGGATCAAGGCCTCAAATAGGACTTATAAGAAGAAGAGTATAGGTAGTAGCCGTAGAGGGATCAGGAATAGGGTCCTATAATGTCATATGTATTAAAAAATACAGGCACAAATCAAGTGGAGCTCGATTGCCGTAGGGAGTGATTGTATCTCTCAAATTTGCATATCTTCCAATTGTCGACCCTGGACTTTTATGTCTCGCTGTTGTTAAGGTGAGGATGGTAAATATTTCTCTCTGAAAGGAGGATAAAAACAAGACCTAGGACGATGAAACGGGCTGCTTTAACTTTAAGTATGGAAGTCACGACGCGGTAACCGTAACGCCCACCCACCTTCTCCCTCGATCGATGCTACTGTAGGTACATGCATGCATGCATACATACAAGGGAAAGAGCCATCCCTATCGCCCTACCTAGGTGAGAAGCCACAGAAAAATCAAGATTCAAATGGGCCCCAGCCAATAGAGACCCGTAGCCTGGGAGGTCGAGAACCTAGAGCTAGAGAGACAGAACCTGGTGACCCTGTTCCCTTTACCCTGCTCCGACTGTGTTTTGGAATCCGCTAGAGCCTTGTAAGTTGTGGTTGAGCGCTTGGATTCATGGGTAAACCTGGGGTTCACTCAATACTGATTTCATGACGCGTTATTCAATTTGGATTGTTCTTCCAAATCTTATATTGTAGTAGATGCACCATCGATCTTCTTTGATCTACTCTATCATTACACTGTAACACAGCTGTTTAAGCAGCCTTCTTCGTCCATATACATCCACAACACAAGCTACACAGCAGAGGGGAGAACCACCACATGTCAAAAATAGCATCCGCCAGGTACGGAGTACGTACACAGCATGTCCCTGTCAAGTCCTGTATCCCCCAATTTTCCTCTACCTAACAAGTAAAGCATAGCCAACAGAGCCCCCCTCTCCATGACATCGACGTTAAGCTAATGACAATGACTAGTCTAGCTGCCGAGTTTGAAACCCAGTGGCTGGTGCTCAGGTATAAATACAGTACCAAGTGATAACCTCCTATCCAAGTCAAGATTCATTAGAGTTGGGATAGGGAGCAACCGTTTCGATCCGACCATTTTTTGTACATATTTGACATGTTACTGTTTCAATAAATAACAAATCAACTGATGGCAGACGCGCTCTGGCTGTGCAGTGCAACAAGGGCACCCCCCAGACTAGATGCAGATGCCCCCCGATCAGAGCAGGGAATATTGATTGCTCCACAGTAACCACCAGGGAGCCTCCCATGGAGAAACTTCAACAAACCCATCCTTGAAAAGAAAAAAAGAGAATGGATAAAATACTGGTCATAACTCCATAACCGACAAGAACGAAATATTCGCTTAAATCGGCATAAAACCTCGGAAATTTGTCAACCCCCACACCTACCGACGGGTTTCGGTGGAAGAAATATGCATTTATAAATCATCGTTAAGTTCACATGGGTAGTCCGTTGATGGGGAGCAGGCTGGTGCTTTGCTTGACCGCGAATCCTTCCGTCGGTTCATCCGTATGTATCCGTAGTACCATACATATCTCTACTGTATGCATATCTGCCGTGTGCTGTCTTTTATTGCGGGGAGGACATTGTCAAGCCTGTCCGTACTTCTCGTACAGGTACTCCGTACAAGAATCAGGATATCGCTGTACGACCATGGCCTCATTATCTTCTCATCGACTTCGACATGGGTTGTGCTCTCGAAGTTTACCAACCTCCCACCGATCGATCTTAGTGTGTTCGTGAGCCGCAACAGCGCAAATCAAAACACAGGGATGCCTTGGCTTGTGGGAAAAATCGTAAAGGCTCCCCGGTTGCTCTTGATATCAAATATGTCATGTTCTCATCACTCTTTTCGCCTCGGCTCGCTTACAGAGGCTAGAAAGGTCTCCATTTCGCTGCCAACTTTGACACTTGTCGTGGCAAGGAATGCCTCGTCTCGCTAATTCTTCTGTAGCTTTGCAAAGTACTGTACATTCGTGATGAAAAAATGATGAAAAAAACTTTCTACATGCTCCGTACAATTCTCTCGGCAAATCAACCTTCTCATGACCACCGTAATAGGGTTTCTCAATGACGCCAAACTCCAAGCACATTCTATGCAGTCTATACCAAGTTCCGACTTGGTTCTGAAACTTAGCCAAGGTAGCTTAGCAGTGGTTTGCACTCGCCACACCTAGACGCGGGGATGTGGCCGTGTGTGGCGCAGCCATACACCCCAGCTGGTACTCTGCACTTGGTGGATAGTCTTTACTCTCCTGCAAACCGCACTCTCTTAGCTGGACGCGCGGCGAGTCCTGTTGTGTTGGATGACGAATCTCTGTTCTCAACCTGGTCTTGGCCAATTGCAATTGAATTGGATCGCCCTCGTCGCTTCAATCCATTTGTCACTTCAAGAGGCCTCAGAGTATTCCCTATGCCTGTTTGGTTCCTGGTTGGTGAATCATCCATGACCAGGCCATCGTCAGGGTGCATGGTACGTCCGAATCCCCTCCTGAATATGTACTGAGGCGTGCTGAGAGGTGTCATTTGATCTTCTTGGCTAATTTCGCCTCCCGGCAATGGGATGATTCGAGGGTTCTTGATCCAGTCGTAGATCGAGCCAACATCCAGAATGGACCGAACTTGACGATGTTCAGCCTGTGTCATATGCTGCTTGCGTTCCAAGATAATCTCCTCTATACTGTTCATCAATACAAGTGTCTCGACAAAGACCGGCTTCTGCTGGCTGATACGTCGTGCACGACCAATCGCCTGTGCTTCAACTTGCGGGTTAAGCACAGGGCTGATGAAGTAGATTCTCGACGCCTCTCTCATGTCAAGTCCAAAAGCTGCTTGTGAGATGTCCATGAGAAGAACTCTTTGATCCAATCAGCACATGGATCCAACTCGTACGCGGGAAAACTTACCTAAAATTGACATTATGGTGGAATGTGTTGACATATTGGGCTCTCCTGGCTGTTGTCAAGCCTTTGGCGTAGATGAGATGCTGCACTTGAAGCTGTTTGATGTTAGCGGTAGGTTCTCGTTAAGAGCGACAGTCCTACTCACCACTTCTAGTATACTAGCTAGGTACCATGCAATATTGTCGTTTTCATAGAAGATGAGTATCTTCTCGTCCTCTTGGTGCCTGAGAATACTATCAATCAAATACGAAAGCTTGGCAGATACTGTGGAAGTGATCGCTGCTGTTTCTAATGGACCGAGAGCACCATCCACAGTTGCTTCAACTTCAGGCTTCACATCGTTGATGCCACGAGCCCGTATACTGCCGTGGCTATCGTCTCCCAGTTTCGTGTTTCCAGCCAGTGTTTGCGAGTTCTCTGCTGACTCGCCTGATGATAGCATGCGAGCCCTTTCGTCAATTCCCGCTTGGATCAACTGACCATTGAGAAGAGAGTTGAGCTTATTAGGTCTGGAAGCGGACTTGTAGACGAGCTTCTGAAAGGACACCAACATACTTGACGAACTACACATGCCATCTCCCATTTGACCATTGAGTGACCAAGATGCGCTGAAATCATGCGGTAAACCCTTGACGCAAACTGGCATCTCATGAAACTGGTTGCTCAAAGCCTTAAGCTCGTTTTCTATCACAACATGCCCAAACTGGATCGCTTGCTCAAGTAGGAGCCGGTCTCCATCGCTTATGGGAACTTTATTTTCACAAAGGAAATCTTCAGCAGTCTTGACAGCTTTTGCAATATCTTCGCGAGAAAAGAATGAGCCACCAAAGAAACTTGCCTGCTTCAAGTTGTGAACAATTTGAAGCAAAGCTTTCGACTGTTTGCTGTGAAAGAAGTAGTCCCTATCGGTTCGTTGAGACTGTACCGAGTTGAAAATTATCATCATCGAGAAGATGTTAAGGGACATTTGGTCCTGGTATGAACCCTCCAAAACAACGAGCTTTTCATTTACCAGAGGCAAGAGATCGCTGACTTCTGCAAGTTGGTGTCTGATGATTAAGGAATTCAGTGTAGATCTCAAGCAGTCCCAACGACCCTGGCTATTTGCTTGGTGCTTGGGCAATAGCAAGTAAGTCGCCCAATCAGCCGTAGTATCACCTCCTTCCAAGATAGTGTTCGCCCAGGGTCGAGCCTTCAGGTAGAACGCTGCTATAGCTCCGATCCTTATCAAGTCTCTTCGTTCCATCTCGACGTCAAACTTGCTGCTTTCGTTGCAGGTCGCCGATGCATCAGGTTCTTCCTGGCAAGTTCCGCCAAACTCATGTTTTGTCTGATCTATCTCAACTCCATACAAGCCATCGGATGGAGTTCCTGTCACGATCCAACGTGAAGAGAAATGTAACGCATCGAGAATGAGGAGCATATTGCTTTTGTTGCTGATCCTCGAATTACCAAGCTTGTGTCCTTCATCGACAATACATCGCTTGAAATGTATATGAGACAGTGGAGACTGTCCAATCCCTCCCTTTTGTTTGATCAGAGCTTCTAATCGGGTCTGGGAACAAAGAATAATATCGTACTTCAACAACTCTTCGGGTGGTGGCAACGGCTTATCTTTGACCAAGATCAAGATCTCTAGGGTATCAGTATGCTTGCGAATTTCTTGCTGCCACTGTGCTAGCAGATTGGGAGGTACAACAACAATGTTTCCATTACTGAGGTAAAGTCGCTTGTTTGGCAGCTCAGCAGGCTGTATGCAACGCCGTGCGGTTCGACGCGGCTCAGGTGGAGGAAGAAAGTAGTAGCCTGGGTTTCTTCCGAGTGCCTCGATACATCTGTCGTATTCTTCACCGGATTGTACTTTGCAAAGATTGAAATATGATTGCCATGGAACTGCGTTTCTTGTAGCACAAGATGCAGCCATTTCGGCCAATGGGGCCAGCCGCTTCCTTGTTGGGACGTCTCCAGCACGAAAATGCTCTGGAGGTTGTGTGGGCAGTTGTTTGGTTGCCAGAATGAGTGCGAGGCATATGATAGTCTTGCCAGAGCCCATCTCTTCAGCAAGTATGCCTCCCGATACTCCGTCGTAAAAGCGTGGCTCTTTGAGCAGTGTACCAACTACCGGGTCTATGTACCATGCTCCGCCTTCTTGATCTTGAACATGAAGTAGACGTGGGTCGAGTACCTGCTGGGGTTGAACCTCTTTCTGTAACATCATGGCGGATGACCTCCGCTGGTAAGGGTAAAGCTCCGTCTTCAAGCCCGAGATATGACCAGTCAAGATATCACGAGCAGCGGATCTGGAGTATGAATCCTCAATCAACTCGGCTTTGGGGTTTGGTGATGGGATGCTGTTGAAGAGTTGCAATAAGGACATTCCCTCTTGTAGGTCTGTTTGATGGCTTGCTGATTCGTACGGGAGTGGGGTTTCTAGCCATATGGCATCTATATTACCGTTCCATGCTTCCAGTGAGTAGTTCAATTCGTTGAGGATGATCTTCCTCGACTTCCACATGTTTGGGTCTGACCGATCCACCACGCGGCGCAATGTATCGTCAGGGAGAAGAAAGACTCTAAGAGTCCCATGCCTAGAATTTTTGTTCTTCACGCTGAACTCGATCTTTGCCCATAAACCTCTGCATAATCGAAGGTATGGATCAAGTCTTCGGATTTTCAACAAGGCGGCCTCGAAGTCCTGGGGAAGGAAGTGGTGCTGGCTGTCGAGATCCAAGTCACTTGGCAAAGAGCGGAAAGACCTCCAATCATGAAGGTCGGAAGAACCCCATGCCTCTTGATCAAGGCAAAGCTCCTCTTTTTTGACCGAAATGGACCCAACGGGTATAAATGTTGATGCTTGTGAGTTCATCTTCGAGCGGCGCAACTGCGATATATGAAGCAGGAGGGTGCAGCGAGTCAGGAAAGGGGGTGTATTAGATCCTCACGACATTGGCCATGCTTATTTGACGGAGTTTTACGTTCTGGAGTTGGTATGTGCGTTTATGCGTGTGAGTGAGATGTGATGTAGGTTTTGGAGGAAGTAAGAAGTGTGGTTGGATGGATGCCTACAAAGAGGGAGTACAGTCCGAGTTTGTTTTAAACACAGTGTGCACCTGGCGGGCAGGTACAGGCTTAAACGTTAGAAGACAAATGTCTCTACAATTAATAGCTGATTTTTTTGTAAATCTATACAAGTATTATAATACATACTAGCATTCCAAGACAAATTTGACAGTTGATCATAAGAATACCTCGAAATAGGAGAGTGAAGTTTCTATCTCGCATTTTCCTCAAACTCTGAGGTCTGCCTGCCTTGTAAACTCCTGTACAAGCACTGTGCGTTTGTGTAACTGGTTAAACAATCTGCTTGTAACAAACTGATGATATGGTTGCAGGGAGTTGTATTATATCTAATAGTCTAGGTCTGTCACTGAGAGCCATTATTTTGTGGTGAAAAACTCTTGATCTCACGATGAAGGCTCCCATCTCCCGAGCAACCCAACGTTCCACTCCTTGAAAGTCCTTTCTTGAGCTGGTAGTAACTGACTACTGGACAGCAAGCTTTCTTCTGTGGCGTTGATGGCTGCTTCAGGCAGAGTGATCTCTTGGACATCCGAGGTCATGGATGTAATCAATTTATCGCCCTCTGCAGAGTCGATAAGCTTGTATAGTATCTTCATTGCTGTTTTGCGGCCAGTGGTCGAAGACGCAGTGTACACGACATTGGGGTTCAATACCCAAAGGTGAAGGTTCTGTTCAGTAACAGGTGGCTCAGACCTTACTGGCCCAAGAATATGCGGTGTAACGATGGACTTGGATGATCCAGATCTTGAGATCGTAGCCAAAAGAGTGGCTGCAAGGCACTCCGAACTGCTTGGTTTTGGGTCTAGAGTATTGGTTTGACAGGAGATCTGCCACTTGAACAGAGTGACAGATGACGCAGCAATGTTGTATAGACCTACTTCAGTCGCACATTTGCGACAGAATATGTGCAAGAACTTCTTGGCTTCATCGTCGTTGAGTGCCAACGAGGACAGATCAAACCCAGCATCCATTGTCGAGGAAGAATACTATAGCGTGTAAGTAGAGGGTCGACGATCATAAAACATCATGCTACTTAAACAATGTGCCTCTTGATAATCTCCAAACCCTCATGCCTATGAGAGGTTGGCTGAAAGAAGGAGGCCGCGTCTTCAGCATCGCCCTAGGAACCCATTCCATGCGGAAGGTTTCCAGAAGGTTGGCAGCCCATTGGGGTGGGAACGACAAGTGCATAAATATTGGGGAGTTGTATCGATGGCCAAATCACTAAAAGGTTTGAAAACACGATACGGACATCTTCTTTCTCCCCATTTGGAGGTATGGTCGAACATAGGCGAGAGCAAAATCAGTGGGCATTGGATCAATACTTACTTTCAAGCCCTGGCAGTCGGATTCTGAAAAGAGGAATGAAGTCAGGTCGACAAACCCTGTACCTTTCTGGGCGGAGATAGCATGGTTGGCACCGTAGCCCTTAGAGGCAAGAGACTCAGGGTCTTGGTGTTCATGGTCGTGAGGTTTATGGCAATGCCAAAATTCCATCATCTCGGCCCAGTTCTCACTTGGCAAGTCTTTCCATGTTGTCACAGTGCCTTGAGCAACAAACCAGTTCTCACAGTTTCGACAGCCTATGAGCGAACCCGTGGCTATATCAACAGATGTCCATGGTAAGGCCTGGTTTTCTAGAGAGAACTGAGCAGGCTTAGCTTCCGCTGGCGAAATTGGAAGTCTCCATGATAGACTCGGGCGTCCAGTCTTAGCCACAGGCAAGGCTCCTGAAACAGAGGTCTGCGCCGGCAGAGTTATGCTCTCTGTCTGGCCTTGATGCGTCACATTGAGTTGACCACCCTCATGTGAGATTTCTGCTTTTGTTGAGGAGTCTGCGGGCGATGACAAGGAAGCAACAACGGATATCTGTCTGATGTTTGAAAGCAGTTCTGCATATATCGTTGTGGATGATTGCGCAGTCATTCTCGAGTCGTCACTAGTTGAAGTGAATTGTTTTGTTTGAAAGTTCTCGAGCAAAAGACGCGACTATTGGAGATTGATTACAGCAATCGCATGGTCCGTGCACGCGTGATTGGGGAACTTAGACAGTCAGGTGAATGGCATTAGAGGAGATGTCCAATGCTTAAAGATTGGGGAAACTTGGAAATGATTATTATAACATCAACATTTGTAATAAACTTCCTATAAAGAAGGTTTTAGCATTATTAGCTATAGGGAAGTAGTGTGCGGACTTCCTTATAAGCTGCCTGGAAGTACAACGCAAGATCCCCAAAGAAAAAGGCGAGGTGCCCCGCTTTCATGTATTACCTAGTACTAGCCCACTGGAAGCCCCAACGGAAGCTCAAAAGACATGGGATGTTCGATTCAACGTCATTGTCATTGTCGTTTTCTCCTCGTTATCAATCTCTCTCTACATTTTGATTCATCAATCTCTCATTTCACAATGTCTGGTATTCTATCTCAAGTTCCCATTGTAAACCGAATATTGGGACTCGGGACTAATCGCCAGGCTATCAGCTTGCCATCAGTTGAGGTCCATGACATCGAGACAAACCCGGACAAGCGGGCACGATGTCTAAAACATCTGTTGAAGGCGAATCACGCCAACTACTCAATCGTCTATCATAACCTCCATTACGACAATCACAATGCTCACATTCTCAGCTCGGCGTATCTGTTGGGAGCAAGTGTTCCTCAACTGAATGATATCTACGACCGAGAAATCCGCGAACTGGAACCTTGGGTACCTTCGCCTGCTGAGATTGGTGAAGATGATTGGCAAGAACTTCGAGGCGACGGGAGGTATCAGCGGGCTTTTGTGGACTTTTTCGAAGACAAACTTGTTATGCGATTCCACTATGATTGGCATGAAGAGTTGAACCATTACTTGTTCACTGGAGACGAGCCTTTGTTTCATGGTCTCATCGGTGGTCGTATGTTTACCTTTCGAGATTACGAGGTCCTCATTACTAACTATAGTAGTTGGACACCCCCTTATTCACTTGGGCTATGCCTTTGAGATGGAATGTAAAGAACTTGCCATGGAGGCTTTAGGGCTTGCCTGTGTT
Organism: Fusarium tricinctum; assembly: GCA_020744515.1. Taxonomy (NCBI): domain Eukaryota; kingdom Fungi; phylum Ascomycota; class Sordariomycetes; order Hypocreales; family Nectriaceae; genus Fusarium; species Fusarium tricinctum. The sequence continues at coordinate 3,470,154 of JAGPXF010000002.1, read as the reverse complement.
CAGTACAACTTCCTCCACAAGTACCTCGATGACAAGTCGTATACCAAGAAAGCACCCTTCACTTCGGCCTCTCCTCTGGACCTTCTCACCAAACTATCCAAGGACAGCCGGTTTGATACCATCAGCCCCAGCTTGGATGACATGGAAGAGATCTTTAACAAACACGAGGACATCATCCTGGAGTACTGGAACGCATGGGAAATCAACGATCCTCTGAAGCAGTTTGAACTGTCCCAAGAAGCTGCTGCAGCTCTCTTAGTCGCCACAGTCAAGCCAGGCACACATGCATTCAACTTTCTGCTTGTGCACTTACTGACAACAAGCCACGCCGTCCGAGTCCTGCTTCCATTCATCCCTGAGAAATACCACATTACTCTCGTCCGAGAATGGTGGCTGTTGGTTCTGGGCATCTTCATCGTGAAGGGCCGACCTCTTCCTGATTTGGATAACGTGGATAGTGATCTTAAGCAACGAGGCTGGAAGTATGTGGAGGACAAGGCACTGAACTCAAATTGGGCCACCGATGCTCATTACGTCAAAGGTAAGAACTTTACCCGTAATCTGTGGGATCTATCTGACCTCTAGTAGCAATCCGTGCCTTGAAGGAGGCTTCGAAGACATGGGGTGATGTTCACGACCGATATCTTCTGGCAGCCTTGACTTTTGTGGACAACTTCCAAGGATGGACTTACTGAGGACGGAACTGTGAGGATATGATATACCTGGAACGAGATTGTACGAGAAAACGAGCGATAGTGTACTTTTCCTATGAAATCAGTATGGATACCTGCATCATATGCTAGCATTGTGTTTTTAGAGATTGAGTTATCCGTAATCCATGACGACAAAAGAATGCGATAATTGTACTCGACTTCATTAATGTATTGTGCAGGACAGCAGGGTCAGAAAATACTAGGGAACTTGCTTGAAGGTTGTAACGTGCGCTCGTGCATCCCTGCGTCTACCTGCACTGTGCTGCGGGTCTCAATTCACGATAAGCCTTCGTCAAGGCTATCAGTTAATGTTAATTAACCAACATCATCGTCATCACCACTTCACCTACAGCATACAAAATCTCCAATTCGACTCCCCCGACTCGATCGCGTAATATTCAAGAACGTTATGCTGTTCTCGCAAATGCACCATCTGCGCTGATGGCTCCGCCCGCGAAGCGCCGCCGGCGGAATGTTGTCGACGATGAAGACGACGAGGACGAACAGCCCCGTGCAAACACTCTCACTAAATTCCTGCTTTCTTCGCCTACCTCTTCCACGAAAAGTCGCGCCCCTACAGCTTCTCCGAGTCCTACGAAACCTAAAATCGTCGCTAGCAAGCCCTCCAAGAATGGCTCGATCCGTCTTCCTCGTCGAACTCAGCAGCACAAGAGCAGTAGTATAAGCCCGAGCTCCAGGCGAACGAAAGATGTTGGTAAAGCTGCCGACAAGGGAAAGACGGCAGATCTGAAGACTCTCTTCTCCAACCAGGCACAGAGGGCTGTAAAACCTGGAGCTGGAGATAGGCGATCCGTTCCTCTTGAAGATATCATTAGTGATCCTATCTCTGAGGACGACGAGATCTCGGAACAGAAAGCAAGCTCTGCTAGTTTCGTCGGCCAGCACGCCAAGAAGAGACTACGAGATAATACGCAGACACCGTTCTCGAGTGCACCCAGTGCCAGCCAGAAATTCATAAAACCACCCAAGCCAGTGCACGTTGCTGCAGCCAATGATGATACACGCCCTTGGTCGGAACGTTTTGGACCGCGAAACTTGGAAGAATTGGCAGTACACAAGAAAAAGGTATCCGATGTGAGGAGGTGGTTGGAAGACGTGGTAGCTGGGCGCATGCGACAGCGTCTGCTCATCCTCAAAGGCGCAGCTGGATCCGGAAAAACAACAACTATGCGACTCCTTACAAGTGACATGGGTTGCGAGCTTCTTGAATGGCGGAATCCTGCAGGCAGCTCTGGCTTGGGATTTGTTTCAGCATCGGCGCAATTTCAAGAGTTTCTGGGTCGTGGTGGTAAATTTGGAGCGCTAGATACGGACAGCCCCGAAACATCTACTCAGAGCAGCTCCCAAGTGGCACGAAAGAGCGATTCCAAACGAGTTATCCTCATCGAGGAGTTTCCTAACACATTTTCAAAGTCCTCTACGGCTTTGACATCCTTCCGCAACGCCATTCTACAATACCTCGCCGGTAATACGCCCTCTTTATCCACGTTCGCAAAGCCGTCTCAACAGGAGCCTGTGACTCCTGTTGTCATGGTGATTTCAGAGACGCATCTTACTACAACATCCGCTTCAGCCGACAGCTTTACCGCTCATCGACTTCTTGGTCCTGAAATTCTACAGCATCCAGGGGTTGGCATGATCGAGTTCAACGCCATCGCACCCTCGTTACTCCTGAAAGCACTCGAATTAGTTGTTCAGAAAGAAGCAAGAAAGTCGGGTCGGAGGAAAACCCCAGGTCCTCAAGTTCTAAAACAGCTCGGCGAGATCGGTGACATCAGGAACGCTGTGTCGTCTCTAGAGTTCCTTTGCTTGAAGGGTGATGAAGGAGACTGGGGCAACAAAGTCGCGTTTACAAAACAGACCAAAGGTGTCAAGGATGGTATTAAGCTTACTCAGGGTGAGGAGGAGAGTCTAGAGCTTATATCTCAACGCGAAGCAAGTCTGGGTATTTTTCACGCTATTGGAAAAGTCGTCTACAACAAGCGGGACGATATTGCTCCTCGAAATGACACTGTCGAAAACCTACCGAGCTTTCTTTCACAGCATTCACGGCCAAAGCGCTCGCAAGTTTCTGTTGACACTCTAATTGACGAGACTGGCACCGATACGCACACCTTCGTCTCAGCATTACATGAGAACTATGTTTTATCTTGCGAAAGCACAGATCCTATGGACTTGTCGACGCCGATGGACTACGTGAACGACTGCATCGAGTATCTTTCACAGGCTGATCTCCTCTCACCATCAAGAGACATATTTTTCGGCGGTAGAGGTGGCTTTTCGGGCTCAGACTCTGGTAGCCACGTCCTACGACAGGATGAAATAACCTTCCAGGTTGCGGTCCGGGGCATGCTATTCTCTCTCCCCAACCCTGTCAAGCGCAAGTCATATTCCATGTCGAAGGGCAGCGATGCATTCAAGATGTTCTACCCAACGAGTCTCAAGCTTTGGCGCGCGAAGGAAGAGCTAGAAGGATTTGTAGATATGTGGTCTACTAAGCTACTGAAGGGTGACGACGGGGCGACAAAGAACCTCACCGATGGAGCAACAGCGTTCCGCCGCCCGCAACAAAACCCTACCGATACATCCTGGATGCAGCGCAAGCAGCAGAATCGCCAGGCTCTTTTGAAGCAACAGCAACAAAAGCAAGAAGACGAGCCTGACAATGCGCCTTTACTCTCCCTCGGCAGCGCAGCCCGACGCGAGATGCTTCTTGAGCGCCTCCCATACATGACTCACATCGCTCGCGCTCGAAAGACATCCAGCTTCCGTCTCCGCGATCTCGAAAAGGTGGTTGCATTCAAGGGCATTAACGCGGCCGACGAAGACTCCGACGCAGACGACGATATGCCACTCGGAGAGGCGTGGGCAACAGACAAACCATCCGAGGAGATGAGTCCTCGGAGAAAGAGTGCAGGTATAAAGGCTGGCAGTGTCTCAGGACTACTCGCACAGAAACTGGTGCTCAGTGATGACGATATCGAAGATTAATCGAGGCGCATGAGGATAAAGGCGGGAGGGTATACAATATTGCAATTTGATGCTCATTTGATTTTCATTTGCGTTTGAGGCGAGATTCACGGTAGCCAAGGCACGGAGCAAAGGGGATAGATAATTTTGGTTGGACTCAAACTCTCGGGTCACCTGCTTTTGGACGAGATGGAGGCAAAATGGAAAGGGAAATAAAGGCTTTACGAATGCTTTAAATCATCATCATCACGTTGAAGTGAGCGTCTGGGCGCGGCGTTATGTCTATCATATATACAATATCGTAATCATACAGATCACGATTTCTGAGGGTCCTCCTTTTCCAGGCCAAATTATTCATGGCTCATGTTACTTTTCCAGGGCAAATCGCATGTAAATATCAAATCTCCTATCAGGTATCGCTTAGTGGTGGAACAGACGGATGTTCTGCTCGACAAAGGTAATGCCGAGCTTCTCAGCAGTATCGAAGACGGCAGAATCGTTCTGGCTACCGCCGGGGGCAGCAACATACTTGACTCCTGATTGAGCAACGCGGAAGACGTTGTCAATGAAGGGGAACTGTTTTTCATGTTAGTGCAAGTTGATCAAACAGGATATATACCACTTACGAAAGCGTCGCTGGAAACACAGACGTCCTTGAGCTGCTTCATCCAAGCCTCACGCTCCTCGGCAGTGAAAGCAGCGGGGACCTCCTCAAAGACACCCTCGAAAGCCTCACGCTCAGGGCCATCCTTAGGGAGCTGGCCGCTGACGAGCAGGTCGATGGCGTTGCTCTTGTCGGGGCGCTTGGTGCCCTTCTTCCACTTGATACCGAGCACACGCTCATGGAAGCGCATCCACCAGTTATCGGCCTTGTCACCAGCAAGTCGGGTACAGTGAATTCGGGACTGTTGGCCAGCTCCAAGACCAACGACCTGGCCGTTGTAGGCGTAGCATACAGAGTTGCTCTGGGTGTACTTGAGAGTGATGGTCGAAATGGTCAAGTCACGAGCAGCGCTCTCGGGGAGAGACGCGGTGTCCTTGGGTGTGATGATTGTGCTGAAGTGCTTAGGAGTAATCTCGACATCGTTGCGGTGTTGCTGGAGGTTGATGCCGTAGACGGTGCGGGTCTCGGTAGCAGGGGGGTTGTACTCAGGGTCGATTTGAAGGACCAGGTATCGGCCACCCTTCTTCTTCTTGAGGATCTCAAGAGCAGCATCCTCGTACCCGGGGGCAATGACACCGTCAGAGACCTCCTTGGAGATGATGCGGGCTGTAGGAACGTCGACAACGTCGCTAAGAGCAATCATGTCGCCGAAGCTGCTCATACGATCGGCACCTCGGGCACGAGCGTATGCCTGAGCAAGTGCGGACTCATCAATACCCTCAATATCGTGGACAAAGTAGACCTTCTTCTCGTCTTCAGTGAGAGGCAGGCCAATGGCCGCACCAGCAGGAGAGACGTGCTTGAAGCTGGCAGCAGCGGGCTTGCCGAGAGCCTTCTTGAGCTCCTTAACAAGGGGCCAGGCGTTCAGAGCGTCGAGAAGGTTGATATAGCCGGGAGAGCCGCAGAGGACCTTGAAGGGCAAGCTGCCCTCGCTGACGTAGGCAGCAGCGGGCTTCTGGTGAGGGTTGGCACCATATCGGAGGGCGCTGTACTGGTCACCGTTACCGGCGTATTCCTTGCGGAAGAATTGAGAGATGGCAGCATCGTAGTCGGCAGTGTGCTCGAACGCCTTGAGGGCGTATCGGTTACGGCTGCCCTCAGTGATCTCGCCCTTCTCGAGCTCATTGAGGAAACCAGCGTAGTCGTTGGGGTCGCTGAGGATGGTAACGCGCTTGTGGTTCTTGGCGGCAGCGCGAATCAGGGTAACACCACCAATATCAATCTCCTCGACGGCCTCGGGGATGCTGACGTTGATCTTGGCGACGGTGTCCTTGAAAGGGTAAAGGTTGCAGATAACATAGTCGACCTTGTTGATGTTCTGCTCGGCAAGGTCCTTCTCATCAGAGGCAAGGTCCCGGGCCAGGATACCGGCATGGACAGCGGGGTGCAGGGTCTTGACGCGACCAGCAAGCATCTCGGGGGCCTTTGTGATGGCAGAGACGTCCCTGTAAAACACCAATTAGCTCTACTGTTGAACTGTTAGGCGATTGCGTTTACTTACTCGACGGGGAAACCAGACTCTCGGATCATCTTGGAGGTACCTCCAGAAGCGAGAATTCGGACATTCTGCTGGACAAGACCCTTAGCCAGGTCCAACAGACCTGTCTTGTCATAGACCGAAACAATGGCGATCTTCTGCTGGGAGGACATCTTGGAAGCTTGAAGAAAGAAGCTTTTGGGATTGGAGAAGAAAAGAGGACGGAAAAAAGAAGAGGACGAAGAAGAAAAGATGTAAGTGGGAAGGAGTCGCCTCATTCGGGTTTGGAATTGGGTTGGGCTCCTGGCGAGTAAGGAAAGGCCAAAAGGAAAAGTTTGGCGGGGTAGTAGCGATTGCGGAAGAGGGACAGAGGGATTGAGGAGGGGGCGGGGCAGGAACAGAAAAAACAGCACAAGCGTGGGCCGCTTCTACCGAAAGTTATTTCCAATTATCAATTTTTTGCAGGGGAAATCAGCCTTATACTTGGTCCTAGCTTAGAGATATGACGAGTAATTGCGGAGGAGACATCAATTATCAGAAAAAGGGATGCTGTTTAAGAGAAGGGAGCTCTAATACCAACACTCCAAGCTGTATGAAGTGGGTTTGAAGCTTCCAACTAAAGTGCCTTAGCTCAAAGTTTTTTTCTGCTATGATGTCGTGCCAAACGCTCCGTCATCGCACGGGCGGCGAAAAGGAACTTGAGTTGATCTCATTATTTATCTCTTCGTGAAGAAGAGCAAAAAGTAATATCTGATGAGACTGGGACTCGAACCCAGGAGGATTGCTCCACCAGGAAATTGGTGTTAAGGTTAACCTTAACCTGGCGCCATAACCAACTCGGCCATCTCACCGAAGCTATGCTTTTGATGTGCTTGTTGACTAAAGTTGCACACATATAGGTATAGCATTCATTTGCATCACGTATTCAAACATATCACAGGCGGACCACTTAGGTAAATTAGATAAGGATGAGTTGGTAATTCTTTGAATACATTTCAGTTCCTATGCCATGTGGTTAAACATGCTCAATAGAGCCAGTTAGATGTGTTCTGTTAAAACATATCAGACTTGTCTTGAGCTGCAAGCTACCCTGCATCACTTCGTAGAGGTCAAGTTTCAACCATTAGACACATATTTGGGAATCTAAATGATGTTATAACTCTTCACATTGTCACGGGCTACATATTCTCTTTAACTTGAAACTTCGGGGATATTCCAAAGGCCAACTGATTTAGATGTTTTCAAAATTTGGGGTGTATATGCTCACTTGATAAGACAGGCAGTGCGTCAGTCACGCGCTACATTTAAAGATGCAATGGATTAGGCTTGATTGCTTGACCTTAACAAAAGTACTATTCTTCCTGTTCACTGAACTTGAAACTCAAACCCCATTTCTAAGCCATAACGTCCCATCTGTCCAAGACGTTCCCGGGCTGATACCTTGCTTTACCCGCTTACACCAACTTACGCCATCACCTCACCCCCGCCTCCCACTCACTCACTCACCATTTACACGCCCACGGCATCAAACCACATCCTCACCATGCCTCGGAAGACGCTCCGCATCCTATGTTTCGGCGACTCTCTAACTTCGGGGTATTTCTGCCATGGTCTGGATTCTCATCCCTACGCGCGCAAGCTCGAAGATCGGCTTAGAGGGACCTTTCCTGAGGTCAACTTTGAGATCGACGTCAACGGCGTTCCGGGGGATGTTGCATCTTTCAACCGCTTCTACAACAGAATGGAAACTGCTTGTATGTAGATATCTGATTTTTTCGGATTTTTTGTCTTGTTCATTTGAAATACCATTTCGGGGCTAACAAGGTGCAGGGAAGAAGAAGTCCTATGACTGGACCATCGTCCTTGGCGGTACCAAGTGAGTATATGTTAACTCTTTCCTACAAACAAAAAGCTGAGTCATAATTCTAGTGACATAGCATACGGTATCCCGGTAGAAGACATCTTCGGCGCTCTTAGAGAAGTGTATGACTTCGTTCTCAGCAGAGAACGAAAAGTCCTTGCCCTCACAGTCCCAGAATGCGAGTCAAAACATAAGAGCAGCACGGCGTCAAGAAATGACCTCAACAAGTGTATTATAAAGAACAAAGACACAGGCTAGTAAGTTATAATCCACTTTCCAGTTGCTGTATTTAGCGACTTTCCTTTCCAAGTCTTTCCCTACATCTCGAAGACTCGAGTCCAGTCACTGACCACTACCAGCTACGCCTTTGACCTTCACTCCAAGATCCCCTTTCACTCACTATCAGAAGAAGCTCGCGAAAGATACTGGGACGATGGTCTACATCTCCGAGACGAAGGCTACGACTGGATGGGCAATCACATCGCCGACGCCCTGATAGACATCCTATGGAGCGAAGGCGCGTTTGAGCAGCCAATTGCAAAGTCTCCAGACTTGATAGACGGGGACGACGGTTTCTTTTTTGATGAGGAGGACGGCAACCCGCGCAAAATCAACGAAGGCTACGTGGTGGTTCGCAAGAAAGATTTGGACTAGAATGTTTTGGCCTATTTTCACAATGCCAGTCTAAAAAGTAAAGGGAACCATGCTATGCTTCAGACATAAACAACCCTCGATCAACCCAACCCCTAGAACGCCATACACGGGAGAAGTCTTCTACGTTTATGTTTTTTCTCAGACGAGGTTTGCGGCAACAAATTCCTAGCAGATAGAGTTAGTATAAGGGGCGCCCTGGATCTCAATGGAAACACTTACGGGAAATTCCTTTTGCAGCGCATTGGTAACATTCTCCACCTCCTCAGCCAAGTTTTCGACGTTGGCGTCCCATGTTCGCATTTCCTTGCCAACGATTATCTCGGCCCGTCCACTGCCCTTCTCCCCAGATGCCTCACCACCCTCAAACCACACAATACCGTCGAGTTGATCCATGCGACCAACCAGGCGACCCTGCTCAATCATGCGTGCCGTAGTCTCTTCCGCCTTATCAGCACCCAATCCCAATAGTGATCCGAGCGCTTCGAAGCGGATGTTACTGAAGAGTCTGGATGCGCCAAGAAGATTGTGCTCGACGACAGCTTTGGCAAGAACTGTTGAACCATCTGAGGTTGTTGCTAGTTGATGTGGCTGCAGAGCCTCGGCAAACTTGTCAACTTCATCAGGAGACAAAAGTCGATCAAGGAACATCTTCTCCAGAATGCCGAATTCCTCCAGTTGAGATGAACGTTCATCTTTGTATAGACGACCTAACGTGCGGTTTCTCATGGGACCTGCGGGGGCCAGAACAGCACATTTGATGGCCATGCTGAGAGTGTGTAGGCGGTCCTCCTCGTCAACAGCGGGGGAGAAGCTGATCTCGTGATACCGCTGAGAAGCAGATAGAAAGTCACGCTGAGCGTCCAGGATGCGAGCCTGAGATAGTTTAAAGTGAAGGTGGAGTTCCTGGTCAGAAATCGCGTGCATGATGTTCTTGAGTTTGTTGATATACGAATCGGCGGCCGTAGAGTCGTCCACCTGAAGATAGTTCCGCACGATGCGAATCCATGTACGGGCCTTTTCTTCATCATTGATCTTGCGCTGTGAGCTATCGAGAGGAATATCGGCTAGAGTCTTGGCGGCATCGAGAAAGTCCTCATTCTTTTCGTGGGCTGTAGCAATGAGCTCTCGGAGGGTGGCGCCGGCGTCGACGAAGGAGGATGATGATGGCTGCGCAGCGATAATGTTTAGTGTTCGGTTTCCGACCTCGATCTGCATATCCCTGTCCTCCAACTTCCTCAGCGTGGCGATAAAAGCTGCCAGGACATTCCGTGTGGCCACGACGCCAAGCGCCTGGTTGAAGAAAGAATCGACAATAGCATTGAAGTCGTCAATGGCGGTGGTCGGGGACGAGATCTTGTCGACAGTAGCGAGAAGCTCCTCGTAGATAGGACCATTGTCTCCGCCGGCAGACTCGGCTTTTGATATAGCCTCGGCGACTTGAGGGTTTGGCGGCATGGTTGTCGGTCGAGATTTGGATATAGAGACAAGATGATGAAGTGAGGTGGAGGTCTAGCAGCCTGGAGGTTACCTAAGTTGAGGCTCACTGCAGGCGTCAGTGTGGAGGGGCAAGCAGGGGTCAGCTCTAGCGGGGTAGCTTAGGTGCCTATTTAGCGTGATCTCTGGCCGAGGCCGCTATTAAAGTTCCCGTCCTCTTTCTTCCGCCATGATCTAAATATCAAAGTACCTATGTCAAAGTTCAGAAGACTTCCCTCCCTGGAAAGAACACTGCAGGTGGCACGTGCAGATGAATTGCTGTTTCACGAACAATGCATCTTAGTTGGAGATGTCTTACCTTGGCTTGTCAAATATTCGAGGCTGGTATACTGCAAAGCATAACCAATGGCTGTCCATATAAATATGTACAGAAAACCATCGAAACCGGGGGAGTAGACTGTACGTTTATGATGGTTTCTCATTTCGTATGTATGTATATTTAAGCAACATGGATCTGAATAGCATTCAGACTGTTGTCGAGTGAGATCCATAGAGTCTCTCCATAATGTTGAAGATGGTACAGTTTCACATCTATCATATTGGTTACCATGTACCCTCAGTCTAGCCATGCTACTTTACTTATAAGACAAAAGCCCAGCCTGTATAATGTGCTATGCTCACAGCCATGGATCGATTATGCAAAAAAAGCCCAAACATGCCTCACGCGCCCCAACGCCAAACCCAACTTCGCAGAAATACCACCCTATAATAACCCAGCCGTCTATTTGTTATGCCACAGCAGAGTCCGTAGCGAGTCAAACTCGTTGCAGTCCTGGTAGATATACGTCATGCTGCTCCTCAAGCTCGATTGCAGCTCCTCGGGATGGTAACGAAAGATCAGCATAACACTGGCCCACGAGAGCGACGCAAACGCCGGCCAAGCGTATTTGTTGATCACGCTGCGCAGCGGCTCGGAGGATACCACGGGGAAGCCGTGGTCGGGCTTCACGGCAATGCGTGCGAGGGCCAGCATCACGCGCGCAAAGACGTAGATGACGATCTGCTGGTTGACCGATGAGATCTTGCCTGTGCGCTTTGAGCGACCGCCGAAAACGAAGTAACCGCCGACAAGACCGCCGACGAAAGAGTCGTATGTTCCTGAGCCAAGGTTAGAATCTGATATTCATGGATATTGAGTTCCGGCGACGATGACGTACCCTCCTTTCCGGGCTGCGCGCCGAAGTACTTGAGCGCCAGCATCGTCAGCTTATATATGAGAGCGAAGCGCGCCAAGTTAGTCGCATGGTGTCTCGTTGCTCGAAGGACTAGTTTGACTTTCTCGGGGAATCTATATTGTTGCGCGTTAGCTCGGTATCGTCGATGGACAAGGGGAGAGAGGTCGAGCGTACGATCCGGAGCGGAAGAGAAACACCATCCTGTTGAGAGCGACGTTAGCATTAGGGCCTTGTTAGGGGTGTAGATGGGTGTGCCTTACACCAGTGCATGCGGAAACCGCACCTTGGTGCCGTAGATAATACCATTGCGCGCCGTCTTGATCAGAGACAATAGATCATGGTACTGCGGATTCTTGACGATTTCCTCGAGCGCGTTCTACCCAGAACCTGTCAGCGCAAATCCAATCGCGTGTCGCAGAACGATAGAGCCAGTACCTTTAGAACCTCTAGTGAAGATGACATGGCCATCGTGTCTCCCACAAGCCTCGGTAATGTGTTATATACGATAGTCGGACGGTCCCAGGGTGTGTATATCTCAATGCGCCAAACTCTTAAGACATCGAACGTTGTCGCCTGATTCTCGGTATTAGATTCCACGTGTTGAATATTCGTATACGGGCATGGGAGGGATATCGATAAAAAGATGGTAGTTTCTCATGGAGGTTTTGGGACGAGAAGCACGGCGCCCCGGATTATGAATTATGATCAGCTGGGCAGTCTGCTGAGCCTCGGATGTTTGGGCTTGCGCTCGGCTTGTGTTGCGGAGAAGGGCAGCGCCGACTCCACTAGGGAGATGGGTGCTACAGGGCCTAGTCCCTTATGACGCAGGGAACGTCAGTACGAGATTCGTTGGAGGAGATGGGTTTCACATGTTAAATGGCGGCTTGACGGGAAATCTAAGGTAGCCAAGATCTGGGGAAATCTCACGTCAGTCAGATTCACATGAGAAAAGGATACGTATATATATCTCTCATTTCGAGATCTGTGGCATGAGTTGATGCTTTTCAAGTCAAACTCCCTTCCTATGCAGATGGATCCTTTCTCCATATCTAATACCAACCCCAAACTCCACGCTATCTCATGTACCTTGATCCGTTCCCGGAAAACCCTCCACTTTGACCTCGGTAGACCAGAACCGTAGCCGTGAGGCTCTGCTATACATGAATACTTCAACCTCCATATCCTAACTTATCTCTTCTACCCAGCGAAGAGTGGTTGACTATGCTATAACCTAGAAATCGTATCCCATAAATATCTCTGACCCTCGCCCTCTTACCTGAGAAGGGACATGTGTTTGAGAATGCGCAATACTTCACTCCCAAGAGCTCTCAACACCACCGCTCGCGAGGCTCTCTCCACTTGACCCCCAGGATATCAAAAATCTTCTTCTCATCACGCCCCTCCACAAGCTCTCCCTCTGTGATCTTCACCCGCTGAGGGCCTCGCATCACATCCTTGTATAAACCACGCTGGTTCAGTCGCATTCCCTTCTTGGAAGCCAGTAGTCGCATACTGCGGTTAAAGATATCGTTGCCGGTGAAATAGAGCAGCGCAGCGCCAATCTCTGACTCGGGCACCAGTAGGAAATCAATGCGCCGCCACACAGGCCTGTAGTTATCTTCGTTGAAGCCACTGATCTTGGGGAGCACGCAGCAGCCGTGCCATTTACTTCCATCGGTGGTAGACCGTGATGAGGCCAACCGTGCCACGAGGAATCCTTCGGATTCAAGACGCTGAACAAGACCGTCGAGAAAAGGTCGAAGCTCAGCCGAAGACTCGGTATTCGGCTTGGTGATGACAAAGTCGATATCGCCGGAGGATTCTGCTCCTCTTCGGTAGCTCCCTCCAATGATAAGTTCCACCTGCGGATCAACAAGCTGAGCGCTTCTCTTCACAGCAGCACCTAGAGCCTCAACCTCGCGACGAGGGATTCTGGTGTTGAGGTCGTCGTAGTGCTCGATACCCACCAGCTGGTTTGGTGTAAGCTTCGCATTCGCCCTCAGGTCATCCAACGTTCGAAAACCTTGTGCCAACCACTGCTGAGCCTGACTGTTTCCAACACCGTAGATACCGAGGAACAGCTGAAGTGCCTCATCCATCGGCTCCTTCTGGGCGTACTTAAGCCGCTGTAGCCTGTCCGTAGTGACGATTTCCTCAATCTTCTGTGCCAGACGCGTTCCCACACTAGGCAGCCGTTGCGCCTCTTCAGCCGTTGTGATCTTTGTCTCTTGACGCTTCAGAGTGCTGATGACTTTTCGGTAGGCGGTAGTGCGCCAGTGGTCGTTAACGCGGCTGTAGTAATCAGCCATGGATTGGAGAACGTCAATGGTGCGAGTATTTGGATTCCCCGCATTAGCGTCTCTTGCTCCAGCAGAATTGCATGAAAAGCGATCCTCGAATGCAATGTCCTTGCGGCTAGATCTGGTTTTCCTTCTCGATCTACGCCTGTTGGTTCGTTCGTCTTCTGAGTCTGAAAAGGACTGCTCTTCTGTTTCGCCATCTCCCATGTCGGCAACTGTCTGAGCATCGTCGTCATCCGCGTCTAACGGGAGGTCCTTATACTCAGCCATTATCTTAATGTACTCGGATAACTCGTCCTTGTGATGATCCTCTTTTGGGAGTTGCGTAACATTGACAGTGCCCTGCCTACCAGCCGTAGAACTCTGAGGAATCGCTGCTCCATCACCATCACCATCTGCTTGTGATGAGACCACACCCTCAAGGTCAAGTATCACTGGCTGCGAATTCGTAGGAACAGGCGTCTCAGCAATTTGGCTGCGATGAGGAGACTCCTCGCTTCTCTCAGGCGTCCCTGGAATGGGAACATGATCCCATCGTTTCGTATTCTTATGATGTGGCTTGAGCTGTAAAGACTGAGCAGACTGCTTAGAACTCGAAGGTACAGCAGGTGGGTTATCCCCCTCATGGGATACCGGCTGGCCCGCAATTTGATACTTCTTCTGACTATGCTGAAGCAGCGCCTTGAATTGAATACAGTCAATTGGATACTCCTCGTTGACCACTTTAGGCGGAAGATTCTTGTTGGTTTTCTTCAAAACGTCCTCAATGTCCTTGAACTGGATGTGCTTCTCAACAATAATATGAGTTGCAATTCGGGGCGCACGCACCCACGTCGCACCAAATTCACGCGCTTTTGTGATACGCAGTCGACGAGCCGGTGCGATATCATCATCAGGGACGTAGTAAAACGTGAGACCCTTGAAGATCTGCTTACTCTCTGGTCGGAGTTTGATCGAGGCCTCACGCTTTCGCTTCTTCATCGCTAAGCTCGGCGAGGGAGAATCACCAGCTACTGAGCCAGGATTTCTTCCTGAAGGGAATAGAGGTGTAGATCCGCTTCTAGGGAGTCTTCTCTGAGCCTGTCGAGTAGAGTCGGGAATGGGTGTGTCGTCAACTAGAATAACTCCCGCGCTGCGTTGGTTCAAGAGTGTGCCGAGTCTGCTCTTTTGACCTGCTGCTGTCATGGGCGTGGCCTTGATAATCTTTGAACCTTGAGCGGGCGCTGGCGTCGGGAATGATGCGACTCTGCTAGGAGTCACTCTGGACTTCTGAGAATCATCGTTGGTGAGATCCAGCACGACAGGCTCCTTTGCTAAGGGTTTAGGGGTTGCTTTGGCAGCGAAGAACCTACGACAGCGTTTTCTTTCCAGTTGCTCGGTCTTGTCAAATTCATCATCGCTATCGAGAGTCTTTAGCTGGTCGAAGAACTCTATCTTTTCTCGTAGTGATGCCATGATAGAAACTCATATGTTTGTTTATGCTTAAGGATGAGTGCTGTGCAGTGAGTCGCGACTAGAAGGGCAGGGTGGCCTTCAAAATCTGAGAATTCTCACTGGTGCCTGTGACGAGAGAGAGAGAGGTCATGTGAGTATCGGTACAAATGTACAGATTGGGCAGTTCACGCTGTTGATGTGGTAAGATATGATGTTCAATTTTGAGTGTTCACGCTGCACCCGACTTTCAATTCCATTGCCAAATCGAAGCTTCAAGGTCTCACCTGATTGGTCCCCGTCAAGCAGATTAAGTGCATGAACCACTGAAGTCGCTAGGCTCCAGCGCTAAATCAGCATCAGATCCACTAATCGTTCAAGGATGAGCTTGAGCATGAGAATGAAGACCAATAAATGATCTCACCATTCAAATCACGAATCCGATATCGAAAGATACACAAAGTAATATTGAAGTTGTACATTTTGTCTTTGATATTTATACTTCATATCTCCACCCTGAACTTGAACCAAAGAAACTCCATACTATACTATACAGCAAATCATCAAAACACGGTTCAAGAACCGGGGGTATCTATAACTCAACAATCCAAAACAATGGCGCCGTTTGATGCGTAAAAAGCCAATTCATCGCATAGCCCTCAGGCTGATATGTAAATGGTAAAGCCTCTCTATCGTGAGAAGCTTCCAATGGGACGACCTCACTGAGGGAAGGTCACAGGTGTATGCGCAGGCTGGCCACCAAACATGCGAGCATCGATCATAGGAATGTGGTTCTTCTCGTAATGCTGGAACGCGGTAGGATCAGCTGAGTACCGGCTACCAGACTCGTTGTCCATATCGTTGACCACCTCCCTAGTGAGCTCGACGTAGTCGTAAGCGAACTCGCCAATCTCAGCGTCGTCAATGCCCTGAAGTTCGGCATCTGCATCAACGCGTAGACGCAGACCGGGAATGAGATTCATGATGAATAGGATAATGCATGTGACCACGAAAGAGTACAGGCCTCCGCAAACAGAGTCAGCGAGCTGATAACCCATCTGCGCCCAGTGACGTTCAACCCAGCCGCCCTTGATGTGAGAGTAGCCATCGAGGGCAGCAATAGTCGGACTGGCGAAGAAGGCGGTGCAGATATTGCCAATCAGACCGCCGACACCGTGAACTGCAAAGATATCGAGAGCGTCGTCGACTCCGAGGAGGAATTTGAACTTGGTAGCATAGTTAGAGCCAGCGGCGCCTACAACACCAAAGATGACAGCAGCCCAAGGAGGGACATATCCTGTTATGATGTTAGCTGACTATACCCACTTGAGGGAATACAGTTGACATACCAGAGCCAGGGGTGATGCAAACTAGGCCAGCAACAACGCCAGAGCAAAAGCCGACAGTGGAGAACTTCCTCTCCAGGCGGTAGTCCAAAAGACACCAGGTCATGCCACCCACACAGGCAGCAAGGTTAGTTACCAGAGCCGCCATCACCGCGCGGAGGTTAGCTGAGAGGGCAGAACCAGCATTGAAACCGAACCATCCAACCCAGAGAAAGACCGTTCCAGTGACGATGTGAGTAGCATTGTGAGGACGATAGTTGAGCTCCTGTGTTCCATGGCCACTTCGCTTGCCCAGCATCATGGAATAAGCCAGGGCGGCGCTTCCCGAGGCGATATGCACAGGGGTACCGCCAGCAAAGTCAAGGCCGCCCATCTTGTTAGACCAGCCATTGGGATTCCAGGTCCAGCAGGCGATGGGGTCATAGACGACAGTAGCCCACACGAAGATGAAGATGATGCAGGGGAGCATTCGGCCGCGCTCGGCGACGGCGCCGGTCGCAAGGGCCACGGTCAGGGCGGAGAACATGCCCTGGTAGACGGCGAAGAGCATGTCAGGTACGTGGGCCGAACCGACCGAAGGCCGGGCCAGGACATCGCGGAAGCCAAAGTTTGCCAGGTCACCAATAAAGGGCCCGGCCGTGTGTGAGAATGTGAGTGAGTAGCCCCAGAAGAACCATTGGAAGGTTGTTACTGCGGCGCTCATCACAGAAAGCCATATAAGCGAGAGAGCCGACTTCCGACGGGCGAGGCCTGAATAGAAGAAGCTACACAGAGAAACAGAAAAATGATTAGTATGAGCTAATGAGAATAGCGACCGATAAGGAATGGACTTACCCGACTCCGGGAATCATTAACAATACTAAAGCTGTGGCCGAGAGCATCCAGGCAATGTCTCCAGGCTGCGGGCGCAAAGGGTCAGCTTGCGGGCGTTAAAGATATTTGGGAGGGGCCACTATTCAACGCGACCCACTGACACTGACAGGACAGACTGAACTGTCTCTCTCTCGCAGACTTTCTCATGGCTCTCAAGTGAGAGTCAGAGAAAGAATAGAAAAAAGATAGTCATGCATGCAGTGAAAGATCAAGAGAATAATGACCAAAATGGGGAAGCAGAAGGAGTATGAGAGGCTGAAGGGAAGAAGATTGGACTAGACTCACCTCATACCAGATATTGACATCCATATCGAGCGGATTTGCGCCTGTTGCACCTGTGCCGTTGTATTTGAGCTGAGTTGCTCCTCGAGCATCGCCGTCACCTCCCATAGCCATGACGCCGGTTGAGACCTGGGACGAGTGATATAGAAATAGAAAAGCCAACGTCGGAGCGAGACGAGAGGAGGGTGACAAGGAGCGGCGCGACTGTGGCAGAGACAGTGACAACGACGGGAGCGACAAGGACGGCAACATGATGGGCCAAACCCGGTGATAAAGGAAGAAAGGAAGAGCAAGAGATAAGAGAATTCGCCAGGGGGCGTGTGTACTGTGTGTGCCTTGGGATTGGTGTTGAAGGAGGAGATGTCTCGTGTGGTGGTGCACGGCTGAGAGAGCAGAGAGAAAGAGACGAGCCAGAGAAAGGGCGCGATGCCGATTTCAGACAGGGAGATAGATAAGAGATCCCTATCCCTGGAAAGGATCCCCCCCAAGAAAGATGAGCTGAGCTTGGCTGTGCAACAACCCCTGGGGATGGAGTGTCTAGAGTGTCACTGGTGTACAATAGTGATAGTGATAGGTGAGCCGAGAATGAGTGAGTTCTGATGAGTCCGAGTCCGAGTCTGAGTCTGAGGGAGAAACAAGAGGCAAGACACGAAAAAAAGGGTCCCCTAGAAAATAGCATCCGGTCCCGCCGTGACGTTTCTTTTTTCTCTGGGGCGAGGCAATTCAAGCTCCAAGCGATAGAATAACTCATGCTCTACTGCTCTTAATATCTGGTGTTCAATGGCTAGTCTATTCTGTCAACCCTCAGTGGGGGTCCCCCAGACTAAACGACCCAGCACAGCGGACGCCTATCGATTTGTGGATAACGAGTAACTTAGAGTCCATGCCTTGATCCGCCACATCCATTCTCTCTAACGATGAAGCTACAGCGCTGAGAGGAGACGAGTTGCCCGCAAACAAGGACGAGCAAATGTCTCTACGCGCGCAGTCTCTACTCTATTAACCATAACCATATATAAACTTTCGCCTCTACCGTTCTTCGAAACCTTTCCTAACAACGCCATCCTTCACCCATCAGGAATTCATCACAAAACCTAGTTTAACCAAACCCCCCAGTTCCAGCCCTGCCACAAGCTCCGATATGCAGGAACAGCATATCATTCACTCATCATTATCTGCACAAGGCTTTTTTTCTTGAATAAGTTATTATCTTTGCCTCACTTACTCCCCAAAGAAAAGCTCAAGTAAAAGACAAGACAAATGGCAAAAGGCTCCCTGTAGCAGATAGTTATGCTATGAAAACCCCGGATCTTCGTTGATAAGACATCCATCTCTCTCCCCAGATCCGTTGGCCCGTCTGCCCCTGAGTGTATAATATGTAGATCTCTTGCCTGACAGCATGGGGTTTCGTCTTGTTTTCTAATATCAATAACCCCAGTTATCTGACATTCTTTGGGGTGGATAAAGAGTGATCTTGATAACTCTCCATCAGTCTATCTCATGAATACCCCATCCTTTAGTCCGTGAATCACAACTCCATCACTCTTGCACTTCATCACCTTATTTTGTATAAAAAAGAAAAGAAATGAAATGAAATGCACAACCTCGTCGTCATATGACGCGCTGCCCTTCTCACCTGGGGTCTCTGATAAGCCCTTCCACAATGATTGGTCCAAGCAGAGTGTGGGGGGTTCATCTAAGACGCCCAGCTTCAATAACCCTCCGGTGAACATAAACGTCTATAACGTCAATGCGTCTGTCCGTACATATTTCACCTCCCCATCTCGGCACACTTTGCGACAAAGCTCTTTGACTCGCTCTTGCATTTGCTTTTTTGCACCGTTGTGATATTCGACATGTCCCGTTTCATCACCAACCAACGCTCTCCCGCCTCATAATCACGATTCGTCGAGCCGTGCATCAAAGAGCCAGATGGACATCTCCTCGGACTAAACGATTATATCAAACACATGTGATGATGATACGCTCGGAGACTTATAATTGTGATATCTCACTACGGCACTGGCCCCCTGCGGGAGATGAGGCTGGTGAATCTTGACGTGTCGATAATTGACGGCATTTGAAATGCCAAGGATGATACGAAACTCAAAGAGCTGATGATAATGATGATAGAAATTAGTAAAGAATAAAGCTGATAATGCACTCCATTTGATCTTATCAGAGGAAACGACCCCGGGCAATGCAAAGCTAATAACTGCCCCTTTTCGCCTGCAGCAGAACGTTGAACTTACTCGTAACTGGGCAACTAACAAGCCAGGCTTTTATCTATTTCCTTAACGGTCCTTATTAATAGTCTCAGAAGTTATTAAATTGACTTCTTGGCTGAGACACCTCTCTATTCTTACTCATGGTAGGTTTCGGCTATGGCTTCTTGTTTCACTCTGCGGCGTGGCAGTGTCTGCTTACAACAACGGGCACAAACCACCAGCCAACTATAAAAGCAAATAGCCACCTGAATTTCGTTCTTCGTGGTTTGTACTTAACTACATACGCTGATTACCTTGTGGTATATAGGTAATGTACTTCCATCCAGCCTTAAATGCACGCTTTTTGTGTCCCAACTTTAAGTCATATGGCTGGACAGACTGGTTCTTTAAAAAGATCTAAGGTTCCCTGGAGACAGAAACTTCCTATGTCCTGTACAGTCCTGACTGGGCCTCCCATGTCGAACAAAGTTCGCCTAGCCGGCGTTCCTTTGAGAGAGAACTTCCATATATCGGCTACATGGCAAAGAAGCCAACTGTGCCCCAGGATCAATATCCTATGAGAAATCCGCGTGTACTACAGGGGCCTCTGAAAAAGTTCCTCTCTCTCTTTATACCATTCAGGGTGGGTGTGTCGTGAAATAGAATAGAGTATCTGGTTTCACATTAGTCCATGGCGAACTGGAGCTGCCTCAGAACTTACGGTCTCGACGACATCGACGAGTGGTGCGAGTAGCTCGATGCGAATCCAGATATCAGATGTAGTGAGAGCACTCTCAAACCATACTTCGGGCCACCAGGGCCATTGGTCAAGCGTCTTGTAATAACAAGTCTCCATGATACCTTCTATTAATACAAGGCCGCCAGCTCCTATCAAAGCGGAGGCACAGGGATTTGGCCCTTCATCATAAGGCGTATAGCAACTTGAGAACATTCCCATACCACAAACGTGAACGTCCCACCGCTAGAGCGTACATATCAAAATCCATTCCTTGTCTTGAGAGTAGAAAGATGTGCCACTTACATCAAGTCTTATCGGTTCCAGAGTTCCCAAGGCCATGAAAGTCATGAAAACACGGCCAGCCGACACAACACATCGGTTCTCAGCACTGTCGCCAAACCCTAGAACCCAGTCCTTGCGAGTGCATAACAGTGCCAGACTTATAAAGTACAGAATTGAGTAATGTTTACTGGCTGTTACAAGAAGGAAATGCTCCGTGGGCTTTTTCTTCTCCATGGAGGCCTTTCGGAGTCGTCGGAGACCAACGTCAGGCGGCATCACCAGTGGACTCTGAGGTGTTCTATTCCTGTTGGACAGTCTCGCGTTTCCATTCTGGTCCGATTCCTTCCCAAGTTGAAGTTCTCGAGGTTTACCGTTGGCGCCTCTGACGAATTTCCTCTTCCCTTTCCCTCCTCGTGCTGCTTTACCATTGGCGCTTCCGTTTCCGTTGCCGTTTCCGTTGACGATACCATTTCCGTTAGCGTTTGTGTGGTTCGGATTTGATTCATTCGCGATTTGCTGTTCCTCGGTAGGCTCGTCGAGATTCGCTGCGACGACATTGCCACTGAATGTGGTTACAACATCTCTCGTATCCTCTTTGAGTTTCTCGTCTTGCAGAAATAGTGTGTAGCGTATGAGGAGATATAGCGTTAAGCAGATGACGGGGAAATGAATATCGTTAACAGAGTCGGGAAAGAGGCCATGTTGGTTAAGTAACTCTCGAAGGCTTGTAAGAGGTATCGTGGAGAGTGAAAGACCCCAGTACAGGGCGTGATGCTTGAAGGATAGCATCGCGATCAATCAGAGGTCACGACAATAGTCATGCCTTGGTAAAGATAGAGAAAAGACAGTGGCGATACTTCCTCCAGGAAAAATGTTATAATGCATGGGCGCGCATGAGCTGGAGAAGAAGAGAGATGGATATGTATCATCTTTATTACTGGCAAGGTGGTTAAGTTGGCGGCAAGTGTATAGCAACTGCCAAACAGTTTTGGCGATGGCTTCAATGGAAATCGCGACCAAATAGATGCTGCCAAAGCAAACACTCGTATCGCTATTGATTTCTCCAAACACACACTCGGCCACAATACGAACAAACACAGCAAAACCACTATTAAGTAGGTAGGTAAAAGACTCCAGTATAGGTATTAGATTTTAACTCGATTAATGTGCAACGGTTGACTTGATCGGCTAAACCTTTACAGCCCAACTCAGCGGATTGCAAATGCCAAAATACTCATGCAATCCCCCTTATCAATAGCCAAACAATAACAGAAAACATTATGTATGTACCCAACAAACCACGTCCGTTTGCGGTCCGTGTTCGATGTAAAACCAAGTATCAACTAATTGACACAAAATATTTCCAAGTGCTCCTTTTCCAATGCACGCGTATGTGAGCCGCGATGATGTAAACCACAGAATGGGTACCCAAAGGAGTACTACAAGACTCTTGATAGAGTCAGGATAAGAATGCGCAGCCAACCCTTTCGTCCTGGCTGCGGAGAATCATTACCAAGTAATGATTAAGGTAAAAATCAGACAACTCCGTTTCGCTAAATGCACCAACAAGGAGTAATCCCATTATCATGCTCCTATCAATGTGGTCTTAGGCTATTTTCTCAATCCTTCTCTTTCAGACGTTGCCACTAAGCGTCTTAAATCTGTCCTCAAAGGACTTGATTTGCTCCTGCTCGAGGAGCTTCTGTAGGCGGCGTGTTTCGCGTACAGCAGCCTCGCGCTCGTCCTGGAGGTTAAGCACCTCGATCTGAGCGGTGCTCATCCTGGCAATGACATCCTGCATCTCGTGCTCGGCGTCCTCAAGAGCCTTCTCCAGGTCAATGACGCGCTTGCGGAGTATCTCCATCTCTGCAGCCTCCTCGAAGCTCTTCTCCGTAAGGCGAGGAGATCGGGGAGAGCCAGGGAATCGGGGAGAAACCGGGCTCAGGAGGGAAGGCTTGCGGTTAGCCTGGAAACTGGGAGAACGCAGGCCACTAACGCCTGTGTTGCTGCTAATACGCTGAAGCTGGGCGTTGTGCGCGTCGCGGATGGCAGCAATCTCCTCCTCGTGGCGGGTAACTCGATCTTCTGATGCTGACTGAGCGACGATAAGTTGCTCCTCCATAGTCTTGAGACGGACCTGCAGGTCGGCGATACGGTCCGAGTTGGCCTTGCGGTCGTTGTCACCTCGAAGAACGGCGTTTGATAGGCGATCTCGGAGCTGAGCGTTTGCCGAGAGTTGTTGTTGAACTTGAGATGCAAGCTCCCCGACCCGGCGAGCAGAGTCATTGAGTTCATCGGCAAGAGCACGCTCAGTCTCAATGCTCATGCTCTCATACTCGCTCATCGTGTCATACTGGTTTCGAAGACTATCAACCTCGTGCTTGGCAGCATCGCGTTCAGAAACCGCAATAGACAGTGTGCGCTCCAATCGCTCAACAGCAAGCTGAGTCTTCTCATCCGTCCCGGTCTCATGCTCAAGGCCCTTGATTCGCTCAAGCGACTCGGCGTAGGCAGCCTTCAATTGGTCGTATGCCTTGGCAAGCGACTCCGATGTTACCGGCGCGCTCATGTTACCAAATGAGCTGCTGCCAGTGCTAGAGCCACTTGAGCGGGCGAAGGAGGGAGGAATGAGGATGTCCTTCTCCTCCAACAGGCCACGAAGCAGAGCAATTTCTCCTTCAGCCTTGTCCAAGTCCATCTTCAGGCCACTTAGACCGTCTTCAACCTGCCACTTTTGCTCAAGGGCATCTTCAGCTCGGCGACGAAGAACGTTGATCTCGGTGCGCAGGTTTGATATTTCTCTTTCGAACCCCGCTTTGCGTGGAGATGCTGAGAGAAGCTTCTCTCGGTCGTTCTGCAACAGCTTAAGCTTCTTAGTGTACTCGCGGTCTTGAAAATGTTGTCGCTCGAGAAGGTTCTTTAAAGCGCCGTGGAGAGCGTCTCTCTGAGCCTCAACATCCTTGAGTCTCTCCGATAGTGCTTCTCTGGACTCGGTCTGCAGGTTTTTAACACTGTTAGACCTAGATAGCCCCGAAGGTCGTTGGGCACGGAATGAGCCGGTCGCAACTGAGTTGGATCTAGCAAGACCACCACCGAAGCCGCCAGACATAGCGCGCGACATACGGGTATTCGAGAGTGTCGGGGAACCGGGCCTTGATGACCCTCTTACGTTGTCGTATTCTTTCCTGAGCATTTGAAGCTCTTGTTGCATCTTTGAAGACTCATAGTTCAAGTTTGCGTATTCGGCAGCCTCGATCTCGAGACCTTCGACACGAGCCCTTAGTTGGGGAACAACCTCGTCGCGGAGGTTGTCTCGCTCGCTGGTGGCCTCGTGGAGCTCTCCACGGATGGCGTTGATGAGGTCCTCGAAGTTGTTCTTAACAACTCGCTCCTCCGACAATCGTCGCCTGAGGTCGCCACAGGTGGTCTCGAGGTCCTTAAGTCGGCCACTGGCATCCTGGTTGTTCAATTGAGCCAAATCAACCTGAGACGCCTTTTCAGCTAGCTCCTTGATCTGATGATCCAGGGCTTTTCTTCTCCCCCTTTCATCTTGAAGTTTATTTGTGAGCTCTAATCTTATGGAGGCCTTCTCTTGTTCAGACCTCCTTTGAATCTTTTCAACTTCCTCTCGACTTGGTTCGGCCTCGCTCATCTTGGCCGAGCTATAACCCGAGTCGGAATAGTAGTCGCTTGACCTCTTGCCAGGGCCTTGAGGGTTGTTGATCTGTTCTTGAAGACGATCGACAAGGTCTTCGAGGTCAATTTCGCGCCTGATAGAGCTGGCCAGCTCGACGCTGATGGCCTTTAGTTCGTCTTCCATTTCGTCGATTTGCGCGTAAGTTGGGGACTGTAAAACCGATGAGTATGAGTTACGATAGCTCAAGATATCCGCCCGATTGGAGGTATCTTTCTGAGTTTCATGATGAGGGTTGCTAACCGTTGAATATGAGGTCTCATTGGCCCCGCCGTGTTTCGAGGGTGAGATGGGCGAATACGTGGACGAGAATTCCGTCCCAGAGGGCGAGGGTGAAGGAGCACCCCAGTTGAAGAGTGAAGCAAATGGAGAGGTCTGGCTTGGTGACCTAGGTAAGGGCTTATTGAGCTGAGGTGTGTTTTGGCCCGATGGTGAATGCGATTCATCCGGTGATGTGTCGTAGTTTGCAACGTCAATTGTGACCTTTTCGAGCTTGAGGTGTGGAGGAGTTGGCTTTGGGACAAACATGGGAGCGGGAGCGAGAGTCTTGTTGGATATCGTGTTATCGGAGGCAGGTGATGGGGCTCTTTGTGCCTCTGTTTCGGGAGGGTCTGCTGTGTCTGCGGATTTAGGAGCAGTGGTGGTTTCTTTGCTTGGACTAATCTTTTTGATCTTTTCGTCGTCGCTATCGTTCCCATCAAGTATGGTCTCGGAGGTAACGTCTGGCGCAGAATCGGACTTGTCGTCGGATGTCAGATCATCATACCCATCCAGAACGTCAGAGAAGTCTGAGCTCGAGGCGGTAGGGCTGGGTTCAGGAATGGCTTGTGTTCCAGGGGTTGTCGCGGCAAGGGACGCCAGTTTGGCGGAAGCTCTGCCAGAACAAATTCCAGTCAGCAACACGTTCTGCAAGGGAAGTGAGGGGGGCAACAGTTGTCCATCTGAGACATGGAAACAAAGAAACAAAGAATTGGGCTGAGGGCAGGACTCACTGGGCAGCTGGCGGCACGGCGCGAGAAGAGGGAGAGAACTCGTAGAGGGTAGGACTGTCGACGGAATCAGGCCTGGCGAATCTCTGGCTCGGTTTTTCCAGCTGGAGATCTAAAGGTGATGGCGGAGAAGATCCCGAAGCCGAGTAGCGCAAAGCCAGCGCTGAGGCTGAAGAGGAGAGAGGTTTGCGCTTAATGGGTCCTCCGAGGGGAGAGTTTACGGAACCGGAGGGCGACGCAATGGAACCGGAGACGGAGGACGAGCCGGGGAGACCGTCGACCGTTGATGAGCGAGCGTGTGCGGGAATTGATATCGGAGGAGGTGAATGCGATTGCGATTGCGACTGCGATTGAAGATTCTGTTTGAGTTGAGGTGGTAGGGCCGATATTGGAGAGGATGGAGAAGGGTTATTGGCAGGGAAGAAAGAAGCTGTAGCAGATGATGCAGGAGGTGTCTTGGTATCGAAACGAGTATCAGAATTGCCAGAATGCTCCGTCACGTCAGGCCCCGGAGCGGAGGCTAGGGCGGGTTCCATATTTGGAAGATATACCGTCCTCGGTACGAAGCACCTAACGGTAGACTTCGTGTGAGGTCTTGGGCGGTAAGAGAGCAGAAGCTGGTGTGTGAGAGAGAGGAGAGAGGCGTGAGAGAGAGGACGATAGTGGGGGGGTACGGTCGTAACGGGAGGGTGTGTGTGTCACGACAGGACACGATCTATCGACGGTTGACCCAGGGGCCAGAAGCCAAGAAACGATAGGCGGTACAGTTAGGTAGTGAAGGTAGTGGTGTACAGTGACAGTGGAAGTGAAGGAAATGTCTTATCACCGCAATAAGGCGCTCAATCACCAGCGTGTGAGGGAGGAAAGAAGAGAAAATTGGCCCCTGGGAGACGAAGCCGAAGCGAAGGGACGGGACAGGAGCAACGAAAGGAACTAGAGCTAGAGATGGAAGAATTGAGACCATGGCTGGGGACCATGCACGAATAGTCTAAGCGGTTGACGGTAAGGCCAGGGGTCCAAAAATTACAGCTTTCTTGAGTCCATCCAAAGGGGGATCTAATAAGCTTACGGATAGAAAGGGGCCCATTCTCTCCCCCTTGTCCGCATCCGTGAACCACCCCCACAAAGGCTTTTTATTCGATGAGAAGTTCATTTGTTTGGTCTGCTGATCATTTTACGGATATGCGAGGGACGATTTGGATTTCAGATAAAGGACAAATGGAATGCAGAGGCTTGGGTTAGAAACTGGCTAGACTCTGTCTCAAAGCCTTTGTCGCCTTGGATCGCAATGGCCAGTCGATGGCAGTGATTCACAACTCGTAGCCGCGCAAAGGAACCACTCACAATTCATCTGTACCTGAAAGGTTCGCGGGTCGACTCACCAGCCAATTGCAAACGAGGCAAGGGTGGTGTTCTGGTGAAGGTGAAGGTGGTGACAAAGGTGGAGGATCGGAGGAGGATTTACCGTAAAGTACCTGCACTAGCGCCAGAACCTGGGCGCTACCTGAACCAAACACCTCAGGGGTTGTGAGCTTCAATTGATTGCGCCGCACAAAGAGCGGTACGTATCTGGGACCAATTGGGACTACAAATCCTCCAGACTGGACGGCTGTGATGTGACCTTCCTGGCGTATGCTGTCTCTCGTCTCAAATGGACAATTCTCTGTTCCAAAGCGGCACGGCTACTTCGCATACAGACTGCATATCATCCTGCGCATAACCAGGAGAAGCCAAACACACGTCTCCTATTCTTGCTTTCTTGCTTTCTTGCTTTCATCTCGCCTCAACAGCAAAGATGCTAGGCGGGATGAAAAGCGATCTAATCATAGACCCTGTCGCGATCAATGCCTCAGGTAGTAGATGATTGAATGACCGAGGCATGAAGCTATAAACAAGGCTGGCGCAGGGATCATATGCTGCACTTTGTATCCGTACGCAGTACCTCTTTGTGGAATGACATGGCTTTGGCCGCCTTCTTTTTGAAAGAAAGACTGTTGCACGACAGCGCATAATTGTGTTACCGTTATATCGTGGCGGCTATCGAAACGTCCTACGAATTATATGCATATGCAAGCAACCGCCTACCGGCCGATAGATTTCTTTTTTCTACGTCTCTCTTTCTTTTTTTGTGTTTGTTCCCTGCAATAGTTTAAACATAGATATAGATATATGCTACGGAGGCATACTCCGTACGAATACACGGAGTATCTCCGTAGAAAGACAACCTTTATTCTCCCCAGCGACACTTTCAGCTCAGCTGCCTCATGATCCAGGGGTTTCTGGTTTCTACAGCGCCCCCTGCTTAGCGCTTCACGTGCTCGACAGGGGATCGAATGAGATAACCAGGAGTAACTTACTGGACAAGAATAAACGGGTGCATTTAATGTTAGCGCATAGAACATCCATCAATGAACCATCACAAGCTGAGTTATACTTCGTTGGTGGTTATTCTCCTTCTCAGATGATTACATTATCACCCTGGTGTATCTGGAGAATAAGCGGTGAAGATTATAATCTCACTTTCATATTGCTCCAAGCTTTTTGCCTGAGGCGTCTGACATATCGTGCATTACCGATTACATCACCCTCAATCCCATCTACGCTGTACAGGGTATCTCCTTGCTGTCTTTATTTTTCGTATTCTGAAGACTCGTCATATGTTATTTTTCAGGGTCCTTTCTGCCAAAGACTCAAACTCTATTCTCACAATGGGCAAGGGTTTCGGCAGTCAAGTCGGAGAATACAGCCCAACGATGATGCACCTCGACTGACGCAAGCTGAAGACTACCAATCCAGACCATTTGTTCCCTACTCTAGTCTCTAGACACTAAAGGCGATGGACAAAGGGCCACGATATATTATCTTGCTAACTATCACTCGAATCTTACACTATCTAAACTAAACTAAACACTGCATTGCGATATTTCGTGCAGTAACGCCAACTTACGTGACTCGTACCATCCACAAGCTAACCTGTCAGTCCATTTTCTCCATCGGATGGTACCTGGCAGCTCAAACTCGAGTCGGGCTACGAGCTACGGAAATACTGCTTCAAACACTCTTATCCAACCCATGATACGCTATGCGCCGATCTTTGCAGCACATGAAACCTTACTACAACTCTGCAGCGGAATCATACAAGGATCCATCGGAAACATGCCAAAAC
Source organism: Fusarium tricinctum (assembly GCA_020744515.1). Lineage (NCBI taxonomy): Eukaryota > Fungi > Ascomycota > Sordariomycetes > Hypocreales > Nectriaceae > Fusarium > Fusarium tricinctum. Next base: position 3,441,816 of record JAGPXF010000002.1, on the reverse strand, counting down.
GGACCAAGAATACAACTACCGACCTTGTTTTTCTGTTTATTAAGAAAAAGAACCCTGATGATCATTCTTGTTTTCTTGCTTGTCACCCCCACTGACTCGAAATTAGGTGGCGCTTGGAGCGTGTTGTAGTCTGACTCTGACAGAGAGAGATCGATCTTCTTCATAAACGCACTCCTTCAAGCGTCTGTTGGACATAACGGCCAATGGGGACGCTATCGTTGCTGTTTCAACTACCCTAAGTCTGGCGCCATCACATCGTAATTTCCCATGGGGTATGGAGAAAAGTAGGTTGCCTCTTGACAGGTTATTATCGTGGGAATTAATTTATCGTAGGGTATTGGTATGTCACATTGTCATTGGTGTTAACTCTAAATAACAAGAGCTGTGAACTTGGTGAACGAAATACATCCAGATTCGATCCGACAAGTGATATGGCGTATAGACCATGTTGACCATCATGAGTCAAGTCGAAGTTACGTGCCATCGTCCAACAACAGATAATCCGCCATGTGTTGCCCCTGTCAGTGAGACATCGTTATTCAGGTCAATGCTGCCGATATCACTAGCCGAGACCCTCGATCCAGGACACGCACCAGTATGTGACTTGCTGGCAGTACCAAGAACCTGAAAGATGGAGAAGCTACTTATTGAAACAGGTCACTGGTGTGTCTGTTGATCTCTACCGAAGGAACGCTAAAGCTTCAGGCCATGGGCATAGACAACAAGATCTTTGCAACTGTCAAAGATCACACATGTTTTGCATTGATCACTAGAAAGACAAATGAACAGGCACTGTCTGTCGTGATAATAATATTATATAGGGATGAACTATCATTTTAAGAACTCCAACCACCTGTATATACGCCGTGTTTCAACCACTCAAGCAACATGTCCTTTGGGAAGTAGTGTCCACTGTCCTCCACACGAGCACTTCCTTTGCTGGCCCAGGACAAATGTGAACCCCGTCCTGCTACCAAACACATCCTCCATCACCGCAGTGCATCTCGAGCACCGTCTCCACTGCTTGTTGGGGGAGGGTCTGATCTGCATGCGTTTGAACACATCCACATACAGCATACCCCGTGCCTTCTTGGCTGCCAGGCTGTGTTCGTCATCCTGCACCTCGAGAAGATCGTAATCTGCAAAGAACAAGCGGCCCGGATCTATAGTCTTTCGAAACGCCGGCAGGTCCGTGGTAAAGAACTTCTTGATGATCTGAATGAATGCCGGAGGCGGCGATGCTGAGAGGAGCATTGACAGCTCAATCTGTACACGGGCTGCCTTGATCGCCATGTCTATCTGTTTGCCCTGTGGTGGGTTCTGCTGGCTCTTGACAAAAGTTGGGAGATAGACTTGATAGGCTTGTCGAATTTCCTTGCTCAGCTCAGTAAGAAGAGCCTCGACCTCTGACACCTTGACGAGAGCCGATGATGTAACCTGTTGCATTGCCATATACGCTTGTTGAAGCTGGGGGGCTGCCCTGCCTCCGGTTCCGCTCTCAACAACTGCCGACTGTCTTCTATAGAACTCGATGGCCCTTCCACTGAGGGCCTCCAAGTGTGATAGCCTGCGGCAGATTGCCGAGAGAAATCCTCGACTTGATGAGCTCATTAGGAAATGAAGAGCTACGTTGTTTTTCGCATGCAAATATGGAGAAACTTCAGAGAAGCGCTCACGAGTCAGGAGCTCCTGGAAGTGGTTGTCGTTCATGAGCTCAAAGAGACAGTCCATCAGCCAAGCAATAAGATCTAGCGCCCACCTTGCGCAACCACCAAGCGTCTCGATAACCTCTGTATTACGGTTAGCAACCAGAAAGAGGGCTGGGCCACGTAAAGTACTACTTACCTGGTTCGTCAAGAGGACTTAGCTTTTCCCTGACCGTAACAGGTGTATTGCTAGCAATAGTAACAAGGACGACCACGTTTCGCACGTTCAGGAACAGCATTGAGAACTTGCTCTGGAAGGATCGAGGATTGAAGTCACCTCGGAATCCGAGTGCATTCATGATACTGAAGCAGTACTGCAGAGACCCATTCCGCACAAGTGAGTCATGATGGGTTTCTTCAGAGTAGTCGATATGGATTTTTAGAATCCTAATGATCTCAGTAATCCAATCCTGAACAAATCCTATCTGTCGTCAGTAAATACACACAGAGCATGATAAAGTCACATACTCTTCTTGAAAGTGTACGGCCGAACAATGGCGAGCATGTCGTCGTAGTTATTCTGGTAGAATAAACACGGCGCTGCGGTAACAGTCAAGGCCGCAATGCTGCCAGAGTATAGAGCTACAATTCGTTAGTAGGATATATGCTTCCCCGGTTGTTGAGACATACCATCTTGCATAGAGTTTCCGATATCGCCATGAGGATAATGTAATTTATTCCACTTGACTTTTCCGTCTTCACCCAACTGCACCATGGAACAATAGGTGGGCGAAAATGCAACTTGTTGACCTGCAAGTCTTGTCAGCCAGGACTGCTACGTATGAGACTCGGATACTTACATGGTCCTTCGTCTGCAAATGTCCATCCAATCTGCCGAAGGTTCATGACCTTGTTGAGATCCTGGGCCGCGTATAACTCTTCGAATGTAAGTCTGTCGCGGTACTCGACTGTGCCATCTGCGAAAGCCACCACCAGAAACTTGCCAAAACTGGTGGTGTGGAACGCAATAACAACTTTGTTGGCTGTAACAGGCGCAGCTTTGTGCAACTGCATCGTGGCGGGAAGCTCTGAGGAGATGCTATTTCGTCGACCTCCAAGCTGCTCGTAGGCTGAGGGCAAATTTTGCTTTTGCTCTACGGCTTCCCAACGATCAATGACGCTTTGGACAACCTGGTAAGAGCCCTCATTGGGAGTTCGTGACCTCACTGCGACAACCATTGGTGGTGTGGTGTTTTTCCCAGTGTTGTCTGTCACAGAAGGCAGAACCTCCAAATGCGAAAGCTCAATCATGGAAGTGTCAAGGCCAGAATCTCCAGGGCCTCCCTGGAGCCAGTTTGTGGTAGCTAAGTGTTTCTCGACCAGAGATGGACTCAGACTTCCTGCAGGTCGGCCAGGAACCTTCTCGGCTTGAGCTGCCTGGCCCCATTGGATCTCAATCTTGATCAGCCTCAATTGTTTTGAGGTTGTAGCAAGGGCAAGGAGTAGGTATTCTACTAGCTGTCAGTATGCATACAAGGCGAGTCGAATAGTCAATACCCACTCTTTTCTGATGCAAATGCCGCATGCGTGATCAGCTCATCAGAAGCGCTTATACTTTCCAGCTCCATGGTCGTCTCCTCAATACGGTTGGTGTTTTGTGACCAGAACATTCTGACAACACCATGCGTGGTGATGGTCAACAGGGCACTCTTGGCCGATGTGGGATGTGATGGCCCCCCAGCATGGATGAATGAGCTCTCATACATATATCCATTAGGGTGTTTTGTAGCTGGCCCATACATAACATTGTAAGACTTTCGATGTTAGTAGGTATCGCCAAAGTTTCTTGACAAGATTCTACCTGTTGATTTGAGGGAGCAACATTAAGCCAGTAAGCGCCGACAATGGTATGCACGTCGTCAGTCGGGTCAGTGTCCCATTTTCGTTGGACAAAAGGATGGTTGAGCGTGATGGAGAAGCTGACGATAATAACGCGACCGACTGAATCGATCACTGCCAAGTCTGGACTGCTTGTGCCAGCCCACACCAAATGAACAATGGGAATAGTTGGGCTTCCCTTGACAAAGGGGCATGCGGTAGGTTCACTCAGGTCCCAGGAGCCATCATCTGGTGAACGTCGCAGATAACGAAGCTCAACATTTTGGCCATCTGGTGTGATATTGGCAATGGTGCCCGTCCTTGACCACGCCACAGCTCTATGGGGTGTTAGTTATATGTCCATGTATAAACAATAGAGCTAGTTCTTCGTACTGGCAACAACCTCGAATTCTGATATCGTCCATCCTTTGCTGAAGCTGCTTGCTCTGGACCCTAACAGGCAAAGATAGATCGACGCCATCGCCAAAAAGATCATCTACAGCGTTGAGATCTACTGGCATGGAGTTATCCAGCATGAGCGGCATCTTGTCCGATGTCATCAGGGGAGCACAGGTCCGGGGGGTATCAAGAAGGAGGGAATATTTAAACAGGAAAGAAAAATTACAAAATTATAAGAAAAAAAGAAACGCGTATCAAATCTTCCATTAGTAGTGATTTAGTGATATGGTTTGAATCTTGGTCTGTGGCGAGACAAAAGGGCCAGTCAAGACGTGGTGAATAAGAAGTCAAATGGTTACTACGGCAGGTAAGAAAGGCTGAGCCTTCCTCAAGGCTGAGGCCAGCGGCGTCGTCCTGGGCGCTCCTTGATTGGTAGAAAGGTGTCTGTGGGTGGATGCGGCATCGGCGAAACAACGGCAAGCGGTAGATGAGCCTCACAAGCAGGACAAGCTACAACATCTTAATTTACACGGTTCATAATTCGAACCAAAAGTCAAGCTTTGAGACGTTGATGCAGCTTCTCATATTTCAATTGCGGATTGACTCGTGTCTTACACGATTTTTCTTCGAACAAAATTTTGTTAACAAATTTAGACTGGGACACCCCCAGAGCTTTCTACGCTCATGGTCGCCTAGTTCAGGCACTTGATCGCTTAACCGCAGTCCTCGGCGTATACATGACAACGCTTTGGTTGAATTGCAGGTCTAACTTGTCCGTACCTACCTACTCTTGTTATATCTCACGTGCAATCAACTTTGAAGATAGCGTTTGGGATATCTATGATCCATAGGTCAATGCTGAACCCAATGTGATCTCAACATCCAGAACATCATCAACCTCGAACCTCTTACAATTGTTCTCGTTTAATTCACCATTGAGAGTCAATTGTTTTTTCTTTTCTTTTCATAAAACGGGACAATATTGAAAGCTGGACCCTGAGTTCTATCTAACACGCCATGAGCTCCCTGTTCAACCACACGATATACTTTCGTCCGACATGTCGTAGGGAGCCATAGCTGGCTCCTGCACCAGTAACCAGGGGATCTATTGGAGTCATTCTGCCACCACAGACCTTCCAAGGCACGTGTATGATGAATCCCACCTCACATGCACGACAGACCGTACGTCGTGGCGCTGAGAGGCGAAAGTCCGAAGCCCGTGCTGTCTATTGTCTGTGCTTCTCATGTCGTGATCCACACTCCGCCAAACAGTTTCAGGTGTATGCGTTTGTACAACTAGACAAACGCTAATCATGTATAGACAACATAAACAACTCCATTCCTTCTACACCGCATCGTGTTTCTAGTCCCTATATGGCGGTTCATCCGTGGCCGAATCTTAAAGTGCGGTTATTTTTTTGTAGGGCCAGTTAATTGTTTATACAAGCCGCGTAATCCGCGTCTCGAGCGGTAGGAGAAACCTGGGGATGTTTCAAAGCTCAGAGGCCATGGCTGAGATTCCGTATAGGATCGATGTGCGTTTGAGAACAGCTTTCAACTGCATTCATAGGATACACCGGAGAAGTCAGGTCGTCTTGTTTGGATAGAATACTGGAACTGAACTCTTGCTCGTCCCAAGAAGTTCAACTATGGGGGACTGTTCAGCCGACTTACACACAGCATGAGCTTTACAACATCGGATATCGCTTTATAAATGACGTGTACCTGCGAAGATGGTAAGGATCAGATCCCAGAAAGTACAGGCTCTGTGCCGGCAGGCAAGATCTAAGACACGTAACCTCTTGAGACTGAGAGCTAAACCCTCCGAGACTTGGCTAAACAACATAGCAGTGCCTGCACTCGTAACGGTGCACTTCGTATAGTTGATGTTGCACCATAGCCCACGGGTTGAAACTGATTATTTACTTGAATCACATTGCCCAACCAAGGACAATGTGAATTCCAGGGGTCTCCAGTCTACACAACGATTCGTATCTGCGTCACCGTCGGAATCGTAGAGAATGCTGTATGTAAACATCGAGCCCCTTTAAGAAACCCACCAATACCGCTTTTCAGGGCTTACGAATGCTATAACCAACAGCATCGATAGTTGGCTCGGCTCCAAATCAGGTATGGGTGCGGCGCAGTAGCTGTGCATATCAGGAGTTGGAGTTGAACTGAGTGTGAGGCTTTCCATGTCAGCCTGTCATGCTGGTCATTCACTCCGCGGGCATGCCGAAGATCTTCAGAATAAGTGCAACGGACTCGGGTCAGATTCCAAAAGCAATCTGGCTCTTCGTGGAATTGGAGCCGAATCTGGTGGAGCGGCTCAAGGATTCTATCGTGATGGAGCTGATGTGTGATGGATGGGATGTCGCTTAACCGTTTGGAGCAGCGATGTACCCTGCCTGCCAGCTTGTCAGATATCAGCCCTGACCCGTTGTAGCATGATAGGGTTGCAGGGAAATCTGGCTACTGGTCAAAGCTAATAGAAGTCTGGCAATGATGGGCACCACCAATATCTCGAGCAGGCAGGTGACGGTTGGTTCTGGTTGCTAATGGACCCCTTGTGGACGGTTACGAAGTTGACGGCTGGAAATAAGGTGGGATAGTGGGAGAAGCTATGATAATCGGTACCGGCAAGTCGGAGTTTAGCCAAGCCAGGATGAGTTGTTAGTCTGGTTGTTGGGATTGGGATTGGGATTCTATTGTTTTCTTATCACACAGACTCGACGCGGTAAGGTAACCCTGGCGGTAATGGTTAGCCATGATGGCTGTTGGTGACATACCTGGCGTCAGCAAGCCAAGTAACCGATTGCAGCAGCGATTTTCTTTCAACGACTTTTAGAATGATATGATGCCAGTAATTATTGCTTTCGTGGTGCGAGTCGGAAACTAAACCGTACCTACTTACTCAACGGACATGTACCACTCTTTGTACACGTCTAGCCCAGAATGAAACCATGAAACGTGCGCGGGATCTGCAGATGTTTGCTTTTTTAGGTCGCCTCAGGTCAGACCCTCCCGTCTGCCTCTGCGTCTACGTCTGTGTCTGCCGTCCTTGCTTCAGATGTGCGGAGGTGCTGGATAATCCGATTGCTTGACGACGGTTGATGTCCGATGAATTGCGGATTTCTCACTCTAAAACCAACGGCACAGACGCACCAGGACGCATTGATACCCCCAGTCTCCAGACTCGAACTAAGCCTAAGCCAAGTCAGGGGCTAGAACAGCACCCCCAAGACTGTGAAGTTCCATTGTCAAGTTCCACTCCGGTACGGATTAACTCGAGTTGGGTCTTGTGACAGGCCATGGCGCTTCTTGGAGACTAGAGACTCTAGAGTCTTGGGCCCAGCGTTGGAACTTAGACCCGTCAGCACGAGCACACCCAAGTCAGGTACCGTGCAGTAGCTGCAATACACTTGACCCAACAGAGGTTGGCTTGTCGAATTGTGTGCCCGGAAACTTGGGACTCCGACCTAAAGCTAAGGTACCTAAGCATTTGCTTTTGCTTTTGCTTTTGCTTTTGCGTGTGTTTGGGGCCTTGGGCTGGTGGGTTCAAGGTTGCGAGCTTGCCTGCGAGCGAAGACCGGTGAACCCACACCAAAACTGAGCTCACTAATAAACTTGCAGGACCTTGTTCTTATTTCTTTGCCGTTGCCAAGAGGTCGGGACCACTACACCTCAAGCTCAAAGTGCAGACTGCAGGGATCGAGGTTGATGGTTGATGGGGACGGACAGTGACATGTTCTGAAGCACCGCCGTTATTTTGAGCAGAAAGAAGCGGTCGTGTTCATCAATGCCTGTTCATTATGACCGGGCCTAGTCGTCTATTGGAGTGATGCCGAAAAGCAAGGACAACACAGAGCAGCGCAACGCAGCACAGGACACACGATACGACGCGGTGCGGTGCGGAACGGCGCGACACCTACTCTGAGGTCTGGAGTAATATCTGGGATTTTATGTATGGAGTAGGTACCCGTAGTTGACCTCGCTTCTTCGCTTCGTCTTTCACTTATTTTCTTCTTTTCCTCTCCTTTTGTAATATCCTACTGTACACTTTAGGTACGAGCTTGAATTTCGACACCAATCTGCATCTGCGCATGCTTCTGTCTCTATTTCTGTTTCTGTTTCTGCGCATGCACATGCACCAAGACCTAACGTAGTAACGCCAAAACCACACAGTCACATCGTCGATTTCCCCCATTCAGCTGTCAACATTCGCCAGGAGTTAATTCGAACCCATTCTCGAGTGCTTTGAACCACTTACAAGGCGTTTTACTGGTCATTATCTTACCTCAACGCTTATGGGGCTTGGCTAAGGCTTGTACCTGCCTAACCTCAAACCGACCTACAGAAACCTACTACCTACCTACACAGGCTACAGTGCCTTCCTTGCCTGCCTGCCCGTCCGTTGCTTGGCCCTTTTCGATCTATTTACGGCACTTTTATAACCACTCATCGGGAATTGAATTCGCTTATGACGATATCATGGGCCGTTGAAACTATTCGAGACGGCACGACCATTGAGAACACTTGCCTTCATTACGTGGATCATCTCCGGCTCGGTTCAACCGAATTTCGACACTTTTATTAGGATTGCAACTCTCCTCCTTGCAATCCATCCCATACCTGGCCAAACCCTGATCGCCCCTCGTTGACTGGAAGCCTACCGACTGTGTCATTTACGACCAAAAGCAAGGGTAAAATTGATGAAAGAGGAAGTGGTGCCTGCGGGGGACCAACTTTTGACAGCAGACGGTGGACCTTGCATCGCCGTGCCTGTCCAGCCTTTCGAAATTGCCTTCATGATCAGCATCCACTAGGTTGCCTCTGTCTCATCACCACTCCCTGCCGACAAATCTCGACAACCCTGCTGCACTGCGTGCTGCTTTTAGCAGCGATACCCTCGACTCTTGCTACTAGACTTCCGTCATGGGCCAGGATGATGGGCTGACAGCATTGGACTTGAGTCTTCGGAGGAACGAGGATCAGTGGCCGAATTCAGGTGCACCAGTGGAGGCTTTCGATAACAATAACACGAGCTGGGCAGATAGCGAGAGTGTTAATAGCCGGGGCCCGGACAGAGCTGATGATATTATAAGCCTTCTCGACAACGAGACCCTCTGTTCCAGCTCTGCCAGTTTATCCCATTGTCTTTATCCAAGACCTCTGCATCACTACCCAAGCCAACCTAACCAACGTAGCCAACATAACCACACCAAGAGCCGCATATCTGCAGGTTTTCCGCATGCCTATACATCTTATTTCGAAAACATGCACTCTCTAGAACGCCCAAAGCCACCACTGCAGTCGCAACGCCAACGTTGTGTTCCCACCAAACTCGACACTAGCGACACTGCGGATACTGTTGACCAAACCCACGGCCTTGGTGATCATAGCTTTTTACTACCGTCCCGTCCTATGAGTATCGCGACCACGGCAATGACGATCACCACAATGGATGACAGCATCGAACCGTTCTCATCGTCCAGTCTAAACATGTATCGCTCATGGCCAGAGTCGGAGCAGATTGGCTTGCGAATACAAGCAGACACACGACCTCGTCATGACAACCTACAGTCCAACCAGCAACAACAATATCACGACCTACTGAGTATAATCGATACCGAATGTCTCTTTCCTGACGATAGCCTCGCCCCGGCCGATCTTCGCCCATCCTCCTCCCGCAGCCATCTCCTTCAATGGCGACGCAATCCAAGTGCTGGTTCCGATTCACCAAGACATCCGACGGTATCTTCTGAACTTCAGCCTTCCACCCCAGATAGTCGACCATCAACAACAATTACGAGAGAGGAATTCGAATCTCTTCCGCCGACGATTCAACGAAAAGTAAGTTCGTGGCTTTCACTACTTTGCGGATCCCGTGTCCCATATTTTGTTTTCCGATCCTTCTCGATACGACCCTCAGGGAGCAGCACCAAGTTAAAGCTTGAGCTGCTAGTTATGTGGCCGATCGATTCCCCATTGCCATGCCAATCCTCGTCATCTTTTATATCTCTCTTTTCTTTTTTTCTTGGTAATAAACCAGATCCCGCACCTCGACAAGCGTTTCGGACCCGTCCCGTACCCATCCGGCTCAACCCAAGTGGTACAAAATCATCATGACTGTGCAAGGTTAAGTTTATCCTCCACTGCACATATGGATCCTCTTTTGCAGGTGCCGGGGGCTAGTCGCCGCCTAACCGCCAAACCGAGGAAACCAGGGACCACCAGGAATCGCTATTCGAAGCCACCGCCCACCTCCCATGTCTTGACCATGCCCTGTCTGGCCTGGCTCACGGTGGCCGTTTAGGTGGCTCCACGCAATCGGTGGGTTCAGTGCTCAGCCATTGGCCGATACCCCCATGTCCTGGCTACGCAACCCCTAGCTTACAGAGTGCACTCTCTTTCGCTCAGCAATCACATCCCCTAACTGAGGCGCTGTGACGACGCCTTAGACGTGCAGTTCCTGGCCGATCCATGCCATCCGGAACACCAACGTGCTTGTGCGCCCGACAATCGCTAGGCGTCATCCTCAAGTTGTGCCCCACGAGCCTTTTGGTCGACAACTCTGCCCTAGCTCTACCGCTTCGTTCCTGAATTGAGACATGCCCATTCCCATTCTAGTTTTGCCCCTTCTTCGTACCTTAAGAGTCAGGGATTCCCTTTCATGATTTATCTGTGCTTGATGTTCCTCATTGCTTCTTCTCGCTACATATTTCATACCGTCTCTTTTACTAAACGTTAGCTGTCTACAGTACTTCACAACTATCGAACGATCGCAGTTGGCTCACTCTCCCGACTTGGGAAATCGTCAACGGGCTGGTAGCGTCGGGCAAGATCAACTTCTTTGGTCATCACTCCCGAAACCTAGAGGCAGTTACGAACACCAAGACAGGCCTATCACTTCGGATGCTCCCATTCAGCACTCGGATCGCCAAAGGATCAGTTCAACGGACCAACGATTCTACGCTAATCTTCCTGAAAAGATAAAGCGTCGTCATCTTACAGACGAGGAGCTTGTGTTCGCCTACGAATCGCAGAATACTGCCATCGAAGCAACTGAGGAGGTGCAAGACAGGCCTGATAAGTATCAATCACAAGATATCAAGATGCAGTCTCCGCTTGCAAGTCCCAGGTTGTCCAATGGACGGTCATCGTTCTCGACTATGAGGCCCCGGCAAAGTGACAGAGGAACATCAGGCTCAGACATTAAGCGACCGGATTCTTTCTACGATAGTTTTCGGTGGCTTGACGATGAAGAAGGCCTTGACCTGCGTTTGTACCTTGATGACTACCACATCAACCTGCGCGAGGAGGTACCTGTTCCAAACAAGAGCCGCAGGCCATCGTTCCGCCGTCATCTGTCAATAAACAAGTTGCCCTTCGGAAGACCCTCTTTGTCCGATCGACCTGGATTTGGGGAAGGCCCATCATCTCCGACTGCTCTCCCACCTTCCACCTCGCACAGTTCTGGTGTCAGTTCATCTGGACATGTGCGCAAGAAGTCTCGCGCTAGAGCGTTGTCTTTGATATCTGCCAACAAACAAACACCTTTGCCGTCTCCGTCACCCTTGGCATCTCCTATCGATCCTGCTGCAACTCATTATCAAGACCCAGAGGCTCGAAAGAAGCTGCGGGCTTATCTTGCGTCTCCACAAAAGTTTGACGAAGCTATTGAATTCGGGTTCCCTTCCCAGGACGGACTACGGCCTCAAACAGGAGGGCTTAACAAGAACACTGCCCATGAACCAGAAAAATTGCGAAGCTTTCTGGAAGATGATCGTTCGTCAAAATACAGTGACGATGCTTCTGCAGCCGAGCCTGACTCTCCAAAAACACCACAACTCTTTGACAAGGTGCCTCATATTCGATCACTTCGCAACAGCATCGAGCATTCGTCATATTCAAGGGCGGATAAGTCCATGTACGACCCTGCGGCGAGCCGAGAGATGACGCTTCGTATGACCTTGACGAGGCCTGACCTGCGCCAAAGCGAGGATCAGATATATGGCTGGAAGCAGAACACCAACAGCCGTGCAGGTTCAGTCCGCGAGGAAGCTGGATTCGCCCCAGCCATGAATGCGCGTGACGGGAGCTCTAAACAGAGTGTCGAAAGACAACTCGCTGCTCTGGACCAGTGGGAAGACCATGCCGATCAGGATAGCGGAGCCGTGAAAAGATTCTGGAATCGAGTCAAGCGATCCTAGTCTTCACCACGGAGTCTTGCCGCACTACTCTTATTTACAAAAAGTTTCTCATTAATGATCGATCTTTGAGCGAAACCTATTGTTTTGATACATTCATTCTTTCGAGTTTTTCTTTGTTACGAAATACCCCAGCTTGCTTAATTGCTGTCATAGACCTCTTACTGCATTACATTTGCTATATTTCGGTTTATTTATATATATATATAAACAGGCATAACCATGAGCACAACAGTCTCGGTTACTCATTGGGTGGAGTTGAGGGAGTTAGTCTTTTGATTTTTTTTGGTTGCTCGGTTGGTGTCATATGTTGAGAGAATCTCGATCATGCTGAGACTAATACAGCAATATGGGGGATGGATCTGTGCCAGAGTTGCAGACATGTTACCTAGACGAAGGTGGCTTAAAGCCGCATCAAATATTGGAATATAAATCAAGGATGATGGATATGTGGCCATAAGCGACATGGATCTATATGTACAATCAACTGCACCTTATAAACGTTTTTGTGACTTGTCAATCACCGTTGTCAGACTTCAAACTCCGGCACTCACACACAACTCACTCGGTGCTTTGATGGTGGCAGTCCTTATTGCAACATGATCTGTTATCAGCCATGCTATAATCATACATGATGCAGCCGACAAGGATCTGTCACGCGACAGCGCGGGAAGTGTGATTGCCTGTGCATTCATCACTACACCATACATCCATACACACGGAGTTTACATGCTTTTTCGTAAAAAGAAAGTCCGGCACAGTTATCCACTTCTGGACATTCTCCCCCTATACCTGTCGTAAATAGTTCATGCAAGTCTTGGGTGGCAGCTGGTGAAGAAGCAGTGACCTGAAAATAAGCAAAACCCTTTCTGGGAGCTGTGGTCCGGTGGGTGGGTGGAGTGGGAGCTACGGAGACAGAATACCAGGGAAGGGAAATACGCGATGGGATGACAAGGCTGACCTTGCGGTATTCTTATATACAGCTATAGTAAGATTGTGATGGGCTATCGAAAAGTCTCGGACCTCTTATTGCTCTATTATTATCGTGTGTCTCTGCTACGTAGTAAGGGGTTCGACATTATAGATGGTCTGCGAGGGGCTTGAGACCGTAAGGTGTGAGATACTGGGTGGTTCATGTCTCGCTTTCTTAAACGTTTCACTTGACGGGGACAGGATTTACTCGAATATAGCCAAAGTGCAAGTGAATTGATAATTATACCATGCTGCTAGTGTCCATCCTCCTGCTCTATATCTCCAAGCTATAACATAAACTTGACTATCTTCTCGCCAAACGCTCATATCATTCCGTCGCATTCATCTTTTCAGTCAACAATAAAAGGAAAGTCTCCCAGTAAGACACCATGTCATAGTACAGTTCCCAGTCCTTTGATTACCCATCGTAGCTCGTACAATCACACTCCCCTTAAACTTCCTCGTCGCTTTCCTCACCGAGCAGCTCACCCTCATCATCATCGACCATGGAGTAGTCGCCCCGTCCCCTGGCAAAACTGTCTCGTGTTGTATATCGTCTGGACCAGTTGCCGCCTCTGCTGCGGCTTGCAACACGCTCGTAGACACCAAAGGCAGATCGCCACACGGAAGCTAGAACAAGCGGCAACGCAGCAACAACGGCTGCCAGCGCAGAGACAGCGATGACCGGGTACTTAATCCAAGGTTGCTCGCTGTCAAAGGTTGCGCTGTTGTCGCCCAGTCGAATCTGACCAAACTTTCCGCTCCAGTTACGCCAGGCGTACCAGCCAAAAGCGGCTGCAAATCCAACAGGAAGGACGATAGCAAAGAAGATAGCCCAGCCTGAAGTGCGATGCTTACGCTCGAACTCTTCCTGGTGCCCCGGGCAAGCATATTCTTCAGACGTCTTGTCTAGCTCCTGGCCACCGTCACAGGTAGTCAGTGGGATGCGACGATATCCTGTAGGACCGAACCAGGATGTTGCATTAGGATTCTGCTTGCACCAATCTTCACCAGAAAGGGCGTCATGACCTGGAACCAGTTTACATTGTCCGTGGTTGTCGAGCTCGAAGTTGTACGCACTGCGTCTTGTCAGTTTCTGTTCTCAAATATCTATAGGTTATCAGAGTGCTTACCATTCGTAATCTCGCCGGGTACATTCGCAGTTTTCGTGTCCTCGCAGTCGTGACATGCTTGCTTCGTTGTAGCACTTGCGGTCCGTCTTCTTCCTCAGATACTTGGCCTTGTGACCAAACAGACAGTCGTCCGACTGAAGAGGATGCCTGGGAGACCAGAGATCATAGTCTGAAGAATCGTCCTCAGAATACTTGCAGGGTTTGTCGGCGAGTCCTGTAAAATCAAGATTGGCAGTGAAAAGTTTCTTGTCATCGGTTCGGTACCAGACCAAGAAGTTTCGGGAGGTTCCACTGACAACAGATGTTAAGTCTTGGATAGTGACTTCAGTCTTGCTGAACTCATGGTCTGTCCATTTGTTACCCTCGTCGGTGGAGTACGAAACAATCTTCGACTTGACATTATTCCCGTGAGAAGCACGTTGTGCGAGAACAATGATCGAGCCTTGGTCACCGTATTGCCATGTCCAGACGCCCTTTTTGACTGCTCTCCAAGTGATGCCACCGTCAGCTGACATAAAGGTGTCGGCATCCTTGATATCGCCCAGGCTTGAACCAACATTTCCGTATCCGAAGATTAAGCCGACAGCGGTGCTTGCAGAGAATGTCCTGCCCTTGTTCTCACGCTCGGTATAGTGGTGGAGATGGAGGGCACAGTCGCTGTCTCCTGAGGAACTACATGAGTAGGACTTTCCATCAGCACCCTTTGCTGGTGGTGGCAGGAAGCCCCATTCTGCGCCATCATTGTGGGAAATCTTGGTTTGTATCTTCTTGCCGTTCTTGTCGTCGAGGCTAGCAACAGCATTGATGAGAGTGACACCCTCGAGACCAGCAACCTTTTCAAAGTCTACATAGCCAAGTTCGTCAGAGTTGACATTGGGTGCGCTGAGGACATATGTAGTGCCATTGGAGTTGCTCTTGATGATTGAACCCCTGCGTCGACCTTCGGAAAGATCCGTAGCAACAAACAGATTGACGGCATGGTTAGAACTATCAAGAACGGTGTAAAGTGACGAGTGAGAGTCATGGAAGTTGTGTGGGAACTGGGCTGCTTCGAAATGTTTTCCGTCCATACTAGCAATGGCTTGTAGGCCTCCCTTCTCCTTGCCGTCTTTAGCAACCTCGTCAGTAGCGAGAATAAACTCATTCATAGTAGCGAAAGCTGCCACCGTACCATTGTGGATGATCTTGTCATCGGGAGCGAAATCCTCAATGGTGACAAGGGTCTTGTCGTTGTCGGGGTTCTCGTCTTTGTGGACTAGACAGACGATCTGGTCCTGAGCACGGAACTTGTAGGCAGAGTTTCCTGTAAACTCGCACTGGGTCGCATATCGCTGCAAAGTCTTCCAGTTGTCACCACGATCGGTAGAGAGTGAGGCTTCAGGGAAGCAATCTTTGCTTCCTGACACATCGTCGCAACGCTTACCGACCCAGAGCATCCAATCCTTCTTGTCTGGGTGAAAGCTCAGCGTGCCTTTGCCGTCAGGATCGACGAACGGTGTCTTGAAGCTATGGAAGCTATGGCCACGATCGATAGTGTAGATGACTTTTTCGGACTTTGTGTGGAAGAAGGCAAATTCTTTAAAGTAAGTGTGAGGTTTGATAGCCAGAATATCTTCTTTCTCGAGAATACGCTTCCAGGTTTTACCGTGGTCCGATGTAAGCCATAATTTGTTTTCCACCTCAACTTTGCCATCATTGGTCTTCTCGCCGATGGGTCGAGCAATGACAACCTCGTCAGAGGGGCCAGATTCAATGCCAGTCAGGTAAAACTTCTGCATATCCTGCCCCTTGGTGTCTGCGAATTCGTTTGTTTTAATATCGATCTCGCCGCTGGCCGGAGTGCCAGGTGTATTGCCGCCACCTGAGCCGCCACCATCAGAGCATTTTCGCTCAACTGGATCATCCTTCTGGGCACCACTCTTGCGCGTACATGTATTGCCCGGAATAAGACGCCACCCGGACGATCCCTTAAAACTATCATCCTTGCCTTTGCAGGAACCTTCAGGGATGGGAATAGGGCCAACCTTTTTGCACACCTTGTTGTCTTCGGGGTCTCTCTGGAAGTTGTAATCGCATTCGAAGTCGGCATCGGCACATTCGCAATTCTCGATGACAGGTTCGGGGTCACGGAAATTAGCCTTCAAGAAGCAGTCGGCTGACTTCTTGCGTCGGTTATATGTTTGCTTGTGACCCATAATGCAAGTTGCCTCTCCCTTATCGTCGACTCGAGCGTACCATGACTCCATGTCCTTATTTTCGCAAGTGCGCTTGTCCATGGCCTCAAAGTTGATTGCAATCATATGAAATGTCCTCTCTTTCTCGCCGACCAGCAGAAACTTGAGACTTGTCGAGTCTTGCGTAGTAGTAATAATGACAGGTCTGACCTTCAGGCCATCGGGCAGAGGAACAGACTCCCAGTTCTCACCATAGTCCATGGAGTAAGAAACCTTGTCAACGTCTTCCTTGAGAGAATCCCTGACTGCAAGCAAAATGCTACCGGTGTCACCAAACTCATATTTGTGTGGACCATCAAGCGCCTTTTTCCATGTAACTCCAGCGTTGTCGGAGACGTAAAGGCTTGAACTCTCAAATTCGCCGAGAGATGCGCCTGTGTTTCCATTGCCCATGACAAGTCCAGGAGCTGGGCTGGAGAAAATGCGTCCGATGTTGTTGATTTCGGTCATGGAATGTAGGTGAATACGATCATCGCCAGCCTTGACTGGTGCAAAGGTTCTACCATCATCGAATGTGATTTGGGTCACGACAACCTTCTTCGCGCTTTTCTCATCAACGTCCTTGCCATTTTCGGCAGTGTTGACAAGAAAGACACCCTGAATTCCGCTGATTTTCTCAAAATCAACATTACCTTTGGCATTGCGATTGGTGTACGGAATGTTCTCCGTGAAATATGTGCCGTTCGAGTTGCTAGTGAAGATGATACCCATAGGGTTGGACGGGTGAGATGTCATGACATCAACCTGAATACTGTAGTTGGTGCTTTCGAGAACAGTGTATGCTTCCTGGTTGATCTTGTGAGAATGGTCGTGACTATCGTCCGTAGGGAACATAGCCCGGTGCCATTGCTGAGCATTGCTTGTAACGAAAAGAGTCATTTCATCACTTCCTACAGATGAAGAAGCAAGAAGAATGAAGCTCTTGACTGCCGCAACGCTGACAACGCCGGTCACATCGCGGTGGCCGTCCAGACTGGGCTCAAATTCGTCGTATTTTCCACTGCTACCCTTGGCGAAAAAGTTATCCGAAACGCACAGCTTCTGGCTTGTCTTGAAAAGACTCAAGGGATCGGTGACGATGCAAAGAATTCTGGTCTTGTCCAGCTCTGCATCACCAGTTGTGAATTCTCGGTTCGACTTGGCCCACCAGCAGCCGGAGGTACTAGGACGGAGCTGCTGAACAGTTTTGAACCCATCGGTGGTGTATGTTGTTTCCTCGTCGCAGAATATACCATCGCAGTTCATTCCGTTGAAGATAATGCGCTTCGGGTCGCCAGCGTGGAAGACCATGGTGTCACGCTGAAAAGCACTGGGCATTGTTCCACTGCTGAACTCACTCCAGCTCTTGCCACGGTCCTCAGTTTTGTAATGCTTTCGGTCCTTGGTAAGAACGAAAGCAGTATGAGAATCGTGCGGGTGAAGGTATAGGAAGGTTGCGGCTCGATCGGGTATGTCAGGGACTTGCGCCCAGGTTTTGCCTGCATCTTCGGATCTCCAAACGTTTCTCTCCTCGATATCCTGGAAGACGATAACGTCACTGTCCTCGAAGTAGTTCAGGTTAAGGGGAGGATGCTTGGCAACAGAAGCGTCGACTGTCGGCTTATCCTGCTTGGCTATCACGGCTGTCCAGAGTAGTGAGAACACAAGGGCGCGCCATGAGAATGCGGCCCATGCTGAGGACCTCATCATTGCGGCGGCGGCGGAGCTTGCGGTAACAGTATCATGAAGGAGCGAGCGGAGTCGGAAGGTGCGAGGATCTCGCAGGTTCGAATGGTTTCGTGCAGCAAAAAGGAAAGAAAAAGGATCGTAGACGTTGCAATGTCGCTTCGATTTGTGCCTGAGACGTGTTGAAGGAGTTGATTGCAGGCAGGACACTTTGCTCCTTACGACGCACGTCAGCAGTTGAGGCGGCAGCTGTTTCGCCTGTAGGTGTGGCGTCGAGCTTTGCCACACTGGCTGCTACACGTCACTGTTGAGCTTAGGCCTCGTATTGTTATAGGGTAAATGGTTTCTGAATAGACCAATGCATAGGTAGGTTCAAACAGTATTTCTTTACCAATTGATAACTACAGCAATGGATAGTCTTCTAAGCGGGGTGTTCTATGTAATTCCATGAAGCAACCTTAATAGTTACTATGTGCACCTCTTGACTAGTGCTGTCAATGCTATCTGATCATGTACTTCGCATTGGTGATATTTGGGTAATTCAGTGAACGCACGTCACACCCAAAGGCACATAGAATCACATCTATCCAACTCAATCGTTTATGTAGAGTAATCACTGACATTCCACAATTTGGAGTTCGTGCCTACTGAGAGAGAAATGACGCCTTATCATGACTATGTCGGGGGCCAGCATAAGAGACACAATATCTATTTATAGTTGGCAGGCCGAGGCGATATAACACAAGAACATAGCCTTAATCGTTGAACTTGATAACTTTGTTTAATCATACGTGTATTATCGAAACGATCGCCGATAAGTTGAACCGGAGCTCTTCATTGGTGTCAAGCACATATAATTCAATGTAGATAGGAAACTTACATAGAGGCTCTTGAGCGCTATACGCTATACATTACCACGGAATTCTACTTGTATATACCAAAAAAGGATCCTTTCATGTAATGTTGGTCTACGGACTACTGAATCTACCAAGATATATACTTGGTCAATTTCATAACATTATTTAAGCCAGATCAATGTGATTGCTGGAGGAAGCTACTTCATCACCAAGTCAGATAACTTGTGTTCCGAAGACCAATAATGAAGTCCCAGAAAGGAAAAGCGCATTGGATATGAAACTATGTGGAGTAGCGTTGATGCGTCCCCTGGTTCGGCATCGTGGCTCCGTATTTATCAGGTACTGTACATTAGTCTGGCAAGGTGCAGAGCCAAGCTTTGCCGCATTGGCTGTAGTATCATGTATCATGTATCATGCTATGTTTATGGCAGAGAAAGGTACGAGCATAATAAGCATTCAGTATCGAAGTATTGACTGCAACTTCGACAAGTACAATGTTTCATTGAGTGTACGGAAACAAGATAATAGATGCCATTGCATATAATTACCCCAGACCCAGACGAGGGGTAACATTGATGCTTGCGATCGGTAGCAATCGATCTTACTCGTCGGTATAAGAGGTTGAATCCCTACTCAAGAGCCAACTTTGGTGTTAGCGTCAAACGTCACCCGGGCAAGCAAAACAAACAAACAAACAACAAGTTGGATTAAATGATGAGAGTTACTGTACTCATCGACTTTGATGATGATAAGGCCCTTGTAACTATGGATCTCAAGATCACAACGAGGACCCTGCAGCGCGATATGCATGACGATGATGGTGCCACCGATGAACGTTAAAAGGAGCGTTCCTGAGCCATGCCGCAACTCAATTTTTAAGTGAGTTTGCCCTCAACAACATGACGATGAACCAAAGTAGTTGGTCGTAATTCTAAAAAAAAAGATGATGTATCATGAGTAATAACCTGATTGCATGGCATGAATGACGTTGGCCTCCATGTAATAAGGTAACGTGGAGTAGACAGGCATCGTGTAAGTGCATCGCTCCAGGCCAGGGCAGTCATCCCTTTCATTTCCTCGACTTCCCCTCAGCTGAGATACCATCCCCAGCCAAGACTAGCAATGTTTGGTGATTTGATTGCGCCGTCAATGGGAGATGCAAGTACTGTATGTGTGTATTCATGCTGAATGAGGGAGATGCCCCCCTAGTGAAGGGAGTTAAAGGGCAAGGTAGGGGGCGTTTGAGTGCTGCACTAATACCTAGGCAGGTAGGTAACCTCTACCTTTCTCTGGACCCCTGACTCGCCCGTTAACTAGATCCTTCATCCCACCTTCACTTTCCAACTCCACGTGCTTGTTTTGAATCCGTGTTTTCTTCCTCCTCCTCCTAAAACACTCCGCGACTTGATTCTTTCACTATCATCAGCTGCTTCTTCTTCTGTTTTGGTTGTCTCAACTCGCGGCTTTTCTGCATTATCTTCTTCTGGTGCCAACTTATCTAATACATCAACAACACTCTCTTCTGTCCACAAGTCGCATCCCCCGCATCTTGACGATGGCGGCCACTTACAAGCAGTTCCTTGCTGCGCCCAGCTCCTCGGTGCTGGCTGACACAGCTGCGCTGCACTACGTTACCACAACCACGACCTTTGCTGGTCCTTCTCAGATTATGAAGCACCTTAATGGCCTTCAAAAGCAGGTGGCCAAGAAGAAGGAGGACGTCTTCAATATCGTTGATGGCCAAAACGTCATTGTCTTGGAAGTTGACACAGGTCTCGGCTTCCAAACTAGTGGCGGCCCATATCTCCCAGGCCTTGATGACAACTTTCTGTCTGGCCGTGATGTTTACCTCCCAATCGTATGTTACTTACCTACACTGAGCGCTACCTGGGTTGTACTTTTGTGAACTCCACACTGACAGTTTCACTTACAGACTCATTTTGTAACCTTTGACGAAGCCGGCAAGATCCTCCAGATCAGACTTCAATGGGACCAGGGTTCGCTTCTCAAGCAAGTGGATGTCATTGGAAAGACTGGTCGCAATTGGCCTATTAGAGATAGCCGAGAGCAGATCGCATTTATCCAGGGGTGCATCAGGACTGCTGGCACTGCCGCTCCTGCGGCTCCTAGCCACAACGAATCCATTGCGCGAAACCGAGGCAACTCCAACAATGCTTTCCGCGATCCCCATGCGTCCTTGAGACTATTTGGTCCTCGAGACGAGATCGAGGACCCAGAGCCCGCCAAGGTTGTGTCTCCCTATGCCGGTACCAGTAACCGCCCGAGACAGCGATCCTTCACAGAAATCCTAGGAGATGAACCGACTTCGCCAAGCGCTGGACGCCGAACCATGTCGCCTGCGAAGGGAGGTCAAGGTAAGAACTTTAAGCCTTCTCGCATCTTCGACGACGAGGAGAATGTCGAACAGCTTGTGGAGCAGCCAAGCGCTGGCCGCCGAACCATGTCGCCTGCGAAGGGAGGTCAGGGTAAGAACTTTAAGCCTTCTCGCATCTTCAACGACGAGGAGAATGTCGAACTGCCCGTGGAGCAGCCTCAGCATAAGAACAAGCGATATATTCGCACTGACCCCAAGAAATACTCTCACTTTGACTTTGCCGACGGTAGCGATCCCCAGGATGCCCCTAAGCCAGGCATACCCTTCGGCGAGAGACCCAAAACCAAGCACGATAGTCAATGGGATTTCGAAGATTTCACAACGCCCCAGAAAGTGAAGCCCTCTAAGACTATGCGACCCCAGGATGTTCGCCATTGGGACACTGACAAGGATGCTGTGGATGAGACCCCTAATCGCCCGGCTACCAAGCCCCGGCGCGATGCCAACACACAGTCCGAGCGCCATGAAGACGGTGAGAGAATGCCCCACCTTCGAGGCTATAAAAACGATGGCCTCAGACTTCGCAAGAATCAATTGTTTAACAAAGACGAAATAGGAACCAACGAGGGCGCTCTGGGTGACATTACCAACGTGAAGAACCGCGGAAAGGATTTTGACCACCACTTTGATATCACCGACAAGTCGCCGGCTCACCCACAACACGAAGCCGCTGAAATGGAGAACACCGACAAGCATAAGATTGCCATTGCTGGTGACGGCATGGGAGGTCGAAAGGGCACCAACAGGGATTGGCTTTATGGTGAGATCGATGATGTCGCCCAGTCAGTTCCTGGTCGTAAGCAGCCCAATGTGGCCGCCTCGGGTGTTCCCCTGACCAAGAGTGCCAAGATTGCCGTTGCCGGCGATGGCATGGGCGGCCGAAGGGGTGCTGATCGAGACTGGCTTTACAATGAGACATCTGAGGCAGCAGAGACCGCGGAGAAGCGTAAAATCGCCATTTCTGGCGATGGTATGGGAGGAAGGAGAGGTGCTGATCGAGATTGGCTTCACGGTGGTGCAAGCGATGTGACCGAGACTACCGATAAGCGCAAGATCGCTATTTCTGGTGATGGTATGGGAGGAAAGAAAGGTACGGATCGAGACTGGCTTCACGGTAATGCAAGCGATGTGGCCGAGACTACCGATAAGCGCAAAATCGCCATTGCTGGTGATGGTATGGGAGGCAAGAAGGGCGCCGACCGAGACTGGCTTTACAATGAGACATCTGAGGCAGCAGAGACCGCAGAGAAGCGTAAAATCGCTATTTCTGGTGATGGCATGGGAGGCAGGAAGGGCGCCGACCGGGACTGGCTTCACGGCGATACAAACGAGACAACAAGCAACAAACCAGTTCCAGGAAGAACACCAGTATCCGACACCGCACCTAGCACCCAAGTGAAGGAGAATACCGACAAGCACAAGATTGCCATTGCGGGTGATGGTATGGGAGGTCGGAAAGGAACCAACCGGGACTGGCTCTACGGTGAAGTGGACGAAAAGCCCATTCCTACACGCCAAAAGGCATCATCCAAGCAGGACTTCTGGGACTTTTAGCGGAGAGGAGTGCTTTACTAGGGAGCTCACTCAGATCTGAGGTAGGCTCGTCGGTGCCACTGTGCGTTCAGCAGTCTTCACTTCCTCCAGCCTCCAGTGTACTTGCACATGTACACACGACTCAAGATTGATAAGGGTTCACGAGCATTAATGTCCGTTGGAAACCCTGCTCAAAAAACAGCACAGGCCTTGAAGTTCGAACCTTATCACATTTGCTTTTATCTTGCTTTTATTTGTTTACTTCACGGCCTTGCGTGTCGGGGTTTATTATGGGGAAACACCAAGTGCGAGGAAGATGATCGGCCCTGGGATGATTATATGAAGATCCAGATCAAATACCACTGCTAGTCCGTATTCTTTGCAATACAAGTTGATAACCATAAGTCTTACGCTCGTGTGCCTGTGATTCATCAGTTCATCACCATTGGTGATCAAGAACAACTCTTCACATGATATCCGTATCATATGCCCTTCAAGCCGAAGCGTGCATTGGTGTAACGCGAGAATTGGACAATCTCTACTCAACCTGGATGATGGCTGCGGTTTCCAAAGTACTTTCTCAAGATGAGTATCATTCATATGTAGTAAATAGTTTAAAAGATCCGATATCCCTCGCTAGATGCGTGATCCATCCAACTCCATGCTAACCCAAGTTTCCCAAATACATAATTATACATACCCAACTCCATTCATACATAGACTCATCATTACTCATGACAACGCAGTAGTTTAGCACATAAACTTGTAATATCGCTTCCATCGCGGCCAGCCCTCTTGCTCCTCGCGCTCCTGGGCCACAAGGATAGGGACGTTGAAATCCCGCCGTCCAGTATCGACGTCCATGTCTTGTATACGCACAAAGGTGGTGCGGAAGTAGATCTTGTGGACTATGTAAAAGACGATCACGCAGGGTGCGCCAACCCACTTGTGGAAGAAGTTGCGCGCGACTGCGGAACTCGTCATCTCTTTCCAACCGATGGGAAACGCACCGACCCAGAACTGGGCGATGATGACGAGGACGTTGAGGGTGATGCCGACCCAAGAGCCGATCACGCCGACTTGGGATTGGAAGGGGAGCTCTGAGACGGAGCGGCCTCGTGCAGCCCAGGCGCGGCGGAAGCGGATGTGGCAGACACAAATGGAGCCCCACGTAATGATGGTGGACAAGCCGGAGATGGACATGAGCCAGTCGAGAACAGCGCCTTGCTCGGGGAGGTCGGCGAGGAAGGCGATGAGACCAAAGGCACTGGCGATTGCGATTGCGACAAGCGGACGGCCTTTGCGGTCGACGTAGCCGAGGATCTTGGGAGCTTGGCGAAGGTTTGCGAGAGCGGCAAGGGTACGCGAAGAACCAAACACGGCAGAGTTTCCGACAGATAGGACAGCCGTGAGGATGACTGCGTTCATGACTGACGGCAAGACCTGGATGCCTGCTTCTTCAATGGCGATGACGAAGGGCGACGCAGACGCATCTGCATCACTGGTCCCGCCGACAAGTCGAGGGTCATTATGCGGAACAAGCAGTCCAACCAACGTCAGGGCAACGATGTAGAAGAGGGTGATCCTCCAGAAGACTTGCTTTAAAGCTGTTGGGAGTGACTTTCGCGGGTTAGCAGTCTCAGCGGCAGCGAGGCCAATAAGCTCAGTGCCAGCAAAGGAGAACGCGGCCGTGACGAAGACGTTGCACATTCCCTTGAAACCGTTGTTGAAAGCGCCAGGGTTTTGCCAGTAACGCCCGCCAATGTAGCCACTCTCTGGCGTTCCGCCACAGTTGAGAACGATACCAAGAAGACTAAATCAGGAATGTTAGTTCCGAGACATTTGGGAGACATATACTTGAGAGGGTGCTACTTACATGAAGCCGATGACGGCAATCACTTTTATGATGGAGAAGATAAACTCGGCTTCACCATAGCCTTTCACGCCAAACATGTTGATGACGATGATGACGAAGAGGAATACCGATACGAAAATGGCGCGCGTGAGGCTCTCGTCCCAGTATGAGAGGGTCAGAGATGCGGCGATGATCTCGAGCGGTAAAACAATTAACCACTGCAATGCGTAGCTGTATTAGATTAGTAAAGCAATCGATATTTGTTGTTAATGAAGCTGAACTCACTTCCAACCCATTGCGAAACCCCACGAAGGATCAAGAAATCGAGTCGCCCACGCTGAAAATGATCCGGCGATGGGGAAGATGACTGCAAGTTCACCCAGCGCCTGGCATGTACAAAAGAGCATGGCGCCGACGATTGTGAAAGCCAGCAATATTGACGCTGGACCTCCATCTGCCAACGCTCTTCCTGATGCGACGAAAAGCCCAGTACCTGTCAAAATGTCTCAGTTCTTTAAGTTCAACCACGGTACATCCACCATCGATAACTCACCGATTGAACCTCCAATGGCAATCATCTGCAAATGCCTCCCCTTCAATTCCCTCGCCAGGCCAGAGTTAGCCGTCTCCAGCATAGCGCTCTGCAAATCGTAGTAATGCGCCCCGTCATGCACCCTCTCGGCGCCCTCATGGTGGCCCAGCGGATCATTGGTGAAGAGGCTCGACCGCTGATCGCGCCTGAAGCCATCCACGAAGCGGCCCCAGTACGACGGCGCGGAGATGTCGTTGTAGTCGGGCTCGCGCATGCTGAAGGAGCTCCCCGGCGCAAGAGACTCCTCCTTCATCTTGCTGATGCTGCCGCGCTCGACATCGTGAGGCGCCATCCTGGAGTTTGCGATTGCGCTTGCGCGCTGGGCCGAGCTCACGCTTGGTCGATCCCGGGGGGCGGGATGACTGGAGCTGGCCCTTCGCTGGGGGTTGTCGTTGCTGTGAGCGTAGGCGTAGGCGGGCGGTGATTGTGAGGAGTTTGATGTGAGCAGGCGGTTTGTCGGCGCAGGTCGCTGGTTCGTCGAGTTCGTCAGGGTCACTGTACTGTAGGGAATATCCCAAGGCGCACGTGTTGATGTTTATATTCGGTGTGTAATATCAGCTTGTTTGTGTCTCATTGATTGTCTTTGCCAGCGCAGTGAGCAAGTTGGCATATCGCCACTGAGAGGTGGTGGGATGTTAAAGCTCAGGTGAGCGAAGGAGCGAATATGCAGTTGTATAAGTCAATCTGCAATGCTAGCGTTTAAAGCTGAAAGACGTTGCAGTTCGAGTTTAATGTTGCATTCAGTTTTAATTACAACGCAACAGAGAAGCAAGGCGAGGCAAGGTAGGGTAGCCAGGTAGGAAGGGGCTGGAGGTGGGCTTATCATTGCCCTCTACCTTAGTCTAGGCAGAGTCTACTGCAGCAGTCATACAAACCGGTGACCCCCTCCCGAAAGGATCGTTGATATCAAATCAAACCAAATGAAATCCAAATCTGGCCAGTAAACGGAGACAAAACACTCCCCCGAAATCCTTAGGTGTAGGTATTAGCCTGGGCTAAAACGCCACCAAAGATCGATTCGAAGCTCCAGCTGTCAAACGCTCCAAGCGTTTAAGAGAGTGGAGTGGAGGTGACGCTATCTTAGGTGGAGTCTGCACGCTGTAACGCCTTTATTTGTTTTTGGCTGGGGCACCCCGCACGCTGAAGACACTGGACCGACCACCTGGACCGTTCTGCTGGGTTCAATATTTAAAGTATGGAGCATCTGTAAATACCATCAGCTTGATAATCGAGATTCGAGAATCGTAGATTGAATATGCAGTTGTCTGGCACAAGGCTCTATAGTCCCTCAGCTATAAGACATTCCATCAATAACCCAACAAATCATCCATCACCATGGAACCAAATACGACCATCATCCTTTAGGACAACCTAACGCTATCAACAACCCCTGTTCCCCTGTTCTGTTGTGTCCTCTAGAGTCCAGACCATGTAAATCACCTAAACCGTCTCCAGCAGGTGCATTCACCACTAACTTTGGACTATCACACTCCCGTCCCTCCTCAATTTAGCATCCCACTCGGGGTATCAGGAATCAGATATGGCAACGCGACGTTATCTGGGCTGTTTCAAAGGGAGACTAAAAACAATCGAGTAAAGCCCTGCCAAAATCAATACCAAACATGTCTATCTAAATATTTCCATCCTCTCATCTACAGCGGCTAAGACCCTTCTCTATCGGCTAACGGCGTGTCCCCTCCTGTCGGTTCCGAAAAAAAGCAAATCCCCGTCTCACCCAACTTTATCAGTCGAGTTTTTGCTATTCTCTTACAATGTCGCTTACCCTCTTATCAGTATTATGAAGGCAATCACATGCGCCTTCATGCCAAGATAAAAACACGGGGAAGCGGAGCTCCTGCTATCAGTGGTTTTAATCTTGGCGTTGTCTCCCCCAATACATAACAAGCACAAACGGTTCGTCAGCCATCGAACCACGTTGTGACAACCCTGCTCAACTTCAGGCTTGGACCAGAAAGGCAGCTGCGAAGCCACAGAACAGTCTCTCACACTCATACAAAAGCACGGTTCACGCAGAGGTTGTTACAGCAGGACGAAATGTGCTTGGGACTTCTATTCCAGAGTATGTCCATGCTAAAAAAAACATAATCATCAGCTATACAGTCATGGATACTACATATCCCATCCAATACTCGCTTCGCCACGCTGTGCTACTTAAGCTTATTCCTATGATATTCAATAATCGCAATACGAGATCAAGGGTGTTGGTCCACCTTGACATTCTGCAAAACGGTTTCCTTCTCTTGACTTTCAACCTTGACAGTCTTGCCAATGATCTTGCCATTTGCATCCCTCGGCTTTCTCTGCCATCCTGTAGAGAACAGCTGTCCCATGTCAAACCGAGGCATCGGGTGTCCCTCGGTGTTGAAGACGACCTTTTCCATAGGGAGGAGGTCTGATGGTGAGAACAGGAGGTAAAAATACTTGAGTGTTTCGGCCTGTGTAATGATGTGTTAGCATTCAGCTGATCGCTGCTGGAATCGTTGCCACTTACCAGCCAGAAGCTCTCCATGTTGTCCCGCACCTTGGGCGGTACGACATTGGCATCGCGCAGACTTGTGAAGCCTCCTCCGTTCCTCACTGCCGTGTGGTTCATGAATGACTTGAACATATCCCAGCCCCATTCACGGTATCGGTTGTCGTTGGTGATCCTCCACATGTAGAACAGACTCTCCACCGTTTCCGGTCGTTGAAGATTGTGGACGTCACCAGACTTGACCGTAAAGTCCTTTCGCCATTCGGCTTCCGGGCTTGGATCAAAGTTGACTGGACCCTGGCGAGCGTTACCATAAGCCGGGGGCGGGTTATCGATATTGAAGTAGGTAATTTCGGCCGATAGTCCCGTCGCCATGTACTTGTACATCCCCCAGCATGTCTCCATCAACTCATGCGCCAGTTGCATATCCTCCTCCTTCTTCTTGGACCATGTAGGCAGCTTACGTGCCTGAGCCTCAGTGAGACCCTCGGTAGCCGCTAGAGCTATCGTTCCAGGCATAAAGCATACGAGGTGGTCCATTTTGGGGCTGAGTTCTTTTTCCAGTCCACTCGGTCGCTCTCCGATAATGGTGAACTTCGAGTTCGAGGTATATGTGATGAGGTGCTTGCGGACACCTTGGAGTGCCTCGTTCCACATCTCTTGATAAACGGGCTCCTGCTTATTCGTCTGGAGGTATTGCTTGATGAGGTACTCGTAGAATGAGTCGCCACGGCTTCCTAACCGGATGTTCTCGCCCCTGAACTCGCCTGTGGTAGCATATATAAAGATAGGGACAAGACCATCTGGAGCTCCCAGGTCATCTACAAGCTTCATTACTTTCTCTGCTCGATCCCAAAAGTCTTTTTCTCCTGTAAGCTTTGCAAGATACTTGAACTCGAGCTGGAGAGTCGTAGCCTCTGCTGTAGACGACGCTCCCATATCCGCGTGAGATGGGATTCCCTCGAACTTTTGGAGATTGACGCTTGCGTATGGGATGCCAGATGGAGAGTCGAACGCACTCATGAGACGATCAGCAAGATCCTTGGCTTTCTCAAGGTACAAATCTTCCCCGGCTGCTCCCTCGTCATCTTCGGCAAGTGGTGCAAGCGTGGGATACTCATTGGACAGGTAGTGAGCGCTGAGAAGACCACCCATCATGCGAATGGTTGTCTCAAAGGTGTTGACATCTTGGTCCTGGTCCCATGTCAAAGACTCTGAGATCCATTGACGAGCGTCTTGGACACGAGACGTCAGGTTCATGAGGATGGCAGTATCCAGACCGTCGATTATGATCCAACCGAGTCCCTTGGGTGCCATATTCTCGCCCGTTTTGCTAATGGGGTGGTATTCATCGAATCCTGTATAGAGTTCATCGGTCAGCCAAATTGAGTTGTCATGATATCTAGCCAAACGCACCCCAGGCGTATCGCTTGTACGAGTCCCAGCTCAGTTCGAAAGCTTCTATCACGCGGTCTCTCCTGTGATCCCAATTGGCCTTCTTATCATTCTTGGATAAGCCTGAGAAGCTCCAATCGGTCGTTACGGTCCGCTTCGTCGAAGGTTTGGACGAGGATCCGGTCCAGTATATTAGGGTCAAGACAATCAGGGCAACGATGCCCATCGCCTTTTTGCGCTTCCAAAAAGGTCGTTCCTCTTCATCGTCGTAAGGCGACGCGTACGGCTTGTCTTTGTACATCGGTAATCGGTCGGACTTTCTGGATCTCTCTCCAGAACCCCAAAATTTATCTTCTAGCTCTCGTTGACGACTATCGAAGGACGGAACTACTCGGGGCATAGAAAAGGCCATAGCTACTTCATCTGCCTCGACCCCCGACGGCGTAGGAATGTTTCGAAAATGCTGGCGACTAAAAGTGCTTTTGCTTCGGATGTTGAACGGATCTCGAATCATTGACTTGGTGTTTTCATTTCGAGGTGGGACTAGAGCCAGTAGGAGTCGACGACGGGAGGGAAAGGGCGAGGCAAATGGAATGACTCGACCGAGGCGCTAGAATTCAAGGTACAGCAAGTGCAATGCAAAGCAGGAAATTATTATGTACAGATTGCAAAACAGCAAAAGACAAAGAATGTGCCACGTAAAATAGAGTCTCAAGTTTGAGACGAAACAATCAAAACCCACAAAGGACAGAATTGAGGTGTCAGGAATAGGAGCTTGGGGTAGCTTTTGATGGGCACGAGACCAGGGTGTACAAAGCTGTCATTTGCAATCCAAGTACACATAGGTAGTACACTGGCCCGAGCACTCGGCCCCAGCATTCGCTTCTACTCAGATGCTGTGGAAGAGACACGATTTTCTTCACTCAGAAGAACTATCAACATGAAGCATATAGTCTGCATTCAATGGAAGAGAGCATATGAAATGCCATTGTCCTATTGGTTCTGTAAATCGAGACTGTTCAGCTCAGAAGAACTACCTTTTATATGCTTGAACAACTAAATTACCTTCTATTACCTATAACAGGAAGCATAACTACTATTATTAAATGCCAATTCTAATTTCAGTCAAATCCATACATATCTTGTAAGACATCAACGGTGTGGTTGTTCAGGATAGGAACTAAAACGGGAGAACAAGTAAGGTAGGTACGTGGACCCTGTGCAACTAAAATAGTTGCACGTGGAAAAGATGCCCAACTTAATCACGACTTCAACAGAATGAACACACCAATACATTAACCCCAATATCTTCGAAACAATGAGCATTGAAAACTTCCCCTCGTTAAACGCAGAGGAATTCTCGGAAGCGTGTCATCACCTTGACAGGCAGTATTGCCGAGCTTCTCTAGGCCCCGAACGAGCACGCTGGAAACTCAGACTCTGCAACGCTCTCTGCACCGACTTTGCCTATGGAGGAGGTTTCACAACATATATTCAGATAAGACGTCCGCTCGAGTTTGACCTAGATCATGGAGACCTCTCACTGGATTTGGACGGATTCTCCTTCGAAGAAAAACAGCCTCATGTATCAATAGCAGCAGACAGGGATATGCTAGACGCTGAAGAAGCAGACGAGGTAACTAATCTTCGATAGAGCGCCATTCCCTAATGTGAAATCTTTGTCTTACGAAATCCTAGGCTGCTCTGATCAGACAACGAGCTCGCCCAGAGATTGCTATGGTGGAATACGAAATTCATCTTCACCCCACATATCGTGTGCCTTGTCTATGGTTCACTCTACGCAACCTACCCGCCGATGAACCTGCATTCGACCTTGACACCGTCTTTCGCCGTCTGGTTCCGGACGAGTACAAGGCCGGCCTCCGGTCACTCGGCAGTGTAGGCGGGATATCGGCCGATGTAAGTCTTTTGAGGAAGAGCTGTTCGCACAAGTCAATTCAAGATTCTGGGTATCGTCAAGATTGGTTGGCCTAACTAACACCTTGCTCACAGCACCACCCTATCACGGGCGTCCCATCTTTTTTTGTCCACCCCTGCTTGCTTGGGGACGCCATCTCCAAATTCGAGTGCGATAGGACGAACTATCTCATGATATGGCTCGGACTCGTGGGAGGTTGCGTGGGCTTATGGGTGCCGAAAGAAATGGCAATGCAGTAGGCGGGCTCATCATATTGCGTCTCAGAGATGTAGGCGACCCTTCATAGGTTCATCAATCATCATCGCTGTCCTCTTCCATGGCCACGTCCGAATCACTATCCTCATCGTCGCGGGTTCGCTTCTGTCCTCGGCCACCCGGTGTATCGGCGTCTTCCATATCATGATCCGCATTCGCAGCAGGCTTCGCAGGAAGACCGGAGCTAGGCGCGGGTGCTGCTCCAGGAGGGGGTGCGTTGAAAATGCTCTGTTGCAGTTCGGTCTGCTCGACGTTGGCGGCACCTGCGACAGTAGGGATCTTGAATGTGCCATCAAGCTTGGCCACAAAGTTGGACTTTGACTTGGCATATTGTATTTTCTGGAGAACAAGTTAGATTTCTGGCTTCCGCAATAGAGGGATTCACCAACCATGTCGCGACCGAGGAATGTCTGTCCCTCGAGAGATCTCATAGCCTGTGTAGCAGACTGCACGTCTCGGAATGTGATGTGAGCTTGACCGCGCATCTTCATCGTCTTGAGAGCAACAACATCTAGTACAGGTCCGTATGTGGAGAAGAGCAAGTACAGAGCGGTTCGCAGATCGTCTTTCTGGATTTTCGAAGAGGGAAGATTCGTGACATAGAGGCTGTTGGAGTCAGCATACTTCAAACATAGTATAGCATGAGAGGACTGACGTCTGATTAGGTGGGATAGGTTGCACCTTGGCCGGCAAGGATGAGTTTGGTTGAAGACCGCGAGGCGCGGCGGTGGCTGCAGCGGCCATTGTGAGAATTGTGTAGAAGCAGGTGGTTATGTGTTGATATTTGGTATTTCGCGATCAATATTCCAAGAACTTATCGATGCTGTCTGATCCAATGCCGTGGTGGTGTGAATAGGCGCAGCTGAGTTGACGATATCGATATTCGGCGGTGTTGATGGAATGGAGATTTTTCGCCGAGCCTAGGTAGAATCGCCAGCCTCGCGGTCCAACACAGCCGCTGTGGCCCAAGCTTACCTTAACTGTCCACTGTAGCTTCAGCACTACGTAACCCCCCACCCCCACCGCCAACCCATCCCGTATGATCGTCAGCACTTGACTTGGCTTCTTGACCTAACCAACCCTTTCTTGCTTTTCTATACTCTCAGTCAGCTTCAAGGCGATAGTAGAGAGCTACTCCTATCGCAACCGATATTCATCATGGCCTCTCCCGAAGTCCACCACCTTTTCCACAACCCTATCGCCGACCACTCTTTCTCGGCCGATCACTCCGTCCTTGCTGTCGCCCGAGACACTGCTGTCGAGCTCTACGGTCAGGTTGGCAATGCCTTCAAGCTGAAGGACGAGCTCAAGGGCCACGACAAGACTGTCACCAGTGTTGATATTGCTCCCAAGAGTGGACGCATCGTTACTTGCTCTCAGGGTTAGTCTACTTAAAGCCACCCCTTATACACCTTGGCCTAGTAACTCATATTATAACTACTAGACCGTAACGCTCTGGTCTGGGAGCCCTCCCCAACTGGATATAAGCCTACTCTGGTCCTCCTCCGAATCAGCCGAGCCGCCACCTTTGTTCGTTGGTCTCCTTCCGAGAACAAGTTCGCTGTTGGATCTGGTGACCGTGTTATTGCCGTCTGCTACTTTGAGGAGGAGAACGACTGGTGGGTTTCCAAGCACTTGAAGAAGCCTATCCGCAGCACCATCACCAGCGTTGCTTGGCACCCGAACTCGGTCCTTCTGGCTGCTGGATCTACCGATGCCCATGCCAGAGTCTTCTCCGCCTTCATCAAGGGCATGGATGAGCGTCCCCCTCCTGGCGTTTGGGGAGAGCGACTTCCTTTCAACACTGTCTGTGGAGAGTACTTGAACAACTCGGCCGGTTGGGTGCACTCTGTCTCTTTCTCGCCAAGCGGAGAGAGTCTTGCATTTGCGGCACATGATAGCAGCATTACTGTCGTTTATCCCGCGGGCGCGGACCAGCCTCCCCGAGCTGTTGTCACCGTCTCTACCCAGCAGCTTCCTTTCAAGAGTCTTATCTGGACCAGCGAGGATGAAATTATCGCTGCTGGTTATGACTGCGAGGCCTTCCGTTTCCAGGGCGGCGAGAGTGGCTGGCAGTTGACTGGCCCTATTGAGCAGAAGGGCCGACCTGGTATGGGCGAGCATCGTGAGGAGTCTGCTTTGAACATGTTCAGACAGATGGATCTCAAGGGCAAGACCAAGGATGATACGCAGCTCAGCACTGTTCACCAGAACACCATTAGCACCATCAGGCCTTTCGAGATTTCTGGTGACCGCGTCACCAAGTTCAGCAGTAAGTTATAAAGCCTTTTATGTTATGGTTTAAAGGTTACTGACAAATAAATAGCCAGCGGTGTCGACGGTAGAGTTGTTGTATGGAATGCTTAGATACTTCGTATATACAAGAGCATAGAGGCAAAGCTCGTGCAAGATGGCTTGATATTCTTAGTCTAAGATTATGTTCTCATGCCACATCCTTTGAGTCTAAGCACAATCGAACAATAGCTGAATCATATATTTACTCCTATAACCACTGCATTAGTACTCCGTGTTCATGCTGCCAAATCAAAACATGGAAAGATAAACAAGTCACTGGATCTCTCTTTCCCCTTGCTCATCTTTATCTCGGTAGCCACACCCAGGTCATACCTTCACGATGCCCCCAAAGCGACTTTCCTCTCTTTCTTAAAGAGTCGCCTCTCATGTAATTCGCAACCATGGATCACCAACCATACAGAGTTCATTGTTTATAACATCATACCCCTTTTGTCTTTCATTTTCCAGTATCACATCGGAAACATTATCAACTACATCAGCCATATCATTCATGAGTAGCAGTTTCTCTCGTTGGCCCCTAGCCATGCAGCGCCCAAGTCGGTCTAGCACGTCTAATATCGAAAATGAAACCGAAGCTGAACCCAAAGCTGAACCCAAAGCTAAACTCAAAGCTACACTCAGAGCTACACTCAAAACTGAATCCGAAGCTAAAGCTGAGACTAGGGAAGACCACAACTCCAAGTCATCAACATTGACGCCGCCCGCTGTTGAGGAATCTCCGGCCCAGGTCAGTGATAACCTACGGCGTGCTGTTGATCTAGTCGATGGCTGTTGTCTTCAAGCAAGTACCTACTATATCCAAGAGTTCATGGCAGAGTTTCAGAATCGCGATGAAAAGAGCTATGATACTGAACTTGGACGCAGATGTTTCCGAATTTACAACGAGAAAACAGCAACAGACTCTCTTAGGACTAACACGGGCATCATATGCGATATCCTACAGGTTCAAGTTAAATCCATGGCTCTTCTAATGACTTCAGAGATGGTGATCGACTTGGGAATCAAAAAACTGTGCGAAGCAGCCGAACGAATTGAAACTGCCCAGGAAGTCTTCAAATCTCTCAAGGTGGACAACGAGGATTCGCGGCTGCAGGCCGTCTTCGTATCAGGCATATTATATTGCCAAAAGCTCCACAGAGAAGATATAGCGGGACGTATACGTAGAGCTGCAGAGCAGTTTCACAAGAGGAAATTCGTTATCACGGAGGCTTGGGAGACTATTCCTTAACTCGCCAGGTTTCTCTTCTATTTCGTTTTCAAGATGGCTTCTACCGCGTCGTGTCATAAAAGCGGTTATTTTGTTCGGCGAGGACCCTTATGGGGGGGCCTTATGGGAGAGCAATGACCTCGATCTCGACATCAACATTCTTGGGAAGAGTCTTGACAGCAACACAACTGCGGGCAGGCTTGTGCGAGAACCACTTTTCGTACTCGGTGTTAATCTCCTGTGAACAGTCAGTAACACGAATATGGAGTATCGGATTTATGGAGGTGCTGACAGCAAAGTAGGACATGTCAGAGATAAAGACAGTGGTCTTGACAACCTTGGAAATGGATGAGCCGGCCTCCTCAACGACAGCCTGAACGTTCTTGCAAGCTTGTCGGGTCTGCTCAGTGATGCCCTCGACCATTTCACCCTCGGGAGTAAGAGGGATCTGTCCGGAACAGTAGATCATGTTGGGGGTTTTGATGGCTTGAGACTTTTGGGAGCATTTCATAAGCATAGGTCCAATTAGTGAGGGGTAGCTTGACATACGTAGGGACCAAGCGCTGGACATTGTCAGTAAAGCGTTGTCAAAATTAAAGTGTTTTTTTGTCAAACTTACCCGCGGGGGCGTTCTTGGTGAAAACGATCTGCTGGTCGGAAGACATTGTCGATTGGTGTCTGCTTGAACGTGTGAACTTGGCTGTTGTTGTGACGTGCTGAAGAGGAGCTGTCCGAAGGGACGAGGTGATGAAGCGGGGAGCTCTACGTGCGACGAGAGAGAAGGACATGGTGAAAGACAATTGAGTTGTACAATTATTGACGTACCTGTAGTATGAAGAGAGTAATCGAGGTGAGGTTAAGCAGGTAGCTGAGATTGCCTTAGTAGTTGTTTAAGTGCAAGGGACAAGACAAGGTAAGGTTTGAATGCCGTGTTTTGAACCAGAGCTCCGGTGGTTCGGGGAGTATTCGGAGGGGCTACCCGAAGCTACCTTGATCTAAGGTACTTCAGCCAATAAAACGCACCTTGGGAGAATCAATTAGACTTGAATGTGTGTATGGTTTGTTTAATTGCTACACGGGTACATAATTACTCAGTTAATTGCTGCTGCTGAGCTCCGTAGATCGGCTAGCTTTTGGTGGTGTCTGACGATGTCCTCCGCCGCCCCGCATTGCGCCCTCTCCGGACACGGCGGCCGTGATACCGTGTGTTGCGAATAGCTCTTGCATATCATGATGGCATTAACAGCATTCTGCTTCCTAGGTAGGAAGCCCCGAGTGTTCCAATAGGCGGACCCGAAGGAGAACTACATGGTAGGTATTGTTTCTATAGACGACCTGCCGGCCTTGGCAAACATATGCAAGACGGTTGACTATCTCGAAAGAGGCTGCGTAAGGTTCTATTGATTAGAACAAACAGTAAGCAGTGGCGGATTAAGTACCGAGTAAAACCAAGATATCTCTATCGAAGATCTATTCAACCCTATAAGAAGGATAGTTCGCCGTTTCATCAACGTAGCGCTAGTATGGTGGTCTTTGGGCAAACAGCATGAGGCAGCACAAACAATGGCCCAAGCTCAAACGGCTTGTTCACAACAGATGCCCAGAATCGTCAGTGGTTGACGTATCTATTACATAGCAAGTGTTTGTTATGTCCCTATTGATTCATCACTATGAAGGCGTTCAGCCCTGCTGAGCCTTTCATCTCCAAAAGCAGTATCGCTAACGACAGCCTGGAGATGGAGGCGGCTGGAAGTCGTAAACAGCGGGGCTCACTCAAGCTGAATCACCCTCCTAATTGGCTCCGTGTCTGCCGTTAATCCCTTGAAGACATTGAATTGTTAGCAGCAACAGCTGTCAAGTGGCCAAAGAGCTAAACACAAGTGGGGTCAAACCATCATTTCTACCCCTGCGTCTATCCCATCTAGCCCAGCGACAGGGGGTACAGTAAGAAAAAAAGGCAAGCTGGCCAGGTTGTCCTCGACGGCAGCTCGTACCTAGACCTGGACTCAGCAATTGGATCTTGCGTCCTCAACTTCAGCCCATAACTTGTATCACAGGGAGGGTTCTCTTTTTTTCATTCTTCCATCAAACACCCCCTTTTTTTCTCTCTCTTTTCCTTTCTTCTTTTATTGTTAAGCTTGAGGCGCGCAATTCCTATTTGTGCTGCTGCCTCGACCTGTTCTTCTATCGTTCCTTTACATACCTGTTTCGTAACCTCTTCTATATCTCTGGTGTAACCCAGGGCACTTTCTATCCAACCCCTGAGGTAAGTCTGAGACCTACCGTTCCTCTGGACGGCTTGTGATACGTGGTTGCTTTGCATATTAATGCTGTGCCTATTCCTTCTGTCTTCTCTTCTTACGAAAGCTCCTTTGACTGACTGTCGCATCCTGTAGCCAACTGAGCTTGTGCTTCACGGCCGACTTCATCATGGCTCGAAGCTCCACGCCGCAGGGCAGCCTGCGCCAGAGAGTCCCGCCATCAAAGAAGGCCTCCGACGACGACAATTTCAATCCCAATGTTGAGCTTGACAAGCTTGCTAAGGCCGGCGCTCAACGGGCTGCTGCCCAGAGCGAGACCGAATACAAGATTGGTCTTGTTATCGTCACTGTCTTGTCCTTCGTAACTCGATTCTGGGGTATCAGCCATCCCAGCGAGGTTGTCTTCGATGAGGTGCATTTTGGAAAGGTAAGTCTGACCGGATATTCTGATAAATCATCACAATTGCTAACTTCTACTCTACAGTTTGCCTCCTACTACCTCGAGCGAACCTACTTCTTCGATGTCCACCCTCCTTTCGGCAAGCTTCTCTTCGCTTTTGTCGGCTGGCTGGTCGGTTACGATGGTCACTTCCACTTCGATAACATTGGCGACTCCTACATTGCGAACAAGATCCCTTACGTGGCCTTCCGAGCTCTGCCCGCTACTCTCGGTGCTTTGACTGTCGCTGTTACGTACCTCATCATGTGGGAGTCTGGCTACAGCCTTCCAGCTTGTATCCTTGCCGCTGGCCTTATCCTTCTCGATAACGCCCACATTGGCCAGACCCGACTTATCCTTTTGGATGCTACTCTGGTTCTTGCCATGGCCTGCAGTCTTCTCTTTTACATCAAGTGGTACAAACTCCGACACGAGCCTTTCTCCCGAAAGTGGTGGAAGTGGCTTATTCTTACCGGATTCGCTCTTTCTTGCGACATTTCGGTCAAGTATGTCGGTGTCTTTGCCTTCGTCACCATTGGCTCTGCTGTTGTTATCGACCTCTGGGATCTTCTTAACATCAACCGACCCGGCGGTGCCATCAGCATGCAGGAGTTCGCCAAGCACTTCGCTGCTCGTGCCTTTGGTCTGATCATCATGCCCTTCCTGTTCTACCTCTTCTGGTTCCAGGTTCACTTCGCCGTCCTCTACCGATCCGGTCCTGGTGACGATTTCATGACTCCCGAATTCCAGGAGACCTTGAGCGACAATGTCATGCTGGCCAACGCAATTGATATCCAGTACTACGACAGCATCACTATCCGACACAAGGAGACCAAGACCTACCTCCACAGTCATGAGGACCGTTACCCCCTCCGATACGACGATGGCCGTGTTTCCAGCCAGGGTCAGCAGATTACTGGTTACCCTTACAACGATACCAACAACTACTGGGAGCTTCTGCCCGCCGATAACGACAAGAAGCTTGGACGCATTGTCAAGAACCACGACCTTGTTCGTCTCCGCCACGTCGGTACTGACAAGATTCTTCTCTCTCACGATGTCGCCTCTCCTTACTACCCTACCAACCAAGAATTCACTGCTGTCACCCCTGAGGAGGCCTTTGGCAAGCGTGAGAAGGACACTCTTTTCGAGATTCGAATTGAGCACGGAAAGAAGAACCAGAACTTCAAGTCGGTCGCTGGTCACTTCAAGCTCATCCACAACCCAAGCAAGGTTGCCATGTGGACTCACACCAAGCCTCTGCCCGAGTGGGGTTACAAGCAGCAGGAGATCAACGGTAACAAGCAGATTGCACCCAGCTCCAATGTCTGGATCGCTGAGGACATTGCTTCGCTACCTGCCGATCATCCTCGTCGCCAGAAGCCTGAGCGCAAGGTCAAGTCTGTGCCCTTCCTCAAGAAGTGGTTCGAGCTTCAGCGTGCTATGTTCTACCACAACAGCAAGCTCACCAGCAGCCACCCCTATGCCAGTCACCCCTACCAGTGGCCTTTCCTGCTCCGTGGTGTCAGCTTCTGGACCCAGAGCGAGACTCGCCAGCAGATCTACTTCCTGGGTAACCCCGTCGGCTGGTGGCTCGCTAGCAGTCTTCTTGCTGTCTACGCTGGTATCCTTCTTGCCGATCAGGTGTCTCTTCGCCGTGGTGTTGATGCTCTCGACCGCCGTAGGTTTTTCTCGTTCAACATTCGATCAAAGCTTTATACTAACAAACTCTTAGGTACTCGCTCTCGTATGTACAACTCTACCGGTTTCTTCTTCCTGGCTTGGGCCACCCACTACTTCCCATTCTTCCTCATGGGACGACAACTTTTCCTGCATCATTACCTTCCTGCCCATCTCGCCTCTTGCCTTGTTGCCGGTGCTCTTCTTGAGTTCATCTTCAACTCTGAGCCTCCTGAGGAGATCGAGATCAAGGACAAGAAGGGTTCCGTCAGCCCCAGACACCATGTCACCGCCGGTGAGCGATTCGCTGGTCAGAGCATGTTCGGTGCTTGGGTCGCTTGTGGTGTCATTCTCTCCCTTGTCATTGCTGGCTGGTACTTCTTCCTGCCCCTTACTTACGGTTACCCTGGCCTCTCTGTCGAGGAGATTCTTCGAAGGAAGTGGCTCGGATATGACTTGCACTTCGCCAAATAAATATGACGCAGGTGATTCAGTCGCTTTAGAGATTATGGTCTCAGAGAGACCAAAGTTTTAAGTAGATGGATCATATGGCAGCTCCTCATGAGCTCAGTTGGAGGTTAAAGCCACCATGATGCTGATCATGACGAGACCAGCCAGGGGTTCGATGGAGAAATTGACCCAGCACATTACGATGCCAATCTCTTATTTTCATATGAAGGAGGATGTGTAAGCTATTGAGAATATAAAAAGCTAGTCCGATATTTCCTGACTATTTGAATGAAGCGTGGACCCAAGAATTTAAGTGTGCTCAAGAGCGAGTACCTAAGTAATTCGTGACGGGACTTGTAAACTCAGCTGGCCTCCATCAACACCCCTGTAAACGAGGCTACTAACAGTGCTAAGCATGCACCCCAGATCTAGGTCATGATGGCTAAAGTCCCCTGAATGAGACCCCGAAATTGTTCAGCTCTGAACTATGTCTTGGAAATGGGAGAAATACACTGAGTGCTTCTGTTCATCATCAGCAAGTTCATGATAATTGAATACATGAATAATTAGTAAGGGAGCCACACATATGCGCAACTGGGATTGGTATCCCTGTTATGACGATATTCGAGGGGCCGTGTCGACTAGGGAAACGGCTGAACCCAAATACTGTAGGACAGGCCACTACATAGGTAATCCAATAGTGTTATCCTGAGCCAAGCAAGGGATATACTTGAAGCAATTGTACAACAACCCACATCTAACAATGGTTCTTCTTTCCAGATGATATCCCGTGTCGTTGTCCGCTAAACCTCGCAGACGTGGCATTATTTTCAACCTCCTTCCAGGTCCTTATGATGCTGCTTCGCTGGCCTCATAACCACGCATCAGCATCATGGTCTCGCATACAAACCGCCTCTACCTGCGTCGTCTCCTTCGCTCCCGCTTCCCCAAGATCATTCTTGTCCTCGTTATCATCGTAAACACCCTCGACGTCCTCCGCATCCACAAAAACCTTCTCGATGCCGACCGCACGCCCGCCCCGAAGCTCTCGCAGCCCCCCGAGCGCATCTATATCGCCAGCATGCACTTCAACAACGAGCGCGTGATAAGGGACCACTGGGGTCCTGCGGTGATTGAGATCTCCAAGATGTTTGGCAAGGAAAACGTCTTTGTTAGTGTGTTCGAGAGCGGCAGCTGGGATAAGACGAAGCGAGAGCTGCACAAGATGGCGCAGGAGCTCGAGAGATTGGGGGTCCCGCACCGCGTGGAGATGTCGGATGCGACGCATAAGGATGAGATTGAGAATCCGGATAAAGGAGAGGGCTGGATCGACACACCCAGAGGGAAGCGCGAGTTGAGGAGGATACCGTTCCTTGCCAAGTTGCGGAACAGGACGTTGAAGGACTTGATTGACCTGAATAAGAAGGGTGAACACTTTGACAAGGTTCTCTTTCTGAACGATGTCGTTTTCACGGTACGCTACATACTTGGCTAAAGTGTGCATCAAAAACGGTCTCTAATATTGCTCTACAGACAGAAGATGTACTCAAGCTTTTAAACACCAATGGCGGCGAGTATGCAGCAGCTTGTTCGCTCGACTTTTCCAAACCGCCAGAGTACTACGATACGTTTGCGCTGAGAGATACCAGCGGACAGGCTCACGCGATGCATTCGTGGCCGTACTTCAAATCAAGCGTCTCGAGAAATGCGCTTGTTAACCACTTGGATGCTGTACCCGTGGCGAGTTGCTGGA
The DNA here is from genome assembly GCA_020744515.1 of Fusarium tricinctum. NCBI lineage: Eukaryota > Fungi > Ascomycota > Sordariomycetes > Hypocreales > Nectriaceae > Fusarium > Fusarium tricinctum. The sequence goes on along the minus strand of JAGPXF010000002.1, from coordinate 3,400,258 downwards.
ATGGAATTGGTTTGTCTCCCATTCGAAGCGATGGAGGTAATTACTGACGATACCTAGTTGCCATGCCTACAGAACCGTTTATCTCATCCTCCAAGCTCCGCTTCCGCGGCATCCCAGACTCTTTAGCAGAACACCACCTCGAAGGCTGCGAATGCTGTCTTATCCACGCCGACAACCCGCTCTCCAAAACACGCGGCGTCTATCTCAACCCGCATGTGCGCGTGGGATATAACCTGCCCGCCTACCAAGCCGTGCACCCGGAGCAGGGCGCATGGGTATCGACATGGCAGATCTTCTCGGGCCTCTGGATCAACCGGATCATGCGGTGGGTGTCGGCACCGTTCGACTCATGGGTGGTGAGGAGACGTGTGGCGGCATGGGAGAAGGAGGGTATGGGGAGGAGAGAGCCCGGCGAGTTTTGTCTGATAAACGAGATGCAGGTTCTTGTTGAGCGAGGATGGGCACATGTTTAGAAGGAGATGGAAAAGAATATTTAGAGAGGGAAGGATTTGATATACCCATAGAGTAAAATTGAGAGATGGTTCTAGTCTATCCGCACATGTAAAGAAATGCCTACCTATGAACAAAGAGATCTAACTTGAAACCACAGAAACTCCATTTTTAACAATACTGCCAGTTATGAAGCAGCCATTCATTTCCTTACCTTAGAACCAGCCCAAACAACAAACCTTATTGGCATCAAGGCTCAGTTTTTATCATCAACCTACCTCAGCCCCTTACCAATCTCAGTTCAACCACGACGGGGAGAACGAAGTGCTTCGATCAAGTGATCGATTAGAGCATTAGAGGACATAGGGACCCCTTCCATTTCCCAAGCCTGGATCTGGTTCACATGAGGCATGTCAATCATTGTGGCTCGACCAACTTGAGTGACTCTGACGGATCGCACGACACCAGTTTCTGTCTCGAAATCATCCAGTGAAGTAGAAGTCAGAGTTGAAGATGATGCGTTGGATGTAGCGACGATCATCTCTGAGTCAAATAAATACTCCTCTGCAGGAGAAGCGTTGACAAAAGTTGCTGAGCTCGACCTTATAGATTCATGCTCGCTGCCTGTAACGAGACGAGCATGTGCGAAAGCTCTGTTCCAGAAAGCCATGCTTCCAATGGCGCCCTGTGGCTCTACATTCCGATACTCTCCTTCGAGTGGAGAGGGATCGAAAGAGAAATCAGAATGGAAAGGCCAACGACGTGTTCCAGTACGAACTGTTCCGATGTCAACTTCTTGGGGAATTGGAGAATCAGGCCTGTTCCAGTGAACGGGAGAGTCTCGAGCAGAGAGTGTTCGAGATGAAGCAGGAGAACCAGCATTCCCATCAGGAGAGCTCGAAAAAGTGATATCCATGGAATCAACACGATCACCAGACTCTTGCAATGTCATCTCCCAGGGCCTATCGTTCCTCTCATGCAAATCCAAGCGAAGAACTGTTGTGCGAGGCAGAACAAAGTCACCTCCAACCCGAGGATTGTTGATAGAATCGAAAGGGAGACCGTGAACGTCCCTAGCCCGGCTCTGTGCAATTGCAGGAACAGAATTTCCAGACGGTAGTTCTCCTGCTCGCCATCGTCTCAGTTGTGTTGAAACCGAGCGTTCGAAAGAGTGCGATGCAGCAACTTCCTGCAGAGCAATATCTCGTGCCTCTCGAACCTGATCCTCTATCCCAAGGGCAAGGTATTCCAGGGCTGCCTCTCGTCCTCTCGCCTCAGGGCATTGACCTTGCTGTCGTCCAGCGACAGTAGGAGTCTGGCCTTCAGGGAGAGACATTAAGGTCCGGCGGCACCGGGGGAAAAGAGTGAATGGCATGACGGCAAACAGTAAATAATCACTCAAGGAATCTCCCTTTGGTCTGGAATAGAGGACCGACTGGTTTAGTTTGCTCAAGAGTATATATGCATTAGTTGCGATGTTACTTATACTGAGTGTTCATTGACGTTCTCTGGAACAAAGGAGCGTGTGCATAACTTTGTCTATGAGTTCTTCTACAATGGTTTGCAAGTTCTTTTAAGTTTGTGAGCAAGAGATGAACCAAAGGCTTTGTTCGGATTCTCTTACTCTCCCTGGTAGTTGTTCAGAGAAATAGCCTGAGCTTCCAGCGGCTCAGGTTTTAGTATATATCCATTCAGGAATCTCTTCAGCCTCCATCGAACACTGAAACACCACCAAGACAAAATCGTCCTTGTTCTCACACGAGACAGACTATTCAAATCACCACAGGCGCTTGTTTCAGCGCCATCAGCAGTACTGCTTCCGTCCTCTCATCATCATCACCGACAGCCCAGCATGTGTAAATACATCCATTTTAGATACGAGCAATGCAACCATCAGATTTTCGACCGGTGCGAGCCTTGCTGGAAGGACTACTGGGAGGCGTTTTGTCCTTTCTTCCCAGTCCCTACCTCGCTGTGCCCAAATGGTCACGAGCATCGTCAGAGCGAGATTTTTGTCGTCAAGCCAGGCAAGTGCCGCACTTGTACTAAGCAAGAGAAAGAAGCGAGTCGACGGGATTACGGAGGCTTTACTGCTCAGGCTACTCGTGGATTTGGGTCTTCTGAGGAGGCGAGTCAAGATCAGGTGCCAGAAGCTACTGCAAACACTCGTCGATCTCGTGGCTACCGAGCACAGTCTCAGACTAACATGGCTCCGCAAGAACGTGGGACTCTTCAGTCTCATGGTTATCAAGCACATTCTCGGATGAACATGGCTCCTCAAGAGCGTGAGCCTCGTCACTTCGACCGGACTCTATCTCGTGGCAACTCCAGAGCTAATACTAGACACAATCGGCACTCTCACTCAACTACTAACCAACGGTCAGGACAGGTAAGTGATTCAACCCAGGGAACCGAGCTAACCAATCTCCAGCCAGAGCAGCGCAATCCCTACTTTGAAAGGCCTCGTCTTGAGCGACGGAATGCAGTCCGCATTCGCCAGGTAGGGAACAAGGTCATAATGGACCGCCTTCCTCGCCCTCCTCCTAATTCAGAGCCGTATTACCAAGTCAATCCATCTCTCGAAGGGCATGTTCCTGTACAAGACGAGATCGACCGTTCCTGGACCGTTTCGCCGCTCACTGAGGATGATATGAGGGCGCCGTACGTGGAGATTTCGCTGGAGGATGAGTATAGTGCGCCTTTCTAACCAGACTGGGAACGTGTTCAGCATTTGGAGCAATTGGATGGGGGCACGGTTAGAAGTCAGCGGATCTAGATCAGGTGTTTTGGCTTAATTCTTTTTCTTCATTTTAAAAAAATTTTCTTCTCATGATGTCTTAGTAGTTATAGTATGTACCAGATTTGAACATGACCATGGTTATCTTTGATCAACCTATACATACTTAGTACTTGATGATCTTAACACTGTTGAAGATATGTGAACCAAACACTAACCAATTCAAAACGCAACATGGCTCGATAATAGCAACCTTAATTGCCATAACCAAGTTTCACAATATGTAAGAGTGGTATGTTATGCATATCTAGTGATCTTCTACACCAGAGGAAAGCCAGTCATCATGATCTCAGATTTCGATGACCTTATCGAGGTAAAAATTAAAATTGAAAAAAAAATTGAAAATATAAGCCGATCCCTAGTCAGACATGTACGCTTCGGCATCGATATTGCAGTAAAATACTAAAGATAGATAGGCAGCCAGTTCAAGAAGACACTTGCGATGATAATCCAACGGAAATAGATGATCAACACTAGGATCAGAATTTCGCAGACATGGGCCAGTAAGACACTAGCATCGTCAAATCAGAACTCTCAATTCGCAGATGCTATGATCACGAGTTCTTCTTCTGTATCTTAGTTAAGCTTGTCAAGAAGCTATTCTAGCTTGCTCGCGTCATCCATGATCCTGAGACAAGTGGCCCTGTCATCAGGGTCTAAAAAAGGAACACTTTAATAGGAGGAAAACAATATCTACCAAAAAGGACGATATCACTGGTTAATTCGTCCTACTAAAAATGCATACGTATCCCCTGCGAACTAGAAATACGGATGCCTTGAGAATGGGGCTCACCACTCGAGGCATCCAAATTTGTCCCCGGACACGAGAGGGTCTTGGATAGGCTGCTTGATAAACTTTGCTCTTATTGGCTCATGGTAGGGAAGACGGACGGTAGCGCAGGACTTGATTTTGGACGTCAACGTACGACTTACAAAAATTCCTTAGGAAATAAACGAATGAATGCTATCGCTACTGCTAGGGCTGAAATGAAACGTCGAGCTTGCGTGGATATGCACGTAGCTGTAGCTTGTGGTTGCTCTGATCGAAAAGGGTGCATCTTGGCAGCGTACGTGGATCTGGCTGCAGTTAGGACTGTTAGAATAGGTGACAGAATTCCTAACCTTGGACGGTCCAGACTACGATGCGATGGCTTCATACGAAAGCCCTCCTTTACAAAAAGACCTTTGATATTTCCGGAAATGACATGCCAAGACAGAGAATCTGCCGACGCGTGATGGATTGACGCAAGTTTCAATGCAGCGGGCGTCAACGGTGACTCGTCTCGATGAAAGGAACCGGACTAACTATCCAGTGTTTGGCTGTGGCTGATACCGACCGGTAAATCTAGGACAACGGCCTCGGTCTGGGACGTATGCCTCAAGGTTCGGGACCACAAGGCTCTGAAGGGTTAGCAGTGCGATGAGATGCGATGCAGGATACACATGCACTGCAACAGTCGGTGGGGGGGATCACAACCCAAAAGGGAAATCGCCGGCCATTGAGTCAACGGTGACATGACCTTCGTTTCGACCAACCCCTGCACTCCCTGCTCCGAGAAGCAGCCCTATGCGTGGAGCAAATGCAGTGTTGGACTGGTCCATTGGCTGTGTGCCCCACGATATGGAGAGAGGAAGCGGCGTTTGCAGCGGCCAGTACTGGAGTACAGGAACAGGAACCAGTTTAAGGAGATTTCTCAAGGTTTGCGGCCCTTTGGGGGGGTGCAGAAGATCAAAGAGTTTGAGTTTGACCTGGACAAGGTTCAGTTGAGGACATCAGTAACGCTTGACACTGCTCTGCGTTTATGAGACGTTGTCGTGTCCACTTCTCTCCTCTTCTCTTGAAGACCTGAAGGATGTCCATGGGTAGAATCATGTCCTAATTCCGCCACTGGTGTTTATTTGCTACTCGAAGGGTCTGGCGGCAATGCAGATGCAGGCAGGTTTCGGTTGGTTATTGACTTGTCAAGTCTCCCAACCAACGAACCTCATAATCCATTCCAGGAATGATGAACCAAAACAATCAAAGATTTAATCAATTGAAGTTCGAGACTCCCAGTTCCTGTCTAGTAGATGCAGCCAAAGGGGGTTGCAGAGAGGCTGCGCAGCGCCATCGCAAGGCACAGCCGTCAAAAAAGAGGGCTGAGGTGGAGGGTGGAAATGCATCAACTCCAGAACTGCGCTGCAACACCGAATCCATTCTCGTCAATCAGAGACACTACTGTGCTAGTAGAAAGCTAGGGTGTCGGGAGATGGCCACACGAGGATCATTCAGAGGAGAGGCAAAAAGCATTGAACAGCATGAAAACCGCACTTGCTAGACTAGACTTGTTGTGTCGCTGACATGGAACAGTCACGGACCACCATAGAGATGCCAGTTGCGCCGACGGGGTTGTCGATCCCTGCAGGACTCTCTGCAAGGCGTTTTTCGACAGGATAGGTTCATGACAATGGTTGTAGCGACACCATTTCTGAGAGACCAGTGTCACCAGCAACGATACGACGTCATCCGCAATGTGGTAGCGCAATCAAACAACACCATTTTCTCTTTCCCCCTTGCGTCTCAACTCGGGATCGTGGCCTTCAATGTTTGGATTCGGGTTGGTTCAAAACAAGAGCTTGTTTGTATGAAACCCAAAAATGGAGACAGCCATTAATGTCTCGAGTGACATAGTGATAGCACTCCGTAAGCAGAGGGGCCACGACAGTCAGTACGCAATTATGGTGTTTCTGGCCCCCAAATGTTCTTGGAGTTCTGCTTGGCTTCTTCTTTCGCTAGAGCAATAACAGGCCTGGGAATTCTTCTGCCTCACCGCACCGTTGCGCCAGGGAGAGAACTGGACGATGATCAATAGACCACAAAGGTTCGGGTTCTAAATCCATTAGCAAAGAGAGTAGAGAGAGTGCGGGAGCAGAAGCGTCGGATCTGGCGGAGTTTGTGGGGATACAAGCAGGTTGCTTGTCATAGTCGAGGTACCTGAGGCCGTAAGCCCGGACTCGAATCCGTTGCGGCTCTGCGCGGAAATTAGAGGCAGTTTTTGGTGGGAAACACACTGAAAGTGGCTGGCAATAACGGTTGACACCTTTCGTTTTTTGTTAGCGATAGCGGTACTCTTCAGGGCATCGTCTTATCAATTTCAACCTCGTGCAGGGGGGTCTCCTCCTCCGCACAGACTACGCCTCGCTCGCCGCTCAACGCTAATCCCAATTAATTGTATTCTCCACTCTTTTTAGGCAGACGTCCATGGGCTGAGTCTGAAGAGAGGAGACCTGAGTTATCCGGGTCCAGTTCCAGTTGGTTTCTAAGCATTAACCTCGTCCAAAGGCTCGCCAAACCCATCCAATTTCGCCCTCTTTCTCTCCTCAACCATCAATCAATCTCACTCTCTCTCACTTTCTCACCTACTCTAGTTACTCAAAAGTCGCCAGCCCGCATCAGCATCTCGCTTGCACCCGGCCACTTTCTCTCATCCATTTACACACCCTGCTGACCCTTGAAGCGCACACCCCCCTTCGGTCAACCCTCATATACCCTTTTCCGCCCCGTCCTCTTCTTTCCTCCAGTTCCACCCGCCTTTCGCATCGCCGACATTCAGCGTTCTGCGTTTCAATCATCAATACCTTACGTCTCTCGTCTCGCTAAACATTGCTCTTCGAGTCTCGCCGAGTCGTCTTATCGCCTGAGGAACATATCATTCAATCCCAAGGAGTCCATCACCCAGCTTCCTTGTCGTTTTATCATCCTGCGCCACCTCCACCGCATTGGTTTCTAAGCAAAGGTCAATCAACATCTGAATACATTCCATCTCTGATCCGGTACGGTTCACTATTTTATCTCGTCTTGATATCTCGTCTCGTCACTTCGACTTCATCTCGTTCTCGAATTTCCCTGGTTTTTCACTTCCAACTGTCGATATTGGCCAATCACCGCGTATCCCGATCTGGCCTTGATCAACATCTAGGCCTTTGCATCTTGGGTGTGGGAGTTAGGAATCTCGACTGTGACTCACCTCCCCGTCCTTCACTACCAAGCACTTGCTTGCATCAAAGGTCAAGCTCTTGAACTAACGGGACTCCCCCGGTTTAGCTTCAGGACACCTGTGGCCAACACTCGACTTCTTTTTACTTCATACCCACCTTACGTCTAAGCCATGTCCTTCTCCCACCCTCGTCGAAGGACTCCGGTGACTCGCCCGGACAGCGACACCGACAATGTCTTGTCCCTTAAGAACAGCTCTACCCTCCGCAAGGGTGCGACCTTTCACTCTCCTACTTCATCACCTTCGACTCTGGACCTCACATTTGTCCCTCCCACTCTCCCTAGAGCTCAGTCCCATCTGGATGATGTTGTCGATGCCAACCGTCGACGTGTGGCCTTGACTCTAAACGACATCGACGAGGCTCTGGCTAAGACCAACGAGCTCTCTCTGTCGCCAAAGCCCAAGATCAAGACCCTCCGAGACACCAGTCTCCCCATCCCTCGCGGCTTCCTCGAGGGACCTATCGTGGACCCCAAGATGGTTAAGGAAGAGAGGCGTGTGTTGCGCCCGCGCTCTGCTCGCCACTCGCGACACCATGAGTCTGATAGCGGTTTGGGTACGTCAGTGGCTACCACAAACGAGAAGCAGGGTGCAGTCACTTCCTCAAAGGAGACAAAGGTGCAAACACGATGCATCACAAGATCTGCTGCAGCTGCTGCAGAGAAGCTCCCATCCCTGCAACCAAGAGCCATCAACCGCATTCACGAGCACACTTTGCGCCCTTTGTTGGCCAAGCCCACCCTGAAGGAGTTTGAGCCCATTGTTCTTGACATCCCAAGACGGATTCAATCAAAGGAAATTATTTGCTTGCGAGATCTTGAGAAGACCTTGATCTTTATGGCACCGGTAAGTCAGCTTCTAACTGATAATGGCGTTTGGGGAAATACTTATCGGATGTTGTGTTTGAAGGAGAAGACCAAGTCAGCCGCCTTGTACCTGGATTTCTGCCTTACGTCCGTCCGATGCATTCAAGCGACCGTCGAATATCTCAGCGACCGCGAACAAATCCGACCAGCTGACCGGCCTTACACTAACGGATACTTTCTCGACTTGAAGGACCAAATTTTACAATACGGAAAACAACTTGCCGCTAAGAACAGCGGTGACGAAATGGATATCGACGCGTATGTACCCAGCTTTGTTCCATTGGACTACCAAACTAACTTCCCCCGAAGATCTGACGAGATCAAGCTGATTGGTGGTCTTGCTGAGAACGGCCGCCCTGCTGAGCTCGTCCGCGTCCGCAAGGACGGTACTTATATCTCTCTGGAGACTGGTAAGCCTGTCGAAGTTGACGACGACTCGCCCGTCGCGATGAAGCGATCCCTGAGCCAGCAGCTGGAGGATGAGGAGGAGATCCAGCGATCCATGGCTCGCCGTAAGAAGAACGCTTCTCCTGAGGAGTTGGCTCCTAAGAAGTGCCGTGAGCCCGGCTGCAACAAGGAGTTCAAGCGCCCTTGCGACCTCACCAAGCACGAGAAGACTCACTCTCGTCCCTGGAAGTGCCCTGTCCCGACTTGCAAGTACCACAACTACGGCTGGCCTACCGAGAAAGAAATGGACCGCCACCACAACGACAAGCACTCTGACGCCCCTGCCATGTACGAGTGCATGTTTAAGCCTTGCCCTTATAAGTCGAAGCGTGAATCAAACTGCAAACAACACATGGAGAAGGCTCACGGCTGGACCTACGTGCGAACCAAAACGAACGGCAAGAAGTTGCCTTCGATCAACGGCAGCGTCCAGCAGCAAACTCCTCCTCTGGGCAACATGTCAACACCGTCCTCGATCGAATACAACGGTGTGCCCACTCCTCCTCAAAATGACGTGACCCAATTCATGGGCAATGATTTCCCTCTCTACCCCACCGATTCTGACTGGATGTCGATCAACAATATCCCCGCTGAGACACTGCATCTGGATATGGGTCTTGACTCGACTTCGCCTGCTTCAGCTAGTTCCTACGAGCAGTACGCGCCATACCAGAACGGTTCGGCTTTCATCATCTCTGATGAGGAACTTTACGCTGCCCGCGTGCAGCTTCCAGCCCAGCTCCCTACCCCTGAGCAAGCCATGATGTACACCAACCCCAAGATGATGCAACAACAACTTCCCATGTACCAGCAGGCCCCACAACAGATGCCTGTTCAGGCTGCTGCACCTCACTTTTCACCAACCGGCCAGGAAACTGCCATGCTTTACACTCCCAACTCACTACGAGACGTCGATGAGGGATTTGACGACTCTTTTGGTGGAGATGGTATGGACGGAATGGACTTTCCCCTTTTCCCCGCTGATAACGGCATGGTAAAGACGAATGACTTCCAGCCACTCTTTGGGGAAATTCCCAGCGCCAACTTGGGCTTCTCTCAGGGCTCCCAGGATCTCTTCCAAATGGACTGGTCAAACGTTGATTTCACGCAGAACCTCTCGGACTAGGGAATCGATGGTCTGCCGTGAAGTTCTAAGAACAATGAGTAAAGGGGCACTTACTCAAATTATATAATGTTCCCCGATAAAATTGCCAACCTTTAATTGGTTTGATGAGACACGACATATTTATAGGCCACCCAGTGCGGGATTGGGCCTTTTCATGTATTGCAGACTTCTGTTTATTTGCTAGGAACTTGCTTCAGTCTTCGAGGTCGAGGAGAAGGAAAGGGGCTTTAGAGCCGGCTACCTGCCAGTATGGCAATGGAGGATATTTATCCGTATCAGCGGCCAGATTGGGTACGAGAAAGCTCGACGTTATCGCATCACCACTTCAGAGTGCAGTTTGATTCAGCAGGAATTGGTTTAGCTGGTATAGAGTTCGCCCCTCTTTCCTGTTTTTTGGGATAGAAATAAACCCATATCAAGTACAATATGTTCTCTTGCAAGTGATGTTAAAGCAGCGTGCTATGCATAATGAAGTACTTATGTGTAATACAGGATGTGGCGTAACTTTAGGTGTTGAAGTGGCTCGTATATTAGCCATTCGTGTGTTCCTGGCATGACATCGAGTTTCAGACAAGACGATTTCTCATAGATTCCTACGTGATTCATATTGCTGCCTCGACTTTGAACATAGTAACTATTTAGGCAACAAATGTATCTATACCAAACCGGTGACAGATGTCATAGCCCATAAATGCATGAAAACTCAAGACTCAAACCTCAGCTATTTAATATCTCAGGTGCATGATCGTGTAGTGCAGGGTAACCTTATTTTAGAGTGGACCCACGATATTTCGCTTCCTAACGGTGGATGAAACTTGCCCCAAGCTGTCTATCTCAACCGCGTCTCTCAACCTGCGACGCGCAAAATGTGCGGAATTCATGCTACAATCGCTGTGAGCCCCGACCATAACATCTCACCGGAGCTAGAGCGATGCCTCACCAACAGAGGACCTGACCATACTGGGACTGTGGAGACGCAGCTCGATGGCGCTGATGACCTCTTTTTGACATTTACGTCGACTGTTCTGTCGCTTAGAGGCGACCATGTCACGAAGCAGCCGCTCGTGGATGCTGCCACTGGATTTGTTCTGTGCTGGAATGGAGAGGCTTGGGGCATTCGAGGAGAGCCTGTGAAGGGCAATGACGGCGAAGCTGTGCTGGCCTTACTGGCTGAAGCGAGTCGTGGTGCAGGAGATGTCATGGATGTCTTACGAGCTATCGAAGGGCCATTTGCATTCATCTACCTAGACAAACCTGCCAAGCGGCTTTACTACGGACGCGATCGACTAGGCCGTCGGTCGTTACTTGTCAAGAATGGGGTTCCCTTTGTGCTCTCAAGCATTGCTGAGACACCGGTCGACGGATGGTCCGAGGTCGAAGCTAATGGATGCTATACTCTGGATCTATCTGAGGGAGATTTGTCCAGCGGAATGAAACCAGAGCGGCATGATTGGACTGCCGATACTTCCTTGGTGAGTTATACGTGAGTATGACCCCGAAAAGCCTGCTACTTACGTCCTCAGGTATCGAGTATTGGAGTTTTCAACGATGAAGTTCCGCAGCAGAGTTTTGCTCTCGGGCCAGACTCGAAATCTGTGAAGGAGCTTCACTCACGATTGGTGGAATCTCTCCAGCTACGAGTCTTGAATGTTCCGCTACCTCCAAATGCTACATCAACGGATGCACGAGTTGCAGTGCTCTTCTCAGGCGGCCTCGACTGTACGGTTCTTGCACGGTTATCTCACGATATGATTCCATCGGATCAGTGCATTGACTTGATTAATGTGGCGTTTGAGAATCCCAGGATAGCGGGGCAGTTCCCGAACCTCTCTCGAGATGAGCTCTATGAGAAATGCCCGGATCGAATGACAGGGAGGAATGCATTTGCTGAGCTTGGTCGTGTTTGCCCAGGCAGAAAATGGCGGTTTGTGACGGTAAGTTGATATTGGTTGTGGTGTGGGATTTGCTGCTGACAAAAGTAGGTAAACGTTCCTTACGCTGAGAACATCGAGCATCGTGCTGAAATCATCCGTCTTATCTATCCTCACAACACCGAGATGGACCTGTCGATTGCATGCGCTTTGTACTTCGCCGCAAGAGGTCAAGGACTTGGCGAAACAACGGCAGATCCAACACCACAGCCATACAGCACGACAGCGAGAGTGTTGTTATCCGGCCTAGGTGCCGACGAACTGTTTGGCGGATACGGTCGACATGGCGTGGCGCACACACAGCGTGGCTACGAAGGGGTTGTCAAGGAGCTGAAGCTTGATGTAAGTCGGCTTGGGCAGAGGAATCTCGGCCGAGACGACCGGGCCATGGCGCACTGGGGCCGGGAAGTCAGATTTCCATATCTGGACGAGCGGTTTGTCAAATGGGCGATCGAATCTCCTGTGTGGGACAAGTGCGATTTCGAGACACCCAGTGGTGAAGGAAATCTCGATGCGGAGAAGAGGGTTCTGCGACTGGTAGCGCAGTCACTCGGGATGAGCTCTGTTTCACGGGAGAAGAAGCGGGCTGTAAGTGGTGACCTGGTTCTTGTGTTTGGTCTTTTGCTAACCCGGTGGTAGATACAGTTTGGCGCGAGAACGGCCAAGATGGAGAGCGGAAAAGTCAAAGGGACGACGCTGCTTTCGATGTAAAGTGATAGATATTCCGGTCAAGTGACTGAGATGATATACAAGTGAACTCAGCAGTGATGATTCTTCAGATACTTCTGAGACATATGCAACCATGGGCCGAACACTGGCTGGAGGATTGCGTGTTTGCAGTAGCATATTTCGTTATCGATTGTTTACTGCTAACCCCTTCTTCTGGTCGTGTTCACATGCATGGATCATGTCAATGAAGTTGTAAAGGCAAGTCTGAGCTGAGTATGGATCGAGAAAGTGGCAAAAGAAGCAGTTCAGATAGAATACGAATAGACAGACGGACAATGGCATGATTGCATGACCCTTGAAGAATGATGCAAGAGAGGATTCCACCCCTGTGACGTTCATCTGTAGTCTGAGCTGAGACACTGTAGCGTGTGGTAGCATTTAGATAAGGGAGGCAGCCCAAAGAAGAAGCGCAATCCCTGCTATTTCCACTGCTCCCGTCAGAATCTCAGGCTCTGTTACTCAGAGTGACAGAGCCTCAGCCTATGAATCCACTATCTTTCATTTTCCCTTGTGAAACAAGCGCATCCTCCAATGGCCTTTTGCCGCTGATGCCATGTTTGCCGTGCGCCAAGAGTCCGACCTGAAAGAGAGAGAGTTCAGAGAAGCATTCCCGTCCTTTGCAGCGAAGAAATCCGGTGGACGGTACCATATTTAGCCAAACATCCACTGTTTTCTGGCGACGGTGACCAACTGAAAGCAGAATAGGGCCTGTAGTGCGACGCGCCCCTGCATATCTGGCCTGCGTTTAGGCCCTTTCAGCGGTCATCGATACGATGATGAGACCCCTTGCGACCTGCATTGAATGCTCGGCGCGCGCTTCCGAATGAGAAAAAAACAGGGGAGGGAATGGAATGGATGGAAGGGAAGGGATGGGATGGATATTCTTTGGACTGGCGCGCGCCAAAGGACGGGAAAACTCCAAAGCGAAAAGCGAATGGAGGCGAATGAATCTCTCTCTTCATTTCTTTTATTTGGATTGACTCTCTCGCTGGTTTTGGAAATTTTGTTTCCCTCTCTCTTGTCTCTCTTTATTCTTGATCAATTAAAGTTATTTTATATTCTGTCTTTTTATTTGTTTCCTATTATTTCTTATAGTTGATCTATTCATTCTTTATTTCCTTATTTCACTCTCTCTAACAATTGCGATACGAAAAGAATCAATCGTCATTCTTTCTATTCATTAGCCACGACAACAACCCATTGTTATCCTCCATATTATACCTTTTTTTTCTTCTTCCGCTATAACCGGTCTTCATGCTTAACCAGCCCATTGAGGTCAGGGAGCAGTCCTACTCGACATTCACCACGTCATCGAGCCCTTCATCGACCGGCTTCAACTCAACATCTTCCTCTTCTTTCTCCTCATTTCTCAGCACCGACGACGACAACATGCGCAAGGGAACTCGCCCGCCTCCGCTGAACCTCAGCATCGTCCCTAGACCAAGGTCTCTGCCGCGACTGTCCACCACGCCACTCGCCAAGGAGCTCACTCCTCTGCTTACACCTCTGCCCGAGGAGGTCGAGGAGCCGTGTGGACCTGTGTTGCGAGCTGTGCGGATCGCGGTGGATTTCATGCAGATTGTCTCATGTCTGCTTGTCATTTTGATGCTGGCCATCTTCCTCGTTTCATATACTGGAGCCGCAGTTTCCAGCCATGGGTATGTACCCTATATGTGTATCACAAAAGTATAACACGGAGAAAAAGACTAACGTGGGGTTTCACAGCATCAGGGCAATTATACTTATCGTGGCTCTTAGCTGCGATATTGGTCTTGGCATGTGGTCCATCGTCCACCACGACAGACAATGGTCTGGCCCGGCCGTCCTGCTCCGAATATTCACAGCATCGGTGCTTGTCTGCAGTTTAGTATCCATTGTTGTAATGGACAGGGTCTTTCCAGCAGACTACACATACTGGGGTTTACCCCTATCACAATCGGGCGCTCTCGTGCTGGGTCTCCTCTCTGCCATTCTGTAAGTGACATCCCAGTCTGGGGAGAGAGCAACGTATACTAACCACTATTACAGGGGATGGGATGTCGTTCACTTTATGCTATCGCAGCGCATCACCGAGTGCTGGGGCCGAATGTGCTCCTGGCTGCAGCAGCAGAAGCTCCGACGAAGCATCATGTCGAACCGGGGCCACAGACGCAGACGAAGCGGACCCTGGTGGTTCAGCTCTCGACAGAGGCAGACGGCCGTGGAGAAGAGAGGCTGGATCTGCGTCGCATGAGTAATGACCTATTTCTTATTATCAAAGGAGAGAAAGGGTGAAACTTGAACTTGAAGAAGAAAGAAAAAGAAAAAGAAAAGGAAAAGGGGATAAGGATCGAAAGATTGGGTATAACATACCAATATCAAAAAAGAAGAAGGATAAGGATTGGAAGATTGGGTAGTACATACCTTGATCTTGTATCCTAAATGTCTGCGGCGTCCATAATAGCTGGGACAATATAGCAGATGTATAAAAGTGGATGTAATGGTTGTCTTTGTGTCGTTAGAACAACACGGACAGAGGCAACGGGAGCGAGCACTATGGCATAGACCACAACTTATGAATAAAATTTCTTAGCTTAACTTTGATTGCTTTTTATATGACGTGATGTGATATTGGGTATACAAATGATTGTTGGTGAGTGAAGAGTCTATGTAAGTATATTATGATATGAACACGTCTATCGTCATGAGATATCCATTGACAATAGCGTCCCGTTAACTCATGGCTCCCAACTTACACTCCCACGGCATCACAATATGTTTCACCGGTAAATATTTATTTAGATTAACAGTATTCATGTGTTCTTGTTCTACTCTCAATGATTGTCTCTACGAACTCGAGTGCTTCATAAGTAAAGTATAGGGTAAACTCAAAAGCTCAAACATATCAAATGCACAAAGAGCATGCTCAGGTAACAAGAACCTACCGCGTGCTAAGACCTTCTCAACGCCCAATCATCTTTTATCCCATAGCCTTTTTGGAAGTCCAAGTAAAATTCCAACTCAATTAGTTATATGAGTCTTTGTTTCTAGATGAGAAAAACTCGACCGCTTCTCATCACAGCTTTAGCTCCTTTGGCGCTGCTCATCAGTCTGAGTCCGAATTATTGCGGTTGCACGGCGTGTCCGAGCACTGGACTTAAGTGCTAAGATGTGGAAACAAGCGTGAATAAGGCTTATTTGAAATTGTGCTGTGGATGCCAATAGTTCACCATCTCGCGATGGAGTCAGAAAACCCTCGTGCTCGAAATCATGACTAAACTCTCCGTATCCAAGACCACATACAAACCCAGTCCAGCCCAGCCCAGCCCAATTTATGTCAGTGCCAATCTTCAGCAGCATTCGCCTAAATATCTCTTCCCGTCTGTGCCGTGTCCGTATGTGCGCTTGAGAAACAAGACAAACCTTAACGCTATGGGGCACATTGAAACAAAAGAAAACATCGACAAGGATGGTCCATGCTAAGCACCTAAGCTCCCTAAGTTGGAAACAATAGACCATAGACCACCTGGGTCCTGGGTCCTGCGATAAGCTGAAGTCATCACCGTCACCACCAAAAAAAGATACACACATAAAAAAGAGCTACCGTGCATTGAGCCGCTATAATATAGACTACCAACGCCTGAAACCATGCAGCCACGAGGGACTTGGCAGGGAAGATATTTTCCGCAGGTTTGGTTCTTGGTCATTGAGCTAGAAGTGGACGAGAGAATAGGCTGTCTAGACTGTGTCTAGACTTTCGATAGCTGTGGTTTAGTGATCCACTACCTACCTACCTACCTACCTACCTACCTAAGCTACCAGGCCCCAGCTGTACCTGAAGGACTCCATCAATTGGTGGCGAGCTCAGGGGGGGAAAGATAGAGCTTGGACGGACAGCTGTTAGCGGTGCGGTGAGATCTTTGTACGGATACAACAGCAGGTTATCGTAGATCATGGCTTTACAAGGTAAGTAAACCGAGACAACGGAGACTTGATCGCATCAACTCTTACCATCAATCATACCGTAGGCGAAGCATTGGAAGACCCCGACTGCCCGAGTTATTAGTCTTAGCAGCTGAAGATGCAGGGAAGAACGAAAAAACACATGTCGATCTGCCGAAGCCCGAAGCTCGGCAAATGCCAATCTTGTTCAAAACTCCACCGTATCCATCTCCACCTCCACAGCTGAAGAACTGCCCCCCCTGGTACTGTAAACCTCCGATATATAGCTGCATGATGTAGATTATATCGCCCCCCCACAACTCAAAATAACACACTCACCACACTAAACCACTTACTCAGGTGTGTTCTCCAAGGTCATCCCTTGGAGATAAATTCTACGAGTCTAAAAACAACAATAACCCGACTCTCAGCTGTCCTGCATCGTCAGGCCTGAAACAGCCACCATCTCTGCCCTGGTTAAATTAAACAACAACGCCTCAACGTTACTTAGCAGCAAACTTACCATATCGGGTAAAGTAGGTGGACTGATTTGCCCATGAGCCACTTGCGGCCCGAGAAATGAAACATTGTGCCTGCATGTTCTCCTTTCGCCCTGGGCTGGGGGAGAGAGATATTTCCCGACTTCCGATGGAGCCGAACAGAGTCTTTGCTTGAGACTGACAGCGACGATCTCTGTGATCATTGCCGGGGGCAAGATGATGGTGGAGCTAAGTTGTGTTTGCTCAGTGAGTGTCTGATGGGTAGTAGAATGTTGCGATTGCTTCATTATGTGAACTTCAGTGTGTATATCTAAACGTTCAAGATATCCAATGGACCAAACCTTACTCACTCCCCCCTATGATACTCTCAACACATCCATTACGAGAAGAGGCTCTTCAGAATTAGCACAATACCCATTCAACAGCCCGCAGCCACACGTTGCAGGTCAGTCCCAAAACAACATCCAGATCGTAATACACCAACACCAACACTCACCACAAGTCTGTGCTTTCTCGCTCTCCAAAAACAAACCAAACCTCGCCATCCTAGTCCTGGTTAGCACCTCCCGAACATACCCGTTCAACTCCAAGCTCAACATCTAGACCTTGCTTGTGCTTGGACCCCCAGGGCACTATCACCATCACCGCTGGGCTCGCCTGACCTGCGCAGGACTAGCAGGGAGAAGCGACATTGAGGGACTTCGGCGGCGAGTCTAAGTGTTTTTTCTTCTCTCTCAGATGGGCGATTTTGTTAGAGGCGATGTGATAAAAATATCACTTTGCTTCATGCTGTACGAGGCGTTGTTGGCTATATAAGATGGCCTCGATAACCCGTATTGTTCAGACTTTCTCATCAGCATCAACTCTC
Organism: Fusarium tricinctum; assembly: GCA_020744515.1. Taxonomy (NCBI): domain Eukaryota; kingdom Fungi; phylum Ascomycota; class Sordariomycetes; order Hypocreales; family Nectriaceae; genus Fusarium; species Fusarium tricinctum. Next base: position 3,382,586 of record JAGPXF010000002.1, on the reverse strand, counting down.
TCTTCTATCAACCTCTTCACATTCACTTCCAAAGCCTTCAAGGCCTAGTTTGACACTCTTTCAACTTACTCTCGCTCTTTGAAACAGCAACATTCGCTTTGCATCTCTCTCACACACACCCACATACACACATAACTTCTCAGTTACAACCACCAAGATGTACTTCTCCAACTTCATCGTCACCCTGGCCTCGATGGCCTCTATGGCTTCTGCCATCCCCGCCCCTGATGCCGTTCTCGACACCACCTCCAGCATCTCCCCCAGCGACTTCACCATCCGCTCCGACTCTGCCTCCACCCTCGAGGCCCGCACCAGCTTCTCTTGCCCCGGCGCCATGTCCTACTGCCCCTGGACAAAGGCCTGCTCGTGCCCTCCCGGCCAGTCCTGGGACGGCAGAGCCAAGCAGTGCGCCGGCAAGAAGGCCACTGGCTGCTACCCCAAGCCCAGCACCAGCGCCTACGTCGACGCTGGTGTTGATGTCAAGCTCGGCACTTACTGCGCTGCTTCTCCTTACAAGATCGTCAAGTACAACACCAAGCACGCCTACTGCCAGGCTAGCCTCCAGAACACCGTCTTCGTCGCCCCGCTCGCCATCGACGCCGAGATTGGTCTCTACGCCGGCAAGGCCATCAACGTCAAGGGCCAGATCAGCGCCCACCTCAAGAGCACCTGCGGAGGTCTCGCCGGTCTCTACCTCGAGAGCTCCGTCGACGCAGTCGCCCTGTTCAACACCAAGCAGTACGGATACGCTGTCCGTCCCGGTAGCGTCACCGGCGGTCTCTCCTACGCTGTTGTCGACTTCGTCAAGAGCATCACCTGCATGCTTGGCCTCGGCAACTGCCAGGTCTACGACTGTGTCTCCTACTGCTCCAAGGGCTGCAAGAACTACATCGACGTCCGCGGCAGCATCGGTGGCTACGTCAACGGCCTTGCTGGTTTCTGCGTCGCTAAGGACACCGTCCTCTTCATCAACAAGGTCGGCGCCTGTGCCTCTGTCAAGATCGCCGGTCTTATCAAGATCGTTGGCAGCATCCACGTCGGCCTCAAGGGACTCTTCAACTGCGGCTGCTAAACGGCCAACAACGACATGGACGAATGGATTGGGTATTAATGGTATAATTTTTAATGGCTGGAGGAAGTATGAAAACCTGGATATTTGTTTTGATTATGTCTGGGGTTGCCGGATGATCCCATTCGTCCACTAGTCTGCACACAATATGTTTATGTCTCTATCATCTTATTTAAATAATTGTCATATGATAATGCTACATAGTGGAATCAAACGATATTCTCTTACTTTTGGATTCAAGCTCGGTGATGTCAATTGCAAAATAGTTTAATTGTGACTCTTGACAAGGCCAAGTCGATTCTAAAGTTTGCCTTCCTTTCATGACTCCTATGTTTACATTGACTGCTTGACCTTTGTTGAGTTAAAAAACAGACTACCAAAGAGACACCTTAGTAAAACTCCTACAACCTCCTATCAAGCACCCACAGGCTCCATAATCTGTCGCCCCGCCCCGTCTACTAAGAAATGGCTGAATGATTCTTCATCGTTCTCATCCATGAGAAACAACCTGTCTACTGTCTCAGGTGGTAGCTTCGAGTACACCCCCTCTCCAGCCTTTGCCCATGTTGGTGGCAAGACATGCACATCATCCTCCTCTGGCGCACTTGTAATCACCTCAATAACGCGAGTGCGCTTGAGTATCTTTTTTGTAGTCTTTTGCCTGGGCTTGATTGATTTGTTGTGGAGCACATGACCATGTCGGGGTTTTTCATCGTGCTTTGAAACCTTTGCAGGGCGAGAGGTGTTGAAGAATTGACCATCCCATTCTGGCGAATCAAATATCGGTAGATCAGGATGTCGCTTTGAGACAGACACGAGGACATTGACAAGCAGGTTTGGCTTCAACTGGTCACATAAGGACAGAATGTTAAGTAGATCCGTCCTTGACATGGAGTCAAAGTAGTCAGCTCGCTACTGGGTTATCAGCCATCATATCCTGTAAGGGTTTCATAGCATGGTACTTACCGCAGAGTCCGGAGCCCGACCAGGGCCAAACCCCACAAGGCTAGGCTTTGCGGGAACAACTCCTCTGGGAAGGGTAGATAGCCGTTTCTGACGAAGACGATCGATCTCATGTTGCCGTTGTTGACTGACCTTGCCTCTGAGTCTGATAGCCTGTTCTCGACCTGCAGTGCATGCTGCACAGGTGAAGTTTGAAGTAGCCATGGCCTCGTTATTGACCAGGGGAGAATGGCATTGCTGATGCCAGGATGCGAGACATCGAATGCATGCAACCAAAGGACCGACCTGAGCGGTTTCATTGCATTTCGAACATTGGGCTTCTTGTCCTATACGTTGTGTCTCAAGACCAGCTGGCTGTGCAGGTGAGGGAGCCTTCCATGGAAAATGGATTGTGCTCTGGTTGAAATCGATGACTTCTGATACATTTTCTCGCTTTCGTTTTATACCCGCATTGAGGGAATCTGCTGATATCGATTGGCTTTGTTTGGTTGGTGTAGGTATTGGCAGTGTGTCTTTCAAAGCTGTGACAGAGATTTCCTCAGGGATCTGATTGTTGACTGCATGAGAGTTTCTGTTCAGACGGTCTAAGATGGCTGAGGCTTCTGATGAGAACTGAGGTGTATATGAAGGCTGTTTCTGGGCTGATGGTACAGAAGAATCGGCCGTTATGATAGCTTCGTCTTCCATAACGACATCAATATCAATCATGTTTGATTCTCGGACGCGTGTTTGATCTGTAACTTGGTCCATGGTTCGTGAGTCCCTCGATCTTCATAGGACTTGGTCTGTTAGTGGTCGATGTGAGTCGATGTCAAAATCTGAGACGTAGCAAAGTGTCTGGCTTCCAAAACTGAGAGAGTGGCCGGTGAGCTGCGAGATTGACGTCATTAAAGACCGATTGTACGTATAATAAGAATTATTTGAGGTCGCTTTGTCAGGATTGACTAGGTATTGATGAGAATTGAATCAGGAGATTAACATGGCTCAAAGTGAGATGCTAGATTGAGAAGCACGCGCGGTCACGTGAAACCTTTTCAACAAGGCAAGTACCACTCGATGTGCCATTGCCATTGCCTTTATTCACAGAGCATTATCCAAGGTAAAAGATTGAAAAAGAATTGAAAAATATATAATATATAATACTATTTCTTTGTAATGCATGTTTTATTCTATCCCACGATGCCCTTTTCTCTTAGCACATTAACGTCAGCTTCGCTCAAACCAAGATGTTCCAGCAGCACTTCATTTGTGTGCTGTCCGAGCATGGGCGGCGCGCTACGAATCGTAGGAGGAGTTTCTGACAATTTTATAGGCGTGTTGACCATCTTCAAGGGACCGCACTCATCGTGTTCCATCTCGATCACCATATTGCGGGCTTTTGTGTGTGCGTGGTTGAGCGTTCCTTGGACGTCGTTGATGGCAGCGTAGGGCATGCCCTTGCCCTCAAAGACGTCGAGCCACTCCTGTGTTGTCTTGAGCTTTGTGACGGCCTCAATCTTGGCTTCTAGATCATCGCGGTTGGCGACTCTGTCGGCGTTGGTCTTGTAGCGTGCGTCGTCTTTCCACTGGGGCTGGCCTATGCCATCGCAGAGGACGCCAAATAGACGATCGTTGCCTCCGCCAAAGAGAATACCTCCATCCTTGGTCTCGAAGGACTTGTATGGCACGATTGAAGCTTCTCAAGTTAGCATCAAAACCCCCTAATTCGGGGCGTAAGACTTACGATGAGCTGTGCCCCAACGACCAGAATCCTTCTTTCCACTAACTAAACAGCTACTGGCAATGTTGGCCAATGTCGCTGTTTGACAATCACTTAATGCGACATCAATATGCTGACCCTTGCCTGACTTGGCTCGTCCGAGGAGCGCAGCCATGACACTGTTGCTGGTATACAGACCAGTCGTCAAGTCTGTTACCGCAACGCCGACCTTGACTGGTGGACCATCTCGCTCTCCAGTGATGTGCATCAGACCAAATTCAGCTTCTACCATAACGTCATAACCAGCACGGTTGGAGTATGGCCCTGTCTGGCCGTAGCCTGTGATGGAAGCGTAAATCAGACCCGGATTGATCTTGCGGAGGGTCTCATAGTCCATGGAGTACTTCTTCAGAGTTCCGGGGAGGTAGTTCTCGACAAGGACGTCGCATTTTGCTGCAAGTTTATGGAGAACCTCGATTCCCTCTTTGTGCTGGAAGGATAAGCCGAGAGACTTTTTGTTTCGGTTTGCCTGTAGATATTGTAAGATGAGATTCGATGTAGATTGTGAACAAGGAGCTTACACTCAAGAAGTAGGCAGACTCTCCAGGACCTTTAGCTGTTGACCCGTCCTTGTACTTGGCGTATGGAGGTCCCCATGCTCTAGTATCATCGCCACGGACAGGGTGCTCGATCTTGATCACCTCAGCGCTGCGCATTCGGCCATGTTAAAAACGACCGGGGCATGTAGTTGATGAGATCATCAGACTTACCCAAGGTCACCCAAAATCTGAGTACAATATGGCTATGCTAGTTCAGTATTTGTCTATTAATACTGTAACGAGGACAAAGAGACTTACACCGGCCAATACTCTGGTCATGTCCAGCACGCGAATGCCCTCAAGCGGAAGTCCGGTGCCCACGGCACTGAAATACCGGCGGAGTCCGCGTGCACAGCCATTAACAGACCTGGACCTCAAGGATCGAGCAGCAAGTGACAAGCTCATCCTCACCTAACTCTCAGCTTGGGGCTGTGCGGGATTGAAGTATGAAGACAATTGGACAATTGAGTTATCGAAACCGAGATATAGTATGTACGGAGTAGGTAACTTAGATATGTACTTGCGAGTGTTAATACCCGTTATCGGAACCGGAAGGGTAGCAACGGGAGTTCGGAACTTGACGTTGTAGCTTGAGCTTGAGCTATGCTATAATTAAGAGCTTCCATGCGGGGAGAGACACCTCGGCTCTTGAGAGCGACCAATCATTATGAGCTCGGTGCCGAGTGACATTTCGCCGTCTTTAGAGCTTCTCGGTTCCGGCGATTAGCGATCTTCTACATGCGGTAACCGCTCACAAGGTGAACCTTGGTCCAATAGACAAATGATTATTGGGGGGTTATTTCGGCATTGTAGCTGTTTTGCCGCAGAGATCGATGTGTGGGCTAGTCATAAAGAAGCAGTTATGGTGGCTATGGCTACTTAAGCTGGGGTGGTATTCTATGGGCAGTGTGATACGAATGAGAGATATCGCCAGGAGTCTGTCTAAGTGATTGGCTCCTGATATAACATTTTATCTTGAATATAATATGCATGCCACGGCTGTTGAGACGAGTTTAAGCCGCGTATTCATATCAATATTAAACCTACGTAGTAAAAACCAATGCGCCATCTAGCTATCTCCTCTAAGCTGAGCCTGTGAGCTTGCGCTAGTGTCATGCGTCGCATCTTGGGCGCAGCAATGTCGATCAGCTTGGATTAAATTAACGGCACCTCAGCCACAGTCACTTACCCAAAGCATTGCGTGAATCCTCAGCCTTCGCCTTCATTGCACCACTGAGAATCAAAATCTTTCCATTTATTTACTTACTATTTCATAATAGCTATTCTTGTTTGTCATAATGTCGTGTCCCCTAGTGAACCGTGCAAAAAGCAATTGCCAGTTCAGCGCATCTCTCTCAAAGTTGTCTATATCCATGTCTTATATGCTGCCCGGTTATAACTTATAGACTTGGCATAGCCACCGCCAGCTCGTATTTGGCGTCCCATGGGGGATACCAAGTCTGGCTCTTTCGGTGTTGGTGGCTGACCTTTTACAGTCTGGAATAGTGAATAGGATTCTCATCCTTGCTTCCCGACGTCTCATGCTGGTCTTGGCGATCTATTTTCTATTCATTCGTTAACCCATGCATAAGAACAAAAGTCTAAAAATCGATTTCTTTTTTTTCTATAGCAGGGTGCTCCAAAGATAGATCAGTCCAAAGCACTAGGGTTGCTTGAGGTTAAATCGTTGATTCATCATTATATAGTTTTAAGCTTGTTTGCTTGATACCAGCTCTTCTCTCGAACCCTGGATAACACAACAGTCTTCAAACCTTGCCCGGCTCCCAATTATAGAAACTTTGCTCAAGTGCCCGAGCCGTCGTGCGCTCATGCCCCCCCTCTTAGACCAGATAATACCTTCATCAAAATACAACCTCCCTATCAGTGCCGTGCTGCAGTTACGTGGCATGGCATGGCGCGGCATGTAACCGTTAATCCCCGTCGTTCCTGGGATAATCCATGGCTTTTTGGTTCCCCAGGAATTCCCCCACTCATTCGTGGGATGTCTTGAAAACTTATTATGCCAATGTCTGCTGTTGTGGTATTAAAGGAGACGTCTGGTATGTCACTGAAACATTCTGCCCATCGTTTCTTTTGTCCTCCTTTCTCTCGCTTTACTTCCGTCGTCATGCCTTTCCTAAGCTACCTATGCTCGTGGGTAAAACCACGCCAAAGTCAACGAGATGAACCATCTACTACTTCCTTTTGCATTGGCAAGAAGAAGAGGACAAAATCAGGTCTTGAGAAGACAGACAAGGAAGACTACCAACGTTCGAGCATTATTCGCAAATCATTACAAAGTCGCGCTTCCTCTCGGGCGACCATGCGACCTGAGGATAATTACGACACAGAGGAGGAAGACGAAGATCGTGCTACTAGTCTAAGGACCGACTGGAAGGCATACGAAGCTGATATCCAGCGAAATAAATCAACTTTAATGCGAAGTCATCCTGGAGTCGACCGCGCAAGAATACAGAATCGTGGAGGCTCATCTCGACCTCCACCACAATCCTTTGGATCCAGTTCATCAAACCCTTACAGTCCAATTTCTCCAACCTCAACCAACTCAACAACAAGCCCGGCTTCGCCAGGTGTCGGAAGGGTGTTTTAATATCCAACCTCAGACCTCAAACCACGACGTACGAAGCATGAACTATGAAACAGATCACACGACCACATAATCACAGACGACATATACCATCACATCTACTTGACACATATTGCTCAAGGATCGGAGCTGTACATAACAAGGAGTTTGCAGTGTCGAAAGACGGGGGAGCATCTTCGGCATGATAGGGGCATTATGTAGATTGAAGCCTTTTTGTTTAGATACCTTTTCAATCATATGACTATAACATAATCTGTACCATTTAAGCGCCAATCTCGTTCGTGACCTTGACAAACTTCTCCCACTGTCTCCAGGCCTCACCGCTCTTGAGAGCCCAGCGAGCCCTTCGTACACCCTCCTTCCAGCGCTGTCCGCCAGGGCCACGTTCGGTGATGACCTTGCCATCATCACCCTCGCCCATGTTGCTGGTATCAGCCTCGCAGATCCCCGATGTAACGAGGAGAGCGGCAGTGTTGAGAAGAACAAACTCAAGAATGGGATCGTCGTCAGGGATCTCGTTGTGCAAGATCCGAGACAGAATCTCTGCGTTCTCGGAAGGCTCCTTGCCGGATGACACCGTGTCCAAGGGATGAGTGCTTAAGCCAAAATCGTTGGGATGCACGGTGAAGTGCTCAACCTCGAGCTTGCCAGGGCTGGTCTCGCTCACCTTCCAGCACAGAGTCTTCCCGGCGCAGCTGACTTCGTCGAGCTCTTCTTCACCACAGATGATAAGAGCCTTCTTGAAACCAACCATGCACAAGGCCTCAGCAAAGGCGGGGCCGAGATCCCTTCTGCCAACACCAATGACACGGGCCTCGAGAACATCCTCGACAGGGTTGGCCAGAGGACCTAGGTTGTTGAACACCGTCCTCCAGGGGAGCTGCTTGCGGATGGGCGCGACGTATCGCATACCGGTATGGAACACGGGGGCAAACAGGAAAGTGTAGTTGGTCTCAGAGTACGCCTTGACCAAGGTGTCTGGGCGGACGGCGCTGATGATAGGAGGCTGGGGCTTCATACAGGCGACCAAGTCGGCGCTGCCAGACTTTGAGGTACTGGCTTTGTTGCCGTGCTTAGAGACCATGAGCAAGGCTGAGGCCAGGATGGAAGAGGTAGTGCTGATGTTGAAGGTGTCATGGCCATCGCCTCCAGTTCCAACAATATCACACTGCAAGGATTTAGTTATCGTTGGATATCGAGGAAACTGATGAAGGACTTACCAAACCACCCCTGTAGTTTCCTTCTTTCCGTCCTCTTCGCTCAATCACTTGCCTGAGCTCCTCCACAGGGATGGGTGCAGCGGCCTCGCGCATGACACGGGCACACTCAGCCAGGACATCTGCTCTGAAATCAAGCTTGGTGAAATGCAGAGCCATGAGAAGAGAGGCTGTTTGAGCCTCAGTGACCTGATTTGTGAAGAAGTGAGAGATGGCCTCGGCAATCTCTTGGGGAGAGACGCCAGACTTGTCAGGCCAGAGCTTGGTGAGAAGAGGCTTGATATCGACAGGTGGAAGGGCATTTTGCCCACTGTCTTGAGGTTGAGATGCCATTTTGGTAAATTTCTGAAAGGATAGTGGTGACGTGTCAGAGAATAGGGTTGGAGAGGAGCAGAGTCAGAATTGATCGGGGTCTCCCTCTTCTTTGTTTAATGTTCGAATGTTTGCTCTATTGACTCAACTTCTGACTGAGTCGACCACTACGTACTGCGGAGTGCCCCATGGGAGCTGCATGATTGGCCGATTTCGGACAATGGAATCTCTAGCGTGCATTCAGAGAGAACAATGTCTAAAATGGAGGGACATTTAATTGTAAAGTTGCTTATTAAGAACACTATAAAATATGATGGAGGGTTAGACTTTTATATCAATTGGTTATTAGTCGAGCTTGAGGCCACTGTTCTCACCACAATGGCAGACTACAAGAGCATTGCGTTGAGGAAGCTGTCCACTACTGAGAAGAGAGCACAAAGAAATGACGTCGGAAGGGTCTTTTTCTTAGCACAGCTAATGTCTTGGCGCTTGAAATTACCCGTTGTGGCTGGAACAATCGTATATCAAGACCTATTCATGCCGCGATGGCGGATTGTTGCAAGATGAGTAATGAGACAACATAGAAATAAAAAAGATAACCTCGTTTTGCCTTATGTTCCTAAGTACACTTGGAGCTTTATGCAATACAATGCTTACTGTTCTGGTGTTCGTAAGCAACAGAGAACAATCACGTGTTGTTCATGGAGGCCAAACCTTGATTTGAAACCACGGCTATAAAGTACCACACCCCCCTCCTCTCTCCTCAGTTTCTCTCTCTCTTCCTACATCAAACTTTGGACGTGGGTGGTGGAAACTTGCTGCGGCAGCCTGGAACCTGGAGCCTGAAAGCCTACCTAGCGCCAAGACAATTTGTGTGTGGCTGAAGTAGCTTAGTCATCAGAAAATCATCGGTCGCGGTCGCAGAACAAAGCGCCTTTCCTAACTGAACTTCGCCGCAGCTTGATCCTAAACAAAACAACCTAAACAACCTACCTACAATCCGTCTACCTAAACGGCCAAAGCGTGTCGGCCTCAGAAAGGATGATGCCCCCTAACGGCAGCGACGGTCCTGCTTTTCAAGAAGACCTCAGTAATATCCTAGTGTGCCCCGAGTGCAACATCAGTCCGCCTCACCTGGTCGAGGAGTTCTCCAGCGGTGATACAGTATGCGAGGACTGTGGAATGGTAGTCGGCAGCCGCATTATCGACACAAGGTCTGAATGGCGTACTTTTGCAAACGACGACCAAGGTGGTGACGACCCCAGTCGTGTCGGTGGTCCCCAGGATGAGTTTGTCGAAGGTCAGCAGCTCGCGACAACCGTAGCCTTCTCCGAGTCCAAGGCCCACAAGGCTTTGTCCCGGACGCAGAACAACACCAACCAGGATAAAGCGCAAAAGGGCCTCATGCTGGCGTACAAAGAGATCGTCTCTCTTTGCGAAGCTATCAACATGGGCCAGAACGTCTCCAACGCCGCCAAGCACATCTTCAAGCTCGTGGATAAGCACAAGTTTCTCAAGGGAAAGCCCCAAGAAGCCGTCATTGCTGGCTGCATCTTCATCGCTTGCCGACAGAACAACGTGCCTCGCACCTTCCGTGAGATTTTCAACCTGACAAGCGTGAGCAAGAAGGAAGTTGGGAGGGTTTTCAAGCAGCTACAGAGCTTTTTGCAGAAGCTGCAGGAACAGGACGGCGAAGCCACAGGCCTCAACACAGTCACCAACTACGAAAACACATCAGTGGGCGCCGAAGATCTCTGCGGCCGTTATGTATCACAGCTCGGATTCCGGAAACAGCAAAAGGTGGCCAAGATCTCTCGCGATCTGGCAGAAAAGGCAAACGACATTTCGGCACTCGCAGGTCGATCGCCTCTGTCAGTTGCCGCAGCATGCATCTACCTGGCGTGCCATATTGTCGGGGAACCGCGCAGCTCACTTCCTATCGCCAGACAAGCTGGCGTGAGCGATGGCACAGTCAAGACCGCCTATAAGCATCTATATGCCGCTCGCGAACAGCTGATCAACAAGGAATGGTTCGAGGAAGGCGTGAACATGGAGTCTCTCCCTCAAGCCAGTGCCACGGCCTAGAGGACTTTTAAAATATAGGATTAAACGGCGTTGGGGCTTAGCGTTACGGCCGAACACAAGGCCTTGAAATTGAAACTTCTAGAATGGTATTTGCATTTGGGATTTGGGATTTGGGATTCATAATGAGTCTGAGGCTGAGATTGTACCCCGATAGAGTCGGTAGTTACATAGTCTCTAGCGACAATCCCTGTTTGATATGATTCCTATACGTCCCGCATCGTCCCATGCGGTAACAAGCGTGCATCAAAGTGACTTGCATATGGACGCACGAGGGTGGCACCGAGTCTATCAGGGAGAGCCAGTCGTATGCCCGAGTCCCGATCAATCCTCAGGGCTTCTGGAGCCGGCTGCGCACGTCTGTTGAAGATTGCCATTGCCGTTGCCATCCTAGCTATCTTTCTGACTTGTAAAGTAGGGTTGGGTTACATGTGAGCACATGTGAGCCATTTTGGAGTTTGGACTTGGCACCTAGACAAACATAATAATAGACAGAAATTGGCAAACAAACAACGTATTATAAAAAGAACCCTGCACATAACTCAACTGGGCAGTTGATGCCGTTTCATGCATGGAGCTCAGTTTGACAGGTTAGTTCTCGGCCGCAGCCCCGTAGTGCTGCGGATACCATCTGCAGCCTCTGACAAGGTGATGTTATTAGGTGATAGCAAGGGCAAGGTGTGGCAGGCAGGCAGGCAGGCTCAGTTGGGACCGCTTGTAGCCAGAGACGATCCCTTGTCACGTTTTGGAAGGGCATCCGTTTTCTGCACCTGGTCTCTTTAAGAAGGCCAAGATGGGGGGGAGGATGTGCTTGGTGCGAGAGGGTGGGTGTCAAATCCACTGTTTCTTCTTTTTATTCTGCAGCAAAACGCCCGATTATGCAGGCTGCGATGACCTGAAAGTGTGCTGACGAGAAGTGGCTTGCTCAGCTCCGGTCCGGTCTTTGCTCTGATTGTCGTGTTTGCTGTGATGAAGAAGAAGCACGAGCATTAGTTGTAGAGTTATGTATAAAGGTAGAATGGGGCCAGGCGGATAGCACAGCAGTGGAAGCAGAGAGAGCGGCGTCTAGGGAAGAGGCCCGATCCTTTGCTCCGAGCAAAGAAGACACTGTAAAAGGTGGATATCGGTACTATGCTTATTAGTTATTGATTGCTCAGCTACTATACACTGCGATGCAGCACATAGCTACGAGTGCCGGCATGAGTTGTCGTCAGAAGTGGGAATAGATGGGGCGGAAATGCCGTGAAACCGCGGGAAGCCTGCTGCCCGTCATTCATTAGACTATGGAATATTTAGAAGGAAAAAGAAAGGGAGAAAAAAAAAAAAGTAAGGAAAACTCTTAAAGATGCCTGTCACCAAGAGCAGTCTTGGAGAACTAGGACAATGCAGACCCGCCGTCGATGTTTCACTGACAAGGGCGGGTAGATGCTGGGTATAGGGAATTACATACCCGCGGGCATAAATTAACCGTTGCGGGTCTCTAGTCTGTACATGTTGGATATGAATCATGATCCGAGGACCCTTCGGCAGGAGAAGTCTTGGCTTCTGATGATGATGATGATGCAGCTTGCTTCCCTGTGGCCTAGTAGTCTAGGTAGGTAGGTAGGTAGGTAGGTAGGTCATGGGTGTTGTGTTATGCTGGTGTTAGTGTTAGTGCAAGCTGAAAGAAAGCTGATCTGTCAACTGCCCATCTCCCGCATGTACGTGTGACGTGAGGAATCAGCTCTTTTTTTAATACGAGACGGCAGCTATAGGAGAGAAAAAGAGAATATTGGTATGTGATGATGAGGTGCGTGTCAGCAACATCATGTGAATGGGTGAGAAATGGTGTTGCGCCATTCCAGGAGAGTGGTGTGAACAAAATCCAGTGTTCCAGTGTTCCAGTGTTCCAGTGTACTAAACCAACAGCCAGCTTTACCTTTTGAAGTAGATAGCTATTACAGGGCCGAGCCGAATTAAGCAGCCGCTGAAAAAAGACCGGATGAGATCGAACAATGGCCATGGGGGGGTTTCTTTTGTGCCGCGGACTAGTTTTGATGTAGCATGTGTTGTAAGCTGCAAGCCAAGGCATGTAGATGTTGGAATTGCCTCAAAGACGGGGGCTTCGGATGGAGGGCCCAGGTTAGGAAGCCCCACAGATGCCAGGGACATGCCCTGTAAGTTTTCCATGCGTGTCTTGCTTGCGTCTTGCGTCGTGCAGATGTGGATGTGGATGTGGATGTGGACGGATGGAGCCTTGGCGTAGTAGTTTGTCGTGCGTGTCTGATTTTCTGGATGATGTGAGGTTGATAAACGAGTTTCTCTAAGAGATAACCTTGTTTCTGACAAGTTTTGAGTTTTGACTTGTGATTGTTACTTTATACTCGGCAGAGTGACAATATGATGAAGAGAAGAAAAGAAAGATAATACCTGCTTTGCAACAAGTATTCACGTTACGCTCTCTATTATACGAGGTGGTTTATGCATGTCATACTGTGATTTATATCCTATTCATATCCGCTGTAATTAACTAACCAGCGGCATGTCCCCGAAAATCAGCAACGGTAATGGAAATAAATGAGCCCCTGTAAGCGCTGATCGGATAACCGTGGGATTGTCGAAAGGGCAATTCATTTATCGACATCCTTGACCTGGAAGCACCTCCAAGGGGGGGTCTGTGGCACCCTTGTCGAGTTTGACCAGGCTGTATGTCTATTGTCCGTCTGTCTATTTGTGTCTTGGCTGTTGATTTACACAGAGAATTACGGGCAATTAGAACAGGCAAGGCAATTGCTGAATAAATGAATCATCTACCTACAGTAGGTACCTCCTATCTTAGTACTCAAGGAGAGTGAGTACGCGGATATTCAAGATACATCAAACTCATACATAAGCACCAAAGTATGACTACTAATGAATGACCTCGTAATAGGCGAGCCCATCTACAGATTTCCCTGCAGCAATCGTCATTTATCTCCAGCTCCGCTTCTATTCACCCGTCCGATTCCCTAACTGCACTGCACATCCATCACTTTATCACCACCACCACCACCACCACCACCACCACCACTCACAAATCCTCCTTTATTCTCCCACCCACTTACTTACCACTCACTAATGAGATTCATCATATTTTCTCCCGTCTTGGGCCTACTTCTACGTCTGCCTACCTCTACGTTAGCTTGTGCGTTCTGCTTGTGCTTTGCCTGCCCCCAAAATGCATGCACCTTTTCTCCATAGCCGTTATTCTCTTTTTGCCCCATAAGACTAACTAACAAAACAGCCATGGAGGTAAGGTCCCGGTCCCGATCCCCATCAAATGGGCCCTCCTCCGCTCACCCCATGTTCAGTGGCTTGAAATGAAGAGAGAGACCCTGGACTAGAGCCCGTTGACTGGCGCAAAAAGAATCCCCAGGGACCAAAGTTCGCTACCTACGGATACAGCTCACTACTACGTACATACCAGGCACGTACTGTACACTGCACTGTAGGAGGAGAAGCGAAGCAGAGCCAGCCTACTCCCTAGACAAGGCGTGAAATGTTGAAAATTGAACCGAAAAAATGCAACCATGTCAGACCATGTGCCAGGGTCGTAGCATATCGACTGCGATTCGTCTGGCGGGCCGATGCACCGTGCTCAGCAGCAGAAAGTAGAGATTGGAGAATTGACTAATAATTGTAAACAGATGCAAATGGGTTAGCCATACGCGCAGTACAAGAATGGCCGAGCAGCGCATTCTCGAAATGTTGCTTTTGTCCTTTTGTCCTGCTGCTTCTGCTTTGTTTCATTTCTCTCACTCACTATTTCCTCTCCTCAAGAGGCTGGACCTTTGCTGGGCGAGAAGAATAAGGACAAGCGTCCAGTCTGGCGAGAGTTTAACAGTTTACAAGAAAAAAGACATCATCATCATCATTATTATCAAAGAATCTCAAATCTCAAATCTCACTCACAATCATGATGCCCAGCTTTAAAAGAGTTCACGGCCACACCTTGGTCGCTACCACTCCCGTTCTTTGCTCCGGGCCTACAGCCTCGTCCACCATCAAGATGGCTTCGTCATCAGCTTCCTGGACGACCTATTTGTGGCGACTCATCCTGAATATATTGGCTCCTTCAACGGCTTTGCTGCCATTTGGTGCATGGGCCGCTTCAGTTTGGGGCTCCCCCGTCCCTGAGCTTCATCTCCAACCTCACTTCTCTGTGCTGCAAAAAGCACCCATACAGACTGGTATCCCTTTCGAGATCCCTACTGCGTCCGCGTTCAACTGCTTCAGCCCTAATCTTCCAAACATCACCATCTATGCCACTGGGGGTACCATTGCCGGATCCGCCAGTTCTGCGGACCAAACGACGGGATATCAGTCTGCTGCGCTGGGTGTCCAATCTCTCATCGATGCCGTGCCGCAGCTGTGCAATATTGCCAACGTGAGAGGCGTCCAATTTGCCAACACGGACAGTATAGACATGAGTTCGACAATGCTGAAAGCGCTGGCAGAGCAGATTCAGGATGACCTTGACAGTCCTTTTACACAGGGCGCTGTTGTGACGCACGGGACGGATACTCTGGACGAGTCGGCATTCTTCCTGGATCTCACAATCCAGAGCCAAAAGCCCGTGGTGGTAACAGGCTCTATGCGTCCAGCAACAGCCATCAGCGCTGATGGGCCTATGAATTTACTCTCGTCAGTGACGTTGGCCGCGACTCCGAGCGCTCGTGGCAGGGGAGTAATGATTGCCATCAACGACCGTATCGGATCGGCTCGCTTCACAACAAAAGTCAACGCCAACCATCTCGATGCTTTCCAGGCGCCAGACAGCGGCTTACTGGGGACTTTCGTTAACATCCAGCCTGTCTTCTTTTACCCGCCATCGCGACCTCTCGGCCACCACCACTTCGATCTGCAGCGCACCAACAGCCGCCGGCCCGGACGTCAAACGTCCCCCGGATCACCAGCACCAGCACCAGCACTGCCTCAAGTGGAGGTGCTGTACGCATACCAGGAACTCAGCGTCGGCATGTTCCAGGCGGCGATCGACCTCGGGGCACGGGGCATCGTCCTCGCGGGGTTGGGCGCCGGGTTCTGGACGTCCAAGGGGACGGAGGAGATCCGGCGCATCGTTCGTGAGACCGACATCCCCGTGATAGTGAGCCGGCGGCCAGAAGGCGGCTTTGTCGGACCCTGCGAGGCAGGAATCGGAGCGGGCTTCTTGAACCCGCAAAAGGCGAGGATCCAGTTACAGCTTGCCCTCGAGACCAAGATGGACAATGATGCCATCCAGGCCCTGTTCGAGCACACAGGAGTGCACTAAAGGGGCAAAAGATTGAGCGAGGGCTACAGTACCAGGGACCTTTGGGTTCCCATGACTTCAACAGCATCATAATCCCGACAGGACGGGTAATAATTTACATGATTTTCCTAATCAAGAGGGGGAAGATCAATCGGAGGTAAGCGCATGCATCAGAATAGGGATGGATCTTCAGGGCGCATTTCTTTGTCATTTCTATATGTCCAGCGAATTGCGGAAAATTGGGTGTGGCTATCTGCTTTTTTACAAAGATCATTGCTGTTTTACTGTCATTGCATTTGTTTTCATGTTTAGCACAGGAGCCCGGATGGCCAAAAATGGTTTGGTGACCG
This sequence comes from Fusarium tricinctum, assembly GCA_020744515.1. NCBI lineage: Eukaryota > Fungi > Ascomycota > Sordariomycetes > Hypocreales > Nectriaceae > Fusarium > Fusarium tricinctum. The sequence continues at coordinate 3,366,418 of JAGPXF010000002.1, read as the reverse complement.
GACCAAAAAAGGGAGGGAGGCAATTTGTCATTTATTTGTTCTTGTTCTTCTTTTGCACCTTCATAAAAGTTGAGAAGAGGAGAGGAGAGTAAGAGAGTGAGAGTGAGAGGAAGCGATGCTACGGCAATCTGACTATCAGAGATGCTTGATAGGAAGGAGTGTAATCACGATAGTTAATTGTATTCAACATATTACACTATAAAATCAGATGCTTATCTTGCTATACTGTGCACTGCCTTCTCTCAAAGCAACGACGATCAATATGGGGTGTGTTGAAGAAACAAAGAAACACCCCTTATTGGAGTAACAATGAGCGGGTTTCTTCAACACGGGTAGCTGCACGAGTGACAGCGGAAGAAGCAAAAAAGTGCACAAGCGAGACTGTATGTACGCAATCGCGGTCCGGCGAATTCTAGCAGGGGAGGGGGGCTAAAGAAGTACATGTATGTACTCCGTAAGCTTGGGGGCACGGGCTTGGCTTGCTGCTACTGAAGATCCTTGACGTTTGGTCGACAGGGTGTTGCTCGGGGCTGAGAGAGAATTGGGAATAGAGACAACTGTCTTCTTTATCACGAGCTCGGGTGTGGTTCTGCCATTGGTCATTGGATAAGAGCTTACTGATGTCCCTTGTGCCCCAGTTTGTATTGTTGTTTATATGAGTTGTAGTGATAGGCTTACTAAGGTCTAAGCATTTCCATCTAGATACTAAAGAGTGGTATTGGGTTCACGTTACAATACCAAGAGAGCAGTCTGCAAGAACAGACGTAGAAGTGTTAAATAATAAACTTCAGGCCAAGTTTACTCTAAACACTACTTGCAGAGAGGTTTGCACTGGCCAACATGACGAGATGGTACTCCGTAACTAGTTGTTAATGACCGTCCCTAGGTTCAATGAGATCCACTATGACGGCGGATGAAATTGGACCAAGGGCTGTAAATGAATTCTTCTGTCCAACATCTCCTGCATTTGCTTTCAAGCATTGTGATAAGATATTCAGTTGATAGCTTTACGCTATTCAACGATATAATCTTTCGGGAACCTGATGAAGTAGACCCCGGATAAAGATTAGCTTCTGAGATAGAGAGTGTAAAAGCTGGAGGCTCCCCTTAGGTTAATTCTACGCTCCACGCGTCCTCTCCATAATTCTGTTAATTCTATTGTTCCTAACAGAAAGCTTGTCATGACAACAAGACACCCAAATATAGCCTTGAACTTTTCGAAATGCCACCGCCGCATTGACAAATTAGATCGAAGCCCGTTTAAACTCACTATCGCTTATTCCCGTAAAACGCGTCAGCCACCCGTAATTATCTTATTCTTAATTTCTGGTCGCTGGCGGCCCATCGGCCAAAACACCCCCGACGCATAACGCCACTACCAAATCAAGGCAGGCCCAGATTCCTACGTCCCGATCAAGACACTGCGACCTTTCATCCCTTTGCTCGTCCACGATTCTACCCCCAGCTGTCCTTCTCTCACAGGGGCAAGCACAACCAAGCCATGGTCTAAACAATTGAGGGGAAGAAACATTCACAACAGTCACTCGTTTCAACTTAATCCACCGATTCCGCCGACCGATCGATTGCTACGGTGGCGAAACTCTCCCGCATGTCGTTGACCAAGATAACCTCATCACGCTCGTTTACCCTCTCGCCAAGCCATCATGTCCCAAGATCGCCCCGATGCCGAGACGCCGTCAGCGCCTGCGCCGCCGAAAGCCGATTCTAAAACCAACATCAGTCGTCGCAGCAATGATGCCGGTCTTTCCGCGCCGTTGGTCAATCGCGTGAAGAACGTGGCTGCGGATCTATATCAGAAGACGGTTGTCGATCTTATCCTGCGTCGCAAACACATCGTTGCGTCTACCGATGGACGGCACGTACCTCTCGAACTCGAACATGAAGCGCCTCTCATCGATTCCCGCCGCGGTCTTACGTACGTCTCGAATAGTATCCGCACGTCACGATATACAGTTTGGGACTTTATACCCAAACAACTCTTCTTCCAGTTCTCTCGTGTTGGAAACTTTTACTTCCTCTGCGTTGGTGTACCACAGATGGTGCGTGCAAACATAACACTGTGAGTATGACGGCTATGCTAACAGTCAACGCAGATTCCAGGCCTCTCGACCACCGGATCGTACACTACTATTCTGCCACTTTTATTCTTTGTGCTCTTGACAATTGTGAAGGAGGGATACGACGACTACCGACGATATCGCCTCGACAAAATTGAGAATGCCGGGTTTGCTACAGCGCTAGGACGAGAAGACAAATACACCGGCAAGATTAAACCAGTTACCAAATGGAGGAAATGGAATCCGTTCTTGACAAACTCGATGGCCGAGCCATATCCCGTTCCGAACGAGGAATTCAATGGCCTACGTTGGGTGCCTGTGAGATGGAGCGAGATCAAAGTTGGAGATGTCGTCAGACTTTGTCGAGACGAACCTATTCCTGCCGATCTCATCTTGTTGGATAGTGATGGAGAGAACAAGCTGGCGTATATCGAAACCATGGCCCTGGACGGCGAGACCAACCTCAAGAGCAAACAGGTTTCGCCTTCTTTAGAAGGTTGCGACACGATCGAGGGGATTTCCAAGTGCAAGGCCGAGTTTGTTGTCGAGGATCCAAACCCCGACCTTTACAACTTCGATGGCCGTGTTACCGTCAACGGCAAGACAGTTGCCCTGACTTCGAATGAAGTTATTTACCGCGGAAGTGTCGTTCGAAATACCAACATGGCAATTGGCCTTGTCATCAACACTGGAGAGGACTGCAAGATTCGCATGAACGCCAACAAGCACCCGAAAGCGAAGAAACCAGCGCTGGAGAGCGTCGTAAACAAGATTGTCGTTACTCTTGCTACCTTTGTCGTTGTCTTGTCCGTTGGTGTATCGATGGGCTACGTCAGGTGGCAGAAGAGCACAGAGAGACACTCATGGTACTTGGAACAAGCCAAGGTGCCGTTCTACCAAATCATCATCGCCTTCATCATTATGTTCAACAACGTCGTCCCGCTGGCCCTGTATATCAGTCTTGAAATCGTCAAGATTGGCCAGCTGCTTATGTTGAACTCGGATATTGAAATGTACGATGAAGAGACGGACACGCCTGCACGCTGCAATACCAACACGATTTTGGAAAATTTGGGTCAGGTGGGATATATCTTCTCAGACAAGACTGGTACCTTGACGGACAACATCATGAAATTTCGAAAGATCAGTGTTGCTGGAACGGTCTGGCTGCATGAGATGGATTTGGAGCCCAAGACTGATGAAATCGACGATATCAAACTGGACGAAGAGACAGAGCCCAGTGAGCCTTCGGTTTACAAGACTGAGCCTGTCACTGTAGTTATTAGAGAGGAACAGCCTGAAGTGTCACATGAACCGTTGACACCCCTGGCTCTCGCCTCCCCATCCCGACCTTCTATGTCACCTCGTCCATCTATGTCTCGACGTCCATCCATGGCACCCTCGAGACCTTCAATGGCACCTTCACGACCATCATTTGGAAGCCGCAGATCATCATCTCAATGGCGGTCAACTGGGCGTCCTGATCACATCCAGCCTGATGTCACGACACATGACCTTATTGAATACCTTCGTCTTCGACCCAATTCCGGATTTGCGAGGAAAGCAAAGCAGTATATTCTAGCGGTAGCTCTGTGCCATACTTGCTTGCCTGAACACAAAGAAAATGGCGAATTGGAGTTCCAAGCAGCATCTCCTGATGAACTTGCTCTTGTTAGAGCTGCCCAGGAACTGGGATATTTGGTTATCAATCGAACGACCCAGACTATTACCTTACGAGTGACCCAATCTGACGGCCAAGAAGAGGATTCCAAATATGAGGTTCTGGATGTTATCGAATTCACCAGTGCGCGAAAGAAGATGTCGATCGTTGTTCGCTTCCCTGACGGCCGTATTTCAGTCATCTGCAAAGGTGCAGATTCTGCCATCCTGCCTCGGCTCAAGATGTCACAAGTCGCTAAGCAAAAGGCCAACGAGGTGCGCAGGAGTGCTGACATCGAGCGTGAGCTGTACCGACGCAGTGAGCAGCAAGAGCCGCGAAACAGTTTCGGTGGAAGACCTAGTCTTACGATTCGACGAAACCCTGGCGTTTCGAGAGACCGAAGCACAAGCAGACGGCCGAATATGGACAGGAGCAAGTCTTTTGAATTTGGCAGACTTGCTCGACGCTCTGAAGATAAGCCTCGCCTGTCTATTGCGACTCGTGGCGTGTCGATCGATATGCCTCGAGGCCAGTACTTGCATACTCCTGTTCATTACCAACAGCCTGTTCCTGACCACTTGGCTTTCCTTGAAGACCCAGCTCTACTTGATGATGCTGAGACCTTTACAAAGTGCTTTAAACATATGGATGATTTTGCCACCGAAGGTCTCCGTACTTTGCTCTTTGCTCAAAAGTTCATTACAGAACAGGAGTATCAGGCGTGGAAAAAGGTATGGGATGAAGCCTCGACCAGCCTCATCAATCGACAGAAGCATATCGAAGAGGCCGGTGATATGATCGAGCAGTCGTTCGATCTAGTTGGTGCAACCGCTATTGAGGATAAGCTGCAGAAGGGTGTTCCAGAGACAATTGAGAGGCTGCGAAAAGCCAATATCAAGATCTGGATGCTTACAGGCGATAAGCGGGAGACTGCTATCAATATCGCACACTCGGCCCGAATCTGCCGACCTGGTTCGGATCTTTATATCCTTGACGTTTCGAAGGGAGGGTTAGATTCGCAGTTGGTCGCGCTGCAAGACGATCTTCAAGCTGGCTCGGTTCATAGTGTGGTGGTCATCGATGGACAAACACTCGCAACTGTTGAAAAGTCTCCTGAGCTATCTACCAAGTTCTTCAAGGTGATGCTGCAGGTTGATTCGGTTATTTGTTGCCGCGCATCTCCAGCGCAGAAAGCCCTGCTCGTCACCACCGTCCGGTCCCGACTCAAGAAGTACCACGGTAAGAGCCGACGCGGTCTTACTTTGGCTATCGGAGACGGTGCAAATGATTTGGCTATGATCTCAGCTAGTCATGTCGGTATTGGTATCTCTGGAAAGGAAGGTCTTCAGGCTGCTCGTGTGGCAGACTATGCCATTGCCCAGTTCAGATTTCTGCAGCGAATGCTGCTTGTGCATGGACGATGGAACTATGTCCGTACCGCAAAGTTCATTCTTTACACGTTCTGGAAGGAAATGTTCTTCTATCTGCCAACGGCGCAGTACCAGAGATACACCGGCTATAGCGGCACGTCTCTGTACGAGGCGACAAGTTTGACTGTTTTCAACACGCTCTTTACTAGTCTGTGTGTTATCTGTATGGGTATATGGGAACAGGACCTCAGCGCCGAAACGTTGTTGGCTGTTCCTGAGCTTTACGTATACGGACAACGAAACCAGGGTCTTAACATATGGAAGTTTGGCCGATGGATGTTGCTTGGAGCCATCGAGGGTGTGATTTGTTGGTACGGTGTCTGGGCAGGCCATGGATGGATTACCCCTGCAGCGCGAGACCAGGGCTTGTATGCTCTCGGAACGCTCACATTCACAGTTGGAGTTCTGTGGATCAACTGGAAGCTCTTGTAAGTGATCATCTCAGCATGATTTTGGATTAACGACTAACGAAAGCAGTATCTTCGAAACCCATTATAAATCCATCATTGTCATGATATCTTTCTTTATAACTACAATCGGCTGGTTCGCCTGGTTGTCCTTCCTGGACGCAGCCTATGCACCCTCTCCATCTGGACCATACGCCATCAGAGATAGTTTTACTACATTGTTCGGCGACGACGCAGTGTGGTGGGCAACCTTGTTTATCGTGCTCGGCCTTATCGGCCTCTTCGAGATAGTGCTCAAGAGCGTCAAGCGCTCTCTTCTCATGGCAGGGCTCTGGGACTGGCCACCTTGGGGGAAGAGTCGACGCGGCGAGAACATTGAAGAGTGGGATGTTGAACTGTGGCAAGAGCTGGAGCAGGATCCGGCTTTGAGAGAACGTCTCAAGAGACTTGCGCGGGATGAACAGGTGGAAGAGGAGGATGATGTTGATTTGGCGCAGATCAGCATCGAGGAAGGGATTAGAGGTCGGTGATGTTGACGAGTTTCTGGTTCTGGCGTTTTGATACCCATTGGATAGGGAGTACCCTTCTTGTATACGTGGTACCAACATGTTTCGTTGTATAGATCAAGGATATGACAAGCATAACTATATCTCAAAGACTGAACTAATCGCCTTGCACTGTAACCTGTATCTTGATACCTGCTTCCGGCTGCTTTAGTCTTTCTGCGAACTTCTCACCCAACGACGCAGGTGTTAGGATACCTCCTCGTCGATGAGCAGGTGTACCGCCCTGAAGAAGCGTCACCGCCGCTTGAGTGAAGGCCACACCCGTAAACACATACGGATCCCCATCGTATTCGAACTTCACTTCGAGTCTCGGAGCAGGCTTACCTTCTTTCTCGTCGGCTATGGCCACGACACGATATTTGAAATAATGTCCCTTGCGTGCTTCCTCAGAGGGGCCTGTACCTGGTGGGAACATCCTGGTGATAAGGTAGCGCAGAGGAGGGATCTTGGTGATGGCGTTCCCGAAAAGGGTGAGGCTTGTTCGAAAACCCCATGCAGATAGAGAATTAGAGCATTTCATACGTGATGAAAAGAAGAAGTTCTGTCCATAGCCTTGTGGACTCAGTGAATCTGGCCCTTCGCCAGCGTATAAGCCCCAGCTACGTCCTACGACAGCTGTTTCAATCAACGAGTGGGAACTCTCAGCCAATGCTCCCAGATCATGAATGTTCTGCACGCCGAATACATTAGGAGCAGGTAGAACACCTTGCTTCACAATCTGAGGGGTAGTTCTCGGTATAGGAGACAAGTCAAAAGGGGCCATGTCAACGGGCTCAAGGCTGCTCAACGAGCTGAGACTGCCTCCGCTGAAAGACCCGCGGACTTCGTCGAGGGATACGAGAACTTCGCGCGTAGGTAGCGAAAAGCGATTGCGAAGTTCAAGAACGGCGAGATAGACGGAGAGATCAGCGGGAACAGCGGCCCAGCCTGCGGTCATGATAATCTGGCCGTGTTAGATACTGATACCTGAAATTACACAAGAGGAGTACTACCTTTGCGCCTGATTTCTGAGCTACCGCGTCATAAGTCTTGATAATATCCTGCATCCAGGCCGGTTCTCCACTACTGTTACAGTGTAAGTCAAAGCACGCCCTCATAAAATAGGACAATTACCAATCTACATAATCAGTGCCGTTCTCAGCACATGCCTTGATAACTGCAGTTCCACAAGTGGTAGCGTAAGGGCCGATTGTGTTAATTAGCACATGAGCTGATTGTGCGAGCTGAGAAATGTCTGCATCAGAAGTAAGGTCGAGGGCGTATACGGTGCCTAGATAGACTACTCAGTAGCTGAGCGGCGACGACGAAACGAGACAGACATTTTGTTTTTTCAAGGTTAAGGTCTTTGTATAAATCTTGGAGTTTACTCTTGTTGCGGCCTGCGATGGCCCATGTTGTATTCTCCGGGAGGGTGTGGGACATGTAAGCAGCGCATAGACGACCTGTGTATCCCGTTGCGCCGAGGAGGATGATGTGGATCTTTTCGTCCATCTTGAGTATTCGATACTCGGTGAACATACATAATTAAAGCCTAGATTGTTGTAATACCAGAGAACCTGTCTTATATTGCTCTTATGAGTTATCCTGTTTTCCTGTTCATCAAGGAAGTTGCTTCGGCCGAGGAACGGACATGGAGTAATACGGCCCCACTCATCGGAGTGATTGATGGCCGGGCCGGGGGAACTACTAGCACGGATGGTGCAATAGAGGGGCCGATCAGATCACATTTCACAGACGTTAAATAACTACATCTTATCAATATGGATATTTTCATATATTCTTCTCAATATCATTCGCTAAAAGCTATTCCAATATTGATCATCAACGGGGTATAGATGGACCTACTTTATCTCACATATCCTCCGTCGCCGTGCTTACTTACTCCTCTACTGCCCTCGTCTTTCCACATCCACATCCGTAACCCCCTGATTAACCACCCCCTCGGACCTTTCAGGACGGTCAGGTATCTTGCCTATAATCTCCATGCCCCTGAATGTGTACACGACCAGCGCAAGCGCCAGAAACAAGATCCCAAAGTTCGTCCAAGCTCCTGCGCGAAGACCCTTCAGTGATGGAGCATCCCATTCTTTGACTGAACCGACATGCTGCACATCAACACCTCTTTCTTTGGCCATGACGGAGGATTGAATGGCTGTGGCTATAGCCAGAGCAATAGCTCGGCCGATCATGCCGGATGCGTTGATGAGAGCGCCGCCGATAGCTTGGTCCTCTCGGGGAAGGGCATGAGATGTGAAGAGCGTGAGACAAGGCCATGCTGTATCGGCTCCAACCACGGAGAGGATCATAGCCCACATGCCCCAGGCAAAGTACGACGTCGTTGGGGGAATAGGCACCGCGTAGAGAACCGCGGCGATACAAACGGCGACATGGCCGAGGGCGAGGATGAAGAAAGTCGGGATCCGTCCGAGAAGATGCGCCGTGGCAAACGCAACGGCGAACCCACTGACACCAGTAGGAATAAACCGCAACATGGTCTGCAGCGGTGAAAGCCCCTGGTAGTCCTGGAAGTAGTACGTAGCGTAGATGAGATAGTTGTTGAAACCACCAAAGAACAGGCCCATGATGAGCATAACAGCAGTGAAGCGTAGATTATTGAAGATAGACACTTTGACAAGTGGAGGCCGGGTCGTCTTCTGCTCGAGATAGCGCTGCCAGAAGAAGAATGCGACAATGATACCAAACGAAACAACGATGAGCGCTGGGATCCACGGCGCAGTCCACCCAACGATGTTTCCCTCGGTGAGCGCAAACATCAGCGCCAAGAGGCCGCAGGTGATGAGCGTGGCGCCGATCCAGTCGATGGCCGCCGTCTTGGCCCGGAGGTTATCGCGGGCGGGCTGGAGCTCGGGCGGCGGGGGCGGGATACAGAAGATGCCCGCCACGGCGATCATGCCGGCCATTATGGCGAGGGCGCCGAAGACCCATTTCCAACTGGCCCATTGGGCGATGAGGCCGGAGACGAGATTGCCGCAGACGCTGCCGAGGGGGGCACCAGCAGCTAGAGTTCCATTGTTAGTTACTGCAGATGTGGAAGTGGTAGGCGATACTCACCATAGGCACTAAAGGCATAGTTCTTTGCCTTGCCCGGAGGGAATGTAGTCCCCAGGATGCCAATGGCAGTTGGGACATTCGCAGCAGCGCCCTAACCTCGTCAGTCTAATCCTTGACACAGACACATACCAACTTACCAATCCATGAAGACCACGGAACAAGTCAAATGCAATCTCGGAAGGAATAAAAGCATTGACAACGCAGCAGATGGTAACCCAGAAAGACCCCAGGATGAAGATAAGTCTCTTGCCGTAGATATCTGCAATACGACCCCAGAGTAACAAGAAGCATCCGAATGTCAAGACATACGACGAGACAACCCATTGCAGTCTCGTGTCGGGCACGTCGAGGGCTCGACCAATTTGCGGGAGGATGATAACGACGCTTTGGCTTGAGAGGGTCTGATCAGGTTATTATTAGTGAAGAGTATCTTATATAATGCGTACGTTTTTGCGTGTTAACTCACGTTGAGAAAAGAAGCTCCAGTTACGGTGCAGACGAGAGCTATGCAGCGACCTTTGGATAGCTTCAACTCATCCTTTGAATCCACTGACTCAGCATCTCCTTCCTCGTTGAAGCTGGCATTCTCGTCCGCAGGCCGATTATCGGAGCCGAGGTCTGGAGTCTTTTCATCGTGTACATGCTTCGTCTGCCCAAGAGCTTTATTCTGAGAAGAGTCGGCGATCAAGTCCGATCTCTTTTCATTTGCATCAGCCATGGTCTCCTCTATATCGAAAACGATACAATGCAAGGACCATCAGGGACACTGACACTTCATGATGCTCGAGAAAAGAATAACGGAAACAATGGGGAAATGCTCAGGCTATTTATTATACATGGCAGCAGCTAGAGCTAACCCCCGGAAAACCAAGCCAAGCCCAAAACCCCCAATGGGCGAATTTCTTGTATCAATCAATCATTTTCTGACCGGGGTTGAGAAAAAGAGAGACTGTGGGGGAATAGGAATGGGGAAGGTGCCTAGCCGAGCCGAATGGCGAAATTCCATCTTTATTATTAATTAGGGATGCAATTGTCCTCAGGCTAACTAACAACTGCAGTTAATAACCTCCGTTTAGCAAACAGAAGACGACGAAGGCAAGACGTTGTTACGCTTCCCGTCTCTATTTATACACCGAGTCTCGAGTATATAAAACAACGAAATAACACAAACGCTTTCTTTTCTCACTCTTTCTCATCACTTCAAAAAAAGGATGACTGCATTTATCTTCTATTGGCGTTGCATTGTAGATCTTCTCATCCTCCATCGTCTACCCCACTCACCCTCACATCCTCATCACAACAGCCGTGTTCCGCTGCCGGAGAAACCCACCCGAATCCAACACACAGTTAAGTCCATCAATCGCCTAATTCCATACTCAAAGATGTTTACTTCTCCTCAGCTGGCTACTTTTCAATGTGCAACTACTACCTGCTTGGAGTGAGTGAGACTTGATTTGATTACTTGGCATATCGGGAGTCTTATACGCTTCTCTTTTACAAACTTCGTTGACGCACTACGTTTAATAAGTCTTATTTTCCTTTCTTGTGCGACTGCATGTTGATTATGTCCCCCAAAGCTTACAAACCTCATTGTACAGATATCAACACACCTCTCCATCTCAGCCCCGAGCTGCATATACACACACAGCCAGTTTCCATACGTTCACCTCATCTCTCACCGCTCAGTCATGCATTCACTTCATTGACAAACACCCAAGTAACTTGTCTCTCCAATAAGTTTTCTCATTTTCATTGATATCATTGGATCAAAGCCCCTATAAGAGAGCTTCTCAATCTCATGCCTGGCCAAACCAAATCCCATACCCCATACCCCATGCCTTTTCCCGTTTCCCCTTTCCTCGTAACCCTCCGGTTCCTGATTCCTGGTTCAAGTCAAGAAAGAATACACATTTGCTAAACGAACACATTCAACCCCCGCCTGCCAATATTTGTTTCTGTCTGAAAAAATAATGATCCAGCCATCGCCATGGCCGTTACCGTGGCCGTTACCGTTGCCGTTGCTGGTTGCAGTCGAGCCCTTCCCGAAAAACAACCCAGTAATTTCATCAAAGCAAGCAAATCCTAAGGGGGGCTTGAAAGAAAATGACACGCACGCAATCTCGTTATTTAGTCCCGGTGTGGTAAAAAAGAACATCAACACCACGCAGGGTGACAGTGGTGAGAGAGAGAGTAAGAAAAAAAAGACCACGGCGAAACGCCCTGCCCTTACGTTCCTTTTCCGTTTTCTTTTGGTTTGTTTTGCCATATGCCACCCTGATCTCTTCTTATGGTGATTCTCGGAAAAAGGAACAATCGTACACGTAGACACTTTGGTGTGAGAGAATATTCGTTTGGCTCCATGAGCCATATGCATCATGCTGATTATAACCCCAACTCTCCTCATCATCGCTCATCGTTTCGCTCCTCAAATCTCCGCCTTGAGGTCCATCCACTCTGCGCTACGCCGGCCAACACCATCCTAGTGGTAGTTGCCTCCCCAGCCGCCGCCGCCGCGCTGCTGCTGCTGTTGTTGCTGCTGCTGCTGGCCACCGCCGCCACCGTAGTAGCCGCTACCGCCAAATCCCTGTGCGTATGATCCGTAAGGGCTGTTTCCGTGCTGGCTGGCGCCAGCGTTGGCGCCCATACCGTACGCATTGCTGCCGTGAAGGCCGTGGCCTTGGAGGTGGCTGGGATAACCGCCGTAACCACCGACATTCTGGGGAGGCGGGAGACCGCTCTGTCCAGCAGGGGCGTTGGTGGCCGATCCGGGACGGGCTCCGCCCAGAGAGGGGGAAGGACCGGAGGCAGCCTTAGAATCGCCGAAAGGCTTCAGGTCATCAGCTGTAGCGTTGCCAGGCTGGCCGGGGCTGTTGAAAGACTGGCCCTGGGACTGGAAAGAAGAGGCTCCGCGCGTAAATGTGTCATGAACACTGCCGAATGAGCTGCCACCGAGGCCTGGCTGGCTGCCAGCCTGGGTAGTAGCAACGCGGCCGTAGTCACCGAGGCCAGAGCCAAGGCCACTGTCCCGGTGAAGAGAAGTCTGACCGAATCCAGCAGGAGATGAAGCTTGGTCATAGGGTGCGTTGGGGGAGATGCCATAGGGCTGGCCGTACATACCGCCCTTTCCATATGGACCAAATCCGCCCTGGCCGTATCCAGAGTAATACTGGTGATAGTAAGGGTTGCTGTAGTAGGGGTGGTTGTAGCCGGGATACTGCTGGCCGTGTGACTGGGGCTGAGATCCCTGGCCTGGCTGCTGTTGCTGCTGGCCTGGCTGTTGAGGCTGTTGTTGAGCAGCCTGCGTAGTGGGGTTGGGAGTGCTGTTGCCACTGTTCTGGGCATCAACAGCACTTCCACCGAATCGAGGCTGGTTGTGCAGGCCGCTCTGGGGATACTGGCTAAGGTTATCCGCCTGCGAAGCTCCATAGCTGCCGAAAGATCGCTGCTGGGAGGCAGTGGCGTCCTGCTGGCCCTGTCCTCCCTGCTGGCCAAATTGTTGGCCGTAGTAGTTGTAGGGGTTTCGATCGGGTTGGTTTGCGGTGTAGTAAGAGGCGTAGTCGCTGGGGGCCGAGCTGAAAGCGCCACCAGGTTGTTGGGCCTGAGAGGTTTGCGAAGAGAAATTGTCGAAGGGGGGTTGAGAAGAAGGAGCACTCTGTTGGCTGAAGGGATCCAGTGGCTTCTGCGCGGCTGCCATGGTGTCCTGAGCACCAGCCTGGCCGAAACGACCATATTGCTGAGCGCTGGAAACAGGAGCTTGACCAGGCACCTGAGTTTGAGCCTGGGTTTGAGCTGCTGGTGCTGTCGAGTGGTCAGCATTCAAATAGGACAGCGAACTTGAAGGCAATGCCGTACCAGTGGGAGCCGCAATTGGGGCGACTGCAGAAGCGGGCTTCTGCGCGAAAGAGTCGGGGACGGCGGGTTGGGTGGCAGGAGGAAGCGAGGTGCGAGGATGAGTGACAGGTGAATCAGCGGGAGGCTGAGCCCTGGTCTCAGGCTCCTCTCGGTCACCATCAATGTCCTCATCACCGTTCAAGCTGAAAGCTCCAAACTGAACAGCAGCTCGGTCAACCTCGCGGTTGCCAGGCATTCGGACAGCTTCTTCCTGATCGAGTACACGTCGCTGGTGATGGTGGCTGGGCAAGCGAGTGGTTCGCTCAGCCGTAGCTTTGGCAGCTGTTGCGGCGAAGCCGCTGGGAGGGGCGTGCTGCTGCTGAGCAGCTGAGATAGGTGTAGCAACAATGCTACCGGGGTTCTGTCGAGGGTCCCATGAGTCAGCGGCCGTGCTTGCGACAGTACCTTCCGGAGGCGGTTTGGAATCGTCAACAACCTGTTCAAGATTTGATTCGGTAAGCTCATCCTTCGAGGGAGGAAGAGCAACCTCGGGCTCTACATTAACTTGGGGAACTTCGGCGGGAGTAGCGGTATCGGCGACAGGAGTAGTCTCCTCGACTTCGTCGGCAACGGGGGCAGAGGCGGTTTCAGGCTCGGGCTCGGGCACAGCCTGGGGCTCGGGTTCGAGAGGTTCGGGGGCAGATTCAGGTTCAGCGGTCTCGGCTGCTGGCTGGGGAGCGGCGGGTGCCTCCTTAGGCTTGGGCTGAGGCTTGGGAGGAGCAGTCTGTCGGAGCATGCTTGCCCAGGTCTTCATTGCGGGAGCAGCAGGCTTAGCAGTCTCGGCAGAGGGAGCAGGTTGTTCAGCAATGGGCTCATTTTCCTCTTGAGTATCCGCCTTGGGTTCCTTGGTGCCCCAGGCAGATGACTCCTCTGTGGGAATGGACAATGTTGCGTTCTCCTTACTTCCAGCGCCGTTAGTGGGAGCAGCGGTAGGTCGGCCACGTGTGCTACGGCCTCCTCTCTCAGTAGCTCGGCCTCGACCTCGGCCTCCTTCAGATACAGCCCGGCCACCACGAGTAGCTCGGGGCCCAACAGATGTCGCATCGTTCGAAGGTGCGGGAGCTTGATCCTTAGCCTTAGCTCGAGAAGCCTTCTTAGGCTTTGAGACTTCACCCCATTGCGAGATTGTACCTGGAAAGTAGCGTGTGTTAGCAATGATGTTCAAATTATGAGGCCGTCTGGGTGGGGACACTCGACGCGCAGCTATCCACGACAGCTTGTATGTGTGTGTAGCGTGGGCGCGAGGGGTAGAATGAGAGTGAGGTGGGTAACAGGGCCTGGCATACCCTCAGCGATGCGGGTGACGGCTTCGTTCTCGTCACCGTCGGTTTCCTGGAGAGCAAAGAGGACATCGGCCTCAGACCAGTCGGGGAACATCTCTCTGATCACCGAGGTCTTATCGCCGTATTGCTTTCGAAGCTCGCCAAAGTCGCCTTCGTCTTCGAATGCACCCTGAGAATCAGCGGTGCTATGGTCGGGCTTGTCGCCATTGGTTCGTCGGCCGCCGCGACCAGCGAAACCTCCTCTACCGCCGCGGCCAGAGCCTCTGCCGCGCGAGGCGGACGTCCGTGTAGTCGCTTCCGACATTAGATGGGTTGTGGTTGATTATGTGTTTGATGTGTGTGCGTGAGACGTTGTGTGGGAGGAGAGCTATGGAGGCTCAAAGTGTGGAGAGGAAAACAATGGAAGAAAAAAGGAAGCGGCCTGTCAGCTGTCCTCTGAGGAACAACAGGCAGGTTTGGAGAAGGGGGTCGACCGTGAATCCGTGGTCGGCGAGTGAGGACGTGGATAATACAGAAGCCAGATGATGGAGAGAAAGAGTTTAATGTGGTTTGGTTTGGTGCTAAGCAAAGGGAGAAGAAGAGGAGACGGGACGAGGTTTTCCCCAGAGCAAGAGCAAAAGAAATGGAACCTTGACTTTCACTTGGGCTTGGGTTGACCTGAGGTGACTTTCAGGGCATTCAGTGGCAGTGGTGGAGGTGGGAGGTTACCAAGGTTTTGCCTCTAGCGGCTGCTTTAGGTGGCCCGTGTGGGCTGGCCATGTCCCTCCTTCAGGCGTGTTAACCCCTGACAAACACGTCGCCTCAGGCGAGTGAGGGGATGAGCTTGCGCTATCTCTCAGCCCTCTTACAGTGGCTCAATGCCTTGCAATTCGATTCACTGGAGACTGGCAGCGCAGCTGGACATGGACCTCCACTAACAAAAACGAGCAAGGATCTAAAACAGTCGGCTCGTCCAATTGCAAACGTCCGACGTCGACACTTTGCCCTGGCCGGAAGCAGATCGACCTAAATATTGGAGACAGTTTGCCAGGTGGCGTCGAGCTTAACGGCATGGCCGCAAGTACAGCTACATTACTCCCTGCTATTTTACTCTCTGCTGTTTCTTGTGCGGCTTGGTACAGTGGGTGTGCAAAGTTCTGACAACTTCCTCTCTTCTAAAATTTATACAAGATAATATAAATTATTACATGTATTCCTAGTTAACTCGTTATCGGAATCTTTGCACGAGACTGTACCTCGACCAACACAGCCTGAGCCTTGTCCTTTCCCTTGCTCGCTTAGCCCCAAGTTGCACCAAGTATTGGATGGATCTTGTCTTGGAGCTCGCCGTGTTCGGCCCCCCTGCGAGACAGTCCACACGAGCACGTAACAAAGAATCGGACTTGGACTTGAAATGTTGGAGAAGGACGTCACATTCGCTCTTCAGGGACAGGGACCTGCCTATCAGGTGCTTCATGCGGAGATCCAACATAACGATTGCTGTGTCTAGGGACGTGAACGTTTCCATCACCGCTCTTTTCTCTGCATTGTTCGAGTCTTATTGAGGCGCAATTGGTTGTTACACATGGGCCAGACACTCAGACGCTGTCTCGTTAATATCAATATCACCGTCAATTGTTTGAGAACGACACGCCTGAATGTCCGGCTGTCAACGCTCACCCTCAAGGGCTGTGTGCGGCTGCTGTCAGGTACCCTGAGATTATGTACCGGTACTTTTGTACGCGCTCACCATGTACTCATAAATAAGGGAGTCCGATAACCTTTAAAGTCCCAATACAACGTCGACAGACCAAATCTCAAGCCAGGGGGGCTGTTGCAACCACAGCACGCTTAGCGCAGGGCGATGGAGATCCACTCAAGCTCCCCTCGCTTTGCATGCATCCATTCACGTTCCATGTTGGATTCATTCATGCTCTTGCCTCGGGGGGTTCTTAAGGGATAACGTTAGCCACCATTTTCTCAAACCTAAAGCTGTTAATTGCCAATGGGGTATATAGCTGGTTATGGTCAAGACATAGTCAAAGCTGAAGCAATTGGGCGCCATCACGATTTAATGCACCTTATCTTCCATGGGAGTTATTCCCCATCTTTCTGGAGCTAAGCCACCCCGAGGTCCAACCCCTCACATCACATGACATGTCAAGAGGTCCGCTTTGTGGCTTGACTCGTTCGACGATGGCATCATGCCAGATCCGACTCGAGCGCATGACCTGCACCCATCAACACCAACCCCACCATATTCGCGAATACGTGACGATCTCTTGAACCGTTATATCGTATCGGCTTCTCCCAGGGCAGGGCTTGCCATCTGTACTTTTGCCCACTCATTCCAATTGCCCAACCACCCGCCATGTTCACCACAAAGTCGGTTCAGTCGCTCAAGAACCTCTTTGCATCTTATCACGAACCCCTACCCTTGTCGAAACAGCAGTCTCAGAAGCTTCTTGACGGTCTCAAGACATCCTTTCGAAAACAGCTGGATCGCGAATATGGAGAGAGCTCCAATAGCCTGAGCCAGGCGCAGCCTACCACGAAATCTGTCGAGACTGACCCTGCCCGACTATCCGCTGCAAACCGTCATCTGAAAGATATCCTCGCCAACCCATTGTTCAGCTACAATAAAGATGTCACTTCGACATTTCCTTCAAGTTTATCACCTCCCGCACCGAATGCGTCAGCGCGTGATCCCATAGAAGTCTTCGACCATGCCGTAGCTCGAGGATTGATGACGCCCAAGGCTGCAATTGGTTGCATGCACGCCAAAGCGAAGCAGCTTCAAGCACAACAGCCTGGCCTTGGGGGACTCGCCACAGCAGGAATGTCCGGACGTGTCATAAGATGGCTACAGGCTTGTGGTGCAGAGCAGGACTTGCGATTCATGGATAACTATACTTTTGTTCGAACATTGGCCCCGTTCATGGTAGCGGAAGGCATGGAGGAGATTGCTTGGGAATGGCTCGTGCGAACAGTCAACGATGCCTCTGGAAACCTACCCAAGGAGAAACGTCTGAAGAGAGCATCCCACCTACTCGGAGAACTTGTCAAGGCAAAATGCCAGCCTCAGTATGGAAACCTTGATTCAGGCATCTCAACTATGTTGCAAGCGCAGCAATTATTCCGGACCAGTCCATTACTTTCAGACCTTCTAGTCTCCTCGTGGAGGTCAGTCTCATGGTTCTCTACCGTTGAGGCTTACAGTCGATCCGCGCCATCAGAGGAGCTTTTCGATGCCCATATTGCTACGGCTGATCGATTACCATTACCATTCCAACTGGAACGGGCTCACCTTCATCTTTACCACCCTACACATCCAGATCACCTCCCTGCGCTCAATTTCTTCAAAGATAAGGAGAAGATTCGGACACTAGTGAGCGCTCTTGGGCCCAAGAAGGCGAAGCCTGAGAAGTTGAGTACTGTCTCTTGGCTTGCATTCTTGGGACACGACACCGTCAACCACTTGACCCAGTCTGGTAGAACTCAGGAAGCCCAGGGGGTGACAGAATTGCTGCAGGCGGAAGTGGCCAGCCTTTTTAACATCAAAAACAGAGCGCAACCTGCTTTAGGGTCCTAGAGGGCTCAGAGGGAAAGCTGGTGTGATGGGTGGGTGATTTTTCAATAATTTGTTCTTATCGGGAACTCTGGTTACAAATTCGATCATGTAGTATACTGGAAT
Organism: Fusarium tricinctum; assembly: GCA_020744515.1. Lineage (NCBI taxonomy): Eukaryota > Fungi > Ascomycota > Sordariomycetes > Hypocreales > Nectriaceae > Fusarium > Fusarium tricinctum. The sequence goes on along the minus strand of JAGPXF010000002.1, from coordinate 3,348,358 downwards.
TACGGCGATACATAGGGAGTTGGCTATAACGATACCACGATTGAGTCTTACACGGATTATCACGCGAAAGTGAGCCATCGGTTGGAGTAAATAAGGCAATTGGGACTTTTCATTATCAAACAGACTTTAAATCATTGCCGTGCTTTTGTGTCATGGTATCTATCATTGCAATATTGCAAACATCAGTCTATATGGCATCTTCTTTTAATCAGAGTCGCTCTCTGCCCTGTCTGGTGAGAAGCCTTGAAACTCCTCCTCATCGTCATCTGGCGCAGGACCTTCACCAGCATCATCATCATCCTCCTCCTCCTCCTCAACCTCAAAGGCACCAGAGATGTCCCATCGGTCACCCTTGGCGCTCTTACTGATATACTTGACAAACTTGAGGATACCACTGTCGCGCATGACAATAGTCATCTTGTTCCATGACGGGGCCTGGAAGAAGAGAATGTTGTCATCGTCACCACCAGCCTTGTACACGGCTGCATCTTCATCGGCGTCGTCATCACCAGACATGAAGATTTCTTGACCGCCTACTTCAGGCACTTCCTCTGCTTCCTTCTTCTTCTCGACGGCCTTGGCTTTGGCCTTGCCTTTACCCTTAGCGTTCTTGCCGTTCTGCTTCTCGATTTCCTCTTCTTCGTCTTCCTCCTCGTCCTCGCCCCAGCCTGATGTAGGTGAGAAACCGAGGTTAATTTCCACACGCGCCTTGCCCTCATGACCAGTGGCCAGTGTGTAGTCCAGGCCGCGACGGAAGCGACGGGCAAGGAGATCTGCGCTCTCAACAGTGGTGTTGGTAGCCATCTGAAGCCATTGGCGGAACTGGCGACTGGGCAAGAAGATATCAAGAAGCTCGGTGATAGGTGACTCTTCTTCCGACGTGCGAAGCTTGTCGGGTCCACTAGGTTGCTGGTAGAGATAACGAGCCTTATGGGGAGGCTTGGCCACGCGCCATGAGGAATTGTTTTCTATTGTGGGAGTATCCTCTGGTGTAGGCTTCTTCTCTTCAGCCTCGACATAGTCCCTAAGGCGTTGAGCAAACTTCTTGCCCAGGATGTCTGGCAAAGTGATCTCGAACATCTCGTTGAAAGTCTCAGAGATCTCCTCCAGGGCGTCGGGAACCAGGTATGCAGGTGAGATATATTTGAGCAAGAATTCAAGATCCGCCTCGTCGAAGCCCTCTTGGTTTGTCTGCTTGTCGACCTTCATAACCTGGGGCTGGGGCATATCATATTGAGCAGGATTTCCCTGAAGCTGCATCAGGCCGCTGTTCTTGGCGTTTCTCTCCTCCTCGCCCTTGATGTAGCCCTCCTCTCCAATCTGGGGGATGTGGAACCATCCACTGATTGCCATACGAATGCGACCACCCTGCTTCTCGAGCTGCTTCTTGGTCTCGGCGCGATAAACCTCTTCCACATCGTGGAAGCTCTCGCCAGGCTGAACGGCGAAGAAGCTCAACTGGTTCCAGGCAGGTGGAATAACCTTGGAGACGTCGGGCAGCGGCGTCTTGGCGACCTCACCATCTTTGTCCTTGATCTCCTGGACGGGGAACAGACGGAGTGCGCCTCCCCACTCAGGCTTCCAGGGTGTATCGGGGTCGACTAGGTAGAGGATGTAGCTGACGCGACGACTACCAATGACATCGTCATGACAGAGCAGGTAGCAGCCAGGAGTGTAGATATTGATGGCCATATCAGTCTTGCGACCGCTCAGAGGACCGCAATCGGTGATGTGGGAGACATAGTTGCGGAAGCTCTCGGAGTAGATGGCATCACGAAGCTTAAGCAGCGAGGGTAGCTTAGCCAGAGACTCGTCGTCTAGACCGTCGAGGTTGGCAAGGTCTCCCGACTGGTGGATCTTGTAAATATCGGTCTCCTTGGGTGTGAACTCGACGTTGGCCTTGATCTCACTGCGCACCGATCGAAGGAGGGAATCGTCGACGAGGCCATTGATGACGGCATGTTTGTAGGGCTCCGACTGAGCATACTGTTCCGTGTACGAATTGAGAACCTTTTGGTCAAAAAGACCAGCGCGGAACCGCTTCTGAGCTTCCTCGGCGCCCAGAGCTACAGAAAAGAATGCCAAGTCAGTAGAGAGCGCGCGAAACAGAGGGAGTGGCTTCGCTTACAAGGCTTGGACTTTTTCTTGTTGGCCTTGGAGGCACCGGCAGCAGCTCCCGCTTTTCTCTTCATTATGGCTCGCGCAATTGACTTGGTTTCCAAAATTTGTGCGAGGTGGGAGGGGAGAGTTTCTGTTTCTGCTAGGAAGAAATTTGGCGTGCGAGGAGAAGTAGGTAGCGGTAGTTGTGCAAAGTCGCAAAGCAAAGAATGGGCTGACGTCGCCAAACTTTTGAAATTTTTGGCTCCGAAAATCGACCCATCCTCAGCGTTTGAACCACTATATACCCTGTTGCTACTGAATTATCTGAGACCTGTGGCCACAAAACTTTTGACATTTGATCTGCTATAGAGTGTATTGTGCTATTTTGATTTTATTCACATTTATCATGTCTCAATTGCATCCAATTTAGCTGTTTCTATATCAATTGCAGCTCATGAACAGCCACGGGCGCTAACATGAGCAGCCATGATGATGGGCCGATAGTGGACCTTATCTGATCACTAGCTGGAGCCAGTATGATGCATAAAAGTTATGCAAAGGTTCGGATAACTTCCTCTCTTCTAAATCTTATAAGTATAATATTCTAATTATTATATATTTTATATATCTATATTATTATATATCTTCCTAGTTAGCTCGTTATCGGAAATTTTGCACGAGATTGTAAGAATTATGCACAGCGTATGCATGTACGCGCTGCTTCAATTTTGGTTGAGAACCAACTTCAAGATTAACTCAACACCACCTACGTAGAATCAGATTATTCAGGTTTCAACTGCAGCTATGCCCCCAAATTCGCACCTAATTCTGCACTGCAACTTCACTGGGGGGATGTCAAGTCAAAGTAGCGACGTGAGACGGCTAGAAGAGCTGAAATAAGACGTCAGGAAGTGTACAGTGGAAGAAGATTTATGTAGTATTTGAGAACTCCCAAGATAACAAACTTTTCACATATCTGTTCATCTCTCATCACATCGTCACCAAACTCCTGTCTATACCTATGGCCACACAATACATCAAGCACCAACTAACTTACTTTGCACTTCGAGCGTCAACTGACTGACGCAGCTGGGCAATAACCTCGGAGGGGTCCTTGGCTCCAAATACAGCGCTTCCTGCAACGATAACGTTGGCGCCAGCGCCAGCAGCCTCGTCGATTGTCTTGGGTCCGATACCGCCATCGACTTCGATGTTGAGATCTGGGTACTTTTCGCGCAGGGCCTGGACCTTGGGCAGCTCGGAAGCCATAAACTTTTGACCGCCAAAGCCGGGATATACGGTCATAACGAGGACCATCTATAGTGTAACGTCAGTATCAAATGTTGCATGAGCGTATTTGCCAGACTTACATCAGGTCTCTCCTTTTCCTCGCTATTCTCGAGAATTTCCCACAACACATCAACCGAAGTATCGGGCTTGATAGCAATACCAGCGAGGAGTCCTTGATCGTGGATGTATCGGATAAGGGCCTTGGGGTTGGTCTTTTCCTCTGTCTCCTGCTCGGGAGCCTCGGCTGCGCTGGAGAAGGCGGCCTCGTAGTGGAAGCAGTAGAGGTTGCAACCAGCCTTCTTGAATTCCTTGACCCATTTCTTGGGCTATCGTCCCAGTGTAAGCTTCTCTATTCCGCCATATTCTCGCATTCGTAAAGGACTCCCTACCTCTGCAATCATCATATGACAATCGAAAGTGCCCCGGCCGTGGGCTTCGGTGGGCTGATCGACATGTCCTCGGATGGACGCAACGACGGGGGGGCCGAAGGTGATGTTGGGAACAAAGTGACCGTCCCTATCAAGTCAGCGTGATCCCAATTGCCTCATCTTGGACATGCAGCATACATAATGTCAACATGGAGCCAGTCTGCGCCCTGCTCCATGGTGCGGGCACAGTCGTGGCCGAGCTGAGCAAAGTCAGCCGACAGGATTGAGGGGGCGATGATAGTCTTGGGAGCCATTGTTGAGGGTATGTGCGATCAATCAAAGGTAGTAAGAGTCAACGTATGATGGTGGAGAGAGATTTGGTCTATCGTAGAGGCTTCTTCAATGGTGGGGTTGTTTCTAATGCTCACCGTCGTCCAGTGACGTTGTTGGTGGGGTCTTCCTAAGGCCATGTCCTTGTGGGGGCCATGGCGTTTATCAAAGGTCGATTCATCAACAGAACCCGCTTTATTTTTGATGTTGGCTCTGTTGTATGGATGTAGATTGAACGACGAGCTGTTGGTCTATTCTTTCTATAGAGATGCAGCAAACAACAGGGATCTGCAACTTCCAATGATAGTTCCGGTGTAAGCGCTTCTAATCATAACGAGCGGCTTTTACGTCCATCATGGCATGATACCAACATTCTTCCGAGGGAGGTCAATGGAAGGGAAATCTAAGAAAAGAGGTTTGACTCAAGTAAATCCAGTTAACACTGGTGGCCTTGCGGCAAGTAGTAGTACATGATTTCTAACGCCAAAGCTCTCCACGCAGAGAAAATGAAATTACCAGATTCCTCGCTTGTTTCCAATTACGTCCCTCCTCTTAATGCTCGCAACATTTGTACTCAAATCCACTTCAGTCTCATCCTCGTCTACAGAGCAAATAGCATGGCCATGGCGACACCCAAGATGCCGGCGGCGCCCTCACGCGAAGCAGCGTTGTCCTGGTTGTCGCTGGCACCGCTGGATGCGGCCGATGTCTCGCTGGTAGAAGAGCTCGTAGGTGTGGTCTTGTCAGTCGCAGTGCCTGAAGCAGCGTTCTTGTCGCATTTGACCTCGTCGGGCAGATCAGTCACTCCTGAGGACGAGCAGATCTGCTTGGCGTATTTGACGGCTGTGTCTCTACCCTCGGCGTCGCACTTCTCCTCGAGACAGCACGCGATTCCAGAGAGGAAGTCCTTGTTGCTGCAGATGCACTTGATGTTGAGCTGGCCACATCCGGCAACGCCACCGCCTGTGGTGTACTTATCGACGCAGGGTTGCTAAAAGTGCAAAAATGAAATCAGTATGGCTTTCTTAGGGCTGGTGTGGTGGTTACACAACAGAGGAGAGGAGAGAGAGGAGAGAGGAAAGAGGGTAGAATCATGGTCACATACAGCGCATGTAGGGAGCTTTGCTTGCTGAGCGGCGACAAGGCCAGTCAGAAGGGCAGAGGTGAACAGAGACAGCTTCATTTTGATGATTCGGGTATAAATGATGATAATAGTGGATGGAGAAAAGGAAGAAAGGGAAGTAGCAAAGTTTCACGAACGCGCGGCAAATTGGTTTTAAGGAAACCCCCTTTTGAGACAGCTGTCGGAAGCTTTCTCTTTAAAGGCAGTATACTAAGCTGACCTAGTACACCTAGTACCACCTTGGACCTCCTTCGTGAACCTTAGCAGATTAGCGCTCTAAGCAAAACGCCTTAACCATCCCAGCGGGTCCCTCGGAAACAGTCTTGCGAGCGGCAAAAAAGGCGGCCTAGCGACCCCATTCCCCTCCTCGAATGATCTGCAAATCAGCAGCCAATGGCTACTTCTCCACGTGTTCTAGATCCTCTCGGCATATAAACGCCGAGTCGGATCTGGCCCATCGACTTACACGTATTCGGCTGGGTCGGCCACATGAGCCATCCGTAATTTCAATGCCATAGAACACGGACCGGGACTGAAGCTATATTTCAAACTCATCTCTATCGTTCTGCCGGCGCTCGGATATAGCCTCACGCGAAATATTGAAATTTGGGAGGGAAATGTGGCAGTTATGTTTCAGAGCATGTCTTAATACAAGCCACTTCATATTAATAGGACTTGAGTTGCATCCGGTAGTTGTGGCGCTATTAGAGCATACCATCCAAGAAGCAAACTCGTCGAAAGAGGAAATTTGCAATCACTGGTCAGGCACTTGTTGCCCGGTACCTTAAACAGCTATGAAGGCTTGAAGCATAAAATCTCTCGGAGCTGCGACGAATAATTTGACAGTCAGTATTGATTGTTCTAGCGTGTCGGTTCTTGCTTCTATCTTGAGGGTCCAGCCCAGTTGTCGGTCGTGAACGTGGTTCTACTCAATAGACGCCTCCGCCTCCGCCACTGGCCTTCATGTTGTCGCCATCAGAGTTTATATCATATCGCCTCCTGTGTAGTGCGTGCTTTGGAATACTACAGCCCGGGGTAGCGTGTTCCTGTCACATGCGACCTCTACCCACTTCCAATGTGCTGTTGAATGCATATCCTGGCTCATGAGCCGTTGCTTGTTGGCTCCCCGTTAAACAAAGTTTAATGAAGCCGACGTCTAGAGCAACGTGTCCAAGGTCATTGCTGAGTTCCTCTTGCAGATTCACACTCTCTTGCCCTGCTTGAGAAGATCTGAGACTTTCGGAGGAAGTACGAGAGCGCTCCGGTCGTTTCTGCGGAAGAAGTCGACTAGCGATATGGCAGTCTTCTCCGGCAAGTCTTCGTGGATGAAGTGCCCGGCCTCTGGGAAGACTTGCAACGCATATTTCCCTATTTTATCACGGTCAGCATCCAAACTTCGCACAATACTGATAAACGTACCCTGCATCTGGCCAATGGTCAACTCGGTGTCCAGTCTGTCTGTCCCAGCAAGCAGTAGCAGCTTTCCTCCTCTAGCCCCCAAGAATTTCTTGCTCAAACCCACGAACCAGTCTTCCCAGTAAGGCTGCGTCGCGCCCAAGTTAGTCCGCCATTTCCACGGCCTCGTCGGGTCATCGTTCTCGTCAAACACTAGTAGTGCAGGAACGGACGTTCGAGCAGATATGGAATTGCGTATCGTTCGCGAGCGGATGTGCCATTCGATGCCTGCCTGCAGCGTCGCGAAGCCCAGTGGTCTCGTAGATAAATAAGTTTGCATACTTTGTAAGGCATCGATGGCAGAGCCTTCGACAACATCCAACACCGCATAGCACAAGACCGATGTTCCCAGTTTGCCTGACTTGGCCAGATCTGTTACCACAGCTCCGCCTAAGGAGTGTCCCACGAGCACTATCGGGGGCATCTCTGACCACGCCATCTCGGTCTTTGTAAGTTGTACGACATTGAAAAGGTCCGACGATAGTGTTTCTAAGCTCATGTCCAGTGCCTTTTCCCCAGGTGCATAAGTTGACCCATGGCCTCTACAGTCAATGGCCAGGATACCGGCTGTCGACAAACGCTTCCGTATCTCAGAAGCCATAACAGCAAACGATAGCCCGGAAGATCCTGCTCCATGATGCATCACAAATAATGGCCCCTTGCCCACCGGCGAGGTGAGATAAGCATGATAGACTACTTCCGGATCTTGCTCTGACTTCAAAGACAACTCGCGCTCAAAGTAGGTTGTCCAAGGGATCTGCTCCAGGGTCCTGCCGCGGGCGACTCTGTAGCCTGTCAGTCCCGCCGTGTCTCACTCGATCATAGTACTGAGTGTAAACTACCCTTGAGGACGAGCAAACAGCTTCTGGTTGGGCGATGGTATGATGGTTCCTGTCGAGGAGACGGACGATGCCGACGAGGCTGAGGAAGAGTCGTCGTCGACAGGCTCCGGCAGCTCAGGGAGCATGTCATTCTCTTGCTGTTCCTCAAGCTCATCAAAAGAATCGTTAGATATGCCGAACTTGGCTTTGGCCCATGCTCGTTGCAGGTCGCTCATGATAGATACGGTGCGCAGATGACGTAGGTTCCATTCGCACCGCCAAAGTCTGCAAATGGCGGAGGCTTTTCCGGTGCTGACGCTTGTTGTAGATAGTCTCGAACTTCTCTCTAGTGATTCGGCTTATCGATAATCAAAACCAATACCCTTTGTTGTTTTTGTGCAACTGGTGGATGGTAGTCGTGCGATATGTCAGCCAACCAACCAACCAACCCAAACCCAAATCTAGTTCGATGTGCATTTGTGAATACTGGGGCACAGTAAGGTTCTCAATATTCAAACACTGTATGCACACAACCTTACCCAACCAGTCCCACAGTGCGCTTTGAGTTTCTTGCTAATTTTGATATAACGTCGGATACCCACAGACCGGCCACCCTGACTAAAACACTAAAAACATGATATCATAAGTAATTTATTTAATATTATAACATTACATTTTTTATATTTAATAAAATTAATATTAATAAATATTTAAATAAAACTGTATATAAAGATCCTTAAGTTTTAATTTTTTAATGCAGTTAGATATTCTTTCTAGCTGTAATACTTTTCTTATTTACTTATAAGCCTTTAAAATTGCTAGTATCTTTATAAATTTAATATTACCGTTATATATAACTTTTTTCCTTTTCTTTAGTATATATTCCTCCTTTTCCTTTTTTAATATTATAATATCCCTTTTTTACTATTTAATCTTAAAATTATAACTATTTAATTATCTTTTAATCTTCTGAAATAATAACCTAATAGCCAGGTCTTATAAAATAACATTAGGGATAGCTTAAAGGGTATAATAAAGCTATATAGATAATTAGGAAGTCTAAAGAAAACTAAAATACTTTTTAATTAATATAGAATTAGCTATATTACTAGGAATTAATATCTAAGGAATCTAAGTAACTATTAGGTTTATTAGGACCTTTACTAGGTTAACTGGCTATAGTCTGGTTACTTTCTAGCCGGTTAGGGCATTTAACTTTATAATAACTTCTTTCTAAGCCTTATTATATATATATAGAAAGGTAATCTTGTTAATATAACTTAAGTTAGCAATATAAGCAAGATTTAATATAAATTTTTAATATACTTACTTTAACAGTCTAAATATTACTATATCTAGTAGTTAAAGAATATAAAAAGTATATACTAAAAGGAAAAGTATAAAAATATTATTAATATAATACTTAAATAGGAAGTCTTTAGTTATATAACTTCTATCACTATTAAATATAAAAAGATATAGTTCTTTAGGATTATTAGGTATTATTAATAAAATAAATATAGTTTTCAGCCAGATTAATATAATATAGTTATTTATCTATTCTTTCTTACTATAGGAGAAATACCAGTTATTAAAGAAGTCTAATTTATTAAGGAAATATTATTATTAAACTGTTTTCCTCTTAAAGATAATTAGTAGCTTTAGTATTTTCCCTATTACTGAGATATACTCTAGAATTATAATCTAAGATTATAAACTAGATTAATAAATAATTAGAGACTTCTTATCCTTATAGCTAAAAAATAGACTATTTAATTCTATCCCTTCTATTATATCAATCTTATTAATATTATATCGGTTTTTCTACTTAACTAGTTAAACCGCCGGCATTATTAATAATATAAAGAATACCTTAATAAGTTCAGTATAAACTCTATTATATTATTCTAAATCTATATATTTACCTAGTAAAGTCTTAATATCTTTATTTCTATTTATAAAAGACTCTAACTAGTATTTTTTAATACTATCTAGGAAGCCATTATATATAGCTATCTATAATGTGAAGTATTTAACTTACTAATATAATACTAGGCATTCTAGGTCGGCTTAAACTAAAATCCAGTCTTTTAGTCTTTTTTTCTATATTGGTAAGAGCTTTTATCTATACTTATTTGCTTATCTTGATATTATAATGCCTTTAATCCTATCTTAGAGCGTTAAATGGGTAATACTATAAGCCGTGGCTGCTTTATTTATAGAAGATCCTTCTATAACTGCCTAAATTGCGGTATGTATATCTTTTTCGGTAAATTTTATTATTCTGAATTAATTAGTATATTTTATAAACTTATATAGTATAAATTGGTTATATTGTGGTTATTTTAATATATTATAAATTAGGTGGTTGGGTGGAAATTAAGGTGGCCGGTCTGTGGGGGTGGCCGGTTTGTAGGTATCTGACGTTATTTGCTTATTTTCTGTAAACCTTCATGTCTTAATAGTTATTAGCGACTTTCCCAAGCAGCATGAAAACGACCACACAGAGATAATAGCACACGCCGAGGGGTCATAGAAATTTTTCTTCACCAATACGCGCCATCTAGATTCAGCCAAATACTCATCTAGCATTTCACCTTATGCAGTAGGATTGTGCAGTAAATATTGATAGTTTTGAATAACCATTAGCGAGTTAGCATGCTCTGATGGTCTATGCGGTGTTGTATCACTCACTAACTAATGGTTCGACAGCGACGAATGGTGACCATATACCGTTCCATAAACCACGCTTCCAGGCAAACATGGACATCCTCATATTTCCATTTTTAAGCGAACCGCTATGGTATACATACTTTCACGGTTGGAAGTTTAAGCATGTTGCCACACGATGCTGATAGGTTTACAAGGTTCCTGTCCGCGCTTTCCCCATATCTCATTTGATGATGCGATTAATTCTGTTAACGGATGCTGTTGTCGAGTATCTGACTATATCTCAACGACAATGCAAACTATTCATTAGTCTGCGATCAAGGTATGCTATCCAAACAACTAACGAATGTCGTTTAAACTCGAAACTAGGCGTCTGTGTTCATGACAGAGCTGCTATCTAATGAACTGACCATGACGAATAACTCGCCCAATATGTCGTAGTACAATCTACCCTATAGCTCAAATCCAACACCATAATTCCTCATTGACCATACCTCGAAATCTCGCAAGTTCCCGCCAATCTAACCGACTCGGCCGAGCCATGAATTTCTGTGTTGACCCCCTGTCAGCATCAAACAAAAAAGGAAATTTTGTTCCATCGATGCAGAACAAACCTGAACAGGTTAGCTGCCCACCATGTATCGTCTGGGGGGCTCTGTGCTGTGCTTAATCTTGCTCAAGGCTCAAGCTACCGCTACCGCTAGTGGCCTTATGATTCCCTGTTCCTGCATCGTCAGACCGATTTCGTGGTTCTGGGGAACAAACTCAATCTTGTATCCGTTGCATCAACTTGAGGAATGATTGACTTAATCAGTGCTGTAAGATGGTACGATGAGAGACAAAAAAACAAAACAAAAAAACAACTAAGGTTTCGTTGCGAATAAAAAGCACGTCACAATGCTGTCACTAGTAGGTACGGGATCGGCACTACCTTAGTATTTTGTGGTTCTATTGGCTCCAGACCGAGGATGTTTGTCTCTGCGATATACGAACCAGTCTAAAATCGACATATGCCACATCTCGAAAAACTGCGAAAAAATGCACAATCTATGTCACATCAACCAGAAACTCGGAAATCCAAAATCAATGACCTCTACGACGATGGAGATGGCTGCTTCGAGAACAATCCTATGGAGGCGCAGAACGCAAAGCCCTGGTAGGGGTGTGTGTAGCAGTCACCACGATGAGGAAGATGAGGCTGTCATTAATTACATCAAGGTATTTCTAACAGCTGCTTCTCATGACATACCAGAACTGTCGAGGGAGGCAGTTAGGTTAATGCCTAGGTAGGTAATCGCATACCACCGTATTTGATATTTGGTGGTATGAAAATGACAAAAGCAACGAGCCTGCATAGGTAGGGCCTGGTTCGAGCTGGGTGCTCCCGTAATTTGTGCAATCCGAACCATTTCTTATTCTTTCGTATACCTGAACCCTGCAACTTTAAACTGTCGATGCAGATCAAGTAACCCTACCTTGTGTCTGTGTTCAGTAGGCGCTACAACCCTTGGTCATGCAGCTGCATCGGACTCGAGTCACAAGTCCGGGTTTCTGTCAGAAGCTAAAATGGGTAAGGCGTCGTCTCTCGGGACATTTTCGCAATTGTTCCAGCTCCCAACTCCAAGGATGAGATTTGAGACCATTCATAATTTTAGTTCACCTAGAGCCAGAGCCCATTTTGTGGCGGCGCCGCATTCAACCTCCAGACAGAAACTCCAGACTATAGTAGACACCTTTAAAAATGGACGAGTAAGATGAGCCGGATGCTCCGAGAAAAACCGTTATTATAAATACGTAGGTAGCTATACTCAGTCAAACTTTCAAGGCGTAGACTAGCCTGCTGTTGAGTAGTGGATGTGGCCACTATAGCGCTCCGACAGCATGGACAACTGCCACCCTTAGTGCAAAGCCATTGTAAGCCCAGGGCTCCTTGAGTCTATGCAGTAGGGATCGTCGCTATCTTTTCCGTTACGAGCGTGAGGTGTGGTATTTGCTTGACCTGAACCTCAGACTTTTATCCCTATACTTGATTATCCCTGATTACTCTTGTGTAACACAACACCTGGCTGTCGGGATAGGGCGCGGAGGATTATACGCCAATAGATGTGTGTATCAGTTGCCGCCAGGGTCACATTGGATTCTGCTATCCGTGGATTCGCAAACTAGTCTCGTTTGAAAACGAGTTTATTCCTCTGATGGGGGGACTGTGCGGAGTGATTCTTACAAACTGACAAGCAATCCACTCTCAAGTGTTCCGTAGCAGATATAATTGTTTTTTATGATATCACCAACAAATACACCCCTGACCCCCATATTGACGTTGACTAGTTCCGCCTTCTAGTCTTTGTTGCGTTAGATGTACTCTCCCAGGACTGGCCATGGTTCCTGGCACCTGCGTCTGCGTCTAGGTCTGCTGTATCAACGACCAAGCCTGTATTAGAAAAGGTGTTTCCTGTCTAGTGGATTTCCCCTTATGCTATCAGTCCACATACCTGGGACTTGGGGACATAAGCCTTTTCCACCGTTCAATGGGTAATGATGCATCAAGTTAGATTTCAGATCCCATGGACCTGGACTTGTTTCTCTCTTCTGGGCAGCCTCTTGGAAGCCCCTTTCGGCAATCTACGTAGCAAGAATATGACGCAGATGTTCTATTAACCGATTGATCATCGCCTTGCAGAGCATTTGACAAATGTTCTGCAGCTCTGATGCACGGGGTATTATGCTGTGTCTTATTGCTGAGTCTTGAGAGACGTGGGCCAATGAAGCTTCCCGGGCCTGAGACTCACATATTTCTTGAGTCTTGACTTTTTCTGGTAGGCTGGCAGCTGCTTGAAGGTCCCTTTGCAAGCTTACAAGAATTTGATTCAGTTGACGGCCGTTTTAACGTAACTCATTCAATAGCAGTGCCTGGCAGCAGACGCCACAGACTCGAAGGATTGGGATTGATATGATATGATATGATATGGTACAGGTGTTCATCATTCATCACCCCTGGCCCTGTCTTTGGTGCGGATAAGCAAGTCTAACAGAGAGGCTTGTTGCGGCACATGACCCGGAACTGCCCCTTATCCGGGCCGGACATTTATTGTAATTAATTAGTGTCGGGTGGGACGCGCTAGACTTGATGGACGTCAAAAGAGGATATTGCTTAGACACATACGGATACTGTAGATCAGATCTTCAGTGCCATTGGTGAGCCGGCACTTGGTGAAAAATGGTGGAGACGATGTAGCTGAGGTGGAGAGGCTAAGGTGAGATAGCGCAGGTAAGACGGGCCCTAGGGGAGATCTGAATCATCTGAGCGCTCCAGAATAGGAAGTTCAGTGCACGTTGAGGCACGTGCACCTGCGGGAAGGTCGATTCCCGTCACTCAATGGGTGGGGAGTCCCTGCCAAGCAGCCAAGCACCAAGTTGGTGATCCAAGCTGAGTATGGCTTCCTGGCTTCCTGGCTTCCTTCCTTCCCGGGTCCTTGAGTCCCTTGCCTCCTTTCTTCCCCTGAACTCAAGTCATGTGTTTTCCACCCGGCTATCATATCTGAGTCGACAACTGCAGCATCTCTCCTTAACAGAGGCCTATTATAGACCATCCGGTGCCTATTGACGGATGTCCCCGGTACTCTTGGCAATAATATTTTCCCGGGCTTCGTTCGTCCCGTTTAGCGCCGGGAGTATCCTCTGATTGATGTGCAGCCTCTGCCGGGGAGACATTGAACTCTCTAGCCATCCCGAACTCTACATGCCCTGACCCAGCATCATCATCAGCATCAGAAACTCTTGTCCATGCTCGAGGGATTAAGTTTTGGATTGACTTACCCGGCCTTTACTCGTGTGAGCTTACGTCCAGCTCCCTTTTGTTCGGCACTCGTTGAGAGGAAGCCTCGTTCGTCTTTGGACCAAGACACCATTGGTATGGAGCTTGCGAGAAACCGCTTGAACACCACTCACGGCGCTTGGTGGCGTCTTTGAACATCAATGCATGTCTCTACTCTGTAGCTACAGATGCATTCTCAGTCGACGCTGCGTGATAGATCAAGCTCGTACTCCGCATTGATTGGTCTTTGATATCCTCACAGGCCATATGGCTATATGGACTGCCTGCCTGCCGGGGACTTGCTGGAACAGGGGCTCTGCAATCAATTTGCACCCTGCCTGTCTTGAGCCCGGAGGGCTCCCTTGAGACTGAGTGACCAGAGAAAGAGAGTACCCTGATATCTGGGCCATTCATTGAGTGCTGCTGTTTCAAAACCGGGGTAAATAACCGCGCTTCCAAGACCACACCCACAAAACTCTTTTCTTTGGACGTGGAGAGACAGTGGTCCTGGCAAGAGACAGTGGCCAAGCGAGTTCGCTTCGTGATAATCTCGCGTCTTTCTGAAGCTGTCAGAGCAACCAGGTAGGGATTAGCGACGCACAGACATAAAAACACCTGCCACGAGTAAGGAAGTAAGGAGGGTCTCGCTCAGCAATATACCCGAGTTGAGAACTGACCTCCCTCATCCACAAAGTCCACTGAGTGGTTTTGTGTTCTGCCTGAACCTTGTTTCCCGACTCCGTTACCGTATTGGGACGACCTTGCGGAATGATCAACCTCTTTGCTTACCCACAATTTGGTTGATGCCGGCCTCAGCTGGGGTGTCGATGCTGCTAGTTTCCGACTCTGCACGCAGTTGAAGTGTCAAAGCACCATGAAAATGGAGAATGAGAATTCTGAAGACTTTTACTCCGACTGGTGAAATTACTCAGCGTCAATTGAAGAACCCCCCCCCCCCCCCCCCCCCCCCCCAAGAAAACTGTCCGATCGTGGGCATCTCTTACTGGCTACCAAGCCGTTGTCCTTCATGCCAGTTTCACAAAAGAAAAGTCGCTGGTCACTATTGAAGCACATTAGCCGTTGTTTGCTTCTTTCTCTTCTTTTTGTGTTCACACAATGCAGTCGACGAGCACGAGGAGCACGGAATTTCAATTCAGCAGGAATAAAGGCTGTCGAGATGCGTGCTTTGCACACATCAGCAAGTGGAGAGAAGGGGTAACAACACCTGAGCTGCGACGCTTGTGCTGTATTTGTAACGCCCCGATTTGATGTGTCCACGACGCGAATCGGATCAAGGGAGTACCTCAAAGACCGTGAACAGAGTCTCCGTTGAAAACGCTCGATTTTCAAACCCTAAACTCGAATAACATGACATGGCAATGGCTAGATAATGTTGGAATTTCGGCTTGTTATCAAAAGTGCCCTCACCACGATCTCTTTCCAATCGTTGACCAAATTAAACATTGGATTGCAACCTTGCATCGTCAATGGTTCATACTTTCAATCCAGCTAACTAGCTCTTTGCATTTGCTGGGACTGATGCAGGAGTGCGAACACCACTCAACATTGGACTGATGCCCCGTGCTCATGCAACATTGCAACTGGATCATGAAATCAAAAGGCATCGGGGCCCCGGCTTTCCTGCCCTGGTGCCCCGGTCCCGGCATTCGTATACTTGCAGGGGGTGACGGCCTCGTACAGTAAGCCTCACAAGCCAGAGCAATTGAATTGTTGGCCAGGTTCCTCCGCAACCGCTATCACTGAACGCAGCTCAGTGGAGGAAGACGGAGGCAGTCTTGCTCTGTCCGATTGCTCAACCTCCGACCTAAACTCCAAGGAAACCCGAGATGGATATTCTCTGGACAACCGCCTGGAAAAAGAAATGTTAAATTCCCACTGCTTTCTACTACCGGCCGTGAGAGCTTGGTTGCCGTGTCTAGCTTGTCCCAGTGGAAAGTATCGAGAGATGTAGTTCACCCCACTGTGCGGATGTGCCTGTTGAAGAATTAGCAGAAAAGCAACTGTGCGATATATCCGTATCACCCCTGCTAATTCCCAGGATCTTGAGCTTTGGTTCTGATCGTGCATACCCAGTTGGCACTTAATTATGCTGATCCGTCATCCGCGGCCCTGGACCCAGGAATGTCTTGGCCGCTTGTCATCAAAAGGCTAACGCTGCTGCTGTGACTTGAGCGGTAGTGTTGGGTGTTAGGACCACTGCCGTGCCTCACTCGGGAGAGCTCAGGAGTCCAGAAAGAAAAGATGAGCAGTGCTCTCAGTCTGAAAAAGCCCTGAGCATCATCGATCTCTGACCTGTCGATAACTGCACAGCGACTTCAGGTTGCACCCAACAAGCTCTGGACCAATATAACCTCCCGGTGGCGCTCCAACTACTTTGTTGTCACCACCCATCTATTATCCACCATTTTAGTCGTCGGTACTCAGAAACTGCTAATCCCACAAGAGCTACATGCTAGACAGCCTTAGTCGGTTTACCCTCCGACTTGATATGAGTCCCTCACACCCCTAGACACCCCTTTCCTGGTTCATGGTTTAAGCAGTATATAGTAGCTGCCACTAGACCAGATGCTACGTACATTATCTTTAAGAGCGTAGACCCTTGTCTACGTCGACCCTGGAAGGCGATCGTCTTCAGGATTGGAGCTCAAATACATGCCAGGGACCACAATTTGATTTGAACAGAATCCTGTTCTTATTTCGTTGCCATCCCCAAACTTGATCCTTCGTGACGCCTTCTCTTCACCACCAACCCTTTTCAGCAGGCCCTCTCTTCCGGCTGTCTTCTCGCTTCTGTTGCTGGAGCGCGACACTCAGGTTTCAGAAGATCCGTACTGCTCGTCAACTTATTTCGGTTTCGGAAAGACAAGCCTCACTTCTGCGACCAGAACTTGTCCTGAGTAACGTCTTCACGCCCGAGCACCTTGCCTATCACATGCTTCCGTCTTGAATATTGGCGCGGCAGAGTGTTGTGATCTCTTTCGAATATCTGTGTCATCGTCAATACATGGTACCGCCTCATCAGCTCTACGCTCCTATCCCACGAGTCGCGACCATCCGACTAGTTTGATCTGATCATCCTGTTCTCTTTCAGTCCATTGTCGTGATCCTATGGTTTGAGAAGCCCAAGACTGCCTCGCCGAACCTAATATCAACTTCCACGGCGACAACACTTTGTCCATGGCCATCCCATTATCGTTGGATTGTTCGAAATCGTATCCTTTAGGTGCTGCTGGTGCGTGGGAGAGCATATCCGCGGTGTCACATCCCATGATAAGTGTTATGTCTTACCACTATCCACCTCTTTCCACTGCGGATAATGAAATGGGTATACCGCCACACCCTGGCTTCATGCCTTCATATACGGTCCCATCCCAGCAACTCTCCTCTTTAACAATGGTTGACCCCCATAACCCTCCGCCATTGGGTCCGGAGCACGATATGAACATAAATGGGGCGTACTCAGCGGAGGGTAGTGTTTCCCTACATCATTCAGAGACAGACGACCAACAACAACAACTTGGGAACTCAGGAGAGAAGAAGAGAAACAAACTGGGTTACCACCGCACCTCAGTAGCTTGTGGTAAGTTGGGCTCTGCCACCGCACGAGTGTACTTGTCCTGACTTACTCTCACAAGGCCACTGCCGACGTCGAAAGATAAGATGCATCACATCGCCCAATGATACGCAAGGACGCTGCATCAACTGTATCCGCTTGAAGAAGGACTGCAGTTTCTATCCAGTGGACCAGGCGTCAATCGATGATCCACGAGGAAAGCAAGCATCAAGACCTCCTGCAGCGCCAAAGGGGCACTCAGCAACCTCATCCCCAGCAACTCCGACCAGCAAGCTAGCAGAACAGCCGAAGAAAGTAAAGGCCCCCTTCGTGCCTTCATCGAAAAGACCAGTCCCGATTGCAGTTCCGAGGATCACAGAAGCTGCCGGAGTTCAGGGGTTTCCACCTCAAGCAAGAGGTTTGTTATCTGCCCTCGGTTTACCTGCCATATCATACTAACAAGGTGCTGTAGCATCATTGCCATCTCCTGGAGATTTGGCTCATGTCGAACCCGGCCCCCAAAACTCGACTAATTGGATGGTTACAGCGCCCGACCAAAGCCCAACTTCATCCTCGGATCTAAGTACGCCCTGGCAAGCGTATACTTCACGATCTCCAATGAGTGCACAGTTCTCGCCATTCACGTCTGTAGCACAATCCCCATCTGCTTGGCCTCCCGGGACCTCGGAGCCAGTCCTTCAGGGTGATATAGAAATGGCTTGGGGTCAGTTCTCAACACCAACACGGTCCATGTCATACGGAGGAGAATCCTTTACCGGTAACAACCCTTCCCAATATTCCTTGATGGCTCAAGGTCGACAATTTGAACGGAGACCGTCTGCACTATCAGATGCTTACACTGCTTCCGCAACTGGTATCATTCCCGGGTTCGATGGCTCAAACGTAAACGCAACTGTCCCGTTTCCGCCAGGCGCGATGCCCCCAGCAAATTACACAACATGGGATCAGACACAGGCATACCCCGGTTATACGTATATGAAGAATGAAGATGCTTACGGCGACGGCTGGTCACAAATAGAAAGAGGACAGGCTCAGCGGTCGCAGGCCAGTTCTGGTCAGCAAGTCATGAATAATGGACACATGAATGTTTACCAAACCCAATGACAACGGTCTACAGTACAGAAGATATACTGGGCATCTAATAGCAGATATAGTGCGTTCTGGTGGCTAGATATGGCCATCTTATTAAGACAGGCACATGGGTTACGCAAGACTTTAATGATATACACTTATTTTCTGGTCTGTAAAAAAAAATGGCCCTGCACTTTAGCATTGGGGGTTCGGAATTTGAGGTAGTCAGGAGGTTCGATTCTGCTCAACGGTCAAGTCTTGCTTGAGTCTTCGACAAGCACACCCATGGACGACTATCTGACTCCTATGTATTTGTGAGATGACGAGACAGCTATTGGCTTCACACAAGTCATATATCTTGACTTCCTTCCTGAAACTTATATCTGGTCGCAGCCTTCCAGCAGGATCCCAGTAACTCAGCCGAGAGCGTTTGTCGGCAATGGCTGTCAGCCATACAAGCCGCAGCATACAAAGAGAGATGGATTTTGTATCCCGCAAGCAGTGTTTGGGTTTGCGCAGGGTACTGTTATCCAGCTATATAACCCAAGCCAGAGAAGGCAAAATAATTAAGGGTCGCCCAGAAGTAGTGAATCCTCACGTATGAGGCTGTCTGCCATTCCGGATCCTCCTCACTGAAGCTGAAGGGGTAGATGTGTAGATTGGCAGCCTGAGCCTTTGTTAGAATTGGTGAGCTGGTCGACTATAGCAGTCTACATGGTTTGAAATGCTGGCTTGATGAATATTGGAGTTGTCCTAATAGACATTATCTGTCCTAGCCCCTATAACTCAGTATGGTATGAGCATGGTGGATAATACCATCTACCATACATAATAAACCTAGTGATCTGAAACACGATTATGACAAAACAACATCATCACACCAGACGCCATGTCAGAATCATCAAGGTCACGTAGGCGCTCAAACTTAACACAGTTAGCAGCAACACGCTGTTTCCGCTCGTCCTAAACTTCCTCTTCAGGGTGCCGTCTGACGATTCTGAAGTGAAAAACTGATTCTGTCCTTCGTATCGACGGTAGACAGCGACAAGCATCACGGCAACTCCGTAGACGGCAAATAGAGCGCCGATGGCATAGAACTCGGAGGTAAAGATCTTGAGGATGATGAGGGCGAAGGAGAACTGGCCGAGAGCTGTGCGGACATAGGCGCCTTCAAAGGTGCGTTGGGCTGCTCTGACCTCGACGAGCCTATTCTTGTTAGTATGTGTCAATTGTATAGTCCAGAGTAACTCACTCTTGTGTTGTTAGCACAACTGAGCGCGCTCTATGAAGACGCAGGTGGAACTGTTCATCAGGATGAGGCTACATCGAATAGTGGTTCTTAGTACCTGTAGTGGGATAGTGTTGGGGGTGTTGGCTTAGCTACGAACCTGGAACATGGCGTAAATGGAGAGTGCAATCTGAGCAACAACGCCTTAAGGTGAGTCTGTAGGTGCCTCTAAAGCACCACTTTCTCAGATCTTTGGAAACTGAATCGAGTCTATCGAGTCTCGCCGTTTCAAATGAGTGGCAAAGTCATACTCTATTGACAAGAGAGTATGGAGTATGCAAGTGTGAGGTTGACACAAGACTTGATTCGGTTTAGCGGCTGGTGGTGTCACGGGTTGCTGGGATTTGATCATCACGCTCCCGGGTAGGTCAGATTAGCCTGAGGGAAAGAAGTTGCCCAGGCCCATTCAACTTATGGAAGGAGCAATTGGCGAGGTAGCCTCACGTGCTCATACTGTCAATCAGACTATTCTGTCGCTGGCTTGAGATCCAATTTGTTTGATCATTGGCGATGAAAACAAAAGAAAACCATCATGAAACGGAAACAACCCGGAACACCTACCGCCATCACGACAAAATGATAGCTAGGACCAGGATCGCATCGTCTGCTTTCTAATGCACTGCCACAGTCTCGATCCACAACATCACATCTGGCATCAATCCTAAACAAGCTTTCGAAGCATTTTGACATCCTTCAATGAGATATGCACAGCCTCAAGCTTAGATTCGGGATTTAATTGCTTGGCCTCGATCATGCAGTTCAGGTTCGGTTCGTCGAACTAACTATCAGCTCAGGCGGCCTGCTTAGCCCATCCAATCCAATCCATCGCGATTTCGGCCTTTCAAAGTCGCGCAATGGTTGCCCAATCAAGAACCCATCACAACAAGCATTGTGACAGGACCCAGCTATCTGAAAACTGGAGAATGCTGCAAGAGACATGCTCCCCAACGTCACATTTAGGTCATTCGCTATTGACGGAGTTGGCCTGGAATCTAACATTAGATTATCATCTTCAGCCTTCCATTGTTGCCCACATTCCCATGCGATCCACCGTGGAAACGACCAATTCAGCAATGTTTCAACGATAGACTGTTTTAGTCGAGACTTATTGAGTCAACTAAAAATATAGACTATCAACGAGTAGTCTGTAAGGATCATACTCATACAGCAATCAGTTTCTGATCGACAACGATTGTCAGGCCCTGAGCTCGTGCATGCACGCATGCACAGCACCTGGGAGGCTGTGTCTGTCGCGACTCTAGACTCTAGTCTCAGCCTCAAGACAAAGTGGAAAAACTTCAGGAAGCTATACCAAGCCGTAGTCCAATGACACAACCGCTCGTGTTTCTGCATCAAGACTGCCAGCTCAATGTTTCAGATGGATGCCTAGAAAATGGGACGATCGGGCAACGAGTGCAGCTGTTACAGTATAATCACTACAATGGGAGCTGTCTTTTTTTCAGTGTGCCTTGTGCCTTGCCAACGAGACAAAGTCTCAGATCGGCAGTGACATCAGAAAAACCCTACAAGGCTGACTAAATCGACCGTCAGACATGTCACTCAGAAAATGTTCGTCAAGAGGCGCCTGTCCTGTCCTGTCCTCCTCAAGGTCGAACAAAGACCGGCAGTGCCGCAATACTCTTTCTTACACACCCAGCTGTTCAAAGTCACAAAGTCGCAAATAGAAAATGCCTTGGACATGCTCCCAAGACTCTGAATGGCCAAACCATGGACGAGCTGGAACAAGGGTTACTTACTGGGACGTGGGGCTAGGTGAAATGCGCCTCGGCACAAGCACACCATTGAGATTTGAGAATGCCTCGTAGGGATGGGCCATGGCACGATAGAGGAATACCATTCTCTTACACTGGGTGTTGGTGTTTGGTCGGGGTACCACGGTATCTGACAATACCAACTTCAATAGACATCAAACAACCATTACCCCAACGGCCCGCCTATTAGCAACAGGTCTCCATTTGCAACCCTGCAGCTGGGCGTGCCGTGCCCCTCCACTCCAAGAAGTGAGTACATCACACAAGCGCCATAATCTATCCATCAGGAGGAGACTGGGCTGTACTTGTACTGACTGCCCTGTATGTCACGCCTGCGCCTGCGCCTACAACACCCCTCGTTTTGTTCTCGACCACCCCAACTACCGCACGATCTTACCGCCTTCGTCTGGATCTCTCTTAATCAATACGCCGGCCGTTAGCGATCAAGCCTCATTTCTGACTCCTTCTGCCACAATCGCTTCTCTGTTCTGTTTGCCCCCCAGTCCGCCTTTGCTCTGCCCTGGACGGCCGCCGATCTTGCCTGTAGCCATTTGTCTCCATTTCAACGTGAGCCCCTCCTGCAATTATATCACAAACAACAGCTTACATCCCAACGTCAACCAGCAAAAGCCGCCCTGCCATTAACATTTGGAGAATTGGACACTTCAATCTAGCTCGAATCCGCGCGCCACAACGCTGCCCTGACCTCAAAACACCTGCAAGCTACTACCTAGCTGTGGGTTCTAGAGCCGGAGTACGGAGTATAGCACCCTGGGGCCTGGGATAGGTACCTTCCTTCTAAGCAGGGGTTTCCCTAAGCGCTCGTTGATCCGCTTTTGCGCGCAGCGCCGCGTTCTAACTTCAGCCCTCTCTCCCCTCATCTCTCTTCTCTTTCTCAACCCTTGGTCAAGGAATACTACACTGCAATCCTTCGCTTTGTTATTGCCAGAATTACCGACAGATTTCTTCTTCTTTTCCTTGCTCGCGAGCCGTCTAGCTCTGTCGGATCGCATCGGGATTCCTTCTGCAGCTCCTGATAGTGCTTCTGCCACTGAGCGATCCACTCACTCCTCTACCTACTCTACGCTATCACTTCGAAGGCTATGCTCCCCAGCCTGTGATCTGACATCGGGAGTTCGCCCAGTCAAGATCTCAAGGTCTCAAGGTCCACACATTATATATATACTCTTGTTCCTCCCTTCTCTCTTGACCGCAAACATGGCTTCAACGTTTGATGTACCGCCTGCCAGTCTTCATGACAAAGACAACCGCCCTACTCAACACTTCTCTACCTCGGGTCAGCAAGTATCGACCTCATCATTCGACTCGAACCAACTGCCTTCCACATTGTCGCGCGTCGATAGCGACTCACTATCCCCGATCAACTATCTTGAGACGCCCGAGTCCAGTTCTAGCTTGGGTCACTACCCAGCCAGTGACTTTAGCGAACTAGGCGACGATCCGTTCTTTGGTGCCGACTTCAGCGCCAATGGAGGCACTCCCAACTTTTTGGAGCAGGACTTGACCGGACTGGACCAACCTTTTACTCCTGGTATCATGCCAGACAACAACGTGGACGCTGCTGGTACATATCCATTGACACCTGAGCAAACTGCGTCGGTCCATCCCACACCACCTCAGAGTAACCTTTCGTACGCTATCAAGGGCTCTGCGCCATCGGAGCTTCCCAACTGTATCTCACCACAACAGATCCAAAAGAGCTTCAACCCATACCCAATTAATACACAAACATCTGATTTGACGCCAAGTCAGAGTAGCAGCTGCCTTTCCAGTGAAGACGGTGGCATTCCTACCATGACCAGCCCTCGCGTTACCGTCTCCATGTGGGGCAACCATAATGAGACTCTTGTCCACAGCTCTGTTGAGCGCGGCCTCGAAGACAGCCCCACCACTGTCCGTGGTGGATTCGAGTCTGCTGGGGATTTGATATCCTCTGGAGATCATTCTCCCCCTCGTGATTCGACCGGCAGATGGCAGCCTAACTCATTAACAGGCCAAGCTGGTCTCGATCCCACGAGCCGCCCCACCAACGAGATACCAAGCATTAATGAGCTTGCCGCTGGTCGCAACGATGATGAACGTAAGGAGGTTGTAGGTGATTGGTTGGCCGATAAGATGAACGATCTTTCAGTCAAGCCAGATGACAACCCACGAGATCAAATCAACGAGCTGAATCTTCAGCGGGACGATCCGAACGAGAATGAAATTCCATTCGGTCGTGAGACCGAGAATAGGTTTATTCCCGGCCAGACCTACTACCGTGACCAGGGCGAGATGAACCAGCAAGATCGCGAAATAGTTGCTAAAAACCGGAACTGGTCGGATGCACCCATGTTCCCTTCTATCATTCGGGGACAGCCTGGAAGAAACCAACCCGAGACATCGGCAGCTGCCATGGAACGATTCGAAAGGATGTACCGTGATACTGACTCCATCTTGTCCAGAGCTGCGACATGGGGAACCCGTCGCCGAAGTCTCCCCAGTGTTTTCGACCTCGACATGGCCGACGGCACAAGTGGTGGTCTCCTGAAGAAGCTTTCGAGTAGCCGAGAGAACAGGTCGAATAAGCCGGGAAGTCTCCTCAGGAATCTCCAAGGCCTAGTGCGGCGACCGAGCGCATCACAGATTCTCAAGCGTACGCGCAGCAGTGGCAATGACGAAGAGAGTTTACCAAGCAGTGAGGGCAGAGGAAGTCAAGATTCGAAACGTGACAGTATATCCAAGCGAGGAGATAGCATCTCCCACCTTGCGCCACCAAATCGCATGGGTAGCTGGGGCAAGAAGCCTATGCCTTCAATTAACACGGCGATTGCATCCATGGGCAGCAATATTGCTTCCATCGGAACTGCACATGCCAGAAGCGGATCTGTTAGTAACAGCGGCACCCCTGTCGGATCTATCACATCGCCCAAAAGCCCCTTTGGCGGACTCTCCGTCAAGAAGTCACTTCGTCGACCTCGAAGCAAATCAGAGCTTCCAAAGTCTACCTCAAGTGGTATGAAGTCAGAGAGCCACCCAACTCTCGTATCAATGTGGAAGCGAGAGACTGGTGGACCCCCTGTGGCTGCTCTGGCCAAGACTAAACACGCTGATCTTGAAGACGATGAGGATGACGATGACGATTTCAGTGATGAAGCTGACATGAGAACAAACCCGAATGTTATTGACAATATAACCCCCAATCTTGAAGGGTTCCAGCAACATATCATCGACCTGAATCCTGACCTGGCGAATACCAACACTTTCCTTGTAGATCGGATCGCCTACCACCAGGTTCAACGATATAAGTATTTACTTAAGAACCAGGTCTCTCATATTGGCCTGGGTGCAGCATGCTCGTCTGGAATTATGTGTGTCGCCAATAGTGGTACTGCTATTCTGTTGGACCAGAATAAGAATGTACGCGACCTGGATCCCCTTCAATCTCCAAACGACGACGACGACGGATCTCCTGTCGAGGGCGCTATTAACAACGAGAGCTTCCCTCAGGATATCCCGATGCCTCCCACTAGCCACCTCCCAGCTGAGTTCGAGTGCCGATTGTGCTTTGCGACCAAGAAGTTTATGAAGCCATCCGACTGGACAAAACACGTCCACGAGGATGTGCAGCCCTTTACTTGCACCTGGGACAAGTGCCCTGGACCAAAGATGTTCAAACGCAAAGCCGATTGGGTTCGTCATGAGAATGAAGGTCACCGACACCTTGAGTGGTGGACATGTGATGTAGAAGCATGCCATCACCAATGTTTCCGCCGGGACAATTTCCTTCAGCATCTCGTACGAGAACACAAGTACCCCGAGCCGAAGGTCAAGAGCAAAACTGCCATAAAGAAGGCGGGGGGTTCTGAACCCACGTGGCAAAAGGTTGAGCAGTGTCACCATGAGACTACCAAGAAACCATACGATGAGCCCTGCCGTTTTTGCGGAAGAACATTCCCTACATGGAAGAAACTGACTGTGCACCTGGCTAAGCACATGGAGCAAGTCTCTTTGCCTGTGCTCAGGCTCGTTGATGCCAAGGCTAGCGAGCTCAGTGCTGATACTGTGATCAGCCCAGTGCAAGATCCTCCTCCACGCAATATCCTAACTACGCCCATTGACCAGACCAGACTGGCAATGCAGTATCCTCTGGGGGGTCAGCAACAACATATTCCGCAACAAAGTCACCAAATGTACCAGAATCAGAATCAGAACCAGAACCAGATGATATACCCTGTTATGACATCAGAACCTTATCATCAGCAGCAACAGCAAGGGTTTTACACAAACCAGTATACTAATGTTGGTACTGCTGGGCACAGCTTCCCTTCAGCACATGCCGAAATGGGGTTGCATCCTATGAATCATCAGAGCTTCAATGCTGCACCAATGCAGGATATGAATGTGACCGGTGCAGGCTATCAGCAAAGCACCAACGCCTTTATGATGCCTAATGATGGGATGGGTACATACTCCCAAATGAACCCTCTGGGCCTTAGCAATGGCATGCCTGTGGGACAAATGGGACAGATGGTGTATGATGGGATCACAGACCCTTCAAGCGGGAATGGGAGCCCTTTTAGTGGACAAGAATCCATTTCTCCTTACTCCCACTCTCCCAACTTGAACCCCAACACAGGTAATGGGGTGTGGGGAGATGGGCGCATGGCCGGATACCAATGAGCGAGACCTCTTTGCTGTCCGTCAGAAGCCTGAGCATATATACATATTACGGAGGTGTTTTGTTGTCCCCCAAGGCCCCACGGCAGTCTGTCTATGTTTGCAATTATGAACGAAAAAGGGAAGGACGCGAAAAAATGTTGATACCATGATGATTCTTACGGCAACGAGTTTGTTCAGCAGGCGTGAGCTTTGTTTCTTCCATTTCTTGATATTCCTGGGTTCAATAGACCGGGGCTTGTTGTTTTGTCGGCTGGGGGTATGGGTATGGATTCTGGGTAACTCCAATATGGAGCGTTTGATATTGAAGGATTTATGAGTCGAACAAGAGAAGGGAAGAGGGTTGGGACAGGGCGTTTGGATACTTATGAAAGCAATAGTCTTTTGGACTCTCTGATCAGCACCTTGGCATTTCTAAATATACCAGATATACAACTGCGAACGAATAATCTCAGTCAAGATATCGAGGCTCAGCGGAGGCCGCCTAAGACGCGTGAGCAAAGTGATTACGAGTCCCTGGGTCCAACAGCCCGCAGCTAGCAGGGTAGGGATGCACAAGATGGA
This sequence comes from Fusarium tricinctum, assembly GCA_020744515.1. Classification (NCBI taxonomy): domain Eukaryota; kingdom Fungi; phylum Ascomycota; class Sordariomycetes; order Hypocreales; family Nectriaceae; genus Fusarium; species Fusarium tricinctum. Next base: position 3,321,417 of record JAGPXF010000002.1, on the reverse strand, counting down.
GCAAGGGCAAAGCTAAGCTTTTGGGATCAAAAGCAAAAGGGGGCCGAGGTGGCTTGGCTTGGCCCTGGAGGACCAAGGACAGCAAAGCAGTGGGGAATATTATTACCCGTAATAGTCGGGCATATTAATACTGAAGGAAGGGATATCTGTGTGTCGCAATGCGCCGAGTGTTTGGAATTAATAGAGATGATTTAAGATTTTCATCCACAGTTGAGATGCGAGGTAGTTACGGTTAGGTTTTGTGAGATTAGGTTACATAGTTAAACGTTCCTGGTGTTGAATGGGCATGAAATCGTTATCTTTTTTTCTTTCTTTTAATATCTCTGGATACCTGACTTAATTTCATCTTATGCCCGTTCGAGGTAAGCAAACGCTACCGCCAGGGATTCGATGTTGGTGGCTAGGATCTTTGGGATTACCGAGATTTGCAATTGCTTGGTCGCGTGAACTTGTACTGTAGGTTTCGGCAGAGAATGCGTTCCTTGGAACATGTTTCTATCTATGGCATACAGGTTGAATTAACTCGTTGGCGGCGGCGGCGCTTGAGCGTGGTTCATAATATGGAGAGTTGGGAGGGAGCGAGATTCATGAAAGATGGAGAGACTAGAGAGATTAATGGGGACTGGGGTCAATGCTCCTTGCTAAGTGAAGCCGTCTCTGAACTTGTGATGCTAGTGAAGGTGATCATCGGATTAGATGTGGGTGAGAAGTTGAGTCAGTACTGATACGAAGTGGGTGATGACATTTTGTGACACTCGAGTTTTGAGTTATGATTTGGAGACTACGGAGTAAGGTAGTTAGCACATAAAACGCGTGGTTCCGAGGTTTCTCTCAGCAGCAGAACGAAACAGGACAGACCTGGGACGTGATTTGTATGGAGTTGTTCGACTGATGAAGGGGGAAGCGATGGATTTGGTAATGTTAGCGGAATCTGTGCTAGACAAGTTATTCCTTGTAATTGTGCTTGAGTTTGTGCAAAGTCTAGGGATACGTAGTAGTAAAGACGAGAAGCTTGGACATGGTCATGCCCATGGCCATGGCCAAGGCCAAGGACTCCAAGGCCATGCACCCTGGCGGAGGAGATGGAGGTTCCACTATGTAATATTGATTGTGCAAGAGTGGTCAAAAAGGCTGATGAGCGATCGATCATCGTCTTTGGAGTGAGACAATTGGGAGGATTATCGATCGGTAGTAGTATTTTATGAAGTAGTTTATGTAGAATTATAGATAGGAGGCTTGTTGGTTGACGATGGTGGAGAAGACCCAGGAATAGTAATGTACTCCATGTATCCATATCCGTAGCTGTACTAGGTAGTTAATAGTAGGTAACTCGTCTCAGCCAAGATATCCAAGTCATTGCTGACTTGTAACAGTAAAATTTTTCTTTTGATTCTTGCTGCAGCCTTGTTTCTAGCCAAAACATGACCGCATGTTCGTGCCTTGACTTATCGCTTATCGTCCTTATGTTCACAGAGCAGAATATGCACACTCAACCAAGTTATCCCACGACACCGAGTTTCAGAAGAAGCTGGGGTTTGACGTTAGCCAGCTCCCAGGGCATCAGGGCCCCAAGACTGGTCAGCCACCCGCTTGCGAAACCCCTGCAGTCAGAGGCTTGGCCTGAAGCATATGCCCGTGATTGGCCAATCTTGTACCGCTTGAACCAGAGCGAAAATGGTAAGATGCTGGATGCCCCCACCAGAAGAGACCCCTGTGTTGCGCGGCGGGCCACTAAAATGCCCCGTGCCCCTGGCATATGCAACGGGTCAGGGGTTGAGTTCTGAGACTCTAAGACTCTTGGTGTGTGGTTCGATGGGATCCGTCTCATGGATGATTCGAACTGGCCGTGTCTGTCCATTGAGAACTGGCTTCTGGGTTCCTCTAGCATGGGAGGCCCTGAAAGTAAACCGTTGGAGGGACTCCAGGCGTGAAAACTCTCAGGCTGTAAAGACTCTGTAGGGGACCTTCCTTCCTTCCTTCAAGAGGCGTCTACGCAAACTCGTCACCCCCTGCTCATCCACTCCAAAACCTTGCATCTCGTCTGCTTCCTTGCTCACTCTCGGGGCTTTCTCCTCTTTTCTTTCACTCATCTTTGCCTATTACTCTCCCTGTTGCTTATCTGCTCTACTTTCCCTTTTTCTCTTGCTTCCTTCTTTCCTCCATCATTGTTTCTCTATTTGTTGCATTTGTATCGAACTAAAAGAAGAAGAAGAAGAGTAGCAGCGTCTTTTTTGTTTTCCTACCAACTATCTCTCACTCACTCTATCTCAAACATACACAATCTCTCATTTTGCCGTCTGTTTGATTTTGTTGTCCGAATTAGGACATGCTGCTTCCCTTGCGGCATTGTCGACTATTAGCCTCTCATTTCAGCGTCACATAGACAGGAAGAAAAAAACACCATCGAATCAACTAGATACACCAAAACTTAGACTTACGACCACCTCTTCAGACTTTGGTCTCACGATACGACACACCCTGAACGACTTTAACGCCGGCACGTTGGACATTCACGGGTTCCAAGGCAATTCGTTGCCTATCTTCTCTTCTTTCCAGGTTGACCCTCGGCCATCTTCTTGTGCGCGTGCTTGCACTGCTTTGCCGACACCCTTGAGATATCTTTATTGATCTCCGACATTCATTGTTTCCTTTTCAATTAACTTTTCATCTCTCACTTTTTCCATACATCGTCTCTTCTCTTTGATACCATTCCCTAAGGTCCTCCTACAAACGATTTTCAACTTATACCTCGATCTTCTCACACCGATATCCCAGAGTTTCTGGATATATACGACAGCAACTTCTCAAAGCCGAAACCTCGATCAATTTCGAACGAGCCACGAATTTCCCGTATTTCTGTAGTATAATCTTGCACGACATACATTCAAAATGACTCGACTTCACTCCAATTGGAGCGCCTGGAAGGTGGCCATGACGGCTGCTACCCTCGTCACTGGGGTTCTGGGAGACAGTATCCTCAAAACATCAGGAGTTTCCGACTGTGGTTCAGAACCTGGTATCAGAATCGAGAAGCTCGACATCAGCTACGACAACGACAAGCAGCTCGTCACATTTGACGTCTCCGGAACTAGCGACAAGGAGCGAAACGTTTCTGCCATCCTTGAGGTCAACGCATATGGCCGCAAGGTCTACGAGAACAGCATCGACCCCTGCAGCAAGGACACCCCAATCCCTCAGCTTTGCCCTCTACCCGCCAAGCATTTCGCTGCTGCTGGTTCCCGCGAGATTGAATCGGAGTGGGCCAACAAGGTTCCCAGCATTGCTTTCCAGGTCCCCGATATCTCAGCTCAAGCAACACTTAGACTTGTGGCCGCCGACGACCCCTCCACCCAAGTCGCGTGCTTCCAGGCTCAGGTTGGCAACGGAAAGACCGCCTCGGTCCCCGCTGTTACCTATATCTCTGTTGGTGTCGTTGGCGCTGCTCTTCTCGTCTCTGGTGCATCCGCCGCTTCATCTACTCTTAGCGGTGCTGGCCACGGTGGTGGCGGTCCCAGCCCCAGCTTTGCCCAAACTCTCGGTTGGTTCCAAGGAATGGCCATGAACGGTATGCTTTCTGTCGACTATCCTCCTGTGTACCGCAGCTTTGCCAGGAACTTTGGTTTCTCTGCCGGCATCATTCCTTGGGAATCTCTCCAGAAGTCTATCGATAGCTTCCGCAATTCCACTGGAGGTGACCTCTCTTCCGACAGCTTCGATGTTCTCAAGAACGCTACTCTGGTCTTCTCCGACAACTCTACCAGCACTCCTGAGGACCACTCTTACAAGGTTAAACGTGCTTTCGAAACCTTCTCATCCCTGGCCAATCTTGCTGCCCGCGGCGTGGAAACTTCATTGGAGGATGCATCGGACAGTGAGGGTGTAAGTGCCGCCCAGAACCAAACCCTCTCGGTTTCTGGTATCTCGGCCTACGTCCAGCAGTACAGTGTTCCTAAGTCCAACACCTTCATGACAGTCCTGCTTGTGGTCGCCATCATCATTGCAGCCATCATTGTCGGTATTCTTCTAGTCAAGGCTGTTCTGGAGTTCTGGGCTCTATTCGGCAGCTTCCCTCAGTCCTTGTCTGGTTTCCGAGAGCATTACTGGGGTTCCATCGCCCGAACTATCACCCATCTGATTCTCGTTCTCTACGGTATCTGGGTCCTGTACTGTGTCTTCCAATTCACAGTGGGTGATTCATGGCTTGCACAAGTCTTAGCCGGTGTTACGCTCGCAGTCTTTACAGCTGTTCTGGGCTGGTTCACATGGAAGATCTTCAGCACAGTCAAGAAGTTGAAGAACACCGAGGGCAATGCCGACGCCTTGTACAACAATAAGGAGATTTGGGTCAAGTACTCCTTGTTCTACGAGTCTTACAAGAAGGATTACTGGTGGATCTTCATCCCTACTATTGTCTATCTCTTTGCCAAGGGCTGCACCCTTGCTGTTGGCGATGGCAACGGTATGGCTCAGACCATCGCTCAGCTCGTTGTTGAGTCCATCTTTTTGTGCCTCCTGGTCTGGACTCGACCTTTTGAGCGAAAGTCTAGCAATGTCATCGGTATCTCCATCCAGACTGTTCGCGTTCTGTCTGTGGCATTGATCTTTGTCTTTGTCCACGAACTCGCCATTCCTCAAGACAGCAAGACTATTGCTGGTGTGGTTCTCATCGCTGTCCAGTCCGCTCTTACTGGTCTCTTGGTTATCCTGATCATTTGGAATGCCATCAACGTCCTGGTCAAGGAGAACCCCCACCGCAAGCGCAGAAAGGAGATGGGTAAGTTATCTTGCAAGTCTGTTTCGTTAACATATACTAACAAACCCTACAGAGAAAGCCAAACGTGACAGGGACACACTCACCCCTCTCGATGGCCGAAACTCACTCTACCTCGACCGCAAGGACAACAACAACATCTCCATGTTCGCCATCTCCGCTCCTCATGATAAGGACGCGGGCCGCTCCATGACCCCTGACCAATACCGGGACGCCGAGGCAGGATACCGACAACAAAACTACCTGTCTTCAAGCCCTCCCATGCAACGGAACCTTACCGCCATGGACCACAACAACGACTCGCAACACCTGATGGACAACGCCGCACCTCCGGCTTGGACAAGCCAAGACCCAAATCCTACAGGGTTGGGGCGTTACGACACTGGGGACACAGCTTATAGCGCTCATACCAAGCAGCAACCATACGGATACGGAAACGGGGGCGGATATAGAGGATTTTGAGCAACAACTGGCAACGGTTGAATCTCACAATCCATAACGCATTTTTCTTTAACTATTTGGGTAATGCTTGTACAAATAACGCCCACGCTGAGGCCCTTATCTTATCAGATATAATCTTTGGCTGCCTGTACAAACAAAGATACCCTTCATTTGGCATCTCTCATTTACATTTTCGGTGACGGAGTGGGCAAGTCACTCGAGGTTTACAGCGAAAGACTTTATTTACCACGGAAGCGCATCATATCATTCATTTTTTGTCAATAGAACCTTTTAACTCTGCATACAACACTCTCAATGGTATCCTTCGTAAATTTGATGCAAACCAACAACTCCCTTACCGCTTCCTGGTTCTTCTCTTTACTCTCCATGTTTGAGTAGATACGAGTTGGATATCGCTTTGAAGCTGAACACTGCATCTTCTCTCTTGAACACGATACCCTCCCTTTTCCGTCCATTGATCCCCTTGCCTTCCGCCTGATTCAGCAGATCTTCAACCGTAGAACCAATCTCATTCAAAGGTCTATATCCGTGAACTGGGACATGCTTCACGCCTAGTCGCGGCGCCCACGTCTCATGTACTTCTCTCGGTGGCAGATACCGCTGCTCATCAATATCATAGACCGAAAAGAGAAAAAAGTTGTGAGTGCCACTGGAGAACCCCTCGAAGTTACTCTGGATGCCTGAACCGCATAGTTCGCCCTGAATAGCAATATTGCGTCCGATCTTGGCCAGCGTCTCGTGGAGTTTGAGGACTCGGGCAGTGGCGTAGAAAAGAGATGGGCTTCGGGGATGATTCTCTATCAGAATGCGGTTTCGAGAGCAAACGCCTACTCCGACATCTCTGATCTCATCTGGGAGTGTCTCGTAGTAAGGGCTGGAGTTGTTGAGGTAGAAGACGGTCATGGATGATCCGTCCATCTTGGTCGATTCCTGGAATATCTCTGGCCCGTGAGTCGAGAATATCTCTGGGAGGTTCTGCACACGCTCCTGGTCTGTTCTTGGTATAAAGGCTGGGAAATCAGGCAGCGGCGTGCTAGACGCTGAGTTTTGTAAGAGTGACACAGCGGGCTTCTCATATTTGCGTACATTGAGGACATCTTCAAATCCCACATCTCCCAGTCCATACGATATGCCACCATTTAGTTTGGAAACTATTTCCGGGAAATCAGTCAACGACATGAGAAGCCCCTGCGATACAACGCCCCGAATCTTCGTCGTCCGAACACGGATGTCCGACGGACAAGTGGGTTCATCGGCACCGGCGGTCTTCGGAGCCAGAAATGCAAACCGCGGATCCGAGCCCGGTAGGAGAGAGTCGATTTCGAAGTACACCCCGCGATCGCCAGGCTTGAAGGTGTTGACGGAGACTACGCAAATCCATCCGTCGACGGTGGCTTTTACGATGCGGTCAGCGCCTTGGATGGGTGTTATGGCCGAGATCTGGCGGACTGTGACTAGCTTTCGAGGCATGGCGAAAGAATAAAGGTGAGGAACATGCGAGTTGCCAAAAATAGGTAGAAAATTAAGGAGATCTCATTACTTTGCTTGGTTATAAGTAAGCTCAAAGGTTACCCAGCTAGTCGGTGTATGCCTCAAACGGTAAGGATTTGAGGTTAGAAAAACGATGGCTAAAGCATTGATAGTTTTATCATCGTGCTTTTTAACTTTGTTGAGGTGAAGGTTTATCTCGTGCAAGACCATCAAATGTTCAGATCTGTCAGAAACAGAACCTCATGCAGATGCAAGCATTAGTGCCGATCTCAGAGGCATGTCGTGCTGCTAACAGCGCTAGCAAACACATGGATATATGATCGACAGGAACTGAGATAATACAACTAGTTACGTGGTTGCAACGTGTCTGTGTGAGGGTTAAAGATAACCCTTTATACTCAATAAGATCAGCTGTAGAAAGCAATCTTCTGGAAAAGACCCGTGTGATATGCTGAACTTTGTCGTAACGTAAAATATGAATGGTATTTCTGTTCTATGCTGCCACCGGCTTATCAATAAGGCCTTGGCGGATGTTACAGCCCAACTCGCATCACCATGCATCAAGACTATCGAAAAAGGGGCCAACGACAATCGTGATATTTCGAGATTGAATCCCTTATAGCACTTCTACCTGGATCATGTTGAAAGGGCGAGACATGCATCAACAGCCAAGCCAACCCTATGATAATCTCATTAGCCTAAACTCACACAAAAGCCCATTTTGAATCACTTACCTGCCCTCCTTCTCATAAACCACATCACTGATCACCTCCCTATCTAGATCGGGGAACATGCCTGCCAGCGTTTCGACAACGTTGGCATGCTCTGCACGGGAAAGCCGCTGAGCCTCAGCCACTTCGGCACTCGCTTGTCTTGCGGCCGCCTCTTCTGCGGATAGTGCACGTTTCGACGATGGCTGATGTTCACGTGGCTCCTCACGACTCTGACGTTCTGGAGGTGCTGGAGTTCGAGGTGCACTACTAGGCCCGGCGTCAAGGGATGGGCCTCCATCGTCGGAAAACATCCTCCCAATGGTGGAAAGAGGCTTTTGTATGGTCTTGAGGAGACCAGTGATGGCAGCCTTCTCTTCCCCTGTATACTCATCGTTTGATGTTGAGCGTCGCGGTCCATCAAGAGAAGGTCGAGCAGATGTCTCGCCAGGAAATGGCCCGGACTTCTCGTTGAATACTGGTGGCTGCGCGGCCTGTGGTGATTGAGCATGCTTTTCAGCGATGGCTGAGACAGCCTCTTCCACATGTTTCTCAAACTCTTCATCAGTAATCGTCAAAGTAGTTCTATCCATGTTCTCGATAAACTGCACAGCTCCCATCTATGACAACGTTAGACTAATAATCTCCTTTGCATTATTCAAACCTACCAATGAGGACAAGTAATAACCCGCTTCACCTCCAAGCTTTTCTTGGTTCCTGAAGCGCAGAATGTATTGCACATTAGACACTAAGTGTTCTGGATTTGATTGCAAAACGACGTATATGAGGAGGGGCATAAAGGAGTCAGCCGAGGAATCTGACTTATTATGTTTCAAAAGACCTATCAATCGTCAGCATAGTCGTACGCTTCGTTTTGCTTCACTCTCTTACCAAAGATCACCTTACAACAGTTCAAGACACAAATGATCTTGTCCCGTGGCGCCCTGTAAGACTTAATTTTGAGCAGCTCTGCACCCCGTTAGTGTTCATGCACACAAGGCACATTGCGGGTTGGTTCTGACCTTGCTGGGCTAGCTTCAAGAACCGACGTCCACTCTCGCCAACTGGTGGGATATCCAGGTGTTCTTCCCTCACCCAGCCATAAATACTCATTTTTTGCCTGACAATATCATCCCTCTCGACATCTTCCTGATGCTGACCTCGCCTACCAGGCCCAAGAGGGATATCACCACCCTTGCGTTTGGGCTTGGCTCCTGGGATGGGTTTAGGGGCTTGAATTGCAGGTGAGAATGTCTGCGTGTATAGCCTGTTCATGACCAGCTTTTCCATCCCCTCGCGAGCATTGTCGAACTCAGCATCAGAGACATCTCTCCAAACCTCGCATTGTGCCATTTTGTTGGCGATAAAGGCAAGGAAATCTCCAATAATCTTGACCTGCTCATGAACCATCCATTGTCGCTTGCCAAACTCGGAGAGGAAAGACTTGAGGTATCTCGCCACAGGATCTGCCTTCTTATTTCGTAGTTGCTCAAGAAATCTATGAAAGTCAAAAGGCTGAGTAGGTTCCGGCTCGGGTTCAGGAGGAGGAGGTCGATAGGACTGTGCCGGCGAGCTGGGAGAAGCGACGCTCATAGTGCGCTCCGTTTTAGGCCGCGGAGGCGTTCCATGAACACCGTCCTTTGGAGGAACAGGCGGTCCCAGATCTTCAAGGCCAGTTTTGGTTGGTGTTTCATCGGGAGGGGAAGTTGTAGAGATGCGTAAGCCTTGCATCTGACCCGACAGTGTAGGCGCAAGAGGTTCCAGACTAGATTTTCGAGGCGGGTGTTGAACAGAGTGGCCTAGCATCGGTGATGCAATTTCCAGTCTGGGACTCATGACTTCTTCCTCCCCAGGGCCACCACCGAATTCGCTGAACTGCTGCATAATACTTTGGATTTCGGACCGCGATCCAGGTTCATGGTCATCTTCGCTTATGTATCGTCTCTCGTCATCCTCGGCATCTGATTTAGAAGGAGACGGATCTCTGGACAAGTGGGAGCGCGCAGCATTTGAAGGGGTTCGTGAAGGAGGTTGAGAGGTTGTTGGGGTCGCAGGCGTGGGGTCAACGTAAGTGGATGGTTCGGCGGTGAGGTACTGAGTGGTGTTATCGTTCGACAAAGGCAACGCGGTAGGTCTGGTTCTAGCTGCTGTCGAGGTATGCGTGTTTATGTATTCGCTCGGGGTTTGCTGGTCATCGGCAGCTTGTTTTCCCTTGGCTTTTTCGGAGAGACGATCCTCAACGGCGTCAACCTTATCCTCCTGCGCCGGGGTGTCAGACGGTTGATCGCCAAAGTCGATCAGGTTCTCATCCTTTCCGGCATCGTTCTCCAAGTTCAAGTCATGGTCGCGTTCGCTTGTAGTTTTGGACTGCCCTACCGCAGGGTCCTGAGCAGACGTCACCTCAACATGGGGCTTGCTAGACAGCGTCTCGTCTAAGACAGGCTGGCTGGATGACGATGTAGATTGCTCCGGCGGAGACATGCAAAGCTTTCGAGGAGTTGTTGGCGGATAAAGAAGTGTTTGAGAATGGTTCAAGCGAGGGATAGGTTCTTGTGGGACGAAAGAGGGTGCCCATTCGCTGTCCTACAAGGCTGAAGTAGGCCTAAATCTGTATCTCGGATGTAAAGCGGGGAGCTATTCGGTGAGATGAAAGAGCAGTGATTCGTCGACGATCAAGATATTGGTAGGAGCTTGAGTTATCGATCTCTGTGGTATTGAATCAAGTCACAGATGGTCGACAAGTATCACAATTTTTGGGTGATGTTGTCTGGTCAGCGTTTTAGAATACTTGATCTCAGTAACGGATGCCTTGAGTCGCAGGGCACTCAGCACTCAGCACTCAGCAAGCTCCCAACAAGCTCCTTAAGTTAGGTACCTAGTTTAGTAGCGGCACGCGGCACATGGCAAAGACTGGACCCCTCCTTCCCCAAGCAACTGTTTAACGAGTCACGACAATCGGTTTTGGTCAGGCGGGCATTTATTGGAGCTCCAGCGGGGCAACTGGTCCTTAGTTATTGATTACCTACAGCACATTTGCAGGGAAGCTTGGGCTGTGACGTCGCCACTATTACAGTGGGTTTCCTCCATATCTTCATGCTCCAGATCACAGGCCTTCTGCATATGAGCAATACTACTCTGTACCTCGCCTTGAGATAAAGATTCAATCATAAGCACTTTGATTTAAGTCATCATCTTGGATCGCGGGATCATACTGGCTACCTAAGTAAGAGGAGATTTCGGACGTGCTAGGAATAATCAAAAATTGTTTATGATAAATCTTCTACTAACGCAGCTGAGCCACCACTAACCTACTCGCCGAAAGACTCATCATTCAAGCAATCTCCAAGGTGCAGACGTTGCCATAGCCAGCCATATAAATAGCAATAAAATACCTTCAATACCATGAATATGACTGCCGTATAACTACACATTCAGGTCTTATCATTCCCACTCCCATGATGGAAACTTCACCTTCATCCACACCCTACCGCCAGATACGCGCTTGCTACAACGACACTACTATAACAGTCTACCAAGCTTACAAAGAATCAATCGCCAAGGCTGCCGTAGACTCCCAGAAACTCAATGCATCCCCAGACTTCAAACCAGGTCGAATGACATGGATCAAGCCCAGCTGGGCTTGGATGATGTACCGAGCTGGATACTCTTTCAAAGACCCCGGCCAATCTCGGATTCTTGCTCTACGCATGAAACACAAGCATTTCATCGGCCTGCTTGAGCGAGGCGTTTTGTCAAGCCATGCTCAGAAACCCAGCGCTGGCGAGAAGCGTGAGAAGTCGAGCGAGGTGCGGATTCAATGGGATCCTGAGCGGACACCGAAGCTGGAGGTGTTGCCATATAGAAGTATACAAATTGGGATTCCGGGGGCCTTGAGTGAGCAATGGGCAAATGAGTGGATTTCAGAGATTGAAGATGTTACGGATAAGGCTCGTGAGCTGAAGAGGGTCATTGATGCGAGACCTGATATTACCGATGAAGAGCTCTTGAACATGGATCTCATATTCGAGGAAAGGGTATTTGAAGTGCCAGAGTCAGTTTACAGCAAACTGGAGATGACAGCCACATCTGCAGCACAGCATTGAAGTCCATATTCTTAAATCATAGATATATCTTCAAAACCAGGTGTTAGACTTTCGCTTCGTCTCCATCTCCAAAGTCAAGCTATAGAACAAGCTTGAGTATCTACTTGCAATACCAATCTTGGCTTTTATCACCTCCGGTGTTTCCCACTCCAGCCTCCTCTGCGCTTTATCCATAGCCCTTGTAAAGTCCTGCCTTGCGATCCAATCCTGCTCTTCGAATGCATACCACGGTAAGAAGTAAAGAGGTGTTGTCTGGAAAGGGTTGGGCAGCAGAGGCTCTAGTCCCACCACTAAGCACTGTTTGTAGTCTGGCCTTCCACAGTCAAGTTCTAATACTCCAAGAACCACAGGTGCTTCTAAAGAACCCAGTGAAGGGCCAGGTGCCAAGTCGAAGTTGATCTCATAGGATTCAGGTGTTTTTGTAGGGCCTCCGCGAGCATCGACAAAGTATTGCCACGTTGGTGATCGAGAGCGCACCCTAACAGCCAGACCACACCCTTTCGCGAGTTCCTTGATCTCTGGACGGAATATCACTCCCTTGAGGTACCTGAGGTCAGGAGTATTGTGTGGCACGAATATCTGTCTCGGAACGGCCTCTTGTAAGACTTCGCTCTGGCCTCCTCTCATGATATTTAGGAGCTCGTCAGGGAGAATGATACTGTTCATCATGGACAGCGCGAGTATGTCCGGACGTATGCGCACAAAATGAGAATTCTTATCCCAAACTGCCCTTTGAAGCAAGATGGCCGGATTGATAGAAGTTTGGCCTTGTCTAAACTCGCAGTTCAAGAAGGCGAGAAAAATGCTCCCGGACTTGTCAACCGGAAACGGTGTTAAGGAAAGCTCAAGATCCAACCCACGGTTCGTCATCGACGTTGATGTCCCTGATCGAAGTGACAGGTATTTGGATATCTTAGGCACTAAGCCATTCAGATCCTTCGAGGCGTGGTCCATATCGAAAGCAGAAGGACTACCTGCGAGAAGGCTCCAGTATGTTTTCCCTACAACTCGATATCGAGGTTGTCTCCACGCAAATATGGACTCATCGTCGGTAGATTTGATGATTTCCTCTTGTAGCCGCTTGAATGCCTTGGTCTGTCCTTCGCCGTAGAGAAGAGGCATATTGATGTCGAATATGCCAAGTAAGCAATACGCAATATCCTCGGGTCGTGTCGTTTCTCGTCTGGCAGCCCAGTACATTTTCTCGGCTACCGAGTATTGAATCAATTGTCTTTGTTTGATCTCCATCATATGATGTGTTGTATTGAGCAGCTCATCGCTGATTCCAGTGATGGGCTTGATATCGTCTTTGAGCTCTGCTCTGGTACCTAATCGGTTCCAGTCTCGGTCGTAGAAGATAACTTTGCCTGGTGCGATAAGTTCTTGAAGTGTCCAGCCTCTCGTAAACCAGCGACTATTCACAAAGGCGTTCTTTGTCGCCTCTTTAGACTCTGAGAGAGTCACATCCTCGAGAAAGGCTATGCAGACAGTCGATTCGGCATACCAACGAAACATGGAGTTGATGGCCTCCGAAAGTTCAGCACTGCTGCTTTTGTCGATGCAGCAGGTATCTATCCATATATAGTCATACTTGAGTAATCGGGCCATCTTACAGCTCTCGCGCAATTTGCTATATCGGCTGAGCTCTAGCGCTTCATCAGGATCGACTGAAGTCATGTCCTGGAAAGACACCTCATCGCTTCCCCAAACATGAGATAATATGGCATATTGATGTGCACCCCCTGCGAAGAACTCTAGCTGGAGTGTGTGTGTGTTTATAAGCCTCATAACGGACTATGTTATTGAAATAGCTTGGCGAAATACTTTGAAAGTCAGTTGTAGAGAGTTGTACGGACTAGTTTAGGAACAATCAAAGCTCGATGAGGCTATACGGAGGATTAGCAAGCCGTAGAGTATATCGGTGATGGTCATATATAAGTGTTAAACTTCAATAAGTCATTCACCATCATGTGAGAAACCAGATCCTCTCGTTATTCTTAGTGTGGACGTAAAGGCACAGGAACATATTCATGTACGGTGCTAATATTATACATTACACTGTCTCCGAGGATCGAAACACACAGCGTAGCACATGGCAAGTCAAATTAGGAAAAGCTTGTGCTCTTTTGATTCAAGTCTCATATTAAGTTCATAATTATTCGTTGTAGCTTTTAATCGTAACATTTAACCATTGACAATAGTGCCGCCGTTGCAGTGAATGGTCTGTCCACTGACACACGAACTGTCGCTTGACGCCAGGAAGACTACACAGGTGGCAATCTCTGAAGGCTGAGCAGGTCGTCCCATGGGGCTTGTGAACTGCTTCTGTGCATCGTCGTCCATTGTGGCAGGGATAAGAGGTGTCCAGACTGTGCATTATTAGTCATATTACATCGGTTAGCAGTAAGAGAGAACATACCAGGTCCAGGAGCAACAGCGTTGACACGAATGCCCTTGCTGACGTACTGGTTGCTGAGACCTCGGGTGAAGGACACAATGGCGCCCTTTGTCGAGGTGTAGTCGAGGAGATCGGGTCGGCCGATGTATGCGTTGATGGAAGCGTTGTTGATGATGGTGGCGCCGGCCTTCATGTGGGGGAGAGCGTACTTGGAAATGTAGAAGAAAGAGTGGATGTTGATGTTGAAAGTGTGTACCCATTGCTCCTCAGGGAGGTCCTTGATGTCCTGGACCATCATCTGATCTGTGACGTTTGTTAGTTCCTGCAACCATGATGTTGAATTTTATCAACTTACAAGCTGCGTTGTTGAACAGAATGTCAATTCCCTTCATCTTCTCAACAGCAAAGTCGACCAACTTTCTGCAGTTCTCCTGCTTGGAAAGGTCAAGAGAGATGAGGTGAACCTTGGCACCCTCATTCTCGACCTGCTTCTTGGTGTCCTGAGCATCCTTCTCCTCCTCTGGTAGATAAGCGATGACAATATCTGAAACACCCTCTCGGCCAAAGAGCAGAGCAGAAGCAGCACCAATACCACTGTCACCTCCGGTGATCAGGGCCCTCTTGCCCTTGAGCTTTCCAGAGCCTTGGTATGTTCTTGAGTTGCCGCCGGCCTCGGGGAGCTCGTCTCGGGTGGCTTGGGGGTTAGGCATATCCCTCTCGGTGCCAGGGAAATCCTGGTGAGTGACAGGAATGTCCTTCTCTAGTTCTCCGTTAGTCGATGTGTTGCAAGTTTCGCAAGCGGTAGAAATTACCGTTCTTGAAGTTTTGTGTCGTCATTTTTGAGGATGTGCTGTTGATTATTTCCGTGTAACCTTTGTGATTGAAAAGAGAATAAACAGCCTTCAGAATTTCTGCAGTAGAGCCTTCTCTGTTTAATACTCAATCGCAAAGCGACCTACGGAGCATTCAATCCGAATCATGATGCAGATCGATCGATGACGACACTGCAGTCAGGGAGGAAGACTTTGTCGTCACATTACGGGTCTAGCCAAGCAATAGCAATTGTGCTGACGGCTCTTACTTTCTCCTACGTAGTAGCTACCTGCTACTGTGGTTAATGATACTAGAGCTCCTTTGTAACATCTCGCAGAATGCCCGAGCTCAGCCACCAATCGTGATTAACATGCTATGACATTGACGGTTGATTTTCAGCCCGGCGTTATTATAAATTTCACTTTTTCCACGCGAAGATGACGATATCTCTTACAGAAAAGAGGGGCGCATATGTACGTCGATAAAGATGTTCAATGAGCTGTCTGATTAGGCTGCTGTGACGTACAATACTGCAATCAATGGAACCTTCAAAGACGGCTTCTATCCAGTTCGGCAGCATCCGGGGCGGCCCCACCACGCCGGTCCGTAGCCTACAGCAGCCGTAACGTCCGGCCGATAGCCACCAACCAGGACGTAATTCAGTTGTGGAGCCTAAAATCAAGGTTACCATCTGTATGATATCAAGGCTACCATTTTAGTTCGCGTGTATGATATGCATAACATCAAGCCGGAGCTGATGAGTTTGATGGTCTGAGTGCCGACTAGGCACGACGGAACTGATTGTTCGCCAGCTGTGTTTATGCAGTATAACGGTATTTTCTGGTTCGTGTGATGCAGCCAATGTGTCAAAATTAACAATGCAAATGGAATCAACCGTCTAAACAATCGAATGTGCCGTACATCGCGCGTCCTCCGCCAGGTACACGCGTCTTGTTTACCATCTCATGCCTGCCTGCCTGCCTGCCTGCTTTCCGGTGTAAGCACCCGTGATGCTCATCTTTCAAATACAATGCCATCCCAAGTTCAAATCGATAAATGTTCCCAGAACGCCTTGTTCCGTGTCGTGCTCTACTCGCCGGATGATAGTGTTACAGAGCGATCGCGCCTCGACGGCTTTCTCGGGCGTGGAGGAGTCCCTGGAGACCGCAGAACACGAAGAAAGCCTATTTGTGTGTTAGCAAAGGATATGTTTCATTTCTGTATGCAGGTGTCGGATTGGTTCGCGCGCGGGAGCACGTACAGCGTAGACAATGACGGCAGTAAAGATGGTGTTCGAGATAGACTTGTTTTCATCAGGGTTGCCGGTGGTGAATTCCTCGTGTCCGCTTCGGTAAAGCCCAGCGAGGGCGCTAAGAATAATCATGGCGAAGACGGAGAGGACGGTGCTAGAAGCTGCATGTTAGCCTTGTCATGATGGGCAGAAGCAATTGAACGGGAGTGACGAACCATGTCCACGCGTTGAAGGCGCTGACGACGGGCTTCATGATGGGCAGATGGATGGAAAGACTGTAGGTATATGAGCAATCGACGTGTCGTTAAGAGGTTTGAAGCGATGGATTGGTGTTTGCGACTTTGATGTCTATACGGATAGCTCAGAGCTGGTGATGCGTCAATGTGTCGCTGCTGAGCTCCTTTCCTGCCTCACTGGTAAGGCTGAAGTGTGCGCCACTTTTACGACGCACCGCCACTCAGCAGATGCCCCACAAGTTAGGTACGCCACCATAGGTACCCAGTCCAGCGGAATCTTGTAAGTCGGAAATTGACATAACATGGTCACTTTGTGCATCTAGCTCATTTCCTATTGCTTTTGTTGATCTATCATGACACTGAACGAGTGAGCTTGTGACCCAGTAGTGCTCAGTATTAACTCCACTTCACGATCCTCATGTGCTTACTTACACGGATTGTCTGGCACAAGAACCTTGCGAAATCCTATGGATTGCTTGGCTTGGCTCAAGTCCGAGCCCACACTCGGAGCGGTGTAACTGTGAAATCGACATATGGTGTTGGCGGGTAAGAAGCAACGAAAGATGTGGTGTCCTGTTTGTATATTCTGAAACTTGAGATATCAAAGAGATGTGAGAGCTAACAAGGGTATATGCGTTAACCACACTAGACTACCATGTGTGTATTTTCTGTGCAGCTGGCAACCACCTGAACTTTCAAGATCGTATCGTGGACGCTATTGAATGTTACAGAACGTGGTGCATATCAAAATAAGTTAGACTTCTGACCCCAACGCCGCCGAACGGCGGAAAGGTATTGGTGGTGTAAGCGACCTTGGCACTAAGGTCCGGTGGCTTCGAGCCCCAATGACTTCGCGAACACCTCCATTATAGAGCCCAACACAAAACGAAACGAAACGAAACGAAATGAAACAAGACGAAACATGTCAGCAAAACATTTATATGATCGCCTTGTCTTGTATCTTATTCATGCTTAAATTGACAGTGACACTATAATGGTTGCGGAGGACCTATCTCCGTTACAGTAGCAATCAAAATGATGTGCTTGTACATTGCTTATCATGGACAGACCTTAGCTTATTAGTCTGGATGCGGCAATACCAAGGCTCGGAGCTCGAAGCCAATTATCTCCTGAAAAGAATTCGTGATGCTATCATTACGCAAACCTTTTTTTTTTTTGTTGCTTTGCTTCTCGTGCAACACCAACACAAACACAGCCAGATCTTCAGCCCAGACCTAGCAGCATGCTGTTTAGGCGCCGTGTGAGGTTACGCAGCCCTCCCCTTGACGGGCTGTCAGCGATGCGCCGCCCCCAGCTGCTAGCTAGCAAACATGGGGTTGGCTCCGTGTGCCGAACCTGGAGTGGGAGAAGCTTGAAGAGCCTACTCCGCAGAGCTTAGCCTGTTGGCCGCTGATGCAATGGAGTGTGCGCAGGATGTCGTGACCGTTGAATGAATAAATCAAAGAGTGAGCAAACGCATGGCGCCGTGCGCGTTGAAACAAGCAAAGCCCAAGCCACGTCGCCATACAACCTCCCTCCCAGTTGAATTACTTGAATACGGGCTCTCGCGGGACGATGAGCCGTGACGACCAATCGTCGGGCAGACATGCCAGCACAAAGACACTATCGCTTGCTGCAGGGCCCAAGAATGGATCTTCTCCCCCCCGCGTTGGGAGCCAAGCAAGCCATTCGTTGGAGACGAAGAGCCTCTTCTCTTCTTGGCTCTTGCATTGCCGCGATGAACAAATTCATACCAGGCCTTGCCCAACGTGGGTTAGGGACTTTGGCATTCCCTCGTTTATGCGGCTTTGGCTGGCAACTGGCTGTCACGGCTTGCTTGCTTTTAGCCAATCCATGTTGATTAATCCTCTGGGATGCTCACCTAGTCCAACGCCAAGTTCTTGCCCGGACCCCGGTGATGACGGTCTAGGCAAGCTTCAGCGCCTCCCGCTATATATAGGTAGGCGGCTCTAGCCTCCCCAAGCTGCCTTCCACTGACATTGCCACTGCCGCTCTTCATCTTAACCTCAGGTCATCGATTCACTCTTGAGCCAGTCTCAGCACCTAAAACAAATTTGTCAGGCCCCAGCGGTCATATCACTCACTCACCCTTTTTAATACCAATATCCTACGACCGCCTTTATTTGCACCGCCTGCTCGCTTACACAGCTTACTTACATCACCTGAATCTACCACCTCATTTAAAATGCGCGCCCAAGCCGTCGCCGCCGTCGTCTTGTCGGCTTTTGCCAGTCAAGCCGTTGCTCAGGATGCTCCCCGAGTCAACGACAACCCTCCCGGTGTTGGATACAAGGCTACGCTTCCCAAGGAGCCCTTCTTCAAGGATACTGCGATCGATGGAAACGTGAAGGGATTCGTCCACGCTCAAGCTTCCGACGATGGCCATGGTGTCGTCTTCAAGGTCGAGTTCATCAACCTTCCTAAGGAGGGCGGACCTTTCAGTGAGTATGCCCATATTCTCCCACCTAGCCATACCTGACCTTGATGCAGCCTATCACATCCACGTCGAGCCTGTCCCTGAGAATGGCAACTGTACCGCGACTCTAGCCCATCTCGACCCCTTTGCGCGCGGCGAGGAGCCTCCCTGTGACCCCAAGGATCCTGCGTCTTGCCAGGTCGGAGACAACAGCGGCAAGCACGGAAAGATCGTCAGCGACCCTTTCCAGATGGAGTACGTCGACTACTATGCCTCGACCAAGGAGGGCATCGGCGCATTCTTCGGCAACCGATCTTTCGTGCTTCACTACGCCAACAAGACCCGTCTGACTTGCGCCAACTTTGTCTCCCAGATCAAGCCTCCCGCCACCAACGAGTCTTACTCTGCCCCTGCTTATCTTCCTACTCCTACCGAGACCGTTCCCCTGACGCCTACCCCTTCAGGCACCAGTGGTGGTGACAAGCCTGTGTCGACCGAGACTAATGTCGTCAGCCCTAATGGAGCTTCATCAATGGAACTTCCAATCAACTTGGCCCTGGCCGGTGTCTTCGCTCTTGCTTTGGTGATGTAATGGAACTGAATGATTGAGATGGGTCTGGTACTGCGGGACGTATTTAGCAGTTCGTTGATTGTACATTTACACTTACACTTCTATCGTGGAGGCACATTGTTGTTTCTCTTATGCAAAGCTTGCTTGGTACGAGCTGCAAGGGTGTTCCGGGCTGTTTAACAGACAGAATAAAAAGGAATCCTATTCGATCAATGCAGCGGGTGTGGCGTATGATATAAGTGACTTTGCGACGTGAAATGACGGTTAGACGATGAGCTTAATGACTAGAGTGACGCTCGAGCCGTTGGTCTGAAGGCACCGGTTTGGTTCAAGGTTCAAGAACCTCAAACCTCCAATAAAGGAGATCAATTAAACCGTACCAACTGTCTCAAAAACTAGATGTGAACGTGAAATTAACCTTTATCCGTTTCTGGCGGGATCTAGGATTCTCGTTCCAGGTACGGAGTAAACCCTATCTCTTGCCTTTATTGGTCTTCTCCACCACTTATGATAAGCAATTGTCTAAATGGGGCTTGTCGGGTATAACAATACTCAACGAGCCCTTTAATGGGTCTTCTTCTCAATACATAGCAGCACAAGCCATTGTTAACACCCATCGAGGTTGACAATATTCATATTCCTTGACAACGGACGGATGCCCCGAGCAACGACCTATTTTAGTGCACAGCCGCCATAGCTGCATAGTAAGCTCGCTGCTCATTTCTATCACCAGAGTTCAAGGCTTTATCCCCCATAATTGCGCAGATCAATGCTCGAGGCCCGGGCCTAGCGCATGCAGGTGACACTAGAGCTTACTGATCCATCGAACCAAGGATCTAGCTGCATAGGTCTTCTTTCAGCTTGAACTCAATGCCGTAACGCGGGAATTGCTCCTGAATCTTGAACAAGACTCATAGCGTCAAGTCGGTCGGTATCGTCCGATCAGACAGTAAAAAGAGGTCTTTCTGTGGTTCCAGCTTGCTGGATGTTGGCTTTCATTGGTAGGCGCAGCATCCTTCAAGCTCAAACCCCTACATAAGCCACTTTCCAAAAAAGCAATCCTACATCCTCAGCGGTGCAGACAGCCCTCTCTGTTTTTGGCCTTGACCCTTTCTTGACAAGCAACTAGTTAGCAGTTCTTTTGTGATTAGTTTCCAGGTACGGACACGGAGAATGATGATAAATCCAGCCACCCCCGAGCACAAATGCAGGCGGAACTGCGTGCGAAGCGCCGAGCTGAGCGAACTGGTGTGATTGATATATCCCATTCTGGTTGGATAGTCAAATTTCTGAAAAAAAGGTGGCTATTTCTTTTTTTGCTCCGAATGTCCCTTGGTCACTCAATTCTCTTCGCTCTGGAGACAGCTTAGCAATATTTGTCATCTGGTCTTGATGTTATGGTCGATACCTCTTCATCGAGGGACCACCGTTATTCCTAAACTGCCCCAGCTCTCTTGGGAAGCTGAAAAGTTCAAGTCTCCCTTCCTAAATAATACTTTTCCTCAGCATATGCGGATGGCCTGCAGGACTATTCGATAATGGTACGTCATCTTGTTGACCTCGACGTTCAGAATTATGTGTACTACGGCTTGGCTATCTCGCTTCATATGAACTCGAAGCCTCAGCTACTACTATAGCTGATCTTCGAAGACACCCTGCGTGATTTCAATACCAATATTATGGTCCATACTAATTGACTATTCAGAAAGAAACACGCACGACGCTCGGGCAAATTTCAAGACTAGATACAACTCCAACAATCATGGAATACAACTCTTCAGTCGAGGATTTCCGAGAATATGAATATCCTAATATGGCTCAAGGTGTGCCAGTACCACCCTAGTCGTTTTCCAATCCCTCAGATATACTAATGCAGGCTTACAGGGGCATATCTTGATCATGGAGGTGCCACGGTATATGCTCGATCTGTTATAACCGGCTTCTCCCAAGCAATGATAGGCAACCTCTGGGGCAACCCACATTCTGAAAACCTCCCTGCAAAACTATCAGGCGATATGGTGGATAGTGTTCGTGCAAAGACACTCGAGTTTTTCGGTGCTGACCCAGAACACTTCGATCTTGTGTTTGTTGCCAACGCTACAGCTGGTATCAAACTAGTTGCTGACGCTTTTCGGGACCTTGGAGAAAACACGCCGACAAAGAGCTTCTGGTACGGGTATCACAAGGAAGCCCACACGAGTATCATTGGTATTCGGGCACTTACGTCAGGGGATAGCCACTGTTTCGAAGACGATGAGGGTGTGGAAGACTGGATATCACAGCCTTTTAGCTGTCATGCCCGAAGAGGAAAACCGACCAGTCTGGGCTTATTCGCATATCCAGGCCAGTCGAACCTTAGTGGTCGAAGATTACCCAGGAGCTGGCCGGGAAGGATTCGAAAAAGCCCTCGGCTGCGAAATACCTATACCCTTTTCGATGCAGCGGCGCTGGCTATGACTGGCTCTCTCAGTTCGTTATTCGAGGATCCTTCAGATGCGCCTGACTTCACTTGCCTATCACTCTACAAAATATTTGGATTTCCGGATCTCGGGGCTTTAGTGGTGAGGCGATCATCTGGTCATATACTGAGTTTACGCAGATATTTTGGCGGTGGGACAATAACCCAACTGTCGCCGCTACAAGACAGCGTTATGAAAAAAGTGCCTGGTCTGGGGAATCAGTATATGTCATGGAAGCTTCACGAAGGCCTGGAAGATGGTACTCTGCCGTTTCATAGCATATTGGCACTTGGCATCGCCATCGATACGCATCTCAGGCTTTATGGCTCTATGGTAAGTTATAATTGCATTGGAGTGTGCCAGACTAACCATTCGGATTCAGGATATGATATCTCGACATTGCTGCTATCTTGCCCGTTCTTTCTATGAACTTTTAACGGGTTTAAAGCACCGAAATGGATCTCCTCTTATCGAACTATATGTTGACAATCCCTTTATGTACGGCGACCCTTCAGTCCAGGGACCTACATTTGCTTTCAATATTCTAAGGGAGGATGGTACTTATGTGCCTTGGCCCGAGGTCGAAAGACTCGCCAATGACGCTGGAGTATATATCCGAGCAGGAGGTAAGAACAGCGACGTAAACTGTTGTAGTTTATCCTGCAATCACTAACGGTACATATCTAGGCGTCTGCTGCCCTGGTGGTGTTACCAAAGCCCTTGAGCTTGAGGAATGGGAGTGGAATCGCATTTTTTCTAGTGGCCATGCTTGCGGCTCGAGTGAAATAGCAATCATACATGATAAACCAACCGGGTATGTGCATTGACGGCCATGTGAAGTTCACCAACTGACGAATACAGCATCGTTCGCGCAAGTTTGGGTGCCATGACCACCAAACGTGATATTCACGCTTTGATTTCGTTCCTTCGCGATGAGTTTGTCACTAAAAGCACAAATGTACCGCGATTGCTGGGGACATCGCAAGAGGTTCCTTTGCGGGAGAAGTATCCATATTTACTGCATACAACATCTGAGAACGGAAACATAGTGAGCTGAGCCATGCACGCATCTTGATATGGGAGGCGTTTTCCAGGTCATTCGCTGGAGAATGGGGTCAGGGATTCGGAAACAATAAAGTGTTGCAAGGTACTTACTACTTACTCTTTGCAGTTAATAAAAACACCTACCTAATTTTAGGTACTGGTCAATCTTGCATACACGGGATGCTGAGTTGCTTGTATAACAACATATCTTCACTTGGATCCTTGCTCATTGACTTGAGGCTGTTGCACATCCTGCATGGTTGATAGATAGGCCACTAGACTGCGGCGGTGAATCGAATACCGAATATCGAATCTATCATGAATCAAATCCAAGTAAATTATTGAGAATTGAGAGCGAGTCATGTTTTCAGATTGCCTACCTAATTGTTTGGCCGGTTGCGCTTCTGCCTTCACGTGATTCTCATCATCCTCAAAATTACCTACACGGAAAAGGACGACAACCATCATTAACATACAAACCAAAGCAGAACTAAACGAAACATTTGATTTATTCATTTCGGGGCATACATAGTCTTGGAGAACTCTCTTTGTTCATCAATAAAGAGAATCTGAATTCACTCAATTTCTTTTATTTATTTATTTATTTACTTACCTATTCATTCATCCCCCATGCAACCATTGGGACCACATTCTCTATCCATATCGTACCCCACGTCGTCGATACCAACATACCGGCATACCCTTGATCGTTTTACGCATTGCGACCTACGAGCACGTCGATTTGGAGTTCTCAGACCGTAAAACAGTTACGCATGTTCTGCTTTCGCCTCTAGCACCCATGCAGCTGCTGCGACCATAAAAATGGCAAAGAAAAAGAGTAAGGGAGCATCTGCTGGTGAGGGGCAGAATGCGACCCTTGACGACGTTTCGCAAACCAACACACAACCCTCAGACACTGCTGGCGCAAATGGAGGAACCAAGAAGAAGTCCAAGAAGCAAAAGGAGGCTAAAGAAAACTCGTCGGATTCGTCTTTGCAGACCCTTAACATATGTCGAAATAAGTAGGTTTGTCCTTTGCGACACCGGGTCTGCCCCACGATGCACTTTGCGATCCAGCCGATTTATGACGTTGACGTTCAACATTATAGGCATTGGCGATATATCTCTGCCTTTCACGGACCCTGGCTTCAAATGCCTCTCGAGATCTTGGAATCAACCGTTAACGTTAACTGGAATACCCTGCGACCTCGTCCTATCGACCCTGCCGTCATGTTCGACTTGCTTAAGATCCGCCGTCTTGTTGAAGAAGCAACCAACCTCACCGTGAGAGCTGCTAGTGATATCGCCTCGCCCTTGTTGACCAACGTGCACGGCGGCCTGCCTGGCCGAGATTCTATGTTTGCGCTCGGCTCGACGGGACCAGCGCATGGTGTAAAGCTGACCCCCGAGCGCAGATTTCGGATGAGGGAGCACGCAAGCCAGAAGCTTAGTCGGGCGTACCATCTAGACGAAATTGCCTGTAGTGTTGCGGCAATGCAGGGTGCGTCAGCTATAGACGAACTTGGCGCACTGGTGCTACATCGCAAACCTCAGGATCCAGATGCCAAATATGTACATTTCTTCCACGAAAAGATACCCTCTCGTCAGTTGGTGGAGTCCACAAGCCTGCAACCCTTGACGGATATCATATCAGAGAGGCCCCAACAGAGTGAGGCCCTTCGCACACGCGCCATTGTCAAGACATTTAGGGAGGATTATCTAGGGGCCACCCAGGATCTCACACTCGCCCTCACAATATGCCGAACACATCAGCAGCCCCATCGGCCACATCAGGAGGAGGTAGAGTCTGGACAGGAACTCCGGGGCAAACGATGGCGTCTAGAAGCCGTCCCGAATGAGGATGATCAGCCTCGTAGTTTAGGAAGCCAGCTATTATTCCTCCGCGGCGTAGCCTACCTATCTCTAGCCTGCCAGTACATTGAGAACGGCATCTCTGGAGCTGTAGCTCAGGAGCCGAATGAACATGCCGATGCAGACAACTCAAATGGTAACATTGACTCAGAAGTCAACAGCGGGAATCCATCAGATCGAACCAAAAACTCGCTCCTTGAACCGACAGAGTCGCGAAAGCTTGTCAAGAAATATGCCAAGTGGGCGCTTCGAGATTTGCTCGCCTTCATGTCACACCTCGAGTACGCGCCCAACCTACCAACCTCCGTTATAAAGGACTTCAATGACCGAGTTAATCTCTCTGCCCAAGGCGTCCGTAACCCTCGATCATCCGAGGCAACAAACTCTTCCGAGCCATATGCCATCTACCCCGTCTCACACCTTTTCGCCGCCGTGCCGCCGATAGATTTACCTCCTTACCCTAGCCAGGAGTTGTCGGAATTTGAGGGGGAAACCCAGCCACCGGAGATCCCGAAAACATGCGAATGGTTGACCTATCATCCCTTCCTGAGCGATGCCCTCCATTCGCTTCTACTCTGCCACTGTCTCGCTCAGACCTCCGCCAGGGAACTTCAGCGCCACACGTATATGGCAGCACGATTGGCACGTCTTGCTGACGGACACCCGATCTTCCAAGCGAGTCGCTCACCAGCCCGGTCGGATTGGATGGAAATCCTGCGTCGTGCGGATGACAGCTGGCTCCAGCTCAGTGACTCATGGGAGAGCCTCTGCAAACCTGCGCCTCTCCCTTTTTACTATGGGCACTTTACGCCCATGCTCTCCGAAGATGCGAAGCATTACAACGGTGTTTCTAGAGAAGTAGCCGCCGCTGCGGCTGCATCACTGATCGATGGCAGCTCTAGTGCTGGGTCATATGTACCCAATTCAGATGAGCGACGCCAACAGCTCTTGCGCGAGCATGGCCAACGAGTCCGCGATGCTCTCAACGACCAACGGGTATGCGACGAAGATACTTTCCGTGCTGCCGTCGAAGTCCGGCAGAAGCAGGCCAAGAAAGACCGAGCCGCCGCCGTGGCTGCTGCTAACGGCATATCAACTCACAGCGCATCTGCCACTAACAATCCAGGCATCAAGCGATGGACCATCGACGATACTAAGGACTATCCCGTATGTACCGCAAGGGCTACCCTTATTGCGCAGTGGGTGCGTGAGGCGCCTGTAGTCACGGGCACTACACGACGCAAGAAGCGCACAAAGAAGGTCGGGGACAAGCCAGAGGCGTTGGTTGAGTCTGCGGCAAAGCTGAACATTGAGAATTAAACCGACGCGGTCATGATAACGACTCTTTACTAATCCAGAATTTGCTTTTGTTGCTTGTTTTTCATCAGCCGGTTGGTATGTTACCTACTCTGGCAGGATCTATTATGACATGAAGTAATCGACAATGAGATCGATTGCGTCCTACGCATGTTTGTTTGTGATATTGGCGACAGGGCACATTTCTTACGGAACAAAGTCTTAGAACTAGTATAGTGGGTGACCTGATAAACACAGGTGTTTATCTCAGGGTCCCTTCAAATCTATGATTTAATGCTATAAAGGCGCATAAAACGCCGATCGGATGAAACCGTTCCAAAATACCAATACTTTGCGTGGGTTAATATTATGCCAAACTCCACCAACTGCCTAATACCACCTGTTGTTAGATATAGTTCCTCCGTTGAGGAAAGCATCAATATCCCCCATGCCCTCCGTTTCGAGCACGTTCATCAGCTCAAGTTGTTGTGACTGAGTGAGGCTACCCTGGCGAGCAAACCCATAATCGAACTGGGGTGGCGCGATGTTCCCGCCTTGAACGTTCTGCAGCCCAAGACCAGAGTTTGACATGTCACCGTAATTTCCGGGGTTGACCATAGAATCGTTGTAGAAGCTCTGGCTCATATTGTTGTAGGCATATGGGGAGATAAACGGAGCAGGCGGTAAAAACCAATCGTTGGTGCTACCTGGGGCAGGCACCCCAGGCAAGGGCCTTTGTTGAGGAGCAGCATGAGGGTTTGGAGGTATAGCAAACGTGGTCCCCCTTTGAGATGGTTCAATCTTGATAGGAGGGGACATGCTTGTCTGTACGGGCATCATCGTGATTCCGGCAGGTGATGTATGCTGCATAACGGGGGTAGGATGGCCTGCTGTCATGGCATTTGGGGGCGACAAAGCATTACTAGGTGTCGGTGTCGCCAAGACCCCGGTTGGGACGGAATCTGGAGGCGTCGGCAGCTGCTCAGAAAGATGATCCGGAGGCGATGTCATATGTTGCTCGGGAGTTGTCGTAGCTGGTGGTGTTGGATCATCCATTATTGTTTCGCCGGGTTGCATAAAGTCCGGCGGGAAGTAAGAAAATCTCCGGCCTGTGGGCTCGTTGCTGGCAGGGTTGAAGAAGATGGAGTTGGACCTGAAGCTGGGCTGGGGTGGAGGAAAGTTGGGGTCGAATGCGTATGTATTCATGGCTTCTGGTGGTGAATTGAAGACGTGGCTGAACTGGGGTGGATTTTGATAAGAGGCCTGCTGGATACTGTTCTGGAAGGCTTCGGGCGAGTTCGCATCTGCAAGAGATGGAGGCGTGGTAAAAAGCTGCCCCGTCATAGGGCGTTCGTCGTAGCCCTGCAGACAGGCTTTGGAGAAAATCGAGTATAGTTGTGAAGCCGATGCACTCCCTGGCCATCGTTCCGCACAGCGATCTAAAACGTCCATCGAGATGTTGATAAGGTTCTCGACCTCGTCACGAGAATGTGCTTGTCGCACCTCTGGGTATGACACGGTCCATAGGAGTGTGTTGAGAGACATATTCACTGTTAGAAGAAAAACCCACGTAACATCCAGGCCGTTTTCCATATGCTTGGCGTTCAGCTGAATGATGTATGCTGAGCTTTCATAACAAATAGCAGCTGCACGAGGTGATGGCTTTGGAATCTGTGGAGAAGGTCTGTACATAAATACCCTCATTTGATGATATCGGCCAGTAAACCTGTGAAATCATGTTAGACATAAACAGTGGCAGTGCCATAGCGAGCGAGTTCGTACCAAGGTTTGCACCATTCGGGGCTCGTTGGTGATGCGTCCAGCCAGTCCTTGTTCATCTTCTCAACGCTCGCGAACCAGGGATGTGAGTCATTCTTTGGTTCATCCTTCTTCTTCTCGTACAGGGCTCTTCTAATTTCCGCTTGGCACATCCTCATCTTGTAAAAATGAATAGCAACAAGTTTGCGTTCGCTAGGCGGGCCAGGCTGTATACCCTGTTCAGTGATATTCTCGTCCTCGACAGCCGCAAAGAACTGGACATCCAGGCGATCGTCTCCCGTCGCGAAATTATTAGGTCTACCCATGCTGTGCGCCAAGCCATACTCCATACCGGCCACAGTCCAGATGATTCTTCGTCTCATATCGATCGTTTTGGCGTCCAAATCGTAGGACATGATGGTCTTCTCACTGGCCAGGCCTTCCTGTTGGCATATTCTGGCCGCCAGGCCAATTACGTAGTAAATCGGCATCCTGGTGGGAGTGAGGAGTGAGTACTGGCCGAGAAGAACAAGGCATTGCAAGGTTTTGAGATCCTTTGGACGAACAACATCTTCGAATAATTGCATTGCTGCCAAATAGTAGCTGTCTGCTAGACCAGCATATTGAGTGTCCAATTTTTGTAAGCTGATCGCCACGAGCATTCTGATAATGAACAATCGATATGAATTGGTATCACCACTGTAGACTGCATCGAGATCTTGCAGTAGATCCTTCTCATGTATGGCGGGCCAGAAAACTTGGGCTATAGTATGTTAGCTTTCTACTCGATATATTGAACAGTTGGTTGTTTCGGCTTACCTCTTTGATTGAAAATTTCCAGCAACTTATCTGCTACAGCCCTCGTGGGTAAACTCTCGGCTGGGTGTTGGCTTATCATGGGGTAACTCTTTCTCCGAGCGGAAGGCCCGGTCATTTGAATAGACTGCATTCGAGCCTGCCTGGCGCGAACACTGGGTATCAGATCGGAGATGCGCTTGGAGTCGGTGTATCGTTTCGCTTGTTCCATAAGTAAACGTGTCATTGCGATACCACTGCTGGGTCCAAGGTATCGAGGGGTCTCATCACCACCATTGAGACGGACCATTCCACCAGGCCGTACCATGTCTTCGTTGGTCTTGGGATAGTCGGTTTCGTCGTCGGTAAACTGGCTAAGCTCTGCCTCAAGTTGCCTAACTTTATCCTGTAGTTTGATAACATAATACCGGTTGATCTTGCGGCCCTTGGCGGCATCCAAGTATTCACAGGTAGACCCGGATCGTTCACACGGCAAACAGCGGGGCAAAGTAGGATCGCATCGGGTTTTCCTCTATGTATAAACACGTTAGCATGGAAACTTAAATACCAAGTCGAAGGTGGGTAGGTACCTGTCGGCAACGGCAACAGGCTGTTAGAGTATGGGCGATGCGGTGGGCCGAACCATCACCATCCGACGTTTCGTCGGTAGGTTGCACTGGTTTCCTAAATGTCTGCGGTCGTTGCTGTTGCTGCTGCTGTTGTAGTTGTTGTTGCTGCTGCTGCTGGTGAAACTGCAAGGCGGATAGTTGAGGATGGCCCATGAAGACCGGGTTTTGGCGGGGAGCGACATGGCCGAAGCCTGGTCGAAACATGTCCGCTGGATTCATTGGGCGTGCTGGCGCAATCGACGCCTTCGAGTCGGGTTTGCTTTCAGAGGCGCGCAAGCATCCGAGGACTGTGTATCAATATCGTGGAGCCGGCGCGCAAAGAGGCACAATCGCAAGTACTAAAGTACGGCACGGAAACGGTCTAGGGCCGCAGAAGGTGCCGAATGATGATGGCGATGATGATGATGATCGAGTAAGTCGGAAGAACAGAACTGGTGTTTTGTCGGCAGCGCGTGGTGAGGAGAAAGGTACGAGATAGCTTTAAGGACATTAGGAAACGCAAGCAAAGTGGTTATGTATGGGATGTACGTCAAAAGAGCAGGCTCCTATTGAAGGAAGGAGGGGCAAGACAACAAGGAACGTCGGTCGGTGGTACCTGGTGATTGGCTGTTTTATTGTTTCCTCTACCTAGAGGAATCAGGTTCAGAGACCTCGAATTAGCGGGGAGACGTGGATTCGAGGGGGGGCAAAGCTCATGAGCTCGCTAATGAGACCCTGGAAATTTAACGAAGCGTGTGGTAAACGGACTCCGCAATTGATATGAGGTTCTGTCGAATGCGGCCCGGACACGAACCATTAGTTATTAGTGAGGTTTGATGTTGGTATGTCAACGCATCACCACTAGCTGGTAGTGAGACAAGTTGGCCGATATTAGTAGCGACCGTGTATTGAAATTAATGATAGGCCTCGGCCGATATTAATTTATATGACTTGAGCAATCCTTAGATTACGTTTTAAGCAGCCCTTTATTGGGCCGGTATAATTTGCAATTCTCGTGGCGTGAGAGTGAGAGCAAAGGTTCTGTCTAGGTGGGTGGTAGCTTGACCAACACATTGGTTGTTTCATCAGCTCCAGCAATCTCATCTCATCTCATCTCATCTTATCAGCTCCAGATGGAAAATTGACTTTTACCCCGCGTGGATTAGTCTGTGTTTCTTTAGCAAATATCCATTGCGAATGGCAGATATATAAGAAGCTGTCCGGTAAAGCCCGATATGGCAATTCCAGGACATGCATGATGCATCTCAGCATCTCTTTACCCAAATTTCAAGACCTTAAGTGATACTCGCGTCAAATTAGATCCCGGCACGTCTCAAATGAGGCTAGAAAGTTCAAGGCCATGTCATAAAACCCCCTCTTGCCCCCCAAATTGAGTCTATCTGCGACTCGTCGCCATTCGCGGACTGCGAGTCGTAGGGCTCATGATGTAAATCATACTTCTACCAAGCAGCACCTAACGCCGTCCTATGGGCCAAGTAATTTCCAACTCGACAATCCTTAGCGGACATGAAGCTTGTTTGAACACGGAGGCGGGCAGATACGGCCCTTTCCTTTGCTGCTTCCAGCCTCCCTCAATGATCATGAGATCCGTCGCATAGCTTGGGAGAAAGACCCAGGTTCCTAGAGTTCACACTATTCTTGGCGTCAAATAGTAGATTGGCTTTTCGGCCGTATTTAAAGTATCGTATCGAGTTGACGTGCATCGGGAAGAAGGATCCGGAACGTCCGTCTCAGATGCATCGTGCATTAGTGACTTACATGTGCCTTTGTCCTCCTTCTTTGGTTAAGGTGGGTTCATGACGCATCTTGACAGGTTGTAAAGTTCGGCTTATTCTTTGATGAGTAATGCGTGTTGGGTGCATATTCAATGGTTTCCATGTTGAATTGCGTGGGAAATACCTAAGTTACTAAGGTAAGGTACCTAACGTAGTAGTCAGTCCGTTGACGCCTTCAGGTATGTACCTTCCTTCCACCCGCCGAACTTAGGCTTACCTAACTTTCTCATGCCATTTGACCTGGTTCGTCGAAGGGTCGTCTTATCTTTTATTGTGAATGAATTAAATCACAACATAACGCCAACCAACGGTTAACGCCAACATCAATATCAAGCTCAAGCTTCCTGATCACATGCTGTTGTATGTTTGTTTCTTCGACTTAACTCTACTCAACTCCACAGTCGTCTCTATTCCGTACACGTCCGTCTTCAACTGTGCCACTTTGTTCGTACAACCGTGCCCACATCTCTCATCTGTTGCCCCACCAAGCGTGACAACTTTGAGAAACACGACCTAACAATAATGAGACAGTAGTCTGACTTGGTAGGCAGTTGGACTCGGCGCTTTGCTCCCATTCTCACTCACAGGACATTACAATTCTCTCTTTTTTTTTTACTGGTACCTTGGCGAAATCTTCCTCTATTTGACTCGAACCTAAGACCTATCCCTGAAACAAAGGATCCTCAACGCATCGAGTTCGCAACTTAACTACGGATATCATTCCTCTGTCATTAGATTGTCCCGCAACCATCCATCCACTCACGACTCAAACCAGCCAACGACGCCACGACATAGTGGATTGCCTGCCCGCACGCCGCACAACACAGTCACCCATTTCCCATGCTTCCATGCCCCTTACTTGACTGCGCTTTTGGTTACAGGCAGGCGGCTAGAGACCATACGTGCACAGCTAACATAACAATCTCTTCATACTACTGGGCCCGATCTCGAGGTCAAACGCCAATCACTTGACCCTGGTCCATTCCCTTCTGGAAATCGCCTTGCCTTCTCCTGGTCTTGAGTGTCCCGCTTCCGAGTGGAGAAATTTGACGACATTCCAACCGCCACCCCAGACTTAAGCCCATCAACTATTGTCTTTTGTCGCGCTCTGTTCGTTGCGACTATCGCAGTCCTTTGACCGGGTTCTGCATAACACTACCTCTCTGGTGTTCTAACAGACGCAGGTGATAAGATAGTTGGCGTTTCTGCTTCCAGGCTGTAACAAAATGCCCCGTGCAAGTTTCTCTCATAATCCTCTATTAAGAGTGTCGCGGCCTGTTTCCGCTTGCTCCCGGTGTAAGTTCTAAACCTGGCTTCTTACAAATACCATGAAAACTAATTCGTTTCAACAACAAGGCCGTGCTGCCAAAGTCAAGGTGAGCAAACAGACATTTTTGCATGTGTTGGGTGACAAGACTAACCACCATGCAGTGTGATGGCAAGTTGCCAGCCTGCACAGCTTGTGAAAAAGCTGGTCGCTCGACTGAATGCTCAGCAGCTAATGATCAGTTTGCTAGAGGCAAGGAGAGAAGGTCAATTGCCTGCCTAACGGCCGAATCTACCAAGCATCGCTAACTCTTGCGTGTAGTTATGTGGCTGCCTTGGAGTTACGTATAGAAAAGCTTGAAAAAAGACTTCAATTTGCCAAATCACGAAAGGCATCTGTTGCACTTCATGATACGGATGCATCGGCCTTCAATGCGCAGCAAATGGACCGCAGAGATTCTCTCGCTCTTATTCGAGCCGCCATACATCGTAAGGCGGCTCAAAAACGGGAGACTTCCGACGTCAACTCTCTCGTTTCCGACTTCGGGTTTCTGTAAGTGCTAGCTATGAAATCCAACCTATGCCCGTAAACTGATTTGCTTGGAAAGTTCTGTGAATGCTACAACCCGGGACTTTGAGCCTACATCAACGAACATGACGTTTGCAAGACTGGTTTTGGCAGCCACTACGAACGATGCTCTTCCAGAATCTCCTGAGATCCGTTTGCCGCCTAGGCAGACTGCCCATGCGCTTGTCCAGCATTACATGGACAATGTCTACTCCCTATTCCCCTGCTTCTCGGAAACTGCTCTTTTGACCGCTCTTGATGACTTGTATCAGCAAGATGACCGCACAATCAAGGATTCGGACTATTGGATGGTGTTCATGGTTCTTGCCATTGGATCTACGGCCCAGAGCAAACGCAGCCAAGACACCCACTATCTTACTGGCCTTGAGTATGCCTCAAGAGCCATGAACCATGCTGATGGCGCTCTTACACCGGGATATGTGACACAAATCCAATCGCTCCTGCTTCTAACACAGTATGCCATGCTGGACCCTGCTCATTTTGACAGCTGGCACTTGATAGGATTCACTGCGCGGGCAATTGTTGACCTTGGTTTTCATCAAGATCCACCTCTGTCTTCTGTGTCTGATAAGTCTTCCCTGGACATGCGGCGCAAGATCTTTTACTGCGCATATGCTCTCGATCGGTAACCCTCTTTGCCTTTTGCCTGATAATCACGCGTGTGCTAACATACCTTATAGTGCTATAAGTATGGTCCATGCTCGGACGTTTTCGTTTACTGATGATACGGTTAATGTTGCGTTTCCTCAAGCGTCCAGTAACGCAAGAAAGAGTTCGGTCTCGGGCGCCATTACCGGCCCTCAGCCAGCTGACCCTGCCCTCCTGCTTTTCCAACTTCGAAGAGCACAATCTCATTGGTATCAGGAGCTGTATCAATCCGGTTCAGTCCCTCTACAAGACCCAATCTCCTATATCTGGAAGATGTGTCTTGACATGCGGGAATGGCAAGACACTTTGCCGAATAATCTTCCTCCTCAAATCCGACAGTTGTTTGAACAGGAGCTGAGATACAGCTATGTCTACTGCATTGCACCCTCAGCCAGGGCGCCTAGCATCACCGATTATAACCGCATTCTGATCTTCGAACATTCAATGGCGTACCTTGACACTGTTCATGACATCGCACACGGTGCACAGAATTCAGGCTTCTACACGTATCACGACGTCTTGCGGGTCTTTTTTATGGTAAACCAGTTCCTCGCAGTGTTAAGGGATGCGGAAGACATGCTTCTTTCAGGAATGCCGGTGCCGATTCCAATCGCGCGCCCTGGTACTGCTCCCGCCCCTCCACTCCCAAGACGATTACAACCACAAGGAATGAATGGGGAAGATAACCTCGACCGAAGTTTGAGATGCTTAGACAAGGTCTCACAGACTTTAGATACCTACGGAGATCGCTGGGTAGATGCTTCGACTTGGAGAGAAAGTTTCGGCATGAGGTCGCAAGAAACAGTAGAACGTCTGTCGAGGAGAAAGCAGATGCGCGATACTGCTCGGGAACAGTATCAGTTACAGTATCAGGGCAGAGGTGTACCACCCCAGAATCAGGGTGGCTTTCAAATGTGAAACGCACACCAACCTAAGGAGAGGCAATTGGTGGAACCTGATGTTGCAACAATGATTCTTGGTGGCGTTCCTGATGGATGAAATTTCGGGCGACATTTTATAGGGCATTCGGTGGAATGATCTAGCAAGAGAGAATCGATACCACGAGGCAGTCGAACAATTCGTGGCATGTCACCACAGACGTCTTTGTGTCAGAAAGGTGATGGTAGTTTTGGTGGGATTAGGTAGTAAACTTACGTTCAATATCATATGGGTTTGGATCAGGTGTATAGGTACAGTAAAACTTACAAAGTGAGTCTATCGATGTACCATTGATTCTTGTGCTATCCATTCGAGACTGGTTGTTTCGTTCTTCCTTCCAGTGCTATGTCATGGTGGTCAGTCTACTCTCTAAGTTGAGACTAAGGTTGAAATTGAGAGAGGAAGACTTAGACAGAAACTTTTCCCAGAGTCTATTGCCAAAATCGAAGATACTGTTGCGGATATGGGTGTATAGGTAAGTTCGACTGTAGCCGAGGTAGTTTTGCACTCATTGATCCAGGACCTGTTCAGAGGACCAGACTAGCGAAGGAACTCATATAACCCCCAAGCCGAGATGTAAGCTATTGCCAGTGGCGCTGAATTGCCCTGAATGGATCGCCCTTGGCATTCGATTCCTTGGCATGGTGTGTTGCTGTTGAGATGGAAGTCCCATCGAGAACATGCGAGAGGGTGTAGGGTCGGGCCGGAGAAGGGGGGGCAAGTCTTGGCCTGATGCCATGTTGTGCAAACAACCAATCTAAGAAAGTGATAGTGAACCTTGGCCAGGCATATTCATCTGTACATGAATCTTAATTAACTACAGGAGTTTATTGCTAAGGTAATTTAGAGATCCTTGTGTTTGAGAGTTGGAGCAAGGTTGCCCCTACTGCTACGCTGTAGACTAACCTTGAGGCTGGCTTGACTGATAGTCAGGTTCATTTATTAGTTTATACTATCACACAACAACACAAACAAATCGCCCGTGAATTCGTCACAGCCGCTTATCTTTGTTGTGCTTTTTTACCCGAGATTCGTCTCCATATCCAAGGCAAATCCAATGCGGGGAAAGAGGTGCAGGGAAACGACAAGCGGTCTATTACTCCGCACGGGGTGAGGCCAAATCGTAAATCGTGGAGGTGGAGAAGCGAGGCTCGCAACGGGTCTAGCACGGGTAGAGTTGACTTTGGGCTAATGTGACGGAGAAATTGAATCCCTTGATATATTCCACCAATCGTGTCTTTTGAAGCCCTGCGATCTAACCGCGCGATATGACCATGCAGGCCACGATCAGCCGCAAGACAACATTCCCCCATTCTCCACACCCCCAAGGCCAGCCTGCCAGCAGCTAGCCAGCCCATTCCAAGACCGCTAAGTCCAGGACGCCAGTCGAGGTCTAACGTCAAAACACACGGGAGCAGACTTGGTACGGATTTGCTCCAACAAGCGCTGAGCATGCCACCCAAAACTGACAGACATGCCGAGCGGGTGGAGGAGTTGACAGGGGTTTAACGACATGGGCAGACGGAACTCGGCACGGCGCAGTGACAGTAGCGTCTCTCGTCTGATGAAAGACGGTCATTTTCTGGAGCTTTTGATAGAATTTTGGTTTAGTCGTCGACCCCAGACTTGATCAATCGTGGGGGAATGCAATTAGGACCATAACTTTGGGGGTTTCGATCTAGGATCCATCATTTTGAGTCCTCCCGTATCCCGTAGTTGCGGGGGTTTCGACGATACATTAAGGTATCTACTAGCAAGACTCAGCGAGCGAGCGATGGAAACAGCAAGGAATAGAAAAGTGGAAACTACGACCTAGGTAGTTACTCTGCGTCAATGGCTGTGGTAAGCGAACAAGTCAAACATAACCGATAAGAAGCATGTGCCTATTGATTTGCTATACTAAGTACCTACCTATACTAGACCTACCTTACCGTCAAGTATTAAGGGCCGAACAAGATACGGTTTTTATTGTTCCAACGTAAGCAACTTATAGGTACTCTGGAAGGTTTGAAGTTGCGAGATTGAAGTGGAAGCAGAAACTTCTCATGCTCAAGTCCCTGCCTAACCTTGACTCGCCTTAGGAAGTAGGCATTTAGTCTATCAAGCTAGACCTTTGCTAGGTACCTACCTAGGGAGGCATATAATTAGAGGGATGTGGATGGTGGGGAAGGTGCGTCCGTCCGCGTATCCATAACCGCAATTGCGACCGCGACCGCAACCTGGGGTCTGGGGTTACAGGAGGGCACCTAGTCCTGGGGTCTGGGGGAAGGGACACAGCTCTAGACCTTCCGGGCTCCTTCTCGTCTTCAAAGATAAAAGAAGACTGTGGATGCCTCGTACTTTCCTTTTTCTCTCCTCTGTTCTCTGTCCCACTACCTATCCTCAAATCCTTCTCTTCCTCCTTTGGACTTTCTCGATCGTTGGTTGAAATAATCGAGGACTCTTGAGAAACAACCACATACAGGAATTGGGCCAACACCGCCAATATGCCTAGCAAAACGAGAACCTACAACTGGTTCATTGCCATGGTGGCAGCGTCTTGTATGACGCTCTACGGCTTTGATTCTAGTGTTTTCAACGTATGCATTTTATCAGCACCCGATATCTATTTGGCATCTCATTGCTAACTTGATCCCTTAGGCCCTTCAAGCCTCGCAAAACTGGCTTGACTGGTTCGACCTTGACCTTGTAAGTCATCAGCATAACCCCATTCTCCTTCTCAAATACTTGAGGACAATATTGGCTAACTATGTTTTTCCGTCTCGCAGAAGAAAGATAGTTACACGGTCGGTCTGATCAACACATGCTACACGATTGGTGCCATCGTCAGTGGTTTCTTCATCGGTGGCCCCCTGGTATGCTCCCCGCGAACGCAATATTGATATAGACTGTGTGCTGATCAGAACTTGTAGGCTGATTGGCTTGGTCGACGCGCTGGTATGGGTATTGGTTGCTTCATCACCATCATCGCCGCCGTCGTTCAGGCTTTCGCTCCCAAGGGAAAGCTCGGAGTTTTCATTCTTGGTCGTGTGCTCATTGGTATTGGTCAGGGTACCGCTCTCAGTAAGTCGATCATCATCACTAATATCCCCATGTGGATTTAAGTGCTGACTCTCTTCAGCTGCTGGTCCCGTCTACATTGGCGAAGTCACACCCCCTGAGATCCGAGGTCAGGTCATGGCCTTCTGGCAACTCTTCTACTCGGTCGGTGCCTTCATCGCCTACTGGATCAACTACGCTTGCGGCAAGAACCGAGAGAAGCTCGGCGAGTGGGATTGGCGCATGGTTGTCATCTTCCAGGTCCTCGTTCCTATCATCGTCATTGTTCTGCTCCCATTCCAACCTGAGTCCCCTCGGTTCCTCATCAAGAAGGGCAAAATCGATGCTGCCCGAGCCGCCCTTCGCCGGATCCGAGATACAGAGGAGGAGGTTGAAGAAGAGGTCTTGGGTATTCAAGCCGCTATCGAGTACGAGAAGGAGGCCATCAGCCCTGGATACAGCGCGCTCTTCAAAGACCCTTCTGTCAGAAAGCGATTCGGCATTGCTATTGTTCTCAACGTTGGTCAACAGCTCACCGGCCAGGGCACCCTCAACACCTACTCTACTTCCATCTACAAGGAGGTCTGGACCTCAACTGAGAAAATCAACCTCATCAACGCTCTGTGGGCTACCATGGGTATCCTGTTCACCTTGAACGCTGTGTGGACTGCCGATCGCTTCGGCCGTCGCTGGCTCTTCATGGTCGGTGCTATCGGTATGGCTGTTTGCATGTTGATCGTGCCCATTATTGGTCTCGCCACTCCCAACCCCAAGACCGAGCCCACCGCTATTGGTATTGTCGTCATGCTCTATCTCTTCATGTAAGTTGCAACCTGTCTCTTAGACTTTGGGAATCATGTCTAACTCATCATGTGCAGCTTCTTTTACAAGCCTTCATGGGGTGCTGGTGTCTGGATGTGGACTAGTGAAGTCTTCTCTGCCAATGTCCGAACCCAAGCTGTTGGTATGGCCTCTCAGTGCCAGAATGTGGCCAACACCATCTTCCAGCAGTTCTTCCCTACCTTCCTTGCCAAAACCGGACTTAAGTGTCTCTTCTTCTTCTTTGGCGTCAACGTCTTGCTTTGCATTTTCGTCTGGTTCTGTGTCCCTGAGACTAAGGGTATCGCGCTTGAGCACATGGATACTGTCTTTGGCGGAGCCGACCACAGCGAGAAGGGTGCCCAGATGCTCGGCATTGACACTGCTCAACCTCACACCCAAGAGTTGAAGGATGGGGCCGAGATTCAGCAGAACGAGAAGAAGCGCGAATCCGTCTAAGAAATCTTTGTCGCGATATAGATCCAAATGATAGGAGAGATCTAAAACAGGATATAGTCTTAGTTATGGTCTTCTTACGAGAGACATGGAAAGCGAAATATGTTGCCATCCGCCCGCATTGGATTAACCAGGATATAATGTCAAGTTCTTCAAGCATTGCTGAGTTATCTGAGAAGTACCACTCGATTCGTTCTTTGAGATAATACGTAGTTATTTGCATTGTGTCCTATGTCGGATCAGAACCAGATCTGGGCACTTACAACTCGACACCTGGAGCAATTCATCGGAGACCCTGTATAACCTGGGGTGTCGATAATTATGAGTAACGAGGTGTTGGAAAGATCGATTGTGACGTATCATGCTTGGCCAGATTAATCCTGGTCCAACATAGCATCTTGGCATGCAGAAGCGATTCGAGATTCTGAGGAGATCTGGTTGGTCCTGAGAGTAGTATTGGACACATAAGCTTCACGGTATGACAAATAGCAGATATGTTGATAACGACAGTTGATACTATTCTTCTACTAGTGCATGTAATAATAGGGGCAAAAGTCGCTTTTTACTCGCGCGATGAAAACGAAAGACAAGAAGGAGCATAAACAAACTTTCAACAAACTGAAAATCAACCTCTTTTCCACACAAGTCAACTTTAAGTTTCATCTCATCTCGTTCCAAAACTTCACCTCGGCCGTCATTCTCTTGTGCTGTCGTCTTTCAGTCCATGGCTGATATAACTCGGCTGCGGCTTTACAGGCACTGGGAGTAGAAGTCGTTGATCTTCTTGCAAGTGTAGGGGGACTTGCAGTCCTTGGGGCCGGTGTAGGTTTGGCCACCACACTGACCGTACTGTCCGACGGTGCCACCAGTAGGGGGGTTGGTAGGGGTGGTGGAAGTGTCAGTGCTGGAAGGAGGTGGGTTGGTGGTGCCAGAACTGTAGGTGCTGCCGATGGGACCGAACTTAATGTTGGAGAAGGAAACCTTGGAGTTAGGGACGTCTCGCTCGAGGTCGGAGGGAACGCCAGAGGTGGTAGCGCAAGAGCCTCGCTGAGCACCAAGCTTGGTGGAATCGGTGGGGTAAGTAGAGTCGAGCCAGAGCATGTTGGAGTGGTGCTGCGTATAAGAGTCAGTATCATGGTAAATGCAGGGAGACAGATGTGCGTGAACTTACGTCGTGCCAGAGAGACATAACGAGAACCATGGGGGATTCAAGAGCGTCGCTCATACCGCTCCAGCCACCCTTCTTGGAGAAGTCATCGATGTCGCCAAAGACGCTCTTCTGCTTGGAGCAGAAGTCGGCGGTAAGAGAGCTGCCGGAGTTTCCGGGAATCTTGGACTCGGAGTTGGCGATGACCTTGCCGTTCTGAA
This sequence comes from Fusarium tricinctum, assembly GCA_020744515.1. Classification (NCBI taxonomy): domain Eukaryota; kingdom Fungi; phylum Ascomycota; class Sordariomycetes; order Hypocreales; family Nectriaceae; genus Fusarium; species Fusarium tricinctum. The sequence continues at coordinate 3,281,421 of JAGPXF010000002.1, read as the reverse complement.
CGTACAGGCGAGTGATCTCGGAGAGACGGCCGTTGCTGCCCTTCTTGAACTGGGTGACGACAGTCACCTTCTTGGTGGTGTCGACGTTGAAGTCGGATCCTCGTCCGTAGAAGGTCTTGTTGCCCTGGCGGTAGGAGTTGAAATCACAACCATCAGCATCGCAAGTTCCACCGTAGCGGTCGTTGGAGTAGGTACCACCACAAGAGTCGCCAGTGCAGGCGTGCTGGGTGAGCTTGGTGCAAGGGTGAGGAGTGAAAGCAGTGGAGATGGAGTTGGCCTCCCAGATATCCATCTCAGGGCAGCATGTACCCATGTTACCAATACCAGCGTTGATATCGCTGTCTGAGGGCTTCCAGCCATCGGAGTTGGCCTTTTAGGTACTTGTTAGTTTCCATCTGGAGTTGGGTGGTTCTGGGATTGAAACTTACCTTTCCGTTGATAAACTTGACATCACGAGGGCACTGGGCATCACAGTAACCAGTTCCGTACTTGGCGCCAGCCTTGTTCGCGGGGTAGCGAGCCTTGCCACCGTCCGCGTCCATGCTGACGAAGTAGAGGGCGCCGTTCAGACCGCAGCCGATGTTTGAGACATCAACATCGAAAGTGAATTCGTTGCCGAGAAGCTGGAACATCTGGTAGGTGTTCTCATTCTCCATGAGGTAAGTACGGCTACCAATGTTGGTGCTGAAAGATCCCTTGGTAACGAAACCGAGGCTGAGCTGGTTACCGCTGGATGTAATGCCGTAGGTGCCGGCGTAGTCGGCGCCATCGAGACAGCACTTCTGGGCGCATGTCTCGCCGGAAGTGCAGACGGAAGTGTCCCACTTGTTACCGGTGTAGCAGTTGGTAGAACCGGATGTCTGATGAGTCCATCGCCAGTTGGCGTCAATACCGACGGATCCCTTGACATCGGTACAGCCGCTGGAGGTACATTTGGACCAAGTCAAGGCAGGCTTGGTCTCGGTGGTCAAGGTGCAGACCTGTTGAGCCCGAGCGGCTGCGATAAGAGCCGAGGCGGTGGCGATGATGCGATACATTGTGACTGAAGCTGGACCGTTGGACAGATGAGTGGGAGTTGACTGGAGAAGATGGGATGAAGAGTGTGGTGAGGTAGATCTGGTTTGGGGATATGAGCTTGTTATATACTTGAACTCCGTGTCTGGACGAGACCATCTGGAGCTAGCGAGATCATATCCTTTCACCCCTGGCCTTGGACTGGCAAGGAGATGGGACGATCAACAAGTGAAGCCGCAATACCGATGAGGCTCTAATCTCACATCTCCCAAGACGAAGTCGGGCCCCGGGCCGCCACCCCTTTCATATTCCGAGGGCATGATGATCCTCGTTGGGTCATCCAGGCCCTCGCTCGTTAACTTCGGGTGAAGTATGACTACAAGGCGGAGACATATGGAGTAGAGCCACGGAGATACGACGAGTACAGGGGCAATTATTGACTGAGCCGATCTCCGCAATAGTCTTGAAAGTGGCGTATAGTGAGTATCCTCAAGATTCCTATAAGGGTAAAGGAAACGAGTAGGCCGGTCCGTAGTTCCCGAAGCAGATCAACAAATGGCTTCCGAAGAGGCTGCGCTCACGATACCCCCTCATTGGAGGACTTTGATACTTCAGGCTACTGAGACTGTACGCAGATATGAGTAATCCTGACTTGTCTTGGCTGGAGAACCATCCTTCTGGCGAAGCTCTGAACGGAATAGGAACATGGTTCGTTGTCCGGGCCGTCGCTTCCATCACATCTATGCCGCGAACTAGCAAGACTCAGACAAGAATTCTCGGAGATCGTGAGGTGTTCGGATAGCCATCCCTAAAAAGGAAACAGCAAGGTAGAAGTCACCTCGCCATATTAACCCGATGGATCTTCACCTGGGGTCAGGTCTACTTAGCCGTAGCATCGAGTCAGGAGGCTAGGTAGGTAACCCCACAATCTGTTGTTTCTGGCCATAGCCCCAGGTGTTTTCCCCAAATTCCACTCTTAGGCCATGGTATTTACCATGTATGTAGCACTGTTGCATCTTTCGTCTGGTTTCAATATGGAGAAAGCTGTCCTCGAGACCCATCAGTGCCTAGCATGACGGGTATAATGCTCCTCAGTAAACATCGCCTTGGGGGGCCGTGGCTCCGAATAGATCCCAATCCCCTTTTGGCGATTTATTCAATGGCAATGCATGTTCTTGGTAGTGAAGAGCACATTGACATCATAAAACTTGTAGAGTGTCCCTTCTAGACAATGGAAAGCTCAAGTGGCGTTGTTGCTGATATCTTTGTCTATAGATCATAACGAGACGCGTTAGGACTATGTGTTCCAACTCGATGTTGCACACTCATCTGCTCTTACTAACTGAATAATTGCAAGCCTTGTAGTGTGAGATGAGGTTGTCCGCGTAAAAGTGTCGTACGGTACTTCGGGAGTCAGTCCGTCCGCTTAAATGAAGTCAACCAGTCGGCGTTTGCAAGTATCGTGGACGAACTTTCATCAAAACGGCTATGTTCATGCGCTCGTTGTATGCCAAGGTTCATCTTGAATAACAGCAGTTGTTGGTCAGCTGCCGGGCGTTGCGGGGGTTGTGAAAGTTAAACCCCTGACATAGTACAGGTAAGTAAGGAGAGGGCGAGCTTCTTCGTCCAGATTCAGCAGTTTCGGATACATCTTGACCGAGATAGTGGTCACGGCCATGTCATATGCCGACTATAGACCAGGATGTTGCTGCTGGTCAACCTTAGAAGTTAAAACATTGCCAAACAGGCAGGGAGATCTTGCTTCTGACTGGTGGTCTCATGTGACAGTTGAGGAACGCGCAGGAAAAGATCAAATCGATTGCTACCGTACTTTGGTATTTCAAACAGTTCCTGGCGGTTGATACTCTACTGTAAAGCCCTTTGAAGTTGTTTGCTGCTGCAAATTCAACAGCAAGCGGTTGTATACCACAAGCTCTACTTTCGAAACCCTGGCAACGAGAAGATGGATGTCTCAGACTGCCGAGGCCTTAGAATGGGATGCCCTTTTGAGTCACGGAACATCGCCAATGAATAGGATCAGAGTTAGAAACCCTGCAATAAAAGGGACCATCATCTTCGGCTCGAACCGCCTTGGGGGCATCCTCAACTCGACCGGTACTCCAATCAAAGGTGTACTCCACACGTGAAAGATGTTCCGGAGGGGGCAAAATAGCCCATTTCAGACATACGGGGTGTTTGCTAGTGTTTGTTTGTGGTGTGGTAGAGCGGTAGGCCGCCGTCTGGACGGATTAAGATCGTGGAGGTGCATCCTCCGGAGTGTCCTAAAGCGTGGTACAGCTTCGTGCGGGTGGTTCCATGGCCAATTCAATGCGGTGCAATAACAAGGGTCCATATGTGACTTGCATATTTCATGCCGATGGTACGTATTTCCCCCAACGTGGATGCGGTGATGTTGTGGGGAGTGAGGTTGTCATGGTTTGACTACCAAGGTATGTCAGTAGATAACCCGACCAAATCAGCCACACGTGATGCCAACTCCATTTCACCTACAGACCTACAAGCAACTACCTACCTACCTGTAGTACCTAAACAGCTTGCACTTTACCCCTAGGTTTTTAGCATGTAAAACATGCAACTTGCACTATAATTCTGTTCAATACCACACTGCGAATCTCCATCAGCTCAACTGTAATTCAATGTGTACCTAGTAGTCAATAGTGCCCAAAGAGGTATTACCAACACCCCTTAAACACCACCTGTATCAATATACTCTACAAGGATGCGTGCTCTACATCCTCCTCTCTCGCAATTACCGTCGTGTAAAAAATAGTAAAAATATCATCCACTTGAGGAATTCAAATCCTCCCCAGACGCCGTAGAAACATCCCTTCCAATTTCCACCGCCCCCCAAAAGCTTTTGCTCGCAAAAACAAAGACTCCCAAAATGTCGCTTGCTGTCAGCTTGAGGCGTTGCCACTATATTTCCCCCTTTCCCAGTTAACGAAAATATCCCGTTCCGTTACGTCGTTGTTCCGAGAAAGACTGCCTTCGACTGGACGCTCCGCTGCTCTTACATGGTGTCGTTGTAGTACGATCCTTGTGAGCATCAGAAGCTGCCTTTGGTCGAGATTGTTCGTCTGAATTTTTCTAAGCTCCACGAATATCTGCTAGATGAAGGTTTTTACTCTGACGAGGCAGTTTCTGATCCCGTTCGTAGAGGTAGCCGCAGTTGGCACATAGGGTCTAAGTAATGTTAGCATTGAGTTGATCGGATCGTGACGTTTTGAACTCACTCTTGGTCCTGCTGGCCCGTCTCTTACAGCCCACACACTTGTACCCCATATTCTGCAGTGCATGCACCGCCATTGGAATCTCTCTTGGTCCGTCAGAGCGCCGCCGCCTCCATATCCACCAACATCTGGTGTGCCTCGACCGCCGGGTGTACCACCTCGTCCAAGCGGACTCAAGCTACGGAAGCGTCGCTTCTTCTTGGATCTTTCGCCTCGTCCCATTCTCTCCTCCTCGACTTCCATCGGTGCGCCAAACGGCGTGCCTCCAAGCATACCAGTCGTAGAGCTGAACCGTGCCGTCTCACGGCGTAATCGACGAACTTCACGTTCTCGGTCACCCTCCCTCTTCTCAATCTCCTCCTTGCTGAGGAATTCGACCTTGGGCTCCCAGTCATCTCCGAGATGCTCCGGGTCGTATCTCCAGCCGGCCTCTGAGCCGTGAGCAGCATCATTGGGCAACTCCTGCTGCAGTCCACCCCATCCAGCAACAAGACCACCAGCCTCACACGCTTCCTTCTTCAGCCGCAGAACAGCCTCGTAGATGGCATGGGTCATTGCCGGGATCCACTCTCCTGTCAATCCAAGGTCCGTACAAGTGACCTTTGCAAAAGCCTCAGCAGTGCCAGGTGGGTGTAACAAGGACCATTCAAACTTGTCAGTGTAGAGCATCGACGCCAGGTTCAGATTCAAGTTGATGATGCACCGATATGTATCGTCAGGGTTGTAGTCGTCAGAATCGGGAAGAATTGGCGTTGCCTCTGCGGTGACATCAGGGACTTGGGATTGCGAAGGCGTGGCCGCGCCTCCTGTCTGCGCCGGCGTGTCAGGCCGGGAAGCGCCCCGGATGGCGGAGGCAGGAGAGTCGTCCCGAGACTTGAACGCAAAACTTGGTCGTGGCGTTTGTGTGGTCGTCGCGGGCTGTGGCACCAAGGGGACCTGCTGATCGCTATGGAACAATGGATGGAGGGCAACACCTGAGTATTCCTCGAGCTGTGTCCGGATTTGTTTGCTGATTTCCGCAATGGCTGCTTGTCGGTTCGGGAGATCAAGATCCTGCACCAGGGTCTGGGCAAACTGATCAGTTGAGATAAGGGTTTCGTGAAGGTTCCAGCAAAAGATGTCTCGAAGCTTGTAAGGCACCGTGGCCTCCTGTTGGCGATACTGAGGAAGCGAGGTGTCCACCGTATTAGGGTTCGGCGTTGGGTACGGGGCCGGAGGGATGAATGCAGGAACATCCAGGTCGATTCGGATCGGGATGAGTGTCAGAGGTAAGGTTGATTGAATGGCATTCTGCTGATCGCTTCGGAGTAGCTTATGCTTCACTATCCACTCGCGCCAGATACCTTGCACTTCGACAGGTTCTTTTGTGTCTTTGCCAACCTTGTCTACAAGGTCCTGTCTACTAATCGAATCCTCCTTGCGCAAACTCCGCAGGCCTGTCGGTCGTCTTCGAGGATCGTCACTATCGTCTTCCAAGTCGTCGTAACCATCTTCAGCATAGTTTATGATGGTGGTCCCTCGCTTCGTAGTCCTCGAGACTGGGCCAGTGGGCACACTGCTGGGTAAGACGGGAGTGAGGAGCGAGTTGTTGTAGGCGCGGAGTCGCGGCGCATAGCTTGACAAGAACGCTTGAGGCTTTGATCGGTCCATTGTGGTTGTTATGAAACCGTGATGGTCATCTCATGCTGTGGAAAAGGGAGCTATGCCAAAACGCGATGACTTCTATCGCTATCTGCCCTAAGGCGGTCCAGGGATAAGTGATAGGCGAAATTAGCAGACTTTACGCGACAATATTCGTAAGTGTATTATCGAGTTGTTGCTCAGGAGGGGCGAAGAGGTGGGTATTTCGTGCCTGTCGTGATGACTTCAAGGCTCGATACTTGATGGAGTCGCGAAACTAGGGACCTTTTTCTCAATCGCGTCGCTCGCTGTTCCACCAGTTTGCTGTGGGGAGCACGGATCACATTAAGCCGGAGGATTATGTCAGCGGGTATCCGTTTACCCTGCACTGTCACATAGAACACCCAACATTGATGTCGGTGTTTTAGGAGCCTCAAAACCAGTGAACGGTGAAAATGTATTAATGCTTTTAATTCTGTTTTGTCACTAACTTTGAGCAACAATATTCTACTCTGTTTATCAATGTCCTAACCCGCCTTGTTCCCGGTGTGTGAAAGGTACATGTTGTTGTAGGTGTGTCAAGTTGTCAGCCAACCGTGTGTTCTCGCAAATTCGTCGCCAACTTCCGGGCACGGATCAACACTTCTAACATAAACATGTTAGTGAAATTTCTTCGAATTATTTTGTTGCAATCAACTTACTGGTTTGAGTCGAATTGGCACACCACAAATGCCATGCATTCGGTAAGGTTCTGTGTTCGGGCACATCCAAATTTAGTTGCGTCGCGCGATAGACATTGATCTGTTTTTGTTAGCTTGGTCATACTTGGAAAGAGCCAGATCACATACGCCTGTGAGACCAGTCAATCTGCGCATCCTTTACGGCATCCCCAGTGTTCTGCTTCCCTACAAAAAGCCAACTGTTTGCAGCGGTCTGGAGAGTCCATGCCATTGATTGATGTGTCACTGGTGGTGAGTGGCAAGTGGCCACTTTTTCCATGTATATAGCCTCTCCCGAGGGTCGGTGGTGATCAGTAAGGTGAGATTTGGCCAACTGGCATGCCCTCGATAAAGAAGAATCCCGAAGGGCCTTATCCCAGACCAGTTCAGAGAGTCCAGACTTGCTGCGTTCATCGTTGATCATATGCAAGCCTATGTCGAGATCGGGGTCCAGAGGAGCAATGCCAACGGAACCAGCACATTGGAAGGGAGGGACGGCAGCGACGGTGGAGATGAAGGCCAGTGAGGCCAGGACATAAAGGTATTGCATCTCGGAGGCTGAGAGTTCGATCGATGAAATGTGTTGTGATCGGGATAGTGTGTTGTGTGAGCAACAATGGTAAGGGTGATTCTGATAATGGGAAATGTTTGGGTGTACTGTTGAATAGTAACTGATGATGATCAAGAAAACCGTAGAGATAGAAAGCGAAAGAACAACGACACAGAAGCCGGATGATGGTGAAGAAGAGGAAGAAGAGAAATGCGAGGGGAGAGTCTTGTTTATAGGTAACAGGCCAGGCTTCAGCAGCACAGGAAAGGAAGGAACGAGGATAGCCTCTGATCACAAGCGAAGGAGTATCGATGCCCCCAGCACATGGCGACACTTTCTTGAACGAGCTATGTGAACAGCTTCCGCCTTCCAAACTAGAAGAAAATGGCATCATAATTCATTTTCAAGCATTGCAACTGCCCGGACTCCCCAACCAATATCTCTTTGCTGTACAGTTCCGTGAATGTGGAGATTTAGGTGGCATATATCAAGTCAGTTTTGCTGTCCCCAAGTTAGTACATGTGCCACTCATAGAGTCTACAATAGCCTTCAGCGAGAAATATAAAACTATTCGACTTTTTGCACGATCATCATAACTTCCTCTCATATGAGTCGAGCCGTGTAAGTTACAGGACCGATGTGATTCGCTAGCCTTCCACAACGCTCCGTCCCAACATGACAGCCCCACAAATGACGTCTCACACCCAAGACCCTTCCTTCTTTAATTGAAAACATTTCCCCCAAAGCGCAGCTCCGATTTCGCCATCACCTTTCATCTTACCCCAAACCACCCAAACCGCCCAAAATGGCCTCACGATCTCCTTCCTTCGCCTCTACAGTCTTGCGGCAACTGCGCAACCAACCCCGGCACCTCCCCTCTTTCCTGCGTGCGCCTGCCATTCGCCCAGTCGCAAACTTAAACCATCAATCCTTCCGCGCAGCGCACAACATCCCTCGACCATCTCCTCCAACATACGCTAAGCCAGATCCCAAGAAGGCGCAGACTGGCGAGGCACCCAAAAGTGAAGGAGCAAGGCCCGAGATCAAAGCTTCCCACTACCAGCTGTCATTCACCTGCGTTCCCTGCGGGCATCGCTCTCACCACAACGTTTCTAAACAGGGTTACCACTTCGGCTCTTCGCTCATTACATGTCCTCAGTGCCGAAACAGACACATTATCAGCGACCACCTGAACATTTTTGGAGATCGAAAAATCACCGTCGAAGATCTTATGAGGGAAAAGGGTCAACTCGTCAAGAGAGGCAGCCTGGGCGAAGATGGTGACATCGAGTTTTGGCCAGAGAACTCTCTCCCAGCAGACAAAGAGGCTGGAAAGTCTGAGGGCTCATGAGGACATACGGACATTAAGCTTCACGAATATAACAAAAAAAAAAAAAGACAGTGTTGTAAGATAGAGTCAAAGCATTGGGTGGCGTTGATGGGATACCCTCCTCCATAGACAGGAACAATTATAATAGTGCGAGCCTTCAAAATGGCCGTGTTTTGTTTTTCAAACTTCTTCTATAAACGACTTTTACTATATGTCCATAAGATAACGCCAGGAAACATTTCCGATGCCACAAATCCCCAACGCCGTTTGATGCAACAACACATCTTGTTTACCACCCCTTGAACGACTGCCGCATAACCTTCTGCTCCCGAGACCGCGTCTTCTTGCGGTCTCTATTCTTCTCAAACTTCTTTCTCTTATCCCGTCCATACTTCTCCGGGTGTGCAATGGCCTCAATCTTTCGCTTGCTGGATCGTTGCTCTCTCTTTGCCCTCACTTCGCCTCTGATAGCGAGCAGCTGCTTAGAGTATTCGGCCGTACCAAACTTCTTCTGCAGGGACTCCATGAGGATCTGCGCCCTCGTCTTGAGAGCCTCATGTCTCTCCTTGAACAGTTCGTCATTGGAGAAAGGAGGTGCAATTGAAGGATCGGTGAGGTTGTGAAGGGGCACAAGAATAGTCTTGAGAGATGGTCGGAGGCGATCAGACTCAGATCTGCGGCAGACAGTCTCGAGGAGATCCATTGCAGCCATCTTGGGTGTAATTGCCACAGCCCTAGGGGGAATCTCTCGTCGAATGACGTGTGACAGCCTCCAGAACAAATGCTGCAGATCCGTCTTGCGCTGTCTCTCCTCAACTTGCTCCTCCTCCTCATCTTCCTCTTGTTCATCCTCTTCAGCCTCCTCATCCTCTGCAGTAACAGGTCGAACAGGGAGATGAGGAGCCAAGAAGGCAAGAACCTGAACAGCTTCCGCTCCGAGCTTCTCGTCAATGTCTCGGGTTGCGAGAACACCCAGTCCAAGTCTTACTAGATCCTGTATCCTTGGCAGATCAAGCGTGAGGCCATGGCTACCCTTTACCGGCTCGCCAGCAGGTACACTGTTGGCTTGCCGGGCGAAATCAGCGAGGTAAGAGCTTGTCAAACCAATAGCAGATAGCTTGACCGAGCCTTCATGGTGTGACAGACACCTAGTAATGTTGGACCACATCTCTTCACTACTGCTCGACAAAATCTTTTCAGGGAACACAGGCAGAGAGGCTCGAATAACTCCGAGCGCTGCATCCAAGAGTTCTCCGTCAACTTCCTGGATGTCCTCGGCTTCAATAACACCATTGATCTTTTCGAGAACAAGCTTGAAGTCCTTCTTGTTCTTCGATGCGTTTTCGTTGGATTCAAGGTAGAAGCCAAAGACCTGGAAGGCAAGCCTGAGAACTGCCTCGTTTCCATCCTGGTCCAACCACGTTCGCACAAGTCCAAGGAAAGTCAGAGTCCTCTCCTTGTCAGCCTTGAGGAAAGTCTCCTTGAGAAGTCCCGCAGCTGCAAGTCGACACTTTTCGCTGTCGTCGTTGGCCAGAACAAAGAAGAGCGGGAGGAAGCAAGTGGAGGAAATCTCCTGTACAAAGTCGTTCGATGACTTCATGAGAAGCAGGTGCACCATCTCCATAACGGACAGACGACCACCCTCACGCTCATACTTGAGGTTGGCGACAATGAAGTTTAGTTGCTTGGCCCATCTGGCCTTCTTCTGGGGGTATTCACGAATGAACTGGAAGAACGCGCCTCGAGCAAGATCACGAGTATCCTTGTCATCGTTGGTAATCATGACAGTACCAACATAATCCAAGGTGTCGTAAACAGTAGCAGTTTCTAGATGTCGATCCAGAACTGATCGCAAGAAGTTGAACGTGACGTGGCGGTAAAGGGGCTCAGTGAGGTCATCCTTCAATTTGGCAAGGAGCATGTCAATTGCTGCGTCCTTGACAGGAATGTCACGGCGATCGCGAAGAACAACGGCCAACATTTTAAGAGCTGCCTGAGCTACCTCAGTAGTGGTAGACACCGACATGGATATACTCTTGGTTGCTTCCTTGACTGCAACCTTGTACAGCTTCGATCCCTCGTCGTCAATGAACGGTACCTTGACGATGACAGCAAGTAAGCGGAAGGCCGAGATCTTGACCTCATCCTCTCCACCAACCATGGCATCACCAAGGATGGGAATGAAACCGGCGATATTGGCAGGAGTTCGCAAGCTGTCATGCTTCTTCAGAATTGCTCTCAGGATGTCTACTGCAAAGCGAATCAACTTGTAAGTGTGCTTGGTAGTTTTGCCTCGATCGCCACTCTTCTTGGCACCCTTCTGAACAAGGTACTTCTTGACTCGAGGGTCGAGCTTCTCCTCAACTTCGGGCTTCTGGGAATTGTAGACGTCCTGAATGACCTCATAGCAGAAAACCAGGGTGTCGCGGCTTTCAGCAGCAGGGTTTTGCAGAAGACCAGCTGTAATTCGCGCCATCAAGGTATCAAGCTTGCGGACCATCTTGAGATCAACCTTTTGCATCAAAAGCGCACGCAGTGGTTTTACCAGGTCAATGATTCGGCTGACCGAGGCGTTTTTCGATATCAGCTCCATCGAATCTTGACTCTTGCTGCTCTTGATTTCCTTGGTCTGAGTGGTGTACCCCTCGGCGTCCTTCTCTTGACCGATAACACCGAAGATATCGTCCATGATCACTGTCACGATAAAGGTGATACAGTAATCCAAATCGCCTGGTGCACACAGGGGGAGAACAGCAACCAGGAGCGAATGCATGGTGAAGGAGAGCACATGGAGCTGATAACCTCTGGTCAGGGCGCCTCGCAACTCCTTGAGGATAAAGCCAAAGTATGATGGACCGAGAATAACGGCAATCTTGACCAGTGTGTCTCGAGCCATGTCGCGAGCCTCTATGGCTTTGCTGCGAAGAATGTGACTGATATCAGTTAAGACACCGGCCAGTTTCTGGTCCATTTGTTCCATAGGGAGCAGCTTCAGGAGTCTAACGATAATGACACCAACGGGTACACGGAAGCTGACTTCTGACTCGTCTTTCTCATGAAGATGCTTGACGAGGGAAGGCAGAAAGAAGTTGGTGACATCAACACTCAGCTTATCCGCCTTTGGAATTGTGAGAGGAAGCCGTGTGGTGGTTGATGAGGTAGCGTCGACCTCTTCCACCTCCATGCGCTCCTGTGAAGCGTTCTCAGCAGCATCTACAAGTGCATCGGCAACCTTGCTCAAGAGCCTGATAGTCAGCTTCTGTTGCTCGGGCTTAGATTCAACGTAACCGATGTATCTTTGAAGAGTGGTGCGGTAGTGTTTCCAGTGCAGAGAGCTTGTGAGATTGCCGATGGTGATGATTGCTTGAGCACCGAGACCATGGTCATCGACGCCCTCGGCACGACCAAAGATGAAGTGCTCAAGGAGCGGAATAAAGAACTGGGCCAAGTTCTGGCTGCCCATTTCCTTCTGTTTATTAGCAGCCTCGAGGATGTGCAGAGCCTCCAACTGCCTTGCAGTTGCAGGGCTGAGAATGTTGAAGAAGAAAGTCAACTCGCTACTATCTTCATTTCGGTCATTCAGTAAAGCGCTGAGGTCCGCAATAGGTTCCCATTCGGGCATCGTTGACAGAAGATGGCCCATTACTCGGAGGTACTCTCTTCGAACTGTGTCAGATGGCTCACGAGCACCAGCATACAGAGCAGGCATTAGGACATCCCTAAGATGAGCGTCAAACTTCTCCTTCGCACCTTCGGTCGTGCATGCTGCCGCATCCCTGGTGAATTTTCGAAGTCCATCGGCCGAGTTAGATGAGAGGATACCAAACTCTGCCGCGTCTCGAATGTGGAACGTCAAGTTATGAAGCAAAGGCAGCCACTGCTTTGGAGTTAGTGGAACCTCTCGATCGACTGAGATGGAGTTATAGGCGGCAAGGCGCTTATCATAATCCGGCTCATCAATGCGTCCTTCTTTGAACGAGTTGAGAGCGGCGCAGATGTCAGCAACCTCCTGGAGACTGCTGTCTTTTCCAGCGATGGCCAATAGGCCCCTTGAAAGAGATTGTCGATTCTCTCGATCCCTGAAGTAGCTGAAGAGAGACGAGAGTGTGTCGTAGACCTCGTCAAGAAGCGACTGGTTCTCCAAGGCACTGGAACGCGTGACGTATTCCTCAACGATAAGAAGAATTCTACCCTTGAGCTTAGGGCTGACACGTCGAGGAGGTTGGTTCAGGAGGAAGATAGATATCTTGATGACAGCCTGAACGTCCCCAATATCCTGAACGATAGGAGCCATGACCAGAATTGTTTCTACACAAGCCTCCAAGAGATCGTTGCTGATGCCAGACATGTCCAGAACATTAGAGATCTGGTTTAGGATTGCCTTCGAGTTCGGATCAAGAAGTTCTGCCTTGATGAGCTCATTAAACTCGCACTCCTGCACAGGCGCAGTGGCAAGCTTAACCAGGTTGCGAATGATACTCAAGACATGGATTTTGACTTCGTCCTTACCCTTCTCGATTGACAGACATTCAATGACCTTAGGAAGGATGCCCTCAGGCACCTTGGGGTGCGGTGCGAAGAAAAGGGCAATTCTGGGGAGAACAGACCAAGTAGCAAAGAGCTGCAGCATACCAGAAACTCCCTGTGTCATCTCGCTGGGCAAGTTCTCTAATCTCGGTGCCACAACATCTTCAAGGATGATATCTTGGTACGGTGCCCACTGGAAGGATTGGGCATTTTGGAAGAGCGCAATCAAACATTTCAATCCGGTGGATCGAATGATTCTAAGAAGAGACTGTATACTGGCTTTCTCCTCTTCCTCTTCAGGAGCATTCTCAGGGTCTACGCCCTGTCCACTAAGTTGTCGGCAGGCGAAGACAAGACAGTAGAGGACAGCATTGAGGAGTGTCTCCAAGTAGGGCGTAGCGTTGGTACCAAGCTCAGAGATGACAGAAGAAATCATGTTCAGGAAACCAAGTTGCTTTCGGACAGGGAGTATGGGTTCCTCAAAGATCTTCTTCGAAGCGCCAACCACCTTGACATCCTTAAGCTTGCCTGTGGCGATGTCCAAAAAGCTGCCCATATCCTCGACGCTAAGATTTCGGAGAACGGCCAGCCTGGTAGCTTGCAGGCCATGTCGACCACTTGCCGCTCCCTTTTTAGAGATGGTTCGGCCATAAAGCAACCTGAGGAGAACAGGCATCAAATCAGCCCTATGCTCTGGCTTGATGGCAGTGTCGTCTTGAAGGAAGACTGTAAGCTCGTTTTTGAACCGAGCCTCGTCCAGGAGGAACTCCAAGTTTTCTTTATAGGCCTTGATAGCCTCCTGCTTCCAAGCGAGAATGGCCTTGAGCGTGACCTTTTGGACCTCAACGTCACCGTTCTCCATCAACTGTAGAAGCGCAGGGTAAACTTCTTCATGTTGGTAAAGAACTCGGGGGTTAATGAATTGAGAGAACACGCTAAGCATAGCCTTTCGGTCTGCAAGAGACCAAGTAGCTCCCTCAGAGATCTCTTCATCGTCAACCGATTCAGGGGTTCGGTCTTCACTAGCCCACGCCAGGAAATGCGGCACAAGTTGACGAGATCTCCTTTCCGCGATCGAAGGAATGGCATTAAACACCTTGAGCGCTCGTGATCTAGAGTTGCCTGCAGTTGTCTCCGCGGTCCTCTTCTTATCGTCGAAACTCTGGAGCATGAGGTCATCTGGGTGGTCGATGGTCTCTTCCACTTCAGCTGCAGCTGCTTCGAGTCTGCGTACATTGGTACACTCAAAATCGGAAACGAACACGCGATGCGGGCCTTGAGTCTCGGGTTGTGAGGGACCCCAACGAGCTGAAGGTACCTTCAACCAGCGGAAGGCAATCTCACAAACTGCTTCTTCTCCAGCCTTGGTCTCTGTGATTTGCTTCATAGTCTCTACCGAGTCATCCCACACAGGCGACAGCTTGACCGTGAGCAGACCGAAAAGGAAAGCAGGCACAGCTCGTTGCAGCCACGAGTTCTCTTCAAACGAAGCATAGGTTTGGCCCAACTTGCGAAGAAGCATAGCAATCGTTCTGGTATGAGCAAGATCTAACGGGGTTTCCTCGATTTCAATCATGGTATCCACAGTGTTCATACTGTCTGGTGCCAGACTGAGCACCTTGAGTAGATTCAAGGATGCCAGCCTCAGATCGTGCGATGGGGAACCCAAGTTGTCGATCAATGATTTAGTCACTGGATCCTCCTCGCTGGATGAACTATCACTACTCGTACTTTCTTGTCGCTGGGCAATTTCCTTGCCTTGTAGAATCTCTTCGTACGTGAGATACGCATGTAGAAAGCTGATGGATTGAGAGAAGCGAGGAACGGCTGCTCGCAGGAGAGGGCTAAGAGTGATGTCGACGGAACCAGCTGCCTTGCTCATACGTAGGTAAGCATGAAATCCTTGGCCAACAATGAAATGGACCTCATCGGATGCCAGCGTAGAAGAGGGGCGAAGTGCAAGCTTGAGTTTCCTGAGAAGGAGTTCGGCGATACGAGCATTTGTCGATGGGTGAACTGCCGTTAGCTCAAGGATTTGAAGCAAAGCCGAGTATTTAGGCAAGCATCTATCCCGCCATACTTGAGGATCCTTGTTATAGGGCCCTCTTTCGGGAAATGGCGAGATCTCTAGGCGCTCAAACTTGGAAACGATTTGATCTTGCCAAGCTTGTGGCATCCTGCAGCTATCCTTTTCACCAGCTGGTGGGAAAGCGCGGTTCTCAATCATCTTAGGCAATAGAATGCAGAGCATATCCTCGTTGGGCTCTTCGGACCAGTGGTTCGCGATAAATCTGGATCCTTTTGTCAGTCGGAGTAACAATGTTAACCACCCAAGGGTCTTACCTCTGAAAGTCATTGCGGAATAGACTTGCGAAACGCTGAGCGTCCAGCTCGCAAAAGTATGAGCAGAAGGGGATGAACCATTTCATCAACGGTTCCCTACTCAGTGACTGAATTAGAGGAACAATATGGGGTATTAGAGCATCAATGGGCGCATGGTGCCAAACAATCGCAATGTTGGCAATAATATACTTCCAAACAACGCCTGCAGCATCCTGCGGCACCTCTACACCGGCTTTCGTAATATTGGAAAGCATCTCGACAAAGTTCTTGATTAGAGGTGCCCAGTCACTCAAGCGGTAACCCTTTCGAACACCAGCCAGGGTGCCATATATTCTGATTAGAGGAACGTGCTGCCACTGGCATTCTGCAGATGGTACCCGCTCCATATTGGCTCGAATCGCTTCGTGGACCCCGGTTGCGAATTCTCCGAAAGTGTCGGCAGTCGCATGGTGAATAACACTGGTCAGCACGCCGCAGACAACGTCGGTCCAGATCGTATCTTCAGTAAGGGTGCGCTCGTCCTCAGGAATAGCATCAACCAGAGCCATAAAGATGGTAGGGGCAGTTGAGTGGATGGTATTATCAGTACCCTTAATAGCTTCGGCAAACATGGTCATCAGGCCATCCTTGTACAAGATAAACTGGCGGTCATCCTTGATGCTGATGAGATCGTCTCGTGCGCATTCCACCAAGCGCTTCAAAGCTATCTCTCGGTGTGAGGGGGCGGCCGCCTTCTTAACTAGAAAGCTCAGTGCTTCAGCTGCAAACCGAGCAATATGAGGAGGATGTCGGGACTTTCCAAGCAGCGGGGCCATGACTTTGAAGGTAGGTCGCAAGTCAGGAACGAGAAGCTTGGACAAATACTTGAACAAAAAGGCGAGAGCACCAAACGTCCACTCGATAACATCAACATCCTGTGGCTTTGCAGCGATAGCCACAATCAAATCCAAGCTCCTGCCATAATGCTTCTCGAATCGAACTCCAAGATCGTGCGAGAAGGCGGTAAGAAGGTCTAGTAGCGGCTCCAAAGCTTCCTTATCCTGTCCTGCTATGAAATCGGCCAGCAGGTCCATTATCCTCTGCTCGAAATGGAGGAGCTGGGGAAGGCTCTCGCACAACGGCCATGTCCTTGTTTTGAACGTAGAGAACGGTTTTGAGACATTTAGTTCTCCCCATTTTTGCAGTCCAGTCTGAAAGTAAGATGTCGATGTCGAAAGGTCTTCGTTATCGAGGTCGTGACGGCGAACTTTGCGTAGCGGTTGTAGCGAGTTGAATTTGGAGATTTTAGTTGTAAATGACTCCCATCGGTGATTCTTTTGATGAGGTGTAAAGTTTTTGTTCTTCCGCGCTTTGGCGATGCGCCCTGACGAGTTGGCCGGCATCTTGGCGGTATTCCTTTGCAAAGTTGCAAAGAAGTTGAGAAATTGAAGATACAAATCTTGCTGCGAAAAAGAGCTTCACATACCGCGAAAGGCGTCCCCGCCAAAACTTTTTTTATCGGTTGATGAGCGGCAAAACCGATAAGGCAGCGCTAATGCGGGATGACCCACTTCAGCCAATCACACTCGCGCCGCATTCCCTTATCTTTGTCGACTCGACGCGCTTCTGAGTGCACTTTCATCATAGCTTCTTTTATCCGCTTTCTCTCGACTTAGAAGCGATTGCAAGAAATCTCAACTACTTCTTAACATAACCAGAAACAATATGGCTGCGCCTAAAATGTAAGAAACACTCTGAATTGTTCACTTAAGAAGAAACGCTGACTTATTTTGTCTAGTATTGTCCTGGGTAGCCTCAATGGTCAGCTTGAGCCTGCCTTCAAGAAGCTGGCAACCTTGCATTCAAAAAACAGCTTCTCTATGGCAATACTCACTGGCGATGTCTTCAGCGCAACACAAGATGATGACTCAGTAACTGCGCTTCTCAATGGAACTCTTGAAGTTCCTCTACCAACCTATTTCACTATCGGAAACCACCCTCTACCCCCACGCATCGCCGCCAAGGTCGAAGCTGAAGAGGAGATTTGCGAGAATCTGCATTTCCTGGGCAAGCGCAGTATCACCAAAACATCCGATGGTGTGCGAATTGTTGCTCTCGGCGGCCAATTGGACCCCAATCTGATTGCTGGCCAGTCCAAGGAACAGCATCTACCATTTCACACAGTAGACGACGCAAAAAGCTTGCGCGGCGCAAACAGCGCAGACATTCTCCTAACATCGATGTGGCCAGCAGGTGTCTGGACCGGCTCTCAGGTTGCCCTAGACCCTTCGCACCAAGCGTCTCTACCTGCATCGGAAGCTATTGCGGAACTGTGCGCTGCGCTCAAGCCACGGTATCATCTGTCAGCCTCACCAGAAGGCTTCTTCTACGAGCGAGAAGCATTCGTGCATCCCACTGAAAAGGAGACAGACAACACCTGTGTTACACGATTCATTTCTATGGCGCCTTTTGGTAATGAAGCAAAAGCAAAGGCGCTGTATGCTTTCAGTCTCAACAAGGGAGACGCTTCAGTGCCCGTCGGCGCTACAGCATCACCATTCAATCCCAAAACCAAGAAGCGTGCACCTAAGGATGATTCGTACAGCCGATATGGCGGTGATGATAACGACCGGGGGCACAGAGGCCGCCGTCACAAGCAGCGCCATCGATCTCCTCCTCCAGGGCCCGACCGATGCTATTTCTGTCTCTCTAACCCCAACCTATCTGCTCACATGTGTTGTAGTATCGGCGACGATGCCTATATTTCTACAGCCAAGGGCCCTCTGCCAACATCTACTACCTTTGCCGAGCAGGGTCTTTCTTTTCCAGGCCACTTGATCATCATCCCACTACCGCACAATCCTACAATTCCTAGTATTGGGCCTGTCACAGATCCAGCAGGCGAGGCCGCAAAGACATACAACGAAATGACACGCTTCCGCGAAGCCATCCAGGCCACGATCGCCAGCAAGAGCTCCCACAAACTCGGTGTTGTCACATGGGAGATCAGCCGAGAGCACAATGTCCATCTCATCTGGCAGCTCATGCCCCTCCCTGCTGACCTTATCCGTAAGGGCGTTGCTGAAGCCGCTTTCAAGGTCGAGGCCGAGAACCAGTCTTACCCAGCCTTCACCGCACGCGACCTCACACTTGAGCAGCAAGCCGAGTCTGGTGGTGATTTCTTCCGCGTGTGGCTGTGGGCAGATGACGGCGAGGACCGCATTAAGGGAAAGGCCCTCGTCATGCCTCTGCCCTCAGACATGCGCTTTGATCTGCAATTCGGCCGCCGCGTACTGGCCAAGCTTCTTGGTCTTGAAAACCGCATCATCTGGAAAAATTGCGAACAAACCGTTGAAGAAGAGACCAAGGACGTGGAGGCGTTCCGGGAGGTGTTCAAGGAATGGGATTTCAATCTTCAAGAAGGCGATGACGCTGCGGCTTGAGACCTTGGAAATTTGTATTATACCAGAGATGCATGGGAGGCGTTTATATCAAAAGGGGTTTGGGTGGACTCGAGTGTTTCTTGATTTATGACACTACGATCTTCTTCGACGTAATTGGTGTCTTAGCGTTAGAATGATGAAGCAAAATAGATGCCGTCTTTAAGAAGCATTATAACATCATGCAAGGCTTTTCTATCGAATGAGAGCGATAGGGTAGCCATATGAGCATATCAATGATACCAAATTCAGTGTAAACATCGATAGACCAGGTCACCAACAAGAAGAGACGTAGAAGTATGTTAACTTTTAACTGTTTTTGCCCTCAATATGTAGGTATCTACTAGCCAGGGATATATCCCCCGAAGTTAATGTAATGTACAAGTAGTAAAACCACTTTTTCGCCAGCCAAGCGGCGGCGTTTTCCACAGTCCACCAGCTAGTCCTACAAAAAGTACAGCGGTAGCAATCTCTCGTGCTACCGCTTACACAATATACAGCCTGTGCCTATTACGGACAAAGAATATATACATTCCAGGCCTGAGGGTATGTTTTCCATCTTCCCAGAATCTCTGGTGGGAAGTGTTTGTTTGAATATGTAGTGAAGAACAAATGAAAGAGTGTAACCATTCCCGTTCTGTCAGGTTGAGGGGGTATAGGTGCGACAATATGCGCAGACGGGGATATTTTTAGGTAGGTATCCATGAGGTTTAGGATACTGGTATCAAAAGACTGCCGAATAGAGTATCGAATGACATATGCAAGTCATGCTGTGCCTGGCGATCACTCGGCTTCTGAAAATACAGGGGTTCTGGTGTCCCCTGAGGTGAAGCCACTGAGAGGCCGAGACAACTGGTATCGAAATGTCTATCGCGAACAGCGCCACTGTCACAGGGAAAGCTTGGTTCCTGAGACATGTTTTAGAAGCCAAAAATGCAGGTCCGGAAATCGCCAAAGCAGATGCTTGTTGAGTGAAAGGAAAAGAAAAGAATAATGCGCGCCCGAATGCAGAATGGGGAGGTTGGCTCCCTTATGAATGAGGTCCCATCAATGAACCATGTACGTAATCATGTGAAAGACAAATGAATTGACTGGGGTCCGTCTGTCGATGCATAAAACGTGTGAGAAAAAGGAAAATTCCAATCGGTGAGTGAGAACTCGTGCCAGTGGTCTAAAGGTGAAGAAGTCGTTGCGGTCGTGGTGCTGTGAACAAAGGAAAATAAGAATTAATCGTAGTGAAGATTAGTTGAAAAGGTAGAGGCTGCCAAAGGCCGGGATCGTATTAGTGATTTAATCGCGCCACGGTCGGGTTGAGCATTGTTATTCGTCAAAATGGATGAGGTCGGATGCAGAAACCCTTGACAACATTGTTGAAATAATAAAGAAGATGGTGACCATAGACTTGACGGAGCAGACAAGGTGAGACCAGCACCAATGAAGTCGGACTCTGTCACTTGCAAAAGGGATCATGTCGCAAGAATCAGTACGTCTAGTACGAGGCCATACGGCGAGCATGTGATCGATCGCCGATAATAGGAGAGGCACCAAGAAGGGAAATAGGTGCAGATAGATTTCGAGATTGAGGCCTGCTGGGAGCAGTAGGTGACTCGTCAACACAAGGCTCACGTTGACCAAAGGCAAAGGTGGCGGCACGGTTGAGACCCTTTCGAGACTTCAGTCGACCCATCTCACGTTCACAAGTGCGCTGGTGAGCCTCATCTGACATCTCAACGTATTCTTGGGGATAGCAACGACCCCGGTGCTCAGTGAAGAAACCAGAGTATCCACCGTCTAGGATGTAAACTTCAGGATATGTGAGCTTGGGGTAGAACTCAGCATTCACGGTGCGGTCCTCGGATCGGACATGGCGAGCCATAAGGGGAGCACGGTGAGCTGAGTACTCGCAGTGAAAGATGAGTAGAGTACGTCCGTCCATTGGAGTCTGGAAGAGCTGGTTTGTGAGCAGATCCTTGTCATTGTAGTTGACAGCGCCATCAATGTGGCCACCTTCATACTCGTACTCGAAGCGGCAATCGATCACAATCTTCTGGTCGAAGTGGGAGCTGTACTTGCCGTCCAAGACATCAACGAGGGTCTCTCGAGAGATACGAGGAATGGTATCGGTGGGGTCTTCAGTGAGGTAATGGGGGAGAACGGGCTCTTGAGCCTCCTCCACATCCATAACCGATTGAAGCGCAGGAGAGGTAGTCTCCTCTCCATCTGAGTTGCTCTTCATGACGTCAGCTGGGTGCTCAAACATGCTCAATGACCGACGGAACTGCTTTCGGTTTCTGAGAAAGGGGTTGGCATGTCGGCGCGTATGTGAGTTCATAGAAGGAGAGCCATTGCTGCTGCTGCTACGGGAGCATGCGTTAAAGTTGAGAAATTGGGGTCTAGTACGGCTAACAGATAGGCCAGGGCAGGGGCTGTTGGCAGATACGGGCCTGCGCTCTTGAGGTGGTGATGCCGACTCGAAGCATTCGCTTAGGGACAGGTTGGAACTGGTGTGGTTCAGGCGAGTGCCAGCACCAAAGCGGAATGGAGGCAGGTCTGCGTCAGTCTGACGACCAGGCACAGCCGGTGTACTGAAACCCTTCATCCGTGTTAGGGATGGTCGTCGTGGCACAGCTATTCTGCGGTTTCTGAAAGACGTCAGTTGTAGTTCCGCAAGGAATGTGGGAATATGAGACTGACTCAGCCATGATGGGCTTGGGCGGTTCCAAGGAAGACTGCCGGGAGATAGGGGCCGGTGAGTCAAGGCTCATTTCGTCGTCAGCGGCTGGAGTCGACCCCGGAGTTGGAGAAGTTATCTCGAACTGCGTGAAGAAAGGTGCCTTGTGAGGTAGAGGCGAAATCTCCATTAATTCCTTGAGCTCTGCCAAAGGAGCGGGCGATGATGATGGAAGTGGGGGGGTTGTAACTGAATCTATAAGAACATGCCAATTAGCCACCAAGTTCTGTGTTCTAGACCGTGTTGGTCTTGCTCACCTCGGCCTCCCATGCTGCCCATCATGCCGGCAGTGAAGAGTGCTCTTCTAGGAGTAGGGAATTTGGGACTGGAAAAATGTTAATTAAGGCACTTTCGAACGAAGTACCAAACACCACAACGAACCTTGAGTCGCTGTCGAGACGGAAGTTCTGAGAGAGATCAGCAGCCAGACTCGCAGCAGGTGAGGAACCCCGTACGTCCTTGACGTTGAAGTAGTCGCCGTTAGAATGCTTGTGCATCTGCTCACGTAGGCTCATGCTGGCTGATGTGACAGATGATGTAGCATAGTGTGGGAGTCCACGAAAGACATCTCGGCCACCCCAGGTAGGGAGCATCGGGCGATGCAGCGCCGCTAAAGGAGATGAAGCTTCCATTGTGATGGTGAGGATGAAGCAGCGGGACGATTCGAGGGAACTCGAGGCTGAGTCGAGCTCTGCCGAAGCACGTCTGCTACTAAGAGCTATTCGGTATTGAAGACACTGCGATTGAAGATTGAAGAGGTAGTTCTGCAGTAAGTCAATGCTGCAGCAACACCTCTATAGTGTTATCGAACGAGCGTCTGGTCAAGGTATTTTATCGTATCGTCTAAATGGAAATCGGATCGTAGATAACCAAGTACTAGATGGATGATGGATGGGAAATTGGATGGCGGCGGGGTCGACGATGTCGTGTATCGGTCGTTATAATCGTTCGAATGACATCTGAATGGGGGACGAACGAGACTCGACGGAGAGGTAATCGTGCTTGAGTCGAGGGAGACAAAGGAGTCGTTACGATTATTTGAGGCAAGAGTCAAGTTGCGTCCAAAGAGACGTTCAGGTCTTAGTCTATCTCGAGAGGGATCGAGATGGTAGAACGAAACGAGACCAGGTGCCAAATTGACCGGGGGGTCGTTGCGTTGCTGGGCGGATGGCGAAGGACCAAATATGCACAGGCTGAAATACGCACAGTACAAGACAAGATAAGGTTACTTGAGTACCGCAATGCTACTAGCACACCAAGACAGAAGAAGCCTCTTTCTGAGAGTTGAAGATTGAATTTCAATTTCCCCTCTTTTTTTTTTTGCCTTGTCTTTAAATGCGTTCCCTTTTCTTTATATCGGCCACGGGTAAGAACGCTGTTCGATGTCCGATGCTTGGTGCTGTGTCCAATGGAAAGACTAAGTTGGATTGAGTTGAATTTGAAGTATTTTTTGTTTCTGGAAGAACGAGTGGTTGTCCAAGTCGGTTGTAAAGATGGCTAACCGTAACCGTATCTGTATTTGCCTTTCTGAAGTGATGTCGAACGGGATGGGTGGGAAGGGGGAGAGATGTGAATGCGGGAGCAGAAGCTTTTTGAATGGATTCACCCAAGCCCAGTCCAGGTCAAGCCAGAGCCGGGTTGGAGTTTTTTCCAGGCTATCCCACCAAGGTTGTTAGGGGTGATTTGGGAGCTCGCTGGGGCCCTGGGGGTCGCTGGGGAGCTCCGACTTACAGTGGAGTTTAGTGGACGTGAACTGCACGCCCAGCGCGGGAGGCGTGTGCAAGCTGAAGGGGCGTGTTGGATTGTTTGATCCATGGGTTGAGGTTGAGCCCACACTTAGATCCCCATCCCGCATTGGATACATGAGATGCCGTGCCTCAGGGCCTCAAGGCACAAGGCACAAGGCACAGCGCAGCACAGAAAGTAGAACAGCTCCCTTTAGCCCTTAGCTTACCTAGTCCTGCAGCCAGCAGACAGAGGCCCTTGCCCTGCTGAAGCAAATCACAGCGTTCGCCTGTCCCCCTCCCCAGCCAGACGGATGCCCACTTTCCAGGCCTCTGACGCTGCTGAATGGACGTCGCCCAGGAGGGCAGCGCGTGGTTGCTCAGCGGAGGTGGGGATTCTCACCTTGGACCTTTGGGCGAGATCCTTGCCCTGGACCTGTATGGCGCTTAGCTGATCAGGGCAATGGATATCTCAGTGATGCAGTTATGGACTGTATGTACGTATGTACGTATGTATGTACAAACTTTAGGCAATTGAGGTTCCGTGCGGGAGCTTGTCCTTAACCAAGGCAGGGCCGCCGCTAGAGCTATGCTATGTTTGTGAATCTGTGCCTTGAATTGGATGATATGCAGTTGCATTTGGATGTTTTGCATCAAACTTGGTTCCTCCTCCATACTTTCTTTAGTATATTGTTTACTTTCTTTGAATGAGTGTCTTCCAACACCTAGCATAACGTCTTGGGGTACGCCAACCCACCCGATCGATTGATTAATTGACGATGTCATGTTCATTCCCAACTTCGAGAGCTAAGATTGATGATTGTGGATGCACAGGCATAACCGTTTAAGCAAGTTCCAGTTCGCATAAAGAATACCACCATAAAAGTCACCATAAATTAACAGTTCTCGATGGCAGGAATAATAAACGCCATTTGCTCTACAGCCTTTGTCTCTGTCTTTGTCTGTCTTAAACTGATATCCCACGAGACTCGACTCTGCTATTCATAGACCATCCTATGCTATCGTCTTTGTTCAATCTCGATTTAGCTCAGATATACCAACAAACTTGATCTCGTTGCGTGAATGATCGACGGTTTATTTTGGACACCAACTTCCTTCTTCGGCTTCTGGTTCCACACCCTTGTCAGCCTCGACACATTTGAGGATATCTTACACAATTGCCCAATGCATCTATCTACTCTATGCGCCAACCGGGTTACATCATCGCACTGGGATAAGAAGCGGTGAGACTGTCAATTTACAATATACTTCAACCCATGCAAGGCCTGAGCTGCCTTCTTCCGTCCCGCGATACCTGCATGTTAATCCAACAACTGGATCCATGACCTTGCGTCGACCCAGTAACATGAATTAGAAGGCGAGGCCAGAGATGAGATAATATCACGAGAACAACAAGACCCTTTTTTCGACCGAGACAGATCAACTCAAAGCATGGATACCATGACATGCACAATCGTTAAACAAAGAAACTCACCCTGCAGCTGGGACTTTATTGATAGTCTTGATAGTCTCAAAGGAATCAACATTGAAACCACACCACATTAAGCCACTGAAAATGGTTCACTACTGAATGGAGGCGTCTTTATTTATTAAAAAAAAAAAAAAAAAAAAAAAGTAAGTTAAATTATACATTGTTTAGTATTGTTATAGCATGAATAGGTGTAGAACATTTGTATGCTGTTCGTATGCTGTTCTAGTGGTTTATCGTCGCCTCGTCCAAATCGTTGGCTTTTACACAGCCCAAGGCCTGGAATTGACTTCACTCCTCAATCCGGAGGCTACAGTCAAGCCTCCCGATCACCAAGCGAATACTTCACTCAAGCCCATCGGCATCGCGTTGCTGTGGCTTGGTGCATCTTCCGAGCTCTGGTTTCGCTCAGAAAAATCACCGTCGCTCCGCAATTCGACGAGTCTAGACAACAATAAGTTAATTCGCGCCAATCTGCCGTGGCGCTATCCAAACTCGATAAGCTGGTACTCCGTATAGACAAAGACTCTAGAAACCGTGAACGCCTCTGTCTGACAGTCTCGATGCTGGTTGGTCACCAGGAAATCGGAACTGCGACCTGCCTCCGCGATGGTTGAGACAGCGACAGTATATATGCTCCATAGTCCAATACGGACCGGTAGATACTCGATATGGACGTGTCAGCTGAGACGTATCAGGTCGGAACGAAGCGTGGAGAGGCTACGAGTCAGAATTATAAAACCAATGGAGTGATTTGTGAGTCGACCCAATAGATACGGCCTCATATGGATCTCTCCCTGCGTGTGGTGAATCTCCCTCCCTTGAACTTGAGAGTAGGACCCTGAGGTCAACCCATAATTAATTCATTTTCACTACTCGTAACCAAACCCTTTCTTTGTCCATCAGTCTTCGTAATCCGCTAATAACGTTAGTCCTCGACTCCTCTTTGTCTCGGAGCAAAAAAAGTAAAAGGCCCCAACGACTCCATTATGTTGCTCCAGTTCAAATGTCAAAACGTCGTCTCCCTTTTCTGGAGCCGGGCCTGTGTTCTACGCTTGGAATAGAGGACAGGGCAGACAGGGCCTTTCCCATGTCCCATATCCGCTTATTGGCAACCGTGCTGCTGGACTGTGTTCCGGGGATCCAAGGCGTGGAGCTTGAGCTCTCTTGGCCCTTGGACCTTAGCTCTTGGCTCCTGGAGCGAGCGACCTGAGGAATGACGTTGACCGGCTGCTGGGATCTTGGTCCAAGTTTAATTTGTAGCCGCCGAAACCGGTTCTTTGTTGTTTGGAAAACTGCCTCAACTGCAACAGAGCAGTTCATCAACCCCCGGTCAACATCAGCTCTGCACTGGACATGGTGATATCCGTCCATCAACAGCCCTGCCCGCTTGCCTCGTGTGTGTGCTGTTGTTTCAATGCGAGGTCTAAGCTTATGCTAAGCCGTGAGCTATGTTCAACTTATGCTTGACATATCCGTCATTGTGCCCCAGGCCAGCCTCGGTGTCTCTTGGTTGGCCCCAGTCGTCCACTGGGCCCTGTCCCCTGGCCTGGCGCTTGGGTTCCTCAACTCTGAAGCCGCCGGCGCCCGTTGAACGTTCACGAGAATAGCGCCTCCTCAGGCCTCGAACGAGTTGCTGAAGAGCATGTCCCTGTCGGACCGCTATCAGCTAGAGTAATTCAGAGCTCTTCCCGACGGCGGCCCAGGACAGTGGTTAGTTGGAGTTCTCAAAGTTCAGGACAACAGTCCTGGCGTTATGCCAGAGCCCAGAGCCCAGTGCCCGCCTGGAGGATAAAAATTCAGGGTCCTTGCCTTCGTTTTGAGACAGTCGCCCTTCTGACTGGGGCCCTGGTTCAGAAACACAGCGGTTCCACAATGAGCACAACGAATGAAAGTGTTGCATTAGCGATTCAGAAGACTCAACGCGATGCCGTATACAGTCTCTTATGATCTTAATCCGGACATTACGGGCAATTCTGAGCAATCGAGACCAACTTGCACTGAGTCTGGGACTCGCCGAAAGACAAGCCCAAACCCAACCCCGCATTCTCAGTTGAGAGGGACGCATCGTGGTGATTGACTCGACGACTGGAGGATGACATGATGGTTCCTGACAGGCTGCAAGGCATTATCAGTTGTGCAAGGTTACGATCAATTTACGCAGGCGTTGTTGGGTCAGAAGCAAGATCCAACCCCTGTCTAGTCCGATGCTAGTGTCCAGATGGAGCAGTTGGAGACAGCATACAAGCGACACAATGGAGAACAACCGAGAAGAGGGGGGTGAATAAAGTAGACGAGGATGTTATGTATGTAATGTATAATTGCAATTGCAACTTGCAACTTGATATTCGCGACATCTACCTATTGCGCGGATTCATACTACACACTTGCTGCAGTATGTCAGGTACCAGATTCTCGACTTACTGCTGATCAAACGAGATCTCTTCTTATTCCTCTGCAGCTTGCGCCCTGCTGCTATTAGTGCAAGAGGCGCTGGAAGCTCCGTACTACTGTAGCAGGTTGATAATGGAAGATTCAGAATGCGGTTCGCAAATCATGTCAAAGACCACCACAACTTAGATCCCGTTAAGGATTATTCCATATCAAAAGCGACAACGCATGTGACGATCCTTAGAACCTCTTGCTAAACAATATGCCAACTGCTTGACGCTACGGAGTACAGGTGCAAACATCTTCCGAACTTTCCATGGCTGGTATTTGACTTTCTTCAATGCCCCTCCCACGTGTACATGACAGCGCCAGGAATGAAGCCTCGGAACGACAAGATGTGAAACCCTCTGAAGATTATTATAGAGATAAAGAAAGAAAAAAAAAAGCTGGCCAAGGGACCGAACCCTTGAATTCCTCGGGGAGGCGTCTGGTTCCCAGTCCGCAGTGCAGGTTGGCTCTGAACAGGTATATATCCGCTGATCGACAGCGCTCTCTAACAATGGCTTGACACTACCTACCAAGACGGGCGAGCCACCACAACCACAACCAAAAACAGAAACGACATGGCTCTCTTGAGGTGGTATGTTCAGGATTTCCAGCGCCATTTGATGGCTACGGGAAGCACTTTACCAGGTGCCATTCGTGCGGGGGCGTCCGACGCCAAGATCAAGAATCAATCCTCTAACCTCTTAAACCCAAACCCAAACCCAAAGCAAGACTGTCGAATGCCAGCTCCATCGCCCAGTCCGTCCCTCCAATAGCAAGGCTGAAGCGACTGATGACGAACAAAGGAATAAACGAGCCTTGCTGATCGTGGTACCTCCGCTCGCTCCGCATCTCATCCTTGTTTATTCTGGTTACGGTTACAGCTTGCTGTACTCTGTAGACTGCACAGCTTACAGCCAAGCCAAGCCTTGTATCCAGACTGAGGTATTATCACGATGCGATCAATCGCTACGAGGAACTGCCTTCCTCGGCATTCAAAGGCCCCCGGGGCTTGTGACCTGCGGGACGATCGCGGATCTTTGTTTCTTTGAGACGTCCAAGCCCATCAAGACGGTTTCTTCATCTGCCGGACGCCTTTGTTGTGTATTTTCTTCTGTCTTTGTCTTCCCCTCTCTCTTGATATGTTGATCATATGGACAATGGGAATTGGCTTTTCGCCGATACGATATCCAGCCATGATTTCTCAATTGACTTCTACCAAAGCAAAGATGTGAAGACGAGACGGGACCTCCAAGTTTTTTAGCCTCTGACTATCCGTACCAACATCAACACCACTTCAATTGCCGGTAACCGCTGACTGGGCTTTTCCCCTCCTCTCGAAACAAAGCACTGGGCTGGGCTGGGCTGTTCTTAGTCGAGCCATTGTCTTTTGGCATTAGCTTCCCACTCAACTCACCCAGGCGTAGACATCCTTCTCGCACCAGACTCCCAGAGAGCACAGCCTCCGCTGCGCTGCCAAGCTGATGGTATCGGTATCGCTGACACTGCAGCAACCCACGTAAGGTTTTGCCAGGGTCCTTCCCTGTTGCTGTGTGTTTCGAGGTGCG
This sequence comes from Fusarium tricinctum, assembly GCA_020744515.1. Classification (NCBI taxonomy): domain Eukaryota; kingdom Fungi; phylum Ascomycota; class Sordariomycetes; order Hypocreales; family Nectriaceae; genus Fusarium; species Fusarium tricinctum. The sequence continues at coordinate 3,252,700 of JAGPXF010000002.1, read as the reverse complement.
GTTTTTTATTTTATTTTAGCCCCCGGGTGACTGAGCGATGGCGTGAGGAGGGGGAGAAGTTGAGCTGACAATGAATGACTAGAGCGATATGGATGTCAATTGTAGTTCATAGATATGAGCTCCATGAGCCTTTGATGAGACTGTAACGATACAATGGGTTCTTTGTCTTGTACCCGATTGTTACTGTTCTTTCTCAAGCCTTTAGTAAAAATGACTCCAACATCTTGGTAGCATCAGCAACTCAACCGCGTTTTTTTATACGCGACTGAAAGTCAATGTTTACTTTGAACCGCTTTTGGTAACGAGCTGTATTCCAAGCGACCCAGTCTTTGGTTGCATTGCATTGCATTGCATTGCTCGTGCCTGGAAGCTGCAGCGGCTCCGTCCTTGTGACTACGATATCCAGCGACTCAGCGTCGAGTATTTGCCCCTGGCCCCCGGTCATTGTAGTATCGACACAACATCATCAATCAGCATCGGAAACAGAAACACAGCTTTTGAGCATTCAGCCCAGTTTGTACGCGAGTCTTCAAGTTTCAGAACAGTAAGGTTAGTTCTATTAGTCATGTTCTTCGTTACCCATATCTTAGCCTATGTGATATATATTAACATCAGACCAAGGATTCAATTCTCCGTTGTTTCCATACGTCCAGGCCCATAATTAGGTACTAAGTCTAGCACCTGAAGTAAGAACCGTTGCGAGACTCCATCGACCTCTGGTGGAGTTATGCAAATCGTTATATTTTCTGCCCGCCCGAACCTCACGCTTAAGCGTCTGAGCTCCGCGGCTAGAATGCCGTGATTGCGGTTCTCGACCTTTTTGGTTCTTTAGCTGGGTCTTCCCCATTGAAGCTTTGGCGATAGCGGAGACTTGATGGGTTTCCCTCTGTGTTTTTCTCTTTCTTTTCCTCAAGAGCCCCACAGTTGAATATTTCAGACAGCTGCCATGGTTCATGTTGGTGTTGATTTTTGGTGGTGTTAGTGGTTAGTCTTGGTATTGAATGATAAACGGCGTGCTGTTAGCAATATTCGATGACGCGACACTACCAAGACTTATTTTCAGCCATACTCAACCAGCTTGATCTGCCCTAGCGGTTCCAAAGCGACCAGTGGCAGGTTTATTAACCACCTCAAAGATCGCCAATCTCGATTTCAATCCCGACAAGACTGTCTCAAGCAAGTATTGACTTTAGATACGGATACACAAGCAATTAGTCGGGGATTTTCCTGCTTCGTGGCGTCTAAACGCCTCTTTCGCCATTGAGGCTTTATCAGTGACCAATACAAACAATAACAACACGAATAGCTGAGAACCAGGTTTATCCTGCCAATGCTTTAACGAATTCAAGCAAGACTTACATTAACTTCAATGGCTAATTCTAGCTGCCCTTTGACAGATTGACGGGCCGCCCGTTCGGGCGGCCTTGCACCTAATCAACAACCTGCCTATCACTCATTGCTCCCTGTATTTCCATCCATGCATTCGGGTTTTCTTGGACCTGGGACCTGGGACCTTTCAATCTGCTCAGAGAGGACACGGCCCAAGTGCGCTGTATCGTCGATCCGCGACCTTAAACTCCGATCTCCCCTTCGGTACCGTCTCAAGATTCGACGTCATTCTTGGCCGTCGCCGTCTTGTCCTTATTAAACTGTCGTCATCGCGCCGGCCTTACTGTGATAAAGACAGGGCATCACAATGTGTTGTGTTAAACGGGCACCGTATTCCAAGGTCCGAATTACGGTACGCGCACGTTCTGCCGCTGGTCTGAGCCGAGCCTTGTCGGAAGCGCGCTGGCATTGGATATGTCCAACAACAAGAAAAACGGCTAATGAAGAATTACATTCCCTTGCATGGCGGCTGGCCGAAGTGTAGTCTGGAAATGGGCAAGACCTGCGGCGTCGCAGCCTTAGAAGCTTTCAAATACTCTCAATAGTTCACGTCCAGCCTGCCACTTGTCAGCCATCAAAGGCCTCGGCGCGACGACGTAGGTATAGCGCAGCACGCAGCACGCAGTACGCAGTACAGTGGGTGGTCGGTAGTACCTAGTGTTATCCCGTAGCACCGAGCAAATTCTTATCTTTTGCAGTTGATTGTTTACTTGATTCGCATCTCCCCAGAGACGAATGATACTGCAGATGCTGGGTTCCACGATGTGGTGAGCTGCAGCCAAAAGCCCATAATTTCTTTGGAGGCGTCCGCTCAGCGACCCAATCGCTTCGCATCAACCGGTTAGTTCGCAGTTCGTCAGCTCCAGCTCGTCTTAGGATCCCTTCACCACCTCCTAATGCGGGATGGACCAGGGCATAAGCTCCACCACGTCACCCCTCCCAAAAACCTTCCCGACGCTACCAGAGGCTCGCCATCCCTGGAACCCTACCAGATGTCAGCGTGAAGCGTCTCCTGACCGTCGAATGAGGGGTAAAAGTCGACGATAAGTGCTCCCAGGCCGGCCGTGATGGTGTGATGCCTCTTGCAGGAATTTGTTAGAGAAGTGCCAAGGTCAGGACTGTAAGTGCTTTGCTACGGCGCAGTCCCAGGTCGATGTCGATGCTAAAGAATGTCGTGGGGTAAACATTGGCACCCGCCTCTCAAAGTAAACAAATTGGATCGACGTGTCGCGTCTTGCTTTGGCGTTTTTTAATGGGGACATCGCGCAATCACGTGCTGTCGTTCTAACCTCTTTACTCCACTCCAGCATCAAATGTACAAATCCATATCAAGCAATTGGCCCAGCGCAAAGACATACAGGCTCAATAAACTGACTTCCAGTTTTAAATGCTTGAGTCCTATTTTTATACAATTCATCACTTCCTTGTACTCAATTGGGAGATATCAATTTGACCAAGTTTGCAACTATTCGAGGAAATTGGCTCCGTCATGTAAGTTTCCAGAAGGGCAAGGAAGAGCAAGCAGCTCTACTTGAATCCAATGAGTTAAGCATAAGCACACGAATACCGCAACAAAATATGGAAGCAATCCACCAGCAATACAAACACGGCTATCAATACCTCCAATGGACTTGGACTTGGACTTGGACTTGGATAATGTCCTGGATGCTGAATTCAAGATCACGTGCTGTCTTTCTACTCCTTCTCCCTTTTCCTTTAGCGGCCCACACTGCCGGGATCGGGGAACGCCAAAAGAGGCTCTAATAAAAGTACATCAAATCTACGATCTAGTTTTTTTTCTTTGTTTGGCGACGACATGTCAAAACCATACTGAGATGTACGTACCTCTCCCTTGTTGTTATTTAGCAACATTATACTTCCTTTTTTAAGTCTCAAGTCTTTCTTTTCTCTCACCTCATCGGCCTTTACCGACTGTCGTTGGCTCTGGCCTGTCCTTGTCGTCCTCGTCTCCGGGCTCTCCCCAGTTTGACCCCAACTAGAACTGTCTGTTGCTCAGGCGATCCACGCTTGAACTACCACTACTAGCATGTGCAGTGACCAGCCTTCATTTTGGCAGAATCTAATCCCTTTTTCACGAGTCAAAAGCTCATTTCCCGAACTGGGTAGCTGGCCACGCTGGCTCCGGGAGTGAGGCTGTAGACCGTGAACTTACACACTGGTGCATTGCATTATTATATGTCTTGCCATAACAGTATTCCGCATACCAGAGCTTCCAAGTTCCTGGCTTTTTATCCAAGCTTTCAAACACGTCACTAGTTCATATCATGACATTGCCTCATTGACCTCTGCACGTCTATATTATGGACTGGAATCTACAACACTGATAATTAGTCCTCCTCGAACTGTCGCAATTCCAATGTATGTCACTATGCGCGGCAAAATGAGGCTTAAACTGTGATTTTATGCTTGCGTTTTTCTTATTTGTTTTTTCCATCCATCGACCCTGGCTAGACTTATACATTCATGCTAAAGACAGCCATTTTCATTGTTATACCGTGGGATTATCATAACTCCCCCTATGGTACGGATATAATATGGTTCATCCTCTAACTTGCCTGAACACAAGCATGGGCCCTGGGTCGTACCACGGACGAATGCGTCCTGGAGTGCTACCAACTCGTCTTTTTTTCCACAAGCACGGTCACGACGGAACGGCGGAAATGAAGAGACCAGTCCAAGCTTCCGGGTTAGACTGCAACTCCAAACCTTGGGTGAGGGAAGTATACAGATAGACATGACCTGGAGTCCTAACGAGTCAACGAACCTTGGGAGGTTCCAGTGCAATTTTGAAGTCGTTCACATCCTCCTGGCCCGTGGCAACGACCAGTGGAGAGTAGTGAGTTTTTTTTTGGCGGTAATGTCGAAGCTCGGATGAGGGTGTCGTGAGCTGAAGTTCCAAATTCAGGGTAGCTTGGGGTCAGAACATTCAGGGTCCAAACGTTAGCTTCGTCGCGAATCACGAATGTCGACAAGCGCAAAGAATTTTTCACGACGATGTGGGCATTGCAATATATTCAGCGGGCATGATCGCCAACTATTTGCCGCCATCACTCGGGGCACAGCACGGAAAGGAGCAAATGCAGTATCTTGTTACATGTGTCAGCACTGTACAAGCGCAAAATCCGCGTGGACCTTGGTGTATTACGACCCTGAAGCTGTCCAAGCACAAGGCATACCAAACCCAACCGATGCTGACTATAATCCATGTTCCCATCTCCACAGCCGCATCACTACAGTAACTCATGGAATAAAATAAAGGAGACCAGGTAATTATTTTACATCTGACAGTATCAGCCTGCTAACGTTGTCCACCTGGAACACAACGTAGTCATCCAATTTAGTTTATTTGCTAGGGTCAAAGGTCGAACCCCCGACCAATGGTTCTAGAGCTGTTCCATGCAGTAAGCGAAGCTTTAACCTACTAAGCTTCATGGATTGACGATATCTGTTCGAAACAACGTCTTGAGTTTATGTAGGGTCGGAATATCTGACGATCGAGATTGGGTATAAACTCTTGAAGCTTGAATACACTTGTACGAAGTCTGCAGTAACTGAGCAACCTACCAGTGAAACATGGTCTGGTTTCCACAACCGCAGATGTAACATGTAACACAGAAGTTGACACTTAGCCCTCAGCTTCATGCGGCAATATGGTGATCATTCCCTAAGCTCGGCGACCCTTGGTCCGTGGTCGGATGTTGGTACTTGAGGAGCCTGTTGGCTGTCCGGGAAACACATATTAAGACCCCGTCAAACTTGGCGACGTAAGACCGGGTGTCGGAAATTGTATATGACAGTTTCGAAAGGAGAAACATCGAAACAAAAAATACACCTCCTCCTTACACGTTTCGTGGATATTCCATGTACTAAAACTCCATTAGCTTGGTGTTTAAGGAGAAGAGCATGGCCAAGATACTCCTGAATAACTCCGCTATAGGAGGTCATTCAGCTCGGAGGCAATGACGGGACAGACTGGGCGTTACAATATCAAACATCATTGCTTTTAGCATGACACAAAACCCAAAATGAATAAAAGTGTCAATTAGAAAGGGGTGGAACATTGCCAGCGATCATGTAAGTTTACTTTCACATCATGAGTCCGTCATGACACAGGCTTAGGGTAGTTCAGAGCTCAAAAGTCTACGACAGAACATTACCATGATACTAGTAGTATATTTTAAGAAAGTCATTTGGTTGAAAAACGCTGTACGACATGGAACTGAGAGTATAGATAAATTACGGAAAGATATCATGCCGAGCAAGCTCAATTGAAGCATTCATAATAGACATCTTGGCCCCAAGGAAGGCAAGGTTGATAAAATAATACCTACATGCCATCAGATTATACACATCATACTATTTTATAAATATACCAAGACCATAGACCAAATGGGGAAAAATACAAAATTCTCATCCTACTATGAAGGTACTTTAGGTGTTCATTAGGAGATTCTCGAAAGTAGATTGATCCACTAGATAATTCCGTAAACATAATCCTAAACCTTTCTATAATCGCTTTACATAGGTTTTGCAGAGTTATTTCATCCCATCTCCATCAGTAGGTACGTCAGTTGGTGGGGGTTGGGGAAACTTTTTAGCGGTCAAGGCCGGCAGAATATTTTCTTGTAAAAGAATCACCTAGGTATGCGCTCGCGACAAGATCAACGCAGCGACATCAAGCAAATCTCATTTCAATCATCAAAATGGGCAGCAAAAGAAAGCGTGGAGCCAAGGAAAGCTCCAACAGCGCGCAAAACCCCCTCAAGCGTGCAAAGCCCGAAGACGCTCCTGCGAAAGCCGGGAAAAAGACCCCCAAGACCAAGACCAAGACGAAGACGAAGCCGACATGGGAGAAATCTCTTTTTGTCGAGTCGCCAATTGGTGATGAGCGCAAGCGGGAAGCTGGCCTCTACGAGCTCCTAGGTAGCGAAGACGATAACGATCGAATCGAAGCTGCCGATTGTATTATTTCTAGCCTTCTAGGCGAGGAGGGTGTTCCCGAGGCCGTTCTGCAACGACATTTGGATCGTCGTCTTTTCCGCGGACTTTCAAGCGGTCGCAATGCCTCGCGCCTCGGTTTCAGCCTGGTGCTTACAGAACTACTTGGTCAGATGTTTGGAGAGAAGAACCTCGCCGAATCAAAATACCCAAATCTCACCTTCGATAAGGTTCTCGAGATCTTGACAGAAAAGGTCCAGACCATCGGCAATATCCCTGGACAGGAAGAAAGAGATCATTTCTTTGGCCAGCTCTTCGGCATCGAGTCCTTTGTTAGTGCCGGAATCCTCTTCAACGACATCTCGAGGTGGAACACAATCTTGGATCTTCTTCTGCAGCTTGCGAGCAGGAAGGTCTGGCTTCGTTCGCAATGCGGATGGGTCATTGTCCAATCTATCCAGCAGATGAACAAGAAGCAGGCCGAGGCCACACTCGAGAAGATTTCCAAAGCCAATCTGGCCAAGACCCCCGAAGGTGTCGCCATTTGGCTCGTTGCCCTTAGCCGATTCTCCGACCTCAAGGTTAAGCCTTGGCGCGATCCTCTCTCCAAGAAGTCATTCGGTGACCTTGCCGCAGTTCTGCGAGAAAGTTTCCAAGACTTCTCCAAGGACCAGCCTGAGCGTGCCCAGAAGACCAAGCAAGCGAGCTGGACTGGCCAATTGCACTACGTATGGGATCTCCTCCTAGCACATTATGTCAAAGCAGGAGAAGCTGGAGCTGCCGAGTTTGAACAGTTCTGGGCTCGTGTTGTGGATGGTGAGTTCCATCGTGAACAATGTGTATCATTAGCTAACATCCTTCAGACTCCCTTTTTGCCAAGAGCGCCACCGAAGGCCAGAAGTTCAAGGGTTTCATGGTGTTCCAAAAGATGCTCGAGGGACTCGCCCACGTCCCTGCCTGCATCGAGGGCCTCTTTAGCAAGAACCTTACTCTCTGCCTCATGAACCAAGCCGCGAAGGAGGATAGATACTTGCACCGAGCAGCGACAAAGGCCCTCAAGGCAATCGAGTCAACGACTTCAGCCCATCCCTCGACACTCGTACCCATCCTGAAGAGTTTACTAGGCGAGAACGGTGCTTACAACTTCGACCAACGAACAAACACCAAGACTATCGACAGGATCCTCCAAAACGTATCTGAAGAAACCGGCGAAGAGGCGATCGAAATCATTCAAAAACCGCTTGCTACCCTTGGTGAGCAGGAGACTGCAAAGGCTACATCCACACTCCGAGTCTATATCGATTATCTTGCCAAAACCCTCAACGCTTCAGCCTCATCTACCCCCGGAAAGATCCAACAAAATGTTTTCTCAGTTGCCCTGCAAAAACTATGTCAACTGGCATACTCTAAACCTAAGGACATTCCTGCAGATGCGCTAACAGAGGGCGTTCGAGAGCTTTGCCGAACTCGTCTCGAATCATCCTTCGCCAAGGTCAGCCGAAGAAGCGAGGACTATGGTACACTGTGTCTTGCAGTGTCCTCTATCGACCCTGATACGGTAGCCATGTCTGAGGAGATAAAAAATGCTGTTGAAGAAGCTCTTTCAAGGATGAAGAAGCTGCTCAAGCGCAAGGCGACGGACGATAACGAGAAGAATCTCTTCAAGAGCCTCGCTATGCTACACGCCGTGTCCGTGTTCCAGCTCTATAACGAGGATCCGGATGCCATGGAGGTTCTTAATGACCTTGCGCAATACTCTGACCGCCTCAAGAAGGGCAAGTCTGCAGAGAGCGAGGCTGGTACATCAGAGCTTCTGGTCGAGATTCTGCTATCGATGGTTGCCCGACCTTCGTCTCTCATGCGCCAGGCTTCTCAGCAAGTATTCGATGCCTTCACTCCCCAGATCTCAGCTGGTGGTCTGGAACTCCTGACTGGCCCGCTCTCGTCTGGTGAGAGCGCCAAGGGTCAGCAGGAGCTGTTTAGTACTGGAGAGGATGAAATGGAAATTGATGAGGATGAGGAGGACGAAGAAGGAACAGATGCTGACGAGGAGGATAACTCAGATATCGAGATCGACTCCGATGTTGAGTTTATTGATATCAAAGAGGCAAACGATGAAAGCGGAGAGGATGATGATGATGACGATGAAGAGGAGGATGAAAAGGAGGGTACATTCGACAAGCCCGAAGAATTGGACGATGCCCTTGAGAAGCTTCTTAACACCCACCGTCTAGATAAGGACGCTGCTGCCGAGTCATCAGAATCTGAGGGTGATATGTCCGACTCTGAGATGTTCGCCATCGACGAGCAGCTCGCCGCGGCCATAAAGCCTCGCATCCAGGACCGCACCAACGATGCCAAGAAGCAGAAGAAGGACGCCAAGCAGTCCGTCGTCAACTTTAAGCACCGCATTCTTGACCTTATCGACATCTACGTCCGCAACGAGACTCTCAACCCCCTAACTTTCGCTACCCTCCTTCCCCTCTTGAATCTTATGCGCACAACTACCACAAAGGCCCTCGTTGACCGCGCATGCGACATCATCCTCAAGTACCAAAGGGCCCTGAGAAAGGCACGCAGCAATCGTCAGGAAATCCAGACCCCTGAGGCCGAGGACCTGCTGATTTTGTTGGCGGAGATCCACGACGCCGCTGCTCAGGACAACGCGCACACGTATGCGAAGGCAGCCAGTGCGGCCAGTCTTATCGTTGTGTCAGCCCTCATTGTTGCAGATGAGACCAAGATCGAGGAGGCAATCTTCGTATATGCCAAGACGCGCTTGGACTACGTGCAGGGCAAGGCCAAACTGCAGTCGTCCTTCTTTGTTGACTGGAACAACTGGTGCCAGAACCTAGCCTCGCAAACAAAATCCTGATACCCTAATAGATATACCTCTCAGATAGCACAAAAGACATAGAGCAGACACTCCACGCGTAATTAAATGCCTGCAGATGAACATTAAATTCTATGAACTCGTCATCGTGATAATACAAGTGCCTTGATTTTTCTTCTTGACACAATCCGCTCTCTAATCCTCCATCTTGTCATCCTTTGCGTCCTCATCATCGTCGTCGTCGTCATCGTCATCGTCCTCATCCTCAGCCTTTGCTAATCGCTCAGCCTCCTCACGCAGCTCCTTTGGCACCTCGACATGTCGTCCCTTGGTAGGACCCTCTGGCCCGCTGATCCAGGTCATCTCCAGCTCAAAGTCCTTATCCTTGTTATCCTTCTGCGCTATGTAGATGATTCGCGCAGCCTGCTTCACGGCCTCCTCTAGGGTGATGTTGCCAGCGGGCAGGTCGAGCTTCTCAAGCTCGGCCTTGGCGACCTGCCGGCCCTTGCCTGTAGCGGCTCCGAAGTAGCCCCAGTACATGCCACTGGGCTCGATCATGTAGAGGAAAGGACCGCCGTGCTTGCCATTGACCTTGCCACCAGCACCAACACTGGGTCCTGAGCCGACCTCGCCATCGACAGGAGTCTCTTCGGGGGTGTCGTAGCCGCCCACGATAGCGGTGATACCGAATGGTCGAACTGAGCCGTACATGGTGTAAGCTTGGAGGTAGCCACCCATACGGCTGGCAAGATCGGATGTGGGAATAGGAGTCTTGAAGTTCTGTCGCCAGCTCTGGGCCTCGTCGCGGGCGCGGTCAACGAAGTGACGTCCATCAGGAACCATACCGGAAGATACCTGGTGGGATTAGTAAATGCCAAGTGTCAAAGCTGTAGATGGGTGTTGACATACAGCACCGACATGGGCATCGATAGTAGCAATGCGCTTGTTGGCACCAGGTTTTAGGAGCTTGGATGAGACGACCTTCTCGATAGCTAGAACAACTCCATCTTTGGCCCGGATACCGATAGAGGTGCCGCCGCTCTCTACTGCCTTAACTGCATATTCGACCTGGAAGTTGCGTCCATCGGGAGAGAAGATGGAGTTGAGCAAATCGTAACCCGTGCCTATCGACGTCTATTATAAGTAGAGACAAGCTAGGTCAGCACTTGAAGCTATCCCTCGATGACGACAGGTGTGCTTGGTTTCGGTGTAGAATTAGCTTACCATGGTGCCTGGATTCTCTAGTCAAGTTGATAAAGTGTAGATCGGTAAGAGAAGAACGAATGGGGCGTGAATTGGTGAGGAGGAGGGGGAGGAGGAGAGCTGTGTTGTCGTGATGCTTGCTATGGCGTTGGCTTGGAGCTTCCTTCACCTAGGCAGCCTGGAGCTGCGTGTTGCAGTTGACCCGGCGGAACACTGCAAGGCTGGAAAGTCAATGCCTGAGGTATGAGTTTGCGACGCCACGAAAGGGTGCCACAGATATGTGCCACACAGCGATACAGCCTCGAGAGGGGTGCTATGTGGCTGTGGAAGCGGGAGTGGCTTGTTAGAGGACCCATCTGTCCATCTGCCCCTCCCGAGTGAATTGATTTCCCCTGCAGCTGCAGCAGAAGTTTAAGGAATTGGGAGTCTAGAACAGCAGAACTGCACATCCTTGAAGAGTTTAGCCTCTGGGCGTCGGTATTGAGCCGGGGGTAACATCCAATGTTTGCAGGATGCGATGATTTGATAATTATTGTGATTTTTGGTTTGGACCACGTACTTGCACTGCGGTATGATATCTGATTGTTTTACATGACTTTTAATCCCCATACAGATTCAACTTGCTATGAAACCGATCCGATCATCTGACTGTCGCAAAATTGGGACGAACCTAATGCCAAGGCCCAATTATAGAGCACGCCGTCAAGTTCGCATGTCTCGTTAGGCAGGTAAGAGTTCATAGCGTCGACCCTTGAGGAGCCACAAAATGCCACTATAAAGGTCATATATGTTGGCTAGCGGTGAGTCTGATGTGTCTGAGGTTTGTTGAGGCCTTATGCAAACTAGCAAAGAGATCAAGCCTTTGAGGCAGGACATGCTGCTTGTGTTTGAATTATGGCTACTGAATGCACGGTATTGAAACAACAGGAGAACGTGGCCCAGGTGGTTGAGGTGACTGAACCACGTCAAAGCAACTGATTCGGAAACGGAATGTAGGTGCATTAAACAGACCTTGTCGGCGTTGATCTAAAGTAAAGCAGAGTAATTAGTGTGTGACGGCCGACTGTGTGGCACAGGCTTATTGGGTCGCACAAGGTCAATGAGACCAGGGTGGAAGCTATTGGAGTTGTGCGACTGCGAATCCTTGCGTGAAGACGTGGATGAGGCCAGTGAATTAGTTCACGGTGCCTGAATATGGTAGAGATCGTTTGTGATGACCATGTTGAATGCGTTGGAGGTGAAGATGAATATGAAAAAGATGTTCCTGTTAGGTATGCTACTAACATAGAAACCGTTGAGCTGTGTAGGTGGAAATGGATGCTGTCATAGGGACCATCATGTGCCTCTGTCAGTTGTGCCTTCACTGCGTCATGACCCGGAAAGGTGCCTGAGCCGCTAGAGATAGAGAGGTGAGCTGGCGTCGGGTCCCACGTTTCATTGCCCCTCCATTGTCATATTTTATGATAGAACGAACATCCGTCCCCCGCGATTCACACCCTTTCTTGGCTCTTTCATATCAACAATACTCGATTTATTTATTGCTCAGACCTTCCGCAAAGAAACCCCTCCTCCATTCTCAACATTCGATGACTTATCTTTGACTTGACTGCATTTTCGCATAAAGCGCCTTGTCCTTGTAGAAAGATCGTCTCAAGAGCTCTTGTCTCCCCACTTACCACTACATCTTTTACCCCGTGCGCTCCCTGCAACTCGACCCAACGATCCACCGCCCTTAGACAAGCCCCTCCAAGTCAAGGCCTAATCAAGGGTCCTTTGAGCCAAGAGTAGGAGCAGAGAGACAAAGCTCTTTCTCTTTCTCTTTCTTCCCTTGACTCCTCCGTTTATATCGCTTCTCTCCGCTATTAACTTCTCTATTTTTCTTTGACAACCGGTCAAAAGCTTAGCTTAGCTTCCAAATATATAAAAAAAGAACAAGAACTTCCTGTTCTCTTCTTCACCTGCGCTGCGCATGATCCCGAATCACCTCCGTATATCGCTCCCTTTTTCGCCCCTTGCCACTACTACCAAGCTCTCAATCAAACATATCAAACGTCTCTGAATTCCGGCTCTATCGCCTCTTTTTCTGTGTCTGATATCAGAATATACAGCAACATATCGTTGTGTCTCTTGTCACCGAACACCACTCAGATCTTCTTCTAACCACTACACTTGGTATTCGACATCCTCATTCCGGTTCATTATATTATGTTCTACCTGCTAATAGTCTGCTAGACACGAAACAAGAAATCATGTCATTTGCTCACTCCAACATGCAGTCAGATGAGCTCGCTGCTCTCCTGGCTCGCAATCTCAGCTTCAACCCGATTCCGGAGCCTACTCCTGTTCCTCAAGAGGAACCCAAGACAGACCACGCTGAGCCCATTATCTATACCTCAGTTCACTACACCCATTCCGCCCATATCTCTCAAGCAGCTCAGCACCAGGAAATTCCTCGCCGTTCTTCAGAACCGCCCCAGACCCAAGCACCTAGCGTCGAAGCTATCCTGCAGCATTACGGCATCAACCCAGCAACACTTACACCTTCACAACTCCAGCTGTTTAAGGTTGCGGAGCCTCCTCAGCAGGAGAGACTTGTTGAGCTTTGGAACATTTGCCCTCCTGGAAATGGTGGTGATATCCCAGCTCTTGCGTGGAGTAGCACCACCGTTGAACATGAGGAGCAACTTGCCCGTCTACGTTACGATCGACTAAACCAGCAGCAACAAGTCATGAGTCTGGATGGAACTCAAGTACAAGAAAACGATGGCAGGTGGGTGCGCACTGCGGAGCCTGAGATGGAGCCATACATGGCTTCTGGTTATGAGGAGCTTATGCGAAGAGAGCGTGAGCGAGAGGCTCGGGACAGCCAGCCCAGGAGCACATATGGTCTCTACTCCCATGCTACAGACCCTGCATACATGGGCCCCGACTATGCCCGAGACCAGCAGTTGCTGCAGATGGCAACCCAGTACGGTGCTTACCAGGGGTTCCGAGCCCCTGAGGCGGACACAATGGATGTTATGTAAACAATCATCATCTCAGAAACCGCACCAGAAAAGAATGGCCAAGGAGCCAATGGTCAATCAGCATAGAAGTTCGAGAGAGGATATATGATCTTTTGTGCGGTTGACAAGTTATATACGCCAAGGAGCGTACAGGAAAGGAACCATTGCTGGAGGCATGGGATACCAGTTATTGTATGAATTTTATTGCTTATTTGTATGGTCATCAGGATGGACAGGATTATAACGAAACGAGATCATGGCTTCTAAAGGAAATGGATCGGAAGGCGCTGGCGGAGCGTTCAATTTTGCAAACTACTTTACTACCCGTTCCTCTCACTGCCCTCATTGATATCCTGTAGTGCGTACTAATACAATCTACTTGTGTCTACTATTCATACAAATCATTGAAAAGGGGGTATCAAATTCCATTTAAGCCTTGTGAAACGAATGGTTGTCATCGCGCAGTTTCTCTATATCCATTTCTAAATCTCAGTTTTCTCAAGCTTCTTTGCTAGCTCATCCACCTCCTTGTCCTTCACGGCGATGACAGGTTCCTCTTGGGCCTCCTCAGCCTCCTTAATAAGCTTCTCGGCACGGTCCTCGGGCTCGATATCCTCCTCTTCTTCCTCCTCTTCCTCAGCGTCGCTGTCGGGCTCCTCGAGGTCATCCAACTCGTCAACACCCCATTCATCTTCGTTCACAATGTCGCCAGCGAGCTTCTCCTTGCGCTCTTCGAGTAGCTCCTGGAGAGCGAGAATTGACTCGTCGTCTTCAGTGAGAATGTTGCCGTTGATCTCGATTCGCTTCAGACCGGACATTCCATCCTTGGCTGCAGTAGCAAAGGCCTTGATACCGGGGGCAGTGATTTCATTAAACTGCAGTCGCAATATCTCGAGCTTGGTGTTTTTGCCCTTGCCCAAAGCGTTGGCCACGAGGACACCACCCTTAGCGCCCAATAGTGAGTCACCAACACCAAGCTCCTGGAGAGAAGTCCAGTTAGAAACAACCTTCGATAGAGCCCTGGCGCCAGTGACGGTGAAAGTGTTGTCTTGCAAATCGAGGACCTTGAGCTCAGAGGCGTGGGTGAGGCCTTCGGCGAGAAGGTGTGAGATACCTTCTTGTCGGATACCGTTCTGAACCATCTTGACCACCTTGATCTTGTTGTGGAGGCTGTAAGCCTTTGCCCATGCCGTCATACTTCCATTCTCCAATCGATTTCGGCCGCAGATGACAGTCTCAAGATCGGGAACCTCTTTTCCTTCCTTTCGTGCAGCCTCCTTCTTGGCATGGAGCTCTGAAAGCGCATCGGCGATGAGGATACCGGCATGGGGACCCATACCATTGTTGTTAAGGTAGAGGTGTTGAAGAGGTACGTGGGCGGCGAGGAAGGCCACGAGAGGCGCCTGCACGTTAAGGCCGAAGGCATTGTCGTTCAGGTTGATGGTGTTAAGCTTGGGGAGGTTAAGCACCGAGGTGAGAAGAGAGGAGATAGCGTCGGGGATCTCGCTGAGGAGTCGACCGGTGAAGATATCGGCGAAGTTTGCGACCTAAAGGAGATGTGTCAGAGAATAATCGAAGCAAAGATACAGGGAATATATACATACTCGGAGGTTCTTCTTGGTTGCAAGAATCTCACCGAGAGACTTGCAGGCGCCAACACCCAAAGTGTTACCCAAAATGCGAACTTCCTCGACGTCCTGAGATCGAAGAGGGGCAACATGGGGCTCGAGATCCTCAGCAGTGTCGAGCTTGAGGCCCTTTCCCTCGAGGGAAAAGATCTTATCGGAAGAAGCCATTCTATAAGTAAAAGAGCGAAGTGAAGACCGCTATGAATTAAAGAACAAAGATACCAGATCCAGCGATCACCAAATGTAAAGGAAAAGGAGTAGTTCAGGTATTAAAGGGCAAAAGATTGTCCAAGTTTGGTGTGAAGTCGGTCATGGTGGGGGTGGGGTCGTAGGCAGAATCGGGCAGTAAATGAATAACTTGTTTAGGCTTGGGCTGGCTACTAGGATTTATCTTTGCTGCATGGGCAATCGAACCCGACTTTAACCCGGATGTCGGAAGAATTTGGAAGGCTCATGGCGGAGGTCACCTGCCCGTTCAGCCGAGCAAGGCGAAGGCAATCGAACACGTGACTTGGATCCGATCCGCATCCAATCAGCATCGGCTTATTGGAACGCTCGATAGGATTTTGTCTGATGCTGCTAATGATCTCTGCTTGAGCCCTTTTGTCCTCCGACTCCGAGAACGACCTCCCCATATCGCCGCCTTACATTCGATCGCAGCAGCGACGGTATAGCTCGCCCATAATGCTTGCCAGGTCGTGTTTGCGCTCGACGCGCACCTTCAATGGCCTCCGGAACGGTCCTTCTGCTGTCACCAAGGTATGGCACGATATCCTACCACCTCTGCCAGCGAGCTTCCCGTTTGCCGAGAGATTATCACAACGAGCCTCGACACGCCCCAACCACGCCAATCGCATCGGAATGCGCCTCAATTGACTGTACACCATTGCTGACTGTCTTTTCTTCGCAGCGTGCCGCCTCTTCGACCTCCAGCGCCGCTGGCGATGCCACTGCCACCCGATTGAACGTGGCCGCCGCCGCCTCGACCACCCTCGCCCTCGGCTCCATGGCCTGGTACTACCATCTTTATGGACCTGTGGCCTTTGCCATGACTCCCGCTGAGGAAGGGTACGTTCTGCCCTCTGTTCTCGATTGATGTGTTTATGCGTCGTTCCAATTTGGATGATGAGGCATAAATACTGTCCATCGATGATCCGCACGGTTATTGCATCACCAGTTGCTAACAGTGCCAATACAGTCTCCACGCCACCAAGTACCCTTGGGTTCACAACAAGTGGTTCAAGACCTTCGATCACCAGGCGTAAGATGCCACTCACCGCGCTGAATACGTCACATCGAATTGCTGACTCCCCTATAGTCTCCGCCGTGGTTTCCAGGTTTACCAGGAGGTCTGCCAGTCCTGCCATTCCCTGAGCCGAGTCCCCTACCGAACTCTTGTCGGTTCCGTCTTGACCGTTGACGAGGCCAAGGCCCTTGCTGAGGAGAACGAGTACCCCGGTGAGCCCGATGAGCAGGGCGAGATCCAGATGCGTCCCGGAAAGCTGGCCGACTACATGCTGCCTCCTTACAAGAACGAGGAGGCTGCCCGATTCGCCAACAACGGTGCCCTGCCCCCGGATCTGTCTCTCATCATCAAGGCTCGACACGGTGGCTGTGATTACATCTTCAGCTTGCTCACCGGTTACCCCGAGGAGCCCCCCGCTGGTGTCCAGGTCGCTCCCGGCATGAACTTCAACCCTTACTTCCCCGGTACCGGTATTGCCATGGCCCGTGTTCTCTACGAGGGCCTTGTCGACTACGAGGATGGAACCCCCGCCACCACCTCCCAGATGGCCAAGGATGTTGTCGAGTTCCTCAACTGGGCTGCCGAGCCTGAGATGGACGATCGCAAGCGAATGGGTATGAAGGTTCTGGTTGTCTCTGCCTCTATGTGGGCTGTCAGTGTCTGGGTAAAGCGATACAAGTGGGCCTGGCTCAAGTCCCGAAAGATCGCCTACGACCCTCCCAAGGAGGTCAAGACCCGCCGTTAAACGGGCAAGATCTCAAGTCTCATTTGTATACTAGTCGCCCCCTAGAGCAGCTCCTTTGTCGGCGGTGGCGGGTAGAAAAGAAGTTTGGAGGTGGATGTTAGAGTGTAAATCAGATGAATCATTTTCAATACCTTATTCGACAGTACTATGACTGAAGTCATGCGAGGACGATTGGTGATGATATGTGAAGCTGTTTGAGCTACGGTGTTGGCAGTTACTGTAAATATGACAATGAAATCTAATAGTTGCTATTGCTGAGCTTGATTTATGTACATCACATAATCCTTCCAATGGGTCTAGTCCCGGTGTCTACTTTCTAGCTTTGATATCGAACAATCAGCAAGTCGTCACAACGTGAGTTTACTTGAGCAAGGGAGAAGAGGTGCATATAGAGCAAAGTATGTCCATACCTCGGCTTTATTGACTATATATTCTTTGATACCTATCTGTGTCTCGAATCGCTTGCCTTTGTCTGTTATTGTGGTGTCAATCTCCGTATTTCATTCGACTGTCTTCTCAACTGCCTTGGAACTTCTTGAAAAGCTATAGTCAAGATCTTAACCAATATATTATAAACCCCTTTGTAGCGTGAAATTGAAAGTAAATGGAGCACTCCATTCATGACTTGATATTGGGCCAGCAGTGGTGAGTGGACCACACGCACTATCGCTCAAAGTTGGCTCCAGGCAGTCTCTCTCGTGATTGGACCATACTCGACTAGCGTCATAACATTGACATCCATATCCCGGCCTAGGAACCACTTTTCTCAAGGTTACAGCAACATGTGCCTTCCTTAGTTGACCAGTCACTGTGGCTCCTCTCAACCGCTCACTCGCTCACTCGCTCACTCCAATCCTGTTCAATCAATTCCCATCTCAACCTCCTCTTTCCCCACGCCTCTCTTCCTCCATCATTTGCTACACTCTCCTCTTGTTATAACGCCACCGGAATTAATTGCTGTCGTTTCTGGTCTTTCATATTACTCAAGCACTTTTGCTCTCCTTAACCAACCTCGCTGCGAACCCTACAAGCAGCGCTGGCGAAAAGCACACCACAATGCCATTCGTCGGAGAAGACGTTAACCCAGGACGCAAGCGAAGATGGAGCGACGATGACGAGCGAGATGCATACCCATTATACCCCTCAGAGGAGACTAAGGAGTTTTACATTATCAACCAGAGATCAGAACTTGCACCACGAAAGGTCCTTTCAACTAAAAGGGCTCGCATGACCGACGACGAGGTTCACGTTACGGACGACCACGACACTTCTGACTACCCCTTCAATAACTCACATCGACGACGGCGCTCATCGCAGCTTAAGGCGTTGCAGGTTCAGCCCGCCTTTGCCAAACCTCGAGTCACTAGCGCCCTTCTTGCTCCATGTCATATCTGCCACCGCAGACCAACAAAGAAGTCTGACCTTGATTCATTTGCCGATTGCCAAGGATGTGGCGAGAGGACTTGCTACGTATGTATACGAGAATGCCACGGATGGAACCTGGACGGAGGGTCTGGGGTCTCAGAACAAGAAGCGCTCTCAAGATCTTTTCATATGGACGATGTTGACGATGGACAACAACATAACAACGTTACAAGCGGAGGACAACAAACGAGCAAAGGATGGGGTGCCGTTGGGCATCGGGCCGTGGTGTGTAGTCGCTGTTGCATCGAGCGAGGCGCAGAGGGAGATGTAACATGCTTGGGATGCTTCTCCAGGATGGAAGGTTCATAATTCGGGACATGTACGGCATTCACGGGCGTTTGATAACGAATAACGATGTGCTTCTCGGGCATTCACGGGGATATATATATCTGCCACACAATGCGTGATGGGTTTGAGCCAAGGGAATACAGTTTTGGATGGGAAGGAAATGATAGGCATTGGGACGACATTAATTGCGCTTATAAGCATTTGGCGGGCAACGGTGTTTCGGGTAAAGGACCTTGATGGTCCTGTTTTGTTTTGACACTTTTGAATTGCAATCGGTAACCACACATTAGATAGATTATGTAGATATCAACATCATGAGAATATTACAGTACAGGAAATTGTACAATAATTCACACCGGAGCACATATACGCTAAGCAATTTTGTTCATTGTGACGTCTAGATCCCGCCATCCAATTGCACTTTACTCATACACCGCATTAATTACACCCCGCGCTATGGCCTGTATGTCTAGTTGTACTGCATGTAAGTGGCTGTGGAGTTGAACTTGAGGTTGCCCTTGATGACCTTGTCTACCGCACTGAGGAAGTCCTTCTCTGAGGCAACCTTTCTCCTTGCGCGGATGGCGTACATGCCGGCCTCAGTGCACACACTGCGCAGCTCAGCACCTGTTGCGTTGGGACAGAGACGAGAGATGAGCTCCCAACGGATATCCCGTTCAACGGACATAGACTTGGCGTGGATGCGGAGAATGTTGGCACGGCCCTCGAGATCGGGCAGTGAGAACTCAATCTTTCGATCAATACGTCCAGGTCGCATAAGCGCAGGATCCAATGTCGATGGTCTGTTGGTGGCGAACATAACCTTGATATTTCCTCGGGCATCGAAACCGTCGAGCTGCGTGATCAGCTCCAGCATAGTTCGCTGGACTTCGTTGTCTCCACCAGCACCATCATCAAATCGAGCACCACCGATAGCGTCAATTTCATCGAAGAAGATAATGCATGCCTTCTTGGTTCGTGCCATTTCAAATAGCTCTCTGACCATTCTAGCACCTTCACCGACATACTTCTGCACCAACTCGCTACCAATGACTCGGATAAATGTCGCGTCCGTTCGGTTGGCGACAGCTCGAGCGCAGAGGGTCTTTCCGGTTCCAGGGGGGCCATAAAGCAGCGCACCTTTGGGAGGATCGATACCGAGGTTCACGAAACGTTCGGGGGACAACAGAGGCATCTCCACGACTTCTCGCAGCTTCTCGACCTGCTCTTTGCAACCACCAACGTCTCCATATGTGACATCAGGCTTTTCCTCCACGGTCATCATCGTAACGCTCGCATCGATCTTAGGTGGCAGGGGAAGCATGATCTGGTACTTGTTCCTGTCGACACCAACTCGCATGCCCTCCTCGATATCGGTAGGACTGACCCGCTCTCCAAGTTGAACGACGAACTTGGCGATTTGCTTAACGTTAATCACATATTTGCTCTTGGACTCATCACCCTTCTCATCGGCAATGATCTTTGTACAGCGTGCCACCTGGAAAGGCTGTTCTT
The DNA here is from genome assembly GCA_020744515.1 of Fusarium tricinctum. Classification (NCBI taxonomy): domain Eukaryota; kingdom Fungi; phylum Ascomycota; class Sordariomycetes; order Hypocreales; family Nectriaceae; genus Fusarium; species Fusarium tricinctum. Next base: position 3,232,464 of record JAGPXF010000002.1, on the reverse strand, counting down.
CAGACATTCGTTGACGATCAGCGGCGACATCCCATAGATGGGGTGGCGCGAGCCCTGTGTCGGATTCCTAGTAAGGTTAGAATCGTGTATTTGCTCGACGATGAATAATCCAACCTTGACTCCAATCTTCTCGTCCACACTTTGTTGCTTCTCCTTAATCTGTTTCTCAAGCTTCTTGATGGATGTTCCGTAGGGCGCGGCACCGTAGGTCTTGAGGACCTGGATATCCCTAGTTGTGGATTAGCTGACCGGTCGTATGCTCGTCGTGTAGTGTTCGTACTCGTCTGTTAGAGGTGTGATCTTCTTCTCCTCTACCTCATCGTCGGCAAAGGTCTTCTGGTACTTTTCCCAGTTTGAGCCGGTTGCGGAAGGCTGGAGTAGGCTGTCAGTAAGGTACACGAACAAGCTTCCACCCATGTCTGGCGACTAACCATGATGAATTCCGCAGGTTCCCGATCGTCTAATAAAAGTGCGCGGAACTGTGATGGTTGTTTATTGGAGAAGTGGGTGTTGATGAGGTATCTATGTTGAGAAAAGAGGTGAATTGTCGTTGCTAGAGTCGTGATTGTTTGGGGTTGGAGGTGTCACCGAAGGCCTTCCGTAATCTGTGAGTTGCCTTGAGCGAGCTTCGAGCACGGACCCACGCAATAGGTAATGGCTGCTGGCTGGTCTCGCAGAGTAGAACCTGCACTAAGCTATCCAAGGTTAGCACAGAAGACCCCTCGGAGCTGGATGATCTGTACCCCCGAACCAAAATTTCTAGGTTGACAATTCTATGGCGGAGTAGGGCAGCCAAGGAGAGGTGGGACATCAAGAAGTCCCGTCGTGTTCCTTCAAAGCCCCGCCATCAACATCACTTCTTTACTTTGAGGATTCAGGTACCGCCAAATTATTCTCAAAATATGTCTGCCCCGGCCGCAGCTCTAGCCCCCGCATCGGGTGGCCATAGCAATGCTACTTTCCGAGTATGGAGAGCTCCTGTCAAGCTTTTGAGCTTCACCCCGCTGACTAGATGTATAGGATAAGGAGAAGCCCATGGCGGTGCGCTCCTCCAACATTGTCGCCGCTCGAGGTATGGCGCCTTCGATCCTACCACAAGCTCTACTTAAACTAACGGTCGAACAGCCGTCGCCGATGCTATTAGAACTTCTCTCGGCCCTCGAGGAATGGACAAGATGATTCGAGGTGGAAAGGGCGAGACCATTATCACAAACGATGGAAACACCATGCTCAAGAGCATGGCCGTTATGCACCCTACTGCAAAGATGCTTGTCAATCTTTCTGGTGCTCAGGATGTCGAGGCTGGTGATGGAACAACCTCTGTTGTCGTTATCTGTGGAAGTCTGCTTGGCGCCGCCGACCGCCTTCTGTCCAAGGGCATCCACCCCTCTGCCATCTCCGAAGCTTTCCAACGAGCTGCCGCCGCCGCTGTCGAGGTTCTTCACGATATGTCTCTTCCGATCAGCCTTAGCGATACATCGTCCCTGCTTCAAGCTGCCAATACCTCGTTGTCGTCCAAGATTGTGTCGCAATACTCGAACCTCCTGGGCCCCATGGCGGTGAACTCTGTTACAAAGACCATCGACCTCAAGACCGCCGACAACGTCGATCTTAAGAACATCCGAATTGTCAAGCGCGTTGGTGGAACGATCGAGGACAGTGAACTTATCGATGGTCTTGTCCTTACCCAGCCCGTGCTCAAGAATGCCGGTGGCCCGGCCCGTATGGAGAAGGCTCGAATTGGTTTGATCCAGTTCCAGCTAAGCCCCCCCAAGCCTGATGTATGTGTTGCCATGTCTATGTAATGCTACATTTACTAACACATTCCAGATGGAGAACACCATTCAGGTCAACGATTACCGCCAAATGGACAAGATTGTTAAGGAGGAACGATTATACCTACTGAACATGGCTAAGAAGATCAAGAAGGCCAAGTGCAACGTCCTTCTTATCCAGAAGTCTATCCTACGAGATGCCGTCAACGACCTATCACTACACTTCTTGGCCAAGCTTGGTATCCTTGCTGTTAAGGATATTGAGCGTGACGAGGTCGAGTTCATTTGCAAGTCTACTGGCTGCAAACCTATTGCGGACGTCGACTCTTTCACTGAGGACAAGCTCGGTTACGCCGATTTGGTTGAGGAGGTTCAGTCTTCGGGATCGCGAATGATCAAGGTCACTGGCACCAAGTCAAGTGGCAAGACTGTCTCCGTGGTCGTACGAGGTGCCAACTCTCTGATTTTGGAGGAGGCTGAGCGAAGTCTCCACGACGCTCTTTGTGTGGTGCGATGCTTGGTCAAGAAGAAGGCCCTCATCGCTGGTGGTGGTGCCCCCGAGATCGAGATCGCCGCACAGCTCTCCAAGCAAGCGCGCAGCTTGACTGGTACCGAGGCTATCTGCTGGAAGGCTTTTGCCGACGCTCTTGAGGTTATTCCCACCACACTGGCTGAGAACGCCGGATTGAACAGCATCAAGGTGGTGACGGAGCTCCGACACCGACACGAGATGGGCGAGAAGAACGCGGGAGTCAGTATCAAGTCGGGAGGTGTTAACACCAACATTTCCAAGGAGAACGTGTTGCAGCCTCTGCTCGTGAGCACAAGCGCGATCGAGCTTGCGGCCGAGACAGTCAAGATGATTCTGAGGATAGACGACATTGCTTTGACCCGATAGAGTAAGATATCCCCCAAGCAGGATCTACCTCGGGCTGTATGAAAATACCAAAATGGGTTATGAATCTGCGCAAAAGTATTGCATTATTATAGATCAAATGGTGTGTAATTGACATGTGATGAAGGCTACTTGACTTTGATGTTTGGCGTTTTTATTCGCATTGTAGTTGGCCACTTCCATTTAGGTGAACTTGAGCTTGAGCTGTAGTGTAGAGGGGGTCGCACCTTCCTCATATCTTGCTTCACAGTGGAGTGTAGCTTTCCGCAACCACACGCAGCTTCCATATCACAACACAACACTCCACTCGAGTAATTCTGAAAACAAAATACGATACGCAGCTCTGACTTGATCATAACAGTTCGAGCATTCATCTTAGTTGCCATTTCTCGACGATGGCCGCAGGCGATGAGTACACTTACTCAAGCAACGAGGATGAGGATGATTCTCATGATGAATCCATTAGGACTCAGCACCGCCTTAAGCAGGTAAGAAAGCAAGACAGTGGACTGGATGACTTCTCACCTGTGCTTCCACATCTAGATCAAAAAGAAACGAGACAAACGCACGTCTGCCATTGTCAAAGAGTCGAGTGTTGCCATGAACAAATTGCGTGCTCGTGTCGCCGCATACCAACAAGATCGAACTAATACGGAGTATGTTGTCCTCATTAACATTAGCTATAAAATTCGTCTTGAGGCTTACTGTTCATAGGATGGAAACCGTTGCCAGCTCTGTTCTTAAGATCATCGAGGCCGTTGAGCGCAGGAAGCAGATTGAAGAGCAGATGGAAACACTCGTCCTCCAAGTCACCTCTACAACTCGGGAGATCGAAGAAATGATGAGGATTGGCTTCCGAGGCAGAGCAGAGGACATTAAAAAGGTCTAATGATTGAAAAATTTGTGGTTGTTGATACTTCGGCACTTGGTGGAAGGCAGCTACGGGCCAGCGGCATCGGAGCAATGCAGGAGCACAGAACACATATGCGAACATTATGATTCTATGAGGCGTTGAGTATTCTGCTATTTTTCTCTAGTTCGGGGATCATAAAATTGATAACATAAGACATATTCCGGACTATGCGCAACTTTTGGCGCATACTCGACACACCACGCCACTGCTGACAGCGCCTATAATTCTAGAGAGGAACAAGTGTGGATTTCCCGCTATTCTACATCTATTGTATCATGTTGTACACAGTCGTTATTCTTTGACCGATATCATCCCGTCGTCATTTATCATTGCTCTTTTACACCTGGAATCCGAAGCCTGTCATGCATGATCGGTATTGGTCGACTAGAGACTTGCAGTCGGCGACAGGGTCCTTTGCGTTGGAGAAGAGCATGCACTCATCGCGCTTGGCCTTCTCGTCCTTGCACACACAGCAGGGCTTTCATCGAGTATTAGTATCGCAATTGGGAGTCGTGCGCGGGTTAAAGCTCACCTTGGGCTTGTTGGTGACCGGCGCAGCGGTAGACGCAACGTTTGCGGCGGCGCTCACGGGCGAGGCTACAGGATCAGGTCAGTATGAATTGACGGGTATGTGTATATCGGAGGAACAGCTACATACAGATTGTTGTTTGGGCAGCGTCCATTGTGTCTGTGTATAGCTTGTGGGGTTGTGAATTGACAAGTTCAATTTGGAAAAATGATCGCCGGCTAAGTTGACGTTGAAGTTACAGGCCATCCATCATAGCAGGCCATTCTTTTTTCCAATGGCGGAATGCGCCTGAAGAGCGGATTTCTAAGCTATCCTGTGGTAGCTGACCAATCATAGAGTGTGTCTCTCACGTGGGGTCGCGAGGACTTCGCGATTTGTTTCTGACGTCATTTTCTACAGTTTGTTTGTTTTACGCTTGTCACATTTTTTTTGATCATGCCTCGGGAGACGTTATTGTAGAATTGTGTTGAGCTGAATTTGTGGCATCAACATAGTGAGTCTTGCATGACTTTTCATCCTTGATTACCTATTTGGGAATATGGTCCCTGTGATGCCCGTGGAGCCGGTAGCCTCCGGGATTGGCACCGCAGACCCACCCGTTCAACGGCCTTTGCGGGCTTATGCCGGCGACAAGGCCAGATTCCCACCCGCTTGGTGATGTTTCTTGTGGTGTCAAAGCTGTAGATGCTGTCTTAACCAATCATTTTGTGAGTCAACCTCCAAATCTGCCGCTTTGGTCTAGACTTCAGCACCCACGATCTGTTCCTGGCATTTCCGGTACTGTTGTGAGTTGAGCACTTGGTTCATTCGAAGATGTGCTAATTGTGTTTAGACGTGCTGTGTTGGGACGCCCCTTGCCTTTTCTCAACAACTATTCTAACAACTCTGAGCTATAAAGTCAGGACTTTGCCCGGTGAGAGTGTGTTCATCAGATATCAATCCACAACAAGTTCCAGTACTCAGTCACCTATACGAATTCACTATGCTCACCGTCGAGGAAATCCGTGCTCTTGGGGATGCCCACCCCGAGTTTGAACCTGTAAGTCCTCAGCTATGTCTTGAGGAGACAAAACGAATAGCTCACATCATTCAGATAATCAGAGCTCATAACCCGATGCTCAACGGCTGGGATATGAACACCGACCTCGATTCCTTTCGAGAAATGATGGCCCAGGTCCAGCAGTATCGGACCAAGCCTGACCCGGAGACAGTCTCCTATGAGGTGAAAGACTTCAAGATTCCTCTTCGGGATGGTTTCGAAGTCAGTGCCCAATCATATACGCCAAAGGGAGATGTGTCCTCTGATGGGCGCCCTGGGCTAGTTGTCTTTCACGGTGGTGGTTTTGTCACAGGTGATCTCAACACCGAGGCAGGGCTGTGTGTCGAGTTTTCCAAACTCGGAGGCATTGCTGTCAACATTGATTACCGCCATGCGCCGGAACATGTTTTCCCTCAGGCCATCAACGATGCCTTTGATGCTACCGTTTGGGTAAGTCCAGCTCGATATGCAAAGTGAGAGTAGCAGTGCTGAAATAAGAACAGGTGTCTCAAAATATAGACAAGTTTGGCATCAACCCATCCAAGGGCTTTATCATTGGCGGTACCAGCTCAGGCGCAGATGTCTCTCTCGTTGTCTCCCACTTGTGTCGCGACGCCAAGATGACTCCTGCTCTGACTGGGGTCTTTGCCCCAATCACCTCTGGTGTCAATGGTCAAACGGTCCCTGACAAGTACAAGAACCACTTCATTAGCATGGAGCAGTGTGCCAAGACCCCAGTATTCAGTGCAGAGTCGGTGAAGTTTGTTCACTGTATGTTATTTCATAAAACCACACACATAGTATCGTACTAACATCGGCCAGCCAAGTATAAGCCTGACCCGGAGAGTCCTCTGGCATTCCCGGTTGCTTTCCCTAGTCACGCAGGTCTCCCCAAAACCTACTTCCAGGCTTGCGGGATGGATCCTGTGAGGGATTGCAGTATTGTGCTTGAGCAGGTCTACAAGGACGAAGGCGTACAGACAAAACTTGATATATATCCTGGTTTGCCTCACGCATTCTGGGCCGTATTTCCAGAGCTTGAGATATCGCAGAAGCGTGAGCGGGATGTTATTGAGGGTTTGAAGTGGTTGCTTGCTGCGTGATGTGGGCTAAGGCAAGCCCATTTCTTCATAAATGGATATGGATGACACAGATAGTAGCATTTACATGTTAGTGACGAATAGCATTGATACTCATGTCGTTGGCCGCGTGTGCAGAATAGTATAGTAGGCGACGTAGGTGACGTAGACCAGCCGTGTAAGTGGGCGAAATGGGATGATGAGACAGCGAACAGTCACCCAGACAGAGAGTGAGGCGACGAAGGGAGATGTGAAATATATCCACTAATTTTCAAGTTTAATAGCATCAAAAATACAATAGAAAATCTCTGTAATGAATATGTGAGGCCTCGCGGCTGTTGGACTGATGAATCTAATCTGATGTGGCGATACTGGATATACGGGCAGACGAGCTATCATTGAATGACTCAGCAGTTAACCCACTTCTGGCTGCGTAAATTAGTGCCGCTCTCTTTACCTAACAAATTCATGCTATTGAATTCTCTGGCTTGCTTTCCTCTTCTAGAGCCGGAGAGACTCATGGGCTTGTTACGCCGCCTGTCGCACGTTAGAAGAGTCCGAGGGACCAAAATCGGCACCGAATCGATCAAATTTAGAGTGTGGTCCAGTTATTTGCCCCCCTGTCTTTAATTGGTCTCGGGACCGATCATGCCTTTTTTTTTCCTTATTCCATCCAACCCCAGACTCTCTCGGAGGCGAATTTAATGAGTGAGAGAGTGAGTGAGTGGTGTGAGTGGCCGCGCGGCGAATAACAACGTCCTCGGGTGTTTGATTTTCTTTCTCCGCAGATCCAAGTGGTTCGATCAGTTCTATAACCGCGTGTGTTGCGAATTGCGAATTGCGAATTACGACAGCCCTACGGCAACCTTTTGGTGGTCTACGTGCCTGTTTTGCCTAGTCAAGGTTACGATGCGGGTTACGCATGTGTCTAGATCTCGCCTCTTAGCGGATGAGATGCCCCATATGGGAAGTCCGTCTTAAATGGAGAATTTTTTATATAAATGACCTGCTGGGCCTGTCACTCTCTATGATACGATATCCACCATCAGCTTCAACTCCATCATTCCTCACAAACTACAACATAACTGCTCTCGACTTTCTTCTACCTACTCTCAACCTTCTCCAACATCATACGACTTGATATCAACTATACGTCAAAATGAGTCCACACCAGAACCCAAACCCATACAACAATATGAACTTCTGGGACTTTATCCAGCACTTTGATCCCAACCAAGCCCAAGCCCAGGCAACCGGTCGTGGCGTTGACCACCAGGCTGAATCTCCATTTCCCTCTTTCATGTCTGGATTTCCCTTCGCCTCCCCTGGCGCCGGCGGTCCTGGACCTCACTCCCCTCATGGCCCTCCCCATGGTCCTCAAGGATATGGCCCACGAGGCCCTCCTCCACCTCCCGAGGCCGACGGCTTCGTCTGGGGTCCTTGGTTCTCCGGTGAAGGAGTTCCCGACTCTCAGACTCGTAGTCAGCAGCGCCAGCAGGCAAGCGAGGAGCAACAGCGAGCTGCTGGCAGTGAGACCCGCGAGTCCGATGACACTCTGAACGTCCCTGATCCCGACGAGGTCGCTCCTGAAGAGAACCAGTGCGGAGCCCGTCCTTCATGGGGTGGACGAGGCCGTGGCCGTGGTCGTGGTGGCCCTGGATTCGGACGAGGTCGTGGAGGTTTCCCTCATGGACCTCATCACGGCCCTCACCACGGTCCTCACCCTCCTCCTCCTCCTCCCTACGGCGCCCCCTTTGACCTACCCGCTCTCTTCCGCGGCTGGGCCAGCCATCCCTTCTTCCGTAACATGCGCGACCAGTTCCAGGAGAACCAGAACCAGAATCAGACCCAAAATCAGGATAAGAACACCACCGATTCATCGGACTCCTCCTTCAACCCACCCATCGACGTCTTCAACACCGAAAAGTCGTACGTCATCCACGTCGCCCTCCCCGGCGCCAAGAAGGAGGACATCGGCGTCAACTGGGATGCCGATCGCAGCCTTCTCAAGATCGCCGGCGTTGTCCACCGTCCCGGCGACGAGGCCTTTCTCAACACCCTCGCCTCCAGTGAGCGCAAGGTCGGCATGTTCGAGCGCACTGTGACGCTGCCCCCCGTGGGAGCTGATGAGCGCGACGAGGTTGATGGTCTAGGCATCACGGCCAAGATGGAGGATGGTGTCTTGATCATCTCTGTGCCCAAGGCCGAGAAGGAGTGGACTGAGATCCACAAGATTGATATTGAGTAAAGACCAGGAAATGGGATAGGGAACGACACGATATGATGTGATATGATATCCACAGTTACAAGATAGCCTAATTTTTATGTTAGTATACGGCAGTTTGAGCTTTTGAGTTTGTTTTGATCTATGAATACCTACTATATAGCTAGAATATAAAAAAATTGAGAATATGAAAAACAACTTATGCATACTTTTAACGTCTCCAAGGTGAACACGATCCATGTCTTATGCTGATACACTACTCTCTCGAGTCTTACCATGTGATGTCACGCGCTACCTACAATCTTCACAAGTATACAGTAGAAAATATTGTATTATGCAATATGTATTTATTTATTTTATTTATTCAGTCTACCAGCTTAATGCTGAACATGTCTTCATCTGCGTCAGGCCTATGCAATGGGTATATGCTAGAAGGTGAAAGGGTGATGTGTCTAACACACAAAAAGGGGCCGAGCTCTCCAAGCCCGAGTAGTTTAAAAGGTGAATATAAATGCTTTAAAGCGCTTTCGTAACGTCGGTGAAACAAACGAGATCTGCGTGCTCTCTACGCGATATGCAATTTCCAGTGGATATCCTTCCAAAGGGATTAGGTAAAAAAGTGAAAAGGAAAGAAAAAGAAAAAAGAAAAAAGAAAAGTGGTGGAAACGAAGGAGATAAAACCCAACAAAACAAACTCCCGTATAGTCCTTAACGTCAAATCATTAGGGTATCAGTGAATCGAGCTAGGCATGTCCCTCGATTACTGGGTTGAAAAAGGAATGTGTGAGAGTCATTTACTGTGACTCCAGCTCGCGAGTGATCTCCTCACGTACGTGACGAGACCACTTGAGGATGGCGTCCTCAAAGCCGACCCAGACCTGAGGAGATGTGTTGTACTGCACACCAAGTACATCGACCTTGAGCATGATCTCAAAGCGTAGTTCGGCCGCCTTGACCCAGTAACGCAAGTTGTCTGCACATCGGTAGGGCTTCTGAGTGTCGGTGTGGAAGGGTCCAATGGCACCGAATCGTCTTCGTGACTTGTGCACAACAGCGTTGTGAAGCTTGATGAGTCGCACGCCGTTCTGCATCGCCTCGAGGAAGGGCGTAGGCTTCTCGTCCGTGGCCGACATTGGCTTCCACTCTGGCAAAGGCTCAGAGACTGTGTCCATGGACAAGAGGAACGCCCGCTCGCGCTCCATCTCGCGGCCAGTCCAGTCACCCTGAAGCCAAGTCCAACCATCCCGTTCTGCCCTCTCCGCATCTTCTATCTCCTGCTCCTGCTCCAAAATGTCGAAAACACTGTCAACCCAGTCGTTCATCGTCTTGATCTCTTCTTCCTTCATGCCTTCCTTGAAATTTCGGGTGGCCATCTGCCTCAGAGTTTCCATAACAGCCAGCAAGTCCGCCCTGACCTGTTTCTCGGGCTTAATAGAGTCAAGACGGTCAGGCAGCTCGTGGGCTGTATAGTATATCTTTGCTGCACGGATCGCCAGGGTGACAACATCCAGTATGTGCATTCCCTGGAGCTCGAACCATCCTTGGGTGTTCTCTTCCGGCATGTTGGGATATTCGGGGGTATCTGCTGGTGCCTGGTAGGTTCCCACCCTTCGTGCCTCTACTTCGTCCAAGGCCTTCTTCGCATCACCTAGTGTTTGCTCGAGTTCCAACTTGAGCTCCAAAATGGTGGGTGGCTTCGGGACCACCTTTTCTTGATGATGATAGGTGCTTACAGTCGGGGGAAGTATATCTCCCATATCACTGAAGGTGTCCTCGAAGTATTCCTCGCCTCCCTCGACCGGAGACTCGACTAGGTCGGTGCCAAAGCCTTGGGAACTGAAATCAGGGCTGCTGCCTGTGGAAGCGTAGGAAGAGTCGACATCTGATCCGACAATCTTGGGCAAAGAATCGGCATCGGTGTCCAAGTCGGAAAGATCGAGGGTTGCACGTCGTTGCTTCTTTCTGGCCAGCTGGCCACCCTTACCATCAAGCAGGCCTGTTCTAGCAAAGTAGTACTGCAGATGTGCGATGCTACCGAGGCTCATCACGCTCTCGCGTGATCGGGCACTGGCAGCAAAGTCGGTTCCTTGTGGGCGCATGTATCCGCGGCGGCGACTCCTGCCGTCGAAACTGTAGCTGGAGTGTCTGTTAGGGTTGGCTGACATGTTGGAAGGCTGATGCTTCAGGGCGCTGGCATCCAGGCTCCCGGTGGAATGGCGGGAGTAGTTTTCGATGCCGAGGGAATCTCGGGGGTTGGCATCACTACTGCCATGAGACCAGGAGGACGTAGTTGACAAGCAGCGTGAGAGCTCTGGGCATGCGCCGATTGCTGGAGTTGGCAGGGCGTCCGGGGGCGGCGACTCGCAGCGAAGTGACGGTGTCTGGTTGTTGGCGGTAGCCATCATGTTGTTTTATGCGGTGCCTTGCTGTGTAAAGCTGGATAGGGCTGAGAGTGTCACAGCTTGATATTAAAATGTCGTGATGCGCGATGTGTGATGCAGTGTTGTACGAGAAACAATCCCCACGGGATCAGCCTTGTGAGTTCTGACAGTGACGTGGTGTTTGTGAATAATGATAATAATGATCTGCACTTATACAGATGCACAAAGACACGAGATGAGGTCCCACACGATAGCTTGAGGGATAGCTCAGCTTGGAAATGGGGACTCGACAATCAACAAGACAGGGCTGCACGGCGGCCAAAAGATAGCGAGTGAGTGATAGAGAGTGATAGAGAGAGCGAATAGAAGAGACAAAAGATGGTCAAGTACGGACAGTTGTCGAGGGGTAACGAAAGGAAGGAGACAAGATTGGACTGGGCAAGATCAGACAAGACAAGACGAGAGACAAGGAGGGGGGAGGGATTAGATTAATTAAAAAAAAATTAAACAAAAAAGTTGAAGGTGAACGGGACGGGAGTGAAGGGGGCAATTCAATGGATGGATGATTTCCAGGGGGTTCCCAATGGCGATGGGGCGACGGTGATGCCTGGGTTCAGTGGTTGGCGGGACAGGCACGGGGCGAGAGGCCAGGGTTGAGATGTGAAATTACACCTCCAAATCCCGCTAATACCGACTGGACCACTGGGCTACTAGACCACTGGAACAGCGGGGGAGCCAGACGTGTGACAGGGGTTAAATGGTAGATGGGACTTGTTGTAGACAGAACAAGGGTTGGAGAATGATTCCGTGCTTTCCAGAAGCCGTGTAGTGTCAGGGAGGCCACGAGTCTCGGTAGTCGATGGTCGATGGTCGATAGTCGATGTTTTAATATTCGATATTAAAGGTCCTTCTCTGTCGGTAATCGTGATGGACTCTTGTTTCTTATCTTTAACAAGACACCAAGTAAAAGGGGGATATATAATTTTTTATGTCTTGGGTCGAATCACAACAAAGATCGGCATTGCAGACGCCACAGAATAGAAAAAGGAAAAAGGAGCCGTATTATTCAGGAACTGCAGCAGGCTCTCTGGGTGTGATGCAGGTACCTCTCAGTTCACCAAAAGAAGCTCGAAATGGAGGCCGTTGACTGGATAGGTCCGAGCAACTACAGTACCTCTTTAGCTTATAGCGATTGGTACAGTACCTAGGTACCTAGTAGTTACGGAGTAGATAGGTAAGTAGCTAGTGTCTAACAAGAGAGGACGATGCATGGGGAAATGTCAGGGATGAAGAAATGGAGTCTATGGAATATGGAGCTTCCATCAGCGTTAACGGAAGAGTCTTCATAATCACAGCCTACGATAAACGAATGAACTTTGAGTATCATATCCCCGGGCAACCTACCAATGTACAAAAACGGACTCTGAGTGTACTGCAGAGTCCAAGTATTATAGGACTGGCATAAACGTCCCAGGCTGACTGGAATTCGTCTCTTATCTGCACTGGGCCCGTTGCCATGGGTGTCAACAGCTGCGAGTTTCAGGCTTTCATTGTTACTCCATCCCGATGGCGACAAGGAATAAGGAGTAAAGGCCAAAGGCGAAGTAACTCTGGCACGCATTTGCTTAACATTAATTAACGGAATGTCCCAGCCCGGATCGGCCCAGATGGGTTAATAATATCTCCGTTATTGGTTTCATGCAGGCCTCCACTATCTCCATCAGCCAATTCGTGGGAACTCTGAGTTCTTGAGCCTTACAAGGTACTGGACGTAGCCGGTAATTTTGCAGTTGAGTATGATATATCGTTACGTGGGCAAGACAGGCTGCCCTTTATCACAACAGATGAGTTGATAAGATTCGCATAATACTGTATGAACATAGAATGAGGAAACTAAGACAATGTTAAGGAAGAGGTCTAGGATTTAAGGTTAGTTTAGAGTAACTTAAGATAGGTCATTATGATATCAGGAGGTATTATGATGGATTCTTCAACGCTTGGATCTTCAATATCCATCATCTGGTTTGCTGAATATTCCTATGTGTTGGCCGCCTTATTTCCATGCTTTCAAGACGTGCATCAAACATCATGCCATGTCATCGGTCTTGATGTCTTTCTTTATTATGGTTCATTAGTGGTTAGTGGTTGTGAGACTCAAGTCTTCTTACAGCCTTTGTTTGAACCACGCTTGTAATGTTTGCTTCTGTGGTTCCTACTATTTCCATAGCAGTTCGTCCATCACCAATTTATTGTCCACTTTACAAGCTTCGTCTCTTGATCGACAGTAACTACATCCATAGAGTCAGAGGACGCTAACAAGCCGAGATCATTAAGCAGAGAGACAGTCAATTGGAATAATTCTCAATCAAATCATAGCTGTTAACAAGACGTACCCCTGGTCTTACCACCCCGGTAGTTCATCCCCCCATCTCTATCCGTCAATCTGGCATCTCCAATAATTTCGTATTGTATTGCGTCCTGCGCAGTATCGGTCGTAGATTGGATGTGCTGAAGAATCAGGAGTATCCATATCCGTACGTCTGCTAGCACCATGGCTTCTTGCTTCTCTACTTGCGGAGGGCTCTAGAGGCATTGCTTGAGTTTATTCTCTTGTTGCTTTAACAACGTCCAATAAAGCAAACCTTCTTTATAAGGTCTTTTTACTCCGGAAGCTTTCCTTGCTATTAGTGTCCAGTTTAAGCCTTCTCATTACCGGATCAAGACTAGATAATCTTTGTTCTGTTCTCTCTCGTACGAAATGAAATATCCATGTTCCTTTCACCGGCCTTGGTCTCCCTCCTGGTCCACGCCGGAACCCATTGCCTGTGGCCCTTCCATTTTAGGTAGGTATCCTCATCTACAAGGCCTGCCTCGTACCTGTCTGGGCTGTCGATAATATTTTTTTTTATTTCATTTGCTTCACTCGTGTCTAATCTTGTCTTCTCTTTTCCTCTCTCTCTATCAAATCACAGCTGGATTCTTTAGTCAGTTCACAACTTGGACACGTCCCGTTATTTTCATTCCAATCACAGAGTACTGTCTCCGAAACATTGGCCCCCTTTTGTCCCCGCCAGACACTTTCATCTCTTTCGCCCCATCGAACGATACTGCGTTGCTCGTATTTGATTAGAGTACGTACGGTACGGACTACAGTAAGTCCTTTAGTCCCCGATCGTCTCTTCATCTCTGAGTGACACCGTTTGAAGAAACCAGACCAATCATTTGTTTCACTCGCAAACCCATTTATCCTGCCGCCTATTCTGATTCCGCGACTACCTACGGATAGTCAGAGAGGTCCTGCCTTATCTACAGAGTTTGTGGCTAGTCACAGGTCACAGCTCTTACCTAGGTAGTCAACTCAATTGGCAGTGGAGGCTATTTGACGCCTGCAGGAGTTTTTGGCAGTTACAGTTGGGCTGCCTCGCATCCAATCCAATCGCAGCAGTCTACGCTGTAGCGGCTGTAGTGGCTGTACTTGCTGCCCCACACAAGCTCTCGTTGACAACTGCCTCAAGGCTCACTTACAACAGCCACCTAGCACATCCCAACATCCTCCACTGCATGTGCATGTGATAGTGAGAGGGAGTACGGGTGTATATTGCTTGATACCATCAGCCTCTACCTACTTCGCACTCTATCATTGGCACTCAGCACCGGCATTTTTGGTGTTCGGTTTAACTGCAATACCATGACAGTCGTCAAAGCACGGCTAGGCTAGAGTGGTTTGTGGCACATTCAAAGCAAGACAACTTATCTGAGGGAGACTGGAGACAGAGGGAGAGCTTCTCAGTGCATAAGGACACCCTTTGACAGCTGCTCAAAAAAAAAAAACTTCAAGGAGGTTTCGTGTCCCATCAACTTCCATCCAATCTGTCCTGTTTTCATCTTCTGCGTGTTATCGACGACGGCGCGAATACATTTCGCTTCTTGGGTCTTGATTGTGCAGACTCATTCAACAGACCCTGGCCCTTTTTTTGGTACCCGGATCTGCGCTTCATTAATCTGGGCTTGTTTAGCCAATTCTTACTAGGCTGTCAATCATCCTCTCTTTTTTCGAGGGGCCAACTCCAACATTAGATGGACCTCAGCGATTTGGGCACGACGACATCTGCCGTCAAAGAAGACGACGACGACAGCAACTGGATGTCGCAAGCTGACCCTTTCCCATCAACGCCCACTGCAAGCCCTGAACTTAGCCGGTCTGCTGGCGGGGATCAGTTCGCCAGCGACAACTGCGACACTGACCAGGACCATGATACACCCACGGCCAGCTTGCTGAAATTCGCTGACGTCCCTGGCCTACCGTTCAACCCCGGTTCAGCCAATCCCTCCACTCGCGCCCCAGATCCTAATTCCAGCTCCCTCACTTCCTCATCCTCTGTTATCGACACGACGACAACTTATTTTGACTCACCTGCTGCCAATTCTTCAACAACTAACACGACCCCAAATGCATCCGCCGCAGTGACCCCAGCCGCGACAACAACCAAAACGCCATCATCATCAACACCAACAAACACCCTTCTCCCGTTTCCTACTCCAACGTCACCCCTACCATCCTCTAGCCTTCGCAAGACTTCGCCCGGATTGGCTGCCAGGCTTAAAGCTCTCGGCTTTGGTTCTCAAAAACCTTCTGCGCAATCCACCACGCCCCAAAACGATCGCATCGGTCGTCTAAACGAAGAGCAACTCCGACAGCTCGACGAGAAGCACCAAGCAGGCTCGGTCAAGTCGATCATCGCCCGGCGCGGTCGCCCGTGGAAGGGCGCCGGCGCTTCTACCTCACCAAAGCCCGTCGCCCACGAGCCCACTATTGAACTACCGCCCTACAAAGTCGAAGATTACGAGTCTGCTGTAGCCCTGCTGCCCGAGATTCAGACACCCGAGCCCCTGGAAATGGACACTCAAAAGTACCGTCTCCCTGACCACACGAACGGCAATGGGACAAAGGTCACCCTCGATACTCGCCGCGAGCACCTCGAGCGCAATACACGACCGCCATCTCCTCAAAGCGCAGACCTTCCTCCGCCGCCGCCCCCAAAAGATACACCTGCGGTCGCGAGTCTTTCGCCCACTACATCTCCGACCGATTACGTCCCAAGCCTAAACTCGTACTTCACACCTGGCCACAACCGTCCGGGCTCTATATATACACTATCTCGTGCCTCTTTTGCTTCTCAGCTAGCTCAGTTAACGTCGCTGAAGCTCCCAGATGCTAAATCGCTAGCAAGCCAAGTGAATGCCATTCCCACGGCGCAAGTTGCTGCAAAAGCACTTATCAATGCTGCCGAGCAAATCAGAAGTTGGATATCCAAGGCATCCGAGGTTGTGGAAGGCCTTGATAGCGAAGACGATGTCGAGTGGGCTGCTGCTGGTGGTCGCGAAGGTCTGGCCGAAGTGGAAATGGCCATCACACGCTTTGAGGAGCTTGTCAAAGCTTATGTCGGAGCTATTGAACAGCTCCAGAATAGGAAGGATATTGCCAACGTATCCATGCAAGATCTGACCCGAGCCGTTTCGCAGATGGAGTCAGTCATCCAGGAATGGGGCAAGATCCGCAGAACACTACACATTGTGAGGGCGCAAGTGGAAATAGCTATGGAGTGGGAGGAGCTTTGGAATAACGTCCTTGGGGATGTGCAAGGAGAAATGGATGAGCTCAGCAGACTGGTATTTGAGATGGAGGAACGACGCCACAAGAGTCTCATGGCTGCCAGTGCGGATACCGTTGATATTGGAGATCTCGAGACAATTGTTGAGGAGAATCCTGTTCATGCATCTCGATTACAGGCTCCGAGCCGCTACAGCCTTCCGGTCTTTCCAGTAACCCCCACTTCGCCTGGCACGCCTACTCTGTCGCAGGACGACTCGAGTCTACTGGCTCTGTTTGCCCGCATGCAACCTTTGCGGGCCTCTCTTGATTTCCTGCCAATGCGATTGTCTATGTTCGAAGCGAGGGCTCAACAATCATTTCCCACAGCCTGTGAAGAGCTGAATATGCGTCGCGAAGGACTTGACGCCAGCTACAAGAAGCTGGAGAAGGACGCCGAGTCGCTGCGCAAGGAGTTGGGTGAAGATCGATGGGTCATCGTCTTCCGGGGCGCCGGCAGACAGGCGCAGAAGATGCAAGAATCCGTTGAGCGCTCTCTCTTCAAACTTAGGGAGGCTGCCGATGCTGGGCTGCATCTGACCAACCAACCGGTCATGATGAAGAAGTTGGAAAGTTACGAGGCAAAGAGAATGCATTACGGGCCAGCCATTGAACGCGTTCTCTCCATTATTGACAAGGGTGTCAGTGAACGACTCACAGTCAACGGAGAAATTCTACGCTTGCATAATGACTTGCAAAATCGATGGCAGGCTCTGAAGGAACAGATGAAGGATGCCGAGTCATTAATTGAGGATATCCATGCGGACAAAAGCCATCAATTACGCGACTCCATCTCCAGCATGCTGTCAAACGATCGCTCGACTCTTGGTAGTGGACGCGAGACGCCAGGCAGCTCACCACCATCTTCAGTCATTATGTCAAGCCTGGGATTGGATCCTCACACACCAATGGCAAAGCCTCCAAAAGTGCGGGCCACACCAGGGGCTACCAATCGACAAATTCCTACAAACCGTCGCCACTCGTCACTGCCAGCACCAACATCGCAGCCTGGTAGAAAACCAGGTTTCTCTCGTCTTTCCACCATATCCGCCTCCTCATCCACTACCAACCTATCCGCCAGCCAGATCAAGCGACCAGACTCGAAGCTTGCAAATCGACCACGTTGGAACGCCTCAACAAACACGGCGGATGTTGACACTGGTCACAACTTCAAACCTCTCACACTAACAACACCAAGCCCGTACGCCAAGAGCCCTGTCGCTCATAGATCAGCTGGTTCGACTACCCCGAACTCTGGTAATTCGAGACTGCCGACATTGCGCAGCCCCCTTGGCCGGGCATCTTCGGCATCACCCAGAGTCGATGAAACACCCACTAGAAGCGGACATTCAAGACTTTCATTCCGGGAAAGGCTCTCATCCTCTGGTACGAACACACAGCCCTTGCCAAAGCCCCGTCTGGCTTCTCATCAGTCAACGACGGCTCTCTCTGGTAGACGTTCATCTCTTATGGCCTCCAGATCCATTGGGGTTGATGGAGACAACCGACCAAGCAGACCTGCTAGCTCTCTCGCTACAGCATCGAGGAGGATTAGTCTTCTCCCTCAGCCAAGATCAGAAACAGGGCGGGCCAGCCCCGCTGCCATTGCGGGTGCTCGATCGGCTATGCGTAAACCAGCTGAGCCAAAGGATTCAAAGCCAAGGTGGAGGCATTGAAAGCTGCAGATATTGGCCCTGCCCCAGCACAACAACACATTCACTCTCGGAAACAGGAATAAGACTTCTTCCTGTTTCTATGTAACATATGTTCCAACATTTTGACTTCGTTATAATCAACTTGAGGCCTCGCGACTTGGCCTTCAAGTAAACAACGGGCCTGGCGCCATTTACGAAAACCCAAACACTTCTTTTGAGCAGCATGGCGTACCAGGTTAAGATCAAGGCGGTTGACGGAGTTTGGGATACAGTTTCTGGGACGACAACCTTGAATCCTGTTTCTTTCTAAGGACGATATCGTCCTGGTCATGAGTCACAACTCTTACTGAACAATTTCCTTACCTGCGTGCCAAATCACATGATGTGGTGTAATCAGGTCGGAGAAAAGGAAAAGAACATAGTAGTATAGGTGCTCTCGCCGTCACTGGTAGACATCGAGCGTTATAGTTATTAATTTATGAGCTGTCGACTTAGATGTAGAGAGAAATTGACTCAAAGAAATACAAGGACATTAATCCAGCCAAGGCCGGTGTGCAAGAAGCGATTGGAATCTTGTTCTTAATTTATCTTCATTTTCGTGATGAGTTTGTGTCAACCAAGCCTTCTTCCTTCCAAGGCCACGGCACAGCTGTGACTAAACTAACTATCATGCTGTACAAATGCAAGCTTGAACTGATTGATGCAAAGCTCCGTTGTGTGCTGCGTCCCAGAAACGCCATGAGAGTTGTGAATGTCAAGTCAAATCAAGTATAAACCCATAATCGCCGCCCATGCAGAACAAACCACCATCAACTCCCACCCGCTCATAACCGGGTTGCTTTCTAAAGTGCATAGCTCTCAAGTGTTGTAAACTCCATTGAAAGGGGGTATGATCTTTAAAGAGAGAAACGAGCCCTATGTCATTGAAATGTTCATCCTCCATCCTCCAGTTCCCCTGCCTTATATACCCATTCCGCTCCCATATCTCTCCGTTCTAGTCGTAACGATTCGTAAATCAAGAAGGGCCAATAAGTCTCTGCTCTACATGGGCATCAACCCAATGCCGCTCTTCTTGAGGGGTTTGGCAGTGCTGCTGGAAGCTCTACCTGCCGTTGATGTACCGCTAGCTTTACGGCTGGAACTGGCACCAGTGCTTTTGCGTTTCGTTACGCCACCCGAAACCTTCTTGCTCGGGTATCTCTTCCCGCTCGAGTATCGTTTGCTCGCTCCACTGCCCTTACTAGATGATCTCGGTTTGCTTTGTGTCTGTGTGCTGCCGAGGTCCTGGAGCCTGTTGTGGAACGCCTGGACATCTGCTCTCGAATTTTCGTTGAAATAGTGTGAGTCCTCGCCGTCTTCATCGTCATCGGCATCATCATCCATCTCAACCTCTGAGCTAATCAGATCAACGACATCCTGCCCTTGGCCGCCGCTTCTAGGGCTCATGGCTTCTTGGTAATGGTTGTGGTGTTTCTGTAAGATGCGAAGGATCCGAGGCCCATATTCCTTCACTTTCTCGGGGTCGATACCGGGAATCCTTCGCATCTTGTCAGTCGAGGTAGTCCACTGAATTGCCATCAGACGGAAGTCTTTTTCCGTGAATAGAGGCCTCCTCAAACTTTTCTGGTTACGAATCTTTTCCTCTGTTTGTCGTGCTTCTCGAACAAAGCTATCGACCATGTCTCGATGTATTTCGTCCAGTTCTTCCAAGCTAGTGTCAACTGGTATCGGAGGGCCAGGAGTATAGGAGGATGGTCTTGCAGGGCGATGTTGCGGGAGCTCATCGAAAGCATCATCATAATCATCTTCGTCACCTACCACGAATCCTGCATCTTCCCACGAATATGCTGATGTCGTAGTGTTCCCCCGGTCACTCGCTGTTGTTCGTGGTTTCTTTTTCTGTCGACCAACCGGCGAGGAAACATAGGTCGAGGGCATATTCGGAGCCTCTTCCTCACCCGTTGCCTTGCTGCCCTTCTTTGCTCGAGGCTTGGGCGCTTTCTTAGGGGCACCAGCCTCCGGCACTTGAATGTGCAGCATGAGCTTTCGTTGACCTGAAAGGAACGACCGGTGTGTTGGACCGAGACGTAGATATTGAATCGCCATGCCATGGCGGCCAACCTGATTGTCCTCATTAAAAGCCTTTTCAGCCGACAATTTGTCAATGACACGAATAAGCTCATGTTTCTTGAGGCCCTTTGCCATGCCGTGCCACTGGTCTGAAAGTTCTGCTTCATTTTGAGGATACTTCTTTCCCAGGAGAATGTCGGAGCATTGCACAGCTGTGATACGGTTCTGGGCCTGAACAACCTGGATAGCGGCAATGGCGTACTCTGAGAAGTCCTGCTGCTCAAAAGTCAAACCAGCCTTGCAGTTGTCACAACTCTTCTTGCACTGCTCTACTGCGAAGTCTTCGCCGAAATAACGAAGAATCTCGGTTCGTCGACAGTCCGACTTGTTGTCGCAGAACGCCGTGACCCGGTTGAGCATAGACATCTGGCGCTCTTTTTGCTCGTGACTACCATCTCCATCTTGAATCAATTTCTTCAGGACTCTTATGTCCCCTCTTCCGTAGAAGAGAATACAATCAGAAGGGTTACCGTCTCTACCTGCACGGCCGGTCTCCTGGTAGTAACCTTCCAGACTCTTTGGAAGTCCATGATGCATGACAAACCTCACATCAGGCTTATCAATGCCCATTCCAAATGCAATTGTTGCTACCACAACCTTGACTTGTCCTCTTTGCCACGCAGTCTGTACTTCAACCTTTTCCTGAGGGTCGCAACCTGCATGATAGAACCTGGCTGTAATTCCACTATCGGAGAGACTATCCGCAACCTTTTCGGCATTCTTTCGCGAAATAGTATAAACAATTCCACTCTGGTTCGCATACTTGGAATGAATGAGCGAAGCGATGCTGTCGATTGTTTTCTCATTGGTTGTCTTTGGACGGACTTCGTAGTACAGATTCGGGCGGTTGAAACTTTGCGAGAAGGTCTGGCAGTTGTCCATACCAAGATTGTGTCTGATATCGACGATGACATTTTTGGTAGCGGTAGCGGTAAGAGCCATTACCGGCACTCCTGGATACTTTTGCCGTACTTGGCCAAGGATCTTGTAGTCTGGTCGGAAATCATGGCCCCATTGACTGACACAATGTGCCTCGTCGATGACAAGACGTGCGAATTTTCCCTTGCGGTGCAGCGTTTCCAACCCGTTGTTAAAATTCACATTCTTGCTCACCATCTCTGGAGTGACATACAAGAGCTCAAGGAAGTGTTCCGGTTTTTGCTCATTGAAGGCGCTCATCACTTGCCTTTTGTATTCTGCTGAGCACTCTCCGTTGAATGCAACAGCCTGTATTCCCAGAGCTTTCATATGATCAACCTGGTCTTGCATCAAGCTGAGTAAAGGTGATACGACGATGGTGACACCACGAGTTCTGCCAGTCTTGACAACAGCTGGCAATTGGTAACACAACGATTTACCGCCGCCAGTGGGCATTAAAACAAAAGCGTCTCGCCCGCTCAGCGTGGCGTTGATCGCCTCTAGCTGGTTGCAACGAAATCCTCTCATCCTGAACCTGTCTTTAAGCATCCTCTGAACCTCGGGAGACCATGGATACTTCATCAGATGGGCTGGGATTGCTTCTGGGGCCACTGAGGTTGGCGGCTTCTTGAGTGACGCTCGTGACTTTGCCACAGGCAGCGCATTACCAGATGTCTCCGAGAATATCCTCCTCGGATCTTGTGAGCCGGGAGCCAGCGATTGACGGGTCTCGTAGTCCCGAGCAAAAGCAAGCATCTCCTCATCGTCGCTGAAGTCACTGAATTCATCGCCCGCCCGGTGGCGCGTTCCCTGGGGCGTCCTACGATTACATGTCATGTGTGATAGGTTATTGGAGGTCCTGGCCCGTGGCGGAAGTTGGACGTCATCTAGATCCGATAGTCCTTCGTCGCCGTCACCGTCGTCAAGCTCCGCTTCTAGAAGAATAGGATCCGTCTCCATGGGTCTCATCGTCGACTTTGTTTGGTAAGAGGGTCCTGATGCTCTTGTTGATTCTCTTGGGAAAGGAATGGCACCGAAATCGTCGTCCTCCTGCGAAAGAACACTTATGCCTTGTGATGCTTCGATTCTTGAGGCCGGAGGGTTCCAGGCAGATGTCCTGGGCAGTTGGGTCTGGTGGACGACTTGCGTGCCCATGTCGCTGCCTGAAATCACTCGTGAAGGCATAGACATGTTGACGCTGCTTTGAAAGACAGGTTGAGTACCCAACACAACAACTGGCGCAGGGGCGGATACTGGTTTCCGAATGGTTGCGAGAAATCCATCGATATCCAGCCTGGCATCTCTGATGGTCTTCAGAAGACCCTCCTCGACTTCTTGGATCTCATCGGTAAGGTCATCAAGTCGGACTTCGTCATCGTCCGTATCGAGACTCTCCTCATAAGCTTGAGCGATCTGCTGGGCCAGTTGTTCCCGTTTCTCGCCCAATACTCTATAATCCTCAACAGAGCCGGCGAGTTCAGCAATAGCCGCTCGTTGTCGCTTCAAACGCTCCTTCTCAACCTTGACCTCTGCGCGCTGCGGCTTCGACCATCGTTCATTTATTGCTTGTGTAAATTTCTTCCCGTTTTGCTGAATGAGTTGGTCGACGAACTCGCCCCATTGGGTCAATGAGGTTGAATCGGAAGCTAGTTGTTTGAGAAGAGTAGGTTCTTGGCTTGAGTGCGGAGGATCTCCGTCGGAAAACTCAAGAACAGAATCATCAGCAACCAGCTTAGTAGACTGGGAGCTGTTTGCTGTGTCGGCTCGTTCCACATTGGCAGTCGAGTCAGAGGAGGCTTGTCGTTGCGAGGCAGAGTAAAGATTGATTCGGGCTGCAGAGAGTGGTACCGTGTGAGTTTGCGGCTCGGTATGCTCGGTCTTGGTTGGGGAACCTTGTAAAATTGTAAGAGACTTGTTATGAGAAGGTGGTGTAAGAAATTCGTCGTCTGAGTCGGGAATAACAAGCTCGTCGCCTATAGGATCGTTGGGTGGCAAGGATGGCGCTCGAATGATTGGCTTCGTGGTCCCAGAGCTTGCGGGATCTTTCAAGGGACTGGCAGCTCTCTTGGGACCTCGGCTAGTGTCGATCACTGTAGATACTCCTGTATGGGATCGCTCACGTATGAGTTGACTGCGAACTCTGGCTGATGGTGACAACATGATATCCTGCTCTTCTTCACTGATTGCTTCGATAGTCTTTGACGCATGGTCAGTAAAGCCATCGCGGGTTCGACGAGTTCGAGTACTAAGAGATCCATTATTTCGTCGAGCAGATCGAGTCGGGCTTGGGGGCGGAGGCTCAGTGCCGAGAAGTTCGTAGACATCGGGAATATCGCCTAGGTCGCTGAATTCCTCCTTTGTAATCTCATTGCTCTTCCTCTTTCTGCCGCTTGAAACAGCTGGCTCGGGCTCTGGTCGGGTAGCATAGTCTTCACGCCATAGCTTTATGTCACTACCAAAAGACAGTGAGTCGGAAGAAGCAAAAGTATCGTCGGTCAAATCCATGTAATCAACGCCGCCAGTCTTGAGTTCTGGGAATTCGGGGCTGCTCGTAGGTTGGCATTGGGTTGGGGCGGCCACCGGGGCGACCGTTTTGTTGGGTGGCGACTCATTCGAACGTTTAACGGGAGTATCTTGTCGACTTGGATTTTTTGGCGTAAGGGATGAAGGCGTAAGAAGTTGTTGTGGCCTTGAAACAAGGCTTGGCTTCTTTGCTTTCGAGCTCAGCATAAGGCGTCCCATGGTGTCGTCGTCGTTTTCGTCGTCGTCCAGTATCACCTGGTCCGCCTGCCGCAATGTTGAACCCAATTCACCCCGTCCATTGGTGGTATTTGACGCGTCGCCTCTCGGCCGTGGGACTTCTTCGGGACGAAAAGATGTAGCAGCCTGTAGGCTTTGCCGTGCTTGAGAGTCGGAGTGTTGAGATTGAATCAAGCCGGTCTGGGAAGAATCACTGCAGACTGGAAAAGATGGTGTAGCAGGCTTGGAGCGGCCTCGGTCGTCCAACAGCCAGGACAAATGCTCAGCAAGATTGTTGCGAGTCATGAAGCCGACACGATAATGTCGGAGCGTCTTTCAGCTGTCTTTGCTCCAGACATCGAGTTGTTAATACTAGGAAATGCGTTGTGACGAACGGAGTCGTGGATTGAATTCGGAAAGGCCTTGCTTGTTATGCCCCAGGCGGCCCAGTGGCTGTCCCGCTCTGGCGCGTCACGCGTCTGATGATAGAGTGGAAGGTACGAGAACACGTGATTCACCACCTCTTGTAAAGTGTTGATGAATCAGCCTCCAGAGCCATCCAAATAATTGATGAACACTTTCTCGTCTCTGTTCTCTCGATGATTTTTATTCAATTATTAAATATCATTGAAATGCAGGCGTCGATGCACATGCGTCGGTTTCCTAATGTTGTAGCTCAATTGCATTATGACTAGACTATCTGCAGTATCAACGTATCCAAACGTCTACTTTGATTATCAACATTACTCCTAGCAGCAAATAAGAGGCAGACATCTGGCCTTGACAGATATTCTATAATTATGAATGATGTACGTCTGGGTGCAGTCTCAACTTTTCAAATACTGAGAGTACGCCACAACTGATAATTACACTAACTTAGTAGTATAGTTATTGGGTGGCAATGATACAAGTTCCAGTGTAATGGGATTTTTGTTACCCTGGAGTTGTATGTGGTGCAAACGCACACGGTAATAAAGTGAAATCGCCCGCCAGACTCAAAGTATATCCGGTTTATTACTACGTCCTCTTGATCTGTTCATCTTAATGGCTAATTGTTCGTTTGAGCAAGAGGCAATGCTATCTGATTGTAACCCAAATAGTCCATCGCCGAGGTCGTCACGATGTTATGCGCATATACCAAAGAATGCGAATTCACGCATTCTCACTAATATCAGACCATTAAGTGTGATGATTGATCATGATCTTCACACGACTAATAAGAGCTTCCCACAGAAACCAGGCATCAGCGGGCAACTCTTCAGGGTATACAGCACATATTGTCCAAAGTCACGAGCTTTCGCGTTTGAGATCCTCGTTGTTTTAGGCAACACAGGCCCCTGTACGCCATGAACCTGCAACTAAGACGCGTTGTGGAACACGATCTAGCCTGGCTAGCCTGGTTGCCTGTTTAGTTCGACAATTATAGTAAGGTAGTGGGGTAAGACCCCTCCATTCCCATTCAGGCACAGTACGTAGATCGAGGGCTGTATTGACATTCAGCTTCAGCTGGTTTGTGGAGAGGGGAGATATAAAAATGGGAGAGAATCTTCTTTAATTCTCTCGAATATTATTCAGATAGGTGTCAGAATACTTCATCTTTCACTCTGTCATACCTGCTTGAATTTACTACTTTATCTACTTGGTCAACACTTTCTCTGGCTTGCTCCTTCCCTCGCTACCTACTTTCTTATACACTCTCACCATTTCCTCCTTCACACATTCCCCCCTACAAACCAACTACTGCAATCATGTCAGATCTTCCAAAGCTCCCTGTTCCTCACTCGGAACTGCCGAAGTATATCTTCGACCACAAAGAAAAGCCCATCGCCGAAATACTGGAGCCGTACCGCCAGTATGAAGCAAACTTGCGGACAGTCTATGCCCAGGATCGTCAGAATCCAATTCTTGAGGATCCCTACGTCAATGTGGTTCCCCTCTTCACTGAAGATACCAAACTCATCACGACACACGCTAGAAACCTCGAGGCCGAGTCCGAAGAGGAGAAGTCTAAGTACATTATGGCCCTGCCGGATGACAAGCGTCGCCCTCATGGCTCCCCCGCCACGGTGGCTGATTTGGAAGAGTTTCAAAAGAACTTCAACATCTTCTCAGAGTCGTCCATGACTGACATGGATTGGTCCAACGTTGTAGCTGCTGGCTCTTCTGTTGTCAACTGTCTTCTCCCCGTCCCCAAAGAGTTCAATACGACCAAGCGAAAGCTTCGCGAGTATTATCACGAGAAATATTGCCCCGCTTCAGATGTCGATCTCTTTCTCTATGGGCTCAATCATGAGCAAGCTCTTGAAAAGATCAAGCAGATTGAAAAAGCCGTCAAAGATGCTATACTGAACGAGGTTACCGTTGTGAGAACCAAGTACGCTATCACCATTGCCAGTCAGTATCCAGTTCGACACATCCAGGTTCGTCAAATTTATGTTCCAGGTGTACATTAAGTTTTCTAATCGTATTCAAGATTGTTCTTCGAGTCTACAAATCAGTGAGCGAAATTCTCACTGGTTTTGACATCGACGCTGCTGGTGGAGCCTACACTGGAGACCAAGTCTATGTCACTCCAAGAGCTCTTGGAAGTTTCATGACGCAAATCAATCATATCGATCTTACTCGAAGAAGTCCTTCTTATGAGCATCGCCTCTCTAAGTACGCAAAGAAAAACTTTGAGGTCTATTGGCCTGATCTCGACCGAAAGCAGATCGATCCGACTATCTTCGAGAGAAGTTTCAGCAGAACACTCGGCCTCGCTCGCCTCCTCGTACTCGAAAGACTCCCTACCACCACGGCCCGAGAGACCTATCTTGACAAGAGACGTGACGAGCGAGGCCGCCCCAGGGTTTATAGGAACCATCAGGTCCTTCATGGTAACATCAAAGACTATCACGAGGATGAAATTTCTGATTGGCTTTCCGGAGAAGATATCAGTAACTACCACACATTCACAGTTCCTTATGGACAACACTTCAACGCCAAGCGGATTGAGAAGCTCTGCTATACTCGAGATCTTCTTCTCAACGCAGAATGGAACCAATCTGATGATCGACAAGTATACTTACATCGTCACCCTGCCTTCTTTGGACGGGTTGAAGACGTGATTGAAGATTGCTGTGGCTCTTGCCCGGAGCCTGTCACCGACGAAGAAAAAGAGGTTGCAGAGAAGGAAGCCCAGATCTACATCAAAGGCAGAGTATCTTTCCTTATCGATGACCCTGGCCGGCAGCAAATTGGCTCCTTCAACCCCTTGACCGAACAGGACTGGACAGATATGGCGTACGTCGGCAACGTGACGAGACTTTGCCAGTCAATTGTCGACGGTGATGCTGACGACGTATCGAATTGGCTTAGCCAAGAAGACTCCGACCCAAACAAGAGAGACTACACTGGCAGGTCACCTTTACATCTTGCCGTCATGATCTCAACCCCCGAGGTTGTTAAGTGTCTCGTTGATCATGGTGCTCGAATTACGGCTCGCTTGGCAGATGGCAAGAATTCTCTGCATTTAGCTGCCTCACGAGGCGATGTGGAAATCATCAAGATCTTGATGGAGAAGTCGATCGAGAACGAAGAGGCCGAAGAGGAACGTCAGGACAAAAAGCGCCAAGCAGCAAAAATTTCCAAGTCCGACGGCGAGAATGAAGCCTCGAAAGAAGAGGCTTCAAAAGAGGACAACGATGAGTCAGATGTTGAAATGATCGATGTTGAAATGGTCGATGATGAAACAACTGATGTAGATGCTGTTTCCATGACGACTGGGTCTTTTGTCAAGGTCAAGCAAGGAGAAGAGGGCGAAGTCGAAGATCTGGTCCCCGACGAGGCGCAAGACGAGC
This sequence comes from Fusarium tricinctum, assembly GCA_020744515.1. Lineage (NCBI taxonomy): Eukaryota > Fungi > Ascomycota > Sordariomycetes > Hypocreales > Nectriaceae > Fusarium > Fusarium tricinctum. The sequence goes on along the minus strand of JAGPXF010000002.1, from coordinate 3,204,698 downwards.
CAGATTTCTTCAATGTTGACGCTTTGGCATGGGACCTCCAATGTTCCCCCCTCCATCTCGCCATTGCAGAAGGCAAAGAGGATGCTGTCAAGCTACTTTGTGACGTGAGTGCAACTACATTGCCTTAGGTGAATACTTCAGGATATCCTACTGACATTTACCATATAGTATGGAACAGATGCGATCCTCCCCGTGAAGGGCAACGACGATAATCGTGCCATCTTGACACTGGTTCTGGCTTTGGCGCTCCCCAAGAACAAGGCCAAGTCGATGGCCAACCTTCTTCTCAAACTCGGTGCTACCTCTGCTCAGGCCGATGCAATAGGCTGCACTGCCTTCCACAAATATGTCGAATCTGGAGAGGAAGATCTCATTGACACACTCCTGGATAACGACAAGACCGGTATCAAGGCTGCCATCAACCATATGATCTGCGATTCAAGCTACTGGAACCCGGACACAGTCGCGCCAATCAACACTGCTGTTCAGAATGGTGATGTGGGCTTGGTATTGAAGCTCCTGACTGCTGGTGCTGCGGCTCATATCAACTTTGACACCTGGCTTAAATCTGCCAAGGTATCCGGCCTCTCTGGTCGCCTAGGAAATCTAGAGCAGAACCAGAAGTTTTACAAAGAGGGTGTCGAACAGCCGTTGATTACCGCCATCCGATCTGGCCATACGGACATTGCAATCAAGCTACTCGAGAACGGTGCTGATCCCAATTCGTTGAACACCGAGACACAGCGTTTGATGGTGAACGAATACCAGAGAAGCTACACTAAAGGACGATCGGTTCTGGACCTTGTTCGGTCTTCATTAAAGAGACTTCGAGGATATGCTCCCGAGAAGAAAGAGCTAGTGGCGCCAATGGAAACTCCAGGTTTGGAAGAGTTCTTAAGCAAATTCACTGCTGGGACATATTCACACTGGGTTGTTTCAACAGAAGTTGACGATCTTAAGAAGCAATTTGCTGACAAATGGACGACATATGAAAAAAAAATCGAATCACACACAGAGCCTAAAGGATTATCAGAGAAAATTGACGCAATCAGGGAGCTTCTTGCAGGCTTCGAAGCCGTCGAAGAAGCTCTCACAAGCCGAGGTGGAAAGACGTTCAACGAGCTACATCCTGATATCAAAACAGGTGAGAGGAGCAACACCACGAGCTATCGTAGTAGCGATAAGGATAAAAAGGCTCCAAAACCCTTTGAATTTCACTTCTCGTTCAACAATGACCGCGATATGACCGAAAAGAGGAGAGATGCTTATGTCGAACTGTAAGTACCCCTGACTGAAAGACTGTGATTGCATTTCTAACCTGATATAGTATGGAAGCTGCGTGGGTTGGAGATTTGGACAAGATCAAGGCTCTTTCTCTTCAAGCATGGGGTCCGGAACAAGATCAACCTCCTTTGAAGATCGCTGTTTCGGACAACATGGGAAACACTCCTTTCTCAGTAGCCTTCCTTCGAGGACACCATGGCATCGCAAAGGCTTTGCTCGAGATAATCAGGGCACAGTGGTCTCCACCCAAGAAGGATAAGGTGCGTTTCAGAATGGAGACTGGTGAAGAAGATGAGGACGACGACGAAAACTCTTACAACTCCGATGATTCTGGGGATAGCGAACCACGGATTGTGTCAGAAAAGGTGCAGCAGAAGTTCACCATCGACGATATTGGGCGTGTCTCCATGGAAGTTGAGTCCCATACCAAGCCATTGCAAGCTATATGTCAGTCTGTTCCCTGCTGGTTTATGGAAAAGGGGCAGCCTATGTACGAGAAGCAGTTTCGAAGTTTATTTGTGCATACTTTTGCCAACAACGACACCGCTGGACTCAAAGCTCTTCTGGATATGGCACAGCATTACTCAGGTCAGAAATTTGAGGGCGACGATGATGACGACGAAGACGAAGATGGTTCATCTAGCCGCTTTACCTTTCCCCAGGCGGACTTCAAATGGGCAGTTGAGCACGGCAAAACTCAAATGCTTGCTTTGGTGATCAAACGGACAGGTGCAGGTATTCCCCTTGAGCATCTTGTCAAAAAGAGCGGCGTGGAACTCAAGCGAAGGCCTCGATACTACCAGGGACTCACGGTTTACGGCAGAAAGAGGCAAGAAGTCGAACATCAACGCCTGATAAACTTGGTGCTAACTGTCAATACAGAAAGGATTGGGCCACTGCTGGGCGCGGTATGGTCATTAAGAGCACTGGTCTCAAAACTCCGCCTCTTCTCCATGCTGCCCTCGGAGGTAGCGTAGAGAGTGTTGAACTCTTCCTTGGGGACGCTCCTCATAGGATGTACAGCGAATTTGCTAGATCCAAGGCCTCTAAGGAGGATTCTCGATTCAAGCACTTGAAGGAGAGCCCTGGTGGCTTCGACCGTGCGATCTCCAAGTGGCTCGGAGCTGACAGTAAGAATATTACCGAGTTGGTTTGAATACGGCACTGACTTGACTTGCAGATGATCTTGTGATTCATTGCGCTGTCCTGGCGCAGCCTGGAGATAAGGTCGACGAGCTTCTTGAGTTTCTCGTCGAGACTTGCCCAGATTTTATTGAGAAGAAGAACTCTGAAGGTGACACGCCTCTCTTGGTGGCTTGCCGTTTTGGGCGCATCGATGCTGTGAAGATCCTACTAGCAGCCAACGCCGATCAGTCTGCTCGGAACCAGAAGGGTGAAAACATTGTACACGCAGCGATTTCTTGCAACCCCAAGGCCCACCAACTTCGTGAGCTTCTTGATCTCCTCGACCCCGATCTCCGCAGCCATCTTTTCCTACAGCGGAAGAACCTGAGCGAGAATGGCACCACACCTCTCCATACTTGGGTATCACAAGCCTCAGGACGACAGGACGGCAACAATTCCCGCAACGACTGGCGCAGATACAGCGGCTACGGTTATAACATGCCATACAATCGCGACGAAAAGGAAATGGTTTTGATGCTCAACCTCCTTCTTGAGTACTCCAAGGGTGAAGAGCTTGAGATGCTCAACGGTGCGGGAGATACATGTCTTCACACTGCGATCATGACGGACATGCTTGCCGTCGTCCGGGTTTTGGTGCAGTTCAGGCCTAGCTTGCTCTACCGGGAGAACGCTGTTGGACGGACCCCTGCTGAGGTTGCTCAAGACCAGCTCATCGGACAGAAGTTCACAATGCCTGACAAGCCCAGTTTGAATGATAAAGATCACGTGAGAGATACTGTCGAGAAGAACGAGGAAGACTTCGTTCACGAAGCTGCTGTTGAGGGTCGCACATTCGAGCAAGGGAGAGAGTTGCTCCAAGGGTTAGGACTTAGCGACACCTACAAGTCAAACGACGTTCCCATGATTCTGGCTTCCATGGGAGTCGAGGAGCACCACTGTGAGAACAACAAACTTGGTGGTCGGACTATCGATGAAGTATTGTGGGATCTCTGCCGCACTGCAATGCAGAAGCACCCTGGGAGTCGCCGGCTAGTGAGCCTGAATGAGGCCAACGATGTTGCCAAGAGACTAGGTGAGAAGTACTCAGCATCGAGGTACTTCAGCGTTCAAGCTCGGGTTGATGATGAAGACGATGATGGCGAAGAAAAGGAAGCCAATAACACTATTGATTTCGCAGTCCAGGAGATGAAATCTCGTCTGGGTTGGGCTTGGAGAACAGAGTAGGGCTCAAAGGAGGAAAGACTTCAGCGTAATGTTTCCGAAGGCTGGTTTACAAAGGAAGACATCATGCGGGTTCCAGCAAGTGCTTCTTGCAGCCTTGAATGAATACATACAAGTAACGAAATACCCATCTACTTATGTACTTCCCCTATCCACCTCAGCCTATCGGTGTTAAGTGAAAGTTAAGATTTTCGTAGCGTTAATGCAAAGTTTTGACATACATTTACTAGTCAACTACTTGGTTGATGTGATATAAGGCTGAATGAGTAAATGTAACTTGTTGATAGGGGATGGTCCTAACTAAGTAGAAGAATGTTATAAATAAACCAGCGGAACTCCTATATGTTTGACATATCTCCAATTTACAAATTTGACAACCGGCAGCTTACAATTTAAAATCTTCCTCATGGAGCATAGATAACAGCTTGGGGCGAACCATCACCCCAGATACCGACAACTGCCATAGCGAAACCGAGGGCAGAGAGAGCTGTTCGGGCGATGTAACTCCGTGCAAGACCCTCGACCTCAGCTCGCACTCCCTCGCCGTTGACATCGTCGATATCTTCCTCACTGGCAGGCTCGCTGTGGGCATCGCCTAGAACCTCGTAGCTAGCCTCCATCTTAGCACGTGAAGACTGACGGGCTGCTGAGGAAGTGATACGTCGAGGAGCAGGTGTGGGAATAAGGAGAGGGGCGACAGAGGATAGAGTAGCAAGAAGGGCTGTGTAGATAAGGTAGGGATGGCGAGACGAGCGAGGAGCGATAGCAAAGCTGATGAGGAACGGCGCTGCGGCGAGAGAGGTGAGAGCCAGAATAGGTGTTTTGAGAGCGTCGCTGAGAGATGCGAGGCCGTGGGAGGCGGAGGAGGATGAGGGAAGTCGGAGAAGAACTGGGAGAGCGAGGGACGAGATGGAGTAGGAGACACCCTAGATAATGAACATTAGCAAGTGCACTAGGTAATATGCATTTGATTGTTGGGAAAATCAATATGCGACGAGACTTCATGATGGAACTGTGCAGTGCTACCTCTTTATGGGCCCAGAATAAAACCTCTATGGTATTCTGAAAAGGTTCGCGAGTATGACGATGAGAGAACCTGGGCATCACTCGATACCAAGCTATTAAAATGGGAGAAAGAATGTAGACGTACCGTCAGCAAACCAAGCGAGACAGTGCCCACAAACTTGAGGAGCGAGACGCTCGTTCCAGTCGCAGTCATGACTGATAGCTTTGTCATTGAGCTCAGATATTAATGGTATAAGTCTCTTGCCGATGAAGAGGAAAGAGTGAAGGTATCTCGAGGAGGGGAAAAGAAGAGCGAGAAAGATGTGACGGGCTGGGCTGCGAACGGAGCAGCAGGAGACGAAGATCGGGTAGTGACGTTGAGATGTGGAGGGGAACACCAGCTTGCCACATGTGGCTTGAAAGAGGGGCTCTTGTGGCGCAGGAGACGCGGAAGCGCCAGACGCGTCTAAAGTGGGGTGTACCGACGTCGCTTAAAGCAAGCTGTGCTCCACTGCTGAACAGAAAACTGCAGTTCGTGATTTTCTGCAATTTCTTCTTCCTTTCCATCTCAACAAAACAAGGTGTAAAAACAGCAACCAACGATCAACCAACTCTGTACCTCCATACCCGTAAGTTTTACAGTCCCATATTCTTGCTATCTACACAATCTCGCATGATGAGTTATTGTTTTCAAACCCTCCATATCTTATAGGAAGAGCCGTCTGAGACTGCCCTCGAAATATGTACCTGACAGTTAAGCTCCTGACAAGACGTTCTCCTTTTGTCTCTGCTGTGCGCCGCTTTCGGGTGTGCTGCACGCGGAGATGATACTGGGCCGGCGGTCGGTGAGCCTGACAGGTACGTCGGGGGCGGTGGTGCTTATAAAATGGGTTTCTGATGTTTCGAGATGTTGTCACATTTTTATACTTGATCATATCTATCATATGCAAATCGCTGACAAACAATCACAGGAGTCTATTAAGTCGATGATTAAGATTCAGGCAGGAAGCAAGGAGTTGGAAACACCGATACGTTTGTCATGATTCGTTCCTTCGTGCATTACCCCGTAGTCTAAATAGTCAATGTATCACTGTTCTCCTCCCATCTAATAACATTCCCGTAGCGCCGCCATGTTGGCTCGTTGACATTTGCCAAAACCAGTTATCTCAGTAATTATGTTACACATCGCTCTCACTATCGTCTACAACAGCACGTCGACCACGTGCTGTTCGTCTTACTGTCACATCGTTGTCTGAAAGCTCCGGCTCCGGCTCCGACCTCTTGCCGTTCTTCTTCAAGATATCGTCGAGGTCGGGAATGTCCTCGCTCTCTTGCGTTCCTGAGAACTGTGTGCGTACGAAAAAAGGCTTCATAGCCTCATCCTCTACGCCTCCTGCAGTCGACGAGGATGATAGAGGTGGAGAAGTAGCTGTCAGAGACCTATGTTCTCGGTTGCTGGATGCGGGGTGATTATCAGAAACGATAAAATCCAATAGATCTTCGCCGTTGTCAGATCCATCTGTCTCCATGAGGTCACTTTCGCGGTCGCAATCATCGCCAATTTCGTCGCTGTTAAGTCCACCGGTCTTCCGTTGAGCCTTGCGTTTACTCTTGGCTTTTGGCTTGTTGCCTGCTTTTTCTCGCCCACGAGTCCTAGGTGTAACTTCCTCCTCTGCATCCTCGTCTTCTTCATCAGAGGAGCCTTCCTCTACCATAGAGCCGAGAGAAAACGTTTGCGGCCCTGCATCGGGTGACAATCTCCTTCTCTTCGCTTGAGGCTGTGCTCGCGACGGCGCTTTTTTGTTCTGTTTCTTTCTGCTCGACGCTGTTGTTTTCACCGGTCTGGCTCGTGTCGTTGGCGTGTCTTCCCCTGACTCAGGCTCGGACCCAGCAAACGCGTGTACTGGTATCTCTAGATAATTGCTCGTGTCTTGGGATCGACATGGCAAAACTAAGCTTTCCTGATCATAAGCCATCTTATTCCACATCTTGACGAAGCGTTTGGTGCGTGTCCCATGCTTGAGTTTGAACACTGGTCTCAACTGCCTTTGCAGCTCTGGATGTGCTGTCATATCAGGCATGTCCGTCTCCTCAACTATGCTATGGTTGAATGGAAGGTCGCGGTATGCCCGGTTGAGCTCCTTAAGCTCTTCATCGCCAAGGAATACCTTGCTGAGCTCGGGCACTGTGGCAAGGTCATCGTACTCCGGGTTTCGTTTAGGCTTTGCTTGTTTTCCTTTACCGCCAACTTTCAACATGCTTGCCACACTCTGGAAGCCCGTCTCAACCCCATCAGGCATGTGGAACTTCTTCGGGGGTTTCTTTTTCCCTGCTGGTACTCGACGCTTCTTGGGCTCAGGTAATGATGGATCCTGTGTATTTTCGAGAGGAATCTCAACGTGCCGCTTGTCCACCTCTGGCCGGAACTCTCTAGGGACAATCCTTGTTGAGAGGTCAAATCGGAAATTGAACCGACTCCCTTCGCAGATCAACGTTTGCATCTTCTCATAGTTGTCCTTGGATTTGGCAAACTGATCCTCTTCTTTGCCGCGCATTAGTAGTAACACGATATTTCCATCTCGTTTTCGACCGGTTCTTCCCATCCGTTGTAACATTCGGATTGGGGACGCTGAAGAATCGTAACACACAATAAGATCCACTTGACCAATATCCAGTCCCTCTTCTCCGATCGAGGTTGCAACGAGTACATTGAATTCGCCCCTCTTGAACCTTTCAAGTGCTTCAATCTGCTGTGCTTGTTTCATACCCTCTCCCCGCTTGCCATCGGCTTGGCCAACAAAGACACTGGCTTTGATAAGAGGCCGATGACCGTTCAGCATGCGCACAATGTCCTCGGCAGAATCTCGATATTCACTGAATACGATCACCCGCGTTGCCGAGTTCTCGCCTTTATCCATGAAATGATTCAATACCGTATCTGCCAAGGCCGTGAGTTTGGGGTGACCCACGAAACCATCCGTACGAAGCCATTTGGAAATTTTGTCCATCATTTCCTGAAAAGAAGGATCTTGAATGAGTTGGCGCTTGTACTTGGAACCTTTTCCCCCTTTGCCTTCCTGTTCGCTACGCAAGTCGACCAAGTTGTCGTAGAAAGGTTTGATGCCGTGGAAATTCAGCAGTTTTATTGAGTGTGCAATGCTGGTAAGAACACTGAAAACTGCTCGCATCATATGTTGCACACCTTGGTTAGCATGCTTGCCTCGAGTTGCGAACCATTCCTTTTGGGATTGCATTAGCCCGAAAGAGGTCATGGCCATTGGACTTCGCCCAAACCAAATATTTTGCGAGCTCAGTTTATCGGTCATTGGCTTCAAGGCCTTGGTAAAGAGCTCACTGACCAAGACCATCTCGTCAGATGGATCAAGAACCACCTGCTCAAGGTTTCGTTGGTACACATATTGCCGAATGTCGATCGAGTCTTCGGTACGTATCTCGCAATGCGAGATGCCCAGATTGTCGATAACTTCTTGCACCGTTTCGATCTTCGAACCGGGTGTAGCGGTCAATGCTAGTACTCGGAAGCTCTTGGAAAATCGCCTGATAAGCTTCGTGACCTTTGCGTATGCATACTCGCCTACTGCACGATGTGCCTCGTCAATGACCAGTAGAGCTATGGACTTTGGATCTGCATAGCCGTGGGAGATATCGTTCAGTAGGGTCTGGGGGGTCATGAAGAAGACCCGCCGAGCCTCCCACTCGTCAACACGCAGAGCGGGAGGGATATCGCCAGTCAATAATGTCGTTTCTGACCGAGGAATGCCAGCGATACTGTAGCAAGCGTCGACCTGTTGCGCCACTAAAGGCTTAGTTGGGGCGACGAAGATGAGCTTCGCCTTCTTGGTCCACCGATAAAAATTAAGCATGACAGTTGCCGCAATAAACGTCTTTCCAAGACCAGTTGGTAATGCCACTAGAGTGTTATTGAATAAACTATTCTTGACAATGCTAAATTGGTAATCTCGAATAGCACCCAGGTTTGTAGGATAGACCCAAGTCTTCATGGCCTCGTGGTCAACTTCATGGTGGGTAGGGTCCTCCCGAGGAAGGTCGACACGAAATGCCTTTGCAGAGGCGGGCTGCGAGGGCCGCGGGCCATCACTTGGTAGGGAGCCACCGAAAAGGGTTGTCTGACGCCAATTTCCGGAGCTCGTTCGGTTGAATCCTGTCCGAGCAGCTGGTCCTGACGAGGCTGCTGCTAACGCTGGTGGTCTTGACTGGGGCGGTTCTGGAGATGAGAACGCATCCGAAGGAAGATCTTCCAGTTCCAAGATTGCTGCCTCTGTCGAATTTTGCCGGTTTGGGGGTTGCTGAACCACCTTGTGCAAAGATTTTGCCGTGCCTTGCCCGTTCATGGAAGATGAGACCTGGTCAAGGGCTGTCAGGAAGTCCTCATCGGCAATGTCGTCGTCAAACTCGTCACTATCCATGGTGACTGATCAATGCTGTGATGGATCGGCTAATTTTTCAGCTGTAGTCTGAATAAGGGTCTCAAAACATCATGAGCAATGGGAGGTTTTGTTTGTGACAGTCATTCACTTCCAGTGAAGATATCAAGCATGAGCTGGGGTCGGACTAAGGAACGCGTTACCATTCGAGCCGTGTCACATTCAAACGCGAGGTCACGTGATAGCGCCTCCAAGCTAGGACAGCAGAATAGACGCAGCTCCTTTGGCAGAGAAGTTCTTGTTAGCCTTAGTTTCTAATAAATTTAAACTTTAAGCCAAAGAGCCCTTTGTTCAAAGTTATAACCAATCACAAGTATACCAATATCTGTCTGATCCTCAAGGTACAATAGCTTCCGTCTGAATCACGACTATGCGCTAGTCTAAATCGGGCCGAGGCTGCCTGGTGCATTTATGCCCGCCCAGAGACATTCAACAGTGGGGCCTTAGCAAAACGTCACAGCTGCTTCGCAAAGAGAACTTCTTTGTCTTCCACATCATTTTAGAGCTTCCCTCCTCCACGTATCGCTTCATCTCCACATCACAATCAGAGCGAGATCTGCGTTCAATCACAAAGAGTCGGAGCTCTAAACTTACACGTTCTTGTCAACACCAACACCACCGAATCGCCTTGGCTGTGCTAACTCATCGACCGCCCTGTCGCACGATTCTCGACCGACCAACGCACGCCTGCCTGCAACAGCGGTGCAGACGACCATTAGGCCTTTGTCGCGCCATCTGGAACAACAAACTTGCCGATTTGAACAACCTCCATCGCCAGCTTGTCTGATTCTTGATCCTGGATTTGATTACGAGCTCGATCAACCTAAACATTTGAGTCGCAAAATCAACCTTCTGTTCGCACACAGCTGCGACTCAAGAAAACTGCGCTTCTGATACTTTCAAACCACCAAAAAAAAACCACCAAAAAAAAAAACATACACCACTAAAAAACACTACCGTTGCTGCTCGCTTCACATCGTCTCCTTTCACAATGGCGCCCCGAGGTCGTCAAAACACCAGTGGGCGCGAGACGCGGAATGCTCGCAAACCGGCCGCCACCACCACCAGGGGTGGAATTCAGAAGCGCAAGGCTGGCCGCGTTGATGGCGATGGCGATTTGGACATGGACAGTGCCGGTCGTCGTGCTAAAAAGGTTGCAGCCGAAAGCAAACCCACACGGTCCAGCACCCGAACTTCAACGCGTGGAGGTCCATCCAAAAATGCACAAAATGTATTGAAGCATCTGAGCAATGGCACTGCCGCATCACTTGCTTCCCGGATCTCAAATGTCTCTTCTGGCAAGGGACCCAAGACTCGATCTCAAGACATGACGGGTCTAACGTTGCTGCGAGTTGGTGGCTTGAAGGAAAGTAAAGCTGCAACCAACGCTGGCGGAGGTGTCAACGATCTTCTCGGCTTCATGGAGAGAAAGGCCGGATCATTCAGAACCGGTTCCAAGCGAAAAGTCGCTATTAGAAAGGTAAGTTTAATCATTGACTGAGCTTCAGGTGCGGAATATTTGGCTCGACTATGCGAGACTCGGAGATTTATGTATCGATTTTGAGACGCGTTCTGCTATATAATTATACACCCCCGCACCTCAGCTAACAACATTCGACAACGCCTGCTAACTCGGTGTAGCACCATGCTGTTGGTGACTACGTCTACATAGGTGCGAATGAGGAGGATGCCGAAGAGCTAATCAAGCTCAACACGTTTACATTTGCTGGCGCCGCTTTGGAAGTGACCCAAGTGGACGAAATCCCAGACAGAGGCCGAACGGTTGAGTCCAAGGAAACTCAGGAGCTTCGTGCCAGACTTCAAAATATCCTCAGCTCGCGGTACATTGGCGACAACAAACTTCTCAAGCTGGATGCTCTTGCTTCGGACACGGAGCTTGTCACTCTTGGCATGTTTGAGAGCCGTGAGCGTGCTCTTAAGACATTCAAAGGATTGATGGCTGTCTGTGACAGTCTTTTCAAGACAGCCAAGGAGAAACAAGATGCGATCGAGAGCATCAGTCTGGCAAGTAACAACATCGATGATGTTGGTCAAGTGGAAATCGTTGCCGTGACCTTCCCTCACCTCAAGAATCTGGATATGAGTGGCAACCAGGTGGCATCCATGCAAGCACTTCAGCCTTGGAAGGGAAAATTCAAACACCTTGAGACTCTCTTCATTGCAGGCAATCCCATCGAAGCTACAGATCCGACCTACCCATCTACCCTCCTGGAATGGTTCCCGAAACTGCAGAACGTCAACGGCAACCAACTTCGCACGCCAGAGCAGATCGCTGAGCAGGAAGCTGCACTAAGACCCAAGCCAATCCCCCAGAACGGACCTGATTTCCGAGATGTCGGCGGTGTTGGCGAGAACTTCCTCTTGGAGTTCTTTGCTTCATACGACAACGATCGACCTGGTCTGGTATCTCGGCTGTATGATGAGGACAGCCGGTTTTCTATCTCGATCGATACGCGAGCTGCACCAGATCCCAACGCGGCTGCGCCTGCATCATGGGCTTCATATATCAAGCTCTCCCGAAACCTGACCAAGATCACCATGCCCAACCCCCGGATTCAGCGACTTTTCCGCGGCGCCGCGACCATCCAGGACGCATGGAAGACCCTCCCTCTCACTCGCCATCCCGACATCAAGCAGGAACTTAGCAAGTACATCATGGATTGCCACCCCCTGCAAGGACTGGTGGACCCCAGCGGACAGAATTCCGGGGGTGTCGACGGTTTAATAATTGCGGTTCACGGCGAATTCGACGAACAGGATCCCACTACCAACCTAACAGGAAAACGCAGCTTCTCTCGCACATTCGTCCTTGGGCCAGCGAAGCCAGGGCAAGGAATGATCAGAGTTGTCAGCGACATGCTGTCGCTCCGAACGTTCAGTCAACTCCCAAATGTTTTCGCGGCGGCTGCCCCAACTCCTGCTGCGGCATCGGTCGATCAACACCAAGCGATGATCGCTGAGCTATCCAAGCAGACAGGCATGACAGCTCAGTACTCTGAGATGTGTCTTACCCAAGTGAATTGGGCATTCGACCAGGCTCTAGTTATATTCAACGAGAAAAAGGTATGTGATCATCTTCGTCCCAATAGGCAGTGGTGGTGGACTAACAAAGTTGCAGTCACAACTCCCTGCTGAAGCTTTCGCTCCCATGGGTGGACCGTAGTTTGGAAACTCCTGTGTCGGGGCTCTCGGCATGACTATGCATGAACAACATGACTACGTACAGCACATCTAGGGCTTTTATAGAATTGGAGGAAGAACGGACAACTATACCTAAGGGGGGAGAGTGGTAACTTATACCAGCAGCGATGATTCGGAACATTGTTGGAGTTTGTGGTCCTTACGCATATTGCATGATAAATGTTTTGGGGGAGACACTACTGTGGATGAACGCACATATTCGTGGACGAAACGTCCGTTTGCATAATTATAATATGATGCTTTCACAGAATGAACAAATTGCATCGCCCACCAACCCTACACGGATAAACTGTGACATGATGTTCAAGAAGGTCGAGGCACTTTCTCGTCGTACGATTGGGGGATATTATGATGTTGTGGCTAGGAAATTATGATGGTTCAATTTTCCAGTAGATGTGGGATAGGCTTAAGCAGAACGAAACTTTAACACCATATATTTACTTGAAACAAATAGGATGTCCCGACAGACAGAGACGTTGGACAAGTATTGTCTGTGGTCCAGGGTAACCTATATGCCACGGCGACGAACGATTCCGTCGGCGTCCACATGATAGTCTTGGCTACATGTGATTGGAATTGGATGAGGTCATGCTCATTCTCTCTACCTGAAGGAAAAAATCAGTTTTTTACCAGTTAGAATTATATATCACCAGTTGTTGTCTGTGGCTGCAAAGTTCTAACGGCGTTGTTGCCATGATTTCCTTAATGGATCACACTCCACCTAAAATCCAACTACGCTTCTCTTTAAAGCGACGATCTGCTATAATCAGTCGGAAAAAGAACAATCATAACATGCAGATTCACCGGCGGCCTTAGCTCAGTTGGAGAAGAACACCGTTCGAGCGCTAAGCCTTAGTTTCAGTTACCCAAGACAACATGCCATAATTGCCTGTGAGATGCGAGGTAAAGGCTGGGGCGTCTTGAAGGAGGGATAGACTTGGTAAATAAAGGTCCCCAGATTATCAAGTATCAATTGTATATCATGATGGAAACAATGATCTTCATTTCATAGCGCGAAGTTGGACCATTACGCAGCTTTCATCAGGAGTAGAACCCGACAATACAGTATGAGAGAGGTAGGCATGTCGTCTGATCGGTTGGTTCATGAACTTCATTTCAAGGCCAGATCGAATTAACCAATAGAGGGCGAATGCTCAGCAGTAGCGCGTGCCCGAGTGCTTTGGTAGATCCAAGATGGTTAGATGGACCACTTTGCGCAGTGACATGCAGGTTCATCCCTTCAAGATGAACGAGATCACAACACGGCAAGGGTACGGGTATCCGTACTCGTCAAAAAACCGTCGTCATGACCGTTGAGACGACGATAAGGATCGACAAGGGAGATTGCCCCAGCAGGTTATCTGATACATGCTCATCCGACGATTCCAATCAACTTGACGCAGGAAAAGTCTACTCGTACGCGTCTCGTAAAAGAGTTTCCAGACCGAACCCGACATATGAGAATAGGCTCATTCGGATGGAATTCAAGAAGGGCAGGTAAAAAAAAAGAAGCCAAGCTGTTGGACCAACCTTAAGCTAAAGGGGGCCAGGGGACTTCAGGTTGGGTGCGCAATGGCGCGTTTCAGATAAGGGCTTGTGCATTCAACCACGGACCCTAGTGGACACCTGTTGCTATGGTTGGTAGGATGTCAGGTAGAAGCACGTCGTCTCTCACTTATGACGGTGTCGAATCAGCGAGCGAGTTTGTGCAATTCAGTGGTTGATTTCTTCCACGCAGCATTGGGCAGAGAGCACACTTGGAGTTGCTTCTCTCAGTTCCGTACCATTGGACGGTAACAACGTTCACAATATGAATAATATGATAATTCGCTAAGCACGGGGATGCGGAGAATACAACCACACGTGTGTTGTATGAGAACACGTACAAGCAATGCTCGGGTTGTGGGGGATCTCACACAAGATGTATCAGAAAGAAACAAGCGAGAGAGTGACATGCATGCGGCCCGTTTGGACCAGCATGTATGCGGTAACCGTTTAGCCTCAAGTCTGGTATTGACAAGATAATTCTGCCTATAATTCTATACGAACATTTTCCATAGTATTTATTAACTAGAATAATTTTCCGAGGCATATGTTCGACTGAGCAGGCTTAGGGACCCACTAGACAGCCTAAGCAGATCCATCAAACACGAGAATAGCTGTGTACGGTTACTCTCGTATACTATCGATTGTCAGTCCTAATATGATATGCTCTACCATGCAAGATGAACGCAGGAGCTGCTGCGGACATGCTACGATCGGGGCGCAGAGGGAGAACAGAGAGTGATCTGGCCTGAATAACGGAGCTACTGTGTCGAGAATTTGAGATATAATATTTGAGGTATCTAGTGCATTACTGCCATGCACGCCTTATGCAGGTGATGATATGAAAATGCCTGGTCAAAACATTCCATACCCGCAAACATTATTACCACAATAGTAGCATTCATATTAATACTAGGTATCCAGGATATATCATATATGTCTAATGTTTGTATAATATTGAATATCCCAAACCTATAACATCGTGCAGGTAGCTTATGTCCAACGCTCCACTGGCGACTGGTAAAAATTACGAGCTGCCCAGGCTCTGATATTTGATATTTGAATCGGGTACAGAGTAGGCCCCAGGCCCCCCTATTTTAATATCTCAAAAGTCCAGGGTGGAGGGGAGGCATGGAGCACGCGCCTCTTTTAGAACAGACCCCTGATTCGAAAGGCCATTAGGTGCGCTTGCTGCCCTGTAGAATCCCACCATGCCTTGAAGGCACAAGGCACTGAAATGGGCGATTCATGCCACCAATCGGTAGGTCACATTCGCTGTCAGGACCCCTGCAGATAGGCGTCACGAAGGGTTTGGCGACGAGTCGTATCAGCCAATCAGAGACTATAGCCCCTGGGCGGCAAGTCCAGCGTCTTGTCGAGGCTAGCGAGGGAAGGAGGGACCCGCCGTACCTGCAGGATGCGCATCTTGTATGGATTGCTGTTGGCTGCGTCTCACCTCACCTCATGGTTTGGTTTCTGGGCTCAACTCCGCCTCTGTCCAAGCTCACGATAATGGATGAGCGCCATAACAAATCACAACCAGACCACAACCGATCGTCGAATCACA
Organism: Fusarium tricinctum; assembly: GCA_020744515.1. NCBI lineage: Eukaryota > Fungi > Ascomycota > Sordariomycetes > Hypocreales > Nectriaceae > Fusarium > Fusarium tricinctum. The sequence goes on along the minus strand of JAGPXF010000002.1, from coordinate 3,189,242 downwards.
AGTTAATTAGCAGGTTCCCAAAGTGCATTTAGCTCAAGGCCTGTCACAATATATTAATTACTGGACTGTGCACTGACAAGATTGCCTCTGGCTCGTGTACTGCGGCGTACTCAGTGGCTGCTTGCAGGGCCTTGAGCATCAAACCCCTGCTCGTTTGTGTCTCTCCTGTCCTTTTGCCTGTCTCTGAGACTCCGCCTTCGACCAGGACCCCCCCAGTCTCGACTTCGACTCTCTACTGCCAGTTCGTGTCATACGTCTCTTCCCCCCAGTTCAGTTCTGCATTTCGTCTCTCGTCTCTCTTTTCTCCCCATCATCTGCTCCGTTGCTTTTTCTGCTGTTGCCTTTTTCGCGCTTCCTTCTCCCACACCCATTCCAGACCTCGCAACACCGTCTGGTACGAGAACGTCGAGGATTATTGCCAATCGTTGGATTCCCTCCTTTTCCAAGTAGCGCCAAATTACAACACCGACTTGCATTCCCAACCAAACGACACGACGTTCACCCACCTACCCACCCTCTGGACTCGGATTTTATCTTTCGCCTTCGATTACCGCGACGACATCGATCTTCTCGAGGCAGATCACAGTGATTTGCATTCACGTCGGCGTCTTCCTTTTCTCACTCACTCGCACCCGTGGTGTTGAGAACTCAGCCACCGTTCCACTCCTTTCGACGCCATCAGCTCGTCTTGCTGCATCCGGCCAGCTCTCCCCAGATATTCAGTTCATCAGATCGTCGCCACATCCGTTAGCCTCAACTCTGTCTGCTTGCGATTGACCTCGATCATTCCTTGTTTGGGACGACTTCTCTTCGATCTTCCACGCGTGGACATCTTCTCCTGGATTTGTTCTTTTGATATTCTTCCCACCAGACCTATCAACTGCTGGCTTGTGATTTTATCATCGACTCGATTTGGAACGCGAATAACATTTACCGACAACTCGAACCCGTCATGCCATCGAAAACCTACTAACTTACTGCCGACATTGTTTTGATTTGAACTCACCACGATGAGTTTACCTGAGCCGCCGTCCTCTGTGGACAGTGGTTGTTCTGTCGTCCACGACAATATTCTTTATGTCTTCACACCGACTGCCTTCATGTCCCTCTCACTTGAGGAGGGAGCAGAATGGAAGGAACTGAAAATGGGACAACAGGTCACCGGCGGAGTATGTGTCGGTGCTGCTTCCGCGTTGTTTGTTGTTGGAGGCAGCGGTGGTCCTGCCGACTATAATGGCCTGCAAAGATACATATTCGCTGATAAGAAGTGGGAAAATATCGAAATGCAGGACCCAAGATTCCGCAACCTTCAGTACCACGGTGCGACTTACATCAAGAACACTGACCAGATCGTTGTATCTGGCGGTAGTCAAGATGGCAGAGATGTAGCATCAAGCGACTCTTACTTCTTCACCGCCTCAGGACCATACACACTGCAGTCCACGGCCGGTGCCATTTCAACTGCTGACCCTCTTCTTTTGCCCTGGTCTGACGATGAAGCATGCATGCTTGCTGGTGATGGTTCGAGTACTGGAGTCGTTGTTTTCAACCCTACGAATGGCTGGACAGATAAAAAGACTACGCTGGCTGCACCTCTTACACCTTCCAGCAAAGCCCTTGTTTTACAAGGAGATGATGGGTCCAAGAGCCTCTATGTCTTCGATCTCTCAGCGAGCCCCAACACGGTCCGCCGTTATGTTGTTTGGGGTGACAATAATGCACCTGGCCAGAACGCTGTCGATCAGAACGCGAAGCGCGATCTGTCCCAGAACAACTGGCCTGAATACAACTCAACATTGGCGCCTACAGCGGTACGAGCGCAAGGACAATACTCTATTGCTCAAGACTCAAATGGTAGAGTTGTGTTTGTTGGCGGTAACCAAGATGAGCCTCTCGCTTTCTTTGATATGAAGGAGAACTCCTGGTTGGATGCCACTAATATTGTTGGCGAAGACCAAAAGATTCTCTCGGCAGAGACTTCTACCGCGACAAGCTCTACCAAGACCAAGACCAAGACGAGCTCTACCAAGACAGTCTCAACTGCATCGACTGAAACAGAGTCTTTTACCTCGGACTCTTCGTCTACCTTTGCGACTTCTACTGCCTCCGCTACAGCGACGGACGATTCGTTCGCATCGGAGACGATATCTGATAGCTCGGCTACTAACAGTGACGTTGCGCCAATTGGTAGCGGAAGCAGCAACAGCCACTCTGGTCTTAGCTCTAACGCCATCCTCGGTATCACTCTCGGTACGATCTTGGGCTTCATTGCCTTGCTCATCGTTATCCTCTTGCTCCTACGTCGCCGCAAGAAGACTCGCCAACCTTCACCTGAGAGCGCGCCACCACCTAGACAGGAGTTTCCCCGTGACGAGAAGGATCCCATGGGACTTGGTGGTGGTCCGGTGTCACCTTTCCGTACTCACCACCCTAATCAGTCTGCAGAGTCATTCTCATCCATGGCCATTCTGATGGGACGTGCTGGCAAGAACAAGCCCAGCATTTCCCGAAAGCTCAGTAACGGCTCCAACGGTACTTCTGGCAGCGTTGATCACAACCAACTTAAATCGTCTATTAGCAAGCCCGTCTTGCAAGAGATGCAACACCCAGCCTTGCAAGGACAAGATACTCGAGGGGTTGCATTCGATCCAACTGTTGTTGAGCCTCGACCTCGTAACGGACCCCTCGAAACACAAGACGGTTTGCGAAGGAGCTCAGGATGGAACCGATACTGGTCGGGCGGCAGCGCACTTCAGATTCTGGGTTTCGGTGGTCCTAAGAGAAACACCGCTGCCTCAGACAGTGATTCGCACTATTCGGATGCCGTACACCCCCGCAACCCCCGAGTCACACAAGATTCGGCTACCGTCCCTCCCCTGAACTTCGAGTTCCGTCCTGAGATGAACCGAGTCAACTCTGGAAGCCCTGTTGTTTCAGAGTACAGCAAGAACATCCCTTTCAGAGACGGAGTTGCTGCCAAGATTGAACGCCCAATCTCAAAGGCATCTTCTGGCTACTCTAGCGGTATCCCCGAGAGTGTAAATGAGACATGGGATCCTGATTATAAGGACAAGCCTTGGGGCACCGACAGAGCGACGAGCAGCATTTACAACCCAAGCTTTTACTTCGGAGCACCGCTGTCTCCCAGAGTTCCACCTCCCCAAACACCACCTTCCGGTGTGAGCACTCAGCCTCAACTCGCCATGTCGGCACAATCGTCAGACATGAGCTGGCTGAACCTTGGTGACCGGTCGCGCAAGTAGAGCAACCGCAGTCTTAATGAACTGATGAAGTCGTTGCGAGCTACTGAGATATCCCATGGCGCTTTCGGCGCACGCATCCTTTCCTCCTTGTCAGAAGCGAAAAGCCGTTTCAAGGACAAAACCACCACTACCAGGAGCACATGCATTACGCTGTTACCCCATCTACGTCGGTGCATGTACATATTAGCACGCACTCGATCACACTCACTACCCAACCTTCCTGGACCTAGAGTCCGTAGGAGATACTATTTTCTTTTACTCTTTTTGATAAAGCATCGCATGAACCGACGCCGGCATGTATCCTTGTCGGCTTAATCTGTTTCATATTCAATTCTGTCTTTCATTATGGCGCCGTTTTTTTTATATCTTATTTGTACATTCTAGACGTTGACCCGGGATTGGTCACTATTTCCCAGCCTTTTCTGTGGATCGTCGTTGTCGTTGTTATGATACCACCATCTCCTGCTGTATGTAATTGGCTAGTTTAGCAAAAAGGGGACATGGAGGGAGAATCAATGTAGGAGGAGATGTTAGATAGAGGAGAGGGGAGAGGGGATAAGAGGTGTCGCATGGGAAAGTCATGGACACGAAAGGAAAGGGATCGTGGCTGCTGGTCGAGGTTGAGCGGCGGCAGCCAATTTTGTTATGTCTATGTATGCCTGGATGTGAAGTGGAGGTGAGGCACAGGAAGCAGGAGGCTACGAAGCCGGAACTTCTCGCAATAAAACAATACTCGAAATCAATACTCAAAGTTTCCTCTTATATGTGTCAGTGATGGCTGGTCGAACCAAGCTAAAACGTTTGACAGTCTCGTGTGCTGGTCAGGGCCTAAATGGTACTTTCTTGTGACTATGCGTCAGTGGGATCGATGTGAACATTTAGGAACTTTCCAAAATCAAGAACTTGCTAGCTTACTGTCTCCAACTTCTCAACCGATACAGCTCAGCTCAGTTCGGCTCAGTTCAAATTCGTCCATTCCACTGGGACATGTAGCCACAAACGCCCCTTTTGCTCGGGACCCGACTGTTTGGTTATGAATGTCGCTACACACCATTACCAGCATCAGAGTTTCGACAAGCGGCGGGCCGGGCCTTTTCTTTCTGTGATCGTGAGCACGTGTTACCGCATCAAGATAGAAGACTGTTGATATATTCCCATATGTATCTTTATTGTTGCTGTGTATTATTAAAAGATGTGCTGGGTCGTATGTTGCTTGTATTTGCAAAGCAGGCTTCAGACTGCTTTAGATTGTTCCGTCTTCAGACAATGCTCGCCTTGATGAGGTATCTACATTCTTGCATACTCACAAGCTTTACCAGACTTGCAGTACAAACTCTCTGGAAACATAGAAGAGTTCTGGAAGAATAGTAGGGGGCCCTCATCCTGCAGGTCGAGGAGTTGACAATGTGGGTTTTAAGGCACAGCAACCACTCGGTTGAGCCTCATCCCTAGGTTTCCTGTAGGGGGCCCAAGCGGGCAGCTCGGTGAGTGCTTTGGGTAAGAAGGCTCACGATTTGTACGGAAAAGATGATCTCCTGCCGCTGTCAGGATATTCTGACAGATAAATTCATGGGTCTAGACGATGGATCAAGAAAACGGCTCCTGAGTGAAGGAGAAAAATCCGACTTTCGATGAACAAGTATAGTTACGATTTGCATCGTTCTGTCTGTCGGCAGTAAAGACTCCGCTCATTTCTGTGATGACTTCACTGTTTTCAGAGCATCGTATGTATAATATTCATTACCATTACTCTACACAATGGGCATCTGGCCAATCATGGCCAACTGATACTGGCCCTTCTTCTCAGGAACGATATGTCACTAGGGAGAAGCCAGAGGGTCTCCGAGCTCCATTGCCTGCAATAACCGTTTACGTTACCATCAAGACTACTTAGTCCAGTGGGCCCCCTCGAAGCCAAGCAAAGAAATGGAACACACCTAGCGTTTTAAGGGTCCTCCTGGGCTGTTTGGCTAGTGAGCTCGAAGCGATGGTTAGAGTTTGAGAGATTTTCTCAGCCTCCATCTCGGCATTGAAGTTATGAAAATGCGGATAGACTAGAGAAGTTTAACATGGCAGGTTTTTTCTTCTTTCAAACCACAGAGGACACCTTCTCTGCAATGCAACTACATCTGCATGCAATGTAAGGTACGGGGTACACAGGATCAAGTTACCCGTGAATTTCTCCGTACCGGAAGATGATGCCGGCGGTTGAAGGGGGACCCTAGCCAGCGGAGAGCGTTAGTCAGATTGGGAGAGAAATATCCGGAGTACATTCGCAAACATGGACGTGGACATGGAGGATGGAATATGAATGGCCGAGACGTTGGGGCCTTTGAACGGGGAAGCTCAACAAGCTTCTGTGCATCGGGGAACAGATTCTAGAGAAGAGAGGTCCACTCAGAGAATTAGAGCCGGATACAGCCCGAGGAGAAGCTAGATGCAGTTGCGAGAGGGATATTTTGTGTGTGCAATTATATCATATATGTTCTGGATATTCCGGTTGAGATCTGGACTTGCAAAGTGTTTCGAAAAAGGAAGTAAGCAAGGGTAAACATATAATTAAATCAAATAGCAAAAGCCAAGATCGCATCGCATCGCCTTGCTTCTCATCGGTCACCCAAACAGAAGCTCAAGCAGACACAAGCAACTCGGAAGCGCCCCAACAAGGGCCCCCTGATCCTGTAGTATCACGGCCAATAACCTTTTCCAGTAACCGTGCCATAAGCGAGTCATCTAGTAACGTCAGCTACCTATTGAGCCGGACAAGCTATGAGATTTTGCAGGCTTCAGTTACCTCACAGGGCGGACAGAGAAGCTACTACGTAAAGGCAGTAAGTTGAGTCTAGAATCGGGTCTCGGAGACACTGACGCATGGACCAAGGATATCCACCACTCACCAGTGAGAACGACCCGTAACCACAGGAAAAGAATCTCCATCGGAAACCTTACAGGGGCCATCCCACGCTGGCTGCAGCCACCACACTCCAGAATGTCAAGGTGAAGATGAAGATGAAGATGAAGATGAAGATGAAGATGAAGATGAAGATGAAGATGAAGGTGAAGGTGAATGGGTTTGATCTGTGGAAGAGGACATCACATGTAAGCAATATAATTCCATCTAAGGTCTAGTACAGTCACATCGCCCGTTTTGAGTTTCTATCTCACTCTAATACCTATGTACTGAGTTGAGACCTCACACCGTCAAGACAGAAAAACCCCCCGCGTGAGCCATGCTCGTGAAGGTCTGTCTTGCGTGCCCTGCCACCCACCGGATGGATGGGCACCAAAGAAAAAGAGCTTGTAGAGCAGAAGAACCAACCAGACACAGCCATTTACGATACACCCCTGCAATGCATCTAATGAAATGGCCCTCCCACCACCTTCCCCTTGAACGATGCCCTAGAATGTCCTCTAGGCCTCTCTAATAAGTCGCTCTGTTCTATTGGAAGTCCCCAGCTGACAATGTCCTGCAGCGGGGGGATGGATGATGGAGTGGACATCCCACTCTCCAATTACTGATACTTTTGTTGGTCCCTGCTCTTTGTTTTATTTGAGAATCTCTCTTTCATTGAAGTTCCATTCCATGTTACAGAGGCTCACCTTTCTGCATGATAATGAATTGCTCCATCATTTAAACGAGCAAAACAAAATAAACATATCGTCATTTGGCTCCTCCCCCGCCCTCCACCCTTCACCTCCAGTTCCTCCAGCTCAGTGAGCACAGGGCAGTTGGGAATGGGTTCAATTCTCCACAGGAAGCGTAAGAGAAACCCCACTCTCACCTGCAATAAACTCCACCCTGTCGACAAAAAGTCTCTCTACATTAGGTACCTATTTTAGGTATTCTAGGTATTCTCATACTGGAACTGGAAGCCAATTGCGCCGCCCACTTCGACCTGTGCTAAGGTTACCACTAGGTAACTGACCATCCACCATCCACCATCCACCAACCACCTGGTACCTTCAGGACGGGGACTCTTCAACTCAACTCGACTCGACTCTACCGATTCCTTAGTTGGGTTCGACATCGGCGCTGCCTCGTCTTTTGTCCCGTGCTTGCGCTTGCGTCCTCATAGTTTCCCCCCCCCGAGCCTCTTTCTTGCATCTGCAGTTACAACATCATCACGAACCGTTGACGATCCATCCCTTGACGCTGCTTTCTCAGCCGTCTCCTTATTCGACCTTTTGTTGTGGCCTTTTGCACTACAAATCAATCAGCTTTCCTCATCTTGCGCTATCACAAGCTTTCTCTTTTCAACCATATTGCCAGATATTTCCGATCCATAGTCACTGCTGATCACCTGGTTGTTTGCTTTCCGACCCCGATTCTGACTCCGACTCCGACTGGAGCGCATCTTAACCCAAATATCGACTGCTTCTGTTTCGTGAATACTTGTCATCTGTTGTTCTGCTTCACATCTTGGGAGTCTATTTCTCCGCTCTTGGTGCCGCTTCGACAACCTGAGTTCCTTTCCTGCAGCCCTTGCCGGCGCAGTCCAATACCCGAACCCCTCTTGTTCATCTTAATCAGATAAACTCTATTGTAACCCAACCGCCTGCATTCGACGCTCGCCGTCACTTCGGCCATGATGAGTTCTGCGACATGGAACGGACAAGACCAAACAATGGCGTCAACCGGCGATGATGATTTTCACCAGTTCCTCGATATGAGCGCCATGGGAGGCCTGGGCGATGGCATGCACTTCGACTTCCAATCTTTTCAAGATGGTTCGGCGCAGGGCCTCATAAATCAAACGCGCGATGCTCCCGACACAATAATGACCGACAGCGACAACCCGGGCTTGATGGCCACGGCCAATGCGATGCCAATGTCAACGTCTGCTGGTCAACCAACTATCCCGGCCCATATGATGACGCCCGCGAGCGACCCCATTTCCAACATCGACGCACAGATTCAGTATCTTCAGCAACAAAAGTTTCAACAACAGCAGCGGCAATTACAAGAGCAGCACGCGGCTTTCTTTCATAGCCACAGCCACAACCACTCAGTGCCTCCTACACCGCAAAGTCTTGAGATGCCCAACAGCGGGCAGTTCTACTCCCAGGCTGAGCAAATGCCGTCATCAGGTGCTTACGATAGAGGCTATCACCAGCGCATGAAGGAGCAAGATGTAAGACCATGCTTGTGGTGCCATTGCGGCATACAGTAACCTCTGAAGCCTTGATATGCTAACTAGTTCCTAGATGGCATTTACGCCCCTTGTCTCTCCTGCGGTTACACCTCTAGATCCCAACTTCTCGATGGACAATGGCTATACTATTCCCAATACCTACTTTAGCCCTCTGACTTCACCAGCTCTTCATGCACAAAACGACTCATCTACGATTTACGATCCACGCCATACTAATACCAATAATTCGCCAATTGACGTGGATCTTGATAGATCTGCTGGTCCTGTTGCATCTGTCTTGGATTTACCTAAGAAACCCGCAAGGAAAAAGGCCGCAACCAAGTCTCGAGCCAAGACCAGCATCCGTAGTTCTCCTATTGTGAAGCCTCAGCGTCGGAGAATTGGACCCAGCCCGGCTATTGTCTCCCAGGTACTAAGCGAGGTTGAAGAGAACAACGGCTCACTTCTTCCCACGTCTGCGACTTCAACCGAAACCTCGGCAGAGGAGAATTCATCAGTATCTCCTGAAGCTCTCTTGGAGATGCCCCCACCTCCGATTCCCAACAGGAGATCGACAAGCAAATCACCATATATTCAGGCGCAAACGAGCAACCAGCAGACGCCCGTCTCTGCCCCTATGGACTTGCACCCGGCCCCAGCTACTCCAGCCTCACTCATGAAACTACCGGCATCCAGGACAAACAAACAGGCCACGGGACATCCCGAACCTATGGTTTCTGAACATATCGAATCGCTCGAGTTGCCTGAGTCGGTGTCCAGCAAGACTATGACCCCGGTCATCTCGCGCTCTTCAGTGCAGTCTTCTTCTCTAGAGCCTGCATTCGGCAAGGGATCCAGCTTCCAACCGTTGCCATCTCCTGTATTCCCCAAACCTTCAGGACCGGTCTCAGCTAGTGCCAGCCCTCAACTGGCTCCCGGATCGACAGGCCCATCTGCACGTAGAACTCCTCAGCTCGCCCCTAGAGCAGGCAGGAAAAGATCAACGGGTTCTGTCCACGTCTCACCCGCTCTGTTGCCCAGAATCTCACCCAGTATCAAGCCTCTCCTACCTGGTACCCCTGGCATGACGCCTGCGGAAAGTGCTGCCTCTCAACTACTAATGTCCAAGTCCAATTACCAGAACATTCTAGAGGGTAACAAGGTCCCTGGTGTATCTTATCCTAGCGAGCTTTCGACAAATCTCACATCAAAGCGAACATCACACAAGATCGCGGAGCAAGGACGTCGTAACCGAATCAATTCAGCGTTGCAGGTCATGGCTGGACTCTTACCCGGAGGAGACAAGGCGAATTTGATCGAAGAAAGCGACAAGAAGGACGGGAAGCAAGCGAACGCGCAGAACAGCAAAGCAAGCGTGGTTGAGAACGCCATCGCACACATGAAGACCCTGGAGAAAGAAAATGCGGATCTGAAGAAGGAAATGGAGGAACTGAAAAAGCAACTGGAAGGGCTGCAAGGGTCGACAGACGACAAACAATGACAAGAAAACTGAGGTGCATTTGGCTCACCGCAGGATGTACATAGGCGTTGGATAGATGGAGACTCCCCTGGAGCATAATGGGTAGGTTTAGTTGTCAAAAGGGGGTCGGCTCTCTGCATTATATCCACAAGGGCGGCAGCGATGTTTGTTTTAGCGTTTTGTTTGGGGTCAAGGTGAGGCGGAGTATTAGAAGGGCGCGCCTCTGGGCCTTGAGGAATGGGTTAGGTGTAGAACATGACGGAAAGAGTATGGATGACTTGGAAACGAACGGGTTCACATGAATCGCAGAGCAAGGATATACCAGAATTAAATAATAACGGTCAAGCTAAGAAGCAAGGCCGAACAAGACATGACATGGGTGAAAGATCCAAGCTCCAAGCTTCTAGCTTCTCCTCCGTAGCTCGAGGGCGGGCGGCTTGAGATCTAGCAAAGCAACATTAGGTGAAGTTTGATGAGAACAAGCTATAGATAGACCGATTTAAGGGTCTAGAAACTATGTTTATTGTTATGGATCTGTTATTGTTGCTTTTGGCCAAGGACGTCAGTGTCTAGCTGCTCCATAACCTCCACCACAAGCTTCAAGCTCTCCATGAAGCCATTGACAGCTACACGGAGCATTCGATTGGTTGTGGCCCTGTATCGAACCTCGAGGAGCCGTGCATTGTCGCCAGTTGCAGTTGCAGTTGCAGCGGGTGAACCCTGCGTTGATGTTGATGTCGGCGCTGGGACAACGGTGAGCTGTCGCCTGACGAGTGGAGAGAGTTCCGGGTCCACCTGAATGGCCTTGAGCGCGGTCGTAGCCAGTCGAGAGGTGGGAAACGGGACGTTGAGAACACTGGACAAGGGGGTCAGGGGTTAGCAAGTGTAGCGCAGTGTGATAGTGCAGAGTGTAGAGTAGAGAATGACAACAATAACAACAACAGCCTTCAGCCTTTAGCCTTAAGAGTCGTCATCGTAACAAGTTCAAGCAGGGGGGGGAGTGGCTTGCATTGAGCAGGGAAACTCGGAATCGGGAGTGGCGGTCATGGTTGTAGGCTTGGTAGGTAGGCTTGTAGGCAAGCGACCGCTTAATCTCTCGTTTCGCGTTTCGTGATCGATCCGAAATCGAAAATCGATTCCCGATTTCTTGTTTAAATTCTTTTTCTTTTTTCTTGTCGTACTGGCTCTAAAAATGACGAAGCTAGCCTGGTCTTTGCGGCGACAAGGAATGTAGATCTAGGCCCAAAACCGAAGGGAGAGGAACGTTGACCCGTTACGCTGGTTATGTTTTGGGATCTAATGGAGAGGGCGAGGCTTCTTTGTGAGATAGTGTGAGTAAAAAATGAGTCCGGGTGCGAGAAATTCGTATGAGTGAGTGAGTTGTGACTCTGTTCTATGAAGAAGAGGTTTCTGCTCTGGGCGCGGGGATGAGATTGGTTGGCAGTGGGGGAATGTCTGGGCGGAAATCGGGCGGTAAAGATTGACGTTATGGGGACGGGACTGAAGATTCATGACACAGCCACAGAAGCCACAGCCGCTCCCAGTACCTAAAGTTAGCTTAGTATATCTGGTTTCCATCATAACAACAGCCAAACAACATAGGCCTGGAGATCCGAGAAGCACAGTCTACTGCAGGTGTTGTTCAATTTTAGGAAATAGGGCTTGCATGTTTGATTGCATATGCTCTCCATGTTACACTGCTGGGTTTTAATTGCTCAGAAGTAAGCAGTTGCGTTTGAGTTGCTCTATAGTGTTGGTGTGTTATACCACCCGTAGGGTAGTAGACAACATCGATAATTAGATTAGTAGCTGATTGTGCTACTGTAAATGTTGAGATAATACTCTATACGAAGAGAGCACGTGAGGAAGAAGATGTATCGCTCGTGTGTATCCGTATTGCTCTACCTATCAACAGCATCATCCAAGGTGTTTACTGCTGTCGCGTGAGAAAGAAAACGGAAGCGCTGTATTTGATAACACGGGCCAGGACCACCAGCAACTAACACCCCTGATGGAATAGGTACAGCCGGGAACTGGAGCGGTCTGTTGTGGCCCCCGCCCGCCGCCCCCCAGAGCCCAGAGCCAGAAGCCCAAAGCCCAGGGCAGAGTGGGCGCTAAGGTAAAGGTCCCGTCGTCGGTCACTGTCACTGTTGCTATGGCAATGGCACGGGGAGCAACCTGTTTCGGAGCAGGGGCCCAAAAACAACGACAATGGCCCATACAAAAGAATCGCTAGCCCAGGTTCAATCTCACCTTACATCAACATCGTCAACCAAGACCTTCAACTTCAATTCTTTCTTCCTTCTCTCCAAATTTGTCTTTGGTGCTTTCTCTGGTCTGAGCTGGAGCTGGACTTGCTAAACACCACTCTGACTTGCTCTTGGTCAGCGTCTAACGCACGCCATTAACCATTTTTTAACGCCGCCCGCCGCCCGCTGCAGCTTCCCGTTAACTGCAATTGATCTCCGTCACCGCCTGCTTTTCGTCGCTGTCGCCTGTCACAATTGCGACATCGTCACTGCTTCAATATATTGATTGCGTATATTCACTTATACAGTGACAATATTCCGAGTATATTTGAACGTTCCTGCATTCTTTATATCCTTCAGGACGGGTTCAGCGCCCTCCCATCCTTGAAGCGCAAGTCAATATCAACATCAATAACAACAACATGGCGCCTTCCACCCGGCAATCGCAAAACCTGGTGCAGATAGTGGAATACATCCCAGGTAATTAATATTGCACACTGCACTCTTCATAACACCCATTGCATACAATACAATGGCCGCTTGGATTTCCTGGGCCTCGTCGCATTGTTATCCATTCCATTCGTCGGCGCAGCTCGAGGTGGATCCTTGCGTCGTCGACCTCAACTTTCATGTCAACAATATGCTTCTGCCAACGTCGGCGCTAAACTATATTCCAGATCGACTCTATCTCGCCGCCTACCTCCAAGCTCCTACCGCAGACACTCCGTTCCCCTACCCCGAGGAGCCTGCTTCTCCCAAGAAGCGAAGCCAACGACTTGCTGCTGGCGCTACCCCGCTCGCCGCCAAGTCATCTCGACCGCAGCCCTGCTACTTCACCGTCGACGATACCCTTCTTTACAACGCTTTCCACCATGACTTTGGTCCTCTCCACATCGGTCACCTGTACCGCTTCGCCATTCAGTTCCACGACATCCTAGGCGCAAAGCAAAACAAGGACCGCCCCATTGTCTTCTACAGCGCCGCTGACCCCAGAAGTGAGCCCACCTCTATGAAACTGTGCGCATCGCAACGAGACTAACATTGATTCAAGGTCGCGCAAATGCTGCCTGTATGCTCGCATGCTACATGGTCCTCATTCAAAACTGGCCTCCTCATCTGGCCCTCGCCCCGATTGCGCAGGTCGATCCCCCTCTGATGCCCTTCCGAGACGCGGGTTATAGTCAAGCCGATTATGGCATCAGTGTTCAGGATGTTGTCTACGGCGTGTGGAAGGCCAAGGAGGAGAAGTGTTGCGATTTGGACAACTTCGATCTCGACGAGTACGAGCGCTTCGAGCGTGTCGAGCATGGCGATTTCAACTGGATCACCCCCCATTTCCTGGCATTCGCATCTCCCCAACATGCGCCTGTCCAGAAGATCACAGAGGACTCCGACATGTTCCCGCTGCTTCCACGAACACTTGCTGCTGTGGACGCGCACCCCAAATTGCCTAAGCCTTTCAAGAACGTGTTGAAGCACTTTTCCGAGAAGAACATTGGCTTGGTCGTGCGACTCAACTCACAGCTTTACTCTCCCTCATACTTTGAGGCTTTGGGTATCCAGCACCTCGACATGATCTTTGATGATGGCACATGTCCTTCGCTCACTACTGTCCGCAAGTTCATCAGACTTGCTCACGAGACCATCACTGTCCGCAAGAAGGGCATCGCTGTCCACTGCAAGGCTGGTCTGGGCCGAACAGGTTGCTTGATTGGCGCTTATCTCATCTACCGCCATGGTTTCACTGCCAACGAGGTCATTTCGTTCATGCGCTTTATGCGTCCTGGTATGGTCGTCGGCCCTCAACAGCACTGGCTGCACTTGAACCAGGGCACATTCCGCGAGTGGTGGGTTGAGGAGAGGATCGAGCGCAGGCTGAGGAGAGAGATGGCTGCTGCCAACCCCGTTCCCAGCACACCCATTCGCGCCATGCAGAAGACGTCACTGCGAAATGGCCAGATCTCAACGCCTCCAAACCGAAGTCCCTCCAACCGCACACCGCTGAGCGAAGTCGACCATGACCGCAATAACATTGGGGTCCAGGAAGACTACTTGCCAGCTCCCACACCAGGCCAACCAAGAAAGACTGTGAGGGATCGTCACCACCCATACCAACGGTCTACCTCTGGTGGTATTGTTGAAGTACAGTGCTCGGTTGAGCAAGAGGCTGAGCATATCGCTACGCATAGCCAGCCCCAGGCTGTGGAGTCGGACGAAGAGTTGCACCTGCGCATGCGCCGTCATCGCAAGGCAGTTTCCCAATCACCAGTTCGCAGTGAGAAGACAAGGTCGATTAGCCAGACAACAGCTGTCTACACAATAGACAACGACGCATCACACGATGCTGAGAACATTGGCTCGGTGCGCAAGCATGTTGAGCGGGTTTCTAGTACCCCTGGTGTCTTGACAAAGGTCCGCGGTAGCAAGCGCCAACAGGCTGAATCCCCTCTCCGAGCTAAGGACTCTGCCGGTATCCGAAAGACCAGCGGCAGGGTTGGCAGTGCCAGCCACGGCACCTCGGTGACAGCAGCCTCAACGGCTCGCAAGGTTTCTGGAGCCTAGAGAGTTCCGACGCAGCGAACCCTGCCGCTTCAGCGTTGCAACGCGAAGCGCAGCAGGAAATAATTGTACGACTCTACATCACGATCATGATTCACGTACGTCACGGGCGATGTTAACGTCTCGCATGCACCGGCGTTTCGGGCTCGAAAGGAGATGAACAAATAATGGGTGTTTGTGTTTGAATGTTGAGCCGACTCTTCTCCCACGACTCCTTACCGTGGGGTGTTTGGCTTTCAGTTGTCTGCCATTTCAAACCTGAAGATACTCCAGTTTCTGCAGCATTTAAGCCACTGGTTGAATAGTGTTTGTCGCGGCCAAAATGGGGGCAGTCGAAGAGATATGACCAGAGGGGGGAGATTGAAGGCATACCGGAGTTCAAATTTGCGACGGCGTACAGGAAGGGAAGGGTTTAAGTTTTTGCTATTGTGTATTTGTTTTATTAGGCATTGCATTGGTCGTCTTCTGGTTTCTTGGTTAAGGACGAAGAGGGACAATGGAGGAGAGAAGGCAGCGGACCTTTATGACTACGATATATATGTGTTTCCGAGAAGTGAAATAAATTCTTCATACTATCCACACGTACTTTCCATCAACTGGTGACAGACGGCATATACTCTTTATTCATATCATCATATCTTTTTTCTTCGTGTCTCATGCCATGTCAAGTAACTCGTTACACTCGGATACCTTCAAGGCTCGTTACAACCTCTTCTATCACCTTGGCAGCCTCGGAACTCGTCATCTCCTCACTCACAGCCAAGCACTTATCCACAACATCACGATATCGTCGACCGACCTTGCTGCCCAAACCAGGAACCAGAGCTGCACGTAGAACCTTGTCGCGCCATCGATCAGTGGAGTAGTGTGGCTTGTGATATGTTTGAAGAACCTTCCACAGCCCGATCTCAAGGAGCACTAACCCCAAGCTGTAAATATCCATGGGTTTGCAGTGGGAGTAGCCGCGCAGGGAAGCTGGATGGCGGTGGAGGGTGAGAATAGACGGATTGCGCGGTGCCACGGACAGCGCCGTGTCGAGATCTGGTCGTGAAGCGTCGAAACCAGTCAGATAAGGCTGCTGTATATCTGGCACAAGAGCCGCTGCGGCAGTTGATGAGTGAGCAGATGTGGAGAAGGCTGATGGGAAGAACAGAATGTTTGAGCTACAGAAACTCTTGTGTAGCCAGTCAAGGGAATGCAGAGACCACAGTGCCACAGCGAGCGTGTGTGCCAGACGGACACGATCATCGAGGTCCGGGGTCTTGAGATCTGCACTGGCAATGAGGTCGTGGAGCGTCGAGAAGGACGGTGACGGCGCTTTGTACACGAGACCGTATCTGCAGCGCGAAGCGTCATCGACGTAGCCCACGCAGTCGATGCTGTGAAGATCAGGGTGGCACTCTGAGGCCGAATGCATCATACGAGCCAAATCATCAAGGCGACGTACATGAGCTACACGCTCGTCCACGTCGTCGCGATCATAGTCCACCCACTCAATCACCACATTCCCAGCACTCTCATGCCGCCCCTTGCTCCGACCTCCCTCGCTGCCGTCTCCGCTGAGGTCAAGTGCAGCGCGGGGCACCTTGAGAGCAAAGGTTGGCTTGAACGAGGCCTGGGGTTTGGCGTCGAGGTTGATGCGGAGTTTCTTGAGGTTGGCCGAGGTGGTGAGCTTGGGGTAGACGCCTGTCGAGGCTGTCTCGAGGAGCGAGAGCTGGGTTATATCGCGCTGGGCGGACTCGAGGAGCTGGTGTGTCCAGGCACGTTGAAATGATGGGAGATGGGAGGGCGGGAAGAGGCGCTCAAGGCCGTCGTTGAAGTCTTGAAGTTGGAGAGTTTTAGTCACGTTTTCTCTCTCTCTAGATGGTTGAGGAGTTGATCATGTACCTCGGAGATCCTTCAGCAAGTTTATGAATTTCTCTTTATCTAACATGAGTTAGTCTCGGTGTTTGAGAATACAGACTCGAAGAGCTCACCTGTTATAACCCACCTCGCTCTCAGACTCATCTCCTTTCCCCAAGTTCTCTCACTCATCGATTTCGAAACTCCGTTGGATTTTCGAATCTCATCATCTTTAGAGCTCCTCCTCGAAGGCGAAGGCGATTTCCTGTGCTTTGTCTTACCTACCTCCAAGCTCGCACTGCTCCTCCCGGTGTCCTCATCAACCAGCCCATACCTGTCTTTGAGCTTCTTAAAATCCGTTACAGCGCTATGCAGCTCCTCAAGAATCTGCAACGCCAGACTCCTCAGCTGAGGATTCCTCGTGCTCTCCAGATGAGCCTCAAGCCTCCCCTCAGCGACGCCCCAGTCCCGACCCCAGACGACAAGACGCATCTCCTCTATGCGGACCTTGCAGAGAAGTCTCTGGCTGTCCGTGTCGAGGTTTGCCGCTGCTGTGAAGAGGCCGTAGGCTTTGACGCAGCCGTCGAAGAGTTGGCCTAGTACGCCTACTACTGCGAGTGCGGTCCCTACAGCTTCAGCCATTGCGTGGGTGAGGGGTCGGTGGCGAGATGAAGCTTGTGAGAGGGCGCGAGTATACACAATATTTCGACATTTGTTAATGTAGTTATATGCGTGTAAGAATATTCTCAATTAATCGATTGATCACAATCAGTGGTGATTAGGACAGAACTAGACAGGTTATGGATCGATGCTTAATAAGCCCTGAGGGTTATCACAACTCACGATTTAGTGGGAGAGAAGCCTGCAGAAGAACAGATTGGAGGCTCTATTGCGTGAATTATACTAGGAATACCTTGGGTCAAAGAACTATTACTGCGTTTCATTGATCAAAAGAATTTTTGATATTTTCAGCGTATTTGTATAAACATATTTATCTATCTCAACCACGTCAGAGAAGAAGCATCTCATCGCTTTCTCGCAGATGACGAAATTCAGATTTAGAGTTGAGAGACTTGATGTCAGCTACAAGTTCATCCGTTTACACAGACAAGACGT
The DNA here is from genome assembly GCA_020744515.1 of Fusarium tricinctum. Lineage (NCBI taxonomy): Eukaryota > Fungi > Ascomycota > Sordariomycetes > Hypocreales > Nectriaceae > Fusarium > Fusarium tricinctum. The sequence continues at coordinate 3,171,601 of JAGPXF010000002.1, read as the reverse complement.
TTGGTCTCATAGAGGGAAGACATCAACATGTACAAGATGCACTCCCGTGTCCCTAACATATGATGCTGTCTTGTCGCTCAGTCCTCTACCGTAACGTTTACTGTATCACACTTGTAACATACGTTACTATAGTGGGTATATAGAAGTTCTAATAACTTCCTCTCATCCAAAGTTTATGTAACTTAATATAAATTATAATAAACTTTTCTGTATTATATAATCTTATATAACATTGAGATACGAGTATATTCAAAATACTCTAATTATTATCTATTTCATATACCTATATTATTTCGAATATCTCTAGTTGATTCGTTGTCGGAACGTTTGCAACTGTAACAAAGAGGGCAGAGCTTGTGGCACCAAAGTGATGTTCCTGTTATAGATGAGGACGCTGAACAATTTGTAGACTTGTCAGCTCCTGAAGGATCAAGAAGCATAAGTGGCCGAGTGAAACATGAGGGAAACATTGTTGAGAAGCATGGCATTAGGCTGATTTGTTAAAGAAAGGAAGACGACATCGTTAGGTGTTACCCCTGGGCCGCATTGACTATAGCCGTCTGTGAGGCCGGCTGGGTTTTCCTTTCGGCTGCTTCAGCATCATGTTTGGCTTTAGTCTCATGCTGTAAAGACGGTGAATCGAGTATGGCCGAGTATGGTATGTTGTTGTTGGCACAATGCCCAACAGAGAAGCTGAAGATACTAACCAGAATAAGCTCGATCAGCAGTTTGACCAAGGTGACCCTTGAATAGATAGATAGTGGACATTGCGAGGGTGTATTGTGTATTGCAGGTAGTCGGGCAGAACGTTTATCCTCCAACTCAATATTGAGCATCCAACGGCCCACATTCCGCGTATGCATCTTGGCATGGATGGCACCAACGAACAAAATCGAATGAGACATTTTGGTAGGTAATAATGGAGCACAAAGGGGCCGTCGCATGTGTGCAAGGATGGGTGACAGCTTGGAAAACCTCGGGCCAGAGGGATCAGGTTGGTGGACTAGGATCAGATAAGATGAGGTGATTGATCTGATAAGATTGATATGAACATGAACGTGATGCGCCAATAACTACTTTAGACACTTTAAACACACATGAAGCAAGGAATGAGTAAAGCTAAAGGTGAACCGCCGTGGATCGGAGGTGATCTTCACTCATTTAACTGTGTTTGTAAGTCGATCCCACGTCTTGGCTACCGGGAAAGCTCCGAGTACAATTTCCTTGCCTGATAAAGCCAAGCATTTGAGGCATGTTTATAGTTTAGTTTTAACTGTCTGACTGCGCGTTTAACGTTGTATCGCCGATTACAAGTACAGGTACAGGGATATCTCTTAGTGCAAGTGATCCCTTGTTGCCTTGTTATTAATGACCACAATACGTGGAGATCTGGTGGAGTTTGGGCCTGGGAAAAGCCGGAAAAGTGCCTCACAAAGATTAGCTTTGCCCTATCGGAGGAAAGGGACTGCCTACCAAGTTCAAAGTTTCCGAGGGGCGTTTTTATGCTTATTCCATCGTTAATACAGCGGGGATACAATTTTATACAGACCTTGATCACTAAAAAGTTGACTTTGTTTGGTAGGAATCTCTCTATACACTTAAACAATCAGACACTCAGACACTCAGACACTCTCCTCGTACGTACAGATAGTGACCAGTGGCTAGAGAATGGATATATGTATGGGCACACACACACACACACACACACACACGTACTACCAAAACAACTCTTACAAGCCCTGAAACAGACCCTCTACCAGAAATTGCTTCATCGGTTATAATACCCAATATAGAATACAAAAGCGAGATGCATGGTGGGAGTGGAAGGATCTCAAAGTTGCATTTTGGAACAATAAAAGTGGGAAAGGTTAATATGATGCTTATTTCTCCCGCAACTCAACCACTTATCAGATCCGCTGGCTTCTTCCTAAGACCTTGGCAAAGACGTCAAAGCGGCGGGATGAATCTAATCCGCCAGAGAGTGTCCAGGAAACTCCCAAACTCCCTCTCTTTGCACATGCCAAGATGTTGATCTTGTCGGTTTATAGGAAACGATATCTTAGTCTCGTCGTCACTGGCTCCTGAGTCTGCATCGTGGCCCCTCCGTTGATCAGCGGCAGTTCCATGATACAGAATGCGACTCTCTTGTTACATTCAGAGTTTAAAGCAGTATCAGAGCCCTGCTCTTGGATCTCTTGATTAGCATATATAAGAGGGGAGTGAAGCACGTAGATGCACGTAGATGGGCAAGAGTCTGTAGATGCTTGAGACAACTTCCAGTTTATATAGCTTCTTAAGAACCTCCAGCCAGAATACCCGCATCATCACCACTTCTACCATCACAATGAGTCAAGCAACACTTCGCACCGAACGCCTCGAGCTCCGACCTCTCGGCCCCGATCACGGAGACCATATCTACCAACTAGACTCAGACCCAGAAGTGATGAAATATATCGGATACGGCAAGCCACTCACAGCGGACGAGTCAACTATTGTACACAAACTCCTCCTCGAGACGGCTTCGTTCGGGTCTGGCCTTGGCTGCTGGGCTGCATTCGCAGGGGACGACTTCGTAGGCTGGTGGGTGCTGGCACCGAGCCAGAGCAACGATAACCCCCCACAAGTCAACAAGAAGCGAGTTGAATTTGGTCTACGTATCCTCCCCAAGTTCTGGGGCCAGGGCTTTGCAAAGGAGGGCTCTCGAGCGCTGGTGAAGCATGGTCTTGAGGATCTTCAGTTGGAAGAGGTATTTGGTGAGACCATGGCCGTAAACGAGGGTTCAAGAGCTGTCATGGCAAAGATTGGTCTTAAGCATGTGCGGACATTCCACAACAAGTACGATAATCCTCCGCCTGGTATTGAGGAGGGTGAAGTGGAATATCGGGTTACGAGGGAGGAGTGGTTATCTCAGCAAGTGTGCGCGGCATAGTTGGTGATGAGGTATCAGAATACAGTTTTAAACACCATATGAATGATACTTATGAGCGTTTTTCATTCTTTACTCATATACATTATGAATGCTGTATATTTTCTATCGGTCGTCTGAACCATCATGGACCTCGCTCATCAGGCGATTTCATCTAAGACTACATAACAAGACGCAAGACGCACGATTATGGAACCTGCGAGCTATATCGCGCATAGGATCCAACTAACTCTGGTCACACGAATCACCCGAAAACAACAGACGACATGCTTCGGATTTGGGTGATACGCATCGAGTATAGCTTTGCTTGACGAATGGCTTGGCATACAAAGACCCCTGGTGAAAGGACGTCTGATGGATAAAAAGATAACGCCTGGTATCAATCTCTTCGGGATTAACCGCTTGGTTAAAGCCTGGCATGTTTGAGCTACTCTTATTTTAGTTCTTCCATGGGGGATTGTTGCCTTGACTGTGGATCAGTCGTGTCATATGCACAGTGTGATGGATGACGTTGCAAGGTTTTGGCTAACAAGGTAGGTCGCTAAGCTGTGAGAGATCTGGTCAAGGTGAGTAGTTCACGATATGGTGGTCTAAGTGATGAAGAGTCTACTGATGTCCAACCACTACAACAAGACAACAAGACAAAAAAATAAGCTTGTACATGAAGCATATTTCAGTAGCTTAATACAACTCCACAAAGAGAAACGGATGTCAAGGTTTACGTTTCCTAGCACAAATGGACTCGGACGATCCCAAGCATACGCCAAGCCGCTTGATAAGACCAGGGTCAAATGCAACAGCAACAAAGTCCGACCAACAGAGAGATATTATTGAACCCCTGTATTTGATCTTATCCATCAATCAGATTAGATAAAAATTTTCACATGTTCCCATCCTCCGGGTTCGGAATCACTCCCCCCTCCACTCCTCCACTTGTTTGCCACTTGTAATCTGATCTTGACTGTCCCAGGGCAAGCTTTGCCATTCGTCACGGAAACTGTCCCATTGCGGAAAAGACCACCTGAGGAGGAGGAGAAATATCAGCCGAGTCGAGTGCAGAGTCTCTGTAGCTAGTTTCTTGGCTCTGAGGGTTCGTTGGGCCATACTCTGTATAATGGATCATGTACAGACAGGGGGTGCTTCGAGAGGAGAGGAATTCCGGATCAGAACCGACGCATGGCCATGGAGAGCTCATAATTGTCTGGAGCATCTGCCCGTGTCAATGTTACATTGGCCTACATAAGTAATGCAGTAGCTCCCTTCCCATATAGGCTCTGCTCTTGGTCCTCACCTCTTCATATCACTGTTGGCTTCAATCGCATATCTCAACACTATCTATCAGTGTCAAGCTCAACAGCAATTATGTCGGCCCTGGCAAAGATCCGTGAGGGCCTCGCCCGTGAGGACAACACCCCCGTGGCCCATACTCTGGCTCCTCATGAGAAGGAGATCCATGAGACTCCTGAGATTGTCAGTGAGGCTGGCCCTGGTCATGATAAGGAGACTACTGCTGGTGCTCTTCCTCCCGATGAGAAGGGCAACGAGTCTGATGTCCCCAGCGAGGATGTCCAGACTGGTGTTAAGGAGATACAGGCCATTACCCTCACTTGGGGAAAAGGATCTCTGGCTGCTCTGCTGTGCCTGTAAGTGACCACCTTTGAGATTGACTCTTTGATATGTAACAACCCTGACCACTCCACCAACAGCATTTGGACTCTCTTCCTCATCAGTGGTTTCCGCGGTTCATTCTACATCGTTCTGGTCCCCTACGTCACCAGCGAGTGGCAAGCTCACTCCTTAATGACCACCATCCCCATCGTGGCCGACGCCATGACCGCAGCCTGCTACATCCCCATGGCCAAGGCCCTCGACGTCTGGGGCCGCGCAGAGGGCTTCCTCCTCATGAGCGGCTTTGCCACTCTGGGCCTGATCCTCATGTCCGTCTCGCAGAACCTCGCTACCTTCTGCGCCGCCCAGGTCTTCTACTCTGTCGGATGGGGAGGCATGATCTACGCCGTCGGCGTTCTCGCTGCCGATGCCTCTAACCTGAGGAACCGAGGCTTGGCCTTTGCCTTTACCTCTTCTCCTTACATGATCACTGCTTTCGCCGGCTCCAAAGCTGCTGCTGCTTTTGTCGTCGACGTCCAGAACTGGCGATGGGGTTTTGGTTGGATTGCTCTTGTTCTGCCCTGCGTTACTATTCCTCTGTTCCTTGTCCTCAAGGTCAACCTGCGCAAGGCTTTCAAGAAGGGCACAGTTGTAAAGACCCATCGAAGCCGTGGCTTCTTTGGAAGTATCTGGTGGGCCTTTAACGAGTTTGACGGTGAGTAACCCACGCAAAGCGAGTGTCACCAAGCACCTAAACACTAACAACCGTCTAGTCATCGGAATCTTCCTCTTTGGTGGTGGCCTTGTCGTCTTCCTTCTCCCCTTCAACCTCGCCGCCCACGCCCCCAACGGTTGGAGTACAGGCTACATCATCGCCATGATCATCGTCGGTTTCTTCACGCTTGTCTTCTTCGGCGTCTGGGAGTACTGGCTCGCCCCTGTGCCTTTCTTACAGGGCCGTTTCCTCCTAGACCGCTCCGTTGTCGCCGCTTGCATGATCGATTTGACCTACCAGATCTCCTACTACACCTGGAACTACTTCTTCACCTCTTTCTTGCAGGTTGTGGTCAACCTTGACCCCGCCGAGGCTGGATACGTCAATTCGACTTTCCAGGTTGTCTCTGGAGTCCTTCTCTTCATCGTCGGCTTCCTCATCCGAAAGACGGGCTATTACAAGTGGACCTTCTATTTCGCCGTCCCCATCTACATCTTTGCTCTTGGCCTCATGATCCATTTCCGTGCTCCTAACCAGTACGTCGGATATATCATCATGTGCGAGATCTTTATCTCTATTGGTGGCGCTGTTTTTATCCTGGTTATGCAGCTTGCAGTCCTCGCAGCCGTGGCCCATCAATACATTGCTGCAGCCCTCGCTACTCTATACGTAGCAGGAGGTGTTGGCGGTGCAGTTGGCGGTGCCATCTCTGGAGCAATCTGGACAAACACCTTCCTCCCTCAACTTATGAAGAGGCTCCCTGAGACCGAACTGGCCAATGCCCCTCTCATCGCCGGCGCCATTACGAGCCAGTTGGCCTATCCCGTCGACAGCCCTGCACGACTTGCTATTCAGGAGTCTTATGGCTATGCCCAAGTCCGCATGCTTGCCGCTGGTGTAGGAATCGCCTCTTTGTTCTTCATCTGGGTCCCCATGTTGAGAAACATTGACGTCAAGAAGCTGAAGCAGACCAAGGGTCTTGTTCTGTAAGCAGCACATGGGAATAATTAATTGTCGGAGCTGTAACAGCCACATCATAGAGTCGCAATTAGAGCCGCCGGATACATTAGTAACTAATTAGAAGAGGTAACCTGTGGGTGAAAAGTTATTGGAGTGAGTTGATCTTTATTTTGCCGTCAGTCATGTCGTACGAGTATATACATACATGTATATATGTGAACTTTTGCATTCATATAAACGTGTATATAAGTAACTGTCAACAACCTTGACCTCTGTAGACCAGTTCTTCCCTATGAAAGGTAGGTAATAATTGGTTTACATCTTGGAATACTTAACATGAAACAAATAGACAATACGATTTCTTCTTTCTACAGCTTCAGTAAACCGCCTCGAATGACCTGCATCCGCGAACCTAAGCTGCCGAAGCACGATAACTATCGATTTCTCTCAGCACCAACTTATTATCGAAAGCATGCTCAAACAGGCAAAATGCTAATATCTTGATAACAAATTGGCAATCGGAATTTGCATACCAAACTTAACTGATAGATCAGGACGGCTCCCGAACTTGTACAGACTCGATAGTCAACGATACATGGCCAACTACCTCATACAAGTTCGGTCCAACAACCCAATGATCCCCAGCTATCTTCATAACCCACTACACAAACAACCTCAAGCACATACGACCATACCTATTAGAGAACTCGGGATCCCGTCCGCTCTCCCATAGATAAGCTAATAAGGGGCGGATTAGTAGTTGGGTCGGTGACGACCAGCGAATCCCCGCTGTTGTATGTTGCTTTTTTGCTCTTTGCTTCGTCTCATATCATGTCGTGGCGTTGTCAAGGCGTTGGCTGATGTTGGCCGGTATGTCTATGTTGAGTCGTCCGTTGATTACCTCGAGACATCAAGTTTTAGTTATACAGACTGACTAGTACAACCCATAGCTATAGTCTTATCATAAACCAGAGCACATTCAAATATTCAAACATTCAAACACTCAAACAGACATTGACTTTCGTTTGCATTCGACGTTGATCATTGCATGAATACATGAATATGAATAACAAACACCTGGTTGAGGATCTACTTAATCCCTTTGTGATTCAATGTTTGTTCATGTCAAGCAAACATTCAGCAGAACAGGTCAGCATATACACTTCCAACCCAGGCTGTCAATCATAAAGCATCAAAGATAAAAGATCATCCATGTATTCATTGTCATGTGACATGCTGTAGAAGCAGATTTTATGATCCCCATATCGCTTCCAAAGTCGGTGCTCATCTCCAGCCACCGTGTACTGTAACTCGCTCGGCAATCATGCAACTCGAGCGCAACTTTTTGGATCATTGTCCTTCCCAATATAGCAAATAGAAAATGCCCTGCCCACGCCGGACACCTCGGCAACACATCCTGCGCTGGATGCAGCTCGCTGGTCCTGGATCCAAGCCTAGGCTTAGTAGACCTTCTTCTTCTCGTCGATGCTGAACTGGCCTGGGCCGCTGTTGACGAGCAGCAGGAGTCCACCAACGATGGATAGAATCTGGAAGAAGTCGTACTTGGCAAAGTCCTTGTGGGGGTGGTGCTCGTGGAGCTGTGTTCTTGATTAGTTTTTTGAAGACAGAGTAACAGGCGCTGTGAATTGCAGCTTACCGTCCAGAAGTTGTTGACCAGGAGGTTGAAAATGCTCAGAATGACAACGAGCAGAGTAGCACTGTACTTGGCCTTGAATCCAACAACCACCATGACACAAGAAATGCCACCAAGGGACGAGACAATGACTCGCCAGAGCGACCACTCGCCACTGAAGACAAATCCGATGAAGAGGAAGATGAGCAGAACTCGGCCAGCCAGCTGGAAGTACATCTTGCGATCCTTCTCGTCAATCTGGGGGAGACCAGCAAAGACCTGAGTCTTGCGAACCCACGAGTCAGACAGGACCATGACCAGGCCACCAATGACAGACAGGTTTCGGAGGAAGAAGTTCAGATCGAAAATGAGTCCGTAGCCCAGAGCCTGAGTGATGACGACGCCCATAAGACCAGCGACGGCGTAGTCGGAGTGCTTTCGGATGATGACAAGAGTGGAGCAGGTGAACATGGCGATGATGTTGACAAGGAGGAACAGGTGGGTGATGCCGGAAGGAACTGTTAAGTGTTAGAATAGCCACCTCGTCCCGGGAAACAAGGCAATGCGCATCTTACTGTGGCGGTAGTCCTTGAGGTAAAGCAGCTGGTCGGACCACTGAGTGACGATACGGAGAGCATCCTCAAAGAAGGTGACGACAATCAGGAAACGGCCAATGGCAGGGAGGTAGCTGTCAACGAGGACAAAGGTCAGCTCTCGGAGCTCCAAACGCGCTTACAAAGGAGGTCGCTCGACTCACGGCTTGACAGGCTCGCTGATGGTGTCGAGCGCATCCTCAATCTTGCTGGTATAGGGACGAATCTGCTCGAGGAAGCCCTCACCCTGCTGAGAGTCGGCGTTCTGGGAACCACCGTAAGGGGCAGGGCCGCCGAGGCCGTAGCCAGAGTTGAATCGTTGAGACATGGCTACCGATTGAGGTTGGGTTTCGTTTCGAAGGAAGCTTGTTTCACGTGCAGACCTGCTGGACGAGACGAAACACGACGAGTTTCTCGGGAGGTGTTGTGCTGACTGTTGAGGATGTTGATCGTCGTGAAGATGGAAAAGACTCCAAGCAAGGCCGACGACGTCTTTTCAAAGAATTGGAACCGAGGGAGGAGGGGAGGGTTGTTTGTATTCGACCAACGAGGATAGCAAGAATTGCAAACGGGGGGTTGGCAAAGCTCGACAAACAAGAGATGTGGGAAAAAAGAGTGAGTGAGGAAGGAAAGACAAAAAAAGATCAAGACCAAAGATCAAGGATCAAAGTTCAAGGATCAAAGTTCAAGGTTCAAGAACGAGGCGTCGAGGCGAGCTGTCCTTTGTGGTTTCAATTGAAGACGATGACCTCAGACGAGTCGAGAGAAAGAGAAATGAGTGCACTGTACTAAGTATTAACCAGCCGAAGGGCAGTAACAGTCCCAGGTAGGGCCTGATTCAATTGTACAACGGTGTCCTTTACCCTTCCATGAGATCCCGTGATGGAGCTGCTTGGGTGTCGTCCCACTTTTAAGCTCCCTTTCCTCCCTTCCTATTTGCGCCTGGACTGAAACTTTGGAGGCATGTTAGCTACTGCCGAATAGGGCGAGACGGGACTCAAAGGTACCCGGGAGCTGCGAACTCTACAGGTGCTCCAGGTGCTCCAGGTGCTCTAGGTGCCTCTAGGTGTTCCCAGACCTTCCAAGCTCCCCTTCGTATGTAACAGACTGTACCTAGTGCCTTCCTCGGAGCAAGGGCCCCAGCCACCTCCATCACCATTCTGGTTAGATTCGGGAACTAAGGGTTCCAATAATGGAAACTTTTGCAATGGACACTACCTCAGTGGCGCATCCTGCCATCGCATCACATCATCAACCTATAGCCACTTACTTACATACACACAGTCCAGCACAGCCCTAGGCTAGACTCGACCAGCTAGGTAGGTAGTAGTAAAGCTCTTTGTCTTCGTATTCTACCTATTCTACCGTATCTTTATTATCCGTACTCCTCCGTACACATGTCGTCTATTCAGACAAGTCTCAGTCGCTATTTATGTTGCTCCTCCAATCAGGTACTTACTTGCCTTAGCACCAACGAGCCGGGTCACTTGGACAACTCAGTCTCCAACATCAACAACTCTCCTCTCAAGACGTCGGCTTCTTAAGTTCCAGCAGTGGACTAAGTGGGTAGTCCTTAATTGTGTCCACAAGCTCCAACCCTCCCTTATCATCATATTTAACTCTCCCCTTGTTGACAGCATCTTGCATCGTTTCGCCCAACACAGTACGCTCACCTGTAGATGGATCCCATTCCCAGCCCTCCTTCATCCACATCCATCTCAGATATGCCCTGAGTTCCTTATCATCTGGGCGAACCCTCATCCATTCTGGCTGAAACTCGGATTCTCTGCCACCGCCGTTCCAGTCTGTCGCTCGACCGAGGAGCTCATCCCGACAGAAAATGCGCCAGCTGTCTAGAGCATACTTGCCTTGTGTGAGATGCCCGATCTCCCAGGCCTCTAGATCTTGTGCGTCCGCAACTTTGCCAAAGGCACGTCGGCATCCTCCAGTGGGTAGACGTAAACCCGACAAAGACTCAACATCTCTTTGGTCATATTTCTTGACTTTATACCGTACACCAGGAGTTGGCGGGGCAGACAAAAAGATTCGAGCGTACTTTTGCATCAGCGTCAAGCGGTGATCTGCAAGGCCAAGATGGCGTATCATTTCAATGATCTGTTCTCTATTTTCCTCACAAGCAATGTCGGCTGGAGTTGGGAACATCTTTTTGACGTTATAGAACACGGGAATGGCATGCTTGCCCTTCGTTTTGATCAGGAATGTCACGACAATCAGAAGCCAGAATGGTTCGTGCGCGAACTTCTCTTGAACGAGACCAAACTCTGGAGAGGTGAGTGGCGCGAAAGGAACCGAAGGTATCGTTCCGGGCAGTGATCGCCTTGATGCACGAGTGACCACTGAAGCGGGTGTGAAGTATGGTGATTGCGTACTGCTAGATTTGGTGCTCGAGATCTTATCGTCGTGAACGACTTCTTGCGGGGAACCCTGCTCGTTGGTGAGCTTATCAGCACTCGCACTTTGAGAAGCATCAGATTTAGACACTGCTGGTGTAAATGTTTGTGAAGGTCCAGGAGGTAGTTGAGTCAAAACACTCCATTTGTTGCTTTCTTTCGGGCACTTCTCCTGAGGCTGGTCAGACCAGTAGTAAGATGTTGTAACAAGGCTCTTTGCCTCCGACAACGCTGCCGGGGACTGCTGTCGTCGCTGATCATCCAGTTCTCCAGAGACGGGGGCGAAGGGTCTGTCCTCAAGGTTTTTGGCAATGGCTATAAGCCTGTCGGTCGCTTCCCATGGCTGAGAGTCTGTATTTGGCGGAAGATCCTGTCCGCTCAGCATGCGCCATAGATGTGTGAGAAGATCTTGTCCGTCTAAACTGTTTTTGTCGTATCTGTGTAGCAATTGCATGGATTTGGCGCATTTGATCAGATAATCCCAATCTTCAGCGCCTGCAAACAAACTCTGCTGGAAAAGCTCCTCAACCTCGTTCGGTGGTGCCTGACCGGACTCGATGACGTCGGCGAGAAAATCCCGGGCATCTGAAGATATATCGAATACGGAGAGGACGTTAAGGCCGAAGCGTGACATTGTGGGGATTTTAATGTCGATCAGACCTTGCGCGAGCGAGAAAAGATGAGGGGCGCAGTAGCTCGTGTACCGTGAGTATGCGACGGGATGTATCTTACTCAGGTAAAGGCCGATTGTCGGAAAACTGCTAATGATAATAGCTATCGAGGCTGGAAGGCGTGTGAAAACATTCAGTTAAAATAAGTGATATTCTGTTTGTATTCATGAAAGCCATAAGCTACAACTTGCATGCAATGCGTGAGATGGAGTAAACTGAGTTGAGTTGCTGAAACCACTTTGAAGGTCAGGCAACTAACTTTACTCTTTAGCTGATAATGAATAGGTGTGAGAGAAAGTGGCATAGATCCATGGTGATTTCCCTACAGTGCCAAGCATCGCAGGCATGGTCATTGTTGCTTCCAAACTCTGGCAAGATCTTGTTGGTCAAGTCGATACAATCATAGTGAGCCATCTAACATGATACGCCGCCATCACCCACTGAGTCAGTGCCGGCGGATGAATCGGGACTCCTGGCGGGCAGTGGACCCAGAAATCGGTAATAGTCCCTGGAACCAAGCGAGATTTAGACAATGAAATGAGAGGAAGAAGCGGATTGACCATCAGATGACTTGCAATAACAAGACACTCACATGTTTTAGTAATAATTAGTTAACGGGCTTGTTCTGTCTAACGACATGACCCGGCTATGAGTTTGAGCAGATCATTCAACACCTTGCAAATAGCTGCATCCAGTTCCAGTTACCTAACCTGGACTTGCTGTTAACTGAGGGCTGTTGACTGATCCCTGAAAACAAAGTCCTCCACGTGTCCAGGTGACGGGGTTGTGCAGAGCTGCAGTGATACCTGAGCACGCAAAGACGCTACCAAGCAAGTCATTACAGGGCCGTTTGTTCACTTCTTCGTCTTCATCAGCGCGCGCCTCGGCTTGGAAGTGCCGCTTGTTCTCTACCAGCGGGTACCCGACTCCACGTCTCGATGCACTTGCATGGTGCCTTGTCTTATCTGCCTTGGCTACTTGGCCGCGCCTTATCATGGTGAGCCTCAAAGTAGCGTTGGGTTTCTCCTCAACCTGGCCTGGGTATGGATGGATAGATGCGGTGCGGTGACGGACAGGCAAGAGAGGACAGATGGTTGGGTCGCGTGATGGAGGGGAGCGGAACAAGATGTGTTGGGAAGCATCCGTACAAATGCGCAGGATGCAGAATAAGTAAGGTACCTTACAGATTGTCATAAAGTGGACGAAGCAAATGCTATCTACATCTACATTATAAAATAGCGTCTTCCTTTATCACCATATCCGTATCTTCTCTCAGTTTATCGATAGAGTTTGTCCCCTTCTGCAGAAAAAAAAGAACAGGGTCCCCCAAGTGACGCTGTTGCCGTGTCCGCCGTCCGCCTTGAATCACGCCAACCCCCTGCTGTCCAATCAAGAGCCTTATCTTCTCGCTCCGCCCGAGCTGTGGTCCGACTGGCGAGTCACGTGCAGAGATCTTGCCTTGGTCGCCGTCCTCCCGTCTCCGCTCCGCTCAATTCCATCTTTCTCTCCGTTCCGTTATACCGACCACCGCGTCCTCTCCGTTCCTACAGAACCTGTATCAGCACCATCAAATAATCATCCAAGAGATGAGTAGTCGCGGCGGTAAACTAGCCCCAGAAGTCAATCGGTGAGTCCCCGCTACTTTCCGCGTCTTGGAAGACTACCACGAATCATCATTTGAAATCTTGCGCCTCCTTCATCACATCGCATTCTCGAACCCCCAATCGGCCCTTGCGACACATATGCGCTCTCTTGACAATATGCTAACTATTCTACAGAGCTCTGTTCGTAAAGAACTTGAGGTATGCCAGGAATAGCGATATCAACATGCGCCCGATCCCCGACTAATCGATTTCGACCTGTAGTTACAACGTCACTCCAGAAGAGTTGTTCGACCTCTTCGGAAAATTTGGCCCAATTCGGTATGCACAGATCCTGGAACTCGCTCGACAATCCCTCCCGATGACAATAATGTTGCCGAGCCGAGTCGAGATGCGCTTGACGAATTTTATACTGACGGTCTCTTGCAGCCAAGTTCGACAGGGTATCGCCAACAACACCAAGGGCACCGCCTTCGTTGTCTATGAAGACGTAACCGACGCGAAGCAGGCTTGCGACAAGCTGAACGGCTTCAACTTCCAAAACCGATACCTCGTTGGTACGTCTTTTTCTCCGGCGTAGTTTCTATTCCGCGCCTGTACTGACCATAATTCACAGTTCTATACCACCAGCCCGACAAGATGGCCAAGTCAAAAGAGGACCTCGAAGCCCGCCGGGAATCTTTAGCTCAGCTCAAGAAACAGCACGGCATCGATTGACAATCCGACCGGTCTGTGGATAGCCTGCCTAGGAAGTTGACTTCCTCGTCTGCAGGCCGGTCTTCGTCTTCTTCCAAATCTCCTTCGCCTGATCCGAAGACGATCCTACGAAAAGGCAGGACCCCGACCAAGAAAGCAACCACCAAGAGCCACGCATCCTCCCGAGTTGTCCGTTTCGACGACGGACTTCGACCTGCACTGACCTGTGCATGATGTACCATTATTATTATTTTATCGCTTTTTGGAGGGGGGCTCCTGACACGAGCCCAAATACGCATCAGCTCTGAGGTGGTTTACTATTGGTTCGGACTCGCTTGACACACACAAACACCTCTCCTTTTACGGTCCTGGGAATTAGGTGCACTGGGGAAATTCAAGGTTGATTCAGCAAGTGGCGATACGACCAGTCACACACTGCTTTTTTAAACATGGCCTGGGATAGGTCTTGATGATGTTGTTGCCTGTGGTTAGCTTTTGTTGCATTTGTGCCTCTTTTTTCTTATCTTTTCTTTTTAAAACCTTGGATCTTTCCATGGAAGTCTTGGCCATCAGAAGCCAAACCCCCCTCCTTCGTTCACCGCTGCGATCTGCTTGATGGGTTCGAGACCATACAGACCCGAGACGTATCGGTTTAGAGGCCTCGACTTTCCATCTTGCTCTGGGTCTTTGACATTATGCATTCTACCAAATTTGATATTGATAATGGAGAGAGAAACCGATACAACAGTGGTAACTTAGAATGAAGTCAGTTTGATTCGGTAACGAGACGGAATTAGTTCAAGGACTTCTGGTTTCTGGGTGACTGTTGATTTGCAACTGATATGTTTCAGGCCTGAAGTTGCCTCGGCGTAGAGAGCAACGTGAAGCATACTGCGTTATCGATTTGGCGACTTCTCGGCCCTTTCCATCAAGTGGAACCCTAAGACGCATAATGCAATGTGAAATTTGATCATAACCCGTAGCAGGCAGCATCGATGCAATGTGAGATGTAATATCTTGTGCTCCAACCGCAGTTCACGAACCATCCAACAACGAATTTCTCTCCAGTTCGGTAGTCAAGACATGCGAAAGACGCCACCATCACACACTTTGATTAGATGGATGTGCCCGCGAGCAATAGAGGGTTGGAGCTATAGGTTCACGGACTTGAAGATCGGTCGATGACCTTGTGAGATGGATTGTTGGTTCAAACTTCAAGGCACTCGTTGGTTCTGGTAGAAGCACACCGTCATATCGATCACACAAACAAATAAACTAGGTAGAAAATGTAGTTACCGTCCAAAAGAAAACAGACGACAAAAGCCTTACCATTTCACGCCTTTACACCTACGTAAAAGTCCTCTGAATGTTTCCTTTGTGAAACCAGCTGAGCAGCCCGCCAGCTCTCTCTCAGAAGTTTGTCGCTTAGAAAATGCCTTGCCAGACAAATCCAACCGGCCTCTGCTAACAGGTCGCCTTTTGCGGCCGCATCAGCCGTGACCCGCAAAGAAACAATAGAACAAGTAGAAAAGAAATAAGAGAGAGAAACAGAGAGATTATACTTGCCTGGGTCGCCGATGCGGTCGCAGAATATCAGCCGTGGAGAGCTGTGACTGGCTCTATAGCCGCCAGACGTGTGAGAGGTGGGCTTGTGGCTGAGCTGTGGGAGGCTTTGAAATCGAAGGGGATTGGAGGTTGAACCAACAGTGAATAGACAAGCATTGCTGTTGAAGAGGAAATAAGGAGAGATAGAATATGGAAGTTTATCTGGGGGTTTATTGAAGGAATTGTATAACAAGTTTGTCATGTTGAGTTCTAAATTGCTTTGTGTTGATGATGGCTTCTCCTAATCCATGTGTTGTAATGTAAACCGACCTTCAGCAAACCTCGATAAATCCCCAATACCAACCAACAGAAAACCCAACTAAAATCTGCACGCACTATTAACCATCTACCGAAGGATCCATTCCCCTTGATCCCAAGTGGATATCCCCATCGTCATGACATGTACCATACCACCTTGAACTTCACAGCCACGGCTGGGGACCTCATAGCTCACCTGCCATTGTTAGTGGTGGTTTACACTTGTTCAACACACATTATTTACTACTGTTTATCATTCTACCTTCTCCATGATGCCTTGGGACCCTCATGTGTCCTTGTCCTCGGCCTTGAGGCTCATCACCAACCGTCAATGGCCGCAGCTAGGGTCTGTCTCTATAGCTACAGCCTTGTTATTTCAAGCTAGGTATGATATAAAGCTATATCATGGCCGCCTCAAATGCTCTTGAATATACCATCACCACATTGCAGCTTCTTTCAAGTCAATGTCTCCTCCTTCATCTCGCTTTAGCAGACTATCTCTTACGAGTATGTCTCCAGAAACCCGCTCTCGCGCCAGGGCTCAGTCCTTCGAGGAGGAAGAGCAGCCTCATCACGACGAATCGTCTTCAGAGTCAGAAACAGATTCAAACAGTTCTGAGTATGAAGATGGTAGCTCTGAATATGACCAAGAAGAGCCTTCCATTATCCGATCGCCCACCAAGCTCACATATCTCGTCGATCACCTTCCCGAAAACACCCAATCCATTGTTCGCGATACTTTCAAGGAGCCCCCCAAGATTGCTCTCGAAAAGTGCCGTCGTATAGACGATACATATGCCTTCCAGATGACAGAGCTTGTTACTCGCTCGGTACGAATTCGTGCTCCAGAAGATGGCACTTCCAAGCTGAGCTGCTCATGCCGGGACGATGGACAGCCCTGCGAACACCTCCTTTGGCTGCTGGATCAGATCGTCAAGCAGACTATGTACGATAACGATCTTGACAAGCCCCTCAAGATGAACTCATCAGGTTATGCCGAAGAACTGGGAGATCCTTTCCAAAGCATCTCCAAGTATCGTCTGGATGTACTTGCGGATGGACTCCATTGCCATTTAGTTACTCCCGACTCAGAATACGACAACGAACCAGATAACTTCCGTGCGCAAGAGGCTCGAGAGATTCTCTCCTCTGTTTACGATATCGATCCGAACGAGTTTCGTTCAGATATATTCGGCCATATATCTCTAGGGAAAAAGATCATCAAACGCAACGACCTCGAACAAACCATTTTCCGAATGCTCTTGGACAACCATCATTTCTTTCACTACTTTAGCTCTCTATCTCGTCCCTACGGCCTCATCAAGGACCCATTCTACAAGCTCACACAGCGCATAGATCGTATCGTTCGAGATCTCGATGCCGCGGACCCTCCCTCAGATTTTGAATCTCCTCGTGATGTACCATGGGCAGCTTCTCACATCCTAGGCTGCGTTCGACGCATGCGCCAGGAGATATATACCCGAGAGAAGCCCCTATCAGCGCGCGAGGCTTTATCTGCAGCCCGCAGCCTCACGCATATTTTGGACTTGGTGGTGTCTCGTAACAAAGACCAGGGCTCAAGGAGTGCGCCCCGTGTCGAGCGCAACCTCTACCTGCGCCTGATTGGTGACCGCGACCAAGACTTTATTCTAAATGTTTTGAATCTCATTCCAGAGGCTGCAAGCCAATTTCTTCATAACCTTGAGGCAATTCTTGAACGGATCGAGATCTACGGCGCGCCAGCAGGTTATGTGCAACGCTTCAGGGCGATGCTGAGGAGGCTGAGGACGTCGAGCACAGGATCTGGTCTAAAGCGGCCTGTTCAGGGGCAACTAGGCGGTAGGAAGACGAGGAGGACCAGATGAGATCAACTGAGGGACCGGTCCTATGTACAGGAAAAAGCACTACAATACTTGGTTGTTGATATGAATATCTTTACGAAACCAGCACTGCCTATCTAAAATGCTATATTAAGAAAAACCGACTAAGCTGTACTTACTGCTGGAAGACCCCAAGGTATTAATCTCAGTTACTCATCGTCCGATAACTTGCTTGCTGTTTGTTGCTATGCTGTGGAGTGGAGATTGCCGTGTAAAAGAACAAGTTCGCAGTGAAAATCTATCAAAACTTGAATCCCGCGTCGTCGCGAAAGGCCTCAAGTTCCGCAAGAACTTCCTTCAGAGTAGGTCGATCATAATAGTTCTCTCTCCAATCGCCCCTCTTCATACCCTCGATTCGTTGTCTGAGCCACTGCTCCGATGCATCGATCTCTCTCGACCACCATTTCTTTGCAATCCGCTGCACATCGTCTGCAGTAGAGAGTCCCGTCTTCTCGAGCTCGCGGAGCACTAGCTGGTTCCTCTCTCTTACAATCAGCCTACTAAGGCCAGCCTGCCGTCCACGAGTGCACCGATTAATTAGACGCTGCATCGCTCCAGGAGTCTTGGTGTATCCTGGAAACTCAACAAGCGGCTCCCATCGGTATGAAAGCCAGACCGCGGCTCTTTGGGGAGCACTATTCCCTTCAAAGATACACCACAATACCCGACCAAGCATATACACCTCGCATGCCTCCTGCTCCTTGGGAGTGAGACATGCCCACGGGACGTTGTAGCCTTTGGAGGGCCACTTGTACTCCTCACTTTCTCCCATCGTCTGCCACTCTGGAAGCATCTCTGTCAAAAGGTTCGAATATTTCTCACTGACCTCTATCGGAATTTCTTCATCAATGGCAAGTAATCTCACATACTCAAGCGCATTGACCTCGGGAGCGGCAAACTCGCACCAGACTCCACGCTGTTCGAAATCAACCATGATGGCATCTCTAGCAGCAGAAAGAACGATGTTGTCTAGTCTGAGATCCGGATAGAAGATACTGGATGTCGCACGAAGATGTACCAATGCTGATGCCAGCTGGATCGCCCATTTTGTCTCGTCGGCCAACGACACCATGTTGTGAAGCTTGAGGAAAGGAATCAGATCACGCAGGCTGCCGTGAATATGATACTCAAGCGTGAACCCGATAACAGCCACTTTGCTACCGAAGCCGCATTTCTTTGTAACCAGATGCACGGGCCGAGAAACAATGTTAGGGTGTGGCTGGATGGTGAGAAGCTGCCTGAGTTCGTGATAAAGGTACTTGGTGTAACTGGTAAGGGCCTTGAAAATCCATGTTTTGCCTTCGATTTTGACCAGACAAACACTGTCGTGCAGCTGTGAGACGTATACCACGTCATCAAGATTGACTGTAGGAGGTAACTCAACATCACTACCCCATGCCTTCTCGAGAGAGGATACGGACAAGAGTTGGCGCTCCAGGTAATGTGTTCGTGCGATAATGACCTCTGCCCCAGCAACGTTCATGGGCAAGTTTTTGAACACGATCCTGGAACCAAACGGAATGCTCCTGAAAATCTCTGTAGGATCCTGCTGGCGGGAAGTCCAATATTGTAGAATACGGAGCACATGTTGAGTGATGCCGAGATGCGCAATACGCTTCGCACTTGTGGTATGAAATGCCACATCAACATCAAGGACATTTCGAATGTCGGGTGAAAGCTTGGAAGGCTCAGGGATGAAAACATCCATCCGGATCGGAGGCATGTGATCGATGAATAAAGGTACAGCGTAGAGCTGACTTCCGAAAGCAGTGCAGCCATCGATGCGCCAAAGAGGCCTCTCCAGTGGGCTCAAACTGTCAATACGATTCTTGGGGTTCAGCAGTGAGTCTTGCCAGCCAACAGACTGCGCGCTCTGGGTCTCCAAGTTCAGATCATGACTTGGTGGAGGGGCCGAGAAAGCTGCAGTAGGGTGGATAACATCGTGGATAGATTCCTGGCTCAACTCCATTGCATGGACCGGTGAATGCGCTCGACTGAGAAAGCCACAGACACAGACAGTATTGAAAGGCCGCTCAAAATCAGCAGCGGGCAACGTTGTACGGGAAAGCAGCAAGCACCTGCACGATCAATGTCTTAGATGCTGCCCGACGCAAACTGACGATTGTCGGTGAGAGGTTCCTATCCCGGATGCGAGGCAAGAGAGCCAGAGGCTGTATAGGCAGTTTGTTGGCGAAGAGTTGTTGGAAGCCAACAGTCGCAGAGACTGGCAATGGGTCGATTCAAGATAAGGTATGGCCGAACTCAAGAGGAGAGTCTTACTAAACCAAACAAAGAGCGCGTTACAGACGGACAATGCAGCTGATGAGGGAATGATTCGTAGCTGTGCGACAATACCACAGGTAGATGCCACCGCCAGATTAGGCCACTTTAGGTGGTTGGCTTGAATGCTCACCTTGTTGCGCTTTTTGGTCATGCTTGTTTGATCACATGATCGAGCCTGTTGGCTCTTGTGAAACCGAGAATGACTGATCATAACTCGTTCCTGCCAGGCGATGAAGAGTGAACAATACCGAAGGCACTTGTCCGTGATGGAGATTGCCTGCCACATTCAAACTTCATAGAGCAAGACCCAGTTTCTAACTTGCCTTAAGTTAGTTACTACCTTAGTAGGTAAGGTAGCCCGCGTAACTAGTTCGGCGCTTGGCGGAAACATCCCAAAGCTCCACTTGCATCAAAGTAATATTGCAACCCGCCCAACACCAAATATGGTGTGATTTCTATGCCGTAAATCTGAGGCACGTAACGTAGGTATCCGTTATCGTCTGAAAACACGGGACGGCATCGTGAGTCTGGAGTCGCTGCCCAGTGCCTGGTGCCCGGTTCGGTGCCCATGTATTTCGTCGGAACTGTTACCCATCGCCATACCTTGTAATATAGGTACTCCTGTATGATCGGGCCTCTGTCATTCCATCATCAGTAGACCCATTGACTCTAGATATTATTGAAATGTGGGCATAATTAGTGATGGGCTCGATTATATGGATCGTTTGAGCCTTGTAATGATCTTTCGTGGCAACATCGACTATTGAATATCTGGTCGATAGACGGATGGTCACTAGAGGTTCTGTAAGTTTGATATTCTCTAGAAAAAAAAAAGAGTACATGGTCACTAAAAATCGAATGATGCCTTTTTGCAAATGAACAGCCAAAATAGAGCAGCAAAAGCTTTTTGTAGCGTACGTACGGCGCAATTTGTGAAGGGAAAGTAGAATTGAGAATCATGGAAAGAACTCTGGCATTGGGAGTCTTGGATGCTAGGTACCCAGCCGTGGCTCTCAAATGATATTACATAAGGGAGCTGGTATGGTAGTTAGTTGTTTGCCCGAGGAAGATTTCTCTCCGGTTCAAGAGCCATGGACTCTACCTACGCAGTGAGCGAGATCGGTTCACAGTGGGTGAAAAGCCTGAAACCAAGGTCAAGGTCAAGGGCGACCAGGGCAAAGGCGAGACCTCATACACCAACGACTCGGTCAGGACTCAAACAGTCAATATTATCATCACGTTTAGCAGCAATAGCACATATTTCTCGCTTCCGCAGCTGAATACCGGCGTCTGCTCATCAAGCGCGGCCAACCTGAGTGTGGGGGATTACCGGATTTCTGGTAACAAGGGCTCCTGGCAGACCGGTGAGCAATCACATATGTTGTCACGAGATACCGACCACTTGGGTACCGAGCATATCCAACGTCATCTGCACTGACAGGCGTGCCTTGAAGCAAACTGCATTCCCGATATTTGATTTCTGATAGCAGGCAGTGCTAACCGACACCGAAGCGGGAGAGGCGCATCGGGGAGCCATAATCCATGGATCGATCACCGGTTGTTGTCCAATAGCGCTACGACCACAGATTACTTGCTTTTCCACTCGGAAGAGGAGCCTTTAATAGTGCGCAAAGCCGACATTTGCAAGTTCCAATACATAGACCGGGCAAGGCTCCCGAGTGGCTGGGCTGAATGGGCCTGTTGCTGTTACTGTTGCGTTACCATACCATAAAAAGGGGAATAACAAACGATGTCCATAACTGCTAATGAATGTGGAGCACGGGGATCTTTGTATTGATAACTGGTCGACGGCAGCTTACATGGCTAAAAATAAAATGGGGCTGAGCGAATGACGACAAGCAACGCAAGGGACTCGACTTCGTTCGTGTAACTATGGCTTCTTGCCTGCATATGTATGCACAAGACATAGTCGGGGAAGCGCGTTCGAGATCCCATGATTGATCTCCTTTGACTTCTGTTGGAGGTAGAGTGGCAGACCAACTTACGTCGGGTACTTACATACAGTTGTACAGTGATAGGTACTTGGAATGATACGTTCTGTGTGGTTCGGTTCGTCTTGTCTTGGAGGCGGGAAGACCCGTTGGCGGATAAAGACTAACGGTATTAGTGGAAGCGCGAGCCCGTCTAGGTCATCCATCCTCGTGGCATCCATGCTCATGTTCACACCAGCTCGAGACTTCAAACTCAACATGGGCGCGTAAAGACAAGGGGCACGATCGGTGAAGACCCTAGATTGTTCGGTCTGAGCCTCTGAGGTTTGCGTTCTGCGTTCTACATTCTGCAGTAGTAGGGTACTAATATTGGATACGACTGCCCGATGTGGAGGCCAGGTCGAGACTGTCAAGTCAATGGCTGCCGTAGCCTATGGCCAGCCACGGACCTTCCGTCTAACTCAAAGCAAAACTGCTAAACCTACCTTGAAGGAAAGCGCATCCGCCACTTAGATTTAACTTCCAATCACGGGGTATAATCCAGGTACCTCTTGCACTTTGAGTAACGCCCAGTGATAATTCCTGCCACCTGCATAGTCTCCAGCTCCATTGACATCCGTCCTCCAGGTCAACGTCATAGGCTCATATCGCCAGGAACGCCCATCATCGTATCTCAACCACATAATGATTGCATATTGGTGAGAGAAGAGACAACATACCACCCGGCCAGCCATGGAGACCAAAGAGATATGCAGATTCCTCATGCAATCTCATGCAACATAACCACAAGGACGAGCCAACACTCATGCAGAATCAGAATCAGAATCAGTGCCTTTGGCTGGACGATGCCTGCCGGCGGCTCAAAGACAATCCCATCCATGGATTGCATCGTGCCGCTAGTGGTCCAGCTTCGATATTGAATCGCACACCTACCTACTGTAGCTCATCTGCAAAAAGCTCGCAATCATAGCATGCATATGGAGTACAATCTGATGTCGATCGGTCCGATGCCCAGTTTCAATGTCCGGCTATGGGCAATGGTAGTTGCTGGTCTCACCGGTCTCCGCCCCTGCCTCGCGCCTTGTACCAACCAGAACGTTTGCGTGACGATAGCACACATGTGTCTTATCACATGGGCAGAAATCAAAGGCGACTCAAATAAAACCATACGCCTCGGATTACCAAGAGGTGTTAGCTGCTATCGCTTGTCAGCCTTGGTCAGCGAGATAGGTTAAAGAGGAACCTGGAGGGTTTGGAACAACGACTATAAATTTGTAGGTTTACGATGTCTGCCTACACTTGATGCTACTGGGTGACCAGGACTCCCTACGAACCCCAGCCATTAAGTATTGTTCAAATGTGGCCTTCAAGGTGCCATTGCATTCCTTCGGACATTGAACGCATCGTCTTTTCAGTTGCTCCGTAAATGGCCGGTCTGATGGTCTCTCAAGACTAGGCCCATGGCGACAGGAGGATCAAACTGGCCTTTCTTCGAACCTGCTTGGCATTCCCGGCTAGGTTATGTACTTCTGAGAACCTTTGCTAGGTTGCAGAATTGACGATGTACCCTGAACCTGGGGTGCGATGCCCAGACGGGTTGGCGTTGCAAAACCCCGTGAGAGAGAGAGAAAAAAAGCAAATTTGAGGATAGCACGTACATCCAATCCTAGCTGAGCGGTTGTGCAGCCATGACCAACATTGGTCAGCCCCATGTCAATCACATGGGCATTTTAATGCACGAATTAACTTAACCGTTGTCATGACTAGGCTCCGTGGCTATGGAACAATGAATCGATTCGGAGATTCAACTGATTAGAGGGATTAAACCCGCATTATTGGAGACTGGAGATCTGTGATCACGCAAGAGTCGAGCCACACTTTATGATTTCTAACCAAGCTCCCAAACCCATTCACAATGCCATTGTTCTTTTTTTCTATTTCCCCGCTGGAACTGCTTCCATTTGCATTTACTAGATCGGGACCTCCAGGCACACACTGAACCGGTAGAGCGGGTAATATCCCAAATCTTTCGCCCACGCACTGCAATCAGTGCAATCAGAAGGGCCCCTGCCAATCCCATGGTACCCCTCAGACCGGTCAAAAACTACTCAGCACGAGGCCATGTCAACGCTGTCCTCACCGAGTCCACTTTCCTCTCTCACAGACTCGTTCATCATCACCATTCCCAGCAGACCGTCGAGCCATCGCTTGAATCGTTCAACGCCCAGTCACTACGACCACCACACCGCCAGCCGCATACTTGCTCAGCCTGCAGCCCGCACCAGCCGTCATCCATACGATCGCGGCCGCAAGCATACTGTACTGTATCGTCTTGACTTCGCTCAAAGCACCAGCACCATCAGTCGCTCGCTCCACGCTCTGCCGTCAGTATCACAACAGCTCAGCCCGCCTCGTTGTTAAAAAAGTAAACGGGGTGGACAAGCTCCACGTCTTATCCCAACTGTACTGTGCTGTGCTCACGCTTTGAAGGTTGAAGGTTGAAGCTTTGCAGTTGACGGCTGCGGGCATCACACCAATATCTCATCAAACTTACGTCCGTTGGCAAGGACCCTCAGGAGCCTGATTCGACTCATCTTACAGCCTTTACTTATCGTTTCTCCCTTTGTCTTCCCCGGACCTCTCGCCTCATCATCACATCGATCTTCTTTACCGGTTGTCTGAGTGTTTTTTTTTTATCTCTCTCAGCCGCGGTTTTCACTCCGGTCGTCGCTGGCGCTCCACTCGGCGCACTACGGGGGTTTCAACGTCAAGTGCTCCGGTGATGGCTTTCGTGGCACCTTAGCCTACCACCACACTCCCCCTCCCCTCTCACCCCGGCGTCGCTCGATTTTGACCACTGCTGCTAAATTCCAAACCGGGCAAGCCAGATTCTCCTTTGTCATTGCCTGTATTTCGTCGAGTTTGATCCCCGCGTGGTGGTACCCTGACTTTTGACTTTTGTTCCTACTGCTACTACTGCTGCTGCTGCTAGGCAGTCTTTGTTCCACACCCTGTCCTGTCTCACTGCAGCCATTATGGTAAGAGTTTCTCTCTCCGGTTGGCGGCAAGCTGCATGGGGTTATATCATCGATCCCCCGTCCCATCGTTCTCTTTGCATGGCCCCTGCGCCTGTTGCCAATCACCCCCGTTTCCTCTTGTCGCCGCCCCATCGTGGCTCCCGTGCCATGACTCCCGGACAAGCATTCTCTTCTTGATCTTGCCCCCAGGCCCCTTCTCATCAGACCCAAATGTGCGGTGAATTGATTTTTTTTTATAGAATCTGCAATATCCTTCCAAAGTTAAGAGGCCTCTCCTCCACCCAGGGGTTGACGATCAGGTTTCTTCATCAATATCCTTCACCCCTCCCGTGGATCCCAACTACAATATCCTACCATATGAGATCCACCAGAACCTTGAAAATCTAGCAAGTTTTTATGGGATAGGCTCCGGCTACCAAATACATCAACTCCTTGATCAAGAGCATTGTAGAAAGAGAAGAAGGCTTGATCCATCTATCCCAATGACACCAGAGAATGGACCAGCTTCGTCCCAAGGACCTCTGATAAAACTTCCAATATCAGATCCTTACGATCAACGTCATGAACAGTATGGAGCATCTTCAAGTTGGGACGAGTGTGGACAGAGCTCGATGCCATCTTCAGCTTCGCCTTTAGCACGGCGTATGGCGGACCTCACTTTGTTCCTTTGCCCGTGCTGTGGCTGGGATTCAAGACAGTCAGACGGTAAGTAACCAGCTCTCCTTTTTTACCCAATTCACCAAGCATCTATCTATTATGATGTACCAGAAGCCACTGCTGACGCCGCAATTCAAGGCTACCAACAATTGCCCAGCGCTGCACCAATAATTCCAGGTCCAGATGTTCCTTATGTGGCAGAAAAGCAACCGGCAATGACAATGCCATCTCCTGAACCGTATGACAGTACAACTCTGAGTGCTGGGCAACAAACAAGTTACAACTATCAACAGCCAGACTTGAATGTCGTCGCGCCTCTTGTCAGCTTCCCTCTCATCCCAGAGCAAGCTCCGTTGGCGGAGCCCTTGATAAGTGATACTGTGCCAAATCAACGACCGTCTCTTTCAAGTGGAGATTTTTACACCAGTCAAATCTTTAAAGATGAAGCACAGCTGGACAACCAAGGAATGATGTCGAACCAGCATCTCATGGCCAAGACGCTATCTCAAATTGAATACAGCTCAGAGCCCAGTCTCATCGATACCACTGCTCTTGCTCATCATAACATGTCACCAGTCGACACCGTCTCCCAATATGGCATGCTTACCAACGGTCAGATAGGCGAGGATGCGGCGCAGAATGGGTGGTCCCTGATGGATCAACATCCCAATTTTGACATTTTACTTCCCAATCAGCGGGGAGGAAAGAGAGGTCCCTTCAAAGATCACAACCTTCGTGAGCAAACCGCCCAAACCCGAAAGATCGGCTCTTGCATCAGATGCAGAATGCAGAGGATTCGTGTAAGTGATAACTACCCGCGTGTATCCAGACATAAAAACGCGATGCTCCTGCTACAGTGAGAATTCTAGAGCTTGTGTGTAGACCACTAACCATATAACGCAGTGTGAGAACAACCCGGAAGAGGAGGGAGGACCATGCTTGACATGCAAGAAAGTCTCCAACTCGAGAGCGGGACGCTTTCCTTGTCTCAGATACAAGATCACGGACATCCGGCTTTTTAAGCCTGGACAAGTTCCAGGCTACGAATGGACGCGACGATGGACCAATAACATATCTGATCCCATACAGAGTTGGGCAACAAACGAGGAGCCTAGAGTTATATACCTCTCAGAAGGGCTTTCGAACAAGTTTGTCAAAGTTAAGGTCCAGCGATTTATTCCTCAAGCTGGCGACAAGCTGGAGCGCACATGGGATTACAAAGGCGTCAAGAAGTCGGTGACAATACCTCCCTATGCAATGGTGAATCTCGAGGAGGTAAAGAAGGAGTACCTGAGTCACATCGAGAACAGCATGCAGGATGCTTTTAACAGGTTGCTTGGCCCGCGTGAAGGACTGCTTTTCCGGACGTACCTACGTGCTTGGAAGATCTTTCGAGATCCATCCACATCGCCCGAGTGTGTGGACCTTATTCACCACACCCTCCTGCTGTGGATGTCAATTCGATTGACAACAAGGTCAAGCTTCATAGTTGGGGAAGAGACTTTAGGCATGGAAGAGAACATCCTGGACGAAACCAACCCTAACCATGGCAAAATTCCTCTTCCGCCAGTGCTTGGCGCCCAGATGGATCTCGTCTTGATCCATCATATCCAGACGAAACTGCGAAGAGAGTTACTAGACAAACTGCAGAAGATGATGTCAAAGAACAAGCAGAGCACATGGCTAGTAACGTATCTCGTGATCTTCATTCTTCTGCACAACACAGCTCTCATCACAGCACACGATGCTGGGTATGCAAAGAAGCATGGCATGAAGGTAAGAGAATCATCCTCGACACCACTAGGCACACAAGTGAAGGGTTCTGGACGGTTACTGACCAGGGCTGTACTTGCAGCGACGTTTTGCGCGTGAAGAAAAGGTGAAAGAATATCACCTAGGTGAGTTGACATACTATCTTGCTCACGAGTCGAAGTGCTTGCTGACTCGAAAATGTGAAAAGGAGCCAATATCTTGCTTGCGCATTTCCACTACTGTAATAAAGGTATCTACCCGTTTTCGGAGGAGTGCAAAGATCAAGACTTGCGCACTCTGGCCGGCCTTGATGAAGAGAAGATCAAGTTTGTGCACGCAACTAGCAGCTTGGCCAAACGATATGGTGAGTCAATCCCAATGTTTTACACCTTCTGCCGATTGTGACCAGAACTCTGGATTTGGTGCTGACGTCGAACTCTGTGTTTCAGCGTCGCAATGGGAGGAGCTTCGAAAGGCAGCCGCATACGAGCATGATTACTTCTTCGTCAGTCAATTGTTCGAAAACAATTGGCAGCCTCGGACAACGATATGATCCGGCAGATAGATAGATAGATTGATTGCCTGTCCGGGAGAAGAGCATCATGTGCAATCGTTCTTGGTCAATAAGCAGGAGGTATGACGTGGAGGGGTTTGCACCAATCGTGCAGGTGCAGGATTTGAATTCTGCCGTGTAGATGCTGTACTCACAGCGGGGATGCATGAAATGAGACTGTATACAAAGCGAAGGAGGGGAGGGGAGGGGTTCGGGGGTCAATGCGAGCGACAACCACGGCAACGGCCAT
Organism: Fusarium tricinctum; assembly: GCA_020744515.1. NCBI lineage: Eukaryota > Fungi > Ascomycota > Sordariomycetes > Hypocreales > Nectriaceae > Fusarium > Fusarium tricinctum. Next base: position 3,143,559 of record JAGPXF010000002.1, on the reverse strand, counting down.
GACGACGTCAACGATGATCACGATAACGGGACTCATTTGGTAAATGCTTGAGCTGATCTGGAAATGAAAAGGCGGTCAACGGCGGGCGAAGGCATAGAGAAATAATGGAACTGATAATGGGAACTGGAAAGGCGTGGACTGTTGGGGATTTGTGAATTGGATTGAGTGTATTATGGCGATGAAGATAGATAGCCAAAGAGATCGATCGTTCTTGTTCAACTTTGATTGGCCCCCACGTTGACGGGTTTATTAAGGATATTGGAGTGGCGGGAAAGCAGTAGAAGGGATGGACGGAAGGACGATGTGCAATGCTATGCAACGCAATGCGATCAAGATAGGAAATGACGATAATGAGGAAGGGATCGAAAGCATAGGGAGAGCCACCAAGTGCGTGTGTGTGTATGTGTGTGTGTACGGCCCCCTACAGAAAGAGGCGAGAGGTGCTGCCCGAGCGTTGACCGACAACGGGTTGCTGCTTTGACGGCTTGTGCGTCGTAAGACGCAAACACGAGGCGGATGAAGGTTTATATGTACCAAGCTACCAAGGTAGTTGGGGCTTGGTCACTCAAACGGAATCATGCCGGACGGGCCGGACCTGGGATAGCGGAAGATTGAAGCCGTAACCGTGACCGTGACCGTGACCGTAGCCAAAATGCAGAGGAAGAGGCAGAGCCGAAGCCGGAGCCGGAGCTATTGGGATGGACGTTGATGATAGCAGTCCATGAATGTAGTACAGTATGCTGTGTGCTATGTGCTGTGTGCTGTGTGTATTAGTTAGTGTGTGGTTCGTTCACAGATGTTATGTGTTGTCTGTGTTGTGTATCCGTATCGTCGCCCTCTCGGGAAGAACGGAAAGTAAGAAAAGGTGAGGGAAGGGGAAATGAAACGAGATGAGATGAGATGCGCGCGCATGTTTGCACATCCCTTACCTTGCCTTGCGTTTGCTTTGACGTTCTTAGATGCCCAAGCCCAACGCTGTTTGACGTTGGTTTGTCATTTGTCACGGGGAGCCAGTAGATGGGAGCCGAGACACTAAAGCTAAGCGGGTGGCGACGGATAGATCCCGCCAGCCAATCATGGCTGGAAGGCTGGTTGACTAAGTTCGACTATCTCGAGAACCAATATCGACTGCCGTAAGGGGGAACCCCTGATCGAGTGCCGTAGTCGAAGTACGTATCCGTGATTGAGTTGAGTTGAGCTGAGCTGAATTGAACTGAATTGAACTGAATTGAACTGAATTGAACTGAATTGAACTGAATTGAACTGAATTGAACTGAATTGAACTGAATTGACCTGCACTGGTAGGTACAATAGTATAGTCGTACATGTGAACGCAGGCCAACAAGGTACAGCAGAATTGCGGATCTTAGATAGTACCTAGGTACTGACCCTGGACTGAGGGGGGGAAAGGAGCCACTTTTCAAAACACAACTAAGATTAAGAAAGCCGCCAGGGATCAACACGAAGAGAGGATCGTCGTGCAGTTGGTTTAGGTCTGATTCTCTCTTAGCCTGTGCCCATGCTTAGCTTTTGGTGTTTGCTTTTCTTTACTCCGTAGTCTTGAATAGAGTCTCCATACTCCAGCTCAACTAGTTAGAGCCCCATATTAGCACACCCATGCTAACTTAGTAGTAAGCCCGCTCACTTCGTCTCTTTTTTTCTCTCTCTTTCGTTTCTTTTTCCTATCTACTAAGGTACTGTACCTTACCGCCGATTAGCCCTTTCGCTTTCTTGTCCCATGCGTTCCTTTCTTTCTTTTCTTTTCTTGTCCTTTGCTCTTCTCTTCCTCCTTCTTTTTCCCCCTGCCCAGACTAAAATAGTTGGAAGTGGCCAGGATCGTTTTCTCGAGGAATGAGAGAACACACATCGTGATGAATTATGGCAGTTCTCTCTTTCGCCTCGTCTCGTGTCGTCTCATCTCATTTCATCTCGTCTCGTAGACCTGATCCCCCATTCCTGTTTCTCGTTTCTCTCCCTTGTCACAGGGCAAGGTTAGGTACGAGGTATGTTATCCGTAGTCTAGAGTTTAATGTTGCTACCCAGGACTTTGAGCTTTGAGCAACCAGTGGCAAAGCGAGAGGAGCAACGCAGTTCATTACCACACAGACACTAGAAAGCCCAACGGCAGGGCGTTTTCTCTCCTTCTATCTCGCATCTTTCACCCATGGAACCATGGTTCAAGCCTCCATGGAACAGTGATCCGCGGTTCCCACAGTCTGGACTGATATCCACAGTGAACAGCCCACTGTCCAACCCCATTCTATAACCCGGCACCTGATACCTATACCCAGCATCCCATCTAGAAGACTAGAATACCTCCACTGCCAGGATATCTACCATGGGTGTCAGGTGTCTACCCGCGTCGCTGGGTCTTGTCCCATCCTACTGCCGCCGCGTATCTGCGACCTGCCACGAGTGAACACGGGTACGCAAGTACCCGATCTACCTTTTTGGCTTGAACCTCCTCCCCTGCGTTGCTTTGTACCTTGCCTTAGCCCCAGAACATCCCTGGTGTAAGACTGTAAGTTACAACTAGCACTGGAGATCGCCTTGAGACCGGAGTCACAAGAGCAGAAACAAAGAAGAAAAGAAAAGAAAAAAGTAGTTTTTCTTAGTAGTTTTCTTTTATTGGCTTTTTTTTTTTACTTCTCCCGTCGAAGCCAGAGCAACAGGAGCAAAGGGAAAGGGAAGAATGTTACACGACTACGGCCCTCAACATATCCTCCCCGTTTGAGACGCTCAACTACTAATCTATTCCCCGTAACTACGAACATGGGAGCATCATTTCCATGCCCAAACCGGGGGTTGCTATCGTTTCTTGTAGAAGTCGTGAGGAAAAAGGTATAATTACCTATAATGCCTCCACTATCCAAATGTTCTTTGACCCTTCCACAGCAATCTCATCTCAGTTTTAATTTCAGATCTCAATCTCGGTCTCCAAGAGCCGTTGATCTGCTGACCTCTTGTTGTAATCTGCCGTTCACTTGTCATCGTCATCTTTGTCGTCGCCGTTGCAGTTGTAGTTGCAGTTGCAGTCGCAGTTGCCGTTATCGCACCTGCCATCACTTCACCATTGCAATTGTTCTTGTCATTGTTACACGCCTCACTCGTTACCTCCTTCCCTGGATCCGCTTGTTTCTCTTTTCCTTCCTTTTCTCGACTGTAAACTGCGCCTGCTGCTCGAGATCCCACCCGTACCCCAGAAGGCCAGAACCAGCATCGATATATCAAAAAGCCTCTAACGTCATTCTACTTCACTCGTGAGGCTTGTAACGAGAGTAGTAGAACACTTCTCACTCCTTGTCTTGTCATTTCCGCCTCCCATCACAGCTGGGCCCGAGCAAGACATTTAAACAGACACCTCGCACCATAGAAACACTTGTTTCCTTACCTCTTCTTGCTCATCTCTCTTACACCCCCGAGCATCCCTGCCTACCTACCTATCTATCTATAACTACAGCTCATCCTCTCTTCTTCAATCTCCCAACTTGGTCTATCTGATCTCCATTGTCTCGTCTTACACCGTCATCAGACAGCGGCCCGTTGCGTCTCGTAAAGTAGGTCCTGGCACAAACTTTGCCATTCCGATCATCGTGGAAGATGGCTGGCTGATGCATATACCTTTAGTACCGAGACGCCCCCACCCCCAACTAAAACCACTAACGAACTCTCCCTCAGAAACCATTGACATGGCTTCTATTCGACCTGGGCCTATCATTGGCTCAAGTTTCGCCGTTGGGCTAGCTTCTGCGGCCGCCGGATGTGTCAGTCGCGTGGCAGATGTACCGGCCGGGGTCCCTGAAGCATGGCCCAAGTTTCTTCCCCAGTGCATGGCTTGGTCTGGTGGCCAGTTCACGGATCAATCGGACTTCATCCATACTCTAAGTGAAGCTGAGAAACAGGAAGCCGATGGTGCCCTGCAGACTTTCAAAGGTAAGTTCCCTAAGGCTCCCCGGTCGAATGCGGGATGTGAGCTAACACCAGATAGCCTTGGAACTTGACGGGGATTGTGTCTCCAGAGACAATTTTCCCCTTCCTACTCTGGGACCTCGATTGGATCAAATTCGACGAGATGTCCATCAAGGCAAGGGCTTTGGTGTCATTCGTGGTCTAGACACAAAGAAGTACTCACCAGAAGATCTGACCGTATTATATCTTGGCATCCAGTCGTATATTGCTAATCGCCACGGTCGTCAAGATCGAAAAGGCAACATGCTGGGTTAGTCCTGTCTATCATGTTCTGCCGGTCATTCTCTCTTCGGCAACTGACTTGTCTTTAGTTCATATTGTCGCCGACAACTCATCCAAGCTCAAGGCTGGTCATCATCGTCATTCCACCTCTCCCATTGTAAGTCGACCTTTCTTAACGGGTTTGGTTGCAAGTTCAAGAATGCTAACTTCCCCTCCAGAACTTCCACAATGAGGAAGCAGGTGATATTGTCAGCTGGCTCACACGCAGTACTGCCGCCTCAGGCGGCAAATGCATCATCGCTTCGGTCTACACTGTCTACAATGTTCTCGCCGCCAGTCGCCCTGACATGATCCGCACTCTCTCTCGATCTGACTGGCCATTCGCCCTGTAAGTCACCGCACATGATCATCTGCGTTTTCTCTTTTTCTTTTCTCGATGAGAGACAAGGAGTGTATCAGCTGACATAATTTGCCGGAATAGGCCCCGTTTTCAGTGTCGACCGGTCCTCTTTCATCATGAGGGGAGAGTGATGATGAACTTTGGTCGAGTAGCTCTCACAGGAAATGCGGTGCACCCGCGTCCCGCTAACCTCCCTGCCGTTAACCCACGCCAGATGGAGGCATTGGACTCCATCGAGAATATCGCCAAGGCAACACAGCTCGAAATCAGTACACAGGCAGGCGACATTCATTTCATCAACAATCTGACAGTTTTGCATCGCCGGGAAGGTTTCGTCAACGGTGAAGGAGCTCAAGAGCGTCGGCATTTGGTGCGCATGAGACTTCGCGACGACGAGCTGGGATGGAGTCTTCCCGCAGACCTGAAGGAAGAGTGGGACGCCGCTTTCAACAAGGAAGCGCCCAAGATTTGGCACATCGAGCCCATGCCCGACGGCTTCTTTCCCCTCCGATCTCAGGCCAACTGAATTTACGCCTCTGGGTCCTGCAGTGAAGGTAACTGTGGGGTGAATACGCATACATGAACGCATGCTCATGAAACATGACGAGATCATTGAATACTCGTCGGTATTGGAACAAAGGCGCATGACAGAGAAAGGGGCGTCTTGGGACAGCAACAAAAAGTTCTGATTTGCATGGGCATGGTTGACGGTTGCATTCGGTTATTGAGTATGTTTTTATTTGGTGTCACGGTCACGGAAAAGCAACAAGCATTATCTCTGTCTCGGGCGAAACTGTGTATCGGTATTTGGCTTGGTGGTCTGGCTAGACGGTGGAGGATTAATCAAGACCTGGGTTTGAACTTTGAGGTTTGTACAGATACAGATTAGGACCTAAGAGCTGGCGAATAAAAAGTGTCGCATGCATAGATCGAGATGTTCAGGAACAGGGAATTGTCAGATTGATATGTGATAGCGAAAACAACTTCGGCAATCCCACCCTGACCTGGTCTGGCCGTACCCAGTTTAATTAGCTTGTGTAACCCGGGGAATAAGCTGGGGTGTCTCGTGTCATCGATATGTGCTGTACTCTGTATATCGAGGAGCATTAGAGGTAAAGGGAGCGATGTACATCATGTCAGGGGTATACAATTGGTATGGACATATTTGAGACTGAGTTTAGATCTTGTCATATCGATCAAGATCAAGATCAGCATCTGTAGGTAGTTTGAAAATCGGAAGTGGTAAGGAGAGATCAGAGACATTTGTGAATAGATAAGTGATCAAATTCTGTCATGTTTTATCGAGTTGGGTAAGTAAATGAGGCTGGCTGATGCTCGTGGTGGCAAGGATTATCAAGACGCTTATAAGGGATTTATCCAATGCGAGAAGGTACCATCTGAACAGCTGTGGCTTGAGCCTCCGTAGAAAGTCGGGTGACACAAAACGATCGTTAACGGTTGGCCAAGGCACAGACTATCTTATGCAGATAAGATGAGATGGGTCTTAGATGCGAAATGAGCTTAGAGTGACGATAGTGCGATCGATATATGAATTTCTCATCACCAAAGGGGGAGGGGCATTTTGTTGAGATGCGTTTAGTTTCAGATGATTGGCTGCCCTGAGAGACTGAGACAGTCGATATAACCAGGGTATTGGTTCGGAGACGAGATTCGAACCCTCGACTGCTCGTGGTCTCAGGTGTTGCACTGACAGGTCACTTGCTCCAGGCCAAGTTATTTAGATTGGACAGAACAACACTGGGAAAAGTCTCACGGAATTTGACCTTTGCTTTTTGTTGGCGCTACTGTTACTGTTACTGTGACCGTTACTGCCACCGCCTGGCGTGTTCGTTGGGCTGGTGAACTTGCTTTTGTATTGTATCGTCATTTAGATGTTGCCTCCGGCTCCCCGCCCTGCTTTCTTGCTTCGTCTGGGGGGAAAAAGAGAGACAGTACTCTGAAAATTAACCCTGGTGTCAAGTTGATAGTGGCGGTCAAGATATCCTGTCACATCAATGACGGTAGAAGTCTTTGCAACAGGAAAAAGGGATAGAGAGAAGACATAGGGGTTTGACGGTCGACGGTTGCTGGTACTTAGTGAATGATGGCTTGGAGTGCTTAAGGCGTGGGGTAGCTAACGAATCACCTGTTACGGAAGAAATCCGAGTTTGCATATTTTGTCTTAGATGGCTTGTCGTTTACACAAACATGATGAGGTTCGTGGTGATGATGATGAAACCATGCCAGGATAGATTGATCGGAGAGGATCGGTTTCAGGAATAGATGTGTTTGGGACAAGTGAAAGAGGAAAGAGAGCACATGAAATCAAGAATACGAAAAAACTAGGTAAGGGTAACGAGAAAAGAGACGACTGCTGTTTGTTTCCTCGAATACATAGCTGCATGAAGTGGAAACACCCTGAGGCTGACCGAAGTCATTACAAGTGATCACGGGAACAGCGGCACTGGCGGCTGCGCCTGACATGGGAATGATTCTAAGCGATCAATCCACCAACATAAGCACCGTGTTCTCCACAGTGCCGGGTTCTCTTGACGGTTGTCTCCCTATCTTTTCACCCTGACAGCGCTAGACCAAGCCCCTCAGCGTCTCGGGCAGCTGAAGATCGGGGGGGGAGGGGGGCATGGCCCCACCTATGCCCCCCCCCCTGCTACTGAAGACTGCGATGCACAGTGTCAGCACAGCAACCCAATTAGCCACTTTCCACTTGCACCGCCCCTCTCTTTCCCTAGCCTCAAACCAGGTAGGGGCTTGGGTTCCGACGCCTCATCCAATCTTGGAAGAAGCAACATCAAGAGAGCAAATCCAGGCGAATCGAGCACTCATCAGAACTCAACGCTCGTCGTCTCAGTGCGGTCTCCATTCTTTTGATTTGTTCTCCCCCCTTGGACCTTCCTTTTGAACATTCGACTCTCCCGGGGCCTAGATTTGAACCAATTGTTTGTCAAGGCTACCTCACCGTGCCAAAGGGGTACATCCCATAGCCCAAACGCAACATCCCCCCGTTTATGCTGGTCATACAAGGCATTCGTTGAGACAGGGCAGTTATCGTGCATCGCAACTCAGTACATTTATCGGAGCTGCATAATCAAACATCTCGTCATTATGGCGGCTGCTTCAGGAATCCTCAAGTCAAAACCCGCCCCGGGCTCTTCGGGCTACCAGCCAGTGCATCAAGATGAGCGCGATGGCCGAGACGAAGGCTACGGAGGGCCTCATGTCCAGCCAATTACCCCTCGAGGCCCAATCCGCGCATATAGAAACACGGTTCTTATTCTTTCGGGCCTCGTCGTTGTTCTCATGGGCACAAACCTCTATCTCAGTCTTCCTTTAGCATTTTCCGGCTCTGGCTCCGGGTCATGTCCGGGTGACCCACCCCGAGTGCCCCAGTATTTTCAAACTTCGCCGGAACTATGGGCCGGCGTCACTGCCACTGGCAAGCCGGCCTTCATGGCCCAGACTCATGCCTTCGAGCCCACGGCCACCTTCGTTCCCAATGACCCGTTGCAGACTTCTATCCCTATCGAAGGCATGAAGGAGGGCAACCGAAGCATCTTCCAGATGATGGGTTACCTGAGCCCCTACTCCCCCTCCACAGGCTTCGGCGTCGATGAGTATCCAATTCCTAAGGGTGCCGAGATCGTTCAGGTTCAGATGCTGTCACGTCACGGCGCTCGATATCCCACCCCAGGCTCAAATGTCGCAGCCCTTGGTGAGCGTCTTGCCAATGCTTCGGCCACTTTCAAGGCCAGTGGTTCTCTTGAGTTTCTTAATGACTGGAAGTATGAGCTCGGCAAAGCCATTCTGGTTCCAAGGGGCCGACAGGAGTTGTTCGAGTCTGGTAAGATCTTATGTCTCTTAACTTCTAACCACGATACTAACATTGGACCATAGGTGTCTTGCACAGTTATATGTATGGTAGCTTGTACAATCCTCAAAGCAAGCTTATTGTCAGGACTACGGTATGTCCTGTTTCTGTTCACCTATCCAAGTTCCAACATCTAACTGTGTATCTAGACCCAGGATCGCATGTTGAAGTCTGCTGAAAACTGGATGGCTGGTTTCTTCGGCCTGGAGTGGTAAGTTTCTGCCAAACACCGAATACTTGAGATTAACTAACCTCGGCAGGACCAACAATGCCACGATTGAAGTGATCATCGAAGCTCCTGGCTTCAACAACTCACTTGCCGGAGGTTTAAACTGCCCTAACTCGGCCAAGGCGGACTACGTGACTCCTGTAGCTACCTGGTACGAGAAGTATCTTAAGGACGGTATGTTCAAAGCAAAACCTGAAATAGAGAAACAATGACTAATCAGTCTGACAGCAACGGACCGGTTCAACGATGTCACCGAGGGCTTTACATGGACGCCAGCAGACGTTTGGGCAGCTCAAAGCATGTGTCCTTACGAGACTGTCGCCTATGGTTTTAGTATGTTCTGCGACCTGTTCACCTACGAGGAGTGGGAGCACTTTGGCTACTCAATCGACCTTGGATTCTCATCAGGCGCGGGCTTTCAAAGTCCTGTCGGCGTAAGTACACCTCCCCAATGATTCCAGCAATACTAACACTGAATGCAGAGAGCTACTGGTCTTGGTTATCAACAAGAGGTCATGGCACGACTCAAGAACCACACTCTTGGCTACTCAGGCTCTCAGATCAACACAACTCTGGACAGCATGGAGGAGACTTTCCCCCTGAACCAGAGTCTTTACTTCGACTTTTCTCATGACACCAACATCATCTCTATTCTGGCAGCCTTTGGCCTACGCCAGTTTGCCGAGGATCTTCCCACCGACAAATACCCTGGCGAGCATCAATTCGTTGTATCCAAGCTGACTCCCTTCGGTGCCCGCCTGGACATCGAAATCATCAAGGCCCCTAAGCCCGTTTCGCCAGAGAGAGATGGCTATCTCGACGGCGAGGAAACTAAGTACATTCATTTTGTCCTCAACCAGCGAACAGTGCCCCTAGGCAGGAGTTTCCCGGAATGTGACGTCAACCGTAAGGACGGTTGGTGTGAGTTGGATACGTTCATCAAGATACAGGACACCATGACCGATAAGGCGCAGTTCGAATACTCTTGCTTTGGAGATTACTCGAAATTGCCATACGGCAAGGTTACGGACGGAGTCCCCCCTTCTTGAGGCAAGGAATATATAAGATAGAATCTAAGCGTAAGATCAGATGTCATTTATGTTTTGTATAGCATGGAAGTGCCATTGAGTTAAGAGCTATTTATTGCATTTGTACATTTACAAGGGGTATGTATAGCACACACCAGGGTTGATAGATATATGTTGGCATAGTCAAATCAATAATTCCACCATAAAACTATTGTGTGCGGCTCAACAGTAATAGAACATTCACCAAGTGCATAGCTTTGAAGATATAGTGATCTGATTCAATGACTATCTATAATTTCAGATTGCACGATTACATGTACGTATCCAATGATCTGTTTGCTTTTCCTAAGCCATACACATCTATCGAGCGGGTATTAAAAATAAACAAGGCATATACGTCGAAGATGTGATAGATCCGTAACGCCTTTGCCGGCTACTCCCAAGTTCCAGTAAGATAAAGAAAAGACACAAAACTCTCGCAACAAATAAACCCTCTGTATCAAACAAGGCTAACGTGACTCGCAAAGAAAAGGTTGCAATAGGCAAGCTTAAGCATGCTTCTCATCAATCACCGCATGAGGTGCACTGACATCGGGTGTGTTGAGAGAAGGGGTTTTGCGGGCGTCGTCAGACTCGCTGGGGTTCATCATTGACTGATGCTCCTGGATGCCGTGGGTGGGCTCAAGAACATCACCATCCTGAGCGGGGTCACCACGGTGAGGGCTCCAAGCAAGGAAGTCTCGGCGGACCTCAACGTAATCGTAAGAGAACTCGCCATGCTGGTCGTCGTCCATACCGAGGAGCTCAGCCTCCTCTGAAGCACGAAGCTTCAGACCAGGGATGAAGTCAATGATCTTGGCGATGATGGCAGACATGACGAAAGCGTATGAGGAAGCCCCGACAATGGCGGCGATTTGCCAGCCGATAACGACGTAGTTGCCATCCATGAAGCCACCCATAACACCAGTGTTAACGCCGTCAAGGCCAATGATGGAACCGCGGGCGAAGAAGGCGTTGAAGATGAGGCCGACGATACCGCCGACACCGTGCTCAGCGAAGACATCGAGAGAATCGTCAATTCGGATGAGGAACTTGACTGTAGAGAAGTTAGCTACTGTTACATGATACAAAGGTGAGGAAAAAACTTACTCTTGGTGGCAAAGTTACAAGCGACACCAGCGACAACACCAAGGATAATGCTGGCCCAAGGGTCGATGAAACCAGAAGCAGGAGTAGCAGCGACAAGACCGGAAATGGTACCGGAGCACCAGCCAACCATGGACCATTTGCGAGCCAGACGGAAATCGAGAATGCACCAAGTCATAGCAGCAAACATGGCAGTCAGGCAAGAGTTCCAACAAGCCATGACCGCACGAAGGTTGGCACCGAAGGAAGAACCACCGTTGAAACCGAGCCAGCCGAACCAGAGGAACATGGTACCAAGAGTGATGAGGGAGATGTTGTGAGGACGGAAGTTCATCATCATCTTCTCGTTACGTCGGCCGAGAACCCAGGAGTAGGCAAGAGCGGACATACCGGAGCCAATCTCGACAGGAACACCACCAGCGTAGTCGAGAACACCGTGAGTGAAACCCCATCCGTTGGGGTTCCAGACCCAGTAGGCAAGAGGGCAATAGACGAGAGTGGCCCAGAAAAAGATGAAGACCATGCTGGGAATAACACGACCTCGCTCAGCAACAGCACCGACTGTAAGAGCACCAGTGACGGCGCAGAACATCATTTGGTAGAAAGAGTAGAGCAGAGCAGGGACGAGAGGAGATCCAACCGAGGGAGCGCCCCAGACCTTCATGAGACCGAAGTGGTTAAGGTCGCCGATGAAAGGGTTGTTGGAGGTTGTAGAGAAGGCGAGGGAGAAACCCCAGAAGTACCACTGGAAGACGATGACAGAGAAGGACATCATGACGACCCAGAGCATGGAGAGAGCCGATTTTCTTCGAGCAAGACCGGAGTAGAGAAAGGCGATACCGGGGACCATAAGAAGGACGAGACAGGCCGAGATGATGATGAAGGCCTGGTCACCGGATTGGTACCATTGGTTGAGGTTTTCGGTAGCTGGAGGAGAAAATCATATTAGTCTCTGGATTATGATATTGTCACGAAGCTGTGACAGTGGGTTTGGATGTTGCTGGCGGTAAAGACATACTGGAATCACCACCAAGTTCTTCGTTGGTGCCATTGAAGGCCGTTGGCGGTCCAGGGAGGACGTAAGACATGTTGACTTATTGTGTACGAGGTGTCGTCGGGTTTTGTTTCGTATGCTCGGGTGATGATGTTAGGTTGTCGAAGAGATCGAGAAGATGAAAGTGTCGATGAGATTGAAAAACCTTCTCAAATTGGCAGGTAACCAAAGTGAAGCGAGGAAGGAGGCCTACAGAGGAAGAGGTAGAGGAAGGAAAGGTCCACCAATTCTAGTAAGGTATGGGAAACAACCTAGTGGAATAGGAATAGAGGAGGGATATGGAGAAGAGAAGCGAGAAATGCAGGAGGATATGAGACGGGGAAAGACTTTAATATATTTGTTTGACGTGGGTAGTTTAGTGAGTGACTGCATTCTATCTACGGATACAGAGTACGGTACTGCTTCGACTCGACCCATACCCAGGCCGGCCGCGGGTCCCCATCTCCACGAGCCAATAAAGATAAAAATAAGAAAACGCCATGGATGGTCCTGGGCGTGGGACAATTCTGTTGCAGATCTCCTGGGTGTTGGTACTGGTGCTGGTACTGGTGCTGGTACTGGTATTGGCAGAGATAGAGGCGCGACACACATTTTGGAGATGACATGCTAATTCGAGACACACATAGAGATAGCAGCTGAGCTGGGGGGTCCCCAGAGACCGGAAGAGATAGAGATTAGAGACAAAGCAAGGCACAAAGATAGTGAGAGAGATACGTACCGGGGGACAGCTAGTGCTCAGTGCTCAGTGTTCAGCCTTTCACAGGGCTGTACGAGAGTGCTGTGATACAGCCTAGAGATTGATCCGATTCCTTCTGTAAGTCTGTAGTAACCAGTTGGACACATACAAAAGATGAAAACCACCATGGCCATGGATGTTTATCGGTACGTACCGTCCATGATAGAGATAAAGATAGCGGAGTCTGCCCAGCCAAGCCCAGGTACCGACCCTAGCGTCTTTGCGCTTATACGTGTTCGGTAAGGCGTCTACTATATCGACTCCTCTTTGCGCCGTTCTCGGCTGGTTCCTGGGATCCCAGATCGAGCAACCACCCCTGCTCTTGCTCTTTCCCGGACAGAGTCCGCATCTGCTTTTTGATACACGCCCTTCGAAGAGCAAGAACAACGAGCAGAGCTCGATCTTGACTTTTGCTGTTAATGCAAGCACTGCCCTAAAGACGACGAAGGAAAGGAGGCAGCTTACCGTGCGTGGAAAGCTTCACAAGTCGTTAGTTTATAACTCAATATCCTGAAATAAACAGCCATACAAAGTAATCTTCCATTTATAACCTCATAGGTAGCCAATCCTCCCTTGTGTATCGGTTCCATGTATGTAACTAATCCATAATCCATAATCCAACAACTGTATCTAAGACACTGCACCACGTCCCACAAACGGGGGCTGTCAAGTTGGGCAGCCATTAAATTTCACCGAGCTCATATGCATAACAGCAGACCCTGGACTCTCTCACTTCATTGGATCAACCGAACCTGGGGGAGGCAAGCAAAAGAGAGGAAGAAAAACTGAACCAGAAAAAAACACGGGAAAATCCTCTCGACCCTGGGTCTGGGGTTTGGGGTTTTGGGGGGGGCGCGCCGTTGACGTCTGATATCGCAGAGAGAGGCGAAGCGTGGGGTTTGATTGTCTCAAGACCCTCGTCTACAGATTGCTGCCACGTTTGAGAATTGAGATTATCTTTTATGGGGGGAGAAAGCTGAAAAATAGTGTAATATTTTCCTTATTTCTTTTTTGTCACGCGTGAGATGGATTAGACGAAACTCAGCTGATACGCATCGACAAAGATTGAACGGTTCTAAGTCTAATCTGAACAGCTGAGAAATGTTGATAGGGGCTTGACGTGGATGTCCAAACCCCAAGCCTCTCCGTTGTCGGTTGATGTTCACCACTACGTAGGCAGATCGGCTTGTTCCCCGTGGCGTAATGTATTCTTTGCCAAATCACAAATGCTTGTAAGCTGTGGATCGATAGGCAAAGAAAAGACGGCATCTTGATCGGAAACAAACTTGGGCTCGCTGATCGTCGAGTGTAAATGCGGAGAAAGATCCAAGAGGGAGGGTTGATCCGATTTACCAGACGAGGCTAAACTAGAAAGGATTATTCCATTACGGTGGTCGATGTGTAAAACCGTTCGATTGCATTACCTACCACAAAACCCCATGCCCATCTATATCTAGGTTTAAGTCTATGTCTATATCTGGGGTACCGATGTGACATGGCTGAAGCATCAGCTCTTCTGTTTGTGTCTGTTCCTTGCATCTTGGCTATCGGGTAACAAATCTGATGAAGAGAATGTTGAGCTGGAAAGCACATCTCAGCCTTGGCTGATACGACGAGTTAGATTCCATTGTGAGATACGGATACGGGAGAGTGGTAATACATCTCTGTAACTTATCCAGATGGTCTTAGTAACAGACTTGGCGAGATATCAAGCCAAGGACTCGATCTCTTGACCATTGCACTTACTATGTACAGCAGAACGTCACCAAGCATTCAGTTCCAAATTCAAGAAAGAAACAACCTTCTTTTGCCTCTTTTTGAGCTACTGTACGTCTCACACGTGAATAAAGCATAATTGCACGCATCATGCCGTTGACGTGAGTCGCTGGCGTCACTCAGATAAGAGAATTCAGCGCCCTGCCATTGGCTCAAGGGGTCGGAAGCCGTCCAAAACGAGTCATCCCAGTTGGGAGTTGGCGTCCTCTCACGTGTAAAGTGCCTTGAGTGCACTCTAATTTTCAACTTTCCTTATCAGAAGGCTGTGAGGTAGTTGGTTTTAGTGGGGGGGAGGAGGCTGGCTCGGTACCTTCCAGTTCGTGTGAGTAAAAAGGTTGTTTAATGAGAACAAGGGTCAGATTGCTAAAATCATGGACACATCAAAACTCACTGGCCAATCAGGCACGCGCACTATTTTACCAGCGGACATTCTCATCCTTTGATGTATCTCAATTATTTGCGAAACTCGTGTAAAAGAAAAGTCTCGGTTATTGTCCTGTTTATTTACTATTTATCCTCTTTTAAGTTTCGGTCTCTCTACGATTACTGCTCAATGGGCGTGCATCCGTACTTCTGTAGCTCTCCCCCATTACTTACTTTTTATTTTTCCCGGACTTGTAAATCCGATCTTGGAACCCAATTCACCAGCTTGGCAATTGGCTTACATACATAAAGGCGGGTTTGTCCTGCATCTGAAAGCTTGGCCCTTGTATTCCGGGGCATCCCGGTAGAACGGCGAGCGGCAGGCGGATGCTGTGTTCCGTACCGTTGCTTCGGGGGCATTTGGGTCCGCTCCGAGTTTGGATGCCGGGACATTTCTCAGCACAGATCAGATATATCCGTAGATATAGATAGATAGATACAGCAGATACGGTGAGTATCTCGGTGATTCCGTTCAAGCAGGGTATGGTTGTCTTTGACAATTATACTCATGAGCCTCATTCTGAAAATATCCAACATCTTCAGATGCTTCATCACCTACAATGACGTCTCCAATGAATATCAACAACAACCGAAAAACTTCAATACCCAGTTAAAACAGCATCATCCCCAGATTTTAACCCATCCAATCAAAGTCCCTCCCTCACACAAGCCGATGCTGATCAGACATGATGCTCTCCGTCTTATCTGCCCTTGCAGTTTCTCGGCCAATCAAGCGCCACTCAAATATCAAATCAACACAAATTGCACTTGGTAATGTCGTAACAAGGTTTCTCTGCCCGTCCCTCCCACACACCCTCCTTCCCTTCTTCCATTCTTTTTCCCTATCTTTACTATCCTCACTCCTCCTCTGTCTTTCTCTTCTAGAAGGCGGCCTTACTTTTTATTGCCCTACCTGCCTACGTACTTTCCTCTGCTGTCTTTGCCTTCTCCCCGGGTCGGGCTGCGGGGTGGTTCTGCTTCGTCCCGCCGACCCGGAACCCCGACATACGGACCTATTCACGTTTTGTATTTCCACTTAACACATCATATTAAAGTAAACCAATTCATAATTGTCAACACTCCCGAGGTATTATGAAGTAAAGTGAACTGGAGCAAAGGGCGGTGCTCCGACCTCGGCTCCAGCGTTTGTTCTCCAACATCAAGCCTGCTTCTCCCGATACTTGACAATCCCTAATTCCCCGTGTCGTTCTTATGACTCGTGATTTACCTACTCCAAGTACCTCGTGTGCGCTCGCAAGTTCTGTTCGTTCATATGGCCTTGTTCCAACCACCAAGTCGACAATTTGTTACTCAAGAAAAAGCCCATGCCCCCGATAATGAATGATCAGATCCACGTGTGCAGTAATAAGACAGTCCAAGAGTAAATTGCCTTACCTACTACGCCTATAGTTCCGAAACGCCAGAACCCCTACCCTAATCCAAGAAGCACAATGAAAGTGTCCACCGGGTATCGATGAGCCAGTAGACTCCCAGGGAAGAAAACAGAAGAGAGAAACACAACTAAGCAGAAACGCCTTGGCTTCAGAAAATGCATAGCTTGCCCGTTTGCTCCTCCCGCGTCAGCTCATATGACAAGATGTCGTGGTTTCGATAGTGCAGCATCAGCCGATATCGCCGGGGCATCGCTGGCCCTCCACCTCCGACCTTACCTCCGATATCATCTCCCACCTGAATTGGGCCCAGAGCCATTCCGTGCATAGGTCGCAGCGTCTTGCGATGCTCCATCTCGTCAGATCCTGTCGGCAGCACCCACTCCACCCGAAACCCGTGCTCCCAGCTTCTCTCGTCGCGATCCGTACTGATGGCCTTCCGTGTCAGTGTCAGAAGCACAACACGCCCGGTAGGCGACCCAATGGCCATGAGTGAGAGTTCAGGGGCCATGGCAATCATGTTCAGCCTACTCGTCGCATGGAAATGAGGATGTAGCCCAGGGTCTCTGAAGCGTCCGAACTTAAGAGCGTCCGGGCAAATGACGCCAATCTCCGACTGCGAATTCCTGCTAAAGAACGGGGAGAACGATCGCAACTCGATATCTTTCTCGTAAGTGCGTAGCAGAAACAACTTTCTCCCGAGGTCTGTCAGATGAGCCTCTGACGCCAAAGAATGCTGGTTGGGCTCGCAACGCCTTGCCAGGAAAGTCATCATCTCGTGCGCCTTCCGAGGAGTTGGGTAGACCTTGTTGTTGTGAGGAAAGTATGTCATGTCTAGCATATAAGGCGTTGCTTCATCGTGTTCAGCGGCCTCGCCCATGTACTTCCTTTCGTTTCGACGCTCCCTGTTGAAATCTTCTTGCTTCAATATTGCATCCCAACCATACAAGTTATCGGGAGGACTAGCTGCTGACTGGCCAGCATTATGCCCTTGGTCCTGTTTTTGTGCCTGTGCCTGCGAATGCGCATGAGCCTGGGCATGGGCCTGGGCTTGAACCTGAAAATAGCTCAGGGTGTTCCAGTCTGTAGCTGTCACGATAGCGTCTTCCTCCGAATCGACTATCGAAGCGACTTCCGAGTCACCATGTTCGATGCCTTCGTCTTCGCTTTCCTCCTCTGTATCTTCAAATTCGTCCTCACCCGCATCATCACTTCCGTCGCTTCCCATTAGGTCCAATGGTTCCTGCATCGCAAAGCCTGGCTGAAACATCCCGGGATCCCATGGGAGATGTGGTGGTTGGCCAGGCTGGTTCGGTGGTCTCAGCCTACTGTGCGGGTTATCTGGAATGTTACTCAGTGCGTTTCTGACATTCACCAATGGCTGACTGCAGCCATTGCTCGCTGGGACAAATTCGAGTCGATTTGTAGGCACGCCAAATAGTTCCTCCGTAGTCTTGACTTTCAGGAAATCTCCTTCATCGAGGGCAAATATTCCCCATCCTCTGGATGGTCCCGGATAGAACTCCTCGCTTCTTAGTAAATCTGAGCATAGCGGTTGAAGAGCTATCGGGCCTTTGTTCCCTTGCCAAATATCTGCCAGCCATGCGGTTCCCCTGATATCAACGGCGCAGACCCGCTGAGCGTTGCCCTGGAAGTCGTTAACAAAACAGATGTTGGGCATGTTTTCCGCCTTGGGAGGCAGCCGAATGACGATTCGCCAATTCCGAGTCCGTGTCTGGATATTCAGCTGCGCCATACGGGACCAGCCCGCCCTGCGGTTTGGAGGATCCTGTGTCAGAGCCAGAGCAAAGACTACGAACTCGTGACGGTTCGAGCTGACAGCAATCAGGCGGGATTTCTGATGTATAGCCAGACCCCAAGCTGACCTCCCAACATTTTCGTGAAAGAACTGTTTCGGAACCGATGTGTGCAACGTATCGGTCGTGCCACGACACGAGAGTATTCGTTTGGCAATTTGTTCGGTGTAGTACGCAACCACATCGCCGTCGTCGTAGCACGCCAGAATTATTTCTTGATCACCAAGGAACCCGGTAATCATCTGATTCACCGTGTGCGGCCTTGTATGATCCATCTCACCACCCACTAGCCGGGCCACGGTACTCGCTTTGGGCTTGAGTTGTAGGTCGGGTTGGCGCGGGAGTGCCTGGCTCGGAGCGGCGCGGGGTCTGTAGACGAATATTCGGCCTTGATAAGCAGAGAAGTAAAGCTAGGGTAGGTCGTCAGCATCAGGAAAGAGGATTCGAGGATAATTGAGCATCGTCGCACATTGTACATCTGAGATAGGGCAGTCAGGTTGCCTCTGAACTTCTGCATGGAGGGTATCAATCGATAGATGGAAGTTCTGCCGCTCCTTTCGTCGTCCGAGTCGTTTCCGGGCCAAGTGAATGGTAACTCGGCGTTCTGGGGATGCATGCCCAACGTCACCCGTTCGCGATCCCGCACAGCGGCTCTGGCTCCATCGCCAAACTATTTGATCGCAAAACAATCAGAGTCAGTAGGAGAGACACAGACAGCATAGATAGAGATGCGAGGTAATAACATGATGACATCCTATATCCGTGACCTACCCGATCAGTGGCAGTTTGCGCATAGCATTTCCCGACGGATATTGGCTGGAAGTTGCGTTTATTAGGTTGTTGGCTTTCCATCAGCATTCAATCATGCGCGGGGGGATGGCCTTGCCGAGGTGTTGCAGCTAAGCATAGGCGGTTGTGATGGGGCGATAGTCGCCAAAGGCGATGGAAAGGTGCTCTGCTGTGCTCTGCTGTGCTGTGCTGTGCTGTGTGCTGCGTGCTGCGTGCTGTATGCTGTATGCTGCTGCGAGTTGTTGAAGGACAAGAGAGATGAGAATGTTGTGCAGAATCTTGGTACTGAGTACGAGTGCTAGTACGCTGCGCGATGGTGCACGAGTTTAACAACACAGAATAGCCTGCACAAGCACATGCACAGGCACGTCCAATCCAGCTCAACCTCAATCGCGCTTCTTGTGCTCTGTAGAGAGGATCCGATGCGAGTGACCAAATCAAGAGTCGAGTCGCGGGGTGCGGTCCGTCAATCCCTGTTATCGATAAGCACTTGGTAAGCTGTAGTTGTAGCTGTAGCTTTACGCCTTGCAATCAATTGCACTGCACGTAGCATCCGTATACGGTGTAAGGTGTGAATGATAGAAACGTTGAACTCTATTTGTATGTCGCAAACATTCGAGGGGCTTGCGATGCAGCGAAGTGGAGATGCTGCAGATATTGGAGTTTCATTGATGATCAATGTTTGGTTTGGTCTGGTCAATGACTCAGTTATAGGTTAAAGGGACGGTTAAATTGTTCTGCCAAGGCTACCATTTCATGATTGCATATCCGTATAAGGTATATCCTCCAAATTCAATAAATCCAATCTCATATTTCTCCATTGTCATAAACATATATCATCAACATGCTCAAGCGGCCATGAGCCCCAGCATATCCTTCATGCGGTAATCAAGCACCGGTGTCTTCCAATCATCCTGCAGCAGTCCATACCTCTCTGTTGCATTCCCCTTTGGCTTCCGCGCGTTGAGCGCCCAGTATCCAAAATCAGCATCCATCTCCTCGAGGAATCGCATCAAGTGCTGCCAGTAGTTGGCGTCACCTACAGACGGCTGCACAGGCGCACCAATTTCGCCAACCCACACGGGGGCGATCTGCTTCTCGAGGATGTACGCCCAGTTGTGTCTCATTGTCTTTGCGAACGAGGCGTAGTCGCGCTGGAGGAAGCGGCCCTCCCAGCTGCCCCAGCCGGACCAGGCGTAGACGTGTGCTGAGTATACTAGCCGGTGGTTGACGTCCAAGAGGATAGGACGCTTGCACACACTGGAAAGATCGTTGGAGGATTCTGTGCCCTCGACGATGACGAGCCAGTCTCTGTTCATCTGAAGAAGTCGGTTACCGCATCTCTCAGCAGCTGGCGCCCATTTGGACCACGGCATAGTTCCCCATAGACCGCGGATCTCATTCCTCAGGTCAACACCAATGACAAGAGGGTTGTTAATATGCGGTAGCATAATGGTCTCCCAGTGCTGGATCCATTCTTCTTCTGTCTGCTTCACACGACAGATGGGACCCAGGTGGTCGTTGGACCAGCCCGCATCGCAGGGATTCGCACCACAACACCAGGTAGCACTAGTAATGTGGTTGTTGACAATCACAGCAATGCCCGCTTTTGTCAAGCTTTGAACGATAGTATGGAAAATGTCCAAAGCTTTCAAACCCACCAAATCAGGGTTTGCACGAAGGTGCCTCTCCTCAACGATTGGGTTCTCCATGACCAGCTCGTCAGCATAAGGTAGCCTGACACTGTTGAAGCCAAGTCTCTTGATGGTCTTTGCAATATCATCGCGGTGTTGGATATCTAAGCCTCCAGCAACGAAGAATTCATCGCTGGAGCCGTACCAGTTCACCGAGGCCAGCTTGAAACGACGACCATTGACGTCCACAACATCCCGGCCCCTCGTCCGTAGAGGCAGTGTATAGTTTGTGATATGTAGATGTTCTGGAGGTGGCGGCAGCCGACTCTGGCTAAATTTTTCACTGGCTGCATCAGGGATCCAACTTCGGTGCAGCGCAGTCTCAATCTTCCAACGATAAACGTATCCAACGCCAAGGCAGAGCAACACCGCAGCAAATAGAATGGCACTACTCGGGCTTGTCAAGCAACTGCACATATTTGCCCAAGTCCGAGTTCGAGTTGGAGTCTGAATCTGTGTTTGCGTCCTTGTCTTTGGCTTCTCGTAATCGGCAAAACGAACATGTCGTTTAGGCTTTGTCGTCGCTTCTAGATCCAAATGCTCGTCTTCATGGTTGCCTCCATATTCACTTGGATGCCCATTTTCTTCATTAATGGCGCCATTTTCTTCAATATCTGTCCAGTCGTTGAGTAAGTGGTGCCGTGAGGATTGAGAGTCGAGAGTCGGAGAGCGGGGCCGTGGTCTGCCTAAATAATGCGGCAATCGGATGGCAGACCACATGATGGTTATTTCCTGTACCTAGCTTGAGGCTAAAGTCACGTTTTCTTAGGCCTTATCGTAATTCGCCTTTGATTGTGTATCAATACGTGTTTGTTGTTGATTGTAAAGACAGCAATTCGAGGTTTCTGGTATAACTGCTTGGTATTGAGATATCTATTGACGATAACTCAATGAAGCTAGTCGCCAACATTCGAATGTAAGAACCGCATATAAATGACGACTCGATCGCAGTTTTCCAAAGGTATCAATCACGTACAACGTGAGAACAAGGCACGAGCAAACACAAATAATTACCACACAAAACGGTTGTCCCGGACCTATTTATCATACCTCGAGGTCTCACGCAATCATGGAACATAATATCAGCTCGATCGGCAAGCTCTATGGTAGCCTCCCCTTCCGGCTCATCCGGAAAGAATACCTCATGCATGGCGCTGTGACTAAAGGAGCGTGGTTGATGGGGACTGGCTACGAGAACACGCGACACGGCATTGGATAAAGACTTCAGTTTCGTCATTGGGTGAGCTTAACTTGACTTATTGACTAATCAGCATGCTTCATCAGCATCGCAGAGAATGAAGGTTGATGATTGATCATAGCGCACGGATCTCTCTCCTCTTTGTAACTTGATATCATTAAGTAATTGACGGCTTATAGCCTGTGTCACCGCTATGAAAATGCCATGATCTGGCGTGTGAAAGATGCCCAGGCCAGGCCAGAAGTGAGATGTCAGACGCATGGCGATCCTTGGCATCTCGATAAGAGCCCGCATCGCCGAACTCGAACACGATGATTCGTTCTCGGTATTCGCGCTCTTCGCTCCATCGTTTTCCGAATCCGCAACTTCCGAAACTTCCTCATGACTGATTCAGTTTTGCTTTGCTCCCTGCCTGCCTTGCTCTTGGAGTCGTACTGCTGTTATCCAAGATGTCTTGGATCTGCCGGCATTGTTACGGACTAAGGAGTCATCCTAACTCCGTTATTCCTCGCCTTTACCCGCAGCGAAAGACGGACGCAATGTCTGAGACAACACTGTCTATACATGGAGTCGCAGACTCATCATTATATACCCCCCTCTCCACCCTCTCCTCGGCTGTAAACCAAGCTGGTTTTTGTCAATCGACGTGCCTTGCACTGCTTTTTCTTCCCTTCTTTTCTTCCTCAATGTCAGATCGTACACGTATCAACGCCTCGCTGTTGTATGATGGGGCTACCCCATCCAAGTTCGAACAAAAAAGAAATCCCAGTTTTTGGTATCATTATCCTCAGCTCTTGTGGAGATGGGAAGTTTCGGTAGCCGGTCTTTCTCGCTTTGCGAATCATGGTTGATCGCGCGATACCGTGTTGTGACCGGAGTGTAGTTTTGGTATGCTATCCGAGGCGGCGTAAATACGCCGTTCTCTCAGGTGTGTATAGATTATAGTAAGTAATTCATATTAGTTGCCATCTTCTGGGCTTTGTCGTGTGGGTGATCGACCCTCGTTATGTTCTATTCATGCCAAGAGGGTTCATCTCCTTGTCATATATTGGGAGCGGAAATGATTCTTCATTATCGTGCACCGATGTAAGCGGTGGCCTCGGGCTGGAATATGAGCGTGCGGGTGCATGATAGCGAGCAGTTCGGCCGAAGTAATCGGGAGTTCTTCGCCCGCTTTCTGGAGACTTGACTGGAGACACAGGTGTTACTGCAGCACTCGAATCCCTTGAGAGCATCTCGTACGAACGTGGATGGTTCTTGACGTCAACACGTGCGTCAACTGATACGAACTCCTTCTTCTCTCGGACGAATGGCTTCTTGAACATGTCAAACCAGCCTTCAATCATGGACCATCGTCCTAGGAAGAGGACCAGCCAAAGACCGTTCAACTGTGATACTGTCAGCAATCGTTTCGTTGTTGTTCAAGTGTAGACACATACCGCTAGGAGAAGCAAGACGGCCGTCACGGTCGCTTCGTTGATGACTAGTGTAGACGCCTCGTCGAGACAATTTTCCTTCTTGCCTTTTTCTTCGTATAGACACATGATGAATTTCGTTGCCTTCTTAGGGTCGTCGGCGACAGACTGAACCACATTGTCTTGGAAAACGAAGACGACAGAGAAGAAGATGACATCAGCGATGATGATGAGTACGATGGCAATTCCTCGCCATTGTAATGCAATGACACGGCGGACTCGACGGTAAACCTGGCGCGGGGACATGGTCTTGATGCTTTGCGTGTAGGTCGGCAGACTTGAGCCCGCAGAGGATGCCGCGTTGTCAGACAAGGATGCCAAGTAGACCTTGATACAGTAGCCAAAGGTAGCAAAGGTAATGATGACTGTCAACCCAGCAAAGAGTAGGAGGGGAATCCAGAAGTCGGCCAAGCTGTTCTCGTGGTTGATATGGCATGTCTTACCAAAACGGAACGAGACACCGCTGAAGACCAGGGCTAGGATTATACCTAAGATGGGAACTCCCCACCCAGCTGCCTGGGAAAAGATCATAAAGTTCTTTCCAACGAGCACTTGCCAGCAAATTTGAAGGTGAAGCGACACCGCTCTGAGAAACACCCACATGACACCGGCCCAGCCTCCAAGAAGTAGAAAGGTGCCAGAAGCACCACAAACCTTGCTGGTATGCATGCTGTGCGGAGTGATCTCGTTGAAGCACTGCTCTGGTTGTGCTGCAAGAGGAATCACGAAACCCATCTACAGTTCCAAGTGTCAGTGGCTTGGAGTCGAGGACAAAACAGAAACATATTGAGATGTCACTTACGTTCATGAGTAGAATAGCGACCGTCAGGCATATACTCAAGTAATGTCGATTCGTCTTCTCCACGGGCAGGAATGCCCATGACAGAAGCAGGAACACGCAACATATTTGGCTAAGGACAGAAACCCAATTCGCAACCGCCGTCAGTGTATCGAAGCGATCCGGATAAACCCATTCTGTCATAGGGCAAGGCAGGCAACATTGCATGCTTCCGACTGTTTGGCAGAGCCGTCCATCTATGACTACACAGTTGTTAGATGAGTGACCCACGCATCTTCAAGATCCAGTTCGCTTACATCCACCATCGGCAGGAAACGTTCTGGCGTCGTAGAACGGCGGAGGGCAAAGGTTGACGGGTGAGGTGGTGTTGGCCATGATGACGAGTGGGCCAATGGCGCCGCTCCAGCTGATAGATAGATTCGATATAGCAGTGCGTTCCGGATAATCTTTCAATTTCGTTGATATCCCCCAGTATAAACCCAAGATGTCTGAGAAGATCGAGCGTCACCCTTGTCGGTCTGGATCTAAGTGAAAAGAGATACCGGTGTCGAATTTGTTGAGTGCTGGTACGAGATAGCAAATGGTATGTCAATGGCTCGAAGGCGTGTAACAGAACGGCAGCACCGAGATGGTTTCAATGTGGACGCACTAATACTGCGTACAGGAAACAAAAGGTAGGACAGGAAAGGAATAGTATGATAAATGGATTATGAAACAGAAAGAGAAGAGTTGTCAGACAGATGGTACAACGAGACCAGGAGTGCATTCAGCACGTATATTCATGAGTCGACCAGCGAAGAGAAAGTTAGTCGATCAAAAAGGAGGGCACAGAAGTCATATAAGATAGCGGGATGGAGGGAGATGTGTATATTTGAGCAACACCACTACCGAGTTGAAAGCACTGACAATGGGGCATCGAGAACACGACTTGAAGCGAGGGTGGAGGCAACAGGGTCTGAATCTTTCCAACATCCCTGTTGCTGCTGCTGCAAGAGTTTCTTTCTGTGCATCCTGCATCTATCCCACCCATTCGGAGCATCCTGGGTCAATTAGGCATGGCAGACCGGGGGCAGGGGTGCAGCATCGGGGCCAATAGGGCGTTGATGGAGGCTGCGCCGACGAGTCTTCAGGCGCTGTAGACTGCTGAACAGCATGGTACGAAGTATCATTGGGGGAGGTGGTCTGTGATGATGGGCGGGCACCCATTCGGAAGTCATTGGGGAGGGCGGGCTGAGAGGGGAAGATGTGAGGTTGCAGGGGCTGCTAAACTTGGGAATGACCCACTGCTGTGCAGAGCTGTCGTCAAGAGGCACAAGACGTTCCTGGGCCTAGGGACTTTTGGGGTGAGGGCTGCAGCAGAGCCAAGTAACCAAAGTACCC
Organism: Fusarium tricinctum; assembly: GCA_020744515.1. Lineage (NCBI taxonomy): Eukaryota > Fungi > Ascomycota > Sordariomycetes > Hypocreales > Nectriaceae > Fusarium > Fusarium tricinctum. The sequence goes on along the minus strand of JAGPXF010000002.1, from coordinate 3,118,147 downwards.
CAAAAAGGGCACGTTCTGGTACCATGCTGAAGGTGCCTTGGACCCAGGGGCAGAGGCAAGACGCAGAGGCGAAGCTTACCGGAGCCGGACGTTTCCAAGTGGAGCAGAAGCGTTGTCAACGAGGCAGCGAGGTCCTAAGGACCTGAAGCCCTCTGGCCCTGCGAAGTGGAGCTCGGTGGAGGAGCGGGGATTCAGGGGTCGTCCATGCATGTCTTAGCCATCACGACACTCTCCTGGCTTTACTTAGCTGGGCTTGTTTCTTGTCCCCCAGGCCTGGTATTGAGATTTGAGCGATCGGTGACCTCACTAATCGTTAACGGTGAGGTTCAGTCTAAGAAAAACATCAATGCGCATACCTAAGTATCAGGTCGACCGCTGTTCGAGTCCGTGAGCCTAGGTCACCAGAGCTCTATCTGCAAGAGTCATTTCTCGTTATCCATAGTCATACACAGAAACTGTGGGATCATTGAACATGCCATTGGTAGCTTCTAACAAATACCATATTTGGCTGGAGGTGACGATATGCATGCGAAATGACAAGTCTTCCGCAGCAGACCAACGGTCAATATTTTCACGCTCGTAAGTCGTATGCTGTACATACCTATACCTGATACGGGTTGTTTATTGGTGGGTGATGTGCGCCATCAGAGTTCTGTACAGGTACCGCTTCCATTGGACGCCATGGAATATACGGTGCTGACAGGAGGATGTGAAGAAAAGAAGGCTTTTGCCAAGCTTTATCGCACCTAAACCGGGAGTGATGAGAATCAATCAACGGTGTGTAGACTATATTCCGGGCTTAGCCGGCCGACATCGAGGCCATCGGGGGCAATCATTGTTCGATGTCCTTTTCGACGGCCATAGCGAAGAAGCATTGACCGTTATTATCGGCGCCGGGCAGCAATGATTAGAATCTTCAGCGAACTGAGACTGAGTCAGGTGTTGCAGCCACTTTAGCAACCTTCCACCACCTGCCGGTGTCAATCAGAGACATTCTCGGAGCGTCCAGTCGACCGTGCACCGTTTCAAACTTTGGCAAAGCAGAGATGAACCTGCTGGTCAGTGGAGCCCAAACTAAAGCTAGAGCTGGAGCTGGAGCTGGATTGCCAGACGAAGTTGTATTGCGTTGCGTTGCGTTGAGCTGAACTCGGTGGAACCAGGAACCAAAAGCTTAATGCACAGTAACCAATCAGGTCAGTACCGATCTCAAACGGGCGCTGTATTGTTGTAGTTGGATGGACTAAGTTCTGTTCAATGCTATGGCACCATTTAACTAACAACAAACAACAGTCGAGAATGGTGAGCTCGTGATGTGCTGTGATGAATGAATCAAAGTCGAGTGTTTTACGATCGTGTGATAGGCTTTGACGGGCAGGCACCGATCTAGTGGGACTCCTTCCCCCAGATGGGCGCTTCACCCACAAAATGTTTCCCGTCAGGGCCACAGGGCAGAGACACAGTGGAGACTCGGAGTGTTTCCAGATTTAAGCCTTCTACAACTGACAAAGTTTATTAAACATCAACCCAGAGAAGGTCGCCATTTTGCTTTTTTGGTAGGAAAAACTAGAAGCATCTTCAGCAGGTACTTCTCTCTCATCCGGTACCTACCTAGTACCTAGGTATGTTTCTGCATACAGAGTACCATTTGCTGGGTAGGTAAGCAGATGCTGATCTCTACCCATCCCAGTCGTTATCATCACCAACAAATCCAGTCATCGTCCATTAACAAAATCACGAGATTCAATGAAGCGGCTATAAGCGAGCTAAAAGGCTGATCTATCGATAATGAGCGAAATCTTGAATCCTATATCGACGTCCTTCAAGGCATATCATTCGACCTCTCTTTGACGCCACTACAAGAATCAAAAGCCTGCGCGGCAGACTTGGCCACTAAAACTCCAATGGTATGCTTCCTGTCAACAGAGAGAAGCCGTCCTCTGACTTTTACTGGCCTCTCGGCCCTTCTCGCCCCCCTGTTAGCCCCCTGTCAGTCACTGTCACATCCTTGAGCGGCTCCCCTGGTACTCCCGCTCAAACCCTACGGTCCCTGCCCTTGCCCAGACTCAGACCCATGCTTATTGCTCCTGTGTGAATTGGGGTTTTTGGTTGGCTTATTCTTCCTTGCCACTCAGGAACATCATCACCCTGCTCTTGTCTTCAAAGGTGCACCACAGCTTCTGATTCGCGTCTAAGTTTCTCGCTCCCCAATATATCCACTATCATCAACGTCCGCAGGTCCAATCGCTTTTGAGGGTTATGTTTCTCAACGAAGTGTATTTACCCTTGACATCATTCAGCATTATGAAGTCCATCAATGAACAAATCATGTGCTAAATGCGTATCAACCACTATTTGCTATAGCCATGGACTCGACGATATAGACCTCGCAAACTCCCACCATGCCACCTTGAAGCTCAATACCTCTCCATCAGAACAGAATCTGCTTCAGGGGATCTTACGGGAGGGTTTCAATAACAGATCTCAAGACGCATGCGATCGAGTGCCATCTTCTTTGTTCTCTTTCGCCAAGCTAAAAACAAGTCAGCTTACGCCATCTGACTGCCACACCCATGTCGTCAGGCCATGTTTTTTTTTCTCTCCCTCTCTCACACTACGGCTTTATAGACAACATCCGAACTGATTAATTGCATCGTCGTAGAGAGCCAAGTGTCAGCATTAGTATTGGGAATTCGCGGGGTGCACTCTGCAGTTGCCATCCTAACCAGGCACAGCAGAGCTCTTCTTGTTGGTGAAGCACCAATAGCAAGTTGGTGATGGTGCGACATTCAGGTACCCTCAATGCAGGTACAGTAAGTGTACTACGTACCTACCTAATATTGATGCATCTCACTCCCCGGCAAAGTTGGCAGCCACTTCCGCTGTAGCTTGCAGAGACTTCAGACTTGGTGGTGTGGCATATTTCCTTTTACGGCCACTTCTCGGTCCGTTGGCGAGACATCTTCAACGGCATTGCGTGCGAGAGGATGCATCCATTGTTTGTGAATACCATATTCATATCAAAATACGTATAGGAGGCTGATGCCAATTTCAGACAAAGAAGGATCTGACATTGGGCAACTTCGTGATAGGTCCGCCACTAATCGAGTCTCATTCACATTCAACATCAAAATTACTCCTAACGGCACAGCAAGCCATCAATTCAGTCGACATCTCACTAGGACTTCCTTTACACATCAACTGCTTATCTTCCCCACAATCTATCCCCGGACTGTTCAATATCCCTCACACCCATCTGGCTAGTAGCCGTGGAGAAGGAGAGCCCTACGATTCCCAACATTCAACATCGCGAGCTAAGGATCTACTAAACAGGAAGTTACTTTTCGATACGATATTCGCTAGCCTTCCAAAGGATTGTCTGACATCCAAGGATGGAGTATCTTTGATTGCTTCAACAACGCAGGGCAACTTTGGGCTGGCTGCTCCATACGGCTCAGATTCCTATTCCAGATATATGGCGCATTTTTTTTTTTCACTTCTTGCCCACATTTTTCTCAGGCAGTTACCTGGTCTAGATGTTGCTTATTGACAATCATCTAATCGATAAAGCCTTTTAGCCGGACAGCTGTCGTAGGGATCGGAGGGAATTAACGGCCTTATGTTCCGCATGAAGAGAGTTTGGATCGCGTGCTTGGCATCTGTCAAAGATGGCCATAATTCTCTTTGGTAATGTTAAGGGCCAGGCTTCTTCACTATTGTCAGTGGCATGATCCGACGTCTGCTGGCATGGTTTGATGCGCCTCAGTCCTGCATCAATACTACAAACCGGCCCTTGCAGGTATATACTCCTTCCGCCTCCACAAATAGTGGGCGTGATGCCAATTCGGGATGTCATCAAGGATCTAACGGTTGCATCGTCTCGCAAACCCTTCCCCGGTCTACGGATACCGGGTCTATCGATACCGGCCTATCGATATGAATGTATAAGCACCAATATCGGGTAAAGACCGATGTAATAGCTGACCCAAATAATAGGTACACTGCAGAACAGGATGCAACTTGTACGGTAATAAACGGCGGGTTCCATGCTATGCCTACCTATGTATAAACGAATTGTTCTCTTTGCTATGCATGTTTCTTATCTCTGGCTAATTCCAACATATAACTCAACATCTGCGTTATTACGTGCACAACGCTGTCACCGTTGCAGCACCGTTTCGCAACTGAGACTGTTGCGAGTCGTTGTGGTTGCGTGGACACATATCAAAAGGAGTAACCTTTCCATGGTTGAAGTCAAATGCGTTACGAGCCAAGGTGGCACAGCAATTGAACATATGGATACAGTTACGTACCGGGAAGGGTGAGAAATCCAATTCATCCACTACGTAGTACGGAAATTCGGACTAACACGCATCAGGATGGTTTGCGACTTGATGTGCGTTTTACGAAGTCCGCGATAGCCCAGATTGCGCATTGTCGTCATCTTGTTGTCCAATTTCCGACCCGGAACTAGAATGTCCTTGATCATTCAAGTATTATTCTAATTTGTGACCAAGTGCAAAATGATTTATTATTAGATATACGACTAAAAGAGTCTGTGGGACCCAACTACCACACTACCGAAAAGCAAACAGGATGAGTCTACCGTCCACGAGGCTTCATTTGGAAGCTGAAACAGTAGATAAGAATTGAAACTGGTGACGCCCATGACACGGTCCTCAGACGAACCCACTTCAGAGTTGAGTTTCCGGCTTGGCTGAGTTAGCTGATGATCCGAGCCCAGCTTGTGGAGTTTGATGAACCCTTGCGTTTAAGTGCGAGGCTAGCTCTATTTGGCCTCAGCGCCGAAGAATGATTGACATCGATGTTCTCTGCCTCACCTCACGAACTTGAGAACTCTTGGTCCAGATGGTTTCTTTACGACCGGCCGGTCACTAGTAGCGCTGTGCCTCCAGGAAACTCTGTGATCCGAGCCCGAGCGTCACTTAGACCCAGTGTCCAAGAGCCAGGCGGACGATCCCACGGAGCAATTGCCACTACTCCTGACCCTTGCGGAATTCGACTCGGCGGGTTGTATTAGAAATCGTTGGGTTTCATTTTAGGCGGATTGAGCCGGTGATGTTCGAGCAGCATTTGCTGTCCAGGAGGACGGACCTGATAGCCGCAGCAATATGATCTTCACTATTACTCCGCTATGGTTGCATTCTCTCGAGTGCGACTCAAGAATCAGACATTTGGAGTGATAGGTCGTTTGAGGCGTCCTGTCGTAACCTTCTGGCCGCGAATTTCGAATGTTCAATTCTGGACATCACGACGGAAACATCCGTGATGCCTGTCTGGTAGCCTGGCTGTTCAGAAGGGTCAACTTTTCTATTTTTCCGCGTTTCTGAATAGCAGGGACGGTGACTTGAGATGACAGTCGGCTAAAGATTTGAGTTTCATCTCTGTCCCATGGGTCTGTGGCTTGCGAGCGAGACAAGTGCAGCGTTGTCACTTCGTCGTAGTGCCGTCTGTGTTTCAATCGCGTAGTTTAGCGACTCCAGACTAGGCAATCGAGAGCGATGCGCAACCCGTCTGCAAACAGTGCACTCTGACGATGCTACGCGGGTTGAATCGCGATAACTGTGGGTTAAGATCATAGGCCCTGGGGATCAAACAGCCTTAGATAGCAGCTAGATATGTATTGTTGACTCTCCAGTTTACCTGTACGGACAGGTCTTTCCGAAAGGCGACCTAGAGCCCGACGTTCTGGAAGCGAAGAAGCTTCTCCTCGCTCCCCATGTAAATGCGACTTCACCACGCGAGCTGCGCGATTAACAAGTGAAAAGGAGTGTAAGACAGTCGGAAAATTCACATGAGCTTCCTCTTAGGACCACTTGGACCGAGCGAGGGTGTCGAATCCCTGCGGGCGGAACAGACGCTCGAGGCAAGCCAAAGCCCAAGCCCAAAGAGCTCCAGAAGATGTTTGAGACCCTGGTCCTGTGCTAAAAGGCCACGCCGCGGACGGTTGATCCTTCGAACCGCTGTAGCGGACAAGAAGGTTACGTGGAGTGGACGATGTACGGGAAGGATGCCCGTCGGTAACTGACGATGAGGTGGGTAGTTAATATATCAGCGACATAACTTTAACGCCATGACAGATATAGTATTAGAGTATCATCTTGAGTCCAATGAACCTCGAATATAGTACACTTAGCTCGAATTTTCTAAATAAATAAGTAAGAGTAAGTCTGGGCATGTTTCTGTTAAGTGGAATTCCATAATTAACATCAAGTCTGTCTGATGTGTCGAATGTGACGTGTGGTTGAGCTTTCTGAGGAGTAGTGCTTGGCCGCGGTGAAGGTGTCCAGTCGTTTCTCAATAAGTCATATGATTTTAACTGAAACTCAAGTAGTCCTGGATACTTCTTGAAGAAGATGGTTGCGGCTCTCCTCAAGATTGAATGTCTTGTCGTCAGCAATAGTCGGTCAAATCGACTGGAGGGAGGATACTACAGGGTAACTCGTTTTCAAGGTTCGTTGCGAATCATCAAGCACGTGACTTATAGGACATATCAGAACAGCGCAAGATATCGAATTGGTACCTAGGTTTTATGAATGCGTGTGAATACTTATGTGGGATGATACCACAGAGTTAGGTATATAGATCTCTTGATATTCAACAACTAAATCTAACTGTGCAGAGGGCAATGATCCAGTTGCTTTCTTCATATTCACACTGATCAAATACACTCAATATTCATATACAAGGTCAATCAAGCAGAAGATTGATTCGAGGGAGCTAGAAAAAAATTAGAATCAAATTTCAACCCTGTTCGTGATTATTCATGGAGCAAAACTTTATAGTAAGAGTCGTTTTCACTACTAGATTATTAAGTTGGATCGAAAGCTGCTTTTTGGGTTGCGACTTGCCCCGCCACTGTTTGTCATTCTAGCTTCACAGTCACACACAAATGACATAACTTGCAATCATCAACTTACACAACATCGATCAATCCGGCCTCGGAAGCATCGCCAAAAGTGAACTATAATACTTGGTGCAACAGTAGCACAGCAGCTTCTGATAACGCAGTGTCGCGTTGTATCTACGAGCTGCAGAATTTGCTCAGCTCAGTTGAGTCACATCATATCACTTCTCATCACATAACAACCCCAACGTCAGCCATGGGCAAGGAAATTCCACTTGTCTCTTCCCGGAGGCTCTCTAATGCTGAAGGTGATCCAGTCGCTGTTGTTCGCGTGCGGAATCTACAGACGACGATCCAGGGACCTAAAGATGCCTGGGGTCGAGGTTCCAAACAGCAGCCTCTGCTGATATCCGCAGAGGTCTCATTGACGCATGCATTTCCCTCTTCATCTTCACACGACAAGGTCGCTTCCGACACGGTACACTATGGGCTTCTCAGTAAATCCATCCTCAGCACGCTGGAGAAGTTGCCCAAGTCAGCACTGTCGTTGAGTGATATCCTCAATAGGCTCTGGGTTGATCTCACAGGATATCTGTACACTGGCGTGAAGGAGCCCTCGGCTGAACACACAAAGGCCTTTCTCGACACAGGCCTCATTCGTCGTTTATCCGTCTCACTCGTTCTTCCCAAGGCTTCGCTGATGGGCAGTGCCATTAAACTGTCAGGATCCTGCCTTTTCACTGACTCCACCATCACTGCGCGAAGCCTGGAGTTGGGATTGGAAGGAATCAGGGTACCTACACTCATCGGCGTTAACAGCAACGAGCGTAACGCCAAGCAAGTCGTTATCACAAACATTCGAATTGACGAGTATGAGACCTCTCACGATGACTACGCTGTCATCGAGAGCGTCGTTGTCGATGTAGGTTGACTGCTAACAAGCTAATCATGAATTATATACTAACGCTCCTCCAGGCCATGTCAGAATCGTCGTTCGAAACCCTCGAGGCTTTAGCAGCAAGTCTCGCCTTCCACATCGCCCGAGAACTCAGGACTAAGCGTGATGATTTCTATGGAGAGATCATCCGCATCGGTCTTGAGAAGCCAACAGCCGTGCCGCTTGCCGAAGCTGCTTGCGTGGAGCTGACGGTCAGAACTGAGAATGTGAAGATTGAAGTCTCCAAAACCAAGGACGTCAGATTCGATGATACCAGAAACAAGGTTGCAGAGGCCGGGGACGGCAAAGCAGGCAGCTCTAAGAACCAAAATGGCAAATCGTAGTGCAATGGTATTGGTTTGGGTGAAAAGAGGAAATGGAACCAGGAAAACAAAAAGGATGGAGGTATAGGCATATATTGTTTTGGTTTTGTCATGTCGTTCTCAACTAGCCGGATTCTCTTTCAACAGTCCGCACATACTGTACATAACCCAGGATATGACATTAATCAACAGCATGGTCTTCTCAACCCTTGAATATGCTTGTGGTACTCCGCGAAATACAAATCATGTCTAGCCAAACTTGATGGAAGTGACAACTCGCACTCACTTACTTACCTCTAGTCCTGCTCGAGGGATATCCCCATTGGTAACTGTCCGTATAAAGTCAGGATCTGGGTTGAAGAGCATGACATGCAAGTGCTGCACAGCTTTGACCGACTGTAGACCCTGCCAGTTCCTGAACCAAAGAACCTATACTCATGAGTATCACGAGAAAACCAAATATAATAACAAAAACAAAAGACTTACATGCTGCTCTGGGACATACGCCCGGAATGTCCTCGTCACGAAATCATCAATCTCCTTCCTTGCCTCATCCGTCAAATCTCCTGTTGTGGGATCCTCCTCGAGAACGAACTTGGTCCACACGACAAGATGGGCGATTCTCGGGTCTATACCATACGGAGCGTCGTTCCATAAGATCTTGTAGTCGTCCTCAAACTCGAAGGGTACTCCGCGAGGTTTCACAGGAGCAGTCCACCCAAGCCGGTGGTCAAGAATGAAGTTGGCGACACTGCCATAGGTTTGTTTGAGATGGAAAGTAAAAGCCTTGTAGCGTCTGAGCTCCGACGGGACACGCTTGAACTTCTCGAGATGGTTTGTCTCGATAATCTCGCGAACCTCGTCCCAGTTGGAGATATGATATTCCTCGTCGGGTGTGGAGAGAATGCCCTGGTCTTTCTCGTTGGTGTTGTGGAGGAATTCGGGGCATTCTTTAGTTCTTTGATCCTTGGGAATATTATAATTCCAGAAGGGGAGAGTGGCTGCACTGCCCATGATTTACTGGACTTGTCAGAGAGTCGAGGTGAGACGTGAGACAGAGTTACGGTGTGAGACGATGTTGGTGATATTGACGGTGTAGTAAAAAGTCGGACTATAATCCAGAACTTGGATTGATTCGAACGGTTAAACCCTGTCTTACAGAGGTTTGCCTAAGACTTTGGCTAATGGTCTGAATATATACAAGTGTTCGTGTGACGTTGAGCATACTTGGAGAGGTGACATTAATACGGTCAACTGTTCTCCACCAAGTCTGCATCAGCACCAGCCATAGTGAAGAGGGCATGCATGATAAGGCGAAGAAGGACATAATTCATCATATGCCACTCGATAATCTACACTACAGTCTGCCTGAACCGCTTGTGTGGTCTCTTGGTCGGAACAATCCTACACGTCAAAGTCTCTAACTCATGTAGAAGCTATGAATTGAATAACGCCATATATCTGCAAGTTTTCAATTGGCCACACCACATCTGAACTAGGCGGGGCGTCTTAACGTCACCTCCGCCAGACAACAGCTCACGAAGGAGTTAGAGGTCCGATGAACCACTATTCTGCGTATGATTATCTTCTAGCTTCCGTGGCTGTGGATTTCCTGTCAAGAAAGCCCGGGGGCATACAGGTAGTCCATGTTGTGATTTTGACCTCATATCGACATTTTGCATGTAGGGTAGCAGGTTTTGTTTTGTTTGGATTCTTATCCAATGCGAAGGCCACGTGGAGTTAGATAGGATACATTGCTGTGTAACTTGTCAGATCAAGACCTACAGCTGACAGCAGACCTCTAGGTTTGACTTTTTGGGCTGTTACTCCGTATTCCCTCATTGCTTAACGGAAAGGAACGGGAGAGGTCTTGAGTCTCAACGTTAAATCCCTGTCTTGGAGTTGCGTATGGGTTACCCAGGCCTACAATATTAGCCAGCTTGCTCTGATACATAACAAATATAGCCAGCCATTTTTTTAATTGATTGACTATTTCTTGCTTCTATTTGACGGACGTCGTCTGGGCAGTTCAAAATGAGATCGACCGATGCAGAAGATACAGTAATTAGCGTTAGGACTGAACATGGCCAACCTTAGTCTATTTGCACCCACTCTGCTCATTTCAACTGGGCCTAGCCTACAAGAACTCCATTTGTTCCCAGAGCTTCAACCAACCAATTGCAGTGACCTAAGACGCTTGTTGTGGTTCTCATGAGGGAGACGGGAAGCTTTGGCCTTTGGGAGCTTTGGCCCGTTGGAGAGGGAAGCGGGAAGCTTGGTTTTGGCTTGGGGCACAGGCTCGTTGGGGGATGGGGATGTTGCCCTTGCAGGGTCTGCACGAGAGGGATTCGCAGCTATGAAAGAGATTTTCCATGAGAAGTCAGATTTTTTTAATAAAAATTGATAAAAAATTGATAAAATTTTTTAAGGTGTTGAGCGGTTTGTTTGCGTCTAAAAAGGGTAGTAGTACATGGAATGAGCGATATCATGATGGTGGTGGTAGTGGTGCACTCAAAGCCCCGAAGCCAATCATGATACCACCTTGATCGCTACTATAAGCATAGTTTTGCATACTTTGATGATATGCTCGGCTGTATTACGCATATCCAGGTCCTAACTTTAGTTTCCGGAGTATCATATCGGCAAAGGACCGATCTCGAACCTCCAAACTCTCATACCTTGAGAGCCCAGGTGCTAATAATATCAGCGGTAAATGGATCCCGTCTGTTGAAAAGGGAAGCCAAATACCGGGGATCCTGGCTGGTTGACCCGCCACAAGGTGAGTGATCGCTGGTAAGTGGTGAGTTGGTGGGGTTTAATCCCCGTTGATGGATATCGTGAGGTGAAGTAGAGATTGAACAATTACGACAAACTCGAATACACGAGATGGGGGCAATAAGAGGATGAAAAGGAGTATTTGTAACCAGAGGCTATTGGACCTCATCTCCTCCTTTTCAAGCCATCATAGCTTGGGATACGTAAAAAGATATGCGTCTAGATACAGGTACCAGGTATGTGAAGAAAGCCTCCATTCCCCAACCCAACGGCCAATGGCTGAGGTACCTGGCTGGCAGGTTGAGCTGACCTAGACTAGGTATTGACAGTAGTAATTGTTACTATTTTACCGAGTCGAGTCGAGACGAGATTTGTTCGTCCATTGTGAGCAAGGCTGTCACCGCAACTTCACAAATTTCGCCTCCTATCTTTGAACTCACCAACAACAAAAGAGGCGATAACTCGGGAAACATAGGAAAACGGGAATGGAATTGGTTGAGAGACATGAAGAGATGAAGAAAAAAAAAGGACAAGAAAAAACAAGACTAGACTCGACGTCACTGTTACCAAACTTGTCACCTAAACTTTGAGTGGCAGAAATAGAATCAATAGCTCTACGCTCCTATCACTGTCCGGCTTCTTTTGTCCGCCCCTAGGCCCAAGCTCGCCACCCCCACCACGTTCATAACAGGAAGGGAAGGGAAGCTGCAAGTCGGTGGAGGGCATCACCGCCCCGCACCTGCACCAGCACCAAGTAGCTCCTCCCCTTTCCCTCCAGGTTAATTACCATCGCCTTACCTCATTCCTCTCGCCAACTTTCCATTACCTCCTTCCCTTTATCTCCCTCTTCCTCTCCTCCAAAAAAAAAGACATTCTTGCTTTCTCCGTGTTACTCTCTTATTCATCCTTATTAATCTTCCACAACCTCCTTCACAATGGCCAGTGCAATCAAGAGTGCGCTGCCTACCCACCTCATGCCCAACAGCGGCGACGAGCAGGGCAAGGAGCGTCGTCATGGCAAGACTCGCAGCCACATGGTGAGTCAAGAAACAATGTCCAATTCCTCAATCATCGTCTCGAGCAAACTGCGGATGCACATGGACATGGACATGGACTTTGAAGGGGTGAAGCTCAAGCTCCGTCAACCTTGAAACCATGATCATGATGCGCACTCTGTACTCAAGTCACAGTGTTGAACTGTAGTTATTGAGCATCTGAAGCCTGCAGTTACATGAAACCTTGCATCACCCAGTCATTCTCATATCTTCTGAGTAAATGGCGCTGGTTTTGCGCTGCACTTCCATCCATTTCTTGAGGCCATTCAAGCCCTCGACGATATTGCGAGCCTCCTCCTCCCTTCATCCAACTACACTCAAGACTACACTATCAGCAACAAACTGTGTTCTATTCCGAACATTGTAACCTTGTTAGCGCATTGTACTGACCCATCATGCTCCAGGCTTTCGAGAACACCTCTACCAACGTCGCTGCTGCTCAGATGCGAAATGCTCTGACCAACCTCGCCGAGACCGTCAAGGACCCCGAGCAGAAGAAGGCAAGTTTCTGATCGAAACATGTGGATTTGCTAGATCAGCTAGAGCTAACCATGTTTTGCAGCTGTTCGAGACCGAGATGGACAACTTCTTTGCCCTGTTCCGACGATACCTCAACGACAAGGCTAAGGGCAACGCCGTGTATGCCTCCTTCCGACTAATACATCATGAGCGACGGTTTGCTGATAATATTATAGAGACTGGGATCGTATTGCCCCTCCCGCTCAGGGTCAGGTCGTCGATTACGAGGATCTTGCCAACTCCGAGTCTGTCCAGTTCCTTAACAAGTTGGCTGTTCTCAAGCTCAACGGTGGTCTGGGAACCTCCATGGGTTGTGTTGGTCCCAAGTCCGTCATTGAGGTCCGTGACGGCATGTCCTTCCTTGACCTTTCCGTGCGACAGATCGAGTACCTCAACCGCACATACGACGTTAACGTTCCCTTCATCCTTATGAACTCCTTCAACACAAATGACGATACTGCTGCCATCATCAAGAAGTACGAGGGCCACAACGTCGACATCCTTACCTTCAACCAGTCCCGATACCCCAGAGTCTACAAGGACTCTCTTCTGCCCGTCCCCAAGGACAACGATTCTCCCATCAACGAGTGGTACCCTCCTGGTCACGGTGATGTTTTCGAGTCTCTGTACAACTCTGGCATTCTCGACAAGCTCCTGGAGCGAGGCATCGAGATTGTCTTCCTGTCCAACGTCGATAACCTGGGCGCCGTTGTTGATCTCCGCATCCTGCAGCACATGATGGAGACCAACGCCGAGTACATCATGGAGTTGACCAACAAGACCAAGGCCGATGTCAAGGGTGGTACCATCATCGATTACGAGGGCTCTGTCCGTCTACTCGAAATTGCCCAGGTCCCCAAGGAGCATGTCAACGAGTTTAAGTCGATCAAGAAGTTCAAGTACTTCAACACCAACAACATCTGGCTCAACCTCAAGGCCATCAAGCGTGTGGTGGAGAATGATGAGCTCGAGATGGAGATTATCCCCAACGGCAAGACCATCCCCGGCGACAAGAAGGGCGAGTCCGACATCTCCATTGTCCAGCTTGAGACTGCTGTCGGTGCTGCCATCCGTCACTTCAACAACGCCCACGGTGTCAACGTTCCCCGCCGACGATTCTTGCCCGTCAAGACTTGCTCCGACCTGATGCTTGTCAAGTCCGATCTTTACACATTGAAGCACGGTCAGCTTCAAATGAGCGCCGCTCGCTTCGGTGATGCCCCGTTGATCAAGCTTGGTGGCGATTTCAAGAAGGTTTCGGACTTCCAGAAGCGAATCCCCTCCATCCCTAAGGTGTTGGAGCTGGACCACCTCACCATCACTGGTGCTGTCAACCTCGGCCGTGGCGTGACGCTCAAGGGCACTGTTATTATTGTTGCGACAGAGGGAAGCACCATCGACATTCCTCCTGGATCGATCCTTGAGAACGTTGTCGTTCAGGGTAGCTTGCGCCTGCTTGAGCATTAAGGTGGTCCATTGGGGTTTGGTTGGTTGTGTTGCAGACTGGTTCTGGAGTTCACTCTACCACGATCTTTCTAAATGGATAACATGAATCATAAGTAACACATCATGAGGAGGATGCTTGCCCAGCGGAATGGAGGCGGATGAACAAAGTCTCCAACTGACGGACAACAGCGCCCAGGTTCAGCGGCCATTTGAGTTTTGGGCAGGAAACTTGGAAGATACACTTTGAGTATGTACGTACTTGGCAAAACAGCAATAGCTCGCGACCTCTACATAGGTGCAGAGCACATTTTTAATTGAAAAGGACAATGGCAATTCTCGCGAAATGAAGAAAATCCTGACAATGCGCCGGAGCATTCGATCGACCCATGATGTGACAAGCCACCAAACAAATAAGCACTGGTAAAGTTCCTGCAAAAGTTACGTCAACGAGCCAACTAGAGATGTACATGAAAGGGTGTTACATAAAACATGAAGGAACTCAAAGACTTTTAGCATTTCAGTGTATGATTATATAAACCTGTACTAATTAAATACATTTTATTATAATTTACACATAATGATGTAAAGTGTTAAAAAAAAAAAAGGAAATTCTCGGAACTTTTAAATAACCGCTGAAGAAGTTCTCTGCTCATGGGGTAACCAGATCGGTGGCTCAACGGAGTACGTATCCTCATTTCGGACCAGATCTTAACCTTAAATTTTTAGTACGTAGTTGCACTTTACCAGCCGCTCCGATTACGCTTCGAGCTGGTCAAACGTCGTCGTTGAACGCGTGCATGACGACAACGTTGAGGAGCATTAAAGTTTTGAGCTTTTTCTTCGCTCTCTTTCGAATCATCGTCTCATGGGGGAAAAGTTAATTATTTTCGAGAGGTCGGGTGGCTGATGAGAATCGCATGGAGGTCCGAGAGGCGAAGGATGACAGTGTTCAAACAAAAGTGTGTTTGAAGTTGAGACGCGGGGTGAACGCCCTGAAGGGTCAGTGTCAATGTCAAAGCCACTCCAAGGAGGCTGGGTGCTCATGCACAGATGCAACCAAGAGGGATTGTGTTTCTGTTGTTTGTCCAACTTCGAATTGAAGGTTCAGAGTCGGGACGAGATGCTTGGGGCGTTGAAATCAAAGGACCTGGATCAGCACCCATAATCCACGTCAATGAGGCATTTCCTCCAATTTCTAATGCCGAACCGGGGTCGTGGATAGCCTGATAGATACAACGCGCTTTGCACTAAAAACAGTTGCCCATCTCCGTAAGGTTTGGATCCTATCCTGATGGAGGGGATACAATCCGGGGCGATGGTACAGAGTGCATGTCTTCTCAAGGGGAAAAAAGTCTAATTTTAGGACGTTCAGCACCCAAGAGATTGAACCAAAAGCCCAGCCGGAAAACCAGTGTCTAGAAAAGCCCAAAAGGTCAGCATATGGGATAGGGGAAAGAGAAGCAGTCCCATGATAATAATATCGTGAACTCTTGGCGAACAGGAGAACAGTCTGTATCGGCCAAGGCTATGGCTATCAAGTTACTCCAGATAGTCTAACCCGGAGAAGGTAGCTCCGACGTTCCATTCCAGCAAGCGGCAATGCACGTTTGCATATTGTGTGTGGGGTTGAGGGAAATTGTGTCAAAAGGGAAGCGCGTCGTTAACTTGTTGGTTAATGCGACGTTCGGCCCGGGCTTTGAGGCTTGATGAGCATGGCCAAAAGTTGGGGACCCCAGCCTGATTACTCTTTGGCTGTTGTGATGCCTGCAATCGATGGTTCCGTGGCCAGGAAGAGCTGTTGATCCTGGATAGCACGATAGATCGTCATGCAATGTCCTCGTGCCTTGACTTTTTCGATTTAACTTATACCGCACGTCTCTCAGCCGGCGTTTCTAAGTATCGATGGTGCGGAAGGCGAGACAGATTCAGCCTACAATGCTGTGTGTTCAGGCGTCTGTGAGTTAGTTAGGTTGGAAACACTCATAGGGCACATTTCGCCCATAGTCACCAAAGCTAACGATTGCAGAACCATAGCCGCTGATGGTCAACACATTGTAAGTAGTGTGGTGGCGCAGAGTATCCATGACCTGTTGTTCTTGCACAATTACCTGACACCATTGACGTTGCCATTCCCTCCTGTGCTTCCTCAGCCTTTTCCTCATGAGTACAAGGAGAAGGATGTTTCTGTATCAATCATGATTAGAATAGAAAACAGAGTTTCCCAACCATCCCTCAAACTTAAGCCACAAATGGCAACGTCAACAAACATAAACATGGTGTCACAGAAACGGGACCGGTCGTTGAAGCATATCGGCATATGATACTAACCGTGCTAGCCGTGGAAGGCTGGGGCAGACACCCTCTCGAGAGAAGTTGTAGCGTCGGATCGGTTTAATCGAAAAGTGCGTCGCGCGTGTGCTATTGCGTACTTACCCTTCGAAATTCATGACATGAAGGCCATGCTAGGAAGCTCTGCCAAGTTTTTGGGTATGCATCAAAATACGCTTTCTTGCGTCGCTCAAGTATGTGCTCATATGGAATGAAATAATATGATAGTCTCGATCACCAGAATTCGCCAAGCACCTGGCAATCCGCTGGTGGTATTTGCAGATGAAGAACGTGTTGACTGTGTAAGCAGTCAAATCATGTCGGTTTGTTGTCAATATCTCAGCCTTCAGCTACAGCAACGAGGTGATGGCGCACGCTACCAACGGGGGATTGATGCACACCAATTTGCGGCTAGACGCAATTAGACGCAGTCCTGAGAGAATGCTACCAGCGGGTGATGCGCTACAGGTGCTGAGATGGCGATTTGTGATCGGTGTGGGCAGTCGCAAGCATGATTCGACAATTGACAATTCCCAGAAGGCTAGAACGCCTCTTCTTCGATATTTCCAATAAACTTATCGGAGTCATAGGCAATAACTCCAAGTGCTTGCAGGGACTATCAAAAGACCAAGGGGGCAAAGTCATTAAAGTGCTGCCCAATAAGGAAAGGTGCAAGCACCAGGGGCCAAGTTTCAATAGCGGCAAGGATCCAGACCGCCGATGAGGCCTAGATAAATCAATAATTTAGCAGTCGGCTTGCTGAAATTTCCTGGATGTCGACCACAACCGTTATGGGTAGGGGGTTTGGTCGCTTCCACCGTCGCTTCCACCCTTGCTGGCTTCTCTTATAACCCTTTGTTTATTGGCCATAAGGGGTTGAAGAAGTTCGCTTGTACTATGAGTTGATAGATGGAATATGAGACTGTGTCTTAACCCGTCAACTGTTTGTCTCTGTCATGTTTAACTTGTTGACAAGACATGGCAGAACCTACCAGATCAACACATAGCAGAACAAAGACACGGCTTCCTTGGCTAATCGCTTTGTACCAGGAGCTTACGACAGCTTGTTTAAGGTGGTAACCTAAAACCATGGCGGCTATCGCTGCTAATAGGGTGAGCGATAGGGTAGCTGGTCTTGCCCCAGAAAAGAGGTGCACCACTCCCGGTACACACCGGAGAGGCGCGGTTAAAAATGTGCTGGCTAACGTGAACACTTGCCAGTTGCCACTAAGACAAGGCTGACAAGAAACCCTGGAAAGGTCGGAGCTGCGGATCGAATTTGGTGACACAGCTGATAGTGGAGGAGAGATGCGCAAGATCAACGGTCAAACCGTCGAGGGTTGACTCATGGCTAGATTACACCAGATTGTCCAGCTCGGTGACGAACAGTGGTGGAAAACGACCGCCAAAGACCAACGGCCGGCGATAATACTGCGATATGATCCAGCCGGGGGAGGAGGTCAAATTGTGATGGGTCAAGGTCGCATGTCGCTAAATTATGCTCGGTGGGCGCGTGCCCACTCTGGCTGTCAGGCACAGCACTTCTAGAGGTTGTTAGTTGGTCCTGCAGGCGGCGGAAGTGAAGATCCTTGGAGAAACGGACTTATGACACCCACAAAAAGCTTGGAGCACGAACTACAAAGAGCATAGCGTTGGCATGCTGGAAGAACGCTAGGGCGATATGGCTAATTTCCCCAACAGGGATCAGACAAAGCCCGTTCTGGTTCGGGAATTGAAAGGGCATGGCTGGCCTGCCAGTGGATGGAATGTGATGATGTACGACGTAGCGAGATGGGCCAAGCAGCCAAGGAAAAGTGGCAAGGATCTAGTGAACAGGAATATGGCTTTATCAGGCCAAGCCATTCTAACGACAGGGTACGGTACTGGAGCTCAACTGAGAACGGGGGATTAGACCGTAGGCCATTGAAAGTGGGAAGTGGGAAGGGGCCATGGTCCATGGTCCATGGTCCATGGTCAGTCAGGTGGGAAAGAACCTGGGAAGGAACCTGGGAAGGGTCGGCAAGTGGACCGGGAAAGGAGGAACGGGAGGAAGAGGAAGAGGAAGGAGAGAGTCACAGAGACAGGCTCTTTGACTTTCTCAGTTGAACCTGGGGGAAGTCTATGGGAAGCTACTACAGAGCACAGGTAACTGCTCACTGCTCACTGCTCGGCTGCCGCCTTTGACACACCCCTCCCCCCAGAATACAACGCACACCCCTTCGATAGGTAGGTAGCCTGGTGGGAGGTCTCGTGGGATTAGGTTGTATTAGACTGGATTTAGGTGAATTAGGTTGGTATCCATGGCGTTTGTATGTGCAGTATCTCCTTTACTACTCTGATTGCTCTCTCACAATATTGTCACTAGCTCAGAGTTCCCTTCATTATAATAAGCCGCCCTCCATCTCCGTATTCTCCCTCTTTTTCCTTCTTCTCTATCAACGCCGTCTCTTAGTCAACTCACTACCTCGTTGTGCCTCTTCACTACATACTGTAAGTCGACTCACACCTCACACATGCTCTTGAGCCTTTCCTTCTATACGAACATCCACATCTACCTACACGCTATCGATTTCCTTCTTTGGACTTGTAAGCGACACGCAAGTGTAAGAGAGTTTGGGGCAATGGCAGTGGAAGGATATTCACTGGCACTTGCTGCTGTCACTGGCAGTTGCAGTGCCAACTTGAGGCAACTGTGAATGATTCAGTTACTCGACATCATGAATACTTCCTCGCTGCCTAGAGTTGTTTACATCAACTCGCGCTATTCAACTTCTCACATATCAACGTCGATATCATAACATCATCACTCGCACCATTGCTCATAGCCCTCAACATCATTCTCGCTTTCTCGAAACAACTCAGACCAAACATAGACTAACTTTGACTGCTAGTAATACCCAGTCATTCTTT
Organism: Fusarium tricinctum; assembly: GCA_020744515.1. Classification (NCBI taxonomy): domain Eukaryota; kingdom Fungi; phylum Ascomycota; class Sordariomycetes; order Hypocreales; family Nectriaceae; genus Fusarium; species Fusarium tricinctum. Next base: position 3,098,989 of record JAGPXF010000002.1, on the reverse strand, counting down.
CAATCACACAAAACTCACCAACCTTCAAAATGAAGTACACTATCGCTACCATTGCTGCCTTCGCCTCCGTGGCCCTGGCCAAGCCTGCTTTCCTCAACACCGACTTCTCTCTTACCGAGGGCAAGCCCTACACCATTCGCTACTCTGGCTGTGACGATGGCTGCACCATCGTTCTCCAGAACGGTCCTTCTGACGACCTCAGCGACTACAAGACCCTGACCGGTATGTTACACACCTGACAATCGATATGTCGTTACCATACTGACATGCAACAGCTTCTGCCGATGGTGACTCTTTCACTTTCACCCCTTCTGAGCTTCCCACCGACACCTACAACTTCAAGATCACCGACAAGGCTGGTGAGATCAACTACAGCTCTCAGTTCGAGTACCAGGGCTCTTACGCCGCTCCCTCCGTCACCAAGTCTGCTACCGCCACCAAGTCTGCTGTTGTCACCTCCGCTGTTACCACTGAGGAGGCTACCACTCTTGCCAGCGTTACCAAGCCTGCTACCACCCTCGAGGAGACCACCACCGTTGCTAAGCCCATCATCCCCACCCATGCTCCCTCCAAGAACGCCACTGTCACCCCCATCGCCACTCCTTCCAAGACTGGCGGTGCTGGCGGCGAGACTGGTGTCCCCAGCGTCCCCGAGAGCGGTGCTGCTCGCATGACCTCTTCCCTGGCTCTGATTGCCGGTGCCGTCATGGCCATGGTTTACCTCAACTAAGTTTTTGCTTCGGTTGCGATATGGACATGATATTAATGCACGCATTCACTGGATGAAGAAAGCGCGGTTTGATGAGATTCAAGTTTCAGGTGTATAATTCTACTTTAATGATGGCCTCTGTTTTATTCTTTTCCGGTTACCCCATAAGGCGTCACGGCTGTATCCACGGATGAAGCTTGCGTTGGCTTATCTGGGAGGGATGAAAGCCAGGTATTTAGAAATCTATTAGACTCAAAGATGGTCTACCTTTTCCACAATCTTGTTTCACTCGCAGTGACTGTAATCTCGACATGCTTTGCCAAGAGTATCACATTCCTCAGTAACCTGTTCGCAAATGCTAATAAAGTTTCTTCCATTCATGGCACTTGTAAATCTCCATATGAAAGCTTCCTTTACCCTTCATTCAAAGTCTGATGTCATGCCTTGATTGTATGTGGAGAAGAAATCACTTTGATTGTGCTTTTTCTCACTCCGAGATCCGTTCAGTTCATCCCAATTGCCAATCCAATTTCCCATCTCCAGGGATCTCCGACCAACGACATACTCCACCCGTATGCAGGTTCCCGGTCTGATCTGCCATCCCATGCCTCACGGCCTAATTCCTGTTTCAGAGTATCTTTCCAACGGGAGGAACTCCCCCAATTGATCCTTGAGCCGGCGGGCATGCAACCTTGTGTGTAGGGGTTGTTCCCTGCTATAACGACTCATGATATCAGTGGGCATTTTGCATTTTGCATTTCTGCATGTGCGTGAGACATGTTCGTCAAGGGACTGTATGGAAGAATTGCCGCACTTTTATGGTTCTTTCGACATTTCCTGACTAGTCACTCCGATGAATACCGAGATGAGATGGAAAATAGGGATTCAAATGGACATTCGATATCCTGAGGATTGCTATATAATCCCATCTGATCATGATGTTTACACAACGCCCCCTCAAGTATTTGTCCGAAACTCGTTGCACGCCGGTAATTGAACGCTCGTTACAGGGTTCTTCCAGCGTTGGCAAACTGCGTATCGACCAGACAAAGAAATACGTATTTATGTACATGCTGTGTGTCGTGCCATGGGCAAACATGCCTTTGGGATTGCCAGTGCCGATCGTTCCCTTGTTATTCTAACGGCCTTGTGTTACATTTCACAGGTATGGAGAATGGATAATAGCCTGCAGACTAGTTTGCAGTTTCAAAGAGTGTTTTTCCTGCTGTAACCTATCTGATCTCATCTAACTGATCTGACTGGGTTCACCCCCTTGCACCAGGAAACATTCCTGTTCTTTTGTGGCTGTGCCGACCCTGTTTCTTTGAGTCAACGCCAAAACATAAACATAAACACAAAAAGAAAGAATGCTGTTTTGCAGGACAAAGCAATGAAAACAATCAAGGCACGAAGTGGATATGCTTCAAAACTGAACGCCTTACTGTATGTGCATGAGTTCAGATGAAAAGGAAGAGGGAAGATCCTGTCCATGAAACGCACAACGGTTAAACGCGTGGCAAACACTAACAACAGCATCTGTCAATGGATGAGAGGAACTGCCGGCCGGGAAATCAACAAGGTCCATCCATGTCTCAGGGACATTCCTCGATGCTGCTTATCTTGAAACAATTGGCAGGGGAAGTAAATAAAAATCCTTTTTTGTTGAAATTATTACTGTCGCGGAATAATTCCCATTTTGGCGACGAGGGGACTGGTCGCAATGTCAGCCCACGCTCCAATGCCACAAAGTCCTTGGCCGTCTTGTGCAATGGTGAAGCTGTTTGAGTACATCCACATAGACTCACTCATTTCGTCAGAGGCATGGCCGCTCGCCACGTGTGAGCTGGGACCGGAGGCCGGCCCCGAGGACTGGGTATCCTGGCGTTCCAAATGGAACATGTTGGACGCCGTGAGGTCGGCGACGGAAGGGGTGGAGACCGGGACGGAGACGGAGGTCAGGGCGGGGCAGGTGATTTCGGAGGCGACCGAAGGGTTGATGATAGTCCAGTCGTCCATGGAGACATCGTCAGCTTCTGCGTAAGAAGACCTGATGGCCGCAGTGCCTTCGAGGATGGTGGATGCTGAGATGTACGCAGTGGGAGGAGCAGGATGCTCGTAGTTGTCTCTGTCCATGACTTGATCAAATGAATAGAAGTTGAAGAGAGGAGCGTCGTGGTGTTCGGCGAAGATAGATGAGGTGAGGGACAATGATGAATCCGAGTTACTCTCGTTGTATTCAGTAAAGTCCATGGTGATTAAATGTGTGAATATCTCTAAATGAAGTTCAAATAAGAGAACGCCTGTGATTTTCTTGAAGATATGTCGGTGTGTCTGATGTAATGCAATGTTGCTCTACGTGCTCGCGATGATCCAGGTTGGTGTCGGTGGCCAGTAACACACAACTGCTGTAGTTGGTTCGCCCAAGGCAAAGTGCCGCGCAGCGTGTAAAGCTGAGGTTTGAATCGACTATTTGGTTTGATTGATCTGTAATAATTGTGGTTTAAATCGCTGACCCAAGGAGATGGGTGAGGCCGGAGCTTATGAACTTTCAAGCTCCTTGCTACAACACCACGAACCAGACACTGCATTAGCCGGGTACCAAACACCATCAATTCGTCAATCGCACCAAATGCCATCGTCGGTGTGCTGGCGTATCCCCTTGCTTGTTGGTACATCCATCGACCACGGTCTAGATCAGACAGCCCTAAATAATCGATACGCAGAGACTAAGCTTAATTCCCGTAATGACACATGCAAACGCCCAGGGACTCACCAGAAACTCTCATAATCTTGTCTTGGAAGTGATGCCATTGATGCATAGCAGAGCCTCCTCTAACCCATTTGGCCTTAGACGAGAACTGCTGATTACCAGTTGAGGCTTATCGCCTCACTTCTCTCGACGCCCGATTAGAGAGACGACTGTTTTAGGAAAGGGGAAGCTTGATGAGTTGGAGATATCGAACGACATCAGTCCTCATGACCGTCAAGATATGTGTCTCGAGCCCTATAGGGCGCAATGAGGATGACGACGACGTTTCCATTTCAGGTAGTTCCAACACCTCAGTTGCCCAATCCTCGTACACCCAAATCAGTTTTGGTGTAATCCGCTTCTTTTCTTACTTGGTGTAGTACAGAGCATACGTCGTCTGTACAGGTTCCTGATTTAGTGACGTTGATACTGGAGAGTGACGTGGTGCCAGTCTCTCACCAATAAGGGCTGCATGGTAAATCCGCCATTGACGAATGATGTGAGGCATCCAGTCTGAGATTCTTTTGCCATCTCACAGACCACTTTGTCGGAACAGATATCAGCCGACAAAGCTGGATCTTCTCAAACTAAAATCTTCTGACCTTGGACTTCAGTGCGTAAGAGTTCGAATGATTTCACCACGTAAACTTGGCACCGTAGAATTGGAAACAAGGTGACTCACTCCCGGTTCTTTTGACGTAGGGCACCAATAGTATAGCTCGGTAGGCCCTCAATACGGCGATTCTTCAATAGGGAGAAGAAGACGATCAAGCCTCCTTGTATCCTGATTGACATATACTGCCCCAGCCGTGTTTTTCAGATCTGAGACCTAGTTCTCGTAACCGAACATGGGCGACGACGTTGTTATTGGCTCGTGTGTCATCTATTGAAGAACATATTAGAAGTATTGTCTCGTTGGGCGCTGGTGTTTTGAGTAAGAGTACTGCTGTCATGCAAAACCCTGTGTAAGAAAGAAGCAACTCACTTACGTCTGACTTTCTGTGCGATCGTTTTCGACGAGGAGTTTACGAGGGGGTTGATAGTGAACTCATTCGTATCGAGTTACGGAGAAGTAATGTCGTTGTTGCAAAGTGATAATATTCCCAAGTCTGATTAGCAAGTAGAGTGGAGGAAGTAAATTGGCATCGGACGGCAGAGGTAGATATACGTCTATTGAAATACGGCTCAGTCCTTCCTCCGAGACCTTAGTATGTAGTTAATAGCGGCGTTCCATCTGAGAAAAGCAGGAACGAACAAAACTGTGCTAAAACATATGAGATAGTCCCTGCCTAGTTACGGACTCTTTTTATATTGGATCTGCTCGTCAAGCACTCGGCTCCTTTGCAGTTTGCACATGTAACGAATAAACAAAACAAAGCAGGCTAATCTTTATGTATGCTGTCATGCCCCAATTCCTTCAGGTAGGATACCTATTTATGTATTCAACTTTGACCAAAATCCGTACCAGTCGAAACAGACTGACTATTATGCTCTCTTCTTTCAGCTTCCATATTGGCTGTCATGCTCCCCTTGCGCCGGAGACCAGGGGCCTTTAGCTTTCTTACAACCTGGTAAGACCTGTCGAGCTCATTCTCGACGGCACATCTAATTCGCAGGGCGGCCACAGCAGGCCAGACGCTCCTTTCGCCTCGAAGAACCCAATAGTTGAGGGTTTCTCTTGTAGGTGTCTCCAGCAATCGCACAAAATCTCCAGCTGTCACTTCCGGGACGAGGACCATGGAAGCGGCAGGGACTTGCTCGTCGACAAGGAAGCGACGGATACCGGTTGGTAGCAGATTCAGAGTATCCAGTTGGCTGAGGCGGTGTCTTATTTCCAACCCAACCATGCGTACTAAAAATGCGGATACTTGCGTTGTCTTGCTTCGCGACTCAACCAGAGATGGGCCATGCATGTCGGACTGAATAAAGGGGATGAGGTATGGCCGAGCTTGACTGACGATGAAGTGGTTGACGTTGAATAGCTCAGCAATGCGCCGTAAAGGCGAGTCCCGATCCGAGTATGATGTGTGCGTCCAGTGTCGAAAATCGATTGTGTTCGCCGGTGCCCATGGCACAATGTTACCGCGGGCGTCTTTGCAGAGCATGGTTGTCTTACGATGGCCATATAGTGAGGGTGATGAAGCATTTGACGCTACAGCAGCTGTCCAAATCAACTGGTACCAGTTAGCAGGCATGCAAAACAACAGTCGTCGCGAACATACCACATTAGGTGCAGTGAGATAGTTGAGTAGCGTCGGCACTCCTCCTTGGCCTTCTGTCGCAACCGTGATGTTCAGCACCCGTTTACTTCGATTATACGCCTCCTCAAACGTGAGATCTCCCACATTGGCCCTCACGCACTCTTCCAGGACGGTTACATCAAGGAAGTAACCTTCTTTAGAAAAGCGTCTAATTCTCCGCAGCAAAGTCGCCCACCTTGACCGGAAAGCTCCAATAGTGGAAAGTTCACCGTTTTCATGTCCATTCTTTGGCGAAAAGGCTGAAAGATCGATACCATCGCCACTCAAAACTGCTGGCAGCTCATCTTCGGTGTGAATTGCGACAAGAGCAGCAATCAAGGCGCCTGTAGCCGTACCAGTGATTATACGCGGAAGCAACCCACGCAAGAAGAGAGCCTTCACAACGCCCAGATGACACATGCCAAATATGGCACCGCCTTGGAGGACGAGGGTGCTTCTTCCGAAAGCTTGCCTTGTATCATGAATACAATCCAACTTCATCTGTGTCGTCAACGATGGTCCAGCACCATGCACAGCCGAAGGAGTTGTAGGAAGGGTACGGATATCCTCCACTGCTTCAGCAATCTGTGTTATGTACTCCTCTATAAGATACTTGGTCCCAGCAAACGATCTGTTGTAGAGCTTGGGTGAGGTGATGTTTCCTAGGTTTCGAACGAGGCCGGATCTCAATAGGTTAACAAGCTGTTGAAAGTTGCCATCTTCTCGTGCAGTCGCAAGAGAGTCTAGACGTTCTGCAATAAGCCTCCAGTCATAGTATTTGGACGCTGGGTTGTTTCTCCTGTGATGGTGTTAGCCGAGTTCGTCTTATTAGAGGACTATATCGTGAGCGGACGTGCCATAAATCGAGGCCGAGGAGGTTATCGAGATGTAGTGCAGCTTCTTCCCAATCCTCAAAGGCCTCGGCCGTTCTCAACAAGTCCAGCCACAACTCAACGGGGCTTTTGCGCGTGTACCAGGTTCGAAGCTTCTGCAACGGCATAGTTAGAAACGACAACGTCGCGTGTTACTTGAGAGAAGAATATATAGGTTACCCTTTGCCAGAAGCCGGCCACGTCCACGACGACACCCCAGACGGTGACTACCACCCCCATTATCGCGTTACCGAGGGCCGATAGCAAGCACAAGTACAAAGCACCATTTGTAGGAGGCCGGCTAGTTTCGTGGTTTGCGACGAGATCACACGCGACCAATGAGATAGACCATGAACTCTAGATCTAACACCACAGAGAGAACCGGTAAAGAGGCTTGTTCTGGGCGTTTAAGTTATATGGCTAAAAAGACAAAAGGGTATTTGATAGGATATGTTAAAGTAGAGGTGAGGTTGTTGTTGAGTTTCGTAGAGCTCCCCGCAGGTGTCCAACAAAGTAAGGTAAGGTAGGGGAGGGATAGGTACAGTAGCAACGCTTTACGCTAAATCGGCATGTGATTGCCAATGAGATCACCAGTTTTCAGACATGGAAGCCCGGAGATTGAGCCACACTCACATGCTATATAATGGATACAATAAAGGAGTCTTTAATGAGCTTTGGATAAATGAGAATATTCGCTTAGCTGCAGCGCACTCTCTTGCGTTTAAGCATATGCAAGCACAGAAGATTGAGTTCGACCAAGATAGCTTCGTCCCGTACGGATGCCGATAGATTTGAAGTTAAAATAAAAGCCGTAGTAGACTACTTTAGTATGGCCATCTGCTTCGAAGGCCAGATTGATATTTTGAAAGAACACCATATTATACAGCAATAACCTCCTTTGCTTGCTATGCAACCATCCTCTGGTTGACTTTTCTAGAATCCCCAGAATTTCCAGTCTAATCGTCGTCATCGTCAATGACATTCCTTCGGCGGGCTCTCCCTGCCACTCCCACGTCGCTACCCTCATCTTCGCTACGATCCCTCGTCCTCTGCCGTTTAAAGCGTGGCTTCTCGTCTTCGTCGTCGTCGAGAAGCTCCTCTTCATCATCGTCCTCTGCTCCGCTTTCCTCTGCTTCGTCGTCACTGTTAACAATGAAGCCGTCGTCGAGAGAGTAGCCCTCATGTCGACCAACAGCATCCTCGAGCTCCTCATCTGACTCTTCGTCTCGTCGCCTTCTGGGCTTGCCAGCACCGGGCGCACCGCGTTTGCGAGAGCCTGCTGCACCTCGTCGTCCTCCTTCGAGGTCGCCAATAGACAAACCGCCACGCGCAGCAGCAGTTCGACCGTAGCCACCGTCCATCTTGGCAGCAGCGTTCTCGCGTCGTCGTTGAGCCTTCATCCTCTCCTTCTCAGCTAGCTCGGCCTGCTTCTTCTGAAGTTCGGGGTCACGGGTAGTCTTGATGATCATGTCTGTCGAATTCGCGGGCTTGCTGGCACTTGCAATTTGCTCAGCAAGGATAGAGAGCGCATCGTCTCCAACAGATTTGTTGGGTCGAACGTTGTACTGCTCTGTGATATGTCCGACCGTCATAAGGATGTTGCTGTGTAGCTCGGCGGCAGCGGCGTAGTAGTGGCCATCGTGAGCTTCGTTGTAAGGCTTCTCTGGCGGCGGCGCGAGCTCCTTTCTTTGAATTTCATAATGCTCTCCACCAACAGAAATCGTCACCGACCCGTCACTCCAGTGGAAGACGTTCGTGTTGCTTTTGAGTTCGTCTGTACTATGGTCTCTTCGAACTCGGGCGACATGTTTGGGATGTTCGGCTTTGGCATTTTCTAGGTCGAATTCACTAGGTTCGAAGGTGTCGGGATTGTATTCTTTGGGCATAATCTTCAGAAACTTGGGAATACGGAGAACTCGCAGCTGAATGACCAAAGTTAGTGCCTCGTACATTGCGCGAAGCAAGCAGAACAAAAATACATACCGCGCCATCTTTAGGCTTGGGAATTCGATGTCGATAAGTCTTGATGTTGAGAACAACTCGATCTTTGGTTTGAACTTGTGCTTGATCGTCCTCATCGTCGCGATCGCGATATCGCGCGTAGCTGTCTCCTTCTGGGTCCGAGGCAAGCTCGTCGTCCTCATGGACTGGCTCCTTGGTTGGTACAATATCATCGTCGCCATCATCACCGAAGAGGTCATCGCCACCCTCGTCGATCTGATCAATTGGTTCGTCTGAGTCGGACATGGTGAAGATTGAAGGTTGTGTGTTGTAAGAAAAGGTACGTGGATGGAGTTGAGAATTAAGTGTGAACGAAATGAATTGACATTGGCGCGCAAACTGAGCGAGTGTTTGCAGTCCAGTCGCGAGGCTTTGACTTTCCAACGACCAGGGGACGACCCGTTCAGCTGCTTCTAGGCCTGAGGTTGATTGAGCACCAGCCACGCAGCCACTTTGTCGTTTTTACAGCCACAGCTACAGCTCAGCACAGTACAACACAGCGCACTAACTATTGGGTACTGTACTGCCACAGATATGAGATGGAATGGACTTTGTTGGTCTCCTCTATTAGACTGTTGCAGGTCAGTGGAGAAAGGGAAACGAAGGATCAAGCGCGCTGCAGCACCAGGAGTGGCACTTCTCTGTGAGGTGCTGGTCTCTTGAACTCTGAAACAGGCATGGTGCGCCACGCGCTTCAGGTGACATGTGAGTACTGGACCAGTTACAACGCAGCGCAGGCAGAGAGCAGCAGGGAGCATACCCAGGACTTCTGGAGACTGGAGACTGGAGCGGACGATGCGCTAGCGTGTGGCGCTCTCCTCGAAAGTTACGGGGTACTTAGCCGCTATTCATCACCCAAATTCCCAAATCCTACCAAGCCCAAGCCCAAGCCTCGACACCGACACCTCAAAAACCCCCTTTCTCAAAACGACGCCAGCTTCTGATACTGGATTTGATATTGATCCTCACAACAACAACACGCGGCTTCATTCAAAGGCCAAGAGGATATTGAAGAAGGCAGAAGCAACGAGAGCACCTGAATAACGACTTGTCCAACCTCAGGGAACCCCTCGCCCGAGTCCTTCTCTATCGTCTATCGACTATCGTCTATCGCCTCTCACTCACCATTTCACCCCGCCTTTCTTCTCCAAGTCAAGTCAACCATGTCGAACCTCTTTTCTGGCATGTGAGTACCAAGCCATCATCTTCCATTCTTTTTCCTTTTTCTTTCCCTTTCCTTTCCTTTCCCTTTCTTCGCTCTTTGCCAGTGCAACATTCCCCAGTTCATTGATGAATTCTTGCTACGTTCAACTCCTAAGCCACTGGCCAAGTATTTCGAGAGTTTGCTTGAAATGGATGTACACTTTACACACGACCAAACTCTCATCTACTCCTCCATGTGGTTCGGTTCTCTAGTACCGCATCCTACCGCATCCAAGAAATGTCTCCCCAAGGTCGTCAAGGGGCTGCTGAAGACATTCATCTTAAACTTCTACAACCTCTCGCGAGGAATGATTGCCCTATTCCAGCGTCCTTATCGCGATAAACCCAACTCTCTTTAATATCATGAATAGCATCTCAATCATATATCATCCCTAATCTTCCCCTTCCTCTCCCTTCCCTTGCAAGAACGCCACGCATGGCGCTTTTCTGCAGCTGTCACAGGCGGACCTAGCAATGGTTTCAACCAACTGCACCCATCTAAGCATAGTGTGCTGTCATGTTAATTCTTTCTCTTTTCTGCCCTCTCTGTCAAATCAATCTTGACTCTGCTCTGCTCTGCTCTATTCTCTCAACTTTATTTACCCTTTACTGACGAATCACCATCAGCAACGCTCGTTTCCGAGGAGGCAAACCCTCTTCTGGTTCTCAAAAGAGCCCAACTGGTTCTACCGCCAGCCAGCCTCCCCCTCCAGAGCTGCCCAGAGAAGGGAGCCAATCTTCGGCTGGTTTGGCCCCCAAGGTTCCTCCTCTGCCAAACTCCCCTTCGCTTGCTCAGACCATTGGCATGGACGACTCCAGCGGCGTTATGAGCGGCGACGAACTCATCAACTCATATCACCTCCCACGACCTCTTCCTCTGTGGCTCAACGCTCAGTACGCCAAGCACATCGTTAAGGGTAATTTCATGACATTGAGTGCTCGGCCCAAGACTGTCGAGCAAGGCGAGTGGATTGCTCATCAAGGTAACAACCCTCAATATCAAACAATTTCTTGTATATAGATATACTGACATTACTTAGTCGTTGAGCATTATCGCAATCTATGGAACTTTGTCCGAGTTATTCACGAGAAGGAGGATGATGGTACAGCCGTCTGCAACTCAACTAGCTGCCCACGCATGTCGGCTGGAGCGTAAGTATCATGAGCTCATCCTCTATAACCCATACATATATTTACCCACCGCTAGTAACCACTCCTTTACTTGGCTCAACCGAAACAGAGAGCCTGTTGAGCTCCCTGCCTCCGAGTACATGACTCTTATGCAGCGATGGATCTCTGGCAAGATCGACGACACCAACATCTTCCCAACTGACCCCTCCGGTGTCTCGTACGCCCATAACCCCTCCATCACCACCACACCTTTGTCCCAGCTCTCAAACCCCGGCGAGCCTGAGTATATCGGAAAGCGTTCAGGTTTCCCCGATAAGTTCGTCGACATCTGTCAGATGATCTTCCGCCAAATGTTCCGAGTCTACGCTCACCTTTACTGGGCTCACTTCTCCGAACCTTTCTACCACCTCAACCTCGAGAAGCAGCTCAACAGTTGCTTCTCCCACTTCGTCCTGACCGCTACCGCCCTGGATATGCTCAAGCCCGCTGAGCTGGAGCCCATGCAGCCCTTGATCGATCTTTGGGCTGCCAACGGAACCTTCCCTCCCGAGTCCAAGGCATACGAGTATGCTAACATCCGAGCCGGCGAACGACTCCTGCAGCTCTCCACTGCCCCCCAATAAGCGCTGACGGATGCTGATGTGGCTAAAACGTGTACCGTGACACAAAAAGCGGAGAGAACGGGGTTTCCGCCTACCCAACGGATGGGTTTCAAATGTATACAATCTGGAAGGCATTTATTGAGTCTGGCGTCGAAGGATTGATCAGCCAGACACGATAAGTGAAGGAGACACGATAAAGCATATTCCTGCAGTAACAAAGAACTGCAGTCTGGAGTTTAGGGCCTTGACCAAGGTGCTTCGTAGGGGAGTTGATGGCAGCGGGGGGACCAAAGACCGAGGGCATACACACGCGGACTGGTGACTTTGCGGTTTTTGTATCAAAGTGAGACTTGTTTCTAGTTCCCCAAAAACGGATAGATTTCCAAAATTGGAACATTATTGACGCAAAAGCCTGGATAACATGATCCCCGCTGTCCACATCATAAACCTCCGTTGGTACATTACAAGATAGACACTTAAGCCAATCAATACTTTATTCAGTCGACACCTCAGCCAGACTTTGTTTTCTTATTGCACTGCGCACTCACCTCGCTGATTTTGTATTCCACGATAATAGGACGGTCTTCCTCAACGATGAATCTGCCCGAGCCAACATAGACCTTGTCTTGCAAGAGTTTCAGACCAGGGGCATCAGTCTCGAACCTAATCTGTATAACTAGAGCTGTTAGTCTTTGGTCTGTCAATATGGTCTCATCAACTCTAGCCACGCCGAGCAGGGTGATAACGGAGCGACTTTAGTGCCCATGGAAGAACACAACTCACAGGCGTTTCCAAATCCCGTCGTTGTGGCATTTGCATCTCCTCGGATTACCTTCCCCTCATCCCCCTCCATATCTACAACGCCATTGTAACTGAAGCGTAACATAGCGCCTGATATATCACGAGCAACGCTCGAAACTTCAAGCTTGACCCATTGCCCGTCCGGGTCACGCCGTAGAAAGTCGCTACCCTGAATGAATGTTGCCTTGATAGGAGGTTCGTAGCCGGGCTCAGAGACAAGCGTGCCCACGTCCGGGATGAAAGGGATGTTGAGAAGGTTGGAACTTATGATGAGAGGATCATTGATGGCGATCTACCAGTAAAAGTGTCAGTGGTTTCCAACTACTTTAAAGACAGTTATATAGGTAGAGAAATGTGGTATCTAGCATTATAGATGAAACAGCTCCGGAGTAGGTTTTCGCAGAGCTGAACAGAGAGATACACACGGGATATAGTAAACTGCTATGTCGACATACTTGCGCTGTAAAAGCAGGGATAAGTACAGGGAAGTTGGTCAACTTCATGTCGGAAAATGGCCCTGTTGAATGTGAAGTATCGTTCTTCTCACAAACAAGAAGCTGAAGAGTTGACCACAGGCCTTTCTATACCTCTGGCCAAGTTCCACTTCATGTTCCGAGACGAGAATGAACGCATATGCACACGAAACCCGTGCAGCGAGGATATACACTTATCGTCTTGTATCGTATATGCATTCCCCAAGTCCACGGCAGAGGAATTGTGTGTGGCGGCAATACACTGACTGAGTGAATTACGTGCGAGTCTTGATATTACGACTCGTGGCACACGTTTTAGTATTGCCCTCCCTGTACGAGGAGTATCTACCGAAGCAGATTTGCTGCCTAGTGATGAGCCTCTTTTCCCTGTGCGACTTGGAGACATAGGTACTCTATGGGGTTCTTAGGGCGACGGTTCAAAGAGTACAAGACACACCAGAGTGCGGCGTATCTAGGGGAGAAAGACACAAACGGCCTGATAAGGGGCACAGAAGCATACCAGGCAATGCTTTAGATCTAGATAGCGATGGGGGGACCTGATCTCAGATGGTGTACGATCAGAACGCATCGCCAACGATGGTGGACAAAGGCACAGTGGCATCGTCGCAGGTTTGGCCGTGACTGAAACCGGGTCCGTGGCGTCGAGCACTCTAAGAGAACTTGACAGGAACAGGTTGTGGGACACACAATCGCGAGTGATGTATGCCCGGAGTACCAGTTACTAGTGGAACATCGTTCGCGGCGCAATGCCACCCAAGTTCAGCTTTTGAATACGCCGGGCTTCTTCCTCGTAAGACTGACCAAATGTGAACGTTTGCTTTATCATGCTGGACTATCCCATGTTGTCATCGGATTGGTGACGGCGACGTGGTGTTGTGTTTCGTACGTTGTATATCTGCATTGAAGCTCTACAATAATCACTGGTCAGATCTTGGCGACACGGTCCTTCCACTACATTGATGGTTTTCATTGTTGAGTAAACGAATTTGTTGCGCCATCAGGTTTGAAGGTCGGAAGCTATAACGAAACATGTCAAAACAGCCACAATTTTGGTGACGGAACCCAGTTATGTGTGAAAGAACGAATATGCCATTTACCCGGGAGTAACGATATACTCTTCTGACGTCCAGAACTGCACTGCACCTGTCAGGTCACTACTTCGACGTCAAGAAAGATCCCGCTAAACGAGACTTTGTTTCAATATCGGAGCCGTCATCCGTTTCATCCCGTCGTGCTGGGTACCCCCCGCTTACTCGCTCTAGAAAACATAGAAAACGTTGACGTACCCTCAGCTCGAAGCCACTTGTTTCAAATACACATATTGGTGTGAGATCGAGTGGCTAGCAAGCTCTTCCCAGCTATTTAGAACCCTGACAGATGTGGCAAAGTATACTCACCGCCAGATCTTTCTTGTGATAGCCAGGGTTGGAAGAGCTGATCGGTTGTGGACAACAGTCGTCATGATTGAAACCCAAGATCACAGTCAAGCCTTCTCAATGCAAGCATGTCATTGTCAGAAAGCTTTTCAGAGTAACGCCACTGGGTTTCCGGCGCCATCGGGTAGCTTGACGGGACCAGCCCGTACACGGTATATTTTCATCGAATATACCCTCAAATAACACATTGGTATGGTATTGACCAATCTGCAATGTACAATGTACAATGTACAATGTTAAAAATAGTCAAGATAATCGCTCTTCTGCAGGTGTAACTTGATCTAAAACAACCTGCGGATGATATCATGTATTGCTGTTTTACGAACCGGGCTTGCATGCTTGACTAATGCACGCTGCCGTGTTTAAGAAACAAAGTTTCAGAGTCGGCCTGGATATTTGTTGCTATCAACGCCTTGAATACAAAGCAATCGATGCTCTCGAGATGCAAATGATACCTCAGCCTCGCAAAATACGCTTGATCGGGATCTTAATTGCACTTGCAAGACGAGGCTAGTCCATATAGAGACATCTCGGTATGTTTCGTCCTCCAGAAGGGAACATAGTATGTTCTGGTTCCAAGACGTTGTGAGCGTCATCGCAGATCTTCGGCTGCGACATGCCTGTCCCACGATGACATTTCCAGGTGACCAAGATTTCGTGGCATCGGCGGAATCATCCCAGAATGTCGCATGTGCCAACTCTTAATTCGTCTTAGACCATATCCGTAGTGTGAAGCGTTTTATGATGTGGTCGCTATCATGGTTTCAGATGTTGAAATAAGAGGTGGGGATTATAGAGGTGGGGATTATAGAGGCGGGATCGAATGCGGGTCGTGATTCATTCGTCTTTTCAGAAATCCCCAGCCACAGCCTTGTAAATGCGTAAGACACTGATCGAGGCTGGTTCTTTCAAGAGCTCAGATGCTTGCTTGGAAATAGCAATTTCCAAGGGAGTGGATCGCTATGCTAAAATCTCAGAATGAGAGCGCGGACCCAAACTTGGACAGGGATTCCTAGACCGCATATTCGGGAGGCACGTTTTGCCTCAACGACGCCATGAGAACGAAAAAGACTCGCGGGTTAGTCGTCAGTCTTTTTTGTCGCGTGCTGGAGTGGGCGCAAGATCCGGTTATTTCTTTGAATAGTTTAAGGTAAGCCGATATGTAGTAACCAAGCGCAACATGGTAACTCCTAGTATAGTGAGCTCCATCCGACGAGATCCTCATGTCTAAGTGAGAGGCGATCAGGGACTACCTGGGATCGAGGACCGAGGAACACCGTCGGCTTGAGCTTGCTGTTGATCAACGTAAAATTCCAGAGAAGCTTCGTCATAGCAGGTACCCAAATTTGGGTATCTCTCGACTTTCTGGCATACGGCACACTGTATGAATAGAGCAAGGCTTGAATCAATGTTACAATGTTAGCAGGGGAACTGAACGGCATGTGTTATCTGAAACTGACAGCTGGATTCGGCGAGGTCTTCCGCTGTCATGGGGGCCAGAGCATATGTCCGAATATCGCAGTCCATCTTTCGAGTCATAATAGCGGTATCCGCTGTACACCAATGGACTGTTAAGAAAGTTGGGCAACGACATTGGGCGGTCTTCATATCGGTTTCATGTCGGAATTGGCAAGTAACGGCCTTAGTGCTGTGATGAGAAGGCCATTCAGAGTAGCAGCAGACCCTGTCTCATTGATCCTGTCTGCCTCGAAAGGTGATGAGGCTCTTGGGATGGCCGAGACGCACGTCTTGGGGACCACACATGGGGGTTTGAGATGTTCCGAGTCGATGAGGATACACTGCATAGCCCACTTGGGCCATGGATAACCAAAACTGGCTAAAGTGTATGCACCATTGCACGGAGAGGAAGCCTGATTGCTTGGATAGGCAGTTTATGGACGGCGCAGGCCAAGCAAGGTCAGCATTTTGGGCGAATGAAGCACCAGAGACCTCTCGCCCTATTCAAACGATTGGATATCGTGACAGATTGGGCAGTTTTGGATAGCGCTGCTCGTCTACCCAACCTGACCCTCCCGGAATATGATCCGAAAGTCCATGATAGCGACAAAAAATAGTCGTACACTTGATACGGACTGATAGAGGCCGCAAGAGATACTCAGACTTATGGGTATGACGATTGGTAGACTGCAATCTTGCCATGGGTTTGGCAGGGTTGAAAAAAGCTTTGAGAAACAACCGAAAAGACTACGTCAATGCCACAAAGAAGCAAATCGAGTTCTGGAAGGCATCTTATCGGAGTCGATTCGCTTCAGAGTCTTGTCTGTGGGATTTTCTTCCACGCAAGAAGGGTCCTTGAGTTCGAGGCATGGATCTGAGTGCACGCCAAGCTCACGGTGTTTGGACCATAGAGCAGCCAGAGCCATGACGCTAAAGCATCTGGGATCTGTCAAAGAGTAAGTCAGCAGGGGATGAGGGACCAAGGAGTCTGCCATTTTTTCCTGCTCAACCAGGGAGAAGACGCGCACGCGTAACACACCGACAAAACAAATTGCTCAAAAGAGAAGCACCACGAGCGACCCATTATGCGACCATGAAGCACAGTGGATACATGATATCAGGCTCACGAGCCTAGTGGTTAGAAATAGGGTTGTAGAGGGCGTGCAGACGCGCATAGGTGGGAGCGTGTGGGAGCTGTGGTCGCAATCGTCCTACCCAGCCACCTACAGTGACGGAGGCATCGAAGTACCAGTGCAGGATCAAGAGAGGCATCTCTTGGCTGATGAGCTATTGGAGATTCCGCAGGTGAATCGGACGATAGCAGATGCTTGAGGCGTGATACCGAAGATATCCTCGCAGGCGAAGATGGTATTTGTGCATTTTGTGGTGTTGTCTACCATGATCAGCAAACGGCACTTGTCGGAGCCTGTCAAGTTCCATGGTGCCCAGGATCCAATGTCTTTTTGCAATGCTGAAGCTTATACGGATACCTGGGGCATCTATCCAGTCCTCTAAGCTAAGTCAGCATGACTTCAGACTAAGATCTCGATTATTGGCAGTTGAGATTGCTAGAAAGATACGTTCCTTGCTCACGAGATCTCCAAAGAGCAGATGCTGCGCTCCGCTCGGTTAAGATCAAACCCAAGTCTATTACCGAGCGTTCCATAAATTCGCATGTGAGATGCTGTAAGGGGTCTGGGAGTCAACCGGACTGCTTTCCCTGGTGATGGATGATTTTCAGGATGTGGACAACTCGCGCCAGGATGAAGCCAGTCGTGATATCCATTCTGAGGCAAATCCATGGTGCCGTGGCGTGTGCTCTGGCGAGGCTGGGGCCGAAGGGGTTCGGGGTTCCTCGCTAGAACGAAAGAAGAAGAAACGTATCCGCAGCTTCTAAAGATGGAGTGGAAAACGCGGTGTTGGACGCGGTCCTCGCGTTTCGTCTTGTGTTGTCTCGTCAGTTTTGCGGCTTTTGCCTTGTAAATTGAAGAGCTGGGTGAGTTATCCGCTGAAGATGGCCAGGGTATTGGGTCCAGGCCTTTCCGCTTCCAGCACTCATCGGTACTTAGGAAGGTATTTCGACATGCTCTTACCCCACGGCGCATCCAGACTGTGCAATAGGAAGCCTGCCATTAGTGTTAGTGTGGCTCGTGGTTGATGCAGAGTTAAGGCCCCAAGCTCTGAGAACTAGCGTATGTTTCTTGGTGCCCAACGTCTTGGAATTTTCCATTGTTAGGTCACTGAGCTCCTGTCTGTAGCTAAACTAAGGTGGCCGGGCCGGCCCAGCAGCGCCCGAGGCTAGACCTAATGAAATTATCAATTAGTCGAGCTTAGATATTGAAGTCAGTGCTAATTAGAAGTGATGATATCGCGAGTCTGAGTACGGAGTAAGGCATCTTGCCGTCTCATTAGGAAGCATTGCTCCCTTGCTAGAGGTGCCGATATCTACCTAACCTGGGGAGTATCAAGTTTAGCACATGGCTTCCCGTCGTTAGATCCAGTCGCATGCGCGGTCAATCTACCAGGGTTTGTGCCGCTCTGTAAAGGCTTCCCCCAGGGCATAATGGTCCTTTGCTTTTTCCCTGAGCGGTTCTATAACATGTTCTTCGTGTTCTTTGGCTGATATCTTGCTACTCTTGTCGCACCGGCAGTAGACTGCCTTTCCCATGCTTCTTGAACCCTTGCAAGCTCGTAGTCAGCATTCAGCCATGACACCACTTAAAGGAAGCGACTGGCTCTCGGAAGCGTGGGGTTGCTGGGATGGTGACAGGGTGGGCAGGTTTCCAGTCGCAGGCATTAACTGTTGAAGCAACAAGAATATCACCAGAGTCCAAACATAGCAAAGCCCTACCTTGATGATGGCCTCATCACCCGAGAAGCACCGCCCATGACATGAATCGATCGCGGCCTAAGGGGGAATAGAACATGATGGTTGATGTACGATATGTTACAGGATGGAGCAGCGGTCAAGTGACGACGGCCCATATCTGAAGCTAACATGAGCATACGCCGTTGCCTTTGTTCACACGGGCTCCATGGCTGACAAGAAAGGACGAATGACGACCATGGTAATCCTCCTCTTGGGCCGAGCTCGGATGACACATGAGGAAGATCCCCTGCTTGGTGTGGTTGACTAACCTTGATATGTCGTGGGAACGGCAGCTCGGTTTAACATCTGGGGATCAGGATCTGATTACTGTCATGGTGTAGCTGCCCGCTGCCACAACCACAACCCTCCCTCTGCTTTGCGGAGTGCTGCCCTCGTCCTTCCCGTCCATTAGACGACTGTTACGTATCGATGGTTTCCACCGCAACGACATCTGATATGGAGTCGTCTGTTACAGATTTGTCTGGGCGCAGTGAAACCCATCACCGCTATTATGACTGACAGCCTATGTCGGCGATGTTGGCTTTGGCTTTGGCTTTGATTCGACTGTGGAATATGGCCGATGAAGAGAGAACACTGGCAAGTCCATTCCGTTTGGCTCTTCTCTTCTCTCATCTCGTCTAGTATGGATGGTCTTGATGCTATCCTCAGCCTGGTTGGACCCCAAGTTTGCCTGGCCGATTGAGGCCCCCCAAGCCTGACTTGCGCCTCCACACCCACATAGATCTTCTGCTACGCTGAGCTCTTATTCCCATATCACATTGGATACCTCGTAGACGGCTAAATCGACGAGAGCCGTGCTCGTCCAAACGCTTGCCCACTGGCTTATACTAATTCATCAATATACTCTATTGTTCTCATTTATCTATCTGTGTTCGCTTCGCATTGCCTCTCTCACTGTAGTCACACCCTTCTTAAAGCGCTTATGGAAATATATGTAGCCATTGTTCTTGAAGCTCTCATTGAACCGGACATGTCTTCCTATACCGAGGGAGAGCAACGGCCCAATCCATGACCCGGCCTCTTGTGGGCCATATCCATCCCCGTCCTCGTACGTAGTAGGCTCGTCCTCATCCGCACCCTGGATTGATGTCCCGTCTAAGAGGTCCCCTGCGAATCCCGACAAGAGCAATCCATGCCATGACCGCGTTTCTCCCAAGTCTAGGTATCGCCGTCGTTGTCCAAGATGCGATGCGATGCTTGGATGGGCAGCTCCACAGACGCAATTGCCGGCTGCTTGCCCCGGGTGAGTACATAATCGTAGATATTCCTCGCCTTGATCCCAAAGCAGTAGTCTGTTTTTCAACAATCATATATCGTCTTTTACTTCCCCAAGTCATCCATCCCATCTTTGTTCTTGAGTTACAGACTTATCAAGATCTGAGTTGCATATTGCGCAGCACAGTGTATACGCCTGTCTCACTTCAAGCGACACCACAAAAGGGCAAAACACCAGCCTTGGACATCAGCACCACCAGAGGTCTAGCCCACACCATCACAGGACATTTGTACCCTTTTGAACGCGCCGGTTTCTCACTATCACTGTTGTTGTAAGTGCTGCTCTCTATTTGGACATTGTCCGTTGCGCCGCGCCGGGGTAGGTTGGGCTGCTGCTGCACTGCAGTGCAGGTAGACAGTTAGAGCTTCCAGTCGCGCGCTTCTTCTTTTTTATTGTTTCCAATTCCCATTCCTCGCCTGTTGTTGTTGGCTGTATTTCAGTGAGTACCAGTCGTTGCGCTTGTTGCCATTCCCGTCCCTTCCCGCAGTGGCCGATCAAGTTTCCGGCTTCCCGCCCGCACACGCCACTATTATTCCATCCCTCCCTCACCAGCCGCTTTGCATCTTCTTTTTTATCATATCACCACGCTCCATTTTTTGGGGTTTACCGCCTTCGAATATCCCAAAGGATTTTCGCGATTCTTTTTTTGGAGTCTGAATACGAAGCATATTTTGGATAAAACAAAGTCTATTCGTTTTGTGCGGCCGGCGAGATCTAAATAACCCCACGTCTTTTTTAAGTTCTGCTGCGCCTTGAACAACGGTTAGCAGCAAGACGAGATAAGATCATATGGGCCTATCCATTCCATCATCCTCATCGTCTTTCACTTCCTCCTCCTCCTTCAATACTCAAGAGGTACGAACCATGTCCCCCGATCTTGCACCGACCATTGAGTCACACTCTCTGTACCTTACACTTTCTTTGGCCATGGCCGTGGCCGTGGACGCTTGGCCCCACCCCTAAAGCACCTGGAAAGCTGGAAAGCACGGCTCAAGCCCACTTTCTTCACCTTACACGCCCCCCTGCTGCCTACCCTGGTCTTTCCTTCCTTCCTCGACCTCAAGTGAGGTGAGCTGCTGAGTGAAAACTTGGCAGGCTGCCAAAAATACACACCCGTCCCCGTTTCGCCCTTCACCGCTGCTGGCTGCTTGCTGCTTGCTGCCCACTGCCCACACCAAACATTGTTTGAGTGTCTCCCGCGCGCAAGGGAAAAAATAAACCGATGATACCTTATCCTGGCTTTCCCTTTCCCTGTCCCGCACTTTACCTTTATTATTTGCCGCGTCCCTCCCACAAAACCCAACCTCTTCTTTGCTTCCCTCTTGTGCCTCAGTGTGCTCTACCTCACCTTTGAATATCAACTTCAACTTTTGAATTTGGGTTTCCATCTTCAGATTCCCTGTGCCCTTCCCTTCTTGGCATATTATCCCTTCCCTTTACAGCCTTGCTTCCATTGTTTCTTCTTTTGAACAACCCCACCCATTCTCGTCTTCTTCTTATACCCATCCACATCCCCACATCCATCACTCACTCACTCACTCACTCACTCACTACTACACTGCCCAAAATGACTTCAACATTTCAAATGCAACAACCATTTTATCGTCCAGCTTCTCTAACCGTGGATACCCAACACGCACAGAAGTACTTCGAAGACGAAGACAACAGTGTACTAGACGACAACATTCTCGAACACAACACAATCGATTCCGGCTTAGAACTATCGCCCCCCATGGCTGACAGTCGTCGAGAGTCTTTTGCTGTCGGCCCTTCGCTTTTCTCACCAAAGACGGAAGATTGGCAGTCGGTCGACATGCAGTCTGTTCCCTCCAACAATCCTTTTTACGATCAGCACAGCAACAACCCTTTCATGCGCATTGACCAAACTCAACACAACGCCTTTGCTTCTGCCACCAACTGGGCACTCGGAAACAACTCTGGCGCTTGTACTCCTCTTCATCCTTTTGATGGTGTTTCTGCCGAATATGACACAAATCTTCCTCTCTTTCAGCGACCCATGACTGGCCCAACACCATTTTCCAACCCTGGAAACATGTTCTCGTCGCTCCATGCCGGCAACCAGTCCATCCCCACTTCTCCCCAGAAAGAGTGGATGACCCCTCAGCAGCCCATTAACAAGAACAAGATGCGACCTAGCAGCCCCGGTCTCCGCTCACACAACGAGATGCGCCGAGGTGATGGCATCAGGAAGAAGAACGCTCGCTTCGATATCCCAGCGGAGCGGAATCTCAGCAACATCGACCATCTTATTTCCCAGTCTACTGATGAACAAGAGATCAAGGAGCTCAAGCAGCAAAAGCGACTGCTCCGTAACCGACAAGCAGCGTAAGTTCCGCCCCACTAAATAAACATTAACAATATCTGTGATGTGATACTAACTACCATCAGCCTTGACTCAAGACAACGCAAGAAGCAGCACACTGAGCGCCTGGAGGATGAGAAGAAGCATTACACCGCCCTCATCACTGACATGGAGGACGAGATGAATGAGCTCCGCACCAAGCTTGAGCAAGTCCTTCTTGAGAAGCAGTCATACACCAACTACATCGAGAACCTCAACCTCGAGAAGGAGGAGATGATCCGCACACACACCATTGAGACTGGCGAGCTGAGGAAGAAGGTTGGCGTCCTTACCGAGCATGTTCAACGACTCGAGAGCGCCGTTCCCGCGACTGCCGACAACGGTTTCTCATCCGGCTTCGACGACATGGACGGCATGGGCATGCCTGGCGCCTGGGACGCATCTAACTTCCTTCACGACTACCCCGTCGAGCCCGAGGTCAAGCAGGAGATGTCTATTGTTCCCGCTAAGAAGAATGAGAACAACCCCTTCGCCGAGAGCGAAAAGCCTGCCCAAGGCGGTCTCCTCTTCATGCTCTTCCTTGTCGGCGCTTTCGTTCTCTCCAGCCGCTCTACCCCATCGATCCCCCGTGTCTCCGAGGATGTTAGGGCTGCTTCGGCCACCCTCTTGGATAATGTCCTCAAGGATGCCGGCGTCAACTCTCAATCGGCCAGCCTGCAGGCTGCCCCGCAACCATCGGGTGCTGCCAACTGGGGCAACGCCATTGCTATGAACGATATCACGATGGACGGTGTCGCGCCTTCGATGCTTGCCGAGCTCGGTGATGCTCTCACCCAGCCAACTCAGGAGCAGACTAACGAACAAATCTTCTCTCTGTCGGCTGCTCAGTACAACAATGTCAACTCGCAGGACTTCCTCCACAATGCCCCTCAGAGGTCATCTCCCAGCCAAGGTCGCCGAAACCTGGCCGACGCACTCGCAGCGATGCGAACCACAGACAAACAAAACGGTGTAGCCGAGGTGTACACGCGCTCCCTCCTCTGGGACCAAGTCCCCAACGAGGTTGTGCGCAACTTCGCGAAAATGGTGTCAGAATGCAACAACGCACAGAATGAGCAGCAATGCAACGAACTAAGGACATGAACGACGACATGAATCAAAGATATAAAAAAATGTCACGACGACGAAACCACGGCTTTTCTGCCTTAAACGGCTTGATGAAGTTGCTTTCCTTTGTACAACTTATTTTTCCTTTGTTACCAACTTTTTCCTTGAAGTCGGCTTTTTTTCTTCCTCTTCGCGGGGGATGAGCTGCCATATACTCGACGTCGCTCTCGCGCACTTCAGACATGTTGCTCACGCACCCAAACGGACGGTTTCTTGTCTTCCATTTGTTGTTTCTTGCGGATTTCCTATCTTGGGGTCGTTTTTTGATTTCCTACGGATTGAACAAGCGAGCGTGCATTGATTTGTTTTGAGTGAATTTTCACGGCTTGAAATTGGATTTCCTGTCTCGAAATTGGATACCTTTATTACTTGGGTAACGGCGAAAGAGTGGTTGGTGGGAGTGTGAGACTTGGAGGTGGAAAGGCAACGGCGAAACAGCAGCCAGCAGAAGCGAAGCATGCAGACTCTACGAAGGAGCCCAGTCCATACGAGTCTGGATAACATCACAGTGCATGGGAGAGACAGGAAAGGATACGGATATTGGTGGACGGGGATGGAAATTGGCATACGTCGAAAGACGACAATGACTGAAATGGTCAATGATGACGACGAAACGAGCGCGTCGATGATCCATTTACTTGTTTGTTTGGAATTTTATTCGATTCTCTGAAGCAACGTCCAGTCCCAGGTGGGCTGGTTAGTTGTACGATATTTTATGGCATGAATGAAATGAGATTAGTATTTATGAAGCGAGCATTGAACAAAGAATATTCCTCTCAGTATAACTTCCTTGTGTTTGCAAGTGATGGCGATGGTACCCTTGGTGGTAGTGATAATACTAACTGCCTCGTGAGCATGTATGTCATATCGCTCACACTCACATATTGTGACTGCGCCTTGAATGTGGCTGATCAGGATTTACAGTATAGAGCATGCTCTTAAGCTTAGGCTGGCAATTGATGCACTGCATGACCTAAAGAGGAAAGCAGGGCGGGTGTTAGTTTTGAAACCAGGATTGGAAACAAAAAAAAAAGGTGAGACATGTGCTAGACCGGTCGATAATAGGCTGAACAAGGTGAGTGAGTGGTGGGTGTCAGAGTACCTAAGAATCAAGATGGTGGTATGTCTAAGACAATGTCTTGCCAATGCGCGGCGCTGGGACGGCACGGGATGCGGAGAGGGATGGGCTAATATTTGGGGGTGATAAAATAACTGTACCTAGGTACCTTAGGTACCTTGGTTACCTGGAGGTATTAACTGCCGTCCCAATGCTATCTTGTATCTTGATGTGATATCCACAGATCTGACTTGATTGCTCGCAGTAGAGAATTAGAGAGAGATCTAGTGGCAGGCCTCATATTGATGCCGATTGCCTATATAATTCTAGATCAGACTATCTTCAGTGTTTTGCGCCACTATGGCTTTGCTCTTCCACAAAAAAGTACGGGGAATCCTTGACCTTGCATCGCATCCCGCTGTGGCTACTGTACATTGATTGCATGGCAGGCGTTGAGCTGAAGCTGCCGGCAGCGTCTTCTCTATCCTCCTCGTGCTTCTGGTTTAAGGTTAGTCAAGTTGCTGGAGTTTGAACACGGCAGTCTTGTTAGACGTGGGATGGAATTGTATGGGGCTTTGCTTGGCCATAGACGAGCTGTTACAGACGCAGTATAACGTTGACTACCTAGAAATTCATTGAACTCTGGCATCAATCATATCGACAATGATAACATCCGATATTAATCCGCCTGTGCTTTTTGATGCGATTACATGACTTCAGTCTTCACTCTGCTCCGAGTATAACTCAGCGCGCTATAGGTTCGTCGTCATCAGATGGGCCCTAACCTGGCCGCCTTTACTGGCCGCATAGGCTCGCGGATATCCAATAAAATACCATAGGTTCGCTCTCGGGCGAGGTTGGGCATCAATGGTAATTAGCCGCCTTATGGGATCGGTAAGGCTCTCGTCACGAGGGCGTGCAAAAGGTGAGAGAAGAGACAAGAAGGGTCGAGACTGGATATTGTTAAGAAAGGTGTGAACTACTATCGTAGGTAGATGTGGACTATCGATATTTAGGAGCATCTCACAAGACTATATACCTACTACGCGACAGTGTGCTGCGATATGTACAACCAGGCACAAAGACATACGCCTTGTGCTATATATATATACTTAAATAAAAGTTGCTGAGACACAAACACACACAAATCTCCAGCATACCCGCACAGCCGTATTCAACTTGTCAACGTATATCTCTCTCCATACGAGCAAATGGCTCGCGACTTGGGCATATCCAATACGCTTTAACAATGTCTGGCCACCCACTGGACCAGCCGAGTCCCTATCACCAGTCCACTCAGGCCTTGTACCCCCCCGTGTGCCTTCATGACTTACAAAGCATGTATCGCGGATGCTCCTGTCGGTTACAGTGGCACATGGCTGCCGTTGCACTACTTACGGTTGCCCTCGCCCGGAGGGTCGTACTTTTCCTTCCAGATCCTAATGCACAATTATTTGAATCAGCGTTGCCCCCCTTACAAATCGTACGTTGCATGCTTGCAGCTCCAACACCGATCGATAGACCGCTCCTCGTTGCACCGGCTTCTGTGGTCCCTGGACAAGGCTCGGAGTCGACGAGAGCCTATCGACACAGACCGCCACAACAGTAGTGAAGAGGAGGGCATATAGATGGAGCTGCCTGGCCGGGTGGACTTACCAAGAGTTCCCTAGTGTCTTGTGGCCGGCCTTCTCGGCCAGTCGATAATACCGGGCTGCAGCAAACTGTACAGGATATCAGCCTCATGTGATGGGTCGGACAAAGTGATGTGGGGAGTTGATGGTGAGTGTCGATTCGAGAGACTCCGACGAGAGGACTACTGAAGCGGTCGATGCCTGAGTTGGATCGCAACGAGTTGGGCAGCCAAGTTCACGGACGAATCAAGTAAGCTAGGCTCACCGAGATTGTCGACTCGAACACGACTCGTGTACAGAACAGTACGGAGCACTCTTGAACAACAGACAAACAATGGTGGACGGAGATAGAATGCGATATGGTGCAACATACCTTGTCTTTCTTACACCCAAAGCCCTCAACGTAACACCAGGCAATCTCATTCATGGCATCTATCACATGGTGTTAGACTTTGTTTTGTCCGTATCTGTGCTTGTGCTTGTGTATGCGTATACGCCCGGTATAACTTACCTGTGTCTCCTAGATTCGCCGCAGTCTCATAATACTACATGGCAAGCCAATGATTAGCAATTGATCCCGTTCTCGGGATCCCGTCAGAGTGAACCTACCTGCTTGGCGGCGTAAGCGTCTTTGTTGATACCCCAGCCATGTCGGAAGCAGTTTGCCAGCTCGAAAATAGCTAGGACGAGCTCTCCCTTTGCAGCTCCGCCCTTTTTCATACCCGCCTGGAGAGCCATCTGCTCAATTGACGCGGAATTGGACGCTGCGGCTGAAAGATACTTGACAGCGCCCTCTGGATCTGGTGCACAACCCCATCCATGTCTGTATAGCGCGAATCCAAATTAGCATCAAGACATATAGACTATTGGCTTCAGTGGCTTATAGCGATACCATGCTGGGCGTTGCTGGGCGTCAATACAGGGTTTGAGTTTCAACTGTCCTTGAAACTTCAAACCTTGCAAAGAAGTCTCCAGTCGCTCAACCTGTAACATTGGTCCCGTTAATTGTCAATATTTTCTTCTCACCTTAAAGCAAGGCCGTACAGCACTTGGCTCAGCGGATTGTTGGCGCCTTGAGGATCAGCCAACCGACCAAACATACGCGTTGACAGCTCCAGCCTTCCCTCCTCGTGAAGACGAATAGCCTCTTGAATGTCCTGGTCGATTTGCTGCGATGAGACCGCATGCTCTTCCTTGTTGCCGTCTGATGGTGTCCCTGGTCTGCTGTTGCTCCTGGCGCGGTTGTTCTGGCCCGCCAGCATAGTCGCGCGCTTCTCCCATTGCGACTCGTCCTGGGCATCGGTGGTGACGATGTCGGGTAGGTTCTCGGGGACGTTCTCGGACGAGGGCGGAGCACGCTTCAGGTGTAGACGCTGCGATAGACGACGGGCGCCGCTCTCTTTCTTTGTCTGGCTGGACTCGGAGCCAGAGCGGGATCGGCCGGAGCGGAAGACATCGAGAGATCTTCGGGGCTTTTCTTTCTCTTTGGCTTCTTGGACCGCGAGGTGTAGGTTATCGACGGACTTCATAGACGGCGGGTAGATGCGCTCTTGGGTTGAGGTGTCGGACCGGATGATTGTGAATTCGGGGGCTGCTAGATGGTTGACGGTGTCCTTTTCCGGGGGTTGGCCTGTTGAGAGGTCATCCTTCTTCTTAAGAATATCGCGTATACCCATTTTCGTAAATTGCCAACAGTGCTTTGTAGTCTAGGAGGGTTGGTAAGTAGAGTTGCGATCTGTATATTGGATGACAGGCCCAGAAGATGGAAGAGGTCCGTTCACAGGATCTACAGAAGCGATACGCGAAAACAAGTATCCCCGATTGAAAAGCAAACAAAGGATCAGCGAGACTGGACAGGATAGCAAGACAAGAGTATACAGATGATGTCTTCAGGAAAAGCTGTTATTAAGGAGTATTCAAGATAGTGGCACACATTGTTCCATTCCTTCAGGCACCGCAAGCGGGTTGAGGCTGAGTCGAGGCTTTGCGCTCTGTTGTGCCAGGGCAGCGCACGATTTGACTGATGCGCGTTATTACAGGCAGTTGATTGCTGATCTTTGTCTCTAGTTAAGCGCTTCTTACTCTATTGATACCAAGATCAGCAGCCCCTGGCGCCTGTTTCGTTTTGAAATGTAAAGTCGTGATAGTACGTAGGTATTCATACCTTGGACAGATCTCTAAAGATGTCATAGCATTCCGCATACAATCTGCTGAATGCTGTACCATTTCTCAGTAAAATACACAGTAGCCACCACTAAAACATCATCATCATATCAGCCTGTAAGCAGAGCTGCAGGTCTCATGCTACTAATATTAGCATTCTATCCGAATATGTCAGCTCTACTGCAGGAAGCTGACAATGCCCCTCACTCATCTCATTTGACAATGGACGCCGCTTTGACCATTGGCTATCCCCGCCAAAGTCCAAATCAAGGGTCTTAGTCTTACCTTAGGTTGATCTCATCTCAAGTCATGATAATCAGAAACCATAAACATCACATTCATCATACTCAAAACTCATGCTCTTACAAAACTCTTTCATTCAATACCTAACTATCTTAGGTATACTTTCAAACATAGAGGTGTTTCCTCTTTTAGCCATCTGCTTTTTCTCTTTTTCTCATTGTTTCTTTTTCCTTTCCTTCGTTTTTCATGTTCGTGGCGAATCATAGCCAAAAACCTTCAAAGACGCCGAATGTTCACGGGTATCTCGAGATTATTTACCAGAATCCCAATCCCAAGCTCCAGACGCCAGATAAAGCAGCATGTTGTGAGTCGGAGTTGCTTGTCTCTACTTGCAAGTTGTAGTAAACAGGCAAAATGACTAGATCTCGATCTAGTGTCTAGATCGACAGGAAGTCTTTATGTTCTTCAAAATCGGAAAGGTCCGAATCTGCGTCAATAAACTCGGCAACTTCATCTGAATCAACATCATCAGAATCCGCAGCCTCGTCCTCACTGGAAATATCTCCAAGAGGCTCGCCGTCGGCCTTGGTTTTGTTTCGGAGGACGCTTGCCCTTTCACGATGTGGGAGTTTGCATCCCTTGACCTTACATAGCCCTGTATTGCTAAAGTCAGGACACTCAAAAACGTGGCGTTCAGTACAGTCTGCCCCCTTCTCGCAATACCCGTTGAAGCCAAAGCTTCGGCACACTGGGGCTGCTGGGGAGGCTTGTGAGTGAGTATAGGGACAGTCAGCCTTGGCGCAGTGGCCCTTGGCAAAATGCAAGCAGTTGGGGGTGCGTTCAGGAGTCATGTCATGGGAGAGATCGCAAGACTCGCCGTTGACACATTGCCCATCTTTCAAAATATCTTTACAGAGCGCAACCTTGTCTGGATTGTGGATGAATCGGCACCGTGGACCTTTGGTGCATGAACCTATTTGAAAAGTGCTTGTTAGTTTCGTCCCATGGCCACTGGGCCGGTGCAGATGATGGAGATGTGGATCGCCCCAACTCCAACTCCAGTCTTGGAAAGAGAAATTACCAGTCGTTGAGAAGATTTTGCAGAGTTCGTTAATCTTCTTGACCGCGCCGGATCGCCTAGGGCCTGTCAGCAGCTTCGTCCCACTCATGGGCGTTACGTACCGCTGGTCGTTGACAAATCGGTTTGCTACGAGGTTTCCTGTCTTTGTTCGGTAAAACTTGACTCCAGCAACAATAGCCGTCTTGGGGGTTCGAGAGGAAGAGTTGGGTGCATCTGCGACAGGTAAGGCACAAGCGGTGGTAGAGCCCTTGAGTTTGTACGCACCAGGAATCTTGACAAGTTTCTTGCCACCGTCCATAACACGGAATTGGACGCCTTCGATTGTGAGTTCGTTGCGGCCTGCGGGGTTAGTCTGCGCGCTGGAGGCGGCAGTTTGGTGTTTCAAAAACTCGTTGAACTTTGCTTTCTCGCGGTATCTGTGTCCGTTGAGCTTTCTCTGGCGCGTCTCTTCGATCGCTTTCGCTCGGTTCTGCGTATCTTTTTCGTATACGTTTGCGTTGATGAGTTGACGGTGGCGATCGGTCCTTGAAATCCAGCCAGGAGGTGTTTCAGCACCACTGCTAGCAGAACGTGAAGTCGTCGAGTTTTCGCCGTTTAAGTTGAGTGTTCGGTGATGGTGCGTCGCAGGCGGTCGTCCGATTCTATTGTGACGAGGCGGATACGGCGAACTAGCATGTCGATACGAGTTTTCTGGAAACGTCAGTCGCGTTTTTCTTTCGGTCACAGATTTGACGTACGACGATGATGGGCCGGGTGATGATTCGCGATAGGTCGAGGGCCGGATTGCTGGCTCTTGTGGCGGTTGATCTGGCCTAGGAAACATGAGCAAAGGACGTTGGTTGTTAATATGGACAGACTACACAAACCTGCAACTTGACTGATGCGGGCCAGGAGTTCTCTCTCTTCCTCAGACATTTTCGCGACAACAACTATGGAACCGGATTTTTAAAGACTCGTATTGAAAAGTCACGTATCGATCGTAGGGATAAATTAAGAGACTAAGGTTGTGAATGTTGCAAGTTGATAAATGCGATGGCGCTGTGACTTGTAAGCGGGCGGCAACATGCATCATCGAGAGGCTAGCCGCCTTAGTCATCCACACTTGCAGCAGTTCATTGGCCCACCACCGTCTCACCTTCAATACCGTCGCAAGGCTGAGCTTTGTTTGTTAATCACCCTCGAACTCGATTTTGATAAATTTCCTTAATTATCAACGGTTTTCGAATACTCGAGACGCGCCAGAACTTACGTCTCTGTTTCTTCATCTTTAATTCGCGTTTATCATAAGCGTTAGCCGTACGAACAACCATTAACTGACCGCGACTCGAATCGATACAATGGCTTCTTCATGGGATCTTTTGGATCCCGAGGAAGAGGTTGAGCTTCACAAGACTCGCCTGCTTAACGTGGAGGAGAAGCCTTTCAAACGAATCACAAAGCGCCTTAACACTATATCACAACTTCTTCTATCACCCGATACTGCCCCTAATGGAGCCAACACAGCCGAAGGCATCAAACCCAGACTTCATCAGCTCAAAGAGGACGTGAACCTCGACTTCGACGCTTTTGGTAGCAGTATTACACGTATGCAATTCCTTCACAACGCCAACGTGAAGGAGCGCGAGCGCTACAGGACCGACCAGCATCGTATTCTTGCAGATTGCCAGGATGTCCGACAAAACAATATCAAGCTCAGAGACCAGCTCGAGGCCGCGCAAGCCACACTCGCACAGCGCAAAAAGTTTGACGAGCTAGCAGAGAAAATCACATTAAACCGCATGCTCAGGCCGCGGGAGGATCAGATCATCAACCTGGCTAAACTAGAGGATGAATGTCGAGAGCTCGAGCGAGAAAGCGAAACCTACAGTGAGACTTGGAGGGAACGACGGGAGCAGTTCAACAGGATCATGGAGGAAGGAATGCTCTTGAGGCGACAAATTCGCGACGAAAAGGAAGAGGTTGATCGAAGAGAAGGTATGAATGAGGACGCTGAGGATGAAGCAGAGGTGGACAAGGTTGGCCAGACACCAAGGAATGAGCCCAGCGGCAACGCAACACCTCATCCGGACGGAGACAGTCAGACAAAGGCCGATGCAGACGCCGGAACACCCAACCCAGACGCTCTCGACGGAGGAAGAACACCAATGAGAGATACACCAGGCCCCGACACGCTCAAGCCGCACTCTGGTCGCATTGGAAGGGGAGACAGCCAGGCACCTAGCAGAGATGCTTCACCCATACCACCGAACGATGAGCACAAGGCCGAATCAGGAGAGGACATTGACATGGAGGATTCTGAGACTGGTCGAGTGCATGAGGACGGAGGAGCAACGCCTCAGGTAATCGTGGAGCCGCCTGAAGAAAGCGATGACAAGATGGAGGTGGACAATTAGCCTTGCCATTTAGATCTGCTGTAGTAATAATTTCAAGATACCCTCAAGTCAATGAAGGTTCAGAAGCGTTTCTTTTTTTTTGTGTTACATGTCTTCTATGTGGTATCGTAAAGCAGCCCTTCCCCTCCTCTTGTTCATGTCGCCATCAAGCCTTCGTCTAGGTTTCCTTGGCTTTCGCCAGTGCCTCTTTCGCCTGTTGCACCTCATCCCCAGAAGCATCAAGCTGTTCGCTCATAGCAAGCTGCTCCTCCAGTCTCTCGACAGCAACGGCGATCTTCTCTCGAAGGGGTGCGAATACAGCCTTGGTTTGTTCGACAGCGGTTTGCTGGGATATTTCGTCAGTCTCTATCCCAAACCTGGAGAATGATTTGCGGACTAACCTGCTGCTTGAGCATATATGAAGCATTCTCGTCCTTATCGACGCCAGAGTCAATCTTCTCCTTCAGGACTTTGATCTTGGCCTCTTCCTGCTCGATCTCCTTGTGATATGAAGCTTCTTCTTTGAGAAGGCGGTTAACGGAGCCTGTAGCGATAGCGATTTGCGAAGGCGGCGGCATCGTGAATTGATGTGGGAAATTGATTCGGGATAATTGAATGAGGTTTAAACAGCGGTGATTGTCTTAAATTCAGAGTCGCTTGGTTAGGCAACGGCAAAAGGAGGTTTTCTTATTCGGGTGCCTGTTTTGTTGTTTGATGCCTGGAGTACAGGGAAGCAAATGAGATCATGTTCTACGTGGGGTTTGTATGGCGGGGCTGTTCCTACTAAGTAACTGATCTCTCTTTACTCCTTAAGCTTCATCGCGTTCCGCACTGTTATAATAATACAGTTGTGGACAAACCATTTCGTACAAATTTGAACCGTTCTTTTTTAACAATATACTAAGTTACCTACACAAAGTCCAACAGACCTCGTCCATAAAAAGAATCAGCCGCACCACAGGTCGATCTCTGCCGTTTTCCCGTATAGCCACGATCCGCCCATCCAAGCAAGTACCGCATGCCATGGTATCTCCCTAAACGCCGACAACACCATCTAGGCGACCCTCGAGTTGACTGCCCTAGAATGCTGGAATTCAATATTTTACATGACCAAACACGCCGCCTGTCCAAGTCTTCGTTATGATATGATGAAATGCACGCTCGCGTTGAATCATGCCGAGACAGAAACTGCGGGAGCAACGACTGCGGCGTGCTCGGGCTCGTTAGGGGTGTCGTTGTCCTGGGACATTTCACCACCGGCCTCCCTCTCGGCCCAAGCTCCCCAAAGTCCACGCTTGGCCCTTATTCGGATGTCATCACCCAGACCAGACCCCTGCTCAACCTTTATAGCATCCTTGGTCGCGAGAACCAGGCACTCAAAGAACATCTTGGTAGCATCAGCCTTAGTGGTCTCTTGTCTAGGGCAGAGGCTCTGGAAGAGGACTGCTCTCTCAGTGCGCTTTCCTGGACTGTCGGCAGCATCATCACCGAAATGGTCTCGGAGCTGGTGGACAACATGCTTGGTAATCTGAGAAACGGGGCCACTCTCAGCAGGATGGACAAGAGCTACGGTTGTGTCTTCGAAACCTGGCATCATGGTAACTCCTTCTTCATCTTCCATTTCACCCTCGCCGGGGATTTCGTGGCGGCTTTCCTCGAGGGGAATGCTCATTTCGCCGAAACCACCTTCGAGGCCAAGTCCGGTGTCTGACCCAATGTCGAGCATACGTGGTGACTTCGATGCACCGTGATCACTCTCAACATCGGCAATTCCGCTGTCTCGCTTGCGCTTGAGCTCGTTCATACCACGAGCAGTGTCGAGAGAAAGCATGCCGCGCAACTCTGGAGCCCAGGCCGAGCTTCGCTCTTCCATCATGATGGATGTAACAAATCCGCCCCGCTTTTGCATATCCATCAGAGCAAGAAGATTGGCATCGCGAGGGAGGAATCCAGCCTCCCTGATGATGTTGTCGCGATTGGCCTGTTGTTGCTTGATGTGGTTGCTCGAGAGGGCAATCTCTTCATCTGGTGTAAGAACCTTCTGCTTCTTGGCACGCTGCGCGGGTCGTCGCACAATATGATCGTCCTCGTGGTCGGGCTCATAAAGGTCGGCCATTTGGTATCTTGAATGCTCTTGCTCCAATTGTAGAGCCTGATCAGCGTCGATATCGGAGAGCGGTGACTCGGAAACTCGCGGAGGGGGGTAACCGGGAACTGCAATGTCGGGCATCTGAGAAATGTCGTCTGCGTGGAAACCAATCCCCATATCTTCGCCCATGACAACATCTTCACCGTCATGGATAATAACATCATCCCTAGGAAGGTCTATAGTCATAGCACGGTCTTGGTCATCTTTTTGAGGGAACTCGAGGTCGGTATCATCAATCTCAGGGCCAGCGGCACCAGGATCTTCTCGTCGACCACCTTCGGGCTCCAGTGCGGTCTCCTCAAGTCCGAGATCGTCAAGACCAAAGTCCAATTCCAGATCAATGTTGCCCAGTGGTGCTATCATGTCATCGTCCATTGCCATACCATCATTAAGGAATTGGCTGTTGTCGTAATCTTCTTGCAAGTTGATATCTCTCTGGCTGACGCGTCCTTTGCGACCAATTGGTGCAGCGGTCACATCCTCGACTTGGGACAAAAGCCAGTTCGCGTCTGGTGGGGGAGGTAGCTCAAAATTGTCGTAGGGTGTAATCTTGTCCGGGAGCGTCAAAGCTTCGCGGTTAGGGATTTGTAGGTTAACAGCCATGTCATTGTTTCCAGAAGATCTAAAGGCCTGGAGGGGTCAGCAAGCGCGATCATGCGACGCGTCAGTGAAGGGACTTACCATCTTAATCTTCATCATGGCTTCGTTGCAATCATCCAGAAGGTAACGCGTCTTTCGCTGGTAAATTCGTACAACACCCAAAAGTAGCTGACTACTTAGACGTAAAGCCATGGGCGCCTGGTTGGGCATGATAATGGCCTCCACGCTGTCTGGAACATTGGATTGAAGAATGTGATTCTTTGAGAGCTTGCGTTCAAGGTTGGCCGAAAGCCAGACGCGGGCGAGCGGCCCGCTCTTCTGGAGCAGAGTCTCTGAATAAAACATGTTTCCGTCGCGCAACTACGCAATGCACAAAAGAAAAGGCAGTGGTAGCGACGCGTCAAAAAAGGAGAATGGGATCCAAGTGGTGAGGTTGCTGCTTAGCAAAGACGGCAACGATGGTGATGGTGGGAGAGCAAAGTTAGGTGGGTAGACGCCTGTACCGGGGGCGCGTCGGGTAAACAAGCTCTTGGTGGCAGGATAGCTCTACGCGCAAAAGCAGCGTCGCGAGCACCCCAAAAGCATAAAACAATGCGAAAGAATCGCGTAAAGTAGTGAGAACAAATGCGACCAAAGTTGAAGTGATGGCGACCGTTTCGGAGAGCGAGGTAAGGTGATAAGGCGTGTGCGCGGGCGGGATTATCGCGACGTAAGGCAGTCAAGGTATTTTATTAGAAGGGAAATGGGACCTGGACCTTGAAGAGGGGGGAAGGCCGTGGTCGTTCTCCAACGGTAAATGGCGTGGCTGGGGGCTGATCTGTGGCAGGAGAGAACCATGGTCAAACCTGCCTAGAGTGGTGAGCGGAAGGATGTTAGTCCGATTCAGGGCCGCTCATCATTGGTCAGTAAGGATCGTCGGCTAGCAGTGTCTCCCGACCAACATGCCAAAAAATGTGGATGACGGCTCGTGTAATTGAGTGCTTGGAACCATCTCTTTTGTGCAACAGAGGTCATCAGTCCACGACTACAATACTCGTCAAAGACAGGACATTATGGGCATGAAATTGGCATTGGTTCCTTTAGAAGATGGTTTTGACGATTTCTGGAATACCATCTTATTATGTGAATTGAACATGTCGACTTGTTTCTCTTACCCATGTCTACACGTAGAGTCAGGTATTATATCATAGTGTCTATGGAGTACAATGGAGCATCTCAGATCGCATACATCTACCTATTACCCAGTAAAATGTGAAACCGCAAACTATCCGATCATATTAATTGACTGCAACATATATCAAAAGGTACCGGTACTGTGGCTTCCCTCCCCAAACCCTCTAGGCGCAGTGCCATTGGTTTGGCATCGTCAATCTGCCATCGCTCACTCCAGGTACCAAAGGGCGAATCTTGACTCGCCTGCCAAGCCATCTTCCACCTCTGAGCTGATGCCACTGGCTGCTGGGCTTCTAAGTCGATATGCAAGCCCCTGGCAGCCTTGCCGAGCCTTGAAGAGTACTAGCTCCGACCCGCTCATCGAAGGACAAGACACCTGGCTCTGGTCATTACATTACAGTACATAGTAGATTTCAGGTCCCGTCTAGTCTACCGTAACTCTGGGACTACCAACACATCGTCACGTTTGCTTCTGCCATTGCTGGCCTCTTCTTCTTCCTGCATTGCCCTGTTTGCCCATGTTTGAGTTTTTGCTTCAATAGGGCTGAAGCCGGCCGTTTCCTTTGGTCAAGTTCGAATTGCCATCTTTTGGATTACCTTTTCTCGTGGCAAATGCCCTGACGTTCACTTTACATTCAACTACAATATCACTTTTCCTTTTTATGATCTCGCGCATTCGCTTCTGAATCAACCCAACCGCCCATGTATTCGACAGAAACGGCTCTACAATTATTAACCACCATTTGAGCGCTATTCTTTGTCGATATGCAGCTGCCATGGGGCGGCCGCGACGGTCCGGGAGATGACACCTTGTTACCAACATCCAATGTCCCATTCATCACCGGGCTTGTGGGGGACAATACCGATTTCAAAGATGGTGATCATCCACAGCGCCCGAGTCGCCATGTTCGAACCACATCTTCCGATGCACGGGTGAGTCTTACATATGCGCATTTGGCTCATATCCATGGTCTGAATCGATCCGACTGACAACTTCGCTAGAATATGGCCACTCAGTTCTCCTACATGACCCCGAGCGAAGCAGCAGCGAACTTGCGAACGTCCCTCACTGTAGGCCTCACTCCGACCGAAGCCCTGACCCGACTCGGCGAATATGGTCCAAACGAAATTCCTCACGAAGCCCCCGAGCCGTTGTGGTTGCGATTCGTCAAACAATTTCAGGAACCCCTTATTCTGCTACTCTTAGTCTCGGCCGGTGCCTCGCTGCTCCTAGGAAACGCGGATGACGCCGTCAGCATCACAGTGGCTGTGACAATTGTTGTTTCTGTTGGGTTCGTGCAAGAATATCGTTCCGAGAAATCTATCGAGGCGCTCAGTCACCTTGTGCCGAATCACGCCCATTTGGTCCGCGGCCAGAACAAAACACCATCCCCCTCAGGAAGGACTTCCACATGGCCTCCGCGCACCGACGATACCGATTCCACCTTGACCCCTGGCTCTGTGACCCCCGTCAGCGATGTCTTGGACGCAACATCTTCCAAGGTCATGGCTTCCCAGCTAGTGCCTGGCGATCTCGTTCTCTTTACCACTGGCGATCGCATTCCTGCCGATATTCGCATTACTAAAGCTGCGGACTTGTCAATCGATGAATCAAATCTCACGGGAGAGACAGAGCCTGTCAGGATAACAGTCGAAGCACGTAGTCGTGGGTTTGGCGCATATGGCACGGACAAATCTCAGCTGCCAAGGTCTGCATCCCTTGCCCCATCTGATCATGGAGATTCTCACGGAGATGGCGTTCACAACATTGCCTACATGGGAACACTGATCAAGTCCGGCCACGGCCAGGGTATTGTCTTTGCAACTGGAGGGCACACGCAGTTCGGTACCATTGCTGCCAGTGTCTCTGGTACTGAGAGTCCGCGCTCGCCACTTCAATTGTCGATGGATGATCTCGGTTCGCAACTAAGTAAAGCATCGTTCGTGGTCATTGGTCTCATTTCAATTGTCGGTTGGCTTCAAGGCAAGAAGATTCTTGAAATTTTTACCATCTCAATCTCACTTGCGGTCGCTGCAATTCCGGAGGGTTTGCCCATCATCGTAACTGTCACCCTTGCTCTTGGAGTGCACCGCATGGCTAGGCACAATGCGATTGTCCGAAGGATGCCAAAGGTCGAGACTCTAGGCTCCGTCAACGTAGTGTGCACTGATAAAACAGGTATGAGAAGAGTGTACCATACGTAGAACAAAGCTAATAGTGACTCATTAGGTACTCTTACTACGAACCACATGACAACTACTCGAATGTGGTACTTCGGAACCCAGGATGCTGTACAAATTGAGTCTGATAACGAAGACATGAACGCCAATCCCGATCTCAACCAGGCTACTCTCCGAGTGCTCCGTATAGGCAATATTGCTAACGATGCGCGACTCGCCCAAAAGTATACAGAGCATGGGCAGGCTGCAACAGCTGTTCTTTCTTCAACGCTTGGGCGCGATCAGGTTTCCACCTATACCCGCTGGGTTGGGCAACCAACTGACGTTGCCATGCTGGATCTCCTTGATCGCTTCAAGGAGCACGATGTTAGAGATTCTATCGGCCCACGAGTGAGCGAGACACCTTTTAGCTCAGAGCGAAAGTGGATGGGGGTTACAATTGGCTCGGAGACAAAGGGAGATAAGGAATACGCATACATGAAGGGCTCTATCGAAAGAGTTCTGGCAGCTTGTGATACCTATCTTGAAAAGGATGGTAGGGAAATCGTACTTGACTCGGCACGTCGCCAAGAGGCTCTCCAAGCCGCCGAGGCCATGGCCATTCAGGGCCTTCGAGTATTGGCATTTGCTAGCGGTACGGTTTCACGCCCTTTGAGGAACAAGTCCACGGCACGCAGCACCCCTGGTTTTGATCGAAGCGAGAGTCCATTATCTCACGCCCCTGAAGACATCTATAAGAACCTTACCTTCGCCGGTCTCGTTGGCATGCGTGATCCTCCGCGACCCGGTGTTGGACGCTCAATCAGACGCTTGATGCGAGGTGGTGTTAAGGTCATCATGATTACTGGCGACGCTGAAACAACAGCACTTGCGATCGGAAAGCAACTGGGCATGAACATTGCGGTTCCCAGCGGGCATATGGGCGGCCAGAATACTGTGAAATCTGTTCTACGCGGTGATGAGGTCGACAGAATGTCTGAGGCCGACTTGGCGCAGGCTATGCAGCATACAACTATCTTTGCACGAACGAATCCGGACCACAAGCTGAAGATCATCCGCGCCCTTCAGTCAAGAGGCGATATTGTCGCCATGACTGGTGATGGTGTCAATGATGCGCCAGCTTTGAAGAGAGCTGACATTGGTATCTCTATGGGTCGCCACGGAACGGACGTTGCCAAGGAGGCATCAGATATGATTCTAACAGACGACGACTTTTCTACGATTCTTCGTGCAATTGAGGAGGGCAAGGGCATCTTCAACAACATCCAGAATTTCTTAACCTTCCAGCTCAGCACAAGTGCTGCCAGTTTGGCCCTTGTTTTTATCTGCACGTGCTTCGGCTTCAAATCTCCGTTGAATGCCATGCAGATTCTTTGGATTAGTAAGTCTAAACATTTGGTTTCTGTGATCGTGTAGACTAACCACCATGCAACAGATATCATTATGGATGGTCCTCCAGCCCAGTCTCTGGGCGTCGAAAAAGTAGACCCTGATGTCATGACCAAGCCCCCTCGAAGACGAGAAGATGCAGTGCTTACTCGGCCACTTATCTCCCGCGTGCTTACATCGGCTGCTATCATCACTGTTGGAACAATGCTCGTATATCGTCGTGAGATGATGGCTGATGGGCAAGTGACTCGCCGAGACACAACCATGACGTTTACTTGCTTCGTCTTCTTTGACATGTTCAACGCTCTGAGCTGCCGATCTGAGTCTAAGTCGGTGCTTCGAGGTGAAGTTGGACTCTTCTCCAATAATTTATTTAACTGGGCTGTGGCTTTGAGTATTGCTGGGCAGTTGCTTGTCATCTACTTCCCCTGGCTCCAGGAGACTTTCCAGACGGAAGCGCTTGGATTCCTCGATCTTGTACGACTAGTGCTTTTGTGCAGCACGGTGTTTTGGGCGGATGAGCTGCGAAAATATCTCAAGTATGGGAAACGGCGTTTTGTTAATGGATACAGCCAGGCGGTGTAATGGGCGACGTTGTCTTAAGGTGGATAGGAATAAGGCATTTAGAGAAGCTTCGTTGTACATAGCGCAACATGCATACATTGTACAAGGCATGAATTTGCATAGCGATTGCGCTGAAGTCGGGTATTGGAAACTACCCGTTCTGAAAAAGTAGGCCAACGTTTTTGTCGCCAGACGTATTATGTATTTCCGTGGTATTGTTGCTGCTCCTGTATAAAGTTCAAAAGCCACCCATGTTGGGGTGCAGGGTAGGTAGGTAGCTTGGCCCCCAGAAGTTCAATTGCGGGGAGCTCTCCCTGAAGGCTGCGTGTCACTAAGTACAGCGTCTCCCAGAAGCTGCGACAAATGAACCGCTTTGCGCCTCAAGCTCCACGTCACTCCTTTATTCGCCCTAATTGCAGACAAGAAAGAGGTCGAGGGCAGAAATGCGCCGCCCGAATAGGACACCTTAAATGACAATGTCAAGCCTTCCAAACGGCATCTCCTACAACGAACACCCTGTCGTCGAACCCTCTATCGCTGTTTCTACTTCGTCCCTTGATAATGCCACCACCGAGTCCGAGATCCGTGATGCGCTCGCCGCACTTCACGCCCGCGAGGCTTCTATAACGTCCCGTCTCGATGCCCTCGTCGCTTCCCAGGCCGACCTCTCACGCGACCTGGGACGGCTGGATCTTCTACGAGCTGGATTAGGAGCGCAGGTCATCGCTGCACGATCGATTGGAAATGATATGCTGGCGACCGCAGCAGATACAGCAGGCCGACTGAGCGACAGAGTCAAGGAGCTGGACCTGGAAAAGAGCAGAGTCGAAGAGACGCTTGGTGTAGTGGAACAGGTCGCAGAGCTTAAAGCATGCGTTAACGGTGTGGTCGGTTCCATGGGCGCCCCGCAAGACTGGGAGGCCGCCGCTGGATACATATCAAGAGCAAGTAAGATACCAGAGGAGATCACAAAGGGATCGTTCGCTGTTGGTATAGTACCCAGCGTCGAAGTGCCCGACCCGCCTTGGGTGACGCTGGAGGAAGCCAAGGAGAGTCTATGCGGCCTCTTCCTACGAGAGTTTGAAAAGGCAGCTGAGGAGAGTGACGGAACCAAGGTTACTCGTTTCTTCAAACTGTTCCCACTGATTGGACGATCCGACGTTGGACTGGATGTCTATGGACGATACGTGTGTCAGGGTGTTGCTGGAACAGCCCGGGCCACACTTAAGGATGCCATGAATGGCCAACGCAGAGAGGGCTTCTTCTACGCCAATGCCTTAACAAAGCTGTTCGAGCACATCGCTCAGATTGTAGAGGGTCACGGTGGACTTGTGGAACGACACTACGGCACCGGGAAGATGGTTCGCGTTATCGAGCGCTTACAGATGGAAGCAGACGTCCAAGGTGGTATCATTGTCGACACCTGGAGCGATGAAAGAGGAATCGACCGGAAACTTACTGACGTCAGAAGTTATCCGTTCTCGTTCCTGGTCCAGAGCTTTTTGCCCCAACCACCTCGTGGTGGTACACCAAGGGTGAACTCGCCAGCTATTGGGGCAGGTAGCAACCCTCGGGAGAGCGAAGACGAGGGCGTCAACATGAGAGAGGTCGATGGCTTATTGAGTGAGATTGCTGTGATGCTTGGGCGTTGGGCGTTATACACACGATTCCTGGCTGGTAAATGCAAGGTATGATCTGCTGTCCGACCCCTGAAGATATACGCAAACTAACATATCCTAGGTTGCTGATACACCAGACGAGGCCCCTCTTGTCACACCAGACGTACTGGTCAAGTCGAACCTGTACCGCAAAGTATCTACGAAACTCACATCTCCTTATAACGTCATGACCACCTTCTTCTTTCGCCGTTCTGTGGAAAAAGCGTTCCAGCTCGACGAGTACCCCACTGGCCTGTCACTAAGCCTGAGCAAGCACATTGAAGGTAACGCTCCATACATCATATTGGCTGTCGACGATGTCATGTACATTGTGAACGCCGTCGTCCAAAAGTCCATCTCAACATCACAAAGAGATGTTATTGCCTCCGTGGTACCGACTATTGGTCGAGTGCTTGGTTCCGATTTTGTTGGCATGGTCCAGCGCAAGATGCGAGATGAATCTTATCCTAGACCGGTCGTTCAAGGTGGATTACCCTCTGAGGACAAGATCATTCAATTTATTGTCCTTATCAACAGTCTCGATATGGCCAATGAGTATCTAACCAGAATCATCACTGGCCGCATAGGAGAGACAGGTCACCTTCCCAACGGCGACGCCCAGAATGGACCACTCAAAGATTCGTTTCCCTTCGAGAGAGATGTCATCTTTGTTGCGAACGCTCTGCACACTTTACAGACGTCGTTCATTGGGAAGACAACTGAGCTGCTCAATGAGGGTATTCAAGTACTCTTCAACCAGGTTGTCAAGCTCCGTCTAAGACCTGTCCTTACGGACACATTCCGTGATGCGGACTACACATTGTCGGAGGACGATATTGCCGAGATAGCTCAGCTAAACGATGAAGACGAGGATGAGCTTCTGGAACAAGTGCCCCGACTATTTGAGCACGGTTGGGATCAGCTGATGAAGCCTATCGCACGCCTGATGACCCCCGCAACGTACACTATACTTCTGGATATCACCGCGCGTTTCCTCTCTAAGATATGGGAGAAGAAGATCATGGGCTATGCAGGCCGCATCAACGCTCTTGGTGCCATCCGTCTCGAGCGTGACTTTATCGCGTTGGTGGACGTCGTCTCTCGTGGAGACTACGCCGTAAGAGAAGTGTTTGCTAGAGTTCTACAACTTCTTATGGTGACCAACATGGAAGACGACGAGTGGGATGAGATCATGGCTCAGGACGGAGA
The DNA here is from genome assembly GCA_020744515.1 of Fusarium tricinctum. Taxonomy (NCBI): domain Eukaryota; kingdom Fungi; phylum Ascomycota; class Sordariomycetes; order Hypocreales; family Nectriaceae; genus Fusarium; species Fusarium tricinctum. Next base: position 3,056,167 of record JAGPXF010000002.1, on the reverse strand, counting down.
AGACGATGGTATCGACTGGGTCCTGAACGATGAAGAGAGGAGGAGAGCGAGGAGCTTGGTCAGAGGTTGATATGGCATTTAATGATGGTTTGATGGACATAAAAGAGACGGCGTTGATTAGAGAAAAGACTTTAAACTGTATAAAGAGAGTTGTCGAGAGCGAGTATTTTGTGGTTTATGGTTGCTGGCATCGTCAGAGAGTTTACTACACTTGATAGCGTAACCTGACACGACGTAGCTGCATGTAAATCTCACCAAGCAGTTTGAATAAACTTAGAGCTATGGTTATCACATAGATCCGATATCGAATCCGCCATCTCAAACGTTTCCTCGTACTGAGACTCAGTAGTTATTTTGTGTCTTCTATATACAGAGTCGTCGTTTCACAGACTATTAGTGGTCAGTCACCCTAAAGCGCCACTGAATAAACATTTTAGTGGCCTTAGACAAACCTACTCCAGAGCCTAAACACAACAATTTTCGATTGGGCATTGCCTCTGAGTCACTCTTAAATCTCAACCCTCAAAGCCTGGCCAAAGGCTCCATTTTAGCTCGTCATGATGAGTGAGCATGAGGCCCCAGTGAGATGAAAAATTCCTTTTCTATTGTCCGGCTCTCGCGAATACTTCCCCACAAACGTCAATATCATAGTCTCTGGTGGCATTCTCAAACCCTCCCACTTTCAGAGAACAGAGACTTTTGTTTTCCAAGTCGTTACTCACACAGAAGTACACAGCAATCATTCAAACCGAGAAGCCCACTTACATCACAGAGATTGGTTTCTCAGGCTTCGCCCACAATGGAGACCAGGATAGTCAAAGTCCCTAGCAAGGGCTCTCTCGGACACTTTAGACCGGGTGATGGCCTTGCAAAGCTGAACCACTGGGAGGTTCAGTGTGAAAACGAAACTGCTCTTAAGGCACTGGAACATGCTGCGCACGAGTTACGGACCAAGGATACGCCTGTAGCTTTCCCGACGGAGACTGTCTATGGCCTTGGCGCAGATGCTACTCGGACTCCTTCAGTCAAGGGAATATACTCTGCAAAGGGGCGTCCATCAGATAACCCTCTCATCTCGCATGTTTGCGATCTGGACATGTTGCGACAATACATCGGTCATACAGACGAGACTGAGGATCCTATACCAAGCCGCTACAGGGCTTTGATAGAACAATTCTGGCCTGGACCTCTTACCATCCTACTGCCTAACCCAGTGCCATCAAAGCTGGCGCCTGAAGTGACTGCAGGCCTAAAGACTTTTGGTGTGCGAATGCCTTCTTCAACCCTCGCCCTCTCCCTCATCAAGCTTGCTGGTGTACCCCTGGCAGCACCATCCGCCAACGCCTCTACCAAGCCCTCACCCACAGCGGCACAGCATGTAATGGACGACCTCGACGGGAGGATAGAGCTTATTCTGGATGGGGGACACTGCCAGGTTGGTGTGGAAAGCACTGTAGTGGATGGACTATGCGACCCTCCTGTTGTACTCCGCCCTGGCGGAATTGGACTGGATGAGCTACGAAGCTGTCCCGGCTGGGAAAATGTAACGATAGCCTACAAAGACAAGAGTGAGGAAGGAAAGGCTGCACCGAGGGCACCAGGTATGAAGTACAAGCACTACAGTCCCAAGGCTACAGTAGTGCTCTACGAGTCGAGTTTCGCAAAAGGGGGTGATGGAATTGCTTTATCCGATTTGGAGACAGCCAATAGAGCAGTCAATGGCCATGCTACGAATGGCGAGCAAAAGCGCAGGAGAATTGGTGTCATTCGTACGCAGCGATGGAATTCAGGGGCTGGATTGCGATGCGCCAACTTTCACCACCTCACAAATGTGCAAGGGGTTGACGAGGAGGATGATTCGCCATTCCAAGTATACGAGGGCGATCTATTGGATGACAAGGAGCAACCTATAGGAAAAATTCTGGACATCGATCTGGGCAAAGGCACTGAGGGGATTGCGAGAGGGCTCTTTGCGGCGCTCAGGGAGTTTGATCGACGAGGCGCAGACACCATTTTCGTTGATGGCATAGCGGATAAAAGCGACATCGCCGCAGCGGTCATGAACCGGCTTCGCAAGGCGGCGTCAGAAACTAGAGCATGAATGATCATATCAATTAGAACACCAGCACTCTGTATGGAAATCTTTCCCTTTCTTGACCCTGTATCAACCAGATCAGACCAGACCAATGGCGCGGCGTCTTCCTTTTTGATTTAAGATTTGCATGCGGCGCTGGATATAACGACAAAACTCCCGAATCTCTAGACATAAACTTCCACTCCCTTTTACAGCCCTTGTCGGAGCCAGTCCGCCAGTTTCGACTTTCCTAGCTGTGCCAGGTTGTTGACGCCCTGTTCACTAAGGTCGATGCGACCGACGGGGAGGTCCTGGGTGGGTGCTCGGCTGACGCGTTGGACAATGATGGTGGGGTCAGTCTCGAGGATGATTCCATCGTCGACAATTTCGTCAATGGCGAGTGAAACGAGGTCGTAGTTTTCAACAATTGTCCTCTTGTCAACGGATTGCCTAGATTGCGCAATGGTTAGTGGATGCTGCGGCAGAATTGCGCAAGCTTGTAAAGGGAGAACTGACTTGAAGAGGAGGTGAAGCGAATCCCTCAGAGCAAGGATGGTGTTGTAAAGCAGAATCTCGTTCTCGTCGACGCTGCCAACAACGTACATCATGACATCTGACTCCATCTTGTACAGCACAATTCGGTTGTCGTAGAGAATGATGTCGCCAGTCTGCTTAGCAGTCTTCTCAATAAGACCCTTCTCGAAGGCCTTTTGCGACTTAACATCGGAGTAGGGGCTGGCGGAGGCGCTTGCGGGAGCTGTTCAGAACAGTTGTCAGCTGTCGTTGCGCCCAGTGGTATTATAGCAAGGGAAGCTTCAGGGGAGGATGGATGTACCATTGGGCGCTGAGTGAGGCGAGTGGAAGTACTTTGCGAATATCCGAGAACCGTCCTCGGTGCCAAGGATCAGGATGGCCTGAACCGTGAAAAGGGACATTCCTGGAGCCATGATTGCGATTTTGTTGTATTGTTGGCTTGTAAGTGATCTACTAGACGGTGGCCCCTCCAAAGACAGTCTACAGATGCCAGCGATGCCACACTGCGAAAGAGGGATGCCAGGACCAACGTTTGACCGCTCCGACGCATCTTATCTTATCAGAGCTACCTACCTGACAAGGACCATGGTTCAATTGGCAGTTGCATCTCGCGTCAAGCACTTTACGCGTGTGGAAAAAGGAGACGCGACTCGTCACCCAGCCAATCCCATCCCCCTCGTTTTCACATCAATTTCCCAACGTCAACAGTAGCAAAAGACAAGGATCAAGCCAACTTACCTCTTCTAGCTACTCTTGTACATCCAACACCACACAACGTAATCGAAGATGTCGTCCCCTACGAAAAGGTCGACACGCAGTTCAGCGACTCCCCGCCGTTCTAACCGCAATAATGAAACAAACGAAACGCCCCGTCAAGGAAACACGCAGCTTGAGGCACCTTCGAGTCCCCCAATGGAATACCAGTCTTCGTCACCTGGACCCAGCAACCAGAATGCTCTCCGTGGAGATGTATCGTCACCATTTAAGCAGATGACAAACAGTCAGAGCACACGTGGTCGAAGCGATATTCCTAGCTCTCCTTTTGGGCAGATGGCAGATACTCAAAGCGACATCGATCCTCAGAGAACACCTCGAGCCAACCCGACTACCCCGGCCTTCCATGGAGGTGAGAATTAGTGAAGCCTTCACTTCATTCTCAATCGACTGACCAGTATAGGATCCTCACCCATTCGTTACGAACCCAGCTCCAGTCCTGGAAGATCTCTACGACAACAGTCTGAGCTTCGAAGTGAGGCCAGCTTATTCGTGAACTCCCAAGCTGGGACACCTGCACCTCATCGACGAGGTGATATTAACTCCGATGCTGCACGAACACCCCGTGCCCCCCGCCGAGTTATTCTGGACGATGCTGGTCGGGTAGTCAGGGAGGCCGCCCCTGTCGGTTCTGATGCCGCTTCATTTACAAACAGAGACCCCAACACCTCTGAGGCTGACGTTCTCGGTGGACAAGGACAAAGTCTTATTTGGGGTACGACCGTTTCTATCGATGATACTTTTGCATCTTTCAAGGACTTTCTCCGCAATTTCACGCAAAAATATCGCATGTACCGCGACGGCGCCTCCGATGAAGATGTTCAAAATGCTCCTGATGCCGAAGCGAAGCCCTACTGGGAGGCTCTGGAGAATATGTTGCTCTTGGGTGCAACAAGACTCTATGTCGACATCTCCGACCTGAACCTCTACCCTCCGACCCGAAAGTTGTGGCATCAGATTCAGGCATACCCCCAGGAAATTGTTCCTGTCATGGATCAGTCCGTTCATGACATGATGGTTGAGATTGCCCGGGCAGAGACTCTGAGAAACCGCGCCTCACAAAGCAGTGCTGGTCACCAAGCCTCACAGCACAGCACCCAGAGCTCTGAACCTGTTTTCCCTAGCTCAGATAGGCCTGAGGAGGCACCCACACCACGAAACCAACCAGATCAACAGCAGACTTCGCTGGAGGATCAGGTGTCTTCGTCCATCTATGTTGTTCGGCCCTTCGGTCTGGACAAGACTACCAACCTGCGAGACCTGAATCCTTCTGGTAAGTTACATTCACCTTCACATTTGATCTTGAGACTAACACATAACAGATATGGATCGCCTTATTTGTATCAAAGGCATGGTCATCCGAACAACGCCTGTTATCCCTGACATGAAAGACGCTTTCTTCCGTTGCAATGTCTGCAACCACTCTGTCAACGTTGGCCTTGACCGTGGCAAGATTCGTGAGCCCACCGAGTGTCCTCGTGAGATCTGCAAGTCCAAGAATTCTATGTTGATCGTTCACAACCGATGCTCCTTCGAGGACAAGCAAGTTATCAAGCTCCAAGAGACCCCCGATGCGGTACCTCCTGGTCAGACACCTCACTCGGTTTCGGTCTGTGTTTACAACGAGCTCGTAGACTTCTGTAAGGCTGGTGATCGTGTCGAGTTGACGGGTATCTTTCGCGTTAGTCCTGTTCGTGTTAATCCTCGCCAGCGTGCTCTCAAGAGTGTGCATAAGACATATGTCGACGTTTTGCATATTCAAAAGGTTGACAAGAGACGCATGGGTGCCGACCCCTCCACGCTTGGTGTTGCTGGCGAGGAGGATGCCGAAGGTGGGGAGAACGGCATCGAAGAGACCCGAAAGATCAGCGTCGAGGATGAGGAGAAGATTCGGGAGACAGCCGCCCGTGATGATATCTACGAACTTCTTGCTCGCTCCCTGGCCCCCTCGATCTACGAGATGGACGACGTCAAGAAGGGTATTCTGCTGCAACTGTTTGGCGGTACCAACAAGACGTTCCACAAGGGTGGTAGCCCCAAGTATCGAGGTGATATCAATGTCCTCCTTTGCGGTGACCCTTCGACCGCCAAGTCACAGATGCTCTCGTACGTGCACAAAATTGCTCCTCGTGGTATCTATACTAGCGGTAAGGGATCCTCCGCCGTTGGTTTGACTGCGTATGTTACGCGTGATCCAGAAACAAGACAGCTTGTTCTCGAGTCTGGAGCTCTGGTTCTGTCAGACGGCGGTGTCTGCTGTATCGATGAGTTTGATAAGATGTCGGATGCTACACGCTCCGTACTCCACGAAGTAATGGAGCAGCAGACTGTCTCAGTTGCCAAAGCTGGTATCATTACTACTCTTAACGCACGAACCAGTATTCTGGCCTCAGCAAACCCTATCGGCAGTCGTTACAACCCAGATCTCCCCGTTCCCCAGAACATCGATCTCCCGCCCACTCTCCTCTCTCGATTTGATCTTGTGTATCTCATCTTGGACACTGCTAACGAGAAGACTGATCGCCGCCTGGCTAAGCATCTTCTGTCGCTCTACCTCGAGGACAAGCCCCAGTCGGCTCCTACCGACAACGACATTCTGCCTGTCGAGTTCCTCACCCTTTACATCTCATATGCGCGCTCCAAGATCCAGCCTACTATCTCGAAGGAAGCTGCTGAGGAACTGGTCGAGTGCTATGTTGCCATGCGTTCTCTGGGACAAGATGTTCGTGCTGCCGACAAGCGTATCACTGCAACCACCCGTCAGCTCGAGAGTATGATTCGTCTCGCTGAAGCCCACGCAAAAATGCGTCTTGCTGGCGTTGTCACCCGTGCCGATGTCCAAGAGGCCAATCGTCTTATCCAAAGTGCCTTGAAGACCGCTGCCACAGACTCCCAGGGTCGCATTGACATGAGTCTTCTTACTGAGGGAACCAGCGCTGCCGATCGCAAGCGTCGCGATGAGCTGCGCACCGCTCTACTGCGCCTGCTGGATGAGATGACAGCTGGTGGCAACACAGTCCGATGGGGTGATGTTGCTCGCAGACTGAGTGAGGGTGCCAGCATTACCGTTGAGCAGTCTGAGTTCAACGAAGTGATGAGGGCTTTGGAGACTGAGAATGCTATTATGATCATGGGCGAGGGTGCAAGAAGAACCGTCCGAAGGGTGACGTCTATTGCATAAAGAGGATAAAAATGATGAAGCGTATGCACGATGTTGAATGATATACCATGTAGACGAGACGAGACGAGACGAGATGACGATGATCCCCTTGGATTTAGGGCTGTACGATGAACTTCCTGGCTGGGCCAGGCGTTGGGCATACTTGTGTGGAATAGATAGATGCTGTGATATTTAGTTTATTAATGCATGACAATTTTGTCAACGTTGGGTTCTGAAACGGTTGCTAGTCCCCATTTACAGCCCCTTTCTTAGCCTTAATAGCAGCTTGAAGAGCATCTCTTAGTGTATCGATCAAGTCCTCTTCATCCTCCAAACCAGCTGAGATACGCACACTCGCTTCCTTTACACCAAGCTTATGCATATACGCTTTCTCCTCGGCCTTCTTCCCAAAGACCACCATGTTGTACGCAAACATGATGGTGACATAACCGCCGAGATGAGGACTCGGGTAGAAGCCCGCCCGGTCGTAGAAAGCCGTGGCGGTTTCGACACTGGAGAACTCAACTGTCAGGAGACACCCATATCCAGGCTCTGGGAACTCAGATGTTCCCTGACGCATGAGAGAATCGTAATTTTTCTTTGTTGAGCGAAGACTGGGGTATTGCACGCTGGTGATAGGAGAGTCGGGAAGCGAGATGGCCTCGTGGAGAAAGTTTGCCATGGCGAGAGCGTTTCGGTTGAGGATTTTTGTGCGTTCGAGGAAGTCCTTGGAGTTGGAAAGCAGAACCTCTGCATCTGAAGTAAAGAGTTCGTTGTGATGAGAGTCCTTGAAAAGAGGCTGGAGAATCTGATAATGGGTGGATATAGGGTTGAGGACGACGGAGCCGCCCATAACATTGGCATAGCCGCTAAAGGACTTGGTGAGAGAGGAGAGCAGAAGATCAGAATGAGCGAGGACGTCTATGTTGGCAAAGCCACTGACTGTGTCGTCCACGATGAGGAAGAAGCCATATTCTTCAGACTTGAGAGAGTTAGTAATGTCAAAGCGTAGGCAATAAACGACAATGAACTTACAAGTTTCTTCAGGCGATGTGTATCAGGAGTCTCCAATGTCGGGTTTCCTGGGACTTCAACGAACACATAACTCACAGTCCTTCCCCCCTGTCTCTCCTCCTTGAGCCAGTTTTCGAAGAGTGTGAGACCTTGCTCATCGACCTTTCCAAAATGCTTCATCCCCTGGGGGCACTCCTCGATGAGATGATGATATGTATTGTGGAAGATAATACCCAGCACAACTGCAACGCCAGGGCGATGTTTAACCAAGAGGTTGGTTGAATGGAAAATAGAAGCCATTCCCGTCGGATATAGAAATACGTCGTTGGTCGTACACTTGACCTTGTCTGCATCTATTGGCGCACGATGAAGAAGCTCCACGATTCTCTCTCGAAGAGCATCGTGGGCTTCGCTCTCAGGAGTCCAAGTTGGCGTAGGAATAGCCTCGCTCTCAAGATCAAAAGTGATTTCTTTGATAGAGTCCATGCTCTTGAGAAGATCTTCAGCTCCACGTATGGAGATTCCAATGCCTGGATTCTGCCATACGAGCATCATGGCGGACATTGCTTTAGGATCTGCAAGGACGGCATATACCCGATGACCTGCTATGTCAACACACTTGAGGGTCACATCATGAAGGGTCAGTCGTTGCTCCCCGCGGTTCTCATGGGTGATATGATGGAGAGCGAAAGGCCAAATCGCAGGGTTCAGAAACGTCAGGGCAGTTTTATCACCATGACCGAGATGCTTTGCAACCTCACGACCAAGCTTCAGTTGTCAGAATAGATATTGAATGACAAAATGCAGTGCCGGACTAACCTGAGCAGAACCATGTATAGGCATGAACCGAGGATAGAAGTGGACTATTCGCTTCAGAGGGGCATGGTCGCCATCACGAATAGCGCGTGCAACCTGCCATCCTGCGAGGTTGGTGATGAGGCTGTAAGGAGTCTGCGGCGGCGGCGCGTATCCAAACTCGGATTGAGGTTTGAGGATGACCATGTTTTTTCAATTGATTTGATACTGAGTGAGAGAGTTAGGTTTCACATCTTGACGATGCTGCACTACTAATATAGGTAAAGAGAGTGTCACATAAACACCACCTATGCATGGCAGCCCCCCTCATCCAATGACCTGAAATCCTAAGCTAATGCACTCTGAGCTATACCTGTTCTATTCTACTGTGGACGTTTAGTTATTTAGTTATGGTACGCCCTACCACATTTGAGCTTTCCGCTGTGGAGGCGTTTTCATAGGCACCTGGTCGACTTAGTTAGGGTGATGTGAGTTGAAGGTTGACGGCCTTGGCTTTGAGAGTTTAGTCACAACCAATCACTTATAACCTCAGTAGAGTTTACTAGTTGCAACAAAGCTGCAGCTCCGTATCAACGCGGAGATGGTCGATTATACCAACCTCCAGGTAAGTAGTTACGTCTATACTACGTAGTGATATTGATAGTCTATGGCTACCACAAGGAATATAATCATCCATCACGAATACCAGGCCTTTTAACTTTTATTATTACTTAACACTTCAGACTAATGACATCCTATCCACCTCTTCGTTTAAAATACACAAAGGAAACCCAATCGAGGTGCACACACATCTCCTCATCTGCCTCGTACGACTGTTTCTAACATATTTACAAATGTTCAACCAAAACAAGAACGCCGCCGCCTTTTTACCAGATGTTTCTTTCCCTGCCTTCGAATGCAAAGTTCAACGCTACTCCGAGGAAGAGAGACACGCAGAGTGCGGTCGGGCCCCAACGGTCGTAAAACTTAACAGCCTTGCGTGTTCGAATGCCATTGCTTCGGTATAGGTATGTAAGCACAGAATAACATAGACTAAGAATAGCCAGCAGAGTAAACACGCCGGCTACCCAAAAGTGGGCTGGTGTAGGATGGCTGCCGAAGTTGAGCAGCGTCACGGCAATTGTACCGATATAGATAGAGAATTCGAGCTATTATATCTTGTTAGTTACTGATCGCGTGAGTGATATAAGCCCACTTACCCATCCAAGGAATGTTCGCTCAGCCGCAAAGTACACCTTGGGCTCAACACGAACAGGCACGTAGATCTTCTTGCCATGAGGCGCCTTAAACTTCTTGTTCTGAATGGGATCCGACCCAAACAGAGCTTGCAATCGGTCGCTACGTGGCACTTGTGTGCTTCGAGGTGCTGGTACAGCACTCTTGACGACGGAAATCGCGTGGTGTCCAAGAGATTTACCCAGACGTCGTCCCTTTGTGGAAATCAAAGTCGAGAAGTAGTGCCATCCGCCGATTCGCTTGGCGTGTTCCAGCTCATAGTTCTCGTCGTAATCATCGTCCGAGTCATAAATGGGATAGTCCTCGTTCGCCTCGGGAAGGTTTGCCATCTGGTCTTCCACGTCAATAGGAGGAATCTCACGGAGTCGCCCGGCACCTTGCGCGCTCGACTCTCCGTTAGTTCCGTTGCGGCCTGAAACCTGCATCTCCTCATCGTCCGAGTCCAAATCCTCCTCATCATCAGACGTATTTGTCGTTCCTGACAATCCAGGTCGTCGGATACCAAAATCGTGGGTGACGGGCTTGCGGATATCGACATCCATCTGGGGCATCCAGAAAGGCAGGAGGTCGATTCTGTCGGGGAACAAGGTCGCTGTACCGTGAATGAACTTGGAGAACTTGGGAACAGCCTCTACCAGGTGGGATGAGATGAGCTGGCGAACCCACTCAGGAGGTTCCTGGCCGGCTTGTGTCTGAAGCTTAACCTCGAGAACGGCATAAGGGAATCGCTCAACATCTTCAGCGGGCAGCTGCGAGAAGGGGAAATCAATACCGATATCCATGCGTCGCCAGTTATCTCCAGAGCGAATTCGGCCATCAAGATTGTCTTCGCGCACCATTGTGAGCTCCGTATCAAGCGATATTCGTACTCGGGCATCTGCAGGGAGCTGGAATGCGGTACGGTTGTAGAACGATCGGCAGACAGGCTTGTAGCCCTTCTTGAGTACCGAGTACTGAACCTCAGATGCCAGCCGCTCATCCTCGGCAATGGCCTTCTCGGGCTTCTTGCCTTCCTTACGGGCCTTCTCGAAGATGGCGGCGGGGAGGAGCTCTCCCTTCATGTACGAGTTGACGTTCTTCTCCTTCATGGCGAATCGAGCCTTTACAGACTTCTCACCTGTCCAATCCTCACGATGCGTCTTGCGCTCAACGAAAATCGTCTCGGTCTTCATGCCTCCGTACCATCGCAGTCGAATAGCCTCAGCACCCTCGGTCTTCTTCAGTCGGCCCTCATACAAATCCCATGTCTCTGGGTTGTCGTAGTAAATTGACGTGATGGCTGAGTCTTGAGGGTCGAAATCCTTGTTAGCGTTGAAGACAAGAACTGGCAAGTGCTTCAGGATGATGAGCTTCAGTTCTGTTACGTTGTCAGGATGAACCCAGTATTTAGTCGTTTGTCGGATGAAGCTGGCCTGGCCTCCACCAGCAGCACTGTCACCCTTAACGGGGTTTCCGCGAGTTCGGACGAGGTCGTAGAGCTTAGAAAGCTTAATGACAGAGGCATCGTAGTTCTCTATGTAAAAGGGCTTGGCCTTGAGTCGGCTATCGAAAACAGGCTTCAGGTGCCAACCGGTCGTTTTCTAGAATTCTGATTAGCCAATCGCTACAGTTCGCAAGGGATAGGAGATGTGCTTACATCGTGCTTCTTAATAATCTTGTAAAAGCCGGTATAGTTGAGCTGAACAAACTTGGCAAGATCGTGGACATCGGCAATAATATCGCTGAGGTCCTCTTCGAGCAGCATGAACTCCTCCTCAGTTGGACCGTTCTCGCCGAGCCCACGCTCGTTCAAGCGGCTCACGACTTCCTTTACTTCGCGCTCGCTCACAGCAATGCGACGGGCAATCTCCATCGCCTTTACCTTTTGCTTTGTGTGAACCTTCTCGAGCTCGGCCTCGAGCTTGCCGACGAAGCGCGTCTCGTCATCCTCCGACCATTCTGGGCCCTTGCCTGCGGTCTTGATAGGGCCGGTGGACCTTTTGAGTTCGTCCTTCAAACCATCGTAATCGATATAGTACCACTGGTACTCGTGAATAACACTGGAGCGAAGCTGCTCTCCGAACTTCATGACTACGACACCGGGCCGGACGGTAGGATGTTGGCCGTGGCGGGTGCTATGCCAAGTTCTGGAACGGGTTTTGAGGTCTTGAACAATCAGCATGTGCGCATTGAAGAGGCTGGATGTAACACCCGAGCAATTGAGTTCGAACTGCGCGCGTGGGGGATGAAGGAGTACAAGGCGATCATGCCAAAGGCAGTCAGGTCGATGAAGTCAATCGATCGATGATGTTGATGCTGCGCTGCTCCTTGATGGTGTAGGTTCCTTTATGATTGCTTACCTGTGACGACAACAAGAGAGGGAGAGTTCAAGACAATGTTTTGGTATGGACGACAGTCGAAAATAAAGAAGAAATAACAGCCCAGGGCTGACGAGGCGGCAGGTACGACCGTGCTATTGTATCCAATATGCAAGGTAACTTTAGGTACGTAAATTGTTTACGAGACGAGCAAGCATGAGGACGGTCCAGGTTTCCCTGACTTGGATTGAATCTCGGTCGCTTGTTATCGTCGGCGTCGGCGTCGCGCAGACTAACTTTAGGTGGTGCCTTGTGTGGAGCTGCAGGCCAATCTTGGCTTAGTTGGCGTTGTCCTGGTTCAAGCTCTGTTCGAGACAGCTGCGAACCTGAGACGATTGGCGAATCATGTTGGGTCCTGTAGCAACGTGCACGTCACTACAGATACAGTAACCTAAGTACCTGAGCTGCCAGGGGAATGGAGAAAAATGGCGCTGAAGAGTCGAGGATCCGCTGTATTTTAGCGGCCGTTCTTCTATCTCCATCAAGCTTTCATCCCAGCTCAGGTAAACAAGTGCGCCAGCATCAATAAGCTAATGCGACAAGCAACTAACACGAGCTTTGAGTAACCGCAGGCTATTGGTTGTGTTCCATTCGTCAGTCCAGCTGCCAGCTATCCGTAGTGAGAACCTAAATAAAACGTACCAGGATTTCTCTCATGCACGTGAAGAATGCATCGACAAGCCGTCAATTGACATCCCTCACATCGCCTGTTCCTTGCCCTGCTGCAGTGGATCGGTTGCGCCGGGGAGACTCGGTAGTGGAGCATATGGATTGAGGCTCGGTGTCGAATTCGATAGGGCCCGTCTTTCTGGCAACTGCTTCAAGACTCTCTGCCCGTGGCTACGCCGTCGTAGCCCATCGAATTATACCAATTGAGCCCCATCGCAAGTTTATTAACAACAATTACTCTCTTCCCTCTTAGGACGACACCCGGAAAATCGGCTCGAACCTTGTTATATCCTTCCATAAACGGATGCAACTATTATTCGACCCTTGTCGTGTATTGCAGTGTCTTGTCCAACCATCATCTCTGAACGTCTGAAGCTCGTGTGCCCCTCCAAGTGACCCCGCGACACAATTTTTTATTTTTGTTGCCCCTCCATATCAAGTCACCATGGCCGCGAAAACGCCAATAAACGATTCTATGCCTGCGCGCATATCCTCCGATTGTCCAGACGAGATTCGGGAGGTTCTATACCATGCTTGGGGCCATGACAGGAGCGGCTTGAAGGACCTGCTCAAAACCACCGGCAAGGCCAATGCTCAGGACCCAAAGACTGGAGAGACACCCTTGCATGCAGCTATCCGTGCCTGCGGGCCTGCCTCCCCTGACGATGATGATGATCAGGAGGAGGATGGTTCGGTTGAGTTAGCCAAGGAGATCGTTCATGATCTTTTTCTTAGAGGCGCCATCTGGAACGATGTCGACAGTAATAACGAGACACCTGGCTGTCTCGCCCTCAGACTCGGACGCAAACCTCTTTACCAGCTCTGCGTAGAGGCTGGAGTGCGAGCAGAGCTTCTCTTTGCTCTTATGGGAGACTATGAGGAACTATCATCCGGCTCAGAGGGCGGCGATGAAGAGATGGAGGTTGACGAACAAAATGACGATGAGGCCCCCGAGCTGGTGTCCACCGAGGAGGCAGTCGCTCCTCCTGAAGAACCCAAATTCATCCCTCCCGATGCGAAAGAGAAGCAAGTTACAAGCGAGGAATATCTCAACTCGAAGCTGGTCTATGACGATGCCAAACTTGTCGACTCCGATCTCAACGGTGTCATGATGGCTTGGGAGACGGACATTATGCGTCGTTCTGTTGCCGCTCTTGTTCCCGACTCGGCCCCTGGCAAGCGCATCCTTAACATCGGCTTCGGCATGGGTATAGTCGATGGCATGTTCGCCGACCTGAAGCCTTCGCGCCACCACATCATCGAGGCACACCCCAGCGTCCTTGAGCACCTATCCAAGGACGAATCTAAGTTCGGCCCCAGCTGGGAGAAGAGTGGCCCTGAAGAGGGAGCTTTCAAAGTACACAAGGGAAAATGGCAAGATATTGTACCAAAACTACTCGAAGACGGCGAAATTTACGACGCCATCTATTTTGACACCTTTGGCGAGGACTATTCACAGCTGCGTCACTTCTTCTCCGAATGCATTATTGGTATCATGGATCAGGAGGGCAAGTTCAGCTTCTTCAACGGGCTCGGAGCCGATAGGAAAGTTTGCTACGACGTATATACAAAGGTGGTTGAGATGCAATGCGCTGATGCTGGTCTCGACGTTGAGTGGGAGGAGAGCAAAGTCGATATGTCTGGGCTAGACAAGGCTGGTGAGGGAGAATGGGAAGGCGTACGAAGACGTTATTGGACCCTTAATGGTGAGACTTCATACGCAGTCACCCTTTGGCTAGGAAACATTAAGCTAACTTTACTTTACAGAATACCGGTTGCCCATTTGTACATTCATGGGTTAGGCACACATATCAATCAGAAGAAACCATGGGCTTGTCTGCGACATGCCCGCTTTTTTTGGTATTTCTCAAGCAACCCCTCGTCTCTATTCGATCGTGCTTAGATTCAAGTACACGTCTATCTCATTTTCCGGTCCATCGTTAATCGATGATGCTACCACACGTCTTTGCTTTACCAATTACGCTATTGCTTATTTGAAGTTCTCAGGATGAAGGATACCAGCCATGTTGCCCTCATTGATTCGCTTAAGCGTCAGGGCGGCAATCAGGGCGGCGCCAACACCGCTGCCGTCTTCGGCAGTGAGGACCTCGATAGGATCCTCTTCCTTCTTGCTCTTCTTCTCCGGCCAGTCAAGGATCTCTCGCAGGGCCTTGGCGCCTCGCTCTTTGAAGTAGGGGTACTTGTTGAACACAGAGCCATCAGCACCGACGTGGCAAGATTCGTAGCCCTTCTTCTTGCAGATAGCAGCAACACCGCAAGCCGAGAGTCTAGCAGCTCGTGTGCCAATGAGCTCGGCGGTTCTGCGGATGAGCTCGAGCTCAGGGCGTGTGCAGGTCAAATTCAACTTCTTGCTGAAGAGGTCGTATGTCTCTTGCAAGTTCTCCCAAGGGTCCCTAAGATAAAACATTAGTGATGCGCGTAGTACTAGGGTTTCATATACTTACTCCTCAATAGCAGACAGGAAAGAAGCATCCAGAGAGTAAGGCTTGCGGAGCAGAGCAATGTCCTGGTTCTCAAAGATGTGGATGTTCTTGTTGTCGTGAAGATCGACAAGGATGAGTCGGAAGATCTCACCCAGGTAGAGACCAGCAATCATCTTCTCGAAAGCCTGCTGGCCAGGGCGAGGAGACTCCTTATCAATGATGACGTCGTAAGGAGTTCGAGGAAGCACCTTGTGCTCGTTATCGAAAGCTCCCCACTCGCAGTTGATGGCCATGGGAAGGTCAGCAGGCAAGTTCAGGTCGGCAATTTTGGGGATGGAGCCGCAGTCCTCCATGTATGCGGCGTTACATCCTGTGCCGAAGATGCAGCCGATCTTCATAGCAGTATCGGTGTAAGCGGAAGCAATCAATGTGCCAGTAGTATCATTAATGATAGCTGCAAGCTTGATAGGAACGCCCTATTCACCAGTTAGCCACGTATCATAAATATCCGGGACCGGTCCAACATACGCGAGCCTTGAGAGCCTCCTCAAACATAGGAACAATGTTCTCGCCCTCAACACCATCGATGTCGAAGCCCTTGGTCCATCGTTGAAGAATACCCTCGTCGATGTAGTTTTGAGTGGCAGGGTACGAAAATGTGAAACCGAGGGGGATCTTCTCCAGCTTGGTGCAGTCTCCATGGTGAGTCTCGAGGAACTGGTAGAGACACTCGGCAATGTATTCCCAAAGTTCTTCAGAGGTGCCGGACTTAAGCTCTTCGGGCATGCGGTACTTGGATTGGATGATGTCGAACTCGGACTTTTCGTCTGTGAGGGTGATTTGGCAGACTCGTAGGTTTGTGCCGCCCATATCCAGGGCTAGGTAGGTTCCGGTCTCATAGCCATCGGGGTATGACATAACCCAGGTAGGGTTCATCGGCTAGGAATATCGTTAGAAGAGGAAATTTAAGATGTATGCTTCAGACTCACGATGCTACCACCCTCAACAGTGAGTCCTAGTCCACATTAGCTGAGTCATCTCCAAAATATCACACATATGGAGGACTTACCCTTGGCGAGTTCGGAGACGAAGTGGTTAGTGATCTCCTTGAGCTTTGCGGGCTCTACGGTGAAGTGCTTCTCGAGCTTTTGAATCTCCTCGGCGAGGTCCTTAGGGACATCGGCCATAGATCCTGTCATGGTTCGTCGTTAGCAACTAAGTTTTGATATTGCGGAAACTTTTCTCGGTCAAGATGTAGCTTGAAAAGAGGTGCAAGATTTGTGGAAAATGAAGGTTGATAGAGAGGGCGGTTCGTCTCATCTGCACTATGGCCGTAGAGCAGTGCTTGCCAGCTGGCAATTTCGAATGTATAGTCATGGAGTACGGGCTCACGTAATACACCACGTCTGAAGAGTCTTTGTCCTTTCATACTTCAATGTCACGGTTGTACGAACTGTCCATCATCATGGTTGTGTCGGGTATTTGAACAGGATCATGGGAGTCGGTCTGTGTTTCGTTCAACCTCGTACGGAGGATCGCCGCACTGTCGCGACTTTCAGAGACGACTTCGTCTTCGCATCGAGACTCATCCCTAGTATATGGTCGGAGATGGAGCCAACATCGTCATCGCAACGTACTTTTGCTGGTTCTACCCCACCACGCAAGCTCCCTATCTTAAGAAGCAATAGCTGGTGGTTCAAGCAATTGATGCCTCCAAACAATAGCATATCGTTGTCTTCGATCGCGGGGAATACAGAAAAACAATGCGAAATAAACACTCGAGAATACGTACCCTTTCGGGAGGGAGGACGACGAGGACCGAGGCCAACCATTTTGGCGATGCGGTTTGTTTGACTTGGGTGTTGGCGGGGTTCGGATTTGGCGGGGTATTGTTTTTGCTGAAGCTGCGCAGGTATCGTAATTGTTCGGTAAGAAAACAGGTGTACGAAAAGAAAATACTGGTGTAATAGGTAGAAATAGGATAACTGATAGTAGATTGATCTTGGTAGGGGACACAAGGGGTTTTTAAAGCAGTCCAAATATGGGATGGGGAGGGAGGGAGGTGGACCTTACGTAGGTAGGTACTAACTCAACTGGAGAAGTGAGTCGAGGTTGAGCCTTGAGGGGAGTTGTTTTCTCAGTCTCAGGTCATCAATCGGCCAGAAAGAAAGTACAGTTACTTGCATAGAGGCACTGCCATGTACTTTATTTTTTTTGTCTTGTGACCAATTGGCGAGATCCAAATCATTCGAGGTCTCCGCTCCAGCTGTCTTGAGTCTCAATGGAGCTCCCTTACTTTGGAATACGTACCTACGTAATGTCTGCATCTGCTTTATCACTTTGGCTGTTTCTCAGGATACACTACCATCTGTGGATTGACCGCTTTGCCACAAAAAGGAATAAGCAAAAACAAAGCTACATCTTCTCCTCAATGCTAGCCTCAAAGTCAATTTAGGGTCCCAACGCTTATGCTAGAGCGCCGCTGTGGTCTGAGACTGGTGTGGATTGAGGTGCCTTTCTCCTCGACTCCGAGCCCTGGTGTAGAGCTCTTGTCGGGCCGTTGACGGAGGGGTCATTTAGTGTAGTTGATCACACAGCACGATAGGGATTTCAGCTGTAGATATTGGATGATTTCCTGCTCAAATTTTCTCTCATGATTTTTGCAAGAAGCAGAAATTCCTGATACACCGACTATGCTCATGTCTCTCAGTCTTCATTCAACTTTTATGTACCGTAGTACCAGGAAGGATGGGGGTCGGCCACGCTGAGCCTAGACAGCTTAAACTCCAGCTTGGTAACATGATGTCAGGTCCCAGTAAGCCACATTCGTGGGGGGGTCTCTAAGGCAAGGTACTTGATTCTTCTGCCATTCAGGTACCTCAGGCTTGTTGGCGAGAGCTTGACAGCCCGCCCTGGACAGTCGGGTCGAGATTGATTGGACCCCCGCCTTCCACACAGCGAGCTTTAGCTAAGGATACCGGCCCGGATCCGGCGCTACGATTCTCCCGACAGACAATCTAGCCACGTTTTCATTGGCCACGCGAGCTAGCTTACCCTGAAGCTCCCGCTGACGCGCCAAATCCAAATGGGCAACGTATGCTTTTTGGGGAGCTGTCTCAGGTCTCAGGAGGGACCTGTGAAAGTTGAGGTGTTCTTCCATGAGAGTTAAGTTTGTGAGCTTGCATAACCAACCAACCCTTGACCACGTAACTCCCTCGGCACTCGGCCCTCAATAAACTTCATACTTGACAGCTTTTGGATCCTCAGTTAATGAGTGCATCCCCATCTCAGCCGTCATCATGAAGCCGTCCGCCATCACCACGGCGCTCTTTAGCTTGGTCTCCGTCGCATTCGCTGGCGTAACCACCGACTCCAAGATATCAAAGCTCATCCTGCCCGCCGATTTCAAGCCTCCACAGGTCTTCAAGAATGCCAATTTGGTGCACATCGTCTCCCTTGAGAAGAACTATGTCAAGGAGCAAATCAATGTCCTCATTGAGAACGTTTCAGAGCAACCTCAAACAGAGTACTATTTGCCATTCTCCGCCGACCAGCTATCTCGTGTAGGAGGTTTCGAAGTCAAGGACCGAAAGGACGCGAACACCGGACCTTTCGCGGTCGAGACTGTTGAATACGACCCCCTCAGGTATGCGTCCTCAAGCTCGACTTGATGCGATAGAGTATGATACTAACTTGGTTGTTCTTCAGTGACGTCCAGTACTACCGCATTCGATTGCCCGTGGCGCTCAAGGCCGGTGCCCAACAAACCCTTGGCATCACCTACTACTACCTCAAGGCCTATTCTCCCCTTCCCGCGGCTATTCCCCAGGACGCCCACCAGCACCTCGTCTACGACTTCTCCGTTTACGTACCGTCCGCCTACGTCACAAAGAAGCAAAAGACCGAGGTCAAGGCTATCACAGACATCGCCGATTATACAAAGCTCCCTGGAAGCGGAGATGTCAAGGAGTTCCCTATCCAGAAGGGCTCTAAGTTATTGACATATGGACCTTTCGATGAGAAGCCCGCCGGCGCTGTCTCTCCTGCACGCGTTCGCTTCCAGTACAGCAAACCTGTCACTCACGTCAAGGAGCTCAACCGCGACATTGAGGTCAGCCATTGGGGTGGCAACATTGCCTTCGAAGAGAATTACGATTTGTACCATCGTGGTGCCAACCTGTCTGCGCTGTTCAACCGAGCTAAATGGGCTCAAGCTGTGCATTACAACGCGCCTACTCATGCTCTCTATGAGCTCCGAGTTCCTCTTCAGGTTGGAAGCGAGGATGTCTACTATACCGATGTCATCGGCAACGTCTCGACGTCTCGATTCCGAAGCAACAAGCGTGAGGCTCTACTTGATTTGAAGCTCCGATATCCTCTGTTTGGCGGCTGGAAATATCCCTTCACCATTGGTTGGAACTCTGATGCTTCCAACTTCTTGCGCAAGACCGCTACGGGCGGTTACGTTCTTCGAGTTCCTTTTATCGAGGGTCCTAAGCAGCTCGAGGGTATCGAGTACGAGCAAGTCAACATCAATGTCCTTCTTCCCGAGGGCGCTGAGTAAGTCAACATATACCCAGCCTTTGTATACGGCAATGTCTAACCATGCTATAGGAATGTCAAGTTCTACACCAACGTCCCCCAGTCGTCCATCATGTCTACCTCTGTCGATTTGACCAAAACTTACCTCGATACTATCGGCAGAACACATGTGACCATCAAGGCGCGAAACTTAGTCGACGAGTTCCGGGACCGACAACTGATCATCTCTTACGATACGCCCTTGTCGGGCACTCTTCGAAAGCCTTTGGTCGTCTTCGCCAGTGCGATGGTGGTTGTTTTCACAACCTGGGCACTGGGCCAGGTGCAGGTGGGATTTAAGCCCCAGAAATAGACACTTAGAATAGAAATGGAAAATGTGTCTTTTGATTGACATTAGGGGTCTTCATCTTTGTATGAGCCGTAGGAGTAGCTCTCGGGAAAGGATGTAAAAGTGTAACATAGACGAGAATCTCATTAATGAATCAGGTTTTCAGCTAAAGAGGTAAAAAAAGAGCATGTGATGATTGAAAACTCGCTTGGCTTGGGTCATCATTTGATAAAAACGAGGCTTTGACTCAGCAAAGCCACCACCAAAAGACAGGGCCCAAGCCGTTGCCCATATCTCAGCATGGTGGATAATAGTCCGTGTTAGTATGCCAGACCCAGCCTCTTTTAATAGTAAGCTCTACTGCAGGCTCTAGGGCCTTTGTGTGTGTGGAGGCACTTTGTCTCTATTTGAAATGGCTGAATGGGGTGTGCGAGGCAGGTTCCGAATGGTCATCCTAGTCAAGGATTGGGCCCCTCTCCTTGGTTGTTGCGTGCGCCAGGTTGTGACAACATGGGTTAGCCAGAAGAAACCGGGCAAAGACGCCAGGGACTTGGGGTTGGATTTGATATAAGATTGAACAGAAGAACCATCCTCGAAGCCCGAAACGCTCTTTCTGCTTTCAAGCACTTACCAGTCGCATTCCCTACAAAACAATCGCTTCTTTGCTGCAAACGCTCAATAGCCAGCTCAGCTACGCACTCATACCCTGTCGCAACCAATATATCTCACACATAACAAGTCCTCATACAACCATCAACATGTGTTTCGGCAGTGAGCCCAAGCCCAAGACCACGTACTACTACCACGAGGAGATTACTCCGTCTCGGCGATACACAGGTCACCATCACCACCATCACCATCATAGCAGCAGCGGCCATCACCACCACCACTCGCGCTCTCCTCGAGCAAGCTACACCAGTGTTTCTCGACGGTCCTACAGTCACAGCCCGCGTACCAGCGGCCCTGTCGTCTATGAGCGCTATTGATCATCCAGGGAGACAATGTTAATTTAGAGAGACGATGACGTCGTACTGAGCAAGACGGTACTTGGCGTCTGTGTTTAGCGGCATTGGCAACATGTTTTATGTATTGATGCGGAACGTATGACCATGATTGAAGATAATAGTCTTGTTTTGGAATAAGGATCAGGATATGGATTACAGATGCAAGCAGGGCGTTTTTGTCGGACAGGAATAGGCGATTAGCCAATAGAGAGACTATACATCAATCCATCTATCTATGTATCTATGCTAGTTGACACCGAAAAAGAAAGAGATCAGCTTGACATATGAGACGCCATTCGATCAACCAATTCTTCCTCACACGACCCTCGCCCTTTTTCTTTTTCTTTTTCTCCCTCGTCCCCCGGGAGCTACGGATCATCGTCATCTAGAGCTGTTCCTCTCCCCTACAGAACCTGAGAGCCCGCCTCTAGCCTACCTATTGACGTATCGTTTGGAAGCCTTTGGGCGGGGTGCGGAGTGTCCCGCAGGGCTGGATCGTCGCTAAAGTGTCCATGACATCACTTTGCATTCCGCCACCGAGCACAAAGAGCTCTCTAAGAGACTGAGACTGAGACAAAGCGGTTACTCCAAAATGTAAGTGCAAGTACAGCTGAGAACATGTACCTTGTGTCGCTGAAAGCAGGGCAGGCCGCAGATGCTGTCGTCAACGTCAGTTTGAAGTGAAGGGTCCTTTTTAACTTGTTTAAAGCCTGAACAACCCCTGCGTCTTGGGTTGGCAGCTTGAACTTTCTGGAGATCTCTTACATCCATCCCCCCTTGTAACGCAGACCCAGACCCAGACGATCGATTTACACTGATTTACAGATACCCGCAGCTGAATTCTTAACTCGCCTTGTTATTCATACCTACTCTTGTAAGCTCTTGCCTGTTTTGTGCACACAGTCACGATGGCGCTGCCTGGTGTTTTGCGTCGTCTGGGAAGCAAAAAGAAGGCTACGTCTTACAATACGAAAGCTGACTCTTTTGAAAGAAGGCGCATTCTGTCCCAAGTCCATATAGCTCCTTCTTTACCTTACACTGAGTAATATACCAAGCTCACGGAGCTCAATCTATCAACATGTAAGCTCAACATTTGCATTCATCGTCATACCATTTCATTTGTGCCTCGCGCCTTTGCTGAACTTACTGAATACCTACCTCTACCTACCTACCGAATTACAATGTCACGCTTCAGCTTCGACGCATCTGCCTCACGCAATGAATCGCTGTGTTTTGAAAGCCCTGTTGACGTCAAACCCCTTCATAGGAACCGTGCACTCTCAATCCGCTCCAACAAGTCCAGCAAGGCCAAGGGGAGCTCAGGCGCTTCTTCTGGTGGTGCCAAGCACGGCTTCTCCTTCAACTCACTCCGCGGCCAGGTCCAGCCTGAGCTGTCTCGTAAGCTCTTCCGTCTGATCAAATCCGAGAACAACCTTATTGGCGCCCACGAGACGGCCGGCCGTGAACGAGTGTCTATCGCAACTCAGTTGTCAGAATGGGGTGAGCACACTGGAGATGACAGCATTAGCGACATATCAGACAAGGTGGGAGTTGTCTTGAGTGAGATGGGTGAGCAGGAAGACGCATACGCCCATGCGCTCGATGATTCTCGTGCTTATCTGAAGGCTATCCGAAACACCGAGAAGAGCGTGCAGCCTAGCCGAGAAAACAAGGACAAGATTGCCGACGAGATCCAGAAGTTGAAGTTGAAAGAGCCTGGTAGCACAAGACTGCCTGTTCTCGAGCAGGAGTTGGTGCGAGCTGAGGCTGAGAACCTCGTAGCAGAGGCCCAACTCACAAACATTGTGCGTTACGACTTACATTGTATCATTCGTGGCTTGAGGCAGGACTGACAATATCCCAGACCCGACAGAAGCTCAAGGAGGCTTATGCTGCCGAGTTTGCTGCCACTATCGAACGTGCTGAGAAGCAAATCATCCTTGCTAAGCACGGTCGCCGTCTATTGGAACTTCTTGACGATTCTCCTGTGGTTCCTGGTGACACTCGAACGGCATATGGGCATTCTTCCCAGGCTCGTCAAATCCTCAACGATGCCGAGGACGACCTTAAAGACTGGCGACCCGAGCCTGAGTCTTTCTCTACTCCCATCCAGGGGCGGTCCCCAACCCTAGGAGCAAAGGGCAAGGAGCCACTGCAAGCTGAAGAGAGGTTGTCTCCTGTTCAATCTGAGGCTCCCACGTTGGAATCCGAGACATCTCCCCAGGAGCAAAGGGGTATTAAGTCCTCCGTTTACGCTGAGGTCGCTGGCTAAATCGACAATACAGAATATTCTTAAAGGGGCTAGTCCTCATATACTTGGTATGAGACTATTTCCGTCGGCTGTGTTTGTTTGCTTGAGCAAGTGGGAGAGTTACTTGCTGCTGTAGCAGTGTGTCTGGCCTATCACTTGTTTGCGGTACGGATACAGGGTATCTTTTTCCTGGGTTTGTTTATTTGGTGTGCCAGTGGGTTGTCTTTGGGTTGTTGTATGTTTATATCCTACAAGTACTCTAATTTTTCTTCTCAATTGGACTCAGATAATTTGACTTGTGCAATTGCCCTGTGATAGTTTAAGTTAGTGTATGTTATGGTTGGGGTCCGAGGAGCTGTGAGTAAGCCAAAATGGATCGTCCTATAGCGTCAACCTTGACCTTAGCCTTGACACCAAGAAACATTGAACCACTCAGCACCAACCGATATGAGGTGATTATTGCCGTGGGTCAACAATGCACCTCTTTGATGGTCTGGCTTGAGAATGGCTGAATGGCTGAATGGTGTGGATGGATGGGGCTCTAGTCTACATCTTGGTGTTGGACAATTAAGACGGCTATGCTCCGGGTACGGACCAAAAGGGATTTTTCATGAGGTGATTAAGTGATGTGCCATTATCATATGTCTATTTGGCTTACCCGAGCCTCTCTGAACCAATTCCTACAAGGCATATATGGCAGTGGGCTTGCTCCAGTAATTGGTACAATTTTGGTACAATTGTAGATGAAATAGGCTCATTCATCATGACTTTGATCGGGCTGTCGGGCCAGGCTGTGTGGATATGACACGGCATTGAAAACGAGTTACATTTTAGCACAACCGAGACCCATCATGACCTCTATAAACAGTTAGTCTTTGGTCAATATCTTCCGTTGTCCCGATATCAGGTCCCGTCTCTGTTTTCTGAAACCATTTTCGCTAACTAGCTCTCGAAGAAAATCGACCTCGGTCTCTTTGACGCTTGACAGCCGATGACCGCGGTGTAAGGCCCTGCTCAAGCACAAGGACGGGCAAGGTTTCCGTGCACGGCACTCACCGTATGCCATTGATATAACCTCCCAATATCTTCCTCTCCCTCTTCAATTCCTTCTCTCCGGGGCTGCTCCACTTGCAGGCGGCCCCCCACAGACAACTTGTATTGATGATACCTTTACTGATTCAGAGGTCGCTGCGCACTACAGCCACTGGAACATTGCTGCACGCGTCTTCCGCCGCGCCGTTGAGCTTGCTCTCAAGACCGAGATCGCTGCTGTCGTTTTCCAACCAGGTACAAATAAGGATACAGGCACAGGTACCTGGCCGGGCCAATTACATGTCATCATCAGCAGCACGCAGCCTTGCCGCTGCTGGTGCAGGTTCTGGTACTGGTGGGAGAAGTATCAGTGGTAGCGGTAGCGATAGCGGTAACGGCTATAGTGCCCCGCCCCCTCCATCCTCTTCTTCTCACTCGACTGCTACGTCAACCTCCAAAATTTCTTCCCGTCGAACAGCTCAGATTGCTCGACACTTTTCCTCCTCCTCATCACCCACCGGCCCAGTCTCACAGCAAAAGCCCGACATGGCCTCCAACTACACCGTCCGCAAGGTTGCGGCTCCCAACACCCTCGAGCACCGTGTTTATATCGAGAAGGATGGCCAGCCCGTCTCCCCCTTCCACGATATTCCTCTCTACGCCAACCAGGAGCAGAACATCCTGAACATGGTTGTCGAGATTCCTCGATGGACCAATGCTAAGCTTGAGGTATGTCTTGTTGAATCCTATCGTTTATCATGTATCCCATCAGCAGCACCTCGTCGACACTTTCATACTGCTTCATCCAAAGCTGTCGTGTGCCCCGATATTACCCCTCCCCTCCCCTCAATGTTGCGCAATCGCTGCCCAGACCGACAAAATACGAGCAATTGTACTAACAAAGCCTCACTCTAGATCTCCAAGGAGGAGCTCCTCAACCCCATCAAGCAGGACATCAAGAAGGGCAAGCTTCGATACGTCCGAAACTGCTTCCCTCACAAGGGTTACCTGTGGAACTACGGTGCCTTCCCCCAGGTAAGCCTACTCCAATCTTACGTGACCTTCTTGCGCACGCATCTAACTTGATTATTAGACCTGGGAGGACCCCAACACCGTTCACCCCGAGACCAAGGCCAAGGGTGACAACGA
The DNA here is from genome assembly GCA_020744515.1 of Fusarium tricinctum. Taxonomy (NCBI): domain Eukaryota; kingdom Fungi; phylum Ascomycota; class Sordariomycetes; order Hypocreales; family Nectriaceae; genus Fusarium; species Fusarium tricinctum. Next base: position 3,030,783 of record JAGPXF010000002.1, on the reverse strand, counting down.
TCCTCTCGATGTCTGCGAGATCGGTGAGCTCGTTGGTTACGTTGGTCAGGTCAAGCAGGTCAAGGTCCTCGGTGTCATGGCTCTCCTCGACGAGGAGGAGACTGACTGGAAGGTCATTGTCATTGATGTCAACGATCCTCTCGCTTCCAAGCTGAACGACGTTGAGGATGTTGAGCGACACCTGCCCGGTCTTCTCCGTGCCACCAATGAGTGGTTCCGTATCTACAAGATTCCCGATGGCAAGCCCGAGAACCAGTTCGCTTTCACTGGCGAGTGCAAGAACAAGAGGTGAGTTGTTTTGATTCGTCTTGGTCGAGGTATCGCAAAACTAACAGTTTCTAGCTACGCTCTTGATGTTGTCCGTGAGTGCGGTGAGGCCTGGGAGCGTCTCATCACTGGCAAGACCCCCGCTGGCGGTGTTTCCACGTAAGTTCCTCCTCAACAACGGTTGACATGATTAATACTAATATTGGTATAGTACCAACGTCGCTGTCCAGAACTCTCCTTCTCGCGTCTCCCCCAACGAGCTTCCTCCTCTGCCCGCCAACGAGGAGCTCCCCGCCGAGAAGATTGATGCTTCCATTGACAAGTGGTTCTTCATCAGCGGTGCCTCTGCTTAAGTGTTTGTAGACCATCTTGTATAAAAAAGAATAAGTCTGGTAGACATATAGTCTTCACAAAAGTTGAGCACAATGGTTGAGCACAAAGGATAGTCCAGAACAATCTAAAACTTGATGCCAATTGTCGTAATATTATACAAGACCCTGTTTTGTCCTGCTGGGACTGGGATTCGTAGATGTACATGAGTCGGTCCCCTTAACGCCGTCGATGCATGATAGTGATACAGTATAGCAGTATTTTAATCGGTCAAATCGGCAGCCTTCTGCAGTTGGCGTGAATGTCTGTCTACCTCCTCAACCAGACCCTTGATGTTGGTTTTTTGGCAGTCAAAGTTGAGCTCCTTGCCATCCTCTGTACCTTGGTTAGACATTGTTCTTTAAAAGTCGGACTACGAGGTAACGTACTAAACTTTACTCGCAGGGAGCTAGGCTCTGTGGAATTTCGAGGGAGAACCGTTGATGTGATTGTTGTTCCGTTGGCTCGGGCGTTCGGAGGCATGAATGTGAGGAAGAGGCGAGCGGGCTTTGCGCATGCTGAGAACGGGTTGAACTTGGCCGAAACCTCGGTCATGAATTTGGTGATCATCTTGATGGCGGAGGCGAAGGTACAACGTGAGGAATACTGGGCGCAATTGGTAGACTAAGAGAGTCGAACGCAGTCGTTTATACACCTGGAGTCTCGTGAAGCTGAAATTTCGGGGTCGAAAATGTACCTCGATACGTGCATATTGTTCTAAAGGAGGTGGCGCCGGACCAACTGCAACGTCATGATGCTAAATGGACCACGTTTCGAGATTGACTTATACTGCACATACCCGCCAAGTTTCCCCTTTGACCTAAAGCTGTGACTCCGATAAGCTCAACATGTCTTTTGAGGGTCTTCAGGAGCGCCTGACGACTTTACAAGAGACCACTACCCAGCTTCAAGAGCTCATCGATCGACTTGCAACATTGAAATTCCAGCCTGGCTCTGTGCCCCTGACCACGGACGAGGAGAGCAGCGAGAGCGGAGAGCTCAGTGCAGAGATTACAAGCACTCTGCGAGAGGGAGAGGAAGAACATGAGCTTTTGCAGGAAGAGGTAGAGTTTCTGCGTGGCCAAGAACATGACAAGGATAGGCTGAAAGAAGGCGTTGAAAAGATCGGAAAGGAGCTTGACAGGTATGCTTTATTATCGACCAAAGCTAGAGATGTATCTAACATGTACCAGCTGTCGTCTTTCTTTCCGAAAAGCACGACTAGCCGCCAAATATAGCCTTGCGCAGGCGCAAAGGCGAGAGCGCGAGATACTCCTTACATCCTTTTCGCAACCTACATCCGAGAACAATTCTCTGTACCCCGAAGACGAAAAGGCCACTCGGCCCTCACGCCATCACCACCACCCTCAGCAACAGCAATCAAGCCTCACGGAAGAGGATCAGCAAACCGTTGGAGCAAGCGCCAATGTAACCAATGCTCTCCGACGCACACACGATCTGATCCAGGCAGAGCTGGCACGTAGCGAGTTTGCGCACGAGACGCTGGCTGAGTCATCTGCTGCACTGAAGCAGCTGAACGAGTCGTATACTTCTCTTGATACGATGCTGGCGAGCTCCAAGGATTTACTTGGCACATTGTTGCGCTCGCAGAAGAGTGATACGTGGTATCTTCAAACAGCGTTTTACATGCTAGCTACGACACTTGGATGGTTACTGTTCAGGAGACTGTTGTATGGACCTATGTGGTGGCTTGTCTGGCTACCTTTGAGGTTAGTGTTCGGACTGGGAACCTCAGCGGGCAGCGCAGTGATGCACGCAGGATCTGGGTCGGGCCAGGTGGAAGAAGCTGGGCAGCCGAGCAAAGGTGTTCCAGTAGATGGGCTGCCAGGCGATGGCTTGCCTACCATCAAGGTTGGCACCGAGAAGGAGGCTGAAGTGCTTGAGGAGGTCGATAAGATTGTGAATGTTATTAGAGAGGCGGATGAGCTTGGGAACATGCCTGAGGGCGAAGAGCATGATACTGGGAACCCTAAGAAGAGAATGTGGGAGGAACCTGAGGTTGTCGAAGAACAGCGTCCCAGGGATGAGCTATAAGTCAAATAATGATTTTGTTTCACAGCAATATGAATGCTCGGGTCTGTGTTCCGAGACAAGGCATCTCATTTTCTGAAATGGATGTATCCCTTGATCTGTAGTCTTCATTCTCTAGATGAGATTTGTCTTGACATCCATAAAAACCATAAGACGGAATCCAATCATCGTACCAAGACCCTGTCCTCAGAGTTCTAGTGAAACCTGACCCTGTTCAACGCTTCATCTTATTTACTTTTCAAAACGGCTTCGCCGTCAAGTTCAAAGTCAATTACCCAACGTTAATAGCTGCTGCAACTTGACCCGTTCTTATATGCCCAACACTACGAGACACAAAGCCACATACTTAGGAACCATACTAACAAAGGCTGGCGAAAGAATACTTATAAATATTTGTTATTAATGACACTTCGTCTATGTTCGTTGGGGAGCGATTTGCGCAACCTCGCTGATCCAAGGGAGGCCGAGCTTCTTCATCTCAACAGCGAGCTGGAAAAGATAGTCAAGACTACACGATGTTAGTGTGATCTAGCACGTATTAGGAGTTGGATGTAGGTTCACCTCTCGCATTGAGTCTTGGCCTTGTGGACATTGTCACCCCAGACATAGACGCCATGACGACGGACCAGGACAGCATATGTGTCGGGGTACTTCTCCATCGCCTCTTCAAGATACTCCGTCAAGTCCTCCTCGTGGGGTGTATTCTCGATGACGGGGATGCGAAGGGTATCATGGTAGCCCAGGTTGCCCGTCTTGTTCATGCCCCGACCAAAACCCTTGATCTGCTCAATGTTGTTGATCTCGAACACGCGGTCTTTCCCAGGACCTTGAGTCTCAAGCAGGAGAGTGACGAGCACGGCCCAGTGCGAGTGGGTGTGAATACAGCAGCCAGCTCCTCGGCGGGTAAAAGCAGCGAGAAATAGGGGAGTGCACTGCGAGGGCTTGTAGCAGGGAGGTGATCGCAGATAAGTGCGCTGGTTGAGCTTGTTGTGGTTTGGATCCTGCTCCGAGAGGGCCATGACATAGATGTCGGTGTTCTTCATAAGCTCCTTCTGGACGCCAGAGGGGGCGATGTATACGAGATCGCTGCAGTCATGGTGTAAGTATTGTGCTCATGAGTCTCACAGCACAGCCAAGTGATGAAATACAAATTCATATTATAGCAAGGAACTTGGCTAGCGATGTTCTTCCGGTCTTTTCACTCGAAAAGATGTAATAAACAAGACATAGCTATAAGGGGAAGAGCGAAAGACGAGTATAAACATTCTTACTTCCCCAACTCATCATGGCGGGGTGGCGGGGTAGAAGACATGATGAAATTTCAAAAGCAAAAACAAGCAGATAAACGGATAAAAAACATACTCATCTCGAATAGAGCAGCCACCTCCAGTTCCAGTAACCCAGCCCAAAGTCCAGAATTTTGCGCATAGTGAAGGAATCAGGTTAGCCGGATGGTTAGGGTCCTCAGAGGTGATGAGGGCATCGCCAGTTGGGCGCTGCTCAGCCGAACCGTCAGCCATTTTGTTCGGATCCGGAATCAGTCGGAGCGCCGTAAATCTTTAGAAAACTCGGATCGGAGCGGCCGAGACGAGACGGGACAACGGAGGGTGCTTGGCGTCCGCTGGGAGAGAGGCAGAGACAAAATAATGGGCTTGTGTGCACGGGAAATGAGACGATATAGCACGGTCAAAGCATTGAGTAATGCGAGCCCGACGTGCAATGGACAAAATAATGGAGAGTTTCTTGTCTTGTCCAATCCCAAACCGACGCCGCACCTGTTTAGGTTGTGGATTCAGAGCCTGTTACTGGCTGAAAGGCAACAGGCAGAGTTTATCTGGTGCCCTGTGCAATCAACTGTCACCGTTTCGCACTCTTCCTTTCAGTCTTGACCTCCCCCAACGCCAACACTCTGGCCAATTGACGTAAAGAGAGCTTTCTCCAAATCCATATTGGGGAGAGTGTGAAGTCTAAACAATCAGAAACAATAGCTTGGAAACGTTGGGCGCTTGCTAGACCTGACTGGGCAGACCTTATTTCCCCAGTCTCTGTGGATCAAATGAGGTATCTCTACTCGTTCAATTATGATTTGAGAAGAAGCCCTCCGGGACAAGACTTCTTTTGCCTGGAAGATTCTACGGATACATAGCATCTCAACGTCATGCGTGCTGCGTAATCGCAGGCTATCGGCCTTGGATCTGGTGTTGTATTGCATTGCATCTTGGTGTGAGGGTGAGCTATGAATAGGAATGGAGACGGCCACGGAGGAGCCGAGAACGGTCCAAAGTTACGTTGTCTCGCGGGTGAAGTTTTGAACAATGCTCGAATCATAGACGAATATTGATGGGGGTGGTTGATAGAGTTCAACGCATGAAGCCATGAACTCAAGGGCTCATTTCATCTGAAAGACTCCTCAGGTTTTGCATGTACAAATGCCTTGGAAGATACCTGGCTTGTGTATCATATCATAAGAGCGTTAGAGGTGGGTAATTAATACTCGTTTAATGAGTGCGAGAATCCGTCACATTATCATCTCTTGTCTTGGTTCTTGGCCCTGGTCCTGGCTCAATTGGCCATTTTCAGCTCTCCGCGCCGTTGCCGGGAAGCCTAAAACCCCCGATCCTGGCACAGTAGCAGTGCTAGCAGTTGCACAGATGCCCTGGGGGCCCCTAATAAGAAAGAGGAATTATGAATATGGGGAGGGGGGAGAGGGAGGACAGGGCTCGTATTAGAGCATGAGCCGACGGCTTTTGCAGGTTGACAGCCCGGCACACTCATAGCCTTTCACAGTCATAGGTTATTAGAGTAGATACTTCACACCCTCAACTTCAGCTTTTCCGATGGCACGCGCCGGTAGACGCGCTTTGTCTCTTTGAGGGAAGAGGGCACAGAGAGAGTTTTACAAAAAAGTGTTGGGCACTCCGAAGTGACAGTGCAGTGCGTTAACGAAGTTATGTGTGTCAGTAAACAAAAAATATATCACTCATACTCCAGATTTCCAAATATCGAATATCTCGGCCTTTACGAAAAGGATGGCGCCAGCCAAGAACGCATTGGCCAGTCTTGTCTGTTACCCTGATACACTGTGAAGGAGAAAAACAGAAAAGCATCCATTGCATGTTGCATGGAGTGTGTTTTTATTTACTTTGTATTGGCTGAATTGCACTTGGTGCTGGTGGTTTACTACGAGACGCCCGCTCCCCCCTGTCGTAATTTAGAGGGCCTGGTCTATTATTGTCTGGCCCATGGCCACCCCCTGAGACAAGCCCGAATCCAATCGACTTTGAGAGATCCAACGCTAGTGAGGAAACTTAGCGCTAAAAATGAGAGAGACAGAGAGAGAGTATCCGTACGATTTAACGAAATATGAGTAAGAGCTGTAAATTGGGGGCTTAGGACTGTGATCTTTGTGTAGGCATACAGTACGAATGGCGAATATCTATTTAGACGACCAAAGGTGGCCATGTCGCTCAGCAACACGAGGTTTTGGAGGCGAAGCAGATCATGATGGATGGGCAAAGTGGAGGATCGTTCCAACGTGTGGGTCTTTTAGTCCCTTTTTAACTCTTTACTCCCTCTCAACGTCTTTTCCATAACATCATGGACATGAATTAACAACACACGGCCCTTTTGCCGAGTTTGCCTCTGCTCATTCCTCCATCATCTGAGCTCCGAAAATAAAAGAATCAACCGAAGGAAGGGGGGGCCGCCAGACTAAAAGTTCAAGATCTGCATCAAGCCGGGATTAAAGGGACATCCCCAGCTCGCATACAGTAGTCGTTTCTTCCCCCAGTCAGTTCAATGTAAGTCTGCAGACTCTACTCCGTAGTACTCTACAAGCCAGGCACGGCAAATTAGTGGTTGGTCTTTTGGATCATGGCTTGCAATTTTAAAATTGAGGTCGCTGGGCTTCCTGGCTTCCCCAGATACCAGTCCCAAGTCCAGTATGGATTATGGATATGGAGGCCAATATCGATCGGCAGCACATCATATCTCGTCTCCTCTTCTCGCTAACTGCAGTTCGGTTGCGACTCACTCTAACTCTGTCTTTGTCTTTGTTGTTTACCCCAGCCGCGAATCTGTGGAACAACACGACACGACACAAAGCAACACACGACGTGGACATGCGGGATGGGCTGTTTGCGTGGCAGAAGTAACAAAACTCACATCCCCCTCGTTTTTGTGTTGCCATGATACGGACAGGACGGGTTATGTATGCATCATGCGTACAGCACAGTACAAAAGTATCAATGGATGCGCATTGAACAGCCCGCACCCATAATGGATCCCTTTTCGAGTTCCGTTTCTCTGCATTTCCGTCTTCCTCATCTGCTCATCAACAAAATGGGACCTGGTTCTCCCCCCATGTTCCATGTTCCCACTAGACTAGCCTCTAATAGCATATCTCCCATTCAGGTGTGTGAGCGACCTGTGATGGGTCCCCTATCTCCCGACGAGCCGGGGGGTCTAGCTGCCTGCACCTGAAGGTCAGTCTGTTGACTGTTGGTGGTCTTTTGGCCTGTGACTTGTAACTTTTCACGGACGGCTTCTCCTAGCCCATTTTCCCTGGCTGGGCGAGAGCGAGGGTCTGGGGGTCTGGGGGTCTGAGACTTTTTGCTCTGCCTCGATCTAGTGGACTTGGGTGTGGCCTTGAGCCTTGAGCCTTGAGGGGTGTGTGGTATGACTACCTACCTACTTTCCTACCCCTTTGCCATCCATCCGCTCATTGAGTCCTGTTCTTCATAAAAGGGACTTGTCCTGCCCCATATCGCGTGCCCTTTTCTCCCTTCCTCTTCACCCTCGCTGTCATATTCGTCAAAGTCACTCGTTAGACAAAACCGTTCACTTTACACTTTCGCTTTAAGTTATATCAACTACTCTACACTAATTCTAATACCAACAACCCCCTTCAAAACCATCAACATGCGTTTCACCTCCATCTTCGTTGCCGGCGCTTTCGCCACCATGGCCGCTGCCCAGAGCAAGACCTCCGGTCTCTCCCCCGCCCAGGAGTCACAGGCTGAGTGCCTTGACGCCTGTGACCCTGGTGATGTCAAGTGCCAGTCTTACTGCATCACTGTATGTTGATTCACTTCGTTCTCCATGATCGATATATTCACAAATGACTAACACATTATTCAACAGGTCCCCTCTCCCAACGAGGGTGATATCGAGAAGACCACCAAGTGTGCCGCCAACTGTGACCAGGGCAAGGGTTCCGCTTCCGACACCGAGAAGTACTCCGCCTGTGTCCAGGAGTGCATCGCCGACAACTACTGGAAGTCCGTCGATGGCAGCCCCCGTGCTACCGGTGCTGCTGGTTCTGAGGACAAGGTCTCCTCCGCCGTCAAGTCCGCCGTCGAGAAGGCTACCGGCACTGCCTCCGATGAGGACAGCACCGCCACTGCTTCCGCCGCTGAGTCTGATGCCACCGAGACTGGTGCCACCAAGACCGCCTCCGACGCCGCTGAGTCTGCCGCCGAGTCTGCTTCCTCTGCTGCCTCCGCCGCCGCCTCCGAGACCGGCAACGCCGCCAACGTCCTCGCTGGTGGCATGTCCTTCCTCGGTCTCGCCGCCGCTGTCCTTGCTCTGTAAATTGGGTAACCAACTTTGGATATCTGGTTTCATGGGACAGTGAAGGATTTAATGGTTTCTGCTAGAGCGGTAATGATTGGAGTTTTGATTTCAAATGTGATACATGTTGGGCAGCATGAGGAAAGGCCTCACGGACCTGATCAGTTTTTTCATGGACAAAGTTTTGGGAAACCTTGCGCGTTCACATACGGCTCGACATGAGCATGAATACAATACCTCTTCTTTTTGGCGCTTTTGCGTAACCTCATATTTTGGCTGTGCTGTTTTGAATTACATGTCACTGTCACACACGACCACTGAGGTCGTGCTAGGTGTGGGGCTTCTGTCTGTGATTGGCTTGTGCTTCCCAATCGGGTGGCATTGAGGCGCTAATTTGTAAACAAGCGAAATGACTGTCTTACGATGAGTGTCAATTGGAAGCCATTCGAATTGAGCTTGATATTGTAATATTGTAGAATTTAGCAGTCGCATATATATGTACATATGTCGAATTGCTCATACTTTTACGTTTTGCGTTCTGTGCAAATTTCCTCAGTTGCACGACGTTGCAGTTCATCATGAACCTGATAATGGCTTCATTCACACGGTACCCGTATCCAGTTTGATTGCACGTCTACCCTTGACGCCACAAAATAATCTCCAATTTGTCGCATCTCTGTCACATGAACCCCAAACTTCGAACTCAAACGTTGGTGCATAGCAACCCGAAACTCTACTCTTCTCTTCAGCAACCATCGGTCGTAGGGTAGCTGTCATAACGATCGGCCTTGGTCAACTACTACTGATGTCACTGATAAATACGGAGAGAGTACGTACGGTGTATTATTTCGGAGATGGTCCTATCAATGGTCCGACTTAATGAATGTTATGTATGAGCTGGCCAATTGATTTGCAATGGTTCAATAGTTGGAGTGAATATTGCCTAACCTTTTAATCAAGCTCCTTCATTTTAATCAACGGAACAACAAGCTTTCAGTAAAGAGGTGCTGCAATTATCAGTTCGGCTGAACATAACAATCCACCTATTGTTTCTAAACAACCTTGTAACTCAGACGAAACTTTATTGTCAGGATTAATGCCTCCATAGCACGCTACATGGAATGAATAACTGTAGCAATTCGTAATTGATCCGCCAATGGTCAACTCCAGGTCCAGTGCCTTCTGATTCTCGAGCCTTCTGTGGGACAGTTATCAGTTATCTGTAAGTGCCAGGCCGAGGCTACCTTTAGCTTAGCCACGACCTCGAGGCTTCCATCGATTTCCCCGCCTCCAGGCAGTGCCTGCCCTGACAGCCTGAGTCCCTGACAGTCGGCAGCCGCACCTTCCTGCCTTAGTGGCTCCGGGCCATCTCCCCCCGCCCTGGTCCTGCTGTTAGCCTGTTACCTGTTACTGCACCGGTTCGTGATCCCTGAAGCTCTGAGCTTCTACGTGTCCTCAACACTAAGGCAGAGAGCTCTCCACCATTTGTTAAGACGCCACCTCTCGCTTCTTTATTCTTCCCGTTCCACCTCACCACTCTTGGAACTCTCAAATCCTCGAGCGCCAGGAATCCACTCACCGATTGTGCTATTTTATTCTCTTCAGTTGCACTGAACGTCCTCTGATTGTGTTTTCTTTTTTTCTCCGTCTAGCGCAGCCCCTCCAGTGACGTACTATACTCTTTTTCTGAGCTATCTCGTCACTTCTTCCATCATGAAGCTGAACGCTGTCGCGGCGGCCATGTCGGCTGCCATGCTTACGGGCAACGTCCACGCTGAGGACGTTAAGGAGGCTTCTCCCTCCGTTCCTGACAAGCTTCCCACATTCACTGTGAGTTCTTGACGCTCATCCGAGCTCTCCATGATTTCCCCGTATTCTCGTCATGAGTAGCTTAAGTCTTGACCAATTGACGGCTAACGCATTATCCTGCAGCCTACCACACTTAAGGCCGACTTCCTTGAGCAGTTCACCGACGATTGGGACCAGCGATGGAAGCCCTCTCACGCAAAGAAGGACACAACCGGCTCTGAGGAGGAATGGGCATACGTTGGCGAGTGGGCCGTCGAGGAGCCCGTTCAGTACAAGGGAATCGATGGTGATAAGGGTCTTGTTGTCAAGAACCCTGCTGCTCACCATGCCATCTCGGCCAAGTTCCCCAAGAAGATCGACAACAAGGCCAACACCCTCGTTGTTCAGTACGAGGTTAAGCTACAGAGTAAGCATGGCCTTCATAGCCCGCTGATAATCGCACATGCTGACATTTTTGCTCCCAGACGGCCTCGAGTGTGGCGGTGCTTACATGAAGCTCCTCCGCGACAACAAGGCTCTTCACCAGGAGGAGTTCGCCAACACCACCCCCTACGTGATCATGTTCGGTCCTGACAAGTGTGGCCACACCAACAAGGTTCACTTCATCTTCAACCACAAGAACCCCAAGACTGGCGAGTACGAGGAGAAGCACCTCGACTCTCCTCCCAGCGCCAAGATCACCAAGACCACCGAGCTTTACACTCTTATTGTTCACCCCAACAACACCTATGTGATTAAGCAGAACAACGAGGAGGTCAAGACTGGTAGCCTCCTGGAGGACTTCTCTCCCGCTGTCAACCCCCCCGCCGAGATTGACGACGCCAACGACAAGAAGCCCGATGACTGGGTTGACCAGGCCCGCATTCCCGACCCCGAAGCCAAGAAGCCTGAGGATTGGGATGAGGACGCCCCCTACGAGGTTGTCGATGAGGAGGCCACCAAGCCTGAGGACTGGCTCGAGGATGAGCAAGTCACTGTCCCCGACCCCGAGGCTGAGAAGCCCGATGACTGGGATGATGAGGAGGATGGTGACTGGATCGCCCCTACTGTCCCCAACCCCAAGTGCGCTGATGCCTCTGGCTGTGGCCCCTGGACCAAGCCTATGAAGCGCAACCCTGATTACAAGGGAAAGTGGACCGCTCCCTACGTCGAGAACCCTGCCTATAAGGGTACTTGGGCTCCCCGCAAGATCAAGAACCCTGACTACTTCGAGGACAAGACCCCTGCCAACTTTGAGCCCATGGGAGCTATTGGCTTCGAGATCTGGACCATGCAGAACGATATTCTCTTCGACAACATCTACATTGGACACTCCATTGAGGATGCCAACAAGCTCGCTGAGGAGACATTTGGTGTCAAGTACCCCATTGAGAAGGCCCTCTTCGACCTCGACAAGCCCAAGAAGGAGGACAAGCCCAAGTCTCCCAGCGACTTGAACTTCATGGATGACCCTGTTCACTACATTACTGAGAAGCTCGACCTCTTCAAGGCTATTGCCGCTCAGGACCCCATCCAGGCTATTAAGTTCGTTCCCGAGGTTGCTGGTGGCTTTGCCGCTATCCTTCTCGCTGCTGCTGGTTTGATCGCCGTTCTGTTCAACCTGGGCAAGTCCTCTCCTGCTGTCAAGGAGACCGCTGCCAAGGCTTCTGAGAAGGCTAAGCAAGTCAAGGACAAGGCCGCTGAGGCCAGCGCTACTGGTGCTGAGAAGGTTAAGGGCGAGGTCAACAAGCGAACCACTCGCAGCCAGTCCTAAGGAGGAAAAAGACGTTGAAATCTGGATGGTATGGTCGTGTGTGGGTGGAATAACAATCAAAATCAGTTAAGGTCAACGGAGATAAGAAGAGATGCAGTTTGGAAGAAAATGTAAACAGTTCTCATGAATGATTTGGCGCATCAGACAGCGATAGGGATATCAGACAATTGATAGCTTTTTTTTAGGCTGACTCAACTTGCTTATACTTGTCATGTCCGTGTTGTTTTGAAAAAGTTTTGACATCAAGGAAGTTGTGCAGATACTGTAGGTACAATGCAGCAAGTAATCACAAGTCTTCACCGAAACCGGCGCTCTTCTGAGATAACGGTGTCCATAATTAGTTTAGGTAAGACGTTCTGAATGCGAACGCGCTTTGTATAATTCCATTTCCATTTGTAATTCTTGGAAAGTGTCCCCGACATCAGATAACTATTGATGTGGCAGGTCACCAGAGATAGATACAGTTCCCGATTAGGCAGGCGAAAGGAGACGAGGAATATAGTGAGAGCTCTAGTTTCTTTCCAGCAGTGACCTGCCTCTCTTGACCAATGAGAGACTATAATTGTGAGACCAACCGATCAAGCCCCGGAAGATGGGATCCATCGGCATAGTCGGCAACCGGCGGACACACCGGCCCTGAACCGGCGCTCGTTCGGCAATTACCCCATACTTTCCAGAAATGTCAGTCGCAAGTGCTTAGCTGTTGCTAGCTTATCATGAGTTGCTCTTGCCGTCCCCGCACAGTGACGAGTGGGAGACGTCTTTGGCAGTGACCTTCCAGATGAACCCCTCCAATTGCCTCCGCACCGGTAGCACAGCCGGTACAACTTTCCTAGTATAAAAGTCTAGGAGGCCCATGACCTTTTGAATCTTAACTTGGTTGTTGGTTCATTGGAAGTTGTCGAGGACAATTGCTCTTCCTCTCTTTGTCCGCCGGTTATCATTCCTCCTCACTTACACCGTAACCACATCTCTTCAATACCGGCATCATGCGTCGCGCCATCACTCGCGGCTTGGGTGCTTCCAGCCGTTCTACTCCCGCCCTTTCTCGATCCTCTCTTCTCGCCTCATCCAACATCACCTCCAGCGGTGCGTCCCACATCACTGCCAGACGCCTTCATGCGACTAGCAAGCAGCTTCAGCCTGTGACGGCTGCTCTGGCTTCCACCGCCAGTAGCTATCCCACCACCCACGCAAAGATCGAGGCAGTCGATACCCCCTACTTCATCGACAACAAGTTTGTCTCGTCCTCAACCGACAAGTTCATTGACTTGCACGATCCCGCTACCAATGAGCTCGTCACCCGCGTTCCTCAGATGACCGACGCTGAGATGAAGGCTGCTGTTGAAAGCGCCGAGAAGGCCTTCAAGTCGTGGAAGAATACTACTGTCATTACTCGACAGCAGATCATGTTCCGCTTTGTCCAGCTCATCCGCGAGAACTGGGACCGCCTCGCTGCTAGCATTACTCTCGAGCAGGGCAAGACATTTGCTGATGCCAAGGGTGATGTTCTTCGAGGTCTTCAAGTCGCTGAGGCTGCCGTTGGCGCCCCTGAGCTTCTTAAGGGTGAGGTCCTCGAAGTCTCCAAGGATATGGAGACTAGAACCTACCGTGAGCCTCTGGGCGTCACAGCTGCTATCTGCCCCTTCAGTGAGTAACACACCCTCATTACCATTGTGCCTCAGCTAATCAGCTCTCAGACTTTCCTGCCATGATTCCTCTTTGGTGTATTCCTATTGCTACCATCACCGGCAACACTCTCATCCTCAAGCCTTCCGAGCGCGACCCTGGTGCTGCCATGATCATTGCTGAGCTTGTACAGAAGGCTGGTTTCCCTGAGGGTGTCGTCAACATCATCCATGGTGCCCACCGCACTGTCGACTTCATCCTCGACGAGCCCGCTATCAAGGCCATCAGCTTCGTCGGCGGTAACAAGGCCGGAGAGTACATCTTCAGCCGTGGTTCTGCCAACGGAAAGCGTGTCCAGGCCAACCTGGGTGCCAAGAACCACGCTGTGGTCTCTCCCGATGCCAACAAGAACCAGTTCCTCAACTCCATTGTCGGTGCTGCTTTCGGTGCTGCCGGCCAGCGCTGCATGGCTCTGAGCACTCTCGTAATGGTCGGCGAGACCAAAGAGTGGCTGAACGAGGTTGCCGAGCAAGCTAAGCTACTTAACGTCAATGGTGGTTTCGAGCAGGGTGCTGATCTCGGCCCGGTCATCTCACCTCAGAGCAAGGAGCGCATTGAGAAGCTTATCGAATCTGCCGAGAAGGAGGGTGCTACTATTCTTCTCGACGGCCGCGGCGTTAAGCCCAGCAAGTACCCCAACGGAAACTGGGTCGGTCCTACCATCATCACCAACGTCACGCCTGACATGACCTGCTACAAGGAGGAGGTCTTCGGACCCGTCCTTGTCTGCCTCAACGCTGAGTCTATTGACGAGGCTATCGAGCTAGTCAACAAGAACGAGTATGGTAACGGCACTGCCATCTTCACCAGGTCTGGTGCTACTGCCGAGACCTTCCGCAAGCACATTGAGGCCGGCCAGGTTGGTATCAATGTTCCCATTCCCGTCCCCTTGCCCATGTTTTCTTTCACCGGCAACAAGAAGTCGATTGCTGGCGGTGGTGCCAGCACTTTCTACGGAAAACCCGGTATCAACTTCTACACCCAGCTTAAGACTGTGACGGCGTTCTGGCAGAGCGCTGATGCTGTTGCCAAGAAGGCCGATGTCGCTATGCCCACTCACCAATAACCAAAACATGTATTGGATAAATATATCTTTGGACCATGGGAAGAAGTAAATAAAAACAAGAGGCGGAAGATCGAAGAATGACTTGGAATGAATATCATAATAATTAGCAAACAACAGCAAAACTGTTGGGCTCAACCGAGCTATTGACGAAATTTCAAAAAACATTTAAAACTTCAACAAATCGCATTTCACTTGTGCTATATTAGTTATCTGGCATTGCCTTCACCTTGATACCTTTCCGCCCTCAATTTAGAGCTCATGGGTCTTCCATAAGTGTACGACTACTCCTTCGTGGACCCTGGGTAACGAGTTAATGCCATAATTCAGCATGGACAGTAACTCAGGATTGCCTACAAGTTTCAGGACATGGAAGCCAGAGGCATGATACGGAAGACCCGATGTGCATACAGCAACAAAACAAAGAACAAAAATGTGTCATCAGAAATAAAATAGCCTGCATATGGTAGTTTCTAACTATCTCGTGTCATAACATGGACAAGGTCGCACTTGTCCGGCAGCAGATTTTACTGCCTGGTTCCTCTCTTTCATCCACAACATTGCTCGTCTATAAATATGCCATATCCTTCTCCTTCCTCCTCTTTCTCATAATGGCGATCATCCAACTCTCTTTCTCTCCGTACCTGCCCTGCCCTGTTTTGTTCGCCGATAAAGCAGGACCAAACAGATCGAAGCTGGGCAGAGCAGAGACATTTGTTACCAAGGGTATAAAGAATATGAACAACTCTGTGCTTCCGGATATGCAAATTCGATAATGCCGATATAAACGGGGATCTTCCTCCCACAGGTGGCTATCGAGAGTTCTTGGGTAGAATTGGGATATTTGTACGTGGTTGCGCATGCGCAGGATGATCATCTATAACAACTGATCGCCGTCCCTGGGAATTACTGTGTCGGGAGTTGCATAAACCCATCATAGTATTCATCGAGCCATCGAGCTGCTTGGACACCAGACTCGTCAATACCTGAATCCCACCGGCCTATCGAGCCAACATAACCGTCGGGGCGGACATTAACGATGGCCACCTCGCCAGGTCCAAGGCTGCCAAGCCACTTATTAGTGCAAAGAGAGCCGCGAGTGTCCTGGTCGGGGATATCGTCAAGGTAGAAAGTCCATCGGCTGTCTTGCAGAAGAGGTGGAAGGTCTGAGATCTCAATTTCTGTCTTGGGCATAGTTGCTGAATGGTTGTTAGCAGAGGATTTAGAGAAACACGATATTCTTGAGAGACTTACTGATAAGACCAAAGGTGAAAAGGTGGCTGACATGAGTGTATCTCTCAGGCCGGGAGTAAACATCCTCAGGAGCCGAAGTACGGGGCTGTGAAGCATATGACGCGCTAGCCGCAGCCGATAGTTTGCTAATAAAAGAATCGGTACTGGCAATAGCGTGGCAGAAAGTCTGGAGGAAAGGCGCTGACTGTTGAACGTCCCACATGAGAAGATAAATACGGAATTGGCCAAGCATGGGAATGTCAAGCTGGATGTCCACGGGGTTGGAATCGATATATCGAGTAACCTTGGCGGGAGGGAGGAGACAACCTGGCTTGGCATCTCCCATAACAAACTGGTTGTTTCCAATTCCAGGTCTGTTAATGGCATTCTCACCGTATTCAGCGCCGATACCAGAGATGAAGCGGACATTTGTCCTGAAGTTTTCAGCCAGAGCAATCGCATCTCCCCCGGCAATTTGGTTCGCATGTTCATAATCAAAGTTGACCAAGTCGAGGGCAATCTTGCGCCGCTCCTCTTCGTAGCTCTCCAGCAGATTTGGCTTAGCCAAGCCTCGGACAGCCAAGTTCAACTTCCATGACAGATTCCATGAGTCGTGCATCGAGGTGTTCATACCCTGCGCCGACTTGGGAGAATGCGTGTGGCTAGCGTCACCAGCCAGGAAGGCCCTGAGATGTCCATCGGTGAAGCGACTGGCGACTCTCTGGCCAACCTGATAACGACCAAACCACTCGACGTACTTCCAGTCCAGGTGGAACGGCGCCATAATCTTCTTAGCGCGCTTCATCATGAATTCCTGGCCCAGGTCGCGGCGATCCAATTTGGCACCAGCCTTGAGCTCAATATAGAAACGGGTCATGTTCCTCTCTCGAGGTATGATCAGAATTGAACCATGCTCTTGTGAGTATACGAGTGTCTTGGACCAGATGTCAGGGAAATTAGTAATAAGTTCACCGTCGAGAACACCCCAAATTGCGGCCTGTGACATGCCGACAGCCTTGACATCAGGGATACTCTTGCGGACCTTGGAGTGGGCACCGTCGCCTGGCAAATATTAGTTTCTGAACGCACACTCGGTGCTACACAAGAACACTCACATCCAATCAGGTATTGAGTCAGGACAGAGCGCTTGTCTTGATTGACGTTGGCACGGCAGTTGACCTGAAGAGGACCTGTCTTGTTGTCGGGGACGCTGTACGACTCAAAAGCCATATTCCTACGGACCTCCTTACCACGCTTCTTCATATCCTCAAGGAACAGTCCTTCAACCATACCCTGATGAACAAGCAGAATGTAGGGATCAAGGACATCGATAATGGGTGGATAGTGGACTTCGCGACCAAGTCGACGAAGAGGTTCGTCCGCTGTGCTACGCCAGAAAGCAATATCAAAAACCCGGACACCTTGTTTTAGCAAAGTGTCTGATAGTCGCATTTGTCTGAAGGTCTCGATCGTTTTTGGTTGTAAGCCATCGGCTCTGCGCATGAGGTCAACGAGTTGTCCTAGTGGAAGAATTGATATGTACCATCTTACCTTCCCACAGGCGTCTGATCGGCTCGATCATCGATTACCTCGACGTTGACGCCGTATCTAGTCAAGTTTGCAGCCAACATCAGACCGGCAGGGCCTGCACCAACAACACATACTTGACATTCCAGGGGAGGCTCAGGGAGGCTTCGGAGAAGAGCAAGAGGGTCTTGGAACGGAGGAGGCGAGCCCTCCTGACGCTCACGGAGCGCTGGAAACGGGATCTCGACTTGATCCATGTCATCGGATTGCACAATGCTAGGTACCATGATACAGTAGGATGTAACCTATGGAATACA
This sequence comes from Fusarium tricinctum, assembly GCA_020744515.1. Classification (NCBI taxonomy): domain Eukaryota; kingdom Fungi; phylum Ascomycota; class Sordariomycetes; order Hypocreales; family Nectriaceae; genus Fusarium; species Fusarium tricinctum. The sequence continues at coordinate 3,013,133 of JAGPXF010000002.1, read as the reverse complement.
GGATCATGGACGACCTCCGCCGGGTCAAGTAATAGACAGAGTGTCGTCCTACAGAAGTTGCGACAAGCAAAGGTGTCGAGAGAATCTGTGCCCGGAGCTATAAGATATTGCAATCGAGTAGGTTGGCGACAACAACGAGGGGTATGCGAAGCGAAAGGATGGTCTAGGTGAAATCGTTCGATATGGTCCGTCCACTTATCAAGTGCCGTGTGTATCGATCAAACTCGGGGCCTTATATAAACTCCCCGATCTCGTCTGATGGAATTGGTCGTCGAAATTGGATTTGCGAAAATCGAAGTCGATGAAGAGGTCTTGTAAGTTTCGGAGAGGGGTCGTGTAGTCGGTGTTAGTCGGATTCGATGTATGTAGAATCGATCGACAGCTGTACGGGGGTTGTCTAGGTCGCGGGGCAGACCGATCGACTGGCTATTGGGTAGCTTGAATATGGGTGACAAGCTATAACTGAGGTGACAAGGGCTGGGCAGATACGTTGACTACGAGGAAAATGGCGATCTAAGAGGGCGCAAGGACGACGATGGCGAAGACGAGTGTACGGACAAAAGGACGAGAAAGCACGGAGAGGGACACCGAGGTGAAGTGAAAGAGAGAGAGAGAGGCTAAGTATGAAGCTATTCCGAGCCTATAAAGGTCAGATATAGGAATTAGGAAACACGGCGCCCACGGAATGGCAGGTACCGGTATTCGGGGGTGATGGGAAGCGACGACCAGGGGGTGCTATGAGGGGTGGCCTAGAAGCAGAAAGAGCTACAGGAATGGCTGAATTGGATGGGAAAGGCCAGCCCAAGGGTTCGAGGGCAACAAGGGCAGGTGCGGAATGGGGTCACAATTGCCTGGAGCAGAAAAAAAAAAATGGCATGACATGATTATCGACAGCAGGCCCGGAGGCAGGCGACGCCAGACCTGACGAGGAGACAAGAAATGGGCTGATTTCGCGGGAGATTTTGTTGGCGCGCTGCCACACGGTCCACTCGACTGGGTCTAGCTTTCCAGGGCCCTTCCTGAACTCCTTCCTTCATGCTTCACAAGCTCCGCTCACTCTTTTTTACTGGGTCTCACCTGCTGGAACGTGGGAACTCGGAAGGGGTCCACACCTGTCTTGAAGAGCGCCCCGCTTCCTTTATCTAACATGTGATTGGATGATAATTGAAGAATTGATTGTTCTTTGTCAACCCCAAAAGCTCAAAGAAGGAGGAGGGAGGTTTTGGAAATGGGAATAAGAGGATATTATGAGAGATGTCGTATTGGATATGATCAAGTTTGTTCTTGAAATGAAACAACTACCAAACAGGTATTCCTAAAACCTAGATAGATAGACCCTCAAGGAAACATCAATAGCACATCTGAAGAAGACAGCCCAAGTTAGAGGCTAACGTTAGAACACAGACCAGACCAGCCATTAGCCTAGATCGATCCTTAACACCACCACCATCTCATCCTCGAGAATGGCATTGACACTTTGAACCAAGACCAAAAAGACGTTGAACCCGTGCCACACGCTCGCACCGTTTCTCAAAAGAATCCACTCGTGCGGCTCCCAGTCTTGAATGAAAACGTGCAGCTGGCGTTGATATTGTACTATGTACGTACTCCCACTACAGCAGCCAAAGTGTGACAAGGTAGAATCATCCCTTCTCGTGCAACAGTCAAATCGGCATCTGCCAATTCGTCATCTCGACTTACCCTTTTGAGATGTAGCGCATCGACTCGGCTGCGGTCATGACATGAACGATGGAGCATCAGGGTCTGATATGGCATGTTGTTAAGTTCCATTGCCTGTGCAGTGTGCAGCATCTCAGGGTTCCCTCTCCCCAGGCTCAATATGAAGACTTGAACCATCCACAGAGCCGTTCTCGGATGGTATTAATAAGCATTGGCGAACGAATGATCTATCTTTTCGATGCCGGGGTTTAAAGGGCTTCGTCGGAGGTTTGGTGATTAAACTTGGTTAGCATATGTAGTGTCACCAGCTGAATAAAAAAGTCAAGGAATTTGGCTGACATTCTGTGGCAAAGCTACACCGTAATTTGTGTTTATATATAGGAACCGTTTCATTGACTCAGATTGGATCTGGTAGTGGTACATAGATTCAAACTGATACATACAGGGCTTGCTTGTCTTACACCCCGCCTATCTGATACCGGCATGTGTAACAAAAACATGAACAATTTGATTGATGCCCATGGGTCAAGACGATACAGAGCAACGCAACAGAATGCTAAAACTGTCTTCTCGATCAAAATAAAAGAGTTTCATTTTCTTTTTGTCTGCCGTGGCTTACATCAAGCATAAACCCTGCCTCTCTAGCCTGCAGATTATCCTAGTTGTAGTCGCTCTCACAACCCCAGCTGTTGAGCTGACAATGGAACCCTCACCCATGTGCAGGGAACGATGATCATCTCATGATGCGGACATTTTGGCACACCGGGTTTCTTGCTTGATGTTGATTGGATATGCATCTTGCCAAAATTGGCACATCAATAAATATGTGGCATTGAAATTTGAGCCAATGCTGTGGTGGTACATATATACATTGATACGTCTTACCCTTCCGTGTGTGATGCAGTGTAAGCAATGTCTTCTCATCATGTCTTATCTGCAAGTGCCTTGTCACCAGAGTTTGTTTATTCATCGTTGTACATTCTGAGTCCTAGATTCTCATCGTTTGACTAATCAATCGAATCATTTAACTCTTTTCATGCCTGACTATCGCTCGAGCTGGGCCACAAGTTATATGCACAGTGAATCCTTCACTGCTGATATCAGTCAGTTGGTAGCACCAACATAGCATGACATACATAGATACCACCAGCCAAATGGGATTTTGTGTGGCATGGGCATGGAGCATGAGATATCTTATCTTACTACAAGGATCATACAATTGACTTCAAAATCCAACTATAGAGCACATCGGCCAGCAATATTGGTTGTATCTCATCTCTTCCATATCGTCCACGTAACAAATAGATTCAGCAGACATTTGATCATAGCATTTCGTCAGTATTCTTAACTTCGAACTTGGTCTTAGTTACCAGATACCAGAACCGTACTTTCACCCACGTTACCATTGGCCTGCTTGCCATTGCTATCACCTTCATAAGTGACATCCACATCTTCAATAACTTGACGACCGCTAAAGTTCTGCATATATGACTGTGCCTTAGCTCGCGTGGGAATTGTATACCAATCCGGCAACATGCGCAGAGCAGACAATATGGAACCTGTCCCAGGAATTATGACATGCCCACTGCGCCCTGAAAGAACTTGCTTGACTACTGCGTCGGCCACCGATTCAGGTGCAAGTGGTGGCATGAAGAAGTCAGTGTTCTGGTAGTAGCCCTTGAATAGTGCGGTATTGGTGGCACCGGGGTGGACGACTACTGTTCTAACTTTGGGCGCATTGTATCTCGTAGTAAGCTCAGCAGTCAGGCCTTCGTGGAAAGCCAGAGCAGCTGCCTTCGAAGCACCGTAATCAACAAGATTGGGGATCGTTAACCAACTCGCATACGACGTCAGGGTCACGACCATTCCGTGGTTGTTGGCAACCATGTTGGGGACGAACGTCTTGGCCGTCCAGAACGGCGCAAATGTGTTGACATCAAAGGTGAAGCGGATGTCACTTGGCTGAGACTCGAAGATGGTTTTGCCCCTCGCTACTCCGGCAACGTTGATGACGACGGTCGGGTGTCCGACTTGAGCCCTGATCTTTTCGGCGACGGCCTCGACGTTTTCAGGTGATCGAAGATCGCATTGGAAGTAGTGCACATTGGTCGCTGCAGTGATTCAGTCAGTCTCCATCCCTTACACAACGGTATTGAACTGGCACGTAACAAGGGATTACATACCAACTTCGAAGGACATAGGCTGAACATCTAGGACAACCACCTTGACATTCATTTCCTCAAACAGCTTGACAATTCGACCGCCAATACCTCCAGCGCCGCCCGTTATAAGGACAACCTCGCGATCCCAGTCATATTTGTCGTCGACCCAGTTGTTTCTTGTCCTATCGGACCACCAGCCACTCACCCATCGTGCAAGTCCAAAGTATAGGAGTGTCTTTAGGTGAGAGAATGCGCTCGGGTGGAGGATCGAGAGGTCTTGGCCCTTCTTGGTAAGGCGAGCGAACAACACAAGAGGAAGTATAAGAGCTGGATTGAGTGCCGTCTGACGAATGATCCTCATCAGAACGTCGGCGCAGAAGCCCTCGCGCGGAATGAGTCCCTTGTGCATCGGCATGATGGAGAGATGCGTGGTGGAGATGGTGTAAGTAAAAGTTATATGGCAAGATTTCAAAACCACAGACAAGGACGTGTCTGTTTATGGTCTTACGAACAACAGGAGGAGCCGAGGAAGGAAGCAAGCATTTCAAGGACTCGGTTCCAAACCTCTCACGCCTCAAATAGACACCCTTTATGAGGGGAAGAGGTCTTTGACATTGGACATGATGGGCGACGCGCATGTAAACCGAGGCTCTTTTCCACGAACAGCTACCACTTCGCAGAGAACTACAGTTATTTACAGGGGTAACGAAGACAAGAAATCCGGGGTAGACCAATATGGGTACGTTCTTACGTAGTAAGAAAGCTATCGCCGGCGTTTCAGTTGCAACCAGCTCCTAGCGAGGAGCGGCTTTGCTCGCGCCAAGCTTGATCTATCATCAGTAACGAAAATCGCATACGCATAGTCTAACTTAGTTGTCGGTGTAGCAAGGAACCCCGCAATCCAATGGGCTGCAGGTCGGCTTTTATGCTAACGGGGATTATTCCTTAATTGGCAAATGCTGGTTCATGGCGATGTGGTGACCTTCATGGGTTAGCGGAATTTGAAGATGCGTGACGCCTTATTTAAAAAGAGGCGGCTTGGGTCTGGGTTTGCAACTCTACCACGTCTTGACTTGAATACCGGCAGTTTTTGTAAATTGAAAAGAGAAACAAGAGCAAATATGAATTGTTTTAGTCTTTGGTAACAGAATTAAAAATGGGATTGCTAATGCAGGGTATTGGATTATCACACAAAAAACAAAGATATTAGAGAAACACAACCAGGAACAAGCTCGCAAATCCAGCATATGCCACCATATTCGGCCCAAAAACAGACCCTTTTGAGTCCTTATCACTTGCATCAAGCTCAGTTGCATCTCCTGGAGCAAACAAGACACCCACTTCGTTAGCAGTCTCCACGTCGATCTCTTCCGGTGAGAGCAGCTCATTGGATAGCTCATCGCAGGACGGACGGTCGTCGTCTTCCGGGATGGAGTTGGTAACAGAGATTGGAACGTCAAAGATGGTATAGTAGTCATCGCCGTTAAGTCGAAAGTTTTGCCTGATGGAAATCTGTAGCAAGTCAGGTTGAGAAGATACTCAGACCTATTAGGGTAGGAGTCTGCTTACATTGTAGACGCCGCGATCGCTGTCCTTGTCTGGTTCTCCGTCCCCAACGAGACAATCTGGCCAGACCCAGTTGACATGCTTCACTGTGCTGCCAGGTTCTTGCGCCATGATCTCTCCAAGGCTCGCGTTGTTAGCGGTCGCCGTTCCGTTGGAAATGGTAAAGTTGCGTCCAGTGTCATAACTGTAGAGGAACATCTCTACACTAAAGATCTGGTTGCTGTCGTCGTCATCATGAGGCGGCAGCGGTAGCTTCCCGTTGGCGGTTACATCTATAGCGACATGCAGTGTATCTTGCACCACTCATGTTAGTGTTGTGAAACTATCATCAACGCTGTGATGTCAACTTACCCCCTCCAAGGGGTGTATTTGGCTGAGGGGCATCTAGTACTACAAAACCAGGTGTAAAGATCTGCCCATCGGAGATAGTGAAGTTTTCTGCCAGCGCTCGCCCAGCCAGGACCAGCACGGCTGTGAGTTGTCGTGATGATACCATCGTCAGAAATGAAGCGTTATACGCAAGCCAGGCGCAGAATGGAAGCGGGAAATTAGGAGCAGAAACACCAGAAGCATCATCACGTCGTGGAGTTGACTATATCTACTTTTTGAAACCGGAGATTGGACTTGGCCGAGTCTGCAGCGAGATGATTAGATCCTTGGTACATGTTTGAGGAAGGGGTCCTTCATAGACGGAATTGCAAGGATCATTCTGCCGGGTAATAAGGCTATTCGAGGGCTCACAGAAGGAAGTAGACAAACCAAACGAATTGATATCATACTACGTATGTTTAGTTTATGGCTGTGATACTCATAATGCGATTTGATATAGTTATATAATTGCTGTCCATAGTCTTTGCCGACCCATGCTTAGGTTGCAATATAGCTGCATGTCTCGACTATCAAACACATTGACGTCCCATGACGTTAGCGTAGGCGTAGGGACAGGACTTATTCACTCAGATTACTACATACGTATTATAATTGAGGACCTAAAGCTACCCGAAAATCAAAGCTACATTTCTATGCTTTTCAATCTATGATTTTTCTCAACAATGCAATGAATGGTACTGCAGCGGAATTACTTCCATGAGTGTTATTCATGACCCTTCTGAAATGAGTTAGCAGAGAGGCGCTTACCGACGGAGCCCTCCGACAGCCAAGCTCTATGAATTAGAGTAGCCTCTTACAGATTTGATCTTTGTGGAGCTCTTTTTTTCAATCATGACAGACGGTATCTAACGATAGGCGAAAGAAATAGTATTGATTTTTAGCTGTTAGTATTGATAATTGCTGATTGCTGGTCCGAGGCTATTGTCGTTGCCCGAACTCTAGCGCTAACTCAGCTTGTCACTTCAACTGGACCCCTCCTCTCCTCGCTAACTCGACCTCAGTTCTCAGTTCTTAGAGCATCTTGAGTCAATCAACAAAACACGCCATCCTTGTTCTTCCTAACTTCCGGTGTCTATACCAGATAATTGGTATCACTGCATCTCAACCAACCCAACACAAACATACACATACACACATACACACATACACACCATGCGGTTGTCGAGCCTCATCTCCCGGCACGGCTCCGTCCTGCGGCGTTGCGCCGGAGCCGGAACTCGGCCGATGTACTCCCAACGCCGTCCCATGAGCTCTTCGTTGGCCGGTGTAAAAGAGTTGCTCAAAGTCTCTGAGGAAATCACCGATGCCGTCGCCACTAACAAGCCCATTGTTGCTCTCGAGTCAACCATCTACACCCATGGAGCTCTGGGCAATGAACTCGCCCTCCAGCACTCCGATCTCGTGCGCAGTAATGGAGGCATTCCTGCTATCATCGCGATTGTGGATGGTGTGCCTACCGTTGGTGCAACAGCATCTGATATTCTTCGCATGATTGAGAGCGGAAGTGCTGTCAAGGCATCAAGAAGGGATATTGCCTATATTGCAGGAATGGTAAGTCAAGATAAGTGCCGACATATTCGCTAATGTCGATACATGGCATAAGTGCACCACAACATCAAGAATTCATCAATGTGAGCGGACTACAGTAGCTGACCAGATTTCCTTTTAGGGCTTGACAGGGCAGAAGATTCATGGTGGCACCACCATCTCTGGAACTATGCTGCTGGCAAGGCTGGCAGGCATTCGGGTCTTTGGCACTGGCGGTTTGGGTGGTGTTCATCGTGGTGGCCACGACTCTATGGACGTTTCTGCTGATCTGACTGAACTTGGCCGAACCCGGGTCGCCGTCATCAGCAGTGGCTGCAAGGGCTTCCTCGATATCCCCAGGACACTAGAGTTCCTTGAGACGCAGGGCGCCCACGTCTCGACCTTTGCCGATGGTCGATCTGGAAAGATTGACTTCCCTGCTTTCTGGGCTCGAGATAGTGGTATCAAGAGCCCTTCTGTTGTGCAGACTGAGAAGGAGGCTGCCGCCATCATTCTTGCCCAGGAGAGGCTCGGCATCGAGTCAGGCTTGCTCTTTGCAAACCCTATTCCCGAGGAGTTTGGTATTCCTGCCCCCGAAATGCAGGCCTACATCGAACAAGCTGTCAGGGAGGCCAACGAGAAGGGCTTCACTGGAAGCGCCAACACCCCCTATATCTTGGGCAGGCTCAAGGAGCTCACGGGAGAGAAGGCCGTCATTGCCAACAAGGCGCTTGTAACATCCAACATCACCCGGGCCACCAACATCGCTGTCGAACTCTCACGGTTGTTGTCTTCTGGTTCCGAGCCAGTCAAGACTTTGTAAGTGCAGCGATGAATGGTCTCGGACGTAAATCTAATCGTAGCTATAGCAATTCATTCCCTGTCGCTCCATCTGCTGCTCCCACTGAGCTCAAGAATCCAGCAGTAACGGCTGACAGCAAAGCTGATATCCTTGTTGCTGGTTCTGTAGCCGTTGATCTAAGCTGTGACTATGCCCCGAAGTCGGGTGATACTTCGCCAGTTCTCCATACCTCGAATCCATCCAGTATCAGCCAGTCCATTGGAGGTGTCGGCCATAATGTAGCGCTTGCTGCCCATTCCGTTAGTAAACATGCTCGGGTGCGGCTCTGCAGTATGGTTGGTGATGACGTGTAAGCCTGCCTCCTTGTATAATAACATTTGAACCATCACTGACTGATGTTGTAGTGCCGGCAAGACTATATTGAATGGTCTCAAAGCTTCTGGCCTTGACACCACCTACATTCGGCAACTAGGTCATGAGTACCACGGTTCGAACAGAACGGCACAGTACGTCGCTGTGAATGACGCAAACAAGAACCTGGTCATGGCTATGGCTGATATGGGAATCTTCACAAATCATTCGTTCCCTGAGTACTGGAAATCTGCTGTGCGAGGAACCAAACCCAAGTGGTTGGTGGTAGATGGCAACTGGAGTGAGAAAGACATTCGAGCGTGGCTCAAAGCTGGCCAAGACCAAGACTGCAAGATCGCCTTTGAGCCAGTGTCAACTGCCAAGTCTATGAACCTCTTCTGCCCTCAAAAGGGCCACCCAAAACTTCGAGTCTTCCCCAAGCCTACAGTGGACATTGCATCACCCAACAGCTACGAGCTGGCCGCCATGTACTCTGCAGCTCGCGAGAACGGTTATCTTGAATCCCCCGAGTGGTTTGACATTATCGACTCTTTTGGCATGCGAGGTGCCCGAGATCGGTTTGTCAGGATGACCTCGGCAGAACTAACAGACGCTGGTGTCCCCGTGCAGTCTGTCCAGCTTCTTCCTTACATCCCCACGATAGTGACAAAGCTTGGTCCTCAGGGCGTTCTCCTGACTACCATCCTCGGCAAAGATGATCCTCGATTGAGAGATCCTGACTCGGAAGAATACATTGTTGCTCGATCCACGAATGACCATCCAAGTGTCGGAGGACTGTACATGCGACTGTTCTCCGCGGCCGAGAAGGTTCAGAACATTGTATCTGTTAACGGTGTTGGAGATACGTTTTTCGGTGTTTTGATTTCTGGTTTGGCTCAGGGAGGCAAAGTTGAGAATCTGATTGATGTGGCACAAGCAGGCTCATGTTTGACACTCAAGTCTCATGAGTCTGTGAGTCCCGACCTGCATCGATTGGAGAAAGTATTGGCACAGGCTGCAGCACAATAACTGATTATGATCATGTAAATACCCTGATTGCAGCAAATTGTATCTTTTCCAACGTTTATCGTTCGTATGTCCTCCTCTCTTTGGTATAAGTGCTCTGGGTTAGGGTCATCAGCCTTCCCGCCGTAAATGCTTGTGATTGGCGCAAGCCCCCACCACCCACTAAATCGAAAAGCCTATCATAGACAGTCGCGAACGCAAGGCTAGAAGGACCCTCTAAAAAAATTCCATGCAGTAAACATTTCGTCCAAACCAGAACCCGCAAAACTTCACTTTTGGTTGAGATAAACGACGACAATGGCGCCTCCTCAAGACGAAGAAATGCGGGATCCCTCTTCCTCCTCCTCTTCCGAGGACGAGTCTCAGTTTGAGTCAGAAGATGAGGCTCCCCAGAAGAAGCCGACTATCGCGCTCTACGATAAGGATTCGGACGAGGAAGAGCTGGAGCGACTTGTTCTAGGTAACAAGGCGGGTTTCCGCGCGCAATTGTTCAAGGACGATGGCCTTTTCGATAGCACCTGGGATGTTGAGGGCAAAGAGCTTCAGCTTGCCGAGCAAGATCCTGGACTGGAGGATATTGAAGATGCGGACCTGTTCATGTTCGACACCGGCGCTGCACCAGGAACTGCACAGATCACAAAAGCAGCAAAATCCACCGATGGAAACGCCCCTGTTTGGGAGGACAGCGACGACGACAGACTAGCGATCTCACTCGCCGGAGCTACTCGGTTACGAAAGCTACGACAGACTGAGGCCGAAGATCTTGTTAGCGGAACAGAGTACAGCAGGAGATTGCGACAGCAGTACCTTCGACTTAACCCCCTTCCCGCATGGGCGCGCGAAGCAGATGGACGACCGAGCAAACGAAGAAGATCATCGGCTGCTTCTGACTCCTCGGCGGACGACGATTCGGACTCGGAGATCTCTGCGCAGCCTCTTGAAAAGTTCCTTCGCGACGTCAACAGCCTGGCCGGAGCTGGATCGACCAAGAAGAGACGCCTACGACCCGAGGTCATTGATATTCAGCGCACACGAGAGATCCCAGACAAGCACAAAGCCCCTGTTGCCTGCCTTTCCTTCCACCCCGAGTACCCGGTCCTCCTTTCCTCCAGCACCGCTTCTGTTCTCTACCTTCATCACATCGCGCCCGCCGCCCATCCTACGCCCAACCCTCAGTTGACCTCGGTTCAAGTCAAGCAAGTCGACGTTCGAAGGGCCGAGTTCCTATACCCCCACGGCGACAAGGTCATCTTTGCCGGACGACGAAAATACTTCCACCACTGGGATCTCAAGACGGGAACTGTGCAGAAGACGACGCAGATCCTCGGTCACCGACTCGAGCATAAGACTATGGAGCGCTTCAGGCTTAGCCCTTGCGGACGATATATGGCAATTGTGGCGTCTACCAGAAAGGGAGGCGGTATTATCAACATTCTGAACACAACATCTATGCAGTGGATTGCAGCCGCCAGACTATCGAGTCAAAACGGTATTGCGGACTTTGCTTGGTGGAGCACTGGAAACGGAATGACCATCCTTGGTAGGGATGGCCAAGTCGGCGAGTACAGCATGGAGAGCCGCTCATTCGTAGGAATATGGCACGACGAGGGATGCGTCGGCGGTATTGTCCTCGCCCTTGGCGGCCATCAAGGCCCTGCTGCACTGGGCGATGATCGCTGGGTCGCCGTCGGTTCCAACAGTGGTATCACCAATATCTACGACCGTAACGAGCTGGTCGTTCTCAAGTCGGAAGAAGTAACCATCAAGGAGCGCCCTACGCCCACGCGAGTCTTCGAGCAGCTCGTCACCCCCATCACACACATTACGTTCTCGCCCGACGGCCAGCTCATGGCCTTTGGAAGCCAGCACAAGAAGGACGCGCTGCGACTGGTGCATCTGCCTACTTGCACGGTGTACCGTAACTGGCCTACGGAACAGACACCTCTTGGACGGATCACGGCGGTTGCGTTTGGGAACCAGAGCGATTTGTTGGCGGTTGGTAATGACACAGGAAAGATTCGGCTGTGGGAGATTAGGAGTTAGGTTAGGTACCTTATTTAATGGACATAAAAACGGCGCATGATTATCTACACCCAATATCCTCAATTCTTCCAGGAGTGATTCATCCAATATTAGGTACAGCCTCTGATATCCGTTTTACACCCTCGACGTATAACAACTTATCGCGAGTAAAACATCTCCTTCAACAGTGTTCGCAGTGGACTACCCTGCGGCAGCTTGCGCCTAGGAAAGAAAGCATGGTTCTTGACGGTCCATTTAATAAGTGCATTTCTGCTCTTGAAGAGCATGACTCCATCAGGCTTGTTATCACATTCGAGAAACTGCTTGATATTGACGTTGACGCTTTTAAGTGCCTATCATCATGTCAACATCGATCTATGTGATATTGGTGCCTATGGACCTACCTCACGGCACTTAGTCTTGCTGGGAAGATCACTGGTGATACCTAGATCGGCACACAGTCGTTGGAAGTCTTCCAGGGTGCCCTTCTGGAAGTAGTTGTTCCACTGTTTCAGGAGAGATAGACTCTTGTTGGTAGAGTTGGATGAGGTGCGGGGAGTAAGGGTCATGACGCCGAAGCCAGGGACTATCTCGCTTTCTGACTCGTCGTCAACGGAACGAGCCATGATCAATTCCAGTTTGGGGTTTCGGTGGGTTGTGAGAGGTCGTTTGGATATATGTCAGCTGTTGGGTCAACTCAGTGAAGATTTCTTTAGGTAAATAAGCAGAGACTGAAGGGCCAAACCAGAAGAGACAGTTGAGGAGATCCGAGGGTATTCACCGGACGGAAGTGACTAGGTGATCTTCCAGGCAAACAGAAATGTGAATAGCCTGGTGGCATTCACCTCCATGAGTCTACTGCAGGTTACCGTCTATGCGGGATGCACCTTGCCGGCACGCTTCATTGTTCTCTCTTCCCACATGCCATCAAGCGTTTTTCACTCATACTCAACCATTCAATCAGAAACTGGTTGAAGGATCCAGTTATCGGTACCTGTACCGGGTCTCGAAGGGATTGAAAGAACGTTCTACAACTCCAAGTTACCATTCCTATGTGTGATTCTAATAGTATACTATTAGATATGATTTATGAGGAGTAAACCCCCTCTATATCTATAAGAGTCAAAGTTAACTTTAGGTTTCTTTGAACCTAAGTTATATATTCTCTAAGAATATGACGTAGGCAAATGATAATCCACATACTCATTGCATGGACCGGAATGAACACCAGTCCATGAGCTGTCAGTATATTAGGAAAATTTCCAAGTCAGAACCTGGAAGGTCGAGCCCATTTCATATCCGAGATATCACTATAAACTGTAGTCCATGATAGCTAGTAAGCAACCGTTGAATACGCCTGGATACGCCCACTTACACCTGTAATCGCCTGGATACGCTCATACGCCCATGCGCTTATAGGCTAACAGCATCGATCGGCTCTTGGTTACGGGCGATTACGGGAAAGCATCTTATCTAAGTCTGGCTGGCGTCAACCAAGGCCATTACCAAAATGCTGTATCTCAAGGTCTTTGGCGTATTCGCAATTGAAGGGCATGTAAGTCGTCCTTTCATGGTGAAAGCAAAGAATTTGTTGAAGCATACAGAATTTCAAGAATTATATAAACCACAGCGTCGTCCTATTCCCTACTTCAGGTTATATCAATAAAAGTTACAGTACTCTTCCATCACAATGATTTTCAAACTGGCATATGCGGCTCTTGTAGCAGCATCGACACTCGTGGCCGGTCAATCTCTGCAGGCCGCTCTTCATACAGCCTCATGGAACTCTACCTTCAAACTCTCGGTAAAACAGCTGGAGCTAGCCAACTTGACCCAGGACATGGGCGATCAAATCAACAACATCATCAACTTTGATCGAACCCTGCTCGCGAATGGTGGCCCTCATGAGGACGACTTCTATAGTCTCCCACCTGATCTGAAAGTTCCAAAGTCTGCCGGTGAGCTTATAAAGCTTCAGGAGTCGACTGACCCTAAACCGTTCACGATTCCCGCCCCGACAGCCATGTCCCGGTTTCTCTACTCTACCACAAATATCAATGGCACCCTTGTACCTGCTTCAGCGTACATCCTTTGGCCATACACTGCCAAAAAGTTAAAGGGTATTAAGAGTAAGAAAGTGCCTACTGTCCTCTGGACTCACGGCACATCCGGTTGGTATCCCTCAGGGGGTCCATCTACCCACCGAAGCCTCTTCTACCAGGACTTCGTACCATACGCACTGGCCCTTGAAGGATATGCTGTCATTGCGCCTGACTATGCTGGTCTCGGTATTGGAAAGTCTTGGGATGGGACTGATGTTCCGCACCAATATGGTATCTATCAGGCGGGTGGTTCAGATGCACTCAATGCCCTGAGGGCTGCTCTGGTTGCGTTTCCTGAGAGGCTCACACATAACTACGTCAATGTCGGTCACAGCCAAGGTGGTGCTGTCGGATGGGGTGTATCCGAGCTTTTGGCTCAGAAGAAGGGCCAGTTCCAAGATCTAGTCAAGGGCCATCTCGGTACTCTCTTGTTCGCTCCGCCTATAGACGGATTCGCTCTTCCACCCAACAGCATACTTGTCTGGGTTGGCAAATACCTGAAGCAGGTCTTCCCCGAGTTCGAGCTCAGCGACTGGCTTACGCCATTGGGCATCGATCGAGTCAAGCTCTTCAACGAGGTCGAGGGATCGCAGATGGTCAGCCAGTTTCTCTTCCAGCCCGAGGAGGCAATCGTCCAGCCCGACTGGATGGATACATGGGCAGTTTCAGCCCTTAGGCAACTATCCACCCCGGGCAAAAAGCCCTGGAAGGGACCTATGCTGGTCATTCATGGCGACAAAGATCCAGCAGTGAGCTACAACACCTCATTGGTGGTTGCCAAAGAAACATGCAAGAAATACCCCGGCGACCTTGAACATATGCGTGTCCCTGGAGTTGGACATTTCCCTAGTATGTATGCGACCAGAGGCATTTGGCTAGATTGGCTTGAGGATAGATTCGAGGGTCGTCGGGTCCAGAAGAGAGGCTGTGCTCAGTCTGTTGTAGACCGATTTCTTCCGGAGGATCATTATCAACCTGCGCCGAACTCTTTTCTTCTCTGGGCCGGTAAGTCTCAGTGGGCTTATGAGCTCCCTCAGGGTCATTAGCTTGGGTATGAAGTAAGGAGAAGATGAACGCAGTGGTGTTTGGCCTCTTTACAAGATAGATTTGCTTATCCTGACTGATAGTGCGAAGGGGATATTGAGTAAGGAGGGAGGTCTGCGATGGGTCTAGAATGTTATGTGGATTTCTGATTTTTGATTCTGGAAGTGGCACATTCTACTTTATGATTTGACACCTTATGTCTTTCTTGTCCCGAATCCACTCAATATTTGTTACTCTGGTTCTTCTGGCAATGTTATTTGATTTGTCTCTTACACTCCTCCAATGTGAATCTGGTTTTGTACTATCCAGACTTGATTCTATGGAAATATTTGCTTTCCAGCGACAGACTTGATGAATGTCTATTCGATTGCATTTCATCAAACTTACACAGCTTCAGGGCCCGAACATGATTCAACACTGCTTGTGCCGAGCACAGCCGGTTTTCAAAGGCCATGTGCTTCCCAGCAGTTGGTGACTGTCAGTGCGACTCACATGTAATCACAGCACGGAACCCTGCTTGATCCTGGAGCAGACACCAGGCAGCTCAACATTCCGGACCAAAGCCGAGATACAAGACGGGTTGTGTTTGCGGTTCCGGACCGGAAGGGACGCGGGCAGGTTCACTCACGTATATCGAAGGATGGAGCCGGCCGTGGATGCAGAGGTAACTTGTATCAGTAGGATCAAATCCATTATGACATGATACAAGTGCAAAGCAGAAATCATGAGATGTATATAAGTATACATGCTGGGTGTGGTCGGATCGCTATAGGGTAAGAGAGCCAGAGCTGACCTGAGAATCCGGGGAGAATCGGGTGAGTAAAAAGACCGGGATCATGAAAGGTCATGATCTCGAATGAGGGATACTTTTTGGGAAGTAGAGGCCTTCCAGTTGGTACGTGTCCATGATAATGGTGATCAAAGATAGGCAATGGAAGCCACACGTTGCAATGATAAGCACACGCTCAATTGGTTGAGAACCTCAAAACGGCCTCATTAGAAGAACGAAGCAAAGTCCAAATCGGGATCTTAAGCGACAGCCCTGCAATGCACGTAGTATTATGCGGAGCGTGATGCAATGCAGAGTCTTTACTGTGCTGCACCTCGTACATAAATGCCGCCGGGGAAGCCTGGTGTTGGTGCGCAAGCGTGGTCTGACTTTTTTATTTATTAATCTGTTGGACGGTAGCAGACCCAGATTCAATGGTTGACGGATTCATGAGTGGCCAGATCGTGACGCGGAAATTGCTCCTAAGGGAGTCATTGGAAAAGGGTTCATTTAGTTGTAGACGTGGTTGTTTTTAAGGTGCTGTTCAGCTCCTCAATATCAACTCCGGCTTCTTGATGAGGAATGAAGTGGTGTGCACGGGAGAGATCAGAGTTTCAAGGCTCAAGATGTGGTTGGTCAGCTTCATCTTTGTCATCCGTGAACGACAACTCCCACGGGACGATGCTGAGACAAAGCTCAGCTGTCAACGAGGATTGTGACATAAAAACAGGCAGAAATTAATATTAAGAAGTAGGGGCATCATTCGATTCAGCTTCTCAAATGAAACTCACAGCCAACCAGAACTGCCGGAAACAGAATAGAAACTCTGACATGCCGGACCAACCTGTCATATGTTCAGGACTCATTTCATAAAGTTGCTTTACTCGAGAAATATCATTATTATTATGGAAACTCCCCCATACGGTCCATACCATACATCCATCACGTCAGCTGTGATCGTCCAGAGCTGATATCCAAGCCCATATCGCTTGCTGCTTGCCCTTGTAAGCGAGTGCAAGGATACAGAGTACATACACCTTATGGATCCGACCAAAACCTTCTTTTCTTGCTTCATGTACTCTGTAAGTGCAAGGATGATATTCGATAAATATGCAGGAATTCATCATAGCCCTCGTTCTTTTCCTTATTTGCAGTGCTATACCTAGCCGAAGAAACCAAGCACACAAACATGGACAAGAATATCATGCTGTAGGTCATAAAGTTTGATCTCAGACAAACATTCAGCAGCTAAAAGCTCAAACCCAGATCCAAGCCTGGCATCGTTTATATCCTGGAAATTTTCAACTTGGAGCCCTCACTTATCGAATGATAAACAGAATTAGGGACCAGGGGTCAGAAGTTCGATTTTACTGTGGAGGTTAACTGATGCAAGTCCCCACTGAAGCACCATAAGCTCGGACCCAGCCTCCAACTTCCAGGGGTTGTCGACCCGCGCTAGCATAGCTAGGGAATATGACTTGCACACAAATGCAGAAGGCAGGTGCGTGTTATCGGATCGTGGTAGCCGTTTACCAAAATTCGATTTTGTCGTGGGGGTTGTGGAGGAGGAACGAGTTTGAAGAGAGAGGGAAAATGGAAAGAAGCCTCAATTGCCTAAGCCGCAAGTCTTTAGCAGCTACCTCTTCATTCCTCACCAGTACAGTATCGCCCTAACCACCGTGAGGCTGAGAGATCTTCAATCATGTAGTCAGAAACATCACGCCATCGATATCATTTACATGTCCGCGCTCTCCAAACCGTTACTTTAAACGGCAACCATCCATCTCAGAAGGTAAAGCCCCCCGGACACGCCCAGCTCGCCGTGGCATGATCCCAAACCTTGCCTACCAAGAACACTCCGAGTCTACAGAGCACCACCCACAGTGAACCCCTCCCCACCGGCGCGTCCCGGCAGAGGATTGCTGGATCATGACAAGATGACAGTCCACTTTGTCAAAGACACTGCGAGATGCCCCGGGTCCTGGGCAATCTGACCTGGGGGAAAATCGATCCATGGCCTAACACGAAGAGCATTGTCCATAGTAGCCGGCCGCAGACACGGGATCGGGTTCGGAATGAGAGCAACACCAAAGCAAGAATCCAATCTTTAAGAAGGCCCGCCACGCTTCATGCGCCGTGCCAGGCCGTCCCCCTCCCTCCATGTTCACCAGTGAAAACCCATCTTTTGCTATTCGCGATCATCTCAAACATTGGTGGTTCCCTTTCTTAGCTCAACCAGCCAGCCACAGCCTTTTGCAAATAGGATCTTTCTCCGTGTACGAGTTGGTGTTCCATTCAACTTGCGCCAACGCACATCCTTGGAACGCCCTGCCGCTCATTGATCCATCCATTGATATTGATAGACATTTTCTTGTCTGGCCTAGCAAGCATCCAAGACTTTTGGACTCCGCCTGCGCCTGCGTCTTAGTCGATCCCTCCCAGATTACAATCAGTAACCCCGCCGCCGAGTCTTCCTTGCCGTGGTCGTTGCTTTTCATTGCGCCCAGGCTCAACTTGAATATTTTCTTCCTCGACATCTCTTCCCTGCCGAGCTTCTTGTCACCATCGACGATAACTGTACTGGATCTCACTTCCCGAAGACGTCAGTGTACAACAACACAGTCCTCAATGGACCCTTTGTGTCACTGAGCACCACCGAAACTCTCGACTTACACGCCTTCTTGAACGGCGCACGAAAAATTTAGAGAACGCCCATCTAGGAGCTTGACCCAACATGCATATCAGACGGTCAAGCAACTCAGCCGACGGCCATTCTGCCGCATCATCACCTTCATTCTCCCTATCAGGTACTAAGCGTCGATTCCCTCTTTTGAGCAGGAGAAAGAATCGACATTCGGATGTCTCGCAGTCTTCCATTCCTCCTGTATCATCACCACCTTCATCACCTTCACTCACCCAGAAGGTAGAAAAGCCCAGTCTTCGAGTGCACATTCAGGTCAAGTTCGAAACCCTACACACCTCTGAACATGCCCGCGACTATGAATCTTCATCTCAACTCAAGGCCACGGATCGCATTTGCCAGGCATTGCTTTCGCGCCTGCAGCATTGCTCATCAGAGCTCATCACACGCCATGATAGTAACGCCCTTGACCCGCTCCGCAAGCCACATCGTGATGTAAAGCCATTGCGTTATCGCATCACATACCGTGTTGAGCGCGAGGGTCTCATTCTTATAGAAAAGTCATTGCGCTCTTTTCAGGAGTTTGAGTTGACACATGATGATGCTCGTGAGGTCGTTGCCGCTACCGACCGAATTATCGGCCTCTTTTTAGTGCGGCACGACCCCGGATTCCGGTGGTCTGAGCCCTCTGAGACCGAGGTGGCCAGCCCGGAATCAGAGACCTTCCGGCCGTGCACCGGCCGGCCGCAATCTCTGGCATGCATTCCCCGGTCCCGTTTTGTTAACGAATCTCAGAATTTCGAGTTCGTTTCTGGGTATTCTGTCGAGCTTTTCTTGCGCAGCCGTTGCGCCACCCGCTATCCAGAGAACCGGAATGCTTCAATCAAGATAGATAGCCGTCAACCATCTCCTCTTCCTCTCCTGCTTGGCGAGGAGTTGACAACCCGGGTTTCCAACCTGATCATCGACCCCGTCGATGCCTGGAAACGCAAGTTTGACAAGCGTCATAAGTCTTGCACTGGTCTGGAGGGCAGCGGTGGCTGCTCGCATATTGAAGATGGGGCTGTTGATATCATGGTCAAGGTGCGCAACCATATTGGCCCTGATTACACCTATCTCTCCCACCGTATCCAGACAAGCAAGGTGCTCTTCAACGACCACAATGGTCGCGATTTTGACGAATTTGCCAACCAGGTCAAGGCAAAGTTAGAAAAGGCCCGTGACATGACAGACAAGTCTATGCGCTCTCTTGATGACCTCACTCTTACCATTCGTGAGCTCCGTGGGAAGAATTGGTCTGTCCATGAGCCTCTTGTTGTCCGTCTCGATCCCACAGTTACATACTGTCGCCAAACGATGGAGGCCGTGATGGAGCGTCTTCAAACAGGCATCAGCAATGTCCTCGAACATCACGAGGACGCTCTTGCTACATTGACAATCCACAAGCGAGGACAGCTCATCTTTGATGGTTTCCTCGATGGCGCTGGCGGTGGCGACAATGTGCATTACGAGAAGTTTTCTACTCCGGATCTGGAGCGGAAGGCCCTGGAGGCTCACTTGAAAGAACGTATTCGCTCGGACATCACAATGCTGTGTAAGGATACGTGTGCCATCGATTGCCCTGACACGCTTCCAAACTTGCGGTTCAAGATAAACGGAGCAGCTGCCTCTCATATCGGAACAGGCGTACCAAGGCCTCCTCTATCGACAGCGGGCTCATCGTCTGCTGCCCCCACTACGCCCTCACTTGCTGCCTCCCCTCTCCCCCGTCAGCCTTCTCAGGCGTCTTTCAACGGATCCTTTGCGAGCACCCGCTCCGACAATACACTTGCCAAAAAGGTTGCTATGCAGAACTTGAGGGACTCTGCGGAGCCTCCATCGCCGGTTACCCCGTCACATGATTTGCGCCGAGTACCGTCCGGTGTTGAGATGGCCAAGAAGCAGGGCTATATGTCTGATTTCATGGCAGAAGACGAGAACCAGTCCGAACCCCCATCTACCCCAAGCCTGGCGGATACTGATAGTATAAGCCCTCGAGACAGTGTCATTGCAACCCCGTCACGGGTCATACCCCATGATCAGTCCAATGAAGGACTTCGAATTGTCGAGGATGGGCGAAGGATCATCTATCACGAGCAGTCTGACATAGATGCAATCGCGAGCGGAATGGTGGAATTCCACCGCCCGATTACCGATGATGACGAGCCCATCCAGCTCACAAAGGAGAAGCATGGAGAGGTTCCCGACAATACGGTCGCCCGCCGATCTCTCGAATCTCCCCTTCGCAGCCTCTCCGGAGACGCGGACCTTCATTCTGAGTCAAGGGAGAAGGAACCCAACGTATCCGGGGAAGAGCCAGAGTCTAAGACTCCTATGACACCGGAACCCCAAAAGGCAAATACGACTGACGAGGAGCTTTTGGATAAGAGTGCTCCGGAACATCCTCCAAAGCAGGAGGCTGAAGGGGCTGGCGGGAACGACATCGTCCAGGCTCCTCAAAAGGTGGAACCTATTCAGGCTCGGGTCAATGCCTATGAGGAGACAGAGATTACTCAAAGTTCTCAGGGTAGCCAGTGGGATCTGGTCGAGGCCGCTGAGGCACCTCGCGAGTATGCTGCTGAGGTTGAGGCCATCTCTAAATCCGAGACTAGTTTTGGAACTACACCTGCGGCCAGTATCCGTGATGATACTGAGACCAAGGAGATTACCACACCCGATATCGTTGTGAGTACTGCTGCTCAGGAGTGGTTGCCCCAACAAGGGGAAGAGGAGGCACAGACCTTCAATGACTCTGAAGTACAGACACCCAAAGCCGACCCTGTTGTTGCTGAGAAGTTGGACGTTCCACACGTTGAGGCTGCACAGAAAGCACATGATATTTCAGTACTAACCTATTTCCCCGAACCTCCTTCTATTCACTCTCAGACGGAGGATCCCAGCGAGCTACCTCAGGTCGACAGTGCTTTGATATCCGAGGGAGCGCCAGCCCCCAGTTATTCTAGTGTCCCTGCAGAGGAGGAACTCAAGGACAAGGAGAGCCAAACACCACCTGTAATGGAGCATATCGAGGGTACACATTCGCCTCCCTACGACAAATCATCTGCTCAGCCTTCCATGGCTGTTGATACTGAAGAGAAGGAAGAGCGACATGCTCAGGCCGCAGATATGGAGGTCGAGTCTGTCCCAGAGATGGCTACTCATGTCTTGGAAACCGTACCTGAGGACACTCTTCTCGAGCCTGCTGCAACTGTCGCCGAGGATATTCAGGTGATCTCAACTGAGTCACCTGAATCGCAGGAGGTGCCTGCATCTCTTGACGAACGTCCTTACATGCCCACTATTGCCTCGGCTCCCCCGGAGAGGCTTCCGCTCCAACAGGATTTCTTCCCTTCCACAGAAGAGAAAGAAGAGGGACAAGAGTCATCCCGAAAGCCATACAACATGTCTGACTTCTCTGATGCCCTTTCTCGACCTCGGGCCCGGCCTCGTACCAACACACTCCCCGAGCGTCGTTACTCAACAGCCTTGGCTCTTGAGATTGACCTAAGCGCTCACCACGATCCTGATGATGAGGAAGACTCGGCCATTGACGATGCTCCCAAGAGTGCCAATGGCAACTGGCGTCCGTACACGCTTCATAACCGCCAGCCGTCAGCTGGCTTTATTGGCTTGCCAGAACAGCGGCGCCTACACTCTGTTGGGCTTCGTAGCGCTGTGTTGCCCTACCGTTGGCAACAAATGCGCCGTGAGCAGGCTATCTGGGAAGGACGTCCAGGTACATCACATAGCGAGGCATGAGTCTGGTTTTCGTCTTCTCCTTCTCATTCTCACAATGATTTCGAACTTTCATTAGAACTCAGTCCAATTAACATGTAAATAAAGAAAACAAGTAACAAAGCAGTGATGCTGCCAGGTAGGAAACAGGATGGGATAGGAAGAAAGGAAGGTCAACTGGCCAATATGACCAGCAATGGTATAGCTAGGTAGGGGCGTTTGGGATCCATCTTTGTTTTTGTATGCATGCAAAGCATTATTAGACTTCGAGCATGTCATATTCCTGAGGACCCCATTTCGGATAGTATATATAACGGCTGCATATTCTGAAAGATTTGTCTTATTTTCTTTTGACAGCCTTTGAATGCATAATGAAGATGCTTCGACCTCTTTACCATGGGGTAACTATCCTATTATCTTGCTGGGCACCAGTCTGTCCATTAGATCCCAGAATGATCACATTGAATAAGCTGGTGGTACCCGGACCAGTTACCTCAGGTAACCAACCGTCTGTTGCAGTTTGGGGGTTGTGACTTGGACAGGGGGCGTTGGTTTTTTACTGCGCATCGCTCTTCTGCCTGATGGTGTAGTGAATAGAGTGTGGGCATGATGAGCGCTGAATTGCCATGTGCGTGCACCCTGAAATACAACCTGTGTTGCGGCCATCATAAGCTCTCGGGGAGACACATTCATGTCATATTCTGAGGTGGCGCTGCTCTTGACAACAATTCTGTCATCGTCGGTTTTGTAGCAGCTGCCATGCTCTTATCCGCGAACATGTCAAGGATGAGAGAGCATGGAGGGAAGACGTGGCTTTTTGGACTGTATCAGAACGACGGCCAGAGATAATGATGTGGTGGTCGTTATTGACGCTTGCAATCTTCTTTGTAGTTTAGAAACCGGAGCTTTGATTAGCAAAAATGATTGCCATTTTGGAAAGGTGGCCGAGCTAGCTGGAGATGAATGATTTTGAGTGAGTCGGGAATGCCTGGGTCAGGTCTTGTCGTATTGAAACGCATCAAACAAGCTCAGCATCTCCGACATCGACCATGTGCTTTGCACTAGACCACCTCAAGATAAGGACATCGCCATTCTCCGCGGGCAGGGTGATATCAGCATCAGTTCCTCGGCCGTGGACGTCTTTGTCTCTGAGCATGCGAATAAAGACCGCCGTGTCCATATCTGGCGAATCGATCATGCTGATGTTGCCCGCCGTATCATTGAGATTCTGCAGTTGCTGTGGGAAAGACGCCAGGAAGGACGAGAGATAGTGGTTATGCAGGAGAGCTTGGTGTCTCGTTGCGTAGGCCACTTCTGTCGGAGAGAGCCTGTCTCTGAGCTCTTGGCTTGAGAGGTAGTATAAAGTGTGTTTGTCAACCTGGGGATAGTCAGTCTGGGTTACTTTATTTGGGGGTTTGGGGAGCTGACCTTTGCTATGCGAGCTCGTAGGAAACTTCGAACAAGAAACTTGTATCGCTCAAGCTCCGTCTGAATAACGATGAGGGCAAAGTTTGTCTTTGGGTCCATGTCACCCGTCATGTCCTCAACCTTTTCGATCTGAGATTTGATACGTGCATTAACACGCTCAAACAAGCCATCTGTTGGCCATCTATAGTACCAAAATAAGTATAACTATCAAGAATAGCAGTGAAATACTTACTCAAGAAGCTCAGGGGCTGAGCGCTCAGCAACCCAGAGACGCGTCAAAGCTTGCAGATCGCGTGTCTCGGTAGGGACGCCGCGAGACCTTGGGTCGACTTGGCGAAGGATATCGTCAATGTCCATTGTGGGAGGTTATTGAAGTATAAGATAACGAGATTATAGAGTCTGGTGCTGAGAATTGAAGTCAGTATCCCGTTGTTGTCTGACCGTTGAAGGCGAGGATGACCTTATGGTGGGGTCTGTTTGTTGTATTCAAGCACTGTTTCTGTGGGAGCGGGGCCATTCGCTCACTGTAATCCACCCCGCCATTTGGTGTACACTTGCCTCCATTCAACTCTTATTTGATGATACAAGATATATCATGATAGGTTTGAATATGAGATGAATGGAATGTATATTGATTTTATTCAGCTTAGGCATTCGATAAAGGCAAAGCATATCACATCGCTAGCTGTAACATTGTTATATCCAAGCTTCTTAAAGGCCTGTTCGTATCCAGGCTCAATTACATTATATGCCGATCATATTTAAAGACAATCAATTGGGAAGAATATACTTCAGTATTTTCTTTCCCTTTTCTCCTAAGTCGATACAACGTTTTGCGCCCTTCTTTTGCTTCATAGTGGCTCTATGTGCAATGTGTCTAGTGTCTGCCAGCATGTGCAATACATCGGCATAAGATAAAACGATGGCTACCCCTTACTTGGCAATGTAACTCTCACTGAACCTTCTTGAGAGGCTTGTGGGCGTTTCTTTGAGCACCTTCATAACCATTGACTCGACCATACACCCACTTGAGACCCGATGAGGAGACGGTGACCAAGACAGCCGCAAGGGTAAACAACATAGCACGCTGAGTAGTGGAAAGAACCTCGAATAGGGGGTAGGGGTACCTGTTTATGTGTAAGTATTTTGTTCATTCAGCGGTAATAAGTATACAAGAGCTTACCATCCATTGTGGCTGAAGCAAAGCTCGACCCAGTACCAGTAACCAAAGGCAAGGGCAGTGCCAATTGTCATGACTCCATATGCTGGGATTGTCCAAGGGGGGCTGAGAAGAACAAGATCCAGGCTCAGGAGTACTGCAGGAGCAAGATGAAATCCGATATCAGGAATAATGTGGATGTAAAAGTCATCGGGCATGAGCAGCTTGGGGTCAATGAGCCTCAAGCCCCAGTATAGAATAGAGATGACAACTTCCATGGGCGTAGCAATAACAGCAACGGCGTTCTTGGCTTGGAAGAGCGTATGACTCGACGTGATATCAGCCAAAGCCCCAAGAACAAAAGCAAGCAAAGATAATGAGAGGCCAATGATGGTGAGGAATTGAAGATGCCATCCGTAGGACTTGGCAATGGGAGTGTCCCAGACTGTAAGGAAGTAGAAGTTGTAACTGAATGAGGCTATGCCAATGATGTGAAGCAACAGCGACACATCTCGGGAGGGCGACGTGAGTCGTTGAAGAGGGTGACGAGGTGCCATGTTAATCGTTGCCCAGGGAGGTTATCCGGATGAAGATGCAAGTCCCAGCGAAAGAGTTGAAGGGATTCTAAAAGAAATGGAAGAATATTAAAGGATAATTATTGGATACGTTCCATTATTCACATGATAACTAAATTATAAAACAAGGAAACGGACTCGTCCTCGGAGCCGGGGTCTCGGAACTCATGAGAGCCCGTTTATGTCATGACCTCAACAGTGGACCTGGGGCCTGAGAGAGGCTCTTGATAGTGGGACCACTAGGGGGATTCAGCCACAAATTAAGGTCGCGCCACACCAGGCTGTGTTTGCCTAGACAACAATCTTTAGTCTGTCGCAAACTGTAGATCAACCAGAAGCTGCATCTCCAAGCTTCCTATTTCCAATTATCGCAGCATTCCACTCACTTGAACCGTGTTTCTGGGATAATTCAATAGAAAATATGGCTTCAGACGACGACAATCGCTCACAGAAGCGCAATCACTCAGAGTTTCGCGACGATGCTTCAGGTACCCATGATCAACCATCGCGCTCCTATCAAAGGTACTAACATATTATATAGACAGCTCCTCCGACGATGACATGGGCCCTCAGCTACCTTCACAGGCGCCCAAGAAGAAAAGAAGAGTCCTCCCTCACGAAAAACTTTACGTCGCCGCTTTACCAAAGTCACCACGTTACTCCAAGTCCTTGATGCACAAGGAGCAAATCCTCTTTGCGACATGGACGCCCCTGACCGAATTTCTTATCACCTCCTCCATAGATGGCGTCGTCAAGTTCTGGAAAAAGATCGCCCAGGGTATCGAGTTTGTCAAGGAGTTCAAAGCGCACGACGGCGAGATCAAGTCGGTTTCTGTGAGCAAGGACGGACGAAGTTTTGCGACTGCTGGTGTGGACGAAACGGTAAAGATCTTTGATGTTATCACGTTCGATCTATTATCCATGGTTTCACTCAGCTACGCTCCCAACTGTGTATGCTGGGTTCACACCAAAGGCGCATCCTTGCCGCTCCTGGCTGTCTCCGAAGAGAACAAGCCCCTGATACATATCTACGACGGAAGAGGAGAGAAGGAGGAGGCTATCCACACAATCAAGGGCTTACACCGAAAGCCTGTTCATTTGATGGCGTTCAACGAGGCATACGACTGCGTGGTTTCTGCAGACGAGGGTGGCATGCTTGAGTACTGGCGACCGAGCGGCAACTACGACAAGCCTGAGGGTGTTTTTGAGTACAAGAGTTCAACCAACCTGTTTGATTTCAAAAAGGCCAAATCTGTGCCCTCGTGTATCTCCATCTCCCCCAACGGCAAGAGCCTTGCAACCCTTTCTCTACCTGATAGAAAGATTCGAATCTTTGACTTTGCAACAGCCAAGCTGCACCGCGAGTATGATGAGTCTCTACAGGTTGCTGAAGAGATGCATCGTTCAGGGACAGGGGCTACCAAACTGGATAATGTCGAATTCGGGCGACGAGCTGCCCATGAGAGGGACATTGAGTCGCAGACGCTCAAGTACAAGTCCAATGTGATTTTTGATGAATCAGGGAACTTCATTATCTACGGTTCCATGTTGGGAATAAAGGTTCTCAACACGTATACTAACCAGGTAGTCAAGGTGTACGGCAAGGATGAGAACTTCCGTGCTGTTAACATTGCCATATATCAAGGACAGCCTCAAAAGAAGGGAATCACGACAGTAGAAATGGGCGCTTCCAGCAACCCTCTTTTACAAGAAGCAGAAACTCGAGACCCAATCTTGGTCGCAACTGGTGTTGGCAAAGTGCGATTTTACATGTTCTCCAACGAGGAGGATATCTCCAAGTCGACACGAGATGTCCAGAACGAGAAACCTACAATGCTAGGCCACAAGAAGGACACACAAGCCAAGAAGACCGAGACTGGTACCGGTGCCATTCTCCACACGACGTACGGCGATATTCACATCCGTCTCTTCCCCGACGCAGCACCAAAAACTGTTGAGAACTTTGTCACACACTCCAAGAGCGGCTACTACAACAACACAATCTTCCACAGAGTGATCCGCAAGTTCATGATTCAAGGCGGTGACCCTCTCGGCGATGGAACCGGAGGCGAGAGTATCTGGGGGCGTGAATTTGAAGATGAGTTCAGCAGTCTCAAACATGACAAGCCGTTCACGGTCAGTATGGCCAATGCCGGACCCAACACCAATGCTAGCCAGTTCTTCATCACGACAGAAAAGACAGTGAGTTATTCCCCCTCTATTTGTGACGAGTATTTGCTAATTTACATAGCCTTGGCTAGACGGGAAGCATACCATATTTGGTCGTGCAACACAGGGTTTCGATATCATTCAAAAGATCGAGAACGCGCGGACGCACAAGGAGAAGCCGGAAGAGGACATCAAGGTGCTTAATATCGATATCATATAGTAATCCACCCGATGCTGGGCAGACGTTAATAGGCAGATATGTAGAGCTTATCTGCAATATCAAAAGACATATATTCTTGGCTCCCTACTTAACTGCTGAGAGTAGATTAAAGCCCGAACCTAAAACTTGCATCTCATGTCGTTAACCAATCCCGTTGTTTGTCCTAGATCCCAGGGCAACTTCCACCGCCTCAAAAGAGTTTCCCATTACCTGACAGGAGAGTGATCTTCCTTCAACCTTCAACCAACCCGACACAACAAGCAGTCACTTAATGACCCCAGTTCCCCTTCGCGGCACATCGCTAACAGTCACAGCTTGCCCTTCGGGTTCATGCTTATAAACGAGCTATCTCTCGGCCCTTAGCAATTCAAGACCTTCAGATTCTTAAGCAGAGATTTCCTCGGCCACGACACAGTCACGAGACTAACAAAAGATCTGGTTCTCGCCCCATCTGAATCATATTCCATCGGCGACCGCGATTAATGTTCCAATTCCATCCAAGTTTACCGATAGCGGGAACCCAACTCCGTACTGGCACTCGCAACCAGTATGGATTCCGCTAAGAGCACCCCAGTCGATCCAGTCCACAAAGGCATCCTTAGAGATGAGACAGTAATGCTCCGATGGATTTTTGGCTATTGCCATAACGCTCAGCTAATCAATGGCATAAGCTGGCCTGATATACCGCAGACATCTGTCCCACGTGGCTTTAATTCAGACGTCAAGGATCTAGGATTTCTCAGCATTGATGTTGATCATTTCAGAGTAGAAAATGGTGTCATCCAACGAGTTGAGGTTGGTGTGTCTTATCTCAAAGCACAAGCTCTACAACTATTACATGGTAAATATACGCAAGGTGACGACTTGGCATCCCGTGTTATTAAATCTCGTCATTGGGTGTTTGGCTCCAGAGTTGCATTCTCATGGAAAAATTATCACTTCCTATTCGGTAAAGCAAGGCCGATCAAGATAACGGACTTGAGAACGTGGCTAAAAGGGTTCACCAGGGAGCCCTATGTTCTTATTATTCACGGGGGACAGCAAAAGCTTTCACTGCTTTCACTGCTAGACATAAAGCTTGAACCCGTGTTCATTATCGACACCGTCAAAGCAGCTCAGTTCCCGCTGCAGTTGTGGTATAGAAACAGTCTCAAAGAGCTGCTGGAGGAGTTTGAGGTTCCCTACTCGCACCTTCACATAGCTGGGAACGATGCACATCTCACTCTTCGAGTGTTTCTCATGATAGCTGTCAGAGACGCTGAGGTCCAGTTGGAAGGGAAGAATCTCCCTGACTGGATTCCGATCTTGAAAGCTGTTGCCCAGTCTCCGTTACCTCCGCGACCTCCGACCAGGCGCGAAGTAGCCGCTATAGCTGAAGCTGAAGCCGAAGCCGAGCGACATACAATGATCGAAGCAAAAGAAGCATAACCTTGGATAGTCGCTGCTTGATTGCCGCGAATGAACAAATCAGACAGGAAGTAACTAGCTGAGGCTGAAATTGGGTTAGTATGCAGAAGGGTCTCAGGGAAATATTGGACAGAGAGAATGCTTGGCTTCTTCATTAAAGACCTTTTGATATAGAAATATAGCATCTGAAAGACGCCATTTCTATCTACTAAGGTAGTCCAATCGTTTGTCATGCCCCCAAACGCCGTCCAGCTTTGCAGCTAAAAATCATAGTTTCAATCTAGTGGTCACTTCCCCGATCCTTTTCGTCGCCTGCTTCAGTGCTTTATCAGTGTCCGAAAATCTATTAAAGACCCTACGCTATCTGCGACTTAATGAAAGCACTGCACAAAAAGTACACTAGATCTTTTCCCGGCGGGAGAGTTCCAGCCTCCTGTGCTACGCAGGATTCTTTTTTGCATTCTTTTATAGTTTTGTAAACCTTGAGTTTTGGTGTTTATTGCATTGCTTTACAGTTTTTGTAGACCTTGACTTTTGATGTTTGCAGGTTTGTGATATGTCAATAGGAGGCTTTGGCTAATGCACCTACTTACCTGGTCACGATTGTTCCTCTCTGTTTGTGTCCTACAGGAACAACAATCGAAAGGCAAAGGCCACAGGTGACATTTGGCCAATTGGAATGGCAACCTTGGCTGTATGCATAGAAGCTCTGTTGATAGTGGGCGTACTGGTGCATGTAGTCAAGTGGGCACGGATATTCGTCCATTGTCGAGCTTGATATTGCAGAGCTGAGCTCTAGACTCTGCGTTAGCATTCAATTTGACATTTTTCAACAAAGAAGTTTCAGCCCAATGGCTAATTCACTTCAACGTCTGGCTTTTTAGTTAGCGTAACGACCCAGTAACTGGTGGCTAACCTCTAGAGTGGTGAGCAGTGCTACCATTCCTATTTCCACTTGGTTCCAGGTGACTCAAGCTTAAAATTTTGGAGCTCCCGCTTAGACGATGGGTACTTGATCCTCCGTCAGGTTTGCACGGTCGTGGTTGGTACCTCAGGGATCGCTACTAAATCGGCCCAAAAAAGGGCGGGGCAACGGCCAGCTCACCCAATGAACGGCGAGACAATCGCAACCATGGAGTGACTCTCTTGAGTGTGGCACACCGAGGCCGGCGCAAAGGGCGAGGAAGGAGCAGGTCAGGGTCTGGAAACCATAAACCATAAACTATAATTTATTTTCTTAGCCTTTCTGTGTCGAGACAATAACGTCTGGTCTTCTTCTTCTCTTTATATTACTCTCTTCATTCTTCTCTTTTCTGTGCTGTTCTCGTACTTGCGCAACTGCATTTCTCTCTTCTCTCTACATCCCACTCCGACTTGCACCCCTCCAACCCCACCAACGCCGTCACCATGTCTTCTGTAAGTCCGTCCATCACTCCAAGCTCTGTGACCTTGATTTGAGGGGTGACTCACGATAATTGTAGTTCTTCATCCCCAATAAGAACGTCGGCAACCAAGCTGATTCCGAAGATTGGAGAAGTAAGCATGCACTAAGCTATAACTTTGGCTTTGGCTTCTTGTTGTCGCTGCGCATGTGCTGACTATTTTCCAGTCCGCGGTTACAACCCTCTGACACCCCCAGATCTGCTCCAACACGAGATCTCCCAATCACCCGAGTCTAAGAAGACAGTCATCCAAGGCCGCAATGAGACCGTTGCTGTCGTCAACGGCACCGACGAGAGGCAGCGACTGCTCGTCGTCATCGGCCCTTGTTCCATCCACGACCCTGCGGCCGCCCTCGCCTACTGCGACCTTCTCTTGAAGGAGAAGGAGAAGCACAAAGATGAGCTTCTCATTGTTATGCGATCTTACCTCGAGAAGCCACGCACAACTGTTGGCTGGAAGGGTCTGATCAATGACCCCGATATCGACGGCAGCTTCCAGATTAACAAGGGCCTGCGAATTTCCCGCCAGCTCTTCGTCGACCTTACTGCCAAGGGCATGCCTATTGCCAGTGAAATGCTGGATACCATCTCTCCGCAGTTCCTTGCCGATTTG
Organism: Fusarium tricinctum; assembly: GCA_020744515.1. Taxonomy (NCBI): domain Eukaryota; kingdom Fungi; phylum Ascomycota; class Sordariomycetes; order Hypocreales; family Nectriaceae; genus Fusarium; species Fusarium tricinctum. The sequence continues at coordinate 2,982,264 of JAGPXF010000002.1, read as the reverse complement.
CTCTCTGTTGGTGCCATTGGCGCCCGAACGACCGAGAGTCAGCTCCACCGTGAGCTTGCCAGTGGTCTAAGTTTCCCTGTCGGCTTCAAGAACGGCACTGACGGTTCTCTCAACGTTGCTATTGATGCCATTGGTGCCGCACAACACCCCCATCATTTCCTCTCAGTCACTAAGCCCGGTGTTGTCGCTATTGTTGGTACTGAGGGTAACAGTGATTGCTTCGTCATCCTTCGAGGCGGCTCTAAGGGCACCAACTTCGACTCTGAAAGCATTGCTGCTGCTAAGGAGGCTCTCAAGAAGAAGGGTGTTCGACAGCGAGTTATGGTTGACTGCAGCCATGGCAACTCTTCCAAGGACCACAAGAACCAGCCCAAGGTTGCTGCCGATATCGCTAGCCAGATCTCCAAGGGTGAGGATGCTATTCTGGGAGTTATGATTGAAAGTAACATCAACGAGGGTAAGTTACGACCTAATTTTTTCAAGTTCCGAGCCTCAGCTAACACGTTAAAGGCAACCAAAAGGTCCCCGCAGAGGGCAAGTCGGGACTCAAGTACGGCGTAAGCATCACTGATGCTTGTATCAGCTGGGAGGATACCTTATCCACCCTCGATACTCTTGCGCAGGCTGTGAAAGACCGCCGTAAACTCTCAAGCAGCGCTTAGATTCAATGTTTATACTGGAAATCTAGTTGTTCCGCACCTGGTGCCAAAATTGTTCCGCAGGATTGGGACGACATATTGTTGCGATAGCTCATATTTGGTTCAAGGCTTGGAGTTTAATGGGTAGTTGATTTCAAGGAATAGATAAAATCATGAAACCAGGGATTCAAAGAACGCAAGCCGGGCGCAAAGAGTCAGTGTATGCTTGAAATATGATAATGTGTTTTTTTGCTCGATGATTCAGTAATTTCCCCATCAGAACACGAGCGTATCGCACACTGTCCTCAGAAACACGCATACTGTGAGAGCCTAGCTGTCAAAGCCGCTTTGATAACTTCCGCTTCGTTTAATTAGCACTGTGCAGCCAAGCTTCCAACCGGCGTTTTTCGAACAACGACAACTCAGCTCAGTATCTCGACTTATCGCCTTCCTTCTCAACAAAGGAATCTACGGAAATTTCCTTATCCTGATCATCGACCAATAGCTTTTTCTCTGGCTACTTTACTTACATTCTTTATATTCGCTTCCCATAAATCTTTCGAAACCACTCTCAGCTATCGACAAAGGAGACGCGCCTCAGGGTCTAGAGCGCGAACATGGCACGCGAATCGTCACCCCCTGAATCGCCGCTCTCATCGATGGACGAGTCAGAGCAATACGATGAGGAAGTCCACGAATACGACGAGTCGACACTGCGGCCCTCGAAGCGACAACGACTCGAAGGCGGTTCAACAACATCATCAGCCATAGTTCCCGATGCCGAGCCAGAAGCTGTACCAGAGCCAGATCCCCTCGAGGGCATGTCAGACGTCTCCTCAGACACCTCGGGCGACATCCCTAGCTCCCCTATTAATGCGCGTCTCGATGAGGAGGATTTCCAAGAACAAGTAACGAAATGCGACTGGGACGGTTGCCCAGCGGGTGACCAGGGCAATATGGACAAACTCGTCGAACACATCCACAACTCGCATATTGAGAACCGACAGAAGAAGTATACGTGCGAGTGGATGAGCTGCACACGAAAGGGTCTTCCTCATGCTAGCGGATATGCCCTTAAGGCGCACATGCGCAGCCATACAAGGGAGAAGCCATTTTACTGTTATCTACCTGGTATAGTCATCCACGTCCACTTGTTACCTAACATTGCTAATTGTTTGCAGAATGCGACAGGTCTTTTACTCGGTCCGATGCATTGGCCAAGCACATGCGGACAGTCCACGAGACAGAAGCCCTCCGCCCATCCGATCCAGTCCCCAAGTCGATGCAAGCCGGACCGCAAAGCAAGGGAGGAAAGATCAAGATCATCATGAAGACCAATCAGCAATCGAAAGGTCTCCACGACGATATGGACGATCCTGCTAACGGCGACGAAGCCAACGCCGAGTACTTCACACCGCTCACCGAGGACCCCTTTACCACTGATGAGCTTGAACTCCCTGTCGACAAGCTGTACCGAAAGTGCTACTGGGAAGCCAAGTGGGCCGAGGAGGTCGGTGAGTCACTCACAAAGGAGTGCAAGGAGTGGGAGGATGTCTACTACAAGGAGTGGCTCGAGAAGGAGGTGCTTCTTTCGCAAGTCATCAAGAGTGAGGTCAACTGGCACGAGCGACGACAAGCTATTCTGACAGGGGTTGCTGATGTACATGTCCCTGGCGCTGTGGAAAGTGTTGAGAACGAGAAGACAAACGGGGCAAATGGCGAAGTCGAAAATGTCGAACCGATCAACGGGTCACAAACCACAGAGATAGCTGCTTGAGGAGATTGCATAAGTACTGCGCACTTGGCAACCCCAGCCTTTTGCATGTCGACACAAGAGCTTTGTACTATAAAAACTTTACACGGAAAGGGAGTTGGGAGAATTGGTTACGCGGGAACTGGGAGCCTTATACGGCGCATGGGGATAGAGATCCCCAAAACAGCCAAATGAAACTATGAATTTAATTCTACACCATACAAATACACACGTTCTGATAACACGATTCTTACAGAGCCTTCTTCTTGGCCCGGTACGACTGCGAGTTCTTGAAAGGAAATCCGCTTGTGCTCTGGTCAAACTTGTGGTACCGGCTCGTCATGGCAGTGTCGCCGGCAAACATGACGCAGTACAGTCCAAAGGTTGCAAAGATAGCGCTGCCGATGCAGCCAAGGAGGAAGCCTGTCTCGCGCGTCCAGGCGAAGCGGCCATAGCAGTAAAAGGCGCTCGTTACGTGGTGGAGTGTGGAAATAAGGACTGCGGCGGAGGCATACGGCGAAGGCGCACCGTCGGGAGCTTCTGTTATTTGACTTGTTAGATAATGCGATAAAGGCAGAACGTAAGAGAGAAAGTGGTTACCCTTTGAAGTAGAATCGAGAGGAAGAGCGCCAGAGAGGACCACTATAGTGAGGCCCAGAGCAAGGAGAGCAAAGCCAAGTGATCGACCAAAGTAGGTCTCGAGGGCTAGAAGTGTGTTAGTCGCGAGAACGCATCATTACTGGTAGTGAGCAATCTTACCGGTAGATGCTTGAGCCTCAGGCTTGAGGAGAGAGCCTACAAAGGAAGGGAAGAGGATGAGAGGAAGTGCCTGGGTGCTCAACCAGGCAATGTTCCCGTAGCTGTATGAAGCGATGGCCTATGTGATGTCAATGTTAGTTGGTAGATCTCAAGCAAGTTGAGGACGAGAATGAATACATACGCCGCTCATGGTTAGAATTGGTTATGAGAGTATGAAATGAAATGAATTGATATGAGGGAAAACTATGGTAAGAGATGTGGTTGCTGCTGCTGTAGCTGTAGCTGTAATTGAAGTTGAAGTTGAAGGGAGCTTTTGAAACTCGTTAACATCAAGGCCATCGACGTCACTATCGCATCCAAGGTTCGGATACGTATCCCATCCACTGCATCCGGCCAACCCCAACCCCCCCCCCCCCCCCCCCCACCTCCGAACCGATATCCGACTGCTGCAGCAGGCGGGTTAGAAAATAATAGGGAATCAATCCAAGCTCTTGTCAAAGCAGGAGACATAAAAGCTCGATCAGATCTGCATGCCTAAAGATAATCTAAGTAATTCATTATTTTAATCATCTTTGTCAAAATTCTCTATTGTCTTATAGTATTTTAGTCATCTTTATCAAATTCCCTATTATTTTCTAACCCACCTTCGCAGCTTCTAGGTTTCGGGTTGCCACCAGAAAATGAAGAACAGAGCCGCTTTCTCTAGTATTGGTCCGATGTCGCTTGTCCACTTTCCCTGCAAATCACAGCGTCTTTATTGCCTATCGATTATTTTAGCACGGCCTGATACGCCGCTTTCGCCGTGTCCGATGCCCCGAGGAGTTGCACAAAACTAAAGTCAGTGACTATCAGGAGCACTTGAGGTCTTATCTTTCCATCGCAAACCATAAAGGCGTCCTATTGAATATACCACTCTTCCTTCCTTCTTACTACATATTATTTGCTCGTCTGTCGCGAAAGATTTGCACACGTTTATTTGTCAGCCAGTTACGCCCAAGTACTGTACCCATTAAAAAATTCCCGAGGGGCAACTCTACATCCAAAGTACCTACGACGACTGCCCATTACTAAACCATCCCTCCCATAATTGGAATAATTCCTTACATCCCACACACAACATATCGACGAAGCAACCGGCGCCATGAGTGCCATTCTTTCCGCCGACGACCTTAACGACTTCATCTCTCCCGGTGTCGCATGCATCAAACCCGTCGAAACCCTCCCCGCCGCCCCGCCCCCGCAATCGCAATCGCTCGAGACCGAAGTTATACTTGACGGCCAGCAGGCTGCTACGAATTCAAATGCGCCCGCCCAAATCTCACTTACAGACTGTCTAGCCTGCTCCGGCTGTGTCACATCTGCCGAGGCTGTCTTGGTGAGCCTCCAGAGCCATGCCGAAGTTCTCACAACGCTCGATTCGGCACCAGCTTTGAGGTTGGTAACAGACGACAGCGGCAAGTTCAGAGTTGAAGGCTTGGAAGATGAGAATGCGAAGCTCTTTGTTGTTAGTGTGAGCCCTCAAACAAGAGCCAACCTGGCGGCAGCATGCGGCGGGGGAGTCTCAGAAGCCGATGCCGGGCACATGCTAAATAACCTGTTCCGCGGTCCTGAGGGTATCGCCAGTGGCGGTAAATACAATAACGAGTTCACATGGGTGGTCGATACCAATGCTGCAAGAGAAGCAACACTTGTTCTTGGCGCAGCCGAGGTCCTCAACTCTTCGAAATCCTCGCCCGCAACTCCGGCCAAGCCAATCCTAGCATCATCCTGCCCTGGATGGGTGTGTTATGCCGAGAAGACACACCCCCATGTTTTGCCTCACATATCAAAGGTCAAATCGCCACAGGCCTTGATGGGTACGTTACTCAAGACGACACTGAGCAGGACATTGAGCATCGCCCCCAGTCGTATTTGGCACTTGGCTGTGATGCCCTGCTTCGACAAGAAGCTTGAAGCCAGTCGAGAGGAGTTGACTGAGGAGGTCTGGGCTGAGGGAGAGATTCGGGGACGAGGAGTTCGCGATGTTGACTGTGTCATCACAAGCAAGGAAATTCTTATGCTCGCCGAGTCGAGAGGCCTCGATTTCTTCGGCATCCCAAAAACCCCACTGCCCAGCAATAGGTTGATACCATTCCCCGATCCTAAGCTCCACGATTTCCTATTCCCCCGGCGACACCCAAGAAACGTACCGCGTGAGGCCGGTACATCGGGTGGTTTGTTATATCATATCCTCAAAAGCCGAGCGGCACAGACCCCTGGCGCAGAAGTCGTACATACTCGCGGTCGCAACGTCGATGTTGCTGAGTACACCGTGGTGGTCAACGGCGAGCCAGTCTTTCGTGCTGCTCGTTATTATGGTTTCAGAAATATTCAGAATCTTGTTCGGAGATTAAAGCCAGCCAGGCCCTCTCGAATGCCTGGTGGCAAGCCTTTTGGGAGTGCTCGAAAACCTGCGGGCAAGGCAGCCTCCCTGGAGTATAGCTACGTGGAAGTTATGGCCTGCCCCGGGGGCTGTACCAACGGTGGTGGTCAGATCAAAGTCGACGACCCTGTTGTTATAGAGAGAAAGAAGTATTCCGGAAACCCTGGTCCTCAAGAGCAAAAGCTTTGGCTGTCAGAGGTTGACGAGGCCTACTTCTCAGGAGATGAGGCAGGCGCTGAAGTGAATGGGTCTGCTGAGGTTGTAGGAGGTATTTCCCATTCTTACATAAATGATACCCTGGCGCACTGGGCCGAAGTTACAAGCATTGGACTAGATAGACTGGCGTTTACGACGTATCGCGAGGTGATTAGCGACGTTGGAAAGGACACCACCACAGATGAGACGGTGGTGCAGCTCGCTGGAAAGATTGGTGGTGGATGGTAGAGTCTCGTCGATAGAAACAATCAACTGCCCTTGCCACCTCGTTGTGCAAAGCCAAACCCTCCCCGACCACTCCCGTCTGGTCCTTTTGGTGTTCGAATTGGTGCCTGCGGCTGTGTTTGTTGTTGCTCATCGCGGGGTGTTGTGCTCCTCCCAGGTGAAGAATATTCTGCTTGTCGTCTCTGCGGTACCGGTTCAGGCTTGGGTGTGCAATTTGGGTCAAACAGCTCGCGCCCAGAACCTGAAGCGTTCTGCATCCTCCGCGGAGCATCGAATCCACGGTTATCGGGTTGACGGTTTTCGACTTGGCGGGTATCGTTGTTCCTGTATCCACCTCTTCCTCGGCCACGACCGCGGCCAGTGTACCCATCTGCTCTCGGCGGGGTAACTGCGCCAGGTGACGATGTTCCTGACGATGGGTTTGATTCTCCGAAGATCTTGGCCCTGGCTTCCTCGTACCGACGTTGCTTCTCCTCTCTGTCGCGTTTCTGCTTCGCTCGGATCTCCTCGGGGCTCATTGGTACCTCCTGCCTTGGTTCGTTATCGTCATCGAGTGAAAGTCCAGACATGCCTGCTGTGGCACCACGCTTAGCGATGACGGGTTTCCGGCTGAGTACTTTGACCTGAGGCTTGAAAGGAGCTGTAAGAGGAACTCCCGAGTTGGAACCAGCTTCAATATAGTGGAAGGTTTGCGGAGCATCACTGTCGTGTAAGAAAGGCCCCAATGTCAGCAAGCTATTTGGGTATGTTGTCAGTGTGGTGAATGGTCTTACGCAGATTCCCACAGCTTGCGATTCTGCTCAGCATGCTGCGCCAAGCGTTCTGATTTGGATAGAGGTGCTTGAGGTGTCGTCTGTTCAGGTTCTCGGACCATTTTGTCTGCTTGGGCCTCCCAATCATCCTCCCAGGCATCAGGGACTGACTTTGTGTTCTTGCCCATGACGATTTTGTTTCTTCCGTAAATGTTGTTATTGCGATACGTCAATGCCGTCGTCTTCGTCGTTGGAATATATGCTTTACAGGCTTGTTGGATATCGCGAAGTTGAGCATGGGGTGAGGTGAAGTAAGGCGGTTGTATCCGTAGTTTGTGTTCAAAAAGAAACAAGGACAGGCTGAAGGAGCCTGGTGTAGGTGGGTTTGGGCTTGGCCCGGAAGCTAGGAGCTTGCTTAGAATGGAATTCACGACACAAAGTAAACTGCTTTTTGTCTTCTTAGGGAAGCTCATACTCTGGAAAGCTTAAGGGGGGCCGTTACCTACAGCGGAGATAATAAATATTCAGTGCATATGAATCTCCTAAATCGCTTCTGTCAATTAGGCCTCTTCTTCTCGTCCGGACTCTTTGGACTCTGGAGCTCTTGTAATTCATGGAATTGGAAGTTGCGGGGTGGCTTGTCATTCTGGTGGGGCGCGCTGGGCTGAACAGGGCACGCTGGCTGGCAGTGCTGGATCCTTAACCACAGCTGGATTCAGAGTACTTACTCCGTATAGACAGATACAGGCTACGTAAGAATCTATGTCACCCAGGGAAACAAGTTCTTGTCTTATAATTAATCAACTTTGCCAACTTTTTTCCCTGTTCAGGGGAACACCGTCAAGGGATATCACTATAATCATTTATCAGGAACTACGGAACAACTCATTTTTGTTATAATTTTATTGTCCTGCCCTTCTTTTCAAGACTTCTATAACCGCTTCGATGGCTGGTGGACTGCGCTCGTCACCTATCAATCAACAAGAAATGGCCGACCGAGCTGCCAATACTAGCTCAAGGAGGACGGTGGAAGACAACGAAAACATGCGCTCAAGACTGGCTGATCAGAATATCAGTATACGTATGCTTCCCTGACGAGTGCTATTCGGTGTTGTTGTAGTTAACAATAAACCTAGTCAACTATCCAGATCCGCTCAAGCCTCGATCACAACTCAAGATATATCCCCAAGGGGTGACCCCAGATATGGAAGAGAGATGGCATCAAATGATCGAGCAGTCCAAGAATTAGTCCCCTTTGGATGCCACGATGATGAGAAGGACCTCTCTAGGCGGTAGTACTCGACCCAAGTTGCGGACCAGAGAGAAAACCACCAAACCCTTTCTTAGCAAGCTCTATCAATTATTTCGACTGCGGTGCTGTGGAGGAATATGCCAATAGTGAAAACTTTAATTTATACTCGACTATGCTCTGGTTCAGTGTCTGCAGTACTTGGGAAAACAGCGTATATCATACATACCAGCACTGGCACCCTCAATCGTTGCAAGACAATGAACTGTTCATCTTCTTATTTGTGTTACCTTTGCATCTCTTTGGTATTTTCTGTTTGCCTGACTTACTTGTATTTCGCAGGTTTCTCGCACGGCATGCAACTCCAGGTGCCTCATCATGACAAGTCAAGTATCTCAGCGTTTAAGTCTAAGTCTATGGAGTAAGGGCAAAATTTTCCCTTCCATACATGGGTAAATACCATATTCAACAAGTATAATATAACTAGTGATCACGGTCTGGTAGTTTGTTTGCATCATGAAATTCGTGATTACCCTGAAGTATATATCATGGGTCATTCAAGTCAAGTCATGACTAACCACATAGACATGCATTCTTATTCAGTAGAGTTACGATCGGTATCAAGGGCCAGAACATCAAAACACGGAGTATTACGCAATAATCGGGTGTGATATGTGTTTGCGAGTGTCATTATATATGCACATAATCGGCGACTCAGCCCTGGTACAATAAGCTGACATTTTGGAAACACTTCCAGCCATAAGGCGCCTTGCATCTCAGCTCACCATACGGATACCTAGCGAGGCATGCTGCGCTGCTGACCCCTGACATGTTTCACCTACTCGCCCGAGACTAATGTCACTACGTTTTATACGGCCGTGGCTAACAGGTTGAAATGTTGGTTTAAGGTGTCACAATCGGAGTATTACCCAATAAGGTAGTCTGCTGCAACACAGCAGCCACATGGAAAGGTTGCAGTAACAGCTGAAAGTCGATCAGTCATCACACTCAGATCAGGCTTGTGATGAGTAGCGAACTGCTGATACGTGCAGCAGCCTATGATAGAAGAGTCCAAAGTATGTCGAGCAGATACAAAGATGTGATGGTGCACGACAATGATGATTGGGTGAAGGTGGTGACTCTGTTCATATGCATTACAAACCAAGGGACATTTGCCCATCGATTTCTCTCCATGGTTGGGTCAAGTCTCCTTGACATATCTCTCAAAAATAATTTTATAAACTGTAGTATTAAAGTCGGAGTTGTCATCAATATAAGTGGAACGCGGCTCAGCTTGTATGCGTATGCAAAGGTGTCAATGCAAGCCTAAACTTGGATCCAGAGCATAACCAGAACCAATATAGTCAAAGTCTTAGATGACTCGAGCACTCAATGGACGAGATACCCTTGCTCAAGATAGTGGCAACATTCACGTTACAATCGCTTACTTTGCTCCGGCCAAAGAGACAAGGGATAACGTCAACCACATGCAAAAGGCAAAAGGAGCTGGGCGGGAACAAGGGAGTCTTGTCGTCCGTATCCGTATTGTCGGTTCGCCAGAGATCCGGAGTGACACTAGAGACATTCAAGTCGCGGCCAATAATGTATGTCGAGGTTGATGCGGCGAGGTTGGTGATACTTAACCGAAAATGTCTGTGGCAATGATGTACTACTAGGTAGGTGCTACATCTTAAAGTTGAATACTCCGTATGAGCATGCGAGATGGTTGGAACTTTTACATCTGATGAAACGTAGACTAGAAGTCGACCCGAGCCGAAAGGAACCATAAGCTTAGTCTATGCAGTTCTTGTTCAGTACAGCCAAGAGTCTTTTTGGTGTTGATAGCCTATCACGGGATGTGCTGTGCATAGATACTCTAGATATGTATTCCACTGATCAGCTGCAGTTGAACAAACCCCTGCTCGATTCTGGTTGCAGCGGGGTTGACACGGATACAAGGACAATTGCTGATGCTTCAGAATACGCCTAGAACCCTATTTCCTACTGGGAATGGTCTGAAGAAACTTTTCATGTCTAAGAATTCGTTCTATTAAGGATACTAGACTAACGAAGGTAGACTCACTGGTGGGCACTATGCCCAAATTAGTTGCTTGTGTCGTCCAAGGCTTTTGAAAGCCGGGAGAATTAGGCCATATCCTAAAGGGAAACCGCGGACAATATCATAATCAGTCGACCCAATCGAGCACGCACATTTCGCCAAGAGTGAGGTGTCGCTGATTACATACTGATGATGCGAAACAAGGGACTGGACGCTGCTTCATGCAATCAGCAATGAAGAACTTATTGTTGAACCCCCATCAGAAGTTCATCATCTCCACCTTTATTGGAAGCTTGTTCGTCTCAAGATGGGAATTTTTGAATTGCAGAAGGGGGATCACTTCCTCCATCAGTCCGGCCTCTCCTCTAATCTCGTCTCTGCTTGATCTTCTCTGCTTTGCGCTGTTCTGTGAAGCTGGTTCTCACCTAATTCGTAAGGGTCCAATGCGCACTGTGGAGTGTTTGTTGTAATCTGTGGATACGCCTCAGCGTCGGGTGCGTATCATGATTCAGTTGAAACCCAAACCAACTGGCGCTGGCTCAGGCATGTCATGTCATGGCATGGCAGCTTTTACTTGATCTTTCAGAAAGACACCGCTGTTTCGTCAATAACCAAGGAAGAAAGACGGTGTATCTATATTTGATTTATTTCTGCAAGGCTTGTCTTGTCGTATTGCTTTGCTGTTATTGTTGTTGTCATTGTTGGGAGTTGACGATGCTAACTACTAACCTAGCAAGGTACTGACTACACCTACGTAGGTAGTAACTCGTAAACTCGTTTCCTAGCATCGCTGATGTCATGGACATTTCTCAGCGCATCTCCACCTTCGGGCTTCAGCTTTTCAGGCCTATCTCCAACTACTGCAAACGTATCTTCCAAATCCCGTTATCGGTTTATCAAGAGGCGGGGTTGAAGCTTCGACTTTTTAGTCACTACGTCTGTTTACAAACCCAAATACCGAACAAAAATGATCTCGACAGATGCAGTCTCGCAAGGAGTTTTTTTTACTGCAACATAACACAATTTTGTCTTTGAGTTACTGTGTGAATTAGATTTCAGCAGTAATAAGTTGGAATCTCAGAATGGAATCTCAGAATAGAATAGAAGCTGTTGTAAGCACTGAAGTCCATTCCCGCCGCAAGCGTGGCGAGGTAATCTGATTAATCAGTTAATCGATCCACGGATGAGCCTCTCCCGTCTCACCCAGCAAAGTACCAAACTAAAGAATTGGTTGGCTCCCTCCAAATATTTCTCTCACTCTAATTACAGTGCCTTAAGGCTCTCGCAATTTGGTATTGTTTATTTAAAAAAAGGTTCCGAAAAACAAGAAAGCCCAAGGCTTATACGGTGTGTTTGAAGTTTAGTAAAAGAAAGCCAACCTAACGTTAACAAACCTCCCGTCACTCACTGGGCGTAGGCGCACTGTACTGTACAAAAAGAAACACCCCCAAGGCCGGGTCGCCCACGCCCACCTCACCTTGGCCTTGCCCCAAAAAGACGTCTAATTATCATCTCCATCACTTTCTCTCTGCCCGAGGCGCGCCATCTCAATTCTTTCCCCTCTCTCAACAATAACCATCACCTTTTTCTCCTTCTACTACGCTTGACTATCGTTTCTTATCACGTCCTCAACCTATCCTCGACTCGAGTAACGAACCCTGGGCCAGCGACGCCCAATCCGACGACCTTACACGATTCATCTCACGCAATATACCCGCTTCGCCCCTCTCTTCCTCCACTGCGACAATTCGGCCCTGTTTTTAAGCCGCGGTAGCTTTAATAAAGCTCCTCGCCGCCATGACCGGCCCTGAGACTTCGAATGCGGGAGGAGGTTTCGATCTTCTACGACGAGCAACTCAAGCAATGATGTCAAGGTTCGTGACTTTTTTTCCTCTGTCGATTTGAGCTCCCCAGTTTTTGCTTTGGATTTGTTTTGCTCTGCTTTGCGCTGCGTGTTATTGTTGTTGCCATTCAAAGATGATCGTCTTTTCATCCTGTCTTTTTGGTACGCTCGATATCGAGACCCTGGGATCGAGTGCTATGCTGGCTAGCTTGGCTGGTTGGTGGCAGGGCCCCTCACCAAACACAGCCAGCGGTGGTGGTGGCGACGATGACGGCCGACGGTCTTGCAGCACTCAAGCTTAGCAACTTCAGCGACCCCTCGAGTCAAGGTTCTATTCGGCTAGAGCTGCCTGCTGTTCGTCCCTGGACTTCGACACCGCCCGCCGATGGAACCCACCTCACTTCACATGGAAATGGAAATGGAACCGCTTCCGGCGCCTCTACAGCTGTTCGCGCAGGCCCGAATCCCACAATTGGGTGTTGTTGGGCGCTATCTAGTGGACAGCTGCCCTGTAACTGCACTGCGCTGCATGCACTGCAGGGTGCTGCTGGCTTTGCGTTGTCTTGAACAGCTGGGCAGTGGGAGCATGGATTCCCCATAGCGGTCGAGCCTTTGCCTTGGGATCGCTGGCAAAACCCGGCAGATATGGAAAACACGAGATTCGATCCTTGCATCGTCGAGCACCAAGCATCAAGCACCAAGCAGGCTGATCTATTACAACACAAACACGCATATGCCAACCAAGCAAGGCACTTTCATGTTTTCAACTTGAATTTCGCCATCCATTGCAGTGGAACCGAGCATCGGCCGCCGTCTAGAATTCATTCTTGGTGGCCCTAGACAGCCTGCACGGTCTGTTTCAAGCAGACAATCGAGCGAGCAATCATGTTCGTAGCAACATTTCGCTTTGATATTCCCATATCCACATGCAAGAGACAGCTTGACTTTTTTTGCCTCTGGTTTTATCACGACTAGGCCTGACTCGCCTTGACTGTGATTGGGTCCAATCAACGGCTGCCCAGCCTCGGAGCCAGTCCCTGCGTTCGGCCCCGCTATCAAGCTCTTGATTTTCCACGTTTTGCTCATCTGCAGAACAAAAGATCTCAAAAATCAAAAGTTCGGAGAAAAAAGTCCTCAAGCAGACAGCTCATACAAAGAAAAACTTTTTTTTTTTAACAAGCTTTGCCTTTACCCCGGCCGCACAGCATAGAGAGAATATTTACCACGAAAGTCAAAGGAATTGGTCTCTTCATCGTCCTCTTTTCCAATTTACATTCAAGTATCAAGTCTCTCCACTTGGTCCCTTGACGCTCCGTCTTACACGGCCGCTCTCGGCAAGGTCTCCCATCCCAATCCCAATCCCAATCTCTACTACTCGCTCGATCGCTCGCTTGCTGGTCCTGGGTCCTGGGTCCTGGCGCTTCATCCGCATCCACACCAGCGTGAACACACCACTGGCCACCTTGAGATCCAAAAGGCCTCTCCCCATTCCGTGTTTTTCTCGTCATAGTCGCATCGTCAGAGTCCACCTCGACCGCTATTATTGCTCGTCGACTTTGGTGGTCCCTCCGACTCCCTCGTCCCTTTCGGCCTTTGCCCTGTTTGCCCTCTAGGTGACGCGCTTGGCAGCCGTCATGAACTAGTGTTCCCACTTTGCTTTTCCCCGCGCAGCTGCTTCGGCGTAGAAGCATTTATTCACTCACTGGAAATCTTTTATCAAAATGCATGGGGTTATTAACCAAAACATCAGGACGGCAGACGAGGATGGCGCCGATCAAATCGGTATTGAAACTCCTCGATCTGGTGTAGCTACTCCTCAACCCGATCTACAGGACAAACGCTTGCCCGGTATCATGAGCTACTTCGGTCAGGTTCGTAAAAACCCTTCTACGCCTTTGTCAAATCCCAGTTCGTCCCAGAGTGATACCACTCTAGACCGGATTTTATCTCAGTCCACTCCACCTACCGGCCTGCAGTTGCAGACACACACCGAAGGCCCTCCTGGCGGCTGTGACTCCTCGGCTTTGGATCGTTCGCTTCTTAAACATGAAGGCTCTGATCTCATACCGAGTACCACGGAGCGGGATGAGCATAATTCTTCGAACCCCTACCCAACCCCACCCACTTCTCAGCCCTCGTCCTCGGGGGGTTCTATTTCCCAGGACATGATTTCTGCAGATTCAGGGGCCCATGGCAGGGCTGCTGTCGAGCCAAAGTCTCTTACACAGCCGTCACAACTCAAGAAACCCACAGCCTCGCCTTTCACCACCACCCACTTTCAAACTTCTAATGACCCATCACTACCTGAACTTGACTCCTCCAAAAACGCATCACCTACCAAAGACTCCATTATTCCTTCGCACCCAGAACCTGGTGCAAGCTCAGGCGTTTATTCAGCTACTGCCCCCGGCAAGTGGCATTTTCTTAATGGACTCAAAGAGCTAACTCGTATGACGTTCAAGAGCGGCAACTCGACTCCCTCTCGAGCAATGTCGGCTGCTCGACCTTCAGGCTCCGAAAGGGCCCCCTCCTCTGGGAGAACCAGTCATGACGGCGCTGAAGTCAGCGGCGCTCAGACTCCGAGAAGCTCTGGCGGTGCGCAGGCGCCTGCGGCCAAGGGAAAACTAACCATCAAGATCAACGAAGCTCGAGGGCTCAGGAAGAGTCGGGATCCGTATGTTGTTGTGGTTTTCCAGCGCAGTGAGCTCATCTCAGGCGGTCCCCACCACATGGATGAGGACGAGGACGAAGACTTTAGCATCGACCCACCCCCCGCTACTGGCGGCATTGCCATTCAGCGAACAGGAAGTGATTCTGGGCGACCCTTGGCCATTCCCATGAGGAGCAGACAAAGCAGCAACACCAGCAACAACGAACATGGCTCATTCCGAAACCGATCTGGGCAGGTGTCATTCACCAACCCGAAATGGGATGCTGAAGCTGAGTTGTAAGTCCATTCACTGACTGAGGCTCACAAGTACCATTACTGACATAAAGAAGCGATGTGGTGGACTATGACATGTTAGTTGATGTCTCCGTCTACGACCATGGAGCGAATGGCGATGAATTCCTTGGTCATGTTGATTTTCGGGCCAGCAAGGATCCTGGCACCACCGTCGAGGGCTGGTTCCAGTTGCAGGGCCATGCTGATACAATGGCAGAGAAGGCGCCAACCGGAGAGATCTTTCTCGAGGCTATTTATCATAGAGCTGAGAGAAAGCAATTCGGCCCTACTGACTTCGACATCCTCAAACTTATCGGCAAGGGAACCTTTGGTCAGGTCTATCAAGTGCGAAAGAAGGATACTCAGCGTATTTATGCCATGAAGGTTCTGCAGAAGAAGGTTATTGTGCAGAAAAAGGAGGTTGCGCACACTGTCGGTGAACGAAACATTCTGGTCCGAACTGCCATGTCCGACTCACCTTTTATCGTCGGTCTCAAGTTTTCTTTCCAGACTCCATCAGAGCTTTACCTTGTTACTGATTACATGTCTGGAGGTGAGCTGTTCTGGCATCTGCAGAAGGAGGGTCGATTCGACGAGAAGCGAGCCAAGTTCTACATCGCCGAGTTGATCTTGGCCATCCAACACCTTCACAATAATGATATCGTTTACCGAGACTTAAAGCCTGAGAATATCCTTCTGGACGCCAACGGCCATATCGCTCTATGCGATTTCGGTCTCTCCAAGGCCAATTTAACGAAAAATGATACAACCAACACTTTCTGTGGAACTACCGAATACCTCGCGCCCGAGGTTTTGCTGGACGAATCCGGCTACACCAAGATGGTGGATTTCTGGTCGCTAGGTGTCTTGGTGTTCGAGATGTGTTGCGGTTGGAGCCCATTCTATGCCGAAGACACACAGCAAATGTATAAGAATATTGCTTTCGGTAAGGTGAGGTTCCCTCGAGATACCCTTTCTCAAGAAGGAAGGAATTTCGTCAAGGGACTCCTTAACCGAAACCCTAAGCATAGATTGGGCGCGACCGATGATGCTGAGGAGCTGAAGAGGCACGCCTTCTTTGGAGATGTGGATTGGACACTGCTCACCAAGAAGCTTATCACTCCTCCATTTAAGCCCAAATTGAAGTCTGAGACAGATGTTTCATACTTTGATCCCGAGTTTACGACCGCGCTGGACCAGAACGGCTCACTGAACGAGCGAGCTGCGGCATTGGCTCGAGGGTACGCCGCTTCAACACCCTTGTCTCCATCTGTTCAAGCCAACTTCCAGGGCTTCACATTTGTAGATGAGAGCGCACTTGATGATCACATGCGGGACCGAGCAGGACTTGTCGACGAGGATATGGACGACGGCCATGGCCGCAGACACCGCGATAACGACGACTGGGATAATCTGGACGACATTGACCTCAGGAAGGCAAACCGGATGAGTGGGATCGTGAAGACGGGACACGATGACCACATGGTGGGAGGCTCTCACTTTGACGTATAAGGCGGCAATGGTCGTTTTTTATTCTTGCTCGTTTTATTCAAGTCAAAACTCCACGGCGTTTCAACCATGCTGGAGATCTATCCATATCTCTACGTGTCATAACAAAGAAGCAAAAAGTAATATTTCGCAAAAACCAGAAGCTTGCCCTTTCCCCTGTTTTGCATGTGGGCTATGGATGTCTTAATTGTGGAATTATATGCATCAGAGGTCGGCTGGTATTGCATTGCATTGGTCGTCGTGCTGTTCAGGTCTGATGGCGTTTTACGGTTGTGTAAAAGGAGAGGCAGAGGCAGAGGAGAAGAGGAGGAGGATGTTGAAAAAAAAAGGAGGGATCAAAGTCTTTTTGGTCGATACCTCTTGGAGTGCCTATTCACCTAGTTTGATTCATAGCAATAACAGGACGGGCCATATGCCGTAATGAAATGAGAATGTTACAACTGAAGCTGTGTATAGGTTATTATCGTGCTTTTGCTCTTGTCCCAGAAGGGAACTTTGTTGTTCTCTTTGAGTTTATTCTAGGCTTACCCGTGTTGGATATAGTAGCCTTTGATAGAGTTCAAATGCAGCCCTCCGTGCTCTTTGTGGTTGTCAATGACGTTGATTGCCACCTGACGTCGATAGACTAGAGTTGGTGTCGCGGAGCTCGAGGTGTTAGGTTGATGATGCATGTCATTGATGTCAGGAGGCATATGCGAGGTTAAGTGATGATCGATACATGAATATGAGCGTCACGCAGTTAACGTCAGGGTTAGGGACCTCTAGGAAGAGTGTGGGCTTGCAATGTAGCAACCAATGACTGTAGTCTGCAAAATTGATTCATTAATTATCATTCATGTAATTCGTGATGCTACAGTATAAGGTCAGTACTTGAGAGACAGTTATTGTAACAAGTTGCTTGTGCTTCATTTGGCGTTCGCAATTAGTTCCTACAGGCAACCAAAAGGCTGGGCTGAATTCTAGGAAAAATATACACAGGATTCTCATCCCCAATCCACTTTGCTTCTTTCTGCCCCTTCTTAATCACTCCGACTCTCCATGCCCGGGCTGAGTTGGTGTCAGCCTCCCTCTTTTTCATCCCCGATGTGGCGGCTGCTGGGCGGTGAGAAAGTTTACCCCCAAAAGATTTGCAGCCGTTCCGGTTGGTTGATGAGCTTCTCCAAAAAGGTTTAAGAAAAAAGAGCGCTTTAGTGGTGAGGCTCCTCGTCCTCCTCGGCCTCGAGCCAGTCGGCAACCTGAGGGGTGCCAGCGCCCTGGGCGGCGGTGTCCTGGCCCTCAATCTCGACAGCCATGCTCTCGTACTCCTTCAGGTTGCCGGCGAGGTCGGTCTCCTCGGGGGAGGTGGGGGTCTTGGGGATGTTGAAGGTCTGGACGTTGCCCTCGGCATCGGACTCCTTGACGACGGGGATCTTGTAGGCCTTGAGCTCCTTAAGGTAAAGCTCCTGGACGAAGTCGGCTATTGAGGTATGATGTCAGCAATTGAGCAATGATGAGGTCAAGTCACATTTTGGGTCCGATTGGACGGTGAAGGTGTCGTAGTTCGTGGGATGATATGTCGAGTGTTTTCTTTTAACAGCTCGAGTATCGATATATGATTCTGATGCTGAGTGTTTGGCGACGACGTCGGAGCTTCGGTGGAGTGCAGATTCGGCTATAGGAGGACAGATCCGACCGGGAGAAATGGACAATCGAGGTGACAGAATCGCGACGTCGGAACAGGTTTTGGAGATGTAGCAGCAGACGACAAAGACAAGATCTTACCTTTCCGGGAGACGGTAGGAGCAATGAAGCCCCTCACCTGGACGGCATTGGGTCGAGCGACACGAGAAACAGCCGCAACGGCGGAGCGAGCGCGCTATAAATTGGGGAATTTCATCAGCAAATTTGCCCTCGCCGACATTCACAAAAACAAAAGGCATCAGTTTCTTACCGTAGCCCTGGAGAGTTGGATGAGCATTTTGAATGGCTGGTGGTGGCTCAATTGGGGGTGACTCCGGGGAGATGGGAGATGGGCGAGCGATTGAGGGTTTTGGGTGGAAAAATCGTGAGAGGTTGCACTGGACCATGCGTCTTCGCCCCCGGTTAGAGCGGTTCGGCCTTGGGATCGTGGAGTTTGTGCCTGAGGCAGCAGGTTCAGAACGTGTGGGCGGCTGGGACAGCCGGAGCATAACGGGTGCAATGCACGTGACTTGGGTGCCGAGTGATTGGTTGGAGGTTTTCTTGCATCTGGTGCTGGACTCCATTGTGAATCTTGGTAGAGAGTGAACCTTCACTTACTCGCAATATTGCTACCGATTTTGCTGGTAAATACTTAACATGTCAACTCCACCGAGTCGTAATACTATATGCCATATCGTATCTCCTGACGTACAGGTGTACGTGCAAGTGGTGGTTTCATGATGGCCAGAATTATTCAGTTCATCCACAGATAAATGTTCATACAGAACCATGATTCATTTGTTGTATAATCAATTGATACATTTACCATTATCTGTTAAGTCTATCTAAGACCGAAAAAGAGAACCAAAATACTCAAGAACAAAATGACTCACAGCGCAGTTAGCCGCTTCCCAATGTCACATCCATTGCTTACAGCCTGGATATCACTGGTATCACAATTCACAAGATCCGAAACACCCGTCTAAGCACCATAAACTCTGCCATCTTTAGCATCGCACAACAAATCATCGACCTTCCTCCTGAGACATCTGAGGCGAAATTTGCTTCACACGAGAAGCCTTCCTCTTCTTCTCACCAACAAAGACGGCGCCGAGGTAGAGCACAGCAGCAATGCCCGCAATGACACAGTATGCGACGATGAAGGCAGTGGATGAGCTCGCAAGCTTCAGACCTAGGCCACCGTTGATGATACCAATGATAATGAGCGCACGACCGAACCAAATGTGAACATGGCTGATGATTCCTCGTCCACCATGGCTAAGGAAGTGTCGGTGGTGCATGTAACCAAGGATGGGCTGAAGGGTGATCAACGCACAAATGGCCGTACCAAGTCTGGTGTGAGCTTGGTTTCCCCACTGGAACAACAGGTTAGCATTGACGGCCGACTAGCGATGCGAGTGCATCCGAGAACAAAACTTACCATGCCTGAGTCCTTAGCATAAACATATCCGAGACCGAACCCAGCCCACATGAGGAGCAGTGTAACCACCTGCCAGCCGGCGTGGATGATCCACCTTCCGAGGATGGGCATAAGGATAGCGCCTAGGGGGTAGCCAGCGAGGAAGACGATTGACATTATGATACCGTGAGCCAGCATAATATTATCGTTGCCGCCACCGCTTCCTTTCTGGGTAATACCATCAGAGCCAGAGCCAGAACTAGATCCGGAACCAGAGTTTGAATCTTGGCTGGCCGAGGTGAAAGGGTTGCTGTCTGAGCTCATCGTGGCCTTGTTGAAGTCGACGTCGAAATCAACATGCTTGTCGTGCTCTGCAATTCGCTCTTCCATGCTTTTCGAGTCCAGGGAATTGCCATTCTTCCACGCTGCTATCCATGGGTTGGTGCCCTTGAGATCAAGCTCAACGCAGTTGTTGCATCTGATATTGGCGATCATTTCGTTGCCCTGGACTCCAGAGCCATCGAGAAGCTCGAGCCCTTTTCGTTGGGAGTACTTGGGCATGACCTCGCCTGTAGCGCGTCTTGGGCTGAGGGTGACATTGCCGTCGCCGTCTTGATAGATAATGAACATATCAGATCCAGCCATTTGAGCTCCAGTGCCTAGTCCTGCCCATTGTGCTGAGGTTGGTGCCTTGATTTGGAGGTAGAAGTTGCCAGATCCTGAGCTGGCGGAAGCCTCCGGGACACCCCAACGAAAACAAACATCACCATTGTTTGGGCAGAATGAGGGTGTTATGGCGAGTGCGCTGCGGGCAGCTGTAAGAGATAGGATGTGTTAGTTAATCTGGAGTGGAGATATAGACACTTGATATAGAACAAAGGACTTACACAGCACCGCTAATAGTGAGCTAAAAGCCGACTTCATGGTAATTATATGAACAAAGAAAACCCAATAGAAGGAATTGGCAGTGAATGAGGAACTTTCGGTCGTGATTTGAAATCTTACAAGAGGGGACGTCAATGGTCATATAGGCGATAAATGTAAGCACAGATGGGAACGGGGGACAAGGGTAAGTAAGGTATGGGATAGGATTTAGTTAGTGATCTACTATATTAAAACGATCACCCACCCGCTGGTTATAGTTAGTCTAGGTACGTACGCTACGCGCCGCAAGGTCAAGGCCCAAGAGTCCAGGGCCAAGGGCCAAGGGCCAAGGGCTCGAGGCTGTGCTTTGCTGTGCTGTGCTGTGCTGTGTTGTACTACCTTAGTTTAGGTGCTGCACAAACTGTGATGCAACTGCAATGCAACGGATCTCGTTACGAATTCGAATACCAAGAAACCAAGCCCCAAGTATAGGTAATTCATTCGGCAGATGACATTGCAAGTGCCGTCATTAGTTGGGAAAGTCTTGTAAGCGAAGCTAGCGAACGTGCGAAGGCTCTCGCCAGCTCCAACAGCTCGCTTTTCTCGGATCCGCCCTCGCAATGAAATTATCTAGTAACTAAGGTACTATATTCTCTTGTTTTAGGTTTCGCTGGCAACTGTCACTGCCACTGCCGCGATCCAGACCACGGCAGGAGCTAGCCTAGCTCCCCTATGCTCATTGCTATATGCTAACGCGCGTTATAATCCAATCTATGGATTGCTAATTGACTGAGGCTTCAGGGCATAGTCACGACATGTAGTTGATTGGCCAGAGACTGCAATTCACCAGTCGAGGCATCATAAATGCTGAAACTAAACTCTTCCCCTTTGCCGTGATCCGAGTAAGAAGGAAACCAACGCAGTCTCTGTTTCAGACCTCTAGTGACCTAGACTGTTGGAATGCATACAATCTACCTACCTGATTACCCGCCATTCTCCAGTCGAGACGATTCTGATACAATGACCTAATGGGCGGCCGACCCCTACAGTGCCCCTACAATCTACAATCGATATCTCCACTGCCGCCAGAAAGAGGTGAGATCTGGTCCCCTCCGCGTCGGGAAGACTCCTCGCCAAATCAGGCAAAAGATCTGATTGTGCTTCTTTCGACGGGGTAAGATTAATCATTCCGAGAGGGGACATCCCACGCCGGTACATGTCATGTCATCCCACGTGGAGCACCGACAAACGGCTATATAGTGCACCGTTAAATTTTGTGTGAATAGCATCAGTGGAGTTGATACGCAGTTGTTCTACTGGCCGTGTCGTATTGCGTTTGATAACGTCGCACAGACAAATACCACAAGGAACAAGCCCAGACAACCAAAAAACATAGCCAGCCCAATGGCATTATCCCAATTTGCAAGGCACTACCAGGGTCTGGAACTCTGGAACTCTCATTAGCCTCGCTGAGTACGTCAGCTCCTTTTCCTTTAACCCAAAAAGTTTATTCTCCAGACCATTCTCTTTATTCAAGGGCCAGGGTATCACGGCAGTCAGTTTCTCGACTGTTGATCCACGATCCGCCTTAGCCGTAGTAGCCTCAGGAGGTTAATTAAGATTATTCAATCATCACCAAGCAGTACCATCGATGATGCCAAGATATTTCCTGGTCTTGACTCTTGAGTCGATGCCTCGATGGCATGCAATAGTCGACGCCTCGTGCAGGATGATTGCGCGGCCCTCCCTTTCGACGTTGCGCTGCGGGTGATCGATAGCCTACGTATACGAAATGTCTTTATTTCAAGCATATCAATGCGGTTTGCTACTCGATTCCAACATGGTGTGATGATCGAGAGCCAATCTTGTTTGGTGAAGCAATAGTTAAGGCTTAAGCATATCACGTCGTGGTTACCATGGCCATCACTCTTGATTATGGACTACATGCGGATATTCTAACATACAGTTGTGGTGCATTGTGCTGAAGGATGCGCCAATGGTAACTTGCTCACATCTATCAAACCCAATGTCTCATTATTAAGCCGCGTATTCGAGTAACTGATGAGGTGAGATGCTATTTACCCGTCTTCATGTACTTGATCTCTCTTCTGCCAAACATCGTCAATATCAGTTTCACCTCCATCCGCTTACAACCCGCCAGTCTGGCAACCTGCCCGGGACCCTGTAGCGGAGTGCTACCCTGCTACGTAAGTTAAGGTTAGGGAACTTCTAAGCCCCCCGGCTAGCGTTAGCTCCGTCCGTTATTTGTCACTTCCTCGGCTGGTATCACGTATTTGGCAGTTGTTTGCACAATCACAGAACACGACCAGGGTTACAGATTCATTCATGCAAAAAGAAACTCAAAATTTAGGGACTCGAGAAATGAATCAAGGATCTACGGATACAGTTCCAACGATACCATCAAGTGACTACAAGACAACCATTCAACACCGTCTCTCTGACCTCCTTGTATAGCTGCTGTGGAGCAAAAATCCACCAATCACAATACGCAACAATCTTGAATAACAACCAATCTCATTAACTCCTTCGCCCATTCTCGCCATCACCACACTCTCTTAAGATCAATCCACAAGCATCACCTCTCATGTCTGCGCAAATGCCGCAAACCGATCGTTATTCAACAGGCTTGAAGATGCAACAAAGCTGAACCCGCCAAAGAGCTCATCCTTAGGAAGGCTTCGGGGCCACGCATCCTTGTTTGGCATCATCGGGCTGATGGACAGCTCAGTGAACTCCGGGGCGAAGTTCTCGGCTAGCTCAGGGTCCGTGATCATGGGCTGAATCGGTGGCTCGAGCTCACGCTCCGCAAGCTTCTTCCAGTCAATCTTGCGGAAGAACCGGTGCTTCTTCATTGTCGCCAGATCCTTGGGCATCACCGCCCCGAGACGCTTGCTGGGTTCTTTCCGGAGAAGTCGAGTAAGCAGATCCTTAGCATCGGCGCTCAAGAAGTAAGGAAGCACCAGCTTTTGCTTGACGATGTTCTCCTGGATCTTGGCGTGGTTTTGACCACGGAAAGGTGGGTTTCCCGTCATGAGATCGTATCCAAGTGCTCCAAAGGACCACCAGTCAACTGCTTTCCCATACTTCTTTCCAAGCACAACCTCGGGAGCCATGTACTCGACGGTTCCCAGCATCGAGTTACAGCCCTCTGACTCTTCGATCGAAACCTTGGAAAGGCCGAAGTCAGTCAAAAGGAGATGGCCGTCGGCGTCCAAAAGGCAGTTCTCCGGCTTGAGATCACGGTAGACCACGCCGAGATCGTTGTGCAGGTGTGAGATGGCCAAGAGCATTTCTGCCATGTAAAAGGCGGCCACATCCTCCGAGAACATCTTCTCCGTGTTGAGATGGGTGAAGAGCTCACCACCCTGCCCGTACTCAAGGATGAGGTACAGCTGCTCTTGATCCTGGAAGGCATAGAACAACTTCACAACGAACGGGTGTTTGTTGACAGATTCGAGAATTTGACGCTCGGTCTTTGTCTGCTCAACAAGCTTTTTGTGGACAACTAGAGAGGCCTTCTTGAACTGTTTCTGGGCGTAGAGTCTTCCAGTCCCGCGCTGCTTAACGAGAAGTACGGTACCATAGGTACCCTTGCCAAGGCATCGCAGCTGTTCAAAGTCCTCCGACGTCATCTTACGATTCGGCGCAAGGCCGCCCTCTATGGTTTCGAGAAGTCCACTACGCTCTCGAACACTTTCGTCGGCAAAATCATGCTCGAGATTAACTTCGTAACTAATAGAGCTGTCTGAAATCTCGCTACCAGCTTCGCTGCGAACATCCTCTCGGCTGTGGGTGCGGCTAATCATTTGCTTTCGAAAGTCGAGCGCGAGTCCTTGTTGACTTCCAGAACGGCTCATAGAGTGACAGGGAGATCCTCCGTCGAGGCTCAGAGGCTCCATCTGCATGCGCAGCTTGGCGATGCCTGATACTGCAGGGGAGGATGTTGCACGGATGGTAGGGCTGCAGTTGGCGCTTACAACATCCTTGATGAGGGTTCGCCCGGGGTTCTTGCGTCGAGAGGTCGGGATCTCGCTGTGTCCATGATCGGAATCTTCGTCGCCCGATGTAGCAGGTGTAGTCTGAAAGCCGCGGACGGTGGTGACCGCGGCAGGTGCGTGGCTTATCATGGTGGGCGGTATTCAAAGTGGTAGTTTGGGGTTTGGAGGATTAGGAACGGCACGGCTATGGCCTGATAACTACACCACACAGCACTCGCCCGACTTGGACAGTGGACAAGTGCAAAGAGCAGTGTTCGTGCTATTCAAGGGAATCCTCGTCGTCGCTCCGGATCTGCGCGGGGCTGTGATTCGAAGTGTCGTTCAATCTCGTAGAAGTTCGCGACACGCATCTGGTATCGGAAGAAAGAAGTACGGAAGACGGTAGGCTTTGCTATATGCATTTGGCAGCGGTAAGGCGTCGCGGTTATGTTGAACTGTTGTTCACCAAGTATGGTGTGAGGAGGGAAAAAGGACAAGAAGGAAAGGGCCGCAACACAAAGGATGGGTCTTATTATTCAGTAAAACCGGGATTTAGTTTTGGTGCACTGAGCCTATTTCCTATTACAGTGCGCGTGCCACAACATAACCTTGCGATTTTCAGGCTTTCCGATTTTTTTCTTTCCTTTTCAGGCGGGTCGGTAAGAATGACTTGCGCCTGTAAGTCGGCTGGGCCGTCGGATAGCCCCTGTCGATTTGCCCGAGCGTCCACTTGGAACGCGGGGAGGAATTAAAGGCTCGAGGGGCCTGGCAAATCCAGCAAGCGGGTGATGCAGATAACCACTCAAAAGCTGGCTATTGTACGTAAAAATAGCCCCTGAGAGGCTGAGACTAGCCGCTACAAGTCATCATAAGGCATCCGCGTTAAGTCAGGGGACAGCGCCAACACCAGCACCAACCTGGCAGCTGGAATCCGATATTTATTAATTGAGGCCCAAGCCATGGACCGTGAGACCCGAGGGAGACAGAGTTTGTCGCATTAATTATGTTGGTGTCCCCCTTTTTCTTTAATTTTGTGGCTGTAGCGCATAGACTCTGGCTTCTCCCTTTTGACTCGTGCTGTGTTGTCAATAACTGAAGTCAATAAGAAGCAACAAACAACCCATGAACGTGACATATTATTATGCGTTGGCCAGGCTGCTAGACTCAACCTTTCGTATTAGTGTCAGCGGCCATCACAAGGCACAGGCAGGGCATGACTGTCTCGAGACACTGACATCACCAATAGCCTGACACGCTTGGGGCATGCGGTGATCGATCCTGTAGAAGACAAACGGTTGGTCATAATTAAATGGAACTTTTGGCTTGTGATTCTCCAAGTGCCTGGCCCATTAAACAAAAAGCTGGCCCCGGTCGATCGTCGGCCATCGGCGAAATAAACTACCGTCGCGGCTACAAGCTACAAGCTACAAGCTTGCGTCTGGAAATTTCACGTCTGCCAATCCAAAACCGGGCGCAAAACGACAAGGCTGCAACGAGTCATCAGCAACCGCCTAGTCCCTAATCATTGATATCAGCGTCTTTACGACTCTGTACAAAGAGCACAAAGATCCGCACGCATTAACGCGCTTCCACTATAATCGAAAAAACTATACGCGCACGCTTCGCGACCTTTAGCCAAGATGATGCACCCATCGCGGCAGGCGTACGTCGAGGACACCGAGCCTCAAGGCATTGCTCTAGAAGATGTCCCCGATGACCATGATTACGACATTGCCATGGGTGGAACTGGCGTTCCATCCGAAAAAGCTTCAGCTATTCTCAGCCAGTTCAATCGCAAACGTCTTGCTGCGACGATAGCAGTCCCTACCGATGATGTCCGAGTTCGCGCCAAACTCCGAGAGATGGGTGAACCGGTTACCCTATTTGGAGAAGCCCTTGTTGACCGCCGAGATCGATTGCGAGAGCTTCTTACTATCCAGACTGAGATGACGGGTTTGGAAAATGGTGATATCACAATGGAAGACGCTGGAGATGAACAAGACGACCAAGAGGAAGAGTTCTACTCGAGAGGCGGACCTGAACTTTTACAGGCACGGATAAAACTTGCCGAATACTCTTTACCCCGGGCAAAGCAGAGAACCCAATTTCAAAAAGCCGAGTCCACCATTCCTCTGCGCACGCAGGTCAAGTTTCGCAAACAGGTCAAGGAGAGATTACAGGCCTTCGAGCTTCAAGGCAGTCAGACGGTTGGTGAGAGGCACGTCAGCATGACTCGCATTTCCCCCAACGGCGAGCTGGTCGCTGTAGGTAACTGGGGTGGTCAGGTCAAGCTGGTCGAAATACCAAGCTTGAACCAAAAGACAACCTACCGCGGTCATACCAACAAGATCAGTGGTTTGTCTTGGTTCCCAGGCTCAACTCTTCAAGAGCACAACGTTTCACCTGATACTGTTAACCTGGCTTCAGGCGGTGCCGAGGGATCCATTCACTTGTGGTCTCTGAACCAAGATACCCCCCTATCTACACTGGAAGGACACTCGCAGCGAGTTTGCCGCATCGAATTCCATCCTTCCGGACGTTATCTGGCTTCGGCATCTGAGGACACTTCATGGCGTCTTTGGGACGTTGAAACAACCGCAGAAGTTCTCCTTCAGGAAGGCCACTCAAGAGGTGTGTACGCCGTCAGCTTCAATACTGACGGATCTTTACTCGCAAGTGCTGGTTTGGACAGTATTGGTAGAATTTGGGACTTGCGATCCGGACGCACAGTCATGATTCTTGATGGCCATCTGGATGGCCACATTAAGCCTATTCATGCTCTAGACTGGAGCTCCGACGGACACAGGGTGCTATCCGGATCAGCTGATGGCTGGATTAAATGCTGGGATGTTCGAAAAGTACAGAGGACAGGCGGAATCGGTGCGCACACCAGTGCTGTCTCTGATATGCGATGGTACAAGGGTCTTGATGATCCTCTCACTGGTGTTCCACCTGGTGTTGACGAGAAGGGTGCACAGCTACCTAAAAAGTCGGGCACCTTCTTTGTATCGAGCGGCTTTGACAGAAATGTAAAGGTCTTTTCAGCCGACGACTGGACGTTGGTGCAAACACTCAGTGGCCACACAGGTCCAGTTGCCAGCGTAGACTACAGCAGGGACGGCAAGTGGATTGTCAGTGGTGGTCATGATCGCACGGTCAAACTCTGGGGTCGAAACGATGGCGAGGGAATCTAGGGAGCTGTTGAATGAATAATACTCCCTCTAGACAGGCAGGCAGAATGTGCTACTATGAGATACCCCGCAAAATCATAATAATAAAGTAGCTAACAAATAAACAAGAAAGAAAGAAAGAACGAATGAAAATAATGTTTGCATACGATATCGTCTCTATTGTTCATCTCAAGTGGAGCACTTGCACTTATTGTTTCATCCATTTGACACAATTGCCCCTGTTGCTGATTGGATCATGTGCCCACCCACTTTCATGATTAGATAACGCATGGTGGCTCTAGTTCGCCTGACCCCCTGCCGCCAACCTCGTTCAAGATCAGGTTCCTTTCAGTACCAAAGTTTAGTCTGTCTTTCACTTTCAACTTCAACCTTCCAACTCCGAATTTTAGTGACAGCGCACCTTAATCATCATCATTACTTTCCAACAAAAGTCAATATTTCTCATGAACAAGCGTCGGATCAGTTCTACCAGAATCGCCAATCCGACATAATAAACACCGGCCATGGCGAGCATCGATCGCTACAGGCCTCCTAGGGAAGGGTATCAACCTCCGACCCTGCCCGCTAACGCTCGACCGGACCGCGAATCACGATCGCGATCACCAAGACGACGCGATGCCGTTCCTCCTGCAGTTCCAACTCCTCCTCAGCACTCTACCAGAACCTCTCCTCCACGACCGCAGGCACGCCAGACCCAAGCATCTCCTGCGCGATCCGACGCACAACCCCCAGTAGCCGGTCCCAACCAATGGTCTTTCACAGCAGATGAGGTGCGAAGCACGCCTAGTATCGTTGAGGGCATCACTCCGACAGATGAGAGAATGCGCAGGGCAAAAGGTGTCAATTTTGTTTACCAGGCGGGAATCATGCTGGACCTTCCACAGATAACGTTGTGGGTGGCTGGAGTGTTCTTCCATCGCTTCTACATGCGCTACCACATGTTACAAGAAAAGGGTGGAATCCATCATTACGTGAGTCCTTTCAACCAGTTTACGGTTCCAGAGTCTCTTTGACAATGGAGGTCTGCTCTTGACTGAGCATCTCGAAATTATTTCAGCCACTAACGCCTGAAATCCAGAACATCGCAGCAACGGCCCTCTTCCTAGCCAACAAGGTCGAAGAAAACTGTCGCAAGACAAAGGATATCATCATCGCGGTAGCCAAGGTTGCGCAAAAGAATACTAAGCTCATCATTGACGAGCAAAGCAAAGAGTATTGGCGATGGCGCGACAGCATTCTTACTTATGAAGAAATTATGCTGGAACAGCTCACATTCGACTTAATGATCGACAATCCTTACCGGCATCTGCTTGAGCTACTCGGCAAGATCCAAATGGTACACAATAAAAGCTTGCGACAATCGGCGTGGGCTTTTTGCAACGACGCCTGTCTCACATCAATCCCTCTGCTAATAGAAGCACGAGACATTGCCATTAGTGCAATTTGCTTTGCGAGCATATACACAGACAAACAAATTGATGATATCAACGGCGAGCCATGGTGGAAGCACCTGAAGGGCGACGAGTCCATATGTGCTCAAGCTATCGAGGTGATGCGTCAGTTTTACACGGAGAATCCGCTTAGAAAGCAGAATCCATCGCTGCCATCACCACCTTTCCATCTTGAGAACACTAGAAAACGAGGCGACACCGGGCCCAGCCAGCCAGACACACTATCGTCAACCACTGGGACCCCATTGGAGGCTGACCGTGGTAGCCGCAGTCCTGGCGTGAGCTCTAGGGTTAACGGTGCTAGTAAGGACAGCGAGGGACGATATCTTGGAGGATCCCAATCTAAGCTTGACAAGAACGAGAGCGCCCCTAGATCGCCACTCAAGCGAAGAGAGCCAGACGAGGGCGAGGACAAGAGCGAAAGAGCAGAGAAACGGGCCAAGCTCTCAGAAGACGAGGAGGGTGAGCTGGTCGAAGACTGATGGATGCTACAACATATACACAACACGGTCTTTGTAAGATACGAAACAAAGAGGCGTTATAGGTTTCCTTGACTTCGAGACGCCCCATCCAGATAAAGTGGGCTAATCGGTATTTTACGCATGGCAAAGGCAAAGGCTGGATCTGGTCGTGGAGGCATATGGGAGAACTCTCCCGGAATACGGCGTTTGGATGCAGGTGGTAGACGCCCTCGGCTACTGTACTCGGTTTTAGCTTATGACCTAGGCATCTAAATTAGATGAAATTGTTGGAAGACGATATTTGGAGTCGCATACTCAAGTACATGATTCCATGGGAACAAGTCGTATTGGCGCTTTGCTCTTTGATGTCTTGAAATGTGACCAACGGCTTTACTTTCTCTTCGGCGTCTTCTCTGCTATGGTTAGGATAACCAGTTTCGGATAGGAGCAGTAGATTGTGTGATGTTAACCCCATATCAGGCATATGATTATATGTTGTTGAATATCAACTTCATGTACTATCTTTAGATGTATTTTATTTGTTCTTGAGGCCAATCCTACATTTTATGCATGTTATCGACTTTATTACAAGTCATCTTCGAAGTATTGTTTATCCACCAGGCTACGTATACTACTCTGTAGCCATGATAGTTTGTTTTATAACCTAGGCTCATATCAACCTTTCTTCTCCTACCGGTATCTTGCTTTTGCTTCAACCATAACCCTTATCAATCCTAGGCTTTCCAATTCTCTCAATATTATCAACAACGAAATTGACCTCTTATCCTACCAGTACATTTTCATCACCTCGGCTTTCTTGCTACCCATGCAGGCATCCCGGCTCTTTTCTCGTCGCCTGATCAACCGTGAGCCGCTGCCTCAGTCACTTCTCGTCCCCAACCCAAACGCCATGCTGTGCAGCACCTGTAAAGCCTCAGGCTTCTCATCCAAATATTCTGCCAGGCACCCCCACTCACCGCCTTCTGGTGCCTCTATAAATTTCGAGCGGCGCCCGCTCAAGCTTCGCTTTTTCTTTCTCCTTTTCTCTTTAGCTCTCTTTGCCTTTTGGCTTAGATCAAGTGTAGTATCTGTTCTTTTCAGTTTAATCTCTGAAAGGTCTCTAAGGAGACCAACATTGATTATTCCTATTTTTGGCTTTCGGGTGGTTTCCTCTGTGCTTGCACATGATCCCACCCACTGTGTCCCTGGTATTACACTGCCTCCAGGTGACGCGAACTACATGGGCTCGGTTTTTCATTGCTTACTTGGGCTTGCCCGGGTAGTGAAGAAGATCCTTCAAACACCCTATTTCCGTTGTGGCAAATTTAACCTGCTGTTGCGTGTGAGATGTCGCTGGTATTACTTCAGATGGATCCTCGTAGAGATGAATAATGTGCTTGCACTGTTGCACATCAGCTTTGACCGCTGCGTACGTGTAGTTTCTCTGCGACTCGGTGTTCCTGGGTCGTTGCTCGTACATACCCTTCAGGGTAGGTCCGGTCGTTTTGTGCAGTCTTTCAAGATGCTCCGTGATGCGTGTAAATAACCATAACTGATGTCGAAAATAAGCGGCCCAGATGCGCAATGAAAACTTGTTGTCTCTTGTTGATTAAATGTGCACCTTCTTGTCTCGCTAGGTGTACGTGAAGCCGCTTGTTTGCGTCGTTGTTCCTGCGAAGCTTCAAGTGCATGATCAAACTGCTCGAAGAAATTACGAACCAACACAGTAAGTTGAACTGGAACGATCAGCATAGAGCCGACAGCGTAATGATAAAATCCTCCAAAATTACAATATATTATCGAGAGAATGAACAACATTACCTGCTGCCGATACAGCAACACATTCAATATTACACAGCTGCTTATCAGTCGTGAAGGCTGACCCAATCAGGTCTAGCGCCTGGATACTGGAAGCTCCCCCAAAAAGTCCAACTCAGGCACCCGCAATCCGCAATGAATATCGGAACAGCTTCAACCGATATCCTCTGAACAAGCCCAACAATCACCTCCAGCATTCCGCGTCACTTATATCTTGACGAATCTCTTCCATTTGGAAATATATCATAATACGTCCCACTGTGTTGCTAAGACACTCGACACCATGGCTACGCTTGGCGGATACCTCAATAGCAAGACACCCCTCCCGAGCTCTACTGACTTGATCAGCTTGCTAACATTCTTACCAGAAAAAGTCTTGATCGTCACAGCCGACTCCCGTATTCTTGTCGGAACATTGTCAGCATGCGATCAATCAACCAACCTAGTACGTTTCCCAGATCCCCGCGAAGAAGCAAAAGCTCACAGCACGTGCCTAGGTCTTGAACACTGCCGTGGAACGAATCATCCGAACGCCCGACGACGATGAACCCTCTGTCCAAGTACCCCTGGGACTGTACCTCGTTCGAGGCGATAACGTATGCTCGATCGGCCTCGTAGATGAGGCGCTCGACGATAGCATCAACTGGACAGAAGTCAAGGGTTCAGCGATCGGTGGCATAAAACATACATAGGTCACACCGTTGAAACAATGGAAGAGGTTTACGCTGCGTCTTTTTTACACAGTCATTTTGTTTGGGATACAGCATCCACAGCTAGGGGACCAGAAGTCTCCTGCCTTGCGGCATCGATAGGATCACTTGGCGTTCGAGTACACGGAGTTCTAGACAATTCATCTTGTAGCCTTCACCACGGTATAGGCTTTTCCAATTTTGAACTGCATTTATTTGACTATTTACACTGACACGAGATTGGCGGAATCCCGGATTCTATCCGAAGATTCGCTGCATGAGCACTTCCTTAAAAATATCATGGCCCGGAGAGTCAATGACACGGTTGAGACGGTTTCCCTTCAAAACGCTCAACCAGGCGTGGTCATCGCCAGGAACCTCGTCCAGCTTGAGGATCTCCGGATCCTCACCGGGGTTAGCTGAAAGAGCAATTGCAGCTTCTGCAGGCTTCACCCTGAACCTACGATCAACAACATGCATCCCGTGTGTCCACTGACCGCTTGTTTCGACCCGGATGTCCTCAAGCTTCTCGGGGGTCTTCCACTTAGGGTCATCCCGAGTAAGCATATACCAGACCGTCAAAGGGTCGTGCAAGGACAGACCAGGCTCGTTCTCATCTCCCTCCATTTCCTCGATCTTCTTAAACGAGCCAGTGACAAAATGTGACACCCACCTAGCAAGCGGGCTGCCAGCATCGACATGGGCCTTGACGTGCTCATTGAAGTAATTCTTGTTGATGAGATGGGGCGTTGTAATGTCAAGAGGGCAAAGTGTGAGCTTGAGCTGGCGAGAAAGTTTGTCAGGGTAAGCCTTCAGAGTTGAGAGCTCCTTGGGAATACTAGGCATCGTGGAGCTTGGCTTGAGCGAAGTCAGTGCGTAGACTCGCGCAGCGGCGACAGCATCAGCGTAGCAGTTGAACTCGGCCACAGGAGTGCAGTTGCCCTCCACATTGACAGCTCCGCCCATCACGACAAGCTCCTTGACACGAAGGAATGTCTCAGGGTCCTCTGCAGCTGCAAGAGCAACATTGGTCAAAGGGCCAACCGCCAGGATGGAGACGGTATCTTCAGGGTTCTCTTTCAGGATCCGAAGGATCTCCTTGTGGGAGGGAGCATTAGAGGGTGTGAAGAAGGGAGAATAGTCTTGGGCACCATTGGCACCATCCGCGAAGAGATCTTTCCAAGTCTCAGCAGGGGACAAATCGGGGTGCGCCTCATGAACATTATGCAAGCCATCAATGCCATCTACGAATACATCGCTATTAGTAAAGGGAAACGATATACGGATACACAGAATAAGACTTACGGAAATAATCGGCCATCAGTGTCTCATCGCAGAGAGGATGCTCAGGGCCAACAGCCACAATAGGTTTGTTTGCCTTCATCGCCCCAAACCCTTCGGCTTTACCTGTGGACTTTCTCCATTCGAGCTCTTTCTCGAGCACATGGAAGAGGGAGACGACATTTCGAAGGCAGCTACCAAGCCTGTCAGTATCATTTCCGAGCTCAACAAAACTTAAAAGACTCACCTTTGCAGAGGAACGTTGCCATATGTGACAGACACCATGAGAACCTCCAGCTCCTCAGGGTTGGCACTGAGAGCGAGCAGCAGAGCTATAATATCATCGACACCTTGTACTTGTTAGTTCAGGGTCTTGTGCATTGCCTTAAAGAACGTACCTGGATCGGTGTCGATGATAATCTTCTGTTTTGGAGCCATTTTTATAACTTGAGAAGCAACTGCTTGGAGAATAGAGTGGCGGTTTGATACTGGAATAAGAGAGACTGAATTTGTTCAATGTGTTTCAAGAAAGTACGAGTGTCCAAAATAGTTTCAACTAGCTCTGATTTCAAGCCAAGAGCCGCACAGAACCCAAATTCCTTCCTTGAGGCTCAAGTTATATGTTGCAAGGTGAAGACAGGACCAAAGTTCTTGTTCACACACGTCCATGCTGATCAACTGAGCATTTCCCCTCCTTCAGTTTTGGGCAGGTGGGGGTGACAGCTGCTGAGATAAGCCTGTCAATTGAGCTATTCCATGGTCGCAGCCTTATCTACAGGTGGTGATCTAGTTGTACAAGATAACAATGGTTGTTGAGCATTCCGTAAAATTTTTGATACATAATATTATATGTATGCATACGGTATCATAATACCAGGACCGATGTTAAGGTTCAATGCTTCCGAGACCCGAGCCTGAGGCACGGTAGTGCAGATGGCAGCAAGTATGTGTAACCTTGAAGCAACTCTAACACGGAGCCAATCAAATAATTCCGGGTCGGAGGTTATTAGCTGCTGTGGGAAGTGAAATATGTACTCTACCGAAGAGTACCTAGGTAGGTACCTAGCTGGTATTGAAGGTTTGGTCGTATTTGAAGAGTCGGCAGTCTTTGTACCTTCCTTATTCGATTGTAGATGATAAAGGATCAGTTGTTACACGCACGTGACAAAATTCTGCATTTGGTTGAGAACAGATCAGAAGTAGAATGGTAATCTATCAGTCAAATCCTCCCTCGATGAGACAGTTTAATATCTGCCTACAATAATAAAGCCCAAAACATTTTAGATTGGCGCCTGAACAAAGGGGGCTTATGAGGGTATTTCTATCATCGTGAGCCAATCCAACCTACTCCAAAATGTCCTCAAGTATGAGATATTCTCCCTTATATCATCTTGAATTTTCAAGATACTGAAGAGCGCCACTCGCATGTACGCCTCATTTCAGGGCAGGTAACTAGAATACTGAAATGATTAGAATATATTTACGTATGTAGATATAATCAAGTTCTTATGTCTCCCGCTATGAAAAGAGCTTGGGTTCCCTATTAGGAGCTCTGCTATGTCCCTATGCACTCCTTGCTTCTTTCCGCAATAGAAGGTGTGACCCACTTCCATGCCTGCTGTTTCGTCTCAACCTCTCTCAATTGTACTGTACCTGCTACGGAAGGTTTGGAAGGAACTCGAATGTTAATCTCACCTGAAGACAAATAAATTAATTTTCCTCTCCTCTCACCATCTGGCGACGTCTTCTCTTTTCCCCCACAGTCGACATCAACAACAGTTACGTACACGTTCACGCCCGACACTTGTTGCATTTGAACCACGGGCAGTTTGTTGACCATCGAAACCACTGCCCATAAAAGCACAGTGGCTGCCACCAGTCTTGGGTCAAATCTCTCGAGCCAAGTACCTCACCACCAGGAATTCGCCCCAGAGCTACCTCGTCTCCCCACTCCAAACCCCAACCTCAAGCTCCCCCAGCGCAAGAGCCCACCCTTGTCCCACCTTGGCCTTGGGTGCTTTTCTGACTGGACTCCCGTCAACTCCCCTGCAGTCGGAACCAATTCAGTCAATCCCGCGACCCTTCCTCGCCTCAGGTAGCCCAAAAACGACTGGTTGACTGAATTCAAGCCACCTGGTGTCTTCTGTTTGATTTGCGCCAGACTCATCAATCCTTTTTCTCAATTTCAACAGACTTCAGTCACTTTACCCCTTTCCTCTCACGTTTTCTCACCATCAAATTTCTTCAACCTCTATTATTGTTCCTGAGTCTCCATCTACTGCTATCAGCACTTTCCTTAGTGCCACGATTGGCCCCTTGCTTAGGACAACCTGGCCTTATAATTGCGACAACTTCGTCGCCACTTCTTCAGCCGACCTCGCACCTCACACCTCACACGTTGCTACACCCACACTTATTTTGCGTCCTTTCAGGTGTGCATCGCAATTGCTTGCATCCGCTTTATTTTATTCAAGAGGATTGACCACCCCGCCGATCAGTCCACCTCCTCGAGCTTGCGCACCTGTTTGTTACACTCCAAAGCGAACCTCGACTATCGCATCGTAGCTCGAACGAAGCTTAGAGCAGCTCTACACTGTTATCACAACACCCAGCTGCATATATCTTCCATCATGCCGGACAGCATGCTCTACACGGCCACTGCCTATGGTGCTCTTCTCAGCTTTGGCTTAGTTGCCTGGTACATCACGCAGAGGAGGAGCCAACCTCAAGTCAGGGCTCAAATTAGGCCAGCCAAGACCACACAGCCAGAGACTCGCAAGGAGGATCGTAAGAAGAAGCAACGTCAGGAAGCTTTTGCATCAGAGGCCCAGGAGTCCTCCAAGAAGCCCAAAGCCGAACCAGACAACAATGCTTGGTTGAGCAATGCTAAGGATAAAGACGATAACGTCGACAATCGCGAATTCGCCAAACAACTTGCCAAAGCCAAGGAGGGGGCCAAGTTTGCGGCCAAGTCTGATGGCGGCAAACAGCGAGAGAAGTCTGTAAAGCAATCTCGAGCCAACAAGGTGGCTGTTGCTGCCGAGGAGAAAGAATCGGCTCCATCATCTAATGCTGGTGCCGACGCAGACGATGATCAATCTCCCATCACCTCCCCTGAGGTTACACCCGCAGTAGCTGTTGCCGGCGATATCTCCGATATGCTTGAGCCCGTGCCTGCCCGCCAAACTGTCCTTCGTGTGACCAGTGCTGAGCCCAAGAAGGAAAACAAGAAGGCTCCTAAGGTCGAGGCCCCTGTCGAGTCCAAGAAGCAGCGCCAGAACCGCAAGAAGGCTGAGGCCGCCAAGGCTGCCCGTGAAGAGTCTGAAAAGGAGCGCAAGGTTCTCGAGGAGAAGCAACGCCGCTCCGCTCGCGTTGCCGAGGGCCGTGCGGCCAAGGATGGCTCTCAGTTCACAGCTGCTCAGATCAAGTCGTCTGCTTGGAAGGAGGGAGCCCCCAAGGCCCCCGAGCCTGCCACCGCTTCTCAGACCAACGGCTTCCACCAGCCTCTCGACACTTTTGAGAAGGCCTCCTCTTCTACCGCCACTGCTCCCAAGACCACGGACAGCAAGTGGATTGAAGCTCTTCCTTCGGAGGAGGAGCAGATTCAGCTGCTCCAGGACGACGATGAATGGAACACCGTTAAGACTAAGTCCAAGAAGGCTGCTAAGAGTGCGCCTTCAGCTGGATCTAGCGACGAGGCTGCGGCCCGCCCCGCTGTCCAGCCCAAGCAGCCCACTGGCCCTAACAAGGTTTCTCAGCCTTCTCAGTCATATGGATCCTTCACAGCGCTGACCACTAAGGACAACGCTGCCGACGAGGAGGAGGAGGAAGAAGAAGAGTGGGATGTCTAAACATCATTAGCCAGACCGCTGCTGCATTGCGCGTCTACAAGACGCATCGTTACAGATTTCTTTGTCACCTGTTTGTAACTTGACTCTTTCTTTTCATGACCAGACTTCACTGTAAAGATTTGGATTCGAAGACGCTGTTTGCTGCCTGAACATTTGCGAGGACATGGGAAGGGTGCGACAACACAAGCGTTTGTGACTGGGAGTTTAGGTTTTATGGTCAGATTTCTACGAGGCTAGGTCCGCCATTTGAAAGGTAGCTGCCTGGAGAAAAACATGACGGATGCAGTTCAGATTTATGGACGAAAAGCAAAAGGTTCATGGTGGCCGTGAGGTCAAGAAAAGAAAGACCCGCGGCCGATGCCTTCATTAACAAACAATTGGTTTTGGGGGGAAGATAGGGCCGTGTATTGATAGTCGTTTGTTTGCGATGGTAGCCGACCAAAATGAGAAGCCAAATGAAGCATAATTAGCCACGACTGAAACATTTTAATATGCAACATGAGAATCCGCATTGTGCTCTTGAATGTTCGAACCTTTGGTGCACGACTACAGAACGCACTGGTATGTCCCTAGATGGACGGAATCGGAGCTGAGGTAAGGGAGCATGCTGGGCTACAGGGCCAGGGAAGTCATGAGGGAATGGACCAGCGAGTGTCTATTAACCTAATAACTACTTTGTACTCCGTACGCAGTGAATTATGAAAGCATGATACAGTAATGGGTGTTACAGACTTCGAAGTTCTTTGTAGATATTTCTATAAATTGGCGTGAGTGTGTCTTGGGAACAGCGCCATTGTATAAAGTGTATGAGATAAGATATTTGTTCTATTAACCAATCAAAATGCTATGCGTTGATTTTGAGAAAGAATAATGGTAAGTCTATTGTATACGTCTTGGAGGATGAAGGTTATGTAGTAGCATTCTAGTTTAGGTGTGAGGAATGTTGAATGCAAGGCGGTTGAACAGCAGAAGGGTCAAGCAAGGCAAGGGGGACGAGCATGTAATGCAGTGGGAATTACGAATATTAGGGTTGTGAACGATTCCTTCTTGGTGACGAGAATGGTGTCTTTTCATTGCCGTGAAAGCTGTCATGATGTTTGGTCTGTTGTTACTTTCACCGCTTTCCTACCACATGGGATAAGCTCATGCATGCATGATGCGTAGTGCGCAATGCAGGATACAGAGTGCTGGACGGCTCTAGACTTTGACTGCATAAGTTCAGGACTGGGCCGATGTGGTGCATCTCCGGACTACCGAATCTGGTGTTGGCAGAGGATGGTCGAATGTGGTGAGAGAGCGTGATAGGCGTCGTTCGTGTTCGGCGATGCCAAGCCGGGTGGACTGGAAAGACGCAGCGAGATGGGCCGAAGTAAAGAGGGGCGAACCGGAAAACGGATGCGGGGATTTGCAGAGTGCAGTACGGGTCATGCGGGATGAGATGGTCCGGTTTCCATGACGAAAGACAAGAGAAATGGCTGGAAGAAACCGGCATATTTGGCATATAGAGGTCGTTGGTCACTTGATACATGAGGAGGAGGAGGAGGAGTAGTAGCAGTATGTAACAAATCTTGACAATTAAGAGATGTATTGTCTTTGTGTGATGACTACGGTCCATAACTTGACTATTGATTCTCAACGTGCTAACCGGCATGATGTGAGATGGCATGAGATACGCGGTGAAGAACCGAAAAGACGTCACCAGCAATTGAGTTACCTTAGTCAACTTTGCTACGTTACAGCACATGTTCACGAAATATGGGATGCTCGGGGCTAATAAAACAGGGCGTATTACAGTTTGTTTTACGGAGTAATGCGTGAACGGCGGCGACTTGGCAGTTGAAGTTTGGTGCCTCTGTTTAAATTTTACAACTAAAACAAAACAAAGGAAGATCCCGTTAGAGGATAGGGCGGATGTTACATGAGCTGCACAGGCTGGACTGAACTGGTCATCATTTATTAACAATGACGGTACTCTGCAGTTGTTTACATATATTCGGCCCTAAAGTCGATAGATCTTGAGTATTCAATCCATACGGGACAACTATCTGTAGATGAGGGTTTATTATGATGCCTAAATACGTAGTACTAAACAACTGAAAGCCAATACCCTCTCTTGTTGAATTCCCCAATCATGATTGCAGGCAACCCACCAACATCACCAACATCCCCTTGGGCCTGAAGAAGTCTCACAAGGCCTAGGCCGCTGCACCCGCTCGCACCTCTCACTCGATCCATGGATCGTACCCTGGGTACCCTGGATACCCTGGACACAACCCCACCCAGCTCCGACCAAGCGGGGGATCAGGGGATTTAGCTGCATCATTGGTGGAATGGTGCGCTTGTGGAAAGGTCCCTTGTGTCTCTGTGTCTCTGTGTCCTCTGTTGAAATTGACCTGTCGTTTGGTGATCCATGTGGTATTTGATGATTTGGGTGCGCCTCTTTTTTGGACGGATTGATCAATTTCTCGGCAGAAAGAACAAGAACTGCGGGAGAATTGTTTCGAGTTTTTCTGGTCATTGGATTGGGTATCCCGTATGATTGATATCATGTAGCATGGGATTGTTTTGAAACTGCTATCTGATGAGATGCATAAAACTTCCATGCCCATCATTGCCAACTCTGCTCTATCTTCCCCTGGGGTCTTTAATTGTGAGAGCCAGCCTCCCCGAGCATCCTCCCCCAAAACCCTTGACTGTTACCGCAGAACGTTATAGCGTGGAGTTGCTGTGGGCTTCTATCATCAGATCCATAGGGAACTGCAGCTAATACAAAATGACCTACCTTATCTATTCATTTGCATGTAACCGACCTGCGCCATTTCCATTTCGACGACAATTGCCGATGAATGATAATAAGTCGGTCTGCCACGGCGAGCGCGAGAGAGAGTTGTTGTCGTTGGTTACCATAGCACTTAATTACTCACTCACTGAACGAACTCCCATGTCCTTTTTCAGCCCAGTCCCTAGGTCATAATTAGCCCCCAGCCATTCAATCAATTATCCATCATCAATTACCGCCGCCACCCCAAAAAAAGAGCCAAGAGTTCTTCAGCACCCTTGTTCTCTCGCCAACACCACCCCCAAAAGCCCAAGAAAGACGCGACAGCAGCAGTCGTCATAAACCCTGCGTTACCCACATATCAATGAGATTGGACTTGCTCCTCCTTCCTTGCTGCTCCTCCTCGTAAAAGGACGTAACCGTATCTTACTCTCTGTTCATTTCTTATTATACGGTCGACCATTCCGTTTTCCCTCTCGCCTCTCTTAGTCCCCAGGCTATTATCGCTCTGCCCTGCCCGTCAAGTGCCCTGTGCCACCCTTAGAGAGAGTAGCCGACCCGTTTTATCTACTCGTCTAGTGCCCGTCACACGTCGCATGTCGCTGTGAAACGTCCTGCGCCCCCTTTACCACATCTAGGTCCTCACTCTTGTCCTCTATTCCTATTGTTTCTCGGCCCTGACGGTGGAAAGTGGGAGCAGAGAGGCCCAGGACTCGGTTATTACTTGTCTTGTCTTGTCTTTTTGGCTCGCCCTCTCGACAATCTCCCTCTCTCACATTCCTGTCAAACCACTCTTCAAAACCTCTGGACCAAAGGGGGGGTCCTGCAGTACTGTAAGGGGCCTAGTTGTTAGCAAGTTAACGTTCCTATTTCCTGGGCGTGCTGTGCTGTGCTGCTATTATAGTCGACAACTGGAGACCGACAAAGCCAAGCCCCAAACAACCAACGTTTTGGTCTTTTTTAGAACGGGAACGCCTCTGACGAACCTCGACCTTCTCACTTTACTTTACCTCCAACAACCTGACTCCATCGGTTTCAGCTTTACGGACGGATCCTCTAAAGCGCTTCTCCTCTTGCATTTGTTTGCCATTGCGCTGCGTTACGCTGCACCGCGCTACTCTCCACTGCAGTTGTGCAAGCAGAACTGCAGCTCTCCTCCTCTTTACGGACCGTTCTGGCCACTGCTGGCGTTGGCCTAGCTAGCTTCTGCCTCTAGTTTCCAGAGGCGCCGCCCAGAAACCACCACGCATCACAATCTCATTTACACCGCAATCCTCGCTCTCGTTTTATTCTCTCGTTTATCATTGTTTCTTTCTCAGCTTCCGTTTCCATTTCCATTCTCGTACTGCCATTTACGGTTCTTCTCCCTCGGCTTTTTACTTTTCCCGACTATCAATCTGCTCATTCTTGGGCTGGACCCCTTTCTCACTGACTGCTCCCTTGCCTTTATGTCATTGTGTCGTCTGGTGTAACATTGTCTTCCTTTGTCCATCGTTTTCCCCTTTTATATAATCGTGCTCGCCGTTTTATACGCATCGTGCTAGTTGGAGCGATTCTTATGCCAGGTGCACTATATACAAAGAGACGACCGCCAACATGTCTCTCCCCGTCGCCATTCAATCCGCCGTCTTCTACATTCTCGCCTGCACACCATGCGCAAAGGTCCGACATCGACAAAAGGTCCGCGAGCAATCAAAGAGGGAACGCGAGGAGAAGGCAAGAATAGTGGGAGAACAACCGGACGTCTACCAGCATCCTTCGCCATTCAACACAAACCCCTACTGGCAGCAGGAGATTAGTATGGGACCAGCTTTACCAAAGAAGTCAGCCAGCAAGAACTCCAGTCAGCGCGGCCTTACTAGCCAAGGCGGCGAAAGTAGTGCACTCAGTATATCCGAGCAAACGGTCCAAGGTGGAAGCCGTATTGATTTTGGCGCTAGCAATTCTGTCATTGCTGAAGAAGACAGCATCTCCGACGATTGGAACAGACGGCATGGGTATCAGCGCGAGGACGAGGAGCTATGGGGACGCCAAAAGTTCATGGACGCCATATCAAAAGCGCGAGATTCTGCTGGACGACTGATCGAGTCCACACTGGGTCTTGAGAAGGACGTCACCGAACAACAACGACACGACTTTTACTTCCCCAAGAACCCACCTATTAACGAATACCATCCTCCCGTTGTCAGCAGCAAGATTCCTTCGCGAACTGCTCATCAATGGATGCTACAGCCCCCGCCATCGGCAAAGGTCATGGAGGGTAAGGTGCCCGTTAGCCGGGCCGGTAGCTCAGGCAGCAAGTCGAGTGGCAGGACATTGGTCGGAGAGGATATTCAGCTCGGCCGTCTTGTCCACGAGAAGTTGTTCATGGAGAAGTTGAAGAAGGAGAACAGCAACCCTACCGAGACCGAACTCATCGAATCCCTCTTCCTGAACCGTACGAGCCCATCTCTATCTAAAAACCGA
Organism: Fusarium tricinctum; assembly: GCA_020744515.1. Lineage (NCBI taxonomy): Eukaryota > Fungi > Ascomycota > Sordariomycetes > Hypocreales > Nectriaceae > Fusarium > Fusarium tricinctum. The sequence continues at coordinate 2,939,967 of JAGPXF010000002.1, read as the reverse complement.
ACCCGAAGCCTCTCATTCGAAACATCCGACGACTCACTCGACAGTGGTTTTGCCAAGCGAAAGACAAGACTCCGACCCGTTGCCGCTCCTCCAGGATACGATTCTTCAGATGATTCAGATTCAGATGCGCCCATGCCATTTTCGCAAAGCGCTATGAACCTGAGCGCCCGCCGTACACCCTCCGGGGCCGCCCATGCCGCTCGCCGGCCCAAGCTTGAGACCATTATGAGCACATCTGGTACAGCCACCCGAATGTCCTCAAAGCGATCAAAGCGACAAAGGTCCACTCGATCCAAGAGACTTTCGGGTGCTGCATCCCCTGTTGGCGATGATTCTGACTAAATTGAACTTGAGTGAAACATACTCTCAAGCCACATCATCAAACCCCCACATCTTCATGCAAGACCGTTTCACCACACCACGTACCTCTTGACGGTCTTGTTTCCTCCCCGCAAACAACTCACTGTCTCAGCTTGTCTTTGTCTCCTTAAGCACCGTCTTCCTGTTTTCTCCAGTACATGTTTCAGCCTGGGTTCTCTTGTCCATAAGCATCTATATGGGATTGGTTTTGGTTTTTAGCATTGGGTCGCATAGCACTTTGGCGCCGGAGCATGTTGTATCTTTATGCTTTATCTATTTTTTTTTGCTTTGTCTCATCACTTTCGCACCAAAAGGGAGGCGATGCGTGCTCTTCAGTCGCCATTGGCGCACATATAACACTGCCGCTATATCTAGTAGCTTAAAGACATAAAGTCTCAGCAAGCCGATAGCCGAGAAATCGAAAAATAGCAAAATTGGATTTGAAATCATATCATTCGTGTCTTTCGTGACTAGTCTGCAGACTGTACCAACGTAACCATTTTCTGTCATTAAGTATTGTGTGGATTGATTTACTTTTGGGTATCGTACCGTGATGTCTGTCCATTTACCAAACGCCGGTCATGCAGTAGGTTTCTCACGCCCATCTCCTTGATTGGCCCTTACAGATGCATGCCTCCTTCGTCATCGTCTGTTCCCAGATCTCGCATACGTTCCTCCAGAGCTCGTCGAAGTTGTTCGTCATTCAAGCTACCACCTTCAGGCCTGCCAGCCTCACGATCTACTTGCACCTCGCCGTTTCGAATCGTTCCGGTCTGAAAAGTGCCATCACTCCAGGCATCGTGTCGACTCTCGTTACCTGGTGCTGTAGCACTAGGCTGGGCGTCCCCGTTGACAGCAGCAGCATCCTCATCATTTTTACTCGTAGTCTCATCGCGGTTCTGGAATTCTGTCCAGCTGAGACCACGCTCTTCCACCTCTGCGCGGATGATGGCGATGCGCTCGGCCATACGGTCGATGACACCCTCGTTCTCGCGGATGGCGTCAATGCAGTCCTGGTCAGGCTCTGAAGCATCACCTGAGGGCGTGGTCTCTGTGCCCTCGGCGAATGGCTTGAGCTGGTCGTTGGAGTACTGCAGGTGGGCGATCGAGTTGCGGATTTCGAGGACCTTGAGATGTAGCATGCCGATGGATAGATCCTTCAGGGCAGCGGCGAAGCGCGCGGGGGCGATGGGCGTTGTATCGGCGGATGTGGATGTGGCGGACATGTTGGAAGAGTTAGAGAGGTATTCCGGGTGACTGGTAGACGTTTTCGCGATGCTATAAACGGGCAGTAGACGTTATGAGTTGCCGGTTGATAATCGTTTAAAGTAGCTTCAAGAAGACCGCGGGGCAGTTAAAGGTAATGGTGGGGGTCCAGGCTTCAGTTGTCCCGCGTAGGTAGTGTGGCACATACCCTGTACCTAGCGATCTTCCCAATGCCGTGACCAAAATTGTCCCGCCTCATGCGTCCAAAATTAATTCATGCGCTAAGAACCCTCTCATCATACCACATTAGTGCATCCCTTACTGTGGCTCTTCTGGTCTTAATCGAGCCAGCGGCTCTCTAGAGCGCATCTTGCGCTTTCATTCATTCACAATGAGTCTGTTCGCGTGTCCCAATTCCTCGCGGGTGCTGCTGAGGTCTGCTCTCCAGAGAGCAGTATCAAAGGCATCATCCTCTGCGAGCCAACCGTTTACACCAGCTCGATGGATTTCTGGCTACGCATCTAGGAACCGAAACGGCCTGCTGCAATCCAACGCCAATTGCCGAAATACCATTTTTGGAAACAACCATACCTCGTACGAGACCCGACGAACGATATTCTTCGATAAGACGATCCGGAACTATGAGGAACTACCAAAAGACTACCGGGACCAGGTCGGCCTACAGTTCAGAAGTAAAGATTTATCCGAGGCGGAGGTAGTGAAGGCGTTTGGAAAGGGCATCAATACTAAAAGAGCCAACCAATTGCTACACATTCTCCACGGTCGTCGGGTCGCCGGTACCCTCGAAGATCCAGCCTTCGCCGTTCATACATCATCCTTTACAAAGGGCCAAATTGCCAAGGGGCTCGACTACCTACGAAAAACAGTGTCCGTCGACGAAGTGATGAACGCGGGCCTTCGAGCCGAGGACGAGCTTGCACAACTAGAGGCGGAGAAAGAAGCTGCGGATAAGAAGAAGGCGAGAGCGGCCAAGAAGGCCAAGGGCGAGGCTGAGGTTGAGGAACCACCTGCTCCAGTTTATAAGCCAGACCCTGTCTACGGCCACAGCAAGCTTGACGAGATCCGAGCGCAGAACGTCGCCAAGCGCAAGGCGAGGGAGGCTCTCGAGGAAGAAGCACGCAAGGCGGCTGAGGCGAGGGGGGAGGTGAACTCTGGTCCTTTGGCCAAGCTTGACCACAAGTCAGAACGCCAGATCGCCAACCCCAAGATTGCTGAGTACTACAAGAATGCCCAGTCTGACATGGAAGCCCCTGTAGAACTCAAGACTTGGGAGCGTGTTCTCCCCTCGGCCACTTTCGTTGTTCTCGTTGTTGGATTCCTCGCCGCTGTTACTACGGTTTACGAAGAGCCTGCTCCTAGGTACCGTGTTTTCCCTGATATCTCTACTGCGCACGCCACACTGGGAGCCATTGTTGCTGTCAATGTGATTGTCTGGGCAGGATGGAAGGCGCCTCCTCTGTGGAAACTCTTCAACCGGTATATGATCATTGCTGTTGGCGCTGTCAAGCCTGTTTCGATGTTCACTGCACCTTTCTCCCACCAGTCTATGAACCACCTGGTTATGAATATGGTGCCTCTTTTCTTCGTTGGCTCCGCCCTCCACGAGGATATCGGCCGTGCTGACTTCCTTACCCTCTTCACGGGCTGCGGTGCGATCAGCTTCGTGGGCAGTGTTGCTACCTACGCTATGCGAGGCATGCTGGGCGTCACTACTCTGGGCGCTTCAGCGGCGACACTGAGTGTATGCGCTGCGTACTTTTGGGACCACCGTCTTGATGGGTTCAGGTTTTTTGGACTGCCACAGGACGGTGTGCCAGGCATTATCTTCCTGGCTTTACTGTGTGTGCCGCAACTTGCCGCGTTTGGCAAGACGGTCAAGTTCCAGATCGACATCGCATCGCACTTGTTCGGTTTGGTATCAGGTGTGCTTGGTATGGAGCTCATCAACTACACAAGAGGGGATCGTGCGAAGAAGGTGATCGATCTAGGCAACGAGCAGAAGCAAAATGCACGACTGCCTCGATACGAAGAGTCTTCCAAGGGACCTGATTAAGACGAGCTGAAGACTTGTACGGATGAATGTATTATACTAAACATATTCTTGACATACCCTAGATTTGAATGTACTACTTATGGAAATGATTTGATTTGATTTGCTGCTTATTTGAAGTTGTTGGGATTGGTTCTGGATGTTTATCGTTTGATTGATAGCTGTTCCAACCCGTCAAAGACATAGCGCCAAGTTAATGCATGGGGTCAAGCGCTTATCGCGTCTAAATCTGCATTGGCATTTGAAAGGTGGCAGCCCCCACTCTTGGTTAGATCGTGTGGGGTTCAAGGTTCAGGGACCGGGACCAAGACCAAGTGCCATTCTGTCTTGTCTCTCTGGCAACCGATGCGAAATGATCAAATAATTAATGCTGATGTCACTGCGTGAAATTATAGTTCCCGTGCTTTCCGTTTCGGCTCAAGAGTGTTTGGTCTCGGAATACCCCTTATGGCTATGTTTGTCTGGATTATGGTATGGCTGCCATTTATGGTGGCCGATTAGTCGTTGGAGTTATGGTGTAAGATTAAAATAGCACTCTTGCTAACGTTAGAACTGAACTGACATTTTAATGATACTTTTCTTACAATCGATGGCGATAAGTCTTACAACAAAGATGAGAAAGAAATCCAGCTATGCACAAATAAACAATGCCCATGCTTCGTGAACTATCAGGTGCCGAGTCTCGCGTCTAATAGTGGCAGCTGACAGTGGCGAAAATTACATGCATGTTATGCACATAAATTGCATTAGCCGGTTTAGGAAACACAGACTCGTTCCCACTCAACAGACATTTGATGTAGGATAACACATAGGAGAAAGGAGCATGGCAGTGTGAATGATTTAAATTGTCAGTAAAATATAGCGTACGTAGTGTTATCATCTCGAAAACCTAGCGCTCTAAAGACAAACACTGGAGTTAAAGGCAGAGGTTGTAATGGGCCAATGAGTGGGGTGCAAGTTGCACTTTAGCTGCCACACTGCATGCAGTTAAAGTGCTAAAGTGAATCATCCACCATCCCAGCTTCTCGGTAAAGGCAGAGCAGGGCAGAGCAGAATAGGGGCCGCAGTCATGATTTGTGCGCAACACAATATGATACAGTCCAGGTAAGAAGGATTTGGCTGTCATGGTATCAACCGCTGATGTGGTTTTGGACGATACGAACTCTCAGCAGACAGAGGGCGTGTTGTTTATCCCTATTCGTTTATGTTTATGCAGGTTATGTGCCTGCAGAACAGCCCCAGCCTATCACCGCCGCCGCAACACTTGGCTATTATCCAGGGTCAGCGTCGATGACAACACAACACACACAACACAACACCACGGACAGGGCAGGGCAGGGCATAAGCTCACAGCCTCTTTTAGGTGATGTCACTCATAGGCATTTTGCGTATTTTTACATCAAATATAGCATAGTATCACTCTTTGTCGGATATGTTCATGAACACCAGCCATAACCCCAGATAATTGGCTCAAACTTCTTCAAGGCGAGCCCCCTGGACTATCCCCACTAGTAACAAGGGCGCTCTGCCGCGATCCATTGTCCATCACCCGTCATGTATCATCTGCCATCTGCCATTTATCGTCCACAAACTACAGTAGCGGTGCAGCCTAAACAGCGTTTTCTTACTTGGGGTTCTGTGTTAGTCGTGACTCAAGCGCTAATTCGAGACTCGAAAGCCCTCCACTAGCCTGTCTGTTTTGCTGTCTTGTGCTGCAAAGACAAGGGCATATGCAGAGTGTGCAGACGCTGCAACACGCTACTCTTTAAGTTCTTAACGCACCCCCCGAACCTGAACCCGCTTTCTGGGTCTGCAACTACAACTCTTCCGTCATTCTCCTTCCCCCGGTTTGGGCTTTGCTTTGCCTAGCCTTGACTCGACTTGTTTTGCCTCTTGCAACTCTACCCATACTTTCGCTATTCTCTTGTTCGCTTTGTTTCACCTTCGAACAAACCTCTTTCTCCTCTTTCTTCGTCTTAACTGAACAACTCTTCCACTGCCCTACCTATCATCTGCAACCCCCCCTGCGCTCTTTCATCCTGGCTCAACAACAAAGACAACCCAACCCAACCCAACCCAGTGCAGTTGCTTCCTTATTGTTTTTTGCGCAATGCGGTAGGATCAGAGCAAGCACACGTCGGTCCGCCTTTCCTCCTTTTTAACACCAGCCTCGCGCCTGGGGTGCTCCTCGCTCCTTGGATCTTAAACTTCCAACCCTCAAACTCCCGCGAGAGAAGCAAACTCTGCCCACGATGACTCCCTCGAGCCCTATATCCTTCGTCCCTGGCGGAGAGAACTCAGCACTCTCGTCACCGCTTTCCAACCTCTCACAAACACCATCTCTACCTTCGTCTCCCGAAGTCACTGATCCGACAAAGCGCTATCCCTCACCTTCAACAACCGCGTCGGGTCCCCATTCTCCAGACAAGATGTGCGACCTCCCATCCGAAGACGAGATTGTTGCCAAACCTCTAGATGCCTCGAGTGAAGATCCTCCACCTGCTAAGAAGCGCCGTATCTCGCCCCCAAAGGAACGCACCACCGAGTACTTGGACCTGATGAAACCTGATGAGGAACTTACCGTCGAAGATCACCGCCAGATAAAGAGACTTCTTGACACGCTGCGCAAGAAGAAGAAGATTGTTGTCATTGCTGGCGCTGGTATTTCTGTTTCGGCTGGAATTCCCGACTTCCGCTCATCCAATGGCTTGTTCGCAACCGCCAAGAACCAACACAACCTCAAGGGTTCTGGCAAAGACTTATTCGATGCTTCGGTTTACAGACACGACGACACTACCGAATCTTTTCACACAATGCTCAGAGAAATGGCCGCAATGACCAAAAATGCCAACCCTACACCCTTTCACCACATGCTAGCATCCTTGGCTAAAGAAGGCCGGTTATTACGTCTTTATACGCAAAACATTGACTGCTTAGACACACAAATGGAACCTCTGGCTACTCAAGTTCCCCTCGACCCCAAGGGCCCGTGGCCTGTCACAATCCAGTTGCATGGCGGCCTCCAAAAAACGGTGTGCACTAAATGCAGCAGTCTGGAAGACTTCAATGGCGAGGTTTTTGACGGTCCAAAGGCCCCACTTTGCACAGTATGCAAAGATATTGACGACGTTCGAACAGCCCACGCAGGGAAACGAAGCCATGGCATTGGCAGAATACGACCACGAGTTGTGCTCTACAACGAGTACAATCCAGACGAGGATGCTATCGGGAGTGTGTCCAAGGCGGATCTTAAAGCCCGTCCTGATGCTGTCATCGTTGTTGGTACCACACTCAAGATTCCTGGAACGCGTCGGCTTGTCAAGGAGCTGTGCCAGACCACACGCGGCCGAAGAAACGGTACTGCCATCTGGATCAATGTGGACAACGAGCCTAAGGATGTTTATCTGAAGAATTGCTGGGACATTGTCGTGCGGTCAAAGTGCGATAGCGTTGCTCGACTCGCAGAACTTCCTCCATGGGATGTCACACTTGGAAATGATTATGATGTCACTACCGGATACGCCCAGAAGAGAGAGGATCTCAACAAGACCACATTCGCTGTCAATATTCCTTCTGGCTCAACCTCGACGCACTCCGATGTTGAGCACAAGGTTGCGGCTATACCAAAGCAAGTCAAACAGGCACAGGGCATTCCAACTCCTCACGCAAGCCCAAAACTCTCTGCATTCAAAAAGCCTGCCCAAAAGAAGCAGAGCACGATCTCATTCGATGGCAAACAAGCCGATAAGCTCGCTCCGGCCCCGGCCCCGGCTGCTAAGTCCCGTGGACGCAAGAGAAAGAATCTACCTGATCACCCTATGCCAACCCTTAGCTCAAAGTTCAAGACGCGCAAAAACGTGACGAGCCAAGACAGAAAGGCAAAGCAACAGAAGACATCAAATAAGGAGATATCTGATCATAGCTTACCCTCCCTACGCCCCGAGCGCAGACCAACAATAGAGAGTTTCTCGCACACATCCGAGTCTAACAAGAAAAATAACGGTCACAGTTCAGGTCTTCCTTCAACTCCGGCTACAAAGAAGGAGAAGGACACGATTTCACCAGCTATTATCCCTCAGTGCTTCAAGGGCCTCATCGACTAGAAAGATAAGGGGCAACATGACTCGAAGGGACGTTAGAAAAATTATCTACGTTTCATATTATTCTTATCTGTATTATTCGGTATTTATGGAGGAGTAAAGGGTTAGTTGATACCAGGATATATGAATTAAGCTGCCCTCGCTGGGAGGACATCAGGAGTAGCGGATGATGTATACTATCATTGGGGATGTATTTGTTTTACTTGGACCCAATTTTAGATACCAGGTTTAGGCAGAAGGTGCCCGGTTTGGCCTGGTGGAATAGAGGCGTTATAGGAACAGACCTTGAAGCTATAGCTACCTAGACAGCTCAGGTCAATTACTTAGAAGCGACAGAAGATACGCTTAGAAACAAATATTAATGTTGTATCAAAACGCAAATTATCAACGAGCTGAAACTATCGTAGCTAAAATGCAAATGTCGTGCTGTATTCCTGGGTATCATATCCTTGAGCGCCACACCTCATTTTCCATAAGCTAATCCTCCTTTCCCAGTTCCCAAATCCATCCTGTAGCTGAGGTTTCTCTACTGAACATGTACTTCAATCGTGTCGTGATCTTCGATTTCAGCTTCCTCCATTTCGATATGCTCCTCGAGGCGCTCTCCATCCCACCACAGGGACACCTCCTTCTCAGAGCTGATTTGACGCTGCTTGCGGAAGACAGCAATAAGTGTATCGACAGTTGTCTCGGGCATCACCTTGCAGTCAAGGGGGTCCACATCTCGACCCTTGAGCACAATCATGAAGTAGTGTCTGTCCTGTGCCTGGATCTCCTCTTCCTCGGGCAGCTCGCCGGCATCACGCCTTCGTTGCAACTCCTCGCTGTGCTCCATCTCCTGAAATTGGTCCAGAGTCCAGGCCTCAATAGCTACCACTGTCCGGTTGTTTTGGAAGCCGTCTGAGCCCTGATCATCGGCTTCAATACGTCCGCTGCCGGCTGGACGAATACCCAGACCGATGAGAGTTGAAGTATTGTAGATCTTCTTTCTGCGCCATGTAAGAACCACCTCGTCCGCAACAAGAGAGAGACCCTTCTTCGCCTGATGTTTAACCCACGCATCGCGAGCTACGCGGAGAGGCTTGGTGAATAGGTATTTGACTTGCAAGATGCTGGAATTTGGTATCATGCTCGTAATCGTTATCTTGACTGTTTCCTTCTTGAGCTCCGCGTTTTCGTTGGACTGAAGCGCCCTTTGACGAGCTCGCTCTTCTTCGGCTTTTCGAACGTACTCAGCGAACTCATCTTCCTCCACTGGCGGTGGTGTCGGCTCTCTCAAGGGTTTTGTTGAGGTGCTGTCGATGAATTCGATGCTGTCACTTCGTGGCCTGTCCGTAGCGGGTCCTGCTTCAGATTCCGAGTCCGAGTCGATTGTAATGGGCTTCGTATTTTTCAAGATATGGGTTGTAATGTTCTCCATCTTTGGCTTCTGACTTGGGGTCTGGGGGGTGGGCGATACCAACAGTCGTTGAGTATGCGGTGCATCTGGAAAAGGGTCTTCGTCGTGTTCAAGTTGTCCACTTAGTATCTGAGAAGAGCTTGAGCTAATCCTTGATCGTTTCGAGGGAGGAGGAGTGACAAGTTCACTAAGAGAATCAGCAGATGATCTTGAGTTGTGAAATTTATATGCGAACCTAGCGTGATCAGCTTCGTCATGTGTCAAAGGTTGATCTACAACGGATGCCTCTTGGCTTGGAAGGACAGGCGAAGAGCGATCTCCAGAAACATCAACGTCGGAGTCTTGTTTGATAGGCTCGGCGTCTTTCATGCCTTCAGAGCTATCTTGCGATCGCTTGACCTGTGATGCTTCAAGCTGGCGCTGCTCGGCTTCCAACTCAGCAGCCCGACGTTTCCTCAAGCGCCTTTCCCGATCAGCTGCCATGATGGGCGCCATCTCCTTTGCGCGGCGAAACAGGGCAAGGCCATCATCGTCGCTGTCCTTTGACTCCTCAGGCTGAGTTGCTGGCGCAGGCCTGCGCAACGCTGTGGGTTTGAAAGGCAGTTTCTTCATATTGTCGCAGAGTCTCTCGTTAGCTTGCACAGGATGTATATGGTAGCAAGGTGTTATGTTTTTTTTGCTCTATGGTTATAAGTCACAGCAAGCGAATAATGCGCACAGCACAACACGGGAATATTATGCTGGTGATTAAGTGTAAGGAACAAAGAAGAGCGTTATTTGAGCTGCGTTGTTGGAAAGGCGCGATGCACTTAACGCGCTTGAGAGTGGCGGGATGGTGGATGTTCGGGGAGACTGCCCGGGGCAGGAAATAGGGACCTGTGCCGCTAAAATACCCCTCGCTAGGTGCCGCTATAACGGGGATGTTAGGCCATCTCACAACGAGCGAGATGCACCACAGTGCGAAAAGACGCCAGCCTTAACAGCAGAACGAGGCATCAATCTTTTTTGGGCCTAGACCAAACAACTCCACAAGCTCAAGATCCATTATCATCAACCGCCAACAGCTCAACTTCACGCACCAGCACCGCCTAAATCCCCAAACAGACCACCCCCGTTTCGTCACCATGGAGAACGGTGCCATTTCTCAGGGCGAGGGCAAGGACCCTTCCAGTTTTCTCAGCGACATCATCGGCAACCCTGTCACAGTCAAGCTCAACTCTGGCGTCGTCTACAAGGGTGAGTCTTAAAGTCCTACTCATCGACGTGACGATGTGATCGGGCATTGCTATGAACCGAAGAAGCTAACTCAATAGGTGAACTCCAATCGGTGGATGGCTACATGAACATTGCGTTGGAAAAGACAGTCGAGTATGTCAATGGCCAGAAGCGAAGGGACTACGGTGACGCCTTTGTGAGAGGAAACAACGGTAAGTGTCTTGTTTTCCTCCATTGAAATTGCTATACTAACACATGGTGATAGTCATGTATATCTCAGCAGACTCATAAAAGCTTGATGTATAATGAAATCCGACTTCTTTAACGTCCATGCTTATTACATAACTAACCATTTCAATCTATGTCGTTCAAGCACTCTCAGGACCCTCCAAACGTGAAACCCAAACGAAGAAAGTGCATCCATGAACCTCGATCTCACCCTTTTCGTTGAGCTTTCCGTCATCTTCGTTGACGATCTTGTTGAATTTCTCTCTAAACAGGCGACGCTCCTCTCCTTGCCGGATGGCATTCCAGCTAAGGGTGTTGAATCTATCCCACAATGCCTCAGGAGTTAACCAAACCGACCATGTGACCTTGTCAGTCTCGATGGGTGTGGAGAAGAACGGCTTCTCAACCTTGGCTTGGCGTTCGAAAACTTGTTTCCACAGCAAGTGGCGGAAACGAGACTCAGTGTCTGCCTTTTCGTTGAAGTTCAGCTCACTTAGTTCCTGCTCCCAGTTTGTTGACGCAGGCCAAGTTTCGGGGCGGTTATCTTGAGATAACGGTCAGTTTTCAGCTACGATTCTCAAGCAATAAGTTTTCTGGAGGATGCAATTACAATCTTCGACGTTCCAAATCATTCCGAGCTTGGCACCGGGCTTCAGAACCCGATGGATCTCTTCAAGAGACTCTTCCTTGGCGAACCTTCGACTCTCATCAGAACCTTCTTTGGCCCTGAGCCGGTGACTTACCAGTGAAATGCCTTGGGAAAATGTAAGCTTGATTCTTCACTAACTCTAGGATCTTTCAAGTCAAATATGAAGCATACCTGTGCAATTGTACAAGCATCCGCCCACCCATCTCCTACATGCTTCATATCAGCGGCTGACCCTGGTCGAACGTCCACTTTGGGAAGCTGTTTAGCTGCGAGATTGTTTCTCATCGAATCCAATGGCTCTACAGCAATGATCTCGTACTCTTCTGGTCTAGCAGCTAGAAGCTCAGTGAACTTTCCTGTGCCGGCTGCCAGGTCTAGAATGCGGCAACCAGACTGGCCTTCGAGACCGAGGCGTTCCAAAAGACTGGTGACGGCGGCAGGAGGGTAGGAGGGCCGATGCGTGTCGTAAGACTGCGCATCGTTAAACCCCTTCGTTGCGACATCTGGTATAACATGAGAGGCCATTTCGTAGGCGACTTAACAGACCAAGTGCTAATATCTTCGCGTTGGTTAATTTGCTGTTAGTCGATCTGGTAGTTAAATAAGCGTAGAGTGACGAAGAACTGGGGGCGCTCCGTTAATACGTATTCGAACCCATTTATACATAACATAGATTTATCTTCCCCGCGCTTCAGGCCACTTGGAGCTCGAATCCTATCCCCAATATTAGTATCGATGATGTGATGGGCCTTAAATCTGGCTGCCGACATCGTGAAAGGTGACGAAGTGGCAATGGTCCGACGGATTTACGACGGAAACCCGACAACCTCGAGACGACACTTGAGGAAACATTCAATGTTGACAACAGAACCATTATTGCATCGGCAAGATTCTTTCAATGATTTGATTAACTGTTTGATGACTTGGATAATAATCGCCTACTCTCTGATCTGAGAGCCTTTGGTAACCCGTTTGGATATTTTGCAGTTCCCCGTGATGGTTTGCTCACGCAAGGTGTGGCACATGGCTGCTCCATGTTGAGCACTACGTTTTGTACCAAATGTCCTTTCTCTTTCTCAAGAAATTCGGCGCCGCTCATAGTAGATGCCGGTGGTGTCTGCTTAGGCGTCACAAAAGTATCGTTCTGGCTGCTCGAAGCCACTGAACCACTATGGCTCCAGGTCTCTTGGGGATCAGGTTGAGGAACTGAGTCAACACGAGTATTGGGTACCAGGAGATCTGGTCGGACGTTTGTTTGCTGGTCAGGAACGCTGATCGTCGAGATAACATCACCTTGACACGATACGTCCGAAAGTGTTTGGTAGGTTGGTGCAGGTTCGGGACCGAGAGTCGCAGGTAGATACTCTGATGATCCAAGGTCAATCATCTTCCCCTTTCCCTTTGATATTCTGATTTGTCGACCGACTAGTGTTGCTGCCGGCGTGAGTTGACATGACTCCGGTGATTTAGGCCGTGAGATCCAAATACCCTCAACCTCGATGCCGTTCTGAAGAGCACGAATACCAAAGGGAATCTCGGGAGCTCTTATGTTATCGATACCGCAGTGTGCCATAAGGGACACCCGTGCGCGCTTCTCTTCGTCGATGATTTCTAGGCGGCGTGTATTGCGGTTGGACCACCATAACTTGATAAGTCCTGTAGCAAAGACAAGAACGATACAGCATCCGAGAACCTTAGGTTGACATAGTTAGTGACTGATACGACTATACACAACCATGCAACTAAAAAAGCTGTAAGAAAGGAACGCTGGAATGCACGTACAAAGGTCATCTCCTGCCAAAGATCCCAATCTATAAAGAAAACGCCCATGATGAATGAGGGTTGATGGATGATATAGAAACAGCCAGTGAGCTCCAAAAGAGAGGAAGAGAAAGAAGATAGTTCAACTTTTCAAAAACATTCAACCGAGCTGGATGTTCCAAAAATGGGAGTGATGGACAACAACGAGTGCTACGCAGTAAGAGAATAAAGTGAAGGAAACGACAGCACGGCCAAGCAAGACCAAGACCAAGCCTCGTGTGTTTGTTCAGAACCAAGCAAGTGGGAGTTAACTTTGACCGTTTGAAGTGAAGTGCAGGCACGATCAACAATTTGTGAGTTGCCTTACTCTGATTAACTCTGGTATCTGCAGGCAGGTGCGGGTTACTCATGGCCAGTGTCACTCGGGAAATAACAGTGACAGGTTCATCTGCAGATACCTACATCCCTAACTACATAGAACTCTGTGTATCTAACGAACTGAATAGAGAACGTGACATATGGATTTCATGGTAGAGGTGAATGAGAGACGCTCTGTTAGAGGGAGAAGTATACTCAATACGAGAGCAATGCGCGAACCTGCATGAGGCGTTGAAGCGTTGCTTTCACTGGCCATATCGTCGTTGATTCGGATTGGACAAGAGTCAATCCAACAAACACAATAGTGCCCTATCCAATGGCAATATTTTGAATATCATTTGTTTCTTGTCGGTCTGTGTGATATAAGAGTAAGGACAGGGTCCCTTGGTAGGTTGCCTTTGATGTATCCAATCAGGAACAAAACTACGACAATTAAACCAAACATCAAATCAAACAGCGCTTGTACGTTGTGGTATGCTAGCAGGCAGCATCTTCTCAAATGTATAATATTAACCTGTTGAAACATGTTTCGGGTAGCTACAGATTCCGACTAGGTGAATATGTGCCGGAATTTGGTGCAACAAGACAACCTTAGTAGGTAGCCATGGTGTTGTCGCTGGTCTCTCTCTTGAGTCATGACATGGAACAAATTCTCCCATACTTTCCCATTTTCAACCAAAGTGTTGTGATACTGCAGGTGAGTAGGAGATGGAAGTAAAAAGCTTAACAGATTTCTGTTAGAACCCAATCACAGTTTCTCGAATCATGCTACCATCGGCGTCGGGTGCTTTAGAAACCCGGCGCTGGACATCGGCCGGGTGCTGCTAGTGTGGGTCCCTATCTCTGGCGACGCCGATACAAGACCGGATCGGCGGGTCGAGCGCTTTCTGGGGACAGCCTTTTGAGAGTCGATCCACCTCTTTCGGATATCCCGGACATTACTTGACTACAGCTGTAATCACAAATTTATCATCAGACTGCGCTGTCTATCGATACATGCGTGTGGGGATTAGGGAAAAAAACCAATAGACAGAAAGTAAAAACAGAGTCTTGATGTCAAGATGCCGGTTTAGCGACCCCCAACTTGGAATCAATGAGCACTTGAAACTAAGTCTTGGCGCGATTGATCTGAATCAGGGAACCATCTACAAGCAAAGTCGTCATAGGAAGCATCAAACCGCCAACGCCAACGCCAACTTCAACTTCAACTTTAGCCATTTTGATCAAGATCAGGATTAGAAACAGAATCAGGGACAATACCCCGGAAGGGGAACGGAACAGGGTCTCGGTATCCCATGAGGTAACCAAATTTGGGACAGATGCCGCGCCGGGTTAATTGCAGACATGATTGCCCTCTTTTTTTTTTTTTTTTTTCTCTCTGAGAATCTGCCTTGGTCGGTGAGTGCGATGCGAATGCAAGGAGCGAGAAGCGAGGGTGCCGATCAGATGTTGTCTACCGCGCCGCACTGTCCATTCTCAGTTAAACCACGCGGTAAGCACAGTGTTTTGTTCCAGAGATTATCAGGGCCGTCAGAACTATGGCGGCACCGGACCTTGCTTGTTGCGATGCCGTTATGCGCTGAGTTCAGCGGAGGGTAAAAGAGTTGGTGTGTGCAACGCCCAATAGGAATGATTGTCAGAGGAGGATGGACCCGATGACGGTAAGCGTTTGCCCTTCCAGTCTTGGCCAACACTTGGTGTCAATCAAGTCAAGCAAAGTCTCTCTGGTCCTTCTGGTCCCTCTGGTCCCTGCGGTCCCCTTCCCCGCGGGTCGCAAAGTTGGGACCTGACCCTAGTGCTGTGCTGATCTGCTGGCGAAGCTCGGCTGACATGCAGCGCATTGCAGTACGGTCTGGTCCTTCAGGATGGCTGTGTAGTTATACGCAGCAGCAGCCGCTGCGTATTTTTGACAGTAACAAACACAAACAATGTCTAATTCAGCAGTGTACGTAAGTTAATAGCAATTGCTTATATAGTCTTGTCTACCTGCTATTGCTGTACATGGTCCTAAAAATGCCTAGATCTGTAATGAGAACCCCTAAAAGTGATGGACATGTTCTATCTCAGTCGGTCCATTCTCACAACTGACTTGATCCTCTCAGTTGCTTGTTGCTTGTTTCACACCCTCTCCAACTGCAGGAATTGGACCCGACTCGGTGGTGCCACGCACACACGTATTCGTTTATCCACACATTCTCACATTCTCACATTCTCACATCCTTTCCTCACTCTACTCGACTAATCGCCAAGTCTCACCCTTTCTCACCCACTTACAAAGTGCTTAGCAGTTAGCTAGCACTGGATGGATCGATCCACTGTCGGCTTTTGTCTCTAACTAATCGACAAGTCCCCAATCTATGCCCCTTCCAAATAGAAATCCATCAAGTCTAATCCTGGATATTCCCCTTCTTGGGTTCCGCTTTCCCCGTTGTCGTCGTGGTTCCCGGCTCTTTTAAAGTCAATTAACTCCCGTCGACTTAAACACCGGCTGCCCCCAAGTCCGTCCCCGTCCTCCGTCCCGCCTTCCTTCCTTTCTTCGATTCCAGATCTCACTTTCCCTATCTTTCCTCCCTACCTACCTACCTGTACATACAGCGCATACATCCAGATCTCGAACTCCTCACTTCGACTCTCCACCAATTCTCTCGACGACATCATCTTCTCTTATACCACCAAACAAAGTTATTCATCTGTAACGCCCACCTCTTCCCTTTTACGCCATGCCTATTCGCAACCCTTTCGCCCGTCGCCCTGGTAGTGTCGTTGTACAAGATGAAAACCAGCGCCCTGACTCGGCCCCGGGTTTTGAGAAAGTCGACACTGTCGGTTCCAAGTCCACACCTGTTTTGAGTATTCGAAGTGGTCAAGGTCGCGACAATGGCGAATACAAGATGAGTGGTACGTTTATGAAGCCTTATCGTTTGGTGTCTCTCATGGCCTCCCCTCCCTCTCCCTTGGTGGGGGGCAAGTCGTGAAGCGGCGCATTCCACCTGTTGTCACGAGACCATTGGAACCTGGCTAATTTCTGTCTTTGCGCAACAGTTGTCAATGATAGTGGCGTCTATCTTCCTGTAAGTTTATTTCCAGCCAAACGCGCACGGCGTTGGACCCAGAACTAACGGTCGCAAAGCCATCACCCACTGAGGAGAAAGGCCAGTGGCCCCGAAAGTACCTCTCAACCCGCAACTCGACAGACACGCGAAGCAGCGTGGGCGATATCGAGCATTTTTCCATCTCCAGGGAATCTTTTGATTCTTACCGTCGATCATTTGTATGTATTTTGTAGCATCTTATATGCCTCTCGAAGCAACCGCTATAAGCGAGCATGGGTCTTTGGTATTTGACCAACATACGACTAACACCGGGATTAGGACATTTCTGCGCGATCACCCATGCCCAACTGCGATTTCCCCGCGCGTCAGAGTCTTGATTCTGCCCGTCTTCCTCGTCTTCCCAGATCTGCTGTTGAGCGATCATTCGAGCAGCCGCCAACTTATGAGGAGCGTTTCGAAGATGTTGGACTAGACGACCATAAGCAGCAGCAGCAGCCACCAGTGCACCAAGTGCAGCCCCAGAAGCGCGGTTTCTTCTCGAAATTCTCCGACTCTCGCGACAAAGACCCCTCAAGTAATCCTTCCGTTTCTCGTTTTCTCATGCATGGTCGCAAGAGAGCTCAGAGTGGCCAGGGCTCGGAGCTCACGCCAATGGACAACGGGCCGCCCAAGGTGACCGTGTCATCAGAGGGTCAGGAGATGCACTGAGGTGCAAGACCAACCTTTCGCCTTCTATGTTGTATTAAAGATAAAGATACCTGGAGTTTTCATGTTATTAGTCGGCGTTATTATTAACGGGGTCGGCATAATGCTAGAATCGCATTCGCTACGAGACTATGCCGGGTAAGCTGCGATCTAAGAGTCGGGGATTTGGATGAGCTGTACAAAGAGCGGTTATGAGCCGAGGCAATTGAATTGCTCGAGCTGAATGACCAACATGTGCCAAGGGCCATGTCCCTCAAGGAGAGGACGAAATATGAGCTACATAATGGTAATGAGAAGACATATGTTTCACAGTGCACCTGTCTCAAAACTTTGCGTACTCGTTACCTTATTCATGTGGCTCCCAGACTAAGTGCATGATGGAAATGTCTCGATGTAAGGACAGAAAATGAAAAACATCCAACAGAGTACTTCAAGTCATGATTTATCATACTATATATCATCGTGGCTGTTGGGCATTATAGGGCGCACTGCGGCCGATGACGGAGATAGTCAATATCCATTGTAGTGAATTGCGTGCTGCAACAACACTCGATGCCCCGCTTCCATTTGTTACTCGGAGGGCGTCGGATAGTCCATAGCAGTATTACCTAAAGAAAACCAAATGCATGTTTTCTTTATCCTTGCCTGACTTTTTGTTGATATATTGTATCGATGAGTCAATACCGTTGGAAAACGCATCATATCCGGTTTTGAGACGACTGGGTCAACCATCTCCAGTAGCTCCGATATTAAAGGTTGCCCCTCACCTCGATCAACAACACCACTAATTCACTTTCATCTCAAAAGAAAGGAAGACCTGAGACAAAGAAAAGACTGAATCATGGCCTCCGACGAAGTTCCCACAAACCTCAAGGACGTCTCCTCCGTCCCGGATGGCATCGCCGGGGCCCGGTCCGGGCTTGAGAGTGCCGTCGCCGGACTTTCACTGGCCTCGCGCGCTGTTCACGCCGACTCCGGTATTCAGTCGCACCGGGCAGTTGCGCCGGCTATGCATGTCAGCACGACTTTCAGGTACAATGATGACCCTGGTGCACTTAAGGCCTGGGATAACACTGATGTGAGTGCTGATCTTTCCTTATCTTGTTATACGTGTAGTTTGGGGAGTTATAGCATGGATCTAGAATGTCATGATAGAGCCATTCTCCCGGCATGATACAATTCTTCGAGGGCTATGAGATGTAGTGACATATACTGACTCATGTAGCCCAACAACCCCTTGGATTCTCATGTGTACTCCCGAGCAACTGGTCCCAACACCACTCGTCTCGAAGCGATCCTCACATCCATCATTCGAGCTCCGACCATCACCTACTCCTCTGGTCTATCCGCTTTCCACGCCATGTTGGTCCATATGAACCCCAAGCGCATCGCCATTGGAGATGGCTACCATGGCTGTCACGGCGTCATCAGCATCCTCACCCGCCTGACAGGCCTCAAAGTACTGCCCCTGAACTGCGCCGTCGAGGACCTCGAGCCCGGAGATGTCATTCACGTTGAGACGCCCCTCAACCCAACTGGCGAAGCACGCGATCTGGCAGCGTATGCTGAAAAGGCCAGAAAGGCAGGGGCTTACTTGACCGTCGATGCGACATTTGCACCACCCCCACTACAGGATCCTTTCCAGTATGATGTTGATGCCGTTATGCACAGCGGCACGAAGTACTTTGGTGGCCACTCTGACATGCTCTGCGGTACGTTGTCTGTAAACAGGAAGCACAAAGACTGGCCGGGCGCGCTTCTCAATGATCGTATGCTCCTGGGTTCTGTCATGGGCAGTTTGGAGGGCTGGTTGGGGATTCGGTCACTGCGCACTTTTGAGCTCCGCGTTCAGCGCCAGAGTTCCACAGCGACTGCGCTCGTCTCCTGGCTGGTTGAACAACAGCGAGACTCGTCATCGGCGATTAGCGCTTTAGTCGAGCGT
The DNA here is from genome assembly GCA_020744515.1 of Fusarium tricinctum. NCBI lineage: Eukaryota > Fungi > Ascomycota > Sordariomycetes > Hypocreales > Nectriaceae > Fusarium > Fusarium tricinctum. The sequence continues at coordinate 2,920,900 of JAGPXF010000002.1, read as the reverse complement.
GTCGAGCATGCTAGTCTGCAGCCCGAGGCGTCGGTCGAAGGCAGCTGGCTGCAGAAGCAGATGCCCAATGGCTACGGCCCCGTCTTTGCAGTCTATCTCCGTAACGGAGAGCTTGCCAAGCGGCTACCGTCAAAGTTGGATCTGTTCCATCATGCTACCAGCTTGGGCGGTGTCGAGAGTCTGATTGAATGGCGAGCCATGACAGATCCCAAGATTGACAACAGACTTCTGCGAGTGAGTGTTGGTGTCGAGGGTCTTGAGGACCTCAAGCAGGATTTGCTTCAGGGCCTGGAGGTTTTGAGGAAAGAAAACGTAGGTCAATGACTGAAATGATAGCAGGATATAATCAGCCATACTGTTGGTGAAAAAGAAGATAGAGAGCTTATAGAGAATTTCAGAGAATCATAAATCAAATAGTAAGAGAAGTTGTTTCCTAGAACAACTGTGATATCTATAGACCAAGTATGCGTGAAAGGTATAATGACATGAATCTTCTAAATAGACGCTGACAATGTTGAAAAGAAAGTGAGGATTTGCATGATATGATGAGAGTTCCCATCTGATACAAGAGAGTGCTGTCATATCGTACGAGATAAAACGCCGTAGAAGAAGAAGAAAGAAAAAAGCACTGCTCACAAATGCCGTCCAAACCGGACAGCAAGAGAGAAGAGAGGGCGAGAGAAGGGATATAAGAAATGTTGAGTAGGAGATGAAAAGAAAGAGTCCTTTTCGGCACCTTGCTTCAAAAGGGTCGTGTCTGAAACAAGCAAAATTGTTGCTTGGAATTGTGGTTGATGTGATACTTGATGCTGGCGAGGTTAGTCATGAGGTGGTAACCAGAGACCGAACCAGTTGCTGAGTGGCTTGTATTTGACTTCTCTGCTGTAGAATCATATGTTAGTTAAACAGAAAACCACTGCTATTGTAGAGTGAACGTACCGTGAGCGGTCATTATCAGCGAAAGATCCAATGCCTCGAAGATCTTGTTCAGCAGACCGGGGCTCCACCTGTCGATAGTCCATTGACCTGTTATCATAACGATAGGACGTCGATCCTCGAGGAGAAGACGTAGCACCATTATAGCAGTGAGGATCATGCGGTCGGGGCGGCACAGAAGTTCTTGAAGGCGGCGCGAGGAAGTCATTGGCCACGGCATGTGTTTGATAAGGCGGCGCCTCGTGAGTCCGAGACGGGAATGTGGGAGAGTCGCTAAAGGCAGGAGATGTTGTAGGAGTCGTTAGGTCAGATACACCATCCATAGCCACTGAGGGATCATGTGTATATTGTTGACCGAGCCATTGGTTGACCATGGTCTGGCGCCTATCGTAGGCTTGAGGGCTTGGTCTCCTCCAGGCTTGGGACTGGTCTCTTGGTGATGTGTTGGCCGAGGTTGTTCGTTGGTAGTTGGAGTCCCAGCTGCCCCGAACTGCCTCATCGCTCCAATTTCTAGAGCTCTCTGTGTTGTATTGTTGGCCGTGATGGCGCTGGCCTTGATCTTGCCGGCGACTCATGGTTCGTTAGTCGTGAGGGCGTTGGTGATTGGTTGGTTGGTTAGTTGAGGTGTAAGTGAGTAAGTGAGTAAGCGAGTAGGAGAGTAAGTGGTATTTGAGGTAGTCAATCGGAACAATCAATAGAACCAAAGAAGTATGAGGAAATGATTGTTGAACTGGAGAGACCAATGCATCAATGTTTTGTAAACATGATATATTCATTTCCAAATCTATATCTCCCTCTCTTCGGGCTCTATCACTTTGGATGCCTCTAACAAAAACCAAGCTTGAACCGAGTTAAGGCTGTGGCTAAGCTTCCCTATTCGCGGGGACGCCGGGAGGCCGCAGCTTTTAAGCCAATCAGAGAAAAGCGCGCTTCGGAATCCAGTAACTAAACTGATGGTGGCCGTGCAAACTCCCCTGGAGGGCTTCCAAGGGCCTGTGTAAGACCCCTGGAGAGTCAGCGAGCTTACCTGCAAACAGCCTAGAGTTCAAAGGTTGTTACAAGGGATTGAGGGTCAAGACCCCAGAAACAGACGTCAATTCTCGCAGGCCGCCGAAGAACCCCTAACCTCGTTTTGGTATTAAGAATTGATGGTGAATGGCAATTCCGTCACGAACATGAGGCTCAGCCAATAGTAGAGACGAATTGGCTATGATAATTAAATGTTTTATCGTCACGCGAGTGTTTCTACACTGTGAAAAGCGGCTTTGCAGGTGGTTGAGGGAGCCTGTTAGTTAATGCACCATGATATGTTTCATTGAACTTCGGTCAGGTAGATTGTGCCAAATGAATGTGACGTAGAGCCCGATATGTCATTTGAGAGTTGAAACAACCGTCATATTGTCTAGAACTTTTGAACACATAAGGCGTTATCTCGTGTTGACGAAGTTCCTAATCATAAGACGTCTATGACTGCATCACGACTTCAGTCACGGTTTGCTGTGGCATCGCATCATGGCTCCTGGAGACCCATCATAGATGCCCAAACAACAACTCAACTTGTCATGACCATTTACACTAAATATCCACACCAATGCATCTTTCAACAGGCGCACGGGTATCTGTCGAAATAACGCAGCCATCCCGTGAAGCAAATGCAGCCACCAAGCATGGTGTTGAAAGCCGAAACAGCCACTTAGAGTTAGTTCCCTAGAATTAGAATGGGCTCAAGCGCGGTCTCCCGATGCAGGGTCTCCCTTCATGTTCGGCTGCGCTTGCAAGCTCAAATTGGAATCAAATGCTACAAGGCTTAAGCGCTTGGAATGTTTCACCAATCTACAAATTGGTTGCTTTCTTGCTGCGCTTCAGCAGTCGGTTGGCTGTGCCACGATTCATAGAGGGGCTGTGTACCTCCCTCAGCCCTGTGCACGTCATTTCAACCCGTTTTCTGTGCCGCGCTGACCCTCCATTAGCGTCACGGATCCTCACCTTCCCGCTCTGTTCTCAGTGGCCAGAACAGGCGCTGCAGACGCTACAGACGCTGGCGACTAGGGGTAAGGTCTGCCATGAGGCGCCATGCACGCTACAGCCTACAGCCCTCCACCCATAATTCCCCTTTTCGTAACCTCTTTTTTTATCTTATCTCAACAACACCACACAACCAACCCCAGCATCACCAACCTCCTTCATCCCCTAGGAGGGAGCATGTGCAGCCTACAGAGTCTCGCTTCTGGGACTTGCGGCCGCAGCTAAGCTAGTAGCAGCAGGAGCAGCTAGTAGATGCCCCAATGGTCCGACTATCATCCCTTTTCCGCCTGCCCACCAAGCTGCGGCGCAGGGTCAGACGCAATCGAATGGCTACCCTTATAGCCCTCGTCATCCTCGCAGGCCTCCTAATCTTCCCCTTCTACTCGGCCTACTGCGTCTACAAACCTCCGAGATACCTCATCAATTGGCTGCGGAGGAAGTACCCGGATGTGCTTTTCGAGGAACCGACCGACCAAAGGATCATTGCCTTATCGATTGACGATGCACCCTCCGCCCACACCGATGAGATTATGCAGGTTCTGGAGGAGAACGAGGTCCATGCCACATTTTTCGTCATAGGGTCTCAAGTCGAAGGTCGTAAGGAAAAGCTTGTCAAATTGGTCGAGAAGGGTCATGAGTTGGGGAACCATGCTATGCATGATGAGCCATCCAAGTCACTCAGCAATCAGAAGCTTATGGAAGAGGTCCACCTCGTCAAGGGGATGCTGACCGAGGCATATGCGGCAAATGATCGAATTCTACCGAACAATTACTTCCGCCCGGGATCTGGAATATTCAACAGACGCATGCGCGACGTTCTGGGAAATCAGGGCTTCCGCATCACTCTGGGAAGCGTCTATCCTCACGACCCTCAAATACCGTATCCCGAAACCAACGCAAAACACATCCTTAGCATGGCTCACCCAGGAGCTATCATCATCTGCCACGATAGGAGGTCATGGACAGTACCGATGTTGCGCATTGTTCTTCCAGAATTGAAACGGCAGGGGTATAAGATTGTTACCATCACCGATCTTGTCAAGCTTGTAGCGGCAGAAAGCCAAGTGCAATGATTCCCTGGGATTTGCACAAGTGGGCTTGTATATTTTGCCTATGCACTGACCCCGAACCCCAACCCTACGATGCTGGTTGCATACGGTTTTGGGGATAGATGAGTTTTGTTTATAGAGTAGAATCAGAGAGTAATTTTTAATGATCCGTCTTCTTGAATGAGCTTGGAGATGTTGTATCGGGGCGATGTTAGCCTATCATAAGTCAGTCTCCGATCTGAAGAGTCCAAGATCAGGGTACAAACGTAAAATTGAGCGTGCCAGTAACGATAGCACGGCAACCGTCGACATATCTCTTCACAATAGACTGCAGCTCCTTCTGGGACTCGGTCTTGTTGAGCAACTTGTCTGCGGCGTCGTCAAATTCTTTCACTGCAAGGCCCATCCTTTCCTCCAGTTCGGAAACCACCATATTCAACGTCATGTCCGGTTTCATTATGGCCGTAACGGCATTGATAATACAATTTGTCCGCAGTTCCTTTCTCAATGACAGCATGTCGTTGAGCAAGCTCAGTAGAATGCTTACTTGTGTCCACATATGATCGACCTCGGGAGCTGATGATACCGCTGCTGGAAGTCTCTCCTGCGTCGCATACGGAACAAGACTGCAGAGCATCCTGCCACCGACAGTGCCGATCCTCATTTTCATGTAAGATTCAAAGTCCGGTATGCGATTAGCCAGGCGGAGTTCCTGCTCAGCCGCGCAACTCTCTACGAAGAACTGAATCTCGTCGTGTAAGAGGCGTCGTTGATCTCTTTGAGCTGTCTCGCACAAACGCAAACCAAAGTCTCGGAATACGTCGTTAATTGGATCGCCATCTGCCTTGCCAACACATATTCCGTCAACGGCCAATGCCTCACGCACCATACGCATCGTCTGCCGCCTCCATCGCTCTGCACGCGCAAAGTCACCCGCCAGATCGCCCTCATTAGCATCAACAGCGTCGTCCCAGCACACAAGCCACGTTGTGTAGAGCGTCAAAGCCTCAATCTGCTGTTTGCAAGCCTGGGGATATAACGAGCAGGCCAGATGAGCTATTTCATCCCTCTTACGACTGGCGATGAGCGGGTAACCTATTGCCATACGATCGACCGCTTGGTCGACTATTGGTTCGACGAGTTCATGGTTGCGGTTGACTCGGCCTATGGGGTTGGGCCAAGAACGGAAGAGATTGAAGAGGTTTGGAATCCGTAGAGTTTGGCCGCGAAGGGTGCTTGCTATTGCGGCTTGGCTAAGACGTGAATATTTCATGGATAAGACATTGGTGTATCAAAGCGAAATAATTCGGATGTTGTATTTGAGTAGGTTGTTCTGGGGAATAGACATGGGCTGGAACGGTGGTCTAGGTTAAGCCCAGCCCAGCCAGCCATTCCAGTCAGATAAAACAGCATCACGGTGTCCCGAATTGCCGGAATTAAGTGTAAGGCTGGAAGTTTGATAAGTTCGAGAACATGTCTATTTAAAATACCCAGCTCAATTCTCATTTTCGCAAAGTTCCCTATGAACCTAGACAGCTAACAAATCTAACTCTGTGTGCTATCGATATGATTTTGGTAATTCACAAACACACCACACACATGCGTACAGTTCCGTACAAAACTTCCAACAACCAGTCACCCAGGATACATAAAACAACAGAGAAATACATAATATATAAGAGTTAGAAGTATTGTGTTATCTGGCATTGTGCACAATGCCTCTTATTGTGTTAAAATTCACTGTATTACCTATGGGGCAACCCAATCATTACCCCTTTAAGGTATATACTCCATTAAATAAGAGTTAGAAGATCTTAGACACAAGATTAGATATAGTTATAAAGTATAATACAAAATGAAAATAGTTTATTATAATTCATATAATACTACATAAAATATGAAAAAGAGGAGGTTGTCGAACTTTTGCACGCCCACTGTACACCAACAGGTATAAAATATAAACCAAAAAGTCAAATATGAAAAACCCTCAAAAGCGGTAAACAGCTACGGCAGTTTCCTTTAATTTCACCTTCCTCAACAGTAACAAAGTTTGAAGCCAGGCACGTCACAGAAAAACCCAAACGCCACGCCTACCCGTCACGAAAACTCAATACCCTCAAAGGGCCAGAGAAAGAAGCAAAAAGAAAAAAGTTACCGGAAAAACTACGTCAATAATCAATGTTCGGACCGTATCCCAAAACTTGGATACCCCGGGGCTTCCCCTACTCTAATAATAATATTGGGTGCCGTTTGAGTTATAGTGAGGCGTGTTTCCGATCCTGCAGCGGCCCTTGTTGAGTTGCCAGGGGGGTGGGGGTTCAACAGGGAGAAACAACTAGAGACTTGAATGTGAAAGCAAATGCATTACATAGCATGAATTTGCTTGTTGCTGATTGATAAATGGGCAGTTTCATAATGTCTCGTTGCACAAGATACCTGAGCATGCAGGTTGGTGCAGTAATTCAAGATCAGCAGTTTCAACATGATTCAAAGTACTGTACTGCATCATCACTTTTATATGAGGAACAATCGTGAAATGTGGAAAAGAAAATATGCCGTTTGTGGCGTGTGTGTATGACCAAGTATCCATCTAGGTACAACCTCATGAAACAGATTCATCGAGCAAGAGAAAAAGTATCCGTCTCATGATCCATTCGTCCAGTCCTTATTCCAACCCCGGACCTATCAAACGCCCAATTCAAGTTGTAATGTCCGGCCAAATACCAAGTATCGTATACAGAATACCTGGGGTAACTGACACCAACTACAGCCCCTTCCTCTCAGAGAAACCAAGCCGATCCAAACCAATCCAAGATAGACGTAACAAAAAGAAAATTTTCAGTGAGTGAATAGATGTCGCTTAATAAAGCAACCAATATGTATGTATGTGCCTGTTAATCATGTCCGCCATTGTCCTTCAAAGGACTCCCTTTTTATGGTCGTAAGATGTCTATCAAATATGTACTGCCGAATAAAGAAACCGGTGTCCGGCATTGAGTTTGCCCTCAGATCCATTGTGGTGTAGATGGCTTGGCGTGTGACACCTCAGGGAAGAAGCTGAGAATAAGACTCTGAACGTCACTGAGATAATCATCGGCGGCGAACTTGTTTAGACCTTTGGACCTGATGTATCGGAAGTCCTCTTCATCCTCCTTGGATACCGGCTTCGATACCGACTTAGACATAGGCTTGGTGTTGTACTCTTCGGCGAGCTCGGTGACTTGTGCTAATTCTTGACCAAAGGGATGCGAGTCCTTGTGAGCTCGTTGCTGGAAAGATGGCGGAGGGACTGGGACGACCGCAGGAACTGCCGGGACAGGAACAGGAGGAACCTTGTGAGCCTGGTTGGCCGAGCCGTATGAGGCTGATGACGCCCTGGTCGAAGTTGATGATGACCGTGAAAAGGTAAAGCTAGCCTTGGTGGAAACTGACTGCTCTGAATCCCTGGACAGGTGCGAGATTGATCGTTGGCGGGCGAGAGCATCGATAGAGTTTTGCTTGGTGTGCGAAGGCGATCGCTTGGGAATTGCAGGAGCTTCAGAAACCTTGGGCAGGACGGCTGACTTGTCCGATACCATGAAGTAAGTTGAAAGATGGTTCTGGGCAGGAACTGGGCACTCTTCCAACGGCGAAACATCCGGACTCGTAGGCGGAGTGGACTCGGTAGTTGAAGGAGCCTCGGAGTCTTCGCCAACAGATCGCAGCGAAGATTTGTTTCGGAGAGAAGCGTGAGGCAGAGGGATGTCGGGAGCGTTGTAGGAGAGCATGTTGGTTGTGTGAACAAGCTGGAGAGGACCGGAAATCTGGTGCCGCAAGATTGGGTGATGCCTATCGCGGGCCGAGTTGCTTCGATGCGGTACCTGGGCCGGCTGGTCTCCCGTCTCGGCGGCCGTCTTGGCCCTCCTGGTGGTGAAAGCTCGCGAGAGTGACATGATTGAAAATTTGAAAGTTGTTTTCGGTGACTACGTCTGTTTGAAGATTGGTCGGTTGCGGTGGTTTTATATTTACCTTCCTCAAGATGGTGATGAGGAGTTGCTGCTAGTGAATAACCTCCTGTGATAGTGGGATCGCCAAAAGTGTCGTGCCACTGACTCAACACCAATTTGCTTTGAGGCACGGTTTTTTTTTCTTTCTGAAATGGTGCCAGAGGAGCGAGGTTTGCGAGCAGAAAAGGTGGTGCGAGGGTGATTTCAGTTCAAGTTGAATAAGTAATGAGACAAGGAGTCCAGTCCTTTAGAGCTTATGAGATCCAGCTTCTAGAGCGGGAAGTTTAAAACGTCTGGCGTGATCCGACGAATCGGTTCTTCGAGAAAGACAGTGAGTTAAGTTGACCAGCCTTGCAGTGGACAATAATTGACGGAACGGTCAACGTCGAAAATGGGTGTATCGGTTGGTATTCGGGAAGTTTTTCTTTGGATCGATCCTGCGACGGGGGATATACTGAGAACAAAAAGGGAATTGTTCAGATAAATGAGTGAAAGAAAGATATGGGTTTAGGTTCAAGAGCAGAGGCAGCAGATTCAATGCGCACAGAGAAGTAGAAGCAGACACGACCGAGAGAGTGGCGACCGTGAGACTTCGTTGGGAAGAAGTGAAGATACAAGCCTGTTTTGACGATTTTGAGGTTGTCAAAGCAGAGTAGAGCAGAGCAAGGCGAAGGAGAGGAAGTTAGCAATCAAGAATGCTGGGATGGAATGAATGAATGAGTGGGTGAGTGACTGAATGATCGGGGAGAATCCTTGGAGGGCGGCGCGCGTGGGGACGGGGGGATGAAACAAAAGATATGGGGCCTGACCCTTCAAGTCACAGTGGAAGACGAGTGTGCTCAGTGACCGTCTGTAGGTGCCTACAGTGACTTTTGCGCGCTAGGTAAACTAAACCAAACTAAACTTTCATCACCTCAAGGTGGGCTTTACAACGGCCCGGCCATTCCTCCCCTTGGTGGTGTAGTCTAGCAGTCTACCCCCTGTCCATGCATCCCTGTATCCCAGCTTCTAACCCCTGTTGGCCGATGCCCCTGGCTAAAATGGCACTTGAAGTAGAATCCTGGCCTCGCGTCAACGGCGGGTAGCCAATCGTGTGGGTGTTCTCGCCTGCCCGTTTTGATCATCTCCACTGAAATGGGTTTTCCACCCTCCACGAAGTACGTACTCCGTAGACGGAAGAGAAAACCCACGAGCAGCGCCAACAAGAGGAAGAAAAGAAAAAAAAAAAACCAGCTGATTATGGTCTAATTTTTAGGGTGTGAATGGCAAGATCCATTGCGCGATTGCCGTGCAATTGCAATTGCCTCGAAGGAATCACAGATATCCGTATCCACTCTTGTTTTCTTATTCACAGCCAAAGAAAGAAAGCATGATGCACATGATACACTGGTTGATGGGGAATACCTTTGGTATCAAAGTACCTACTACAGATGAAATACGATACACGCGTACTGTCGTTCTTTCTTTTGCCTCATGTTCAGCTTGTAACAACTTGAGAGCATCGTTGCTTTGTTTGTTTCTTATCTCGCTTTGCCAACCTACTAAGCTTTTAACTCGACCTGGAAGAGTGAGGCCTTTGTTTCCTAGTCTAGCACATGCTGCGAGTCCAAGTTGCGTTCGCCTCGCGTCTTTGTCCCCAATGGAGCTCTTCTCCCGCCCATTCACCACTCACCTCTCGCCATCACCCTCCATCTCGTCCCCAACACATCCCACCATTAGTAACGGGCCTTTATTGTGACGACCCGCGCGCTTCAACACGCAGGGCCCAATTGCAACGACGATGCTCGGACCTCGCAGAAAATTTCTATCAATCGGGTAACACCGATTTCCAGGGGATGGATGCAAGCACTCAACTGCAGGACGCAGACGCAAACGCAAACGTAGACGCAATCCCAACTTTTACTTTTGACAGCTTGGCTCACCGGATGCAGAAGACGCGAGTTGGTGATTTTGGTGGTGGTGAGTTGTCGTGCATGACCAGCGCATAATTGTTGTATGTACGGACATAAACTATTGACACCAACATGTTGATTAATTGATAGTCTCTAATGTCAAATATTAAGGACGTGTCGTTGATCAACGCCATGACACGTAAAAAGAACAGCGTGTGAATGGCAGCACGGCCTCATCAGGAACCTACTCGCAGTCGTCCCTAACTAATATCAAGACCAATCACTCCAGCCTGTGGTTGGTCGTTCCTCAATTCAATCATCCCAATGCCTCAGCAGGCCTTGATTGGGTCGACAACCTTTAACGCCATTACCGTTCTCTCCTGTTTCAGGCCCTTGTGCCTAAGTAGTGCGCCTACGCAAGCGGGCCCAATGGGCCCTTCACTGTTAATCACTGAGATGTGATGATGCTACAGTACCTAGGTAGACAGGCACAGGCTGATAATAAAAGGGACGCTGTCTTAGCCTGTTCATTATGCCGTGTGTTTTGGGCCTGGTCGATCCTCCGCTTTCGATAAACGAAAGTTCACAATGATCACAAGCTGGTCATTGCGTTGGGAGCAGATCCGCTCCAACAGCCTGCGCACAGAAGCCTCATTTACATTAACAAATTACCAGCCCTCCCTCACCTTTCACTCTGCAGTCTCTGCTATTGTCTCGGCGTGTGCGATGCGTTCGCACTACGTAGTGGCACTGCCCTATTCTGTATTTTAGGCCCGCCTGTGACGTGCCCAAGGGGCCAGGTCTGTTCTCAGACAACCAATGGATGATGGGCTTGATTCGTGAAGCATCTTGGACCATCTAAGAAAACCCTTAATCTTCTCTTTCACACATATGATCACCACGACAATATGGAATGCTTCTGTGCTTATCGTTTCATTCACTAAAAAAAGATCTATATCTGTCTGATGATCATATCCAACTTTTCCCGTTCCTGTTAGAAATCCTCGTCTATCTAGTCGAGATGAGTCCTCCCCAAATTTCCCGCTGTGAAACAGTTCCTGTGCGCCCAGTGTTGCTTCATCCGTGCAGTCAGTCTTTTCTTCTTTTGGCAGCCAGCCATCAGAGCGGGTAAGACAATGGTTCTCGCTATTATCGACCATTGCCAGTGCTCACTCAGGCTCGCCACGCCATTGTCGGATGAGACCTGAGACATGGTCTCATTGAGATCTCAGTCAACCCCTCCAATTCTTGACTCAAAACCTTTGTCTTAAACAAGGGATTCGTTTAGTCCTCGTCCATCGAATCATCATCCTCATCCTTGTCGTCTCCATCCTCCTCCTCGTCGCTTGAGCTGTCATCGTTGTTGACGCCAACAAGACGATCTTCACCCTTGCCGCGCTGCTCCGGTACCCGCTGTGCAAAGGCCTTACGCACCGACGCGTTGGTGCTGGTGTCCCATATGTGCATGGTGCCCTTGCTGCCGGCGACGGCGAGACGGAAGGCAACCTCTGGGTCGGGAGCGAACGTGGTGGAAAACACCTTTCCAACATCAAGGTTGCGCGAAACCACCACCGAGGGTCCTGTGGGCTGAATGTTCCACAGCTTGACCGTCTTGTCGGTCGAGCCGGTCACCATGTAACCAGGAACCACGGAGTTGATGTCGAACGAAGACACAGACTCGTCGTGGGCCTGTAGTGTCCAGACAGCCTTGGTGCCCGTAGGGTCGGACGGCGCATTGCGGACGTCGTGGTAGTGGATGATGCCGTTCTCTGTTGAGACGAAGAAGAAGTTAGGGTCATGAGGATCCCACCTCACGTTCTCAACGTCACTCTCAACTCCCCATCGGGGGGCCTTTGCATCCGGCGCACGCATATCGGCCGCCACCACAGTTCGGTCGTAAGAACCGCTCAGCAACACGGTAGGTTCGTTTGTGTGCCACGCCAGCGAGCACACCTTGTCGGTATGGTAAGTGTACGACTTAGCGCACTTTGTCGTGTTAAGATCCCACAGCTTGACCGTCTTGTCGGCCGAGGCCGAGGCCAGCAAGTTGCGGTGCTTGCGGTTGGCTGCCAATGACAGGACGGCATCAACGTGGTACTCATCATTGGACTTCTTTGACTTCTTCTTCTTCTTTTTCAACTTCTTCTCCTCTTCGTTGCCTCCCTGGCCAAGAATTGCGTTGGGATACATGCAGTCGATGGTGTCCAGGTCCCAAACCTCAATATCCGGGTCTAGTGTGCCTACAGCGACGAAGTTGCCAGTCGCATCCTTCTCTACACCCGCCTTGTTGACGGGCATGTCGATCCACTCGACACAGAGAGGAATGGCAGGCAGCATGATGTCGTGGTGCACGTAGAGGTTGTCGGCTTCATCCTCGTAGACATACACCTCGAGGTGTGCCATCTCGTCCTCCACTTTGGCAGACACAATCAGGTTGTCAGTCGCAAGAACCTGAAGCTCTTCTCGGTCCTCATCATCCTGCTCTTTGTCGGCGTCGATTGTGATGTAGGGATCGTCCTTATTCGACTCGTAGTAGGCCAGCGACTTAATGTTTCCAAACATGCCCATGCCTTCTCCGTTTCCGGGCAAATCCTCATTGTCGTCGTTGTCATAGTTTTCCAAGTCGTATTCTTTTAGGTCGTCGTCGTTAAGGTTGATCCTGGCGTTCTTGTTAGTTTCTGGCCAAAAGTCTTCAGAGAGTCGTCATGGGATCGCATACTCGTTCTTGTCAGCAGGCTTGTCATCGTCAATCTTCATCTCCGAGTCATCCTCCTGGTCCTCGGCCTTGTCTGCCTTTGCGCCGTTCTGGGCCGCCTCAGCTTCCTCAAGGTCTTCCTGGGCGTCGTCGAGTTGGAGCTTGGCAAGCTCTGCTATCCGCTCAAATTCGGCCTCGTCTAGGGTGTATTTCTGAGGGAAGGGAGCAGCGAAGCCCCTAGGGACCCATTGCGCGGCTGTGATCATGGTCGACATAGTGAATGTCTGGGTATCTTTAAATGGTGTTGTTCAAACCCAGTTTCCTTTCGAAGGTGGGCGCCCAGATAAATTTCTCCCAAAATTTCTAGTGGGGTTTATCGATAAGACTCCAACCCACCAGGGAGTCAGGGACCTTCTAGTGACGTTGGAGTTTGATCAAGGTTCCATTCAGTCGGAATATTAAAATCAAATCTTTACTCTACCTATATTGGTACATAACCACCTGCGATAGAAAGTAAGAGAAAATCTTGGAAACCCATAAACAATGTTTAATGTGAATATTTTGATCATCTTAGTAGGACGTCTCTTCTTATTGAATCGATGTACAGAAATCTGTCACGGATATAAAATCTTGTTCTCTCTGGGTAGGTAGTTATGCATATTGCTCCCCTACAGCCCTCCCAAAAGTCTGGATGGTGTCTGTGTATGATATTGAGTATAACATAACTTAAGCCATCAAATAATTCCAATACATTGTTTCCAGAAAGCAGAGATCTTCCCCTCTCCATCACTTACATGTCAACGTGAAAAGTCGCACGTGATCGTTATCGGTCCGCTCTTATCCAAGCTCAAGTTTCCTATCAGCGCTCAAGTTCCTCGATCAGTAAACTTCTGTACGAAAGCAGGTCAACAACATGGCGGAGGATCGAGAATACGACGGGTACAATCCCAATCCAAAGAGAAGACGCATTGAATCAGTGCGCCCGCACCAGAGATTTCAGAATGATTCCTCGCGCGCTTCAACCCCCCGAGCGCAGTCGCGTTACGCGCCCACGCCTCCTCGACAGGATGACGGGGTAGAACCGACCGACGAAGACTCCAAGGCCCTGGATCGCGACTGGTACGGTGGTGATGAGCTCGGTGGCCATAGCTTTGGAGATGATACCCATAACCCTTTCGCCTCATACGACACATGGGAGGGCCAACAGCAGGAATCAGCTCGGCACGAAAAGATGTCTATCCGATTCGATGCGCGGCGTGAGCAAAGGAACCGAGATAACGACGCATGGGAAACAAATCGCATGTTGCAATCGGGTGTTGCGCAAAGACGAGATATGGCGTCCGACTTTATTGACGACGATGACTCGACCCGAGTCCATCTTTTGGTCCATGACCTCCGACCACCGTTTCTGGACGGACGGACCATCTTCACGAAACAGATGGAGCCAGTTCCTGCCGTAAAAGACCCCCAGAGTCATATGGCAGTTTTCAGTCGAAAGGGTAGTAAAGTGGTGAAGGAAGCACGCCAGCAGCGAGAACGTCAACGGCAGGCCAAAGAAGCTACAAGCATGACCGGAACCACGCTTGGAAACATCATGGGTGCAAAAGAGGAAGACGGCGATTCGGCGTTACCAGTACCTGCTGAGGATGATGCGCAGCCAACTGAACGCAAGGGTAACAAATTCAGCGAGCATATGAAAAAGACCGACGGCGCGAGTAACTTCAGCCAAAGCAAGACCTTGCGAGAACAACGGGAGTACCTCCCTGCGTTCGCAGTACGCGAGGACCTTCTCCGTGTGATCAGGGAGAACCAAGTCGTCATCTGTGTTGGTGAGACGGGTTCAGGAAAGACGACGCAGTTGACTCAGTTCCTGCAAGAGGATGGATACGGGAAGACTGGCATGATTGGATGCACCCAACCGCGACGTGTTGCGGCGATGAGTGTAGCTAAACGTGTTGCTGAAGAGATGGAAGTCAAATTGGGAAGCACGGTTGGTTACGCGATTCGATTCGAAGACTGTACCAGCAAAGAGACGATCATCAAATACATGACCGACGGTGTTCTTCTGAGAGAGTCGCTGAACGAGCCTGACTTGGATAGGTATTCGTGCATCATCATGGATGAGGCTCACGAGCGTGCCTTGAACACAGATATCCTGATGGGTTTATTCAAGAAGATATTACAGAGACGCCGCGACCTAAAACTCATCGTAACATCGGCCACGATGAATTCCAAGCGTTTCTCGGACTTCTTTGGCGGTGCCCCAGAGTTCATTATTCCTGGACGAACTTTCCCAGTCGATGTTATGTTTCATCGATCGCCTGTTGAGGATTATGTCGACCAAGCAGTTCAGCAAGTCTTGTCGATTCACGTCTCAATGGGACCGGGTGACATTCTAGTGTTTATGACTGGTCAGGAAGATATTGAAATTACCTGCGAACTTGTCCAAAAGCGACTCGACGCACTGAACGATCCGCCGAAATTGAGTATCTTACCTATTTACAGCCAGATGCCTGCAGACTTGCAAGCCAAGATCTTCGACAAGGCCGCACCAGGAGTGCGGAAGTGTATTGTTGCTACCAACATTGCCGAAACCAGTTTGACGGTTGATGGTATCAAATACGTTGTTGATGCGGGTTACTCGAAGATGAAGGTCTACAACCCCAAGATAGGCATGGATACTCTTCAGATCACGCCCATCTCGCAAGCCAATGCTTCTCAACGTTCCGGTCGAGCCGGCCGAACAGGTCCTGGAAAGGCCTTTCGACTTTACTCGGAAAAGGAATTCAAAGAAGACCTGTACCTGCAGACTATTCCAGAAATCCAGCGCACAAATCTTGCCAATACTGTTCTCATGCTAAAGTCTCTTGGCGTCAAAGACCTTTTAGACTTTGACTTTATGGATCCTCCTCCACAAGACACCATAACAACTTCAATGTTCGACTTGTGGGCGCTTGGTGCCCTGGACAATCTCGGCGAACTTACGGATCTGGGAAGAAAAATGAGTGCTTTCCCTATGGATCCATCCCTGTCCAAGCTGCTTATCACCGCAGAAGAGTATGGTTGCAGCGAGGAGATGATTACCATCGTTTCCATGTTGTCCGTTCCCAATGTGTTCTACCGACCAAAGGAGAGACAAGAAGAAGCCGATGCTGCACGAGAGAAGTTCTGGGTGCACGAGTCGGATCACTTAACTTATCTACAAGTTTACACCAACTGGAAGGCCAATGGCCATTCAGACGGTTGGTGTGTTAAGCATTTCCTGCACCCGAAATCTCTCAGACGAGCAAAGGAAATTCGCGAACAGCTTTTGGATATTGTTCGTATGCAAAAGATGGAGCTGAAGAGCTGTGGAATGGACTGGGATATTGTGCGCAAGTGCATTTGTTCGGGCTACTACCATCAAGCAGCCAAGTACAAGGGCTCGGGCGAGTACATCAACCTGCGCACCAACTTGGGCGTGCAACTGCATCCGACTAGCGCACTATATGCTGGACATCCACCAGACTACATCGTCTATCACGAGTTGATTCTCACTTCCAAAGTATATGTATCAACAGTAACGGCCGTGGATCCCCACTGGCTTGCCGATCTTGGTGGTGTCTTTTACTCAGTCAAGGAGAAGGGTTACTCGGCCCGTAACAAGCGCATCACAGAGACAGAATTCAATCGAAAGATGGAGATTGAAGCCAAGATGGCTGATGACAAGCGAATGGACGAGGAAAGGAAACAAATGGAGGAGGAACGAAGTCAAAAGAAGCCCAAGAAAATTGGAGCAGACGGAAAGAAATTCGTGACACAAGGTGCAGTCAAGAAGCCTGTTTTGAAGCGACGTGGTAGAGGATTTTGAGCAATGGCATTCAGCTGGCGTTTACATATTGTTTTAACTGAGGGCGACGGGTTGGATCATCGTGGATAGAAATAAGTATATCAGCATGAGACCGGTATAGAATTGGCAATATTATGATTTTGTTGATAGGATACGCATATCTTGTTCCCTCACTGCTTCTGCTCAACGCGTAACTACGAAGTCATTCTCTCCATCCACAAGCTGCCTCTCCTCTTGGGATACCTTTGTCACTCGAGCAGATCTTGGGCCATTGTCTACGTCCTTGAAGAACTTTGTCAGAACTTCATCGTTGCCTTGAGCCTCACCCTCAACCTATTCCAACGGTTAATACGAGACCAAAAGCTGTAGAGTGCTCGCTCATATGTACCTTTTCGTCCTTTGTGTTTCGACACCATCCCGTCACTCCGTACTCCTGAGCCTTTTTCTGTGTGAAATATCTGCTTTGGAATCAGATCCAATACTCTTTATACTTGTTGAGTAAGTATATCGTACCTGAAGCCCACACCTGCATGACGTCAGTTCAAGGAAAGCTCTGAAGGGATGGAGGATAACATACCTTGGACACGCCCTTCAACAGCAAAAAATACCTTTTGAAGCATTAGCATTTCGTGAAGCCATTGAAAGCGGTATGTGTCTTACTCGTCTCGTCATATTGGCAAGTTATGTGATATAAGTACCAGGAGAGATAGAAGTAGGATGTAGGATGTGTGGTTGTTGACTTGAATTTTTGAACTAAAAGAATTGCAAGAGTATAAAGTGGCAGAACTTGGGCTTCGGCAGGTAGCTGTAACTGTGAAATAAAGACACGTTTTTAATTGCCAGTTATGATCTAATTAACCGTTATGTCAAACACTTGATGGTAATGAGAGGGTGTCTGGCGGCTTACAGGGCAGTTCCAGAGTTTATCTATTTTGGTAACTCTGATAAGATAAGCCTGGAAACTGATGTCACCTAGTGGCACTAACTTATCCAAATCAACATTCTACATTCAATCCCTTCAACTTGCGACGCGAAACAGTATTCTGCACAACCAACGCGCTCGCACATCGACGTTTCCATGGACGCTATTTCACCTGAGACGGCCCCAGAGCCTATTCGATTCCGTGCCGGCAAGAAAAGAAAGGCTTATCGCCAGCGCGCCCAAGGAGAAGAGGACACTGTCACAGAGACAATACAACCGCCCCCTGCCGTGTCGGCATCAGTATCTAGCGATAAACCCTCCCAGAGACATACGCCAGACGACGACGACGAAGAAGAGGGAGAAGGATCTGTTGCTGCCGCACTCAGGTTGCGCAATGCGCGAAGGGGGCGCTTTGGAGGTGTCGCATTCCGAAATACTGGCCGCCTGGACGACGACACGAATAGCGAGCGAGCTCTTGTCCCTCACGACGTGGACGATGCATCAAATGCCGAATCCGTTATAAAGGGCGTAACAGATCGTTTCACACATCAAACCGGTAGACTTGCCGATCTCAACGATAGACATATGTACGTTGGAGTTCTCCTACATCTGCGATCCATACTCCTCGCCATGCAACAACTAATCATTCAAGGATGGACTACATAGAATCCCGACTATCTAATCGTGCGGGCGGAAACAGCTCACAGACTACTACATCCGCATCTCCGTCGGATCCCGCTCGACAACTAGCTACAACGACATCGAATCATGAGAGCGGGCGAGCAGTGATGCAGGGTCAGCTGGTGGAGATTGATCTTGGTGATCACGGAAATGTTCCTCGCTCCGGTCATGCTGCTCAGGGAGATGGAGCCGCAGATGGTGAAAGAAGAGCCAAGAAGCCCAGACTCAGAAGAGATGGCAAGCCATGGCGTCCACGGAACCGCCGTGATAGCGATGCTGTTAAGCGCGACCAGATCGTTGACGAGATCCTCCGCGAAGCGAGACGTATGTTCCTAGCCCCTTCTTGTTTCAAGGCGCAAGCTAACTTACTCTCCCCTAGTTGACCTATACGAGCCCTCTCTAGAACAAACCAGCAGCACTGCTGGTGCTGATCAGGATGGCGCAGCAGACGAGCGACTCGCTGAAGAGTTCCGGCAGCAATTCCTTGAAGATGTGGCAGAGCGACAGCTTCGGAAAAAGAAGGCTGCGAGTCAAGCAGCACGACCAGGCACTGAGGAGGTTCTCAAAGGGCCCAAGCTTGGTGGCAGTCGTAACGCTAGAGCTCAGATGAGAGATCTTCTGTTAAAGAGAGAGAAGGAGGGGAAAAAGTAACATGTAATCCTGGGCTAATTGAGGAATTTTGGTAAATACGGCGTTAGGTGGCGGTCGCTGCTGCATTGCTATTTCGAATTGGTTAGATGATCACACAAATCATATCATGTTGTAACGAACAGTAAGAACAAATATGGTTCAATATTTTATGAGCTTTGTATTGCACGAAATGCAGAGCACTCATACTCACGTTGACTACTTAGTCAGTAACGATCGATAGCTATGTATCCGTATTTAGGTATATTGATCCAGTGATCTAAACCAAAATAAATCCTGAGATAAATCCTTAGCTATAAGTTCTCGATATCGAGATGCGATATATAACCAAAAGGAAGAAAGAAAGAAAGAAAGAAAGAAAGAAAGAAAAAAAGAGAAAAAAAGAGAAAAAAGTCAAAAACTCCTTTACCAAAAAAACCGTGTAGCAATTTTCCCGAATGCGCAGAGCGAAACCTATGTAGAAATGAATGAAGAGTCGCTTGGTATAGTGATACCAACCCGATATCATGATGCGCCATCTTGCTCGTGTGCAAGATTGTTTGACTTTCGTCATATGCCATAACGCCATACCAATGTGATGTTGACCGTCGTAGTCCCATGTCTTAATTCTTCATAGCATAATGTAATGTGAGTCTCAATGAACCCTTCATCTGATGTCGAGCTGGAAAGGCTTGAACCGCCCGCCAATTGTAGCACAGCGGGGACACTTCCTTCTTGCTCCGTGCTCTGTCATGAGAACTTCTACGCAGGTTGGGCAAAGACCGCAGATGCATTCGGTACATGCATACGAATCTTTGAGTAGAGAGAACCCTTGGCAAGCAGCGCAGTATATCTGAATGTTTTGAGCCGAGTATGATGGCGAAGAGTCTGAAAGCCCCCGGGTCCCCATGTGGAAGTTCTCGCCGCTCTCACCACTTTCAACTGATGGAAATGGATCTATGGCATCTTGACCATACGACGGCGGTGTGAGAGCCTGCTGTAAGGGCGAGGCCTGGTAACTGGCTGGCTGAAATTGCGGCTGATGAGAAAGCGGTGGTAATGATGATCTGTGCATTGAGACTGGAGATTGAGGAACCTGTCTAGGTATTAGTCGATTCAACTAGAACAACGGCGGATATAATCAAGACGTAAACTCACAGGAGTACGGTCTTCATCGATGTCTCCAGCAGCAGAGGCAGCCTGGTCAGCTGCATCAATAAGATCCTCCCACCGCTTCCCGAAATCTGCGGATGGCTCAGCCGAAAGAGCTTTCCGATCGTTACCTGGTCTATATCGTTCTTCATTTTGTATTCGTCGTAGCCAATCAGTAGCAGAACCCTTCGAGTTCTTCTTCTTGTGGTGGGCCTCCCTTCCTCGCTTTGTTACAGACTGTTTACGAGGACGGTTAGGTCCGATAGGGCGCTGAAGAGGCGGCAATGTCGTTGACCTTCCCGGAGGTGAGTTTGCAAGAATGGAAGGGAGAAAGTCGCGGTGCCTATTAGATTTGATTGAGGAATAGGGGTCGCTGGTAATGTCGTGATTTGAAAGATTAAGTGGCGGCAATTCAATGGATGTTCTTGGTCTACGTCGAACATCCATATCTGAATAGTATTCCTACGCATCATTAGCCCTGTCCAGGGATGATTTCGGTTGTCTAGAAGGCGTTCAACTTACACCGTCCAAATCCATTTCACGCTCACTCTTGACGCCATGGAGTTCAGCTAAGGCTGCGGCTGCACTGGCCGTGCCAAGCATCGGGCCAGAGGAAACCGGCCCGCCATTACTGAAGTCATCTATGAGGCGCGGAGTGCCTGGATTACTCGACTCATCGCGGTGGTAATTATGTCGCTCGTGAAAACCTTGGAGGTGGTCAACGGGCGGGGGCAGGCTGGACTGAGAGTGGGACAAACCCTGAGCACTTGGAGCTGAGGTCTGGTCCAGAGGACGGCGTTCCGAGGGTGGGGTATTAATCATTAGTAGAAAGCTCTCCTCGGTAGCTGGTAGCTTTGAGATATAATGCTCGGGGTGCGCGCGGCGGATATGCTCCTGCATGGAGCGATACCTCTTTTCCTGCAAATAGGCATTTAGAATCAAATCGGTACCGTTGCATGGTGTGACGGGAAAGTGCTTCCTGAGTTGGGGAATAAGTGCGATAAGTGGTAAGACATGACTATACAGGGCGGGTGGGCACAGATTGGTAATTCTAGTTCATGACCAGATGCAGGCGGAACAGGGTAGAGCGACTAGCAAAAGCAATTCCCAAGCACTTACACCAATGCATCTCTTGCGACAGCTAGAGCCATCTTGATTGCGAAGAGGGCAGACTACCTCATTATTGGAGTCTGTGATAGAGAAGGAAGACGTCAAAGAAGATCGAGGCGGCATCTTGACCCCACCATACGCGATAGCTTGCTGGCGAGGGGTGTTGTAGCGATAAGAGAACAAGAAGCGAGATAAGACTTGATAGTGATCAAGTTGAGCTTCGAGCGAGAAGGAGATCAATTGACGATAATGAAGCTATGCAAAACCCGTAACATCTCAGAGCGCAGCGATTAACAGCGAGATAAGCTGCCTTTGGACATGTACCAGCTTTGCTACAGGAACTGTTTCGAATTGGGCCAGTTATGCGACGGTGGTTGCGTATACGATTGCGGCGTCGATTGACAATATGATTGATACGGATTCGAAGCTGAGCAATAAGTCCAATCCTTGCGAAGGATATCCAAAAAAACCGTGTGTTGTAGAATCCAAGTTGATTGAGGCGAACAAAAATAATCGATCGAGAAGGTCGCTTCCTTGGAGAAAGGTGGGCTACAAGGAAGAACGTAGGTATGGAGAGGAGGAAGGCGAGTGGGCGGGAAAAGAAGAAGGTAGAGAGGTAAGGTCAAGTTAGGTCGGCAGGAGCTTAGAAGGTTGTGAAAAGGAAGAGTCGGCAGAAGGTGGGAGGCAAAGATGCCTTTTGGGTAAAGTGTGTGAGTAAGTGCAAGTGAGCGAGTAATAAGAGCAACAACGCAATAGCGAAGGAAAGCAACAGCTAGAGAAAAGGCAAGAGGAGGGTGTGAGTCGTTGAGTGTGTGGTGTGCGGTGCTGCCGAGGAGCTGAGCTTGAGAAGCTGGATAAGAGCTTTTGCCGGCCTTTGACTTAGTTACTCAGTTCTTTGCTTAGGTATACAACCATTAGCAACACCAAGACCAGGAACTTTCAAATATTGGAGCGAATCTCTAATTTTGCAAAGTACTTCACAAAAGGGAAACACATAAGGAAAAGGAAAGAGGGCCAGTAAGATATTACTAACAATTGAAGAGAAAGAAAAAAAAAAAACTCTTGCGGGAGGGCGTGTGGGCAAAGATCAAGGCCAGTAGCGAAAGCTTCCGCACAAACAAGCTCTAACGTCCATCGATTGCTCAATGCTCAATGCTCACTCGACAAGGGACCACAGCCTGAGCTACAGGCTCCATGCCTCCAAATGCCATCCATTGTTAACTTATGCCATGCTTCGCCTCCACTGCTAGACATCTCAGCTGCCTCGAACGACTTATCGCCCGGGGCCAATAGCATTGATGTGCAGCTTCGGGGGGTGTGGGTACAAGAAGCTCTCTAGTAGCTTTCTAGGCCCATGAGAGAAGCAGCAGAAAAACCCTCTCCAAACTGGCATTCTAGCTTTCGCTTTACATGCGCGCTGTTTCGCTCCGACATGGTTAGGGGACCAGTGCCCCCTGGCACGTTGCCGAACCTCTCAGTCTTGACTCTTGAAGCAGGCAAGGTCCCAAAAGACCCTCAAAGGCGTCTACAACATCCAGTAGCGAAGCATAGCTTCCAAGCAGAGAAGCATCAGAAGCATCAGCAGCTCAAAAAGAACATGGCCCAAGCGCTGCGCGAACAAATCAACTGGCTACCATTGCAATGACTCGGGAGGGGCTACAGGGATCATGGCAGTGGGTGAAGAGGGGCGTGACTGACAGTGGAGCTGTCTGCTGGACGGATGGAGGTTAAAGGCATCTTTTTTGGCTGCCAGGGCTTTCCAACTCCAAGAATGCCGCCTGTAAGAGGCACTTTAGGCCCAAGAAGCTCCCTGGAAGAAGCAGGGGAAGCTCCCACGGTGGAGCTGGTCCCTTGCTCGGATTTGTTGAAGATCTTTTCTTCTTACTGATGCAACTGATAACTAGCGAGGCTGATATGGACGGATCATAGGAAGCAACATTGGATTTGGATATCGATGCCACTGTCAATCGGACCCGCGTAAAGATTCTGAGTTGCATACTCTGCCTTTACAGCTCTTGCTCTTGGCCAACATCATCGAGATACTCGGCTACGACAGGTCCCGATGAGCGTCGCAAGAAAAGGCCCGGCGTCTCAAGGGTTGGCCATGTTTGGCGACAAGGGTCGGCGGGGCCGAAACCCAAGGTCAACTGCCACTCATGGATACCGTTCCTAAGCCAACTCCGGACGTGGTTATCACATGTACATGACAGGTACCTCTGCATGACTCTCGCCACGGATTCGTCCACGGGACCGTAGCAGAGCTACACGGAACGTTCGTCACTGTAAGCTGGAGCTCGAGCCCAAGTCCTCAATATTGGCCGCTGTACTAAACCAGAGCTGGAATCTCAAATGTTGATGTGGCGTTTGGATATCGGTGATGGGTAGGTGTGGATGTTAACAGAGTCAGCCCAAAGGTGGTTGTCGCCGAACGGAGTTTCAAATTTTGTTTGGTTCAAGGAGCAGCATATACATCTGCGCCCAAAATAATAGTCTGCTGCTACTGCTGCGAAGACATGGGCTCAGAAAGGCTCAATAATAGAAGAACAAGCAAAGGCTGACTCTTAACAGTGGACTTCAAGGTTACCAAGGTGTAAACGATGACAAGCCCTGCCACCACGCTCCCGGGTCTTCTGAGACAGTGACATCACCAGCCAGGGGGAGGATACTGTACCACCTGTCGCCTTGGAGCATGGAACTGACGGGCGTGTGCAGTGCCAGTCCGCTGGAGGGTCTTCCACCTCGATTCCATTGTTCGACTCAGAGCAACGCTATGCCGTTCACATCTACTAGGAAGGCGGTGAGTTCGAGGCCGAAACGCCCAAGCCTTCCTAGTATATGTGGCAACATAACGGACAAAAAGCTCAGGTCGTATCTGTTATGTTAATTGGAAGACAGCAAAGCAGTCTTCTGGAAACCCAACTGGAGGCGCGGGAGCAGGCCTGAAAGAGGTCCAAACAAAGCGACGCAACGTCGCAAGTCGACTCTGGACGACAGCTCATACAGCCAACCAGCGTCGTGGAACCGAGGTTGATAAGTCCGGCTTTATTTTCTAGACCCTGTGAAGGCGGTGACCCCGCGCTATAATATAGCAATTGGGCCACCACGGAATTTACCCCAGTGGCAATCGCAGACGGGACCTCAAATATTATGACTACGATTGTCGTCTTATCACAATAGCGTTCTTGAGGTTAAACTTGATAGCGGACGTTGTTTCCAGTGAGCCATCAAGCCTCGCAGGCCACAGCGAAGTTCGCAGCACGAGCTACATAGCTTGGTAGCTGTACGACTACCTACAGATACGAAAGCTCTAAGCTCCAGCTCGTACCGCATGCGACGGGGTGAACATATCCATATCCAACCAGCTAACTTGGAGCATGAGACAAGATGTGGGGGCATCGTTGGTGCGAATACAGTAAGTATGCATGCACACCACCTTATCATCTGCAAACTACTCTTACCTCCGGAGCAATTGGTTTTTAACTATATTTGTGTCTACGAACAGCAGTTAAATAAAAGCACACCGCAACTTCACGAGAAATGTAAACTCCCTTCACCAAATGTCTTACTTGTGTCAGGCTCCAGACTCGAGCTGCAATGGCCAAGAGCTACAACAAACATGCTCCTTGTCAAACTGCACTTATGGGCGAAGCTTGGGTCAACTTGGACCTGGTCCCATGATCATCAGAAAAGAATAAGAACCTTGGAAAAAGCCATGCATCCATGCAAGACAGTCAACAAGCGGTTTGAAAATCCCGAGTCTTTAAACTAACTCAATCCGCCTAATCGCTGCATTGCATGGCTTAATTGCTGTGAGAACCACAAAGTATTCCTGATTGCAGCAGGGTATTTATTCATACCTTTACTGCGACACTTGGAAGTATGCCAGCATTGCTTTGTTTAATCAAGGCAACACCGTTCGTCTGCTTTGACTATTACTCATTGTCTAATTTTCTTGATTCGACAACTTCTTCGGACTGTATTTCGTTCTATCGAACACTCAAAACATACACAGAGATGGGTACTCAAGGGTATGGTTGATCAGTCTTGAGCCACCGCTTGTCGAATTTGTACTGAGGAGGAATTACTTGAACTAACTACGAGGTTACTTTCCAACCACACCATGCATCTTTCTTGCTATCGTCATGGGCATACAGCTCGTGACATAACGCATCTATATCATGACATGTCACGTCACTACACCTATTATACGAGCCAGACGAAAAACAACGAGCATATATGACTCCGAATACCTTCTTCATTATAGCAATGCTATTTGTTATCCTTGCAATATTCGATAACCACTACCTTTTACTACCGGTTTTCTCGATGACTTGCATCCGAGCATACGATACGCCAGAGAGATGTGATAAAAACTTGAAACTCTTCTACCATGAGTCCAACTAATGATAAACAAAAAGCTTCCCTGATAAAAACAAGATATTACGAAAGAGGTTTAAAATCATGCTTATACCAATCAAGACTTGCCATACATTCATATCTTATTATTTTGAAGACATGCATATACATCTGGGTTCGTCTATTATGAGGCCTTGATGGACGTCCACAGTTCAATACATATATGTACAAAAAGCACATCCTAGCAATGGAGATACACCAGCAGCTCACTCGACATCGTTTACTAATACTGTTCCACCTACCAAGTGATCAAGGATACTCAGACTAGCAAAGATGAAGTGGCAGTGAACCGAGTGGAACCAATCAGGTAGGAAACAGCACAGTAACTGTTTCTTGATTTTCATCATATAAGTTGATAAGTGCTCCTCACAGCCATTTCATCTCATTTCGCGCTTACGAGAAACTAAACAGATAGAAGTCAAAGTAACGTAATTCATATCTGATGTCAAGGTAACCTTCGGTCTCTAAGCCAGGATTCAGAGACTCGACCTTGGGTATCTTTGGTTCATGCTATCCTTATCCCATCCTATCACCTCAAATCACCTAGCTTGGGTTATATCTGCCATAAATTCCGCCGTAAAATGCATACATGGTATTTCCCCTTGGGATGCCAAAAAAGAACAAATCCACATGACAGCTAGAGACCGACCCCGACGGTCAGTTCAATCCCGCGTGCTCGCTCCCGATCCATAAATTCCAGTTTTCTCGTCTCTTTGTCGTTTACTTGAGCTGCTTGAGAATCTCTGTCAAGAAGTCCTCGAAACTCAAGGTGATGTAGCCGTCGCGGTCGTCGTCGTACTTCTTGAACACATCGGTCATGCGCTTCAGCGAGATGCAGCTCTGAACGAAGAGATCGAAGCTCATGACCCCCTCATTCCTCTTATCGTAAGTGTTGAAGATCAGCTCGACAAACTGGGGACTTAGTCTGTATCGAAAAGCGACGAGAGCGTTGTTGAATTCGGGTAGCGAAATATTGCCGCTGCGATCGGCGTCAAACCGGTCAAAAAGAGTCCTCCATGAAGCCAAGAAGGACCATAGACCACAAAACTCCTCAAAACCAATGGTGCCGCTCCGGTCCGAATCGAACATTCGAATCATCATGCGAACGGTATGGGGATCGAAGGCAGTCCAGTCACCGTTGACAAGCGCAGCGGATAGTTCTCTCTCGGAAAGGTGGCCAGTACCTGATCAGGAAATGGTCAGTGAACTGCAATGTAAGTTGCAAGTGTGCATTTTGCGCGTCTACGAAAATGTGCACAGCAGAAGAGCTTACCATCCTTGTCTACAGCACGGAACAGAGGTAGAAGCGAGGGATCGGAGCCGTTGCCATCCAATGCAGGCGAGGGAGGAGGTCGCGACTGGGCAACAGGGCGGTTGTGAGCCTGAGGTCTCGCACCGCTAGTGTTTGGAGGCGGCGACATGTGGCCATAAGCAGCTTGACCTAGTGAATGGGATCGCGCATCTCGTTGGGTGGGCAGAGGCTTGTCGTATCGAGGCTGCTGCTGGTGAGGCTGCTGCTGGTGATATTGCTGTTGAGGGGCATATTGGTGCTGTTTAGGAGGAGGCTGATGTTGCTGCGGGGCGGGAGTCCTAGACTGTCCTGGTTTCTGAAGGGAGGATGTCAGTTTGAGCGTCTTGGTGCGGTGATGGTAGTGTGTGTATTGAACATACAGGTTCAGGCTCAGCGAATCTGTATAAGTCACATGGTCAGCTTTGTGTTGCATCGTGATATCCTTCCCTTGCTGTAGGTAGCTTCTAGAGCGCAGAGCCGCAATAACAGATACTTGGGGAGAGGAGGGGCAGTTTGACTGAGCGCATAGACATGACATACCTAGGGAGGGCATCCTCGTCGTAGGGACGGTTGTAGGCCATGGTGTAGGATCTTGATATGCTTTCTTCCTGCTTCAAGGTATAAAGGTCTTTTGGAAGGGAAGAGAATGGGAAAACGTTTGCGCGTGAAGGGGGTTTTGAAGGTTGGGCTGAGTTGGTGCGCGGCTGAAGAAGAGGAAGAAGCTGGAAGGCCAGCGTCAAATGTCCTAAGTACTGTCCTTTAGGTACTGTACGGAGTAGTACTAATGACTTAATAGTAACGGGCTGTAGGGATGAACGACCCCAGGCTCAGGGGAATATTTCCAGCGCGGGGCAGTGTCGTTTGGTTGGTGGAGCGGCAGTGAGAACACAGCGTGGCTGAGTTGTCTTGATAGTGGGAATTGGGTAAGACCAGGCTCGGACTTTTTCTCTGTGGTGACTCAATCAAGTCCGATTGAAGAAGATGTTCCTGGATAATTGGATTCGCTATGTTACTATATGAGTAGAGAGTAGGAGTCTCATGATATGGCAAAGTTGAAGCAAAGCGTAATGACGAAAGACTCAGTATCGAGCTCCCCATTATCGGGTATAAACTGGACTCCCTGCGGCCTTATCTGCCATGAGACAGGGAAGACAGAGCTATAATTCTTACCACGCCCCAGGATTGAAAGCCTGACTTGCTTGCCATCTTCCGTGCCAAGACGTCGGGACCCTTAATTCTGTGGATTCTCTTATTCCGCGTCTTCAAATTTTATTGTTAATGCATTCTACTGATTGTATCTGTAATCCAAGACTAATCGCCTACAGTAAGTATCGAGTTCTACTACCTTATTAAACGTAGTAAAGTCTGACCTGGAGCGCCTTCCAAGTAGAAGAATCTAAAATTAGATACCTTACCATCTGCACCTACTGTACTCGTAACGTATCGAAAGTGGCAGGGTCTCACTCATTCTCGGTCTCGCTCTTGCAAGTAACGATAGACAGGAGAAAGGAAGGACCCTTGGAGTAATAAGGTAGGTTCTCAGCGGTCCCGTCCGGAATGTGGGTCTTCAATCTGATGGGTGACGTCGTAGGGGATCGGTGCGAAAAACAGCCACTGCAGACCCGAGAAAGCCTCAGCCACTAAAGTCGGGCATCCAGTCTCAGTGGAGGCGCGGAGCTTTAGAGGGTTCGGGGTTCACATTTGGAGGGGGGAGAGAAAATTGTTCCATTTTTGTTCTACCGTTTTCTCTAACCCCTGCTACTTTCCTTTCCTAGTGGCTGCTTCTGAACTACAGCATAACCTACCTCATCGCATCTATCTTGGTATTCAATTGAATGCGTATTCACGTCAGGAGTACTAACTATCACTCAAACTGCGGCTCGTACAGTAAATATCTCATCTCAAACTAGTCATTTATATCGTATAAAGCTCCAAAGTCAGTCATAATCATTGAGTAGGTCTACTACCAGCCCCTACATCAGCGGTCTAAGACATTACTAATACTCTTCCCTCACAGTAACTTTTACCATGACCATCACCCAGGAGTCACCACAGCCATCCGAGTTCTGGTTATATGGATACGGGTATGCCTAGCTCTTCCTCGCATCAGCTTCTAGCTTCAAGCTTCTAGTACTGCGTATTGACGCCCATCTCCGTGACCTATAGGAGCTTGATATGGAAGCCCCCGCCACATTTTGGTAACACAAACACCCGCCTCTTACATTCAATGACAGTCTCGCTGACATGTAACCTCACTTATCAGATCAAAGAATCCCTGGATGGGTAGATGGTTATGTCCGTCGTTTCTGGCAGGTCTGTTCATCTTGTGCCAATATCTCAAATCCCCTCACCAACTGACATGTCCTACAGGCTAGGTCAGCATTCAACGACCAGATAGTCAATCGCACCAGCAGCTAACTATAGTCCAGCGAGGATCACCGAGGAACCCCAGAAGCCCCAGGTCGTGTCGTTACTCTCATTGAGAGATCATACTGGGAACAGCTAACCGACCATCACGACTCTGCTCCAGAGCGAGTCTGGGGCGTTGCCTACCGTATCATCCCTGACAAAGTTGCCGAGGTCAAGGAATACCTCGATATCCGCGAGATCAACGGTTACACTATACACTATGCCCCGTTCCACCCAGCCGATGGCTCCTCGCCTATCCGTACTCTGGTCTATATCGGCACTCCGGACAACGAGCAGTTCGTCGGCCCTCAAGATCCTCAGGAGCTCGCGGAGCACATCTTCCACAGTCAGGGGCCCAGCGGCCTGAACAAGGACTACCTTTTGAGTCTTGATACGGCTCTCAGTGAGCTTGCCCCTAATAGTGGCGATAACCATATTCATGATCTTGCCCGCCGGGTCAGAGAACTCGAGAGCAATTGCCAATATGAGACGAAGACCCTTAACCCAACGCCGTCCACTCATCTCCAGAAGCATAGTACTGAAGAGGCAGAGGAGATTGAAGAACCTAATCATTAAGAAAAGATAGCATCAAAAACATGTACTTTGCGGAATACATATAGATATATAGCTTCGGCTAAGATAGATGCTTATGATCAGCAAGGGATGTGAAAAGATTGTCTTCCACGCTTTGGCCCTCGGTAGGCATGGTGAAAGGTGTCTATGGACAAGCAGCCAATTGGCACAGTTTGGATTCCTGTTTGCTTCTGCCATCCCTGCGAGCATCAAATGTGCCTTTCAGAGTCCAATTATGACAGTAGTCAACCTATAACAACCAGAAGTTATATCTAGTTAGTAGCACAAGTCTTCACACCAAAGCGACAATCGGATAATCGATGAAAGAAAGTGGTCGCACGCAGCGCCATTTCACATTTTCCAGTCTGCCTAGCGAAGCATCCCCTCTCGTCTTTTCGCACTAGGTTCATTCGTTAAACGGCCGTGTCAAGATGGCAACCCAACCTAACCCAAAATGCCATGCCTTTATAAACTATGATTTGACCGAAGTACCCGGGTATAATTTTGCGTTCCAATAAGCTCGCCAATGCCTAATCGTCCAGTCGTACAAAGGATCCGCAAGCCCAGGTGCCGAAAGTCGTCGATATCATTGGTCCTTGAACTCCTGATTTCATTCTTCGAGGCCCAGTGACAACATTCCAGAGCGCAATATGATATAATGCGCTCCTGTCCGGCTTCCAGTCACCTAATATCCTCTACCACCCTGGTGGTGTTGCTGTTGCTGAGGGGGCATCTGTTGAGAAGGATCAGGGTACCCGTACTGCTGCTGAGGAGGCGCAAAGCCTATGTAAGTGTTAGCTACGGTGCAAAGCAACGGCCGAATTCAATTCTCATCATACCTTGAGGAGGGCCACCGTAGCCTTGCTGAGGAGGATATCCCCGACCGTAGGGCATAGGCGCATACATGTTAGGAGCGGGCATCTGGTAACCAGGTCCGGGATGGCCCATTCCATAGGGAGCTGGTCCTCCGAAGCCTCCTCGTCCATAGCCACCACCTCCTCCTCTGCCGAAACCGCCGCCGCCTCGGGGACCATTGTCAGATGCCTTATCAACTCGAATGGTTCGTCCGTCAAACCTGTAGATGATTAGTTCATATACCCAAGAAGCAATAGCAAAGCTGCTGTGTGACAAAAAGCTGAAGTGGCTCGTACTCGACGTTGTTCATGCTTGCGATAGCGTTCTGGGCATCGCCCTCCTGGGTGTATCGTACAAATCCAAAGCCGCGGCTGCGACCAGTATCGCGGTCCTTGACCACCACCTTTTCCATGTCCATGGTTAGAAGCGGCTTCATAATCCAATCCAACAAACACCCGCATCAGAGCCACAAATATGCAGAACTAGAAGCGCATTGCTTGAAGGGAATAAAGGAACGGAGTCACCTACAGCTTCTTCAACCGGGCCAAACTCCTCGAACTTCTGGCGCAGAGTGGCCTCCTCAGTATGCCATGCTAGGCCACTTGGATTGTATTAGCAGATGATATAGTCGTAGAAAAAAGCTATGAGACGAACCCAATGAAAAGCTTCGACATGATAATGCAGGGTCTGATAATGTTCAAATATTAGCTTTCATTCACAGTAGAACGCCGAATGGGTTGCTGAACGTTGGTCTTCTAGCTCGCAGAAACACCGTAGAGGACAAGCAAGCTTCCAAGGGCAAGCCGGCCAGAGCGATTGGTGTGTTTGATAGCCTCTCCAATATCAACACCATAAGGCTTCTTGCGCCCAAGATGCCGCGCGTCGTTTCGCGGACAGACGAACGCTTACAGCATACATACTGAAGAGAGGAAAGGGTAAGAGGGGTATCATGGGGGAGAAAGAGCGCACCTTTGTTGCCTCAAGTATAAATGAATGCTGATGGTTCCGCCGTAAGCGCACTTGAACTTGTTCTGTAGAAACTGAGCGTTGCGCTAATTTTCGATAGCAAGTCGGCAATGGAAGTGAAGAAGTTGAGGTGTAGGAAGAAGGATGGGATGGGGAGTGGAGCTTCAATACGGGAAGAGGTAGCGGATGTATTGTAGTTAAAGCAAAGTTGAAAGGCCAAGGCAAAGAAGGCCAGGTAATGTAGCTTTAACTAGCTTATATTCACTAGACGGCGCAATCCAAGGATGTGAGAGGGGTCCTGAACATGAATAAGATGAAATGCGGGCGGAGCGTGACAATCGAAGTTATGTATGCACCCTGTCTGCACAGCAATGACAGTTTGCAGCACGCAGCACGCATCAATGCAGTGAACAGGAGGCACGTTGCTTCTCTACAGACAGTCTGAATCGGTAGCGGCGTTAAGAATGACGATGCTTGCCAGGGGTAGTTTAGCATCTGAGGGTATTGTTTCCCATGGTTAGCGACTATCTGTCTTATGGCTGATTATATAGATTTCGCTAATCATCCTTCCTCTCCTACCTCAGATGGGCAAGAACAGAATAAAATACAGCCATCTTGACAACACTTGCATCGTATCAGCCATCTTCATAACTCAGGGCCAAGCTCCCTCCTCGCGTCGATCCCAGACTAGGTGGGCTCTTCCGTGGAGGCAGTGCTCGATTGAACTGCACCGTACAGTCCCATCACCGCGACAGGCCAACTAGGCTGCCAGGGTGTCTGGCGAGGACGTTTCGGCGTCGGGTCTGGCAGGGGGAGCTTTCTCCAAACAAGCTTTGGGCGGCAGAACCAAACACCAAACGCAGGGGAGCGCAAGGTGCACCAACCCACCACCCTCACCGTGGCCTTGGGGAGTTGGTGCCTCCATCAGCTTCAGACGACAGAACACAAGCTCATGCGGGCCTGTGATGACGAAGGTCCTCCACATTCTAACCAAACTCCTCCCCACATCCAGTAAAAGCCAAGCACCACATCTAGGCTTAACTAGTTCTCGGCCCCTACGACGAGCACAACTGTCCGACGATCCTGTCCCTTCCCATCATTCTGCCACTCTTCAATTCGCCGTGAGCATAGCCCCCTTCAACCCACTCACGCCCATGGCCCGTTCTGTTCCTTGCACTTCGGGTAGGCACATGTAGACTGTACTCTATCAGGCTGGTGCTGAATGAAGATGATATCCAAAAGATGAGTGGTTTATAAAAAAGGGTTTCCCGCCTGAGGAGTACTAATCCAGATGATACAGAGCATTCGCCGCCATGGCCTTTAACTTTTAAGGTAGTGTCCTTATCCTTGGCAATGCTGCTATTCCTCACAGGGTGCTGTTGTTTGAGCCCCGCCTTACCAGAGGCCTTGTTTCCATACACGTGCTGCCCCTCTTTCTCCTTGAGATGGTGGAGGCCAGATTCAGGGGCTGGAGAAAGGTAGCAAAGGGAAGATGCATAGCGCAACACTTTCTTGGATCTTGTTGAGAAGATGAAGAGACGGTGGTCCGTTGAGGTCTATGTAGTGTGTTGTCTCACCTGTGACCCAAGGCTGCTGCTGTTCGTTCTCTTGAAGATTCAAGGACTTACACGAAATATGAACTCTGGCGCAACGTCTCCTCCAAGCTCCAGCAGACGAACTGTGCAGCGAAACGCACAGCGCATCAGAATTCATACTTTCGCTGCCAGGCGGGTATTGTTCTGAAACATGCGAGTATCGAAATATTGTCCCGTCGCTGCCATGCGTTCGGGACGTGCTCACACCGTCACTCGTACGTATTGTTCAACGTCAGCAGTTTGATGTTTCAATGAGAAAAGACTAGGAATCATGTCGTGAAGCCAACCTTGACAGCGGCTGTCTTGACGGATGTGCAGTAGCGTGGTGAAACGCTAGATTAAGCATTGATGCGATGCTACCTTGGCAGCGGCTTAGACCACTAAGGCACCATATGCCAAGAAGTACCCGTCGTACCAACTGTCAGGGACCGTTGCTTTTTTCCAGCCCAGTGAGCGGCTCCAATGTTGTATTTAGTTGAGAATCAGCACTTGGATTGGCAACATCTTCCTATGAATAATGTCGATATATGCAATGCTCGAAGATACGATGCAGATTGTAAGCATTGAACATAAACAGATTCCCTATTGGGGTCGTGTTAGAGAGAGTTGGTATTACATACGCTTCAGCCTGAGATAAGGTAGCTTGATATTAAGTGGTGTATAAAACAAAGGAGATCACAGGTGAATCCTCAGAGTGTTCTGGAGGGGCTTACGAAGATGGAAGGTGGCTTGGAGAATACTTGTGCCTTCCTCCTTCAACTTACACGTCTGGGCAGGCGCTTGGCCTCATCTCTTGCCGTTGCAGGTATACGGAGCCTGCCAACTTGCATCCAATCTCCAGGTACGGATGATATATGGAAAGAGTTGCCTACATCTACTTACGTGATCAAGCACGTTTCTAGTTGTCATCAATCATTACACTCAGCCTTCTGCAAATGTGTTTCACCCTCCAAAGAATCCCCAGATCGGCCTCTCGTCAAGCTTGAACCTCGATGAGGTCTCATCACCATCGCCATCTTTCGAACGGCCGGTATGGACATCGCCACAAGAATGAAGGCATCACAAGTGATTCCTACCCAGATGTCGATCCCCGTGGCTTTGATAGTATCCAGTCTTGGCTTGACAAGATCGGCAATTCGGTGGACGATTATGTGCATAATGCAGAAGAATCTTGTTCATCAATCAGGCGCCCTGCTGACGGTCCTACTTGGGCAAGATCTCTAGATCAAAATCAGCTTGGTCATCAAAGCAACTGGCCTTTGATCAAAGATCAGCCGCTCGCAGTAGCACCCGAATCCTTAGAAGATGATGCATACTTGAACTCGCAACACACGCGTTGCCCTGACACCGGGTCTAACAAGGAAAACCAGAAGAGATACCGTGCGAATTCATACCAGGGCTCGCTTGATGATATTCCCGATAGGCCTCTTTTCGAGCGACGGTCAAGAAGGAAAACTCGCCTGGATCGGTATACTTCCAAAGACCAGGCAACCAAAGAGAATTCCCACGCCGAGGGCGAAACCGAGAAGCGAAGGAGAAAGACCCGCCCTAAAAAGCATCATCTTCGGTCGAGCAGAGATGTTATGAACAACTTTGTGTCTGGTGCCATCCCAAGCACAAGGGTAACGGTAAGTGGGGAGCCGGAGTACGTCGATATCCAGCGAATAGATTCTGATGCATCTAATGTGTTAGATGAGACCAAGTCTTACTACCGGGCTTTTCCTGAACGGTCGTTCGTCTACCGCTGGACAAGGTACATTGCTCTCAGCTCAGATGTCGGACCCCTCTAACCAAATCGTAGTGACCGATCTCACGTTCAATGACATGCCAGTCATGAAATTACGAGAGAGGTCGGGAAACAAAAAGGAAGAGCTTCATCTTAGCACGCCTACCCAATCTGATCATGACGAAGACGAGACTCTGTACGACGGAAGGTATATGCAGCAGCATGCAGAATCCTCAACAGCCTCGATCGAGAACACAAAAGAGAACAAACGACAAATCGCTGACAAAAACGTCGATACTGTGCCGCAGAACCTCTCTCTTGGCGATATTCATGGCATTCAGGATGACCTTATATCATCGGGGGAGGTCGCCCAAACATCAGACTCTGAGAGTCCGGAGGTGACACTCAAAAGACTCATTGAGACTGGCGTTTTTGATGGCACGGGCATACTAAACAAGACTGCAAACCAGATCATTCAGCAAAAGTCTACCAACAGCAGCAACCTCGAACCAGGATGGAACAGCAGCATTCCACCAAACCAAGATAAAGGGGTATTGGCAAACCCTGACATAGGCGCGCTTATGAAATCAAGTCCCCAAATACCACCGAACATTGACCAAAACGACACCCGTCATGTGGTAGCATCAACTAACACAGCAGGTCGTGGACATCAAGAAAGTAAAGTACCAGTATATACCCACAGTGCAACTCAAGTTGAGTCCCCAACTTTGACAAAATTATCAACTAGAAATGATGTACACGAGCATGGTGCTGAACAGCATGTCGTGGTAGAAAATGAGAAGAAGGTTGACCCCGTTGCCCGCAGTCGGTGGCACTCTGTGTCTAGAACATCGGAAGGCGGCCACCATTATATACAGTGCCTTGATCAAAAGGATCTACCCGGACCTCTGATTCAGAGTATCGGGACACATCCTGCTGATGACCAATACTTATTCCACCAAGACGTTGCACAAAACTCTGAAATTCAACACCCAGAGCAGCCTCTCCACCACAGGTATAAGTCTCATGATGAGGGGACATCACCAGCCCATGGATTAAGTTATCAACATCCACGCCAGTCACTTTACGGAATTTGTATTGTACCATCTGATTCTCCAACTATCCTTCCAAGAGCTTGTTCAGATATGTACACTATTCAAGATGAAGAGCATGGCGATAATACACAGCTTGCACGGCAATATTATAACCATGATGATGAAACTATGCAGCAGTTCATCGAGAGAATTGAAGTGGAGGCAAGTTCGAGATGGGCCGATCCTCATCAAGTTGTTGACGGCAGCTTTATGGATGGCATAGAAGATTCTGGCGAAAGTGAGTTCAAGAGAGTGCAAGACGGCTCTGATACCTTCCCACACCGAGACCTGGGGTACAGTGAGATAACACGACGTGCCTCACATAATGTATATCCGGACCTCTACTGCGAGCCGACCATTGAAAGACCTCAATATGAACCGGTATATGGGAGAAAGTCGGATAACGGACAGGATTATCACTTTGCATGCAGAACTGATAGGGGATTTGATAGTTCAGAGCCGGAGATCCTTGCTTTCTGGAGACCTAATCGCTTTTAGGATTACGTACCTACGTATTGCCCTCAGGGCTTATGTATATAGGCTGACTGAACATGCATTACTCTGGTTCTTGGTCCTTCCATTTATTCCTCAAACTTTCAACGTCGATGCCACACTGTTCTGCCTTAGTAATGACAGCACTAGCCTTTCCACTGACGGGAGCATCAATCATCTTGCCATCGAGAGTCCAGGCGCCTCGCCCTGAGGCCGATGCCTTCTCATCAGCGATGGAAATTCTTATGGCCCATTCGACCTCCTTCTGGTCTGGAGCAAACATACGCTGGACAACTTCGACTTGACTGGGGTGGATGCATTGTTTTCCATTGAAACCCATGGATTTTCCTCCTGCGCATTCTTCCTCAAGAGTCTTGAGCCCTTGCTCCCCCTTGTATGATGTGCAGACAAGATCAATCGCGCTCGGCAACCCAGCAGCTCGGGCAGCGGTGACAATTGCAGATCTTGCGTAGAGAAATTCTGTCAGAGACGGAGTCCTTGTGAGAGATAAGTCGAGAGCAAAATCCTCGGCAGCGAAGATGAAGCCACTCAAATAGGGCGACGCCTTGCAGATCTGGGTCAAGTCCATGACAGCTCGAGCCGACTCAATGAGGGCAATAATCTTTATGGGGTTCTTGGCGTCAGCTCCGTGTCGCTCTGGAGCAACATGTCGGAGAACATCAGTAACAAAAGTCAAATCAGCGGCGGAATTGACCTTGGGGACCACAACAGCATCAACGTGGTGCAGAGGAGCAAGTGTCGTCAAGTCTGACAGAGCGAAAGGAGTAGAAACAGCATTTATGCGAACAGCCAGCTCAGATATCCCTGAGGGGCGGGCGTTCAGGTTGGAGATGTGCTCCCGCAGTTGATTGCGGGCAGTATCTTTGAGATTGGGCGTGACAGAGTCCTCCAGATCATAGGTAACATTGTCTGTGCGGAGACCAAGAGACTTTGTGAGCATCTTCTGTGAAGATCCCGGGACTGCAGAGAGGAATTAGTCTTTGGTGTAATGAATAGACGAGGAGTCGTGTCGGCTGTTTTACCGTAGAGTAATGAGCGCCGGATGATAGATGCCGATCGTGCAGACATGGTGATAGTATTATTGGTTACTTCAACAAAGTCATTCGTCTATATTGCAGCTGCGCATTAAAGGCCCAATCACCCCAGTGTCCTCTGTATATCCTGAAAAGACCGAGGTTGGTTGTTGCGACTTAGACGCCGAGACTCGGGACCCGCCCACGGAAGCTCATGACGTCCCGGCCGTTGACAAGGCGGGCCCGGAGCGGAGAGCAAGTCAATCTGCCATGTCTCACCGCCTGCCACAACAAGCGCCCAGGGGTTTTTCCTGTCGCGGATCATGCTCCATCCCTTGCGCGGCTTGATGGGAGGCCAGCTTACACAGTGACAGGTAGCTTCAAGCTTTCAAGGTTCCCAACGCCAACGTTTTTTCTCTCTCTTTCTTACCTACGACGCCGACACTCTTTTCTCCCACGCGCTACATAATTCAAACACGTAGAACCTCGAGACGAATATACTGCTAGATACCTATCCTGACGTGTTACTGAATATCTCACCTACATCATGGACGCCACGCAACCACAGCCCGCCGCGCCGGGATCCCTCAGCTGGCGCCTCAGCGCGCATCCCATTACGCTCCTCACCTTTCTCGGATTCCGGATATGTAAGTCTCTTGTGATATTCTCAGGCTGCTGTTATATCTCAATTGCTAACTCGTCGCAGCAAGTGTTCTGATCTACTTCCTTGGCCTGTGGATCATAAAAAGCATGTGCGTATCCTCACAGAACTTGCCCGAAGAGCGCAGAACACTGATAGTTTCACAGGATCATGATTTTTATCATCACTATCCTCCTCCTCGCTGCCGACTTCTACTACATCAAGAACATCGCTGGACGTCGCCTTGTTGGTCTGCGCTGGTGGAACGAGGTCGATGCTCAGACAGGAGACTCTCAGTGGGTGTTTGAGAGCAGCGAGCCAGGCACCAAGACCATCAACCCGACCGATAGCCGCTTCTTCTGGCTTGCTCTGTATATCCAGCCTATGCTGTGGGTGCTCATGGCCATTCTCGCTCTTGTGCGACTGCAGTTCCTATGGCTGCCCCTCGTTGGTACGTTTCCAGCCCTTGTCCCCTCCAGCATGCGATCTAGTCACAAAGAACATGCTTTGCATCCATTGTATATCCAGCTCCGCTAACATCTCGTGCCAGTCATCGCCCTTGTTCTCACCATCATGAACACTCTTGCCTTCTCCCGATGCGACAAGTTCAGCAACGCCTCCAGCATCGCTGGTAGCGCTTTTGGCACTGGTAACCTTGCCGGTAACATCGCGAGCAACATGGTTAGCAACTGGTTTTCTCGCAGCTAATAGGCCGCTCGTCTTAAAAATGACAATATCCGGACAAACTTTTGCTCGCACTCCGGAATTCTATAACAAAAAGAAAAAGGAGAAATGCCCTCCACATATTCGTTTTCGACATTCTGCAAGGGAAGGTTTTGAGGCTGTCTAGGCCACCAAAGTTGTAGATTAAATAACAGGGCTTCTTCATTATTGGGTGCGGGAAAGATTTGCTGTTTCAAGGCGCCACTGGGCAAAGATGTATGAATACCAACTTGAATTCACCTACTGATCGAATTGAGTGCTACACATTCGATATTTGGCTCAGGGAAGTCATTTACAAAGAAGCGCTTTCGTTGTGGGAGAGAAACACTGATGCCACGCATCTCGTCTCGAAAGTTGAATATATTACCGTGCAACCTCATGTCTTGCAGCTGCAATACCAAATGAACGTTGTCATAAATTTGTAAGATGTTTTATCCTCGCAAAAAAAAAGAGTTCTTGGTATTTTCCCAAGCATGGATCTAGTTGACCATGCACCAGTTACTCCGTCATCAAGGCGAAGAATACACGGCATCGCTCCAATGAACAAACCAAGCAGGCTACATGAGTGGCCAGCCCAAAGCGACCGTGAGAGAATAGGACATAGCATAACACAGATCTCCAAAACCCATGACGCATGAAAAGACAGTATCCTTCGCCACCTCCGGTCGATAAGGGACCGTTGCTTGCGCGAGGTGCCACTATCGTCTCGCCGCACGTTCAATCTCGTCGTCCAGTTGCCTTTCCTCTTCCTCCAGCCTCCTGATCTCATCGGCCGTCATACCGTCTTCAACCAAGTGAGCAACGTTGCGTGACATACCCTGCGGCGTCTGAGCACCGCTGTTATTTCCACGATCATGAGACCCGAATGATGAACGAGGCACGCCGGCCGGTGGAGGAGTTGGGGCCGCATCACGGTCATGGTCGAGGTTACCGAGGAAAACAGGTTGCATGTGGTTCTCGTCCGAGTATGGCGAGTTGGGTGAATCCGCAGCACGGTTATGGGTTTCCTTATCCACTGCATAGGTCTGCTGTGTAACGTAATCGTCTCCGGCCCGCTGGTTACGACGGTGTCGGCGGAGGAAAAACCATGCTAGTGCACCTATGAGGAGCGCACCGAGAACAGCACCGACAGCAATGCCAGCAGTTGCACCAGTCGAGAGCCCTCCGCCGCCACCACCGTTGCTGGAACTGTCGTTGGAACTCCCGTCGGCCTCTGAGGAAGAAGAAGGTAAAGAAGAAGGACTGGAAGTTGAGTCTGTCCCTGGTGACATTGTAGTTTCCAGAGGCCCCTTTTGTTCTCTCTGGTGTTTTTCAAGGTTGTCATTGAGCTCATTAATGTCTTTGTCGTCAGTACTGTTGGTGACAGTGAAGAGTTCTGTCTTGGTGTAACCGGTAGTCCCATTCTTTTCCCAGTCGATCTGTATAAACATGTCTTTTCCATAAAACTGGGCGGTTTCGCCTGTGAAGTTGAGCATCACAGAAGAATTTGTAACTGCGATAGTGATGTGTTAGTAATCATAAAGATATAGAAGGTATGTCGAGAAAACGCACAATCAATGAACTGTCTATCAGGCCTGGAGTCTTCGAACTTGGCCGAGCCCAACGTCTCGTTTTTCTTTGTCTTGACATGCCATTTTATGTCCTTAAGATCAGCATCATCGTCGGTTCGATCGAATTCGATTTGCTTTTCGGAACCGGAGCTGAGCTTGAAGACTCGGCCGTCTTTGAAATTATTGTCGGAGAAGTGAACAACGTCGGCTTCATTATCATCCCCAACACCACTCCCGCCGCCTTGTCCGTCGATACCTGAGCCACTATTTGAATCATTCTCAGCCCCACGAGTAGGCGATGCTGGCGAGTCTTGCAAATCTTCCATGTCGCCCGTATCATCTCGACCAGCTTGGTTGGCCATTCGTTCCATTCTTGAAGCAGCGAAAACAAAGTTGGGGCAGGTCCGAGGATTTCGTTTGTATAGTTCGGAATACTGATCGATCCAGATGTTATCGTACGGTTCGTCCACTCATTCAATGGCCAGTACGTCCAAGGTTGGTCCTTTGTCGCGAATCGATCGATCGTCCCCGTGATACTCGTATGTCAAATATGGTACAGCCAGGACTGAACCAACCTCAAAGCACCAAAAGATAACTTTTTTCGGGGGGGAATAATAAGCCCCTTGGGACAGAGAAATAAGGTCAACACGCCAAACAATAGGTAGCAGGCAGAAAACAAGAGTACCTAAGGATGTTTATTAGAGGGGTTGCTTCCGATAGTGAGGTCGCAAGACGGGAGAAGGAAAGTAGAGGGAAGGAAACAAAGAAAGTATGGAGTTGAGCAGGTCCAACGGGCATGAGAATGAGAGTGAGAGTGAGCGAGAGTGTCGTTCCTTCCCTTTCCCTGGTCACATTGGACCAATCCTACCAACTCACTCCCTTGCTCTTCTATGGGCTTTTGCTACGACAAGTGCAAGTGCAAGTGCAAGTGGTGCAGCCCTGGCTTGACCTGGCTTGACCCGACTTGGCCTGGATGGTTGCAAATGCAGCCCAGGGCGTACTCAGCCTGGCTCTAGGACTCTCCCATACGAAGAGTACATTGGAAGTACCTGCTGTGTTGATCCAGCCCTGGAGGGCACTCCGCTTTTCCCTAGCGGGTAGGCCAGGTTGTTTCTGCTTTCTACTGGGCTGGACAACAAACGGCTTTGCTCCATTCGCTACAGTGACATCAAGTCTGAAACGTTTTGTGAATGCACATGTTGGTTGCCGTCTATCCCGTGCATATTGCCTTTACGGTCTCTTTTTTCGAGCGCCAATTGATTGCGCTGCGAGTACTTTACTGTGTGAGATCGTCCTTGTCCATCTGTTCCCGTGTTGTGAGTTGTTGACTGCCAGAAAATCAGCCCAACTCACGGATTCTCAGCTGAGAGAGAATCAACAGAATGCCCCATGCCCGTTCTGGCTTGGGCCGAACTAGGGTGGTGGTGCGCGGACCCTTGAAACCACTTGTCGTTTGTTCAAGACCCTTGAATCCCGCCTTTATGTACTTTACTGAGAGCCGAAGGGGGCCCGGGGGGCTTCTGGGCTGAACTCCCTGCTCCCTACCTACTCCGTATCGATGGAGTACTTCTGTAAGCACTAATGGGGTTGGATTGGTGAGTCCGGAGCTACCAACCATTCAGTGAAGGGAAATATTTAATGGGTGGATTACTATCGGGATACAATCCACATTTGCTTATGCTGCAGTTGGAATTGGGGTTGTTTGATAGCCATGAGCTTTGAGCTTCTCAACCATAAAGTCTTCTACATGAAGGAGACATCTCGTGTACAAACACCTTCTCTTCGGATCAACGTTCAATAGGTACTAGACCTATTAGTGGAGAGGCGGAGCAGCCCAGCAGCTGCTCTACTGCTCCAGGCGTTTTCTGCCCTATGAAACGCCAACATTAGAGCACCCGCTGTTTTCGCAACCATTCTCTAATCGTACAAGCCCACTGCGGCTGACAGGATGCGATCTGCATGGAGAATGGA
This sequence comes from Fusarium tricinctum, assembly GCA_020744515.1. Classification (NCBI taxonomy): domain Eukaryota; kingdom Fungi; phylum Ascomycota; class Sordariomycetes; order Hypocreales; family Nectriaceae; genus Fusarium; species Fusarium tricinctum. The sequence goes on along the minus strand of JAGPXF010000002.1, from coordinate 2,878,661 downwards.
ACCAGACGACAAAAGGTACAAGCTCTCGACTTGTCAATGCGTGCTTGACAAGGCTTTTTTGGTGGTTCGGCTCCCGTCGTCTTACACTTGATGGCGCTAAGCCCCGTCAGCCCCAAGATTACTTCCATCCATCGTTACGATCCAGCAATTTTGATTTTGAGAGATGGGAATTATTGTTATTATTGTTATTTTAAATCTTATAGGATATCGGGTATCTGTTATATCTTCTATACATCCATATCTGCATTGTTCCCTATTGCTTCTGTAGAAAAGTGATTCAATCGTCTCTGCTGATCATGTCCAGGCACAACAATTTAATAGACCACCTCAGGATTCAAAGGATGTCTGACTGAAACCACTTTCTCCCTCTCTTTCGTTATGTCTTCGCCCCCTCGGCCTTCTCTCCTCCTGGCCCAACTCCAACCAACCTAACGACGATCTCGCCTATTTTCTCACACATTTGCTCCGGCAATGAGACATCTGGACATGTCGGCTCTAACCAACAGCTGAGTACCTACCTCACACTTGGCGGGGCATCAACTCCTTCACTATCACTCTCACTCTCACGAGCACCAAATAATTAGACTAGACCATGAAATCTAGCCCAACTACGCGAACTTAATTTTTCAGCTGCTCTTGAGCAAAACCTCGGCTTGATATTCAGCGCTCAGCCCCGACCACTCGTTCATCCGTCTTACCCTACAGACAACTGATAATGCTCTTTGACATTTCGTCAGTTGCACAGTCAAGAAGTGTACCCAACTTCTTCATGGGCCATCCTCTGAAACACGTGTACTGTACTGCATACAACTCGTTGTGTAACTGCAGCCAACCAGCGCGTACAGTAACAGGCGCTACGTTGACAAAGATCGCCCAACAGTGGTATGCGTCCACCAATGTGCTGTTTATAGAAACGACGATCTACCAACACCATCTTGTAACGTGACACACTGACCAATGACTTATTTGATACAGCAAATGCAGATGCATGATTATTCGGATTAATTAATGCTTATTCTCCACTTATCGTCCCTCTCATCTTCGTCGTTGCTCATACTTACTACACCAGGTATTCCAAAGGTACTACTATATATAATTCGATGCACCATCATATTTTAATTGCGCCTTCAGGAATGCAACAACATCCAAAATATCAAGCCTCATGTCAGGGATCTAAACTCAAAGCCAAGCTCAGAGTCAGACTCCAGACCAGAAGGCTGATGGCCCCCAGCGGTCAACCCGTAAACGCCTGCGACTCAAAAACGTAACTCCTCATAGTGCCAACTTAAGCGAATGTCATTGAAATCTCTTTCTCCTTGCCAAAATCATCGTCGTCTGAATCGCCCCATGGTTCATGCAACGTCATCGCAGGTAACGTCTGCGCCGTTTTCATTTGTGGTCGAGTTGGCGTCTCCTCCTTAGGGAGTGCCGTTGTCGACCGTAAACGATCGTCAAATGAGGTATCAAATGTCATTTGAATGTCGTCCTCATCATGCCGGCCCGAGCCATATGTGTTGCCGTACCCCAACCCAGCCCCACCGCCATATGGCGAGCTGTACCCAGGCGGTGGTGATGGTTGTTTGGTGTAACTAGGCGTGTAACTGTGAGACCGCTCCTGTGAGCCTCTTGTCTCGTGCGAGTCTCGTGCTGTCGCCAGGTCTGTCCGAGACCCTGCCCTAGAACCATTGGCAGCTACAGAAGGAGAAGCCGGAAGTGATGACACATCCAATTTCATCGGAGGCAGCGTTGACTTGATTTCCTTCACCTGTAGGTCTTCGGGGCTGGCGTAATGATCCCGAGCATCCTTAGCAATCTCAGCCCGGATGGCGTCAATGTCGAAAAGCACGCCAGTGTTGCTCTCGCCCTGCTCCCCTTCCTTAGGCTTCTCTTTGGCTTCTCCTTTGTTCTTTGCGTCTTCGTAGATCTCCCAATCCTGCTTCCCGGCGTTCTTTCGTCGGCCAAAGAAGCTAAACCGACCAGACTTCTTAGCCTTGCCCTCCTTCTCAAGATTTCTGCGCGCCTCCTCGATCTCATTGATCAGCTCTCTCTGTCGCACATTGTGATTGTCGGGATCTGGATCCTCAATTTCGGCAAACTCCTCGCTTTCAACGTACCACCCACACCTCATCAACAACGACGGCATCTTCTGACGATAGTCCATGTGACCGTTGACAAGATCCGTCACGTCCATATTCTCAACGAAAGGGCATTCATCGATCGGAGCTAGACCTGCTACCCGGCGAATACCTCCACTCGTTAGTCGAAACAGATAACCAAGGATCCAGTCGTTTCGGTTGTAAGCATTTAAAAATCGTCCAGAAACCACAGTCTTGGCCTTGATATACTCTTCTTTCTTTACCACAATGGGGGAACCAAACATGTAGACGTTTTGAATGACACCAACGGCCCCTTTCTTGCTGAGCTCCTGAAGGCATGAGAAGACGACTCGCGCTCCAATTGAGAACCCAACCAGCGTAATCGGTCGGGTTCCCAGGTTACGTTCCAGCAGAGAATCTGCCAGAATTTTGCCAGCAGAAGTGGCTCGGTCCAGAGAAACAGCCCATGGGTTGTCAATAAGATAGGAGAGCTTTGTCAGAATGATCGGTAGCTGGATAGCCGACATGAGAGCAGCCAAGATGGTCGTACCCAAAATTTGTTGAATGCTTGATGTAAGGGCCTTGAAGAATGTCAGTTTCATGACATGTCAGGAATAGAGCAATGTCTACTTACCTCGGTAGCCAGGATGTTGATCGTGTCACCCATACTTCGAAGCATCTCAGGCTCGAAGAGCACCGAATAAAGATCGCCCATGACAGGGTCGACCGTACTGAAAGGCAGTCGAACATCATCCACCTTACCCGTCAGCCACCCCGAAACGGTCACAATAAGATTAACCCGCTTGTTGTTGTGGAGGGGCCGGTATTCAAACGTCTTGACCGCACCAGTTCTTCGGTTTGCAGCCCTACCTCCAATGAGACTTCCTGATGCGGCTGCACCCGATGTGATGATGGCTGCGCCTCCAACACCACCAAGGAAACTGCTAGTACCTGTCACTCCAACAGCTGTCAAACCGGTCGCCAAGCCAGCGCCGATGACAGGAGCGAGGAGTCCTGCCGAGAGACCAATGACTAGTCCACCGCCCACTGTAGCCAAACCCATCATGACATAACGTCGAGTCAACGCCTTCTTCCTGCGAGTTTCTGTATGCTCTTCTTCGTTCCAGTTCTCCTTTTCGGCAGCCTGCTGCATTTCTAGTGCTTCTGTAACCTTCTTCTCGAAACGGCATATATCAATCCATGTAATATCAAGGCTCTCGCCAACTCGTTCCAGGAGAACTCTGGAGCGTGCATCATAGATGGAATCGGCAATCAATAGCAGAAATAGGTCGCAAAGTACTGTCCACCGCAGATCGATGTCAAGCTTTGCGGTAGTAGGGAGTTGTGACGGCGTTTTGACATCGGTGAGCTCTTTGCCGTCAAGTGCCTCATATGGCGGTGGCACCTCTGCAGGTTTCTCGTCCAGTGATGGGGTGCCTGGCACAGACGATTCGCCATCCGCCATGGGGTTTGCTACTCGGGAATTGGTGTTGAGAGCTGGCGACAAGTCCTGCGACATGACTCCATGCTCGGCCAACTGTTCGATCATGATCTGCTCTGCTTCGTTGATTTCCATGTGAGCGTAAAGCCGAAGCATCATCTTTTGTCCCCACATCATCATGGATTCAACAGCAAGGCCGACTTCTTTCTTTGTCTTTTTGAACGATTTCATCTTCTCCTCCCCTCTCACTAGCTTGACAATTTCCAGACGGACCAATCCAACGTATGCAACCTTTTGACCTTCTGTCAAGAGATCTTTAGTGGCTTGCATCTGTTCAACAGCGTCGCGCCCCTCATCATCGTCTACCATGCTGGTTCCGTTTGTCTTCTTGAAGAGATAATTCGTATTTTCATCCATGCTCGTTGCGGACTCTGCATCGTCATCGAGAAAGACGCGGGTATAACCCTTTCCGGCACCACCAAGCCCTCCGTACTGGTATGATTCATCCTCCTCTGGATCGTATTCCTTGGCAACTAGTTTATCGTCGTCGTTGTACATATCGTATCGGGCGTAAGAGGGCATTTCCTGCCATTCAATTTCTTCTTCACCCTCATGTTTTTCTTCTGCTTTTGTAGAAACCTTTTGGTGAGAGAATTCGGAAACTTCCCCTCGTTTGGCTTGCGTCGGTGAAGTAGGAGCTGGGGTGATGCCGGCAGGCTCAGAAGACTCCTGCTTGCCCGCAGCTGCATTGATATCCGCCGGCTTATGAGTATGCTCTGCCTCTGGTTTCGCCTCGGGCTGTGTCTCTGGTGTTGCGCCTGCAGACTCTTTCGCCTTGCTATCATGAGGAGTTGTGCTTTCAGGTTCGACAGGTGCCTTTTGTTCCGCAGACTTGGTATTGGTCAGTGTGGGTGACTCTTGGGCAACACTGGTTGTTTTCGAGGCAGCGTCTTTGATAGGGCTCGACGGTTCAGACCGAGCATCTTCGAAAGTGTCGCTATTATCGTCATCTTTGACAGTGTCGACAGCAGGGGTTGTTGTCTGATGGTCGGTCTTGTCGGTCTTGTCGGTCTTGTCGGTCTTTGTCTCAGGGGCTATCGGTTGCTCACCACCGGTGGCATCTGCTACCAGAGTCGAGCTATTCTTCTCTTCTGTAGATGTTTCAGTAGGCTCATCGTTCTTTGGAGTCGGATACCGCCTAATGGGCAGGCCGAAATCGTCAACATTGGCTTGCGTAGTCATGATGCCTCAATATTAACGGGCTATGATGGTCTTGTTCAGTCTCCGCTCAGTGGGCTCGATGGAAAGGATCTCTTCCACAACGAGGAACAGAAGTTGAGCAAGAGATACCCTGGGTGGGTAAAATGCGCGTCGATGGAATGAATCGAAAGGGCCGAAGGTCTCTCGACGACATTCGACCCAAGAGTGCTGGGAACAGATTGATCCTCCTGGTCCCTGTTTTTAGGTTGAAGCCGGTCACAAGTGAGACGAGATGATGTAAGCGCTCTACTGTAAGATGCCACACCCGTATGGAGGATCTAAAAGTCGAGATGTTGTAAAAGGGTGGGCTTGTTGTTCCCTCGTCCCTCTATTCCAGAAACGAACTCCTATTGAAGTGGATAACTTAGAATCCGACTTGACATTTACTCTGAGTGGGGGTCGACCCATCCCACATGAAAAGATGGCTGACGGGAGTCGAAAGCGGTTGGTGACCCTCCTTGTGGTCCTAGCAGCCAGTGCATGGCGGGACACTCACTAAATTCAGACGTCTTTAGTGGACTGGAGCTTTGGTGCAGGGCACCCATGTCGATGATGCAGGGGTTTGTTCTTGTCATTCAGATCCGTATGTCCAAGCCAATTCTTCTACATGCCTCACGCGACCGTTAATAACTCTTCATTGGGCCATGCTCCACGTTGACGTGAACTGGCTTGCGCCTCCTATTCAATTGGTCCTCAGGGTAGTATGCAAGTTAAGCCAATGGCTCATAAATCACTTTGCCAATTAAACTGATGCCGTTGTGGACGCTAAACCACTATATCCTTTTTGGCGCCCTTAACTTCTTTGCAACTCATACATGCTTTCGGGTATCGCTAACGGTGCACGCTCCCTTCGATATCCACTACCTGCTGCGTTCGCACATTTCCTGGGGATTGGCACGTGATACTATTAGCATTCCTGTCCGCAGGATTGTAATACTGCCCTCCTCAGGCTTCTGCTGCGACCACTTCGGCAGCAGCAGTATCCGCTCCGTCGCCGTCTTGCGTCGCCATGGCAGTCTTGTTCCGTCTCCGCCTCTTTCGCTTACCAGTGCCTTCTTGTGGGTTGTCTTGGGCCTCGGACGCTTCCTCTTTCTGTGATTGCTTTCCTTCGGTCTTTGGCTTCTTTGGTTTTTGAACCGCTAAAGGATTGGGCCCCTTGGGTCCATGTCCCTTCTTCTTTTTCTTCTTTTGGTCTTCAGTAGTCTCGTCGACCTTCTTTTCGGCCTTTTCGCCGTCGTCGCTTGCATCCTCTCGCTTTCGCTTGCCGATAGTGTTCTTGATCTCTGCTCGGAACTTGCTTCGCTCTTCCTTCGCTCGCACCTGAACGCTCTCATCGGCCATAGGTTCGAGAATCATAACACTCCTCTTGATGTAGATGAGGGGAACTCCTCTGATGCCTCGTAGCATCTTTCTTACCTCCTGATCCTGGCTGGCAACTACGTAGCGATGCTTGTTTTGAAGCGTATCCTTGGGGTCGACTACTGATCGAAGACACTCTTGAGTGCTCAGGGGTTCGGGGTATTCGTTGGGATGATGACCGCATCGTCGTCGTTCCAAGGTCTTCGCCAGATCGATTGCCTCGTGTGCGCCTGGATCATTTCGAGCTGCGTAAAGCTTACGGATTTCGCATTGAGTAATCACTGACTCAGTTAGCAACAGACTATAATAAGCTTGTTGTCAAGACATACTGGGCTTGACTTTGCCGTGGACAGTCCTTGAAAGGGCAGGCTCAAGATCCATCTTACACCTAGAGGAATCTCTAACCATTTCGGCATCGACTAGTTATTGTCAGCTTCGTTCAGACCTGTGCATCTTGCGACAACTTACCTAGGACCTGGTAGGGTTCGCGGAAGCCGAAAGTCTGGGAGAATTGCTCCATGAGCTTCCGGTATTGTTTTGACCTCTTTCCTCTCATCTTGAATGATTAATCTTTATAATTTGACGAAGCAGTTGTTGCGCAAACTTGCTAAGGCCAAATGCGACGACAAAGTCGAGGTTGACAGAAAATAAATTTCCTTATCGTAGCACGTGCGATAAGCTGGACGCGACCCGCTACCATCATGCCCGTGCCCCGCCATCCCGCTTGTCAAGGTCACCTCGGGCTTAGGCTTGAATGATGAGTGTTAATCGGTATTTTGTATTTTGGTTCACAGTGAGTTTATGTATGTCTTTCATTTTGTATTAGATAACCTTTTCTATGCATGCATGGCGACTCTCTCTCGGAGCCATATGTATTCCGTCCCATCATTAAGTCATGTAAATATATACCATATGCTTCGCTAGTCTACTGTAAGTTGTTCAGACGTCTCAGTTGTCCTGCAAAGAGACCACTATCAGCCCTCGTTATTCACACAGAGGGCTGCGACAACACTGATGTCGTCGAGTTTACCTGTTGGTGTTAGCTTGGTCTCCCTCTATTAGGTTCAGTATGGCTTTGGTTGTAACTCACCACCTTCGCTTGCCAAGCCTTCCTCGATGGCACGTTCCATGAACGGGCTTTCAGCGAAAGGATCTACAGCAATTTCTCTTGCTGCCTCCATGAGATCATAAGCTGCAATCCTCATTCCACCGTTGCGACCACCGGTTCGGTCACCCTTATGAGCTTCCGGATGTTTTCCAGATTCCCACTCTTTAACGCTTTTGAGTACCGTCGCAACAATCTCATGCTCCCAAAGATTATCAATAACTCCGTCGCTCATCGCAAGTACAATATCCCCAACTTCCAAGTCGATCTTGTCCATTACTGCATTGTTGTTTGGCGTATCAGGGCTATTGGTCCCAAGCTGTCGCGGGCAATCAAACCAATGCCATTGCTCCACCGTCTTGTATATAACTTTTTCAATGCTGGGTCGTAGAACCATGACCTGGCAGTCGCCGAGGTTGGTTACATACAAGACTGGCGATGTGCGCTCTTCATTTTCGGCGCAAGTTTTGTAATGTAGTTGTGCCCCACAAGCAGTTGTTGTCCCTAACCAGTCTTGTGATGTCGTCGCCTCGAGAGTTTTGTCGTAAGCACTCTGTAAACTGGCAATGGGGTTGGGTTCTCGGGACTCCTTTAACACGGCAAGTTCTTCTTCGATTGCAGAAGACCAGAAATGCAAAATTAGTCTCGACCATAGCCTACATCCAAGGTCAGCGATTATTGTGAAGAGGTTCGGAAGTTGCCCGGCGCCTTACCCGGCATGCCCTCTCGGCCTTGTGGCCCACGCTCCCACTCCGTCGTTGGCACAAATAAAATAATCGCTCGCGTAAACAGCATCGTCACCGTTTGTTTTGCCTCTGATGAGTTGCCCGTTGACAAACGCACGGCGGTCGCGACTCTGGTGATGCGTACTTAGAGGATCCGTAAATGATGTAGATGGAGGGGAAAGAAAAGGCGGCGGAAATGGACGAGGCGGTCGTTTCGCAAAGAGACCTATGCCAGTTTCGAACCGGAAAGGCAAGATAGGGACATCATCTGAAAGGTGAGTTGTCGCTGATGCGAACCCTCTCTTGCGACACGGGCGCCATATCAAGCGTGCCAGGCGTCGCACCGGGAGCGATGGTAGGAAAGATGTCGGGACAGCCGCCAGAATCGAGGATGGTTGAATGGGCATTCCAGCTATACAAGCCTGGATCTGCCCAGTTTTGAGGGTGCCTGGCCGCAACCTGTGGTGAGGTCGCTTCTATGCTCTCAGGTGCTCTCAGGTCAGAGATGACCAAAGATTGGATCTCCAAGAAGAGTAATCAACAAGTACAGAGGAAAGGTCGGACCGTTGGGGATTTGCAACTACATCTCAGACACGTGATAAGTCCGATACGGCGCCGAAGACATGGTCTTCCAGAACGGGCAGTTTTTGAGTCAAAGCAGCCAATGATTTACAAACACTATTCTTCGCCCGCAGGAACCCGAGCAGCTTGTTGACCCCAACCGCAAGCGACACCGCTAAGTTGGACTAATGGTGAAAAAAATGAGAAGCAAATCCCCCCTATTTACGCCCTTGAAGCAATCCAATATGTGCGGTTGGCCTGCTGCTCTTGTGAAAACCAACCCATCGCGGAAAGGGGATGCGCCTCGGTGATCTTCCGTGGTAGTGATTGGCACCCAATAGCAGCAATGCATCGACTACAATAAATTTTGGTAAACACTTGTAACCAAGCGCAAGCATAAACAGTTCAGCACTTACCCTATCGCATTATTGTCCAGGAAGAAACTGAAACCTGGGAGAGATAGATGGACCTCTACGGAACCAGGAGCTCTGGCATACTGACAAGACAAGCGGACTGGTTGACGACATTGAAGCAATACTAAGAAAAGCAATTATGAAATGAATGAACACTTTGTCAATAAAGATTAGATTCCAGTTGACACCATTGAAACAGAATTCTCGAATCTTGTGACTGGGTCATATGTCACAGGCACACTAACACTGATGGTGAATATGAATGGCTTTGTTCCGGAGGTACCACGTGTTGGCGCCATGGAGAGACAAGCATTTAGACTACACGTCATGAAACGAAACACGACCTGACAAAATAAGGTGTGCCCAATCTGAGAGGTTGCCGCACCTTGATCCAACCGATCTGCACGACCAACCCAATCACAAATTCTATGCCAAGAGACCTGTAAGCCGCTGCCAACAAGGAAAGGAGCTATGCGCCATGGCCCTCCACTGCTGTAAATCATCGTCGAGGAGGCATTCATGACGCATTTTATTGAGACATTTAATTTTCCATGATGTGTTTTTGACGTCTCCACGAGGAGATGAGCTAAGTTGGTGATAGTGTCTTTAATCAACGCTATGGATCCAATCTTTTTGCAGCAGTATCCGTATCAGAGCTCATGACGTAGGGAGTTGGAACCAACCCATCCTCGACTGAGCCTGCAGAGGCTCATTTCCTCATTGGGAGATTTCGCGATCATCGTACGGACGTGATTCTGTGGACTGCCAGATTGCGCAGTAGCGCTACTAGCTGGCATGACGATCTGCGGCTCTTGGGAGATGAGCCATGATATATCCATCTGCCATGAGTTGTCGGCTTTTCAAATGCCTGACGATCAAACAAAGTGGATCTGGCCGATCATACGGGGGCCTTGCAGTGCAGAGCCTGCGGTTGTATCGAATCTCATCCATCATCCGTTGCAGTTAACTAGGAACTTTGACGTGAGACGTGGGGACACTACAGTAGACTGTACCTATTCACAATCACCACTACATAACACAATCTGCAATTCATTCCCCATTGTTTGACGCGCAAGCTCCCGAGTCGCTCGGCGCATACGCACCAAAAAACCAAGTTTAGCCGCCTACGTAAAACAGACACCCCGTTTTGGTTGTAACATTCAATTGCATCGTATTTTGCTGGCGGCTGAGTGAGCATTAAAACATGGATGATGCATGGCCAAGAGGAAGCCGACGTTGCCGGTTGGGCAATTTATCAGATTTTTGCCCTGACTTTGATTAACACGACGTCTCGAATGCTAAGCTATACGTTGGGACCAATAAGAACGCGCTGTATAGATAAACACCAAGGGCTTGGCATTATGCTCATTATATGTGTGGAATTCAAGAGTCGGTCTGTACTCTGTAGATTTGCTGTACGCGTACCAAAGTACTGTACTTTGGCCTTTCTTGTCCGTGAGTTCCAAAACCCAGGTTGTCTTCTCCAGGTTTTGAGGACCCCAACTTATCGTGACCCCTGTCCGGCTGAACCGGGCTGGGTGTCTCCTTGGAGGTCTAAAAACGGGAGTCTGCAGAGCCCAGGGACATGCCGCAGAGCCGTACATTATAGAAGGCCGTGGCTTAGGGAATGGCCCGACATTACAGTGTTTTTCATGGAAAGATATTACATACCGCAGTACTCCGTACAACTTGTGTAAACCAACTGTTTACAGCCAGAGCACTCTGTGCTTCAGATGGGCATCAGCCTACAGCCCCAGGGCCTCAGTATGCCAAGCTTTTTCAAGACCCCAGATAAACTGCTCAGAACCCGCTTATATGTAGAACAAGTCTCCCAATGGAACAAGCGGCTTGACGCTTACGCATATTGTCGAGCAGTACGGATACGGTGGAGTTGAATCACCAAGAGGGTATCATATTGATGGTGAGGCTTGGCTAGATACTATTGAAGCAACACGAGCGTGAGCGTGAGCTTGCTAGCTTACCTTAGGTACCTAGCTCCATGGACCGGTATGGTGCAATTTCGTCGGTATGGGACGGGCCCAGGGCTGTATCCGCAACAGGGCGAAACTATTGATTGCAATCGGAGTGGTTGGCTTCAGGCTACTGACATGCATCTGATGGATCCAATGGACAACGAACGGCCGTGGAGACGGCGTTAACGAAAGCCCTGATCTGAAAAAGATGGCGTTAGTGACGAGCCTTTGGCTGGGATATCCCATTTATTATCCACTTTGCAAACCGCCCATCGTTGACGCCGTTCTACGGGCAGGACGGGCCAGACGGGCTCTGAAGCGGGAACATCCCAGCCACTGTCTGTCTACTGCCGGATATTCGTTTAATACTGGCTCACGGCCTCACGTTGTGGTTGAAGAGATCGGCGGTAAATACTGCAGGTACCCAGGCAGCCAAGCTACCAAGTTACCGATTTTGTAAATTACCAAGTCGAGAGGAATCTGACAAGATTTGTCGCGATACCACCTTATCTCTGCTGCGCCGCGAGTTCCAACTTCCAAGGCTGGCGAACGTCAGTCAAACCAGGTTGCGTGCTCGAATACCAAAATAAGATAGAGAGGAAGTCGATCCAAACAAAGGTATCTATCTATATGGTGATATCAGTAATAGCTGGCGCCAAGCAACCTTACTCAAGCCCTGATGCGCGCAGGCTCCTCTCATGTTGCACTACGCATGTCTCCGGATCTTGGCTCTGTCATAGACAACTGCACCAGCGTCAGTATGATTGGGTGTCATCTTTTCACTCCCATGGCTACCCGTAACTCGAACCGCCCATCGAGCAGCTCATAATTCATAAGAGGCATGTTGCGAAACGAAGGCCTGTCGTAGAAGCTTACGATTGATTCTTTGTGCTTCTCTAAGCTCTATGCATTTTCTATTTTTGTCTGGTGATGATGAGGCAGTCAATTTGAAACTGGCCATCATGGCAAGTATATAGAAACCCACGATCCCCTGGCATTATGGCATGCATGTTGTGATCCTCCCTGCTTCTCACGGCATCCACGACTTTTGTCTATTTCCTTGATTGTCATATTTATGCTTTCACTTTCACTTCGAATCTCTTGGCTCACCGCGACTTGGCTTTCATTACTCGGTGTGCAGTAGAGAAAGTGCTAAGAGGGTCCTCTTAGTGAATTGAGGGTGTCAGTTCTAGACTTATTAGACTTCTCGCCCAGACTACGGCCGCTTGGGCTAGTGACGTATGCCATTGATCGGGTCCATCAGCACTCAAATCGTCCATCGCAAATCGGTTCATTGTCGACAAACCGGACCATCTTGTACGGGTACGCGGCTGCAAGAAAAGCGAATATTGTATGCAGGCGAGCAGCACAGGCAAGCAAACAAACAAGATTCGCCTAGGCCGGGACTCCAGCCAGTCTATTGCTCCGGAAAGACTCCATCTTGATCTCAAAGCTGCTCACGCGGAGGGGCACTTATCAGTAAAAAAGGGACCCCCGCGCTGGCCGGAGATCGCAGCAACTGAACCTGGCTTGAGGCTTGTTGGTGGTCCTCTTTTTTTTCAAGGAAACCTGCTCTTGACGTTTTTGATTTCTGGGGCCCTACCAGCCTCTCATACAGATTTAAATAACCAAGCCCGCCAGTTCGGGAACCTTGAAAAGACGTACGCATCGAACGACACGTCTCCAGCTATATCTTCACTAACAGCCCGACTCAGACAACCCGGGGCGAGCAGTCACTACCAAAGAAAACGCCATCTATTTTACCGCCGCCTTCCGAGCGACGATCTTCCCATCACCGCCGACGCCGGACTCCGCGTATTCGAGGTATCACGGCCACGGTTTACAACAAATTACCGACAGCCCCAGAGCCAAGACCTGCATCGCCTACCTATCGCTGTCGTCTATCAAGGCACTGCAGTCGCGTTTACGGTAATTCTCATTTACACCTGGCTGGCCATCCCTGGCTGGTTAAAAGTAGAAGGTACTGACTGATATGTCAGTCGCCCGAAGCATCCGTATCTGCATCCGCATCCGCACCCGCCGCAGCACCACCTTTGAATGGATACGTCCCGGCACCGAATTCTAAAGCGAGTCTAGAGTCTGGAGTCGCACGTACAAGAAGCGCCCACCTCACCTACATCTGAATCGTGTTGCAACGCAAGGGCCTGTTCTTTTCCTTCCTTCTTCCTTCTTCCTCGCCCTTTGAACCTCGGATTCGCCTTGGTCTTGGTAGCTCAGCAGAACAAGCAAGTCCATCTGGAAATTACGGTACCAAGACGTCGTCAGTGTCGTGGCTGGCGCAGCTCTTCATCTCTCGGGACATCCCTTGCGCAGTCGAATCGGATCATCGATCAACTAACCCATTTCTTCTCCCTTTTGTTCTCTTGAGCTTGAGCAGGCGCGAATTGGCTCGCTTGGTTGTTTTTATTATTTTAATTTTTGTCTCAGAAGCTCCCTCCGGTCAGGACGACCATTGTCAACAAGATGGGCCGAAATCGAGGTGCGTACCTTTACACATTGTGCATTCTTGAATCCCATTCCAGTTCCTGGGTCTTGCTCGTATACGCTGTAATGCGGTGCTTGCGTTGCGCCCCGACGTGCACACCGAAAAGACAGAGGATGGCGCTAGTGGCTCACTGGCCCTTGCCCTGGTGTTTGGTCTTGGTGGGCACCTATGTCCACCCTACCAGACTTTTACGGACAGTGCCTACGCTGCAACATCGGCCGCAGGGGGTCGTTTATGGGTACCTCCTCATAACGGCGGGGACCACGAGTTCCACTGTGCGTTGACGTGTGGTGGCCCCCCAAAGTGCCCTTGGCTAGTTCGTTCATCTAGGGGTCCGAGTCTTCTTGATTCGGGACTCAAAGACTGGACGGTACGAGCTGGGTCGTCATCTCCAGTCCCAGGGGTCTGCATGCCATTGCCATTCCATTCACTATATCTCACCTCATCCCGTCCCTTGCTTTGGGCTAACTAAATACTTAGTTCTTTCGTTTATGTCCCAGTTCTCTGCGGGCACAAAGACACCTCCGCCTTCGACCTCTCCTCCATCAGATTCGCCTCACAGATCAGGACATCGCAAGATCAATTCCGGCACTGAGCCTTTCCCCGATCACCGAGTCAGTGCCGACATCTCTCGGCCAAACACACCGCCTTCGCGGCCAGATTATGGCACACCTCTAAACGGCGGATCTCCAATTGAACCATCTGCTCGTCGACGACGAAGTTCATCTGCTGCTTCTTCACGGCCCCCGTCAATGGTCCTGGGTCATCAACCAGCCATCATGGATATTACCGAGGACACGATCCCCGAGCTTCAGCCTATCTTTTCTTTTCTTAACAGCCACTCCAACAAACTCTACCAAGAGGGTTATTTCCTCAAACTCGATGACCAGAATACACGTATGCAAAGCCTAGCTCCCGCAACCGCTTCGTCCATTCCCTTACACCAAGTACCCCCCTGCCACCCAGACGGCTCCACATTCTACCATCCAACTATTCACACGTGCAAAGATATCCAGCTAACCATGCATCAACAGAGGGTAAACCCAACCCTGATAGAACCTGGACCGAGTGCTTTGCCCAGCTCGTAGGAACTGTCCTGTCACTATGGGACGCTGGGGAGCTCGATGCCGCCGGCGAGGATGGCGAGGTGTTGCCCAAATTTATCAACTTGACGGATGCTTCAATCAAGATGGTAATTAGCCCTTTCGCGTGCCGAGCATATATCCATCTTTTCTGGACTCAACTGACACAAAACCTCACAGATCGAGTCGCTACCTACGAGGTCTGCTGATGAACAACCGCTACAGAATATCTTGAGTATCTCCACAGCTGGAAGAAACCGATATCTGCTTCACTTTAACTCCCGACACTCGTTGCTCCAGTGGACTGCTGGTATTCGCCTTGCTATCTTCGAGCATTCGTCCCTGCAGGAGGCCTATACTGGTGCTCTCATCGCTGGAAAGGGCAAGACCCTCAACAACATTGGTGTCATCATGGAGAGGGCACGATTCCCTACCGAAGAATGGGTTAGAGTCCGATTCGGTGCTGGTGTACCCTGGAGACGATGCTGGTGTGTCATCACCCCCCCTGACGAGAAACAGTATGCAAAGCTCCAGAAGGAGCTCAAGAAGAGGTCTGCCTATGATCGATCTCCTGTCCCTACGCTTAAGGGAGACATCAAGTTTTACGACCAGAGGAAGGATGGCAAGAAGCAGAAGAAAATGCAGCCCATTGCGACAATCACCGATGCCTACTCGGCATACGCAATCTATCCCCAGAGCAAGAACTTGATTGATGCGTCGACTCTGCTCAAGGTCGAAGGCAACATCGATATCCATACCGACCCCCCATCCTCCACCGAGGGTTTTGTCTTTATCATGCCTGAGACTCGTCCTGCCGTTAGTGGATTCGAGATGTTGTTGCGTTTCCTCTTCCCTACCTGGGACACTTTTGGTCTTTATGGCCGA
This sequence comes from Fusarium tricinctum, assembly GCA_020744515.1. Taxonomy (NCBI): domain Eukaryota; kingdom Fungi; phylum Ascomycota; class Sordariomycetes; order Hypocreales; family Nectriaceae; genus Fusarium; species Fusarium tricinctum. The sequence continues at coordinate 2,863,255 of JAGPXF010000002.1, read as the reverse complement.
CCTGGAAGACTCGTTGCCAGTACGCTTGACTCTCGATCGCTCATGTTCGCCATGCCTAAGAGCCGGCGTTATGGTTACCTTGAAAATCTTGATGTTTCGAACTTGATCCTTGAGGATGGTAGTTCAGGATGGGGTGAGCGAGACTGGCGGAAAAAGCTGAAGGAGTCCACTGGAACTCGTATGAATGCCGTTGACGATAGTCCTACAACACGCTCTCGCAGTAACAGCCGAAAGAGTGTCAGACTGAGCTTTGGTGATGGGCCTCCGAAACCCAAGACCGGATATTCCGATCAACAAGTTCCTACTCGGTCATCGCGATCCTTCTCTCTTAGTGAACGCACCCGAACAGACTCGGCTCCTGCAGATCCCGCACGCGTCGCCCTCGGAGGACATGGTCGCAATTCTTCTGATCCCAACCAGCTGGGTGGCCCTCCTTTCCGTCCGGATGCCAACGGCAACAGTCCTTACTCGGGCTCTCCACAGCGTGGTCAGACTCCTGTCGGTGTTCCTTACCAGAACCAGGTTTCCCGTGATCTGAGTCCCGCATACCAAAACGAGAGGCCCTCTGGCTCGCCTCCTCTGAAGGATTTGGATGGTATGCGACAGATGCACACTCCTGAGCCTGTTTCGCGACCCCCTGCTTTCAACCATGGGTCCCAGGCTCGCCCCGTCAGCAGGGCTTACCACTCTCCTGAGCTCAGACGAGCCAACAGTAGGCTTTCAGTCACAACCCTTGCTCAGCTTGCTACAGCTGGAGGCTTGAGTGAACAGAATGGTTCGCAACCTTCTCCAAGGGAAGATGAGGTGGACGCAAGATCTGGACCATCGGTACTACCACCACACGCCAACTCCGTAGGGATATCTGCTAACGACAACCGTTCGCGTGAAGGTTTAAACCTACCGAATCAGGATCCCTCTTCCAACAGTCTACCTCCTCCGGCCAACTTATCCCAGCAGCGATCCCGATCACCACTAGCCCAGCCCCCTCTTGGGCCGCCTAATCCTTACGGCCGCGGGCCTAATTCGCGTCCTGGAACCTCGGAAGGTCGACGGTCCCCGATGCCTCCTGGTATGCCCCCTCAACAGCGACCTCCTCACCCCCAGAACACCAACCGTCGACCCGACATGGGACCCGACGGACGTCGCCCTTCAGATCCCAGACGTCCCGGACCTGATGGACGACGTCCTTCTGACCCTCGAGGTCCTGGTTTTGACGGGCGCAGGCCTTCCGATCCCCGAGGCCGTGGCAATGGCCCACCTCCGGGATACGGACCTCCACCTCCTGGTGGCCCCTATGGTAACTACCGACCTGGACAAGGCCGTCCACCTGGTCCCCCTGGCCCTCCGGGTCCGCATGGACCGCCTGGTTCCCGTCCGAATGGCCCACCAGGACAGATGACGCATCGAAAGCCCGTCCCAGGACCGCCTGTTCAAGGACCTCCTGCCCCATTTGACAACAACAAGGGAAACACCATGTCCGGTAGCAGCGCAATCACCACTAATGAGATTATCGATCACTACGCTTATGATCAAGGCCGCCAGACTCCTCGGGAAGGAACACCCAACTCCGACAGGCGACCACCACCTCCTGACAGGCAGGAAAGCCATTTGAGTAATCAAAGTAGTCACTACGACAACAATTCCCCCACTAGTAGCCTCAAGAACTTTGTGGATACTTATCAGTACAGCGAACCAAAGCCGCGAGCCGGTGTTCTGAAGACTGTTGGCGGTGCCGAGGAATTAGGGCCCGGAGACCCTGGTTATGGTATTCCAAACATCAACTTTGGCCCAACCATCAACTACGCAGCTACTCAAGATCGCAACAAGTCATCTACCTCTGGTGGCACCTCTCAAAGACCACACACGCCAGGAGGCCAAGGACCAACCCCCCCTCCGCATAAGTCTTCTGGATCCCAAGGATCCCTTGGTCGCAATGAGTCTCCAGACCCGAAGCGCACTATGGCGTGGCAGCCAGGCACATCGGCCCCCTCCCCCGGCTCTCACGGGCTCAGCGCGGAAGAGTTTGTGCAGCAGAGGGCAGCTCATGTCCGGAGCGCATCTAGCAACACACTAGGCGGTCGATCCGGCACACCTAGTCCAGGAATGAACCGAACTAATTCCTCCGACATGCTTCAAGCTGTCCAGAACGGTCGGCATTCTCGGAGCAGTTCCGCCGATTTACTCTCGCGGCCTGGATCGAGGGGTGCTAATTCCAGTCTGAACTTTGCAAGCTCCGGTGAAACCTCAAGTCACCTTAGTGCACGGGAACAGGAACATGTTGCACGTATAACAGGCCAACCTTTGATCAACATGCCGGCTCACCAGAGACAGGGGTCCCAGGGCCCCTACACGCCTACTCACCAGAGACAAGCCTCGTCAGGCTCCGGCTTAGTTGGTGCTATCGAAGCTCGGGAGAGGGAGAAGCAACATATGAAGCAGGGAATGAACAGTCAAGCAGTTCAGCAGGCAATCAACCAACGCCAGCACCAACAGGCAGCTATGGCCTACCAGCAACAGATGGCCCAGCAACAAATGGCTCAGCAACAAATGATGCAACAGCAACTGGCCCAACAGCAACAAATGGCGTATCAGCAGCAAGTTCAGCAGCAACAGAACTTCCAGCAAGGATACCAGCAACCCCATATGGGTACTGGTAACATGTCCGCATACAGCCCTATGGGTCAACCAGCTGGGCAGTACACGCCTGGTGGATCGCCGTACGGTGCAGTACCTCAGCAAATGGGCGGACATGGGCAGGCTGGCAGCTTTTCGCGTCCTATGCGAGCTGCACAGCAGGTTGATCCTCGTTTTGTGCCGCCGCAAGGTCAATACAGCCCAGCATCTGGAACCCAGCAGAATCCTAGGGGCGTTCATCCCCAGTATCAGGGACAAGCTTTTTAGTGGGATTGCCAAAGGGATTTTATTAGCCACTACATGATTTAGTTGATAAGGATTGGATGATTATTGCGCGATACGAAGTAAGCACGGGGCGGGAGGCATATATCACATGGCGTTTAGGATATGGGGAGATGCAATGATTTGGCGGCAACAGGTTGAAACAGCTTGCATACAATACACTCTTGGCATACAACGAGACAGCGCATTATCTTTGGGTGGGTTAGCATACTTGGATATAGATGCGTTTTTAAGTCCAGCATACAATATTTCATTGCCTCGAACAATTATTCTTTATATTAGTGATGTGAATTGTAGTTGAAACAAACCGTGTGCATAGTAGTGACCACGTATGCTGTACCCAATATCTTTCAACGAAGTATAATTCCTGAAGTCGATTACAGATCGATACAATGACACACCAAATCTTCAAATTAAAGAATAGAGAGAAGGAATAAAGGACAAAGAAAGGAAGAGAAGAAAAAAAGGAAGGAAAAGAAAAAGAAAAAGAAAAAGGCAGACAGTTATTGGCTGATGGTGAAGCGTGTACTACGCTGAGACCTTTGAGCAGGCGTCGTTGTCCAGTGACTTTGCTTGACCCGCTCGTCAGTGAAGGCGAACCTCAAGGGCAAACGCTGTTGATAGGCGCCTGACAAACTGACGTAAATTCTAGTAACTTGTAACTTGTTGGCTGTTATTGTTAGAAAAGTGACAAGGCGCGTGACTTCAACGCGCCTCGAGTGTCATTTTGCACGCGCCCGCGTTACACGTAGAGAACGTGATGTGACCTTGTTTTGTTGAATCAGATGAGCCCATCTTTTTTTTGGGTCTCCCTTTCTAAACTTGGTTGCTGAGGCATCCGGGAGCCGTTTCCACTCTGTCTATGAAGCAAGGGGCTGTCGTTGGTGATCGCGGCAGTCAAACGGCTTCTCCCCGCTGTGGTCTTTGGCTTGAACGGGATTTATCAGCCTGGGAGCGGTCACTAGAGGGTGCCTAATTCCCAGCTAATTGACAACGTGATAGGCCAGCTTGACAGTGGTAACCCAGATTCCGATTGATATCAGCCAACCAGCGTCAGCAGTGACCCTTGAGGGAACCGTCTGTCGTGACGTCCATCGTCCCTGCCCTGCCATCCAATACTTGAACCTCAAATGTCCTTGTCGTTTCTTTTTCCACTGCGTCCCCCCTCTCTTGGATTCTTGATTATTCTTCAACCTACTCTTATTCTTTACTTTCTTGCACTTTAGCATACATCATTTACTCACCGAAGCTTTGCACGGCATCTATCGTCCACTCGTCCGTACCGAGACACTCAAACCCCCCGAAGGGTTGTCCTACCACTTTCAAAAAGTTACCACAACCTTGCCTGCGCCTACGACCTCTCAACTTTATACATTTGCGCCCGTGATCGCCTCGAAAAACCTTGCGACCTGCCTCGACTTGGCCTTCATTCACTTCCATAACGGCAGTCTTGCATTGCTTCGCAGCGTAGGCTGCTCGGGTCGCCCCCAATGGACGGCGACGAGCCCACGCAAGGTATGTCATGTCCCCTCTATCCCAATATCTCCTCGCCAAGCTGACCTCCTTCTGGAAGCGACGCAGAATGTCCTCGATCCGCGCCGCGTAGGAAAGCAGAACTCAGGATTTTCAGACGAAGACATCTCCGACATAATATGCGTTCTCTACCCACACTCCGATTCCGCCCGCATCGAACTAGAACGTCTGGAGTCCGAACACTCCCCTCATATCATTGGGAAGGATGAAGCCGACGGCGTCGAACCCGATTATGCCTTGGAAGACCAAGCCGGCCGTTTTCTTGCCAACCCATCCAGCAACGGCAGTCATGCTATTATTCTTCGTTTGTCGTCGCAACTCAAGAATCCGTCCGCCGGTTTCGTCTTTGGCCGTAACCCGATGAGATGCGATGTTGTATTTGTCAATGACCCCTTCAAGAGAGTCAGCAACATTCACTTCCGAATTTACGTCAACGAATACGGCACAGTAATGATCGAGGATCAGTCAACCAACGGTACTATAGTAGACGATAACGTTCTGACATTCAATCCGCTAGCCAAGGGAAGAAGCGACCCACCTATCATGAGATATGTTCTTAGTTCTGGCTCGATCATCAAGGTCTACCTACATCATGAGGCCAGAGATTTGACGTTCCGTGTCCGTATACCGAGGCGCGACAACGAGTACGATCAAGCATATACCGATAAAGTTGAAGATTTCTTCACTCGCCACAAACTCAGACGCTTAAATGAGACCATAACTGCTGGGCCTAATGGCCACGTTAATCTTTTCAAAGATCCCCAAACTCCATTCCAGAGAGAGGAAACACGCGAGATCACTCAGCCTAACTCGCGGACGTCGCAGAAGAGGAGAGAAGCCAATCGAGAATGGACAGGCTCTGGAAAGTACAACAGAATCGGATCGATCGGGAAGGGTGCCTTTGCGGTTGTTCACAGGGTCACTTCCAAGTACGACGGTTTGCCGTATGCCGCGAAAGAGATCGAGAAACGTCGATTTATCAAGAATGGCGTGCTGGATCAAAAGGTTGAAAACGAAATGAAAATCATGAAGCGAGTTGAACATGTGAGATTTGCGCCCTTTGTATAGCCCATGCTATCATTGCTAACCTCTCTTCCATAGCGCCATATCGTTCGCTATATGGAGCACTTTGAATGGGATGACCGATTGCTTATCATCATTATGGAGTTCGTCCCTGGCGGGGATCTGGGCAAACTCATCTCTGACCAGAAGGCATTGAGAGAGGATGTTGTCCGAACCATGTCAGGGCAGCTTCTGAGTGCATTGGGATACCTACACGCCAACAATATCACCCATCGCGATGTCAAGCCAGACAACATCCTCATCAACTCTCTCAACCCAATTGACCTCAAACTTACCGACTTTGGCCTGTCAAAAATGGTCGATAGTGAACAGACCTTCTTGCGAACATTCTGTGGCACTTTACTCTACTGCGCGCCTGAGGTATACACAGAATACTCCGAGTACGATGATGATGGCGTGCGTAGTCGGGGTAAGAAGATGAGGCGCCCCCCAGGTCAGAGATACAGTCATGCTGTTGATATTTGGTCTCTGGGCGGTGTCTTGTTTTATGCTCTGACTGCGTCACCTCCTTATCCCGTTAAGAGCGGCATCAGCTATTCCGAGCTGTTACACAAAATCATGACCACCCGATTGAACATTTCGCCCCTGCAACGGAATGACGTGTCGGAGCAAGCTATCGACTTCCTTTGCAGAATGCTTCAGAGACGTCCAGAAAACCGAGCAACAGTGACAGAACTTGAAGGTCACCCGTGGGCTACCGGTGTTGAGTCGATAATTAGCGCCTCGCAATCATTTGACGAAATCTCTGATGACGATATGTTTGACAATTTTTCTCAACTTCAGGCCCGCCACTACGAAGAAGACAAAGTCAGTGACTCTGCGGACGAAGATTCGGACGAGGAGAAAGTACCAGCGTCGCCAGAGACAAACCAACCTAGACTCTTTGGAGAAGTTGGCGCCTCCGCGATTGGCAGCTCAGGAGTGATCCCAGAAGACTTCCTCAACCTTGAAGCTAGCCATCCTAGCGCAAATGGGACTGAGATACCCAACAAGGATGAAGACGAGGCTTATCAATCGGAGGACAACTCGACACCCAGAAACAGAAACCGTCGAACATACCGTCAAGCGAACATATCCATGGCCCAAAACCAGTCTGAAGACCAGCTGCAGAGTCTGGTGGAAAACGTGGCATCACAAAGCCTGGGTGGCAATGAACATAGTATACAGAAGTTTGAGATGTCGAACTATTCTTTGCAGTCGGCAGACTTCAATTCCAGTAAGCGAAAGCCTTCTTCGTACGATACTAGCGACGAGTTTGAAGAAAACACACCGACGGGAAAGCCTACTATGAAGAGACTTAAGTCGGAGGGTAACATTGAAGAGTTGACGAATGATGTGGTCGAGGAATACAAATTGCTGGCCCAGGTCCCTGCGATTGGGAAGCAGGCATCGGGACGTCAGATTGACCGTCCCTACAACAAGCAATGTTTCTGGGAGCAAGACAAGAAAACCTGGCACCTCAATTATCCAGAACTAACCCGCAATCAACACAAAGCCTTCGTAAAGGGCGCAGAAACAAGGGGCGAGAAATTTGAACCTGGGAAGACTGCACTGTGGGACGTGGCAATGAAATACTTTCCTCCAGTTTCCAAAGCTGGGGCCCAAATCACCGAAACTCGACGAGGCTCGCGAACGCCCCAAACTCTGGTTGATGAAGCCATAGAATTTCCCCCTACTGCGGCACCACTTGATGATTCACAAATACCCGACACACTCCCCACGCATACACAGATTATTGTCCCTGTTCACGAGGACGAAACGAACAAGCGATCTATTGGTGTGTTTGAATCCCATTCAGACTCATGCATCTCTGATATCACGATTCCCGTTGCCGACACCTTGGTCTCATTTGGCCGCGGTCCTTCAAACACCCAGTTATTTGGCGACGTGTATGAATCTCGAGTGCCCAAGTATGCCTTCAAGCTATTACTCTGGAAAGACGATGATGCTTTCGACCCTTCCAAGGATCCTTCGAAAGTGCCTCCCCCCTGGCTTCGAACCATTGGGGATCCAAACGAGTATGGTTTTTACATCTCAACAAAAGCATCAGTCGGTATCAGTATAAACGGATATCAGCTTCCTTCTTCTGATGCTAAGAACCACAGCGGGCCTGCTCACCATTGGACCCGTATCTACACTGGAGACACAGTAGTCATCTGGGGATTCGGCGACAGAAAGGGCAATCCAACAAAACTTACCTTCCAATGTTTCTGGGGTGCCTCTTCTCAGGCGCGTGGAGAGAACAAAGCATTGCAGCTTGCGCCTCCGTCGTTGGCCCAGAAGTTGGACGCTGCCTGCCAAAAGACAGAGAGGCGGATGAAGGAGGCTACCGAAAAGAAGAAGAGAGAGGAGGCCATCGATGCTGAATTGAAGGAACGTGCAGAAAACATCGATAGGGAACGTGAACGAAGCCGTGCTTTTGAGATGAAGAGACAAGAAGCTATCACCTACCTTGGCTCGAAACAAACCACACTATCGCGCATGGCTTCACCCGCAAGTGTGCCCCCAACAAGCCACTATTTGGGAGTGCATATGGCCCGTTTAAGCCCCGACAAGGAAAACACTTTCTCAGTTCAGTAATGAGACACAGCATATATACAGGTCACTAGAGAGGAGCATTTGCATTTTTGAGCTTTCGGTCCTTGAGTCGACCCTAGGAAGTTCGTTGGGACCACGGAGTAATGGTTTTGTTCCTTTCTGTTTCCCTTGGCATTTTGGCAGGTATAGGGGCTTAGTACAAGGAATGACTGGTGCTACAGGAAACTCTGGTCACGATGAGATGCTACTTTCAGCGGAGTTCGTGGTTCGTGGTTCCCTTCAGGGCGAAAAAGGGTGTATCTGGACGGGATGGGCCCTAATATCACGATATTTTGGAGGAGTACATGTGGGAAAATGAAGACATAACAATCATATAGAAATCTGACATATCTTGCATGCCAACTGTTAACTGTTAACTGTATTGACAAGTGACGATTCACCCCAACCCGATGTTCAAGATCACAAAGCGCACCGATGACCAGATGATCGTGCTTTTAAAGTGCGACTGACAGCATTTACGATACAATCATTCATTTAGTCGTTCTGATCCTAACAATACAGTAGCAAATGGTTCCAAAAAAAAAAAAAAAAGAATAGTAGTCATACAATGATCCCCCATCATTCAATCATCATCATGTTTCTCACAGTCAAGTTCGTTTCGACTCCCCATTTGATAGTCCGAGCCTATATCTGCATTCAATATTCGTACATTTCCAAGTTGTTCGTAGCTGCAAGTTCTCCTGTTCGTGAAGGAGCTTAATCATACGGCTCTGGTTGACAGAAACTACGGCGTTGCTGCAGTAAACATGTTGGTTATTGTCGTGTATTAAGCAGCGTCGTTACCGGTCACATATCGAACAAATAGTCTATCAGGCGCTTCGTCGTTCTCGCTTCCATCGCCAGATGGACTGGAGGGTGCCTCGTCGTTTTCGTCATCGACTGAAGAAACCATGTCGGTGATGTTGTACTCTGCGAGGATCAAACGTTAGCAGCCAAACTTTACAACGCTGGCAATCTAATAACTGTAAGTTTAACTTACCAAGAAGATCGGCTGCACCATCAGGAGAGGATTCGCCAATAACATTTGGCTCCTCGACTGTTGGGACAGGATTAAAAGCGTTCTTCCATGCAAATTTATCCGACTTTGTAGGAGAGGATGGCCCCTGTTCTCGCTCGACTGACCCATCAGATCGATCAGGAGAACTGCTATATGAAAATTCTGGGAAATTCTGCTTGCGAGGTGTGTAATATGGGTTACTTTCACCTTGACGAGAGGCCTTTCCGAAAGCTGGCCCATCATCTGTACAGCTGTATGACTCAGGGTCCGTGAAAGAAGTGTAAACGTCCGAGGGGCATCCTCCTTGTTGAGGGCAAGGAATCGTCTGGTTGTCAGTGAAACTGCGAGGGCCAAAGCGTTCCTAATTGCCTCTGGCAGTCTCGTGGAAGTTGTGATCAGGAGTGTATGAGCTCGCTTGGTTGACCGGAGGAGCGGAAGAAGTCTTATTTTTGGACTTTTTGAAGAAGGACGAGAAGATGCTCCCAGAAGAAAGACGAGATGGGAGGGAAGCAGTGGATTCCATGTACTGGCCGTGATACCCGTAACCCCCGTAGTCGTAAGCCTTAGGAGTCGACGTCTGATATTCCTCGTTGGCTTCATAGTAGCCACGGAAGGAATTGTCATCCGAGTAATAATCAGTATGCGAATACTGAGGGCTTCGGAAAGCATCCCAATCCTCACCATATTCGAATTCTTTACTGAAAGCACCTTGGGAGTAACCCTTGGCAGGAGTCCCAGCTCGAAAGCTGTCTGGCGTATGCAAGTACTCGCGGTGGGCGCCCGGTCCTTTCTTCGAAGATTGGCCATAATGAGGGTGCAGATACTTGTCTGGAAACCCTTCGTCATACGAGCTGCTGCGAAAGGTACACTTCTTTCGTGAGATAAGCGGAGAGCCTGGAGAGCGTAGGCATGCAGGAGTCTCTGAATCCGAGGCCGAAGCCTCTGCATCGCCGTCAAAAGGTAATGCTGTACGAATATCCACAGACTGCTTGAATCTCACAGTCTTGCTACCAGAAGATTTGGAAGAGCTTGGATCGGAGCGGTCAGACTCTAGAGACTTCTCACGAGGTCTAGGTGACTTCTTGGAAGCCTCATCTCGGGATTTTCTAGAGCCGTCAGAAGACGACCGCTCACTAGCCAGTGCAGATTTGAGGACGAAGTCGGGAGGGAGCTTCTTCCAAGGCTCACAGACTTTGCTCCCCAGTTTCTGATCTTTCTCCTTACGGTCAGTTACAGGGCTAGGTGATTGAACCTCCACATGAGGAGTTGAAAAGGAGTCTTCGACGTATGGTGCCTGGTAGTTCCGTGGCATCCTCGACTCTTTCTTGCGAGGGCTGCGCTCAGTGCTGAAGTGACCAGAAGACTTTCTCTCTGCTCGACGTTCAGAGGACCCGGTATTTCGTGAAGGGCAGTAGGAAGAGTCTCGAGACACGGTACCAGTGCCAGATGCAACGACAGACTCTCGAGAAGCTCGTGGTTCGGGTCGTCTGCCGCGAGGTTTCTCATCATCTGAAACCTGCTTCGAGGGACTTACTTCCCTTACCTGGTCACTTCGGACTTCACCATGCCTATTCTTGTGATTCCTATGACGGTTTACTGTCAGTGAATCTAGGTCTTCTTCCGAATCACAAGCAGGAGGTATAGCCCGGTGCGCTCCGAGGTTCTGGTACTTCTATGCATTAGCGGTTGATCAAATAATAGGGGCGGGTGTACTTACAGGACCAACCACGGATGCTTCCATTAGACTTCCATTTCTCTTGAGCTCCAGGATGCATACTTCGCAATAGTTGGTTATAATGGGCTCGCCTGGCAACACTGGGTGCTGTCTATGAAAGTTCTTGGATCTTGCGCTTCCGCAGTTGAAACAGAAATGATACTGTTTGATAACCCCCCGCTTATAACTGTCATCTCGGCAGCTCTCGCAAAGGTTTATCTTCATTTGTTTGAGTTTGTGGACGGGGTATCGTTTATGGTAGTCCCTTGAGCGGATATTTCCACATTCAGAGCAAAAGTGATGGCGTGTAAGACGCTGGGGACTCTCGTCTCGTTGGTCGTGTAGCTTTGTCTGCTGATTGTCTTGACAAACACTGGCTTGTTCGACGTCACCGCGAACAGATGCAGCTACGTTGCTGCTCGCAATCTCCTGATCATAGACTGATTGAGAGAAGTTGCTGAAGGTCGAGAGTGACGACTGCCTTTGATGTTGCTTCTTGCTGGCCGTGATGGCTTTATTCAAGGTTGAATTAAGTCTGTCTTGAAGACGGCGAAGGTCACGGCGTAAAACTCTACTGTTGGGTTCCTCGGCCAAGTCTGCCATTTTTGCTTCGATGAGCCTCTGGAGACGCTGCACTTCCTTGCCGAAGACTTCGGATGAGTCGGAGCGTTTCGAAGCAGCGATTACCGGGCGAAAGACATTTCCTCCTCTTGGCGGGTGTTGGGCATTGTTTGATACCAAGGAAGACATCGGTGCCTTTGCCGTATCAAGGGGAGGAGGGTGTCTCGACTCGACGGGCTGAGCCACTGGGGCCATGAACTGAGGTGGGTGAACTCGCACCAGGGGTGACGGCTGGTGAGGAACATAGCTAACTTGATTCTGATAGTACATTTGTTGCTGAGGCAGGGGCTGGTAAACTGGAGCCCCAAACGACTGGTTCAAAGGAGAAATAGGAAATGTTGATGACTGTACAATATTACAAGGCGGTTTCGACAAATGAATAGGAAATTGGGGAGGAAATGTTGCAGAAGGTCGTACATAAGAAACGGGCTGTTGGTTAGCCATGGTTTCGACTTTTGATCGGCGGGAGATCGAGCGAGGGACCTGGTGACGAGGTAGTACTCGAGGACTGGAATGAGGCGATGACTTTGAGCGACGTCGGCGGTGATAGCGCTTTCGGGGCGAGTTCTTCTTCGAGGAAGAAGTGGACGCAGGAGGTGCAGAATGAGGCGTGGGTGGTCGATCAGAAACACAACGGCCGCGCTCTTGATGTCCTGAATCGTCTTCAGAAGACGAAGAGGATGTTTCCTCCGAGTACGACTCGCAGCTATCGTCAGATTCTGTCTCATATATAACCTGAGAACGCCGAAAAGTCTTTTGATCTGCAGGCATGGCCCCACGACGAAAAGGGAGACCAAATGCAGCGCTTAAGAGGTCAACTTCTGGACTGGCTCGATGACGGCGGCGGCGGAGGGCCTTGCTAAAGAGACCCATTGTGCCGCGGCCGGAGGGCATGGAAAAGACTGACACAGTAGGCTTTATAATCGGTCTAGGGGATTTCTTGCGGGGAGTGTAGACGGACGAAAAAGAGTGTGAGTTATTGTGGTGGAGGGAACAATGGGCGGGAAAGGGGGATGAGGGTGGGAAAGAGAAAGGTAAGAAAAAAGAGTGGAAGAGCACTTTATGCGTGATGTTTTGCGTAATACATGCAAGAATCACAGCAGGCTCCCTTTTCTTTCGCTTTTACTTCTCGTTTTTTAAATTTGTGTGTATGTGCAGCAGAGTCGAAGATGGTCGTCGTCGTGCAGCTGTTGGCAGCTGGCGAGAACTGTCACTCGGCCTTGCAACTGGCAGCTAAGATGCCAGCTTACCAAGACTGATAGGATAACAGGGCTTATCGAATTCAGAATAAGGTATTCAAGTAGGTAGGTATGTAGGCGCCGAAGACACCAATATCAAGGGAACTCGGGGGCTCTCAGGTGCGAGTTGCTGTATCACGTCCTGAAAGGCAGGTAAAGTCAGCATCGAATCCCCTAAAGATAGAACCGAAATGACACTCACTCATAGATCCTCGTCGCAAAGTTTTGCTTGCGCCACTTCTGCTCTGGAAGGGTTTGGCTTCGACTCAAGTTCTGCCCAAGGCGCGAGCTGTGAGGCTTTGATGTTGTGTTGAAGTAGATTCCCACGATGTTGGTTTAGCACGGAAGAACGAATACTTTGGTAAAAGGTGAGTTGTTAAAGAATAAGAAAAGGGGGTGTTGAAGAATTCAAGACGGTCTTCTAAATGTAACCTGGTCTTGTTAAAACGTGCTCATCAAACACCCACTTCTTGATGCTCTGCGTTTACATCAGCCTAGCCATTGTATCTAGCGTTTTGATGCTGGCAAACGGCAATATCTTTCTTCCCCCACATCAAACACGTAAAGTTTGCACAGCAGTCTTTGTTACTTTTGACAGAACATCAACATAGAATACAAAAGCAAACATATTATTTGATAGAAGGAGTTTGACTGAGGCTTAACTTCACATTAACAAAGAAATCCGATCTCTACTTCCCGATTAAAATCTTACAAAGATACATCTCTTGAATTTGCTTTTGTCTACATACGAGCAATGTTGGACCACTCTATCCTTTCTTCTTGGGTTCCAACAACCAGCCGCGTGTCTAATCCACGCGGAGTACACGAGCGCCTCGCTTCTTGTGGACCTTCTTCTTCAGCCCCCGGTTAAAGGCACCGGCAGCTACATGGTCACGGTCAAGGTTGTCAAGATCCTTGACCTTATAGATGCGAATGATCCAGTTCTCACTGGTGAAAGCCTCGTCCATAGTGTCGATAGTGTAGCTCTGGGGAGGGATCTTGACACCTCGGACTCTATCATGGCCATGTCCGTCGGGAAAAAGGGTTCCGAAGTTGTTGTAAGACATCTTGTACCTGGAGGGGCTGTTAGTTCAAATGGTTCTCCACGAGCAAGCGTTTACTTACATCAAGCTGTTCTTCATGGTCTCAGTAGCGCCGCCATCGACCCTGTACTGTCCATTGTCGGTGAAGAAACTGCGCTCCTTGACCTCATCCGGCCAAATGCCTTCAGCAATGCGCACCATCCAGAGAAACTTGTTGATGTCGTCTCCAGAGTAGCCAAGCAGGCCGCCAAAGACAACAAGGACGTAGTCAACCTCATGCTGGCGCATGATGGGATAGCTGACTTCCTCGCGAGAGCTCATGGCTTTGCCGACAGTAGCGATATGCGTGTTGTTCCATGTGTTGTTGTCAACGAGCGTGGGTCGGTCAGCCATGCCACCGATCTGATAGCCGTAGTCCCACCAGGACATGATCTTGGCATCCTGCTTGGTGTTCTGGCGGAGCCACTGATACGCCTCTCGGTAGTCATCAATGATATGCTGGCTACCGTCGGGCATTCGACTTGCCATCACAACGGAGGGAGATGAGTAGGCATTGGAGGTGACCCAAGTGCAGTGTGAGACAAACATAAGCAGGTAAACAACCATACCGGCGACGACCACAAACTTGGACATCATGTTGTAAATGCCAACGTTGGGCTTCGTGGTGGCTCGAAGAGCACCCCTATTCTTCTTGGAGCCCTCAATGCCCTCGACCTGAATCGCATTGGCGGGGTCAGGCTGCTTGATGAGAAGATAGGTGTCGAGAAGTTGAGAGACGGCCATAGCAGCGGCAACACAAACAACGGGAGTCAGTGTAAGCATGAGACGAACCATGACACCAGCAAAGTAGCTTGCAAATAGACCATAGACTACAATGAAGACGTGCTCATCGGCGAGTGTCTGGAAGCACATGTACACACCGGCTGGGAAGAGCCAAATGAGAAAGTTGAGATCAAAGAAGAACGAAGGCCAAGCGGTAGGCTGATGTTCTGAGACAGATGCGATGATAGGGATATGGAGCTTGGCATATCCAGTATCGAACAACGAATAGAATCGGCCACCCCAAGGAGCAATGTACCCCAGAGAGGTCAGCAAGATCAGGCCACCAAGGCCAAGGACGACGGTCGCAATACCAGTAGTAACGACCATGACGCCAATTTGTCGGCCGGTGATGACAGACTTGACATAGACAATAAAAGCTGTCACCTGGAGGAGGCCAAAGACACCTGTAGAGTACATTAGCGCCAGAAAGCCGCAATGATATCGGTATACATACCTAGCGCCGGCATATGCTCGTTGGTCTTAACGCAGAGAAAGCCGACGAAGGGAATTTGCATGCTGGCCATGGTGCCGAGGGCGTACCAAGTCGTGTAACTGACGTAAAGGCGATCGCTATATCTGCCCATGCAGAGAAGAACCAAAGCATGGACGGGTAGCAGGCAAGTTATGAAAGCATACCCACCCCACGACGCAACCATGTAGCCGTAGGAAAGCGCGCAAAGAGCGCCCCATAGCATTGAGCCCAGCTTCAGTGCCTTGATCCAGAAGAAGAAGGTGATAACAAGAAGGAAGATGGCGATGGCTTCGTTATCGTAGCTACCAGCGACGGATCGAGAGATGTAGCCAGGAGCAATGCCCATGAAGATGGCTGCAAGGAGACCGGCGGACGACGAGGTGGTCATCTCATTGGTAAGGAGATATGCTGCGTAAGCTGTCAGGCCTGAGAAGGCAGGGGCGAGAAGAACACAGATGTTTCGAATATCGACGGGAATTGTGAGGGCGCGAAGAGCATGGTAGATGACGCCGCTCGTCACCATCAGGCCAGGGTAAAGCGTGCCTCCGGTAACCCGACCAAGAGGATGCCATGTTCGGTCATCAAACCAATCCCAAAACTTATAGACACCATTGGCGACGAGGTATTTCGTCGCACGAAAGTTAAACCACGGATCGACTATCATGGGGTTAGCTCGCGATCATGGGGCATCTGGTTAGTACTTGGAGCAAGGAACTGACATTCGTGGATGATACTTTCGAACCCTGCGCCAGACAAGTTAGTAAAGATTGTTTTCGAATGTTGAGATGTCTTTGATGTTCTTCAAAGGATAGAGCGAGAGCTGGAACATGCAGCATCCGCCCATCATGGGGGCGAGGCAACTTACGAATCACGGAAAAGAGACGACTGGAGATGGCTGCGCCAGCGATAAAGAGAAGAATGATGACTTTCAGAAGAGTCTTGGTGTTGCCTCCAGCCACTCCGGCGAGGACGTCGTTGGTCTTGGCCGTCATGATGGATTGCGATTGACGACAATGCTTGACTCTGGCGTTGGTGCAACTTGTCGAAGTCGAAACCCAAGATGATATTCAACTCCACCAGAAGGACAGCTTGGAGCTTTACTGCTTGAAAGCTACAGGAGGTAAATGTGGGACCCACTCACCTAAAACTGGAGGAGGAGGTACGTATCCTTACGCGGCCGTGCAGCATCCCAAAACTTAGTGCTCTTTAAGGCCGTAATCTACTCCGGATCCGCTGTTTTCCCGATGAAGCTCTGTATCAAGTTCAAGGACGATGATCAGGTCATTCTACGTCAATCCGATGGGTAGGCTGGGGGCAAGATATGTTATTAGTTCTGTCTTGCCAATTCGTGCTTTAATCTCTAGACAACAGCTTTCGTGGGGAGCTGGAGCCGTCTCAAGCATCGGGGCCCCATATCGTCAACTTGCTTTGGCCGTAACCTGCCCAGGTAACCAACTTTAATAGCTGTCATAGTAACACATCTCATTACTACAGCCCAGAGTGGCAAAAGTACCTTTCGCTCAATCATCTCCCATCGGCCAAATGGCACAAGCTCCAGGATATTCAAGACCATTGACGCATTTGCCGTCTAAAGTAGATATATTGTACACCTGTACACAGAGTTAAACAGGGACCTAAGGAAACATCTATGCAGGACCGCCACGTATATCCTCAATCATACACCGAGTCTGGCTCGAGGCTCGGATTATTGCCTCGGCAGGACCTGTTTCCCCACGGTTGGCCAACCTTTTTCGCCGAAACCTCCTGTCGTTGAATTCCCTCCCTTCTCATATTTGCGTCCCCCGCACCTTCATTACACATTTAAGGGCTCTCCTTCTGAACCTTCAACAGCAGCTTCTCGAGATCAAACTTGGGGTCTGAGGGATCGGTGATGACTGCAAGCACAGTTAGTTGGTTTGTGGCCGGATTGTGCGTCTGTATGAGCGATATGTCGCAGCCAATTGCCAGGAATGCTCTGGGGCAAGAATGGGTTTGACGTACCAGAATCGCCAGATGTAGGGTTCTTCTTCTTAGCAAACTCGGCCTTGGCCTGCTGGATAAGCTTCTCCTTCTTCTCGTACTCGTGCTGCGCATGCTCGGCTTTTTGGGAAGCAGTAATCGCTCGCTGGTGGGTGAAGCCGTAAAAGATACCCAGGCCGAGGGCGGACCACCGCAAAACCTATAAATGACTCAATTAGTCTCCTGGTCCATATTCATCTGATTCTGCCGCCCGAAAGATCGCATTCTCCGGTATCGTCGAGCGCTTGGGGTTGGGATACGGTCGAGCGGCCGAATCGGGGCGGATAACACGCACGTTCACTCCGGTTGAAGCCATTGGGAATAGAGTCGCAAAAAAAGGGCGGACGGGCGAAAAGCGAAAGGATCGGTAGTGACGATGTCGGGGGTCGACAATGGCTTGTCAATGGACCCAGTCGGAGTGGCTCGAAGGATTAGATGCGTCGGCTTGAGGTGAAGAATTCAAAAGTCGTCGGGAAAAGTCGCAGTTTTTCCATTCGCTGCCAAAGAGCCAGCCCAGCCTAGCCAACCGCTGGCGGCTGGGGGAGCTCGGACAAGCTGGAGCCAGCGAGCCGGCCACTGTGATCACGTGCCTTGGCTCATCTCCCAGATACACTGATCGATGAGTGTGGAGTTGATGCCCGTGAGAATAGGTAATTAGATACGTACCTCCTTCATCTCATGTCCACTAGCATTCTTCAGATTTTAGGCTCGTGCAGGGGTTTCTGGGGGGGTACAAGTGCCTGAGTGATTGAGGTGCCTCTGAGTCCCGTCTCGACGCGCATGGTAGGTGTCAATTGGACCCTATCGCAAGCTCATACCGTAACTAAAGCAGGACATTTCATAACTTCTATCACTACAAACAACGACACAGCCACGTACAATCGCATCACCCTATCGCGAGAGGCACCACTTATTTCTTGTCTATTCGCATTCCAGTACTTGTCGTGCTCAGTAGAAAATTCATCGCCAAACAATTTGTCGATCCCTACTTCCAGCATTCGTACCATAGCTTCCAAAACATCGACCAGTCCCGCGATGCGACTGTGAAACATTCGCAATGCAACAACGTCGAGATGAAATCTTAGCAAAGAAGGCAAAGCTCGCTGAGCTTAAGCGCCAGAGAGAGCTTCGAGCAAGCCAAGCGACAGCAGGTCGTCCCGGCGCTGGAGCCTCCAGTGACGTTGGTCCCCTAATACTCTACCGCCTTTAAGCCCCTCGTTGACGTTTCTCGACCACAGTTGATATCGCCAACCCCTGGAAGAGCAGACAACCGCCGCGAAATCGAATCCCTCATAAACAGTCTTGTCGGTGATAGTAGGCCCGGCTCAACCGTCACAGGAGGACCTGGCTCTCCTGCTCCTCGTGGCAGCCGTCCGAACAGTGTCCTCAGTGCCGGCGAAGTCAGCATCGACCATTCCGAAGTTACCACCCCTAGTAACATTCATATTCCTGCCCAACCGCCCCCAAGCCTTAGTACTGGCCCCCTCCAGACGGTCTTCGAATGTCCACCATCTCCAGTAAAGGAGATTTTCTCGTACAGCAAAGGTGTTCAGACGACTGAGGAATGGACAACGCCAACCCGAACCAGGGCTCAATCTCTAATTTCAGAAGCTGATGATGTACCTGCCATAACTTCGACGCCCAGCAAGAGGCTGAGCAGGAGGGAGCGGGACAGAGAGGAGGAACTCCGACAAAAGATTCGGGATGAGGTGGAAGAGGAGTTGAGGGCGACAAAGGAGTTTTTGAGTGACGGTGTGCTTCCTGCTGGCTCGGCATTAAATTATCCCTCAAGGAACCTTACTACTGAGGAACTCGATGCTGTTGCACAATCGGACGAATTCGTCGACTTTCTCGAAAAGTCTACCAAGGTGATCGAGAGAGCTCTTGACCAAGAGACGTACGATATCCTCACAGATTACGCTCTGCAGGGTCAGGACATAGATGATGAAGACGATGATAGTGGTAATACAGGTGGTAAAGGGCGACACAGGGTAAAGGAAGTGGCCCAGTTCTTCGACGAGAGATGGTCTAAAAAGCGCATGATCAGCGGAATCGACTTCTCGCCCAAGTTCAGCGAACTCGTTCTCGCTTCTTATACCAAGAACCCGACGGCTCCTCATGAGCCAGATGGTTTGGTCCAAGTATGGAATCTCCACATGCAAGATCGCCCTGAATACGTTTTCACGGCGCAGTCAGATATCCTGACGGCCAAGTTCTCCCCCTATCACAACAATCTGATCATTGGTGGTTCATACAGTGGCCAGGTGTTGCTTTGGGATACAAGAGCAAAAGCAGCCCCAGTCCAAAAGACCCCTCTGACAGGTTATGGCCATGCTCACCCTATTTACTCTGTTGATATTGTCGGTACCCAGAACGCCAACAATATTATTTCTTGCTCAACCGATGGTGTGGTTTGTGGATGGACAATGGATGTCTTCGCTCAGCCCCAGGAACTTCTCGAATTGAAGAACCCTAGTCAGGCCAAGGTGGCCGTTGAAGACGTCAGCCCGACGTGTCTTTCTTTCCCAGCCACCGACCCTACATTCTTCCTTGTGGGTAGCGAGGAGGGCACCATCTTCCCTTGCCATCGATACGACCGTGCTGGTGCCAAGGCCGGTGTTGACAAGAAGATTAGCTACAAAGGACACACTGCCCCCGTCATGTCGGTGGACTTCCATCCTGCGAGAGGCCCGGTTGACCTGGGTGACCTTGTTATTTCATCGTCCTTGGATTGGAGCGTCAAGCTTTGGAAAGTCCGGGCACCTGCGGCTACATCTACGATCGGTTCTGGTGACGGTACTATTACACCTCTGATTGACTTTGTACGTGAGGACGTCGTCTATGATGCCAAGTGGTCACCTGTTAAGCCCAACGTATTCGCCTTGGTCGACGGCGCTGGTAGGCTGGAGCTTTGGGACATTGCAGTCGAGACCGAAGAGCCTGTGGCTACAATCTCGCCCAGCTCTCGAAAGGAAGGTAGAACCATGCTGTCGAAGAGTCTGAATAAGCTCGCGTGGGAACCCAATGATGGAAAGCGTCTTGCTACTGGTGGCATTGATGGTTCTCTGACGATCTTTGAGGTCGCCGGCGGTCTTGGTGGCAAGGAGGGTCTTAAGAATGAAGATTGGGCGAATGTGAAGAAGCTTGTGAATCGACTGGAGGCAGTTGGCTCAAACGGTGCTGTGATAGTTTAGGGACGGACCTCTGTTGGATGGAGTATTGGCAGCATATTGAGCGTATGTTCTTGTGTTGTGAAATTTTTGACAAATAAATTTACTGGTATACCCGAGATTGTTGGTATCTGTTAAGTGTTGAAACAATTACAATTCTAATGCGACGATAATATTCATTCATGAGCCACTATGTCATCCATTAGGCCTCTATTCCATTGCCTTTTGATACAGTGGTTGAATGATGTCACGTGGGACTCCACATTGATAATATTCTCACATTTTCTCTTTTCTCTTTTTCTCAACCAAACCCCAAACTTGAACAACCTCAGCTATAAGAGTGAACAGCTACGCACGGCCAACATTCTGGTACAGCCAAGAGGGTCTCGTCTTCCCTGCACTTGTCATTGCGACTAGATGCTCGAAAAGACGACACATATTACAGTAAGTCATAATGTCTCATTGGAACACACAATCAAACTTTTCATGATGGCATTCATTTTTATGAATTCTGCAATTCCGAATGCCTTTTTTGTTTTGGCAACACGTGGACAACTTACAGCTGAATTTCAAAGATACTTCTCATTTATTCGTTCATCATTTTCTATGATTGCATTCTAACAACATCAAGGTTCTATTAGGTATCTAAGCCTCCACTGGCGCACCATTGGGGTATCGCCTGCCAACCTCAACCCTGGGGGCTATTGGCTAGATCTCCTAGAGTGTTCATTTATTGGTCTGAAAGCGGGGAGTGTTTGGTATCCTCCTTGGTTCGAGCAGTTATAGTTGTCAGGGGAAACTTACAAGTCATTACATTAGTTCGCATATTCTATCTGGATGTGGCTGTGGTTAACTATGGCCACAGGGCTAAAGCCAATATCGACAGCCACCTTTTACCAACATTTTTGGCAGTTTCATGTTGCTTTGTGTAAGTAGTTGTTACAAGACCACGTAGTTTCGATGGTCTTAGTTCTGGTGCAATTGGAACACTTACGCGAGATTACGGTGGTATTTAACAGTAAGTTTTGAAAGCTGCACTGGAAATTGACGAATGGCAAGCCATGGGTGGTGTTGGTGGAATCGAGAGAGATACTCGGTATGGATGGTCTGAGTCTGAACAGCATTACCCTATGCCACAGTGTACTGAGAAGTGCTCAGACGCAAGCCTTGGCTGTCTTGTGGAAAGGCTAAGCTACCGTGGTGATGATGACTTTGGAACCAGTGGTATGCCACAGAAGCCCTGGTCTTGCTGTTATTTGATCTATAGGGTAATGTTATGCGATGAGGTGCTTCTTTTTAGACACTTCGTTCACTGCCAGCTGGCGGAGGTGAATGACTAATCTAGCGCTAATGTCAATGCTTTATAAGCCGTAAAAACATCAGTCTTTCCGTCGCCTTCGGGCGACACATGGTCTAGTGAGTAAAACCTCCACTCTCAACCGAGGGTCTAGGGTTCGATTCCTGTACTAACCATCTCTTAGTTGAAACGATACGTGAGTCTACCTTCACTCGAAGATCTTCCATCGAACACAACTAACTTTCCACCAGAGAGAAGATTAGCATGGCCCCTGCACTAAGGATGACACGCTCAATCAAAGAGAAGCTACCAATTTTTTTGTGTTTTTTTTTATCATTATCATGCTTGGTATCTTGTCGAGGCGCATACCTCACTCACTTGTGATAAAGCCTGCTATAGCTATCCCTCATAGAGAAGGGACCTTCACTTTTGGCTGGTTTGGCCTAGCGGACTGTGCGACATACTTGACTCTGAGCTCTATGTCCGCAACAAAGTAACTATACCTAGGTAGGATGTCAAATCTCCAGCGATAGATCGTCGGATCGAATGAAGTTGTTGAAAGTAGAATTGGTTTTTATATTTATTGATTGAATGAAAGTGAACGGCTCTGTTACCAACGACATGCATTCTCAGATGCAACAAACCACCAGAATCCATATCATATCGTTAATCAAATTCTATCAAAACGCCCTCACTTTTGCCTTTTGCCTTTGGCTCATTTTCCATCTTTTCTTCTTCTTCATATTCATCCTCTGCTTCTGAAGCCTTATTGTAGTTTCTCAACTGTATGTCTTCACGCTTTACACAAATCTTGGCCTTCTGCTTCTTCCTTAGCTGCGCCATCATCTTCCTCGCTGTCGTTGAACTCCTGCTACTCGATGCATCTGTTAATCGAAGCAACTCTGGAGGCATCGGCATGAGGCCTCTTGCCTGTAGCCACCAATCAGGAAATCCTGATAGACCAATCTCTTCAAGGCCGGTTGCCGTGGTGGGCATGGTATGCTCATAGTGGCAGTCTACACCCCATCTACAGACTCCGTAATGGCACCAATGCCGACATGGCGAGGCTGTTGGGGATGGCATCGGCGTTAGCGATGTGGTGTTTGTCGGAAGTTTCCCTGTCTCTTTGTGAAGAGCAGACTTTTGCTCGACCTCAGCTGACTGTTGCTGCTTGTCCGGATTGTGACGACTGGATGTGAGTCCCTGTGCTGGTTTAAGCTTGCCCTTGGGTACTGGAATGGGAGATAATCTCGACGAAGATGTAATTGGCTTGGGCTTCACCAACGTGTCGCCTGAAGATATAGTACTGGGCTGTATCACATTCGACTCTTCCGAGTCATCACTGTCGCAGGGTTCATCTTCAGTGATGGCAGCGAACCGGAGCTCGAAGGTATCCAGTTCCGAGTGAACGACTCCCAAGTTGCCCATGTCCTTGGTCTCTTCTGGTGATAAGCTCCGCGGGACGCCAATAACCTCTACCCACTCGGGCAAAAGGTCAATGGGAATGAGAGGCACTGCGGTTGCGGGCTGAGTGCGGATTTGGCCCGTGGCTGTAATTTGCTCAGCGCCTGGTCTGACCAGGAAGAATTGAGGTCTTAAAGTCATAATGGCAGAAGCGTTGCTATGTGGATTATCAGATGGAGATGGCCACATGCTGGAGCAGGTCTTCAGATGAAGGACGAAAAAGCAAGGTAAATATCTAGTCTACCATGCTCACTTTATATGATTCAGTCATGTGGTGTTTGCCGGTTATGCTGCCCTTTGAACCTCCGTTTGTCACAACACAAACGACATAAAATGCGTATGTATACCAGTTGCCTTAGTTTGTCATACCTATCGAGCCTCCACACGAATTTTGACATCCAAACCATCCACGCAGTAACTTAATTGTCTAGGTCCATCCCTGAGTTCCACTTCCCTCTTTACCCATCGTCCTGGTTTGCCTGCAGCATCTTCCTCAGCAGCCTGCGCATCCAGTACTTGGCGTTCCCTCTCCTCTTCGGCGTCTTCTTCATCACTGCTATCGCCCTCTTGGTCGTCAAATCCAGCAACGGGATCCCATTCTCCTGTTTCCCAGATAAGCCCAAGCTTGAGGGGAGACAAGCCAAAGAGTCTGCCTGCAACTCCCTTGACCGCATAAATGTCGAAGGAGTTAGGGATCTTGGTCGTTTTCTCCTCGCCGTCCTGAAGATGGAAACCGACAGTGACTAATCGAGCCTCCAGGTATGCAGGATTGGCCTCTGTTTTACGAACGACGTTTGGTGTGCCGTAAATCTCACAGAGCTCAGCGTAGCGAGGGTGGTGGGCCAGGACCTCATCTTCAGCGTCTTCTGATACAGTCGCAAGCTGTTTTCCGATACGAGAGAGGTAGAACATTTCGGCATTAGTCCTGTCAGCCGGTGTGACTTGGCTAAAGTTGAGGGACTTGAGTGAACCAAGGCGAGCAACGACAAACATGTGAGACTCTTCTGAGGAGGATACCTTTGCGTCGGCATCGGCGGCATCATAGAAGGGATTGTGACCGATGCGCAGCCCAACCAAACCAGGGAAGTGTTTGGGAAGCTGGTCGACGAATTTCCACGACTGGATGTTGTTGTACGAAACATCGAGATATTGCACGCTTTCTGAGAATATCGGTCCTTCGACGCCTTCTGGGGCCATTGACGAGATGTTGTTTCCCTTGAGGTGAATGTTGCGCAGTGAAGTGAGGGCTGTAAGAGTGCTGAAATCAACAAATGTTGTGAACTCATTGATTTCAAGGTTGATTGATGTCAACGTTGACGAGAGGTTGCCGTAGTTGAGGGTAGGCAGAGATGAAAACTGGTTTGATCCAGCATCAAGCGCAGCCAGAGAGGGACACTTTGTTGCGATGTGCCAGACTTCTTCCCATGACATAATGGTTTCCTCCAGCGATAATTCTTTTACCTTTTTGAGGCTATCGTTGGATTGATTTTCCAATATGTTTTGGAATCGATTGCCACTGTTACCATGTCAGTGAAATGTTTGTACGTCTGGGAAGATGGACAAACTTGAGGGTGAGATGCTGGAGGTGTGGTAGTTCCCGACAAATGTCAAACACATGGTCAAGCCGGTCAAACAGGTTACGACTGAGATCCAGCTGCGTGATTTTGGGACACGTCTTTGCAATGATACCCTCTGCTTCATCATCTGCCCTTGCGCTATCGACCTGAAGATCCTCAAGGATCACAACGGTGAGCTCGCCAATATTGGCCTGCTTGCGGCGGATCTTCTCAAAACCAACCTCCTCAGCGCGCTTGCCGAAGAAGACAATCTCCTCGGCCGCCCTTCTTCCATCTGGCAGCGTGTACTCGGATGCATATTTGTGGCTGATGGCTGCTAGGAAGTGACGCGGCGGGTCAGCTGGTCGTGAAGGGCGCACAAATGAAGCAGCGGTGGGGGATTTGGATTTGCCTTTGAGGGAGTTAGCTGTCAATCCTAAGCAGGAGATACACGTAATATAGGGGATATTGTTTGGTCTTACAGGTGAAGTAGCGAACACCCTTGTGACATCCATCGTGTTTGCCTCGGGCTGAGTCGTCCCATTCTACGCCCAGCCATGTTCCTGAGGTGCCTGCGACTTCGCCGACGAACCTCACTGTGCAGAGAGCGCCATCGTATGAGACGCGCTGGCCAACGTGGTGGGTGGACGTCATTTTTTAGATGCAGCGATGGCCTCTGTAATATTTAGAGAGCGTTGCTTTGGTATTCATTTCAGAAGTTTCTGGGCCGGAGATGGTGAGGAGACCCTCCAAGGCACCAGAATTGGATCGCTACGGTGTAGCAGCTATAACCTCAGTCAACGCCCAAATTTAAATGGTTATGACCCCAAAAACATGTGCTTTTTGCTCCTATTATTTTCCTTGTATTTCTACTTTGAGGTCATATTTATATCAATCTTATGTGCTTCCGTGCATCCAAATTCATGATCATTATACACTAATATTTGAAAGATTCAGGTAGCCAAAGCTGGGGTTCATATTTGTCAAACAACAATTGCTACGCTCATTACGTCCATAAAACGTTTCTTAGACGTGAGGCGCAGTATTATACTACCTTTTTCGTGTCATCTCATGATCCTTTCTGAAATTGGGTGATCTGCCTCAACGAACTCATGATATTTATGACTGGAATATTCGCCACAGGGTAGGCTCATCAACCACCATCCACTTTTTATCATTTCATCAACTCACTTACCGCTTACATCAACACTTCCCACATACTATTAACTCACAATGTCGTCTTCTTCTATCGAATGCCAGCATCGCTGCGCCCAGATGTTCTCCATGGCAATGTTTCTACAAGATATATCTACCCGCACCAACCTCCTTGATCAGAAGAGCCCCTCATCTAAATCTCAGCAATCTCGAAATGTCTCGCCATCAAATGAGCCACGGCAGGATGCCTCGCTACAACAGAGAAGCCAGCTGCCGGACAGAACAATTTAATTGCTTCGGATAGAGCTTTCTTGGATTAACATTTGATGAATGATAATCGGTAAGAGCCACCTTACTATTGCACTGGCCCAGAACAACAAGCATTCCCTACATCACGAACATCACGAACATCACGCATTCAATGCCATAGTAAACAGAGTTAATGTGTATACTCAAGAAAATCAATTGAAAATGCTAGTTACTGGCTCATACTAATCTAGCTGCTATCATTCTAGTGTAGAGAGTGTCTGTCGTTAAATTCAATGCCAATGCATTGTCATATGGCATTCTGGTATCGTTTCGCTCAAAATCAATTCACTCAGCCGACTCTTCCCTTGGCCTGATCACATTCTTCCAGAAATCGGTAGATTCCCTCGAGACCTTCATAGTCTTCCGACCGTCCAGCCACAGAGCTAGTCTGGGGTGACATCGTCTCATACCCGTCAGTTTCAGCCAACCATGAGTTGTCATCCATCTCGTCGAGGAATGCTTCTTGAACGAAATAGTCTTCACCCAGTGTCGAAATCTCGTCAGTCTCATAACCTTCTAGTGATCGTCGTGATTCACTTGGTGAGAAGGCCAACTTCCCGCTGTCCGGAGCGAATGGAAACCTCAATGCAACTGATCCACCAACTGCATCGTCAAACTCGACATCTTGGCCTACCACGCCGCGCTGAACCCCAATATCATCGCAAAGTCGCTCAATGGTTTCAGCGTCGACACCCGGGAACCGTACTCGGAGAATGTTGTGCTTCTCTAATAAGACTGGAAGGTCACCTAAAACTGCGAGTCTGCGGAGGTCGGCGTTAATTACTTCAAGGTCCCGTAATGCTCGGCTAAAGTCGGATGACAGAACATCAAGGAAGCCCTCGGTGTTGAGGGAAGCGCCAGCAGCAGCAGCCTCAGCCTTGAAACCGGAGGTCTCGGAGGCAAAGGGAATAGCGGCAGCAAGGGGGCTAAGAGCCGTGACAGTAGGGCTGAGGTGGAAATCGACGTAAGAGCCGGGAGCGGAGTTGGAGAAGGCGGAGAGCTTGTGCATCGCCTTGTCTTCAACCGGTGACACCGCACGGTACTGCGGGTCGCCTCGAGGTCCGACACCATCATAACGAAGCTTTTGGCCAGAGAGGAAGAATGCTCTCATGGCTTGGGAGACGTTCTGCACAACCTGAGCCGGAGCTGCGGGACCGTGCGAGAAGTACCGAGCACTACCTCCGAGGCTGTATCCGCCAGCACTTCGTGGAAAAGCACCACCGGTCAAGTTAGGACGGAGAGCATTGGCGAAGGGAGCTCGGCCAGAGAACTGCGCAACATGTCGTGAAGTGTTGGAGGTCGAGAACTTGGATCGATCGAACCGGGCAGCCTTGGGCTCGGAGCTAACGAATCTCCTAATAACTCGGTTGAAATTCTGAGCAGCGGAACTCGAGAACCATCTGGGATTGCGCTTCTGCTGTCGGAGAGCAGCGATGGGGTGAATTGGCTGACGTGCAACTCTAGCAGTTCTCTGTGTAAGCTGGGATTGCAAGGGCCGCGTCATGACGACGAATTTGGTCCGAACCACGTCTGTGGTCTTGTCCACGGCGACTCGAAGGAGCCGCCGGGCCATCGGACCCCACAGCGCCTGTAAGGACGCCATCGTGAAGTTGTATTGTTTTCCGAGTTGGAAAGTGAGATGTGGAAGCTGAAGTACAACGCATCCAACTGAGGTGGTATGGGGTCCTTTATGGCGGTGATCATTCGCCACACAATGCGCCACATGGAACTGGTCGGGTGGCGGATTGCGGGGTCCGTCTAGCACAGATTCAGATTAGCGCATGTGTACAGTCAGCAATCATATCCTGCACCAACCATAAATTTTCTTAACTTCGTTCTTTCTTTGCTCAAACCTCTCTCTCTTCACACTTCAAGGTCTGGCTCGCGCACACGATGCGAACGCTTCGTCAATTCTGCGCGGCCATGACCTTTGCTTCCTTTTAGGTAAGACTCTCTCTTCCCTGCGAATTGTTTTCTTCACATGATGAACAACCATACATGAACAATCCAAATCAGACCAGCACATGGTGATTCAACTATCTCTACTGAGAAAGCTTTGGACCTCAGCACTTGCAGGACAACTTTGTCGCGAGCCTTTTACTGACCGGTCACTAGTTTGTTTTGTTTTGTTTTGCTTGCTATACAATGGGCGCGTCTCCCGGCTGAGCGCGTCAACTTTTGCTACAAATTTAAAAGGTTGGTACACTTTTTTCTCCTTGATTTTTATTTCCCCTCTCCGTATGATGATCAAAACGACACCTTAGGGATTCCTCATTCTTAATATACTATGTGGATACTGTTGTTATAGTTTCAGCCTTGTCTGACAGGAGATCAAATGCATTATTGCTTTGTTGCCCATCTATTCTAGCCACAATTGCTAACCCGCGTTTGTCAATAGGTAATGCTATTTGCCCTACGCTTTCGAGCCCTCCCAGCCACTTTATGATGAAGTCTTGAACGAACGGGCGGACATAAACGAGTACTGCTGCCTCTCGCCCTAGAAAAACAAGGACGTACAAATCCTTGTGGTGGGTGTGTAGTGGGACCTCTTGTTGATACTTCGTCACCTGATCGTGGCCCTTGTGGAAATGGATTCTTGTCGATTGTCTGGTTATGGAACCGGTGGCTGACTGAGGATCTAGGTACTAAAGAAACAAAATTTCCTTTCCAACATGCATCTCTTTCGTGATGAGATTTCAAACTATTGTATTCACACTGTTTGACTCTTGATCTTCGGATCTTGGGACATGAACACAACATCAACTTCTGATTGATTGGTATGCTGCTGCCACTCTACTTGTTTGAGGCCATATAACTAACCCGTATAGATTTGATCTTGCACTTTTATCATTTAGCTTGATTACGCCAGACGCTAACTCCGTCTGTAGGTAACCAATTGGATGTGCCAAGTGCTGTGCCATCACATCTTGAATGGTAAGACGACTTTTTTCTTGTACACATGCCTCCCCCACCAGATGATGACAACGCTTTTATTAGCTATATCCGAGTTCATCGTGACGAACCAACCAATTCACCTTGGAGAACTGATCTGGTCCCATTTATCATTATTTCTTGCAAATATTTGAAGAAATCACAGCTAACCAGCTCGTCAGACTTGAAGACTTATGATTGTAAAATCTGTATTGCATTATATCTACATAAATTCTAAAAATTGCAACGCTATCTATAATGTCTGTGCTCTTCCTGTGAATGCTTCCGTGCCCAGAATGTCGACAACTCGTTTAAAAATGACAACAGCTCATCATGATTGCTGTAGACTGAGATCACGACTCATTCGTCAATTATTTTCACGCAACCCTCAGTTGTGTACTAAGCTTGTATCTTGTGTTGCAATCGTGCATTCATTCCGACAATGCAACGAATGAGGTCCCAATCATCTTTGTGTCCCACCCAGTCAGTAACGACGACGCCTGTACTTGCTGAACCGATCTTGAGCTTGTTGGGGCCCTTGCCATCCTCGCCGTGGGATGTGCAGAGGTACTCGATGACAGAAGGGTTGACCTTGGCAGCGATGCGCTCCGGCCAGCAGGTGGCATTGAAGAAATTGCTCGCTGTCAAGAAGTTGACGAAGAAGGGTGGCAGACATGCACCCTCTTTATGGTCCGCCATGCCGGCCAGGGAAAAGGTCTGCTCAGCAGCACGTTCGAGCTGGCGGCGACAGTAATCGATCTTTTTCTCGATGTTGTTGCTCTCGGTGACTGTGTAGAAGTCTTGGACGCGGATCAAGCCTCCGGGCACCTCTCCATCTTCACAGTTGTCAGGCCAAGCACCTGCGTCAATACCCCAACCCCGACCATTCCAGCAGGACTCCTTCATCTCGTCGCTTATGTTGAATCGACGGACGATAATAATGCGACCTCGAGCGCCGCCCAAAGTAGGAATTTTGGGCTCGGTCCACCAGCGGCTACGTCTCTTGTCGACATAGCTGTGCTTAAGGTACTTGCCGAGTTGCTCGTCGTTTCCCCTGCCTGTTCCCTCGCGCTTGATACTCATGACAACGGTTTCGCTCGTGTTCTCATCGAGGAATTTATAGATATCGTCGAGCATGTCCTTGAAGTATTTGGTGCCAGTCATAGAAATCGGGAACACGCTGTGCACAAGAGCAAGTTTGTCATCGTTGTGGCTAACGGAGACCCGAATATCCAAGAAGCGGACGCCGTTGCGGAGTTGCTCCAAGATGCCCACCGCTTGACATCGTACAGAAGGTAGAGCGGCATAGCAGGTTGGCGAGTTATGTGTGCCAGGTATGGAGAGTAAAGTGAGTGGCCAGTCGTTGTGAAGCTCCTCCATCCATCGATTGAGCCGAGCAGATGAGAAGATGGCGAGAAAAGCACCGTTGGGGGTGTAAATAACAGTGAGATCGTGTTTGCCGCCGTCAAGGTTCTTCATGACCGAGGATTTGCTTGAGGGGCTCGGGATATCGACTTCGTATTTGTGACCTTCATACTTGAAGGTAAGTCGAACAACCTCCTTGTTCTTATCGGCAGCTCGGATTCCGGAATCCTTTGTCTTGAAAGGTTCGACCTGGACAGACACCGACTCTTGGTGAATTGCATCACCCTTGGCATGGGTTTGGTGGCTACCGTACTCAGTAACTCTGATGAAGCCAGTTATGTTTCTGGACATGTGGGAGAGAACATTGCTTGTCCTGACACGATCGACTTCGAACCTCTCAATCCCAATGAGCTCAATCGGTTTGATGGTGACATTCCGGATAGTCAGGTGAGCCATGGCTCGCGGATGTTGTTGGTTGGAGTGAAAGTAAACACGATGACAGGGTCCGTTGAGCACCCGTAAGAACCAGAAGGAGTCTAGCCCAGAAGATTTTTCATTAGGACGAAGTAGGAGCACCTAAGCTTGAGGTAAACTCGTGGTCGTATCAGAACGAGCGTGTATACGGCAACTCAACGCGTATAATTATTCAAGAATTGAAGACAAGAGCCGGTGAGAGTGAAGCTCAATGAGCTGGAGCTGTCTGAGTTGGGTAGACCATCGTATGAATCAACCAATTGGACCCCTTGGCCTTCTTAGAGTGGGTCCATATGTTGGGCAGATTAAAAGACGGTAAGAGAGGAAGCTACCTATGTAGTAGGTACAGCTTGACTTACAGTATCAAGGACAACTCAAGTTGATACTGCTTGCCCTCTATTTCCTCCATTAATGCCGAGACATAAGGTCTTGGAACGTATCATAGAAGGGAAACAACCCCTTTTCTTTTTCTTTGCTTGTGTCAGTTGACGCCCGCTACATTCTCGAAGTTCCTCTAAGCTTGAAGCCAGGATGAGAATCGTGTGAGCTCAACCGCCAAACGGTTTCGTTCTTGGCATGCCAACTTGGCCGGCGGTTAATCTCATCGGGGAACTGATGTTACCAAACAAGGCTGTGTATTGAGGGCGCAGTAGTTATACCTTGTCCCGAAGCAATTCCCCGAAAGCTGGCAGCCTCTTGAAGGTGAATGGGTGTCATCACACATCCATCCTAGCCCAATAGAACCGGCTCGACTTGGCTGACCCGACCCCCAGAGCTGGGACGGCTGTGGTAGAAACCAAGAAGGGGACCAAATAACAGAATAGCCGTGTACCGCTTTTCATGTTAGGAAACCGCCTCATTGATTGAGCTACCATTCCATCGGAAAAGGGGGTATTGTCGTCTCATCTGCGCAATAATGAAATGTAGACGCCATAGCGTTCGTCGGAGGCGTAATGACGGCGGGAATGGCGTTGAGAAGATGCTATTACGCCACTGAGCAAGATATCAAGATGTGCGCTAATGAGAGAATAAGAACTTCGAGCGTCGTTCCTGGAGAATGAATTGCCTATTGGGCGCAGGTTTGGTAGGAGATGCTCTATCATTCTATCGTGGCTGAACCGAATAAGCTTTTGAGATTTGGTGAAGGATTGAATGTGAAGTGGGACAAAGTGACGGGTCATAAAGAAGTGAGAAGAGTAATTCAGCGGCACAATAGGCATCTTGGGTATTAAATAAGGATGTGTATGAATTTATCAGCTCGGCTATAACTGAGATAGGATATTTGGATATTAAACATCCATCAAATGAGTTCTACCTAATCCCTTCCTGCCCCTTCCTCATGAATGACATTGACCCAAGGTCGCACTTGCCTGAGAGAGCAACAACGAACTCCAAGACTCATGCCTCTTCTAAGTAATCATCAATAGGCCGTAAAATGTTCTCCGCTCAACACTGGTATCCTCATTCCAGACTTCTCGATACAGAAGCCCAATGATAAAGTAATGACAAGAAACGCTTGCACACACGCTACTACCGCGCCCATCAGAATGCCAACGAGCTTTTCTCCGTTTTCTATTATCCGTTTATCGGCTTGATCGTCGTCTCTTTGCTGGCGTAAAGTCCTCTTCATCCTCATCCTCGTTGTGGGGTCGTCTAAGTGAAGATTCAGCACGTCTTGAGACGAGCTCGCCGATGACATCTCGGCTTCCGATGATATTGCCTGTGCCTTCAACGACGAGGCCAGCATCGACCTCGATCTTCAAGGGTCGAGGGCAACCGGATTCATCGATCATTGGAATACCGCACTGTCCTGAGCTTCCCTCGTGTAAAGCTTGCACGACAGCTTTGGCAATAGCATTAGCCTGCTCTGCAGGTGTAGCTACTAGACACACAATATTGTTGCTTCGTGACACATTGATAGATGTATCGATCCGTAAGCAGATGGGTGAGCTGCCCTCAGATGTCTCGTCTTGGTCATCAGAAACATCACCAGAAAGCATTGAAGTGCAGGCGGCTTGTGGGTGCTGAGGCCGCTGAATGCTACCAGAGATGTTGGTGAGTGTGCTTTGTCGTGCTTGGAACATCCGAGCAGCCAGAGAAGAAAAGTCAGGGACTCTTCGTGGAGTGTAGGCAGGAGGGGGAGTGTTATCTTTGGGGATGGCAATTTGAGGGTCCTGTGATTGAGAGGTGCTGTTGGGGGTGTCCATGGTTCTGCTGAGGTGTATTGGGAGATAAGATTGCGTGAAGAAGGCAGAGGTTTGTGCCTTCAGTCAAGTATGTGTATTCTCTCAAGAAGAAGAGAATAGACCAGGAGTTGTAACTGAAGGGAAACGGAGAGCTTGTTGCTGATATGGGAGAGTGAAATCCTAGACAAGACAAGACGGTGGTATATAAAGGTTTCTCAACGATGAACCGTTAATACCAACGGAAAGACAAGAAATTGTCCCCGCTAGAATAGGTAAGACCAAAATCAGGGCGGTGGTCGAGAGCTATGCGCCACGTTGAATAGAGTTGTCTCTGGCTTGCTAGGACTGCAGTGACGCGAGTATGAAGTGCTTTTCTAGATGGGTGTTAACAGATTCAGAGAATGGTTGGACCGGTAAGCGATGGGGAGAGAGGATCTAGATATAGTTGATCTGAAAGGAGGACAAGAAAAAAAAGGGGTTTATTCGCGTGGTCTGATGTTTGGAGTGTTGGATGGCACAATACAGCACTACCCGCAGGGAATAGGATAGATTCTATTCAACAGCTTATTGATTGTCTCGACGTGAAGCCGCGATGGGGACTCTACAGCATGGCAGCATAATCAACAGCAAACAATAATCAGAGGAAGAAGCCCCATCTACCCGCACGGGGAGAAGGGGGCGTGTATAAGTGTGGGTGTGAATGTGAGTGTGAGTGTGAGTGTGAGTATGACTTACAAGACAAGACAATACAAGACATGATATGATATGACATGCATGGATTCATGGCTGAGTCTGAGCCTGAGTCTATTTCCCGACTCGATCACTCTGTACAAGAGGGTAGGATAATAGGTACGGCCCAGGAGGATGAATGGATCCTGCAGCCTTGCCAGTTCCTGCGAAACTGGTTTAGTCACGTACTGTAGGGATCAGGAAGCAAGCCACCAACATAACGCGATATGTCACAAGCAGCGCAATAGATGGCCTTCAACATGTGCGGCAGAGTGTGTTCAGGAGAAAAGAGAAAAGCCATCAACACACCACTTGCAGCCTCTGCCGAAACTAACATCCGTCAGGGCGGGTTCGATGCATTCTGCACTGCATATCATGTATAGAATAGGTGTATGCTCCTGTGAGGGATTGGATTTCGGGGTTGTTTAGGTGCACGTATGTATATCCCATCGTGTTACATGAAAAACATATCTACATACACACCCCCAAAGGGCTGAAACCAACGCGAGGACCACCATTCATTACCATCTCCGTGGAATGAAATGGAGATCTAGTACCGGATAGGGCAAGGCGAGTAGCTATTTGCAGGCGTGTACTATCATGGATGTCTTGCTTTTTTGATTGTTTGCGGGTCTCATTGCCTATTCATGTTGCGGACGCCTGCATATTCTTCTTTGCTTCTACGTTGTCAGCTGTTTAAACGTTTGCCTAGGTAGCTTTTTGTATGCAAGTTTTTAACTTGTAATAAATGATTTGTGAAAGAACTTTTGAAACAGCGTAGACTACATGTGCTCTTTCATGATGTGTTGCGATTGTTGTAATTGTCGTAAGGTTTCGGGGATTAACAACAGCCATGGCAACGAATAAACAACCTCCATATCAAATATAAAGATGATCACTTCTCCAGCGAATGCGCATTATCGTTTACAATGCTATTTTTTCGTCAAGGCAAAAAAGAAAGAAAAAAGAAAAAAGCCATAGCCGCCAGCCTTAGCAAAGCACTTCCTATAATGTATTAGAGAGAGCGCATTTATCAAGCCCAAGGCCGGCAACGACATCGGCGGTGGAGTGCGGGCACTCAAGGAAGGGAAGGAGGTGCCCTGGAGGAGGAAGGCGGAGGAGGATACCTAAGAAAAAGAAAATAGCGGAAGGCGTGACGACGGCCTGAAGTGGCTGCTGGGGGCGTGGCTTGGCAGCATGTTGCTTCCTATTGTCCCCAGGCCGCGCTTGGTATTGTTGTCGAATGGCCCCCCTAAACCCTCCCCTAGCTCCCCCCGTCGGTGCTGGAGTCCCGACCGACTGGGCTTGGATCGAGGCACCGACACGGCGATACCTGCCGTCTATTGCTACTTCTATTGAAGCTCACTTCCGGCTTAGCGTCCGTCACACAACTCCACTCTTCCGGACTCCTGCCGCCGCCACGACCACCACCAATCAATACTCACCACTGGGCTTTTTCTTCCTGGCATCAACTCAGCCAACACACACTCACACTGGTGTACTACCTACCCTTAACAATCGACAATAGAGAATCACCTTGTACCTATTCTTTTATCAGCATCCCCTCCGTCCTTCCCTTGTTGGGCTGACGGATACCTATGCATGACCATAAACGGCCACGGGTCGCCGTCATGCATCACGGCAGGGATGCTTCTCGGACACTCGCAGTCACCTCATCTCAAACCCACCACACCATCTATTCATCTTCATATCAACAAACAATTACATCGTCCACACACACTTTCTACAATTCGCCGAACAGCCCTGTTCGTTGAATGTCCCAGCACCAGGGCAATGCCCATGCTATCATCATCAACGCCCACCAGGTCCGCGGCGTCACATCTTGCGTCCGACCTTCCTGCAGA
The DNA here is from genome assembly GCA_020744515.1 of Fusarium tricinctum. Taxonomy (NCBI): domain Eukaryota; kingdom Fungi; phylum Ascomycota; class Sordariomycetes; order Hypocreales; family Nectriaceae; genus Fusarium; species Fusarium tricinctum. Next base: position 2,827,698 of record JAGPXF010000002.1, on the reverse strand, counting down.
ACCAAGCTAGGTGAAGCGAGGCGACCTTCCGCCCGTGTTGACTGCCAAACCGGCTCCTCGGTGCTGCTATCTATTCGAGCTTGGGCCCCCTCCCTCTTCCCAATTCCGCTTTTCTATGCTTCGTTAACCTTCAGCGCCCAGGCTGTTGATTCCAGCAGACTGACTACGCTATAATGGCGTGCCGGGACGATCCTCCTCTCATCCGGCCTACTGGGACTTGACACGCAAGATCACTCCAATGTGCTAGGACTTCAAGCCTCCTGCTTACACCTCGGTTAATACCCACAGTTGATTATTGTCGCTGTGGGCAATCCTATTGTGCAGTGCATGTAGTGCCTACATATGGAATGGTCAAACGGAGAAAAAGAGACCGTTTCACCTATTCACATTCTTGAACCTGAAAGCTTACTGAAAGCTTAGGAGGGTATCATCCGGGTTTTCAGCCTGAGGCCAGCTTGAACATTTTACTATAGCCTTTCGTCAGCAAGTGCCGACACCGTTGGTTGATCAGCCGCCCTTGAGTACCTGGCCCTATTCACACATCTCCTGTATCAAACAAACAAAGATCTGCATGCACGATGAGGATAATTCGCAGCTCGGTCTTCCATCACTTCCGCTTCTGTTGGTATAGCATCGGTTAGAGAACAATGCCCGCGGCCGTTTAGTTGTTGTTCCCGTGTTTCATCATACCTTTCGGAACGATGAAGAGCACACGCCCCTCCTGGAGAACCTGTTTGAACTAGCTTTCGCAACTCGGCAAGAGGAGTTCAACAATTTGCTCAACTGCATATCGGAACTTGTAAAACGACAATCTGGAACCATTCAACAAATCATCATGAAGCTTCTGAACACGTCCCACAATAGGGACGGACTTGTTCTTCACATAAGCGTGGTATTCTTCCCAGCCTTAAATGTGGCTCATGGATCATACGCCCTGGCATAAGAGTCCACGGTAGCCAGCATGGAACCTCAAGGAGCCTAAGTCGCATCACATGTGCAAAGCCCATCAAGGCATGCCTGTGGCTCAGAAATTGGCCAAGTGATGCCTTAGTACCTTCTTATGGACAGACTAAGGCTGCTCCGCTGAGCCCTTCTTTGAAGCTGTCCACTCATGTACATGAAGAGGGAGACCGTTACCCGACAAGCATCAATACCATGCATATATCATGTGTGCATGCATCGCACAGAGCACCAGGGTTTCTGATGCAGCTTCCCTGGTTGCAGAGTTTGTTTCCACTTCGTGGTTATACACGTTCCCTCTCGTGATTCTGCGTTCCCGTGAATCTGAACTGTCGAAACCTGCGGAGTGAACTGATCGCTGCTTAGCACATTGCTCTGTCTCAAGTGTGCTTGAATAGCACGCCGAGCGTGAATTGGGATCCTCTATGTTGTGAGAACCCCATAGCAGAAGGTCACAAGTGTGTCATCTATTGATCTTGCCTTCAATCAAAACCATCCACCAACGCACGCGTCTTTCCCCAAGTAACACGCCATACAGGACGAAGGCATCATGTCTCACGCCAAGACCTTGACCAAAAGCACTCTTCTAACCCTTGCTTCGTCGCTCAATACCCAATTGTCCGTGCTTTTCCCTACTTGAGCCTGAATTATCTCAATGTTTTCGTCGAGCCACTAATATGTGCATGAATTCTCTTGATACGCTTAACCACCACACTTGATATTGGTCCAAGACTTCTGAGAGATGATATGAGGTCCGGAAAAGCAGGGGTACTCCTGATTAACAGATTATTATAATACCTATTGCCACATGTACTGGGAGAATTTGGGAATCTGAGACAATTACTTACGAGGGACGCATCTGTATGTACATGCTTTGGCTTCTACAACTTTTCGCTCAAGTACCAACGGCAGATTCAAACGGCCCAGAAGTACAACGGCTTCGCGTCGCTCCCAAAATGATGGCCTAGTCATCGTAACTCCCATGCGGGATATCGTGGTTCGCGTCTACGAAGGGGTCGCAACTGATAATACATGACTCCTGACGTTCCTTAAGCTTTGCGGAAGCTAATGTTTTTGGACTCAACTCTCTCGTTCCTTGTTTCAGATTTCGGCTGCCTGATTGTCTATGGCCAAATATTCAGCCTCACTGATAAGGGGTTATTGGAATGAAGATATCGACAAGTTGTTTCGAGAAAAGTCGAACGTTTTTGAGACAAGTTCGAGAGATTCTGGACCTAGCCACAGCCTCCCGGAACGGGACGTTGATCTTTGATCAGTCCATGGTGTTGCACGACAATCAAGAAGAATACCTTGGATTAGCTTTCCACCCCTCCTCACTTGTTGCTCCGTGTGTAGCAATTGTAGTGTGTTGGGGATGATGGTAACCTTCTAGGAGACCATTTTTACCCCAGAGTAACTTCCTGGGTGCCACTGCAAGCCACATCAGGGTACGGCCCGCAAAACTTCACATCAAGAGCTCTGCGTTCAAGAGTTATCTCTTTCCGTCTTCATGCAAGGAGCTTCTTGGCTCACTTGAGGTACGCAGGCTCCATGCACTTGGCAGATTCAGGCAGTATCTTGAAAAGCAGACATAATAGCAAACATGACTCGGAATACAACCATTCCAGTACCCAACTCTGCACCTCCGTATCGTTCAGCTCCTGTTGTTACCATCCACATGCGTCCATCTTGGCAAGCAATGATAGGCACATCACCATCCTGTTTGGGCATGTAGCCTGCCTCACTACACTTTACCCAACCATGACTATTGACGCAAGCCCGCTTGTTACACAAATCAAAGATCTAGTCTAGGCCTTCTATTGATCAATATCAATATTATGTGTGATAGAAGCATGACACCACTTATAGATGGCCTTCAAGCTTAAACCAAGGACTTGCTACTCACAGCAAGTATTTCGGTAGTATAGTCAGGCTTTCTACAATTCATGCTCATCACGTCTAGCTCAAGCCTAGGAAAGCTCTGTATTCAAAAACAACAGGAGAAGTGGTCAGCTTGCTATAAACAGTTGATGATTAATGGGTGTCATGATGAGAAGGGATGGGACACAGGCCAACTGTGGTATTGCCGCCAGCACTATGACCAAGTGAGCGGACGTGAGCATGAGAGTTTCAGCTTTCCGTTTGCGGCCAAGGCTATCATGACACCGTCCGACATCGGAACTTAGTTCCAAGGGTTCGAAGGGTCCAGTAGTAACATTTAGACTTCACAAATAGAGGAGGTTCGTCATGATTCCCTTGAAATGGTTTCTTTCTTGGTTCTAGCTGCCGTCTGCATTCACGGCGACAGGGCATATCTATTATCATCCCTTAAAATCCTTCTATCTCCAAGATCGACTCTTTGGTCGGCGATCCATCCAACCTTCACTGCATCAGCTCAGCTAGAGATCCAGGAAAGAAAAAGATGTTGAAATTCTTTTGTTTCCTCGTCAAAACGCCGCGCTCACATGGATGCGTCGTCTTTTTGTCATTCCCTTTGTCGTGGTATCGTTATAATGCAAGTCTCTTTGACTTTTTTTGCTTCGCCTCACAAATGCAGGTTTGCCCTAATATGTCTTTGTTGAAAGACGCCCACTCCGTGCCTGGTATATCGCGAAAGAATCTCCACAGTCGTGGAACCAAAATGGTTTTTGGTAGAAATCATAAACAAAAAAAAGCCGGAAACCGACCGTCCTCCCTTCCGGTGGGAGATACACAGGTTTCGTTGAGAACCGTACGCCGCCTATAGTTGCTAAATCCAATGGACTAATTAAGCATCTGTTATGATGCATGCAGAGAGCTGTTGAATACTCTTTTGGTGACTTGACAAAACGTCATGAGTCAATTTAAAACTTGAGCTGCTTGGGCTGCTCCCAAGTGAAGGACTGGTTGGTACCGAAGTGACCGTTCTTGGCAGTCTGGAGGTAGATGGGGTGGTCCAGGTTGAGCTCACGAACAATGACACCAGGTCGGAGATCAAAGTTGTTGCGGATGATCTCGACGAGCTCCTCAGAGTTCTTCTCAGAGGTGCCGTAAGAGTCGACGTAGATGGAGAGGGGCTCAGCGACACCAATGGCGTAAGAGAGCTGGACGAGGGCACGTCGGCAAAGACCGGCAGCGACCAGGGACTTGGCGATCCATCGACCGACGTAGGCAGCGGAACGATCGACCTTGGAGAAATCCTTTCCGGAGAAAGCACCACCACCGTGGGCACCCCAGCCACCGTAGGTATCGACGATGATCTTTCGGCCGGTCAGACCAGCATCACCCTGGGGACCACCAATGATGAAGAGACCAGAGGGTTGGACCTGATGATAAGGTTAGACATTGATTTGATTCAAGCATGGAAAGATATTTAACTTACGTGGTAGATGGTGTCGTCACTGAGGTACTTGGCGGGGATGACCTTCTTGATGATCTTCTCCTTAATCTCCTTTCGGAGCTCCTCGGTGGTGATATCAGGAGAGTGCTGAGCAGAGACAACGACAGTGTGGACACGCTGAGGGACAACGGCACCGTTGTCGTGCTTGTACTCGATGGTGACCTGGGTCTTGGTGTCGGGTCGGAGCCAGGGGAGAGAACCGTCGCGGCGGGCAGCGGACATGGCAGCGTTGAGCTGATGGGCGAAGAGGAGAGTGAGGGGGAAGAGCTCAGGGGTCTCGTCAGTGGCATAACCGAACATGATACCCTGGTCACCGGCACCAAGCTGCTCAAGAGCCTTCTCGTAGTGGAGACCCTGGGCAATATCAGGGGACTGCTGCTCAATGGCGACGAGCAAGTTGCAGGTCTTGTAGTCAAAGCCCTTGGCGGAGTCATCGTAACCGATGTCCTTGATGGCGTCACGGACAACCTTCTGGTAGTCGAGCTTGGCCTGGGTGGTGATCTCACCGAAGACCATGATCATACCGGTCTTGGTGGCAGTCTCGCAAGCAACCTTGGAGAGGGGGTCCTCCCGGAGGCAGGCATCGAGGATAGCGTCGGAAACCTGATCAGCGATCTTGTCGGGGTGGCCCTCACCGACGGACTCGGACTGGTTGATTGTCAGTGGCTGAAATGCGGGATAATAGGAACGTTGCGACAAAACCACCTCGATGGATCCGATAAGGATTCGACGGGATGGCTCATGGGCGAAGGAACTAGGAGATAACGTACTGTGAAGAGGAAAGAGCCCTCGTTGTAATGCTTCCATGAAGCAGGATCGGCGTGAACGCCGTTGGTACCGTTGGTAGCAGACATTGTGAGGGTTGTGAGAGGAGAGATGACGGTTAAAGATGGGCAGACACGGGGAAGTCTGTTTGGTGGTGACGAGGGAGATGGAGTCACTGAAGAAGCTTATTGTTAGATAAATTGCCAATGAGAACAATTCAGAATCAGGGCGAAAACATACCAAAGAATAGTAGACACCGAAGGAGGGAGGAAATAAAAGAGGATGAAGAGGATGAAGAGAAGGAAAAGTTAGAAAAAGAATCGAGCGGGAAGTAGTACCTTAAAGAAAAAGGCGGGAAGGAGGGGGATGTGCGAATACGTTATTGCAGGCTTTACTGTGAGCGAAGTGGGGGTGGGAATTTTACTGACGGGAGGTCGGAGAGATAACTAGCTCGGCAAGGATTTTTTTCTTCCTTCTCTCTATTGATCGTGCTGGCCTTTTACATCGCCAGGATAAAATCTTACTCGACTTGGGCAATGACTCGATTTACCACCTGCGTGGCAGTTGTCTCAATGTACCTTTTGATTCAATACTGAGCGCTACGATACAATTGAATGACCTCTTTGGCCACGGACTCGAAAAGGCGGGGAGCGACAAAAAAGAAAACTGCCAATGCTTTTTTTTTTTGTTGAACGGCCGTCGGGCGCAGCAGTCTTGGATCTACAGGGCCCCTAATCATAGGCGAGTACCTGGGTTTAGTATGAGGGGCTAGCGTCAACGTCAGGTACACACCCTATCGTGGCCTGTGAAAGGGCAGGCTTTCGGCAGCCGCTGCCCATGGCAATGGAGGGGCAAAATGACACTTGGAGGGTAAGAAAAGGTACGTTGTTCGGAAGCCGAAGGTTGTGGCAGTATTGCGCCATCGCACCTGCCGTCAAGAACACCTCGACATCTTACTCCGTACTATCTTACTGTCTTACTACGTTAGTATCTGGCCAGGGCAGTTGCAGTTCAGGCTAGGTACGAGGACAGACTTGCCAATCCTGTTGCCGGTCTCTACTCGTACTCGTCTCCCCCCGCTTTCCCCTCCTCTAAGTTGGGATATCCGGTTGAAGGAACAATGGACCATTAGTTGCCGAACCTATCAGCCTAGATCCTCAATCCTTTCATGCAATAATCCTTGACCAATTCCCTGACTGATTGTCAGACACGTGCACCGATGTCCGGAGAAGACAATTGAGTGGACGAAAGCCACTAAAGCCATCATGATGGCGCAAGTCTATCGTAGGCATGATAACCTAGCACAACATGGCAAGGTAAATAGATACATCTATAGTAGAGGCTGAGAAGCAGCCCTTATTTTTTTCTTAAACTTTTTTTTTCCGCGCCAGAGAAGGAGGGGCAAAACCGGCGGAAAGAAGGAAAAAAGAAGAAGAAAAACATACCCCACCATTCCAGAACATGATGGATGATGGCCTTCCGTCGCCTTTGAGCGGGACGTCAACCATCTCCCATTGAGAAATCAGTCCAGCTACTAATCTAGAATCGCGGTTAGTGCTAAATATTGGCACCTTGTATCATTTATTACGGACGGAGTACAGAGTACAAGCACATCATTTCCTGTTGTTCTCTTCTCTTTTGCTAGATCAGCCCCTCCAAAGTGGAGCTGCTTAGAAACTCTACAGGAACTTAGCTTCCAACTTCGAACCCAGGGAGCTACCTAATCGGAAATCTTTGTCCCTTGTCAAACCTGACGAAAAAAACACCAACTACATCATCGCCATATCTATATCTTCAAAATGAGCAAGTTCGGTGCTATGGTCATGGGCCCTGCGGGCGCCGGCAAGGTACGTGAACTTGTCATTTCCTCTTGACTCATACAAGCCTACATTTGCATTTCGCTTATTTTGTTGAGTTACCGCCTATTTGCACATCCTCGCTCCCATCATGCTGCCTCGAATTGCGTGCTTCAATATTAGCCCTGTCATTAAATCAATGCGCCTCAACTAACTCTAATTCGTGTCGCGTCTAGTCTACCTTTTGCGCCGCCCTCATCACACATCTCAACCTCAACCGCCGATCCGCCTTTTACATCAACCTCGACCCTGCCGCTGAAACCTTTGAGCACCAACCCGACCTCGATATCAAGGAACTTATCTCTCTCAAAGATGCTATGGAAGAGGTTGGCCTCGGCCCCAATGGTGGCCTTATTTATTGCTTTGAGTTTCTAATGGAAAACCTCGACTGGTTGACAGAAGCTCTGGATGGTTTAACCGAGGACTATCTCATCATTTTTGACATGCCTGGCCAGATAGAGCTGTATACGCACGTTCCCATTCTGCCCGCCCTGGTCAAGTTCCTCTCCCAGCCAGGTTCCCTCGATATCCGCATGGCCGCTGTCTATCTCCTCGAAGCCACGTTCGTCGTTGATCGCGCCAAGTTTTTCTCGGGTACTCTCAGTGCTATGAGTGCTATGCTCATGCTTGAGGTGCCGCACATCAACATTCTCTCCAAGATGGATCTTGTTAAGGGGCAGGTCAAGAAGAAGGACCTCAAACGCTTTCTTACCCCCGATGTAGGTCTCCTCGACGATGACCCTATTGAGCGCGCGCGTCGCATTACAGAGGGTCCCGAGGCCGAGGACGACGAATCGAAGGCTCCCGATGAGAAGGAACAGGTGATGAAGGGTGCTAGTTTTCGACGACTTAACCGCGCTGTGGCTGGCTTGATCGAGAGCTTCAGCATGATCAACTACCTCAAGCTGGACGTGACCAATGAGGATAGCGTTGGTGCTATCCTGAGCTACATTGACGACTGCATACAATTTCACGAGGCCCAGGATCCTAAAGAACCACATGACGAGGAATACGAAGAGCATGACGATTAGTGTGGAAATGATAGTAATGGGAAAATGTCAGGAAAAGGGAATTTGTGGTATCTCGATACTTGTATTGCATAGCGCCGGCGTTACTGTTTGCTTCTCACGTTCTGAGACTGAACTGAGCTTGGACACTATTTGCCGTTCTCTCAGCTCACCTCCTTAGACTGCCTGTCTTCCACCTCTTTCGTGATAATGATCCGAACTCTTGGATATATAATAATTACTCGTCAACCCTCAACCGGGCGTTTTCGGGTTTCTTTTCTGGGTCTGCAGTCTGCACTTGAGGAGTGATCAGTCAGACGAGGCAAGGATAGAGTTCATGCCAGATATGTTTTGCCAGATCCTCCTCCGGATCATTCAAGTCCAAGTTGTTGTATTTGCCACGAATCAGTAGCCGACCCTTGTCATCTCCTTCTCAGCTTCATTATGCTGGAACAGCTCCTTCATGTTGTTCAATAGGCCCAAGTATCCGTTGTTGTCTAAATAAATATCCGCAAGGCCCATTCTGACGTCTGTATTCGGACGTCCAGGTGCCGTTGTCATCGTGACCCAGGTAAAATATGAGCTTGTTGCTTTAAGATATCGAGAAGCGCATTCCAGTGTTTATCTGATACAGAACCATGTCATTTTGTCCCATGCGGCAGTTGGGGAGGCTTCGATACGGCATCAACCATATCTGAGATTGTCGTCGTCATCCTGGTATTTTTGGTTGGCCGTTAGTGATGCATGTGAGGAAAACTGGATGTCCTCTTGGGGGTAGAAAATTAGGAACGAGTGAGAAAGAAGGCAGCTCGATGATATATGCAGTTAATGGAGTATTATCCGCATGGAAAGGGGACTGCTGCCTGCATCAAGTGTCCAACTCCATACGTTTTTAAGTGTCGAGTAAGTGATAGGAAACATGTTCGAGCGCGTTTTGTGGAATCCATAAGTAGGTCTTTTCTGCGGAAGCTGATGGCGTAACTGGCCTCATCGGGGGAGTGGGGGATGAACCAGCGACAGGCAAATTCAAGAGACAACAACCCCAATGCCTGTATTTGGGTAGGGTTGCTCAATGGCTGAAGTCCGAAGGAATAGACTCTGAGAGACAGATCACCTCGATCGTCGTCCGGAGGCTGTATCTCTTGTTCCACCCATGGCCTGTTGCGCCTCGTAGCGGTCATACTCCTGCAGCCAGACATCCTTGATGGCAGCGCCATAGCCCAGGATCTTGCCGCTTATGACGGCCATATCTCTCGCACTCTCAAACACACCGCGCTCCCAGATCCAGGCCCCGAGCGCAGCTAGAAAAGCCCAGAACACGATGCGCATCGCCATGCGCGTCCACCACATAAGCAGACGGCGGATCCAGTTGAGGATAATCACAACAGTGGCGAGGACGGCCAACGACGCGACGACGCCGACAAGCCCCTGGTTTTCTGCAAGGAGGACCATGACGCGGTCGAATAGAGGCTCGAGAATAGGCGCAGCCGAGTCGAGAAGATTTTGCGCCTGGGTGAGGACGTTGTGCGCGACGATTTGGACGGGTGAGCGTGGATGTAGGATGTGTTTTTGGATGGACTCGGCGATCTGCGGAGGTAGCAGCGCTGAGAGCAGATGCGTTGCCAGTGACGGAGGTTCCATGGAGGGCATTTCGGCGTTGGTCGATGGTCGATGGTCGATAATGGATGATGGATGTTTCGTCGATGTAGGGTTTGAGATTGTTGCTGATGTTGCTGATGTTGGTGGGGGGTGAGGGTGTTTGGATTTCGTGGCTTTTCTGTGTGAAACGTCCAGGGTAGTTGTGAGGGTGAAGTTGCGGTCTAAGACAGACACTTTAATCAGGTAAGCAGTTCCCCCTGTTCGCAGTCGTGGTATAGGCAGACTAGGTAGTCTGTTGGTTTAATAAATCTTCCTGGGTGGTATTGATGGACGGATCACATATGAAAAACCTTGCGGTGAAGAGCCTGTTGTAAATTGTCTAATTGCAAGGAGGTAATATTATGCAATATTCCCAGATCATGCCCAGCTACACCAAGAGTTTGGCACCGGGCTATATGACAAAGCCCAGGACATGTATCTACGCGAACTCAAGCTTTTCCCGAGACCATCAAGATAGCTCTGGAATATGCTCAAGCTCGTGTTCATTCACTTCTACCAAGATACTGCAACTCTGTCACATGCAAAATGAACCTAAGCGAAGCAACACAGCACGGACCAACAGCTGAAAAATGTCACACAAGCATTGAAATACCTATGGGTGTACTTCGATTGTAAATGTAACAAATAGTGAGTCGTTAACGTAAATATATACAAAGAACAAAAAAAAAAATAGTCCTCTAGAGGTCATAAGGTTTTAAAAATAAAGAAGCAATCGCTAGACTCGAAGGGTATCGAACACAAACCTGGTCTCATCCAAGACGGGTCTCAACTCCATTTGCTCCAAACGAGCATCATCACATGTGATAATATCCCCTATCCCCTCTCATGAAGAGCGCCATGCGAGAAAAATACCACAATTTTTTGAACCCCCGCGTCGTTATAAGTGCCCAAAAAATCCTTTTCAGTCTTCAAGGCCTTCGAGTATGCGTCGGGCGGTATCGATTCTTCGGCGATACATGCGTGCCTCTGAACCGGCCCTGGAGGATTCTGTCAACCCCAAGACGCACTTCCCCAGACTAGCCACGAGCCTCTCTACCAAGATCTGACTCTCCTTGTCAAGTCCCGGCACGGCGGAAGCATTGCCATTGTTTTGGCCGTTCTCAATGCCACCCAGGCTCGCTGCTTCATTTAGCAGATTTTGGGAGATCTGCCTGAGCTCCGAGTCGGGCGATGCCCCAGGAGTGCTGCTAGTAGGCGTCAAGATCCCACTGGCCCCCTTGCTTTTGTCAACAAGTGGGAAGCTTCGATTTGTTCCCGTAGATCCGAACGAAGACACCGAAGGCCGATGGCGTGCGTAGGTAGCTGCGCTGCTAGCAGGTCGATGAACCACTGTAGCACGCCGGTGTTGATTTTGATGCAAATCAACAGAACCATTCCTGGCATTGGGCTTCGATAAAGGGAACTTGAAGCCCCCAAACGTCGTGCGCTTTGAACTCCGAGGCCCACCAGAGTCGTCTGGTATGTCGACAACGGTCTCTGTAGTATCATCAAGATTTGAGCTTCGACTCGAACGACCTTCGGTGGCTGTGGTAAACGAGCTGAAGGATGACATGGTGTCGACGCTTGGCCTTCGTTCGTGGTCAGAGTCGAAATCGGTAGCAGGAGCTGTCGCAGGAACTGGACCACGAGTTGTCTCAACAGAATCACTCGAGCACACACTGCTCCAACTATCCCGTCGATGCTGGCTCATCGATCCCATTGCTGAGTGCAAGAAGAAATGCTCATAGTCGAAGGCATCCTCGCGATCCTCGTGAGACACAGGAACTTGGAATGCATCGTGATATGATGACTCGCCGCTTTCGCTCTCAAAGTCCACAAACTCGTCGTCATCGTCATCCTCCATATCGTTTGCGTGCCCCCCGTTCTGTAGATTGTACTGTTGCTCTACTTGCTTCACCTCTTCCCCGTCTTGTTCCAAGTCTCCTTCCCATGTTTCGCCGTCATCAATCATGTAGTCGTCGTCTTGCGCGTCAAGTTTGTCTCCCAGGTCGGGTTCTGCAGCTAGTCGAGGAGACACCGCATGCTCGTGGACTAAAGCATTACCCGACATTTCAGGACCGCTGGGGGCATCTTCGTATTCAGCATCCACGTACTCGTCATCTACCACCTTCGTTTGTTCCAACTCAGAAGCATCATTTGAATCATGTTTAGGCGAAATCTGACCATTGGTCTTATCTTGGGACTCCTGTTTCCAAGGTGGTTGAAAGGGACTGGTTTCCGGTGTAGTATCTTGGGATTTTCGAGACTCCGGAAATCCTTGATCCCATCGTGCGTGGGTGAACGGGCTAGGTGTCCTCAGACTTTGCAGACTACGGCGCTTCAAGCTGTCGGCCCGTGCCTGCTCCTTGAGGTTGGAAATCTTTCCCTTTAAATCCTTCATTTGATGCTTCAAATCGCGTACTTGAGCAACTGATGCAGATCTGGGCATATCTGTGTCTGTCATGGACCCGAAAGACGGACTAAGCTGGTTATAATGATAAGAGCTGCGTCGACTGTCCCCGTTCGCGCCACCCTCATCTTCGCTCAAAGTTTCCAGCGTGGGATCAAGAACGCCCGTAGGACTCCTGTAAGATGAGGCACCGTAGCCTATTCCTAGAGTATCGGCACTTCTGGATGAGGTTAATGGCTGGCGATAGCCTCCAGCAGCTCCGAGGGCACTGGCTGATCGTTGCGGGAACCCTGGGCTAGGAAGGGCGTTTTGCAAGTTGGTTTCGCTGGTGTTCCTGGAATGCCCTTGAGCCGAGTCCTGTGTAGTAGACTCTCGTAAGGATGTCGCAGGCCGCACAATCGGGGGAGACGGAGTCGAGCCGTCCGACATTGGCGTATATAAAGAGCTTCTTGCTCTTGATAGATTCCCCTCCATTTTCTGAAACATTGTCAGTGCTGAACATTTGTTTCTACGATTGAACCATACCGTTAATCTTTGCTTGGCGTTTGCCAGAATCTGCTCTGCTCTTTCACCAAGAGAACTGGTCGAATAGCGTTGTTCTACAGTCTCCTGGGCACGATGTACGAGTACGTGCATGGGCTCTTGTGTAGCTGTTCCCTCAACATATGATGAAGCCATACTCTCCTCGTCGTCGCCCTGGAAGTGAACATCGTCGACACTTGCGGAGTCGTCAAAGTCGCCGAATGTTGCCGCACGGCCTTGCGACGTAATTGTGCTGTTAGAATCGATTGATGATTTCCTCTCGCGCTGTAAGATCTGCGATCTTGATTTGATGCGCGATACGCCCATGGTGGGCGACGAGCCCAGGACGTGATCCTCATTGCTGTAAACGGACAAATGCGAGCCGCGCCGCCCCTTTCCCACCACACTCTCAACTTCTGTCACCTCTCCAATATCCGACAGCATAGTGCCGTTTCCATATATGATTGGCGTAGAAGGAGTGATGGGTCCGGCGATAAATTGGTTTTGCGTGGAAGGGAGATGGAAGCGCATATCGGTAGTTTGGGGGTTATTCCATATCCTGAGAGGCGACTGTGAGCGACCATCGAGGGAGACATCGCAATCGTAATCGGGTAAGATCATATCGGGGTTCGTGAGAGTTGGCGACCCGGGGACTGGCCCGTAGCCGAGTGACGAGCCCGAGCCAGACTTGCCATGACGGACATCGCGACTGTAGTTGGGGATTGCATGTGCCGCCATGATTTCTATGCCTGGCGCTGCTGGAGACAGAAAGCGAATCGAAAATTAGGATTGTCAACTGGTTAGCTGGAAGAATAATGTCTTGTTTCGTAGCGCGCCTAAGAAGCTGCTGGGCAGGCTTTTAGAACACGGTATCAGTCCCAGCTCGGTTGCGCACGCGAGTCGGCGTCGGGTTGTAGGAGGCTTGTTGTATTTCTTGTTTAAGGGTGCACAAGATGGTGATTCGATGATATTAGAGATGATGTCTCAAAAGTGAGACTCTATCAGTGGGAAGGCGGTAGCGTAGCGCAAGGAAGGAGAAAAAAACAAGAAGCGGGTGATGGAAACCGGGATGCCGATCGGAACAAAGAAAGGAAAGTAGTCGAGTAAGGAGCGAATGGATGGACGAGGCGTCAATTAGAGTAGAAATTAGGTAGTTTCAGCAGGTAATCAAGGAAGTTGCGAACAAAGGGAAGTTCCTGTTCGTGAAAGGCGCAGTCAGCCAGAAACCCAATTAGGCATGTCCTGAGAACCTCCGTAAACTGAGGGGAGGGAGAGAGAGGGCAAAGAGGCAAAGAGTCAAAAGCATCAAGGAAAAGCAAACGTAGTAATTGGAAGTGACGGCGATACCTAGATGACTTTTGGGGATGGGACGAGCTAAAACTTGTGTACGTACCGGTTTAATTGAGCACGGGCGGCCTGGACCTGGACCAGGACCTGCAGACGACTTCATGGACCCTCCAAGTTATTAGACCCTCTATGCAAGCCTGGCAAGCTACTCTCCACCGACTATGAACAGTTAGACAGTCCGACAACCCCCATAAACATATCCGTAGAGTGGATATATAATGGCTTGGACAATATCTACGTATTGTAGGAAGAACACGTCAAGTCCATACATACACAAAATCACAAAGACTCCAAGGAACCAAGGAACTCAATCGCACACGCTTAGGTTCCCCAACAACCCAATCAATCAAATCAATCAATGCCTTTGTGGTCTGTGGCGTCGGCGCCAGCGCCAGATTTAGAGGCAAGGAACCATTGAAGAACTGACTGGGCCGTTGCGCAAAACGGGAAACATGGGGGAAGGAGGGAGGGGCCCATTTGGCGTTTGGCGGCACTTGGCTTTTCTTTAGTATCGTTCAGAGCTTCTGATTGGCGCGCTGATCAAGTTGCCAGTCAACCAAAGAATGAAACAACGGTGCACATACAACGCCGCGCGTAGTGAACAATACTGACGATAAAAGATATAGGGACTCAAGAGTCGTACAGAGAGTTACAAGGAGAACCTTGCATACACAATAGGTACATAAGCACACTGCACATTGCACGCTGCACGATATACTAACTACCCTCTCCCCTCCTGAAAGAAAGGGATAGTAATTAATACATGATGATAAATGGATCCATCAACAAAGCGCAGATGCTCACCAATTAGGTTGCGTACTCCGGTACTATGGATATGAGATAGACTGAGCCGATCGACATGTTGCACCAAGCAATTTCCATCCCTATTCTTATAGACCGGGATTAGCGACCAAGAAACGCAAGGGACGCACTGGAGAAAGGGGCGCCAGCTCAACCCACTGCTATGCCGGGATATGCCTATTTAGGAAAATTTCTAGAATGTTTGCGGATATCTGGATGACCATCTTAGCTTAATTGAACTTCTCTACCCCAGGTATTAAGCCACCTTGTTTCATTATAGTAGTCCGATGAGAAAAAGAAAAGGAAAACGTACGAAATGAGATATGATAACTCACTATTCTCAGTAATGAAATTATCAAAACAAACAAGAGTTGAAGGTCTGCTGTGTACTACGTAAATGCGGTAACGGACACATCACACGTCATCTTGAAGATCTCTAGACCTTTGCCAGCCATTTCATCATGGCGTCTACCACAACCAGGCCGCAATCAATAAAAGACGCCTCAAAAAGTCTATTACGAAAAGCAGGCTTCGCATTAAATCAGCTGCCCCAAAATTAGACACAAGATTCAGCTGCCAAGCCATCAGCTGCGCTCTCCAATATTTCGCAGCACAGGGGGTACAGACAGGTACATGTCTATTCCACGAATTATTGCGGCAACCAAGATTTTTCCCTTCAATCATACCCTTGTTCCAGTTTTTTGATATATCCCATCTATAGCAACTCCTAAATAAATATGCACATGCATTTTCCTTGTTTTCATGTCAAAGCATTGATCCCCATAACGTTTCGTTTTCCATGTCTATTCCAAATCAATCGCGACATCCGTCTCCCGGAATTCCATTTTTCCTTTCCCAGTCTCAGTATGTGGAACATCTCAGCGTGTGGAACAAGCTTTTAGTCGTCGGCGAAAGCCTCAGCCCGGGCGTCGACACTCTTCTGCGACTGATCCTTGGAAGGCCGGTTGGCAATGAGGCGCTAGATAAGTCAGTATCACAAGCTATGCTACATGGCTGGCAGGGGCAACTTACGACCAGGTTCCTCAACAGGATGGCAATGGTAACCTTGCCGACGGATGGCACGTAGATAGAAGCCTTCTCCTTGATGGCGGGGCCGTCAAAGTTCCTGTACGAGGAGAAGTTGATGCAGACAGCACCTTCACGGATGAGTTCGGTGGGGACCTTGAAAGACTCGACGGGGACACCTCCAATGACAACGTCGCTGAGAGGCAGGCAGTCCTCGAGCTTCCAGCCCTCCTTGTCTTGAACCTGGTGGCGGGCCTTCTTGATACCCTCTCCTCGGGTGAAGATCTGGACACCAGTGACATCTACGGAGTAGACGGTGGCACCATCGTTGGCGAGGAGGGCAGCGAGAGGTCGGCCGTTGACCTCGGATCGGTTGATGACAGTGATGGTCTTGCCGAAGAGTCGGTTGCCGGATGCCAGGATGGGGTTGTAGATCTGCAGATACTCGAGGATCTTGACAACAGCGAGAGGGGTGCAAGGAAGGATGGACTTCTTGAGGTTCTCGGGAGGGTCAATGAAGCGAATGTTGTGGTACATGTTGTGGATGTGCTGATGCTTGAGACCCTCGACGTCCTTGCCGAGATCAACCGACTCCTGGATGTACTTGTCGTGGGAGGGGTTGTTGGGGAAGATGGGGTAGTATACGATCATGCCATCAACATCCTCGTCCTCGTTGGCCTTCATGATCTCCTCCTCGAGGATCTCCTTGTCCACAGTTCGGAGGTCAAAGTTGAAGCCGCTATGCTACAGATTAGCGCCAGGCCAAGGGGCAAGCATCACCCGATAGACAGGGCGATATGACAAGCCATGTTGATAGAGGAATATCTCACTTCTCTTCGCATGTCTTCTTGGACCACTCAGCGTACTTGACAGCAGCGGGATCACCATTGGCAAGGAAAGCAGCCAGTGTAGGCGTGCAGGGGCTGGAGCCTTGGATCTTGGCCAGTGTATCCTTGACCTCACCAAGGAAGCCTTTGGCGATGGTCTCAGCGGTGATGACCTTGCAGGTCTTGGGGATGGTTGAGGAGGCCATTGCGAAAGTTCTCAGGGTTAGACTGCGAAAGCAGGTGGTTATCTGAGATGTCATGGTCAGTTACAGGTATTTCCTTTTCTCTTTCTTGCAGTATGATTGATATATCTCTTGTCTCGTCTCATATGGATACGAAGCCTAACCTCAAGGTGAAGGCACACCGAGAGCAACCCCACACTAGACTGGTCATGACAGACATGAGCCGTACTACAGCCATTATGAGGGGGAGGAAACATGATGCCGTCAGAGGGACGGACTTTGAGCACGTGATGAACGACTAAGACATGGCAGAAAAGGTCACGTACCTCGTGGAACACAGGTTGGATTCAACTCTGAGCAGAAGCTGGGATAATTGAAGGAGAAAGAAGAGCAACAATCACAAGTAAAACGCTCCCCCACCAGAGAATAGAGAAAATAAATCTCCTAGCGATCGGCCATGGAGGGGCATCTTGAAGAAAAATGGTTTGCGCAAAAAAAATAAAAAATTTCAGACCCTTCTGTCCTCCAGTCAGAGTTCAGAGTTCAGCGTGCCCCTCTTACTGCATATGGTTTAGCGCTGTGATGTTGTCAGAATGCATGAATCTCTCCAGGTATTCGCAAAGCTTCTCAGGTTCAAGACTTTTAATTATTAAGAAGCCAAGCTGCGAAACGTGAGGCCAGAGGGAAAGAGGAATCAGAAATCAAACGTGAATTAAGAGTGCCATGAAATCCATTTTCTTCTGATGTGTAACTAGCGACAAACATCAATATGTCAATGTTAATTCGCGAACATCTGTAGGGCTCTTCTAGCTTGCATTCCTTCTGCCGACTTCGGCGCCTGGCTTAATTGACCAGTTCCACTTACGACATCATGGCTATTGGCAACCTGAAGTGCGAAACTTTGACAACTCAGTATAATACTTCCAGAAGAAAGGAAAGAAAAAAGTTCGAAAATGCAGAACTGCCAAGAAATGTTCCAGTTCGGACACGTCCAAGCGGACGGCTTGGGTAATTTGCAAGGTCAGCTTATTCCAATTTAACACAGCCGTCCAACAGCTGTTCAACAGCCTGAGTGGTCACGTAGAGACGCCCTGTGGCTGTTTGGCTTTCGCTAGTCGTCGAGTTATTGAAGGGATTGGCCATAACCTTACCATTACAAGCATGACGAAGCCTCCAGCTTTTAATGCTGCGCTGAACATTCCACTGATTCTTGGGGAAGAGTACTCCGTAGGTGCTTGCGTATTGGCGACTTGTTCACTGAGAAGCACAGTTACTGAATCACCAATTCTTCCACCACGCCAGCGTCAATACTCTCCATGATAGAATCTTTGGCGACAGAACAAACAGTTTGTCCATGTCAAAATGAAACAACTCTTCCGCGCCATTCGCAACCCTTTTAAATGCAAACCCAGATACGATGTAGTCCCGAGTTCCGACCCCAATCCTTGACACGACACCACCACATCCTAACGCCCGCGACGAGATAGGACAATTCCCTCGCGCCTTGCCGTATATGGCTCAATCTTGACTTTTGGCCTAGGAAATCGTTCATCCAGATCGCTGCTTATCTCCGTTCTCCTCTCCCACAAGGGGCCTGTCTCCCTTTATCGCGGACGCTGCAATTATATATATGGCCTTACCCCGCCGCTCTTTGCTCCGCGGAGATTCGCATTTCAACGCCCAAAACAACCACCAAACGCCCTTATCTCTCTCCAACTGGCCTGCCTACCTGCCTAGCCTGCCCCTGGACAAGCCACTCTACAGCGACTAGGGGATCGCATAGCCTTGTCACCCCTTATCGCGGCTCTTGCTGATCGCCCGTCCTGCAGCCGTTGCACCCCTCGGCCAATGGCATGTTGGATATTTGAACACGGACGTACAGCTTATCAGACGTGAGCTGCTTCTTGGCTTGCAGCTAGGTGCTGGCCAGGTTAGTAGCTTCGGCACATGGCCGTCTAAACACCTGGGGATGCTGCAGGCCTTATCTTGCCATATCTACGCAAGGATGCGTCTCGCTCCATTGATTTGCATTTCTTCGAGACATGCGTGGGATCCCAAGAAAAAAAGCACATGCTAAATATCACCCGTCCGGTCTTATCTCTGCTGGGTAAATCCAGTTTGAACAATTGGCTGCCCATTCTCGCTTGGCTGATTGAGCCTTGACTCTTAAAAGCCGTCCAGGAGCTGCCGGGGGGCTCGTAAGCTGGTATTTATAAAGCTTCAGAAGGAATCGCGAATACACTCTCATAACTACTGTATACACACCTCCAGCAAGTGTCCGCAGTGAGTGAGCGTCAACACGTTTGGAGACTTCGACGTTATCAACTTATCAACGACTAAGGCTCTGTAACATTGCAGCAAAACGGCCCGCTCTTAGCCTCCGTCATCAGCCCAGTTCTTATCGGATTAACAAGCTCTCGTGTGCAGGAATCTGTATTAAGCATCTCCGGGGCTCCGGATTATCGCTGCCCTACTCAACCCATTGCGCCTCCGGATGAGACAACATGGCCGTATAGTCTTATCGATTCTAAAACCCCACAGACAAGTTCTAGGAGAATCCGGAGAAGCACATCTTGATAGTCTTGTCAATCTGGAGTCGCGAGGTATACTATATACTTGTTCTATATATGTTCTGAGCATTGTCCTGGTCAAAGTGGTTATTCAAGCTCGACATCCACAACCAACTCAAAGACAAGAAAAACTCTTTCAGCTCTTGCAAATCATCTTAGTCGTTTTCAAAAGAGTCGAATTGGTTGTCTTGAGTTTTAGCAAGTCTTTTCATAACTCCGTTCAAGATGGGTTTTCAAATCGCCCACCTATGGAAGACCCCTGAGGTCAACCCCATCAGCCGAAAAGCACGAAGTGTACCAATGCTCAACCCAGTCAACGTCTATGGCAGAGTATTCACTTTCTCCTGGCTCGGTTTTATGCTTGCCTTCTGGGCATGGTGAGTTTGAAAATCCAATTTGGTGTTGTGGTATGGTGCATTGACCGAGAATGTTAGGTATACCTTTCCACCACTATTGACTGTCACTATCAAAGAAGATCTCCATCTTACACCCGCCCAAATCGCAAACTCCAACATCGTTTCTCTCTCTGCCACTTTCTTCCTTCGCTTTTTGACCGGCCCTCTATGTGACCTGTACGGACCTCGACGTGTCTTCGCCTACTTGATTCTTCTCGGCTGCGTACCCATCGGTCTCGCACCACTTGTCAACAGTGCCAACGGTCTATACGTCTCTCGATTTTTCATTGGTATTCTCGGCGCTACGTTTGTTCCTTGCCAGGTCTGGTGTACTGGATTCTTTGACAAGAATGTTGTTGGTACTGCCAACGCTCTCGCTGGTGGATGGGGTAATGCTGGTGGTGGCATGTAAGTTCAATCCAAACCTCCCAGGATATGCACGACATAATGGGCTTCTAAAAGAACGCTGCTGACTTTGTGATAGTACTTACTTCATCATGCCTGCCGTATTTGACTCACTGGTCGCTCACCAGGGCATGTCTCCTTCCAAGGCTTGGAGGGTTACCTTCATTGTCCCCTTGATCTGCTTGATTATCTGCGGCTTTGGCATGCTGTTGCTCTGCCCCGATAGCCCTATGGGATCTTGGGACGACCAGGCCATGATAGTTCAAAAGAACATGGAGGCTCATGGTATCTCCAGCTCTGGAGATGTCACCCCTATCCGTACACCTGATCGCTCAGGGTCGGACGAGGAGAACAACCCTGGTGAGAAGGATGTCAAGGTCGGTGACCATGAGCACTCCATCTCGCGCAACGAGGCCATGGAGATTGCTCGCGGCGAAGTCATTGTCAAGCCCACCCTCCGCGAAGCTCTCCCCATCACATACTCTCCTCAAACTATCTTCCACGTCGCCACGTACGCCTGCTCATTCGGTGGTGAACTTGCCATCAACGCCATTCTGAGCTCGTACTTCAAGAAGAACTTCCCTCACCTCGGCCAGACCAAGGCCAGCAACTACGCCGCCATCTTTGGCTTTCTCAACTTCCTTAACCGTCCTCTAGGTGGTGTCATCGCAGATATTCTGTACAACAAGTGCGGCCGCAGCCTCTGGCTCAAGAAGGCTTGGATTGTCGCTTGTGGTGTTCTGACTGGCGCTCTTCTCATTGTCATCGGCAAGGTCAACCCATCCGAGGCCAACGGTGGTAGTATTGGTACACTAGTCGGTCTTGTCGTGGTTATGTCTATCTTCATCGAGGCCGGCAATGGTGCCAACTTTGCTCTCGTGCCTCACGTCCATCCCTCCGCCAACGGAATTCTCTCAGGCCTCACTGGAGGCGGTGGTAACATTGGCGGTGTTCTTTTCGCCGTTGTCTTCCGCTTTATGCACGGTGGCAACGACTATGCCATGGGTCTGTGGGTGATTGGCATCATTACCATTGTCCTGAACCTGGCGGTGTGCTGGATTCCCCCTCTGCCAAAGGGCCAGATCGGTGGCCATTAAGTGTGCAGCGAGTGTACAGGGTAGATGGAGATGAAAAGGCCGAAAGGGATATATGGGAATTTTACGAAATTATTGACTGGTTTAGAAGCCAAGCGGGCGTGCAATGGAATTGGTTACGGTGTTGAAATGGTTAAACTCTACCGAAATACACAAGGAGAGGGCAATACGGAATGAAACGGCCAGGATATCCCGTTGCATCAAAGGACGATGCGACTTATTTTCTTTTAATATTATTCTATGTTTTAAAACATATTCTCTCCATTTGCGCAGTGCGTTTAAGGTTTCCAACCTCTTCTGCTCGTAGCATCTTGAGACCTGTTGTATCACCAACGATCAACACTTTGACAGCTGCAGATCAATTACACGTTCCACTTATACCAAGACCAAATGACGTGAATAATGAGACATCAAATTTGAACTTGTCCCTGACGATCAAAGACAAGACGCCACAAAAGCCGCACTCGTTTGACAAACAGACAAAGAGGCGCGCTATGGTAACACACGACGAGGGAACGGGCCTTTTCTCTCTCTTTCTTTCTCTTTGATGTTTCTGTTTCTGTTTCTGTTTCTGCATAAAGAGGTTGTGAAACGGGAACACGAATGTGAGACTTGCGTACGCAATCAACGACTCGCCCGGCTTTTGAGATGTCACTGTTGCTGTTACTGGACCAACGTGGCATCCAGACTCATTTCTTGTGGTTTTATATAGATGCGTTGTTACTATCATAATCAGATGTAAAGTCAGGGTTGTATTATACATGCACATCCTTTCAGTTTCGAAACATTTATGGATAGCAGGCATGGACATCTCCATTTCGACCCAACCCAACCAACACAGCTCCCCCCTTCAGCGTTATAGCACCGAAATATCCCCTTGCACCGAGTCACAGCAAGACCCTCTCTCTGAAGCATTTGATCTACAGGGAAAAACAAGAGCGAATACCTCTTGTAGCTATCTTTAGTCGTCGGTCTGCCACGACGATCGCATTCCAGTCCATAGCGGATTGCGGCTCATGCCAAGGGCGCCACTCCCGGGAACGGTTGAAACTGACAATGACGGGTTTGCAATGTTTAAACATTCCATTTAACCACAAAGCTTGAGCCTTGGGTGTGTTTGTATGGGGCGTGTGCCTGGTAGTATGTTATCAGTGTCTATATTGCATGAACTTGACTCGAGATGCAGGATATGCCAGTAGAGTCTGGAAGAGCGGAGAACGGTCGTTAACTCATTCTACATATCATAAAACGTCCAATGAGCGAGTGTACGGCTTACGCCAAAACCGCGTTAAAAATATGTGTACAAGGTTCCATCCTAGCGGTTTCATATAATGCAAATCCTCATATGGCCAGCAACTACAGTTAAATCACTCATCATATGACAATAGAAATTCAAGTTTTAAAGATCAAACAAAATGGGTATTGTAGCATTAACACTAGTCGATGATAATACATGGGAAAACGAAGCTGGGTTATATGTCTATTCGACGTAGCGGCGGAGGTACACGAGGCAGCTACATGGGAGGAACTTGATCAAGACAAATAACCCAAGTGGGTTTTATAGTTTTTCCTCAATACATTAACAATCCAAAAAAACCTTCCAGCTCGTAGATACCAACAAAAGAAGCAACGTATGTGCGCAACAAAGGCCTGATATACCCAGGCTGCTCCATACCCTGTAGAAACGAGAAACCCTCTAAAATGCAGTCATGAAGTCATGACGCCACGCTCTAACTCAAGATAAAAGTTGAAACGTGACTCCGCTTACAGAGCGAAAGCGGCCATGACGAGACCAGCGACAACGGCAATGGGAGCGCCGAAGCGGGCAGCACCAGAGACGGGGACGGGGGTAGGAGTGGGCTGGCCGTAGACGGGAGGCTGACCAGCGGGCTGGGTAGGGACAACGGGAGGCTGAGCAGGAGCGGTGTAGACAGGGGGCTGGCCAGCGGGGACAGAGGGAGCAGTGCCGTTGTTGTGGGCAGGGGGAGCAGGAGGAGCAGGGTAGTGAGTCTTGATGACAGGGACGAAGGTGGTGGGAGAACCAGCAGTGGTGGTGTTGCAAGGGACGGTGACGGTCTCGTGAACAGCAACGACGGTGGTCTCAGGGCCGGGGTAGTGAGGAACGGGGGCCTTGGTGGAAGCGGGAGCAGTAGGGAGCTCGTAGTCGCCCTTGGTGGCGGAAGGCTTCTCAGTGGGCTTGTCGTCCTGCTTGCCACCCTCGATCTTGAAGGGGAAAGAGTACTGGAAAACCTCGGGGTTGCTCTCGAGCTTAAGGACGAGACCGTAGACGTTCTCGGTACCGACGGAAGAGTCGATGGTCCAGCTGTAAGAGGCAGCGTCGTTGTCAACACCAGCTGTGGAGTTTGTTAGTGAATCGGATCAGATATTGCTCGCTTCTCGAGGCTACTAACTGGCAATGGTCTTGATGGGGACCTGGGTGTTCTGGGTAGCACCACCGATCAGAGAGATGGAGATCTTCTCGCCGGAGTACTTGGGCTTAGCCTGCCAGGTGATCTCGAGGGTCTTGCCAGCGGCAACCTCCTCCCAGTTGGTGGGGGTGAGGACGGGATCGAAGTCAGCGACCTGGGCGAGGGCCTGAGCGGCGAAAGCCATGAGGGCAGCGGCGGAGATGGTGAACTGCATTTTGAAGGTTGGATTTATGAATTACGGTATATAGTAATTGTATCGAAGGAAAGAGGCGGGGGTTGGGTATTAGAAAGCTGTAAAGCAAACTAAAATATTAAGTATAAAAAAAGAGTGTGGTAGGCGCAAAGCCGAAAAGAGTGACTGGTATGAAGATGGTGGTGGTGAGGAGGGAGAGAAAAAAGAGAAGAAGCAGAGGATGAAGCTGGGGTTTTGTGATAAAATGCCAGAGGGGGACTGGGTGTGAGAAGTGTGAGAA
The DNA here is from genome assembly GCA_020744515.1 of Fusarium tricinctum. NCBI lineage: Eukaryota > Fungi > Ascomycota > Sordariomycetes > Hypocreales > Nectriaceae > Fusarium > Fusarium tricinctum. The sequence goes on along the minus strand of JAGPXF010000002.1, from coordinate 2,803,612 downwards.
AGAGCGAAGCACACCTCTGAGGGGGGTGGAGCATGTGAGTACGTACCTTCCAAAACAGTTTCCAGGCTGGGTCAGCCCCTGCGGGACCGTGGAGCGCGGCGAGCGCCAAGGGGGACGCTAAGGCAGGTACCATGCTGACCCTCCAGACCCCTCCACTAAGATGCTTAGGATGCCTGAGGTGCCCACACCCACACACTGCGAGCACAACATGTACAGCAAGCACAGCCCGTGCCTTACAGTAGCGGTAGGTCCTGTTCCTGCGTCGGTCGGCGCTTGCTGCAGCACAATCAATATTGGGTAACTATGGATGCCCTCCCCACAGTAGGCGGTTGGTCGGTGAAGGCGCGTGTCCAACGGCTAACGCTGCTAGCACAAAGGGGGCCCTCCAAAGCCTCAAGGCCAGCGGGCGGGCAGGCAGGCAGGCATTGAATTTCTGCCATTGCTAATTAGTTTCGCAGCGGCCCTTAATGCACCCCTGAGCAACCTTGGAGAGCCGTTTAGTGCGCACCAGTCAGAGATGGCACCCAGATTTCTCTTGCAAGCGAGCTTCATCGTAGTTTTCATCCAATCTGTTGGTCAATCCGGGCCAGACTGATCCCGGTTAGCAGTTCATCTGCTGAGGCACATCGCCCAGGAGGATCCTCCAATGAGAAAGACCACGCTGCTACGCCATTCAGTCGTCTCATGGGTGTTATTTGCCCCTGGTGACGGATTGCGAGTCTGGCTAAGTCTCTGACCTCTGCCAACATGTCTCTAGTATTGTCTTGCCTGCTGTCTCCTCCATCCTGCCGTCTTCCCGTCTCGGTTTGCGCTGTCATCGATATACGGGCCCTGTCTTGGTTACTCGTAGGCCCTGGGCTCGGTTGAACAAGATCGGACCATGAGGCCGAAAAACTTGGGATCCGTGCTTGCAGCTTCCGCGCATGCAGGCAGAAATGCCTTGTCAGCTTCGTCTGCTAAAAGATGGATGTAATTAAACTTGAGTGGGTGAGGGCCCGTCGATTGGCTGCGCGCGGGGATTGACATGTCGGCCATTCGGAGGACCCCTGCTTGGGCCTGAATTAGCGGTAGCCCATGGGAGCTTGTCTACTGTCTGCTTGTCCAACTCCTTTCTCTCTCGCCTGTGACTGATCTTTTGCCGACTCATGACCCATGTCGACTCTCATCGAGACCTTTTTCTAGCACTTGGCAAGATTAAACCTGGGATATCAATTCCAGGGATCTGTCATCTCAGGGGAAGAGGCCGGTTTCCGGGCCTGATCGCCGTGCCCCGAGATGAAATCGGGATATGGCGTTATGGTCAATTCTATTGTTGGTTGCAGACTTGCAGTCGAGATCTTTGTTATGGTACATCCGGTATTGTCATTGTCTTTCTTGACTTGCCTGCTGTCTCGGATTACAGCTCTTGGCAGCTACCATTTTCTTTTCTTTTTTTGGTGCGACGTTCTATCTCACTGACACCGGCAGACAAGATGACCAAACTGTCTTGCAACGCTGGAAAGAGAAACCAAACAATCCAATGTGACATAACAAGACTCTATCCGAAACCTCGGTTCTATCTATACATTGACATATGGTTCCTGGTCCCATAGAACAGCTTCCCCTCCCCAGTAAAGAGTTGAGGATGAAACGCTCGAGCCAAACTCTCAGATATACGGAGCACTTTGACAACCGACTACCTTGCTCCCCCATAAAACGCATTGGATAAGAAAACCAGGCTCTGTCTCTGCTGCGCGTCGGTAATAGGCTATTTGCCAAATGGGGGAGCCACCGAAAGGACCTCGTGGATGAGTTAGAGATCCGTGTAAGTCGCTTCGAAGTTCTCTGGCACTAAATTGATGATTCTTGATGGTGGCTGACATCTCGATGTCACTTCCACTATTAGCTTTGACTAGCGAATCATTTCCCTTGGATGCCCTTAATTAATTTTCTACATCAGATTGAAGTAAACACTCTCCATCTCTATCTTGCTATGATATCATAGGAACGTTCCTTCATAGGCCCTGCTTGCTCGTGCTGCCGCTGTGGCTCTCGTAGGGCTACCTATTTCTTCGCTGGCCGACAGGCTGCTGACTGCTGGCATGGGCGAATCAAATAGGCGAGCTCGGCACACAACGGTTGAACGGCTCCGATTAGGACCAGACGGTAAATACACAATCCTACGTGGTATGTGCAGCTTGACGATCATTTGCGATGCTAAACTGGTAGGAAATTGAGGTAATGGAAGCGATCGAGGGGTATTATGGCACCATCTGGACTACTCGATCTAACGGCATTGAAGAGGACGATGGTGTAATTAAACTCTACCCAGATGAGCACACTGCAAACGACACTATGCATGATGTGATTAATATGTCTCGACGGGCGTATAACCCCTAAGATAGTGAAGCTGTCTATGTGAAATGGCTTCAGTGGTAATTAGTTCTAGAGCCGAGTCAGTCATAACATGCAGAGCCAACACCAACAGCGGCAGTAATCAGTATGCACCAAGTCAATAATACCCTCATGGCCAATGCGTTTCTTGCCCTTGTGAACATGAAAGTCTGAGAGCCTAGAGGTAGTTAGGTAGTTGATGGGTCACCTCATCTGCTAGCTAGCCCCCCTTGAGGTTTGAGCAAGGGCCCTCGCCCACTCCGCTTTGATAATGCGCCGACAACAACCAACATCCCCCTAATGCTCGCCTATTACCTTCTCGGCCTGAAGACCTGGAGCCCTGGACTGTTGCCGCTGGGTTGGGCTCCATCCACCAATTGTATCGATGGCTACGCCGTATGTAGTCTGCGATAGTTTGCCTCAATAGTTGAACGGTGAGTCCTACTTCAAGGCACAGGAATGACGTGCTCCGAGAGGTGTGTGCTGAGTGTGATATTGAAAGCTTTTCTCCTAGATCTGTTCCCAATTCAATCACAATATGTAAAAGAATAGCGAATCAGCAATTAAATCCAGCAACCATCTACGGAGTATGTATTGAACGCAGACGCCTCAGCCGTCGTCAGTCAAACGGCTCGTAGGCCAGCGTCGTTTTACCAACCGCCACAGCTGAAGGTAATTACCTACGGATGGAGCGCTGAAGAAAACATTAGCGGTCAGTAAGTATGCTTAATTGCAGTTGCCTGCCTATACTGGCTAATGTGCTATGTAAACTTATTATTCTGTAGTTAGACTACGGATACTACGTACTCTTTTTGAAAACGGGGGTGATGGATCTGACCAGAGGCGCTCTGGGCATCGCGATCTTAGCAGTTTTAGATCTTGGCCACAAGTCAATTTAATACCTTCGGTTTCTAGAAACGTACCAGTGGAAAGCTTCTAAGCTACTGACTTGACCTGAATCTGCTTGAGCTTGGAAATATTTTCACGAGTCAATTGCAAAGAACAAGAAGTGAGAACTTGGAACGAAGGAATGGCTCAACTACCCCGTCGGAATGCCAACCACGGTATTGAAATCTGACAACCGTCGGTCGCGGAATGTCTCGATCACTTGGCATGGGTAGAAAAACCAAGGTTACGAGGCTGACACACAAGGGAGAGGAATCCAACTAAGACAGGCGCTGGGAATAAGCAAAATGTCCACGATAGTTCTTAATGACCAGTCTCAGCCGTGATAATAGGCAAGGTAATTGTGCTGAATGCATCTCATGCCGTAGGCAGAGTGCGTAGCCCACTATTGCAAGACCTGCCTCTCTGTTCTGGAGTATTTACTTGAGTCGTGGCAGTAAAAAGGGGACGCCACCAGCTGAATTTCGAAGCAACCGGCGCGGCACGCGATCAATAGCCTGAATAGCGGCTGTAACTCCCAATGTTCCCCTATTCCAGAGTTTGAAATCTGCTTCGTTATAGGTTAACATCCGAAACTCTTGACCGCCTCTGATCACAATTGTCAGATTATAATATTCTAGCTTTGAATGGCGAATTAGTTAAGGGGTTTGGCTCTCAATTGACGACGGCTATAACGGACGGACAACACACTGATACGTCGCAGAGTGAACGCCGTGGCTGAACTACTGAGCGCCTTTTTCGCCAAAGTCTCAGAAATGCCCGTGCCGAAAGCTTGTCTCTCCCAAGGAGGTTGGTTGACCTTTAGGATCATGAACTCGGATATAATCATCTTCCACCAGTATGGTGTCAGCAAGGGGCCATCCCAAATGCCCCAACTCAATATCAATTCGGCATCTAGAACCTTAACCGCTGAACTCGTCGGTTGCAATTGGATGCTTAACTGCCGAAATAATAACCTTTTGTCCTTTCCAGCATTCTCCGGAGATGAAGTCCTCTGCATTGCCCGACTTAGACAATGTTCCCTTCAAGAGCCAGGGCCAATGACTTTGCTACCCCATTTCCCCAAACTCTGGTAGCTTCCGGATCTTCAGGAGTGGCTTTTTAGCCTGGCCAATAACGACTTGTCACTTAATTGACAAGAACTTTAAGTCACCGAACTGTGTATAATTTTGGGAGTCGTAATTTTATATGCAATGCAACCCTTGGGAAACATCCAATTTAATTATGCGCCTTCCTGTTGTATGCGATGTGTCGATTACAGTAAGATTGCGCCTATTTTTAGCTGTATTAATCTTATGTCATGTTTGCCTCTTCGTCACAATGTCACAGCTGGAGTTGTGCAATCACCTACAATTAATTCATTGGTCAGATTAAACGACGTCTCTCAGCCTCGTACCCCACCTCTGTGCTTTCCATCTCCCAACTGCGCCAACCCATGTCAGCCTCGTCCAGACGACCTCCCACCCTTGGCCGAGCATCATCAAACAATCCGGCGCCCGATCCTACTGCGATGGCCTCCGACGACGAGTGTCCTGGTGACTCACCCCGGAATAAGCGTCGAAAAACAAGTGGCGACTCTTCCCCCTCCTACGAGACCCAACGCGACGGCGAAAACGACGGTGTCAATCGCTCGCCTAGAGACTCTGCGACTCGAGAGCTATCGATACGAGAGAATCGCCGAAATAGCAGGACTGTTAGTCCAAGTCCTGCTGAAGATGGCGCTGGAAACAAGTACTACGAAAGCCGTCGCACTTCACGGTCGAGATCACGATTGAGGTCGCGGTCTATATCAACTACACGCTCCGATTCTCGTTTGCGCTCGCGCTCGCGATCTAGAATATCATCACGATCACCCCGCTCTTCGCGCTCACGCTCCCGATCACAATTATCATTCCGTCGCTCTCGGACAGAATCACCCACCCCAAATGGGGTCCAGTCAACTCCTTCCCAAGAACCCTTAAAGCCCAACTATCGCGCCCGTCTGGTCCTTCACGGCCACTCTAAGCCAGTCTCCCAAGTTCGGATATCGCCTAATGGGCAATTCATCGCATCCGCTTCGGCAGATGCTACTGTCAAGATCTGGAATGCCGCAACTGGTGAGCACATGGACACGCTCGTTGGGCACATGGCTGGTGTGAGCTGCCTTGCTTGGACGCCCGACAGCAACACTATCGCAAGTGGTTCAGATGACAAAGCGATCCGACTCTGGGATCGCGTTACAGGTCGGCCAAAAACAACGACCCGGAAGACGGTAGCTGGCCAGGAGATGGCACCTCTGAAGGGACATCACAACTACATCCACTGCCTAGCATTCTCACCAAAGGGCAATATCTTGGCAAGCGGCTCTTACGACGAAGCCGTCTTCTTGTGGGATGTACGTGCGGGCAGGCTTATGCGTAGTTTACCTGCGCATAGTGATCCTGTTAGTGGAATTGATTTTTGTCGAGACGGGACGCTGGTCGTGAGTTGCTCGACAGACGGTTTGATGTATGACCCTTGAATATTCTTACTAAAACCAATGCTAACAATCATGCAGTCGTATATGGGATACATCGACTGGCCAGTGCTTACGTACCCTTGTTCACGAAGATAATCCAGCCGTCGCCAACGTTTGCTTCGCTCCCAATGGGCGGTTTGTCTTGGCTTTTAACCTTGACAACTGCATCCGTCTGTGGGATTACGTCTCTGGAACGGTCAAAAAGACGTATCAAGGACATATCAACGAGAAATTTGCTGTCGGAGGCTGCTTCGGAGTTCTAGACGGGGCCCCCTTCATTGCCTCTGCTAGTGAGGATGGCAGCATCGTCATGTGGGATGTTGTATCAAAAACGGTGTTGCAGCGCGTTGAAGGCCACAAGGGCGTATGCTTTTGGGTGGACGTTCATGGGGAGACGATGGTGACTGGAGGACAGGATAACACAGTTAAGGTGTATCGGCACATCAGGGATACCCCGAAAGTCAACGGCGACGCGGGCAAGGCGGATGAGGAACAGCCAGCAGAAGTGCCAGTAGCACAAGAGGATGTGGTCATGAAAGAGGCATAGATTGATACCATAAAGATAGCGAAGGCGTCATAAGGTTTAGGGTTGAAAAGTCAACGAATCGACATAGTCACAGTGGCGTAGGTTAGCCGCTGCCTATAATGTACTCGCATCGACTATGATGTATATTGTGTAATCGAACAGTACCAAAGGGGTACTTGTAAAGTCGCATATCGAAGCTTGGTTAGACACAAGAGACCAAGTTACAGAGTGTCAGTGAATCAATCCAATGTTTAAAAAGCATATAAGTTTGTGGCAACCCAAACAACCCAGATCAAAGAATTCTTGACAAAAGCCTACGAACGTGTGGCCAAGGTAATCGGAAGTAATATCTACGAGCACTTTTTGTCAACTCATGGATATTGCAGTGAGATTGGTAAGTTTCAGACACTTAAGATTGGGGGACTAGGAACATCCAGTATGCTATCTTCCATGAAAGCCCACCCATTTGTAGCAATCAACTCACGCCCCTGTAGCAAATAAGAAACAATGGCCTATTAACATAGCGCATAAGTTCCCTCGATTTTTCCATAGATTGTTGCCACCATCCGTCTGTCAGCTCGTGGCAGTCTCGGAGCGAACCCAGCTCCTACCGAAACTGGACATCAACATTGTGGGCGCCAACACGTTTCCCCTGGTAGTAAATAGTAAAGTCTACAATCCCATCGTCGCAAGTCATCTCAACTTCGTATTTGAGTTTGTGATAAACTTTACCCAGAGTGTTGGTGTATGTTGGGAGTGACTCGATGTCCACATCCTGGGTCCAGTGAATCTCGCATAGTGTCTGCACGGCTGGGCCCCATGTCTTGGGTGGTGGGAGCTGGGAAGAGCTGTAGATGGTCATTTTCACTTGGCCAATATGACCGGAGTAGAGGCGGAAGTAGTCTTGCCTAACTGGCTTCTTGGTCATCATGTTATCGCCCTAAAACGGAATTCAGTATTTTGTTTACCTGACATACCATGTTACTTACCTCTTTTAGGAACCACTTCATTTGCTCCTTTGCGAGCCACTCTTGCTGGTCATTCGCCCAGAATCTATCGGAGATGTCATGTATCTCAGGATTGAATTTCGTATTGAAACATACTCCGTAGCTTCTTCGAGCAATTCTGGCGCCAACTCTAACCCCAACAGTCGTTGAGAGACCGTAACTGGTAATGCCATGCACAACAGCACCGCGGCAGATAGCAGTCCATCTTTCCTAGTTATTAGACTATAATTTCGCCAGATAGTAGACGTATAACTCACGGTTTGTTCCCACGAGATTGCAGAACCGTGGTGCCCAATGTAGAATGCAGTTTGCTGTACAAGTACGAGCTGCGCCCAAACCCACCCACAAGGATGACATACTACACAGGTTAATGCCCAACAACCTGATATAGATGATTTCTCAGGGGTAGTCACCTTTGCTGGTTGACTGTACTTCGACTGGATGGCCTGGGTTTGGCGGTGTACGAGTGCCTCGATTTGATCGACAATAGGACTGTAAACTGACAGTATATCGTGCCTAGAAATAAAATCAGTTATGCTCTCCAGTCATTGTTCTGATGTTACTTGCGAGCTGAGTTCGAGTGACTTCCGACGCTTCAGCTTTCGGTTAGATGATGCACCGCCGCAACTGTCAGGTAGGTCAACCAGCCAAGTCCTGTTCTGGTTCGAGAACTGGGGTTTGATGCCATGCTCCCAACCATCATTGAGGAACTTCTTCTCATCCGAACTGCTAACACTTGACCATGATCCTGGAGCAACTTTGCTTTTGATGAGCTCCAGGAATCTTTCATCGAGGAAAACACCTCCGCAAAGGCCCCCTAATACTTTCAGTCGCCGTGTATACCATGTCTCTCATCGATACTCACCGTCACCTTGGACGCATTCTTTGACAATGAAGGGAGCTGTGGACTCGACCACATAGCTGATGAGATCCTGTGTCACCATTAGAAGCTTGATCAAGAGTGCCAAGTCAGAAAGGTTATTACCACTGTTCCGCCTCCAGCATCGCATATGACCATGGTATCTCCTATCTAACGATCATTAGCCTTGACTTCTGGGATGCCGAGTATACTTGGTCTTTTTACCTTGATAGTTGATCTCTTGGAAAGGTCCTTGATGGTAGCCAGTGCTGCTGCTTCAGGCTCCGAAATAAATCGAAGAGTAGTCTCTCCACAGGATCGATCATCAAGAATTCCGGAGACCCTAGCAGCCTGTTTCATGCGCTGCTGTGCATATGGGGGCCAGATCGCGGGCAAAGTGATCACAACATGGAATCGCGACTTTTGTACCAAGTCGACTCCCACACTGCGGCAAATAGAGTCGATTGCATGATTCCAAATCTTTCGTAGAAAGCATGCGATGACTTCGACAGGATCTTTCTTGATGCCACTGAGAAGATTTCTGGCCTTGCGAAGTTGGGAGGAGGACAGCATGTTGGCAGGAATATCGGCGGTGTCAAGCAGCAAGAGCTTAAACCATTTGAGAGCATCCTTGTCGGCAGGAACAGAATAGCCCCATGTGGTATCTTTGTCATTGTCGTAGAACAATTGGGTCGGTGCCTTCTCAACGTCTGAGCAATGATTAAGCTCTGAGTCCCAGCTTGTGACAAGTTCAATTTCCTCAGGCTCTCGAGAATACGCCCAGGCAATTCCCGAGTAACTAAAAGAGATTTCGAGTCAGTGGTTAGGCCCTTTACCTTCAACCTGGTTCAGGGTCGAGTATTATTGATAGAGAACTCACGTCGTTCCAAAGTCGATACCGATGATGATAAAATCATCAACTGGCTCATTAGCCGTCATCTTGACTCTGTTTTCGTTACTCTCCAATTCTGTAGAGTTTTGATCTAAAAAAGGGTAGATGCTGACTTGAGAGACTGCTGTGTTGCCGTGTGGGCAGGTAATGAGGGAGTCAAGTTCGTAGCTTGGCTTGACGATGAAAGGAAACCAATCTCTGGTGACTGCTTAGAGAGAAAGATTCAAGCGAGGCGAAGAGAAGGAGTGAGATATTTTTAGCTGTCTGAATTTACACTTGCACTGGCATGGCAGTGACGGCCAGAATGATTCACTGCCTCTCCTTACCAGCTATCACCATCTGGCAGTTACGAAAGGCAGGCAGCAGCGGGCGAGATGCGCTAGCTCATCTTTATTTTGTTTGCAAGTTTTCGTCCGATGGGGATCTCCTTGTTTTCTCTCTTTTGCTTTGCCTTATTCTCCGCCTTTCTCTTTCGCATTTCCTTTCCACACTGAGGGCTGGAGCATAAGTGCCTACCCGCCAATCGTGTACTCGCAGTACTTTTGCCTTAGGAACCTCGGGTCGTTTCCCTACCTTGGTATCCTGCGGTGTTTCTCTCGACCAAATAAGTCACTTCTTGTGGCTTCCAACAAACATACTATCGTTAACTCTTTTAGTCGGTTAGTTCATACTCTCCTTACTAGGGCCATATACTACTCACTATTGTCTTCTTATCAACTTGTCACTCTTCTCACTGAAACTATTCACTAACCATGGGTTCTCAAGGCCCAAAGCCAAAACCAGAGACTGCTCCTAGGCCCCAAACCAAAATGTCCGATCTTCCCAAGGTCGAAGTTCCACTCTATTTCGCCGTCGACCAAACCACTCCTCCCGTCAAACAAGAAGAACAAGGCGATACCATTATGAGTAGCGATTCGTACTTGTCTTCTGATGGCCTCAATCCTAAGGAAGCAGCAGTTGACGTCGATCATTCAGTCAGCGCGCAAAGCTATAGCGCAACTCTAGATTGGACTGTGGGGGAGATCCTTGAAATGCAAGAAGCGAACCATGCTGCTTTCATGAAAGAGTATCGGACTGCAACTTCCCAAGAAAATACTAATCTCGTTCAGTTGGTGAAGAGTGAATTGCAGACTGGGGTGCGGAATGAAGTCCAAGGCAGCATGGATCAAATCTTCAAATACATCAAAGGCTTAGTTACGCAGCCTACTCAAACCGCAGATTCCTCCGAGATTGCCGCTCTCAAGTCACAGTTGAGAGCAGAAAAGACACACACCAAAGATCTCACCAATCACTACAACAGACTTGTCCAGGCTTCTAATAAGCAGAAAAAGGACCTCGGGAAAGCAAATGCGAAGCTTAATGAGGCTCTTCTTGAACGAGACCAGCTGCGTAAGCTACAGGGAGGTGGCAATCTGGCAAACTCAGAGAAAACGACAGACGACGCTATTAGGGGTAAATGGAAAGAGCTTCAGTACAATATTAGCTGTCTGGCTCATCTACTGGAATCTGATCCATCTGATCAGCATCTTGACGATTGTGTCTCGATGCGGCTACGATTTCTTTCTGGAAGCTATCGAAGACTTTGGAAAGACGAAGACTACCGTCAGCTTCTCATGGCGGGCTACCTGTGGGTTCTTATCCAAGAAATCGTACTCGACTCCGAGTATCCTATCTGGGGTGGGCCTGGATCTAAGCACTTCAAAATTGTTCGGGACAACATCATTGGTGAGTAACTCTAGGAAATCCACCATTGGACTGTTACTGATATTTGTAGATCACATCGGAGAAAGTGAGAATGTTCTAGACAAAGAACTCTCCATTCCTCACATTGCACGGTGGTTGGCTCAAGGCTCGACTATGATGAGCAAGCTCTGGGACAAAGATCATGCCGTCCTTCAACGCCTGGTAAATGTCGAAGCCAAGTGCCTGCGACCATTCTATTCTGGTGGCCAGCCAAGAAATGATAGGAGCGAGAAAAGTATTTTGGATCAACTGAGAGGCATTATGGACTCTGCTATTGAACTTGACAAAATGATGATGTGCTCAAAGGCGATCTTTCAGGTTCACTGGCGAGATCGATCACAAAAACCGGATCTCACTCAGCGGTACAATAAGGATGTCATGGTGAGTGAGGCTTACGAAAACGACCTGTCTCCAAAAAGCCGTGTCAGGTTCTATATCTCGCCTGTCCTTTACAAGGTCGGTACAGCTGACGGTCAAAGCTATGATTCTAGGATGGTTCTAGCCAAAGGAGTTGTGGTCTGTGAGTAATATCGTCGCACTGGCTGTTCATTGAGGAGAGGAAAGTCAGATTGGCTGAGGGGAACATCAGACAAAACGTGACTAGTGGCCAACAATCGACCAGGAGATATTTTGAAGCCATGTGACCCAGACGGAATACATTACATTAAGGGGTTATTCGTTTCGAGGACAGGTTCAGATCACATTACGCTTACTCGACCATAAGCTGTCAAATATTCGGGAGTCTGCTATCTACGATGCAATAAGGGGACAAGATCGGACCAAAATGTCATTTAACTACGTGGTTCATTCAACCCCTAATGGAGTCATAAACTCATACTGTTTTCGCCATGTTGAGATGGTCGTAATGATGTTGCTTTATCAAATTAGCGACAACTACGCTACAGGTACAGAAATATCGAATCACGCAAGGAATATCTTATACTTTTAACTAAATAAACCGCAGAGAACTACATTAAAAAGATCCTCCATCATGCTCCTCTCCACTTTAACAGCGGTACCCATCGTCCAATATCCCGACATTTCATGTATGCATCTATATCACACTCTCCCAAGCCCCCAATTAGGTATTAAACACAATCCTAAAACTCCAAATCCAAAATATGCTGTCTGTACAAAGGAGCTATGTCGTCAAAGCGTTGTCGTTAATGTCTCAAGCGCCGAGTCCGAGGCCGAGCCTGATAGCCGCAGCCAGTCCGCCGTGTCGTGGTTGGTCGTAGTTGGAACCATTTGGAGTGGGATAGGGTTGGAAGGGTGTAGCTGCGGCACTGGTGGTAGGAGTCTCGGTTGCAGTCTCAGAGGTGGTTTCCGTGCTCATTGTCTCAGCAGTGGTAGTGGTGACAGCCCCAGGGGTTGAGGTGGTAGGGATCACTAGGGGAATATCCGAACTGGTGACGGCAGATGTTGTGGTATCAGCAGATGTCGTAGTTTCAGCGGAGGACGTCTCAGTTTCCGAAATGATGACAGGGCTCTCCGTAGCCGTTGCGGAGATAGGGTCCTGATATGTTGTTGAGATCACTGGAGGAATAGTCGAGTTGGTTGGAACGTAAGCAGTAGAGTACTCAGAATACTCGTTGCTAATAACGGGAGGGCTGTAGACTGGTGGTGTGTAGACGGGGCTATCATCGGAGCTGGTTGTGGCGGGAGTCGTAGCATCACTAGTGACAGAGCCTGTGGGAGTCGCGATGATAGGGTCGACGGTTGAAGAGTTGCTAGGACCAACAGGAACTGTGTACACGGGCTTGGTGTAGACTGGTGGGGTATAGACTGCACCATTGCTGGTCGAAGAGATGACTGGAGCCTCAGCAGTGGACGAGTTGCCAGGAACCACAGGGTCAGGGTAAGCCGACTTGGTGTAGACAGGAGGCGTGTAGATGGGAGTCTCGACAGGCTTCGTGTAGGCAGGAGGATCAACAGTAGAGGAGTTACCAGGGATGATAGGCTGGGAGTAGGCAGGCTTGGTGTAGACGGGAACTGAGTAGACTGGTGTATCAACAGGTGTGGTTTGCACAGGAGGGTCGACAACCGAGGAGTTTCCGGGGATCACAGGCTTGGTGTAAACTGGAGGCGTGTAAATGGGGCTATCGACAGGCTTTGTGTAAGTGGGTGTCTCAGCCGTAGAGTAGTTGCCAGGAAGGACAGGCTTGGTGTAAACAGGAACCGAGTACACAGGAGTGTCAAACGGCTTGGTGTAAACCGGTGCCACGTAGCTCGAGCTGTGGCCAGCAGGGTCCGAGTACACAGGAGGCGACTGCACAGGCTTTGTATACACGGGAACAGTTCCGTTACCAGAAGAAACGGGAGAGTAAGCAGGCTTGGTGTACACAGGAGGGACGTAGCCAGTGGGTGTCCCAGTGGAGTTGCCATGAGTAGGGTCCGAGTACACAGGTTTGGTGTAAGCTGGTTTGGTGTAGACAGGAGGAGAAACTTGGCCGTCTACAGTACTGTACACCGCGCTCTGTCTTGGAGTCTGGTAACCAGTAGGCGAGGCGTGCTGATCAACGGGCGTAGAATATCCGATGGTCGAGTTGATGTAAGGATACTCATCACCAGTCTTGGTCTTGGTCTGAGAAGGCGCCGCATAGGTCGAGTTGACAGGGTGGTAAGGAGAGCTGGTGTTCTCCTCGCCGTATGGGAGAGTGGAAGCATACTTGCTAGGAGGGACCCAAATGGTGTTGCTAATAGTCAGGGTCTTGGTGCAGTCGTCGCAGATGGCGGTGGTGTAGTATGAGCCATTGGAAGAAGCAGTGACGGTGACAGTAACGTCAACAGTCTTGGTAGAGGTGAAGACGTAGTCAGTAGGACATTGAACAGTTGGCTCAAGAGTAGCCGAGTGGGTTGCCGAGGTGGTCGAGTTCTTGGGAGGGATGTAGCTGTGCACAGGAGTGTAGCTTGGGGGAGTGTAGTTGGGAGCAGCGTAGGCGTCCTTGCTGGCGTATCGAGCAACTCGAGGTTGTTTCTGAGACTGTAAACTGTTAGAACATGCTTATATGTATAAGTGACAAGAACTCATACACTGCTGAACCAGCTACCACGAGGAGCAGCCTCAACCGCTGTACCGAGAAGGCCAACGGCGCCAACAATCACAGGAAGAAGCATTCTGCAGACTGAAACCCCGTAAGAATATTAAAGAGGAGGAAGAGGAAAGGCAGCCGAGAGAGTGTAAGGCTGTTTGCGATAGTGGAAGAGATGCTGAGTCTGGTGGTGAGATATTCGTTTCTGGGACGCATCCCATCGCGTTTAAGTACAGCTTCATCTTTGTCAAGGGTTCTGCTGAAGGAGTCAAGGATAAGTTGAAGGGGAGAAATATTGAAGATTACAGAATGAATATTGAAATGGTCGAGTGCAAATAAAGGGTCGTATATTGGAAGAGGGATGCTCTGTAGATATACAAGGGCGGGCTTGTAGGTGGTGAAGTGGGGGCACTTTGTCAGTTCAAGGGAGTCGCACCAACCAAAAAGACACGATCTTCAATGGCACAATAGGAACAAAGGGCGGACGAAGCAATCTATTCGTCGACAAGACTAGGGAATTAAAGACAACTATGGATATTCCATTGCCTGTCAAGGCCCTAGCAATTAATATTCACATGCCGAATTGTCCAGCGACTCAATATGAGACAAACACAAGGCACGAGTCGGATCCAGAGTGAGCTGGGAATAAGAGGTCTATTGCTCATATTCATATGTCTTTGATTCGGTAAAGGGCGAGTCAACTACAAACTCGCCCGCTTGGCTCGATCATAAGTGGCACAACCTGGTTGCGCCGATAACCCCATCATGAAGTTGGGAAAGTGAGTATGAGCAAGATAACAAAGAGTGTACGCAATTCACCTTCATCGCTAAGTACAAGTCTGCCCTTACTAGCCAGGCCAGATGAGTCGGCCCAGTCTGAGGGTGTAGTGTGTGAATGTGCGTCTCTGCATGTGATTTCTTCCTGTCGAATAATTCATCATGTGCAGGAATGGATGGGTATCAAGAGGGCCACGCAATCGCCGCCGTGCCCTTCGTAAAAAAATAAGCTAACAAGAAACCAACAGTAAAAATCCATATGCTTATGCCGCAAAAATCATCGGTAACCTGCCGTGGCCTGTGATGCAATCATGTAACATGGAGAGTCTTCTCGGACTAGCTCGGGCTACGTCGAGGCCGATCTTGAGATGGTATATCCAGAACCGTCCCTGGTTCTGTTTCACGATCCACCAATCAATCCTCCCAGATTGTCTCAAGATCGAGATCCCCTCTTCGCTCAGCACCGCACACACTCCAGCGCTTTCGCTTGTCTCTAGAGCCAAAGCCCATCGTACGTCCTCGCACCTGACCATCCTTCCCTTTCAGGTCAGAAGAGTCATTCCCCTCGGCAGCATCTGCATCAGCTTTGAGCTGGGCAATTCTTTCAGCTTCCAGCGCCTCTTCCTCGGCATCAGGCGTGTCGGGGATTGTTTCCAAGCTGGAGATGCTGGGGCTTCGGGACCTAGTCGACGTTGGCGTGGATGGCACTGAAGAATATGACGTTCCATAGCTTCCTGAGAGGGCGTCGTAGCTTCTATAGGAGGACGAAGACGAAATTGAGGATGGAGTCGAGGGGTATACTCCTAGAGAGCCGGCGCTCGAAGATGTCAAGCTCCGCAAAGGAGATGATGGTCGTCGAAGTCGGGCCGGGGTGCTTGTAGAAGCACCCATAATGGGAGAAGTGCTTCGTTTTTCGCCATGTCTTTGCTCGGGTTCGAGGACCGAAGTTCGAATGGGGGAGATGGGCGGGAAAGCCTCATCAGCTGGCTTTCGTGGGATTCGAACTCTACTGGGTGATCCGGAGGGGCTTCCGGGACGGTGATGGGGCAGGAACAGAATATGCCCCGAGCCATTGACGCCTGGCATGGACTGAGTGCGGGACATTGGGGGCGCGAGACTTGTTGTTGAGCGAGATCTGGTGTGAGCGCCCGAAAGCGGAGAAGTCGTACGTGGTCGATACGGTATGAAGGGTGAGGCCGACCAAGATGGTGAAGCTGGCGAAGTCGGACTGGGATCGGTGCTTCGTCTCAGGTTGGGTGGCTTTCGGGGCAGATCGATGCTGAGGTTAGAGATGTAGTTGGGGTTCTGCAGTCGCAGAGATGGAACCACTGGAGAGGCAGAGGGTGATGCAGAGACGGAAACAGGCGCTGGCGTAGGGGCAGGACGGAACTCCTCCATGCGCTCTGTTTCAGGAACTGGCTCCATTTCGAAATTGGTAATCGGGGTGATAGCGGGAGCGGAATACGGTAGAAGACGCACGGCACGGGCGGGCACTGGGGGAGCAGCCAAACCGGTGTCGTCAGGGCATAAACGGTGGCATGTGTCGACCGAAGCTTGATGAAGCGGAGGGCGAGTCTTGGCCGACGAGCTATGGCGTGGGATTTTGGGGAGTTTGTTCGTCGAGGTAGCAATGATCGTCAGCGGTGGACCTAAGAAGCTCTGCCGGCGGCTACGGCGATTCGGATCTGTTTTGGCACGCGGCGCAGCAGCAAGGGAGAAGCAATCACAAGCCAAGCCAGCGCGAATGCGTGATTGATTTCAAGTTCGCGGGAGAAAAGGCGGGGGTGGATCAAGGTTTGGGATCCGGAGGTGATGAACGCTTTTCCTTTGGAGGTGGAGAGGGTTGTGTACTAAGTAAGGTACTGTAGCTTGTAGCTCGAGGTGTTGTTGCTGTAGCTAGAATTGGGGTTGGGGAGGACAATGACGAAAGGGGACCTGTATCCGCAACGTAACTCTCGGAGGAATCGTTGTAGTTGATGAACCGAAGGGGACGTCGTAGAAAGAAGACGAAGAACGAAGGGGGAGGTGGGAAGAAAGAAAAGGTTAAAAGATGAGGGAACAAGGGAAAAGGTTTGAAGGAGAAACGAAAGGTGATTTGATAGTGATTTGAGAGGCGAGACCAGCCCCAAGGGAGAGAGCACAGAGTCGGAGTGACAAGCTGAGTTCAAGTGACACTGGGCGCGTGGTGCCGAATGTTTGACGGTCAAGGCCCCCTGTGGTGATGGCTGATGGCTGATGGCTAATGGCTAATGGCTAATGGCGCGGTGAGGTACCTCCGCCTAAGTCCAGGTAGTGGAGAGTTCCAGGTTGAGGAGGAGCGTTATACGTACCTGGAGATGGAACGTGCGACGAATCCATCCACTAGGGACCCTTTTAGCGGGTAACTCCACTGGCACTTGAGCCAGTTCAGGGTATGTACCTTTTATGTGACGGACTGACGGTCAGACGGTCAGACGGAGGTGAAGACTGTGACAAGAGGAGTATCAGTTGTGGTTATAACAAGAGACGTATAGCCATGACTGCAATTAGCAGAGTGTAAGAATAAGATATTCAACTACTCATGTATTCGAAACATAGTTAAATAGTTAATCGGTACTTAGGTAATTAATTAATTAACCACATCTTAACTCGCTCGCACGCACGCACAGTAACAAACAGGGCATCTGAATCTAAAACAAAACAACACCCGCCAACGCCACCGCTCTCGAATGGCATGGCATACCTGACACTGTCATGTTCATGACCCAGCAGCGCCCAGTCAGCCAGCCCAAGAATTTAAAAACAACAGCCTAGCTCAGTCAGCAGCCATAGCATACAGTGTCTCCTAGGTTATGTCTGTCTCGTCATGTAAAGTCATGCAATGACATGCAATGATATGCAATGCGACGCGGGGCATCCGCGTTATTCCATCGTCAACCCTTTCTCATCATTCCCCTTCAGTCACATCACATTCCGTTTCCACATCAACAACAACAAACAAACACAAAGGGCTCACCGTAGGAGCAGAGCAACACTTCTTTAAACCGCCCGGAACCTTGGAACTCTGTCCCGAACTTGTTGTTGCGCCAAACAAATTGCCTCAAGGGTCCTGAGTTCTGGGTCCTTTTCGTTGACGAGCAAAAGCTCCCAGTCCAGACACAGCATTGCAGTGAGACGATCCCTACGATCGGCCTAAACTAGCGGTCCTGCAACAGACACCGCCCTTCCAGAACATGGGCACTAACGTTAACGTTGCTTTACCGTTTTTAATGCTGCTGAGTTTCCCTAATCCGGTAGGCCGCTCCAACCGTTCAACCGCTCATGCAATAGCCGTCAGCCACTCACAAGAATCCATCGATATTTGGCTTATCATCCGTATTCCTCTGAACATTGACGCCTCTTCTTCTGTAGTCTAATCAACTAGCAGCTGGAACTTGGAACTGCAACCGGAACTGGAACTGGAACTGGAACTGGAACTGGAACTGTTCGCTGGACGAACCAAATGTGCCTGGGTTTCAGGGGCCTCAAGCTCCGTGGACCCTTTTACGGGGGAGACCGAAGGCCCGGGCCCCCCTGGTGGGTTTCGCGGGTGAACAAGCCGGGAGGCCTTTTTGGCCGTAAACAGCTGGGACTTGCGGGAGTGGAGAGGCAGAGAGGGAATAAATCGATAACAAACGCCCTCAGGCCCTCACCTCACCTCACCTCACCTCAAATGGCTCATAGGAAAGTCCAAGTGAAGTGTGCATGAATTGGACGTGGAGCATGCCATGCCATGCCATGTTATGCATGACAGTGCAGTGGTATCCGTAGAGATATAGTGCTTGTTGTGTTTTACTGCACTGTCTGTGCCTGTGCCTGTGCCTGTGCCTGAGAGGCTTAGATAGAGTTGACCAATCCCCTTCCTGTCCAAGCCATTGTAGAGCATTTCCCTGCGCTTAGCGCTGCTCGACTCGCTACTGGCTTACTCACTACTCGCAAATATTGGTCTTGTTGAAGGAAGAAAGCCAATGGCCACCCAATCTGACGTCTCTAATTCTCCCAAGCCTCGAGTAATGCCCAGTGGCCAGTGGCCAGTGGCCAACCATCTCAAGCCTAAACACTTGACGCCTAGACTACGCTCTGTACGCTCTGACTGGTTTAGTGAGTGCGCCCTTTACTTAGTATGCAATCACCTACTCAAGTCTCGCGCCTTGATCCTGGTGAGACCCTTGCGCAAGGATGGGATGGTTCGGCTCAGGGCTGAGAGAGAGAGAGAGAAGCCAGACAAAGGAGGAAGAGCATGAACCCAGCCCATTGGGTGCAGTATCAACATGTGCGCTATATTATATTGAGGAATGCCTGTCCTGGTTAACCATGACGTCGGGTCTCCAGAGTTGGAAGTAATTACTTATGAGTTGTCCGGTTGTTGTCCAGAGATGGCATCATATGTACACTCTCAACTCGTCATGTGACTCTCTCTCTCTTTCTCTTTCTCTCTGCGTCTCTGCAAGAAAACACCATTCCACTATCGTCACTCTTCAACCCCAGATTTCATTTCTCACACTCTGGGTCCAGTGACAGTCCCGTCCATTCTCAGCTCTGGAACTTGCCTTGCGCTACTGCAGGGCAGTTCCATATTTAGCTCCCGCGAAACAGAATGCTCCGACGCCCTTCTCTAAAACTCCTCATGCCAGCCCAAGCCAGATCAAGGGATTTGTGAGTGCCCATTTGCCATAAGCTGAAACGACATCCGCTCATATAAGGAATGGACTGGTAGGTGGAGGCCTCTGATAGTATCGCAGCTACTGTGCACTAAATGACATATGTTACTTCAAGTTGTTATTACTCTAACAAGCTAAAACTTAGACGAAGCAAAGACCCTTTCTTCTCTCGGCATGATCCAGGGTAGGAGCTTCGGAATTTCCGCTTGTAGCCGGATGCAATGTGGTTGTAAGTGACAAAACAAGTAGAGGTCATGCGTCAGATTAATCACATGTGTATCCGTATATTCTCATTTACGACTCATGTTAAAATTCTTATTGAATGTGCATTGTCTAGGTAGATATTATGGATAGGAGACAACCATTGGCTCATCATAAATCGAAGTCTTATTCATCAACAGCTTCGTGTCATGTGCCACAGTCAACGCCACCATGTCCAAGACATCAACCAGATATCTATACGTAGTTCAAAAAAGCACACACATCAGTGCTTCTTGTCTTATTTCAAACCATCTCAGAAAACTCTTAAATTCCAAACCTCTTTCTTCTAATGAGTACCTGTTGCACCAGGAGGTGGAAGTTGTTCAGGTCCAAAAGACATGGGTAGAAGCTACAAACAGTTAACCAAGCTCTCCCCAAAAGCACACACAAATGTAACTTACCTGTCGTAGCTTCGCGATCACAAAATCCTCGTTCTTGTCAAACATAATAATAGGCGTATCCAATGTGCAAAACTCGCGAATACTATATCACCCGAAACACACAACTCACCTCGTTAGTCAAATCCGTCTTCATTTACCTTCTCTCTAGACCCCCCAGAGAGAAAGAAAAACACCACCTGTAATCAAAACTCACAACTGTCTACACATTCCACATGGACTCGCCGGCGGTGCAATATCCGTTGCGACAGCGATGGCCCGGAACCCGCGATGGCCGCTTGTCACAGCCGTGCCGAGGGCCACACGCTCCGCACACGTTCCCACGGGGTACGAGGCGTTCTCGACATTTGCGCCGCTCGTCAGCTCACCCTCACTTGAGAGGACTGTCGCTCCGACCCGGAACTGACTGTAGGGACAGTACGCCGTCGCCTTGGCTGCTGTTGCGCGCTGTCGAAGCTCCGAGAACTCTTTCTGAGTGATGCCGTGTGCTTCACACACCTCGGCCGTCCTGGCGGTGTCGCCTTTTGAGATGGTCTCTGGGGTATCCATTTGAGGCGATTTAATACAAGTAAAATGAGAGGAAAGGGAAGGGAAAAGAGAAAGATAGGAAGAGGAGAAGAGGAGTGATGCTTATATCATTTGCCATGTCGCCGTTACGCGGGCGGGCCCTTTATCGTGGACGTCTCCGCATCGGCCGCTTCCGTACTGCGGGGCTGCGGGGCTGGGCGCCGATATGACGGATCTTCGGCTGCTTCCTAAGATACATATCAACCAAACTTGCGGATACACCTCATATTATTAATCACCGAGACCAGTCGCCGAGTTTCAACTATGTATTATTAGATGTTGTCACGCATCGAATCATGTCTTGCTTTGTCCTGTCCTGTCTATGGTTCAGTGTTGCTATCATGACCATTATGCACTTTTCCTCCCTTCCCTTACTATAGTAGCCATCCATCCATTCTTATTACAAATAGGTACATGCAACAGAGCAACGCAACAAAACTCCAAACTCATCGCTCATGCATACTACCCAGCGAGCTGTTATAGACTGGTGCTTGAACGAACCCGACAAAATCATTTCCCTCACTGTGCCTCCTCTTGTCATATGCTACTGCTTTCTCTAGCCTGCAACTAACCGCAGCTGATATCTTGAAAAGTCGTCTGAATTACAGCGTCTAGTAGAATCCATCGGACCCTCCAAGCCTGCTTGATGTTGATCCAACTGTTGGCGTCGACTGTGCAGAGCTGCTTGATTCGCTTGGTGTCGCTGGTTCCACAACCTGGCTTCGAATTGAGTTGATCCATTCATGCTGCAACAACTCAACAGCTGTTGATCGGTTGCGGGGATCTCTTGTGAAACACTTCTTCAAAAAGTCGAGTCCCTGGGGGCTGAGCTGATCAGAAGGCGGCAACTGGGGCGGATTTCCTTGGGCGATGTTGTACATAATCGCCCATTCGTTATCGAGTTGCGCCCACGGTCTTCTACCGGTAGCCATTTCCATAATAACGCAGCCCAGTGACCAGATGTCGCCAGCCCCAGGCTTACCGGGGTTCTCGCCCTTGATCACTTCAGGTGACATGTACATGGGTGTTCCTGTCATGGATCGGTTTGGCATTGTTGCCTGTATATCGCCAGCAAGTGTTCGGCCTTGTCGAGCAATCACCTTAGCGGCGCCAAAGTCAACGTACTTGATGATTCCGTTGTGATCAAGCAAAATGTCTATGTCGTTGTTAGTTTCAATACTGCCAGAAGCTCGAGATGCAACACTTACTTTCAGGCTTGATGTCTCGGTGGGCAATGCCGCTTTCATGCAAGTAGACAAGGCCCTCGAGCAGCTGAAGTGCGTAAACCATGATAACCTGCTCATCTTCGATTCGACCGTGCTCCAGGAGATTTGCCAACGATCCTCCAGAACAGAACTCCATAAAAATGTACACACGATCTCGATGTACTTCGATGCCATAATATGAGACGACGTTGGGGTGATCCAAGACCTCCAGTACCCCCATCTCTTCTCTGATTTGTTCGGCGATTTGTGGGATGAGTTTGGGGTCCTGAAGTCGTATTTCCTTAACAGCCATGAGATGACCCGTGTCAAGGTTCATTGCCGCGTAGACGTTGCCAAACGTGCCGCCTCCCACGAATTGGCCTTGCTGCCAGCGCATGGTGACGTTGGTAGCTGACGATGAAAGGTATGCCAATGATCGATCAACCTCGTTATTGCCCTCCAAAACTCTTCCAACTCCCTGCCTCTCTGCAACCTTCTCACGTCGATATTCGTCCACTCTTTCAAGCTCCTCCATGCGCTGCTCCGTAATGAAGCGAGATGCTTCCTCATCGTTCATCATACGGTTCTTGTCGAGCTTTCGGAACTGTCCAACCAATGCTTCGATACGTTCCTTCTCCGCCTGAGCCGCCAAGTTCGATCTGGCACCCATGATATCGAAGTGGGAAATGAGAAGAGACATACATCCAGCGACCTTGGAACGAAGCTTGGCATACTCTTCCTCGCCCAGCGCAAGAATGTGGCGTCCCCGCGTCATTCCCATAGCCAGCTCGAGCGCAAGCACAGCCCAGCGGAATGTCTTTCGGTCGGAAGCAATACAGTCATCACAAATGAAGCTGACCCAGTCAAGTGCAAGCTTCGTCAGCTTGAGGTTGTTCATTTGTCGTCTGTTGCTGTCCATGTAGAGCAACGAACGCTGACCAAATTCCGTGGCAAACACGAAACATGTTTGGATGAGCTCCTGGCAATCCTTGCCTCGAGCTTGTTTTCTGATGATACCTACACTGTCCATGAAGGTATTGGAGAGTTTGTATGCCACCCGCCTGGTTTCTGTCAATCTTGAGTTGACTTTATGAATGTTAGATCTCGATTCCTGTACTAGATCCACATGCATATCGACAGCATCAAGGAATGCCCTTCGTGCGTTGTGTAGCGTTTGAGGGCTGGCAGCGCAAAGTCGGATATGGCCTCGCTTCAGGTCAATACTCAAGTCGCGTAGTGGCACCTCGATCACCTCGCCAAACCAGTTGATCGGATCCTCCGGTCGAAGAATAAGAAGGTACTGCTCTCCAAGCTCATCAGGAAACTGGTCCTTGGACGTGATAGCCATCATGACTGGGATGTCTTCGAGTCGCTCACGTAGCTCGGGTGATGCGATAACATAAGTGTTTTCCTGCTCGAGAAGATGAGTGTCTACCTGGAAGTGACCGGAAGCGACGAGTTGATCGTAGAACTTCTGCATGGTCTCGGGCGGGAAGGAAATACTGTAGTCAGAAGCATGCTCGTAGTTGTCGTTCAGCATTCGAGTGAATCGTTGAAGCATTCGCTGACGAACTCGCACAGAGTCAAGACAAGCCTTGTATCGCTTGCTCATCTCTGATGCAGTTTCTTTGGGCTTTGCTTGTAACTCCTTCTCAAATGTTTGGCTGACTCTGTTCAGCGCCTTGAACGTCAAGGAACTAAATTGCTCCGCAACTTCAATGTGGCCATGCTGTAAGTGGCTACCAATTTCGTTGGCAAAGTCCCACTCTTGGAACAGTAGTTCAGCTTCTTTGAAGGTGTTTTTGTTTCCGCTCAGCTTCCAGTTTAGCATCTTGAAGTAGTACTTCAACGCTTCCAATACAACTTGGTCGAAAGATTCATCGATGCAAGGTGGCAGATCCCAACCTGGTTCGGGGTTTGCAATAGAAGTGCACTCAATTTTTATCCGGATCGCAAACTTGAGCAGTAATTGGAACTGGGAGATCATCTGGTCTTGCATAAGTGGGTTTTGCTGAGCAGATTCCTTAACTCTCCTAGCATAAGCAAGGCGTATCCGAGTGATCTCTTCGATGAGGCGCGATGGGAAGCTGATAAGAGTGAGAAGCTCTTCTAGGTATGGAGGTAGATGGCGTTTGCGGAACGGCTCAGAATTCCTAATAAGAGTGTCCTTCGCCTTGCTAATCACGGTGGATATGGGTGCAAGCATTCCCTTTTCTAGGTTTCCATTATCATCGTTGTAAAGCGATTGCAGTCCGTCTTCTTTCATCAGTCGGTCAAGGAAGGACGTTTCATCGTTGCTGATACCGTTAACAGCGGGTGATCTCTGTTTGGTCCGCGTAAAGTCGAGTTCGTCATTTCCAACCCATTTCTTCAAGATGTTCAGCTCTGTATTGATCATTTCGTTGGTGTTGTACCACGAGATAATGGCATCATGCGCTTCCTTGAAGGTGGCAGAATCTGCCGCCTTATGTTCTGCTGCAAGTGAAGCCCAAGAAGGGTATAGATTCTCACACATCTCAATCTTGGCCACCATGTCCTTGACTTGTTCGTATGGGGGTTTTCCAACCTCACTCTCTCCCTTTACTTGGAAGTTGATAATTTCGTCGATTGTGCGGTCGAGTGTGGATCGCGATTCCTCCAACATACGCCTTTGAACAGGAATGTGTCTTCCACAAACCTTGGAGCGGATACCTAGCCACAGTTCGGTCTTGTGAGCGCTCTTACCAGCCTGCTGGTCCGCGGATCCGATCAAACGTTTCTTCTCTTGCCGCACAACGTCTCCAGTAAGGACAGCCTCGAGCATGCCGTGCCATTCAAGCCTTTCGCGATTATCTGGGTCTTTCAAATCCTCCTCTGTAGGTTGAAGGTTGTCGTTGCCGTAGAACATGATCGTCTCCTGGTCGAAACGATCGTCGTACGGTCCCTCAGAGGAGGGGGTCTCTCCTTCTGAATCCGAATCATTTCCATTCAAGCTTGAGTATGACGTGAAATATCCTCCGTTATGGTCCTGTCGAAGTTTCTGCACATATGCCCGTTCCTGTGCACGGAACCTGCTCTCGGTCTGCCGTGGGCGAGTTTTAGACGACGATCGGATAGACTCGGTGAAAGATGCTGTTGCTGGCGGATGGGCCGGCTTCCTCGACGTGGCAGGATTGTAGGTATTTGACGGTGTCCGCGCAGGCCCCAATGGTCGCTGTGGCCAAGAGCCATTGGGTGTATAAGCAGGGACATCGTCAGCAGTGGCGGTTCTTTGTGGTTTAGGGCCACCGTTAATGACCGTTCCGGGTAGAAACGAACTCATTGATCCTGTGTGGCCTGACGTCTCGTACCGGGCCATGTTACCCAGCTCGTCCTGACGTTCTATCGCATGAGGGTCACCGTTGGTTTCGATCGGGGTTTCGTGTCTGTGACTCCCGGCCTTATCAGGGCGTCCATCGTCGTCTGCGCCCGAGAACCGCACTGCTCGAGGTGAGGGCTCGGCCATCCTGAAGGCTCTGGCTGGGCTAGGCCCAGGTGTGTTGGAAATATGAAGGTCCCTCAGCGCTCTGCCGGGTTATTCTCTCAATCGAGAGGGAAATCGTTATATCAGTCAGCTGTAGTCAGCTTTTGTCGACTTGCGGTGCTGCTCGAGTTGTGTTCGAAAAGTTACGATGAATCAAAGATGCTCATGGAGAGAGGGGGTTGTGCTTAGGAGCTCTTGATGTAGACAGATCGAGATGGATCGCATGGAGGAGTGGCAATTAGGAAGCGCGTGCAAATTTACAACCAATCATCGCGCATTAATCTTACGTGGCGTATCAAAGTGTGGCTAATGTGTGGCTACACTGTGGCTAAAATATGGAGCTTTCTATGCATATCATGGAACCGTTGGGCAAGCGAATCATGACTACCACACTGAGTTAGAAGTAAATAACACCAAACTCCTTAGGGTGAGCTTCTGCATGATAACTAGGCAAAAGTCTCCGTTCTTCACCTCGTTCTTTGGATATCATCACTTGGAGATCTCGTAAACTGTGAGCATCTTGACGATTTTTCTCAGTCATGATCATACAATGTAGCAACTAAATGTCTTGACGAGATTGTCATCTCGATTATTATTTGATCATGCCTTATCACTGCATGCCACACATTACCAGTCTGTGTGAGTGAGTATCAATCGTACTTCTGTCAGACACGCAGGTCAGCTTATCAAAACTTAGACGGCCTCTATATCCATTCTGTCTTGTTTGATTGACCACAAACAGTTACACAACATGTGAAAAGAAAAATATGCCTAAATCATTGTTCCATTAATGTTCCTCTTCCAGCATCTAAAGACTGGCTTGTCCAAGCAACTCTGATATGGCCAACCAAATTCCATGTGCGGACAAATACCCTATACATCACAACCTGCCAGAACTGTCATCAAGGAGGTCTCTGACCTTGACACGCGTAAAGAGGGTGTCCAGTCAGACCAGGCAGCCAGTGGTCGGTCATTTAATAGATGGTCCCTGTGGGGAAGGTAAGGTACCTAGTGGTGCAATGAACAACAAGCAGTCCAAGCTTCATGTCACTCACCCTATTAGTCTGATTACAATGTGATGCCAAAAGGGTGAAATTTTCATCAATAATGATTGCCTTTATGTGACTCATGCGTGTACGCGGATGTTACACCATTCAAATGCAACTACGGAGCAATGTCCGCGTCAAACAAGAGCTCCAACTATTACCAAGCCACAAACACAATCATCCCCGCCAACACAGTCGTAAGATGTTGCAGGCTCCTGCTCATTAGAGTCGACTCGGTCGGCCGAACCAGCCTCGATTAGCAAGAGAAGAAAACGGTCGTGTTGGTGGTTCGGTTAGAAACACTCTTGGTATGCAACCGGAACTTAAGGCCACTAATATCCGTGGTGAAAC
This sequence comes from Fusarium tricinctum, assembly GCA_020744515.1. Lineage (NCBI taxonomy): Eukaryota > Fungi > Ascomycota > Sordariomycetes > Hypocreales > Nectriaceae > Fusarium > Fusarium tricinctum. The sequence goes on along the minus strand of JAGPXF010000002.1, from coordinate 2,776,991 downwards.
TCGGGACAACGCTTTGACCTGAGGACTCTGGACCCATGTACTTCCGTAGCTAACGAAAAACGTCGATAGAGAATGATACACAGTACATAGCCAAGACTTTTGTCTTATAGACTCGACAAGGTCTGAATGGTCTGTGGCCGCGGTGCACTTCAACTTGCATGATATTTATCTCGGCGCTCAGTCCCTATCGCAAGATTGGAGGTTCTGGAATGTTGCAATAGACCGTTGAGCATATTGCTCATAGGGAACGCCAAGCTGAGTTTCCCTCCTTCTTGTAAATCAGAGAGTGTGTTGACCAATGAACAATAAGGTAGAAATTAGCAAAAGCCGGACTGTATCCAGTTCTGCCATGTGGTGACAAGGCTTGATAACCTTCCGCCTCCATCGTGGCCACGGAGCATCGCCGTTGTTACTAGTGACGCTAAATTAGTTGCTTGACACCGTTGAACGGATCTGTGTCTGCCCTGCCGAAAGCCAATAGCGCGGAACAAAATGGCAAGAAATCGACTAAAGGCTTGCGTAATTAACCAATCCTTGTCCCAAAACTGATACCATGATGTTGAAGTCGGCGGAATCTTCCATATAGTCGCCACCCGCTGGACTGGACGACAGGGCTTGCGGAAATGGATGGCTCAGCTAACAGGCACGATGCGCCCAAACTCCCGGGTTACACAAGTCCTAGGCCAAGTACAGCAGAAATGTGTAAGCGTCAAGTTTCGTTCACAATTTCGTGATGCTTATCCCTCATGAGCTCAAGATCACCACAGAACTGATTGCGCATACTAGGTTCCAGGGAAGATGTTCTTTTCAAGGCTTGACAATGGATTGGCCCTGCAATTTCTCAGTTGTCCTCGACGACATTGGTATGTCATCAAGCCATCGGAGCAAGAACGCTGTATCCTAGCCAAGTCAGCGCAGATATTTGGGTGCAACTAGTGGATGTACGGACATATGGAGCGGTTGTGGCCAATGCAATTGTATCACTTGGCCATCACACAACCTTGATATGCTCAGGACAACGAAGAAAAGACGTCGCAACCAAAGGATGACAAGCGTTGTGGTCGCCACTTCATGGCCTGATCCATGAGGGACATGTCCGATAATCTGATCCACCTGATGAAAGGCTAGAGTCTGCATGAAGCCATTTCTGGCAGGTGGGCGTGTAGAAAATGTCTGAAATCTTTTCTGACAGTCATCTGGCGACTCTAACGGAGAGTCAACATGTTTCCGGCAACGCGACGAAACAGTTTTCTCACCGCATTGTTTCCGATCGTCTAGCATAGCAGGTAATTTTCAATTTGAGACAACACTGCATGTTTAACATAGGTGACGAAATCTGAAGTTGACGAGTGGTTGGAATAGGCACAGGGGTTTGGGAAAGCTCTTGCATATCTGTTGACGACTAAGTCGTGTCGGCTCAGTGTTTCCATGTGAGAAGCCTTGGCATCGCGTGGGGTCTGGAGACCGAGATCCTTGCTAGGGCTGACCAGGGCTGCACGAAATGAGAGCTGTAGGTACCCGACGGCTGGCCTTGCTAGCTGTCGCAGCTTGGTGGAGAGCATCCTCTTCACCCCGGATTCGAGCTGACTTGACCTGGTAAGCTTGACAAGGACTCAAAAGGTTGCTTCTTGATACGTGTGATGTCTGGCTGCCCCTTATGCCTGTTGGGGGGATTCGCACCCAAGCTGTCGAACTATTTGGGCCAATGGCAACAATTTTATCTGACGGCGCAGACGCTCAATGTCCGGATATGTATGGACGGGCTGCTGATCGGCGTGCTCGGATCGTAACCTGATACCAACGCCAACGAATGTCGACGAGAGATCGTGAGGCGGGAAGTTGTGGACTGCAGATGGGATCAGCAAGGCGGAGTTTCCGATGAGTTACATAAGACTTGAAGAAAACTATTCGCCTAAATTATAGTGTCAAGATCGGGTAGTGAAGTACGCGGATGAATATCATGGTGACATGGACGATTATATGTTTTGACGATGTGAGATTGCTCAGTGGAGATGGATGGAGTCGGAAGTTCAGGAAAGCCGAAAGACCACCATCGTGCACATCACCTTCCTTAGAACATCCAGGTCCATCATGGCTGACGGCACAAGTTAGAGGAAGCCGCAAAGAAGAAAGCAGGTCAGGCTCGGGAAGCCGCAGAGGTCCGACTGAGCTAGCCTCTCCTGCCCCCAGGTGGCTGAGGCTCGTCCCGTCTCTACCGTGCACTGATATTGCTGGAATACAGGCACGAATGGAGAATAGAGAGGATTAATCAACTGATCAATGGCACGCACGGTTGAGAAGTCGTTCGAGAAGGGATATTCCATCATCAGATCCACACTCATTCTACTCCTCTCTAAAGCTCCAGCTGCAATTGAAGATTGCCATGTAATACCTTCCTAGGTACCGAGGTTTTGAATGAAGATACTGGATGAATGTCACACTCTGCACAACAAGCTCAACTCCCGATGATCTAAGTCAGTTGTGACTTATCGCTGCGACGTCAACGGTTGGCTGACGTTTCAACGTCTGCCGATACGATACCTCTCCAGAGGCATCATGAACGCACCAAAAAAGTTGACAGGGTTGCCCCGTGGCATTGACAATTGACCCCAGCACCCGCCGCTGAATGGAAAACAGGTAGAAGGTAACATCGCGAACCCGTCAGGATGCGGGAAGAGGGAATTTGCATCCACCCTACAAAAAGTTTATCCCAATTCAGTTGTGAGTTAGAGAGGTACTCTACCTATCAATCTTGTACCCCCCCCTCTCCACCCTCCACCCCCTTGACACTCTGTTCTGTGTTGGGTTGAATCAACCATCGCTGATCGATCGTCACTCAACTACGTATTGCTTCATTCTGCAGCAGTGAGGCTAAGGAGAGGATTCCTCATGAAATGCACTAAAAGCATCCCGAACCCCTTAAGAATCGGTAGCGAGATCAAAGAAGATGAACAGCCCTTCGGCTAGTTAGTGTGATATGAGTTGGCCGTGGCCCAATCGCATCAAGAGCTTGTGAGGATCCAACTGAACTCAAGTCAAGGCTTGTGTGAGTGATGGTGCGTGCCCCCAAGTAGTCTACCATGTACTTGGGTGCTGAATGAATCGCTTTTTGTTGAAACTTGCATTGTTAAGGATCTTGCCACTCCCACTCCCACTCTCCTAATTTGAAAGGATGGTAAAAGTCAGATTTGAGTATAGCTGATTTAGGCTGCTCCTTTTCATCCCATCTATGGAAAATCCTACATATATTCTCCATTGATGAGACTCAGGGGTACGTCGGTTCCGCGTACCGACCATGCAAGATGGCATGTTTCAACAGCTGAGGTTACGTTAGAAGGGCATTTTCATCCCGTCGGGCTGTTAGAGGTTTTCTTTTGGGGGCCACCGTTGGAAGTGCACACGAGCCTAGCCAATCCATGGATGCCATACCGTACCCCTCCAGGTACCTTGCACCTGGAACCAAGAACCTAGCACCTTGGCAGTGCAGCACTGCTAAGTAACCTTAGTACCTTACTAAACTAAGCTACAAAACCCAACTCCACTCGCCGTCACAGACCTGGACCTGGCTTGAATTCGAGACGACAGATCAGACCCTGGACCAGGCAAAATGTCTCTAGCTTGTTTGCTTTCGGGTCCCCGTCCTGCTGAAGCAAACACTTCCGAGACAGAGCCGGGGGAATGTCATGCTCTCGCCTCTAAAGGCGTTATACGACCCTTGATCCTCGTCCCGTCTTCCGTCTATAACCACCACAACCTCGCCCTCGTTAAATAAAAAAAATACATACAGGATGCAATCCTTTCTTTTTCGGTTTACTTTGCCTTGCCTCTTTATTCAACATCTCCCCAGATCCAGTGGACTGATCTGCCGCCTCGTTTAAAGCCTGAACTCCCACTATTATTATACCCAACTCCCCACCACTAAGAAAAACTTCAAAAGTCTATTATAAACGGCGACGGTCCATCTAATTTATCTGTGGATCCAACCTGATAATTCCTTTCAATAATCATCGCTTATTACGGCGCCTCGCACATATCCCCACACTCCCACCGCATCTCGTGTTGCTATATACTAGTATTACTGCTCTATCTTCCCTACTTGGATCGACCTAGCTCACTTATCTCTACTGGGGTTCAAGACCATCTATATACAAATAAATTATTCAGTAAGGACTTCCTTCGACTCAAACTTTCCCAGGATCACCCTCGCAGGACCAAACTAATATATTCGTGTTAGACAAGCACTTTCAGATTCCACCATGTGCGACTTCACCAAAAACTATTACATTTACGCATCCTGCACAGATCCGGGAACCCACTTCTGCAAAACATCTATAGATGGGACTCGCGAGAAAGCCTGCTCGAAAGGTCCGCACGAGAGATATATCGTATTGCCTGAAAGTTGTCCTCTGTGTTGTGGATGAAGCAAAAGGGGAGACCTTTTGAAAGAGTCAACAAGATCAGAAAGAACACCTCCCTGGCAACGCCCCTCCAAATTTTGACATAGTCAACGCGAGTCATGTATAACAATAGAATGGGACTAAGACTGGGTGGTGAGAATCTAGGACGCCAAGGCAACATAATGTTCTTCCTACATTCACAATATGGGGCGAAGCGATCGAGTCTGAGAGTACAAGAGCTGGATCTCAGTCCATCGTGGGGGCTTACACAAGGGAACTAAGCGGCAGCTATACCATGGACAAGATAAAGAGAAGGGATAACCGATTTCATCGGCAACGATCAGCGAGGAAACCAGGAAGAAGGTCGATGTCAAAGCATCTTGGAACAGCCATCTTTGAAAGTTGAAATTAGTGCATGGTTATCAAGGCTTATCTACACCTATGTGCCATCAACACAACTAATTTGACGTTATAAGCCATCGGAAAAGGCTATGGGGGATATCTATGAGCTGGCATATCTGATAAAGGCCGCCTTAGTTCTCAAGCTTCAGTGGAACGAACCGTCCCGGATCAGCCGTACTGTATTGAAATTAACGGCATTTCTGCAACATATGATAAACTGTTTTCGAGCTTATCTCCTTTCAATGATTACTGCTTCAAAATCGAAAGGATCCCTAGGATCAGATGTTATTTGGCTACTCGCTGTCAGCGGGTCGTACAGGCTGCCACTAGGAACAGTTACCAGACGTCTTGGCTGCTATACCTAACCAACAATGGTCATCCGCACAGATTCCGGCGATGCAGCGCTTTTATAGTCACAAAACAAACAGGGATGTTCCCAGTAGACGTGCTGAGTGGTTACGTCCTAGGTTGACAGTGAGGGTGCGCTGTGTTAGTGAGACGTAGCATGCCATCCCACCATCTACATGAGGCTTTGACAGCTCGCTTGCGGGAACAAGTCCCTTCTTAGCTGAACCCCCATTGGTCTTGGCTAAAGATTTGCGTCTGGGACAAGAGAAAATATGCAAGTAAAAGAGTCGAAGATCAGATGGTAATATGGGGTTTTTAACCGGGGATACGGTTGAGGCTGCGGGGAAGACGGGAGGGAAATAAGCGCGCCCGCCGAGAACGGCGCGAGACGTACCCTTTTGGCGAGGCGGACGACGGGACTTTGAACCAGTGGTCAAGCCTCAAGGCATGTGAGGAGAAGAGAGACAACAGGGCTCGAACGGATGGTTGTAAGCTGGGGATAAGCGAGATCTGCCACATCTGTTTATCCCTGTTGCGTGGAAAAATACCACCCATTCCCGCGCTTAAGCAACAAGGCGGAACCGTTGCTGTAGGTTTGTTTAGTGTCAAGGCTGGGCAAGGCAATATATTGCCAGTAGCTGCATGCGCAGCCCTACACGCATGATTTACTGGTATCCTGTAATATTTTAGTTTTGCTTCTTTATGTCCAGATTGTCCAAGAGCCGGGACCATGCCACATTGGTATTGACTTGCATAGGAAGAGGGCTAGAGATCAAGTGTTTGCCGGGATATCCCTGTGTATAGTAGCCGGTCATATGGAGCGGCGCAGTCGTTGAAGAATTATACGGATATTGCTGTCCGGATTGTTTGTGTCAGGCAGGGCTCTTTTCCGGTTCGTCAGCTTCTGGAAAAATAGGAGTGATTACGGAACATGATGTGGGGACGATTGACGGAGCAAACTGAAACAATCGAACATGTATACAGATATGCGGTTTGTGGTGAATAGACATGAGATAATGGCGAGTAGCAAAAAGTATGTTATTATATTGGTCAGTTTGTCTGAGAGTCGTGTCTGGGCCATTCCTCTCTCATTCAGTATACGACATAGGTCTACCTATAAGGGATACTGAGTAAGGCCTGTTACTGCCGCCGGCAAATTTCATCCATTAAAAAGAAGCATGGCGATAATATCAACATAACTACACAATACTACTGTACATATGTAGTACGGATAGTAGTGCTATGATTGTCCTGAGAGTCTAAGACGAGACCTTTAAACTCGGCCGAGAAAAGAAGTGGGGACAACTTAAACCCCGGATTTCTCGTCTAGCTCGTGCATGTCATCTGGACCCACTATGAACCGAGGCAAGAACGGTTGTGCCGGCTCTCCCAACCTTCTCCTGTTAGCTTGATTCTCCCCTTTCAAGTTTCAACTAACCTGTCATAACTGATACTTCCCCAGATCATTACACATACCGCGCTTATTTCAACGTTATCTCATTGATTTCACGGTCGATTGTGTAGAAGCATTCTCCCAAACCACAGCAAATTGAACTGGAATTGCAATGGCTGTTCCCGAGTCCGAGTATCTCAGTCCTGTCTGGAAAGATGGCATCTTCAGTCAGTCTTGCACCATTCCCCCCAACCACTGCATCGAAATATCTAACAGCGTCTAGGCGGACGGGTTGTGTTTGTGACGGGCGGCGCAGGAAGCATCTGCAGTATGCAGACTCGTGCTTTGGTCCGTCTTGGAGCAAATGCATGCATCATCGGTAGAAGTGTCGAAAAGACCGAGACGGCCGCAAAGGACATTGCGCTTGTGAGAGAGGGAGCCAAGGTGATAGGAATTGGAGGCTGCGATGTTCGAAAGGTATGACGCGCACATTCCGACGGCAACAATCGTGCTTATGCTAATTGACCGCAGGTCGAGAGTCTCCAGGCTGCTGCTGAGCGATGCGCAAAGGAACTTGGCGGAATCGACTTTGTTATGTAGGTGTTCTCTAAAGCCTTATTCATGCAGGACAATTAACCCAACTTGATAGTGCTGGTGCAGCCGGCAACTTTGTCGCCCCGATAGAAGGCCTGAGCTCCAACGCCTTCAAGTCGGTAATGGACATTGACGTTCTGGGAACTTTCAACACGGTCAAAGCAACTATGCCTCATCTTCTACGCAGCGCTAACCCTCGTATCATCTACGTTTCTGCAACGTTTCACTACACCGGCATGCCGCTCCAGGCACACGTCTCCGCAGCCAAGGCATCTGTTGACTCGCTCATGGCTTCCGTGGCTCTTGAGTATGGACCACGGGGCGTGACCAGCAATGTCATCGCCCCAGGAGGCATCGAGGGCACGGAGGGTCTGGCAAGACTGGGAAGTGACGCAGAGAGTGAGAAGAAGAGATACGCAAAGAGTATCCCATCAGGCCGCGCAGGAACCGTCAAGGATATTGCAGATGCGACTGTCTTCCTGTTTAGCGATGCTGGGAGCTACGTTAACGGACAGGTTCTGGCTGTTGATGGCGCAGCGTGGAGGCGCCAGGGAGCCATGGGTGTGGGAACCGAGGCTGGCATGGAATATCCGGATTATCTCCTCAAGGGAGAGTTTTCGAAGAACCTGCGAGATCCACGAAAGGAGACCAAGCCCAAGTTATAGACGCTGTTGTTGTTGTTGTTGTTGTTGTTGTTTACGATATAGAATGAGGCGGAGGGTTTCGAAACGATAGAGTCTGGTGTACAGGATGATAAGGCGATACGTGGGGTCGAGCTATGAACTTTAGTTCTCGAAGTAACGGGAGTCATTTAGAATTAGGTTCTTCTATCGGGAAAACGAAAGCTCCAAGGATTGTAGAATCGGAGGTTGCGGAGATATTTGTTCTGGGTCGATATGTAACACCTAATCGAGGACCCGCTTCGGCATTGACATCTCCGGAAGTAGATAACCTGATGGGGTTGGATATTTGAACCAAACAGCAGATTTAGAGATATTTAACACTTGAGATATGCTTTGTAGCTTGAAATGATAGTAAGGTATTGTCTTTTAGAACTAGCACGATACTGTTAGGAGAAATTGTGTATATGCTGCAATACAGAGTATTCATCGATCTATCTATCGATTTTGCTGTTCATGGCCAATCAGTCTTTTTTTACACTTGACAAGCACCCCCGCAAATGCCCCATGTCTCTTCTGCCGATAAAAACCCCGAAGTCAAATACAAATTTGTTCCAAAATTCAATCTGCCCATATTATAGGATGCGATGAAACCAACGACCGGAGATAACACGGCATAGCTGGCCCCGTTACCAGAGCCGCGACCCGGCCGATATCCAATCACATCCGCACCCGATGGCCGGAGATGAGTTCTTTCCCCCCCTTCATTCCACTCTTTGGATAAAAGTTCCTGAAAATTCCAAAAGCTAATTGGTCTCTGAGCGGCTTAAATCTGGCAGTCAGAGTGTGGGCTTGCATTAGTGGCCGCTAGGGTAACGCCGCTGAAGGAGGGGTAGCTAGATACCTATCTACAGGGCCTTCCTTGGCTGATAGCTGGAAGCTCTTCATCATGAGATTGTTTTACAGGGAGAATACGTAACAGTATCGTGCAATTGAGCTTGTATGACGAGTTGAGATAAAGGTAAATCCACCCTTAATCGTCAATTCCTCGATGCTACGTCTCTGTACCTTGCACCCTTCACAATCATCCAAATGTTGAAGCTCAAAACATAAACATAAGCATGTGTCAAGCTTTATAAACAAGCTCCGTCTGCTTGCTCATCACATCCATGGTATGAAGCGAGTTTCCTATCCGGGTATAACTATTTCCAAAGAAGAGGGTCCAGAGAACGTGATTAGCTCGGCCAGGGAATCTGCCTCTGCACCAAGAGAACTATTACGTGTGGGACTATGCATAACCTTGTAACTGCACGGCACGTCTAAAGCCGACAGGGCGGGGGAAAGCAGCCCATATCGTGAGTCTCATGAGGACTAGGCCGTGATAAGAGAGCGCGGTGGAATATATTAAATCGGCCTGTGCGGCTTTTACGTTTTTTCTTCTTCTTTTCACCTCGTCGTTAGCCGTGATTTACATAGTACGAGTAAGTGGGTATAGCTTCATCCCAAGCCCCAAGCCGCAAGAGCCAAAATGCACGCCAAGCCCCTCTCCCTCTTGTTTCTCTCCTCCCTCCCCTCCCTGGCCGTTGCTGAAGATGTTCTCGGCCTCTACATCTTCCACCGCCACGGTGACCGCACAGCCAAGGCCTGGAAGCCCGTCAACTTCACTGCCCTCGGAGCCGATGAGGTCCACTCCTCCGGCTCTTGGTACCGTGACACCTACGTGAGCGAAGATGCTCCTCGCAGGATTTCCGGCCTCAGCGCCGAGTCTGCCGTTCTATCTCAGCTCGACGTTACTTCTCCCGTCGATGCTGTCCTTCAGAACTCGGCTCTTGTTTTCCTTCAGGGACTCTACCCGCCCACTAAGCAGGTTGAGACCCTCGCCAATGGATCCAAGATTGAGGCTCCTCTGAGCGGATACCAGTACATCCCCATTGCCTCATCCGAGACTGCGGCCAGCGACAAGAACTCGGAGAACAGCGCTTGGCTACAGGGCAACAGTGGGTGCACCAATGCCGAGGCCAGCTCAAATGATTATTTCTCGTCTCCTGAGTATGCTCAAACATACAAGGACACGGAGGACTTTTACCAGAGCCTCCTTCCCGTTATCGAGAAGACATATGGCAAGGATGCCGCCAACTTCCAAAATGCCTATACTAGTACGTTAATAACCCGGTGATGTACGAGGTCGATACGTTGCTAACACAGCCAGTCTTTGATCTCATCAATGTTGCACGCATTCACAACTCCAGCATCCCCTCGGATGATCTTCTCACTGAATCTACCCTGGACAAGCTCTACAACCTGGCTTCTATCCATGAGTGGAATCTCGCATACAACAGCAGCGAGCCAGTCCGTGCCATTGCCGGCTCCGTTCTTGCCGGACAGATTATCGAGGCTCTCGAGCCCCTCGCCAGCGGTGCAAAGGCACCCAAGGTGAACATCCAATTCGGTGCTTACGCCGCCTTCATGTCCTACTTCGGTCTGGCCGGTCTTGACAAGGCCAGCTCCGATTTCACAGGAGTCGTCGACTACGCCTCCTCCATGGCTTTTGAGCTCGTCACAAACGCGACCAAGCCCACCGCCGACGATGTCAGTGTCCGCTTCTACTTTGCCAACGGTACTGCTTCCGAGAACACCCCCAAGCTGTTCCCTCTCTTCGGCAAGGACAAGACCACCATCTCTTGGAAGGACTTCAAGAGTGGCATGTCCGAGTTTGCTATCAAGGACAACAAGCACTGGTGCAAGCTCTGCGGAAACACCGATGGTATCTGCGCCAGCAGCTCTGATAATGATGACTCTGCCTCTTCCCAATCCAGCTCCGGAGGCTCTGGCAATGGTGTCTCCAAACCAGTTGCTGGCGTTATCGGAGCCCTCGTTACCCTGGTTGTCATCCTGGGTATCCAAGCTGCCGTTGTTTTGTTTGGCGGCCTGCGTCTCGTTAAGAAGTCGACTCTTGCAGCAGCCGGAGACTCCAAGCCTGAAGTAATGAAGGCATGAGTGATGAGAAAGACGAAGGAATAATGGAATGTTGGGTGAACAAACGTCAAGGGCTTACGATACGATCTATAAGGAAACCACAATAACACCGATGAAATTTGTTTATTGTATCCAGAATAATCCCTGCCGAGTTCCTGGTGATGTGAGGTCTATGTCAAAAGAGAGGAACCAGCTCTGCTATCTTACAAGAGTTACTTTATATCTAAACATTAAGGTTTACCCAGATCATGTTTGCACTCTGAAGGAAAATGTCGCGCAAGTGTCAAGTTTTTAGAGTCGTTGCCATTATCGAAGGCCAGTCATGTCGAGCAAGTCATGACGGTAGTGGAAAGCGCGCACGCGTTTGCCATAAACATCTGGAGTTTGTTAGTCAAAGGCATATATCGTGGCGGGAAACAACTAACACATTGGTATGCTAAGAAGGCATACTCCAACTTGGATTGAAGCAATCGAAATCATTGTCCGTTCGATACCACCCTCGTTGATCCAATCGAAGGCAAAGAACGTCAGGACGAAACTGAAGAAGTTCTTGAAGACAATCATGATCGTGAATCCTTCAATCGTCAGATCCCCTGCAAATATGTTAGCACTATAGACTGTGATCGACAGAGTAACATACGGTACGCGTCGACAATATACAAGGAGCTGGAAACAGCTCCGATAACCATGCCTGCAACCTCAAAGCCGAAAAAGACCAACGGGACAGGGTACGAGTACTTCTTCTCTATAACACCGGGAGCTGTCAAGGCAAACCCGTATAGTCCAATTCCTCCGATGATCATCATGGGGATTACCAGAAGAATGCGAAACTCTGGTTCATAAATACCCTTGTTGAGCTTGGTCATGTATTTGACGCTGGAGTCGGCCAACAGGCCAGCCAAGACGAAGCCTAGAACAGCACCAATGAAGGGTCCAACGTAAGTGTATCCGGCATTTACCTCATCCCAGTAGTAAGGAGATCCAATGAACATGGCTGCCACGATAACTCCAATGAACACTGTCCAGCCGATCATGGCGCCTTGGATGAGGCAGCCCCAAATAAATGCTGGATGTGCCAGGAGAGGAAATGGCCGCAAGAGAAGGACCCAGTATCGCTCGTCTGTTTTCCGTCCATCGAAAAGCGAGATCGATTGAAGGAAGTCTTTCTTTGGTGTATTGGCGTTCCCAATGGGTTGAAGGGCATTCGAGGAGGGAAAGAACGTAAAACCTGTAGCAGGCTTGTCAAGCGGTTGAGAGGTCGAGAATCCAGACTCTTGCTGCGGCGGTGGAGTCTGATGTTTGTCTTTTGTCGTCAATTCTATTCCTAGGTCGCCTGTAGTATCAGTGTTCAGGTTCGCGTCCCGGCGATAGGCCGTCTCGGGGCACAAGAAGAAAACTGCTGGCAGCGTAGCGGCAAGAAATATAGCGACGAAGTAGAAGGTCCATTTCCATCCCAATGACGCAGTGATTCTACCGACCAAGATGGGAGTAAAAAAGGCGCCACCAAACACTGCCAAGTTCGTAAACGCCATCCGCACTCCTCGTTGATGAACAAAATAGAGGTCTCCGACAGCGGCGTTCAACAAACTCTCGTAAGGCGCACATCCGACGCCTTGGACAATCCTGGCACCAATGAAACTTCCATAATTTGTTCCGACCGATCCAGCCCATGCGCTCGAGGCAATAAGAATGAGTATGCCGATGAGAAATGAATGACGCTTTCCCCAAATGCGACCAGAGGGGACGAAGAATATGGCACCAGCACCACAGCCAAGCAGAAAATATCCTGTCAACAGGGCGACCTTGGTGAAGTCCTTGGTGAAGAGTTGGGAGATGGTAAGAGTGTTGGCAGCGAGGATAGGACCAAGCGCAGTGGCAAGTATACCGGCGAAGCAGAGGAGGAAGGTGATCAAGTCGCGTCGCAAAAGTGACCAGTTCAAGGGATCGTTTGGGTCATCGGAGGGTTGAGGGATCTGAGATTCACGTCAGCGTCAACAAAATGATTCGTAAAGCAGAAAAAACATACAAGAATGATGGACTCCTTCCCAACTTGAACGCGCTTGAGGTTTCCATGATGCTCATCGGCTACCTGGGATTGAGAAGGATCGTCGAAATACCGAGTTGTGCCTGTGGTTTAATGGATCGTCAGCTCGTCGTGGCCAGACCTGTGTGCATCGCTCTGCCATCGAGACGTGCCCTATGCCCCTCGCAGCTATGACGCAAGCTACGTACCAGGAACATGCTCGATGTCCTTTGCCTCGAGAATCCCCAAGGGCATCTTGGAACGAGATCGAGGACCGATCTGGGAAGCGAGCTGAGGTGGGGCGAGGATATGCACCTCCTTGGTGAAGGTCGCGAACACTCGCAACTCGGTACAGTACAGCAGGAGGAAATGATTAGCGCCCAGTGAAGGGTCCTTTTCCTCGGAGCAAGTTGAATAGGGCTAGGGTCGGCTTCTTCCAGATTGGTGTTATCTGTGTCAGGTCGTCAACTTTCTGGAGATAATCAGCTTGAGGTCTTGAGCAATCAGAGGTAGAATGTGGACGGTTTGGTGTAATTATGCGGGTGGAGATGGTCCGAGGGTTCCGCATGTTTCTCCAATTGCCGTGATTACATTACTGGGGTAGGTATTAGCACCTCTCTAGTATACTCCTACAGGGAGTAACAGTAACATCCACAGTTGCCGATCAGAAACAATTTCCTTGGCTAATTATCGTTACGGTATTCTTTCCAGAGGCTTCTTATTTGTTATTTGTCCTCTGGCCAGACAGTAGTATCTGTTCATTGAGTCACCATCAAACACAGTACCGCGTTACTGTGAATGCGTGAGCATAGCGGACGATCAGGCTGATCTTTTTTGTAGCACCTCAAATTCACCAAAGTATGGAACCTTATGTTGTGGCTATATCTGAATCGATGGCTGTGATCCAATGATTGCTGTAAGCATGGGCCAAGTGGCATATGATGTTATTAACCGATGTCAAATCATTTCAAGAACGAGCTGAGCTTTTGATTGTCCGTTCCATTCTAGAATTAAGTACCTTCCAGGTAATTAGGTACTAATATAGGTAGTAGCTTACTTCTGTTCCTAACCTAGGTACCTACCTAGGGACTGGATCCGAAGGAGATAGAATTCGTAGGGTAGTATTGTGTCTTATATGTATTTGCTTAACTAACGTTATGTAGGTTAGTAAGATAGGCAGTTGGTTTTTCTGAATTGATCTGGCATCTGTCGCTTCGGAGGAAGGCCCAACCAGCACTCCTTCATTAGTATCTTGAGTAGTAGCTCAAGCAAAAGAGTGTTCGAGCTCACTCTTCCCTCCTTCAACTCTCAACCATCAACGGCACAAATCTTGTCGATATACGATAGTCGTGCGAAGACTGCTTCAGTCAATGACGAATCAACAATGACCGCTGCTAATACCCTTTATTCTATCTTTATCACCCTCCATGTCTGACGTTCGCGGCCCTAGTGTTTCCCTCCTATACTAGGCCGCCCGTTGCGGGCCATTGACACGCATGTCATGGCATCCATGAGTAGCAGGGGTAGCAAGGGTACGTGTATTGTAGCGTGCCCCTTGTCTCGGGGCAGCCCACAAGCGACCCAGATTATCCCTTGCTGAATTTTGAGATCTATCGCTTATTCGGAGACTTCTTCAGCCATGTCTCGATCTCTCCGGCACCAAACCGGCTTTGTGGTATTCTACTCGCCTGCAGTTTAATCACAAACATAAACATGCAGTTATGCATCATTGCCGATCGCCTCGCTACCTCCGTACTTGCAGCATACTCAACCTCGGCTCATGAAAAAGCAGGCCTTCCAAACTCTTGGGCGGTTAGAATAATAAATAACTAAGACACAAAGCTGGCAAGCTATCGTGGCCCCACACCACACGCAGCTCCGGTCCCTGGATATGACCTATCGTCAGCAAGACTATACTTGCCAGGCTCCGTCGTGATTGCTTCACTTTGAAGAACAGTTACTGTTTGGAGGTTTTTTGGAAGTGACCGAGAGAGCAACCCGAGAAACTTCGTTTGTCTTCGCCAGCATTACAACAAAGCGACAGCAGTTTTCTCGGTCAGTATTTCGTTCCAATCGTGATCTGCACTGGTCCTTTCATCTGTCAAAAATCCAGAGGCAGTATACTATGTCTAACAACCAACCATCACAAAGGGGTTCGCTATCGCAAGCAATGGAATTCTGTCAAGACACATCATACTACCTGGTTAATAGCTTCCATTGGGGCAGCGGCTCTACAAGCTAAGGGTGCCCTTCAATACCTTGTTCGGCTGAAAAGAGCTTGATCCCGATGTCAAACCCTCATTGCAACATCATGGTTGGCCCGCGGCGGCTTTGAACTCCGGTCCCCTGCATATTGCGGCTCTGGCCTTGTTTAACCAGATCTCACGAGTCTTTTCTTCTGCCATTTCAGCAGACAAGAGTTTGCCGATCATAGCCAACTCAGGCTGCTGCAGGAACTCAGCCTTAATACGACGGGGAGAACGCTCAGAAAAGGACATGCTCCGACCAGGGCTTATTGCGACAAATGCAGTATGGCTACTAGAGGAAGGAGAGTAGTGGGGAAGATCATGGCCAGTTGTCAATTAACTGAGCATTTGCTCTAGAGCAAGCCACACAGACTATTTGTTCTCTAGCCGAGCTGGCCCCTACGCAGCATCGAACTTTGGAAGCACCGTTGACGACAAATGCCAATCTCTAATGGCTCTTTGATGAAATGCCATCACTTTAGGGTTCCGGATACTGGGATTGTGCCACATTGCCATGGAAGTAAGGTTCTGCCACGGTACTGGTGGCATTCGTCATACGAACCATCTGCATTATGAGGCAGAGGGTCTCTTGAGCGTCAAATCGGCGCTGTTGCATCCTGATAGGCAAGGAAATTAAGGTATGCATTCATCGGTTCAACGCGACACAAAATGACGCTGTAACAGATCCCTTATTTAGGGCGTCTTGACCAGGGCCAGGCACAGGCTCAAATGGCTGCAAGAAACCGAGGGATTCGCTGGCTGCGCACGGTACCTACTTCCTTTTTGCTGTCTTACACGCTAGACCATGTGGGAACCGTTAAGGTCGATCGCAAATCAGCACAGCCAGTCACGATGGGAAGCGCGATTGCTGAAGGGGTGAGGTCGATAATTAGGAATGACTTCTCACGGGATGTCTCCCAGGAGAGTGGTCACGCTTTCCCCAGCTCCAGAGGCTCGGTGCAGATTACGGACGATCACACACTACGTACCGATACTCAGCAACAGCCATGACAGTGCGACACCAGACCAAACCAAAGAGAGTGTGCCCCTAGAAAACAAGAGCTTCCAGCGCTGTTCGCCCCAGATTTTGGTTGATTCGGGCATTGGGTGTGCGCGCATATCGATCGGGTGTGTGTGGCTCTAGATCTAGAAAGCTGTCATGAGGGAACCACGCCAGAGAGGGCAGCTCGATCCCCCGGTCCGTTCTGAGATCTAGCAATGACGTCCAGCGGCATGAATGCGGATGCATGCAAAACAAAGCTGTGGTCCTTAGCTAGAAACGATGGCTCGCCATGCTTCACGATGAACAGCTGAGCTCACTGCACGGTGTGGTGCGATTAGCGGTACGGTATAGCTTTCAGATGGAGTGCAGTGGGTACTAAACTCGTCTGATGAACTTGGCCAGACAGGACAGGACGTTGAATCATCTTGATACCCTCCATTTCCCTGCCTCACACCCACCCGATGGCTGCTATAAACGGGCCCTTTTTTTTCTGGCTGCACTGACGGATTTGCAACCGTTTCTAGCACCGGTACCTGACGAACTTTCGACTAAGTAAAGTTGTGTATTTGTTCGCCTGGTCTCTCGTCGGAGCCGGGCTTGGCTCCGGTCAAGTTCAGTTCACATTCTGCCAGGCCCGTTTTGCGAATCTTTTCCGCTCCCTTGCTCTTCTTGTGCACTCTCAAAAAAAACTCTCTCCCATACGATGCTTTCTCGAATTCCAACGACAAGGCGGCCTCTCTAGCCTCCCCGTTGTTATTAACCTTCATGTCCCCTTACACACTTGGCTAATACCCACCCATCTTGACCTCAACGTCTCTTTATCCTAGAAACTTTTATCCCATTCCCCATTTAATCCCCAGTCTTCTCTTGCTGGTCACCCACCTCAATTTCCTTGTGCGTGCATTCTTGTTGTTCTGCCCCTCATTACTTTATTCCCACTCACGCTTGGTGGCTCGCGAAACCTTTACGACGTTGTGCGTTCCCATCCGACTAAAAGCCGCCGAGAGCTTCAACGGTCAGCCATTCTTCGCCTTTGGAGGCATTGTATTCAATGGAGCTTACCGAATAAACCTGGAAACTCAATTCGTTCCACTAAGTAGCTTTTTAGAGCTGCTGCTTCATTGATTCTGCTATTATACTCACATATAAGCGAACGGCTGGAGTCAGTCTTCCAATTATGGACTCTGGGTTATCCTCGTCCAGCAACGTCTCACCCGGGTCTGGACCGCAAGTTAATCGAAAAGAACGCGGTGCTATTGCAGCTCAGGTATGTGTTGCTTGGAAATTGGGCCTTGAAAACCAGACTTGAATTTGATATTCGTCCATCATACGTCTCCTCCAGTTTGGATAACTTTCTTCTATCTTGGTCGTCTATCTATCCCCCCCCACATAGGCATATCTACCCTTGTTGAACAAAGTGTCTGACAGATGCCTAGGCTTGTGAGACGTGCCGCAACCGAAAACAAAGATGCGATGAACAAAGACCAAAGTGTGGTACATGTCAGAGATTCAAGCTCGAATGTCGATACCGGGAACCTCAACCTACAAAGTATGTTTCAAGAACAGCCTGGCCGTGGCATGGTAGTGGTGTCTTTACTGCCTGAACCAACACATCACATAATCGCAGCTCGCTAAACTCTACCCACAGGAAGGACAAAACCTTGGTTGAGATCTTGGATCGACTAAAGAATGTCGAAAGTAAAATCGACAGCCTAGGTCTCCGCGACAATGCGACTTCTCCGCTCTTGACCAGTTCCCGGCCCTCTAATGTGTATTCTACAAACTCGTCCTTGTTGGTAGACCCCGAGACACAAGATTCCCTTGCGGGGACATCTCTTTCACCGACAAGCCCGACACCCAACATTGACACAGGTGGCTATCGCTATGACTCGTCCGTTTCCAAGATATCGGAATGGCCTGTCGTACGCCAAATGTTTGAAAGCCTGGGCCAGAAGCCTCCATCGCCCTTGGGCGAAATCCCTGCACTTCCAGGAGGGCTCCGTGACTCTACCATTACTCTGCCCTCTGATGGTGTCCAACCAGTAGGAATACCAAGCAACAGCGCCATGCAAGTACCTTTACACCTCTCTGGCTCTCCCTCCTCGACCCTGAACCTGAGCCCTCCGAGTATAGACTGGGAAACGATGCAAAGACTTAGCAAAAGCTATTTTGATGTTATCAATACTCTTCATCCCATTATGGATCGACAATGGTTCAATTCTAATACGCTAAGCTCGATTCTTAGCAACGGGTTTCAAGAAGGGGCAATATCTTCCCTTGTACTGCTTGTTTTTGCTCTTGGAGAAGTGGCACTTACCACGTCCGAGGTGCCCATCTCGGTGTACAAACAGAGACCGTCTGGAATCAAGGGAGGAACTATTGACCGGCCGCCCGGACTCGCCTACTTTAACGAGGCACGGAAAAGAATGGGATTTGCTCTGACTGAGATCAGCCTGGAAAACGTGCAGATGTTTGCACTTGCTTCCTTGTATTACTCAAGTTGTGGACAAGCTCTGGTTGGTACCCAGCACATTTTCTGCACGTTTTGGCCCTTTGATCTAACAAATTTGTAGGAATGTTGGAGAATGACTGTCTATGCATCTTTAGCCTGCCAGGCTCTTATAACCAGGTGAGTAAGTCTACCAAGTGTCGAGCCAGTTAGTCTAAATTCTAGTCGACAGCAAACCCAGTGAACTACACGGCCCTCGAACAGATTTGATAAAACGCATATTCTGGCACTGTTCAATTATGGAGACGTAAGTATTGCGAAAGTTGCATTGTTCACATACTGACAACGGCTGTAGCTGTTTTAATATGGAGTTCGGACTCCCCCTGACCGGGCTGGAGAAGTTCGAGGAAACCATGGGCCTCCCAGACTTCAGTGGACCGATCACTGACGAAGACTATATCTGCAATCAGGCATCGCATTTTCACGAGCATTTCGCATCCCAGATTGTACTCCGGAGACTCTCTGTCAATCTCCATTCCGTTCTTAATAAGGGTACGTTAAAACAGGTCGTACGTCGGTTGGGCTCGAGTGGCTGCTGTGTGCTAATACTTAAAAGTCTTTGGCGTCGACAGATCCCTCTCTTTTCCTGGGTTTGGTCCCTTCAATGGTTCAACCAGTCCTGGCAATGCGGCCGTCATGAAACAGCTCGATGCACAACTCGACCAGTGGCGGGGCATGTTACCGAGCCATCTTCGATGGCAGGATATCCAAGATGTGGCCTACTCAGATCCTTCACACGATGCTTTCAATGACGTGTATACTGGACAAACTCTGCAAAGCAATCGCATATTCACACCAGATCTCGATACGCAGCCAGCGACGTACCCCTTTGCGGCCGACATACATATTGCCCTCCTTCGAACCCGATATAGTTACAACAAATACCTCATATACCGCCCATGTGTATTCAAAGCCCTTCATCATCCGGAGAGCCTGACACGAGAAGATGCTGAAGGTGCGGCCGAATGCCTCAAGGCGTCGCTGAAGTGGCCCATCACTTTGTCCCCCCCTTGCACCAACAAACGACTTGTGCCAATCACATTCTTTTGGTCCCAGAATGTGTTTGGTATTCTCGTTTTGCTACATTTATCGCAACAGCACCCAATGTTGCTTCGAATTCGGTCTTCGCTTTGCGGACAGGGCTTTGATGTTGAAGCTGCACAGACTGTTACAGTATATCTTGATTGGTTACGCGACATGAAGAAAATTGACTCGACGGCGAACTGGTGCTGGAATATCATTCGCTTGGTCTATAGATTGGACGATTAGACGGCGACAAAGAGGAAGCTAGACGGGCTCTTTTGCAACACTAATGAATATTGGGGTGAGGGTACGGGCTAGGGTGTCTCCATCTGGAAGCGAGACGAAACATTGATTGTTTTGTCGTGCCTAAGGCTGATCGGCTTGCCCCATGATCTGAATTGTTTTTTATTGACAAGTTAGAGGCTATAGAGATGCTCGTAAGAGAACGTGTTGACCACGTTCAGAGCACTTAAAACGAAGTTTGGTTTTTAATACTCATGCGACACATTCGCGCTGCTCTTGATTTTGATTTTCCTAGGTCTAGTATATGCCGTCCGGCTCACCCTATGATCTCGTTGTATTGAGACTTCAATATTGGTTGTCTTTAACCCTAGCTTGGAAACTCTGTAGTTTTTAAAAGATCTCGTGACTTCAACACAGGCTTTTGCTTGCTCATGCGTAGATCTTGTTTCCTACAAGCCTTGCCTAGAAATAAATTTGGTTCTTTTTGTTGTTGTTGATATTTTCTCTTATAGAGGAACAGAACAGCAATCAAATGGTGTTTAGCAACCAACAGCAATGAGGACGATAGCGGACTGTGAGGATGTCAGCGTTGCATTAACAAGGCTGACACAGTTATGACGTACATATGTCGCTTCGTTGATTACGGCATCTCCGGAAAGGCTCGGTATTCCCGGCCGGATCTGCGCCAGCCTTTGTAAACATGATGGCGTCAATCCATGTCATGATAGCGTGGCAGAAGTTTATCTGAATTATAACTACAGATTAAGAAAGGGAAATGCTGCACTCCATAGAAACGCTAAATTCTTACTGCAGTGCAGTAGTTGATTTTCAAGCACATGCGGCATGTCATGTATCCCTATTTTTATCCTGCATGTCCATATTTCGTCGATTAGGTGAGCATTCAAGTCTTGCCTACGTGAAGTTATGAGCTTAAACATACGTAGACGAAGCCATCCACGTCGAATCCAGGCACAATAAGCTTTCCTCCACAAGAGCGGGAGGGATCACGGCTCGGCACGGGCCGGGCCGGGCTACAACGGCTTTGGCGTTGTACACGCTTAAATTTGTCGGCCTCTAAAGCCATTCTCGCTGTTGAAGAACGTACCACCACAATGAAAGAATGTACATATATCTCTAACATAAGCCGTAGGACAGCCTTATGGTCTCACAGGAAAAGAATAGTTCAAGAACCAAAGGCAGTGTCCAGTCCTCGTGCGTGTATAGAAAAGCCAAATAAGATTAATCTTGAAAGTTGTCTTTTTAAGCTTCTATTTGCTCTGTTTTTATTTTTCACGTATGAGTACATGTATTGATGGTCAAGATATCGGAGGACACCCATGTGTTCCAGGTATGCTATATGTGCAGTGTTGAAGCACTACTGCTGCCTTAACGCGCGTCGTTAAATGCGGATCATGGTGTTGTAAATTATATGGAAATCCCAGGCCGGTCCACGAGGTTCCCCAAAGTCTAAATGATATGGATGACGTAATTGAAGCACAATTGAAGAGCATACATGTCATGCTGATCTGCTGTTGTAGCTCATCAGGTGGCTCGATAAAGCTCTTGATAGATTTTGATCCTCGCTCGAATGTCTGACCAAATACCCTAACACCCTCCTACTGCAGCACACTCGCAAACACACTAATATGATCAAATGGGTATGATATCATATAATATCCTTGCAATTCTTACACTTGTTTGCTCCATGTTGATCCAGTACCTGGTCTCCTTCTAGTACTTGGTGTATTCCGCTCAGTCTACATGAACTAAAACGCCTGGCCCGTTAATGCTAGTGGCCACTCTGAAAGATACACGACATATGTCGTGTCATACTTGACAACACTCTGCTATGCTCGGCCATTTCAAATCAAACTTCGTCCCACATCGCCCTCACCAAAAAAAGTTATTCTTGTTTCGCTCTTTCATATCCTCCACAGCATCGTAGGCTTGTCGGTCAGTCCGGGGACCATGCCCGTTCTCATTCGATTTGCCTATTTGGTCCATCTGACTCACCATCCTAAGTGCAGGCTCACAGATGGCTTTTAAGGCGTCTTGTCGCTCTAATGTCTCAGGGGTCCAACGGGTTTTCTCGCCGAACTCGAGACTGGAATTCTCTTGCAAAACTTCGTCAACTCGGATAGACGATACACTTGCCTCGAACCACTGAGCAAGCTGGCCACCCTTTGAAGGAGCTACCGGTACTGATTGCCCACGAAACTTATCTCTTATGATTCCGGGAAACCTTTCGACCAGTCGTGTCATCGTGATTGTAAGACAGCTAGGTCCTCTGCCGCCGTTCCGATAATTCGCCTCGTGGTGTATCCTGACTCGATCGATGTACCATCCAGAAGAACTAGTTGGCTCAGCCTCGATCACGATTTCCCCTATCTCGTTTGTCCTAAGTTGTTAGTTGGCTGCACTAGGCGGAAAGCTTTTGCACTTACTTGACACCCATGGACCGCACCAGCGATGCAGCAAACTCTTCAAAATCCTTTGTGATCCGTCCCATATCGATTCGTGAGACGGAGAACTTTACATCCCAAGCGCGCTGGGTACAGTGAACGTAAGCCTGAGAGAGTTCTTGTGGCAACGCAAGACATTCATGTCTGAAGGTATCGGCATCTACCCTAATGACGAGGGGGGCAGTCGCAGTCTCGCCCACACAGAGAAACTCGTAGAAGGTTTGCTTGCTTGTTGCTAGCCAGGATGCCCTGCCGCCAAACAGTTGAGGAATCAAGTTGGCCTCTTCTCCGCTTGTGCTGAGAATAGGATAAAACCCAACATCCAACATCTTGCTGTTTAGAGTTTTGTCAACTTCGCTGGCCGACCAGAATGGTTCTTGACCATTGTTAACCAGTGATGGCGATTCACCCTTGAGGCAAAGTCTACCAAAGTCGGCTTTAACAATAGTCTTTCCCGGAACTATTTGTACGATCTCCATCAGTTTCTGTAACTTAGCCTCGGCTTGCACAGCAATCTTGGAACAATCAACGTGGACCATAACGGGCATATCCATTCCTGGTACGATATGTGAACTTCGAGGTGCAAGATTGAGTCTTGGTCCACTAGACTTCGTCTCATCGGTCTGAATTTGCTGCTGTCTCTTTGGCATGTTGCCGACACCGCAGGCTACCTGGGCAGATGACCCATCCAGACGAACAGGTTCCTTTTCCCCAGTACCACAAGCCTTGGGCCGGCCATCGGTAATGACCTTCACTGGGACATTTCGTCCGAAGTTTCGGCATTCTTCCTTGATAGGCTTTTTTCTTGAGGCAATATTGGCCCAAGAGGATACAGGTGCGGGCGCCTGTTGTCGCATCGTTTCGAACAGGTCTCTTGGCCTGTCATCTTTTCTGCCGAATACCATCTCAGCAGATGTGTTCTGGGCCATTTCTGTAGCTTTATGATCTCTGCGGCGTGTGGGGTAGAGCATTTCACCCAGAATTGGCATGTTGATGGGGTCGTCCACAGCATCCATCAAGTTCGAAGGTTGTCTATCTCCTGTCTGCAAAACAACGGGAACAGGATGGCCAATTTCATCGTCTTGTAAGCCCAGGAGATTATGTCCTGGTAACCGTTGGGCATGAGGAACGGATGTCTGCGCTCCAGATTCCTCCGCAAGGGAATAAATATCATCAAGGCCGTCCAATTGGAGTTCTCGAGGTTTGAGGGCGGGATGGATCGTCTGAGATGCTTCGTTTGCATTGCCCTCCTGTTCATTTCCCTCGTCATTCATAGAAGGGCATGACTGCATACTCTCTGTTTTATTTATCCAAGTGCGTATTTCCTCAGGGGAAAGATTTGACTTGCCTGTAACTGGTAAATGGGACTGCAATGCCTGGAGATTGAAAGTGTTTCCGGTCACACTCGGGATGGCAGGGGTTTCATGCTCTACACCATGAGACATCGGGTGTCCGGTATTGGGGATACTACCAGCAGCTTGGATGGAGTCCTTTGTACTTGTTTGTGCGTTGCTTGTATAAGGATAACATGCTGTGGACTTGGTAAGCTTCATAGCCTGGTTATCAATCTTATCCAACACATGTGGTTGAGAACACTGGTGAGGCCTTTTGTGTTGACTAATCGCTGTTGTGCCAGAACGCTTGTTTCCATACGTATATCCCGAGAAAGGGGCAAATTCTGTTTGCCAATTTGTGGAGGTTTTGGGCCCGATGGGATAGACAGTGCTGTCAGGAACTGAGTGTCCAGAACTGTTAACAGTTTCAATTCTCAAAGCCACTGCACCGGCAATACGGTCGTATTCCTGATTTCGTTCGGAGCCAGTAGGGTCAACATAAGTCAACTTTGACAGTCCGGTATGTGTTAGCCACCGGTAGCAAAGTCTGGTTGGGTTGGAGGTCTCGGTAAAGAGCATATGCGCAGTAGTGGCCAAAGGGGCATCCTGAGTCTGTTAGAACGTTGTGATGGAAGTTTGCTGCAATCGGTACCATTAAGCTCGCCAATATATCGAGTTTCCGTGTGGTGGTTTTTATTGCTTCCGCATCCTCGTTACTACCAATATATAACAGTGAACCTTGCAGGTTGTGAGATATTTGGCACTTTGTAAGCTCCCCAAGATCCTCAATGCTTGGTTCTCCTGATGAGCTTGGCCACAATAACTTGTATTTGGAAAGAAGCTTTGTGACAGTCACCCCTTCAAATAATTCAGGGCATTGCCAGACTGTCTTGTAAGGAAGAGGCTTGAGATGTTCTGGGTAGCGAAAAGGTTCGTATTCCTGGAGAATGTCTTTAAGGATGTCCTGAAGTTCTGGGTAGGAAACGATGTGTGGTGTTTCTGTTAGTATTTCAATATCACTTCGGCCCTTGAATTCCAGGTCGCTGTCGTCTTGGTTCGCATCGACTTCACCAGCCTCAGCTGCTAGCAAGTTGTCCAGTCTAGAATGCATCCAGCGGGAAACTTCAAGTCGATGCTCAACAGAAGTGATGAACTTGAACCATGGGATCTCTGGTTCGTAAAGAACTTCGATAACTATCTGTAATGGGAGTAAATATGTAAATTAGTCCATTGTTTGAGAGTGTTTTTGTCACACTTACCGATTCAAGCTCTTTCATGAGATCCGTGATGATCAAAGAAACACCATTAGGGAGCAGCGGGGGGTTGCAAGATATGTAGAACTCAGCGTAGCCCTCCATAGCTGCAAGGTGAAGGGGCTAGGAAGGTTAGTTAGGTATTAGAGCGGCATGACATATGGCTGTAATACATACCAATCACAGCTATAACTTGACGATTTGAGGAATACTTTCCAATCGTTTCAAGCAGGGCCTTCACACTCCTGCCGAACCGGACGAGCAATACAAGGCGATGCTTTCCTCTAGATGCCAACCGGAAAGAGTGAAAGGTTAAGCATCGGCGGAATAGTTGCTCATCGATCAAGGCGTAACACTCGTAACTATGTACGCACAAAAGAAAGAGAAAGTTGATGTGAATCGATGGTTAGGTGGGTTGGAGTGAGGTGACAATTGTAGAAAAAGTTGAAAGGGTTGAAAGGACAAAAGGAGAAGGCGGGAGTTGCTCGTCAATACAAAGGAAAAAGAGGCAGGTGGCTTTCCTATGCACCTTACCGCCGACACCTGCTGGCAGACGGCAAGCAGCAGCCTTATACACGAGGCAAATGTGTTGACAGTGCCACTTCGCCTTTTATCTTTTCTGCTTCTCGTGGTAAAAAGGCGCTATAGGGGGTAGGCAGGCAGTGAATCACTACCACCTTAGGCAGAACGTGGCTGGTTCTGCAATGGATACATAAGGGGTTGTCAACAGGCTGACTGAAGTCACTGAAGCTGCTGAAGTCGATCCGATGGAGCTTGAATCACTCGGGCTCTTACAGTAAGGGGCTACACTCAGATTGTGATCACAGGATTTCCATATACTTGAACATTAAGTAAAGCAATCGCAGCGGAAACAAGCGTCAGCTAGGTACTACAAGTTAGCAAACATGAATAATACTCTATGTACCTAACGCTCATACTGGTCTGGGTAGAAAGGTAAAGATGATTTGAGATTAAAAAGTGCTGTCATAGCTGTAACACATCTTCAACTCTAGAAATAAGAAACATTAAAACTGGCTTTAATAACTGTCGTATTAACCAGGCACTCTATCAAAGATCTATCTTCTCTTGCACTCTTTTTGTTCTCTGTTCCATTGTCCCAAAATCCGCTCCTTGATAATAGAGTAGCCTATCTATATTTAGTATATCTTCGCCTTTCAAGCGCAGAAATTTCAAGCCTTGATGCAGCATAAAGATGCAGCACAAAAGGGCGCACACACCCAACACCAATAACACCATAACCCGCCAATCCTCCAGTATCAGATCAGTGACTGGGACGGGTCAACCCACAAAATTCAAATCCAGCGTAAATTTCCAGGCTATGTATCTAAAGAGAGGAGCAACGGAGTATACAAGGAGTGGTATCGAGGTAACAGCAGTCATCAAGTGTTCATAGACGTAAAGTCGAGAAGCTGCCAGGAGCTTCAGAAAGAAGGGACTGGGGTCCAGCCAGTCGGGAAATCAGGTTGTAAAGTTGGCGAAGAGTCGGTCGAGTTGTTCATCTTGAAGTTGGGAGATGTCGTAGAATTGAGTTTTGGACCCTATTTTGTTCGTTGATAGGAAGGAAAACGGTAGGCTAGCTAAACTTATTGCGCGCCTTTAACGTTTTCCTTAACCTTCAACGCCCACTTGAGTTTGTGGAGAGTTTCCCTGGAGGCTAGAATTAAGGCTTCTTGCTCGTCCTCTCTCTTTCTAGCGTTGGTCTTGATGTCTTTGAGGTCTTGCTCCTGAGTCTTCTTGTATTCTTCAAACATGCGAGCAATCTCCTCCTTCTCGTGCCGTAGCTGCTTGATGTTGCCGTCTTGTTGATCGCAAAGGTCTCTTAGTGTCTGAATTTTGTCGTCATCTGCTCGTCGCTCCTCGTTGAGGCTGTCTATTTCAGACTTCATCTTGGAAACCGCTCGTTTCACCTCGTCTCCTTGGTCGTTCCAGTGGGAAGAAATGGCGTTGTAGCGCCCCTCCATCAACTGCGCATAGCTAGTTGCTTCCTCGACCTGGACGATGGCATCTTTGCTGGTCTTATCCATTTCATCCCTCCAGCTCTTCTCGCGAAGCAGAGCATCTGTGGCTTTCTTCTTTTCTAGTTCGACGGTTGCTTGTAATGTTTCAACCTGGCGTTCTTTTCGGGCCAGCAGTGTTTTTGTCACGTTGGCTTCGAGTAGTCGGCTTTCATAATCGCTAACCATGCGCTCGAGTTTGTCTTCGACCAGCCGGGCGTCCCGCTTAGCATCTTCTGCTTTTATGCGCTCGATCTTAATATCACGTTTCAGAGCCTCATTGTCGCTGACGAGTTTGTTTATCACGCGGCCAGTTTTTCCCAGGCCAGCCTTGCCTATTGTCGAGTCCCACTGGCCGCCGTCTACGGCTTCAACCCCTTCCGACATGGTGGTGGTGTTGTCTGGTTCGGGGGTAGGCTCTACCACACGTGCAGCACCAGTACTCCAGCGCGAGGGCGTCGTCGGATGTTCGGGCGTGGATTTGAAGGGTGTTTGTGTTTGTGTGTTGTTGTTGTGGTAGTGGTTGTCGGAGTTGGAGTTGGATAAAGCGCTCGTGGTACTGTTCACGCTGCTGGAGAAAGTGCTGTTTTTGCTTTCAGGGCTGGACTCGGAGCCCTCAGAACTACGGACGCTTCGGATTGTGCTCGACCTGGCGATAGCCGTTTTGTAAGATGTAGGACTCCGGCCTTTCATGCTGTTGACGGAGCCAGTAGAGGCAGGCGCCAAGGCCTTTTCCTTTTCAGAAGAAGGAGTATACGGTTCAACAGGTTTGTCTGCGAGTGCGGCGGCGATGGCTGAATGAGGATAGATTGACGTTAGTAAGAGGATAGATTCGTTGAATTGCGGCCGAGAAAAAGAAAGAGAAAAGAAGGGGGAAAAGTTGTTTGTAGGTAAGATGTAAATTAAAGAACAAGGCTGACGTGACCAGCTCAGCCAAGACTAACTGGCGAGACGAGCAGGAGATGGGATGAGATGGAACGGGAAGGGAAGGGAAAGCAGTTGCACCCCAGCCCAGTTGAAGTGAAGTTGTGGGGAGCTGTTTCAAGTGGATAAGTCAATGGGGATATTTGGTTCAAAGTGCATAAACGATAATAAACGACGCCTGACATAATAAACTAGTCTCAGCTACTCCGTGACAAAAATGTGCAAACTGACCTTTGACTGCGTCTTTGTGAATAGAAAAGTCCTGTTCTTTTTTTTGGAGACGATCTCGCATCGCAAAAGACTGGTATAACTAATGTTACTTTGTGCAGGTATTAGAAGTTAGTTGCTTGGGCAATACGATGCTGCAAATAATAAACGGGAGGATGACCCAAAGAACAAGCAAAGCAATGCAATGCAGAATACGGAGTGACGCAGGACAAAGCAAAAAGAAAAACGAGGCAAACCCTTTGCTACTTACGGACACTGCTTTGAGAACAAACGGCCGGTCAATTGAGGTAAACACAGACTTCAATTAAAGTCAGTCCACCCAATGACGACGTATTAAAGACCTTTCTTTGTTTGTTTTCATTCCAGGTTCTCATGGCACAGTACGTACTGTACTTCGTTAAGTGCTGGCCCCCGTTGGTTCCCGCGTAGTCTCCGTTTATGCCGTTACAGCACCGTTGAAATGGAGGGTTGATATATGGAGACGAGACGTAATAAACAATGACTTGCGTTAAGCAAATGCCTTTCAAAATCTTTGAATGATCGACGTGGTGAGATACATAGGACAAGTTCACGATATCAATGTAGAAACATAGGCAATAATAATCCATTAAAAGTCAACGCCACCCATGCCTCCAATTAAGGATCATGTCTACCATAACACGTACGTATTATAGCATGACCCTGCTCTCCTAATGGCAGGGCAACGCTGCGCTGCAATGTGATCCAAGTCCACCCACGCAATCCAATACTTACGACCATGGCATTTCTAACTTTCTAACTCGGTAATGACGCCCTGTGGCCGCTTTTCCAAAGACCCACAGGCCCGACATGCTGGGATGTATATTGGTGCCCCTGTCGCTTTAAGAACGGTGATTACGGCGGAAACAGGGGATACATTAGGCTACTTATGCAAGTTTTGATTTCTAGCATAATTATATATCTGCCAATACGAGAGTCTCTCTATTCGACTAAGGACGTTGCTACTTTCTAAAGAGTAATTGGGTACAGGTATGTGATGGTTACATAGTATTTAACACGCACATGAAGAACGGTCACTACTAATTTCTCTACCGATACTCAACTGTCGGTCGATACTAAGCCCAATGTATGTATATACACTTGCCTCAAAATTGTTTTACAGATTCATACAGCAATAATAAGCCAACAACGGCATGTGCTATTTACCGTCCTCTCCCTGTTGGTCGGTACACTTAGTCCTGTGCCTACCCTTAAACGCCTTTGAATGCCTCGTCTCATAGTCTTGTTTTCTGTCGTCCCATGGTAGGCCTTGTTTTCTTTCATACTCATCTTTCCCGGTGTTTTTCCCTTCGAGATAATGCATCCGTAAACCACATCTCAACCCATCACCAACCAGTTGTTGGGCTGATCCAACGTATCATATGTGGCCGTTGCGTTTCTTATTGGACAGTAGCCAGAATGGCGTATCGGTAAGTCTTCGCATGTCCTTATGTTCCTTGCACTCGCCGGACCACGCTACTCAGGTGGCAATACCAGTTGATGCAGACTGTCCCGAGTTATCGCCTGAAACCTCTTTACTGGCTTCCATAAACGCAGGTCGATATTTGGCCAGATATTTTCCTGCCATCGGTCTTGCTTCCTCAACTAGAATGGGTCAGTAGGCTTCTAGTAAGGCAATCCTCTGCAACTTACATTCAGTCCAGATATCTTGCACTGTATCCAGAGCGATGTCTTTGACAGGTGGACGCATCATGACCAAGTACAGAAGGCTTGTCAGAGCCAGCTGAACAACGCTAGGGTCGCGACACATGTGTTTTACGCGCGACAAGACATTCTTGTTCAGCTCGGGTATTTCGCTCAAGAATCTTGTCAACACCTTGTCTTGGGGGTGCAGATATGGCAAAAAGCCATCGATCAACCGCAGACAGCACTTCTCGTAGTGCAAAGATCGATCACCGCCCTTCTTTTGTTGCAGTTTGTCGTTGAACCACTCTTCGCAAAGCCAAGACACCGCCACATCAATGTGCTTTCGGAAGTCCTCCATTACGTAGGAATACATAATATCGCGAATGTTGTTACTGAGGGATTGCGGTGCAGATGAGCCATCCTCATCCTTGATTGATGGCTCCTCCAAACCAGCCACGGAGCGGGTTGCTAGTCGAGCCAGGATCGTCATCCAAGAGTCCTTGTTTCCAGAGCTGGCTGCTAATCTGCTGAAACCAGCCTTGCTCTTCTTGGCTGGATCTTCTAGAGACTTCATCATCTCAATCACACGAGTTATTGTTCCGTTACCCGCTGTCAGTGCCGCTTCTGGTGTCAGAGCACTGGGTTGATGGAGGTGAAACGACCTCAATGCAAGACTATCGTCCGATGCTGGCGCCTCATGCATCGGTGAACTATCTAGCTTGTTGAGAATCTGCTCTGTGTCCTCAGCTTGGTAAAAGTCAGGCTCGTAATCATCGTCATCCTCCTCCACGCCCAATGGAGCAGTATTGGGGTTCAATTCAGGGGCTGGAGCACTGGCCAAGGCATCTAGGCGGCCACGAACACCATCTACTGTCTTGGCGAGTACCTGAGGGTCAAGCCTAGCCAAGGTGATGACAGCGATCCTTGCGACCAGAGGCGCTGGGACTTGCGATATATCGAAATTCCTCAGCGCAGTGTTATCAATGAGAGTAAAAACATCTGCCAGGCTGTGTGGACCTGGGCCTAGCGGTGGTATCTGAATCTGTGCCGGAGTCAATCGTTGTCGTTTGGTATCGTAATCCTCCTGTGGTACTGGTTCATGGGGGCGTTTCCGTCCAGAGTTTTCAAAGATGTCGGCCATAGTACGCATCATGCGTTCGACATGCTGCTGTATTCTGGGGGCCATGGGGTTGTTGGGGTCTCGTTTCACAAGGTGGATCAATAACATTCGTGTTGTTTTCTCCATCGATCTGATCATAACGCGGGTTTTTGGCGTTAAAGGGGAGTTGGCAAGCTTGAGGGGGTTGAAATTGAGAAGAGCATTGATGACTCGGTTTGAGGTTGTTGGGCGCGTTCTTATTAGAATAGACATGCAATTCAGTGTCGAATCTACAATCAGAGCATCGCTACATTTTCACAAAGGGTTAGTATAGTCCGCATTGTGCAGTCAAAAGCAATCGTCTTACCAGCTCTCCTGCAGGGCTGACAACATTCGGTCTAGAAGTCCTGATGCTTCAGCCTCTAAATTCCTAGGGTCGAGGGACTGGTGATTCGGAGGAACCTTATCCAAGGACACATCGAGAGTACCGCCATACTGATTTCACAAATTAGCAATATCCTGCGGAAGTAGTTCACCAGTTCATACTCTTAGCTCAGAACCTGTGGCAGCTGTCTGCGCCAGAACCACACGTTGCGCAAACTTGATACAGCATATTCTCACAGTAGGGTTGGCATTATCCCATATCCTTAGGACCTTTTGTTTGACAGCCACCATTCTTTCCCAAGTGATCGTATCGTAACCGTTGTTAATGCTACATGACGATGTTAGTCTCAGACGCATATTTCGAAGATCGGCATTCATCATACATCCATCTCATCGCCAAGGGGTAAATACTGGCGACACATTGAATCACACTCCGCAATACTTGAGGATCTTCTCGTTCATTCTCCAGCATTGACTCCAAAGTTGGTAAAACATAAGGTTGCATCGTCTCCTTTTCTCCATTTGGCAGAGCTGGCGTCGCAAAAGCTTCAGCCAGGAATTCGGCGCCCCATCTTCGCAGCTCAAGAGAGGCACTAGGCCCGATAATGGGCAGTATTCCTTTGACGACACTAGGATAGTATTTCACATCTCCCAAAACCAGCTTTCGTGCATCATCGAGCTGTCGGATCTGATCCGACACTGAAAGGGTTGCCGACATGATCAATTATTATATGTTCTCGATCGCAATTTTATTTATGGGCGGAACACAAGCTTATAGGATGGTTGGAAGCAGGCGATGGTAGTTGTTGTCGCGGAGAAAGATGTCGATGTAGCTCTTGAACCGTGGTCGCGCGACTAGGTTGAGCTTGCTTGTATACGTCTGGGCATGCTTCGCATCAAAAGCTCAACTTTGTCGAAATGTTGAAAGTCGCGGTTCCTTCTTGTGCAGTGCGCGTGGGAAGTTCCTCGCGCGTTTGTCGTCGTCGTTGCAAGGGTTGATTTGCAGAAGCTGGATTTAAAGGTTTGGCGACGCGGAAAGCAAAGAATACGGGACGTGGAATGGATGGAAACACACCCTTGTAACTTAGAGCTCCACAAAGGACCTGGAACTCAGGAAGGTACAGCAGACGTCACAATCATGCTTGCGTCTAGCCGATATTTAGCCGCAAATAATCTTCCCATCTGCACAGCGGCGCATGGGCATATACAAATGGATTAGATGTCGAGATAGGATCATATTTCACAATACCCCAGCGATTGGCCTTCGATTGCAATACATCTGCTTTAACCCGAAGGAAACTTCTACTGTTCAAAATGCCCGCCAGGTTTGTTTGTCCAACTGTGAATCCATACATAGCAGAGTGGACTGATCATGACTCCGAAACAGCCCGCACTCAACATACTACGATCGCCGTCTGCGACAGGGCCCTGCGCTTCAACGAGCACGACGACCCTATCTTGTTAAAAACGCTGTCACCGGTCTTGGTCTCTTGGGAATTGTCGGTGGTATCTGTACGGCGGACCCTCATACAATTCTTGACGCCTACTAACGTTGCTCAGATTGGTACACACTCAACGCTGTTGGCCAAGACAACTTCGACGATGTCAAGGTTCCCGATGCGCCCGCGAAGCCCGCTGCTTCTAAATAGACACTTCATCTAGGTAGCTCGATTACATGTACGATTTAAGCGTTGGAACTTCAAGTTCGATGGGTGCAGGTTCCATGAGAAGGCAAAGACAGGTATTGCCATTCATACCACCTGCTGCGTATAACGCCTGGTAAAACTCCGGATCCTTCAGTGTACATCATGCTAGCTAGCTATTCTGAGCAGTGTGTATAAGTATGTGAGGCTCTTTGTACAATAGATCCTTTCAGCAAGCGGCCCTGTCCGCTGCCGAGTAAATGCTTCTCCTTAAACAGCAAGCAATTAACAGATTGCTGTATGCTGTAACCAAACGCAATTTCTCGATCGCGCCGTAAAACCAAATAAAAAGAGTAAACCGATCCATCGGTATTTGAACCGACCATTTCCCATGGGTATCACAAAATCCGCGTACAAAAGCAATATGCCTGTCTATCAACCAAGTCCCATTGGAGGGGCATGTTCAGCAACAAGTCCCATACACTTGGCCGCTATGTTGCTGCCGTTTTTGTGCCGCGACCCAAGCCTGGGAGGCTGCCAACCCGCTTCACCTGTTGGGCTGGGCTAAGCATCGTTCGGGTCAGTTCCGGCGATTCTGATAGATGTGTCGAGATTGGGGACTGCTGTGTAATTTGAGCGGCAGCACCCAAGCTTGTCTTCAGGTCGACGGCGGGATGGCCAGATACCTGCTGCGCGCCACGGCTGGCCATATCGTCTGGTTGCGCCTCGGGTCCAGTCGTAGGGTGCATCTTGTGGACTAGGTGGTTTGGGTTGGCCCACGGTGTCTCTCTAAGAAATTGCTCGCCTGCAGGACCGAGGCGGTCGAATGGCTGAGCATAGTATTCCTCGCGTCGTTGGTTTGCCGGTTTGTGTCGTGGTCGTTTGGCTCGCTTGCGATAGTCAGCTCAGCGAGCTCGGAGAGCTGACTTGGTTCTGTTAACGTACCTCAATAGCAGCCAGGTCATCCTCAAGCTCTGACGGCGTTGCTCCCGTCATTTCGGGGCCAGCGGGAAATCCTTCGTACTTGGCAATAGTAGCCAGTGCTGAGACTTCGGTATTATAAGCAATTGCATTTCGAACTCGCTGTGCGGGATCCTTGGGATAAAGTAGGCCACAATCCTGCAAGCTGTGCGCGCTTCGTCTTGCCGTCTGGATGTCGTACCACTCTTGGTTGAGTGTTTCCAGAGTCTTTTCTCTCTTCTCGCGGACGGCTTGATAGTACTGGCCCCATATTTGTGCCCGCTGCGCAACGGATCGTCTTTCGTGGGCCTTAACGCGATATTCGTGTTCGTTATTGATCTCACGCAACTTTTGTTCCAACCGATCATCTAAGCACTGCTTCATGTTGAGATATTCAGGATGCGTTGGCGAGCTAGAAAGTAAAGACTGTTCTTCCTCTTCAAGCCTTTGAAGCCGATCTTTGTACAGCCTGAGAATGTTAGCGCAGGCATGCTTCCTTTGCAATAATGCAGCATACCTATCACGAAATACACCAAACATTTCCTCAATAACTGTCCAGTCTTTGAAAGCAGCGTGTTTGCGTTCCACTATAGTCAGGTGAGCAGGGTGTTCGAAACCACGGAAGGGCTTTTTCTTACATTCTTCGACATGTGCAGTGGCCGAGTCGATTTCTTCATCTGCATCAGCTTCGGCTTCGGCTTCGGCTTCGACTTCAGCTTCGTCACCGTGGTTATCGACGTCTGTTCCCCTGGCGCTGTCGCGCGCACCGTCATGACTCCCACTATCAGTATCATGGTCGAGATCTGCTGCCGCTGCCGCTGCCTTTCGTTTGGATCCGCGCGTGTTCTTCTTAGCCACACGCGAGATGCGTTCTGCCAGATCAGTTTCGCGATTTGAAGACTTTTTCCTTGGTGAGGCATCAGTGTCTTCGGCGGGTGTATGGGTACCACTGCTTCCATTTGCAGGAGTGGCTACATCGTCGTGCAGAGTCGTGTCTTCTAGTTGCTGGGGGGTATTCACGCCAGACACATGCTCCGAACTGGCTCGTTTTCTAAGCGGCTGTTCTGTTTCCGACTGGTCGGCAGCAGGTGAGCGCTTGCGCTTGCGCTCTTGAATGTCATTTTTGTGATCGTCTTCCACATCCATGTTGCGTGTCGTCGCATGTTTTGTCGGCGAGTCTCCACCGACTGTGGGGGAGCCAATGGAGACATCGTCGTCATCCATGGCAGATTCGTCGTCTTCGTGGTCGTGCAGATTGGCGGTCCTGCGAAGCTTGCTGGGGGTGCGCTCATAGACCTGACCCTCATTAAACTGATCTACAACCACATCTCTTTGCCTCTGGTGTTTCGGCGTGTCGTAAAGTCTCTCGGTCTCAGCTTCTGTGACATTGCCATCCGAGGCAACGTCAGAGTGTGCGTCAGAGAGGACGCTGTCAGAGTCTGAGGTAGCCTGGGGTTTCTTTCTAGGACTACGCCTGACGCTTTCCTCGTCTTCATGGTCGAGATGCATGTGTTCAATATCTTCGTCGTGCTCATCTTTCGTGTCAACCTCGCTGAGGGGGCTGGAGATGATGCTGTCCTCGTGGTCGGCAACTCCAAGAGCCGGAGAGGAGAGATGCGGAGGGGCCGAAGCAGTGGCAGCCATGGCCGCAAAAAACGCGATTATGTGTCTATGTGTCGCTTCTGGGTTATGTGCAGGAAGAAGAGCGTTGGTCGGCCGCAAGATCGTGGTAGCGCGTCCGTGGTGACGGGTGATTAGGGACGGTCACCAGGCGATTGAGGACCGAGTATCTTCGACGGTCGGCTTGAACAGGTAGGTGGGAGCTAGAAAAGAGTCGATTGACTCGATCTATCTGCAGCATGGGAGGTGCAGAAGACGTGATCAATTATTCAGAGAGCTTTGGGATTCTCGTCATCAACCGTAAAAGACTGTGCTGGTGAGTGGAGGGGATACGGAGGAGAGAGGAATCTGGACGGGATGGGAGCGGTGCCGATTTGCGCTGGCTGCCCTGGACCTCCCTCTGGGCTTTGGGGCAGCCACTGAAGCGGGCTGCTGAGAATGACGGGCCTGTCCAGAAGAGCGGTCATTCGTGGCAGAAATAGTCATGGCGCTGCCTCGGGCCCAGTTCCAGCGCCATGAGACCTTATCCATTGGTCTAAACTGTTAGACCAATGGTGAGGCTGGAGTAAATCTTTGAGTGGGCCCTTCTGGCTTGAACTTTGGACTTTTTTCTGACTGCCCATACTTTTCCGTCGCAGATCCAAAAGAGTGCACCAGAGTCGACAACTTTGCCGATTCTTTTCAAGTACCAAATTTGACACAATGGCGAAACGGTGAGTACACTCAGGTTTTTGAATCTTGCCTGACCATCCGAGTTCTAATTTCAAAGCAGCTCAAAAGGATTGACAGCCTCTTCCAAGGCGGTAGACCCCACCCTCGATGCTCTTTTCGCGTCCAGTGTAAGTTTTGCGACACACAACCATTCTCTGCTATCCATGCTTATTATTTGCAGGTCGGTCCAGCCCAGGCTCCTGCCAAGTCAAGATACTCGACATTGTTAGATCAAAAGGTTCGGGAACCTTCCAAACCTAAGGTGCACCTGGAGGAGGATGCCGAAGAGAACGACGACGAAGTCCTCTCTGAGATCAGTGAGGAGCTAAGCTTTGAAGAGGATGGCCCCTCAGACGAGGAGGACGATGATTCACAAGCTTCCGAGCAAGGGGACGAGAGCGAAGACGAACAAGAGGAAGAGGAAGAGGAGGGCGCAGATAAGCTCATGAAAGATGCGCCCATCGAGCTCGACGACCTGATTGATGCGACAGAAGAGAAGTCGAACAAGGACAAGAAGCGAAAGCGAAAGAACAACAACGACGATCTGGAGGGCAAGTATCTGGACAAGATCGCTGCAGAGGAGGAAGCTGAGCGTGCTGGCAAGCGACAAAAGAACGACGCTTTGAATAAGAAGACCGAGAAGCCTACCGCAGAGGAAGAGGATGCCGGCAACGACAGCGATGTTCCTGTCCACGAGACACTTGTCAAGGACACGAAATCTTCTGATTTGGACAAGGCCAATCGAACAGTCTTCCTTGCCAACGTTTCCACCGAAGCCATCAACTCCAAGTCCGCTAAGAAGACGCTCATGGCCCATCTAGCATCTGTGTTGGAGAAGGATGCTACTCCCCCTCAAACCATTGAGTCGCTGCGTTTCCGCTCAGTTGCCTTTGCAGGCAGCTCTCTCCCTAAGCGCGCAGCTTACATCACAAAGAGCCTGATGGACGCCACGACAAAGTCGGCCAACGCATACGTCGTGTACTCGACCCCTGCAGCAGCCCGTACAGCTGCCACCAAGCTCAATGGTACCCAAGTGCTTGACCGTCACTTGCGAGTAGACAGCGTCGCTCACCCTAGCCCCACCGACCACCGCCGATGTGTGTTTGTGGGTAACTTGGGATTTGTTGACGACGAGACGGTCTTGAACACCAATGCCGATGGAGAGACTACGGAGAAGAAGAAGAACAAGACCCCATCTGATATCGAGGAAGGTCTTTGGCGAACTTTCAGCACCCAGGGCAAGGTTGAAAACGTCCGAGTTGTTAGAGATCCCAAGACTCGAGTAGGCAAGGGCTTTGCCTATGTCCAGTTTTATGTAAGTCCAAGATCCTGTTACTTACTCTCAAGAGGCCAGCTGCTGACATGATTTTACAGGACGGCAACGATGTTGAGGCTGCTCTACTCCTTGATGGCAAGAAGTTTCCTCCTATGCTTCCCCGTAAGTTGCGAGTCACTAGGGCCAAGGACCCTCGCAAGACAGCTCTCGCTCAGGAGCGCGCCAGAGGCAAGAACATTGTCGGCAATGGTGCTACCAAGAGCACAAAATACAAGCACAAGGCCACGCCTGAGGAACAGTCCATGGCTGGTCGTACAAGCAAGCTCCTCGGCCGCTCGGCCGCCGTGCAGCAACGCCACAAGAAGCGTCCCTCTACACAAGGTGCCTCTGAAGAAGCTGAGAACCCGCTTGCGGGTATCAAGGGACCAGAGCAGTTTGTCTTCGAAGGTCGCCGTGCTACAAACAGGGACGCCTTGCCGAAGGATCTTAAAGGCAAGAAGGCCAAGGGTAAGGGTAAGTCAGCCAGGCCGCAAAACCGAAGTGCCAAGAGAGCTGCCGATTGGAAAAAGAAGAACTGATTATTGATGGCGGATGGTGCATATGTCGCTTAGCCTGATAGATTAAGTGGGAGTGTGGGCTTTTTTTTGTCGCAATTGAAATAGACGGAAAGAAATTTGGTTGTTGAGAGAAAGGCCCCCGCGCCCCGGAAAAGTTGCGAGTGATTTTTTGGCCTTGACTGCCCTGGCTTGGCCTCGGGCTTAGAAGAGAAACGGAAGTACCTACCTATCAAGTAGACACGAAGGTTTTAATACAGAGTTCATGCAGTTACACAAACTCAGTTCAATTTGTGATGTTTACTCGCCGTAGTTCTCACTCGTTTATTATAATTTATTCAACTTGCCTTAAATTCTTGATCTGTTATTCATTATGACATATCCGCCGGAGTGAGACATCACGAAAAGAGGATCTTACTGAAGCTACTGTATGTAGCTGGTGGCTTCTCACTCAAACATTATACTCATCACATGGATACACACCAAATACAATATTGTTTCAATGAAAATGGATATATCATCAATTTTACGTGCCTGCTCTGCAAATAAAGGCGCCTAGGTTGAATCGAGGGATAATCTCATCTATTAGGACCTCCAGCTGGCTCCAACATACAAGACCATGCACTAACGAGGTACCCTGAGCCAAACTTTGACGCTTGGTGGCACACATCTTTACCCCCAGCTGTGTGTCCACCTCAAAAATCTCGGGAATCTTAAACAACTTCCTCCGCAACCCTTTTCTGTACAGTGCTTTCGCGGGCGTGAGCCCTGTCTAAGCCATCGCTTAAAACATGCCGTCAAAGAAGTCGAAAGAGTTTATACAAACTCGCACTCGGCGATTGTCTAGTACTCGAGGTCCTCCTCAGGCTCGAAGGAGTCGGCAGCAACCTCCTCGTAATCCTTCTCCAGAGCGGCAAGATCCTCTCGGGCCTCGGTGAACTCACCTTCCTCCATACCCTCGCCAACGTACCAATGGACGAAAGCACGCTTGCTGTGCATAAGATCGAACTTGTAGTCAAGACGCGACCAGGCCTCAGCAATGGCAGTGGTGTTGGAAAGCATGGAGACGGATCGCTTGACGGGAGCAAGACCACCAGCCTCGGGAGCGGCGGGGACAGCCATGGGCTTCTGGTTGTTGATACCGAGCTTGAAACCTGTAGGGCACCACTCAACCAGGTTGAATGAGGACTTGGCCTTGAGGGCGGCGATAGCGGCGTTGGCATCGCGGGGAACGACATCTCCACGGTACAGAAGAGCGACAGCCATGTACTTGCCGTTTCGGGGGTCACAGACAACCATCTGGTTGTTGGGCTCAAAGCCTGGAAGAAGTCAGTATATCAGACGATGGAGAGATACTAGGAGTATAACTTACACTGGAAGGTAAGCTCCTGGACCTTGAAGCTCTCGTGCTCGCTCTTGGCAGAAGAAATAACAGGAGCGTAGCTGATGAGAGGGTAGTGAATACGGGGGTAAGGAACAAGGTTGGTCTGGAACTCGTTGAGATCGACGTTGAGCGCACCATCAAATCGGAGAGACGAGGTAATGGAGCTGACAACCTGAGCAATAAGGCGGTTCAGGTGCTCGTACGAAGGTCGGGGGATATCGAGGTTGCGACGGCAGATATCGTAGACAGCCTCGTTATCGACGAGGAAAGTACAGTCAGAGTTCTCAATGGTGCTGTGAGTAGACAGGACAGCGTTGTAAGGCTCAACAACGGCAGTCGAGGTTCGGGGAGCAGGGTAGACGGCGAACTCGAGCTTGGACTTCTTGCCGTACTCAGTAGAGAGACGCTCAAGGAGGAGAGCACCGAAACCGGAACCAGTACCACCACCGAAGGAGTGGAAGATCAAGAAGCCCTGGAGAGACTGGCAGTTGTCTAAATATGGCATTAGCACCTGGAAGAGAGCAGCTACAGGTAGTTGGAAAACTTACCGGCAATGCGGCGAATGCGGTCAATGACATTGTCGACCATCTCCTTGCCAATGGTGTAGTGACCACGAGCGTAGTTGTTGGCGGCATCCTCCTTACCGCTGACCAGCTGCTCGGGGTGGAAAAGATTACGGTATTCACCAGTTCGGATCTCATCGATAGGAGAGGGGTCAAGATCGACGAAGAGAGATCGAGGAACATATTTGCCGCCGCTGGTCTCGGTGAAGAAGGTCTCGAAAGAGCCGGGGTCACCAATATCGGGAGCATTGGGGTCAGGTCGACCGTCGGGGCCGAGACCGTGCTCGAGAAGGTAGCTATTCACAATGCCGGTCAGCTTCAACTGTGGTCGAACGGTGGCGACGTTGGGAGGTGTAGGAAGTCAACATACAGCTCCCAAGCGGAGTTACCAAGCTGGACACCAGCCTGGCCCAGGTGGAGGTGAAGAATCTATACAGCAAAGAATCAGCATCACGAGCTCGAACAGCAGCTTCATCGCATCGCGTAAGGGGGAGCCCCAGCAGGACAGCTTAGGACACCAAGTGGAACACCCTCTTTGCGCAGAGCAGAGCATTGCAAAGCAAAGCAAAGCAGAGAACAATGCAGTGCAATGCACCGCAGCGGGTACGACTTTGTAGCAGGAATTCGAGTTTAAACATACCTCGCCCTTCATCTTGTATGAATAAAGCTTAAGAAGCTAAGACGAGATGTTGCAGGTTGGGGAAGAAAGACGGGGAGAGAAATACTGTACGCGCGCAGCGCTTGAAGGGGGAAGGGGAAGATGGGGCCTGAGGTGGTGATGGTTTTCAGGTGGGTGCCGGGTGTTTGGAGGTTCCCAATCTGTGGGTGCAGACTTGTAGTGGGACAACTCGACAACCCAATTGGTGGCGGGGTCGTCAACAAACACGCTGGCGCGCAAAGGCTGTCAACTGGTACTTGTGCGTAGGGGGGGATTAGGCCTGGAGATAGGTACCTGCAGTGCCTCTCACCGCCAATTGACAGGGAAGCCTGGAGGACCCCTGACAGCGGGAGAACTGCGCTTGCAAGGGGCATTCAGGTGCGATAATCTCACCTGGAATGCAAACTGTTCCTGTTCCTGTAGGTTATGTACGCTACTTACCCACCTATATTACTGTGGTTGATTTATCTGGGTGAGAACTAATTAAGTTCGTAGTTAACCTATTCTGCTATGTGTATCCAGACTCATAACGTCTTTGCACCGGTAAACTTAGCCACATAGACCTTCCTGGTTCCCGTTTCACTGCAATATCAAAAGTACTCTCCTGCCTAAAGGAATTCTGCTGCCTGATGATCATAACATATTCAAGCAAGACGGCGATAAGACCACGTGGAGGTGTTGTTTTTCACTACGAGTCTGCCTTATTATGGAAGATCAATATCTAAAATCACATGATTAACACTGTAGCTTATTGTGATACTTCATATTTGCAATTGACCAATGACAGCTGTAATAGCTTACGTTTGAAATAAAACAAACCTTCTACAAGCTAAAGTCATTCGTACTTGTTGGTTCGAAATCCGTTGATGGCAAATTGTGTGCTTTGGACCAGGTGCTTGGCTGCCCTTTTCTATATTACACTCAACCGGCATTTCTCTTTTCATCAGTCCCGAGCACTCTCATATCTACAAATCTCTAGAGTCTATAACAGGGCTACGTCGTTTACTACTGTTTATAGGAGAGCACCGGTACTCTATAGTACAGCGATGCTGTTGAAGTACAGTAGTTTCGACCAATTTGAACATGGAGATACAGATGAGAAAGCATTACCAAAGTGAGGGCTTATATGATCCTCATCCATGGGATCTGATCCGAGGGCACTCTCATACCCCCCTTGAACTGTTTGATCCTACATTCCCTCCATGGAGTTTCCTTAAGTGGTGGTTAAGAAAGGCCTGTTCCTATTTGCTAGCACAACTGTGCCTTATGTCGAAACCACGAAAAGCGACTACGGTACAGAAACCATCTAGTAGTAGGCAACTCGAACAACGGCTACGGGCTGTGCAATAATTCATTCCAAGCTTGAGTAATACATATCATAATGTTTCAGACATAATATTGGATTTCTCAACCAATTGAGTTTTGACGCAGCTGTAAAAAGGCTGTCGACGGATTAACTAGTGAGCACTCAAAGATTCAAGAGTGACACAAACATCGAAATGGCATTTCAAAAGAAGAACAGAATTGGGTGCTGTAATAGAGAGAATATAAAACTTTAATTATACTTGAAAAAGGTTTTGGCCCCAAATCATCGTCTCCAGTCGTAGCCTTAGTACTATCTTAATTCTCACTTTGCCGTACCGCTACTCGTCAGGATTTATTTACACAACACACGCACACTGGGCGCTGTACAGTGATGCCATCGAAACTCGAGTAACAGCACGCACATGCCAACTGTATTGAGAGCCCACGAGATCGCTATCCTGCCAACCAGGATATTATCAAAGGGCATATGCATATGACCCTGGAAATCACAGTTGTCCTATCCGTGCTTTGCGGGGCGGCGCGAACTCTATTGTCCTGGTGGGCCTCGAATGAGATCGGAAAATAGAAACAAGGATAGGCCGTTGGTTCTGGAACGTTTGAACAGATACAATTGGCTCCTGGATGATTGTAGTTGCACAATACATTGGGAACGATGGTGATAGCTAGGTACTGGAGGAATAGCTGTCGGTACGGGCGTACAGTAATGATTCTGACTTCCCAATGGTTTTGGAGACTTGGCTGGTACTGTTGCAGGATAGGAGGAGCATCTGAATAGCAGCTTTCTTGTATGCTATTGATACTTTGCTGATCACCTATAAATAAGTCTGGAACAGCTGGAGAACGAAAGCGGTTTCACTCCATCTCAATATTAAGACTTATTGCAAGGATGATTTTCCATTATAACCGTCATACTCCAAAACCCATCAGATATTCCCAGTTGAAGCAACATGGTAAGCAAAAATAAAATAAATAAAAAGCTCATAGCAGCTGCTACGGCCGCGCAAAGTGGTATCATAGGTGTAGTAGGCCGTTTCCCGTCCAAGTCATCATCTCTAGCTTCCTTCTTCTTTTCCAGATTGACTGACGTTTTCGCACTTGGGTGTAGTAAAAATTGTTTTAACTTTGCCGGTTGTCTTCCTGCGGCTGTGTTTCAGTTCGCTCCAGCTCTTCTATCCGGCGCTGGATCGCCTCTTTCTGTACCTGCAACGCTCTAATCTCCTCGTCCCGTGTGGCCGTCTCTTCACTCAGACGACTATCATTCTCCGTCATGCTGTTTGAGTCTGTAGCGGCCTCGTAGGCGGGTGGGGGTTCTGTACCTTGACGGTTTCTTGTTCGTCGACGATTGGCATCAGCCGCGGCGTAGAAGTTATCTCCTGGTCCTGCTGAGTTGTGGCGCATACTGTCCACCGCGTTGAGTTCGTGTGGCCGTCTCTTTTCTGTCCGTGCTCTTTCTCTGCGAGTAAGCCAAAATGCTAGTCCCCCTATTGCCAGCAGTACAAAGACTGCAACACCGACGCCAATGCCGATGCGTGCACCCAGGGATAAGGTCTCGCTGTGATTCTCAATGCCCGGGATATCATCTTCATCTTTTAGTCCAAGTGCATCCTTGTCACTGTCCTTGAAGAGAGCTCGAATGGTGTATACTGCAATTGTTGCGCTGTATAGAGTTGTTGGGGAGTCTGATATGGCGTCATAAGTCTGTGCTGTGCTGTTGAATGTGTAAGGAACAGCTATTACTGAAGACACTGATCTCCTGCACAGATTACCATCCAGTGTGTATTGCCTACCACGGTTAGGATGGATGTACCATAGTCAAGTTTTACTCATAACTTACGATGAGCAGCATATAGCTGTCGTAGTCTCGTCATCCCGGTTCTCACTGCTGTCCACGCGCAGTGACACCGTAGTCCATCCATGAGGGCATGTTCCCGGGCTGTAAACACCTGTAAGGCCATCGTCAAACATGGCATCCGGATAACACGACAAAGATTTTGCCCCAGGAATTGGCTGCAGGTCAAGCATTGCGGCGAGACCATCCATCCCAGACTTTGACACCTTGTTCGCATCGTAGGTCCATGTGCAAGCAGCCGGGCCCGTCCAGGGCGTGGTCATGGGTGGGAACAATTGGTCGCTTTTGAGGTCGTCGGCATCGGTAGGTGATGGTGCGATCAGGAGGGTTGTTGGTGCAGGTGTTGGGTCGGACAGAGAGATAGTTGAAGACGGCGCGGCGGGTGCTATTGATGATGATCCAGACAGTGTGGACTCGTCATCCTCGATTGATGTGGACATGTTGTCGGGCGATTACGATAGGTTGTAACGATTGCAAATAGCAAATGCCAGCCGACTCAACTACAAGCCGCACTTAGTGCTTTGCTTGCAGTCAGCTCGGCGATTCAATAACGACCCTCGCTATATTCCATCCGGGCAATCCGGCCAACGGTTCGTCTTCTCGTTGGATAATGCGGTGCAGATGTATTCGCAAGGCTGAACAAGCAATGCGCAGTGGGGATTCGTGCAGAAGGTTTTGGCTATGATTCAGCTGCAGGCAAAGCACACGCGTGATCAAGATCGTGGACAGCGTCTCTGACGATGTAGAATGCCATCCGGCCCCGAGGTCTTGAAGGGGAACGAAGATATGGGGATATATAACAGAAGAACAAGAAAATGTGACTAATGATGGAAAAGAAAGGAAAGGCTCGTACCCAAGAAACGACAAGAGGCGGCCAAGTCTGACAGCAGGACAGGTCTATACCATGCCAGCCGCAAGACGACGGGTACCGTAGCGTTGGTGTTCCCCCTTCTGAGGCCTTTGAAGGCTTGGCGAAATCTTATCACGGGTGTATGCCGAGAAACGCCAAGACCTGGATAGCACCGAGCCATGGTCCACGTTGACCGCTGAGAGTCTGGGCAATCGTCGCATTGTTCTCCTCTTGTTGTGGCTCTGCAGGCTTCACAATGGGAGCTACAGCTCGTAGCTGCGGTTCAGTCGTGTAAGTCAAAGCTGGCCATCATTGCCAGGTCTTGCATCATAAGACAGTCGTCAATGTCAATATGCAAAAGCGTGGCTCATCTGGAAA
Source organism: Fusarium tricinctum (assembly GCA_020744515.1). Taxonomy (NCBI): domain Eukaryota; kingdom Fungi; phylum Ascomycota; class Sordariomycetes; order Hypocreales; family Nectriaceae; genus Fusarium; species Fusarium tricinctum. The sequence goes on along the minus strand of JAGPXF010000002.1, from coordinate 2,732,078 downwards.
TTTGGGGGCCAAGGGCCATGACTATGACCCAATCTGCCTAGGCGGCACTGGCCAATGCTCATCATAGTGGGCGCGTCCAGCCAAAGTCGAGCCTTTTGGCCCCAGTGCCACGGTCTTGGCTGATGAGTATTGGATTTCTGGGCATTTGAGGATCTCTGACGCGGGAAATGAAGACCGCCTTGGTTTGTGCCGAGGTCGCCGTCTTGGAAGTCTTGGAATATGCACACCAAGCCACGACCGGGAGAAGTCATATTAATTCCCTAGATAAAACAAAGGTAAATTCCGTCTTGGCCGCAAATTTATCAGTCATCGGATCTCCTCACCGTTCCACTTCCTCAACTCACTTGCACCTTGTCACGGGCGAAGCCCAGAATAATGGCTGATCTCTCCAAGGCAAAGCCGGAGCAAAGTCAAAGCACAACGCCCAGTGAACATGATACTCTTGGCGTTGCACCGCCAATGTAGAATGTAGGACAATGGGTGACAAGAAGCAACAATCAAACGATACGTAGAAAAAAGGCGAGCTGCGAATCTTGGCTGAGCTCGCTCGCTTCCTCATTCCAATTTAGAATCCATCTTCAAAAAAGAGATGTAGAGGGAAAGGGACGAGAGTTGCTCAGAAACACGGTTGGCTGCTGGAATATGATTGCTGCTGATGGTCAGTACCTTCTAGGACCTACCGATAAGGTTACAGTAGCACATGCCAGGGGAAACACTTATGGTTAGACTTCTGAAGATGCAGTGTCCCACGATTTGATAGATCCTCACCGGCATTTGACGATCGAGAAGAGAGACGATGATTCTACAATTTTCTGGTTTCGACAATGCGGATATACTTGAGATAATATGTTCTATCGTCATTTAACCCTTCAGCTAAAGTATTGTGTTGAAGGAAATTGTTGATAAAGACATTCTCGATGTAATACCATAGAGATACCAAGTAGTGGTGGTTGCTATTATTGCAATGGCTTGTCAAGAACACCACTTGAATTGCATCAACAAACCCCAGCTTCAACTCAATGTCAGATCAGTGAATTAGTAACATTGCGTAGCGTGACCTTTTGAACCTCTGATCCCTTTGACCTTTGACCCTTGATCCGGCAATGCTCAAACAGTCGGGTGGCTCCCCCACAAAACCCGGAACCACGGCCACTAGTTCTTCCGGTCACACATTTTCGAAATCGAAATCACCTGACGTGGGGTGAAGGGCAAAAGAAACCCTAGGCAGAGCCACATTCTATCGCAACCTCTTCTCACATCTTGGGCATCCACAGTCATATTCGCTCCTCCGACCAGCGAATTCAATCAACACAACACCGCGATCATGGCTGACGAATACGTACGTGCTTCCCCGAGACGTTCCTCCCTTCTGGAAACAGAAAAATACACCCGCCGCACGAACCGTGGCTCCCCTACGAAACTCCCGCCCACCACTCACTCGCGATGACGATGGAACGATTAGAGAAAGAAAATACATAGAGAACTCTACTGACCTGTGTTCTTGGTTTAATAGGACGCCGAGCAGGCTGCCGAGCTCAAGAGAAAGAGAGCGTTCCGAAAGTTCTCCTACCGAGGAATCGACCTTGACCAGTACGTTACCACCACCACGAAGAATGCGCCTCGACGATGGAAGATGAAATTGCGAGGATTGCTGCCATAGCGAACAACCCCCATGCTGATGTGACTTCCCTCCCAATAGGCTCCTCGACCTCTCCTCCGACCAGCTCCGCGATGTTGTCCACGCTCGTGCCCGCCGCAGGATCAACCGCGGCCTGAAGCGCCGCCCCATGGGTCTTATCAAGAAGCTTCGCAAGGCCAAGCAGGAGGCTCAGCCCAACGAGAAGCCCGACCTCGTCAAGACCCACCTTCGTGACATGATTGTCGTTCCCGAGATGATCGGTAGCGTCATCGGCATCTACTCCGGAAAGGAGTTCAACCAGGTCGAGATCAAGCCTGAGATGGTTGGTCACTACCTTGCTGAGTTCTCTATCTCATAGTATGTGAAATCCTGCCCCGTCGTCATCATCACCACCACTAACCCCCCATGTAGCAAGCCTGTCAAGCACGGCAGACCCGGTATCGGTGCCACCCACTCTTCTCGTTTCATTCCCCTCAAGTAAGAAGGTTGCGGTCTTGGGTGGTTTCTGCATGCACGGATATTTTGGGCGAAAAGGACTGGTTCTGGTAGATGGAAAAAAACATCTATCAAAATTACTTATGACAATGGGTACCATAAAGTACAATAAAGGAGCATTGTCCGCTTGATGACTACCCTTGACTCTCGCTTATGCTCTGACAATGTGATGACGCTTCCTCTCTTCTTGGAATCCCCCATGCTCACAACTTCTCATGATGACTGAATGGAATGGTTCGAACCTTCCAACGTCATTTGAGGCATCTTAAGCAGCAAGCAAGTAAAACGTTTGAGCTTGCGGTTAAAACGTTCCCTCCTCGCAAGCTCTGCATTCTCTTTTGCCCTTTTTCTGGCACATTCTGGACATATAAAGGGTAGGTTTCCCCAGTCGTCTCTGTAGTTCATAAAGATCTCTTTATTTGCTCTGACGCGCTTGGTGACTTTAACCGTGATCGGGTGCGGTTCTTCTGCGTCTACGACGCATTCTGCGTTGGCACAATCTGTGCAGGCATGGTTCAAGTGTGAAGCAGCGCGGTAAATCAGAGATCTCCAACCATTTGGATCTTGAAAGGCGTAATCTCGTCTGAAATCTTCGAGAATCATTTCGGAGGGTTCATTTGCGACCACAGCTCTGTCGGTAGGAATATTTTCCAACCTAGAAAATAGATCTGCGACTTCTCGGCGTGTTCTCATTGTGGTCAAGTTCCAGTCCGCTCGCAAGGATTCACGGTTAGATGTTAGAATTGGTAATTCCTTGTCGATGATGATCCGATTGCAAGTGAGATTCCGTTTGGCAAAGACGCCGCGTCCACGCTCGGTTCCTGTGTGGCGAATCTCAACTGCAGGAGTCCTGCGTAGGACGATCGTACGTATGAGCCCTGTTTGAAGCGTCAGCTTAAACAAATAACCAATAATCATTAGGTGCAAGAAGTCCTGTAATAGGAGGGAAACATTGTGATAATACATGAAAGGGGTCCGAATCTTGAAAAAGCAATGGGGGGACGAATGAACGCAGCACATACTTGCAATCTGCCTCACAAATGGGGTTTCTTGGTGCTCCTGAGGTCCCTGGACTTCCTGAATTTCGTTGGGGTCATGGGATTCATTGGGTTCCTGAGATTCTTGGGGTTCTTGAAGCTCCTGGATTTCATTAGGATCCTGGGGTATCTGGGGTATCTGGAGTTCCTGTGCCCCAGAAGACTGAGGCTCTAGAGTTGATGAAGGCTCTAGGCTAGTTGATGAAGGCTCTTTGGGCTGCTGGAGTACTTGGAGCTCTTGGGGATTCTGTAGCTGAGGCGCCGATGGCTCTCGAGTCTTGCGGTGCGATCCATACCACAAATGCTCTATCCTCACTATCAGTAAAGATCATGGAGAAGATGGCAAGATCTTACCACTCATCCGTTGGACTAGTCCCTTCTCCTTCTTTGGCACCATGTTGTCGATTTAAAGTGAGAGTAAGTTCCGGTTTGTTGGAGTGAAACGGATGAGAACTAAGGGATGATGGACTGCAAAAGACTGTTTTGGATCCAAGATGAATAGTTGTGATGAATGGTACTGGTGGTACTGATGGTACTGTAATGAGATGAAGCTGATGAGTGATGATAAGGGAAGAAATGCGGCATTGCTTCGGACAGATATATCTGCTGTGGCAGCTCATTCATCGCAGTTGCCATTTGTTCTTGAAATGGAGCAGGATATCACCCAAGACACTTACTTACCTTCTTCGCCAAGGGATACCTAAGCAAGAACTAGGGAGCTCCAAGTTCTTCCAACTACTGCGGTTTTCTAATGTGGAAAGTGAGAGAGAAATGTTGATTGGAATACAGAAGGAGCCCAGAACACATCCTCATGATGGAAATGGGAAATGGGAAATGGGAACGGCATTCAGTAACTCAATGAAAATTGAATTCATGTAACCGATTCACGTCTAGTAAACATCCCCTTATTCCTTCTTCTGAGCAAGCTTGGTCGCTTTCCTCTCCTCCTCCTTGAGGTGCTGTTGCCTGTAGTGCTCGACAACGTAGTCCATGTTGGCCAGATGCCCTGCAATGTGGTTTCGGCTGGCATATGAGGTCATGGCCCTGGTTGTCTTGTTAGCTATCTATCATGCATAAGGCGTTCCTGTCGTCTTTTAGGGAAGCAGGTAGCCTCCATCAAACAATTGCAGGTGATGTAGGAGGGTTGACGAACTCGGGGTAAGCAACATCGACGAATCGGTGTTTGTTACTGGCGTTCTCGAAAAGATTTCGGTCGTATCCAGCCTGCTCCATAGCCTTGGTGTGAAGAGCATTGATTTCCTCCCAGTCCCTGCCGCGCGAAGTGTGCTTGTTGATGAAGTTGAGGATAGAGGATTCCTCGCCCTCCTTGGGAACGAATTGGTAAATGAGAACAGTGCCGAAGAAACTGCCGACAGCGATGAGAGATCCGGTCTAGAGACTGCGGTTAGTCGATGTTCTATAACTGAGAGTTCCTTAGGCCTCGGCGAATGGCGTGCGATCCATGATGCGGGCTGTTGAGACTCGACGTACGCTGAACGACTCGTTAACTTCGGGTGCCTTGTGGTGGGCGTGTGCGTCGGAGGCGTAGGTTCGCGCTGTCCTCTGTAGCTGTCGAGCCACGCAGGCTGCCCTCTGTCGTGCGACGAACATGTTGGGCGGGATGGGCAGCGTTCAATTGAGCGATTGATCGTGAATATCTCGCGAGAAGAAGCCGCACCTAAATCAACCAAGTGAGGTTGTCGCCGGTCCGCGGGTGTTTACGTAAGGTAGCTAGGGTGTCAAGTTTCTGACCAATTAAATGGTAGATGTTTACCATTCTCTTCCCCACAGCCATCTGCTCAAGCTCCAGCATCTGCCAAATGATATACTTCGTACATTAATTGCCATCTCTGTTGCCACTTACAGGTGGAACATATCATGGAGGGATAATTTCTTAGGCAATTTCCCGATACCTTGAATGTTTATAACTCTACTCATCGAATTTTCTACACTAAACACCGATATTGTCTTCATACAACACGATTACAAAGAGACAGGTCGATGGTTGAGGAGCTGTCAAGGTTGCGCAGGCGTTTATTTCCAATCTTTATATAGAGGTGTTAAGTTATTTGTTATCCATCGCTCATTGTAGCAAGTATGTAACTGGCACTTGGCTTGCTTATAGTTCCGTGCAAAAATTCCGACAATACAACAGTTTGGCACGTTAAAGTCCCTTCCAAGACTAATTGTACATATCAAAACAGAGTAGCTTAGAGGACCTCCAGTAAGCTTCAAGGTTAATATTTTGACGGATTTATGTAATTTGAGCAAGATTTATTTAAGTTAGATACGACGTTAGATGTAGGAAATTATCGTTACTATTGGACGCCCACTGTAAGCGACGGAGCCTCAGATTGGACGCTACTTACCCTGGAGAGCAACTGTTTTCTTTAACTTGCAGACTCTTTATGACATGACTCAATCGTAACTCCTGTGGAACACTTTTAGATGCTACTGCTGTGTGGTGTCTTACAGTTGTTTTAATTTTCATCTCCATTCTCACTCGAGGTCGAGTGCGTTCGAGCTGTGCTTCTCAGACCAGAGGTCTTTGGTCTGGGTTTGGAGTCCACCAACAGGATTCTACGTCACCCAACCTTTCGGATACTTACAACCAATCCCCAACAAGTCGACGGGCTACTCTTTATTAGTGGTCCATAGCTCGGTTTTGATGTGGCATTGGTTGATCCTGTTACGTAGTACGTCAATAATAGAATGAGTTTCACGACCATTCCCCATCAAGACTGCAGCGAAGCAATGGCAGCCAAGTACTCCGTACGGATACACTCAATAGTCAAACAACTGGATGTGCGTAAGGATCGAAATCGGCTTATTTGATGTCCCGATTTCAAGAAAACCTGGAAGCTTCTGGGCAGAAGTGGCTGGGGCTCCCACAAGGTTCAGAAAGGTTTAGGAAGATCGACGTGGCTAGCTAATGCGCCTCATATGGCGTCTTGGGACAAACTGAAAGTTAATGCTTCCGGCATGGTGTTGCCGCAGTCCCCCATGTGGGAATAGAGAGTTCAATGCCGACGAACGGAAGAGAAACCAAGATCGGAAGAGAGTTTATGCCACCTCTAACCGCCAGCTACAATACAGCAACACAGTACCAATGCAGAGTCTCACTCGCGAACTATTGGGAATGGGTTCATGGGAGGCTGTCGTAGAACGTCACTCACCGGACTGTATGGAGCCAGCGACGAGGTCATAAACATGCCCATAATCCCTTGTGTCGAAAGGCAGGGCATAATACTGACGTTCATATTTGTTCGTGTAACGACAAAGAGACCAATTCGGGGTAGAAGTCAGTGTGGATGTTTGGTACGACGAGATGACGAAGCAGCTTGACCAAAGTGACACTCCGGTGCTTTGGGTTTATGCAGGTTCAAAGCATGAGCACATTGGTAAACCGTAAACCAAGATAACATAGAAACTGGACGAGGTCGGGACTTTACTTGTTGATGACGAAGTTCTGACAGCTAGATACTCTCCGTAAACAGGCAAACAGGATGAGATTAGGTATGATAAGTGGATATCAGGTATACGTATCCATAGCTTGGTATCAGCTGAGAGCCACGTTCTTTTGAGAGGCATGATCGAGATGGCTATTGCATGATAACGGAGATATTGGACCGGCAATCTACGTTGGAGTGAGGACTTAGGAGCAATGGAAGTGCGATAGTGGTTTGTGGAATATTCACGAACAGGGCGGGACTGTAACTGTATATGCAGGCGAAGGATTTCCCCTGTCTCACATCGATTCTACATCATCCCGTGGATTTGACAGGCAGCAAGGGGTAATCGTCCCGCAGCAAACCGTGGTTATGGATCGTCAATCAGTTGACGAGTACGGACTACGGAGTAGCTGCACTGCGTTATTCATATGTTCATGATACGCCATGACGCGACAAGAACAGAAAGTGAGGTGATATTCTTGGTCATGTAAGGTTTTTTGTTATTTCCATAGATAAGAGAAACTTGAGAATAATTACCATGTGAAAAAAAGGAAGAAAAAGGGAAACATGGACATGCGTGCCAGAGGCAAAGGCCCATCACAAATGCCAAGCCTTGGGTTGGGGTGCGCGCCAAGTCTAATTGACCACATCAGAGAGCTTCCCCGCGATAGGAAAAAAACCCCAGCAATAGGATGAAAGGAAGAAGGAAGGGGAGAAAAGGAAAAGACGACCGGGCCGGGAGGCGTGTTTCCAAGACCAAACCAAAGTACCATGTTTTCTTTTGTCTCTGTAGTCTGCAGTCTGCATCTTTCCAGAAAATAGGAGAATTGCCATAGGTACATAGTCGTAAAGTGCCTCATTGCCAATTGCAACTGCATATCCTTGCCGTAACGCCCTCAAGCCAAGGTTACGTCCGTATTGGTATCCGTCCCGCACCTTGCAATTCATTAGTCAAATTTACTTACCTTTGGACGTTCGCAGCCGGTGCAATGCGGGGAAAGCTACCTATCTTTGCAGGTCACGGATGCATCGTTGGGTGGTGATTGGTTGTGTATTGACAGAAGACGACACACGTTTTCAGAACGACAAGAGTCTCGGCTCTTGGGTGAGGCCTATTAGCCTGCCAATTCACAATCACCGGGCTGACAACAGTGAGTTGAGGCCCGATCTTTAGCTAACTTACATGTTACTTTGCTGAGCTGGCGGATGGGCTCTGGCTCTCTGACTCTCTGACTCTTCAGCACACCCTCTCATTTATCAAGGGCCTTCCTTGTTGGATAACAATACTGGCTTGTTTGTTTTGTATTCCCCCAATTCTGTTCCGAGTATTCCCTATATGGAGATATAAACTGTCATCTGATGGCGTTCTGGTTCTGCGTTTCTGCAGTCATGCACACACGTACATACATGTATACACACACACACACACACACACACACTTACTACTACCTATCTCCAAATTTGTCTCCCCTCGCCCTCGGATTACTGATTCAGAACTCTCACCCGCCCTGCCTCTGGATATTTCCCCCTCTCCCTTTTCGTAAAAAAACAAACAAAAAAAAACCTAACTTTATTATCCCAACCTACTGCTACCTTCCCTGCCTGCGTCATGCAATTGTCACTCGTGGTCTTTTCCCCCCAAGACTTCTAGGAACAGATACCTAAATCTCACGGAAGATCGACCAAAAGATAAAAGGGACCGATACCCCCTGATAATCCTGCCTCTCTCTTTTTAGTTTGGTTGAACAAAAACAATCTTTCAACTGTCATCCTTCCTATGCCTGAGATACGTCCAAGCCTCCTTCAATACCATCAACAACAATTACGGCTGCGCCCCGGCGTGCTTACGTTGTCAATACACAGCAAGGCCTCATCATTGCAGTGTTACGAAGCTAAATAACCAGGCTTTCCAACATTTCACGTTTCAGCATTTATTCTTTAAAGCTCTTAAGCTAAAATATCTTCCCTCCTGCATCTTGCTTGTACCTCCACACCCCAACGCCCTTACATATATCACCATCCCCACCACAGTCTTACACACAACTACATACATATTACTTCCACCTCCACTACTATACCTTGCCTGCTTGCCTACTATCTGCACATACTACACGTACATACTACGCACTACGCACTACATACTGCATACAGCATACATACTCATCGCACAACCACAACATCAAACATTATCATCAACATGTGCCATACCGTAATCGCCCAGCGGATGTGCAAGGATTGCCGCCACAGTCTCGGCGAGACGGTTATCGACTTCACACGCTGCGCTCGTAAATGTTCGAGCCCTTTCTACTGCCTTACCCCTGAGCCACAGATGGAGCTATGTAACCTCTGTACCGCAACATCAACATTATCTACACCGGTACTCGCACAGCATACCCTCGAAGACGCGACCACAGCAGCAGCCGCAGCCGTTGCCGCATCAGCTCGCGCCAGACTCTACGAGCATTCCATGGTGGCACCTGGAGTAGCCCGTTCCACCGTGGCTCACTAGGATGTACGAAAGACGACGACGACGATGGCGGTTTTTGATATCGATACTTCAGGCGTTTATTTATGTAAGAACTTCAATAGGGAAATTGAAACGACGAGACGAAATTCGACAACAACAAAAAACAGACTGCGCATTAAGGAATGGGCATAGGAGTATCCGTTTGGCACGGGCAACCGACACAGGATCAAAGGCGCTTCAGGACAGCATTCATCAATGCTTTGCTTACTTTACTTCATTCAATTCTACTTAGTTTCATATGTAGTGTCACACAGACACGAAACCCCCGGTGAGGACCACTCTACTGGTACGGATACAGAGAGAGAGAACCACAGGCCTGGTCAATGGTAACCGAGAACCGGGGTGAGGGTGTATAGGAGATTCACGATCGTTGACAGCAGAGAATTGAACATATCATCCAAGAAAAAGCAACAAGAGACATGACAAGGATGAAGGAAAAGAGCTGTTGATAATACGCTCATATCGTGAATTCAAGTAATATCTACCAGTGCATCCATATTAACGCCATAGTCTAGAAGACCCCCCCCCGTCGGTCTGCGGGCGAGCGGGCGGATGTCCGGGTACTGTTCCGCTCCCGCTACTAACGTTGGAGCACATCACCTGCGTCTCAGCGTCGATACCAGGTGAGATAAGGTAAGGTACGGGGAGCAATTGTGAGACTAGTAGCATTGGATGTCTTGCTTGACTGGAACCTATCCATACCTGATCTTCAATCTACCCGGGTACAAAGATAGCCCATTTGACTTGAAATTCACGCAAGCTGGACTATATCGGTGCAATAAAAATTTGCATCATGCGCGTCCTAAACAACATCCGAAACACTTTCACTTCAACTCATACTTCAACATCTGCATCTACATCTGCATCTGCATCTTTGCGCGAGACGAAACACGCCGACAGCCGACAGCCGCACATGGAGCAGCAGCCCCTCCTCGCTCAATCACAGTCACAATCTCGTCATATCCATTCACGCGCTCAAGAAATCATCCCATCAAACACAAGCCTCCCTGTTGCACCAGCAATACAAGTACACAAACGTCCTCATGACTCGGCAAGGCCGCTGGGTCTCAGAAGGGGGAGGATTGGCTACCTGAGTTTCATCTCAATAAACTAATCAGTACTTACCTAAGACATATAATACGTGCCTATGCCTCCCAGAACAAATAATTGCTACCACCAGGTAACATATATATATCCTCCCCGAGGTATCTGGTATTCTGCATCACGATGATTGATTGCTTGATTCACTTGCCTGCCAAACAAGCAGTGGCCACCCGAGGCTGAGGTTCACGGGCCAGAGACCCAATTGCAGTGCAGGCTGCTTCCTTTCATGGGTATTAATCTTCATCCATGCAAGCGCAAACGGAATTTTCAACCCGTGGGCTTCAGTTTCCCAAACAACGCAACGAACAACGGAAAGATCCTGCCCTGACTTAACCTCAGGAAGCGGCTGTTTGCGTCAACATCACCGTTCCTTCTTTTTCCTGTCGTCATCGAAATCCACTCTATAACACCTTCACCATGGCTTCGACATTGGCAGCACAACCATCATTTCCGGCTACAGCTTCGCCGCGACAAAGGCCATTCTTACTTTCCGATCTCATTTACCAAAAACATCCATCTACTGCAGCAGTTACCATGGACACAATGTACGGGGTTATCGAGAGAGGTAACAAGATCGATATTCGTAATGTCCACAAAAACATGTGGAAGTTCTATATCGAAGACGTTAACGAAGTTGTTGGCTTCGTTCGAGATGACATCCAGAAACAGATGAACTGGGGGCCCAGGTTTTTTCACATACAGGACAAAGATGCTGGCGGCGAATATGATATGCGGGAGATTACTCTTATGACCAGTATTCCCCGTTTCGAAGGGGGCAAATATCCTCCTGCAGAAGCTTGCCAAAACGCTTTCATGCAGCTCTTCTCAGACAACCGCACGCGATTTCCCTGCATGGACAGGTGGCTCAGTAAGGATGATTCGGTACGGGAATTTGCTCCGATACACCTATCGGATCCCGGAAGAGGTTTCTCGATTCCTTTACCGGTGCGGGGACTCTTGGGGGTTGTCACGGTGGGTGTTCACCTCAACGTCTACAGAGTCAAGCAGGAAGGTGGCAAAGAAATCATCGATTGTATCTGGGTCTCCCATCGTGCCACGGGCCCTGATTTCAGCTACCCTGGCATGCTGGATCAGATTGTTGCTGGCGGCGTGGATTGCAGAGATGAAATCGACGGGCGTCTGGCACCTTGCAAAACACTGATACGTGAGGCTAGGGAGGAGGCAGGTTTTACCATCAACCTGGAGAATCGACAAGTATTCTGCAGCGACGACGTCGGGAACACCACGCTTCTCGGAACCGTGGAGAGGGTTTCCGAGGTTACCTTCTACGACTGCAAGGACAGCAGCGCAGGTGATCTTAACAAGAATCACCTGGAGCCTGGCCTACGAATCGTCTACGACCTCAAGATTATTGAACCGAGTTTTAATCCACAAGGAAAGGAGCCTGGTATTGAAAGATTTGAGGCTATGGATGTGCCTCAAGTGATAGAAAGTCTGAAGGCTGATCGATGGAAGCCAAATTGCGGACTGGTGATGCTAGACTTTATGGTGCGCCATGGACTTGTCACCAAAGCCAACGACAGCCGTTTCAACGACATCAAGAGAGACTTGCGTCGACTACTTCCATTCCAGTTTATAACGGAGTACAAGAACATTATTAAAGGTTGGTAGGTGGGGCTACTTTCGCGGGGTCCAGCGAGACAGTATGAACTTTACAAGATTAAGGGGTAACGACAAAAACGTGTAAGGGTTTCTCTTGTATGACTATGGGCGAGCTGGTTAATGACTCAGCAGTGAAATATGATCAATTTGGCTACCATGTTCACTGTTTCTCTCTGATCTTATGCTATGTGGTATGATCCTCTTCAGACAGTGAATTCCTCTGCAAGTCGTCCGAAATCAGCAAAGCCATGCACCTCGAGCTCTTTGCCTTGGATCTTGACAGGAGGCGAGGGCAAGAGGGTGAAGCAAATTCGAGCGACTTCGGTTCCCGTATTCTTCCAGGCGTGGTTCGTTCCTCTCTGGATGATAATATCGCCCCTGCGGAACGTCCTTGTAGCTCCATTGTCAAGAACGCAGTCGATATCGCCCTCCATTACGATGCCATAATCGACGCTGGCAGTTCGATGCATGATGGCCGGGAAGCCAGGCCAGAAGTCGACTACCCTGAGTGAAGAGCCCGAGGCTGGAGCAATGTCCTTCTCGGTCGGGTTCTCTCTGTAGGACTTGAGGTCGTTGTTGTCAGTCAGGCTGTTGGAGCTGTCTTCGTTCACCCATGAGACGTGGGTGGTGAAGCCGCCACTGCGATTGTCTTGGACTTGGATGGGGACGGTGTCGTCCCAGATAGCGTTTCCTTTGTCATCATGGGTGGTGATGAATCGTCTGACGGGGGAGAGGGGCTTGGTGTCGGATGACATGTTGGTTATGGTTGTGTTGCGCGTTGAGCGTTGAGCGTTGCTTGTTTGATTGCTTTGAAGTGATGCTAAAAGTGGAAGAAACACTTGTTCCTTTATATACTTTTCATGACTTCATGAGAAGAGGAATACTTCTGTGTCAATGGCGTAGTGTAGTATACCTAATATGACATTGTCAAGGAAGATGCCATTGCAATGTAAGCAACTTGATTAGTTCCATGCCATTTCTCGATTCCTTTGAGGCCAAAGTTACGAATTTCCATTCCATCGTGAAGCTTTGAAATCTCGCTGTTCCGTGGAGTATTGGCAAAGGGCTGGTGTTGGAGAACTATTGGTAAGCACACCATCTGTCAAGACAAGGGTCCTTCGTCTGATTCCCTTCTTGGGTGAGAGTTATCTGTGTCATTCTCCACTCAAAACGAGTTCCCCGATTTCCTGGGCAAAACTGGGTCGATAAGGGTCTTGTTCATTTCAGCCCTGTCTAAGCTTTTTGTTTGTCATGCGGAGACTCCGTGGACGGTCTGATGATGATGAGACCTGGCATGGCCATGGGAAAGCTTATATCCAGAGGTCAAAAGAATATGACTACTATCTATATCGCGCTCATGTCAGGATTTAGGGTACTGTACCGTACCATCTTTCTTTGTTTTAGGGGCATGGCTGAGCTTCACCAGACACATCCAATTCGCCCACTAGACTGGAAATTAGTCCCGTATCTTCTCGTGGCTCGTGGTTCGTGACAAGCCAAGATTTCAGGGCTGAGGAGCAACGGGCCAACTAGAGGCCGAGCAGATGAACACCAAGGATCTCACTACCGTGTTCCAGCCCGTGGCCATCAATGTGTTCTATTTGCAGCGCACAATATAAACTTCGATAGTATTGGATCCCAGTCCCGCACGGCAAGGCAGTTGATATTACGGAGTACAGAGCCCTGCTCTTGCTATTCCTGTCAGTTTCAAACTTTCAATTGCTCTTTCCGCACTATCCGTAATCCCCGGCCTCTTTCCGCTAGCTGCTGAGGGAGGTACTCAGGTACTTACCAGGTTCGGAGATCTTTGGATGTCCTCATTGGAAACATCGGACCCGACGACAACTTCGCCTCTACAACAATACGTACCTTTTTTCTCATCAAACTAGCAGCGCCGTTGTCCCTAGCCAAGGACCACGAGCGCTAGACCGACCATGCAATAGTGAGACGATATGACACACCCCAGAAGGCTAGACGTGCGCCTAAGATCCATGGATAGCAAAGATCACCTCTAGTTAGCAACCAAAATCCGGTTGAAATGAGGTTCAATGATGGCTCCCAGCGTCAGATTTTAGCGACCACTTGCCTACATGAACTATACGAGATTGGGCCCAGGGGCCTTTGCTCTTCAGAGGCTGCCACTCACCGATAAACTTATGCGGTACCGGTGCAGGACAAGACCCGTCACGGTTGACTGGTGCGACAGTCTCAGAAGCCCACACTTCTCGGCGGTGAATGAGGACTGTCCTATACTGTACTACCGTACCACAACAGCGAGGCTGGCCAGGACACAAGAAACACAATAAATGCTCAATCGTAAACCATCTCCGCTATCATCTATGCTATCAAGCACGTGCATAGCCAAGCTCACCATCGCCAGCACGGCCTCGACTACGAAGCTTATGCAGTCGCCCAGAGTATCGTTCTGCGCTGCCGGGAAACAAACACCATTCTGGGCCACCTGTGCGAGGACCACTCATGGGTGAAGCGCATCCGGCAATCTGCGTCAAATCTACGCAAAGTAATGGAAGCCAAGTACAACTCAGCCAATGGACGAGTGTTGTCATGCGGGGAGCGGAAGATGGGCGGCTGATAGTGCGCTGTAAGTCATTGCCTGGTCACAGTCGAGTATCCGTACCAGGCTGCTTGTCCAAGGCTATCACCCTTACAAAATTGGCTCCCCATCCTTTGCTTCTGCAAGTTAGATTGCCTGCCTGCCTTAGGCGGAAAGCACAGCAGTTCTGTTCCTGCTTTTCTTGGTAGTCATGGACAAAAGGTCAAATGGCTTGCGCTTGGAAACACAGCCGTTTAATGTCCTGAAATATGATGTCCACTGATGTGTGCAAATCATGGCACTCACTAAGAAGCAGGTAGCCAAAAATGGTTCTTTGGGCATGACCGTTGACAAACAGTATGACACCATTTGATTGATTCGAGAACGCAGCCTCATGTGCTTCCTAGTAAGTGAACCCTGCCGATCTAAACAACGCACTTTAGCACTGCAACGTGACGGTCAAGAATTTTGGAAGATGGGATCGATTTGAGAGGGTACAGCCTCGACAAAACACAGTCCAAATCCGCTTGTCAAGTGCTTCACGTTTCTGCGCCCACGGGGTGTCGGCACGTCATATTATCTCAAGTCAGAGACAAACGGTATCAGCATGTACGAGAAGCAGTTTGCCTCGTTGTGGAGTTGTCGATAGCTGTACTGCCACCAAATCACCAGCCATACTTGATTTGATACTGATAGACGAGAGCGAGGCGGACTTTCAATGAGACACACACTTACACGTTCCGTAAGGCTCAACGGCACAACCCCATTTACTACGTTGTGATTGAGTCTCCAGGTAATAGAGGCCCCTATCAAACCGACATTGGCTCACACCCTAGCGGACAAACTGGGCTTCTTTTTAACCATGAACGATTGAGTTGTTTTATTTGGGGGCTGAGCTTTTCTCTCCAAACGGACCAAACCCAAAAGGTTGAACGCCCATTCCTCCATCAAAACTCCCACTTCTACAGGGGTCAGTTCAGCTCCTCGCACTAGAGGTCCCTCACACCAATGACAACCTATTGACGACGCCATTTTTCAAGGATCTGGCGGACCAGCAGGGGCAGAGATGCTTCTTGTGGCTATTGAGCTTGTTTAGCGTGGTATGGGGGTGTCCCTGTAGTCTTTAGCCATGCATCTGTACTGCCCGATGCACCTACTGATGCTTCTCAGGCTCGAGAATGCCAGGCCAGAGGGCAAGCGGACGAGAGACAAAACCCCAATCGACCCCTGCTTTGGTGCAGTTTTCCTCTTCGACTAACATATATTATTATCGTTGCGCTGCTCGAGTCGTTTTGTGTTGACTTGCTTGACCTCAGTTGGTTAGCTTCATCCTACCAAGGGGACGGAAATCACCTATACGACAGGATACTCTCACGGACCGAACCCCTTCTCGCTTCCGAAACCACAGCAAGACACACACTCACCTAGGAAAAGGTCTCTAAGGACATTCAACCGTCGAAACCATCTGGAACACTTTGGACCCGACATCGACTCGAAGCATACATATTTACATCACAAGCGCGATGCATCGCTCTGCCGCTCTTATTGCTCTTGGAGCACTCAGCTCACCAGCCGCCGCTGAGTGGTTCAAGTCAAACTACGAGGCATCATGGGATCCTCCTCAACAGACGGGCATTTACGGCCCAGAAGCTGGAGAGCAAGATCAGATCGGCCTGGGATGGTCTCCAGCACCGACTGGTGCCCCCGCCCTTGAGGGTGCCATGGACATGGGATTTGCTCTGGGCAAACGAGCTCTGAAGTCAACGGTCTGTGGTTTTGGTACTTCAGGAAGTGAGTCAACATCCTTTTACTGCGGTTTTTGCCCGAGACCACGAATATACCCACGCAGTCGATGAGACCTTTAATTGCATTTCAAGCATTTGACCGCTGACATGATTCCCGATAGACTCCTTCACGTGTATCAACTCCGCATCCGCTGTTTGTAATTACTCAAAGGGATATGTCGGTTGTTGTGAAACTGGACGATCTTGTAACTCGATCAAGACAACTTGCGTCGACTACGCCTCATCTGCCTCCATCTGCAATTTCCTCGAGGACTTCCACACTATCTGCTGGTGCGTCCTCCTCATATACTCAAGATATGGGTTTGTGCAACTGATTTGTTGCTAACTCCTTACAGTTCCTCTGCAGCTCCCGCTTGTTTCACTTACGTTGGTACCTCGGATGGCGATGCCTACACACTGTTCGATTGTTCTGCTAGAAAGGGAACCGCCAGCCTCTTGTTCTCCGACCCTCTGGCTGAGACAAGCACCACCAGCGCCGACGAAACATCGACCACAGAGGATGCCTCTTCTACAACCAGCAGCGCTGCAGCGTCTTCCTCCTCCGCTGCAGACGATAACGATGGCGGCAGTACTACCAACGTTGGCGCCATCGCTGGTGGTGTTGTTGGCGGTGTCGCCGCTCTGGCACTTATTGGTCTGGCCGCTTTTCTCCTCTTCCGCCGTCGCAAGAAGACTACTCCTGCTGCTACTCCTCTCGCTGGCGATGCCGCACAGAACCAGCCTCCTATGGCTCAGAACCCGCAACATCCTCAGAGCCCAGGAGGAAACAGCTTTGTTCCTTCATCGCCTTCCAACGCCGCCTACCCTTCTGGAGTGCCCTCAAACTTCCAGAACAACTACCAACAAGGATACGATCCTTCATTGGCAGCCCCTTACGGCCAGCCTCAGGGATATACCCAGCCCGGCTACAGCGGTTACTCTCCACAGCCTCAGGCCTTCCAGGGACAATACGCACCTCAGCAAGGATACGACCAGCAAGGCCAGTATCCCTCTCAATACGGCCCTGGCGGCTACGGAGCCCCTTCCACGTCACCTCCTCCTCAGTTCACGCCCAGCCCAGGTCCCAACAAGACCGGTCACGAGATTCCGCACGGTGGCCAGCAGCAAAATGCCCAGGAGCTGCCCGCTGTCAACCCTCTTGGAAACGAGGGTAACCGTGCGGAGCTCAGCTAAAGGTCTGGTTAATGGTATTTTGGGAGTCAAGGGAGTTTCTTTTTTCCTGCGAGATGGAGGAATTTATAAAGCTGGCAGCATTTTGGAAAGAGTGGTGGAATTTCAATGTCAAGAGGACTCAATGGATTGCATGGCCATTTGATTGCATGAATTTGTATTATACCTCTTTTCAGTATGGACCTAATATGGGTTTCTTGACGACGTTTAAAATATGATAATGCCTCGAACTATAAAACAGCTTTGACCAGGTGCATGTATTGCTTATCATTGTGTCATATTATTCCGACCATCTCTAAATCTCGCATGCTCAAGTGACCATTACCTACTCAGCTGACATCTTATATATTCCCATAAGTTCCCAACTGTTTCTCAAGAGCCGTGCTCCACCAATCTTCCCAGTCAATGACCTTCCGGCCTAGTCTCGCTTCCTCAGCTGCGAAGACCATGGCATGGCTTCGCAGGACTTCGTCAAGAGTACATCCGATGAATTCATCCTGCGCACGAGGGGCCTCCCAGCCGTGGTTCTTAACTCGATCACACGCCATGACAAACTGGCGTGTAAGGCCCAAGTCTCCGCCGCCGTGGCCAAGATCTTCGACTCGAGGATGATGCGTCTGGGTCTCGCCTGTGTTGAAGTCTTCGACCACGATACGTCGCGAGTCGGCGTAGACCTCGCCGTGCTCACCGTAGAAGTGTGAGTAGCGCTCGCAGATCTTGGCCGTTTGGGCTACCATATGCAAAGTAGCTGTCTTTGCAGGCTTGCCGGACTCGGGCCAGGTAATTGTTACAAATTGGTCGTCGCAGACATTGTTGTCGGCTTCGAAGACGCAGCGGCCAAACCAGTTGCGAGATTGGATCTCAGACTTGGGCGTGGACTCGTCATAGTCTTCCTTGAGAGCCTTCATTACCGCTTCTTCTTTTTCTTTCTGTGTGGGATAGTCCTCAATGTCATGGACAACGATGCTGACGGGCCAGTTTGTGTTTCCAGCCTGAAGGCCCTTGAGTTTGGGGCCGAGGTAGATGTTCTTTGCAGAGAACTTGCAGCCCTCGTCTCCAAGGGGACATTTCGTGCAGTTAGTTGCTGATCCTGCCGCCTTGGGCTTACGACTTTTCTTGAAGAGGTGAATATTTCCAGTAGATGATACCGTCGAGGGAAGATGTGGTTCGCCCTGGCCGGCCTTCTCAGGAGAACAAAGCAACCATAGCAACAGGTCGATATCATGACAGCTCTTCGTCAACAACGACGGGGCTGTGGTATTCTCGTTGCGCCAATTTCCCCTGACGTACGAGTGAGAGAAATGCCACCAGCCAACTGGCTCAGTATGTACGACGCTCGAGATGTCACCGATAACACGCTCCTCGACAAGGAGTTTGCGAAGCATGATATTGTGTGGGCTGTAGCGTAGCACATGGCCAATGGAGAAGATCTTGGACGATTGCGAGGGACGCATAGCCTTGTACATGTCGATACAGTCTTGAAGGGAGCATGCCAAGGGTTTCTCGCACATGATGTGCAATCCAAGTGGTGCGAGACCAACGATAACCTCGCGATGCATCTCATCCAGAACGCATACAAAGACTCCATCAACACCCTCTGGCACGTTCTTTTCGCCTGCAGCTTCCCTTCTTCGGCGCTGCTGCTCGTACTCAAGAAACTGTTTCCAGTCATGGAACGATTGGCCTTCTCCAGGAGAACCATCGCGCCAAATATGAGCACGGCCGAGAGACTCGCGCTTGAACTTGAGAGGTTCCGCAACAGCGGCGACTACGCCGTTGGAGACGCTGTCAATTGCTCCAGCGTAGTTCTGGCCTCGAGATCCTGCGCCGATGATGAGAAAGCGTGGTGGTGTCTCTGACATGTCGGGCTTGGGAGGAGGCTTGGGGACGACATTTTGTTGTTCTGAATTACTGACTTCATCTCCAGGCGCTGTGGGTTTCGGGAGAAGACTCTGGAGTGAATACATGATGGGAGGATAGTTATTTCGAGAATGAAGAAATTAATACGTGTAACATGAGGATTCAATAATATCATACGGGCCAAGGGAGACTGGCCAAATATATGCCACGAGGGGAAGTTGAGGAGTAGAACAAGCAATGTAGTTGATAGCTGCCTCTTGTACAAAGCTTCACAAGACGTGCGATTGGTATACAAGGAATTTAGGATCAATCCTCAACGTCTGCCTAGATTGAGGCTGAAAGTTGTCCCTATACGGAATTGTTTTCGTACATCGCATAGTTGAAGCTGATGATATGTTTAGTGGCCAATGAGCTAGAGCCCATTAATATACGCAACGTTTCAGTGCATCAGCTCATTGTAGGACTTTACGGATGCTGTGATTAGCGGGCTCCGATCTTGAAACCCCACTACCAAATGCAGAGGTCTTCTTCGACCTCTCATGAAGAAACGCCAGCTCTGAACAGAAACGTTACATTTCAACTATCCAAAACTCACAATAATGTCGACAGTAGAAGCGCAGGCTGATAATCAGCCCAAGAGTGCCAGCGATGATCCTCTTGTCTGGATTGACTGCGAGGTACGTTATGATGTCACGTTGCAGAACATATCAAACTCACATGGTGAATAGATGACTGGTCTTGACCAGGACAATGATGAGATCATCGAGATATACTGCATCATCACTACAGGAAACCTCGAGATCCTCGACGAGGATGGCTTCCACGCTATCATTCATTTCCCTCAGTCTCGCCTCGACCAGATGGATGATTGGTGCACAAAGACGCACGCGGATTCTGGCCTCACCGCCGCAGTGCTCGAGTCCACGACTACGCCAGAGCAGGCTGCAGATGCCCTCTACGAGTACATCACACGTTTCATCCCAGAGCGCAAGCGCGGTCTCCTGGCGGGCAATAGTGTGCATTGTGACCGGGCGTTTCTGCGACGTGAGCCCTACAAGCGTGTTATGAGACATCTCCATCATAGGATTCTGGATGTGAGCTCTATCAAAGAAGCCGCGAGACGTTGGGCGGCCAAGAGGATTGTAAACAAGGTCCCCAACAAGAAGGGACTACACAAGGCGAGAGATGACATCTTGGAGAGCATTGAGGAGGCGAGATATTACAGGGAGGTGATCTTCAGGCCGACGTTTGATGTTGTGCCTGTTAAGAACAAGCCCAATAAGGGGAAATAATGGCTTGTTGACTATTATATCACGAAAAAGGTGGGTTACACACTATCTTAGATGCACCATTGATCAGTGCTTGTCCCTTGTTAAGGTTATATCTTCAAGTGCCGCACTTGAGCTCCTAACTAGCTGTAGCTCTCCCAGAAGTGGCGAGAACGGCAAATTTTCATATGCTGTGATAAACAGCTTCTTGTTGAATTCAATTGGTGGACAGCTATGGCATCAATGGCATGATGTTCTGGCTCTAGTGCCAGGAGCTATAGTGTCTATTAGAGTCCATCGTAGCCTCCATCATGAGAGCTTCTATTCTATCATATTTACGTGAGAATGCTGTTCCTCAACGAAATGGTCCAGACACTGTGACGGACTGTGCTGTCACAGCCTACTGTGCCTATACACACAGTGCCAATTGTGCGGCCCCTCCATCAAGCTCGAGTGATATCATTCCTCCAACCCCACCACAAAGCTACCTCGAGCTCCCCTCTTTTTGTCTCAGTCGACACCCACTACCGGTACCTTCTGATTCCTTCTCCTCTTCTTATCCTCCTCAACAAATCTTCCCTATTTGCAGGACCTTTTTATCATTTTGCTCTTCTCTAAAGCTTGATTCTTCTCTTATCAGGCAATCATGGGCGTTCAAACCGTTGAGTTCAAGCCTTTCCAGGACCAGAAGCCCGGAACGTAAGTCTCTCCGTTGACGATCCCCCACCGCCCGGGAGCTACCCAGGAGTTCACCTATCCTTCAACGCCAAAGCTTGAGGCTATCCAGCCAGTTATAAATTTAACTAACTCAGCCCAATAGCTCCGGTCTTCGCAAAAAGGTCACCGTTTTCCAGCAGCCGCATTACAGCGAGGCTTTCGTTACCAGCATTCTGCTGTCCATCCCTGAGGGAGTCGAGGGTACGTCAACGACCCCTTCTGCAACACGAGCCATGATCTGATGAATTAATAGGTTCTTTTCTCGTCATCGGTGGCGATGGCCGCTACTACAACCCTGAAGTGATCCAGCTCATTGCCAAGATTGGTGCCGCCTACGGTGTCAAGAAGCTCCTCATCGGTCACAACGGTATCCTCTCCACTCCAGCTGCCAGCCATATCATCCGTCTGCGCAAGGCTACTGGAGGCATCCTTCTGACCGCTAGCCACAACCCTGGCGGTGAGTTTATTCTGTCCAGCTCAGCTTCTCCCCAGAGCATCGGCGTCTAACAACAGGCAGGCCCCAAGAACGACTTCGGTATCAAGTACAACCTTGCCAACGGTGGCCCTGCTCCCGAGTCCGTCACCAACAAGATCTACGAGTTCTCCAAGACTTTGACTTCATACAAGATCGCCGATATTCCCGATGTCGATATTTCCACTGTTGGCACTCAGACTTATGGTGACCTTGAGGTTGAGGTCATTGACAGCACCACCGATTACGTTGCTATGCTCAAGGATATCTTTGACTTTGACCTGATCAAGAAGTTCTTCTCCACCCACCCCGACTTCAAGGTTCTATTCGATGGTCTTCACGGTGTCACTGGTCCCTATGGAAAGGCTATCTTTGAGGAGGAGCTTGGTCTCAGCAACTCTATCCAGAACTGTGTGCCTAGCCCTGACTTCAACGGTGGCCACCCCGATCCTAACCTTACCTACGCCCACTCTCTGGTTGAAGTTGTTGACAAGAACAACATTCCCTTTGGTGCCGCTTCCGATGGTGACGGCGACCGAAACATGATCTACGGCGCCAACGCCTTTGTCTCTCCTGGTGACTCTCTGGCCATTATCGCTCACCACGCCAATCTCATTCCTTACTTCAAGAAGCACGGTGTCAACGGTCTTGCTCGATCTATGCCCACCAGCGGTGCCGTCGATCTTGTTGCCAAGGCCCAGGGTCTCGACTGCTATGAGGTGCCTACCGGCTGGAAGTTCTTCTGTGCTCTCTTCGACGCTAAGAAGCTCTCCATCTGCGGTGAGGAGAGTTTCGGCACTGGCAGTGACCACATCCGTGAGAAGGATGGTCTCTGGGCCGTGATCGCCTGGCTCAACATCATTGCCGGTGTCGGTGTCCAAAACCCTGATGTTACTCCTTCAATCAAGGAGATCCAGAAGGAATTCTGGACCAAGTACGGACGTACTTTCTTCACCCGCTACGACTACGAGGACGTCGACTCAGAAGGTGCCAACAAGGTCGTTGGTGAGCTCGAGAAGCTCGTTGCAGACTCTAACTTTGTAGGCAGCACTATTGAGGGTAAGTGACTCCTTGGCTTCGCGAAACAGTACAAGCTAACTTTTCTTAGGTCGCAAGGTCACCAAGGCTGGCAACTTCTCTTACACCGATCTCGACGGCTCTGTCGCCTCCAAGCAGGGTCTGTACGCCGGCTTCTCATCCGGTAGCCGTATCGTTGTTCGCCTTTCCGGCACTGGCTCATCTGGAGCCACCATCCGACTATACATCGAGCAGCACACCGATGACCCCTCAAAGTATGAGCTAGATGCTCAGGACTTCCTCAAGGAAGAGGTCAAGTTTGCCACCGAGCTCCTCAAGTTCAAGGAGCACGTTGGCCGTGACGAGCCTGATGTCAAGACCTAAATGGGATGCATAATGATTTGTGTTTTGGACTGAGAAGCAAAAGAGACGGATGCAAGCTTGAGATAATTCTGAGATTCTGAAATTGTTATCGCATACAACAATATTGACAAACTGAGCGTTCTTGAAACTACCAACCAACAAACTAGAAAACAGAGGATGTGTTCTGTGAAAGAAGGGGGCACAAGTTTGAGTTAATGCCAAAATGTGACAATGCATCCTTTGATATCATATCGTTATTTGAAAGCACAAAATGAGCCCGCGAACTGACCATATAAAGCAAATGGGCTGCGATAAATATCGTACAATCTGGTTCCCGCCACCTGAACTTAATATTAAAAAGATAAATCATTATTCGTAAACCGCCAAAAAGCTGTTATTTCTCTCATTGGGCGCCGGCGCTGGAAGGTCTCGAATAGAAGTAAAAGGCTGTATCGGCCAATATGTAATGGAATATAGGAATGCGGGAGATTTCGCTGAATAGATTATAGATCGCGGTTTTAAAAGGCGATGTTAATTATAGATCGCCCTTAAGCTGTCGATTCTGCCATTGTGCTCTCATTGGTGAGCATGGGAGCAAAGAGCTCTTTAAAGCGTTTGGCCGCTATGTTGGGTGTAAGAAAGATGGTATCATATGGTCAATGGGAGGAGTAACTGACCTTCTTCACTAATAAAGCGGATTTCGAATGCCCCTGCGCGGTTGATACGCTGGTTTTGCTGTCGGTATTCTTGGCAGAAGACATAGAGCTGAATGTCGGCGAGGCGAACTCTGGTTTTGCTGACTCTCTTGATCCATTTCGGCGAGGCAGATTGATGGGTGACTGCAACACGAGTTAGCGTACTGCTTGATCAATGGTAGAGATGGTGAATGTCATGGCGCACCGAATGCTGTCCAGACGGGACACTGTCGAAGATCGCCGTCCCATACTGCAGCGTGAAGGCGAAGGCCCTTGGTCACGTAGTCCTCGTAGACAATCAAAGAATGCATGAACCCATCATCCACGATTCGACTATTATTGTCATTATTAGAGAAAACTCGCGAGGTAATCAAGGCGTCACTTACGCTTGGAATAGCTTACGCTCACCCCAAAGGGTCAAGTCTTCTGTTGCGACTTGAATCGTTCGACTGTTGCGAGCTTTGAATGACAGGAAGCAGCAGTATACGAGAACCAATTCTGGATATGTTAGCGATCCTCTTATTGCCTTTTTTACAAGTGGTAGCAACTTACCTTCCCAGGTCAAGAAGCAAAGATTGGCCCATCTCTTGGCGCATTGCTCATTAGCACTCCATTGCCAGAACTGGAGGCTGCTCCCATTGCGTTCGACGCAGAGCTCATGTGCACCACGAAGGGAAAACCAGGGAGTTCCCATGTGGAATGTTCGCAGAAGAAAGTAGGGGCTGTTGTCTCGTCCACTTTCATAGACTATTAGATTTATCTGGCGCTCATTGAATGAACTAGTTTTGTCAGTTGCTGTTATAATCTATACATCAGCGTCTTGGTCTTACCGAATGAAGAGAACCCTCGCATCGCTGGGCATTCGGACTTGTTCCCAAGGGACATGCGGACCCCATACTTTAGACCTAGTTATCGCGTCAGTACTAGAAGAATGTTGACCTTGTAGACGGGAGACTCACGACTGCTGATGCTTGAGGGCAGTTCGAGAAGGAAGGGGTAGAGAGAAGATCTTTTCTGCCCAGTGGACGTTCTATTCCAGGGTTAGAAGACAGTGTTAAGTCTATGCATCGGTTTTAAACTGACTATTCCAATACCCGAGTCATCATCTAATATAGACTCGGGTCGAATCGCAGAGTTCTTGCGAATAGGAGGAGGAGCTGCTCCCAATCAGTATTGATATGACCTGAACGTAGACACAGGGGTACTTACGGATACCTCTAGCCTCCCTAAGTTTCATCAACTGGAGTCTAGCGGTTTCCATAGTGTTGAAGTCGAAATTTGGTGTTCTTGGCTAACAGTGAGTGGCATTTTCCCAAGTATTGATGGAAGGGAAGAACCAACCTTAATAGTAACTCTCGCAGCATTGACAGAAAACGGTTGTACAGCATGAATCGTTGAGGCAGAGAAAGACCTTCTGCCTCTTGGGTCATGGAGTGGTACATCTTCCGCCATCGGTTCTCCTTGGTGAGAGTCCTGTCTTCGTAATACGAGGTGATGTCCCGCAAGGATCTGGACAGGCAGGGTAGGAGAATCTCGAGATAGTCCAGCACGACAGGGACGCGGGAGAAGTGTACATTGGAATACTCGGCCAGTTCGCGGAGACACTGGCCCGATATCCTGATCTCTTCCATGAGAATCAACAGATGGGAGTGGGTGCCCTCGGACAAGGCATGGCGAAGTCCTACAAGTTGAATTGCAACGCAGTCTGCTCTTTCGGCCTCCAGACAACAGCCCTGGAGGAGGTGTAGCTCAAGTTGTCCGCCCAGAACCATTTCCATCACGAGAGGTAGCAGGTGTATAAGAAGGCGTATATATATTTCATCACATAACGAGACGGTCCGCGGTTGACTTGCTTGCCCTCCTCTGTCTTTGGTCTTGTCTTTGGAATACCTTTGTGGTCGTCGTATGAATCGAAGTGATGAATCGAGACTATTGTATGCGGTGAGGGAATCGACGATGATGGGTAGTAGTGGGTGGGGTAGTTACTGTGAATCGGTGCTACGAGGTGGTGATGGACAGATGGTATAGATAACCGACAACGATGACCAATTGTGATTAATTCTTATGAATCCGAATTCTCATAATAAACCAAGAACAGTTTCAAGAATCGAGCGAGGGTATCAGGTTAATAATAGACTGGAAGAGGAGGGGAGAGACGGGGCGATCTGCAGGCGATTCAATAACGTGTGATCGGTGATCCGGGGAATTCGAACTCGTTCAACACCATAAGAGAGGTGCACCCGCACCAGTCCAGCCATACGCATGGTCTTCCTTGACGTGGGTTGTGTGCACGGTTCTCACCCTGAGCCTTGAGTGAGCCCATCAGGTCAATGCACGTAATGAGGAGGCTCTTTTGGGGGAGACCACATAATCCAAAGTAAGGCCATCTACCATATAATGGACACCACCTGATGGTCAGATGCCGGCGATATCTGCGGCAGACATACATAAAAACATATCGCAGCATTATCAAACCTCCGCATCATGTTGGGCGTATCTGTTTTGATGAAACCTCAGATACACCCAAACCCAACACGATGCAGAGTCAAAGCGAATGAGGGAGGCATTGGGTGTCTCCCCCCAACTTCTCAGGCGCTGCCACGATAGCAAGCATGCCTTTCGACATGACGCCAGTCCAATGCATGCTCTCGAGTCTCGAGCTAGATTGGGAAAATGGAGGGGGTGGGCAACAGCCCAAAGATGGCCCATTCCCAGAGCAAAGCGAGCAAAGCTACGAACGAACTAGAAACTATCCATCCACTGACAGTCGACCTGCGACGTGTTGATTGCTGCAACGGCGACTGCGACGGCCACGGCGACCCTAGACGTGCATCCGCGCGCGGGATGTGGACTTTGTTTGTTGTGGAGAAATCTGACGATGCTGGGGGGTTTAGTATGACCTCGTGCTCATACAGACATTGCCATTGCTATGGATCTCCACTTCAACAGTTCATGGGTGATGTTTCTAATGATGAGGCTCGGCTGATACGATAGACACTTACCGTTACCTATCTCCAGATTCAGTGGTTTTGACGGCGTTGCACGTGTTTCCTTTCCCTATTGATTGTCCTGCTGCGAGTGGCCGCTCTTGATGCTACTGGCAACGTGGTTCCTCTGAGCGATACCTAACAAGCACTATCATGATCATGGTTGGATCATAACAGGTGAGGCTGTCGAACTGGTTGGCTGGCCTCGGGTTTGGGGAGAATTCCCGGGGTAGGATGCACATTGTGTATGTTGATGCTCTCATTGTACTCGAACAAGACCTGTACAAGACCTTGATATTATGATTTATATAATTTGTGCAGTTTGATTCGACCTTTTTTATCAGCCAGCATTGGGTGAAATTGTGAAATTGGATACAATAATCCCGAATCCCTCCTTCCCATGTTCCTCCCTTTTAGATGCCGCCATTATCACCAGCCATCACCAGCCACTTGAGATTGATGGCAAGCCACATCGGCCTTTACAGTTTGAAGCTTTGTACCTAGGCTAGAGACTGGCTAACATACCAAGATTATCACGGAATACAGACACAGAAATGCTGATGTTTTTATACGTTCAATTATTTATGCCGAAGCTCCCTAGCTTATAGATAGCACCTCGTTTGTTCGTCCCATGACCATCAGAGTCTATCATTAGATTCTTTAAGTCAAAGACGCCCGTGGGAGATCGCAGCTCAACCGGCCGCGCTCTGGGTCATAAAAACATGTGGAACGACCTGTACCATTGAATATCCCTGATATAAAAAAACAAGGCACTTCTTCCCGTGCCATCATACAACACCACCTAGACCGAAATACATAGAAGACATCTCGAGCAGGAGAATCTGCAACACGGCGCTGAAGTGCTGAGACTAGTCCGATTCATATTTCTTCTGCGAGCGACGCTTGGGTTTGACATCAGGCTCTCCTTTCTAAGAAGATTCCTCTTCCTCCTGCTCGGCCTTGGAGGTGTTAGTCATTGTTGACAAGTGGCTCTGGATATTAACTTACGTTGTAAGCCTGCTTCTCGTCCTCGTAGCGCTTCTTGTCCGCAGCGGCCTTGGACTCATAAGGAGCGCGTTGCTTCTCGTTGAGGGCCTTCCATCGCTCACCGAGGAGCTTGCCGACCTGACCGAAGGAGATACCGGGGTTCTCCTCACGGACGTTCTCGCGCTGCTCGTTGGCGAAGAACATGTAGGCTGAGAGACCGCGCTTGGGGGCGTTGGGGTCTAGGCCAGTTAGCAGTGCTCGGCATGGGAATTTGAGGTCGCAACTTGTGTAGCCATGCATTTCGTGTAGTAGTTTCTACACAAAGGCATGAAGATACAAGAACAACCCGCGATGGATTAAGAACTTACCCTTCTTGGCACGCTTGGCCTTCTCACCGGTCTTGCGCTTTCCAGCAGCGGCCTTAGGCATCTTGAATGTGTTCTATGATGGATGGTGAGCAACTGATGTGATCGAGAGTTGAAAGGCGAGTGATGCGAGGAGTGGGCTTTTTAATAGATAGCAGGAGTTGGGAGTGCGGTCGCAGAATTAATCGCGGTGCCAGTGATGGAGGGGTAGCTCGAGGGGAGCTTGGAGCTGAGCTTGGGGAATGAATGATCAAGGTAGTGTGTTGAGGCGCAAACGCAATTGTGCTTTCCAACGCGTAAAAAATCGCGTTGATTGACAGTAAAAATGTGCCGTGAAGGGTTGTGCATACCTTGGAGATTTATTTAAAAACAAAGGGTATGTGGTTGTGATGTAATCTGCAATGCGCTTCTGTTAGCTATTAAGCTGTTGCGCTACAAGGTGAAGATGATGCGATGCGCAAGACCAGACGTGATGCAGCTGACACTTGAGCAACCTTTGAAGGCGATAATTTTTTCAAAAATCGGATTAAAGAGGTTGATGCAAGGCAGGCACAACAGTCAGACGCAATAAAAAAGATAATGCGTTGTTGTGTTTGGTGTTTTGGTGCTGGGTGCGCGATGCATCTAGGATAGATAGGATAGGACAGTACTCACCACGAAGATGTGTCGAGGCGTGTTGAGTGTAGAGACAAATTTGGGTGGGAGAATTGTATGGGAGAAAAGAGAGAGAGGAGTGTAAGGTATGGGGAGGGCCAAGGCAGCCTTTTTACTATGGGGGAGTGATTGAGAGTGATTGTGCGTGGGGAGGGAGCGCGGCCTGCCCAGCTACCACACTTGGACTGTTATGCAGTGGGCTGGGCTGGGCTAAGGTGAGAGAGAACTGGCTCCAGCTCTCCTCCTCTCTTGGTGCCTTCCGCTTCCCCCCCCCTTCCTCTTCCCCTTGAGAAAAAAATTGGGTGCGTATTTTACTCTACTGCGGTGCTTGGGTGCTTGGATGCTTGGGAGCTTGCCCGCCCCCGTAGGTGTGCACTAGTACTGTCGCAGTGGACTGGACGGTCTGTACCTGTACCGCACCTGCCTTGGGCTATTTTCTGCCTCTGGGCCTGCTGCTGGGGAGCCCGCACCTGCCTCTGACCACTCACCAGCGTCTAAGCCGATGGTCCTGCCCAGTCCTGCCCAGTCCTGCTGCTATTGTTGTATGGTACTGTACGGGTACAAGCCTCAAGCAGCCCGCCGCACCGAGGTACAGTACAAAGGCCTTGTACCGCATCGCGACTGTCGCTATTCACACAGTATACCTGTGCCTTTAGGAGATGACTAGAGCATTCGCAACCAAGCCCCTCTCTGCTCTCTGCTCTGTGCTTTGTGCTTTGTACTCTGCTCTTCGATTATGGTACGGATACGGATACCTCTTGCTCCAATCACCCGGATCACACCAGACACGCTTACAAGTTGAGACTCTTTGCTTGAGACTCTCTCTACCCATTCATTGCGCTCAGTCGCCAGTCAACAGGCTCAATTCAGCGGGTTCAACCATGTTCTCTGGGTGATACTGTACCATATGGTAGCTTCCATTTGCCTGCCTACCAGCACCTTCCTCTCTGCTCTGCTCTGCGACTTGTTCTTTCTTTTTGGCTTCACATCATCTCCGTCTCCTCTTCCCCTTCCCCGTCCCCTTCCCCTTCCCCTTCCCCTACCCTTCCCAGTCACCTCCACCTCTCTGAGGCCGCTATGCTTCATCAATCAATCTCCATCGGACTTGAAGTCGCGCTCACCACTGCCACTACCTCACACTACTGACACCCTCCTCCCTGCTCCTTGCTCATGTTCACGCCATTCGGTCTCTACCTCTATCATGCTCTACGTATTTTGTACTGTAGTCTGTACCTACTTGTGCCACACCATTTGTTATCCGCCGCGTACAAATACCATGGCTTGCTTCTACTCCATACATACTTTACTACGTGCGGCGGACTGTCTCTGGTAGAATAGGCAGAAATCACGGACTCGACGGAGTACTTACACGCTTCACTAATTCTAACTCTATGGCGTGCAGTTCCTCCTTCACTAACATGGACGCCACACCTCCTGTTATTCGCCTGTTTCTTGTCTAATCGTCTTCGAGAACATGACATATCATCAGTCCCTCAAGCTTGAGCCTTCTCCAGGGAGGAGACTCGACTTGAAACGCGGCTGGTCGCTTCTTCACTCCCGCACATAACTTGTCTTCTGCCGGAAAAGTGGCTCTCTCCAATCACTGCACCAAACAACCAACGTCCGAACGGGGAGGCTGGTCAATGTTCATCACGAATGTGTTGCTAATACAAAGTTTGGCGCTGTTCTAGCGGAGCCAACCTCACCTTACTCTAAAATAGGGAATATCACTGTAACACTCTGACAAGACACTTGTAATGGTGGGAACGGATCCAGTCATCGTTCTCCCAACTTTGACATGAGTGCCAGCAACCGGGCAACCAACTGCGATATCCCGTTTCCGGTTCGTCTCTATTCCCAGCTCGTTCGTTGTCCGGCTTAGAGGCGTGAGCCTTGAGGGATTGTCCTCTAGAAGCCCCAGCGCTAAGACTATTCACTGTGCCTCCCAAGACAATCTCGGGCTGTGTTTTACCTCGCTATCATTCACCCCTGCCTGACCCCGAGACCACTGCTTCACGCATACCAACATGCCAACCATACAACAATGCATCATCCATGTGTACATCGTACCTGGTTTGGCGCTACCTTGAGACATTGGTATCACTTGCGCGACTCTGATAGCCAAGAACAATGAACCATGTCGATAGAGCAGGCGAAACATTTTGGTTCTAAATGGTAACTGCGCAACCCTCGTTTACTTCCTTCTCTGGCTGCTTACTCAATGATCTCCATGCCTCATTTGTCTTTCCCACTTCTCATGTTCCGGTCACCAGGTGACTCTCAGTTAACCCGAGGGCTGTGGGTAGTCTTTCGTCAGTTCTAGACCACTTTCATTGACATCCTACTCCGTAGATGGAGCAACAATGTGCGGCAGGGTGTGGTACTTTAGCCGTGCGTGATCAGCATGTACTGTCATACGAAATTTTCATGTACAAGTACTTAGACATGCGTACCCTGTCATGTCTGGATGCTTGCCTCCTCGCATGGCCATCCCTTTGTCCTTTATTACATCAAAGCAAGGAGCTGGAGGACTTTTCCCAAGGAAAGTATATTCCGATTGTCCGCCTTCTTAACCTGCTTCTCACTAATTACCTTAACCATCCCAGCATGCGCTTAATACGCGCCCAGATAAAGGTTGACTACTCCGTACACGTTGATCTTTCAGTTGAGGTCTGGGCAAAGTTACAGTCGCCTCCCATACTACGATACTTCTCACTCAATAGTATGCAAGGACACAATACGGCCATAGCTTCCGCAATCGAAGGGTTGGTGTTGTGTGCCAATCAGTGTATCACCATGGACGGTCGACTTGTATTCTTGTTCAAGCAAAATCTGCGAACGAGACAGACTTCGCTCATATGCGCATCATTGGTGATCAGTATTGAAACATACTACAGGTATCAATGGTCTTACTCAAATTATTCAGCAAGAATAGACAAGCAGCAAGGGAAGCAAGCAGTCGCAAATGACGCGAATAGGTACCTCATGACGCATACCCCATCTGCGGACACGGCGGGTACCACAAGTTGCGTCTACATATCCGTAGGCTGATGTAAATTGGGGCCTGGTCGACGGTAGCAGCAGAGCAGAGCGACAGCCTACCTGGGCTACCAGTCAGTGCCAGGCTACGGACTCAATAGTACTAGGCAGGCAAAAAGGCAAGCAAGCAAAAGCACCCGGCGATTGCGGCTTTGCCGAGCGTGCCTGGTCGCGCCGGACCAAAACAAGGTGCAAAAGGCACGCCGTTAAGTGGTCCATAAGAGAGGTACCAGTAGAGACTTGCAGCGGGTACGCGACACACCTGTCTTTGGGTGGTCATGTAGTCCTCCTGGCACCTGATACTGTGCTGTACCTAGGCGCCGAGCCGACTCTGGGCTCACGCCAAAGCTCAGGACGGGGAGCTCAGCGTTCCCCCGCCCAAACCTATTCTTTGTGTCCCTCTCCACTCGCTCTTCTTGACTGCTTTTCTTGATCGCCCCTTTTGCTTTCCCGCCATTCGATTTTTATACTGGGTTTCTGGCGTGTTGATCTGTTCCTGTTTGTCTCCTTCTTATTTGCCCTGCGTTGATGTGCTTTAGGGTAACCCAAAACACAATAGTTTATCATGATTGAAAGCAGCGCCAATGGATTGAAAGCTCTCTTCATATGTCATATATTCACACACACACACATATATATATATATATATATATAAGGCAAATGATGAGTTACTCTGCTATTAATGTATAATAGTTATTTGCTTTGATTCTTGTTTATTTGATGCTGTTCGTGCAGCTTGGTGCACTGATGAGTGATGCATACATCATTTTGGATCGCTGCCCAACACGAGACACTAATAATCGAATCCGGTTTTGTTCGGCGTGTCGATCAGAACCAGAATAAGGTAATTCGATGCCAACATTACTAAATGCCAAGGCAACTTTCACGGGCTGGTAGTACTCTCCTCCTACACAAACTCCTCATCTGTTCGTCCTGCAATATTATTTCGTTCGTGAGTTCACATCGGAATCGCCAAGATATATCACGTGGTAGCTATGACATGGCCATAGCTCCCTGCAGCTACTAAGCTCCATCGGGAACTCATGGTGAAATCATGGAAACCGTGTGTTGGGACCAGCGAATTGTTCCAGCTCGAAGGCGAGGATGACTGCTGAGAGAAACTTGAAACCTGGGACCTGCATATTGTTCAGGGAGACCTGTAAACGGTGCGTCGCTAGTTGAAAGCATGACCATCCCTTCTGCCCCCTTGTTCAAAACCTGTTATTGCTTTCTTCCTGGTTGAGGATCACGCGTCGTCTCCACGACGGGAGATCTCACGAGTGCCGTTCTCACCACAGTAGTACGGATCTCTCCGAGCGGGACGGGACGGGAGTTGCCTTTGATTCTTAGTTACCGTTCGTTCGGGCCAGAATGTTGGCCAACTCAAAATTGAAGCGCAAGAAAGTAAGTGAGTTGTCGTAGAATTGACATGAATAAGTCAAATGTAATTGTATTATGCCTCGGTCTCAGGATCAAGCACAACATCTCGTAGCTCATCATCCCGCACCCAGTCAACGCCACTACCAACGATTATACCAGCAGCCACACCTTTCATCACTCTCCATCTCTGCTTGCTCGCCTTGACACCCGCCTCAAGCTTCTCCTGCTCCTGCACCATCTTAGAGTTGCTTGGAGGAACCATCTTCTTCAGCTTTGCTTGTTCTGCTAGATCAAAGAGCTCAGCAGCCGAGGAGACGTTATGTCGGGATTTGCGCAGTGTATCGCTTTGTGTAGTTGTCAATGCCTTCCACTTCCTGTTAGTCTCAGCGGCCTGCTTGGCAACTGCGATAGAGGCATCGTCTCTACGCTCAATGTAGGGTAAAAGCTCGCTGGCAAATGTTAGTAAATAGCCATATAAGTAGAATCGAAGGACGAACCGCTCGATGGAAGTTGCTCCTGTTCCACTGTGTACGGCCTTGAGAATGGGATTGGCCGTCAGAACGGCCTCAGTTACGTCGTTTCTGAGAACATATTTTGCCCTTGTCTCCTGAAGATCTGTTTGGGCCTTTTGAGTTTCTTCTTCGGTAAATGACACGGCTTCATCTGGGGAATGTAAGCATGGATGAGAGTAATTACATGTAAAAAAAACCCTACCTGGTTGATGAGATTGCTGCGCGTTTATAATGGCGATTTCTAGTCGAAGCTCTTGTATTCGATCATATAATGCGAGGATCCTCTCTTCGTCCTCTGAAACGGGTAGATAGGCCGCTTCGTTGTACCCATCAACCATAGGAGTATCGTTTGAGTCTGCCATTTTGATCCTGGGTTTAATGTAGATTTTCAACCAGTAAACCCTCCTTTGCTTTGCCTTAACCTCATAGACGCGTTACGACTTTGGCGATGAATGTTGATGGGATTGTGGCCGTGCTATGTGGCTGTTGCCGTGTGGCGCCTCCGCCAATAGAATACTGCCTGTCACAAGGCACCGGTCACGCTAACGCCAGGCTCTCATGGTCTATCAACGTCGGTGGATCTTTCGTCACGCGAAAGATAATAATCCTATCATTTGGTCATCCAACATCAGTTTTGCCATTTTAGTTCAGGTGATAGTATCGTATTTCTACTGAAGTATCCCCTTCTCTTTTCCCGGTCGCACATAGCGGCAGAGTTTTGATTAGGAGATGTCTCGAGATGGCTCTTCAGGTGTTGATAGCCCATACGGGCCTGCGGCTGGAAGTCGATACTACACAGTTCTCCATGTAAGATCCACGAACAAGTTACCGAGATACCATCGACTAACTCAAGCGCAGCCTCGATGATCTCAAGGCCTTGGTTTCCAAAAAGACCTCAATCCCGCCACAGCATATTGTCGCCTTGACCCCTCATGGTCGTAGCGTCAAGTTTACCAGTCTACATACAGAGGTTTGTCATCCAACCAGAGATAAGACGTTTCTGACTGTGATTCAGAAAGAGATTTTCATCTATGATATACGAATAAGCTCTCCCGGAAATGCGAACCTCATTACCCCCGTCACATCGCCAAAACGATATATTACTCCGAATGCGCCGAATACGATCAATGATGTACAGTCAATATCATCATGGCAAGAGCTATACAAGGAACGTCGGAACTGGGCGATGCATCTTGCGGAGGACTGCGGACAGATGAACACGGCCACCTTGGCACGGTACAGCGAGATAGATGTCATCATCAAATGCTTGGACGCTGCTGTCGCGAACCTCGAAATTAGCATCAAGCAAATCGAGCCCAAATACAACGACCTGAAGAAATGGGTAACACCTGCATTGGAAGAGCATGGAAGCCTGGTGGAAAAATGGGAGCAGTATCTTGATCTCGCCAAGAATACATCGATTTCTCCATCCATGGTCAAGTTTATGACACAACGAGAGACAAGCAAGTCAAATCCAACCTTGGAGGATCTTATCGAACTCGACACCGCGAAGAAGGCAGGGAAATTGGCTCCAACCGCACATCGAAGGTTCAGCGACAAAGCCGACCAACTCAGCAATGCGGCATCCCAGATGTATAGGAGCTTGGAATCACTGATTGGCGATTTTGAGAAGCTCATGAGTCGCTCTGCTCTCAGCCATAGCACAGATTCCGCACAGCTTCTTGAAGATATTGAGGCAGTGGTAAAACAGATAGATTCTGACTACCGGGCAGCACTCGGATACGGCAACACGCAACGAGATGTAGCGCAAGCGTCTAAGACGGCTTCAGTGCATACGGAGCATCTGGTGCCGACACTTAAGAAGAGAGTTAAAGAGATGGATGAGCTACTTCACTATGCAACAGATGCGCGAAACTCGATCGCTTCGGAATCAGCAAAATTCATGCGATATGTTACCGAGATAACATCCCTACACAGCAACGTTAAGAGTCAAATTAATATACTGAACCAGTCCGAAGACGACATGACAACATTCGATTACCTCCGACTCATTCATCAGCTTCCTTACATGTATGCAGCTTTCGTCACAGAAGCAATTCGACGTCGTGAATGGGTTGACAAAGTCAAGACGGATTCTTCTACGCTGGCAAACGAGATGGCCTTGTTCCAGGACGAAGAGTACAAGAGACGGCGCAAGTGGCAAAAAATGATTGGCAGCACGTATGGACCCGACTTGGATACGAATGTTATAGGTCTTGAAGTCAACTTGCTCGGAGAAGATACACCTTGGCCAGTCGTAACCAAAGAGGACCTGGCAGATTTCGTCCGGGCACTGCAAGAACAGCCTGTTGATCAGAATGTCTTGGACGACATTGTGAAGCTTGTACAGGAGCTCGACAACCCAACAAAACAGCAATCTAAACGACTTAAGGCATTCAAGAATGGGAGCATACACGAGGCAGCGCTTGGCAGGAGCGGTCTTATGATTCGAGGGGACGACGATCTACTGCAATCATTGCAGGAGGACAAGGGCAAATTAGAAAACAAACTCAAGACTGCCGAAAGTCGGGTACGTCGTTTGGAGGATTTACTCCATCGACAGAGTCAAGCCAGCCGCCCTGGCAATCTTTTCCAACCCCAAGGCCCTCAACAACGAGAGAGAGGTAACTCTGGATCTTCCATCAGGTCAAGCCGCTTTGACGACCGCAGACTATCCTCGGATGGAATTGATCCCCTGATGCGACGTATCACTCAATTGGAGAACGAACTACGAGAAGAAAAACAACGGTCCAGCCGCCTTCAGCAGGAGCTCACATCGCAATCAAATCATCATGAGAATATCAAAGGTCAGCACGAAGACTTGAAGGGCCAACATGAGAATCTGAAAGGTCAGATTGCGGAAGTTAACACTACCAAACAAGATCTACTCGAAAACATGGAGGCACTCGAGCGCGAGTTCGTTGAAGAGCGCAAGAACCTGGAGAGCGAAATCAAGACTCTCCGAGCCCGTCTGGAGGACACCGAAGACGAAATCGAGCAGTTCGACGAATCTAGACAACATGAGAAAGCCGGATATGTCGTAAGAGTGGAGGAATTGGAGGCCGAGCTCGAGCAAATTAACAAGCAGCGACAGGACGACGCTCTCAAAGCGCAAGGCCAGGTTGAGTTCTTGCGAAAGGAAACCAGAATCCAAAGAGAGCAGCAAGAGGCCCTCGAGCAAAGAATGCAGTCTGCACAGGAAGAAAACCAGAACGTTTCGAGGAAGCTGAGTATTGCTGAGGAGAGTTTGAATGATCATTGGCAAACCCTGAAAAATGTTTTTACCGAGCTTTCGCCCGATGTTGCTGTACCGGATAACCTGGTAGACATTTCAGAAATACTACTTACAAGAGCCGGC
Organism: Fusarium tricinctum; assembly: GCA_020744515.1. Classification (NCBI taxonomy): domain Eukaryota; kingdom Fungi; phylum Ascomycota; class Sordariomycetes; order Hypocreales; family Nectriaceae; genus Fusarium; species Fusarium tricinctum. The sequence goes on along the minus strand of JAGPXF010000002.1, from coordinate 2,694,998 downwards.
ACGCTCTCCGAGAAAGTACGAAACTCGGAAACAGACATTGATTTGCTAAAGTCACAAGTCGATCACTTCACAGCGACCGTTACGGAACTTCGTGAACAGATTGCGAAGAAAGACACCAAGCTTACCGAGGATGAAATGGCGACGGTTCATCTAAGAGAAAACCTCGCTGAGGAAAAGGCAAAGGTGTCTGCTCTTGAACAAGAGCTCGCCGATGGGAGACAACAACTCACCGAGTTGCGCGCTAAGCTCAGTGATGGCGAAACTGGCCCCGAAGCCCTGCAGACAAGGTTAGAAGACGAAGAGAAGAAGGTGATGACCTTGACAGAGGAGGTGGCCTCCAAGCAATCTCAAGTCGGCAGCCTAGAGGAAGAACTTCGCATGTTCCAGGAGAAGGTTGAAGCTCTCCAGGGCAAGATGGCCAGCCTGAACAGCCAGTATGAGCATCGAGATGAGAAGACCAAGGACCTAACACAACGCCTCTACTCCCAAAACGACCGTATGTGCCGTCTGCTGGAACGCGTTGGATTCGCCATTTCCAGAAAAGATGGGGATATGACTGTGGCGAAGATTCCGCGATCCGAGAGAAATACTCAGAACCCCAACGACTCATCGGACCCGGGCTCGTCACTCCGCAAGTCGAGTACGCTCAGCCGTGTCTTGGGTGATAGTACTGATCTGGATCTGCTCTACTGGCTTAATAACTCCGACATGCAGGCTGAGGACGAAAAGTATGCAGCTTTCATGAATAATCTTGGCAATTTCGATGTTGAACTGTTCTCCGAAACCATCTACCGCAGGATCAAAGAGGTTGAACACATGGCTCGCAAATGGCAAAGAGAATCGCGGTCATACAGAGAGAAGGCGCATATTCTGCAGAAGGATTCGCATGAGAAGATTGCGTTCAAGCACTTCAAGGAGGGAGATCTAGCTTTGTTCCTGCCCACCCGCAATCAACAGGCCGGTGCATGGGCCGCCTTCAATGTGGGCTTCCCACACTATTTCCTTCGCGAACAAGATGCTCATCGCTTGCGTCACCGCGAGTGGCTTGTTGCTCGTATCTCTCGAATTCAAGAACGAGTGGTGGACCTTTCTAAGAGCCTCCAGCCGAGTAGCGAGACGGAATCTATCAACGACGAGGAGAACGATAACCCGTTCCAGCTCTCGGACGGTTTACGGTGGTATTTGATCGATGCTTTCGAAGACAAACCCGGCGCCCCCTCGACGCCTGGGATGGGCAAGTCGACTGTCGCGGCTAATACGGTGGAAGCAACAGCCAATATTCATGGTACGGGTGGAAAGGGTAAGAGCCGGGACAGCGTTACTAGTATCGAAGGTATTAACAAGACTTTATCCAAGAGTCTTGAGAGCAGGCGTAGCAGTACCAACTCCAAGAAGGCCCTTCCATTTCAGCTTGGAGGCACAGCTTTGTTGAAGAACAGTGCTTTGGCCAGCGAGACCAATTCGCTTCGAGCGCACCCTACGGACTCACCCTCTGGCACGAGCCCCACGCAGGGAGGGCATCTCACGGCTACCATCGCAAGCCTCCCACAGAGAGTTTCTGCAGAAGGACCAAAAGCCGAGCTAGCGGAAAGCGCGAGCAAACCACCTTCTGACGAGCCATCAACTCAAGACAATGGCGCCAAAACGGACGAGGTACGGAATGTTGATACCCTTTTCGGACCATGAGCCAGGTTGCTGACGAGTAGTTGGCAGCCTCGGAGTTTCGTACAACGAGAGGATTCGGCTGAGAGCCCAACAAAGAAGTCGGTTGTATGGGACTCATTGTGGAGTGTTGACTATAAGTACGAGAGCGGAGGTAGAAAGTAGCCAGATGTGGTTGACTGTACCTGCTCTGATGCGAGCAAATTTTTCTTTCATCTTAGGAGTCTTTGTTATGGGAAGCGATGGGTTTTCTTTGTGTATGGCGTATCAACGGTGTGCCGGCAAATGGGGAACTAGATTCTCGGAGTATTCAGGGTTCTGAACGAAGGGGAAATAGGAGAAGGTTTACGGAATACAGGTTAAGACAAGGAGTGTTAGGTCGATACTCTAGCATACAATATAATTTTCAATTCATGACACTAGGTTACATATGTTGCACATCATAAGTTATAGTTGTTTGCTCTCTGTTGACTGTTGACTGTTGACTGTTGACTGCGTGAACGTAGGAGATGTCAGCTACGGGTCTGGAACGAATCTCTTAATACGCAACGTGTAAGTGAAGCTGTCAGTGACGTCAGCCCTTTGATTGCCCGAATTCCACTACTTAAACATCAGAAGAACCCCGCGCGAAGGTTTCGAGAGGCTTGACAAGTGACAAGATAGAGGGGTTTGTTTGTCTCGGGGATTACCCGGCATCGAGCCTCCGCGATGCGCCTACAGATAGATGTATGGGGAGGGCGACGGTGGTTAATGTCCATATGGATATTAATGTTATCCAAGGAGCATTGCTGTCGCCATACATCGTTTACATAGCTGGAGTTTTCAAGTTGAGCTATATTCGTGTGTCGCGAAGTAACTAGAGTCGACAGATATATCTGGGGTATCAAAGTAAGCATAATAAAGTGCAACCTGTGCAAGCCTGTAAGTCCTCCTTTGAAAAAACCCCGCATAGTCCTAGCCTTGATAGATATTGCGGATGCAACGGAAACAAACCTCAAACGTGCTGCAGCCGCGAGCCGCCGGGTAGTTTCTACGCCTCTTGAGCGCATCGTCCTGGAAGATCGGTGGTCAGCAGCGCAAGAGTTTGGAGGGGCCCTAGGCTATTTTCCTGCCGAGGCAGTTCCTTAGAGAGCCCTCCCGGGCCCTTGTACCCTGAGGTGACCTACCAAGCGGGGAATTTGCAGGGCGACGCTGACTCGCTGACTCGTTGCTTTATTCCCTGTTCACCTGCCCAAAACGGGGTGGACTTTTTTTTCTTCTCTTCCTTAACTAGTAGGTACCTAGGTAAGGCTAAGGTAGTTTCTTCTACTGTGCAAGACCCTCCGGTTTCGGTTTCTTCCAGAAAACCCGGGCTCCATGGTCAATTGGATGTGCCCCCCCCGTGTTTTCCCCCGGCCGTTGCAGTTTTGTAACTTTGGTTCAGCACTGGAGTTAGCGGGATTGTGGATTGTGTGGATGCTTCTCCAGACCAGACCAGACCATTTCTCGATTTCTGTTACCTACTCGCTCCCCGTGCGCTGTTTAGACGTCCACCTTTCCACGTTCCACCCTCCAAAATATACCAACCTGCTTTAATTTATTTACCCAGCGTGACTTTTTGTTTCTGACTCTAGCTCTGACTCTCACTTTGCCATGGTCGATCTGCTGCAACATACTATTCTCTTAACCATTGAGAGCTAATTCACAGCCAACAAGACAAGCATAGACTATCGCCTCCGCCTTCGCCTTCACCTTCGCCTTCGCTACCAAGACATGCTCATGCTCGCAAGCCACCATCCTGCTGTGACTGCTTGACCCGTCCGACACGCGCTTATTCCTCACTGTTACTCTCCTCTGCTCCCGCGGACTCCAAATCCCGACTCTTCCGAGCCCACGGTTCGGCAAGTTGCAACTGGTGAAAATGCCCGAGAAACCGGCCTCGGTCGTGTCATACGCTGCTGGTGCCTCTCTCGCCGCGGCTGCGCTCATCTACGTCTTTGCGCCAAACTTCTCTATCGACCACGATCCGACGAGCTCCAAGAAAAAGTCTATTGTTGGCTTGAAAAACCAAGCCAATGATTGCTTCATCAACTCGGTTCTCCAGGCCCTCGCCGGTCTGGGAGAATTGCGCATATATCTGATCCGCGAGACCCACCGCCGCCGTATCGAAGACCCTGCCGTATATGCCAGTCTCGTCCAGCCAGAGGGCAAGGAGATCGCCCAATGGAAGCTCCAGGGTCTACAAGAAGGGCTTGTCACACAAGGACTGAAAGAGATGCTGGATGCGCTTAATGAGCGCCCCATCTACAAGAAGTCCATCTCGCCATTCCAGTTCGTCAAGGTTCTGGAGGTCGCTTTCAAGCAAAGGATCAGTCGCCAACAACAAGATGCGCAAGAGTTCCTCCAAATTGTCGCTGAGCGTCTTAAGGACGAATACCACTGCGGCCAACGAGCGAGACTACATGTGCGCAGACGCGGTCTCTTCCCGACCCCCAGTCCCAGTAACCCAAGCGTCGATAAGACGCCAGAATCCCAGGTCAACGGCAAGGACGGCGACGAGACCTCACCGGAACAACAACCTACAACGAACGGTGATAACGACTCAGCTATCGAACCTTCCGAGGAAACCGAGATACCCCAGATCAACGGCCAGCTCCCTTTAGAACTCGAGGAGGGCTTCCCCATGGAGGGAAAGTATGAGTCGCGTCTCGAGTGCCAGACATGTCGCTACAAGACCAAGCCCAGAGAGGAGACTTTCTGCACCATCACCTTGGCTGTACCCCAGGTGTCAGGCACAACACTGAATGCTTGTTTCGACGGCATATTCAAAACCGAGTACATCGACGACTTCAAGTGTGAAATGTGCCGATTGCTACAGACAAAATCTGACTTGGAAGCCGAGATGGCCAAGTCGACCTCGGACCATTTCAAGGCGCAAACCAAGGAAAATATCGAAAAGCTCCAGTATGCCATTGATACGGATCCTGAGAATCCTCCGGACGACGTCGAGCTTGGGGATATCCGGTTTGCGCCCAAGAGAAGAATCGCAAAGACGACCCGAATGTCCATATTCCCAAAGATCTTGGCTATCCACCTCTCCCGTTCCATCTACGATGTGGGACAAATAACACAGAAGAACTCCGCCAAGGTGGTCTTTCCGGAACAGCTACCGCTAGGTGGCTTGATGGATCAAAAGAAGTATAAGCTGCTTGGTCTAGTAACCCACCGTGGCGGTCACAATAGTGGCCATTACGAAGCCTTCCGACGACAGAATCTCGCCGCGCCCTTCTCCAATCACAACACCTTCCAGGCTTCCGAAGCATTTAGCAAGACGCCGACACCTATAGGAACCCCCGTGTTGGGAGGCAAACCAACGCACAGCCCTGCAATTTCCACCCCCGATCTCCTCTCCGCCTCGTCTGGCAACTCATCAACGCCCTCTTTAGAATCTCTGCCTATCCCACCTAGGAGTGTCCCGGCAGACCTGCGAGGCGCAGTGAGCCTGCCTGTCATCGGCAAGCAGAAAGACCCTGAGACCAGCAGCCTTCGCTCGGTCGCGGCGTCGACAAAGTCGGCACTCTCTAAGCTCACGTCGCCCAAGCAGACCAACAGCAGCTCATCACCGCCCGGACCCGTCATGTCCAACGTTTCAAAACGATCCAAGAAGCGAAAGCTGTCATCGGACAAGTGGTGGCGTGTCAACGACGAGAAGGTCAAGGAGGCAAAAACCAGCGAAGTCTTGGGCATGCAGAGGGAGGTCTATTTGCTCTTTTACGAGCTCGACAAAGATGTTTAGGAGACTAGTCCGATCAGGGGAACTGGCGGATTATGCATGATATGCTGTTCTTACCATGTTTCACACATATCTTATGGAGGGGACTCTTTTTAATCTTCACTTGTCCATTTGCATAGGGAGGGCGTTTTCAAGTCACACTCGTGGGAGTTTCATTGCATTTAGATTCCGTGGGGTTTTTCATACAGGTCTTGAATGAAGCCGTCCATTACTTGGGTAGAGAGAGGAGTTGATGACGGAGACGATCTATGTGAAGATAAAGAGCAGCTATGCATCCCCACGTGGGTGCTTTTAGAGACAAGAACAATAAATATGACTCGCACATAAACAGTGAGACTTGGATGATAATGTGTTACAGGTGTCTATATATATGCGTGTGAGATATCTTGACAGAACCTCAAATAGCCTCTGGATAACCAGACAACATTCACTGTTATTCTTCAGCTACCATTAAGTGACCTAAATAGCACAATTACAAAGAGTTGATTGATATCCATGAATATTGGCCGTGCCTGAATAGCCTTTTGTTTCTCGTAGAGGTTGATAGTTTAAACAATTGACTTCATTCCTAACCAATCACAACTTCATAGCGAATGAGTCAGCATAATATGCCACAGTTCGGGCATTTAATATGTTTTTATATCATAACATTGTTGTTGATAATCGGATAGGTTACTACATATAGCTGCACTTCTATCTGGCCGTATATCTCATGCCTGTTATCGCCGTTACCTTCGACCCTTCCGAGTGTATCTGGGCAAGACAGGCACCTCAATCAATTTAGGTAGTCCAGCCGCCTGGGCGAATATTACTGCGGGTCTGACGCGCGATCAGGGAGTGGCTATCCCCAATCCTTCGGCTGGACCTCGAAGCAGCAACCAACCAACTGTCAAATACATCGGGTATATGGTAGATCTTAACTCATGAGCCAATTCTCTTAATAATGTTGCGGCTGAAGAGTGCAGCCTCGATACATATCACCCAAGAGGTTCTCATCAAGGTCGGATTGTATCAAACTGACCACATAACTCATTCCATCTTTTCCACCTCTCATATAATACGGTAACTTACCCAGAATGGCCGTTCTCTCGCGACGCACAAAGCGTCGTCTACGATCTGTCGTTATTCTTCTCCTCATATCCACCTTCATAATCTACTCTATTCTCCCTCACGATTCAGCCATACGTCTGGCTCTTGTCTTCAATGTCTCGCGCTTCTTCAACTTCCTACGCGGCACAGCAACGGACAAAGACGCATGGCTATGGAAATCACCACGTTATACCGTTGATCTGAAGAAAGACGTGGGATATCTGATCAAAACAGGCTATGGAACGCGTCACCGAGTGGCCGAGCAGATTGCTGCCTTTGAGGCAACTGGGGGTTATCTTGGAAAAGAAGGCGAGAGCTTCCTAGTTGTGGGAGATTGGACGACAGTAAATCAGACAGATGCGGACTTGATAGGCGTGACAGTGCACGATGCTATCAAGAGAGTCATGGAAACTAAGATCAGAGGTAAGGTGGATGGCTACCCCAGGCTGGTCAAGTATAGAAGCCTTCAAGCAAGTCTCCAAGCAGGAGACGAGGATGGCGCTTTGAAAATCGGGCAAAGCTATGGGTGGGAGCTCGATGCGCTCAAGGTATGTCCCATGCAACAACTCGGTTGTCCATATCGCTAACAGAGATAGTTCATCATGGGTATGGAGATGATATATCATGAGCTACCTGGTAAAAAGTGGTACATCATATTGGATGATGACACCTTCTTGATTAGACCATCTTTGGAGCTTCTCATGGGCCATATTGATTATCGGAAGCCCCAGTATATTGGCAACGCAGTAGGCGACTACAAGGCGCGCTTCGGGCATGGAGGATCTGGTATTCTGATTTCCGGAGAAGCAATGCGCCGCTTGTTTGAGCATCCGGGCATCGTGCAGGAGGCATATGCCGAGTCCATGACCGAGACGTGGGGGGACCGGCTGGTAGCAACGACGTTACAGAAGCTGGGGATCTACATCGAGGAGGCGTATAATCATCACTTTAACGGTGAGCCTCCGTCAATCACGCGTATCTGGGGTGATCGGTTCTGTTCGCCCCTGGTTTCTTTCCACGGCCTTCGAAAACCCGGTGAGATGCGCCGAGTCGGTGAGACACTGGCAACAAGAGAGCAGCCGGTGCTATGGCGCGACGTCTGGCAGCTTTTCGGAAGGTCAGCCATATCGGCGCTTGAGAGCCGGCGGACTGAGTTGACGGCGGATCATGTGGGCAAGCCGGACGAGCACACCCGCTCGTGGGGCGACGTCAGGAGTGCCAATGCTTGTCAAAAGCGCTGTGAGCAAAGCGGTCGACGCTGCTTGGCATGGACATATGAGATGGAGATTGAGAGGTGCCACACAAGTCCTTGGCTGCTACTGGGGGCGGACGGCGCTGCAGGAAAGGCATCGGGGTTGAACTGGCCCCAGGTGAAGCCACTGCTTAACAGCTGCAGAAGATGAGACGTCTCTTCAGTGATAGAGAATTCAATCAGGATCTCTATCGACGAACTCTGACATCATGTTTGCTGAACATTTTCAACTGACTCCGAAGAAGAAGAAAAGGAAACCTCATTGTAAAGGGTGAGCAAGTTGTCTGATGGCGTCTTTTCCCGGGGCTTCTTTCCGGGCTAATACATGTAATATCATATCATTTACCATATTATATCATGTATCATCATCATAGCACGCCCCCTTGAGCCTCATATTTGTTCCCACTCAGAGTTAGACTGAAGGAGGCGCCTTATTGGAACGCATCCGAGAACTAGCGACTCAAGAGCCGACCGCTATTAACAATCGGTGTGGAAAGAAAACCGGATCGTGGATAGGCATCCGTACGGCGATAATAGCTTCTCTGCACACGCACTCCGTAGTAAGGCAGCGAAGGAGTTAAGTTAGGGGGGGGGCTGAGCCAGCAAGCAGCGGTAAAGCCATTGCCAAAGCCAAAGCCCAAAGGTTCCAGTAATCCGGGAACTAATGGTAGGCGAGAGGGAGCATTCTACCAGGAAGGCAAGGTAGTGAGATGTGTAAAGGAGACCCGGTTGGCTAGACAGCTCCCCCTTGTTGACGGCTTTCGCTCGCTTGCGCTTCCCGTCGCGTCTGTCAGCCGGGATTGACTTTGACAACAAGGAGGGTGACTGTCATTGCCGTTGCCCACTTGTACCTGCTGGTACAGTTCAGTAGCCCAAGTCTAGAGGAGGATCCGCTGCGGTAAGGTGGGATCCAAGTGGATAGAACAGTTGTCAACGAACCCAACCCTGGCTTGAGGGTGTGGAGGCTCGTCTCGCTTGCACGGGACCTTGCCGCTCAGGGTAGGCATCAGTAGTGTGTACGGGTACAGCCAGGAAACTAAAACACTGGCAGAGCAAACTGTCGGTTCAAGACATATATATTCGTCTTGCTGTGCTATGGTTCACGCAGGACTAGGATCTCCTTTGGGCTTCTTGTCTCCTGGTTAGGCATCAGTCTTCTCGAGATGGAACAAGACAAGGTCGCACAAAAAGCAGGGATATTGTATGGTGGTGAAATTGGAAGAGGGGGGAAATGATATTGAATATCTTAAGATTGGGGAGTGGGCAACGGCAAGATTTGCAATTGTCCGTGGCCTGGCCTGGTCTGGTCTGGCGGATACCTACCTACAGTATCCGTACTCCGCGAGGCACTTGTGAGAACGGCCGGCTGAAAAAAGAGGAAATAGGGGATAAATACCGTCTAGGTAATATGACGATATAACAGATGAAAAGCAATCTTCGGATAATCTTGCAGTAGCTTAGCTTGATATGAGTTTCAGGATGTGATGCTTGATGGAGCGAAGATGATGGTGATGATTATTCCCCAAATAGATATAAGTGGATAACGGTGTACTTCGTACTTGCTCTTATTCCCTTAACCCGAGCAAAATGGGAAGCCTAAAGGAAGGTGCGGTAGTTGGCTTTTGGTTCTTTCCACTTGCTGGACGGGTTCGAGCGAGCGAGCACCATCTGGTTGGTACCTCGCATTAGCGTATTCCAGCGAAGCCTTAGAAGCCTTAGAAGCCAAGCAGAGTCTTTTAGGGGCTGGGCTGTGGGGTTCTGTGGCTTGCGGGGGCTAAGCATGAATGATGACAGTTTTGGAGAAATTCGGCTCGACACTGGACGAGAAAGGATACGGATACGCAAATCAGAGGATACCCTAATTGCTTAGTTTTACACTATCCGTTCACTATCATGGCGGTCTACATTTATAGCAGCAAGGAGGAAAGAGAGAACAAATGGACAATCAATCATTGGGCCCTAACTGACCTACAGCAAGCACCTACCTTCCAGGCCTAGTCCAAGCGTGAATCTCAGTCGATACACTCACACTCACTGCTCTCCAGTTGTGAGTGTCGAGGCAGCAATGAGATAGGGGTGTCGCCAGCCGACGTTAATGCTCAGTGCTCAAGGCTAAAGGCTCAAGACGGGACGAGAACCTTGCATCTGCTAGACCTTGAGTGGCACACAATCAAGCACAAGCACAGTTGCCTCCCGCCCTGTATCGAGCTCAAGTCGGGATTGCCCAGGTCGCATAACGTACCCAGCTCAGGTGGATGCATATGCAAGTCAATACTGTAAGTTCTCATGTTGGTGTTGGAGCTCGCTTGTGCTACGTGCATTCATTCCATTCACCCAAAGTTTCGTTGTCGAGTGCAATGCCAAGTTGGTGTTGCCATGAATACCTACTTTCTTACCCCTTATGCATATCTATCCATGTCCATGCGCTGGTTGTCCTTGCAGCATATACATAACATAACACAACTCATTACTGTCAACTAATAAGGCTTGAATATGCTCCGCCAAGCCCACCTGGCACCTGGCACCCGGCCTCCAACCCTCCATGCTATAACCTTGCTCAGTTACATAGTACGCCTCATTAGCAGGGTTGGGTAATTATTCCACAGAGCCCCGGGAGCTTCTACAGTGCTTCCAGAATTGCCAATTATCGAGATCTTGCTAGGCGAGTCGAGGAAGAAGAAATGGGGAGGAAAAAGAAAATCTCGTTAATGGGTAGTAGCCGACTGAGTGGACGATGATCATATGCATGTGAGATGCATATAAGATTCAGAACTGCCATGAACCATGCATACATGGAATGTCACTTTTCTAAGCCTTTTGAAGCCTTTCAGATTCTGGGGCCTTTAGGACATTATACAGAGTACTCCCATTACTTGTCGTTGGGGAGAAAAGAAAGACACGATTGTGCTTGTTATTTGCTACAAATGCTTCCTGCTTGATTAATGCAGCCAACTGGAGCTACTATTATTCCGCGTGGCTGATTGATTACACATTTCCGTAGTTTATCTGGAAGGTGGCTGTCATTCTTATCCTATCAAAGAAGATACTTATGTATCTGGACCAGGGACACCAGAAATTCGAACTTTATCATCAACTCGACATAGCACCAACTTTTGTTTGCTTGTACCTCGAGTACTTCATCAAAGTAGTCCCTTCAATAAGCGAGAGACCCTTATCCTGTAGCCAAGCAGCATCTACAACTCATGTCTGCTAGCGGCCTCTGCCTTCAACTAGATCTAGGTACTCTGACTCTCAGCATTAGGTACTTCTCGCCTCCAGTTCGTTTACGAACCCGTTCCATTTGTTGCATAACATAAGTTTTCAACTTTAGACTTTTGACGCAGGCTCCTCACTGGGCGAAGCTTGCGCCGCGCTTGTTCGTCGAGTATCGAATGGATCATCCTGTACATATGGACATCAGCCTACAAAGCCTGGCTCGTCTCCACTAGAAACTACAATTTACTGGGACCTGACGGCCAACACCAACACCACCACCACGGTCACCACTCCCACCACCACTACTACCACGCGGCAACCAGGCAGGGGACGATCCAGTTATTCTGGTTGTGGTGCATTCTACTCTACTGTATCGTATTGTATGGTATTGTACCCTTACTGGAAAGGTGACTTCGATGCTTGACGACGGCAGCAGCTCAGCTATTTCCCGTCTGTCCCGATCTTGGAGCTCGAAACTTAGTCCTCGCTTCCGATCCCGTCTCTTTGGACCCCTGGGATTCGCCATCGTCTTCCAGCGTCTGCTGCTCATTCAGCGCGTCGCCTGTTGCTTGCTGGTGCTGGTCTTGGCCCAGTCCACTATCGCGACTCTTGCCTTGCTTTCCCAGTGAAAGTTGCATCGCAGTTGAAGTCGCAGTCGCAGTCGCATCGTGTCGCGGCCCCCTGGTCCCGGACTCTGCCCCTCTTGCACGCCTTTTCTCCCCCTGCCACGCCCTGGCTGCTCTTTGATCTTCCTTGCCCAGCGCCAGCACCTCGTCTTCCTCCGTGACCCAGGGTCGCGTCCCCTGCTCGGTTCTGGTTCTTCCTGACTTTGCTTTGAGGCTCCATAAAAATTTCTAATTAAAAAACAACATGGCTCAAGACGACCGTGGACAGAGTCACGGCGACTCTTCCAATAATCCTTCAGTCTCTGCTCCAACATCGACGTCTCCTTCTCTAGCTCCTATCATCGCATCCGTCACCGCTCCTCCAGCTTCCGTCGCAAGCACTGGGTCCGTGAACACTACTGCCGCCGCCGCCGCCGCCGACACGAGACTCCCGCCCATCACCGCGATCGCTTCGGCGCCCTTCACGCCTGTGGACCGCCCGGCCGCCTCGACGACAACTGTAGCTCTAAGCTCTGCACCCACGCCCGCCGAATCCGACTCACCCGCTGTTCATTCTCTTCCCGCGCCGACTCCTTCGTCAGCCTCGGCTCCTGCTGCTTCAGCCTCTGCCGCTCCGCCCGTGATCTCTCAGCAGAACGGCGACAGCAGGGCCCCCGAGGCTGCTTCGACACCCGCGTCCAAACCGGAAATGTCCAACCACCACCCGGGAATGCCTCATGGTCAGCCTGTAAGCTACCCGGGCTCCTCGACGCATTACGCGTCCTCGATCGGTGCGACAACCGCCCAGTATGGCTCTTATCCCGCCGTGACGAGCCAGCCGCCCGAGCCATACCGACCCAGTCCTATGCCAATTGGTAGCAATATGTCACTGCCTAGCATGAGGACGATCGAGAACCCACACGGACCTTCGGTGTCAAACCCACAGGGTATGCAGATGAATATGCCTATGGCGCCTGTGCCAAACAGTATGCCATTCTATGGGCATCAAGGCATGCAGATGGGTGCAGGCTACGGTATTTCTGACCCAATGGCTCGTTATGCACTTCCCCATGATCCGCGACTTTTGGGGCCTAGGGGACCGAAAAAGGTGTGTTAAGCTTGAGCTAGGACCTTGTTCTGATAGGTCCTGGCTGGCCTAAGGTATGGCAAGGATTCAAGGCTGACTGTGGGTGTAGGAGATCAAACGTCGGACAAAGACAGGTTGCCTGACTTGCAGGAAACGTCGAATCAAGGTAAGCCGTGATTTCGTACTCATTCCCTTTTTTGCAGCTTATGGTCTCGACACGTGGGACGGGACGCGATGCTGCAAGAGGATTATGTGAAAAGGAGGCTGCTGCGATTACATGCCATGGCTAGCAAGCCAGAGCCGGGCTATCCAGATTGATGTAATGCATCATGTTTGCGATATTCTGCAGACTTGGTTGTTTACAGAGGAGCTACAGCGAAGCGAGCAAGACTCACATTCACGTAGCGCTCTGTGGTCCATGTTCTCCTACGTAATTCCTCTCTGTATCCGCGATCACCCGCGCCCAAGCTCGCTCAACGCCTTTGGCGAAATGACCTGCCCTGAAATTCTGAAGCTTCTCGAAGTTCCAGAAGCTTTGCAAAGCTTGCTATTGGTCGCGCTTGTTTCGTTGTGTACCTCAGCTGGACAACCCCTCCTACCTATTTCTGGCCTACTTCTTGTGGAGTTAGCACCCCCGCCCAACACCCAGCTCTAACATATTCCTAGTGTGACGAGACACACCCGACTTGCAACAACTGCAAGAAGTCAAAGCGTGACTGCCTTGGTTACGACCCTATTTTCCGACAACAAGCCGGCGGCCAGTCTTCTTCCAACATTCAACCGGCACCCAGCCAGAGGACTCCGCCAACAGTTCCAAGCTCCGTGCCTTCGAGTGTGCCTTCGTCAATAGCATCAAACCCTGCTCTGACCGCCCGGCCTACCAACTCATACGGCAGCCAGCCGTCGATGCTCCCGAGCTCTTACGCGACAGTTCATGCGACCACGGCCAGCCCTAACCCGTCTCTTACCTCGCTTAGCTACGACTCAAGTTTCTCCAACGTTGCGTCGCCTCCCGTCAAGTCAGAACCGGCATACGAGTACCCGTCCGCAATCGATCCAGCCCTTCAAGGATTCTCGTCAGCCTCACACGCAGAAAGCTCAAGAGCGGTTGAACAAAGGCCTCTGGCTGAAAGCAACCAAAATCTTAGAGGTGGCGCCCCCTACTATTGATATTACCCTTGTTCGTCGTTTACTGCGCTGCTGTTGAGAACATCTGCTTACGCGTGTTTTTGACAGCCAACAAAATGAAGATCGGTGAGATTATTGACCTCTTGGGCTCTGTTCCGCCCCCCCAAGACATCGCCCATACGGAGGAAACGTTCAATGAAATCACCAAGGTCTATCATGAAATGTACGCACCTGGACTCAGTTCTTTCTTTGAGTCGGGATGGTACTACCTGACCGAAAACGGGAAGATGTCATTTCCCAGAAACCAGCGTCTAGTGGAGTTGATGGCGTCTTTTTTGAAGACCTTGGAAGCCGTGAAAGCCAACGATCATACCCAGATGGCTTACTCGGGCATTCTTGAGACACAACTCGTGTGGGAGCTTGCTCGAGCAGTGTATGATACTCCTGCTGCGGCCACTTCTATTAATACCACGACGCTCCCACGCGAAGGTGATGCTAAGGAGACTCAAAACCGTGTCAAAGTTGTCGAAGCTCTTTTATGCGGAGATTATCTGACATCCAATCCGCTCTCCCCACCAGTGTCGGACACTGACGATTCTCGAACCCGCCAATTTGATTTCTGGTACTCTCTGGGCCAGTTCATACTCACACGAGAGAACCCTAACTCTTCGATTGCAGTCAAGGCCAGGGAGGAGGTACTCACAAGAATGCGTTATCTTCTAGATGGCTGCGAAAACCGTGATGTGCTTTACTCGATTGCTGTTGTTCGAGAGCTTGCCCCCCACTTCGACTCTCCATATGGCACTTCTGCCGCCCAATACGTCGATGAAACCGACCCCCAGAACCGACTTGCAGTTGCGTCCAAGTTCATTTTCGACGAATCCCAGTTGCCAGGCGGGACAACCAATGTGGTACGACGGATCAGTGACATTGCACACAGAGCCTTCGTTAACCCGGGCGTGAACATTGCTCGACGAGCCTAATCAAACCATACGGACACCCTTGGACACATCTTACCACTTCTGTTACTCAAACCTCGGCTACAGCCGTTCTTTCCTTTGTCATTCAACACACTTTGGCCACCTGGCCTTCCAATCCATTTTCCTAACAAAAGCACTGTTTATCAATACAAAGCGGGCTGTCGTTCGTTGCATCTTCTGGGGCATTGCGAGGGGTTCATTAAAAGTTCATTGTTGGTGTTTGCTTTCAAACGGCGTTTTTTTCTCCGAAGGGGTATAGTGAGGCATTGTCTTTTTTCTTTATTCCCCCGAAGTTCAAAGCGACCGAATCAATTGGTTCTGGTCCGGCGTTTACAGAAACTGAAACCTTGACCTCTACGGTCAAATGTATACCTTAATGCTCCTGTGATTCAGCAGTGAGGGAGAAGAAGAAGAAGAAGAAGAAGAAGAGGAAGAGATATAGAATTCGGCATTATCAAGGAGACCGGTAGACACTTATCACGGAATGGATTCTAAAGGGACCAAGAGGTAGCAAGGCGCGAGCAATGAGCTTCTGCTGTGCCGTAGGCACACTATTGTAATGTGCTGTTGGCATTGTTTGGGTCTGTGAGCTGAAAGTGTGAGGATTAGACTAATAAAGGAGCGGCTTGGTCATAATTTGACAGAGCATGGCTGATTAAGACCCTGATTGGAACATCCTTTGCAACTGGCCATTGATTGTTAGTTTGATCTACATACTAGCCTATCTACTCTATTACTTGGGAAGAGTCATTTAAGACTCAACATACAATAATGTTTTAACATAATTAATACTACTTAATGCATCACTGCAAATCAACACTACTTACTATAAGTCTGAATCCTTTAGATTAGGAACTTGAGGTATCATTGTGGAGATGCACGTTGCTAAAGCACTGTCACCCGCTCGTTATACGAAGCTACTAGTAAGTAGCATGATCGATAAGAGACTTGTGAACATTGGATTACACACAGTTGCGAATTCTTGAACTCCATATCATTTCTCTGTACTATAATCACTATAGCACGAGCCCCCGTTCTATAAATGCTTTTTGCTGCCCTCTTATCGCCCTTCATAGCCAAACTCCGTAAAGAGGACTTTTGCAAATCGGTAGACGTGGTCCGCTTCCGAAGGCGCTATTGCGTGACTCACTTCAACACCGGCATATATGCCAAAGTAAGTAGGTAAAGTGAGCATTGCTTTCTTGTGTTGATGGGTCCACGTATGGATCAAAACTGCCGTGACATACATCCGGCTTGGTGACTGTGTTGACTCACTCTTGCAGAAGCATATAAGTCGTACTTGCTACCCACTCGACAGATTCATCCTCACATCAACATTCACGATGGCTCAACCTATAATGCTGTCCTCGCCTTCACCACCCAGCGAAGAGCAAGGTACAATACTCGTCGAAACCGAGCGGCTTATAATCCGTCGT
This sequence comes from Fusarium tricinctum, assembly GCA_020744515.1. Classification (NCBI taxonomy): domain Eukaryota; kingdom Fungi; phylum Ascomycota; class Sordariomycetes; order Hypocreales; family Nectriaceae; genus Fusarium; species Fusarium tricinctum. The sequence continues at coordinate 2,678,771 of JAGPXF010000002.1, read as the reverse complement.
TACTTGGTCTCTGACGCAGCTGCCTTGTCCCAAGCTGCCAATAACAAAAACATCGCTGTCAACATGCGCAACACTTTTCCATCACCTTACAAGCTCTCTGACGCCGAGAACTTCCTCACCAACATAGCATGCAAGCCAGAGGGCACATCGTACCCCTACCACAATGGCATCTTTCTCAAACCCAACACGCCCGAGAACCCGTTACCAGAACCGGTCTTTGTCGGCTCCGTGGGAGTTGTTCCCAGGAACGACATCTACTTCCGTGTCTGGGAGATGGGCTACTGGTTGGCTGAGGAGGCTTGGGGTAAGGGCTATGCGACTGAAGCTTTCGGAGCCTTTGTGAGGTGGTGCTTTCAGACATGGCCCAACTTGAACAGGATCGAGGCATCAGCCATGGAACACAACACAGGAAGTCAGAATGTTTTGTCCAAGTGTGGTTTCGTAAGAGAGGGAAAGAGGAGGGGTTCTGTTTTCAAGAATGGCAAGCTTATAGATGAAATTCAGTTCGGACTGTTGAGGGATGATCTATAGTAGAATACGGAAATAGAGCATGGGTGTAGAATTGCTAGATGTTCATAGATTGGCGCTGTGTAGGTATACGCAGCGAATACATTCAGCGATACGCTAGGATTAATATCATCAAGCTGTACTACCAGACCAAACAATCTATGTTCGTTGAGATACCTACCATGTTTGATAGGCTCTGTGACTACTGTACTTAGATAACTAACCAATTGAAAGTTATCCAACAGGGCCACTACAGTGATTCGTCGGAGAGAATCTTAGTTCGTGGCGATTGTGATATAGTCTTGAGTTTACCAAATAGATGACGCCTTAGATATTGGAGGAGGAATGGCAACACTGGATGGTCCAAGGGTGTAATTTGATTATTGTTGATTGAAGGACCACTTATTGAGTCGAATAGGAGATTCAATATAGTATGACTCTACCGATAGTAAGTACTTATACTGAAAATGCCTTTCCTGCGATATCTTGAGATGTGACTTTCATATTGAATCTCTCGGCCGAGTGATGTGATGGAATTAGTGACAATCGTCGCTTGCCTAGTGTAAAAATCAACGAGTAATGGTTGACCCCTCATTGGCTCTGGCTGCCGCAATAATGATAGTCCGACCCACCATCCAAGAGTAAAGCTCCGTTTCAACACAGATACCCGGACCGCAGCAGATGACGGCCACTATCACGAAGGCGAATCCCCCTCCATCAACTTGCCATTGACCTCGAGCCAGAGGCCCTCTCGGGAGACTCTACATATCTCGTCGCACTCACGGCCGCTCCCTCTCTGATCTGCTCCTTATACAATGGCTACTCTCCGACTCGCCAGCCGAGGCGCTAGGAGCCTGTGCATGCGGCCAGCAACATTCGCCGCCCGCCCTTTTTCGACCACCTGTCTGCGAAAGCACGCCGCCCCTGTCGAGACCGTTGGCACCAGACTCGTGCCCGTTGACGAAGACTTCTCCTCCGCTGAGGATGCCTATGGCCTGTCCAAGCCCCGAACTGCCGGTACCCGAAAGTCGCGCGAGAACTCGGTTCAGGACCGAAAGGTTCGACACTACACAGTCAACTTCGGTCCCCAGCATCCCGCTGCTCACGGCGTGTTGCGTCTGATTCTCGAGCTCAATGGTGAAGAGATCGTCCGAGCCGATCCTCACGTCGGTCTGCTGCACCGTGGTACCGAGAAGTTGATCGAGTACAAGACATATCTCCAGGCTCTGCCCTACTTCGATCGACTCGATTATGTCTCCATGATGACTAACGAGCAGTGCTTCTCGCTCGCCGTGGAGAAGCTTCTAAACGTTGAAATTCCTGAGCGAGCCAAGTTCATCCGAACCCTGTTTGGCGAGATCACCCGTATTCTCAACCATCTGATGTCCGTTCTTTCCCACGCTATGGATGTTGGTGCTTTGACACCTTTCCTGTGGGGTTTCGAGGAGCGTGAGAAGCTCATGGTAGGTTGTTGTCATGCGATTAAATGGCAACGGTAATTGACATCCTTTTCAGGAATTCTACGAGCGTGTTTCCGGTGCTCGTCTCCACGCCGCCTACGTTCGACCCGGTGGTGTCCACCAAGATATTCCTGTTGGTCTTCTCGACGATATTTACCAGTGGGCTACCCAGTTCGGCGACCGAATCGACGAGACCGAGGAGATGTTGACCGATAACCGTATCTGGATTGAGCGATTGAGAGGTGTTGGTGTTGTTCCTGCTGCTGAGGCTCTGAACCTTTCCTTCACTGGTGTCATGCTCCGAGGTTCCGGCGTTCCCTTCGATGTCCGCAAGAACCAGCCATACGACGCTTACGACCAGGTTGAGTTCGATGTCCCTGTTGGAACCAACGGTGACTGTTACGACCGATACCTTTGCCGAATGGAGGAGTTCCGACAGTCCCTTCGTATTATCCACCAGTGCCTTAACAAGATGCCCGAGGGCCCTGTCCGTGTTGAGGATTACAAGGTCTCTCCTCCTCCCCGAGCCGCCATGAAGGAGAACATGGAGGCCCTTATCCACCACTTCCTGCTCTACACCAAGGGTTACGCAGTTCCCCCTGGTGAGACATACTCCGCGATCGAGGCCCCTAAGGGTGAGATGGGCGTCTACGTTGTCTCTGACGGCAGTGAGCGACCATACCGATGCCACATCCGCGCTCCCGGTTTTGCCCACTTGGGTGGTTTCGATCACGTCTCCAAGGGTCACTTGCTGGCTGATGCTGTGGCGGTTATTGGTACTATGGATTTGGTGTTCGGTAAGTCTTTCCACCTCTGCTTATTCACATAATAAACTCATGCTAACAATCTTTCCAGGTGAGGTTGATAGGTAAAGCACTGTGGAAAAGAAAGAAGATAGAATAGGGTTCTTTTGTATGTAATCATAGCTGATAGGGATACCACGGTAAATACTCCCCCGATGTCGTGTCTCAGAGCGAGAAGCGAGAAGCTATGCAGTGGTGATGTGCGGTGGTAAAGTAGCAATTCATCATTTTAGCTCCATTTGCTGGCCGGGTTTGCCAGAGTGATTATGTACAGATCTAATCTTACAAAACTAAAGTACATGGATGGGCTGAGAGGATCGATGTAGTGTTGTGATTTTTTATAGCAGCTTGGTACCAGTGCCAGAAGCCTGTCCCATCAAGAAATTCTTTAGAGGTCCTAGAGCATTGACAGCCTTGAGACCAACCGAACGTAATGGCACCAGAGGACCACTCTCGACAGCGTATAGTTTATGAAGCTTATCACAAACATTTAGAATGATATGGTTGGCGGCATAGCGCTCGCTGTTGTATGGCTCTAGGGAGAGTTGAGTTCCCAGGTCCTGGCCATGAGAAACAGCATACTCAATAGTTTTGGCCAGACTCTGTGCATCCCCTTGACCTTGGTTCAAGCCTTGGCCAGCCAAAGGATGAATAGTATGCGCAGCATCGCCAACAAGCGCAACACGCTCACCGGTATAGGTATCGGCATGGCGCAGCTTCAGGGGAAAAGATGCGATGCTGCCCTCCTGGACGCCGACAACGGTCTGAGGGAGCGCCTCGGCATCAACGCTGGTGTGCTGTAAACGCCACGACAGCTCCTCGTCTTGACTGTTCTGCTGAGTGTGCATGAAACCAATGTCGACAGGGCTCAAGCGGAAGGCGGCGTTGACCATGGCGATAAAGTCCTTGGGACTGAGACTCTTGAGAAGAGCAGCCTTCTCGGGTGTTGTAGACCAGACCAGCGTAGCATATTTGCCAGGCATAGGTAGCATCGCAACAGGGCCCGTAGGCAGAAATCGCTGGTACGCGATCTTGTTGAATTGACCACCCCAGCCCTCACCTTCAAGCTCTAGTGTTGCGACAACACCATGTCTACCATAGTCCCAGCCGCGGCTGTTGATGCCAGCAAAGGTACGCACCGGGCTATTCGCTCCGTCCGCACCCACGAGAAGTCGAGCTGCTAATGATTGACCACCCGAGAGTTGCACGACTGGCCATTCACTCAGGTCCAGCTCTTCAGTTTCCTTGCCCAGGCCGATACTCTCGACCTTTGTATTGTCAAAAACGTCCACTCCGCCGAGCTCGTTCAATCGCTTGAGCAGGCCAGATGTCAAGTTCAAATTCTCAGTCATGTAGGCAATGGTCTTGTCTCCCGTTGTATTGGGCGGCCAGTCGAACTCGATGCGGGCGCCTGTCACTCCATCCCATACCTGCATCTCCTGGTACTCCTGGACACGCCCACGTTGCAGATGCCGCCATGCACCAATTTTGTCGAGATACTGGGCCGATGCGGGGGTGAGGGAGCTACATCGGTTGGAGAATTGAGTCGGAGGAAGTGAGAAAGAGGAGGTCTTGGAGAGATCTTGGGCTTCGACAAGGGCGACTCGGAGACCGGCGGTGATGGGATTTGTCCCTAGCATGAAATTAGACGTTGAAGTAGTTGAACAAGAACAAGCAACTTACGCAGAGCAGTCAACAAGCTCAGACCAGCTGGACCGCCGCCAACACATACGACATCGTAGATGTTGTCTTGGGTGGAAGTGGAAGCCCGGCGCAGTTGAAACTGGTACTGACGAACACAGCTTCGGCAGACAAAGCCAGGCTTGAGAATGACTGATCTTCGGGCCAGCATTTTTACTACTAGTCTAATCAGTCCAATTAAGTCCAAGTCATACGACAAAGCGAGTTGCGACAGTAAGAAACTTACAATGTAACAGAAGACTTTACTTGAAGTTCCTCAGACAAATCGTGCCGCCATCGTTCGATAGCTCGCGGGACAAGTGTGGCGTATTGTGGCGCTCCACTATTGGTAGCTTGATATCGAAACTACCTCCGTATAGAACAGCCATTATAATAAGTCTGTGTGTATATATAAGATGCTGTATTGAGTTGTGTTAGTAGTGCCCTGATTGATATCTTGTAACGCTTCTAAACGATCATTCTTATGCCTAGTTGATAACGTAAATCAACTCACTTGGCTAACTCACTATCCTGCTGACTTAGACGTAGTATACCTACTAAGGTAACTTGCAACTTGGAGACATTCAACCTGCCTTTAAAGACTAGTTCCTGAGAAGCTTTGCGTTGGGGGACCAAAGACGAAGGTTTTATCCAGTTGGTTCTTTTCTTCGTGTTATCCTTTGATCAGTAAACTGTCGATAAGACGTTGAACTGTGCTATACCCTTCCTCTTCCGAAACATGATAGGCGTACGGATATTCCTTTTGCCTGTCACAGTTTCATCCAAGTTTGGGGGGGTTCCGCCGATAGAAATCCTCGAGATACGTTTGTACGTATGGAAATCAAAGGCTTAAATTTCTGTAAATAATTGGAGACGTTGTTTTATTCGAGTTCTCTAAGTATAAATACTGAGTTGATGAGTCTGCCTACAATGACTTCTTATAGCGACTATCCGTAGAGTGACTGGGTAAAAGACGTTGGATCCACTTTGTGCAGTCAAATGACAGGGGATTCGCGAACTTGATTTGAGTTGCCACAGACAACCACACTATTCATTTATCATTGCGTCAGGGGTCTCTCCCGCCTCCCGCGCCCGTCATCAACAGTTCAGTTCGCCTGTCAACCCAGAAACGACCATTTTCTTCACGATCCATCACCCCCACTGGAAGAATTTTGCTGCATTTTGTGGCCTTTTTTGTTAAAAACAGTTTCTGTGGATTTCTTTGTCGGAAGCTACCTACACCTTGCGACAGCATCGCAGGTAAAAACGTGGTTGCCTGCACCTCTTTGTTGATCTTGTTATAACCTTGTAACATCAGGCCCAAGCTCAAAACCTACAAAACGTGCGAGGTCCCCTAGCTGCGGCCTGCGCACATCCCAGTTTATCATATCCTTCTATGCTCTGAGTTTGTTCTCGCTTATCGCACTCTTCGTTAAGCTAAGCTCAACAACATGGCCGACGTTGACGACTATCTTGAGGAGGGCTTTGACCCACGCTCTGTCACCGTTCCACGTCTGCGGTCAATTCTCGTCACCCACAATGTCGAGTTTCCTGGCAACGCAAAGAAAGCCGACCTCGTCGAGCTGGTCAAAACATATGTCTTGTCCCAGGCTCCCGAACTTCGGGCCCGACGCGCGCGCGCAAAAAGATCCAGCATGGGAATCGTGAATGCCGGAAGTGCTGAAGATAACGGCACCTGGGATGACCATGACTTGGCCCCTCCATCTACAATAAAAAAGCGATCAAAGTCTCCTCGCAAGACATCCAGCCGAATTAAGATTGAGGATGATGTCCTTGCAACTCCAGCCCCCAGAAGCCCTACCAAGCGCAGCACTCGGTCGGTGAGCCGCGCGCTCTCACACTCTGACGAGCATGAAGTCTACGAGGCACCTCGGTCCATTCGCCAGGCGCGAAGAACTGTCACACCACAAATCAAATACGAACCCGAACCCGACCCTGAAGAGGAAGAAGAGGAGGAGGAGGATGATGAGCAGGAGGAGACAATACTGCCCGGTCATGAAGAAAGCGTCTTCACATATGATAACCCTTTCCAGAGTGGAAGCTCACCTGCTCAAAACAAGACTCCTACCAATCGTCGTCGTACAGGCGGCGGAGATTCTGTCAGAACGGTCAAGTCATCCTCCAGACGTAGAACCCAGGGGTTCCATAATGACTACGAAGAGCCCTACGCGCCCAACACTCCCAGATATCGTGAGCCGACTCCTGAGCTCCTTGAGCCTGGCGAAGAGTTTACGCCCAACGAGCAATTAGAGTTGGAGGAAGCTGCAAGCAGGGGTGAAACAGCGATTGAGCCTCGCAAACCTTCACACCAGGTTGCTCGACGGGGCGGTTTCAAAGCTCCTCTATTCGTCCTTCTCATGTCTCTTTTCGGTGCCTACCTTGCTTGGTATCGCCAGGAAAAGATAGCTGTCGGTTATTGTGCTGTTGGTGGACAGGCACGCTCGTTGGTGTCACCAGATATGCCTATTCCCGAAGCGCTTGTCCCGTTCATTGAGCCCCAGTGCGAGCCTTGCCCTTCTCATGCTTACTGCTATGAAGATTTCTCAGTCCGTTGTGAGAGCGGCTTTATCCTCAAGCCTCATCCCCTGGCTCTAGGAGGTCTGGTTCCCCTTCCTCCTACCTGCGAGCCCGATGGTGAGAAGGCGCGTCGTGTCAAGGCTGTGGCGGACAAGGCCATTGAGGAACTCAGGGAGCGACGAGCTCAATTTGAGTGTGGAGAGCTTGTTACTGAGGATGGCCAAAAGAGCGACTCCCCTGCGATTCTTGAACATGAACTTAAGAAGACTGTCAGTCGCAAGCGCTCCAAGAGACTCAACGAGGATGAGTTCGACGAACTTTGGGCTGCTGCTATTGGCGAGGTTACAGCTAGAGACGAGGTTGAGGTCATCGACACACCACCGTAAGTTCTTCTCACTTAAATCCCCAGCTTGCACACAAGTAGACTGGAGACATCATTATTTCAACCGTTTCTGACCATGAACTAACCAGATCCACCATCGACCCTACAGATCGTCCGATTCCTCCGATCTTCCAGGTCGACACCTTTCGTCCTCGTCTCTCGCTCGCCTTCCGCTCACCTGCGCGTTCAAACGATCGCTCCGACTTGGCGTGGCAAGATATCGACTCCCAATTGGACTTTTGATCGCTTCCATCTTTGGTGTCTTGTACATGCGCTCCCGATACCGGAAGCATGTAGCTACGTCAGCGAAGGTCCCTGCTCTGGTCGACCAAGTGCTGGGCAGGCTTGCTAATCAGAAGGAGTTGGGTGAAGAGGGCATCGACGACCCTTGGCTGTTTTTGCCAAACTTGAGAGATGATGTTCTTCGAACGGTTCACTCACTTTCTGAGCGAGAACGGATTTGGCAAAAGGTCCGGGCTGTGGTGGAACAAAACAGCAATGTTCGCACCGGCCAACGCGAGGGGAGAAGCGGCGAAGTTGGCCGCGCTTGGGAATGGATAGGCCCTGTTGCGGGCGAGGGTGCGAGACGGCGACGAAGTGGCCGAGTATCACTTGGTCCTGAGCTGCATAATGAGTCTCCAGATCTCTCAAAGGTGACTCCTGAGGTCAAGAAATGGGAGGAGCCAAGACCCATCTACTAATTATTATATTCGATGCTGTTTCGTTGAGTTTCGCTCTCTACGCAGTTCATAATTGCTATTTCCTTCCGGTTTCGGTGGCAAGTTGTTTTGGGTACAAATTTTGGAACCATGGAGCAAATGCCCTTGGGGTTGGCGTTAAGGAATGCTGGACTTCATTATGTACGATTATTCATGTATAACTGTACAATGATTTTGTATCAAATACATATTCAGACAAGCTCTGTTCTTGACACATGCATATGACGTTCGGCACGAGCCAAAATTTTCAATTGCTCGTCGGGGATTAAGCAGTGATACTGATTACTCAAAACATTGGCTTCTGGATGGTTCAGGTGTGAAGGGAGAAGTCGTTGAATTGAAACGTTTTTTGATAATATTTTGCGACACGCCGAGAATATGCGATGTCGGAGATTCCGAACTTTCCCGACGAGCAATTTACAGCTCCGACAAACCCAATCGAACACAATCGACCCAAATCTCGACAAGATCTCACGGGCAACAGCTTTCCAGCAGTGAAGGAACTAGGGTCTTGATTGATTCGGCTAATGCACAGGTGTTGTTATGACACAAAGGGGGTACAAAGAAAAACCGGGGAATCTAGGGATCGAGACTCTAGCGGCATGTAATTATCTATTGGGCCTTGGAGGCAACGATCTCTGTAAAAACATGTTAGTGGTGTGATCGAAATGGAAGAAGCCGGTGGCGCGTACTCTCGATATCAGCAACACTCTGCTGGAGGATCTGCTGGAGGACCTTAGGGTTCTCGAGCTCCTTCTGGACCTTGGCGACAATAGACTGAGCGAGCTCCTTCTGCTGTCGCTGCTTGACCTGGCCCTCGTATCGGACCCAAGAGTCAAGAACGGTCTTGGCCTCGGCAGCCAGAGCAGTCTTCTGTTCAAGCTCGAAAGCCTCAGACTCTAGCTTGGCGGTCTCCTACAAAACACAACCATAATCAGCCTTGGCCCTGATAACCATCCAACGGGCATTTCGGAATTACCTTGGAAACCTCAAACAGGCTCTTGGTGATCTCAACAACGCTGCCCATCTGCTTGACGTCCTCGATACGGCCCTTGACGGCCTCGGTGTGGTCGGCACGGGCGCTGTTAAGGATGTTCTTGATCTTGTTGTTCTGCGCCTCAGCCCACTCCTTGTAGGCAGGGCCACCGTACTTGATCAGAGCACCCCAGACGGACAGAAGGGAGATGGCGATGATGGTCTCCTCGTTCATGACGTAGTACTCGCTGGAGATGGCATAGATGGAGAGACCAGCGGCGGAGCTCAGGATGGCGCTCTTGCTGAGGAGGCTGTTACCGGGAAGGGCGTCGATGATGCTCTGGGCCTTCTTCTTGGGGTCCTCGGCGGGAACATTGCTGTTGTATCGTGCAGCGGCAACGGAGATGGCAGGGGCAGCTCGGCGGGCGAGGACGGGTCGGAGGAGGGGAGCGCCTACATATAGGGAGTCAGCAAAGGTCGGCGGCGCACCAATTGAGGTCGAATTGGCTCCGATTCGAGGGGTTCGAGATTTCTCAACGTACCGACGGCGCTTCGTGCCAAGCGTGACGCCATTGTGAGATAGTTCGTGATGGGGGTATCTGGGGCTTGTCGTTGATCGGAGAGCTGGAAGTGAGGTTGAGGTTTTATCGCGCTAGTTCGGCAACAATCAAAACCACGTGACCCATATAATCGGAGGACGATCTGAAGCGCCGGGATTTTGCCGTGAACATCATGGTTGCATTTGATTGGCCGAAATTTCAATGATCAAGAAAGATTTCGAGATTTTACTTTCAAGATCTCTAATGAAATAATAACCTTAAGGCTCCCATCACAACAGGAGTTTTTTCTAAATTTGATTTTCATTATAATTAAATCTGTCTACCTAAACACCTAGTTTTCAAAGATTGCCTTTGGGAAAATGGCCAAAGCCGCTTCTGCTGAACGCGTCAAGCGCAAGAGACCTTCAACTCATGAGCAGCCCACCACCAAGCGACGAAGGTCATCAGCATCTAGCAATGAATCCGAGGACCCCAACGCCAAAATTCTTTTGATGGAGCAAGGAATTCTGGAGTCGAAGAAGAACTACAACGACATCACTGTTTTGCTCAGTACCGCCAATGATTTTAAAAATGAGAACCCAGAGAGCATGCTTGCCACAGTTGCCTTGTGTCGAATCTTTTTACGGCTGCTTGCTCAAGGCTCCTTGATCGCCAAGAAGACCCTGTCTGAGAAGGATCTTGTCGTTGTGGGGTGGCTCAAGGGCCAGTTTGGAGAGGTCAAGAAGACTCTTGTCACTCTTCTGCGGGACGAGGAGTTGGCCCCTACGGCACTGACTTTGTGTATGAGAACACTCAAGGCCGAGGGCGAGTTCCTGTACGACAAGGACGAGTACACCTTTCCTCGGGCTTTTCTTCGAGAAATTGTGGCCGCGCTTTTTGAGAGCGAAAATGAGGACGTGATCAAGGCCTATGTCGAGGAGTTTGTGGAGCAGTACGATGACATTCGCTACTTTACTTTCAATTCTGTCAAGTGAGTTGCTTACACATCTAATGGTGGGATCTTTTACTAACCAATCCCAGACACGTTATCAAGCAAGACGAAGAAGAGCCCTCACCAGAGCTTTTTGATCGCTGCTTCGCCCTCTTGTCAGCTCTAGACGGTGTTCCAGAATCCGCTGACCAACTTGAGGACTTTTATGTCCCCAAGCCCAAGAAGAAGACTCATCCTCTCCGCAATGTTAACCAACACAAGAAGCAAGGCCAGGAGGCATGGCTTGCGCTGATGACCCTCGTGGACGAGGACAAGTCACGAAAGCGAATACTCGATATCATCTCGACTGTGATTGCCCCCTGGTTCACAAAACCTGAGTTACTTTCAGATTTCTTGACGGATTGCTATAACGGCGGCGGCTCCATGTCCCTCCTGGCCTTATCCGGTGTCTTTTACTTGATCTCAGAGCGAAATCTCGACTACCCATCGTTCTATTCCAAGCTTTACTCCCTCCTTGACCGCGATATTCTTCACTCTAAGCACCGATCTCGATTCTTCCGTCTTCTGGACAGCTTCCTTGCTTCGACACATCTTCCCGCGGCCCTGGTGGCCAGCTTCATCAAGCGCCTTGCTCGTTTAGCATTGAACGCGCCCCCTGGAGCCATTGTCTTTGTCACACCTTGGATCTACAACTTGCTCAAGCGCCACCCGACATGCACATTCATGATTCACCGGGAGGTGCAAGATCCAGAGGCAAAGAAGTACATTGACGAGCACGGCGCCGAGGATCCTTTCCTCCCCGAAGAGACAGACCCTATGCAGACACAAGCAATTGACAGCTGTCTTTGGGAGCTCGTTCAGCTTCAATCACATTACCACCCTAATGTTGCCACCATCTCAAAGATTATCTCGGACCAGTTCACCAAGCAGTCTTATAACATCGAAGACTTCCTTGATCACTCATACGCCACTGTAAGTTTTTTGCCATCAACCCTTAATACGACCATCTGCTAACATGTACCCAGCTGTTCGAAGCCGAAATGACCAAGGACGTCAAGAAGGCTCCTGTGGTCGAGTTCCAAATCCCCAAGAAGGTGTTCACACCGAACGAGGGTGAGAGCGCGGGCGAGCCGGATAGCCTGGCGGTTAAATTGTGGGACTTTGGGGGAGGTGTTGGCACTGAGGTTGTCTAAAAGGAGGTTATAAAGTAGGTATGCAGGATGGCAAAAGTGAGTAGTGAAATACCCAGTAGGGAACGAGGATGTTCCTCATTTCTCTTAATGTTATAGATTTAGTACACTTCAGGGTTAAAATATTATATATGAGCCTAAAGTCTAAACATCCCTTTAGGTAACATATGACAATAGAGTCGTGCGATAATAAGGAATACACAAGTATAGTATATGTGAGGCTCAGGACATCAAAACTCAAGGCTGTACTCCTCTTCGTTTTAATTTATACGACTGTCAATGATAGACATATGATCATAGGAAGTATACTAATATCGAGAGGGGGTTTCCAGAGTTCTGTCCCACGTTTTGGATTTAAAAGACTATAAATCAGGGGTCTACTACATACGTAACATGGTTGTTCTTTAAACCAAAGTTCGCCAAATATTGGTCATTATTGGAGAAACTTTAGCCGTTGACTACCAATATAGAAGTAAACGACTACAGTTCGTGATGCCAACCCAGAGTTACAGATTTACCAGAGGAACTGGAAAATTGGCTCAAAAAGTGAGCATGACCATTTGGGAGTCTAGCTGTGATTCAGTCGACGCGGGCCTGATTCGAACAGACGCCTCCGAAGAGAATAGATTTCTAGTCTATCGCATTAGACCACTCTGCCACCGCGCCTTGATGATGGATGTTTCAGCTGTGCATTTAGTCTAGAATAACGGTAGACTGAGGGTGCCATTAGAGATGCAAGCTTCTCTTGACATCGCGGGAGGAAATCTTCATATCATGGTTGCAGAAAAGTGTTGTGATTATGACAAGTGAAGATGTCTTCCAAGACGGGCCATCCAACCACTATTACCCGTGGCTCGGGCTGTGGACTGGTAAAGCACTCCGTAAATAGCGACGTCATGTGGAAGCGCCTCTAAGATAAGCGTAGGTAGCATGGAGGTAACGGAACACGGCATCTTGCAACGTGGATGCAATTGCTACCGCAACCACTCAGGTCGGACACAGGTATTTTATGCACAATAGATGTTCTTTGATTTGGTGTACCCGTCGCCGCCTCCAAAACTTGATCATAAAGAGACGCTCGACAGATGGAATAGATCTAATTAGACCCCAATTCCGCAACGCACACCCTCCCCACGCTGCGGGGGATAACCGCCTCCACTCATGCAGCAGTTCCAGTGTCATTGGTGCGCTGCTTGCAGCTTGTTTGCGCGGTCGACCTATGTAGGTACGTAGGTACATACCTACAAAATTAGCATCCATTCATTGGCATTCACTAACATGAGGCATAGTAACGTTCGAATAGCAACCCATCACGTGGTCAGGTGTATTCGGCTACAGCTACATCAAACTTAACATGAGCAGGTCAATTTTGACACAGATAAAACACTGCTGTTTCAACGGTTTTATCCAAGAAAATCGATCCACGTTTTTATCTTGATCAATGAGGTGCTTTGTATCATCAACCTCGGGGCTCTCTCATGGTTGACCGCGAGTGGAAACCACACTAAAGTCCAACCCCCCCTGTCAACCATCGATAGCTGACATCATTACCTTGCTTGATCTGCAAGCGAAAACACTCACACACTACGGGATACACTTTCGGCGTAGCCATCTTTTCTTCTCTCCTTGGTTTTGCTGTCTTCTTCGGCCTTTCAACCAACACTGGCTCATCAATTGACCACCACTGAAATGTCAAGCAATCGTTATCTCGATCTGGAAAGCCACCAATCCACTTCGGCTACCCGTCCAACGTTGAACACCAGCCAGCCCCAGGCTCCCGAGTCGTCAAATAACTCCAACGCATCAAAGGCCAGGAAGAGGAAGGGCCATCGCGGTGGCAGAAAGAAGCGAACGCGCAGAAAGAGCTTTGCCGCCTTAGACGATGATGAACATGATGAGGCTCGCGAAGCATCTGGGGAAGGTTTCTTCAACCTCCCAAGAGCCAATCTGAGCAACACCAGCATCGACAGTGAAACACTCTTAGATCATCGGTAAATTTGCTCCAGCTGTGAGGACCTATAAGTTATATATCTAACACAATTTCAGAGATCATCAACCCTTGCGACCCAGGCGAACTTCAACCGCACCAACTTCTACAGGTGTCCCAGCCTCACCTTTTTCAGGCTCGGCTGTCAATCGCCTGCGATCAATACCAGCGGCATCTATCGAGGAAGAAAACCCGCAATGGGACGAAAACGCACCTTTACTCGGCGAATCTGTGACTTCTGGTTACGGCGCAAGCGATGCAAGGTCAAACAGGACGAGAAGCCGTCGCGCGTCCAACAAATCTTCGACAACACGCCTGGGAACCTCGTCCGGCCCAAGGGACGGTTACGATATCAATGCCCCTCCTTCAATGCCAGGCTCCCCCACCTTCGGCACTGCCGACCGTATAGAACTGAGCTTGGGGGATGTTATGATACGTGATGGTCTTGGGGCAGCTCGCGACGATTCCCCGCACCGTTTAATGGGTGAAATCGACGGGCTCTCTGATGTTGATGGCATGAATGACAATCGCCCTGATATGGGGCGACGATTACCAACCGGGGCCGAGCAGGATGTTTGCTTTCCTGCTCCTGGAATGTCAGAGCTCGGCGACGATGACATGCACTCGCAGGCTCATGACAACCGCCAGTATCGAACGCGTCGCCGTCGTGGTCAATGGCCCGACTTGTCTGTACTGGAAGAATGGAGTCATATGGAGAAAGAGGACCGGACAGAAGAGCGTCGCGTAAAGAGGATAACTGAACCACAACTTATCAATGGCCGATTACGTCCAGTACGCAAGGGATGGTACCAGACAGACGAAGAGACCCCTTATCGATTCACATACTTCAACGAGGAGTTCCAGAGCACAATTCATAGCCAGACTATTTCTGAGCTGGTGCAACCTGGAGGTGGGTTCCGGGAGCTCTTTCTTCCAGACCCTCCAGTGCTTTCAGACGATGAGTCTGACGAAGACGACATGGATCCTATGTCTCTACCTACCAGATTCCGAAATCAGAGTGGCGGAACAGAGACCAACTCCAAGGTCCACACACGTCAGCCGTCACTATCTACAATGCAGGATCACCCTGAGTTGCGTGAAGGCACTACGTCTCCGTTTAAGGATCATCTGGCGCATGTAGCCTCAATAGATGAATCGGGTCAAGCGACGCCTACTGGCCGGAAATCTGCAGATGAGAACGCCAACAACTCTCAAAATACCGGCGGGGATTCGAGAGAGAAAACCATCAGATACGGTGACAGGCCGGTCTGGTGGCTCGATGTCCTCTGTCCAACCGAGCCTGAGATGAAAGTCATATCTAAGGCTTTTGGTATTCACCCACTTACTGCAGAGGACATTATGCTCCAGGAGGCTCGTGAGAAGGTTGAGCTTTTCCGGCATTATTACTTTGTCAATTATCGATCATTTGACCAAGACAACAACAGCGAGAACTTCCTCGAGCCCGTGGATATGTATGTTGTTGTCTTCCGCGAAGGTGTACTGAGCTTTCACTTCTCAAAGACACCTCATCCCGCCAATGTCCGTCGCCGAATCCGCCAATTGAAGGATTACCTCATCCTTTCTTCCGACTGGATTTCATACGCTCTTATTGACGATATCACGGATGTCTTCGCTCCACTGATACAAAATATCGAGGACGAAGTAGACGAGATCGACGACGCCATTCTGAAATTGCATTCATCTTCCGAGAAGAGAATTAGCGAGGACTCTACTAAGAATGATGATGCACTCACGGCCTCAGACCCGAGCACGGATATGCTTAGGCGAGTGGGAGACTGCAGAAAGCGGGTTATGAGTCTATACCGATTGCTAGGTAACAAAGCAGATGTTATAAAGGGGTTTGCCAAACGCTGCAACGAACGCTGGGAGGTTGCACCACGATCTGAGATTGGTTTATATCTTGGTGACATTCAGGATCACATCGTCACCATGACTGCTAATCTGGGTCACTATGAAAAGTGAGTTGACTTTCCCTTTTTGATTAGGATTCTGCTAACACGTATAGGATTCTGGCGCGCTCCCACGGTAACTATCTTGCGCAGATCAACATACGAATGAACGAGCGCCAAGAGCAAACAGCTGATGTCCTCGGTAAACTTACTGTTCTCGGTACAATTGTGCTACCTATGAACATCATCACTGGTCTGTGGGGTATGAACGTTTGGGTTCCAGGCCAGGAGTACGAAGGGGATCTTACTTGGTTCTTCTGGATCACTGGCGGTCTGCTGTTCTTTGGCCTGGCGTGCTTCCTGATTGCAAAGAGAGTATACAACATTGTTTAAGGCAGTGCAGCTTGGTTAAGGAAGCTGGGGTACCACAGCAGGGACAAAATTTAATGCTTTGCCGCATTATCTAATTCAATAACAGTGGTCAAGGCTCACAGCAAACTTGCCACGCTTCCTTCCTTTTGTTTTGGTGTTGGAAGGATTTTGATTAGGAAACGGGTTGGGTTATTTGGGCTCTATCACTTACAGAATACGTATACCCCGCGCTGATAGACGGATTCTGGCTGTCGGGGGTTTTGTTTCTTCTTACTGGTGTTTTATGGTTAGAATTGCGAAATTGCTAATATATGCGAGTATACACTGGCTGTGAGGTCACTACGAGGAGCTTTCATGAAAACAATTGAGATTTATGCGTGTCTATAGGACAGTTCTCACTATTCAATATATAAATATGACATACTCCGAAGTTTCATTTCCGTGATGGATGTGACTTCGTTTCTAGACATTTGGTAAACAACTATCGTCACAAAGTATTGATCCCAGTAACACCACCACATTGTCCCTTGACAAATTCCAAGGTTCCGTCACCAATGTTTGTTTTTCAACGTAAGATTTAGTTTATCACTGACCTATAAAAATCGACGACAAAGCAACGAAGTATAGTCTGTAACTCCATACTGAACCCTATCCAAGTTCACTACCCTACATCACGGATCTGCTCGAGCAAAACAACATGCATTATTTCACAATAAACTAGTATTTCTTCTGAGCTTTACACGGGAAAGAGCCTTTCATGCTAAACTAATAATGACTTCCGTCTCGCCGATTTGATGTTCTTATGTATTGTGTGATCCCCAACCAGCCTCCCTTGATTAGACTCAAGTATTCCGCGAACCATGGGAACGATAAGTCGCCATCTCTCCATGCTGTAATCGCAGTAGTTTTCACCCATGGCTGATTATAGCAAGCCATAGTAGTTTCCCCTTCTGGTCCATACCCCTAGGTATGGCTTCTTCCCGAACAGCAAATCCGTGGCCAATTCTACGCCATAACGCCTGATACAATGAAGTGCCGACCTTAGCCAGGATATGAAGCGCCCCTGATATTTTTGCTAATTCGTAATATTCCACAATTTCGCTAGTACGTCGGTTTACCTTCGCTGACCAGCAAACGTAGCTCGAAGAGCCAAGATCTGCTGCCTCTCTGCCTCAGGAAGCATGTCAATCTGAGCCTGGGGAAGTTCCATAACTGCGCGCATCAAGGCTTCAGGATCCTGTGCGGGTGGTGCAGCAGCCGCAACCGGAGGTGCAGCAAAGGGCTGAGGAGGCGCTTGATATGGCATGGCAGCCACGGGCGGAGTGTTACTCACACCAGGGAAGCCAGGCATAGGCGCGGGAGGGAAAGCAGCGGGAGGAGGAGCTCCGGGCTCAACGACGGATTGAATCGCTTCGGGGGAGACAAGTCCCATAAGGAGCAGAGCCTGGAATACAGCGTATGCTAGCTGAGGCGCTTGCTGGAGAAGCTCAGTCGCGCGCTGCGGTTCGGTAGTCGCGAGTGTCTTCATCTGGGAGAGAATATCGAGAAGCTGAGGGGGAGGGAGGGTCTCGAGCGTTCGTGAAATAGCGTCGGTGCACGTCACGCCATGTGGAAGCTCCTTTCCAGCTGGCAGAGGAGGAAGGGTACTGGGCTGAGAATTGTAGTTGGGAACTGCGCCGTTGGAGACGTGTTGATTGTAGCCAGATGTGCCTGGGTCCTTGTCGTCATCGCTACTCTTTTGTTCATTGCTAAAATCGACGCGAAGCTTCCGGCCCATGATCTCATAATCGTTTAGGTTGCGCACAGCGGAAGAAGCAGAATCTGCACGAGGTGGTCAGAAATAAGTAAGCATGTGGTTTCGCGATATATAGGAATCGTACCGGTGTCGGGATAGTCTGCGAATCCGAATCCCTTGGGTCGTCCAGTCTCAGAATCGTACACAAGACGGAATCGCTCGACTTTGCCGGCGCTGCTGAAAATATCGGTAATTTGCTCCTCAGTGAGCCCTTGGGAAACGGTTAGATGCGATGCGCCTAAAAGTGCGAGCGGTGACGGTGAAACATACCATAGGGAATGTTGCCTACAAAGACAACGCGGGAGGGCGGTCTTGTCGACATGTTGACTTGAAGTTGTGTATCGGTACTAGAACGTAATCGCAGGTTCTAGACGCGAAACAATCCGATCAAAAGGAAGAAGCTCGGTAATAGTGACGAGTATCGAGTCTTGGAAGCAAAAAGTGAGGATGGAGTCGCAATGAATCGTCCAAGTCTGAGAGAAAGCTAGAATTTCTCAGCCTTGCCAATAAACCAAGGTTAGGCTGATGCACAAAGAGCTTCAGTGGAGACTCAGTTTATCGACCACTCAAAACGCAGATTTTACTTGACAGGGGGGTCTCAGGTCTGTCCCGAACTTACAGGCTCAGGTCCACACGTCAATTAAGTACTTGAAGCAGGTACTCAGAAGACCAGAACCAATAATATAACGTGACTAACGAGTCTGTAATTCGTGCATTTCAAATAGGGAGAAGTTGGTGAGAAAGTCTTCCTCCACGCGTACTTAATTAATTGTGCACTATCTCCAAAATGGCTGACTGCTTGATCCCCGTCGGGTTTTTAGTGCACAGATCTTACTGTACAGGTCTAGACGGGGTACTTCCCTCAACCCACATGGCACCGAGTCAAACCTGCCCTGGCTTAGTGCAGAACGACAGAGGGAACGAGACCCTGCAAAGCGCCCCCGGAGCTACGTTTTAGAAGAGGACGTCAGCCGCAGTTGGAAAAAGGTGGCCTTTAGACTAGACTTGGACTTGGGGAAACGACAACTCAACTTGTGCCGTGATCCTATTCTCGCATTTGCTTGACATTTTCCTTCTTTTTCTTCGATTGACCGGATTCTCGAGTGCCAGGTGCAGATCCGCAATCAAAAGAAGGGACACCCGACAGATGCTGCCTCTCTTTTTCCATAGCTGATACCGTCGTTTATTTGCTTTCCCGTCCCTACTCGTCGCAGCCAAAACCCTCTCCTTTTTGATTGGCGCCGCGACTACGGATATTGCCAACTATATATTAACTGTTCAGACTTCGTTGTCGCAGTTATATCGCCATGCCTCCGAAATCGAGATTCACAAGGCTTGACGCCTTTACCAAGACGGTTGATGAGGCAAGAATTCGAACCACAAGTGGTGGCATTGTCACCATTGTGTCACTTCTCGTGGTCCTGTTCCTATCATGGGGCGAATGGGCAGAATACCGTCGCATCGATATACATCCCGAATTGATTGTGGACAAGGGAAGAGGTACGCGACAGTCAATCCTCATTACTCGCAGAGAAGCACATCTTTAGACCAAATACTGATATATCTTGCTTAACAGGCGAGCGCATGGAAATCCACCTCAACATCACATTCCCCAATATGCCCTGCGAGCTGTTGAGTCTCGACGTTATGGATGTCTCTGGCGAGCAGCAGCACGGCGTTATGCACGGTATCAACAAAGTCCGTCTCCAGCCCGCGAACAAAGGCGGCGCCGTTATCGATACAAAGTCTCTCCAGCTTCATGACGATGCCGCCCACCACCTCGATCCCACATACTGCGGTGGCTGCTATGGTGCTCAGCCTCCCGCCAACGGAGAGAAGGCTGGCTGTTGTCAGACTTGCGACGAAGTTCGTGAAGCCTATGCTCAGGCCTCGTGGGCCTTTGGTCGTGGCGAGGGAGTTGAGCAGTGTGAGCGTGAACACTATGGCGAGAAGCTGGATGCGCAGCGCGATGAGGGCTGCCGTATTGAAGGAGGCCTGCGCGTGAACAAGGTCATTGGTAACTTCCATTTCGCTCCCGGCCGAAGTTTCAGCAGTGGTAATATGCACGTTCACGATCTTAAGAACTACTGGGACGTGCCCAAAGGCCACTCGCACGACTTTACACACACTGTCCACTCTCTTCGTTTCGGTCCCCAGCTTCCCGAGAGCGTTGCTCGCAAGGTCGGCGCCAAGGGTTCGCTCTGGACCAACCACCACCAGAATCCTCTTGACAACACTCATCAGGAGACTCACGATCCCAACTTCAACTTTATGTACTTTGTCAAGATCGTGCCTACTTCTTACCTTCCTCTGGGCTGGGACAGCAAGGGCATTAAGATTGCCGGCCTCCTGCAGGATGACAACGCTGGTCTGGGAGCTTACGGTTATGCCGAGGATGGCAGCGTTGAGACTCACCAGTACTCTGTCACCAGCCACAAGAGAAGTCTGGCTGGCGGTAACGATGCTGCCGAGGGCCACGCAGAGCGCCAGCACACCAGCGGTGGTATCCCTGGTGTCTTCTTCTCATACGTAAGTACACACCTGTATTGACACCCCCTGATATGGCTTTGTAGCTAACACTTACTCTAGGATATCTCGCCCATGAAGGTTGTTAACCGTGAGGAGAAGGCGAAGAGCTTCAGCGGATTTTTGGCTGGACTCTGCGCCATTGTTGGTGGAACCCTTACTGTTGCTGCTGCTGTCGACCGAGGACTGTTTGAGGGAGCGTCGCGTATCAAGAAGATGCGAACTAAGGATATGTAAGCATGGAGTTAGAAGTAGTCTATATCTTCATGAAGAGGGACGATGGGTTCTACAGATAGGCTTAACCATGGTGTCCATTGGTGGGAAGCAATGTATCTAGATATTGTAAAAGTCCATTGCAATATGCGTTGGCAGGTAGGCGTTTTGGATCAGTCGGGATTTAGCAGCATTGCAAATGATAAGACCTTGAACTGCAAGCGCAGGGAAAGTCTTGAAGTCGAATAAAAGAACAATTTGAACATGGGTCTTTGTCCTTGTCTCATGAGGCGGCTAAAAACAACAACCACAAACTCGCTTACTGTTTTTCCAACGGTCGCTACAAGGGATACTTTATTGAGATCTGCAGTCTCCCGCATGGGGAGGGGAGGCTCTTGGGGTTTTGAGGATTGCTTCTGCTGGGGGATGGCGGATTTAATACCCATGGAGTCGATCATCACCGAGCAAGGAGATTAATGACAAAATTCAGAGATGACTGTGCGTAACGAAGGATGCTCAGGTCCCCGATGATGAGGTAATTGATACTTTATGTGAAGCATGGACAGGCCAGGGACTCATGATATTAGTGTGGACCGAGGGACGGCAGTTTGATATACCCGATATACTTTGAATTAGATACTCAAGAGGCATGACAAGCAAGGATTTTACAACTGATAGCTAATTATCAAGGGAAATAAAGAAGCACAGAGTTTGATGAATTGCGGAAATAGTCCTGACCAGTCATATCCGTAGATGGACAAGACATACAATGGTAGCATTAAAGTCTAAAAAGGTTATTTGGCTAGTTGAAGGAGGATGAATAGAGATGGAATACATGATTGGCTAACCAAGACAGCTGATCAACTTCAAAACTAGGCCTCGGACTGGTCACAAGGAAGATTAGCATGATGGACTATAATTTTCATTTACAGAATTAGTTTAGAAGTTTCTGGAGGCGAGAATGACATTGGCTAATGCAGAATACGACCAGTCATGACAGTTGTGAAACCATAGCCACATGCAAACAATGAGGTTTGAGTTGTGATACGACAGACAGGCTGTTGGCCTCGTGCGTCATTGCAATTGTCCCTTGCATTGGGTGTTTCTTACAGATTCACTCCGTACATTACGCACTAATAAACTCGACTGCTCAGTAAAGATTTGGCTGTGATGGACGCCTCATCTCAGTACGTACGCGTCTGTTGTTTAGTGAGTCTTGATTTCATTCAACACACGCGTACGGAACGGAATGCAATTTGCCTTTCTGCTGGCCCTGGTCCTGGCCCTGGCCTAGGTACCGTTCCTGAGCCCGGCTCATTAGCGCGGCACATGGTTGCTTAAAAAAGAACCCATGGTCGGAGGAGAAATTCGTGCTTAGGTGGAGTTGGTAAGAGATTCTGGAACTCGACACTGGATCTAGATCCATATTGGATGGACGGCAATCGTTGTCCAGACTGAATAGACTGGGAGATAAGGGCCATCAACAATTATTATCTGAAAGGAAAACCCTAGGTTGACAACATGGCATTGCAAAGGGGCGATAAAAGAGGCGAGGTCGAACCCAGCCCAGATTTGACTTGTTGTACCAGCTAGGCCAGTCGCGCTAAAAAGGGTCCCTGATTTATTCATGCTTGAGGCTGAGGACCTACCAGTGTTTAGTGCATCACGAGGTGCGAGGTACTCCGTACAGAGAATGGATGATGTTGTTTAATTAGGATTGTAAAAGGCTGTAGCCGTATGGGCGAGACTGTGAAATGATCATAAAGTAATATTAAAGGTCGACTAAAGAGAAGCACATGCACAGGTATCCGTACCCCAGACCTTGTAATTGTATGCGTTTGTGGCTGCAACAGAATTGGTCCCTTACAGGCTCCAGATTCCAGAACCCGGAAGCGGCTTGGGAGTTGGTGGGGTCCTTCAAACCAAGCCCCTGACTGGTGTCTCATTGCATTGCGCCGTGTTTGGTTGGTTATTGAATTGTGTTATCCAGCCGAGTTTTGGACTTTTGGCATTGAGGAGACACGACACGAGAAGAATAACTAGTGAGTATTGTAGTCAGTAATAAGTACCAGTGTTCAACAAGTTGGGTTCTTTGTGATATATATATATATATATATATATATATTCATAATGCTTGAGGTGTCGCCGCGGCTGTATAGTTCTGGTCCCCGGCTGCGGTGTTACTTGGACTCTATTCTCTATTCAAATATGAGCGAGATTATAGGGCAAGCCAGAGATATAACAGACGCCTTGTTGAGCAGGGTAAATTACCTACCGACAGACTTTATCGATACAAGTGCTTTATTACCTGCCTGGAAGAGGTTGTGTCTCCGTCTTGAGTTGTGGATTCAGCTCTCATCTAAGATAGGCTTGGGTTTAAACTTTCCGAGTCAATAGTCAACGCCCCTTTTGGTCATGAGGAGAGTCCTATCTTGGAAAAGTTGATTACCTTAGTTAGATAGGCTCGGGAGGAACTGAGTTAAACTTACGGATAAACGTTGTGTATTCTCAAGTGGGGTGGCGGATATCATATCACTGCAATAGTGTAGGTGAATGGTTCGTATTCGAAGGTTTGAATATCCGTAATCTTATACGATACTGCGGCCGATTCCAATGCTGACTTACAAGCTAACAAGTTACAACAGACTGCAGAGTAGAAGATCCTCCACCTCATAGGCACAGACTTGCCACTATCAGATGCCAGAGAGGGGCGCTTCGGGCTTTACGAGATCATTCGGATAGATGGGATTCCATCATATCAGATTGGATCGTATACATGAAAGCATGGGTGTGACAGTAAAGGGGGGGCCACCCATCTCATGAGGCTTGTACAACGGCTGCACATTGTGCAACTTTGATACCCTTTGTCCTCACGACCAAACAAACATCACATCCATCGCTATCTACGGAATATTATTGTCGTCGTCCTCTGTTCATAACACAGCATAGTAGTAATATGCAGGACGTCTCTAGCGGCGTCGCGCTCAACAACGCCTTCTGGCTTCCCACCCTCCAATGGATGTTTTGAATGGATCCGTAAAAGAAGGGACAGGGATCTCTCCCTCTCTCCACTCTGCCACTGCATTCATCAGTCTTGTGCATCTCTGCATTTTGCACTTGGCACTTTGCACTTGAATGGATTTGTATTAGCCAACGCTGCCAGGGACAGAGACAAATTAGTTTCCCCGCTGGGTGCTTGTGCTTGGGGGCCAGTAGACTACCTAAGATACGGACCCATAGGTTCCCTTTGCTTCATTTGGGGCCTTGCTGATACTGCTGTTGCACTGTACTTTAATGAACCAGGCTGGTATCCGTAAGGTAGTCTGACCCTTAAACCTCCACGACCTCCCACCCGACTTTGCTCCCACTGTACATACCTCCAGGTCTCATCCCAAGACAAGCCCTGTGACGCCGCCATTGTTCGCTACATACGTATTGTTTGAATTGTCAATTCACATACTCGCCGCTCTTTCTAGAACTTGCTGATTTACTCTGAAATTCCTTCATCTTGCTCCTTCGAATCTCGAATCCTTCAACGTCATTTAGCATCCTTCACCCCACGGCCATTGTCAACACCAACGTCCATCACCTATCGAGGAAACAAATAATAGAGCACACCAAGTACACACATCCCACGACATCGTACCGCACCGCACCGCATCGCATCGCCTTATATTTCGTCCTACATTGCCTCTCTCTCTCTTTCACAAACACTAATCTTGGTCTCCTGGCTCTCTGCCTGTTTCAACCTTGTTCCATCGACCATTTTCGTACCATAAATCGCATAGCGCGGCCCGCGCAAGATCCCTCTCCGCCGCCGATCACTCCTTGGCTATTGTCTGTCGCCCTCGACTCGCTGTCATTCTAAACATCTGTTCGCCATCCTGCACTGCAATTCATGTTCGCGCCCACGTCATTTATTTAGATACTCTTTTCTTCGCCCTCCATAGAGTATTTGCGCCAGCTTGATTGATCCGACATAACGTCAAAGCGGCAACCCAACGAGCTTAAACCTGACCAAGCAAGATTTGGGCGCCGTTGTCAAAAGAAAATATCCAGAAAGGATTGCCCATCTTAGTTCTGCATTTGCCGTGCGCTTTTGTTGTTCAACTCACCTGTCTGCATGGGAACAAGCCTCCATAGCTAGACTTGTACTACAGAGCGACCACCATGTCGTCACGTCCGTCTTTGCTGGACTTGCGATCCGATACGGCACAGTCGAATCTTTCTACAGTTTCTAAACCTCTACGCTCACCTCGCCTACATGTCGCCGGTGAAATCCCTCCCGAGCTGTCGCCCCTCGACGCTTTTGCCATGCAGAGCCGTTTGCTTGCAAGACAATTACAAGAAAGCGCCAAGGAGGGCAATCGAATAAGCCGCCTGCCTCCTCTAACCGTTGAGAGCCCTTTAATAGTTCAAGGACGTTCCGATTACTTTCGTTCCTTATCGCAAGATTCAGGCTCCGAAGCCGGCGACCATCCTCCTCTACGCCCTCCTTCCGGCCTTGGATTAAGGACAGAATTGGAAGATGCCTTCAGTGATGAGGCCGAGCGCCCTGTATCAATGCATCCACGAATGAGCCGAATACCACCAACACCCGATGAAGAAGTACCCGCAGTACCTCCTCGAGCTGCGTCTAGAGGACAAATCTTGGATCATATCGATGAGACGGGCTCATTCTATGGCGCTAGGAGAGAACGATCACCCTCATCATTGCATAGTGATACACTCTCCCAGTCCGATAGGCGGATTGAGTCGTCACCAACTCGGAAGGAAGATAACGCTTCTTTGCTCTCCGCACGACGACCCAGCGGCTCGATTAGTGGTTCCATAGCCGGCTCACCAGAGAAGCCCAAGATGAACTCGTTCGACGAGCTTGGGCTCGCACCACCTCAGAACTTCTTCCCCCAAAGAAGACGTACGCCCAGTAATGTTTCCTCTCCAGCTGTAATCACCGACGAGGATGGCTCTGGCAACATGGCTGGTTCATTTCACTCACTACCTCCACGGAAACTATCCTCTGCAAGTGCGATGGCATCGCCAGGTATGGGCTCATATCGACGATCACCATCCATTGGCTCCGAATCCTCTGCGCTCCCTCGACCTTCCTTCAATTTCTCAAGACCGATGAGCAGGTCAGGAACACCTGGTATGGAGCTACCCTTAAGACAAGCTTCCTCTGATAGCCAACCCTCGTTCATATTGGCTGATGACTCGGCTCATACACCAGTGAGCATGCATAGTGAAGCATTCCTTGAGCAGCAGGCCGAAGATCGCGACAAGGGTGCACCATCATACATCTATTCCAAATTCACACTTCCGAGAGGCAAGGCTATTCAACGAGGGGACGGAGACGAACATACCCAAGGACCTTTCGACTGGGAGCAGCCCATCGTCCCTCCGAGTGATCACCAATTTGAGAATGCTCCTCCCCCGTCACCTCCAACACGACCTGCGAGTTCTTCAGCCAATACCGCTCCGGATGATTCGATAGCATCAGGAAGCCCAATGCCGAAGGCTTCCGTAGAACTGAGAAAGGTCCAATCAGCCACAACGCCTCCACCCATGCCAGAGCTATCTTCAACTCAGGGCGAACCCTCAGTTGAAGAATCGCGACACTCTGAAGATGTACCAAGAGGTCGAGGCCGAGGCCGCACACCTGTCTCAATTGATACAAGCGATAGTGCAAGCACCATTAGACCGCCACCCACTGCTCGCTCAACTGCCCCGACCGCTTCAGAGATGTCTGCGGAGGAACACTTGGCCAAGGGCATCGAATGTCACGAGAACGGAGACCTAAAGGAATCTACATATCACCTCAGATATGCAGCTCGCTTGAATGATCCGACCGCCATGCTCCTATACGCGCTTGCCTGCCGGCATGGATGGGGCATGCGTGCAAACCAAAAGGAGGGTGTGGAATGGCTAAGAAAAGCTGCGGAATACGCTAGTGTCGAAATCGCGGATGACGAGAGCCATGCAAAGGAAGGCAAGCATGTCGATGTTGTAGAGCGGAGGACCCGAAAGGCTCAATTTGCCTTGAGTATTTACGAACTGGGAGTGAGCCACATGAATGGCTGGGGTATTGAGCAGGACAAATCATTGGCTCTGCGGTGCTTCGAGATCGCCGGTAGTAAGTCTCACTCGAGAAGCACTTCATTTCTAGCCATTTGCTAACCAAAGTACAGACTGGGGCGATGTTGACGCGCTGGCAGAAGCTGGTTTCTGCTATGCGCAGGGTATAGGCTGCAAAAAGAATCTCAGAAAGAGTGCCAAATTTTATCGAATGGCTGAAGCCAAGGGTATGAGCATGGTTGGAAACAGCTGGTAAGTCTTACATCTGCAACATGTCTCTCCACGTTAAGCTCTTGTTTATTGACATGAACCAGGATTCACAAGGCCAAGTACGATGATGACGATGGCGAATCAGCCACGCCCAAGAAGGATAAAAAGAAGGCCCGGAGCAAGTCCCGAACCAGAACCATGTTTGGATTGAAGTAATCCAAGAAGCCTCTTCAGTGGCATGCCCACTACGATGTCATGACATCCTCGACATACCCATTTAATCGGAGTTTTGACTGGTTTTCTGCATCGCACAGGGGGTTTCATGGGGTTTGGGGGGAGTTCTATTGTGCTCCTTGCAGTGACTGCTCGGTTGAGCATTGAGCCTCCACTGGTAAAACGAACTCGATGCAGTTCTATGTTCAGCATCAGCTCCCAAGACATGATTTTCTTTTGTATAGCGCATATTTACCCTAGATGGAGGGATTATTATGGATTATTATACTCAGATTAGGTAAAAAGACGCCGCTGCTTGGTGTGTACCATGACGGCTGTCTATCCTATTCTTGGGGTTCTTGTATAGCGTTCCAAATAGGAACCGACAAAAAGCCAAAGCGCTACCCTACTATACGCAAACACTGCTTCTCTGTAATTTCATTGTAAATAATATATTGATATCACTAGCATTATCAGTCACAATTCTGCCCTCTTATAGGGTAGTTTGAAAGCCCCAGTTTGCATTGTACTCGGGTTACGTATTGTTACATCTCATGCTCTACCTTATCTAACGTTCCAACCAGTTTTAGACTCTTTAGGTATCGACGTCCATCTTCTCCTCAACAGGCACTTCTTCCACACTGATGTACCTCTTAATCTCGCCCTTCTTGATGATCTTCTCGTTCAACACCGCTGTCGTACCCTTCGCGAAGCGGTAGCTCTGCAGCTTAGGTTCCTTCTGGTTAGGAGTGATGTAGTTCCTCTTGAGTGTTGTCTTGTCCTTGGTAATGATGGCAACGTCCACGTTGGAACCGGATCCCAGATCGTTCCAGATACCAGCCAGGATGGCATCGCTTGCCAGCTTGATGGCATCCTCTTGGGTAAGATCGGGCTTCCACTGCGTCTCGAAGACGCTCATGGCTGCCAAGCTACCACTGCCCATGGTGACGTAGGGGAGCTTGTCTGTGCTGCCGTGAGCGTGGACAGTGAAGAGGTGGGTGCCGGTGGGGTCAACGCCAGCAACGACGAGGTAGGCACCGATGTGGCCCTGGTAGCGGAAGAGGTGCTGCTTTAGAAGGGTCATGCAGGTGACAACGCGAGGCTTACGGCCTGTGGATAGGGAGTGCAGCTCGAGCTGGGAGGAGATAAGGGCGGTGGTGAACTCGGTGTCGGCGGCTGTACCGGCACCAGCGCACCAAATTTGAGGGGAGATGTAATGAAGCTTCTCGCAGTTCTTGTCGGCGACGATGGGGCCGGATGTAGCTCGAGTATCGGCAGCAATCTAGTGACAAGAAGTGTTAGTACCGAGCTCTTGTTCGAATGGAGATAGCTTCATCTAGCTCGATGCGAAGGGCGTCTGCTAGAGGAAGGAAAGTGATCACTTACTACAACGCCACCATCGAATATGCATCCCACAATGGTTGTTCCGGTGCTGGTGGCCTTGGGAAGAGGCACTCCTCGAGCATGGAGGGCCGCATTGCGGTTGTAGTTTGAGAAGTCGAAACCAGGCATTCTGAAAGTTCTATGAGCCCCCAACCTGATGTATAAAGCTGGTCGAAGTACGTTATAATGACACGGCGTCGCAAGAAGTGTTGAAATCGCTCGGGGTATCTCTTGCGGTGGGGATATCGGTGGTGGTTGACAGAGGCGAGTCGGGGTGAGGTTAACAAGGCAGAGCTGATGACGAGGCTAAAAGCTGCCTTCAGCGGTTGAGCTTCAGTGTAGCACCTGGAACACCTGCAGAGGCGCGTTCTAATTGGATGGGGACACGCAGGCACGGCACCTCACCTAGGTTCTCTACTAAACTACAGGCTGCAGCAGGAAACACCCCAGCAGTAGCTCCAAGCCAAACACGTGACGCCAGAGCTCCTAGAAAGTTAACTGAACTAAGGCATCCAAGGTTAATTGAAGCAGTTTCCATTATACGTGAATTCTGATCAGGCTATAACAGTAAGCACTCATCACAAGCTTTCAATTATCTTCATATCTTCGGACACAATCGATATCCTAAATTCAGGGTGTACCGCCTGTTGTCATTGACTAGACGCACCTATCAGCCAATCACAGGGCTCGAAAGCACGGTCTCCCAGCCTACCGTGCCTAGACGTTACCTGAGAACAAAGCTCCCCGGTCGCCCCAGCCCACTCCTAAGCTGAGGGCAAATTTATGAACTTCAGGTCCTCTTTCCAAGGCCGGTTACTTTGCTACAGTTATGGCCTTTGGTTTTAGTAATTCAGGAAACGCCATGCTCGGGAGCGCCGCAGGAGCAGGAGGATTGACGACAGGTCCTGACCTGGAGACTATCCAGACAGAGGTGAGTGCGCTTGTCTTTTTGTCGCTGTCGCTGTCGCTGTCTGTGTATTGGCTTGTTTTGTTGACTGCACCGACGTGATACTAATCTTTCGCATTTCGAATAGGACCTTGGTTTTCTTTCTATCGCCGGCGACGCCAAGGTTCGCCTTACGTCTGCATGGCCGTCTCTTCCATCATCTACCGCATCGCTCCTCAGCGTCGCTTCGCGCAAAGGTCTTGTTGCTGCAGCTGGACCCGACCAAGTCGTTATCGCCACAACTGAATCCGTCAGAAAAGCCTTCGAAACACCAAAAGATGGCGACTCGGATATACGAAGCTTCGAGCCTCAGCTCAAGATCCCTATGCCGATGCGAGTTTCGCAGTTATCCTTTACCGCGGATGAGAACTACTTGATCCTTTCGGCGGAATCTGGCGGTGGATTGGCCGTGTACGAGGTTCAGAGCCTACTTTCAGGATCAACAAACTCGGCTTTCGAACTATCGACTAATGGCGAAACCTTGCGAGCCATGATCCCGAACCCTACATCCGAGAAGGCAGAACTTTGCGCCATCGTGACAAACAATGGCAACTTACACATGGCGAATCTCAAAGAGCGACAGATTAGCAACCCTCTCAAGAACCAAGTCAGCTGTGTTAGCTGGAGCTCCAAGGGCAAGCAACTATGCGCTGGCATGGGTGATGGCACAATTTTTCAAATGACACCAGAAGGAGAGGGTAAAGGAGAGATTCCTGCGCCGCCCAATGTGGGCGACGTTCACGGTAAGTCAATTAAGAGCAGGTGGATGGATGGTATGTAAAACTAACAACATCTAGTATCGTCCCTTACCTGGCTAGAGAATCACCTCTTTTTGTCCATTCACACTTCAAACAACCAATCGCCACCGACATCTATCTATCACATTATTACTCGCCAACCGCCATCCTCTTACAACTTCCAGAAACTTACTGACCCCGTCGAGCCTTTTGGTTCAGATAAGACACCACATCACTCGATCTTGCGGATTCGGGATTTCCCCCCAGCTCTTCAAGACATGCTCATTGTTGCTTCCACTGCAGCCTCAGAAATGGGTGTCTTGAGTCGATCCAAGACTCCGTTAGCAACAGACAGGCCCGCGGACTCTATTACCGGAGTGTTTACAACAACAGAATTCCTAGACGATACCAGGAGACCGACACTGCCCATGACTGATTCTATGGATGACTCGACCCCGATTGGTGTTGCGCTTGATCTTTCTGGCAAGGAAAAGGTATACAAGCCCATACCTTCGGATGTTGAGCTGGAAGAGTCACCAGGTCCACTTCCTGGATTTTGGGCACTCACACATGAGGGTGTGCTTTGCGCGTGGTGGGTAGTCTACAATGAATCTATCAGACAGGGTACATCGTATCCTCATTTGACTGCTGTTGAAGGTACTTCAGCTTCAGCAGCAACGCCAGCGCCTCAAGCTGCTGCTCCTGCCGCCTCGGCCTCACTTTTCGCCAACCCCGGGCCCTCTGCGTTTGGTTCAGCTGCTCAGCTTGGACAGAAATCATCCCCATGGGGAAGTGCCAACACTGGCGCTGCGGCCCCCAGTACTGGGGGTGCTGTCTTCGGGTCAACCGGGTTTAGCAACGCCGCGGCTACTTCAGCTCCAGCATTTGGCAAGCCCAGTGCGATCGGCTTTGGACAATCATCTCAACTTGGCGCAAAGAGCTCCCCTTGGGCAGCTGGATCGGCATCAGGCGGCGCAGCCCCGGGGTTGGCTCCTGCTTTTGGCCAGTCTGGATTCTCGAGCTTTGCCAACAATAATAACACAAGTCCTTTCGGAAAGGCAGCCACCAGCACATCGTCCGGAGCCCCAGCATCTGGAGGGTTTGCTGGGTTCGCTGGCAAAAGTGGCTTTGCTTCTGTGAACAACGAAGGCAGCGGTAGTGTGTTCGGCAGTGGAAACAAGCCAACAGGCGGTGCTTTCGGGTCTCCCTCGACTACCGGCACTGCGTTCTCGGCTAAACCACAGGAGTCCTCCAGCAGCCCATTTGGATCAACACCTTTCAAGCTCCAAAGCTCATTCAAACCTGATGGATCTGCTGCCAACGATAACAACGCCAAGCCCACTGGTTCCTTGTTCGGTAGTAACTTTGGATCGGCTCTTACTGATGTTGATAACAAACCTGCCGTTACAACACCTACTCCCAAGGACGAGGACATGGGTTCCGCCGCGCTGACAGAAGAGACCCCCCGAGCGAAGAAGGATTCCTTATTCCCTGCGCAACAAAGTCCAGAATCCACAACTCCAACCACTACTCCTGCGCCATCAAAGCTTGGTTTTGCTACGTCTCCTGCCCCGGCCACTTCGAGCTTTGGACAGCCATCCAAGTTCGGCTCTAGCGGTGGGCTCTTCGGAAACAAATCAGAGACGCCTAAACCCAGCGGCGGTCTGTTCAGCTCTACCTCAAGTATCCCTAGGCCAACTGGTGGCCTCTTCAGTTCAACTTCAGAGACACCCAAGACGGGAGGGCTATTTGGATCACAGCAAAACACGCCCCGAGCCAGCATCTTCGGAGGGCAACCGAAGCCGAGTGGTTACACAGGAATTTTCGGACAGAAGTCGGAGCCACCTAAGGCTAAGAGCACTGGGAGTGAATCTCCCAAGGTCAAGCTGGAGGAGGACGACGCCCCGCTACCCCCCGATAGCGACTCGTCTTCCGCATCCAAGCCTGAGGACGCTCCTTTGCCCCCAGACTTCACATCCACACCCAAGCCTGCAGCCGACTCTGCTGACCCTGCCGATGCTCCGTTGCCACCTGACTTTGTTAACGTCCCCAAACCCACAAGCAATCAGTCGCTAGGTTCTGATGCTCCCCTACCACCTGACCCGGTCATTCCAGCCAAGGCTAGATCTGTTTTCGACAAGCCAGATGGTACTCCTAAGGCACCTTCCAACCTTTTCCCTGCCGTCAACGGACCTCCTTCAGACGATAGTGACGAGGATGACGAAGACGAGGAAGAGGACGAGGAGGAAGAAGAAGAAGAGGAGGAGGAAGAGGAAGAGGAAGAAGACAACGGGTCCGAAGGAAGTGGTGTTGATGTGGCTAAGGACTTGAGTCCTACTATCAGCAACATTACGCCAGGTTATACACCTCAGAGCTCGTTTGGTGGCCCTGGCGGAAACGCTCTCGTAAGTCCTCGGACAAACCAAGATAGTTCACGGCCACTGTTTGGGGAGCTCAGTCGCAATGCTCCTGTATTCCCACGCCCCAACGCCACCAGCCCCCGTTCTCCCAGCCCGGTTCGAGGCGCGGTACCAAACAGAGTCCTCAGATCAGATAACATGAGATCAGTGAGCGCGCCAGGTGTAGCATCAAACCTCCTCGGCGCCAGGCAGTCTCAGATGGGTGCGTCTATCACCAGCAGAGATGGTCGCTCAACAGAAGACCCGTTTGTGGCACAGCATCGCAAGTTGAAGGCCAAGCAGGAAGCCGCAGAGACCCAGCCATTGGTTGATGAGGATGATGACGAGGTTCAGAGGCTTTTGGCGTCAGAGGTCGAAGGAAGCCTGACCATGGATGAGTTCATTGCCCATTCGAACGTCGCTCCTCCTGCCAAGGAAAGCATCCCAAGCCAAGTTGAAGCAGTTTATCGAGATATCAACTCCATGATTGATACCCTTGGCCTGAATGCGCGAACCGTCAAATCGTTCATCAAGGGCCATACCGACAACCGCAAGCAAGGTGGACGCAGCAAAGAAGATCTCGATGCCCCTGAAGACTGGGTTCTTTGCGAAATTGATGAGCTGGGAGATGTTTTGGACAGTGAGCTTTACGCTGATCTTGAGGATGGGCGTGTTCGTGATTTGGACGATAAACTCGATGCATGCCACGAACTCACCAGAGATATGCATCGCCTCCGAGCTAAGCAGGAAGACCTGAAGCAGATCCTCATGATCAGAACCGACCCAGACCAGGCTGAAGTGACGCGATCGATGCCCCTGAGTGCGGAGCAAGCAACACAACAAAATGAACTGAGACGGGAGTTTGCCAAGTTCTCGAAGCTATTGGCTGAGGCAGAAGAAGCGCTGACGCTACTTAAGACCAGAATCGCATCTGTGTCTAGCGGCTCCGGCAAGGGCAAAGCAAACGTCCCCACGGTCGACGCGGTGATCCGTACTATTAGCAAGATGACGGCTATGGTGGAAAAGCGCAGTGGAGACATCGACGTTCTTGAGAATCAGCTACGCAAAGTCGCTCTAAACCCCACAAGCCGAGAAGGCTCCCCAATGGTGACGCCTCAGGGACGAAGAAGTGTTATGTTTTCTCCTGAAGGGACGCCTGTACGCAATCTGCGCCATAGTTTCGCAGGCAGCATGTCTCTGGGTGCATCTGTGCGAGCGACCCCCCCGCGCAAGAAGCTTAGTGGTTTCAGCCGGGAGGAAAAGGGTGATTTGATGGAAAAGAGAGCGCGTCGACAGGCTGTTTTGGGCAAGCTGAAGAGCAGCGTTGAGAAGAGAGGCGTCAGTGTTTGGAACCTGGAGGATATCGAATAATCAAGAAAGAGGAGAATGGGATTGACACTCCAAAGGCAATTAAGAATTTGAATATGAATAGGACATGAGACAAACAAGCAACTGTAGTTTAGAGATTAAATAGTGTATCAATTGGCCAACCAAGCTGCTCAGGTAGCTAATGTATTTTTTGCCCACGAATGTTCCCTATCTGCTTTTTATCGAGACAAAGCCTGATGTTATTACAAGGTCAACTGAATAGTAAGGTAACCGGACTCCGTTATTCATCCATATTATAACCAATTTATTATCCAACCCCAAACACCTTTTTCGTTCCTCGGGTATTGTTGAACGTCGATTTTGTTGAGACAAGCGCTGCGTCGGAGATGAACTCTTAACTCGTCTGTTCAAGTCCCAGGCGTAGGTGGAGCAGCAGATCGTGGAACTGCGGTCTTGGGGTCTACAGTAGAAGCGTTTTTGGAGACATCGCGAGGAATGTTGGATGGGTTAGAGTGAACCCGGCAGTGCTCCTTGTTCTTGTGCTCAGGGTGAGTACGAGGAGTGTAGCTGAAGAGTTGCTGTTAGCTCAGTAATGCTTGAGCAAGGATTGGGTTAATTACTTGACGAAGGAGAGCATCTTTGGGATATGAGATTGCTGTGGCTAATACTTTATAGAATTGAAGTTGGTGGGGTTTGATATTGTTCTAGAAGCCAATTGCTTGCTGGATGATGATGATGATAATGATACCAATAGTGAACTTGGCAGAGTCGAAGGGATGTTGAGGAGCATTATATACTTCATATTAACCAAAAACAACTTGACTACATTATATTACAAACGTTGACATGGCCGGACCGGCTGTGCTCTGGTGATTGACTGGCAGCACCTTTACTTGCACGTGTGACCGGCATCGACTTACAGATAGAACAGGGATCCGTTGAAGGTTCTGAGTCTAACTGGGCGGTTCTGACGTCGCACGGATTGCTCGGACAGGGAGGTGATGGTATATCTCAGCGGGGGAACAGCATGCGCGTGACCCTTGAAGCGAGGAGGAGGAAGTGCGTTACAGCTACAATGGGAGAAACCTTGTATAGGAACAGGGCATCTGGCGATGGACGCAGAGTGATTGGGTGTGCTGATCTATCTCTCCAGAGGCCGGCCCGGTGGGTGAGTCTATCTGCTCTACAAAGGCCTGCCGAGTACGGAGCAGCAGGGGGCCAATCTCGGTATCCTAGACATAGAGTTACCTAGGAATAGGAAGCCTGGATGAGAGACTCTCGGTTGTAAGCGAGATCCCAAGGGCCTACATCTTGTTAATCAGGTGAAGACAAGCCGAAGTCGCTCGGAAAGAGGCGAAAATCAAGATGTGACATGGAGATGGCACAGTCAGTCGCAACTGAAGCAATAACATCATTTACCTCACATGTGAATTCAATAGATACTGCGCTCATGCAAAGCAACCTCGACTGATGTTGCTACTCCCATCAGACCATGTTTCTGACTCTGGGTACGTACCTGATATTGGTTTTACAGCCCAGACTCCGGCTCCTCGTAAGTGGAGCCCGTCTGAAGCCGACAGCCACCGAAGCACGAGGCCCCGCAATCGGTAGTCTCGGAGATGAGTGGGGCCACGCGCCGTCCTTCGCGACTGCATCTTTTTCCAACCCAGGTCCACTTCTTTTTCACCGAGGTAGGCCCACTTTCTTCACCTGCGACTCACCGAGCATTCACCTTAGAGGGGCATCAAAAAATTATTGTTTGCTTCGCCCATCATCACTGATACCATCACCACCAGTATTCATTCTTTTTACTTGCTTGGATACACACAATCACCACCACAATGGCTCCCACACAGCAGGCTGCGTGGAGAAAAGCTCCCACCGAGGAGGATATTGCGCGCCGCCAGGTAAAACACCAATTAACTCGTTCGGAAATTTGTCTGAGTCTAACTTTTGCGCGCGCAGACCGTCGGCATCAACAAGGAAACCGTCACGGACATCTCATCCACCGACTACCCTGGCCATTACCCCGGCGAAGACCTTGCTTTCACTCTCGATCGCTTCCGTGACGCCTTCTCGGTGAATTTCCACCAGAACGACCAGTTCCTCTCCTCCTTCTCCCTCGTCGGAATCGACGCCTCGCTCGCAAACGCTTTCCGTCGTATTCTTCTTTCCGAGATCCCCACCCTCGCTATTGAGAACGTCTATATCGAGAACAACACCTCGGTTATCCAGGACGAGGTCCTTGCCCACCGTCTTGGTCTCATTCCCTTCAAGGGCGGCCGCGAAGGTCTGCACAACTTCCTCAAGTGGCATAAGAAGCCAGAAGCTGGCGAGGACCCTTATGCCGGCTGCTTCGACTGGAACACGGTCCGTCTCGAGCTCAACGTCACTTGTACCGTTAACGAGGATGCTTCGCCTGCCGAGAACGACCCTCTCAAGGCCTACCACAATGCGCACGTTTATGCGCGCGACATTGTCTTCGTCCCTACTGGCAAGCAGATCGAGTACTTTAGCGGCGAGGACGCCATTGCGCCCACAAACCCAGATATCTTGATCGCCAAGCTGCGACCCCGACAGACCATCAACCTCGCTATGCATATGCACAAGGGTGTCGGCTCTGACCACGCCAAGTTTTCTCCCGTTGCGACAGCCTCTTACCGCCTTCTACCTACGATCACGATCACGAAGCCCATCTTGGGAGCCGATGCCGAAAAGTTCGCCAAGTGTTTCCCCAAGGGCGTTATTGGTCTTGAAAAGGTCACAGCTCAGGAAGCCGCTCGATCTGGCAGCGGCTATGAGGGCCAGGAGGGCGAGACCAAGGCTGTGGTTGTGGATGCTATGAAGGATACTGTCAGTCGTGAGGCTCTGCGACACGCAGAGTTCGAGGGCAAAGTGAAGCTGGGCCGAAGACGGGATCACTTCATCTTCTCTATCGAAAGCACGGGGCAGTGGGATAGCGACGAGCTCTTCCTCGAATCAGTTAAGCATCTGAAGCTAAAGTGCAAGAAGCTCGAGCAGCAGGTTATTAACATGGCGAGGTAATTTATCTAACGCATCAAAGGGGGATTTTGGTTCTTTCTCGGCGCTGTATCGTAACTTGGTTGATTTGTTTTCTGCGGTCTCTACGGTTAGATAAAAAGGAATGATACCATGACCACATCATAATATTTGTCACCATTCTCTACCCCATGACAATGTTTTAATGCTCTATTCTTTCATCTGTCCCCACCGCAGATCTCTTATTGACATGTCCAACGCCGAAATATGCCCAAAAGCCTGAACGCCCTTTACTGATCGACCTGTTAGCCGAGAATCAGGAAGCTGTCTTGAATTTGAAGTAAAAGTTGAACTCGAGGGGGAATGCAGGGTCAGTGACCACAACTTGCTGCCCATCTTCAAGTCCAAGCTCCTTAAGCGTCTTGCTCAAGTTCGGACGTGTCTGTTCCTCCAAACCGGGAGGGAATTGCATGTACAACGTCTTCCCCTCTGCACGAATCGACGGTTTCTTCAGTTGAGCTTCGGGACGAATGGCGAATGAGTCGATCAACTCCTGCAGTGTGGCCTTTGGGTCGACCTCTAGCGGGCGAGCCTGGCGTCCACAGACAGGGCAGTCATCCTTCTTCTCGTGCTTGAAGGTATATGTGTAGATACTGTCGTTGCCCGAGTACATCATATAGTTTGTATCGAACCCAAGACATGGCGCTGACGTGGTGGCAATCTTGAAGGCTTCATTGCAGCATGCGGCGGCGATGATGGCATTGGTAGATGCAATGGCTGGAATGATGTTTTTGATGGTTCCTTGTGTTAGGGAATAAGTAACACCTGATATACCAAACTCCTGTGCGCGAGTAAGTGCCTTCTGGTACAGCCAAGTAACATGCTCAGGGTCATCCTTATCCAGCTTTGGAAACGGCTTCTCCTGCTCCCATGCAATAACGTGAGCCCATTCGACACAATGCTCGGGCTGTCGAGGAATCGAGGCGATAGTACATAGAGGAACAGCGGCGCGGGGGGCATGCATGTCCAACTGGCACTCAATACAGGAGGTTATGGATGGCAGTACGACTCGTGCCTGGCCCTTGAAGCCTTCAGTACCGCCGTCGATAAGTGGCTTTATCGCATCGGGATCCTCAGCTTCTTCGGCAATAGAAACTAGCATGGCATTAATCCAACGACGGGCCTCGATGCTGTCCAGCCCGCAGATGACAAGCTGGAATTGCTTGTAAAACTCCTCGTCAAAGTCCTGGATACGATTGTTGTGGGCTGTGATGGAGACGCCCTTGACTCTCTTTTCAACAAACGCGGCGGCGACCTCGGCTTTGTATTTCCCGACATCATCCTTTCGGAAGAGGAACTGGCGGTTGAGGTTCGATATGTCAATAGTATCTGAGGCAAGGTAAGCTAAGAGTTCACAGTAGCTTGCGAGTCATCAACAAACCCATATCTATCACGTGAATGTTCTTGAATCTCGACATTGCGAGGTTCTTGAGAATCTCGCATCCTAAACCACCCGCACCGCTGTTCACTAAATCAGTAAGTCTGCCAATGAAGCTCGGGGGAACGCAACTGACATGACGCTGTGGGAGGTTAGCTTGGTTTCTGACGTGATGCACGACAGGCACTACAATGCTTACAGAATCTTGAACTTTTCAAATTGGGCAAGAAACTCAGGTGCAGTGGCATCGGGATCGGTATAAGGCCCTGCATTGCGACGGATCTGGTCGAGATATTTCCTATTCTCATGGTCAGCGGTTGGCGGTTCTAAGAGCTACAGTAGCTTCAAGGTAAGCGGTCTTTACCATCGCGTATCTTCGTAGCCACCGGCGGTGGAATCAATTTCAGAACTCATATTACGGTATTTCAATGGGTCTCCAAAGTGAAGATAAGATAAGTTGAAATGTATATGTTAGAGGTTGCGAGGTGAAAGATACAGCTTTGTCTGTTTGAGAAGGATCCGTGCGTGGGGGAGGATCGTCATTGCCTAAAGCTGAGCTGTCTGAGGTGGCTCGGTGAGTCTCGGTGAAGGTGGGGTCACCTTGTGTCAACTTCAGTGCCAGGCAGTATTCTAAGGAATTCCTAACTTGACTTCAACCTTCAACTTGACAAATTTTATTGTGAAAGGGTCATAAAATACTATTTTTTGGAAACAAAACTCTCCCTTAATTCAATGGCCAACGACTTGACCAATCAATAGTCAAAATGGATGATCTTCTTACACCCGTGAGCACTACATATCTCAAGCCTCGAAACGAGCCTGAGCCACTTTTTAGAGAGGTCAAGACAGCTTCTTCGCAGGAGGAACCAAGAAAGCCCAGTGCCATCTCTACACCTGATGACGCCGTAGATGCTCTCAAAAACCAACCGGACTACGACAGTCTCATCTCAGTCCTGCAATTTCTTAGTAGCCACAGAACTGCCTCTGATGGCTTTTCATTCTCAGCGCCCAGTCCCAAGAATGCATCGATTATACACCTGCTCGTCACTGAAATTGCACCAAACTACTGGACCCTTCTACTTGAAGGAGCTGTAGACGACGCCACACATCATAATACAACACTTCCATCAGATGCAGATCTCTTTATTTGCTGCCTTCGCAGTCTGACTGGGCTCAACGCAGTGATCACACAAACCAGGGCCCTCATCCAAGAAGCACGCCTAGGAGGAAAGGAAGAAAGAAGAACCGACCTGTCTCTAAATCTTGGAATTCTTTTGAGCGTTCTCTCTTCTATTCTTGGCACCGATGGATCAATTCCTGCCATATGGTCTGAATCAACTAGGTCAATAGCCAATGCTGCTCTGCAAAGAGTTCAGTCCCAAAAGCTGAGCTCTATCCTCACCAATGGCCAAATTGTATCTACTTCTGCTGAGGCTCTAGAGATAATCGGGCGCGATAAAATTCGTGATGACACACAGTGGGTTGGCGACGGACTGCGATACAGCACATGGATGGGAAACGCTATTGCCGCATGGGTCATCTCGTCTCCTGAAGCAGATGCCATGTCATTCTCATCTGAGCTATTTCAGAGGGCGCTATCTCTGCACCATTCAGGTAAGCTATAAGATCATCGGTGAAATTAACATCTTCTAACTATCATACTACAGAAAATCTTATCAAAATTGTGATTGATCGACTTCTTCTCTCCCCTCAAAGTTCGGTTTCAACATTTACACAGCTTGCTCTTAGCCAGCCGCGGACATCTAAAAAGATCATCCATTTTCTACTTCGTCATCTTTCACAGAAACACCTGCAAGGTCTAAGCCTAGATGATACATCCCCTAACGACAAGGTCTCTGCAGTGGCCCAGCTTCTTAAGGAACTAGCCTTGAACGATGCAACGAGAAGAGAAGTACTTATAAACTGGTGTGCATCTTCATCTGGTGCCGGACTTGGCGACGGCATTGGCATTCGACGGGCCGTTGTGGCTGCGCTCGCACAAGACCGAGACGCCATCATCGCCGTACTAGAAAAGAGTCTCGCGCAGTTTGGAGACGAGCTGTACATCAAGCATTCTGCGATACTTCAACAGGATGGTAAGAATTTACTGATACATTAACATCCTCGATTGCTAACATTTTCTAGTGCATACCCAGATTTTACTCCTTGCCGCCGGTTACGTGCACCGGATATCTCCTATCAAACTGACGTTACTCATGCGAGTTGGTACTTATATGACCACTATCTCCAACCGAATTGGATCAACACAGTCCAGAGCTCAGTTTCTTGGTCTTGTTGTGGGTGAAACCCTCTCGGCCCTTGTCGACGACAATAAGAAGAGGCTTGACTTCAAGATGGAGCAGACAGAAACAGAGGAAGCAAAGCATTTGAAGGATTTGACCAAAGTCTCCGACTCTATTGGATCTATCGATCCTATTCTATCGAATCTCGAAACCGAGACGATACCTCAAAAGCGGAAACTGGTAACGCCAAACAAGACTATACAGAAGAAGACCAAGCAGAAAAAGAAGCCAATTGCCACAGAATCCAAGCCAAAGGCCATTATCGAGGAAGTCGATTCGTCAGATGACGATGAAGATCTTGCCCCTTATTCAAAAGACTCCGACCCTGAGGACTCAGATGACGATGCGACACTTGTCCAGCGCAACAAACCCAAACCGCCTGTCTATATCAGAGACCTCGTCTCATATCTTAGGGACTCTGAATCGTACGACAAACAGCTACTCGCCCTCCAGACCGCACCAGTTCTCATCAGACGCAAGACAAACTATGGTACAGAAGTCAGTTTCCATGCCGATGAGTTGGCTGGGCTTTTGGTGGGAATCCAAGACAAGTTTGAGATCGAAAACTTCCAGGACTTGCGCCTTCAAGGTATGGTAGCTTTGGTAGTTTCTCAACCAAAGACCATGGCCCCTTGGTTCGCCCGCACCTTTTTCGAAGGCGATTATTCCCTCCATCAACGAACATCAGTCCTCATTACTCTAGGTCTCTCAGCCCGGGAATTGGCAGGGTTCGAAGCATCTGAGTATCAGTCGGCTGCTTCATTTCCTTCGAAGCGACTGCCCGAAAAGATGGAGCAACTTTACCTCAGTTCCACAAATGACAACAGAGCTCTGCCTTTTTCTCAGCTGAAATCACTTCCATCAAACGCTCTCGATACTATCTCACAGTCACTGACATCTTCATTCCTTGCTCCACTCGCCGCAGAAGCGGCCGATTCTAATACAGGACCTGACGTCTTAAAACTTCAGACTTTCACGGCGCGCTACAAGTCAAAGACGAAGTCCAAACCTCGAGTGCGCGCCATTCCTAACACCACTGCAGCTCTCCTCGCCACGTCCTTCTTCTCCCCACTTACTGCCCATTTTCAAGTCGCTCTCCGTTCTGCGAAGCCGATTATTCTTAACCACGCACTTCTAGCGCTTTACCTACAAACCCTGGGGATTGTGATCCATTCGGCAGGACCTTCGACGCTTTCCCTGCCGCAACTGACCGCTGAACTATGGAATCTGCTTCTCGGCGTGCGTGTGCACGTTTTGGGGGATCTCGGCGCCATGAAGGGCTGGCTAGTCGCCATGGCATCGCTCCTGGAAGTGAACGGTGGTGACATGCGTCGACTCTGTGAAAACCAAGGCAGAGAAGTGATGGAAACAAGAGAGTGGGTTGCGATGGTGTTTGAGAAGACAAGAGGAGGAGACGGAGGGGAGGAGAACGAGGTCAAGATGCTGTCGGCGGGCGTGCTGATCAGGATAGGAGAAGCCATCGAAAAATATCAAGCTTTACTAATGGGAGACATGATTGGATTCCAATAGGGTCAAATTAGGAACAAGAGTAAACTACAGTATAATTTCACATTTTATTCGTAATTAGCTTATGATCGATCATGCATCATGTTGAACACTATCTATTTCAACTGGCTTTCGTTGTTGAAACCAAGTGACTCCCTCGCTCAAATGTCAGATTATTATCTTTTCCACGCTCAAATGCATAAGAAAAGCCACATTAAGGTGTTTCGACAGACTCAACTCTAGTCGTACTTGCTCTCCTGAGTGGTAGACCCGACAAGTAAGTATTTGCCTGACTGAGATGGTCACTCAGGCTCATGGCCATACGTCGGAGCTCCTCCTTAACGTGTTCTGACGAGGCCTGGCCTTCCATGACCTGAGGCGAGGGCGCAGTGGGCGCAGGCGGGAGGAATGGCTGCTGCTGGTAAGAACGGGGGTAATCGTCCCGCACAGGGGAGCGATCCGTTTGAGGCTGAAGTGGAGGAGGCTGAAGCGGAAGCTCAGGGGCAGCTAGCGTATGAGGGGCGAACGATTCAGGATCTGTATCAGCAAACTCGCTCAAGGAGTACGGTCTCTCTGTCATGGCGTTCCCGTTCGTCTGGGGAAGTTGAGGCTGGGCCAATCGCTGCTGGAATAGAGGAACTTGAGTCTGCTGGTAGCTCATTTGAGGATCATGACGTTGGGTATTGTTGAGAGAGAGGTCCGCAACAGCATTTGCAAAATCAGAATCATCGGAAACATATATAGAAGGCTCCCGTATACCGTTGGGCATGATATAAAGAGAGGCGTGCTTTTCCAGTTGGAATGGGTCTGCGCCACCAAGCTCTGAGCCGGCCAAGGATCCCACATCAGAGTGTGATGTGGAAGGCCTGGTATAATCGCCCATGGGAATGGGATCAGCTAGACTCATGTCCAAGTCAATAAGACTGCCTGTTGATACTCGGTTGTTCCCTGGAGAGGGCACAGCAAGATCGTCGAAATGAGCTGAAGGTTGAATCGGTTCCGTAGGAGGGTGAATAAGACGGCTGGTGCTTGGCCCCTGTTCATCATTGAAGGGAAACCTGAACATTTCTGGGTTTGCGGACGCAGGCGGGGG
This sequence comes from Fusarium tricinctum, assembly GCA_020744515.1. Lineage (NCBI taxonomy): Eukaryota > Fungi > Ascomycota > Sordariomycetes > Hypocreales > Nectriaceae > Fusarium > Fusarium tricinctum. Next base: position 2,635,591 of record JAGPXF010000002.1, on the reverse strand, counting down.
CGGATCCATGGAGGGAAACTTCCAGTCTCGTGTTCTGCGATTGTTGCTCATATCTGCTGGGTCACTGAGTGGTGGCTTGTTATAAGAAACGTCACCAAAATCGTAATCGGTAGATGCTCTTGGGTCTCCTGCCCTGATAGTATTCAGATCGACAAATTCAGAGAGGTTGCTACCATCTAAAGACATGTCGAGGTCAATCAGAGATTCTCTTACACCAGGAGATTGTGACGAGTCGTCCCGCAAGGGCAGATCGGAAGCTGGAGGAGCAGGAAGTGGAGGGGGAGGGGTGAAATCGACTGTTGGAAGAAAAGGGCGTCCATAGTATGCTCGCGAATTGTCTTCGTAATTTGATATCGTGTTCGGGTCAAAGAGCTTCTCCAGGGGAGCCTTGACAGAGGGGAGATGAGGCGGCGGACGTCGACGTGCTTTTGGCTTCTGAGTTCGAGAAGCATCGTCAAACCCGTCCTGCTTGAAATCGACATTGGAGCCGTAAACATCAAAAACTGCCTGGACATCCCCGTTCTGAAGAACTTGTTGGTCGAACGCAGCAGTTGTACTGAAGTTCCACTCGTCGTTGCCGAAGGCCTGGAAGCCGAGATCAGAAGGACCTTGAGCCCCCCCTGCAGAGAAGAGAGACTTGCGAACACCGCCCTGTGCCTCCCAGACTTTGTAGCCTCTAACTAAATGTCCTAGGCTCGATGAAGGATACAAATCTTGGGTGTTGTGCAAGTACCTATGCTGCTGGATTTCTTCCACTGCAGGTCGTTTCTTGGGGTCGTTTACCAAGCAAAACGCCACAAGGTCCTTCAAGCCTTGGGAATATTGATCACCCTCAAGACGGGGAATATTGTGTTTGAGGTAGGATCCTAGCCTGGCGACGTCCAGCATGCCTGCTGCCACACTTGGGGGCAGGCCTGAGGCGATCTCATAAACCATAGCGCCAAAAGCCCAGATATCTACCTCTGTTCCATAGGAAGCAGAAGAAACGAAAAGCTCGGGGGCCATCCAATGGGGCGTGCCAATAACAGTAGACCGTTTGTCGAATTTGGTTTCGATGACCCCAGCAACCCCAAAGTCACAGAGTTGAACGTTTCCCTCTTCCGTGACTAGGATGTTTGCACACTTGATATCTCGGTGTATTATACCTTGACCATGAACCCAATAGATAGCCTCAGCCACCTCACGAAGAATGGGAATAATCCATTTCTCCTGCAGGCCACCGGGCGCAGTCGGTTTCATAAGTGTAGCCACACTGCCTCCAGCGCAATACTCTGTGATCATCCACATAGACTGTCCAACAGGGAGAGCGTCAAGGACATGGTTGATATTCTTGGCGCCACTTGCACTGAGAAGTTGCAGGGCACCAATCTCTTTGAGCAAATCGTTGTAAGTATCGGCAAGCCGAGGGTTGACAGTATCACTCTCCTCGATGTCGATAATCTTGACAGCAACAAGTTTATTCGTTGTTAGAGAAGTGGCCTTGTATACTCGCCCAAAACTACCCTTGCCGATAAGCTCCGAAAGGCGATACGGGGGAGGGTCTTTTCCTTCCTTGGAGCTCTGCTCAGTGACGAGCTTTTGCATTTTCTTTGCATCGTCGATTGCTTTTTGCTTTGAGACTGAGGAGTCTGGTCCCCTAACCTGGAGCGACGCCATGGTGATCACTTTGGCAGGGCTGTCGTGGGTTGCTTAGCAGGGGATAGAATGCGACTGAGCTAACGCAGGTAAAGCTTGAATCTAGGGCCGATGTGCCTGGTTGATTTACTTCATGATAGACTGATCGCGTGGCGTAAACAAGGGACAAGAAGGCGAAGGAAATGGGCCGGCCGAAATCCTCACAAGACTAATGCAAGTGTTGATGAGTTTTGAGAAGATGCTCTGGTGATGTTGAAATAAAAAAGACTTGAGCTTGTTATTGTAACATGCAATGTTGCACAGTTGGAAAGGGGGCCCTTGCACTTTCCCCCATGTTGCAGGTGCAGGTTATGGTGGTAGCCAATGAACGAGGATCACAAGACGTGTGGCGCAGCAGTGGAGGTGACGAGTGGCTTGTGAATCATGTACGTGCTAAGAGCGTACCCGAATTTCAACGACTTTATCACTTATATTTTAATCGTTTTCAATGAAACTTATTAATATATCTTTCTACCAGACCTGTCATTCTGACCTTGCTCGTTCTTTATACTGTCGTCTTTTGGTGCGAACTTGAGAGACTTGGTGACCATGTTTCTCCTCCCTTCTTCCTCAGTCAATTATTAGATGCTGAGTGATCATTTGACTTCAGCGCCCTTCTTCACACCGCTGGTTTAACCAGCGAAAAATGCAATGAAAGGAAATGGATAGGCACTAAAAACAGAGCCCTAGGCGTCGCTTGGAGACAGTGTAATACCAAGGACACCATGGAAATGGTTCAACAACGCAAGCGCAGTCAACCCATTCCCAGTAAACCAAAAATTTGGGTAATATGCAAAGGCCAGCAGTTTGGCCCGTGTCAGGGATTAACCTAGACAAGAACATATACTACACATGTATCTAAGCCTTATGGCAAAAGAAGTTGGAGAGAAAGGAAAAGAAAAGCGACAAAAAGTTGGAAGGACATGCTCCTTTTATACCCAAATTACACGGTAACTTGATCCTTAAAATTGAGGATAAAAGCGACTCATCGGCTTTCGATCTTGAACTTCATGAGAAATTTACAGGGAAAATATGTGCAAGTCCGCTAGGCTGCCACGGCTGCCTAGAAACTTTGCCCGCTGACACTGGAGTTTGTGGTTGCTGCCTAGACCTCATTCTGATAATCATTGCAAGGTCATTGATATGAATACCTTACTGTTTTGGAAATAGCAGAAATTGGAAAGGAGTGAGAGCGGTATGAGTTACCATGAGCTGTATTTGAGAAGTGGAAAGCGGCTTGTTGATGACAGTGTAAAGAAAAATGATGATTAGTTAAGACCTGAGATAATAACAGTCGGTCGGCACCCTCTCAAGACATAGAAAATTACAGCGGTCGCAAGCTGTATGAGTTTCAAATCATCTGCATGATCTCTTAAAGCATTTTGACTGAAGTTCCCAACTGTTTAAAGAGCTACTTGTAACAGTTTCACCTGTGTAAGTAGTTGCCTATGGGGACTCGCCCAGTCTGTCGAGCATCTTTCCATGGACCCCTTTCCATCCAGACTCGCATGAGCTTTTGATCATACCAATCATCAACCTGGAGCATGAGATTTCGACGTTCTCCGTGATCTCCAAGCTTCCACCAGCAGCTTCTTCGATCTGCCACACAGTCTCGAGCACTAGCCCCATTGGCCCTCGCGTCCTCACGAAGACACCTCTTTCAATGTCGAAGAACTCATAGGTGCTGACCACATCGGAGTCCCAGATTCCGGCGGGCAAAGCGTGAATTCTATCTGTAACGGTATAACAATCTGGTGGCGCAATGGGCTTGTCTTTGAGCGTGTCGGGGCATGAGGGAGCAGGCTCAGGAACTGGCAAGGCTTCGTGCTTGATCATGTAAGGATTGCATTGTAAGAAAAAGGCATGATCATGTAGCATCTCAATTGCTTTGGGAGCTGTTGTGCCTGACGGAATGGGTGATTTGTGCTGTATTTGGGCAGTTGTTCGGAACATGGCTGCGGATATGTCCCTGATATATGGTATGTAAATGTAACTGAAATCAAGAGAGAAACAAGCTACGTTCTCGTGGATACGTCAAAGTTGCTGTACTTGGACTGCTGTTAAAGGAGAAATAAGTACATCACCTCGGATATTGCAAATCGAGGAGCTGGGTGATATTTTGCGATTGAGACGGAATGAGTAATTGAGTAATTAGCGTCTTTCACCACCGCCGTCTGTGGCATGCGACAGGTCTTGTTTCATAGCTGTATCATTGAGGTTAGGCGCTAAAACTGGACTGAACTCCTACTCAAGATCATGAACATGTTGCGCAGAACAACCACACTGACTTGTCTATATACGGATGGTGAAACGGAGCATAATAATGATATACTTTGTATACGCAGTTACGATTTCGGGATGATTCATGAATATTTGGTGTAGCTGGTTAGGATACAACAGTGCTGGATGTCTCAGCCCATCTATCGTTATCACGTGATAGCGCGATGTCCATCTCGCCACCCTCGCGTTTTCGCGTAAAGTACAAACTCATCCCACTTCAGGTCAACCCCTTGCCATTTTTCCTGGGCATCACCAGCCAATACATAGTGTAACTCAACCTAAGTCAGCTACCTACTTTTATTTATTTATTACTGTTGAGAAGTCAGTATTGTTTGATCTTTTGATGGCCTAGAGTGGCTATCTTTCTACTTTTTCTACTTTATTTACTTCTCACAATGGTCGCCCCAAAGAAATCGAATCGATCCTATACACCAAAGAAGGTACCTGCTGCCTCACAACTTTCAAAGAAACCGGTCAAGGCCAATCAAAGTATCCTCAGCTTTTTCAAGAAAGCTGAGAAGCATGAAGCCTCTCTTTTTCTAGGAGCCGCTCCGGACGCCATCGAGACCGAGGATCTCTATAGCGCCGATGATGCCGATGACGCCGACAACTCGGTTCGATATAATGAAGCCGAATCGCCTGTTAAGAGGCGGAAACTCAGCCAAGAACCTGAGCCAAGAACCAAGACAGAGGCATCAATCAAAAGTGAAGAGGTGGTGATATCAGAAGACCGCTCATCGCCAGTCAAGGATGATGGCGAGCCTCGCCGGAAGCCAACAAAACCCAAAATTAAGACGCCCTTCGTGATGGACTCGGACAGCGAGGATGAACCTGAAGACGAAGCCAAAATCGCAATCAACAAGCCTGAAAAGACTGGCCAATGTACGGAGTTAACCCCACCTCGCAAGGTCCGGACGGACGGTTTTACTAAGGACGATAAAAAGAAAGAGACAGATAACAGGACCCCAATCTTGAAACAGGAAGATTCGACATATAACCAATTTAGCGACCTCGTAGAAATAGCGGACGAAGAATTGAACGACTTGAACGACATCGAGGGGGAAGAAATGCGGGTGATGCGCTTAATGAAGGAGCAAGCCCGAGCCGAGGCGGAGGAAGCAGGAATCTCAAGTGAGGACCTGGCTGACGATCCCCTCGACGATGATTCTATGACGGAGAGCTGCCCTATTTGCAATGGTAGTCTGGCAGGGATCTCAGTAGATGAGGCAACGCGGCATGTAAACTCATGCCTTGACGGACACCCAATTCCTTTGCCCAAGAAGGAGAAATCAACGCCAGAGAAAAGTATAGCACCGAAGCAGGCTGCTACACCCGAAATCGAATCAATCAGCTTAAGTACGAGATTTGCACGAGCTGCCGTTCCCAGACCCGGTCAAGTCAACCCCATCGAGATAAAAAGTTCTGGTCCTGCATCAAAATCGGCCTTTTCTAAACTCATGTCCAACAATGCCGAAGATTCAGCTTGGCAGGAGGCTGCCGCCGCCGAAAATGCATCTCGAGGAAAGCAAGCGTATGAGCGGACATGTCCTTTTTATAAGATCATGCCTGGATTCTCTATTTGTGTGGATGCGTTCCGTTACGGTGCTGTTCAGGGCTGCAAAGCATACTTCTTAAGTCATTTTCACAGTGATCACTACATCGGCCTAACAGCAAAATGGTGTCATGGGCCTATATATTGCAGCAAGGTTACTGGCAGCCTTGTCAGGAATCAACTTCGCACCGCAGCAAAGTGGGTTGTGGAACTTGAATTTGACAAGTCCTACGATATTCCAGGGACCGAAGGTGCAACAGTCACTATGATACCAGCAAACCATTGTCCAGGAAGTTCCCTCTTTCTTTTTGAGAAAACGATGAAGCAAGGGGCCAACAGCCGTGTGCAGCGTATATTACATTGCGGAGACTTTCGAGCTTGTTCTGCCCATGTCACGCACCCTCTCCTCAAACCAGAGATTGTCGATTCTATTTCTGGAAATACCAAACAACAGAAGATTGACATATGCTACCTGGATACCACATATCTCAACCCACGATACTCTTTTCCGCCCCAGGATGACGTTATCAAAGCATGCGCTGACCTTTGTGGTTCCATGTCTCCCGATCCCAACTGCAAGGATGACATTTGGGAAAAGGCAGGAGGTACACCGACTGTCAATAAGTTCTTTGCAAGCACGAAACTCGACGAGTCGGGAGATGTCAACGGCACCAAAAAGCCTCCTCAACGGTTGCTCGTGATTTGCGGCACTTATTCGATTGGCAAAGAACGCATATGTATATCTATCGCCAAGGCACTAAAGTCCAAGATATTCGCATCACCGAACAAGATCAAGATCTGCAAACAACTTGACGATCCTGAACTCTCAGCGCTTCTCACCGCTGATCCTCTTGAGGCACAAGTACACATGCAGATGTTAATGGAGATTCGTGCAGAAACACTCCAAGAATACCTCAACAGCTACAAACCGTATTTCAGTCGCATTGTTGGGATGCGTCCTAGCGGATGGAATTTTCGGCCAGCAGGCAGATCAATCGGCGCCAACACTCCACCTGGCAGCATCCCAACCCAGCAGATTCTTCACGATAAAAACTGGCGAACCCGGTTTGGATATAAAGATTTTATTCCGCAGAGGGGCAGCACCAAGGAAGCCATGTGCTTTGGAGTTCCATATTCAGAACACAGTAGTTTCCGAGAGCTAGCCATGTTTGTTATGAGTCTGAGGATTGAAAAGGTTGTGCCAACGGTCAATGTGGGGAGTGACCAGTCACGAAAACGGATGAAGGGTTGGATAGACCGTTGGCTGTCAGAAAGAAGGCGAGCAGGGTTGGTGAGGCCGCTCATCGAAGGCGAAGACAACAAGATCTCTGAGGAGGAACTGTGGGATGGTAAATCTGGCAACGCAGGTGGAGCATATTGGTAATGAGGACTGTTATGACAAAACAAATAGCATGAGCGAGTTCTGTAATTAGAGCAAGGTGGTCTTTGAGCCAATTCACGTATAGTGTGTGAATAATCTTTGTGGATTATATCATGAGGTCTCGTTCAATTTCGTCCATTATTTCGTACTCACAGTACTGAACGACTGAAAATCGGAAACGGGAAACAGCAGTTTCATTATCCATATTAGGAGCCAACGCCTCATGAATTCTCCCTTTTTGGCCATTCCGGTCTTGATCCATTTGGCATCCTCTTCAGCAAAAGTTAACCCTGACATGATTCATCCTCCTTCTCATCCACTAACTTGGCCCGCTCATTTGGCCTTGGCTTGCTGAGCTGCCGCTTCTATAACACCGCATATGTCAGCTCACTGCAGAAGTCTGAGAATTCTCTTTTGAAGATATAGATGACTTACCTCTTCGGGTGGCGTCCTCCAACAGCTGTGTGTCAACCGACGCACCGGGGAGGTGGACGTATCTCACGACTGAGCCTCGAATAAACACGTTCTTGACAGAACTCTAAAATGCCGGTTAGTTACAGGTTTGGGAGGCTTCATACAGCTATCAATCAGGAGTCAGAGCCACGCACGAGGTGAGGGTACTTGAGCTCCTCAACGACTTGGATATCATCGAGCTTGATATTGAGGTACTGATCCACGCTCTTGAGAATACCCTTGAGCTGGATGTCGTTCTTAAGCTCTACGGTGACCTCATGGTCGATAAGTGTCTTGAAAAAGCTGTTCAGATGGCGTGTTAGTCCGAGGACAAGGGCGTTGATCACATGAACGAGGGTGCGAGGTACCTGAAGAAGAGCATGGTGTCGGTGACTCTTTTGGGTCTATAACGCTATCGGAGACGGATTAAATGAGATATCGGGCCCTTTTGAGAATTATTTTGTCGATATATCCGATTTCGAGATGCTGAAAGGGCTTGTTCGTCCGGGGAAGTAGTTTGAATAGTTGATGGTGCGAGATCTCCATCATGATAGCGCCTACAGGCGAAGCATCCTGTGATGTGGTGTCACGTGACCCTTATAACCTGTACAGCAAAGGACATAGAAACTTTCATTTCTGGCAATTTCATTCCAAAATTCGATTCGTACTTATGTTTCATTAGGGGCTATTCTTTATCCCCGGCTTTACGACTTTATTAAATGACTATGTTCAGGCAGTGATTCGTCATGCTGTAGAAAAGCCATACTTGTCACACATTCGAGATGGGCTTCACGTAAAGTTTCTTGCAGTAGGTAAGTCGTAGATTTTTCTAAACTCTCCCTATCAACGATCAGATCTGGACCGATCTTATGGCGCATTTACCTTCTAGTAATGTTGAAGGTAACCGTGCGAGCTTCTCTTACTTCCCATTCCCTGCCCCATGTACCTTTCCAACATTGCTGGTCAAGCAAAAGCATCCATGCACAACTATGCCACATAAGTCAATAGTGTAGGTATTCTGTAATCCCAACGCCATGCAAGCCTGGAAAATGCTGGTTTCTGTTTCGTGATTCGTGAGATCGTGCAGTTGAGGTTTGGTTGTTTAGGCCACATAGCGATAGAGAGTTGGTGCATCGTCCTCATCAGGCCGTTCAAGATACTCTCTGGCGATAAGGTCCTCGATACGCTTCTTGATAAGCGAGATCTCGGGTTTGAAACGACTCGAGAGTTGTGTAAGGACTTCGCTAGTGAGCTGAGAGTGAGAAAGTTCCTTTCGAGACCTACGAGGGTTAGGTTAGTGTCTACAGCGGTGATAGTGTGAGCATTCCAATACGTACTTCATAATCCTAACAATTGCAGCGTCAACAATGTGAGCTCTTGTTTGATTGTTCTTGTCCTCGGTACTCTTTCTCTCCGTCGTGTCCTCAACCTTTGACACTGCATTGATGATGGGCGCCTTGATCCGGATGGTCTTGCTTTGGAAGGCAGCGTTGAAGGCAAACTTGTCGCCACTCTTTACTGACTTGTTGGCTGGATCCTTGGTCAGAACACGGGACTTTGGTGCCACAGCAATAGCAGTCAGTGTCCTCATGAGATCTTGTGTCGAGATGTTGGTCTTTGCTTGAATCTCCTCAAATGTCAAAGATTGGCCGTCATCGAGGTCGTTGAAGAGAAGCAGAACGACCATAGCGAAAGTCGGCACATTGATCTCGTACCTTCGCTCTCGTGATAGCGCGCCAGATTTTCCCGGGATGGCTGGGAATGTACATTTGACATCTGAACTGCCAGTAGTGCCAATCCAAGTGAGCTTGCGTCCATTGCGGTTAGTCAAATAGTATTGCTCAAAGCTCGCTTGGAGTCGTCGCAAGTCGGGAGGGTACGTGCATGTAACACGAGAAGCCTCGCCAATCTGAGCACTTCGACCCATGACTTCGGGTGGCCAGTAGTTGGTGGTAAGGACGTTAATGTTGAGGTCGATGGTCTTACCACCGTCTCCAACAGCACGCATGTGATCACGATAGCCAGTAGTAAGCTCAGAAGACGTGACCAGATCTCTGAACATACCCTCGAACTTGCTGGTGAACTGTTGGCCTAGCTCTTGCTTCATGCGAGAAATAATCTGTTTCTCTACATCATGGCTCTCAGACTTGCCATGGAGAAGTCGTCTTGCCAGGTGTCTCTGGTAATATGTTTGGAATAGATCCTTGTCTTGAAGGTACCGGATCAGGATGATGGCCTTTTCTAGAACGACATCGACTTCAGCCTCGGTCTTGCCTTTGATTCCTCTCTTGAGATTATCATCAATAAACAAAGAGACATATTCAGAGCTCCGATTGAACATGTTGATAAAGTCAGAAAAGCTCTTGGTCAAGGCACTTTGAATGATAAGGTCGTCTTGAAAGCAACGGGTCCAAAGGTTATCAAACTTGTCCTTTAGACGAAGCACATCATCCACCCACTTGATCGCAGCAGCTGTCTGCTGCGCAGCGGGATTCAAAGTCTTTGTCTTTTCCCCTTCGCCACCTTCATCCCCTTCCCCTTGGCCGGCCGAGAAATCAGTGTTCTTCAAAACCTTCTCAATCTCCAGGCCAAGCTCAACCACACGACGCTGCAGAATGTCCCGCAAAGCTGTCTTCTTGGAATCGACCCTGGAGATGAGCTTATAGAGAATAGAGAGGTCGTCAACCTTGTCGTTGTCGATCATCCACTTCAACCCACTGCCTTCTAGACCCAGGAACTCCCCCAGATGCTTAACTATGAGTTCCCGATCAATAGTGTCTGTGACCTTTGGTAATGTCTCCAGCTCAATCGTTGTTCCGCATCGGTCGACTTCTTCGTTCAGTCGGGTTTGAGTGTGTCGCAACCAGGCTCCAGCATCCGATTCGCGTAACAGCTTCTCGCACTCGGCGGCATAGTAGGTCTTACTGTTTTCGAGGAAGCGAGGCTCGAAAACCGTAATATACAATTTGTCATTTTCCTTCTCCTCTTCGGTCTCGTAAAGACTGCTAAGCATTCGACTGCAGCCTCGCAGAAGATTTCGGTCTATGATATCTCCCTCGCGCTCCATGTCGATCTGATCAAGTATGACCGATATTACAATGTCGATTACTTGTTCTTTTGTGTTTGTGTTCAAAGATGATCGTAAGATATGATCTCGGAAAAGCGCAATGGTGGTGGCGAAAATGGGGATTCGCTGAGCTTCGAGCTGCGTATATCCGCGATCGAGATACATGAGGATATCTGCCGTCATATTCATAGACATGTTATGATCTTCCCATGTATCGCGCAGACCCGTGAGAAACCTCTCCCCCGTCTGCCGTCTCTCATTGACCGATGTCCCTGAGGTTCGTTCGACACCGATGTTGATCAGGCTTTTACTGACCAATTCTCGGATTCTGGGAATGACATGTTCGTCAAACCACTGTTTCTCGAAATCCTTCACTCTCTCGTAAAGTACCTCGCCCTTCTTCTTAAGTACGATCTTGTAGGCGGCTCGGTAGAGTTCCTCGAAGGATAGTCGGCTGCAGTTCTTCATGTGGATGTCGCGGAGGGCTTCTTTAAGCATATTCCAGCAAGCCTCGAAATCGGACCCTTCGCCAGGCTCGTTAGGCTACAGACATACATTAGTTTGCGATCAGTGGATGAGAGGTTATTTGACCCATAGCGTCAAGAGTCTTGCTCCAGGTGCATACTTACACGCACAATGCGACGAGGGGGGCGAATCCTCCCCCGAGCGCCAGCTCCTCCTCTTCCTGAAATCATGGTGCCTGGCTATGCAGTCTGGCGATGTCGCCCCAGCTAGAAAATTGCTAAAAGATGTATTGCTGTTGTATGAAAGCAAAGAAGAGAGCTCCGATGAGCTTCCGTTTGATCTTGATGGTGGGGTAATGATGGAGGCACGTTGCAGGCTTTCAGGGCGGGCGGGGCGTTGTGAATAGCGAAATCGGCAGTGGAAGAAGGACGAAATATTATCGGAAGGAAATGATCAAGGAGCCCGACCCCGAGAATTCGGTCGAAGGTAAAAGGAAAAAGGGAAACCCCGGGGTATAGACAACAGGTGAAGTTTGAACGAGACATGCTCAAGTTGGCGAGGCTACAATTTATGGGTGTTTGTTCCCACCTTGTTTGCAGTGAACCGCGAATGTCTTATCGATAAGCAGACGGTTTACTCAAGACACCAATGAAATGTCGTCAAGTTCATGTGGGAATATGGGGATTGGGAACCCACCTACCCGGGGGTGCTCTTCCCCCAGGCACGACGTCACGTGTTGGTAGCTGGAGCTCCGATCCTCGATTTTTCCGACCGACTATTCCAGGTGGTCGTGATAGCCAGCCTCTCAGCCTCACGCCGAATCAATTCCACGACGACGCGCCCATAACCTCCGACTTCACCACCAACAGATCCTACAAGCATTTTAAGCGCATAACTAGACTTAAATTGCAAGATGAAGCTCGTTCGGTAAGCATAAAATCACCCTTTGCGCTGCACTTGGATTGTGCTGAGCTTCTTCTCAAGCACGAGCTCCTGGACTAACCTGGTGTAATTAGATTTTTGATGAAATGCGCCAACGAGACGGTGACAATTGAGTTGAAAAATGGTACGGGCGACACCACGGCTCGCCATAGGGCTTCTTTGAATGTTGGGAGCGATATACTGACTTACTTCCAGGCACCATCGTCCATGGCACCATCTCCTCCGTCTCCCCCCAGATGAACACCGCCCTTCGCACCGTCAAGATGACCATTAAGGGGCAGGAGCCCATCTCCCTCGAAACTATGAACATCCGAGGCTCCACAATCCGATACTTTATTCTCCCCGACTCACTACCTCTCGACACACTGCTTATTGACGACGCGCCCAAGCCCAAGAACAAGGCCCGCAAGGAGGCAGAGCGGGGCGGCCGAGGAGGACCACGAGGAAGGGGCGGTCCCAGGGGACGCGGCCGTGGTGGTGGCGGTGGTCGTGGACGCGGTGGACGACCTTAGACGGGAGAGGGGGCGGAAACAGAGAGGAGAGTGAGGGAAAGATCAGGAGAGACGAGAAACGCAGAATCGCGTCGTAGGGGGTGACTACGATATGGCGACGATATCACCTTTTAAATGGAACCTGGCGTTCGGGTTGTTTGGCCATTAAAACTGCATGAATGCTGGTGGGGTAGGTATCGCTTCTTTTTGACGGGAAGATATCTGAATATATGCTCTTACACGCTTCAAGTCCTTACTATTCTGTCGCTGTTATTCTGCGACGCCTATATAGTCTCGCCATATCCTCACGATCTGCAATTTCTCCCATCCGGCTTGCTTACCACTGGTCCCGACAGTAAGGGCTCGCCATTCCGGCCCGAACTGCTGTATCCGGCTCTTGACTTGGTCTGGCTTGTTTTGGGCGCAGAGGAGGAGATAAGCGCAACCACGGCGAGATAGTGTCTGGGGCAGTGCCTCAATCAATCTATCTGTTGTCTCCATCCCATCTAAGCCGCCGGCATAGGACAATGCGAGAAGGTAGGAATCGTCATCGAAAGAAGGCTTCGCGCTGGCTTCCAAGTCATCAGCAGTGAATGACTCTGGCCTGGCAGGCATCTCAGGTGTCGGTACGTAGGGTGGGTTGAAGATGAGTACATCGATGCTGCCCTCACGCCACGGTGTTGTGAGATCGCCCATGTAAGAGCCCAGATATAAGGCGTGCGTGCCGGGATTGTCAGACTCTGCCTTTGCAACCGTCTGAACGGTCGCATGGCATGCAAAGGCATTCATGTCGACGCCAGCAGTAAGGACCTGGCGCGTACCAAAGAGTTTATACGCATGTGCGTTGACAAATGCGAGGACAACGCCTGAGCCTGTACCGACCTCCACCACAAGGGGCGCAACATCAGGAAAGGCTTGTTGGAGATATTCTATCTCTGAATCGGACGAGAGCGTGTCTAAGAGGAGATATGAGTCCTCAGCAGGCTCGTATACCCGCTCATATGGCACATGCGATGTGTCTGGAGTCGGAAGCATGATATATGACGCCCAATGTGAATATGTTGCAGTTGTGGTGAGGCTTCACATGGCGTTGAGAGATTGTGGATAGAAATCTTTCAACTGGCGCTGAGTGGGCATGGCACGTGATGTACTTGAAATGAAGCAAATGCGAGCACTAAGCCGTCGATAGCAGCAAAATCCGAGTGTGCGGTGAAGCAATAATTTGAGCAAATCTTGAAATGGCAGATTCATAGCGAGTCCAAAGCGATAAGTGTTGAATGAGGATGGAGTTGACTGAATGGCTGGCGTTAGATCAGTGGATCAGAAGAACAGGTATGCGACTCACCAGGTATTTATGACGGATATATCCTCCTCATTTAAGTTATTGTGAAGCAAAGCACTCCATGTATATTGTCCTGAGCACGCACACATACGCGCCCTTCGTGATACCCTCAAAGAATCACGCACTTCACCTCACACCCCCAATCATCTGCATCAGGCCCAACACCCCATTTTATGCCCCGTCCCATACTCTCCACCATGCGCACTAAGTTACGGTCATAAACGCCGTGCATCTGGCATCGAGGACAAGGTCGACTTTTGGTGTTGAAGAACTTGGGCTCGTCCTTGGCTGTGCCATCGCAGAAAGTCGGGCAGTTGTTGAGGCCCATGAAAGGTCTGCAGGGGGCTGTGAGGATGACCCAGGTGTGCTTGCATTCTTTGTGCTTGAAATACGTAACTGTGCACATTTCGAAGGAGGTTAGATTCGGGCTGTCACAAAAATAGATGTTTTGGTTTTACAAAAAGTGTTGGTGGTAGCGGAAAGATAAAGAGATGTTTGTATGTAGTCAGAGGAAAGAACCCAAGGTAGGGTGGCTAAGGCTGTGTATTGAAAGGAGCGTGCTTCCAAGCAGTGCCAGTTAATCAGTGTCAAGCAAAAACGACCCAAAACATCATGCAAATGCTATACCAGTGCTTCTCTGTAATCGTATTCCAACCTTGTATAAAACCCAAACACCTTGCATTTCTCAAGACTCTTAATCGGTCGCCCCCCTGAATGAAGACTCAGCAGTATTGTCCCTCAATGTCCCACTCTCCTCCAACTCGCTGTCACTGATAGCGTCCTCTACAGACGGCACCAAGCGCGACAACATAGTTTCCATACGTCGTATCGCTTTCTCCATTTCGGCCAGTCTATCTGAGCTTCCTTCATACATGTCATTCTCGGAAATCGACCCTCGCAGCTTCTGTGGTGGAATGCCAGGAAACATGGAGTCCCTTCGTGATGGACGTCGGTCTCCAGGGTCAGGCCGGGCCTGAGCTGTCGTACTGCGAGGCTCTATCTCGTTTGTGCCGCCACGCGTGAATTGCCTTCGGATGAGATGATGCGTGAGGTCGTCGTCGACCGCAATATCGTCGTGCACGGTGTCAGGCGGTGGGACTTGGAAGACGGCACGAAGGTCCCGGTGAACCGTCAACCGCCACTTCTTCCAAAATTGGCTCTTTGTTGGTGGTGGTGCTTTGATCTCGGTCGGATCCTCGATTGTCTGAGAAGGCCAGAGCAGGCGGCGCTCAGCAACAGCAATAATGAGCAAAAGTGGAAGATTCAGGATTTTGACTGCCGTGACGTGGATCTTGTGGAACCAACGCGGGCTCACGACAAACTTGAGCGGGATGAATAAAAAGACCGCGAGGATGTTGAAAGGAGGTTGATACGCGAACACGGCGTCGGCTTTGACACCTTCTAGCGTGAGGACTGCTCGACGGAAGCTAATCTCTGATATAGCATTTGCGGATATGTTACTGAAGGTATTGGAAAGCATAGAGACCAGAATGGTAAGGAAGAGGGTATTTCCGAGGAATGCAAAGGTAACCATCACACTAGGTCCTAGCAGCCAGTGAAACTCGGTCTGGTAGATCAGTCAGAAATAATCCAACGAGAGGGGTTTGACAAGTACTGACCGATCGATGGATACCCGTACCATCTAACCCGAACCAAATGTATATCATCCATTTTGATATTGTCCTTATATGCGTCAGTTTTACATCGCTTGAAGGTGATATAGGCAGAAACGTACAAGATAGGGTGGGCACCCTCGCCAAGCCAGAGGAGTGATAGCAAGAAGCCTAAGAAGCACCAGGCAGATAGAGCGGTGAGGAAGAAAAAGTCTGCCATCATTGATCTCAGCGACAAAAACACTAGGTTGTCTCGAAGAAGATTGAACGCAAGGCGCGGAACCAGGACAGGAGCTGCTAGCGCAAGCACATCAAATGCCTGCTCGTCCAGGTTTGTATCGCCGAGTTTCCAGCCCATGAACCGCAGACTGAGATATACCCAGTAGATCAGGACGAATGCGACGTCAAGGAAGGACCACAGGTTCTGAGTGTACACGTTCCTGTAGAGATATGTCAGCAAGGTATACAATAGCAATAGATATGGATATAAAACACACCATCCATGTGCCAGGATAGTAGCAAATTGATCCAGGCCCCATCCGAAAGCAAAGATGGAAAAGGCAGCTTCAGTCGGCCCGTAGCGGTTCTTCCTTCTAAGAACCATGACCGCTACATAGAGGGTGAGCAGTATAGCGAATTGGATGGACTCCAGGATATTTCGAGTTCGAGGGACAATAAGACGGTACTGGTTGAGGAGAGGTGAATCGCGAGGGTCATATATAGAGATGGGCTTCAGCTTGTAATGATCGGGAATGATGTCCCAGAATGTTGAGGGAGTGTAGACAATTCGACCCTCGTAGATGGCGTTAACGACCTTCTCGCAGGTCGCAGAGCTCAAGAAATGCTTGCTCTCAGTAACAATGGCGACCTCCAAAGCTGGCAGGGTCTTGTAGTCAACCCAGGTGGTGGTACGCTCTGCCTCTTCTCGAATCTCGTCTGGGGCATTCTGAAAAGGCTCGAAGCCTGCAACGAGAATATGAGCCAGCAAGAGAAGGCCATCGTGACCATCGTCGTGTACTTCACCAAAGCGACGCAGGATGCGCGTAGCAATGAGCTCGCATAGCGTAGCACGAGTGAAGTTCACGTTGTGCCGGTTGTTCAGATGAGATTGCTCATCGAGAAACTGTGCACGATTGACCAGCAAGCAGTAAACTATTTGTTCATGTCAGCTACAAGTCAAATGAGGTTTGGCTTCGCTTGTTTTTTGTTTGTCTTACTGATGGAAATGTCATTGAGGCCGTAGAACTTATCAACCAAAGGCCGCACAACTGTAACATTAATTCTCAGATCCTGCAGCTGGGCGAGGCTCAAGTAGTCCTCAACAACACTGATGATATCGCGACGAATACGATGAATGTTTGTATACACAGGTAAATGACTGTGAGGATCTGTCATGCAGCTATACAGAGCCTCGCGGTCGCTAGGAACGCCTGTACTGAGCCTACTCAGCAGCGGGCGTCGTTCATCAGCTGAAGGCTCAGGGTCCGCCAGCGTGATGCGCCGACGGGTATTGCTAGCCATGAATAGGCCAGTCGATTATCTCCAAAGAACAATTGTTAATGGAGCGGGCAGAACAAGGGGCTAAAGAGGAGGAATGGATGGCAGTGAGGATCGCGTTGTTAGGGAGTGACTAGATCAAGTTTTGACCCGTTTCGGTGTAGCGAGCGATAAGATAGATGCTGCAAAGCGCTCCAGAGGCCGTGTACAAAGGCGCTATTGGAAGATCTAAGCTCTAGTGGTCCGTGAAGAGAAGGATATTAGGGAATTGAGTCTTGACGCATAAGGAATTGAAACAATTGTTGTAAAGGAGAGATGAAGTGTTATTCACAAAGTCTACATAGTAGGCCAACGTCATATCGAAGCTTGGTCTAGCTGCATTGGATTGTTTCGGATCTGAATCCTAGGGGTGTTGCAACCCGAAACGCCAGTGATTGGATAGAGGACTTCCCCCAAGCCAAGATGGTTGAGGGAGGCCTTGATTTAAACGAGTTAACGCTGCCAATAAGTGCAGATAATATCCAAGGAAATAAATAAACCGATGGTTGTTGGGCAGTCGTAGATTTCTGTAGTGCTGTGCTGTGCTGTGCTCAGGCTCTATGTAAACTCGATTGTGCCCCAGAATAGCCTATAATAATATCTGTAACAAGGTAGATAGATAGATGTGGCTTGTTCTCATACATCTGAATGGCAGATGCTCAAAACGGCAATGAGATACTCCATATCCGTACAACACCAACTCCTATATCCGTACCAGCGCCGGTGCCACAGCCATCGCCATCGCCATCGCCACCGCCTAAATCTCCTACAGTTTCGTTCCAGTCTCATCCGCACCAGCCTCTTTCGCTAATGCCCACGCGAATTCAGCCAGAGATCCTCTCGTCTCGGCATGCTGTCTCGCCTTCTCACTGCTCGCCTGCCTGAGCGCGTACCGCGCTGCGATCCCCTGGCATACGCCCGCCAGCTTCCAGATGCTGAAAGACATACCCCACGGCACCTCCGGCCGAGCGTCGTACCCACTCTGCGCCGTGTACCACTCCAGGATCTGCTCGGGTTGCGGAAGGCCGGGCGTTGCGCCAGGGAGGAAGCCAGATGCGTCGTAGGGCGTTGCGCCAGGCGATTTGGCCGAGTAGAAGTTGGTAAGGAAATTGCAAACATCCGAGAGCGGATGGCCGACGGTAGACATCTCCCAGCTAAGATGCCTATTAGCAGGTAATAAGAAAACAAACAAGGGGGTACGTACTCTAGAATTCCAATCACTCTCGGCTCCGTCTTGTGAAATACCAGATTGTCGATCTTGTAATCGCCGTGCACCAGCGTTGCCCGATCCTTCGGCTGTAATCGCTCGTTCTTGAAGAAGCGCACCGTCTCCTCGAAATATGGAAGCTTACCAACAGGCTCTTTGGTCTCAATATCGACAGCCTTTTCCTGGCTTCCACAGATGGTTACCCATGTATTGATCTGGCGAGGATAGAAACCCGATGGCTTGCCGAATTTCTCCAGACCGACTTTCTTGTAATCAACAGCATGGAAGCGTGCCAGAGTCACCACTGCATCACGCCACATAGCCTCACGCTCAGCCGGTTCTACGCCTGGCATGGTAAAGTCCTCGAAGATACGCCCATCAAGGTACTCCATGATGTAGAATGGTGTTCCTATGATCGAATCATCCTCGCACAAGCAGTACGTTTTGGGGACAGCCACATCAGTGTTCTCCAGGGCATGCATGATACGGTATTCGCGCTCGACCTTGTGAGCGGTCTTGGAAAGAAGCTTTCCAGGTGGCTTCTTGCGCATCACGAAGCGTTGGCCATCGGAAGCAGTGATTTGGTACGTGGGATTAGACTGGCCAAAACCAAACTATTTTGACGTCAGAGAGTAACACAATGGAGGGTGTATGAACTGAGTACTCACTTGTTTGAGATCAATTGGTGTCTTGATCACAGGTACATTATCGGATATGTATTTCTCAAGCGCCGTCTCATCGACGGGCTGACGAATTCTTCCCGCCATATGGCAAAAGTAAGATGAAGTAGAGCTGTGAGAATGAGTATACGACCTTGATACCCCGTAATGCTCCTGTCGGCTCAACGGCAATGTGAGCCTGCCAAGGCTGTCTTAAAAAGATATTCGAAAAGTGAGAGGATACAAACAAACAATGAATTAGTGAGACTATGATCAAACTGTTAAACGTTGAATAGAATTGATGAGAGATGAAGGAGGTATGTATATATCTGAGCCAAACACCTGGCCCTTGTTAGTTGTTACTCAATTAAGACATGCCGAGGTTCAAATCTGGGGTTACAAGCTTATGCGGCCCCTCCCCCGAAGCTCTCCACATCCCCATTTCCCTTCCTCGGTAGCTTGATTCTTCTGCTAAGTAATCCTTAACCTCGCTCAATTACCTAGGCTACCAGCTAGCATGTTAGTAGCTAAACAATAGAAGCATACTGGGCCATTCATAGTTATCAGTCATTACTATAATTCTGTGTCGATCTGTCGAACCGCATATTTTGTGATTGATACATTCCAAAACTCCTAATTTAGACATTGAAATCTCGTTGTTCATTATCAGAGTGCTCGAAACTACGTGGACCAAGCAAGGTGTTGCAGTCATCCTGCCCATGACTCTTCATACATAAACGGGGGTGGCATGCACACATAATCAGGGCGCTACATGTAAGCTCCCACTGCGGACCGGCCGAAGCAGAATACCACCGTTCAAGAAACAAGCAAACGGTATATAAAAAGATAGTCCTTCATGCCCTGACTTAAAACCATCACCGCCAACGACACAACGCACGAAGCAGGCATTCATGTCAAAAGAGAAACAGAGAAAGGAAATCAACAAAGGAAACCATGGTGACAAGCCCTCCAAGTACCTTACTGGCCCAAGGTAAAGAGAACAGAATATTCCGTGGTATCAGTATCCATAACGCCAAGCCCCTCCGTCTGATGTGGTCGTAGTACATGGATCAATATGTGTTGAGATGTTATTGTGGCCAAGAGTCGTATTGTCGTTGTAAATCGTTTACCAGCCCTTCTTTCGAGCGAAGCGCTTATTCAACAAAGCCAACACTTTAGGCACGTTGAACTGGACATATTCGAGATCAAGGTCATCCTGGTTGTCCTTCTGCATCTCAAGTAGATCATCCAGCTTGAGATCCAACTCAAGCAGACCCCTATTACGGCCTATTTCTATGTTAGCATGGACACGTTATCAGGAAATAAATGTTTAAAAAAGCTTACCTTTGTAATGTAGTGAAATGACAAAGGTTCCCGGGAGCGGGCTGGTGAAATTGAAGTAGATATTGGCCCGCCTGTTATCGGGAACATTACTCTTCTGAATGACACCCTCCTTCTCAAGCTGCTGATGAGTGAACTTGTACGGACCAAGGACTTGCTGCTTCTGTTGCTTTCTCTTAGTACCCTCGCTTTGTGATCGAACATTGTGCAAGTAGCTCTTGTATGTCTCAAGCTGTCCATTAAGATAGACATTATGGTCACGGATGGTCTTGTAAACCTCCTGCAACTTTTGAGTCTCGACGATTACACCCTCCTTGAGAGAGCCGAGATGTTGCAGTTCCTGCTCGACTTCGTCTCGGAGGAGGCTAAACTGATCGGTCTTATCGATAACATGCAATTCCTGGAGCTGAGAAAGCAACTCCATTGCACGAATACCCTTGCGCACCATTACAGCATCACTGCGGTTTGTGGCCGCAGCATCAGCGATACGTTCTAGTCGTAGCGGTCGTCTGGCTACCCCACTGGTTGATGGAATAGATCGCATAACTTGTACGAAGATGGACTTGGCTTCCATGAAAAACACCTCCTCTTGAGTGATATCCAGCGCTGCCGTCAAATCACCTATGGCGGACTCCCACCTACTGAACAAAGGCAAATTGATGACCCTGTTCTCTTTGCGTGGTAGCTGAGGCTGTGATGAACCCAGCTCCGACATGATAATTGCAAGGTGAGAATTGTCATCCTTGCACAGCTCATCGTGATGCTTGTCAAGTAAGGTGTGCATGGCGTAAACTTCGTTGAGAGTGATCTCGAGCTCAAGATCCTTCTTTGACAGCGCAACGTAGTTGTCCATCTCAAGGCTTTCGTAGAAGTCCTGGACTTCACATAGATCAATCATGAACTTGTTGATTTTCTCCTTGTTCTGGTGAATGAAAGGCTGGAGCTTAGCCATGTACGGTTCCTTTGCGTATGATGGCTTGTTCGCGAGGTTCTGAAGCATTTTGGCGATGTAGGTCAGAGTTCGTCGAGGTCGCTCGGCCGGGGTTCCGTCGATAAGCATGTACGATTTCGGTGTAACGATCGCGGGGTTGATGAAGCGCAAGAAGAAAAAGCCACCGATCAAGGTACAGATGACTTGATCGTTGGCGTCAGGGTACTTGCGCTTGGTCAAGCTCCTGATCTGCTTACAGATCCAACGAATACCATAAGGCGCTTCCTCGAGGCCCTCGATAATGGTGGTCAAAAAGCCATTAGCAATCTCAGTCAACATAGTCAGGCGGGGCTCGATAATGGCTTGAACCTGAGGGTTCTCGGCAGCCTGCTCGCCCGTGATTCCCTTGGGCAGATGAGGAGGCAATTGGCCGGTATCCTCTTCAATCTGTTCAATCATTCGCTCGTAGACCTTAAGTGGGTTGATTTCGAGGTCAAGGTCTTTCAGCTCGATCAAACCGTTGATTCTATCAGCAAGTACGGACTTAAGGAAACTTTGACCAGGTCCTCTTCGAGTATATGTTGTCATCATTCGAGAGACGGGCGTGTTGGCACGGAGCAAAGAGGAGTAATCGGGTGTATTATCGAATTGGTATGTCAAGACGGACTAGAGAATTGTGAGCCTTGAAATCATTCACAAGTTGCAAAGCGTACCTGGAACATAGTGAGAAGGAGATGCTCTTCACGGCTCTCGTATTGGTTTCCGTAGATGGTAAACATGACAGTCTGTAGGAGTGAGTCGATTTCGGACATTGTGACCAGTCTGCAAAGATGGGCAATGTGCCTAGGCTCAGACTGCAGCAAAAACAAAAGGTTTCCGTATTTTTGTGTCTTATCGTCGTTTGGGAAGACACCCTGTTGCATCTCGAGAGCATCTTCGAGATGGCTGGCGACTTCGTTTTGCTACCACTGATGAGAATTTGTTCATTCCAAAGGTCGTTGTAGACGTACCTCTTCAAGAGCCATGCGGTTCTGGATAAGCAAGGCGATTCGAGAGTCTAGATAGCGCACGTCCTTTTCCAGAACGAAGTTCTTCTTGGACTGTGACGAGATCTTTGACTTGAGGTCACGGAGAGACTTTTGTGCTGGGAGGGGGTCAATGACTTGTCCTTTCATCATGCGCAGCTCAAGACTTACCTTTAGCAAGCTCATCTTCTATCTGTAAGTCTCCTTCGTTGGCAGAAATCGACATGTACAATGCTGACATAGAATAGCGCTTCGATTGGCGCGCAGAGCGCGATCCATCGTAGGATGACATGGTGTTTTGGCGTGATATGGGTTGGAATGAAGAAGAAGAGGCGGTAGAAGCTCGAGATGGTGTTTGCAACATCGTGGACATAATTCGTCTGGAGGCTCGATATAACAAAGGTGTAGGCCGCTATGGCTTTTGACCCAGACAACGTCTGGTCGTTGCACCGGTGTTGAGCTAAGGCGTCTCAGCTGCCCAAAATGGCCGGAAAGTAACGAGTCAGGATATCCCGGTTATAGAGTCGAGGTAGGCTGGATGATGGTCGGATAGGTCGTCGAGTGATGGCAAGTACTGTAGCAAAGGACAGCGCTTCCTTGACGGCAAGACAATGGATTAGAGTTATAGGAGCAAAAGTCGAAGATATAACGATGTTGTGTTAAGATGGGTATCGGCGTCGGAGATGAGGCGAGTACAGCGAGCGGGTTGAGCGCGCAACTAGGATACAGTCGCTGAGGAGACAAAAGGAGGACAAGATACAAATGACAACCAATTGATAGAAAACAAAATATCGGCTCAATGGCGGCGACAATACGTCGCGAGGCGAACTTGTAGAAACTCTCGATATGACGAGAAGCGCAGGAAGCGTTCAAGCAAGAAAGAAGCGCAAAATGGACGACAAAACGGCGACGGATTGATGGTGATAGCGAAAGTGGAGGTGGTAGCGGTGGTGGTGGTGTTGGTGGTAGACAAGGCAGATGTGGGAAGGGGAAGGGGGGCCGTGATGGAATTGTACAGGCAAGCCAATAAGAAAATATGAAGTACCCAGGCTAAGGAGGTACTTGACGTGGAGTGGCTCAGGTAGGGGACTGCAAGGTACCAAGCATGGGTCTACTTGTATTTCCGGGCAGATTTATGCACGGCTGAGACGCGGACTTCAGGAGGGAGAGACGGCGCGTGGGACGGTCGATGGATCGCTGGCGTTGGACGCTGCAGGGTCGTGCGCTGTGGACTTGTTTGTGTGTGTGGGGGGAGAGATAGGAGGAATAAAAGAGGACGCGAAACAAGCGACAATGAATGAACTGCAAGAGGAGAGGGAAATGATCGACGTTGTAAAAGAAGAAGAAGCGGAAGAAGTGGAAGAAAGTAATTATCCGTGTCCTGAAAATGGAAGTGATGAGGAAAATGTAGGTGGTTCGGCTCGATTGTACGGATAGAAGAAGGCAGGAATCAGGGGCAGCTAATGTCATGGAAGGCAGGTAAGAAACATAAGGTATTGAGAAGAAAGAGGGGCCCGGCTACGTAGCAGAAATCAGAAGGACCTGACAGGTACGGTACAGATCGGTACCTGACGTAGGATCACTGAGGAGCTGGTGATGATGCCCAGTCTGCCAGTAAAAACGACCTTGGGTGGTGGTGGGAATGGAATAACGTGGCCGTCTACCACCTCCAGGCGGTAGTGTTTAGGTACCTTACAGAGTCCAAGAGCTCCTAGGGCGAGCTCAAGTTGGGAGAGCCCGTCTTACTGTAGGTATTTTAGGAATATCTCCACAGTCTAGAACTTGCTAACAACCTGAGGCGATACAGTCGCGGTCGCAGTCTACCCGCCTGTCTACACTATCGTTGCCTTTAAACAAATAGAACGATATGCACGAACCATGCCTACTCCATACCAGCGGGCATATAATAATATAAGGTATCCGTAGATAACGATAGAAAAAAAAGCCAAACCCTGAAGGGTTCCATAGACTGGCCGGGATCAGGGGCAGAGACGAAACTTACGGGAGACAGAGTGGAGTGACGCCGTCTAAAGATCGTTTTTAGAGCGGGCTCTTGCAACGGGAACCCACAGTGCAATGACGATCAGCAACAACCTGGTGCAATGCTAACGTTGTTGGTGATTGTACTGCAAGGTTGGTACAGGAGACATTTCGACGTTCGCAAACGAGCCTATGAGCTTTAATAATTACAGACTAGAACATGGAATTTACCTCAATACATGTTTTCTTTGACTTTACGGTTACAAAACTCCAAGTTTGTCGGTCGCTTGTTCTCGCTATGTAATAAAGAAATATATGAGCAGTCAGTCGCCTTTGAATCCGTGTGGAACGAAGGCGTCGCAAAGCGGCGTTGGCGGGGTTTCTTCAATCGAGGGAGTCACATCTGCTCGGTAGAAGCACACTCCGTCTGTTTGCTTTGGACGTAGGGGGGAAAAAGGTAACGTGAGTGCTATAGCTATACTCCGTATTAGTCGGCTTGTTGGTAAGTGACAAGCAGACACATAATTTGGCAACTTTTGACTATACTGTAAGACCGCTAGAGCTGTGTGTCAACAAAGAAAACGTCGATCTTCAACGTCCTCTAAAAAGCGAGCACTGGGAGAAACTCCCTGAGAAAAGCTTTCATTTGTGTTGAAACCTGATCAGCTACTGGGATTTCCAAGATTCAGATGCTGCAGTACTATACTATGTAGGAGCCGAGAAGCTACGACCTCGTTGATACCCAAGCTGATGAAGCCAGATAGACCAGATTGATTGGACATTCGTTGTAACGATTATAACGATCTTCCCTCTAGGGTTTGAGAAAAATACAAAGTACAACAGGTCTAACCACTATACCTGAGGGACGCGGGTTCTTGTTTTGCAGGATTTATTTGTTTTCTTTGTACTCCAGAGTTAGTTTAGAATATTATGCTCGGAAGCTATAAGACCTCGTCTATCATATGTTCAATTCCGTGGAGATTTCCTGTATCCCGTACTCAATACCAAATTAGGTTGGGCAACGTTATTCTTCAACTGTCTGTCCAGACAACACCACTGGGCAAGAGATAGGGGTCGTGGAGGGTCGCTGCAGGTGTTCAGTGGTGGGTGAGCTTGGGGGAGCGCCAAAACAGCCCTCGTGCCTGGATAAGTTTTGTGTGAGAAGGCGCTTGTCGAGGGGCAACAAGACAAGACCTAGGCTAAGACCAAGAGGCTAAGAGGCTAAGAAGCTAAGATGCACAGAGATTCTGTAGAAGGGGGGTTCACCCTGGTGTGCCAAGCTGCTGGCCAGGGGTATTGGACCACTGTCCGCTTTGGGCTAGGTACAGGGCACAAGGCACAAGGCTCTACTAAAGTGCCTGCACCTGCTTATGCACTCATGGACGGGACGCGCTGTGGATGCCCACCTGCGTGGGATGATGGATGATGGAGGGGGAAGAATCGGCTATGATGGGTGTTTTGGCTTGGACGGATGTGATTTGTTATAACCTCACAGTTCTATAAAGCGTGACAACGTCTTAATTGTGATGCTATCGACCGGCCAGTCTCAAATTGCTTGACGGACACAACCAACCCAACCCATTCGACCAGTCTCAACTCACAAGACCTCCGATGGAGCTAGTTGGTCCGCGTGACCGAGTGAGGTCATAAACTTTTAGCGAGCAAAGTCAACCCTCGAGCTTTATCCGGAGAGAATTAAACAAAAATCACATCAGCTCCATCCATACTCCGTACCCCAGCATAGAATCATCACTCATCTCCTCCAGCTCGTTTTGACAAGAAAAGTCTATACCTATTCTGCTACTCCGTGGTGGTCATCTCTTCTCTGCAATAATAAGGGGCTTGCATGATGCTTCTAAGCTGACCTATTTGCCCAAGACCGTCGTCGTATTATCATATCAACCTCAACATACCTATCGAGGTGCGGCATGTCTAGCATCACTTTGTCTCAGTCTCTTCACTAAGACCCTTGCCTCTGGCGTGCTGTGGCCTCTTCCAGGCCCCCCTGCCTGCCATGCCCGCTCCCCTGTTCGCCAACAAGTACACTGAGTCTAACGGTACCTTTCTCAACCAGCCTGCCTGCCAGCTTCCCTGGTTTGCGGGCACCCTGTCGTGCGCGCGCAGCGATTGTGGTTTGGTCGGAGGCATTGTCGATCGCCGGCATCCGTGGAGGCACTGCGACACGACGAACCGGCTTCCAAGATTGAAGATCAACAGTTTTGGGCATTATCGCAGTAGCAGACCCATTTAAGAATGCCTGCTATCACGCGAATATGCTACTTGGCGGTCTAAAGGGCATTTCTGGCACACACAGCTTGCTCTATGATCGTCAGAAACAAGTCCTTCTCATATACTTCTGTGGTTCTCTCTTGTCGCGAAGTGTCTCGTAGAATAAGTACAGGTTGGTTATCTGAAGTCATGGCTGAACAAACGGCACACATGGTTAAAATTCATTATCATAAAGGACAGGTCTTAACTCCACATTCTTGTCTTCTCATGCTACGCAAGCCACGCATTCTCTCGGTCGCAACGTCTTTTGCCGATGGCTGATTGTCTAAGTAAATAGTCCGCTTTGTTGCGGGATGGTTCTGCGTGGCTAGACTAATTGAGGACCTAATTAGCCAATACCGACCCTTTACTTTGACTCTTACAGAGTAGATAGTCCTGGGCACTTGAGCACACCTACTCCGTAGATATCGATATCATCCGATGTCTTTTGTCGAACAACGGTTAGACGAAGATGCACTAGTATCCAACATCCAAGAACCAGAGAGACAGAGGTAAACGCCAAGCCCAACTGTTCAACAATCAATCCGTAGACTAGGTCCTACAGAACCTACAAAAACAGCTACGAACCTTGTACTATTAACTCATTCCTCAGCCTGTTGGATCCTAAACTATGTCAAAGCGGGTGATAGAGTGATAGACTGCATACATTAGCTCCTCAAGCCTTGTAGATGCACGTCAGAACACATCGCCATGCAGGTTTCGGCTGAGGCATCAGGCCAAGAACCAACTTTGAATGTCGATCTAACAGGACTATGCACGAGCAAACATTCTCGCCTCAATGTCCTCGATAAACATACTGAAGACCGTTCACAAGATGGTGCTAGTACGTGTGTTTGTCATCTCTAACCTCCATCCTACCCATGCACATATCCATGTCCATGTCAAATCCAGGATAGAGATCCTCCATTCACAGGAATTATGTGTAGATTGCAATCTTCTTTTCACAAGCTTGTGACTTACACCAACGGCAGTTGTTTCTCGACAATGGCGTTGGTAAGTAGTACTCTAGGCCGCAACTACACGACTTACACCTGAGACGGGAGCACTGGCGCGGTTCGTATTGCCTTCCATGCCGTCAAAACTATATTTTATAGAAGCCAATCACGAGGACTATAACAAACTCAAACGTAATAAACCATATGTATGTATACCATTTATCTCAAAATCATCAGATAGACGTGGGCCATGTTAACTTTGCCTCCATCTGGGGTGTAAAATTCCACTCTGAAACAAATCTACTGTTCACGGGACGAGCTTATTCTTTTCTCCGTTTTACATAAAAAGCACTTACGAGTGCTACATACTGTACGTGACCCTTCTGAAACACACATGCACAGGCTCGGTTGGTTCCGGTGTCAGGTCATCAGCTTCGAGTGTGGCCTGTAAGTCGAAACATTCATCGTCCCGTTGAACCCTTGCTTATAACGAGGGCAACATGTTTAATGCTAGCTGTGACAACACATGTGCGAGCACCTCCTTGCATTAATTGAGGAACTCGGACTTAAAGTAAGCTAGATAGTAACAAGCATAGCCGCTCTGATATACTCTCACCTTCGAGTTTAAGAGAAATACTACGTAGATATATCTCAGCACCATAGTACAGGATTAATATCCAATGCCAATATGATTGATTTATAATGCAAAATTGTGATGTTCACCGCCTCTTACCGTAGTCGTAGTATATCTGAACTTGTGAAAGGTGTGACCATAGTTCATAGCATAATTGATCTTCAGTTGTTACAAACCTCCGGATTCTTGATGTACATTGGAAATCACGGAACTCCTCGCGAGGCAGATTACTTAATTCGACTCTGATATTCAAACAATATTGGTATACTCATCAAGCTATTGAAGCATACCCTTCATACATCACTCGAGAATGGTTTCTGAAGTGTCAGATATTTGCATTAGTAACTATGCACAATGCCATAAGTATCACTCCAGCTAGATGTGTCTCATGTAACCGTTTCGGATGTCCTCGACATCCTGCCAATAAATTCATTGGTATTTCACCGTATTCGTGGCCTTCGTTTGCCACAGCTTGGTATCTCAACCGTCACTATCTGTAAAGAATCCGATCAAGGTACCGCTTTGGACATAGATGACATCTTGAACATTCGCCTTCTCTTGTCCGTGTTCATGAAACACGCCCGTTTCATCCACGTACCAGTCCTCAGGTTCATCCTCGATCAATAGATTGTCTGATCCCATAGCCTGAACCACAGCCGTGACCTATTCAGTCGTGGTACAGGGTGACAGGTTCTCGTCATTGTTGTTTCGATGCAATTTGTTCGGCAAAGCACTGCTGTTCTTCGTACAAGGGAGCTGGCTTTGGTGTAGAAGTTGGCCAAATTCGTGTTCGTAGTCTTTGTCGTAAATGAATCCGATAGGGGATGCGGAATTGAAGCATTCGTGTTGCGTGATATTGTGAAATTCCTGGCGCTCAAGCTCATAATAGCAAGAGTACGGGGACTGGTGAGGCATGTAAAGATCCCCGGACATTCTAATATGGTGCGTCTGTATAAATATACCACTCTCAATGCCGCCTTCGGTTTCTGGCGGAGCCTCGTTGATGGTCGAGGCCTGCGGTTCGGCGTTGAAGTCAACGATGTGCACTACATGTGCATGCTGGCGCCACGTTGGTAAAGTGTTATGCATAACCGGCAGAGGCTTTCTCAATAGGTTCTCACTCAGGCCGAACGACATGGGGTTCGACCATGGAAGCAGACTACCCGAGCCAGTGTCAGGAAGGTCCGACGTCGAAGATGGGTACGTGGAAGTACGGGAAGACCCCATGGCTGCTGTCTCTTAGCACAAGAAGTTGATACTAGTATATAATTAACAATTCTGCTTCTCAGGCGATTATGTCTTCAAGGTCCACGAATGAAAGGAGTACAATCACTCATTCGGTTGAGGGATGATAAGAGGCAGGATACGAACAGAAGGAACTTGTATACTGACTTGGTAAGATTGGAGGTTAAATAGTTGAAGATCGGATTTGCTAAAGGAAGCGATCTCTGTTGTTATGGGAGTGAACATCACTGTCGTTTCTTGATGTGATTGTGTTCGGGCAGTGGCTGCCCTCACAACGCAAGCAGGCAAGAGGCAGGAGGTAGGAGGTAGGCAGCCGGTACCGGCAAACACTCGTCATAGCCATCGTTATTCGAAAAACAATACAATTTCTTGCCGATTATACTATCGCCGTGCAAGATGGAAACTTATATGTCGATCGATACATATCGCATTACCTATGGATACACTACAAGATATTCGCTTGAACTTTTTGGAAGGTATTGTACTGTCTCCTGCCCATATCAGTGTCGAAAATAAAAGATCCACCATTAGGTTAGTATTCATTCACAAGTTTGTTATAGAAACTGTATTTGCGCTTGAATAACAACAGAAAAGCGTGGACTTTAACTGAGCGAATGGAGAGTGAATCGAGCGCGAATGATGCCAAGCTTACATGCCCAGATGGGAAGGGGGAAAACATGTGCTGACTGGTCATCGAGACACAATAAAAAATAAAAATAAAACATAAATAGGCTCATTGGAACTACCCAAGCTTGTCCCTTCTTTTGACCTATTTATCGTCAAGAAAAGAACACAATGCTGTTAATAGCCGCGATGTATCGCAATGAGCTCTCAACGGAACGTGAATGAGCTTCTTAGCGTAGTGGAGCTCAATGTGCGTGATGTCATTTGTGTTGCAGCTGTCCCCAAGCTCCAACCTCCACAATCAATGTCAACGAACCTCCAGAAGCAATTGACGGCCAACAACTCTCCGGAATAACCCACAAACATCGCCAATCGAGCCAATTCGTCCTCAATCATGTCTTTCCGAGCTCCTCTTCGTCGCATCGCCCTCGCCAGGCCCGCTGCCATGGCTGCCCGCGGCTTCCACTCCACCCCTCGAGCTTTTGTCCGTGTCGGCCAGGAGATTCCCAGCCTCGATGTGCTGCTCGAGGACTCTCCCGGAAACAAAGTCAACCTTGCTGAAGAGTTTGAGTCGGCTAATGGATACATCGTCGGTGTCCCTGCGGCCTTCTCCGGGACGTGCTCCAGCAAGCACATCCCCTCATACATCAACCACCCCAAGCTCAAGGAAGCTGGTCAGGTCTTTGTTGTGTCTGTCAACGATCCCTTTGTGTAGGTTCACTTCTCAGCAAGGCGTCCATGATAACCTCATTATGGTATGATTCTGACTTTGTTATTACAGTATGAAGGCATGGAGCGAGCAGCTCGACCCCGCCAAGCAGACCGGAGTGAGTTGGCACCGATGCCCATAATACGCCCTGTTCGTGGCTTCGTGGATCTTGACCTAACATGTATCAGATTCGATTCCTCGGTGACCCCACTGGCGAGTTCACAAAGGCCCTGGATCTTGGCTTTGAAGCGTACGCCGTCTTCGGTGGCATGCGAGGAAAGCGGTACGCTCTCAAGGTGGAGAACGGCAAAGTCAGCAAGGCATATGTCGAACCTGACAACACTGGAAGCGCCGGTAAGTTACAACTTCACTTTCCTCTTCGTCATATTGGAGTCTAACGTAGTTCTATCAGTGTCCATGGCCGAACAGGTACTTGATTAGATAGTTGACATGACCGAGTGAGGACTATCGTGACTGGGTATCTTGAGGCGACGTGTGCCTCTTGACGTTGGCCCTGACGACTATAAGGACAGCCTTCCATAATTTAAACACAATACCCCATTTTTCATGTAGTTGCCTGGTGATAATTTCCAATCTTTAATGCGGGAGAGTACACACATACCTCATGGCTTCTACAACTCACATTGCCAAATGATTCACCTACTCACTCAACACCGTCATGTAGTTTAACACATATGAGCACCGCCCGCAGCAAGAAGAATGTTCCCATGTATTAATTGAGGCTTTATACAAACTTCTCCGGCGTAGTCATTCCATGGTCAATATGAATACCACCACGACCTAATAAGCTTTTGAGCATGTATGTGGCGATATTACGACACATAACTTTAGTCGTATCTTTTATACGCGTCTCCACACTAGAACATTCGATTAGTGACACCATATTCATCCGGTTCGCTCGTGGGGCTTGCCACAATGGCTTCGTGTAAGTATGACACTGACGAAATTGGTGTATGTGTATGTGTATGTTCTGCACTGTGGAAATATAGTCAACGCCATCATCCTCTAAGGCTCTTTTGGTCTTTAGAAGTTCCGATTACATAGAAACTATGTCTTGTAGGGTTATGGTCTTGTGCGTAGTGTTCATTTGGTTTGTGTGTAGTTTGCAAATTGTTGAGGTATTCGTTAGTGTGTAAGGCACGAGTAACATGTAAGGTGAACCGGCATAAAACATGGCAATGATTCTCCAGGTAAATACAATAAGCATATCAGCTCTAATTTTCTACGTACCTAAGTCTGATACTACAGGAAGTTTCCCATACCTAGGTTTTTTATCATGAAATCCGAGTCTGCAAGTGTACGCCAGAACTGCAGACCGACATACCCTATACCGCTACCATAACTAGATCATATCCGGTTTGATACTGTATTCATCGAATTTGGATTGACATTTATATGTTCCAATTATATTCAACCTGTCTTCCTCATTTCAACATGCGGGTGAAGAAATAGGATATTGGCACAGATGAACTTGCTCGTTCTGAATGCTGAGGAAAACAAAGTGCACTGAATTATTCTAACACGTCTTCTAGCTACACGCTTGTGACATGACACCTATGCCTAAGTCAAGCCCTCTCTTGCAAATGTTTTATCTATTCGTACAAAATTTCACTCAGTGTCTACAAAGATTAAAGCTTCACCATACTCCGTAGGCAGTCGCATGTTATGGATTCTCAATTGTCCTCGGCGAGTTAAAATGTGAAATATCCCGCCAAAGCGAGGCAGGGAAGGCTTGCCCATTCGATACCCGAAAGGATCCACTGATCCAATCTGTCGCGTCGTGATAAAATGCATGGACTGCCCAAACAAGGGTTCAATCGCCGTGGCCCGAGATGATGATCTTCGGCTTGCCCCGTCCAAGCACAGATGAGGAGACTTCGTGAGCGCAACGGCGACGACGAATAAGGAGCCGTCGCAAGGGCTCAAGCCCATCACTCCCAGATGGGCTGAAGCTAATTGGGAGAAAGTTTGACTACAGGTTTAGGGGAGGGGTCCGGGACGCGTCTCAGACGCGATATCGTGAGCAGCTTGGCACATGTGAATGGGCGATTAAGCGCGCAAGCATGGGTGATTGGACATAATGCTCGAATGAATAATGGCGAATCAGACTGGTGCGATGAATTAAAGATGCCTGGATATGTGACTGCGGCCTGCAAACCCGGGCCTAATCTCGGGAGAACAACTATAGAACGGTAGTGATTGTAAGTGATGCTCGTGAAGACATGAATCACGTTACTGTGATAGTGACAGGCTATGATTAGAGGTCAATGTGACTGGCATCAGAGCTCGGAGGTTGGAACTGCGGCTGAGGTGATAGTCGGATATTACAGGTGTGACAATGACATGAGCGGCAGGCAATGCAAACAGGTAAACATAATGATCAGGGTTTTGCCTCAGTCTGAGACAAGGTGGTCCAGGTGACAGGATATCGCAAACGGGAGAGAATTGGGCTGCGCGATTAAAGTATGATGTTGTTAGGCCAGCATATGAAATGGGCTGATGATGGGAAAGTCAGCAATGCAAACGACACCGGAGCTGGGCTTTGGTCGGTAGGTCTGCATCGGATAGTCAATTTCTAACCAACTTGGACTGATGTTGAATTGAGGCCAAGGTGAGGCGGACAGGCCGGATATTTTTTATGCATTCCGTCAGGCTTTGGTGAGATGCGTTGTGCTTGAGGTAAGTCGTCATCTCGAGAAGTGTTTGCGCCAGGATGGTTGTCAATATTGGGCTTCTATACATATCGTCCTAGATCAAGTCTCAAGAGGCGGTTACGTGCATTGGTGTTGTGGTATAGAGCCATGGCGTAGAGCTTCGTCATTACCACAATCGTGTGTAGTAGGAGAAGGAAATGCGCCATGGCACAATAGAGAGCTATCGATTCCATCTGAAAGCCCCATACGAAGTCAAAACCAATCGGAGGATTATTGATACATGATCCTCAATATGAACTAATTGATATTAAACGAAACCTCTGTGCTTTCGTAGTATACCTACCTGGTACGGATAGGTAGACAGGCAATGGGTTCATCCTTGCATCAGACGTCAATCAGAAGGGGAACAAAGATGGTAACGAATCTCTACCCAACCACACCAACTCATGCGCAGGCCAAACTGTGACAACTGGCCAACCACGCGCATGCATCAGCACGGGGGGATGCACACCACCGACCACACACCACACGGTTAAGCCCCCCGGCCCCCACCACTTGAGACGACGTGCGACTGCGATCACGACGAGGTAGGTATAACGGAGGAAGCAATATGACTATGACATGTAAGCCGGTGGTGCATTCAATGCGATGCGATGCGATGCGATGCGATGCGTTGCGTGAGATCGAGCACAACCCGACAACGCACCAATGTAGCCCTCCCAAACTTGGGCAGCGTCTTCCTCTGAACCGATCTCGCTTCTGGTGCAATTGACAATATCGACAAGACCGACGTCAATTGAAGGTACGCGCCGCGTCCGCGTGCAACAGATCACTAAGAGCTCCTCGCCCACATGCGGGCTCTTTGAAGTTCGGCAGGTCGTCCCGCATGTCCTTATTGCGGTACGACAACCGTGCTACTTGACCGTGATCCACAAAGCCAAGGATCCACGGCCACTCACCGACTCCATAGCTCTTACGTACGAACGAAGCGAACTGCTGCGGCCAGGTTTTAAGACTTTAGAGACTTGATGGACGACAGGGTTTCACCAGTCTCGTAGAGATATTCTAGTCTAACTGGTCTACTGCCTCTGGCTTGCTGTGGAAATTCATAAGCAGTGAGTCCATATTCTCGAACCTCGCGTTGCGCAAGCCTCTGTTTATAGCTGGTGACAATGCGCTGCGTCTGTACTCTGTACAATGGTACAGAATACGGGTAATGTAGCACATCCAAGGGATGATGCACGTGGATCAAAGCGTTGTGGAGCTGTCTTGTCTGAGGGGCAAGCAAGCAAGCGAACACCTTTTATAACAGTTCCAAGCCAAGTTGATAACTTCAATATTGAGGCTGGGAGATGTCTCTGATCCCATTTATTGACCAGTGACAATGGGGACCAGATCGCCGGATACAGTCTGCGAGCGAGTGCCAATGATATCTCACCGACATTTGCCAATCGTTTCCCTTGAAATCCACGGTGCATATCACAACCTGCTTCGTTTCAGTCTTGTGCATGTGACCAGGAAAGAGGCAACAGGCAATATATCTCATCACGTGTTAGCGACACCCGTTGACGTAGGTACTGTGAGTCTGTGACATGAATTTCGTCTGTCAAAAAGATAGTGTAGTGATATGAGTCTTGGGAACACGCCCAGGACCAAGTACCAAGGAGCTTGACGACTGAGGCCTGCTTGACAGCCTTGTCGATGCCGAAAATCTATAGCGTGTCGATATGGACAAAATGAGCCCCAAAAACCCTAGTAAGCGAGTCACCGCTCTTCGTGAGTCAATGTAAAGCAGGCTGCCTCTGGCTTTAACATCTGGCTTCAGAATTCAGCTTCAGCTTGATCAACAAGCAGTGCCTTACAAGTTAGACCCTGTCTCACTGACTGGAAAGTATAAGTAACTCGGGGCTAATTTTAGCCCCAGCCGGATTGCCAACTCACCACACACCATTCAGCAACGGACAGTGATCGGCCGACAAGAAAGAGGGGTGAGAAACGCCGAAGCTGGAAGGTTTGTGCTCCGACCGCGATGTCTGTCGTCACTCGGTGGCAGCTTTCAACATGCCTGCTTGTTGCTTGCTGCTTGCTAGGTAGCCAAGGCATACAGAGAAAGTAGAGATGGCTCAGCGTGTAGGTATAATATCGACATCTCTAAGAAGCGGTCTGGATGATAATCGTGAAAAAAGAAGAAAGAAAAAGAAAAATGAACAAACAAACAGAATAACAGTTACAATGCAGGCTCATCATCAGAGTCCACAATACCCGGCCAGGATGCCGCAAGGCAAAAGGGTTTCTGCATCCCACCACTTCCACAGAATAGGAACTCTGACTTCAAGAGCGGGGGTTTTGAGCATCAGATAAGAAGAGGAGGGTTCTGACACCCGGAACACCGGGAGTTAAGGTTGTCAATGCCGATGATTTCAAGTACGTAGGCAAGTAAGTTAAGTACTTGCTTATATTTGTTAGTCGTACGTATTGCCATTTGTTGATGGAAACCTGTAAAGTTAAAAGATGGAGTTAAATAAATTCTTATGATGAAAGTAATCAGATAGATGATAGAATCCTGTAAAAGAGCTGCAGCTGTTGGATAAATCTCGAGCTTCCATTTTGATAAGCCCGCTCCTGCCCGCCCACACCCCTCAACGCCCCCAAGGTTTGAGTCTTTGAGATGGAAGGTACGGAGGTACGGAGGTAGGTACTCTGTACGTACAGAGCGGTACATTGAGGAAGGTGCAGTAAATACCAAGTGGATCTTCTTGGAGTCCTTGCATCACGTCATTCCCCAATCAAAAAGAAGGCGCCCCACCGAAAGCTCCATGACTGAGCCAGTCAGCTCAACAAGTGTAAAAGTAGTCTGGAGCCCGCCCCTCAAATCATCTCGTCGCATTTCCCTCGTCCTCCTCGCGGGCTTTCCTTCTTCACGACCAATCAATTCTTCTGTCCTCATCCACTCAACAGGCAATCAGATTCGTTCCTAGGCCTCTCGAAACATTTGATTTGATTTGATCTGTGTCGCTATTCTCTGGCCATTCACAATTCATTTATCCAGGCAATTCTTTGTCTTGATTGGATCCCACGCGCGCGCAAATCAGCCAGCAACCGCTCCCGCGAACCACAAGCAGAGATAAACGCTTTGTCTTTTGTCCCTGGTAGCCTAGGTAGCTTAGACGACAAGCTTCTACCACGTCGAGTATTGAATTTTGCCATTCGCTGATTGCGACTCAAGTCACCCCAACAGGCAATTCGATATATCGTCACAAGATTCAGCCCTACCCGTCAAAGCAGAAGCCAAATCCAATAACTAACAGCTCAATTGACTGTCCCGCCGCGGCTCAGTCTTGATAGTTATTTTGCCACGCTTTAGGTAAGCAGTTTATCAAAAGCTCAAAAGCTCAGCTCCAAGGCCTTTCAGCCCGCGGCGTGATCCTCAGATTCATGCCAGGCTCAAGCTTCTGCATCGCTACCCCAGCCCCCAGTTCTACCATCTACCATTCCTTACCAAGTCCTTGTCCCAACCTCCTTACACAGGAGAAAAAAAAATCCCCCCAACTTACTGGCCTTACGTACTCTTCTATTGAGTCGAAGCTAGTGTTGTGTTCCCGTCCGAAGCCCCTCTTATTCACGCGATTGCCCTCCAAGCGATCCCCGTCTCTCCGAGACGCGTCCAGCTCGTATTAGAGCCAGCCGCCTTTACCCTCTCCTGACAAAAGCGGTTCGCTCCTAGGCTTGCTGTCTTATTGTGTTCACTTGTCACCATTTGGGTTTGACCTTCTGTGTGGCCTGTCAGCTAATTAATTCAAGACGCAAGCTCTTTCTTGCCGCGCGACAAGCCCAGCCCTCACTCGCCCGAGACAACCCACCCACCCCAATTCAATTTAACCCACCACTCTCCGTCAGCAAATCAGCACGCTTTCGCACTTCGCTTCGCCTTTTCAACTTCACGACTTTGAAGCCTATCACCGTCGCCAGTATCGTCTTGATCACCTTTATTGGTCGCATTGCCTGTCACCTGACGGTTAATGCCTGCGGAACCCGTTATTACCCCAGATTCGAGTTCCGTTTATCAACTTATTGAAACGAGGTTGTACGAGTAAGTTTTGAGCGCGCTCAAGACTCTATCAAACCGTTCACCCGCGCTCGTGTGTGTCCATCGGCATCTCGCATCACAAAAGGTACGTAGAGATTCATTTTTCTCGGCTGCATTTCTAGAATTCCTTCAATGCCTGTTTATTTTTGAGGCGTGTGTCTTCTGCTGTCCTCATTGTTCATTGCCTACACCCATGGCCACGTGCAAGCAAGAAGAACAAACGCGTCGTGTCAGCAGCACGGCATATCGTTGACTTTTCTTCAACGACGAAACGCGTTTTTCCTTCATCGCAGCTTTCAAAAGCGCGTTGTTGGGCCTTTGTGGTACGAGGAGAAGCTCGTTGTTGTTTGATGACCGCTTACACCATTTTGCGCCAAAGCTTGCACCAGACATCGACTTAGACTAACACCGTCAATAGCTATTGCACCAACAGTTTACCTGATTGAAGGGATCACCCGAATGTATGTATCACGTGTTTTCCTCTATCATTTGGCTTGTACCATCACCCTCTGGCCATGTTTCATTTGTGTCTCTGGGCGTTGGACAAGAGCATGCCGTTTTTCGATATGCCTGTTTTACACATACAAGCAAGACCTGTTGCGTTGCCCAATCTGGTTTCTACAATACCGCATATTATCCCCTCTGCTCCATGGAACGATGCACTCGAGTGTTTGCTTCGTGATGGTTTCGGAAGAGATCCACGATCTACTGCCCTACCCTGGCCTTTCCATTGCCTCACCAACTCGATATGTACACCCATTTTGCCCAATGTCCACTTCATGTGGCCACTCAATACCCCGCCCAGGGACTTCTTCCGAGGCGCAGGGCCGCTATCCAGATACCCGGAAGGGTCCAAGTCACTGTCGCCAACCAGCTTGATCATCGCCTTACATTGCTTCGTCGAAAGTTCAACGTCTATTTGGCCGAGGCGCCCTAAAGGCTGAGAGCACTGTGCGGTAGACATCAGTGGCTACACGGAACTTCTGAACAAATAGGCACCACACTCTATACCATAGCCTCAGATCTGCCCAACGTAGGGAAGTATCCTACTTTGAGGCCCCAGAGATCAATGACCTTACAGCACCTTCAGCTTTGGGCCGGAGCTAGTGGGCTGGCCGAGTGGGAGATGTGGGTCTGTCCATTGCAGGTTCCGTCATAGTCATGCATGGGACTCTGGGCTGCCAACGCATCAAGAGTGGCTTTCCAAACGCGCATCTGCACGTTCACCCTTCCCGTCCCCGTTTTTACGCCGTTCCCCTTATCCTAGCTTAGCATATATACACCTTAGCTAACGCCTATGGTTGGACAGATCTTCAGACAAGCAACTGACCAGCCAGCGCCTTCTCTGACGCTTCTTGCCCAGTGCTTATCTGCTCCCTCTGGTCTTGCTTTCTAGCGTGGCTGTGTAAACCGCCGCACCAGCCACTACAGGCAGAACGAGCCACAAGATATCAGCCTGTATATTCATTGACCCTCAGGGCAGCTTTGTCCCATTTCGGCTTGCCAGCTCACTCACGCGTACCCAATTACTTTGGCGTATATCCTCCAGAGTCTTTTGGATTCACCTTGGGAAGATTCTTCAACCCAATAGCCTGGCTATACCAAGACGATACATCGATCTCCAGAACTGTATATTTATCCATTAATTATTGAGGACTGTCCGAACGACGTACCGTGACGCAAGACAAGTACACCTTCATTCTACGCGTGTTCAACGAATCCGACGCGACGAGGACGCATTTCCTCGACACTTGCCGTTCAGACTGGACTCTTAGTGGATAATGGACTACGGCCAATATCAACAACAAGGACAGAACACAAACTCCGGCTACGCGAACTCTGGTGCTGCGAACAACATCACTTCACCCACCAACAATATTCCACAGCATACTGTGCAATCGTCGCCTATTCTCTCTACTCAGCAACAGCAAGGCCAAACCCCAGGTCACAACATGTATCAGCCACCATACGGAGTGGCCCAGCAGGGCATGCAGCAAGTCCACTATGCCATGCCTGGTATCCAGGCAGCCGCAATGGCTGCCACTGCGGCTGCGTCTGGTCAGAACTATGGTTATATGTCTTCAGACCCGAACATGCCTCAGAGCTCACCTCGCATGGGCTCCAATGCCAAGAAGGATGGACGTCAATCCCCTCGCATGAACAGTATGTCTCGTCGAATGAGTCAGGTTACGAGCCCCGGCGTTCCTACCGCGCCGATGATGAGCCACGCCGGCGCGCGACCCGGTGTTGCCCCACCCCAAATGCCGGCTGCGCAGATGCAACATACACAATCTCCCGAAATGACGGCTGCCAGCGGCGCCGAGGAATCGCCACTTTATGTCAATGCTAAGCAATTTCACCGCATTCTAAAGAGACGCGTTGCACGCCAAAAGCTAGAGGAACAACTTCGATTGACTTCTAAAGGACGAAAACCATACCTTCACGAGTCACGACACAATCATGCCATGCGCAGACCTCGCGGCCCTGGTGGACGCTTTCTCACTGCGGAGGAGGTCGCAGCTATGGAGCGTGATGGTGATAAAAGTCTTGATGGAAAAGATAACGTTGTAGGAGACAACTCGGGAGCTGGAGCAAAGCGCAAGTCTGAAGCCGGTTCGGCAACATCCAATAAGAAAGCTAAGACGGATACAGCGAGCCCAGGGGATGATGAAGACGAGGATGAGGGTTGATGGCGTGTGTAAATACGTGTTAACTCTCATTCTTCTCTTCAACCCATTAGCGGTTTACGACGTCACGACAGCACGATTGTTACTTTTTTCTACCGCTGCCTTGTTTGAAATTGGCCCGGGTTGGTTGACGCAGAGCGAGTAGTTTCTTTTAGATCAGACGGAGGGTGTCTTTACTTCATACCAGGCTGAAAAACTTTTGACGACACCTTCGGTTTTGGTTCCAGGAGTCATATCGTCAAGCTGAAACTGGACTTTGCGTCTCACCAGGATGGGTTTCACTTAATACAGCACTTGACTGGCAACAGCTTGCCATGCCCATCGCTCGCTCGATGGGTGTGGCGTTAGGGATGTACTATGGACAGAATGCATGGACGATTCGGCACGATGGATACCCCTACTTCCTATTTCGTTCGGTCTCTTCTCCTATGTTCTTGCGATCTCATTTTATTTTCATTTTCTCACGGGGTACATATCAGCATTAGATCACTCGCTTTCGCAGATGTCGGTCTGGCTCCCAATAGCAAGCCATATCGTCGCTCCGCTCACTGAAGGAGTGAGTGGAACCTCTCACGCAGGGCGAATGGGAAAGTCGGAAACACAAAAGAAAAAGAAAGAAACTGTCATAAGGTACGAGATGGAGGAGATGTTGGGGTGCATTCCTTATCATCTTGGTCCACCTAGGAATGTATAGGTTTAGAGTCGGATGATGGTCTGGCGTTGGATCGTGGTAAATATGGGAAGTGTTTGAGGATCAAAGCTTGTATTGTTATTTAAGATTTCACGATTTCCATTGTCAAAGACGTCGACTTGTGACTAGATTTGTGACTTGAACTGTTGCTAAAGATGAACGTCATGTCAAGCCACCGGTGCAATCTGGTATCTGGACTCAACTCCACATTGACCGATCACTAACTCAGCATCTGGAAGAAAAGAAAGTTTCTCTTGTAAGCTCAGGTGTTTGACTCTTGATCGACCCTTTGCCTTATGTTGCGTTAAATACGGGATATCGATGCAGGGAATTTATTGAATATGAGTTTATTTTACAAACTGGTAGTGGAACAGAAACAATTGAACAAGTGCAGGCTTCAGTCGTGAATATAAGTACATGAGGTCTTTAACCCCTCAGCCCTACTCCTCCGTGCCTCATAATTCATAATCATAGATCGTAATCGTAACGTGATAAAACAATTGGTATACAAAGGCCGTTTGTCGCCCGAAGAACTATGTCTTAAAACATATCATCAATGCACATAAAACTTCAGGAGCATAGTCGTAACAAATACCGAACAAGACCGCACATCAAACTTGTCCCAAGTCATCCATCTCGACTCTGGGGGTGACTTTCTCACCCCATGGCCATGTCATCCTCCTCATAGGACACGCACCACCGCCTCGTTTCAGCCTGGCTGCAGCGATGGAGCGGCTGTCTGGAATATCGTTGGTGTCTCGCGATCGACTTCGAAGACGGGTGAAAAGACGAACGGGTGTGTTACCAATGGCACCGAGTTTGCGAAGCAAGCGGCCAAAGGAACGAGTTTGTAGAAGGATGATGAGAAGCATAAATGGGACGCAGACAAGAACCATGGTAAGGGCAAATCGCCAGTCTGTTGCGGGAATTGTAAAGACCGTCATGCCAAATACAGACTGAGTAATGTTAGTAAGGCTGGCATGTGAGGCAGATCCGACAAACGTACCGTAACGAAAGTAAGCGGCAAAAAGATCATGCTAATCATGGTGAGTATACGGATATTATCACCCTGCTCAATCGCTCTTCGACTCTCCTTGATCGAACTTCCACTGAAGAGTTGATCCCGTAAGTTCTCAATCTCCTTGCGCGTGCGCTCGTTGCGCTTGAGAACATCTGTAAGTTCTTGAATAACCTTGTCGAACTCACGGCGCAGATTGGCCATGTGGTCACGATAAGCAATGCCGTCGGGTGATTCAGGAGCTTTGTGTGGCCACAGGGTTGGGTGAGTACCGGCCCAGAAACTGTCGGTGAATGTATCGACGTATGCAGCTATCATTGACTTGATGCCAGTGTTCACGACGGCGAGGGTGTTGTACGCCCAGAAGTATCTTCTGATGTACGTGAAGTACTTGTCTTCGAATAGAAGCTTGTCCCTTAGCTTGGGATCAAACATGAATTCCGGCTTTATATGTTAGTAAAGCTGTGAGGTATTAGAGGTAGAAAGGACGCACAGGTGGAGTTATGAGCTTGGTAACTCGCTCATGGAGGATTAGATTTCGTTTTGTTGCATCGCGATATTCAGAGATGAGCAAGTCAAGGAACGCATACGGTCCATTCACGCACTTCTTCTCAAACTCTTTGCCTCGAACAGTATGAGAGTTGTCTGGAAAGCTCTGTATGACAAGCAACTGCCATGGTCCAAAGGTTTCAAACAAGAGGCCCTCTCGAGCACGCTCCCTTCGAGGTTTCATAACAGGAGCTTTCTGAGGCTCACCGCCGAGCGACAAAGCCAACACTGAGCCGCACTCTGCAATGTCAATGTGGTCCCCCATGCGACTCTCCGAAGGTCGCTTATCGAACCGCTGCCAAGGAGCTGGCTCGAGAGGGGGGTCGACAACGGTGTAGTATTTAAAGACGAAGAAGAATGACCTCTGGCGAACATAGGCGGTGGTGGGTGTAGGGGAAATTGATGACCCGACAGGAAGAGGCATTGGTGAAGGCGGAATAGTAACAGGCAGGTTGGATGTGATATGGGAGGGAGGTCGTTCATACGCTC
The DNA here is from genome assembly GCA_020744515.1 of Fusarium tricinctum. NCBI lineage: Eukaryota > Fungi > Ascomycota > Sordariomycetes > Hypocreales > Nectriaceae > Fusarium > Fusarium tricinctum. Next base: position 2,593,020 of record JAGPXF010000002.1, on the reverse strand, counting down.
GAGTCATGAAGGCGTGAGTGCGGCCACGATTGGGCTCGTCTGAGAGAAGATGGGTGAGAAGTTCAGGCATATCAAAATGGGGAGACATGGTAAGTTGGAGGGCTGCGAGAATCAGAGGTGTAGGCTCTTGAACGATACTGGATGATGTTAGTCTGAACTTGAGACTATGATACTTTGGGAGGAAACACGTACGTAATTCGACCTACAGACTGGCCACTGGGATTAACAGTCCGGATAGTCTCCCAAACCGTAGGAGCATCAATATTGTCTGCTGAACCATCGCACGGTCCGTTGCCTGTGTACTTGACATCGAGTTGATCGTCCCCATCTCCATCTCCATCAGCGTTGAGCTTCACAAGGCTACTCCCGTGCTTGATCTCGTACACCTCAAAGGTGGACTGGCTGTACTGCTCCCTCTCGTAATCTGCAAAGTCTCGAAAGGACAAGGCTGTAGGAATGTCGGGGCGACGCTTCATGACTTCGTCGAGAAGAGAAGTCATCTCGGGGGTGAACTTGGTGTCGTGGAGATAGTTCAGAAGCTGATCATCTTCCCAGTGATCACGATGGAGATGGCCACGAACTACATTGAGGGGATAATCCTCGACCGCTCGTGTCGTTGCTGTGATGGCGGCCGGGAGCAAAGGAAGAAAAGGGACGTCCTCATTGTGCGGAAAGGGGGCACAATGACTGCCACTTGGCGAGTCCATGTAAGGTCGATGCTCAGCAGAGAACGACGGCCTCTCCCTGGCGCTCTCAAAGGTAGCAGCTCGAGCACGTCGATATGTGGTAGATAGGGAGTTCTCCGTTGTGTATGTCAGACCTGTGGAAGCCCTCAGTGGTGGTGTAAGTGTAAGTGCACTATGAGATTCAGGCACAGACACGCTGTTGCGAGTACGACTCTCGACTGTGTCTGGTTGACGAGCGACGAGGCCATCTTGCAAGGATGTAATAGCGTGTAGATATTGTTCGCGGAAGAGGTTGGTTGCTCTGACAAGATCGTCTAGAGCCTGGGAGGAGGTGTTTGTGGTCATTGATAGGTTATCAGTTTCACGTCACTTGGCTCGATAGTATTTAAATGCCCATGTTCATTATAAAACTATCTGAGTCTCTTTCATAGAGAGGAGAGGAATGGATTCTGGTTGAAGGGGGAGAGGGCTATTTCTACTTCTTCGTCCTTGTCCACGAGCCTGATCCATCTCTATCTCTATCTCTATCGGCGGACCCCGATGCATATTGCGGCTGAGTCCTGCTCGGTCAACATCCACGGCTAGGTAAGGGAGACAGACTGAGGGTGTCGGAAAACTTGGTCACTGTAGATTGGAAGACAGAAAGATCTAGACAGGGTTTGTATGGGCTGGATGGAACTTTGCCTAATCTTTTTCTACCATGCCAGCCAGATGATCAGGTCTTTTCCAACACCCCTTGGGTGCGGGTAAGTAAAAGGAAAAGGCAGAGCAAGAGAAGATCTTTGGACGAAGCAAAGATATTTCGAGGCTTCTAGCGTGACACTAAATGATGACACGAAAGGCTAACAGAACATTCCAAGAAACTGTCACAAAATATTTTGACGCATCTTTACTTTCAATCTCGTTTACCAGGTATATCAGAAATAAGGCTGTCACTGCAAGCCTTACAAATCCTAAATCATGGCAATGAAGCTCCAATCCTCTTAAGATGGAGTAAGAGAATGAACAGAGACTGGCGAAAAGGACTGCTAGGACTTTGATAACGAGGCTGTACATACGTAGTACACCAAAAAAAGGCGTCTGGTCGATCACCAACACAACACAACACAACACAACACAACGCACCGTTCGCTTGAACACGGCTCCGGGCGGTTGATGACGGATCAAGCAAGGACGGAATGGCGGAATGAGGTTTTGAAGATATCTGCTTACTCTGCAATCCAATCTCTATTTCCAATCCTGTACGTCATGCAACCCTTTCCTCTCATGAACCGGGCGACCCTGAACGCGAAAGAGGCAGAAGATGGGGGCGCCATATCGCGGGGGTTAGAGTTTCGCGACGTCCACGTGCCAAACTTCATCATATCAAACCTTATTTTTATCTTTGATCGTCTTGATACTGAGCAAATGCCATTACGTTTGGCATGTGTGCCTCAATCATTGACTGATTGCAGTACTGTCGACCTCTGTTACTATACTTCTTGACTCAACCATCACTGGCTTCTCCGGAAATAAACCATAGCTGCGTGTCTTGCAACGACATATATTTTTATGCCCATGGACCATACACAATGTCCAAGCGATAGACTTAACCTATCTTGTCGACTCGACTACCTTAGCTCTATACCCAAGCCGCCCGCCTGCCTGATATCATTCATTCCCTTTCGTGTCCTCATAACTCTATTAAACAAATAAGTCCCAGCCGGCATATTAAAACACTTTAATAGCGATGACCAATGCCTGGTATCGCTGCTAAATCGCATCGCATCACATCGCATCGCAATTCTCCAAACTTCACCTGCTTAGGAAGCGACGCTGACAGGCTTCGCTGAAGATGCTGTTGCGGGCTTCTCGGCGCCGTCAACCTCCATAGCATCGCCCTCAGCCTCGCCCTCACCCTCAACTTCATCCTCCTCCTCGAGCTCCTCCTCGCTCTCACCCTCGATGTCGACACTGCCATCATCAGACAGCTCTTCCTCATCTTGGGCGTTTTCTCCTTCATGCTCGACACCAGCCATCTCGGCGTCCTCTCCGTTACCGGTCTTGGCCTTGGCACTGGCCTCTTCCTCAGCGGCCTCCTCAGCAGCCTCCTCCTCAGCCTCTTCGGCACCGTATTCTTCACCATCAGCGACAAGATCGGCTTCAGGTTGCTCAGGGGGGAACTCGGCGGGGGCAGATGCCTCGGAATCCCTAAAGGCAGGTTGGTTAGCTTGATAAACATTGACTGTTTGATGTGCACTTACCACTTGATGGCAAATCGGGTAACACGGGGCTTCTCTGCCAGCACGTTTCGCTTCACACGCTCGATAACGGGCTTGGCAGGGGGCTCAGCGGCCAATTCCTCAGAATCGTATTCATTGTTGACATAGTAGCCGACGCGGATGAACTCGCGTCCGTCGTAGGCGCAGGTCAGGAGAATCACAGTGACACCGATAATTTCGGCATCGGGGATGCGAGAGATGTTAGGGGCATCGGCCGAGAAAACGAACTTGTTGACGCCGACGGGGATGGGGCCGACGAGAAGAGAGTCGAGTTCCTGGTCGTATTGATCGCTGAGAAGCGTTAGAAGAAGCGGTGTGAGGAGGGACCGATCAAACTGCTGCATACCTAGTAGCGGATCCAACGTAGGTGAGCTTCCACTCAAGATCTGTCCCACGTTAGCGCTGTGATTTTTGCATCGGTGCAAAATGAGACAAACCCTTTTCGAGAGGCTCAAGACATTCAAAGGTGATTTCGAAGTCGTACTTGTCGGTGAACTTGGCAGGGTTGTTCAAAACATTGACACCCAGAAGCGAAACGACAGACATTTTGGTTGAGGATTGGGGGGTATAGACGGGATAGAGTGTAAGCAGGAGCACGCAGTGCAGGTGGCAAAAGCAATGCTTTGACGAGAACGAAGATGAGTAGAAAGAGTAGAAGAGTGTCTGGTTCTATGGGATGCGTGAAAGTTAAGGTGGGAGAAGAAGCACGGTGTGAGATGTAATGTAGATGTAGAAGAAGAGAGAAGAGGAGAGGAAAGTGGGTAGATGGTGGTGGATGGAGTTGGGTGATGGAAAGCGGCGAACTAGTCTCGATAGTATGCGAGCAAGGGTCAAAGAAAACAAGAGCGGATCGATTCTTGGTTGCGATGGGAGATGACTTGCCCTGGGCGTCGGTCGAAAATGTGAGGGAGCGATAGTGGCAGTGGCAGCGACAGCGACAGCGACAGTGGTGCAGACGCAGGTGCAGACGCAGTGGGACGCGTTAGGCGGTCACACCCGCGTAGAGAGGTTGCGTTTTGGGACGAACGCGACCACCCTAGACTCGAGGATGAGGAAAATTGATCATGTGATCGTTCTAAGCAATTATCTAGGTAAGCAAGTAGTTCCTTCATTGAAGGACTTGGGTAATTCTTTAGGTACCTGACCGCATATCTCATAGGTATCACATGGCATTAGGGAGGGTGATATCTGTAGTCAACTTACAGTCTTGTTATTCTCCTCAATAACAATTATCTACCTACCTACTCACATACTACGTATATCCTCAACTGTCTATCGATACGATTGGATAGACAAGGACCCACCAAAGTGCGGCTCTCAATACCAATTCACCGCCTCTGGCAGACTTAAGCCTAATTAGGGTTCTGCCGTTGCATGCTTTGTTCAAGCCTACTATTCTTTGTTGGAGCTTTCAGACTTTGAGACGCTTGGTAAGAATCATCCGCGCGCAGCTCGATACACGACGCATTTATCCTCCCGGTTCGACCTGCCTTTTTCCGTGATCGACTTTACTCTGCCGTTTCCAGTTTTGTTGTCAAGTGCCGAATTCAGTCATATTTCATCCGGAGCCAGTTGGCGCAGCTCTTGGAGCTTGTCGTGCGTTCGCGACAAATCTTACCAGTTCGTCAGTCGTACCATCAGGGACTGCGCTCTTGGTCGCATTCATCGCGCTTTTTCGATCGAGATAACCGCAATTACACCGAACAGTGATCAGTGGATTGTCCCAGTCTTTGAGCCTCCGATTACCATCCGCGACTTAGGCCTTGCCATTCTTGGTCTCGTGGCCTTGCCCGACGCGTCCAGAGAAGATCGCTTGAGCCACGACCGAGAAACTCACCACACAACTAGTTTCTGAACATTGCAGGATGGCTTCCGATGGTGCTTCATGGGATGGAGAGGATGTTGGGGCGCCGGGTGATCAAGTTCAGCATAGCGAGGAACAAGTTGATAACTATGCTCAAGACTCTCTCGCCTCTGGTGATGCTGATGCAGCAGATAATGGTACCGAAGATGATGGGGGAGAATATGATCCAGAGTCAGTCACTATTGGCACACCTGCGCCGATTGCTGAACAAGCTGCGTCCGCTACTCCTCAACGCCAACCGGCTAAGCCTAAGATGTCAGGAGGTTTCATAGTTGAAGCTTCTGATGACGAGGACGAGGACCAAGATGAAGCTGAGCAGCCTGCCAATGCTGCTACCCCGTCGGAATCAGCGCCATCTCAAAGCCACCCTGGCCCTTCTACTGCGTCTGATGAACACATTGTCCCAGTTCCAAATCATGCATCTGTCCCTCCTCCTGCTGTCCCCTCCAATGTGACTCCAGCCATGCCTGGTCTCGATCCTATTGCTTTTCTTGAAGCCCGTATCAAAGAGGATCCCCGTGGGGACATGGATGCTTGGCTTAATTTGATCGCCGACCACAGACGCTCCAGCCGACTCGACCAGGCTCGAAGTACCTACAATCGGTTTGTGGAGACTTTCCCCCAAGCTGTGAGTGAGATTGTTCATTGTGTGTAATACGTACTAACAATATTCGCAGGCTGATGTCTGGGTTGAATGGATTGAGATGGAGCTCGGACTCGACAATTTCGTTGATGCCGAGCAGCTTTTTGGCAGATGCCTCATGACAGTTCCTAATGTCAAGCTTTGGACAGTCTATCTCAACTACATTCGCCGTCGCAATGATCTCAACAACGACCCAGCAGGTCAAGCTCGTCGAACTGTCACCCAGTCTTACGAGTTTGTCATCGACAACATTGGCGTTGACCGAGATTCCGGCAATATCTGGCAAGATTATGTTCAGTTCGTCAAGAATGCTCCAGGCCAGATTGGCGGAACAGGGTGGCAGGACCAGCAGAAGATGGATCAGCTCCGCAAGGTTTACCAACGTGCTATTGCTGTCCCCATGTTGACCGTCAACAGCCTATGGAAGGAGTACGACCAATTTGAGATGGGACTCAACAAGATGACCGTAAGTTTTGTTCCTCTAATTGCAGTATAAGCTAATTTCATCAGGGTCGCAAATTCATCCAAGAACGCTCGCCAGGCTACATGTCAGCGAAGAGCGCCAACATTGCTCTGGACAACATCACCAGACATCTTAGACGCACGAACCTACCAAGACTCCCGCCGGCACCAGGTTTCAATGGTGACCAGGAATTCAGAGATCAGGTGGAGATGTGGAAGAAATGGATTGCCTGGGAGAAGGAGGACCCCCTGGTGTTGAGGACTGACGAGCCTAAAACATATAATCAGCGGGTACTTTATGTCTACAAGCAAGCGTTAATGGCACTGCGTTTTTGGCCCGAGATTTGGGTCGATGCTGCAGAATGGTGCTTCGAAAACGATATTCGTGAGAACGATAAGGAGATGGGTACAGAATTGCTACTTGAGGGCATCCGAGCGAACCGCGAAAGTGTGTTGCTTGCTTTGAAGCACGCAGACCATATTGAGGTCAATTATCCTGGGAAGGAGGTTGACAAGGTGGAGTTTGCCCAAGCTGTTCGCAAACCCTACGATGATGTTCTTGAGACGTTATACGAGTTGGGCGACAAAGTCAAGGAGCGGGAAAAGTTAGAGGTCTCCACACTCAAACAGGCCGCGGCACAAGACCCCGTTCAAGCTTCCATTGAGCAGAACGATGACGATGACGAGGAAGAAAGCAAACCCAAACGATCACCCATCGAAGAGCGCATCCTCGCAATCCAGAGAGGATACTCAACTGAGACACAACTCTTGTCGCGCACGATTTCCTACGTTTGGATTGCCCTTGCAAGAGCTATGCGTCGCATTCAAGGCAAAGGCAACCAGTCAGAGGGTGGCTTGCGCAAGGTCTTCACCGATGCACGACAGAAAGGACGGCTCACTAGTGATGTCTACGTCGCTGTGGCTCTGCTTGAATCTGTTGTCTATAAGGACCCAGTTGGTGCCAAGATCTTTGAAAGAGGCGCGCGTTTGTTCCCAAACGATGAGGTTTTCATGATAGAGTACTTGAAATATCTCCACTCTAAAGATGACACAACCAGTAAGTGGATGATCTTCCGTGATAGGGACCGAACTAACCATTCATAGATGCACGAGTCGTATTCGAGACCTGTGTCAACCGATTAATTTCTAACCCAGAGACACTGGCAAAGGCCAAGCCCCTTTACGCCTATTTTCACAAGTACGAATCCCAGTATGGCGAGTTGTCACAGATTTCTAAACTAGAGGAGCGAATGGCAGAGCTCTTCCCGGAGGATCCCAAGCTCAAATCTTTTGTTGCCCGATTCTCTTCTGATAAGTTTGATCCAATTGCTTCTCCAATCATCATCTCAAAGGCAGTGCAGATGCGACCAAAGCAAGCCATGCCTATGATGATGGAACAACAGCAACAACAGCAACAGCAGCAGCAGCAGCAGCAGCAGCAGCAGCAGCAACCTCTCTCGTTGCGGAACAGTCCTATGCCACCTCGGCAAGAACAGAGTCCTCGTCCGCAGTATGTCAGGGCCACTGCTTCACCCAAGCGACCTCTTGCCGTTGACGATGAGGAGCTCAACCCCCCGAAGCGACTTGCTAGAGGCGTGTCGCCCCTCAAGGGTGCTGCGGGTCGCCGCCTTGATCAGCAACGCCGTAACCAAGCGTCGGCATTACACAGAGATATCACCTTCCTGCTCAACATCCTCCCACCTTCTCAAAATTTTGATGCCCAGCGTCTGAACCCCACAGCTATGGTGTCTATTCTTCGGGATACCCAACTCCCTGACTATGCCACGCTTAAGGCTGCTGGTGGTGGTCAGCCGCGCTTTGGCAATCCTTCCCACACAAGGCAAACTTCGGGTGAGTTCGGCAACCGACCGTTAAGCCCATACGGAAGAGTGGCGTCGGCAGCAGGCGGGTATAGGAATTCGCCGCTGCGGCCAGAGACTAACAATCCCTATCAAGCAAACTCCTATCCCCAACCTGATGCGGGCGGTCAAACAGCCGCATGGCCACCGGCACCTGGTGGATATGGTGCACCAGCGCCTGGCCAGTATGGAGGATACCGATTCTAAGATCAAGATGTATATGGAGGGAACACTCAATAGTCACTGGCGCAAAATCCGGGTTGCAAGCAGTGCGTTCTAATAATACCACTAAAAAGGAATTTGGATGATATCGAGGGCATGGTAAGGATTGTCTTTGCCTCGCATGTTATGCATGGTATGGCGTTTGGGGGGAATCGGAGACATGCAGAAAGTCGTGGGTATCATGGATATTGTGCTTGTCGAGAAGATGGCCGAGGTAGCGAAATTCTCTGCCTGCTCGTTTTACAATTCATAATTTTGGCAAAATCACACAATGACTGTTTATTTGGATGATTTGCGATTGCTTATGTGTGATGTTTTGTGTTTCTTTTCCCTGTTGAAGTGATATTTGAGAAGTGCAATTAAACAACGTCGATAATATACTACAACGGGTAGCAACATATTGTATGGGTGCTTGCTCATATCTCATGTAAATCTCCGTCATGATCCTTCCGTTTTGTGCTCGTGTCTGTCAGGCAATCTAAGCTGCTGATCTGGTATAAACAATTAGTCTGTTATGCTTGATGAGACCGATTGGGATACTGACCCCTGAGTTGCAAAGTGATAGTAACTCAGCACACTCAACCACACCATGATCATTCTAAGCCCTGTTTCAGCGTGTTAATGTTAAATAGATAACAGCGTACCTAAATTATATCCAGAAGCTTTGATATTATAGGAGAGACCTGAATTGTAGCTGGAATTCATGTTAACAGCTTGTTGCCAGGCATTATCACCCACCTGCCAGTGCCCGTTTCCTTCCTCAAAACACAACAGCAAGCACAAGACGCTTCCCCCCAACAACCCTTAATTCTACAGGGCAGTTGCCAGCTGGTTTGTTGCGAACTGGTTTTGCTTATATTTCTCGTGTGCTCATCCAAACTCCTCCTCTTCTCCCCTCACGCATACCTTACCCTCTCACCACCAAAAGGAGCAGCGCATCTCCTCAACTCCTCAACCCTCCACTCCTCATCCTAAACTTCTACTCCTACTGCAATTCGAATACCACAGTGAGTCACAGCCTCCTTCTGTTGCGATTTCTCTGGCTATATAATCTCCCCCTCCTCCCCTTTCCCGCTCTTCTTTCTTCTTCCCTCATCACCACCACCACTTCATCCTCGTGCTCCCTCTTCTTGAGCAAGCACATCAACACCTTCAAGCTTCATCAGCTACCGATACATAACCCACTTCATTTGCTCTGTTCAAAACAAAACTTCAACTGCTTCCACGTCAAATTCTCACACCGTTCAGATTCCAAGTCTGCATTCTCGCACAAGCGCGATAACCAACCCTTCTTTCCGCAGTCGGTAAGTTCTTCCTCGTTCATCTTTACTCCAATCTTTGGCATCTCTACCTCGAGGACTATGAATTCCCTTTCTTCCCTCCTGCTTCTGTCGAGATCTGTCTACCTCCAAACCACTTCCAAAACACTCACACCCCAATTTGCTATCCACCCTTCAATCCCATTCCATCAGCACTCCTTTCCAATACAGTAACTAACCTTTTCAGACGAGTCTGTCGCCATGTCGGACAGAGGGCGCTCGCCGTCCCCAGGGAGGCCTGGGAGCTCCTCAGGGTCAGGAAGACGACCTTCTCAGTCTCCTGCCCGTTCTGCCTCCGGTTCTGCTGCTGGAGGACCTGCTGGCTATCCCAAGCCGCTGGGTTTCGATCCTACTAAGCCCCAAAAGCAAGAGGATCAAGGCAATACCCGAATGGAGCTGCCACCTGACGCTTATGTGATGGAGACCAGGAAGGATTTGTTCACGTTGCGAAACAATCGTTTCAACACTGAGGGCAAGGCTGAGACGATTGAAGTCAACCAATACCGCATGACTAAGTTTGACTTCAACAAAAAGATCTACCAGTACGATGTGAGTAACTGACTTGTATCCTTGGTACTCGATATAATCTAACACAATCCCAGGTCTTTATCTCACCGAACCCAGACAAGCTTGGCCCTGTCATGAAGAAAATTTGGCCCCACCCGACTACCCAGAAGAACCTCAAGGCTTACAAGTTCGACATGTGGCTCTTCGACGGCAAGAAACTTGCTTGGGCTCCTGTTCTTGTTGATCGTGGTGAGGTGCGGTTCACTGTCGATCTTGACGAAGGCAAACGTGCCGCTGGTGCAAAGCCCCGCGAAGGCGGCAGCTTTTATGTCACCATCAGAAAGACCACCGAGGTCCAGGTGTCTGCTTTGCAGGGATATCTTATGCACAAGATATCTTTCAACAACAGTGTTCAAGAGGCACTGAACTTTATTGACCACCTTGTGCGACAATACCCGTCCAAGAATCTCCTGGCGATCAAACGAAACTTCTACAAGGTGGGCCAGGTTGGAGCCCCTCTGGAGGACGGTGCTGTCGTTGAAGTTCACAAGGGAACATATGCTTCTGTTCGAATGTCTGACAACCTCAAGCAGCGGGGTGTCGGCCTTGGCTACAACATCGATGTGGCCAACACCTGCTTTTGGACTGGAAACCAGCCCATGGACAGGATGATATGTAACTTCCTCGCCACCCTTGATGGAAAGTTTCGTGGACAGACTCCTGCAACCATCGGAGAGTTGCTCAAGCCTGTCAAAGACAGGAAGACCGGCCGCTGGGCATCATCTGATGCCTTCAAGCAGCTGCGAAAAATGCGCCGGCTCAAATTCAGAGTTAAACACAAGGGTCGCAAGAACGAAGACAAGCTGTACTCCATCCAGGATTTCACTTTCGATGAGAAGTTTGGTGAGGCTGGTGCCACTGCCCGTACCTTTACCTTTGACAAGGATGGTAAGCAGACATCTGTCTTTGACTTCTACAAGAAAGAACATGGAGTCACCCTCCGACTGTCCCATCTTCCCCTCATCGATGCTGGAAAGGGTGGAAAGATCCCGATCGAACTTGCCTTTGTTGAGCCTATGCAACGATATCCCTTCAAGTTGAACCCTGAACAGACAGCTGCCATGATCAAGATTGCTGTCACTCGTCCCCCTGTTCGAAGATCTGATATCCAGCAGGGGGCAAATGCTCTCCAGATTGGCCAGGATCCATTCTTGAAAGAGTACGGTGTCAGCTTTGAGCCCACCTTTGCAAAGACCGAAGCTCGCATTCTCCCTCCGCCCGTGGTCAAGTTCGGTCAAGGCCAAGCCGAACCTCGATTTGCTGGCCGTTGGGACTTGCGAGGCAAGAAGTTCTGGAAGCAGAACACTGCGCCGCTCATAAACTGGGGGTTCATTGCTCTCGAACACCCAATGCAACTGCCTGTCCTTCAGTCGTTCGCTAACACCTTCAAGACTACCTTCTTGGGTCATGGAGGTAAAGTCTTAGCCGACCCTATACTTCTCAACACTCCTGGCAACCTTCGTTTCGATGCTGCCGGCGCGGTTGAGTGGGCTCACAACCAGATCACTCAAAAGAAGGGCTACACTCAGCTCCTGTTTGTGGTTGTCTCAAAGAAGAACAGTGGCACCTACGAACGCCTCAAGAAGTCTGCAGATTGCAGATTTGGTATCCTTACTCAAGTCGTCCTAGGAACTCATGTCCAGAAGAACAACGGTCAATACCATTCTAATGTCTGCATGAAGGTGAATGCCAAGCTTGGCGGTGCCACTGCCTGTACTCCGCCATTGTGGAAGTCGCCCACGTTTTTCCCGGACAGTCGCCCGACTATAATAGTTGGTGTCGATGTTTCCCATGCCGCTCCTGGAGGTGTTACCCCTTCCACAGCGTCTATGACTATGTCTGTAGACAAGGATGCGACCCGATATGCCGCTATGGCAGAGACGAACGGATACCGTGTGGAGATGCTCACACCAAGCAACATCCAGGTCATGTTTTCGCAGCTCATCCCGCAGTGGAAGCACAACCACTCGGGGTTGGTCCCACAGCACCTCATCTACTTCCGAGATGGTGTTGGTGAGGGGCAGTTTGCCTACGTGCTTGATCAGGAAATTGAGCAGATCAAGACGTATCTTGCCAAGATTCTTCCTCCTGGTAGAATGCCAAAGTTCACCGTGATCGTGGCCACAAAGCGTCACCACATTCGATTTTTCCCTCAGAATGGGGACAAGAACAGAAACCCCTTGCCTGGTACTCTAGTTGAGAAAGAGGTCACTCACCCTTTTATGCTTGACTTTTATCTCAACTCTCATGTGGCAATTCAGGGAACTGCCCGACCCGTCCATTACCATGTAATCCTGGACGAAATGCAGATGCCAATCAATGATCTGCAAAAGATGATTTATCAGCAATGTTACTCGTATGCTCGTTCCACCACTCCGGTTTCCCTGCACCCGGCAGTGTACTATGCGCATCTCGCTAGTAACCGAGCTCGCGCTCACGAGAACATTGCTACCAGCGAAGGCTTCCGAATTGGACCCAAGGGTCACGAAATGGCCCGGGAGAAACAGGCACGCGGTGTCTCAACTGGTGCTCCCGACAGGTCCGCTGAGGCACCTGGCTTGCTTACCTTGGGTGGTGACATGAATAACCCCCCTCAAGAGGGAGAGAGGCGACAGCGAGACTTTTTCCGCAGCACTATGTGGTACATCTAAACAACTGGTCATGCCAATATGTGCCATAGATGGAGAGTCTATGGATATCCGATCGTGAAGGTGGTTATGAAGTGAAGATGGAGACGTGATCGCTAGGGAGGAGGGAAGGGCATGGACAATGCAAGCGATCAAATTCTGACGTATACTTAAGCTAGCGGACACAGCTTCTAAGAGCGCAGAATATACAACTAAAAGGGGCGACCGGTTTGGCGGGAAGTGGCGGTGGAGGTTGATTTTACTCGTTTACTTCAGATAGTTCTTGATCAATAAGATTGACATGATCTGGCAACTGATGACTTTGTCACATGTGAAGTGAGTAGATGTGGGGAATACGTAGTGATAGACTACATCAGTGCATCTTGTCAGAAACTATAATACTAATTGGGTACATATCTGAGACATGCCGCTTGCGGTTGAGGCAAATCTGTTAGCTGTTACTGGAAGCTGTCTTAAGCGAGCAGGATACCACGAGATTATCCCAGGAATTTACTGGAACGTTGAAGATGCAAATACTGAGGCGCTTGGAAATCAACATGGTTGTGAGGACGGCATACAAAGGATACGATATCACAACACGATTATCTTATACAGAACAACATGAATACGAGGCTATATAAATGTATAACTAAAATGACACGCTTAGTAAGTCTGCGTGAAGGTAAATATAATTAACAAGGATGATTAGATTTCGTCTCCCGCAGAATACATGGCAAGAATTTCTCTGCTTTTCGGACGTTATTCCATGAATATAGGGTACCACTTAAGTCCATCGATCGATCTATCTTTGGAACTCATCGAAAGCAGGCGTTCTTGTTCGGGATGTGAAACAGCACATTCCTGATGACTTGGGCTTACTCGGCTGTTCCCTTCCAATTTACGACTGGGTCATCGCGCAACACGTTCTACGGATGTCTCAGGTTCCTCTCCAGGCCCGAAAACGTCTGCCAAGTACCAAAAGCGTTGCGAAGATCTGGCTGAGTAGTGTCATGGTGGATGGTTTCGGAGTCTTGTCTCAGATGAATCACCTGGATAAGAGACCGTTTCTGCACACGAATGGCTGAAAGAATTACAATCCACAGTAAAGACCAAAGCAGAGAACACTCTACAAGAGATAAATACCTCCCTATCTGTCTTCTGTCCTGTCTCTTCTCTTTCTGGTCAAATTGCATCCTCATTCATTCAGTCACTCACTCATTCTTTGTGCATTCCCCCAAGTCATTCTTTACTTTTCTTTGTATCAAGATGGTTCGATCCATTTTCCTTGCCAGCATCTTTGCTGCTGGACTTTATGCCCAATCAACCGCCGACCCTGCTCTGACAAGAGATGGAGCGTTCCAACACCTTGGTTGTGTTGCTGTCCGACCTGGAACCTTTCCTCGTCAGTTCGACCTCGGACAAACTGGGTGTGCTTCATCATGCTCTTCGAACGGCAACATTATTGGCTTTCGCGGTAACAGCTGTGTCTGCGACCGTCTTGATCTCTCACCGAGGCCTATCACATACAGGGTCGTAAAAGTCGACGACGCCCTCTGCAACCAATTGTGTGACCCAGCGGATAGATCAAAGGGAACCTGTGGAGGTGCCACGATCCAAGGATGGCCCATCTACGATCTCTACAAGAGGAAAAACGCCCAGATCCTCTTTGAAGCCTTCCCAAGGGCTACACCTACTCCTACCCCTGGGGTTCCCAACCCGCCTGTTCAGACCCTCATGCCTGTCCCCAACCCCAGCCCCGTTCCCAACCCTCGGCCTGGCGATGTGTGGCACGAATGCCCTCCTAGTGTCGTCAACTGCCCCTACCGCAACAAGTGTCCCAATGGACGATGCCCGCCTGTCAACAAGCCTATTGTTCAGCCATGCCGTGGATGCTCTTACAACGGGACAAGTGGCAGTAGCGGTAACTGGACGGCTCCGACTTGTCCTCCTGGCGGCTGCCATCATGGTGGTAAACCTGTTCCTATTCCTCACGGTAACGGTGGAAATGGCGGAAACGGGGGCAACGGTGGTAATGGAGGCAACGGTGGAAACGGAGGAAGCGGCGACAACGGAGGATCTGGAGGTAATGGTGGAAATGGAGGATCTGGTGGCGATGGAGGTAACGGCGGTAACGGAGGAAACAGCGGTAATGGAGGCAATGGTGGCAACGGAGGAAACGGCGGTAATGGAGGCAACGGAGGCAACGGAGGCAACGGAGGTAACGGCGGCAACGGCGGCAATGGAGGTAATGGTGGTAACGGATCTGGAGGCTCGAACGGCGGAAACGGTAACGGAGGGGGCCATACTCCCGTCATCGTCAACTCGGCTGTTAAGACCCGGAGCGGAAGCTTCGTGTCGACATTCGTCGCGATTTCCTTTGCCTTCGCTCTTTTATAGGCTTGGAACTGGGGGCACATACTCACGCATACGGGGTTAGAGACGGCGTTCTTGTTTTTCTTCTCGATAACTTCAAGCATCAGAAAAGGGGTAATTGGGGTTGCACAAAGGTTTTAGCTTAAATATAATATCACGTCAGCACGAAAAGAGTATAATTCTGCAGCAGTTGGTATCAATTGTGTCTTCATTTTACTTTACTTTTGGGGTTGCGGTAGAACCCATTTTCTCTAGAGGGTTGTATATGGCCTTCAGATCTTGAGTCTGACCGCCTTCTTTTTAAGCCACTTAGGCAATGATCTTCTCCTTGCACTCGATACTATTTCTTGTTAGCAACAAACTGGAAACATCAGCCCAGGAGTACTCACCCGTAGTCGTCCCTGAGTGTCTTCATCAGTGTCCTGGCAAGGCTGGGGTACACAGGGGCGACAACGCCCTTGTCTGTGATGGTACCGTCGAGAACCAGCTTGACGGCTAATAAAACATGTCAGTATATCTCGATACAGGGTGAAAAAAGAACAAAAGGTAAAACGTACCGACACCGCAAGGAACACCGACGAGTCTGGACATGGCGGAGAAGCCACCAGAGCCCTCAGGGGCACCGTACTCGACAAGTGTGGAAGTCCAGGTGTTCTGGCTGCCGTCC
The DNA here is from genome assembly GCA_020744515.1 of Fusarium tricinctum. NCBI lineage: Eukaryota > Fungi > Ascomycota > Sordariomycetes > Hypocreales > Nectriaceae > Fusarium > Fusarium tricinctum. The sequence continues at coordinate 2,577,470 of JAGPXF010000002.1, read as the reverse complement.
TTGTTGACAACGTCGAAGGTGTGTTGCAAGAACTTTACTCCGATTAGTAAAAAGAACCAACGAATGACGAATCTCAATTGGTACTCACCACAAGGTCGCGCTCGCCCTTCTCGTAAGCCATCTTCTCCTCGAGAGAGGCGCAGAGGGTGTCGAGGGCAGTTCCACGGGGGGTGATCTTGACATCGGAGAAGACACCAACTGTATATAATATCAGCACATGCTATGGTGTGGTTGAGGCTATATCGACTTACTCCACTTAAGTCCAGCCAACACCTGGGCCTTGACAGACTCGTCGCTGAAAGTGGTCTTGGAGAGAACAGCCTTGGTCAGGTCCTCCTCGCTTGATGAGCTAGCACCAATGAACTTCTGGAGGGCCTCCTTCCAGGGGATAGCCTGCTTGAAGAAGTCCTGCTCATCATCACGGAGGAAGCCAATGTCGACAAGGGCCTTGACGAACTGGGGGAAACCGTTGTAGCGGATGGTTCCTCGGACGACGGTCTCGGCATCGGGGATGCGGTAACTATCAAGGGGTCAGCCGCTATGTTAAAGGTATGGCTTTTTGTCGTCTTACCGTTGACGGTAACCGGTGCTGTCACGGTTTCCGTAGGCGACGAAGTTAAATCCTAGGTAGCCAGTGTGGTAAGGCTTGGCAGTGCCCATAAGATCGACACCGGTGATGTCAATCTCCTTGTTATCCTCGTAGTACTTTGCGTTGTTCTTGAGGGCCAGAAGGACACCGCGGCTGCTCCAGCTGAACTTGTAGCCTGTAGAAGGTTAGTGGCGGCGTCATACGCGGTGAGTATTCGAGTTACCTAGGGGGTTGTTGGAGTCTAGAGAGACAATTAGCTTTTGATAGTAATTTTCTATACGGATAACTTACTCTCAGGGGCGGGAAGGCCACCGCAGAAGCTTCGGAAAGACTTGATCTTGCCTCCCTCCTGCTGGATACGGTCGATGAAGTCAACAGCGTAAAGGTGGTCGACACTTGTGAGAGTTAGCAAACGGATAGGGCCAATGGCTGTCGGAAAGCATACCCAGGGTCAACCTAAGATGGTCAGTATGATACAATTGAAGCATTGGCGATTCGACTTACACCAATCTCGTTGAGAACGGTAATACCAGCAGCCTTAGCCTCCTCGTGGAGCTCCTCCATAGCAGGGGAGACGTAAGAAGTAGTGACGACATTCTTCTTGGCCTTGATAGCGGCCTTGATGACGGCGACGTGGTATGTATAGGGGATCAGAGAGATGGTGATATCGTGCTGGGAGACGGCCTCCTCGAGGGCGGCGGAGTCATTGACGTCGAGGCTGATGGCCTTTGTGTTGTCGTAGGTACCTGCGAGGTTCTTGGCCGAAGCGAGAGTACGGCAAGCAACAGTAACGTGGATGCCGGCCTTGGAGAGGACCTCAACGGCAGGGGTGGCAACGAAGCCGGAACCGAGGAGAAGAGCGGATTGAGGCATTGTTGTCGATGAATTGGGAGGTTTCTGTGAATGTGTTGTAATAGAGAGGTGCTCGTTGGAATAATAATTTTAGCAACTTCTACGTAAGGTAGACTCACTCAAGGAAAATGTTTGCCCCGCATGTCGAGGGGCAGTCCGGCCTTCGGAGGTTCGGGGGTCATCCCACCCGATGTCGGGGCAGATTTAATAATAAGGCAGGAGTAACCCGTAGCAAAGCGTTTTCGTTGCGCTAAAAATGGGGTCAAAGCCTGGGGCAGGCCTGTAATGTTTGTTTTTTATGACGAAATAGCGGGTAAAAGTGGAAAATGACGCTGCTAAAAAGACTGTTCCTGTCTAAAAAGGTATGAGATACCGAAGGAGGAAGGCAGAGAATTGGGCATATGGTCGATAGGCAGGTTCTTTAATAAGTTGAACCCGATCAATTGACTTTGCAAGTTAAACAAATGAACTCTGTTATCAATCAAATGCGCCCAATTGCAGTTTGTAGTGTTTAGTTAGAACGGCGTGCCTAAATAAACGGCCGTTGCTAATTTCGATACCGCCTTGATGGTTAATATAGCAACCAAAGTATGTAAAGAAGTATTTCATCATGTTGAATACAATCCAAGGTTCTGTGAGATGACAGAAACATCGGCGAAGTTCGAGAGGCATTATCCATCATCAGCCAGTACTGTGGTAGTATGAGACAACAGTTCCTTTAGTGAGGTTCAGTTTAGTGACAAACAATATTAGGGTCCCAGGAGACCAATTAAATGAAATATTAATCGATAAGATGCTCATTCAACAGATAGAAGTGAAGGCTTGCGAAATGATACAAAATTAATCCACGTATTGAATTTCATACTAGGTTAAGGATGATATTACTTTTTGAAAACCAAGCAAGTGTTCATCGGTTTGACACTTCTAGTTATCTCAAGTTATAAACAATTTGGGTTCATAACTCTAGTGAGATGTTGCAACTTCTTTCTGTTTTACTGCTTTGTGGCTGTCTCTTATTATTTTGATGTCAGGTCCCTTACCCCTTTTACCAACCAGATCTTAGTCAGACTGTATGCTCAGAGCCTCACTACAAGCCAAGTGTGTTTCCGATCAAAGTGATGTGGTCATGGTCAGGATCTTTTCACGTGCCTTCCGTACCTCCCTTGTCTCGCTTTGAAGACCTGGCATCGGGTTACACGAGTTTTCATACTAAGCCGGAAATATCAGTTCAAACAAATTAGAAATGAAATACTGTGTGACACAAGATTCCTTAACGCATTGGCCACTATGAGACCTATGATGAGAAAACAAGGCTTATTAGCAGGTAAGCATGAGCAACAAGCCGGATATCTCCACTACACCGAGTTGTTTCAACAAAAAGACAACATATGAGAGAACCATAACACCGGAGCAGTTGCAACTCATCTTTAACCCAATTCGTCTAAGCGGACGGGTAGATCTCTGTTTGCATCCCGAGTGGTTGGGACACACTGATGGCAGAGCTTCCACAGACAGCGACCCCCAGCCTCGACAAAGAATCCCCTGACCCAACCTTCAAAGCCCAGACCAGAAACCCACAAGCCTGAAGCAGCAAAATCAGCATATGCACCAAATCTAAGAGCTACCTGACCGACCGGTGAGGAGCTTGAATACTCGCTGTTCCGGCTGTCTTCTGGAACTTCCCCTGCAGATTAAACCTGAGCGGGTTGGCTGGTTTAAGTTTAGACGGATCTCCCAAACGATCCGGAAGTGCTTCCAGATTACCGCGTTGTTTGGTCACTCCTCTGTGGGCGTGAATGGAATGTACTCTAGTCGAAAAGGGGGATGGTATGTAACTATAATGGGCTGACGTCTCAGGCTAACCCGGTCGAACTGGCCGATCGAAAATACGCCAGGGCGGACATCGAATATTCTATGATATGATAGTAATGATACACAGAGGAGAAAATGTCTGTTATGTTCCAATGGTGAGAGAGTTTCTAGGTGATTTTGAGTGGTGTCAAGCATATGATGTAATACTTTCGACTGAAAACACTTGATTGATGTGGTAGAGGATGAAGCACCAAAGATTGCGGAAGGCCTCCAGGCTGTTGGCTGCTCCTCTAGTTGGCTGTTGGCTGTGATAGAAGGCAGATGGAAGCCTGGCGGGAATGGACGGTATACACCACACCCCCCCCTATCTTCACCAACAGGCCCGTCCTTGCTAGCTCAGCGCTGCGGCCTCAAGTTGGAAGCTTTTGTCGTCTTTCTCTCCACATTCTATTACTGCGCACGAATTGATCTCTAGGAGTGTCAATAGCTTTCTTCTCTCTTCTTCTCTTCTCCTCTTCTCTCGGGCGTAGCCTTGCGACAGCGGTGAAAGAGCACTAACAACAAGAGGCGGCATTGGCACTTGCTCTGGATACTCGTTAGTTTCCTCGTCTTATCGTTCTCTCTTTCCTTTGGCTCTGACTCGCTTACCTGACCTTAAACTTTGTTTTGTCTCGTGGCATTACTCCTTCCGCCAGTGTTTCCTCTTGTCTCACTTTCGCCCTGTTATTTATTCTTGTCAACTCATCAGCTATTGTCTCTTACGCCTTAACCCGTATCCTCCGAGACATTGCGCGTCTTCTTGGACACGAAAGTATACGATACCGCGCTTTACTCTTCCTCAATTAACATCAGCTCATTGAGCTACTGCAGCCAAATCACAAGCCTGCGATGGGGCCATTGTTTACCCCTTAGAGATGCGCGCATGCAGGCGTAGCCTCGCCTCACTTTGACGCGCTGCATATTTGTTACTCACCGTGTGCTTTTTATCATGGTGGTAGTTAAATATAGAGATGATTTCCTGTCTTCTAGGGCAGTATCGCCTCGGACACGACTTCAACGACCCCTTCCTGAGCAAGCAATCGATATCTCACGTTACGCTTCCTTTTGCTAAACGACTTACTCCCAAAAGTAAACCATGAGCCCGCAGGCTGATATGACTGAAGGTGCTGGAAACCTTCAGTAAGTTCTCCCTGCTCCTTACCCTCGTCATAGCCCATCTTTCTTTGAAGGGCTGCATGCAATTGGAGCCACTTACTAACAAGTCATCCCCTAGTAGCTACGACAGTTGCGAAGACCGATTTTCTACCCTTTCTCAGGGCGACCTCGACTCTATATCCTCTCAAGAGGTCCCCGTCCAGTTGATTGCCTTCATCGAACGTCCCGCTAGAGATGACCCCTTTTCGACCTGGTCCATGAGCGACACTGCTTATACATCAGTGTTTCCCTTCCAATACATCGAGCTTGTGTGGCTTCTACGTATCTCTGCTCTTATAGAGTATTTGCGACGCTGCGTACTCATGTTGATACCGGAAGGGTTCGCCGTGACTGAGCCAACCACCAGGGGTATCCAAAACAGGATGACAGGGGCACACACCATCAACACTGGACACGATCTATACGGGATCGGAGCTCAATTCGAAAGCTCTCACGCTTGAGAATGCTACTGGCCCTTCTGATCAGTGCTTGGTTCCGTCCCATGTTCATCGCAAGGTCACTGCCGCAGTTACTCATCCGGTCATGATACAAGAAACACAATCCTGGACGTCCTCCGACTGAACACCATTTTCACCTCCCCCATGCGTCAGGCCCCATCTGGTAGTGCAAGCTCCGAAATTCCAGAAATCCATTCAAAGATACCGGTCTTGGTTCACTCTTTGACAGATTGGTTTCTTTGTGTGCTCTGATTCTGGATCGCAAGTCTCGATGCGAAGTATACATGCGCCCTTGGAACGATGAATAGAGCTTATCAAGCAACCTTGTACATGTCGGAGATATGTTAGATAAGCGAACCGGGAGACCCAGAGGCTAGTCAAGGTACCTCAAGTTCCTCTGGAGGATGATTGAGATGTAGTTAGGCCATGCCGGTCATCATGAGTTCAGAGCTTGGGTACTGGCTTCTCCATAGTTTGATTTTCCTGCGTTCTTTTCAAGTTGGATTATCACATCCAGCCCTTGCTCACATCAAGCAAGACTTCACTTCTACGCCGATCAATTGAACTTTAATTGATTTCTTACCCCCAAACACAGTAGAGGAGTATCTAGTGTGACTTGTTTGGCTTGCTTTCCCAGCACTGTATAGACATGGTGATACACCACGAACTCTATTACCCGTTTATGACTGCCCTCCGCTTATAGTTTCCATGCATGGAACTTCAAGTAGTCAGTCTTATATAGTGAAATGCTAAACTCAGGCAGGCAATGTTAACCTCGAGCCTCCTCCCCCAACTTGATCAACCCCCAATTCCCATCGTCTCCACTGACGCTATAGCACATGGTTTGCCATCCTAAGACCTAGCGTTGAACTTACCCCAGCCTCTCCACAATTTCTCCTCATTTTCCCATCAAGAACCCCAAAGTTCCTGGATTCATTAGATTCAAGTGACGATGCCTCTTTACTGAAAACGCGGTCGCAAAGAGTTGCGATTTGTGGAATCTCATTTCCACCAATAAGAAGAGACCTTTGTTTCATGCACGACTGACTCGGAGCTTAAATCCATCGGAAACGTTCAGCAAGCAATTGAGTATCGGGAGTATGATCAAGAGCCGAACAAGCGGCCTTTGCACAGATGATTGGCTATTCAATCATCCCCGGATGATGGGTAGCCATCACCATAATTTGAAGTCTTTCCATGGTGGAGATCGTCGGGTTGCAGCGAGATCGGCGTTTGGTACTGTAGCTTTGAAACATATATATTCAAGCTTATATCCCCCATCAATTATGTCCGGGTAACACTATCAACTCTCTCTGTCACCCTCTGGAAAACTGGTTGTACAAAGACCACTGCTCTGTTGAGTGCGACTCTCGGACGACCAACACTAGATAAGCGACTGCGAATCCTTGCCCGTCAAAGGATCTCGGCACGAAAGCCGATATCGTAATTTATTCTCTCAAAGCGTCTTCATCAAGCATCCGTTAGCACAATAACAATGGCCAGCAATAACATCACCAAGGCAGAGCTTGAACAGACTCAAGCTCAAGAAATGGAACGGCCATGCGACAATATCACAAAGATCGACAGCGTTCGGTCCGGCCATGTTGATAAACCACATGGCGATGGCATCTACGCCGAGGCTCTCGCACAATATCCCACCGACGACTCAATCGATCCTATCCTGGAGAAGAAAGTCAGGAGAAAACTAGACCGACTTATAATTCCTGTCCTGGGAGTTTGTTACTTCTTCTACTACGTTGACAAGACGACGCTGTAAGTCATGTGCCCGACTTAGACAGAACCTGGGCCAAGAATCTAATATGGTCCCAATTTCTAGCTCGTATGCTGCTATCTTCGGCCTCAAAGAGGACCTCAACCTCGTGGGAGATGAATACTCCTGGCTCTCGAGCAGCTTCTACTTCGGATGGCTCGTTTGGGCTATTCCTTCGAATCTTCTGATGCAGCGCAGCCCTCCGGGGTATTATCTGGCCTTCAACATCTTCATGTGGGGTGCTCTTCTCATGGCGCAGGCTGCCTCCAAGAACTTTGCGAGTCTTCTTGCTCTTCGCGTTCTCTCTGGTGCTTTCGAGGCCATCGCTGACCCTGCTTTCATGCTCATAACTTCCATGTACTTTACCCGCGAGGAGCAGCCCAGTCGCATCTCAGCTTGGTATGCATTCAACGGCGTTGGTGTTGCCGGTGGAGGTTTGATCGGTCAGTCGTCGAAGCTATCACCCTCCCAGAAATCACTCACTTACACTTAGCAGGTTATGGCATTGGCAACATCAAAGGTGCACTCCAATCCTGGCGCTACGAGTTCCTCGTCGTCGGTGCCTTTTGCGCTGCTTGGGGTATCGCCCTCGTCCTGTTACTGCCCAACTCCCCTCGAACAATCTGGGGTTTCTCCCACGAAGAGAAGCTCGTTATGATCGCACGAATGCGACGCAACCAAACTGGTATTGAGCAGCGCAAGATCAACTGGGGACAGATCAAGGAAGCCTACCTCGACTACAAGACGTGGTTGTTCACCCTTCTCGGATTTGTATCTAATGTTCCCAATGGCGGTATTTCCAACTTCTCAACGCTTGTTATTCGAGGTCTTGGTTTCGATACCCTTCACACGGCTCTGTTGGGTATTCCACAGGGCGCTCTTGTTGTAATCTGGATTAGCCTTGGTGCCCTGGCAAACAAGTATATGCCAGCAAACAGTCGAACTCTTGTCAGCGCCATCTTTATGATTCCAACTATTGCCGGAGCCCTCGGTTTTCTTCTCGCTCCGAAGGATGCGTACATCGGGCGTTTAATCTGCTTGTAAGTATCATCCATCAATCTCCGTTTCATCAACCCTCTAACATTCATCAAGCTATCTCACTGGCTCCTACCAAGCGTCCTTCGTCATCTGCCTCTCCCTTATCACCTCCAACACCGGCGGCCAGTCCAAGAAGATGATCGTCTCCGGTATGATCTGGTTCGGCGCCTGCATCGGCAACATTGCCAGCCCTTTTTTCTACCGCCCCGAGCAAGCGCCTTCATATCATCTTGGCATCGGCTCGCTTCTCGTCGCAAACTGCATCGAGTTCGCTCTCTTTTTCGTCTTTCGATATGCGTTCAAGTGGGAGAACAAACGCAAGGAGCAGCAACGTGAAGCGTTGCGTGCGGCAGGTCACGATTTTACTGCGAATAGTACCGCGTTTACGGACATGACTGACAAGGAGAACCCTAACTTTGAGTATGTTTACTAGTTGAGCCACTGCTGGTCATTAGATATCTACTAGAGATATTATTGAACGAATATATATTGCTCGCTCCAATATCAACTTCCTGGTATCTCTCAGTGGGAATATCGGTGCAGCTTAATTGCACCCAGAACTCCTGTCCTTGTATAACTTCCATGAGAACCTTCTTCTCGTCTCTCACAGCCCCTGCAATTGTTTCAATGTCACCAAGATTTAAGAAAACATAATATGGAAGCCATAATGTGCTTCGTGTCTATTTCTGTCTGTAAGATTTATGAATTTCAAAGATATTCATTATCTTGATGTTGAGGATTTATAATGTTCTTTCGATTCAAAGGTTGGTCATAAAAGACTAGCTGTTATCTAGTTCTAAAAGATGGACATGTGTCAATACTCAGCAGAACCTTCACCTTTGAGGAACACGATATGTTGTCCGAGAATAAGATCCCTGTGTTCCCTTTTAGTACCTCGGAACCTCGACGAACAAAGTGATTGTGCCAAAGTACCAGTCAACAACCACGCTGTGAACAATATTTCCTTTGTTTCGATCATTGCAACACTAGTTTACTCTCTGAACAATCATATTCTGCCTCATACATAACGCCCACAGTCGTCCTCGAATTTCATAATCCTTCATCAACCCATTCTCAACCATCTCGGAAAGATACCAACCAGCAACGCACTTCCAAAAACACACGTTTCTTCATAGAGTTTACCCTGGTAAGTATCATATTTCCGAGAATTATCACTGACAATCTTGCAGCTATCCACAATGGCGCCTATTCAGCTTCGTAACGACAATTCAGGCTACAACACCGAGCAAAATCTGTTTGCAGGCGTTATAGCCCTGTCTTCCATCCTGTTTGTCACTATTGTCTGGCTCGCTATGATGTTTTCCAGAGAACGCAAGCTTGCCATCCATGCTCTGTTGTTGGAGCAGGTGGCCGGGGAGACGTACACCAAGTACTCAGTGCAGAAGGCACGTTTCGAAGCAGAACTTCTCCACGCCAAGGAGGAGCTGGAGCAGTCCAAGGATAGCGCGGCTGAGTTGCAGAAGAAGGTTGACGAGTTGGAGGAGAAGATGAAGGCCGCCAAGGACGACAAACCTTCAGTATGCGATATATGTGGTAGGATCCGACGCTACATGGAAAGCTCTCCTCGCCAATCGAAAACTGACGCGACCTCAGTCCGTCCTTTCCAGGCGACTGCGATGTCAGCACCCACCAGCCCGCTCTGGGCGCCTGTGTCTCGCGACTAAGTGACTCGTCGGGGATGTGGTTTATTGCCAGAGTCTTCATGCTGGATATGAAGTTGAGCGGACCATGTTGTAACCAGGAATTTCGTACAGATTATTCTTCGGTCTTTCTTCTTGTTGGGCGGCGTTATTTGTCTTCAAAAAGCGTCTGTTGGTGGTCGCCAAGGGTTGTTGCAGGTGCCAAGGTGTAGAAACATCTACTCAATAAAACACATTTTAGATCTTTAATACTCGTGCCTTGAAAGTTTTGAATTTCCTGTAATGAATGTGGTTAAATACTCGACAAACAACTGTGATGCGTGAGCTGATAAAGAAGCTCAGTTGGTATCTAAATGTAAATGTAACTGACCTGTTTTCCTGCCCACCAGTTCATTAGATGAGCCCTGAAACATCTCCAAACCCGTATTAGAAGAACTTGCTCTTAAGCCCGCCAAGTACAACGTTCCTCTTTTGTTTGTTGAGGTATTTGTTCACATCGTCTGCCCACCCAGCACTGTTGTTCTGCAAATTCTCCATATTGTCACCCATGATGTTCAACTTCTCCGTCCTTTCGTTCAGCTGCCGCGAAAGGTAATCTCCCCATCCTTCCTGGCTGCTCGACCCAGCTACTACGGGCTCTCCTGTTCGAGCAGCACGCTGTTCTGCTGCCGCTGCATCCATCATTCGCTTACTGGGTGGCCTGTCCGCGCCACCGACAAGCAGATCGAGGTCGGTAGGAGAGATGTATTGGCTGCCCGAAATCCATTGCATATTTGAGATAGTTGGGCGAGGCGGACACTCAAGCTTGGGGTTGATCATCGTGTCTGGCGACTGTTGAGGTCCCTTGCCTGTTCCCCAGACATGTATAACAGCCAACTCGCTTGGTCCCGACCATGCGAATATGTCGCCTGTTTGTGTAACAACCGAGTTGGTACTTCTCGTCACATCCATCATAGGAAGTTCAGCTTTTCCAAGGTCTCTGAGACCAGGGATCGAGAAAGCGCGGGCTGTTCGGTCGCCAAATACACCTACAACGGCGAACCCTTGTAACTCAAGCTCTGCGACGCAAGCAGCATCACATAGGATGCTATCGAACTCCTTCGAAGCACCCTTTGAGTTGGCCGGTTTGAAGATTCGGATCTCTGTTTGCGTGACTACGGCAATAGTTAGACCTGTGTTTGAGTACTTGTCAACCTATACATACCTGCAACTAGTACACCATTGACCTGGCGTCCCTCCCTGAGCCCCGCAACGATTGGTCCAGTGGCGAGGGCAGGCTTGCCTGTGTCGGCTTCGATAGGGTTGAGCGAAATGACCTTTCCGTCGAAGGCTACGACACCTGCCAGTTCAACGGAGTATGTGCCGTCCTTTCCAGGCAGAAGTTTGAAGGTGATGACCTTGCCTAGGTTTGTTCCCACGAAGCAGCAAATGCTCGAATATTTGTCCTCATCCAAAGTCATGACACCGAATTCAATCACAACTGGCCACTCCTTCGGTGGCTCAGATGAAGAATGGTGACCCTTCAAGAATGAAGATCGCTTGTCCTGCTTAGCAAAGTCTGTCATGGGTGCCTGGAAGATGATAGCAGGTCCCCGAAGATCAATCAAGGTAAGGAATCCAAGCTCGGAACCCACAGCTACGAAGCCGACGTTGGACACTTGCACAGCTGTGATTGGCCCCATCATCATCTCGTAGAGAACAAGAGGCTGCAAGCCTTCTTTGAGATTAGGTTCTGCTCTTGAGCTGATATCTGTAAGTCCTTTGGGGTTTGGGTCAAGCAGGGGTGCCTTGTCTTTGCCGAAGAAGCGGTTCTGGCCCCAACGGTAAATAATGGCCTCGCCTGTCCGTGTTCCTACAACAAACTCTCCTGTGCTGGTCGCCATGTTCATGCAGGTAATCTCAACATCGTCGTAACGGTCCAAGGCTCGCGCGACATCGACTTGGAGTTGGGTTCCATTCTCAATCTCGTCAGCGTGACCAGAGTCCCAGATCCTTATGGTGCTATCGGCGTGGGCTGCTTGAATGATGGTTCGCTCTTCAAATCGTTTTCGAGGTCGCGATGCTTCGGCTCCTCCTTTGAGCAGCGGTTCGCCCTGGGTGCGTTTCTCGAACATAGACAGCCATCGGGGTCGTTCCAGGGGAGAAACGTTAACCTTTGTCACGAACGGGTGAACAAAAGACACCGAAGGATGGAGCTGGTTGGTGGGACTGATGGGATATCCAGAGGGGAAACTCAGAGTGATAAGTTCTCCGGAAGAAAGCAGGACCATGACAGCGATCGGGTCTTGTGCACCCGCAAAGTGTGGAGAACTTCGTGGAACGAGCAGGAAGTCAATCGCCCGGGCACCAGAAGGCAGGGGAAGGGGAACCTGTCGCTTCCCACGGCAGTAGTTTGCCAGTATTTGCCATGTCGAGGTCGCATAAACCGGTGTCTGGCCTAGGTCAATAAATGTCAAACCCTTGGGGGATTCGTCAAGACGTTGTCCGCCTGAAATTAGTAGGCCACTGTCGTCGCAATTCTCCTTGCAACACCAGGCGATCCTGGTAATGGGCTCAGGCAAGGAGGGTGCAGGTGTCTCGGGTGAGGGTTGATCGACATTGAAGTTATTGAGTGTTCTCGCCATAATGACCTTCTCGGCCTTGGGATCCCAGAAAACCAAGCTTCCGTCATCGTGCGCTGTCAAAACAAATGTGCCGGATGGATGCCATAGGGCGTGTGTGAGTCGGGGCTTTCGAGCCGTCTCGGTGGCCACGCCATTGCCTCCCGGGGCGCCTGTTGGAACCACGTATTCGTAGTAATTGACGGGCTTGGCCTGTTTGAAGGAGTAAACAACCGCACCATGCGTGTATCCTAGAAGAAGCTTTCCGACGTCTCTGGGGTGTAGTGACATGGTTATAAGGTTCGGGGTGACTGAGCTGGGGTTCTTTTCCTTCCAGAAATTGGGCAATCTGAAAGAACGAGCCAAACTTCCTCTGTCCAAGTCAAAGGCCATGATGTCGCCATTGTACAATCCGATAAAAGCCCAGTCAAGCATGGGGTCTGTCACCAAAGAAACAACCTGGCCAGCAACCACCAGGGCGGCAATGCGCTCGCCCGTGTCCAAATCCCATATTCCTAACTCGTTCTTCACATCGACGGTGACGAGACGGTTGGCCGAGAATTGAATGATTTGAAATGATGTACTTCGCGGGGGCTCGATTATCTTGTGGACGCGGCGCTGTCCGAAGATGTAGACCTTGCCAGGGCCAAACTTGCTTTCACCGGTTCCGATGGCCAGGAGGGATTGGACCGGATCGTATGCGTAGCAGCTGTGACGAAGAATGGGGGTGTCAGCTGAGTTATTTCGGGCGACGACGCAGGTTGGGCTAAATGGGAGTGTTACCTGATTTGAGAGTTGATGCCATAGCGAGCCTGATCGTCGGGCATGAAGAGTTCGGGTCTGATGCTCGCTGATAGGTCATTCTGCATGCCCGTCTGCTTGCCTCGCAGGAAAGCTGCCATTTTGGTACTGACGTCGCCGTTGGCGATGACGATAACAGTAGCGATGAGGGTAAGGAGAATTCAGACGTCAATTGTTTTTTTAAGAGCTTAAAGCTCTTGCTTTGCGAAGAGGAGGGAGTATGAAGGATGAAGAAGGGACATTTTGGTGGGGTTTGTTCAGCTGCCTTAAGGTCCCGGAGCTTCCCAGTCCCAAGACCCCCAAGACCCTTGGCAACGGCAACGTCATCCCGTTAGGACCGTGCGGAACACGGTATTTACTGTTTTTAATACGGCCCGTAGATAGGTTTTTGTACGACATCGTTGTTGGTTTTTAATCCATATATAGAGTTTTTAGTACATGATGTGTAGTACAGCTTGCGACTTGCTTCTGGTGAGGCTTTCATGAGACTGTCGTCGTTAATGAAGTCTCAATCCAAAACGCAGCATACACGTATGCCTTGAACTTGGCCCACGGCCAAGCCTGCACTGCCCCAGACCATATGATGACAAGAGGGTCTGTTCATCTCTGTGCCTGAGGTGTTTCAAATTACAGCAGACGGCTAGAGACTAGAGTGGAATTCAAAGCAGGCGGTATGTCTTATAGAGCGAACAACGCAAACCCTTTATCGACAACAGATTCACACTAAGACACTGGCTAATTACAAAGCTGGTTTAAATCTGTGCCTCAGATACTGACAACGGGAAGTCCCTTGCGTGCATACATCCGAACCCGTAGTATAACCTGCTATAGCTCGCTAGCGTCAAACTAATATCTTCCGCTCCTCCACTTGCTTGGTTGTTAATTTCCTGATAGCACAGGCTGATGATCAACTGCTGATAGGTTTATATAATTTGACATAGATAGGCCGTTTTGATAAAGAAGAGCTTGGCTGTATGGTTTTCCCGTTGTGATGGCAATACTCCGACCTGTTTTGACCTGGGTTCTCTGCAAACGTTTGATTTTTCAATTTCAAACTTGATTTTTCCATCAACATACTCGTTTGTTGTTGAGTCTGATAGTCAAGTCGAGACCCGGCTATTTTGGGATTTACCTACTGCAGAACCTAGCATTGATCCACAGTTGCAGTTGCAATTGCAGGTTGATTTGATAATGCTCCCCCGCCGCTAAGCTGTTGAGCTGTTCTTGTTTACTGCTGTGTTGTCCAACTTGTTGTAAATTTCAAGTATTTTAAAGTCAAGTCCACTTACAACAGATATAGTCTAATTACCGAGTGACATGTGCCGAGACTATACGTCACTGCTCACTGCCATTTCTTTTTCTAGATGAAATGTTCCGAAATGATCGACGCGGGGACACATCACTTTAGCCTATAATGGATCGTTGGGTACTCTGTAGACAACTAAGAGTAATTGTCTTGCAATGCCTGATATCAAGGGTCTCTCTCATGTCATCGTATTTCATGGGCAACAAAGCCCGTACCTTACTTTTGGTGACGACTTCCCGGTACCCAATATGACCAATTTAGCAGAAAGATAGACCACGTGGACTGATGTACAGTATTATCATGCCAGGCGGGAATTACTCGATGCAATGATGCATATAGGGCCATCTCCCAACCCACACTTGTCACTATCGATGCCCAGTGAATCCAGGAGGCAGGTCTCATGAGACTTATCGTGCCTAAGCTGAAACTCGGTGTCGATGCAAGCTCGACTGCTGTGTCGAGTTCCAGAAGAAGAATTAGCGAGGCTTACCTTTTAATTATTGGTCCGGGGCCGCAGGTGACGGTTGGGTTTATGGGTTTTTGGGTGTCTCTGTGCAATTGGCTCCATCCTCTTGGACGACGTGTCGTATTGCGTTGGGCATCACTTGCAGTTAGCCCGCCCGCCTGCCCGCCTGCCCGCCTGGCCTCTGACGTGGGCCGCTGAAAAGCCTCATGTTTGGCCATTTTGCGGCTTGCCTTACAGCACCTCCAGGTTAGATTTGTCTGTCATCAACATGGAGATCACTAGCGGGCCGTCCACTAGGCCCCCCTCGCTGCAATGCATTGGGATCCCCTGCAGCATCGCGCTGGCTGGCTCCGATTCCAAAGCCCTGCAGAGGGCTGCTACTTGTACAATTGGAATTCCAAGATGAGATAACTTCTCCGTGCCCAATCTGCAACTCGGGGCTACCCGATCAGCATCTTCAAAGGCGACTTTAATTGCTTCTGTCTACCCGCTTATGGATACCGACAATAGATCGACACAGCACTACCACCATCCACAAAGCACTTTCTTACTATTCTCCGATACAGAAGCAGACAAAGATATACACAAACACAAGCACATACACAATCAGACATGAGCCTCTACACAAACGACCAACTTCGCCACTCAGACTCTGATTCTGACTCCCGCTACCACGCTTGGCCGGGTTCATCTTCATCCTCCTCAAGCTACTACCAGGGCTCAACATCATCAGATCCTCGCTACCACGCCTTCGGTAGCTACTACGCCAGCCACAACCAATCAAACTCACACTACCCCTACAGAGTAGGCGATTACACTGAGTCCCAGCAATCAGACGATCATCAACACTTGTGGCAGTCCCAGGAACACAGTGGCGCACCATCCTCCTCCTCAGTCGCCACCTCTAGTCCGCCCAACTTACAAGACGATTCCTACGGCTGGAGTCCCGCCGAAGGTGGTGACCAAAATCGATGCCATTGCGGAAAAGCCTTCCGACGTCCCTCTGATCTTGCGTAAGCTCAGTCCCCTACTACCGCCCTATTCTCAGCACTGGCCAAACTAACCACTTACACAGTAAACATCAAAAGTACCACATCAAGTACTTCTCATGTCTCTTCTCCGGATGTGACAAGGCCTTTGCTACCCAAAAAGACCTCACCAGGCACATGCGCACACATCGCAAAGGTGAGGGCTACCAATGCAAGGTAGACGGATGCCGCAAAGCCATGTCCGGTCATGTCTACTCAAGGAAAGACAACTTCGACCGACACATGAGGACAGCACACCCAGAACACCCGCAAATCTGAGAGGTCAAACAGAGACTCTCCCTTTTTTTTCCCGACAGACGCACTGTGGCAGTGCCTAAATTACATTAGAAGCTGAGAAAGAGCTTGCAACAGAAGTTACAGAAAGGGGCGCATTATTGATTTACGATTACGGAGCATGTGTTTGAGTATGACGGGCAGTATTGTATGAGGTACTTATTTTCATATAGAAGTCTTGCTTAAGAAGTCAAGGCAATTGTTATAATACATGTGTGTTCTGTAAGAGCAATATGTAAATCAATGAATTGAATTGCAAAGTATTGCAGATCCAATATCTATACTGATGTTTAGTTCATCTGAAGCAATCAATTGTTTCGGTGTAGGGGATTGGCTACTGATCTCGTAGCAAAGGAGATTGTTCGTTTGAGTGACACAAAGTTCAAGAAGTGTTTGATAAAGGTGCCGCCAAACTCGGACGCTCTCGCAGTTTCTTCATCTTATACACTTCCTTCTTGTATTAACATATTTGGGTATTGGAGGTTACAGCTCACTGATGCTACCTCTGCTAGTCGTGTAGATTTGAAGGATATGCTGTAGTTGTTACGTCAAATTCAAGCCAGCTTCTGAACCTTTATTTCGTAGTGGTTCCGTCTGAACAGGCGAGATTCTGACCAGTATTAAAGTTTTTCCTCCCATATGTATTATGGTATAGAAAGGTGATAAAAAAGGTCATAGTTTCTTTACTGTCTGATCTTAATTGTGTTTCATAGTAACTACAATATTTCAAACCCAGTAGCTCCCTACGGTAACAGCCATATATTGTAAACTTTGATAAATTAAGGATAGATACTCTGTGATTAAGCCCTCAACTTAGTAGATTGCTAGGGTAGCAAGTTCGTTCTTGAATACGCTGTTGGAATCTCCAGTTGATTATTATCTTGTTCCAGTACTAACATCCTGTTAATGCACTATCTTCGAGGAGGAGACATTACTGGCGCGGCCGCTTTCAAAGGGTATATCGATGACATTTTTGATGACAACTCATTAGTCAAGCCGCATTTACCAAAGCCGAACCATCACAAGGCAAGAGCTTGATCCAAACAACCCGTAATTTTCACGTGAGTTTGTCCAAATTTGACAAAAAGGTTATTCGTGGGTCAGGCTATTCCGCTAGCATCCCGGACAATGGGCTTTTTGTTTTTGATACTCCCACTACTTGGAACCTTCACTTGGACCCCTCATCATATGATGATATGCTGTGTTTGATAACCCTGAAAACTCTTTCGTCAACTTCGTTTGCCATGGTGAGAGACTAGTGGCACTCATGGAAGAGGGCTCAAATATGCCAATAAGAGAACACGAATTAAAACCTGGAGTACCCAACCAAGGTAATAAACTCCAGGTATCGGAGAAGTTATCTGGGCAGTCAAGATAGGTCAGAGACTTTACAGCCCAGGTTTCTTGGTTAAGACTGAACTTGAGGCTATTTCGTAAGTCAATCACATCAGATATGGGTCAGAGGTATGTATAAGTATAACAACAGGTGACTAGTCCAAAGTAAAAAAGACATACTCGCACAACAGAGACATTCAAAGCTGATTTTAGGCGCATATTGCATTCTTTCCACTACATGTGCCTACATCTACTGTGCATTCTCCCATGTTAGCTTTGCTGGTCGCATATGAATACTCGTCAATTCTCATGGATATATGATCCATTGTACAGACAATCCGATAGCACACGAGTTGGGCAGTCCTGAGTGTTGGCTGCACGTTGCTTCCCGCCTGGTGCGTACCAAGCCGCGTCACTGAGGGACGACCTGGAGTTTTGGGAAGGTGTATAGGGCAGTCGTGTGGGCTCTTTACAATCCAGCCTTGTGGGAATCAAGTCTCAGTATCAGTTCCATATTACAGCATGTTACATGCAAAAGCCGTTTGAGGTCATGCATACAGCACAAAGCCACTCCTATCGGCGATGCCGTGTAGCTTGCATACTGGCTTGAACTAGGCACTTTAACTGGAAGAGCAATCACCTATATGCACAGTCAATTAGATCACGCCGGTGTAATGTCTAGATATCCCACTGGTGGTTATCACAGCAATCATGGAAGTGCTGATCTTCGGCACGGGAGACAGGAACTTGAGCCGTGCGGCCACCTTACGCCACGATAGCCTGCGGAGCAACCAGAAACAGCTTGTACATGCCAACACTGAGCGCAATCTGTGTTATTTGACAGAATATTGACAAGTTGTGGTGGTCGGATGAACGAAGGCGGCTGATGTACAGGATCTGCAGGTTGGCAATAGGAAGGAAGTTATTCGGAGGCGTAAAAACAGCTTCCAAGAAAAGAGGCTGCGTGGCTGAAACGTATAGATAACTTCTTATCTGCATGAATTGGGTAGACGCAATAGGCCGTCTCTACCATCACGTTGTGTCAGTACGTAAGTTGTAATGGGAGGTGGATGCAGGTGAAGTCAATGGGGGCCACAGCCTACTCCAAGATTGAGGATGTAACTGAGTAAATATTGACCAAGCACCCAATAAGGCGCTGAAGGTTTGCAATCTTGTGACTGCCGCGCAAGAAACGGGCCTCAAGGCTTGCTCTGTGCCGAATTGAGGTTTCACAGCGATACAGATACAGGCGGCACAGGGCTTGCTAGAGCGTGTGAACAAACTTCCTTGCTACTTCCAGAATGTCACACAAACGTCACAGCCATCAACCACATCTGACAGTCGCACAAAGTGGCGGATATTGTACGCGTTTCCATAAGGTTATCAAGGTGGTTGGTCGTCTATGCGATAGGCGCCCATCGTCCATCGCCCTGCCAAAGTGCAAATGGTTCAGATGACAAGAGTCATCAATGGGGCAGCATTGCGCTGCATGAACGTGCGCTATTTTGCTCGATTGCAAATTGGCCAGTGCGCTTCTGCGGCCGCAGACTGCTTCCCTTTTGTTTATCTCCAGGACCTGATACCTGGACATGCATGCACTTGGCGGTGGAGAATGCGAGTAGAGTGTCAGGTGAAGCTGTTCAGCTTGCTAGGGGTGGTTGTGTCTGCAAGTGAGCAGCATTCAGCATTCCCATTCGCAAACTTCTAGAAGCCTTCCAGCACTATTCTGGAAACCTTCTGTATGACGATCCCTGCAACCATCTCAGTGGAGTGCGTGTCACCAGGATTGGCCGCCGTGTCTCTCAGAGTCTCAAAGTCTGACGCGACGCATATGTCGGTCTGTCTTGTGGCCCTCTAGGAACAAACCCCGAGTCACCATCTCTGCAAATCTTTGCAGTTGATTCAACAATGCTTGCTGCAGTGCTAGTTGAAGAAATGTGCGAATATGCATCCAAGACCCAAGCTTAGGACTTGAAGTCCTTCTAGAAGTCCTGGGGCCCCTTGCCGATCAATGCCACACATTGTCATTCCATGATTGATTGGCCTTGCTTACAGAAACATTAACCCTCTGTGTAATACCCTCTGTGTAATACCCTCTTTTAGAGCCCAGTAGCATCAATATCCCCTACACTGTCACACCGCATGTGCTTGTATTTTTTTTATTTTCTCCAAAGATTGTGGCTTCCGTTATAGACGCTGTCCATTATGACAATGGATCCCTGGCCTTCTCTGCTGTCTCCAAAACCTTGTTGACATGGATGCAGTCTTTCCAGTGCGCATACATGCCTACAGGCGCTCCCTGCTGATACCTATTCCCTGTTGATAGCCGCAAGGCCCAGGTATACCTGGAAGTTACAAGTGTCAAGGGCAGACAAGCTCTAAACCCAACACTTCGGCTCTCGCCTGTCAGAAAGCT
Source organism: Fusarium tricinctum (assembly GCA_020744515.1). NCBI lineage: Eukaryota > Fungi > Ascomycota > Sordariomycetes > Hypocreales > Nectriaceae > Fusarium > Fusarium tricinctum. Next base: position 2,557,849 of record JAGPXF010000002.1, on the reverse strand, counting down.
GCACAAGACAGGTAGGGAATACTCCGTAATACGGAGTGTGTTATTCCCAGTGGTAATCCATGTTCAGCTGTGATTTTGGAGAGCGTTGCAATGCATCCAGCCAGCTATGCTGACGCTGCGCGTTCGTATTGGGTTATCTCCCTTGGGCTTGGGGGAAAGGCACGGATGACTCAATCGATGGATCAATTGACACGAGGTCCAAGCATTCAATCTACAGATATCAAGGTCGAGGTCGTGTGCACCTTTACCGATATTCGATGTTGCACATCATCAACCTAGGACTTCAAGCCGAGCCACGCAATTGCCTTTGCCCAGGATACACCAGTCCGATGAGTGCATGTGCATGTGCATGTGCATGTGGACAATGTCAATTTGATGCCCCCTGCTTTAGTCCTCCATGGCCCCTTGACAATACTCTTGTGCTGAGTGCAGTCGCATTCTGACAGGCTGCACTCCATTGGTGCTATCCAAGCCTCACTCAGAGCCCCAGGAAAAGGGACAATAAAAAAAGCCACCCGTTCGCCGGAGGCTGCATGATTTGCGATGTCACCCACGTCTGGTACTGGTTCAAAAACTTTATGCCGCAGCTTTCGCTTGCCGTCTAATCACCTTTGATTTCCTTGCCGTTTCACTGACAGCGGATAGGATAGCTGTTTCTCTAAAGCCCCGTTCGTCCTTGTGACTGTTTCTACGGTATCGACGTCATCTACCATTTGTCGGTAGAACAATGTACACCTGAACTCGCTACAGCGTTGATGATGCCGAATTCTCCGATAGTCGATTAAATAAACAGAACCAAGGGTCGATCGGACGATGCCAATATGCATGTACACGCTCCTGACATGGAATCGTTCACGAGATCGCATTTCGCGGCTTCAAGTCAAGCAACAAGTGACGTTTAGTCTAGCTGGTACTCGGTGATTTATTACTGGACGGCAAGGGATCTCCAGCGATAGGCGCTAAATCCGGAGCCCATGGAAGTTTCAGACTTTCATTATCCCGCCCTGTACTCCGTACCTGGTGCGGTGGTGCAATGGAGTCCGTGGATGCACCCCAGGACAGTGCGAGCTTCTACGAGCATCTGTACGCTACGGCAGGGATTCGGCAGACGGGCAACGGCCCCACCAAAGTCAACGGGGATGACAGCCCCGGAAGTTATTGATGAGCTTCGTCAGTTTCTCGCTAACCAAGGTAGACATTAGTTAGCCTCCACTATGTTGTGGGAAAGGGGGAGAAGGGGACGACGGCATGACGGTTTCAACGCCCGAGACTCCTATGATGACGCTAATGAATTGACGGACCTTTCCATAGTTACGGATACTCAGTTTATGGACGTTTCAACGGCCGGCATGTGATTGGTCATTACTCCTACTTTTGTTTTCTTTCTTGTAGGTGGCTGAAAAGAAACGGGTAGTCAGTCTCCCAGGATTCCTGTTCGGCAAAAGTGTGTTAGTGAATCTCATCTCAATACTTACTAGAGGTACGGCTCGTGTTGGATGTCTACGCAATGGCATAAGCATCAAAGACTAGAAGCAGTTTTTAGTATCATGCCTCCTGCTTCTAGCTTCTAATGCGATGGGCTGCATGTCCTGTCCAGCCACATCCAGCATGAAAACCACCCCTGGATGGGTGAGAACTGCTCAACTGACAGCAGCCACTGCATCACAGCACTGCGGCATCAGAATGAAGTCCAGTGCTTTCATCCTTTTTCGGCTTGATCCGCCAAGCATGGAGCATCCGTCCGTCAATGCTTTCTTCTCAATGGCGCCGTCCGTGCAGTCAGCAGGGACTAGCGGCTTTCTTTTGACTGTTGAGGCTCGGCATTGTATGTCCGGTCCGTACAGCGATTTCAAGGCCGGAACAAGGCTTTGTAGAGGTTGGCGGCGTCAGAACGGGTGTAGCGGGCCCCTTGTGCCCCTGGTCTTTGTTTCTTGAGTCTGGTTGATCTGGGCCAACGAGCCTGTGTCTTTTGGCAGCTAGTGTCGGTCGGGTCTGCTGCGGAAGAACGAAGTGGAAGGCCTCAAAATCATCATTTCTACGCTGGAAGTAGTCGGGACCGTGCTGTCGGAGTCAAAGCTTCATTACCCAGGTTGCGTTCTAGCGTTTCATTCATGATCGTCGTTTTTGCAAATTCTTCGCATTGCGCATTGCAGCAGTAGCTCCTTTATCACGACTGTATCATCCTGGCTAGTGGTTACGATTACCCAGATTGGTCATGTACGTTGCCCCAGAATCGTCAAATTGGATAGTACCTAGAGGTAGGCATGCAACGCAGCTGCACGCCGCCTGTACGGTATCTTGCATCATGTTGAAACATTCGAGTGTCGGTTGGTTTCGTTTTGGGAAGTAAGCTAATAATAATATTGCCTCTTCTCTGCCTTCGGACCCCGTTCCCACGTCCCCCGGAATCGAGACTGACGGGCCCAGGTTGTGAAGATAAGGTAAGAAACCAAAATTTTAAAATAAAAAAACGGGAAAGTCAAGAGACAGGGCGTGTCAATAGCAATCGTAGGGCGAAGTAGCCTGGAATCTGCAAATCATCTATTCCATCCATCTTAACTTTTTGAGACTATTATCGTTTGTACCTGCGTGTCCTCCGATCGCCATGACCTACTCCGTAGTAGGTCATGACGTGGGCGACAACCCAGTCCTACTTGGCATGATGTTCTACACCGCCAAAGTTTTATCCCATGATATTGTAAACTGCTATGGGGTATTCGGAGGAAACAACGGTATCACAAGACACTCCCTCTGTCGGTCCCGGACATCGGACATCGGAGATATTGGGACATATTGCACAGCGCCTCAAACCGGGCCACGTTCGGTGCTTGGTTAAATGTGCATCCTGACACTCAAACACGGCTCGCATCCGTGTAAGTCGAGAGGTTTTCTCAATGACCAACCAGGCGCCTGAGATGCCGGATAACCTCAATCGAGCTCGACTCCTCCAGCATCAACCAAGAAAGGGTGTTTGAGAATGACTTTGCGCCACACACCCGACGTATTTAGCCAGCAGAGCCTAGCCTGTAAGCTGGCTGACGTGAAACGGGGATTTTTCTTTTTCTTCTGGTCTTTTTGCCAAGCCCTGCTGTACACAGAGTACTCGGACAGGCATTAGCAATCTGTGGATCTGGGGCCGAGCCTGTCCCTGGCTTCCTCCGCACCCTCCCCCTCCCCCTGGAGTTGCCCAACGGGGGGTTCATCTTCGCAGCTTGCCGAGGGTGGAAGGGTATCATTCTCATACTGAATAAGGCAAACCCTCCAAGTGCTTTCATCTGCAGCATATTCCTGTACAGCAAGCAATATTAGCGATCCACCAGTCCCTCTGCTACCTATCTCCAGTCCTCCTCCCCGTCCACACCCCTCAGTCCCCTGCATCACATCAATTCTCAATCCTCCCACACAACGCATCTCACACCTACACGCCATCCGTCAAGTCTGGTTATGCATACGTAACAAGGTTGAGCTCCTTGGATTGCGGCTTCCATCCATGTCCCCTGACAAATCGTACTGATCTCGGCTTTTGAGCTTCAAAGTCGACTCGCGTAGGCACATCATCCACCAGACAAGGCCACACCCTACCCTACTGCAAGGGCAGAGGTGCCATAGTGGGTTTGCGGTGGAGCTCTCTGCGCTTTTGACATGGAACTGTGTTCAGCGGAGGCCTTGCTTTGATGTCCATCAAGCTACACCGACAGCTGTCGGGCTTGCAGCTACCATCGCAAAGTACCAGTTTACGCCCGACACTTTCCATATGCAGTCCGTATGAGCTCATTCATCTTTCCGCGAGCTCATCAAGCGGAGCATGAGATGTATATCGTCAACGGTTTGCGGTGGACATCATGAGAACTCAATTCACAGCGCCGTACGGCCCTAGCGACTTGTCCTGTGCAAAATTAATTAAGCGGGGCGACGCATTGCGAATATTTCCACTTCCATCAATTCCAATTCATAAGAATTCGTGGTCCTCCGTCAGAGTTGGACGCCCGACTTGAACGTGAGCCATGGTTTGCCCCACTAAATGACTCCCCGGAAGACGATCCGTCGAAATCGAGAGGGACCGTCGTGGCCCGAGCGGCGGTCAACCTGACCTGCCAGTCACTTTCGGCGGGGGCTCTTGGATGTCCTTGCACCCCGTCAGTCGCAACACCACAACACATGCTCTAAGCGCTGGGAAGTTGTGCGGAGACATCTGGCAGACTTGGCCAGCTCAGTCCCGCGCTCCCCCAGGGCTGGCTTCCACGAAAAACCGCCGATCTAAGCCTGATTTGTCTTGTGTTTTGTGTCTTGTTTGGCCCTCTGTGGTTTCTTCCTTTCCCAGGCCTTGGTCTTGTTTCTGTCAATACGTAGTCGTGCTCGTTCCTCTCCGCCCACCCCCCATAGACACAGTCATCTGCAGCGGCAGTTGCAGAAACTGTGGCTTAACTTACGGTGCAAAGAAGCAAAATCGCCGTTATAGTACCCGAACAGGGATACTCCATCTCATCAAATCACCATGCGCATCTTTCTCCGAGAGTCTAGCGATCAGCTTGCACCAGATCCCGCATATCTGTCCAAACTGTCAGGGTAAGAAAAATCGAACACTCAGATACTGGGGACCGAAGTCTTGTCGATCAGCTGCGAGCTTGTCTCATTCTGGGTTCTCGGGTTCTTATCGGACTTATCATGCAGGTTACCTGAAATTTGTCTCTGCAGTCTGCGAATCTTCAACTGACCTCGGCCAAACGTATTGCGTGCGATGTGCTTGTAGTGTTCTTGGGTAAATAGCAATTGTTTGATTAAGGTTCCTGGGAGCTGTTTATGCAACCACCGTTGGGGTTTGACAGTGGCGCAATTCTGGTTCTGGTACCTAAGTTGGTAATTAAGAATCAGGCTTGAGGTACGTACCGTCTTCACCCGTTTCGTTAAGGGTCCTTGTCAGCCCTGTGGGGGGAGGGGGGTGTTCTCAGCGGGCCGGGGCGAACCAGAAGCGTGGGTCGCTTTGGGGAAGTTTAAAAGAGGCAATCGCTTAATTAAGGACCGGTAAAGCTCGTTGACCTCTTCTGAATAAGTTATCAGAACACCGCCTCGTATGCGAGAAACAGGCGATGACCATCCCAGCACCATGTATGATATCTCGCAAACCGGCCGCGATATTCCTCTTAGGAACCAGATGCAAGTCTAACGGCCCCTTGTCGAGCTATGACCATGCGCATGTACGTGAAGTAGCGATTTACTGGTGTCGACGAGCCAAGGGCTGACGAATCTCTGAGCAAAATTAGCCCTACCCTGCTGCTATCGTCACCGTCTACGTCAATTTCGTACATTATAAATCCCAAGAAGCAACAAATATCGGCACGTAACGTATCTAATATCCTGTGCAGCTTTAGGGGGTGCCCTTGAACACTCTGGACTGGGGTCAGCTGTACAGTTGTTTTGTTCCTTTTTGTACTGTGCGAACCGTGGGCGTACGTTGCCAGCGAGCGAGCAGACAAGGGAAAAGCCCAAGCCTTGAAGCAAGGCGGTGGACCGCGGACGGCGGACAACCCGCGTCTAAACCAGGTCGAGCAGCCAGGCGCGCAGCATCCATTCGTTCTTCAGTGATGGTATTGACAAGACAATAACCGCAAGGGTCCGAGTCAAAACGCTGTGCGGACGTCTCCGCATAGAGAGCAGGTGTCGAACATTGTCAGTGTTAAATAGAGGCATGTTTAGATGACGAAGTCACGGATTAGGAACTCTTATGCTTGACCGGTTGCAAGTCGCTCCTCGTATTGAAATGGAGTCAAGGGTTGATGGGTATATGGGCTAGGAGTTGACGGGGATCACTCAAATCGACTGAGATGAGATGAGATCCATGAGAAGCGAGGAGCCCGGCTCTTGGCTCTGACCAGCCTCTGGGTTGACTCGGCGGGGCACCGACGGTAGGCATTTCTATAAGACCACCCCTCGAATACCTGCACCCCTCGAATACCCTCTCCCCTCTCAGACCCTCTCCCCTCTCCCCACTCCCCACTTCATATCGCAACGCAGCGTTCCACCCCAGCTGTAGCACGGTATGGGGAATTGGATTTAATTTTTTGGTTTTGGTTCTTGCCTCTTCTCATGCCTACCTACCTTACTTATCCCAACAAACACTCTCACGCGAACTACAACTGATATAAACTCACTCGTCCCCGTCTGATCTTTTCTTCTTGCTCCTTTCCTTACCTTACTTTTAATCCATCATCATCATCTTTACTTCTTCATTCCCTCATACCCACCAGCCAGGCCACGCCAGCACCTTCCTGACACACAACGACCGACAAGCAGTTGCCGCTCCTTCCCAGCACCACCGCGCTCCTCTCGCGCTGTCTCTCTGTGCCCTCCGCTCTCCGCCTTCCACCTTCCGCAGGATACCGTCATTTACCATTACCTTCTTACTCTACCTGGCTTTCACTTCATGCCACCTGAGTCTCTTCTTCTTCTCCGACGCTTTGTATACTCGTGCTCGTCGATCGTCCGCAACAGTCGTCCTGGTCCTCGAGTGTTGGCGCTTGTCCATCGTTATCGTCATCACCATCACCACTGCTGTTATAATCGACCTCACCACCGACGACGCCGACGCCGACATCGTCCCTCTATCCATCAGCTCCGCACGCCTGAGCCCTCGATCCTTACAACGGTATAATATTACCAACATATGGCCATGGCCTCCAACACCTCTCAAAAGGTCTCGACCGTCGGGTATGTTATATCGTCCGTTCAAGGGGGTATTCGTGTTGAGTGTTGGTGATAATGTATAATGGAGTACACTGCTGACGGTTGTTGATGGTGGTAGATCGACGGCGGACGCCCGCCCCGCAGAACCTACGATCATATCTCTGAACCGTGCGTTTGGTTATGATTGCAACAATGTTTTTGCCCGTATCTCGGCCGGCAGCGTCAACTCTCACGGAAATACCGGTGGGCAAACCCACGACCAGGCTGTCGCAAGCCTTGATGCCCAGATGGCTAGCCATAAGGCGCTACCCGGTGTCAACGCCAGTGAGACAAACTTGTTGAAGATCGGATCGCAGTTCAAGTAATCTTCCCTGATGTGTTCACTTGCTGTTTCCGTATCCGAGAATGTCAAAGGTCAACAGCGGCTGAGGCTAGCATCAAGCTTCGGTCAGATCGGATCGGTTCAACTAGCGTCGCTCCTAGACATCGTCATGCACGGTAAGCTCATCCTATTGAATAGGGTCTTGTTTTTCTTTTCTCTCGGTTCTTTCTTTTGTTTGAAACAAAAAAGAACATATGCTTCTTGACATATGCAACATATTCCCCAGTATTGTTCAAATACAACTGCTTTTGGCGTTTCCACTTGGTTGGACAGATGTCCGGTAATGTTGATAGACAAAAGCTCAGAACAGCATCACTGCATACGCAGGATGGCCAGAGTGTCTGTTGATCAGAACCTCCCAGATGTCACAGCATATACCCTACCTTTTTTGTTTATATATAATACCCGTGGTGGGTTTACCTGTTTCTTGCTTGGTGTATTCGGTCGGTAGGATAATGTGGTCTCTGAATTGTATTCTGTCGGTTTTTTAATCGCATGTCTTGTCTTGATTCGACCCCTTCTTAATTTTTTTTCTTTCCTCTTATTTCCCCGATTCGATCTTATTGGTGCTGGTCAGCCTCTCCCTCCTCCGTCACTTTCCGGGCATCATAAGAGCACCATAAGGCAAACTCTTGTGGGTGCAGTGATTCTTGAGCGTATCGACTTAAAATCGGAAAAACAAAGTGTGCTCAGCGAGGGAGAGATAATGGAGGTGTTGCAATTGCTATCGCAAGAAACTGCTTGCTCCCTTCATTACCCGACCCAACACTCGTTGTGTACCTCTTTGAACCAGGTTGTCAAAAATCCAATTGTCCAGACTGCTCAAAGAACTTCGGCCTTTCATACCAGGGTGCACAGGTATGCATCTCATGATAAATGTGTCATGGTGGATGAGATGAACGACTGTACGATGAAAACGAGAAGAATCAGGAATGATGAGGGACAAAGGACAAACTGGCTAATGTCAAATGCGAGGGGTAGTTGGGTATTTATCTTGGCTTATTTGTGGGTAGTCGCCTAGACATTGCATGACCAATCACGCCAGGCAAACAGGCATTGTTCAAACCTAGCCTCAAGGTTATGGATGCATCATCATCAGCAAATGAACCCTCCAGGTTGATCCTGAGGCTTCAATGGTTTCCTGAGGCTAGCAGTCTCGTTGGTTGGCTCTCAAGGTGTTCCGGAGTTAGCAAGGACTCCCATGCATTGGTTCTAGCTACCCAGACAATCGGCCTTCGCAAGCAGAAGGATGGTCATGCATGCCAGGCATTGTTTGTTTGAGAAGGATTCGCTGGTATCACTCGGCATATTGTGGCTCTTGTCTTATTTTCTTTTTCTGTCTTCTTTATAGACTGGCTCGGCTGGGAAGACTGCATTATTATTACGGAGTATTTATTAAAGAGTATAAATAATAAAAAGAAATGTGGTGGTTGTATCCTTCTTCTTTTCGTGACTTCAGACCTACAAGTCCAAGTCTCTACACATTTCTCATCTACTTTCTGGTCTTTACTTCATCCGTACTTCTCTTCTTCCAGTAGTGGACATCATGGCAAGGAAGGTATACCTGTTGCTGCATCTCAAATGGTTCCTATTTCCTCATACCAGTCTCGCTGCGGAAAGCTTTTAACCTTGTAAATGAGTCTATAATGACGCTAGCTGGTCTCATGATGTCTTAAATCCTCCACACTGTTATCATTTCGAAGAGTGCTCCCTATCCTTTCCCTAGGCTATCTTGAGCGCAACCAGGTCCCTTGTTCCAAGCTGGCCACACAAACAGGGAGATTTCCAAAATGCATTGTACTTTCTCGCTATTCGCACGAATCATTCGTCCATCCATTAGGCTGCTTCAACGCTCGGATTTTAACAGCCCACGACTCATCTCGTAGTTTATTAAAATGCTCTTTGGATCATAATTTCGTATCGCATCACTATCGACGATCGGCCAAAGCCAATCTCGTACCGCCGGTACTAGACCCAGTAACTGTTCACGTCTCATCCTGATCTGAATCTGAGCCATAGCTAATTCATAGTGGCCAGTAGGTCTACGCGTTCATAAAGCCGAAATCTAGAGACTGGTAGTTCCAGAGATTGGCCAGTTCTCCAAGCTCCTCGTCCGAAATGTGCGCAAATACAGCATCCTGAGAAGGACCATCCATGGGTGCAAAGACTGTAGGGTCCTGCATGTATAAATTAGGCTGCCATTCAGCGCACGCCGGAGGTGCAACATATGCCACAGGAGTTGCAAAATCACCGCCCATTGTAGCCGCACCGGCCAGGGAGTATATTGGAGATGGTACGCCAGGAGTGGGGATAGCTATTGGCGAAGGCGAGAAAGTCGTGGCGGGCGGAGAATTATGTTGATGGGCGCTTCCGGGTGAGATCGTTTGCGGCGATACAACGGCTTCAGGTACATGGGATCTTGGGAGAACAGGGCTCTTGCCAACCAGGCTGTGTGTTGTTGTCGTCCGAGGAAGACGTTGAACTATGCGAGTGAGAATCCCATATGATGCTTGAGCTGATTTGGTTATCGTTCTTAAACTCTGAAGCAAGGAATGTGCCTCGTCGATGGTTCTGTAAACATCCTCTCGTCGAGGGAGCGTATGATGCTCGTCGTGAAGAACTGCTGAGCATAAGACTGTTGAAATATCGAAGATGCAAAACAGAACAAAGTGAAATTTGGCGTCCCGGGGATATACATGGTCGAAGAACCCACGCAATGATACCATGAGCTCCAAACAGTAGTTAATGCCGTCTTTGCGTATTTGCAACTCTGGTTCCAGAGACCGAATAGCAAAAGGTCTTGTCAAAAAGCCCCGTATGGGTTGAAGGAGCATTGAGAACGCCACGGTACGTATGAAGTGCCGGTGCAATTTAATCCATGGGTAAGATGCATCGAGAGTCTTGTCTGGATTGTGAATATTGAAAGGGGGAGGGAAGTTGTTGATCCAAGCCTCAACGATTCGTTGGTATTCCTGAACTTCTGCATGAGTCTTCACGTTCTTGGTTGGGCCAAATCTCGCGAAGATTTGGCGGATCAAGCTGGACTGCATTTTCATGTGCGCCAGGGGCGGATATTGATATCCCTCCAAGCTAAGACTGGGGAGACCAGTGTCGCAGTCGCTACGATCGATAATCATGGGTCTACCCAGTAGTGTGGATATTTGCCTTTCCAGTTGTGTTAGATTATCATTTCGATAGGAAGTGCTGTTTGCCTCACCAGTCCCAAGTATCCAAAACACACCACACTCTCCGCCGCATTTCTAAATCAAATTCTGATACGGGAGCGGTCTTAGCTTCTTGGTGAATAGCTATTAGACGAGTCAGTCAGTTCTTGTTGATTCGTGGGGAGCAATGCGGAGCGTACAAAGTTCTTGGGCTTCTCGAACAGCAGAGTTCAAGACATGCCAGCACTCTACAAAGCGAGCTTCCGACTTAAACCAGTAGCACGAATGCAGGAGTTGTTGGATGTTGGTGAGATGGCTATAGCCAAGAGGAACAGCGCTTCCCAGCTCTCGAGCAGCTTCGTGGAATCTTTCGGTTATGCGCTTTATCGTATCACCTAGCCCACTTTCGAGCTTTTCCTGCAATTCGACATCTGTGTATTGCGAAGCACATGCGCAAACAGTGAGAAGAAGACAAGTCCATTGAACGCTTAAAGGACGATTCTCGGCTCGTGCGGTCCACCATTGTTGGTATTGCTCCAAAAAGGAGGGCGGGTAGATGATGTAGTAGTGATAGTTGACATTGTTGAGGAAGTTCTGGACAAGTGTATCTGAAGTCGCAGTTAGGCAGCGGTGCTTATTGGCTGTTCCTAGCACTACATACCGGTGTAAAGCTTGGAAGGAATAATCCGAAGAGCCCGTTCCAGTTGTGGAAAGCTTCTCGGGTCTTTGACAAATTCTTGTGATGCTGTCTTCATGTTCTTCAAGGAAAGGAAATTGTTAGGCTTGGGACGGGAACATTGAGTAGGCCGGGTTCACCAACCTCGTATTTTGAAGTTAGATCGAAGATAAGATGCGAAGGCATGTAGCCCAACGCATCGATGCCATCGCTCCCGGAATCCTCTAGTTGTGATTCCACAGAGTCGGGGCTCGTTTTGTTGTTGATTCGGTTCCTCCTATACCTATCCAGGGCAGCCTTCTCATTGACAGGCTGGTTGGTGTCCTTGAAGCGGCATTTGTCGGCCACCTTGCGCTTTTGGCATCCATTACAAGGCCACTCACGGTTGCACTAGACGTCGGTCAGTTTTGGGAGGCATTAATTCAAATAAGAGCCGGAGATGTTATAATGATGGTTATGGGTGGATGTGAAGAATGTGGGTTGCTTACTTTCTGCTTGCGGCGTGCACATTCTGTGCACGCGGAACGGTAGCTTGCTTGACTTCGTTGAGCTCCTTCTCCCATGACGGTTGATCATAGACCCGACAAAATATAACAATCGACAATATGCATTGATTCGAACTCGCTGGGTGAAAACAGGTCTGGCAATGTAAAATATGTGTTGAAATGTTGGTATCCTGTGTAGCAAATGCAGAGCGTTATGCAAAGGAATCCATGCGAGAACGAGTAGCTGCCACACCAAGCGGCAGGCAAGAAGACAACTACGTTAGAATTGGCCGTAGAGGCTGGCAGCGAAAAGACAAACAATCATGTTAATGGATTCCGGGTGGGGAACATGCTGGTTGACCGTTGTTGCTAAGATGCATTCGCCCCGGCTGCAGATCGATTGGATGGTGGGTGGCACACGGAAGGAGGAGAAGAGATGCATCGCTTGGGGACCCATTGCTAATTTCGTGTCGAGGAGCTGCTGGCGGTTAGTTGAAACGATGGGTCTTGTAGGAGCCCAACGGAGATAAGCGAGGCGATCAAGTAAAACTGCAAGAGCCCCATTCCAGCTTGCATCACCAATGTCTTCCCAAGCTCAATCGTCTGACTTTTGGCGGGTTTCGCCAATGAACCCAAGAGCAATAGAGCCTCATCGCGGCTCTCCGCTCGTCCACTTTACGTCCTGGCAAATAAACACCTTGGTCATGAGGTAAACATTGCGTCGGTGGGCACTGGCTGATCACGAGAACGTCGACTCGAAGTGCTGGTTTGCTGAGGGATCATCAACCCAAAGCATGTTGTCTTCCACCAGCCTCAGGACATGATCCTTGACATAGGATCAAAAGCAAAGCCTCATGAGCCCTTGGCTCACCCACACCAACCACCGTGTGCGTCCATTACTTTCAAGCTCCGTTTCGTAATCATTTTGTTGCACAGATCCACCGCTGTCTCTCATTCCGACTTCCTCAATCCCCGTAACAGGCCCTCCATTTGTTAGCTTCATTGATGCTGTCCCCGCCACACAGTCCGGCGTCTCCCGGCTCGAGTCAATCACCAACCATAAGGCTTGAACGCTTGGTTATTCTCTTTTCGAACTGCTCCCGGACTTTCTTGACAGGGCATCGATGTGCCATGTACATCCTTGTCCGCTTGGACGGACTTGAACCCGTGGAATTATGTTTCAACTTTCGCTATTCCTATTGCTGCATGCACGGAGTATGCCGTAAGTCTGCATTGACGCAGCTTGGAGCGGGGAATGCTACCCACCCATATGGTCCAAGGAACATACTACCAGGCGACAGGTAACAAACGTATAAGCTGATAGAAGCCTGAAGGACGTGTGCTGTAAGACCGAACGTCAGCTTGAATACGATAGCGACATGTCTGTTTATGCTGAGTCTCGCCAAACTCACATTGATGCATACATAGCAAGCATTCGTGATAGAGAATGTTTCCCCGGCCCACCCAGCCCATATGCATGTCACTGGATATGCTAAGATCCCACAAGATAGATTCAACGGTGTTCTCCACAATTGGCCCGTGTCGTTCAGTTTGACAACTTTGAAGCCCGATGCTCGGACGTCATGCTGGTGGAAGGGTCCCATACGACAGGGAGCTGTTTGGGCTCATAGTTCAAGCTAATGTCAGCAATGGTGCGCCATTGCAAGCGACCTGACTCCAAGTTGCACTATCGCACATGGCGTGTGGCGGTGAGTTGAAGCTTGAATGCACTCTTTTCGACCTCGAACAAATGATCGCCCTAAGCTTGTAGCTACCACGAGGTTTTCACGCTTCATCCGAACCTACCGGCCCGCTATACATGCGTCAAAAGCAACGCCTCCCGTGCCTTGGGCTCGCATAATCAGGCGTAAAATCGAACGATATCTTGAAGGAAGGGTCACAACCGCCGTGTAAACGTTCGCGACTGCGCATGTCGATTACTTTGAGTTTGTACTTTGTGCAATGGCGGAGCCGTGAACGGGCCACTGTGGTGACTTCGGAGACTCGTCCAGGCCCCCGGAAAGTTTGTGTATTGTGCGCTCAACGTCAAGCCCTAGATATGCGTAGTCTTGCAGATTCTGAGTAAACCGGTCTTCCACTGGATGCGAGGTCCGAGGTCTCGAGGCGATGGCGTCGGCTAAGGATGCAACGACCCAAAGAGTTAGCTCCGCGGAGATGAGTACCAGCATCAGGCCCCTGTTCTATATTGTAGACCTTTGACACCAAAGTCAAAGCAGGAATAGGAAGCACAAGAATTCCCATATTGCTCCTGCATATCTGAGACTCATGCAGATGGCCGTTTTCTCAGGACGACGCACAGGTCGAAGCGACAAGGTTTTTTGGTGGAGAAATCAATGGTTTTATTGTTGAGAGAGAATGGTGTGAAGAACGAGAATGATAGGAACAGAGGGTCGCAGGTGGTTGAGAGACAGTTCAAGATTTCTCGGGCAGGCAGGTGGAAATACTTTGCAGGGCAGGTACAGATGGAGGTCGATGATTGATCTAGAGCAGGCAGGCGCGAGGCCAAGACGATGAAAGCCTTAAAAGGCCTCGACCTAAAAAGCCAATTATCTCAACCAAGTGGCAGGTGCCAGGCAAAAAGAAAAGACGCGGACCCCTAGAGTTTAAGAACTCCAAGTTTCTCTGTCAAGTCTGTCCATTTTCTCATATATCACAACCTCGATTCTTTGAAATAGGTATCCGTAATTCCTCGCATCTATATCAACCAGCCCGTCCGAAAGAACCCCTCATTCCCGAGATTTATCGGGTCAGCTCACAAGCGGGGCAGAAAAGAGTAAACTTATGCAAGCTGGTGCATATCCAGAACCTCAGATGAAGTAGAACAGAATATCTATCACTCCTATTATATCTTACCATTTGAGGTTGGACACAGGGTGTTCAGCTTGCGCGGGCGGGAGTTAGATGGGCCACAGCCAATTATTTTCAGGACGATGCTGACGGTGGTATAACAGAATTGTCAATCTCGCCTACCACGAGCTCGATGATTCTTGTTAGGCGTCGCGAATAGCATCATTTATGGTCCTATCGAGGCTCTGCTACTCCAGTCTAGAATCTGTCAAGTGGCCTGACTTTGGCTAGTTCCCGTGTCCGCTGTGTAACCAGCTCGTCCGCCACGCTGGTTTCTTTACCAAGAGCAACGATATGTGCATGAGCCTGCTTCTTCTATTACAGGAAAGATGACATGTCAGTTATCGTGCTTTTAAAGAGAACCAACACGATCATACTGTTACACTGGGCTAATGCCCGGGACCGCAAATCAACCTTTCAACCGGTCGATTTGTCGATCAACGACCACAATGTCAACCAGCCTCATCCTGACGACAATTGGTTTGTTTGCGCCTTTTCTTCATACATTTTCCGTCAAATCCTTGTCTGCATATTCTTCTTACAGGGCCTCTTGTTTGTGCCCAACGTTAATCCCAACTTCCCAAGAGGCAAGAATCGTCATTATTCCCCCAATGCCGAGATAGCCACAGCACCCGTTTACCAAGTGCCGGACCCTCCACCCCACCTCTTTAGTTAGGCAGTTATTACTCCGTAGGAGGCATTTAGTCAACGGTCGCTAGTTTAGCGACATGGGGCCTGACAAATTTTGGTCAACAGCCACAGCCATTGTCATCGCCGATGAAGAATGATCAACCGTTTTTTACCTCGGTACTGGTTGGGTACAGCTCATCTTCCAAGTAGACAGGCAGAGGTTGGCAGGGTATACCCTTGGGCTCCCCTCGGTTAGAGCCAACCTGGCTAGTCTATGGCTTACAAAGTCATGATATATGAATCAATTCACATGTTTATCATGGGTTGCCTGAGCTCTAGAAGGCTTCCAAGTCCTCTGAGTGGCTGGATTGCTACTTCAACACTACTGCGAACTACTACTAGTCTCCCGTATTGTTGCGACCCAGATCTCTTCGGACCCTCCAAACTCGCGAGCCAACCGGCCGTCTTTGACTCCCTTTCAACACCTCCACCCAAGGAACTTCTGTCAAATCGCTAACCCTTTCAACCTCTTCTGGTTCAGCATCCGACCGATCATCTTCTGTATCCTCATCCGTGACTTCAAGCACTGCATCGTTCCCTTCATCGGTCCCAGCTCTCTCGTAGAGATCCTCGGTGTATGCCCAGCTTGGGGCGTCGAATTTTCCATGAAGAAGGACGATGTTTCCGCCTTTTGCCTTAACATCTCTGAACTCTTGAAGCGGTATTGGTGTAATAAGCTGAAGGGTCTTTGATGTCGTGTCGATGCCACGTAACAAAACCAACCCCATGGTTCGAGAATACCGAGGGTCCAATGTAGCATCATTGTAGTAGGGTATGAATGGGATAGCTTCTGGGCTTGTGGAGATAAGCTGCGAAAGTCGACCTTTTTCTTTCATATCTAGGTCCGTGGACTCAGAGAGTGATTCGGTTGATGGCTTATCTGGCACGAATCCAGAGAATGCTTGAACATCCTCTATCTCAACTGCCGCTAGGACCAGTCCGTTTACTGTATCAGCCAGCAACTCTGAAGGACATTGATAATCGTAGGACATCAAACCCAGAATCCCACGCTTTGGCGATGAAAACTGCACAAGCGAAGGCGGTCTAAAAGAAAGCGGCGAAGCGTTCCACCTCAATATCGGAGAAGTATTAGCCAGTTCCGATGTCTTTGGGGCCGTTTCTTGCAAGTGAAAGTAAGACATCGTCTGCATTGCTCGTAGATGAGCCGCCGTTCTTGATGTGAACTCGGATTGCTGAGAAGGGAGTTCCGTAAACAGCTTTTCTGTCGCAGCACGTAAAACATCGACCGTTTCGGAGGGGCCCTCCTGCGACATGTACAATACTTCCTCAGGTCTTATTTTCTCAAGTAGTGCAGATAGTAGATCCAAACCAGTCCCAAGAATCCAACCTGGGGTGTTCACAATAAGAGGTACTCCGTCGAAGTTTTTGGAGTATGTGTCGAAAAGATCGGCTGCACATGCGAGGTAGAGCTCAGGGTTCGAAGCCGGAGATACAGAAGCCATCGAGTGACAGCGGATAATGTTGAAAGAAGAATCCTTGAGATTGGGGTGTGTAAAGGGTGTGCCTAGGTTTGGCTTGTTTACAGAAACAAGAGACAACGTTCCTGCTGGTGCGTATTCTGGTTGGCCAGGATCGAGGTCGAGTATCACGACTTTACGTGAAGGTTGATTTTGACCTCGATCTGTCAGTAGGCGGTTTAAGAACAGCCGTGAAAAGGTAGACTTTCCAGCCGATTTAGGGCCACATATAAATGTTGATAAAGATGGCTTCTTTCGGCTGGTTGCTACAAGTGAAGACAGCTTCTTGTTCCATGCGGGGGGCGATACCAAATCTTGAATAATGCATTTCTTGGGGGCATCTTCTGAGGTATGTATCTGGAAACTGTAAGTAGAGATCCTTTTGGAAGTCCTAAACTTACAATCTGGAAAGTGGCTTCTCTGGCGGTCTTTGTCGCCGACTCTGCCTCGGATGGCTCATTCCATATCTTCCTGAATAGTGGTGACAGACGTCCTAATTGGCGTAGACCTCGAGAGTTTTGATCTGGATGAAGCTCTAGTCTCGTCTCTTCCGTACTTCGCAACACGGGAATTGCATGACAATGGGGGGCATGAACCCATTCGATGGTTTCAGAAGGATACAGAGTAGCACCAGCCAACGTCACCTCGCCTTGGATAACTCTGACTCCAAAACTTCCAATAACGAGAAATCGCTAAATGGGTTAGCTAAGGTAGCTAAGGGAAAGCTTAGTATTTACCTCACTGCTGGATAGTCTTAGTTCTATCACGCCTCCTGCTTTGACTCGATGGTTTTGTTTGGATAGACGAAACGATGAATACTGTGTTACTCTCTGAGGCATTCCAGGAAGTTCTGGTGTTTTGTTTCCTGTAATTCCGCTGAATGACTGCTTAGCAATGCCGATGCTGGAGGTGCCGAGCAATATACCTTGCTAAAGCAACACCTCTAGGATGAGAGGCTGGCGATTCGGCCCCGCGCTGCTGTCGAGGGACTTTCGCAACACTCTTCTTAGGAGTTGATGGTTTTCCACTCTGGCTGTCATCCTTTCGAAGTGGGCTGAAATAGTTGGTGTTGCTGGAGCCCTGATTCTCATCACATTCTGAAGGCTGTGGCGTAGTTTGCGCAGAAACAGCAGCTTCTCTTCTACGAGCTGCAAGTGCGCTAATAGCACTCATAGCTTTATTGTGTTTGTGTTAGTTGAATGGTCTATAGACGTAGACAGGGGGGATTAGATAGTCCACTGCATGTTTAACTCACGTTTGGGTGCTTCGACGCCATCAAGTCGCCGTTTCTTATGAGATGACATAACAAACAAGAATGATGCACAAATTTGAACAATCACTGAAACAAACAAAGTTTTATACAGAAAGGGGTGGGAGAGTAGACTATGTGACGCCCTGTGATAATGCGAGTGAACACTGCTTTGCTCGTCAATTCCTCCAAGACCGGGCATTCAATGAGGTGAGAATAGGCGAAAGCTGAAGCTTATCGATAAGAAAAATTATTCTGCCGCTGTATATATGGCATGTACCTACCTACCTTAGTAGGGGGTTAGGTTCAAGGGAAAGTAAATACTTCATCAAAGTTCACCTTCTTATGCTTGTTGCATCTTTATTTCATTAGAACCAGAGTTTATCTTCTGCATTGTTACTGGGCAGTCGATACCAGCATTCGCGCACTGCCTGCCACCGCATTTTTTACACGTACAGGCGCGTCTCTGTAGATTAGTAGATAGTGGGCTGCCCCACTAGCGCGGCCTCTCCCAAAATTTCATTTTCAAGCAACTCAAACTTCACCTCGAACAACCTCCTCCCACCAATTGCACCACCACCCCCAAGAAGACTTCCTCAAAAATCGGCCCAAGATGGCGCCCAAAGAACCCTTCAAGGTACACTCGCTTAACAAGCACATAGAGAACACAAAGAAGGGTATATCCGCCGACGCGCAGTACAACCGCCGCCTTGGCAACCGTGCTGCAGCTGTCAAGAAAGAGTCCAACGACCCAAACCACATCTTCGCCAACAACGATGACGATGACAACGATGAGAGCGGAAGCGGAAGCGGAAGCGATAGTGAAGACAGCAGTGATAGTTCACCCACCACCTTCATGGATAAGCTTACCGGTTCTGCGAAGCCTGCTTCTGCTGCTTCCCGTCGCCGCAGCAAGGATGAGGAGATCGCCGATAGCGACGACGAGCGCAACGCGTCCAAGAAGAGCAGCTCCACAAAGAAGCCTACTCCCGCCAAGCCCAAGCCTGCATCCTCTAGTGAATCAAGCAGTGAATCTGAGTCTGAAGACGAAAAGACCAAGGCAAAGACCAACGGCACGGCTCCTGCGAAATCCTCCGATACCTCTTCAAGCTCCTCTGAGGCGGAAAGCGATAGCGATAGCGATGAGGAAGATACAAAAGCACCTGCTGCTAAGGCTTCTACCGCAAAGAAAGAAGAGCCTGAGTCTAGCAGCGATTCTTCTGACGAGAGCGAAGACGAGACTGAGGCCAAGCCTGCTGTGAATGGCACTACCGCTACTACATCCGATACCTCCAGCGAAGATAGCTCAAGTGAAAGCGAGGAAGAAGAAGTTGCGAAGCCTGTTAAGAAGCCTGCTGCAAAACCTACAGCCAAGCCTACCACCAAGACTGCCGCAAAGTCTACCGCCAAGTCCGCTGCTCGCGTGGAGGACAGCTCTTCTAGCGAGGAGGAGGATTCTGATGATGAGATGGTTGACGAATCCATGCACATCGAGGACCGTGAAGAATCAGGCGCCATTGCCAACTTCATTGCTCCCGACTTCGTACTTCGCAAGGGTGACGATGGCACAAAGGCCCAGGATGTTGCTCAGATCTGCAACCAGGCCAATCTGGAGGGCAAGCAGTTCTGGTACTTTACAGTTCCTTCCAATGTGCCCATCTCAGTCATCCAAAACCTCGAGATCCCTATGAACCAATCACGATCAAGCGACAAGCTGTTTTCTCACGATGGGGATGACTACGGCCTCTCCTTCGAGAGTATTGCCCCCAGAGGCAACATCCAGATTGTGATCCCTTCTTCCGACGGCTCTCAGTACCGACAGAGTAAGTATTCAAATTCTTCTCACACATAACACACTAACATTTACGGCAGCTCCTAAGCAAATCGACCAGATCATGCAGGTCAAGAAAATCACACAACTTGGCGCCAACACTTCTGTCGGCCCTGCTCCTAAGCCAGCTCCTCGTGCTCAGCCCGCTGGCCTGAAGGCCCGCTACCAGCCCATTGGAGTTAACGAGCCTATGAACAACGATGATGAAGATGACGTTGAGATGGGCGAGGCGCCTGCTCTATCGACTAAGGCTGCCAAGAAGGAGAAGAAGCGCAAGACCAAGGAAGCATCCGATAAGAAGCAGAAGAAGGGACAGAGTCTCCCCGAACTACCTAGCTCTGGAACAGCGGAGGCGGCAACTCCTGACGCCCGCAAGAACAAGCGAAAGCTCACTGCCTCTGAGGAAGATGCGGTAGCTGTCGCGGAGCAGCTTCAGCAGGAAGCCAAGGCAGCTAACAGGTCCAAGAAGCAGAAGACAGAGCGAGTTGGCAGCCCCGACTTGGGCTCCGAGCCGGCTTCTGCAGGCGCAAAGAAGCAGACTCCTGTGTTGCCTCCTACACTCCCTCCGGCTGGAACTCCTCTCGCGAGCCGTACGAAGCAAAAGAAGGTCAAGGAGACTCCTGTCCCCGCTCCTCGCCAGAGCGTGGTCCCTATTCCTGCCATTCCTCACTCGTCGCCTCTCAAGCCCTCTTCTACGCCTGCCCCTTCATCTCAGCCTCCAGCTTCACCCACTCAAGCCAAGGAGAAGCGAGTCCGAAAGAAAAAGGAGAAGGATGGCAAGAAGACTTCTTCAGGTAAGAAGGAGACCCCCGTGCCACCTCCTCAGCACTTTTCTTCTTCCGAATAGTATTCCCTGTTGAACGGTAGTGCTGGAAAGGGTAAGGGCAAGAGTAAGGCTGGCAATAAACAGTAATGCGTTCCGTTTATCCCTGTCGAAGAGATATATAATTCATCACGCTTGCGAACGTCCAACGCCAGCCTTCACTACATACTGGTATTTCCTTTTTTTTTCGACAATGGTCACGCAGGATTATATGCACATAGGAGATGCTGCGAATTTCTTTTATTCTTCACGCATAGCTTGTAAACAACTGCGAGCTTTTCGATACCGCGATGAGACGACAGTCTCTGGAATTTAGCGGACGGCGTTGGTGGTGCATTTTGGTTGTAAAGGGAAAAGAAAAAAAGGTGTGCGGTCGATGATGATGTGAGGATGGAAGAAGGAGAGTAAGACGAACAAAGAAGTGTCTCAACGAATGGTCTACCTTTGGGACGAAGGTAGTCTAGAGGTTAGCACGAAGCTTTAATTCGCTATGCCTTTGGGCATTGGTGGAAGCCAAGGGATGCTTGTATCATGATTGTAGTCAATGTTAGAGATCAGACATGAACGTTCCAGTTTCAGCCTGTGAATGTGTACAGACCAAACCGAAGTCAAATAGGAGTGCATGCTCAATAGTCTTATCAAATTCGAGGGCTCACGTTGCTGGTAAATGTTTAGGTGTTGCGAAATGCCAACCCTCTCATCTGAGATTCAGACTCAGCGTACCTTGTCCATCCTACGTACCCTAGAGCACCTGAGGATTAGTCCATCACCACTTTTTACATCTACAGAACAATATCTAACAGCAGACCAACCTGATTATATTAAACATTAACTCCCTTTCAATGTTATTTTGCAATTTCGTCAACAACGTTATCACCAAGTCAAGCCACTCAGCCATCGCTAAGTCTAGACCACGACTCCTCCAAAACACCAACCCATCATACCCTCCCCACAGAAAGCCCCAACGCCATCGCATCCCACGTTCAAAAGTCAATGCCGCAGAAGCTTTAACGACAAGCTGTGGTTGTCAAAGACCCCTAGTGCCAAAATACTTGGCTAGCTTCAGCCTTGGAATTGGAAGAACACGCCCCTCCAACTTCCCCAGCCTCTCTGGGCGTCTATGGAATGGATGATGTGATGACGTTCGCCATTCGAGGTCTCAAGTGCCATATGGGTTGACACCTTTGTCGTTGGAGGATTGAAGCAAACGGTGTTTATACTGCTTGTAGTTATGGTTAGGAAAATAACAATTGTGAAAGAAGTTGACATTGAAGATGATTCTGTGCTTGGTACTGCATCATCATGCACCCAGTAAACATGACACCCGAAAGAGCAGTGAAATCATGCGTGTAAGTCTTAGTTTCGGGTCTACGTCAGTCGGTGTTTGCCAACGCCCAACGCAGTGGCTCAAATTAGCCCAGGCACGTCGCTCACCGACAGCCTCACAAGGGGACCAAATAAAGCCAAGAGTCTATGTTAGGCACAGTTCATGCGGCAATGATAAGGCTAAGGGTCGTTCCCAGCTGGCTGCGGTGTCTCCCAAAGCAGCGGGGCCAGTGACCATGTACGAGGTCATTGTGGTGCAGAAGTTCAAGGGATTGGTACTGCGTTTTAAGACACCCAAGCAGCTTTGAGATAGCGTGCTTGGAGACGATGTGTTAACGGAGGAGACCTTTTTCAATGCTGAAGACGGTAGAAATGTTCAGGTTTCACTTGGCAGCCGCGTACGGAGTGGTATTAATTTGACTTTGGTTGCATTGATAGAATGCTAAAGTGATACAAAAACGTCAAAGACGGCATCATGTCTTGACATGACATATGATGACGGCAACACAAGCAAGCTTAGACGTATGTCACGCAGTAGAGAGTCGGGATCCATCAACCCACGTGCTTGGCACGAGGCGAACTTGAAAAGACCCTCAATCACGAGCACAAGCACAAGCATAAGCAATACCGGCACGGCAGAGAGAAAGGAAGGGGAAAAAACGTATGGCCTGATGAAAATCGAGGCCAAGCCAAGGCCCCGAAACCTGGAAAGATCCGGGTAACGGCAATCTCATTCTCGCAGCTGCAAATCATCAGATCAGGAGAGACCGACAGAAACATTGGTTCTGTCCGTACTTTTCACTGCAATCGTCCCATTCTCCATATCGGACGGTCTTCTCGTAGCCTCCGACTAACACCAGCATCGGCCGAAAACTACCGACCGCTGATCCACGGCCGAGATGGGTCTGATTAATTTTTTTCTTAAATTTTTTTTTCTTTCTTCTCTTTACCGGTGTCTAATCTGTCAATGGGCCGAAAACCCCGTCCGTCTAAGTGGACTTGACCGAAGCCGAATGAGCGATAAAAAATTCTTAAATTTTTTTTTGAGCCGAGTTAATAAGTCAGAATGAGCTTATTGCAGTAGCTAAGTCCGGACCTGAGATAGGTGGGACCACTGCGGGATTCGCAGCAAAGATCGCATCCGCTGTGGGAACTCGGTGAATCTGGTGATCACGGTTGGGGACTTCAAGTCTCCCAGGAGCGAAATTTTCGTTTAGACTTCCTTTGCCTCGCTCAGGCCCGAAAATGCTCGTTTGTGCGGATGTGAATATGACTGATGGCTGCTGGCAGTCTCGAGGTCAAGAGCGCTCCTATCACTACAATTATGGGCGGCTCGCTCGGATACCCCCATCGCTTTGACCGCCTTTGCATTGGCTCCCAAAAAAAAACCAACAAAAAAAACCAGGCTTTTACTGATATCATGATACCTAATCCGTGATATACCTTGGAGTCGTAGTAGCTCACGAGGGCATGGATCTGGAGCTAGAGTAGCAGTCATCACTGCTCGTCCAGTAGAAATCGTTCAGTATGCATCGTTGATTGGGCATTAGTCTCTGTCGTAGACCGCGTTGGTCTTTTATGTAGTAGTTGGGGTGAGAGAGAGGCATGCAACTGCATTCAGCAGTCATCATCCATGGAGTTTAGTTTGCGGTCTGATCTGACTCTGACATTCTCCGCAAGTCCGCAACTTGGTCAGATATTCGATAGTCGTGAATCAGACGATAGACCAGAACGGTTCAGCTTGGGATCGACACCAACGCCCAAAGCTCAGAATTGTGCATATCATGAAATGGTGGACAACCAACTAATCAACCAACAAACACGATCTGCCCAACCATGAATCACACGTCAGGCTGAAGATGCTTCTTTGTCCATGCCGACTCCTTTCACCGACTTGAAAGCACTGATTGATAGTTAGGATGATCTCTATCAAAACCCATGTGTCCTTTGTAGCCCGCCTTCATCCCGTTTTCTCCATGTGTGCATCTAGTCTAGTTGCATCGCGAGCTGTGGATGTCTCGTGCTCAGGCAGGGGGGGACCCTGGACGATCTCCTGAACTTGGGCCAAGTCAGCCCCATTCGGTTCGACCTTGCTCTTACAAAACCGGCATAGAGCATTCAATGAAGCTGAAGCTGCGCACGGCCAGCACTTTAATAATAATCACGTCCAAAAGAGATTGCGAATGAAATCGCATTGGTGATCAGCCAAGTTTCTTGTTTGTCGCGACTCGCAAAGCCCGCGCATGCGACAAAGATACCAAACCAAACACACACATTCTGTCTCTCAACCTCTCCAAGGGACTGGAAGAGTTTCGTACCCCTGCTGCGGGAGACCCCCCTTCCTAATCTCTCCAGACCCTGACAGCCCGAACCCTCTCCACTGCTGGGCTGTCCTTTTTGCTTGTTCTTGTCGGTCTCGGGTGCTGGTAGAAAGGATCCACGCTTAATTTCCTTGCATTACTGGAGCCGTGGAGCGGCATCGCGCTTCGCCTCGCACAGGAGCGAGCGCCTCATGCATTGGCAAATAAGACCCGAGCGGCCGTTAGGAGCCTCCGTTTTCTTAGTGTTGCGGTTTGCACAACGATTTGAAAATTAATTCCGTAGAACTATCCGTAACTACCTTAGCTGTCGGAGAGTCGGGAGCCATCCAAGCTCCAGGCCCAGCTTAAAAACGTTTGCTAAAACCAACGTCACCATGCCATGACGATGAGGCTTGACGCGCTAGCAATGGCCCAAGTAGTTGATGATTCGTCCAGTTGTTGGAGAGGCTCAAACGGCTTCCTGCATGTCAAAACTTTGAGCGACAATTGCTCTTCCGCAACATCCGAGTCGATGTTGTAGTGCCAGAAGGTGACAACAGAAGCGGAAGCGAAGGGGATATCTCGTGGGGTTGCAACCCTTGTCGTGAGCAGAGCATGCATGTCTCTGGAGCCATGAGATATGTTGCGCGCGGCTATGACTTGCAATCACTGTCTGAACCTTGGTAAAGGATCTATCTGAAGCGAACTCTTGAGGTTGAAGTCTGAAGCCTCAAACCGTTACGCTTCCCATGCAGGGCTGAATTTGCAGACAGCTCAAACAGCTCTTAATGCAGGGCTTCAGTGTCCATGGAACACTTTGTCAGAACGGATTGATCAGTGAATATCCTTAGTCGAAAATAGCAACGCTATATGTGCCGCTGCTGTGCATCGACGACTAGCATTCAAACTTGTGATGATAATCATTTGAAACAGTCGACGTTTCTTGCAACCCTACTCTGTACTGTACCTGGAATGAAAAGGAGCTTGTTGAAGCCTGCCCGACCTTTGATGGTCTCAGCAAGCGTAGAAAACCCTCCGCGGGGCTTCCATGGCCCAGGCGGAATTGGAGAAGGTACATTGGTCGCAAGTACTCGCTGAAACCTGTGGCTTTCGTCTGTTTCCTTCGCGTTCTGCCTCTAATAAAACCCTACAAAAAAAGATGCAGTGGCCCCAGCTCCCAGTTAGCGTCAACAAGAGCTCACCCTTGTCATTCACATCGATCCTCAGTGGCTCATTGTTCATCGTCCATTTCGGTTTGCCGTCTGTGAAACTTTGCAGTGGAGTTCTTGTGCTATAACGCAGCACCTATCTTGAATAAGGAGCATATATCATGGATATTCCTGATGATGAATTGACCTAGTGATTTATTGCCAGATTGTTAGCTGTTTTTTTTTTCTTTTTCTTTTTCAATTGTAATGTAAAGGAGCTTTGCATGCAAGCAATATCGGACCAGCCGGTGATTTGAATGACCAAGCATCAGAGGAAGTTGCCTTGCACGCGACGGATGTTGTAATGAACTCAACGGGAATGTCCTCGTCGAGTGTATCTCCGTGTCGCTTCCATGTTTCGATCGCAAGCAGGCTTTTTGCTTCCATGGATGTACTGCTGCCAACACATGAACATGAGCTGTTCAATTAATTGTCATTTGTCTGGTCAGAGCATGTCTGCAAGCCAACTGTCGATTGCCATCTTAAAACTAAGAAGAACAAGATCGTCAGTCTCCAACCGCGGCACTGAGCACATGAGTAATCGTCCATTTAGACGCGATTGGTTTGCGATATCCCCATCATCGAATCTAGGCGTTTCCAGGCGCATGTGCCTGTGCCACGATCATGACGCTGCTGTCAGATAATTAGATCGACTTGGCTGGGCTGTGTGCCTAAGCGACACCGTCGAGGGGACCGTATTCTGATGGTGACGTTTTCCATTAGGATCAGCCACCGTCAATGACATGGACCCTGACTGCCTGATCAAAGACAGAACTCAGAACACAGAACAACAAAGATGAATGTAATTAAGGTGTGGGTCTAAATTATGCTGACCAAGTAAGTCAAAAGACTCATCACGATCCCGGACCATTCTTGTCTTGTTTCGTCTTGTCTTGTCATCAGTGCAATTGGAATCTTTTAGCACGCTGAGGTAAGAAACCGTAAAATCGTAAGACGTAAAAACGTGCACCGTACTCCGTAATAAAAGCGAAAAAGCATGAGGGTGTGTCGCGTCGGCCGACGGCAGATCGCCCTTCCAATGCCATCCGTCCCGGAGAGCAAGACTCGGAGCCTCGGGGCCATGGAGACTTGGCGGGTTTCCGATGCCCGACGACCGACCTCAAAGGCTCAAAGGACTCAGAAAGTCACTGGATGGACGATTGCAGCTTCTGCGACGTTATCCGTAAGCAGGAAAAATCCATTGGATCTCAAACAATGTGGACTTGTCCGCAAGCCCTGCTCGCTTGCGTTGCCAAGGTACTGGACGTTAACGTTTCTGGTCGTTGCCCGGCAGCTCTGCCAAGGCTAGAATGATGTAGTAGTACGCTGCTGTGCTGCGCTGCACGCACAATGCATGGGAGGTCATTTTCCTTAATGGGTTGCCTCCCAGATGACTAAAAGACTTTCCTGATGGAACACATGTTTCTGCGGCTCATCTGACTCTATTGATCGAGGCTCAGCAGTTCCAGATCGGCCATGTCTGTCTGCCTAGGTACTATCCAATTTCCCCCTTCAGGACTCAGTGCGCCGTACTCCGTATTAAACTAAACGTCTTACATATCCTTTTCGCGTCGCATACGCGGAAAAGTCCAGTCAGTTTTTAATTCGACAGGGCGACAACTCACGCGACTCAGCCGCCAATCACCCTTGGCACCCACTTTGAAGGAAATTACTGTACAGAGTACGGACAATACGCCTTGGTTCGGGCCACCATAAACCCCGTACCTCCGCGGTGTCCGGCCCAATGTCCATGTGCTGTGTCAGCAACTTTGTCACTACAAAACCAATCAATCAAGACGATACAGACAAGAGAGCTCCGTCTAAGCGTCAGAGGAAGGCTAAACAGGCTTAGGCGCTGGCTCCAGTGCAATCTCCAGGCGGCCCTGGTTCCATCCATGCACCTAGCGAAGCCGACAAGGGGACGAAGGGGACGAAGGGGACCCGCTGAGGCTTGTTGGCTGGTCGGTACCCAAGACCCTTGTAGACTTGATGACTCCTCCGCAGCATCCGGCTGGGGGGCTTCATTTGAGATGAGAGCGAGGAAAAAATCCTGCGGTGCGGGCCCACCCCTTGAACGAAGCTAATGTCAGTGTGATGGGCTCCAGCTGCTGAGCTTAGCGCCCACTGTGCGACCTGCCCTGTCAAATTTGTGCTGTTTAGCGGACACCCGTCGCAAAGTCAACTGTAGAGGCCTTGATATTTCAGCGCTTCTAGTGGCCAGCTACATCTGGACACGCCCCTGCTGCATCGCTTTCCTGCACCTCGTCATCATACTCGATCCCTCTCTCCTCCACTCCCTCCACTTTCTTCATATTACTACTCCCGTTTCCTCTCCTCCGTCTTCTTCTTCCCTCCCTTTTCTCTCTCTCCTCGATCCTCGGCTTGGTTTCGTCTTAGATTCGCACCTTGTTAAAAGCATATATCCTCTTTCTTCACGACTTCAGGTTCCCAGCCAACACAGCTTTCCTTGTGTGGCGTCCCTGTCGCGTGCTTCTCTCCCTTCCCTGCGACTCGACAACGACAGCTCCAGGCGGCCATCCCGACGATTCCGACATTTTCGTCGTATGCGTGCAAATCAACTAAACACGTCAACTTGGATATGAGGTAGTTTTGGATATTCATATTGGGTTACCGACTACGCGATACGAATTTCTTCGGCAACTATCCTGCGCCACGCTACAAATAATCATCACACGCCCCCCTTTCAACTAATCACCAATTTTGTCGATCACAACGACAACTCCGACATTCATCATGAACGACCTCTCCGCCACCCTCACCGGGAAGCCTAAGCTCAAGCTATTATGGCCTGAGCATGTTAACCTGCCATTTCTCAACACTGCTCCTCACAGATATAGAATTGGTCGCCGACGTACCAAGTCAAAATCGAGACCTGGCAACGAGGAGCTCACCAGCCTCAAGACATCTTTCAACGCCTGGGATGGTGTTCGCGATCTCCAGAAGCACCACTGGAGGACATCAGATCTTCAATATGTCGTTGTTGGACTTCTCGTTCTCTTCTCCTTCTGGATCGCTCCCCCAGCCCCTGGTGTCAAGCTGCTAGCTATCATGGGTACTGTCTGGGCTTTACTGATGCCCGCCACTCGCCAATTCTTCCTGCCATCAGTCACGATCTGGACCTGGCTCCTCTATTTCTTTTGTAGTCGGTAAGTTTGTGTATCATTTTTCAAACACGACAATTTGCTCATTTATGCTAGGTTTATCCCCAATGAGTACCGACCTCATATCTGGGTTCGAGTGCTTCCTGCCCTCGAGAACGTCTTGTACGGCGCCAACCTCTCAAGCATTCTTTCCGCCCATCAACATTCGGTCCTCGACATTCTCGCCTGGATCCCCTACGGCTTGTGCCATTTTGGCGCGCCTGTCGTCTGCGCTCTGCTTATGTTCGTTTTTGCCCCCCCTGGCACGACTCCCGTCTGGGCACGAACCTTTGGTTGGATGAGCATTCTCGGTGTTACCATCCAGCTTCTCTTCCCTTGTGCCCCGCCTTGGTATGAGATGGAGCATGGCCTTGAGCCTGCTGCATATGGCATGCCTGGATCTCCCGCAGGACTCGCCCGCATCGACGCCATTTTCGGCATCGACCTGTACACAACAAACTTCAGCACTGCGCCCGTTCCCTTCGGCGCATTCCCGTCTCTTCACGCTGCGAACGCCGTCCTTGAGGCTCTCTTCATGTCTCACTGCTTCCCTCAGTTCCGCACCTACTTCATCATGTACGCTGGTTGGGTATGCTGGGCTACTATGTACCTCAGCCACCACTATGCAATTGACTTGGTTGTCGGTGGCTTGATTGCCTCATGCTTCTTCTACGCAGCCAAGGCCCGATGGCTTCCTCGTCGCCAGGAGGGAAAGATTACACGATGGGAGTACGAATATGTCGAGTACGGCGATCGTAATGCTATTTCCGACGAAGAGTATGGCGAGTACTTCGGTATGGGACTCCTGGGACGTTCCCGTGCCGACTCTAGCGATGGTTGGACTGTTGCCAGCTCGAGCTGTAGCTCCAGCAGCGGTACTCTCAGCCCGACTCTGTCCGAGGAGGCACTCCCTGGCATGCTTGTGGACCTGGACACTAATGGCCATCTTTGGGACGGCAGCGCGCCCGCCCGAGATGTGGAGCTGAGCGAAGTTGTCGTGGTGCGGTAATTGGTACGATTCATTAATAACACGCTTATCCCCCGGACGACCTTACATCCCACACCCGGCAACGAAGCCACTGATGGGACTTTACGATTTTAATGCCCGAACCCTTTTTAATCTTCTACCTTATACTTTTTTTGATAACATCTTTGGCATTCATCGGCACAGCGAAATGGCGCAATGCGGTGCTTTACTACGGCAGATACTGGATTCTGACGCAGGGCCGTCAGGGCCAGACGGCAAACTTTAATAATGGGTTCAAAGGGCACGGTGTCCTTTCTAATGTATATCCTGCGGAAGGACGAAACCTGACCTGAATAGAGTAATGTATACAACAAGAGGAGGTTAATTCGTGTATGGACATGCAATGATGCCCATGTCATACACCGATACGCTCGTTGAGAGCCTGGACGATTCGAGAGGGACAGGCCTTTCATAGCCCCCTACTCATGATGAGGACAGAAAGAGTTGACGATTGGCTCGTTGCCGAAGCCTGAATGATCCTGGAGAACAAAACTCAGGCGGCTTAAGGAGGCGGGGGCTCACTTTGGTGCAAAGGAAACGAAATACCAAAGATACCATTCGCTAGATATTAGCAGTTAGATGAATTGACAGCACATTGTAACTGTCACATGTTATCGCCTCCCAACGTGATTGAGTCCATACTGATATGATACTAAAATTTCACGCCTATCCTGTCTGAACAATTCATTCGGCTTTGGGACCATATATATGATATGGAACCCCAGATCTCATGCTACGTATGGAGCAAGTAAGATAACATGTGGATACCTTCTCTTACTGAGATCTTCATGTCGATCTAAATCTGCCAAACGAAAACTTCCTCGTATATTGCTTCATCGTCGCGGCAGATATTAACGCCAAGCCTATACCGCGTTCCCAAGAGACTTGGCAATTGGGACTGCCTGATCTTCATTATCGGCTGCCGTGAATACTTCGTGATATACATGCTATCTCCATTTGTTACGACCATGGGCTTGGGCTGAACGAAGCTATCCATGTCATACAGTTGAGCTCTAACACAACGTTTGACAAATAGCTATCAAGTGTCCCGCTTGAGGATGAATGACCAAAATCTGATACCATACACACATCTGTCACTGATGTCAGATCACATGAACCACCTCGACTAACGCTAAGCCAGAAACTATATTGAAATGGTCAATTTGAAAGGCAAACTTAAGTAATAACTATGATGAGAGCAAACGGTTCAGAAACTTAGAGTCGCCATATTTTCATTATCATTCGAGCTGCGTAGTCGTTGGTATCTTACTCTAATGCCAATGCATATCGATCGTGAGACCACGCCAAATAACGATATAACACTAACGACGGATTCGAAGACCAAAAAAAGTAAAAAATAAGTAAGAGTAAGTAAATCGAGGATGTAGTTGTTATTTCATCCCTGGCTTGGCAAACGGCGAGCCCGCGATCCGTTTTAGAAAAACACATATACCTAATTCGTTGATCATCCTCCTTGTCCTGTTACATATTGAAACAGTGTATTGCCTGGGCTTGTGTGTACAAGTCGTAGCACTGGTCCAGCCTTACATCGCCCCTCGGATACAGATTCATGATATTCAAGCCATCAATCGTTTCACAGATGCTACCACAACCGCTTCTCGCTAGTAAATCGTTCTCCACAAGCTGTAGTCCGAGTCTCCGTTTCCATCATGACTCTACCTCTTCGTTGCAGGCCCGCTCCAGAGTCCCTTGGACGTCTCAACGACGCGGTTTCCGTGGTTGCCAGGTTGCAATGAGGACGGGACGTCAGATGCTGATGTGTTACCCATCACTACATCGGTTTCGGTCTGTGTACCGTATCCGCTGTCCTTCGGCTGGTTGCTACCCATTGAAATGGCACTGTCGACTTTTCGAGTACCAGGTGGCTCTTGTTGGCGTGCGGCACCACGGCTGGGTTCCTTTGAGCGAGCCCCATCCATCAGACCACCCTGAGTCTCGCGGAGCTTGTTGATGGCGCGGACGGTGTCAATAGCTGCGTGTAGAGTTCGGCGAGCGTTGAAGTTCTTCTTGATGTTGGGTAGGAGGTTCTGGCTCTCACCACCCTCGTTAAGAATGGCAGCAACGAATGGGTGCTGAAGGGCCTCGTGGGCGGTGATACGCTTAGTGGTATCAATAGTCAGACAGCGCTGAATAAAGTCCTTGGCGTGGTCGGAAACGCCACGCCAGTATTCGATAGGAGTAAAGCTGTACTCGGCGCTGAGGATGGCTTGCATCTCTTCAAAATCAGAGTCGCGGTCGAAAGGAGTATAACCGCATAGCAAGAAGTAGGTGATAACACCCAGGGCCCATAGATCTACAGGTTTGCCGTGGCCGGTCTTTCTAAAGATCT
Organism: Fusarium tricinctum; assembly: GCA_020744515.1. Lineage (NCBI taxonomy): Eukaryota > Fungi > Ascomycota > Sordariomycetes > Hypocreales > Nectriaceae > Fusarium > Fusarium tricinctum. The sequence goes on along the minus strand of JAGPXF010000002.1, from coordinate 2,526,150 downwards.
CGGGGGCCATATATCCTGGAGTACCGCAGGTTGTAGTGAGAACGTGGAATTTTTCCTCATCCATAATTCGTGAAAGTCCAAAGTCTGCAATCAACAAGTCTGCGTTGTCCTCGGGTGTCCGGAAGAGTAAGTTTTCGGGCTTCAAGTCGCGATGGACAATGCCATGGTCGTGGAGGTAAGCAACAGCTGACAATGTCGCTCGAACCAAGTCAGCGGCGTCGGACTCAAAATAGGAGCCCTTTCGGCAGATTCGATCGAAAAGTTCGCCACCAAGTGCAAGATCGGTAACGAGGTAGAGGTTGTTCATGGTCTCGAAGTAGTCAACGAGAGTGAGGATGTTTTGGTGGCCCATGGAGACCTTCTTAAGAACGGCGATTTCGTTACGGACCTATGATTGCGCATTGGAGGTTAGACAAAGGACGATAGAGAAGAAGATTGCGCGCGCGATGTTGCTGGGCAGTAAAAGAGACAACACACACCATATGTTCGCGACCTGCCATCAGCTTCTTATTGATGACTTTGGCAGCATAGTAGCGACCAGTGTCGATGTGGACGCATTCTTTGACGACGGAATAGGAGCCGGCTCCCAGCGTCTTTCCAACCTTGTACCTACAAGGCTGGACTTGAGGTTGTTGACGGGCTTGAGGATCCATGTTGGAATTGTGACGTCGGAGCTGGGGAGAAGAGGCGATAAGAGGAAGATCGCAATGCCCCGCAGAGCGTTTTGAGGCAAGACGAGATGAAACTGCAGTTGGGACGGTGTTAATGCGATTCAAGCAGGCGATAGGATATGTAGGTCACTTTTCCAGCAGTAAATCGTCAAGTATGAGGAGGAAAGGAGACGAGGGTCGATCGATGGCTCAGCTGAAGAGGGCGAGTATCAGCGGTCGAAGTAGCGATGCTGATGGGCTGAAGTGAAGGGAGTGAGAGTTTGGTGCTTGGTCAGTTCGTGGGACAGACCAGACTAAAAGGTGGGGTCGAGGCAGTCCAGCTGAAAGAGGGATAAGATAAGGATGCGACAATGGGCTTTTCTATGTATAGTACATAAGGAGTAGCAAGAAACAAGTTACGTATGGCGTTTTTAGTTTTAGACCATGTGATTGAATTGATTAGTGCCTGAATTTGACCGTTTGAGATGTGGTTGGAATGTTGGAACTGCTATTAATACCAATGTAACATTAGATGCTAGAAAAAGGCACAAACGATGGCAATATTTCTTGATATGGTGGTGTGTGATAATGACGAGATCTGGCCCTTGAACGCATCATACTTGTACAGTTCTACCTGTTTCTTTTTAGTGGTAATCATAAGCATTTATTCATTAATACAGTGGTTCATATTTCTTTCCTCTCGCTTCATTCGTTGTTGATTACGAGGTGCAGTATTTCTATGCCGCAACAGCAGCTGGGATATTGATGCTGGCTATCATGATGGATGGATGTATAATATCCAACTAGCCAGTATGTAATAGCTTGGTTTTCTTTAAAAACAGACCCCTTCATTTTCAGTTACTTTCTTCTCAACTGTTGGCTGCTCAGTCTGAAGGCCCTCTGCGTGATTGTTTCTTGGCACCGGTAAACTTCTTTTGCTTTATTCTGGTATCGTGGAATCTTCTGCCACTACTCCGTGTTAGTCAATTCCTGTAAAATCATAAACAAACTCACATTTCTTCATGCTTCTTTTTCTTCTCTACGCTTGTCTCGGCAGGTGTGGCATCTTTATACATGCGCGTGACCTCCTCAACCAACTTTCTCCTGTTGTCTTCTGCGTTTGCGTCCCGCGACCGCGAATCTTGAGCCTGGAAGGTAAGGGAATCATTGGTTGAAGTGTAATATTTGGATTTCCGTATGCTAGAATGTAATGATTTGGGAAGTGCTGAGAGCAACTGTCCAACTGGATAGGCCGTGATTGCCTTTGTTTCGGTTCTTTCATTTGTGAGTATTGGAATCATACTTAGAGTGAGATTTCTACCTACTTATTGACGTGTTGCCCACCTGGTCCGCTCGATCTGGCGTATGTGGTATTGCCTTTTGGAAGCTGTGTTGGAGTAAAGGACTGGAACCATGAACGGGCTTCAGCAAGAGAATCTTTGTCGAATTCGGCATCAAAAGCTTGATATCTCTTGAATCGAGGCGCAAAGGGAGGAGCTGTCGTGTATGCTGGCGTCCTTCTCGGACAAAGTGCTAAATATATCTGGCGCCGAAGCATGCTGTTGTTTGATAATTGAAAGGTGTATGTATTTTTCCTCCCGAAACACAATCTACAACAAGGGCTTTATTTGGTTCAATGCTTCAAACTTGGCGAGCGCAATGTCTTATGGCATCTAATTGGGGGTCTTTTAAAATCTTGGCTTTTTAGCTTGATGCTTGCCTGTGGCTGAGATCCAAAACTGGAAGGGCTAAAATAAAATACGCACTCTTATCTTACCCGCAAATGAAAGCGAAGTTTGATGCACAAAAGGCCGATATCTGCTGTTTTAGAACAGCAAGTTATATAAATATGATAAGCTTTTGTAGTATTGTAAGTATAAATATAATTTTTAATTTTGTTCATATGTTAATGAGTATAAGTCTTTTTCCCTATCATCCCATGGTGTACGGATTATATTTTAACCCACCTAAAAACCCAACTGCCTGCCGAATTGAGAAGCTTGACCGCCTTACCCTTTTAGTACTAGCCTTCCACTAACTACGGTTCACTTGCGCCTGATCAGCCTCAATCGAACCCCGAAACCCAGCCTTCCACTCTTACCTTCAATCTCTACCTACTAATCTTCTTCTTCCCACAAACTGCTGCGTTCCCCTGAACTCTACTTTGACTCTCACATTGCATAGCTTTTGGTGTCGCACTCACAACGGCTTCCACGCTTACTTCCACATTCCCTCGCTCTCACGTGCCTGCGCTTGGGCCCCATTCTTCTGGAGAACTCAACTCGCTTCGCTTGGTGCGATAAGCCAAGCTCCGACGTCGCAAAGACCTTTACCAGCTGGCTACCCTGTCCAGTCTCCTGTTTCCCTGTCGCTATCTTGTGAGAGTGTCGGTTCTCTTATTCGCGCGTATCCATCTCGTCTACATACAAGTACGGCACATCCAGCTCAAGGCTGTACTTCCTCGTTTTGACCGCCACTCAATTTGCTCATCGCCCTTTCAATCCCCGTCCTGTGCCTGTCCATCGCCTGGAGGCTTACTAACGAGAGAGTCGAGCTCATTTACTCCATCTCAAGCTGCACTGTCGCTGTCGCCCGTGTCCTGTCGTTCGTGCGACTGGCGGCGCTTAAGAGGGTCACCTCATCCTGCTACCCACCAATTCCCACCCCCAGCCTTATTTAAATGACAGAACCCGAGGCAGAGCTCCAGGCCACTGCCAATCTCTCCCCTGTCTCACCATCACCTGTTCATTCAGCCACATCTTTGGCAGTTCCTGTACTGCAAGAGAGGGTAGACACCATTGACGCCATGGTCGCTGCCGCTTCTGCTGCTGCTGCGGCCGCCGACGCAAACGCAAACACCAATGTCTCAATCAACAAGACCCCTAATCTTGAGCCCATCTTGGGGGCCGGTGATGACGATATCGTAGATGACGACAGCTTCAACGACCCGTATGGTGAGGACGACACGGATGCGGTCGCCCAGCAAGTGCCACAGCCTCAGGTCGAGCAAGATCTTCCCGACAGCAATGACGATTACGCCAAGATGTTTGATTCACCAATTGGGCCGGAGGAGGGTGAGGACGGAGACGTTCAACCACAGCATGTATCATCCGTACCCCGAGAATCCAACGATATTTCTCTTTTGTCCGATCGCTTGACAAGTCACACATCGCAAGTCTCCCATGCCGTCCATGAATCCTCTTTGCCGGCCCAGCAAGGCCAACCCGCGGCATCAACTACTTCCAATGCTTCATCCGAAGCTCGAGGTGTCAGCGTTGCAACTGCCACCCCATCACACTCTTCCAACCAGCCGGCGTCGTCTCCAACAACGACTAAGCTGGATGCTAGTAACAACGTTGGCTCTGCCAGTGCCTCAACTGATATCAATCGTCTGGTTGCTGATCTCACTGCACCAGCCAACTCCAACTCCAGTTCCAACTCTAGCACAAACTTATCTGCCACATTCGCCACAGGTGAACAGTCCCACGACATTGCTGCAACCTCTTCAGCCTTCACTTCATCTGCTTCTCTTCCACCGAGGCCGCCGTTGTCACAAACGGTTCCTCAGACGCATGCCTCTCAACACCATCCAGGGGGGGTCAATGCCAGTATTTCGCCTAGTCTTGCTGCACCGCTGACGCCTGGACAGCCCTCCACCTATGTGGCTGCCGGCGCACCCGTTTCAATTCCCGATGCATTGAGTGAATTCTCAATCCCTCTTGGCTCTGGCCTCCAGGCGCCTGTAGCCATCACTTCCATCAATGCCCCTCCATATCCACCTCAACATGCCCCCCATAATGCTGATCAAGCTCAAGATGTCGAATATCAGCGCCAGTGGGATCAATTCTTGGCCGACGAGCGCCAGTACATGTCTGAGGCCAAATGGGACCGTTTTCCTGAGGGCTCACGCATCTTTATTGGTACACGATCCGCGTCTGGCGCGTCCAAAAACGGCGCTCACATATTCTCTACAGGCAACCTCTCGAGCGACAAGGTATCGAAGCGTGATGTCTTTGATCTGTTTCATCGGTTCGGAAGGCTTGCTCAAATCTCACTCAAATCAGCATACGGTTTCGTACAATACCATTCCATAGACGAAGGACACAGGGCGATTGAAAACCTTCAAGGTATCGAGATTAAGGGACGCAGGATTCGTGAGTTAACACTGTCCGATGTTACGATACTGTGCCACTAACAATGCCAAGATTTAGAAGTGTCTCGTGTTCAGGACAAGTCCAAGAAGGAAAGGGTTCGCAGCCCAGACAGGAACAAGGCTCGCGACAGTGGACGCCGCAACGACAAACATGGTAACCAGAATCGAGATGATTATCGATCAGGTCGCGGCCACTCTCCCCGCAACGACTACGGAAGAGACGAGTCGTATGGACGCGATCGAGGCTATCATGACGGTGGTAGGGGCCGTGGACGATCTCGATCCCCCAGCCATGGTCGTAACGACAAAGACAATTACCGCCGAAGAAGCCCAAGCCCATATGGACGACCTCACCATGAAGTCGAGCTTGACCTCCCTCGGAGATATGGTGCTGACGTCCCTGACGTTCAAGTCATTCTACAATCAGATGTTAACCGCGAGTTTGTTATCTGGGTGGAGCAAGCTTTCAAGTCCAAAGGTCTGCGATGTGCGGTTATGTACCTGCGTTCGAACTTTCCTAAGAACGCGGTTATTCAACGACAAGCAGCTGAAGGTGTCCACGCTGTCGTTGACCTGGATCTTCGGGCACAAACGTTGGGCAAGATTCCAGTACAGGCATTTGATCGCTCAGCAGGGTCCAACAACGTTCGGTATGATCAGTACGTAGACCTGGATCCGTCTACTGCCGCCGATGTCATTCTTCGAGCCAAGGCATCAGGAGCTTCCCCTAGCTATAGTCAGTCGTATGGCGGAAATGGCTACGGCAGTGTTCCGTTTGGTGGTCAGCCTCCGTATCAAGCGCCAGCGGCCAGCTATCCCGCCCACCCAGCGCCCGCACAATATGGGCAGCAGCAGCCTCATTCGGCCAACGTTGCGGACATTACGAATCTGCTAGGCCAACTTGATCCTGCATCCCTTCAACAATTTTTGGCACAACTCCAAGGTAGTGCCCACAACCCAGCCCTTGCCCAGGCTGGCACCGCCACAGCTGGAGCATCTCAAGTTGATATCCAAGCACTTCTCGGGAGCTTGGGCGGAGCTCCTGCAGCTCCACAGTCCCAACAACAGCACCATCCTCCTCCAGGTGTCTATGGGGCATCCTATGGATCACAGCCCCCGTCGAATAGTGCGCCACCGAGCGGGGATGCAGCTGTTCAAGTCCAGAACATCATGGCACAGCTGGCTCGGTACCGATAGTTTGGAATTGACTGCGATTCTAGCTGAAGGCAGAGGAGTTTTTGTTGTTATGATACCCCATTATGATACCAACTGGGGAGGGGTTGTCTTTTAGACGTTGGGGTTTCCCATATCTTGTTTTCTCTGGTTTTGTGGTTTTATGCATAGATTTAATATCTTTCCGAGAGAATACCTTTTCTGGGTTGGATTACGGGGTGTGACGTGCTTTTAGGACTGATCTGGAAGACGGCTTGAGGCGTTGATGAATGCGAACCGTGATGGGGATTACAACGGTTTGTCAAGTGGAAGAAAACATCCACGGAAGCATAGATATGATATGATAGTCTCTGACGATGGTGGTGTTGTTGTATTGGATTGTATATGATATCGAACCGGTGCAGGCTGATGCTCAGCTGGTGGTTCAACTTGAGATACCCGACCCTTCTGCAGATGCTTTTAGTTCTTTTACTGGCAGGAAAAGACAGGAGAGGTTATAAGTTTCGTTATGTATTCATGCGAGGTGCGGTCATGGAACTTTGACTATTGAGATTGCAGGATCTGGCATGGGGTTGTCGAAACCTCTAGTCCCCATTCTTTCTGACATCCCCCTACGTGCTAACTAAATCCTCTAGCATGTTATATATCAAGTGAGAAACACTAATACCGCAAGTTATATCTAGGTGCTCATATTCTACCACCCGAAGCTCTCGTTATGCCACCAAACATTACGCCCCTTCATAACCCACGGCGTCACACTCTTGCGCAACTCTCTGGTCATCTCAGCAGGGCCACAGACCAAGATAGCGACATCGTCCTGCTGACTCTTCCGGAATGTATCGTCGACAATCTTCTGCAAATCGGGTCTTTTGCTATTGCGAATAGCGGCGCGAGTACTTGGCTGGGATAGGTTGTTCATTTCAACACCGGCCGCGTTGTCGCTGTCGTTGGCAACACCCATTTCACCAGTGAGAAAGAGCTGTACTTGGTCGTCGTCCAGCAGGGACTTGCCGGTGGGGCTTGATGAGGCCCATGTTGCGTCGCCTGCACTGCGGATGGCCCAGATGAACTGGACGTTTGTAATTGAGTTTTCAGCGAGGATAGCGCGGTATAGCGGTACAGCAAATGTTGCTCCCACGCCGCCGGCCACGATGAGAACACGGCTGATGCCTGAGGTGACCAGGTCATTGAACGTCTTTCCTATGGTGCCGTACGGGCCTTCGATGTTAAGTTCAACCTTTTCCGCCGACGTTCCGGCGGTTGTAATAGAAGAGAGGTGATGTAGACGACTTGTCATGGGGCCAGTTCGTGTTCGTGCGACAAAGGTCAACTCATCTGACTCCTGGTTCGTCGAGGCTACAGTAAAGGGGTTGTATAGAAACTCAAAGACAAGATAAGGCGCAGAGAACTGCCCGATGCCTGGACGTGAAGCCGGCGGGACGTTGAGGTAGATATGCGATCCGGGACGGGCTGCGTACTTTGCAATCTTTGACTTTGGTAGTTTGGCAGTGACTTTGACCAGGTTTGTACCGGGGATAGCTTCGACAACAGCGGGCGCTGTAATAGTGATGATCTTCCGCACAGCAAGGTCTAGCACGAAGATACCAATGGCCTCGACGACGTAGAAACGCGACGATGGTGCGTGATAGTAGATCAAAGGCGGAATGGCGAAAGCTCCCAGCAGATGAACTATAAAGAACAAGCGATACGACACCTGACGAACGCGGGCCATAGCCGTACCATTAAGAGCATGAAGGACAATCAAGCCCGCAACACCTGCAAAAACAACAGGAGCAAAGAAGCGCTTGAACCATATTCCAGACTCGATGAAGAAAACGTTGTAGAGAATGGCGTGAAGTATAAGGAGGAAGTAGATGATGCGGCCAAGGACCCGGTGGTAGCGGTTTAGGTGCTCATGAGATGACCGTAGCACGTAGGCGTAGGGGTTGAGGGCCTTAAGAGCGAGGAGATACTGGATGGGCATTTGAGACGTCGCAACAATACCAACTCGCTTTGTAAGGTGAAGATAGTCTGTCTTTGTTAGCAGCACTCTCTCAGCCGCGTCAATCAATGTACATACCTTTTCCTGTACCATGAATACTCAATACCAACAGCCAAACTGTCCAGGTAGTGCCCAGAACCCACTCATCACGCTGTCCCCAATGGCTCCCCAGAAACCAGACATCTTCGCCCAGCCACCACTGCACCATAGGGCCCTTCCCCATGGCTCTAGAGATCCATCTCTGCCGGTTCGCCTTGACGCCGGGTGAGCCAGGGACTTGGCTGTAGCCGCTGCTGTCACCTCGACGTACGCGGTTGATAAGCCGTGCTATAACGAATAATAGTGCTGGTGCGAAGGCGGAGAGATGTGCTATCCAGGCGTAGTAGTCGAGGCTCAAACGGCGCTGGTGCTTTTCCTCATCAGAGAGAGTGAGGAACTCATACGTCCAGCCCATATTGAGCGGTGTCTTTGTCTGAGATGATGAGACCACACAGTAATATATCAGTCAATTGGAATAATTATTGTTGTACTCTGTAGTTATGTTCCAACCATTCTCAGTAAGAAAAACATGAATTGTCAACTCACAACTCACCAGGGAGGACAACATGCAAATTGCATCAACCTGATTGGTCAGCGATAGCTCGGTAGATGTATACCTTACCCTGCATTAACAGATAACATGATATCAGCTGAACTTATAGATCATGAATATTATTAAACGGATACTCAAATGTCACATCAACATTGAAGTCGTGATATGCTTCTTTTAGAATTCATGTCTACGTGCCCTGACCTAACCTAAACATTCATCACAGACATCCGCACATCCCAATCAGGACCAGACAAGACTGCAAAGGAAACCCTAAAAAAAACCCATCATAACACCAGAGCTCCGGTAACTATGCCGTTCGTCAAACCTCTTCGCTACTCAAAAACGTCGCTGGCGACTTTGCCCTCCTATCAAGTCCTTATTCCCCAGCAGACCTGGCTCGGATTAGATCGTACATTGTGCACTCTACACCTCCACAGCAAAATTGCGTATGTTGTCCCCAGGACAAGGTGCCTTGCCTTAGCTCTTTGCATCATCCTGATCAGGCTCGAACTTCGTCTCGCCAAGCATGGGGCCCGGTGACGATGTCATGGCAGTCTGCGTAGCCGGCTGAGGCTGGTTCTGCACCGTTGGGCCAGTAGGTCGGTTCGGAGCTTGTGTCGGCTTCTGCGCAGGTTGAGTGCTTGTCGCGGCATGTAGCCTCTGATCCAACGCTCTAAGAGCAATGGCCCTCCTCCTCTCAGCCTCGGCGCGAGCACCCCCAGGGGCATTGCGCTGGATCCGGCTGTCGTTTCGTGAGGCGTCAGCCTGCGCGAAAGGCGTACACACTCGCATGGCCACCAACACCAGGAATATCTGGTCAGCGACAGCAGCAACAAAGGGCTTCACGGGGCCGGGAAAGAACTCGGCAAACGCAAACGTCTCACTCGCGTCGCCGCGGAGGGATGCATCCTGGGCCGAGTCGAGGTCGGGGAACACGGTCTTGTAAAATCGTAGATAGGTCCAGCTAGTGAGAAATCCGAAGATGGCAAGCCACAGGGCGGCTCTCGTGAGGAGAGGAGTAAGCGACAGAAGGAAGACGGCGCCGATGTAGAGAAGCGGGAACCGAGGAACTCGGAGAGAGATGATACCGCGGAATAGGGTCACGGTATGCGCTGGGACAAGTTGGCTGAAAGCGACTAGGAATGCGATCTGCACTGGGATGGTTCCAGCAATGACGGTCAAACTATAAAATCTCCATGTTAGTCTCCTTGCGCATTGTTTCCAGGAGGGTAATACATACGTCCAGCTCTCATTGCGCGAAAGTGTGAAGAAGAGCACCATAACACAGAGTGTCAGGAAGTTTGGAACCAGCGACACAATGGCAACAAACTTTGCCAATTCGGCCGATGACCAGGCTCTCTCGAGATAACGCCCTCCGTGGTAGAGCGTAAGGCCGGCAATTCCCAGCGTAAACACGTTACTCTCGACAAATGTTGATGTTATAAACGTCCAGGGGTAGATTATGGACAGCTGCGGTACCAGCGTCAAGTAGGGAATGACGATGTCGGCGTTGGCAGTCCATTGACGATATCGAATCGCGGCGCTGAGGATGGATTGACCGAGGAGCGCAATGAGGAGGATTCGGGTGACGGGCGGGATATTTATTCGAGGCGGCATCGTGACGTGGTTATCTGGGTATGTTTCAAGTGTCCAAGACCAGCTCTTATTCCTACACCGTTGAAGTTGTTAAGGATGGGGAGCTCTGCCTGCTCTGCGCTTTTTGGGGTAAAGCGACGATGATGTCGATTCGCAACTAGTTGTATAAGTTGGTAATTATCAGATGCCGTCCCTTTCGTCGTATCTTGTCGCGCCGGAGAGCTTTTCTTGTGCGCTAGCTCTTGAAGTTTGTTCTTCCTTTTTGTTCCCTTTGAAGCTCTTAGATTGAATATTGGATTCTGAGTTGTCCTCTAGGTAACTCCCCCTGCCAGCCTCAGCACTCTAGGTCAGCCTCTTGTGGCGCAGGGAAGGAGGAATACCTTGCCTGAGGCCGCCACAGCTTTAAGATATCGTTCAGGCAAGGTACCACATCTGATCCCTGCTCTCTGGGCACCTGATCAATTAATTTTGATGAGGCCTCAGCTAAGCAGTGTTTGTATGAGCTGAAGCAACTCTTTGTGTGGGTTTACTGCCAGTTGATTGTTCTCCTATTTGACTACGGAGTATGCCTAGTTAACCAGGAGAACTTGACACGACTTGGATCTTCAAGATAAACCTCAAAACCCCAAGATCTAACTGTGGAGACAAACATGACACAACTATCTCCAAGACACTGGTGCCCCAAGAGAGAGATATGAAACAATCCATGGGCACACAGTTCAATCACTTCTCACCGGTCTATCTTTCATGCAGCTTCTAGGCCGAATGTGACATTGACCGCAAGTCATCACGCCTAATGAAGAACAAGCTGATGGATAACGATTCTCCTTCCTGGGATGGCCCTGATTTGTGACTGTCTAGGACTGTGTCAAATCCAGTCGGCACAGAAGCCCATTGGGATTGGCAGCGCTAGTGCCCACGCTTTAGCGATAAAGCCACGGTTAGAGTTTGAGATGGTGAGTTTTTACTGAAAACTTTGGATGTTTCACTTGGCAACATAACACTCTCAATATCATGTTCAACTTGATTAACCAGTCACCATAGTAGGAGATGTTTCTGTGGCATACATACTCAAAGATCACTGATGTTGCGCTCCATCAACGTTGAATCAGGAGAAGGATTCATCAAAACTCAGCCACCAAGGTTCGGGGGGCCTCGGCAAAGACAAAATGACGGGTGTCTCAGCACAACCAATTCCCAAATGGCACCTGATTGGCCAAGAGCGTTGAGATTGTCGATGGTGTTGCACTGTTGTTCCCCTGGACCGTGGAGCCAGTGGGGCTGACACCTCTGGAATGTCGTGCAGGCCAAAGCAAACAACCACACATTCGATACCGTCATGGCTTTATCTCGTTGCCAAGTTTGATATGAAAGACCGAGACATTCGGGACTTGATGCCATCGCGACTCCTGGACCGGACTGTGGTCAAGGGATTCAACATCAAGAGATCTATAGTGGCATGAAACACGGAGATTTGCGATAGAGAAACAGCTCAGGCCATGTTGCGTCAGTGGAGGGTCCAAGTACCGACGGGAGATGCACAAGGTCAAGGAGAGCCTCGGAAATGCCACGGGAGGCTTTCGAAGGTCTTGGTCACGTGATAAGTAATCATGATGGAAATGACTGAAGTGGCTGGGCTCTATGTAATAATTGTGAGATAAGGAAGAGGTCGTGTGAACGTAAACGTTGATGAGGATGTTGTTGGCAAAGCCCAGCTGAGCATTCAGCTCCAGTCCAGTCCAGTAGCATCATCGAAATAATCACAAAGTCCGTGCATTGATGCAGTGAAAAGCGAAAAGAACAAGAAGAACAAGAAGAACATGACAAAGCACGAGACCCTGTCGAAGTCAAAAGGTGTGGGTACCCGCCAGATTCGGAGTTTTGTCGTGGGCTGCGTCGGTAGAGGCAAGGCATGCATCAGCGCGTTGGTTTATGTATGTAACTAACGTGTTGGGGGCAATCGTGGTTGTATTTCCCAAGAGCCCATAGCAACAATGTTGAGATAACAATACTCATGTCGTTCATGTCACGTCGTTCTCGCGATGCAGTGCAGTTGAAACCACGATGCTGGGTGCCCAGATTCTGTCCGCTAAGCCCAAGCCTGATGATTCAAAGCCCCGGGCAAGGGCAGCCGCTGGCCCTTGTTGCATGGTGGGCATCTTGGCGGCCCCTTTGGAGGAGCTAGAGTGTTGCCACGTAATGACGAGAGTTCAGGCAGGGCTTCGAGCACCTTTTAGCGATGAATTGGACGATTGTGTTTTTCTCCATGTATGCACAACCGCTGACAACAGTTTTGTTTCTGTCACACAAGATGTTGCGAGGGTTTTGAAGTAGTTGCACAGCGTTATGGGTGCTATTTTGGAGATAGATGATGCTGGCAACCTGGCAGTCGTGGACAAGCCCCCTGCCTGTAGGCTGTATCCGTAGGCCATCTGCGTTTATCTTTCTCTGCCTGGCGGCTATCGGTGAGCGCGCAGCGAGTTGTGCATGTCATGTCACGCAGAAACGGATTAAATATGGATGGATGATACTCTGTATTTGGGTGTGACATCCTTGTCCTTGGTGGCATCTGCCCGTCCGGAGCTGTGGGAGCCAGGTGGTGTTAGGCATGCCGGGGCGGTGTTTTTTGGTGGGCCCTTTCGATTTTGGGCTTGCAGTCTTGAATCATCCATCGCCTCCCCAGACTGGCTGGCTGCGGAGAGTTGGGTTGGCGAGCGATTGTGGCGGATGTGTGGGAAGAGTTGTAGTAGTTGTTTTGTTGTTATGAAGATGGTATCATCATTCTCAAGAACCGGGACACACTACCTCTCTCCCAAAGTAGCAACAGCACAAGGCCTGGAAGAAGTTAGAACATAGGCCAAATTGGACTCGGCTTGTCCAGCCCATTGTGACATTACCACCTCGAACTGAAGTGAGCACGGCAGGGGTTAAAGGGATGGGCGGGGGACGGAACTTGAGTCCCTGGCACATGCTCAAGTACCTCTACCTTGATCAACGTGGGCTGGCTTGAATCTAACCCCTGTCGTGGTCGATCTGCATCCGTCTCAGATTTTTGGGAGGGAAAAGGCGAACGCATCAGCCCGAGCCTTGGAGGGAAGCATGGCATGGCATTTGACGCGGACTAGCCGTGACTAAGACAGCCAGTGCTACCTGATTGGTTGAGAATTCAAGAAAGCCTCATGCACAAACTGGGGGGGATATTGACGGAACACCATCACACGCGCAGCGGCAGGGGCGTAATTTATGGTGACGAGAGAAAAAGGGTTAATTGACTGCCTGAAACTGGCAAGATGAGATGGCTACAAAAAACCAAATGACAGCATGGGAAACTGTGAGAGGATCATTGATCATTGATCGCTTCTTCCGCTACTGCTCCAGATCGAAACCCCTCTTCAATCATCAATCACGGTCGTTATCCAACAAAGGACATGATCTTCAAACCCTTGCGCTGTTGAAGACGAACCGAGCAACCCATGGCCCATGGAATGGCCCAACACACATCATCACCCAACATCCTTCCAGGGAAATCTATCCGCTGTTTCCAAGGTGGCACTACGCCAGGGGGTGAGTGCTGGTGCTCATGCTGTTATTTCAGTTCGGTCCAGATGTTGGAGGTTGCATTCATCCATTCACCATTCAATGTCCGCCATAGCCCAAACGGGTTCAAGGACCTTCAAATGCTCACAGCGAACCCCTGCTTGCCCGAGCATTCAAGGTCCACAATCCGCAGGTCCTCGACCCTTGCCTGATGAATCGATTGGTGGCCATCCCACCATCTCGAAGGTACCAATACTTTGAGAACGCGCCCGCATAGAGATAGCCTTGCAGTTAACTGTTGCTGTTGCTGTTACTGTAGGCGGAGAGGGAGAGAGTGCCCTCACAAAAGGCCTCGAAGAAAAGAACAGAACTGCTCGCTTGAGTCTAGTTCTGTCTGTTTTTCCATCCTTCGACCTTCGACTTGGCGTTCGCTAGCGTAAGTTCCATTTCAAGCCCGCCGTTCAGTGGGTTAGCTCCCTTTCCATTTCCATCCAATGCATCGTGGGAAGACCGTGCCATTCGATGCTGTGGCCTTTTCGATACGCTTCCCTATTTGATGGAACCATACGGAGTGCCACAGACTCCGTTGAGATCAAGAGCTTAGGGCCTGGTACCCCCATTGTTGCTCAGCTTATCAGCCTCTTTGGTCAGTGATCTGTTGCACTGGAGGCTCTTGGCCAGCAATGGATGGATTGAACGAATCCGACACGCCGCCAACATACATACGTACAGGTACGTACTGCCAAGTTCAAACCATCACCCTCACCCCAGTCAGCCCCGTGCCTAGCTCCCCGTAAAGGCCCCGTAGCTTGAGCGCAAGCAATGTCGCTTTATTCTTGGCGTTTTAAGGGTACCTCGACAAGGTACCCTACCCTTTAGCCTTTCCATCCAGTTCATCCTTGCAGCCCAAGTTTGCAGATGCAAGGTGCAAGGTGCAAGGCCCGAACTAATTCGAGCTAGCAGAAACGGGGAGAGACAGAATCAAGTGGTACAGTAGAAGCCTTCACTGGCGCCTGTACCTACTACCTACTACGTAGGAGCCATCTGGAATTTGTAGCCTCCACTGGGACGGGAGTGAGCTACAGGGGCGGCAGGAGGTACAGGAGGGCGGTACGTACCCACTCACCACCGCCCCGACTGGAACCTTGAATTTCATCTTTCTTTTGCATCTTCACTCACCTTTCCGTGGTCCAAACCCCGTAAACAACATCAGAATTTCCGTTGCTGCCTCGATTCTAGGCTGGCTTCACCGGAGCCTGTTAACTTCTGCTATAAATATCGCTTCATATCGTCAACTGCGACCATTCAGCGACTCTGCGCCTTGTCCGGCGCCCTCTGAACCATGGTCGCTAAGGAATTCCTCGACTCGGATAGAGTCAACTTTCTTGTTTGGAGGTTCGTCACTGTACCACGTCCCCGACTTGCAATCGCTGCGCCCGTCTCTCCTTCGCCCGTGTTTTTGGCTTCCCTGGATTTTGCGCTGACTATGTTTCTCTGCTTGCCTACAGATTTCTTCTCGAAGGCAGTATGTAGCACACTCCGCGCGCTCATAACGCCACAGCACATCTAACTTGGTTTTGCTTGTAGATTATCGAGAGACTGCCGCCAAATTTCAGAAGGAATGGGATGTCAAACAGCCTCACAGGGATTTTGCCTTTGCGCGTCACGTCAAGAGCCATGCATTGGTCTCAGTCATCAATCGTGGCCTTCTTTACCACGCGCTTGAGCGTGAGCATGCACGCAATCTGGTAAGTAATTTCCGGGAATTGTCGCTTTCGACGAGAGTTTTTGGCATTGCACCTTTCCCCCCACCCGCGCGCGGTCGTGGTTGGCTGTGCTTTTGACAAAGTCAAACTTCCCAAACGGTCAGAGGCTGACGGAATCTACTTGTGCAGCTGCCTCAGGATGTTGGAGCGGAAGCAGCCGAGGCGCTGCAGGTCGGCATTTTTGGGCCACTGGACGCGCACCCGCAGGGAAGAATTGAAGAGGAGGAGGAGGAGGAAGACGCTGAAGGCGAGGACATTATTGAAGAAGACGTGTCAAGGAAACGAGCGCCTCAACCATTCTCCAATGAATCACCGGCAAAGCGACAAAGGTTAAGCAATGGGTTGGAAAACGGCGCCGACGCAACGGCTATGGCATCAGTACCGGCATCAGTACCAATGGCGGCGTCAGCGACAGGGACAGGGACAGGAACCATAACAACAGCACCGGCGCCGGTGACAACACCTATGGAAATTGACAACCAGCCCGACAATCATGCATATCCTTCGCCTCTCGAGGGCGAACAGGCGACAGAGCCAATGGTGCGAACTGACGGTCCAGAACAGGGTACGCAGGTTGACAAGGTCGAGGAGCTGGCTCCAGATACCACCTTTATCCACTTGGCAGACGAAGGACATGATCAGATCCAAGACGACGGCCGAAACGCAGCTACTCCATCACCAACTTCACCTTCCGGGCCGGACAACGCTCCCATCCTTTTGCAGTGCGAGTGGAGCCCAAGAGATCCGTCCATCCTGGCGGCTGCTGGCACAGATGCGCTAGCGCGTGTTTGGACCGTTGCGCGTGCGGGCTCCGTCGAGCCGGGTCAAGATCACGTGTCACCCAAAGGTCACTCCATGCTTGGCCGTGACGTGCCCCGCGATACGACAGTAACGGCCCTGTCGTGGACCACAGATGGCGCTGCCATTGCAGTAGCGGTAGATTCTAATAACCAGGCTTCGATAAATGTGTGGTCGGTTGAGGGCGCACTGCTGCACTCGATGGAAGTATCAGAATCACCCATCATCAAACTCTCATGGAATCACAACAACACCGCCCTCCTCGCCATATCACCAGATAAGGGCGGTGCTCTTGTCGCCGTGCACGACCCGCCCTCTGGAAGTTCTCGCTCGTATCTCCTCTCAGGTCATGACATCGCGGCCACACCTCTCGATGCTGTCTGGACAGGAGACGCCGAATTCTTGATATGCGGCGGTGACCTAATGCTTTGCCTTCAATGTACAGATACCGCAATTGTTCAGGCCAGGAAGTTCGAAACCAAGGAGGACGACAGCTTCACCCAGGTACTCTATGATGGACGTTCAAGACTGGCAGCCACTTCTAGTGACAAGGGCACGCTTGATGTAAGACCAAATCCTATGGCTCTTGTTGAACAGAAATACTGACTTATTTAGCTTTGGGACGAGGCCGGACAAAGGAGATCTATCTCTGCCCATCAAGGGGCTATCACTACAATGCAATGGCAGCCTCTGCTCGACAACCAACAAGGAGCCGACGATGAGCGACTCATTGCTACGGGAGGTGACGACTGTGCGATACTTATCTGGAACGCCCGGAAGCCCGAGAGCAAACCTAAATGTTTCTTGACCATGGATTCGCCAATTATGAGACTTGCTTTCACACCGGATGGCGCTTTTATTGCAGGCGCAACGTCGACGCAAGTCTTGATATGGAAGGTCGGAAGCCACGCAGTACCTCGAGCAAGCTGGAGCAGGCCAGTACACCCAGGCTGGCTGAGCCCCAAGGTTAACGCCGAGTCTGACGAGGAGGATGAGCACTGCTTGTGTTGGGATGCCGATGGCCAGAAGTTAGCATATGGCTCCAACAGCAGGGTGAGTAATATTCTGACTTGAAGACTGGTACTTTTTGCTAACGTTTAAAAGCTTGCCATAATCAACTTCCGCAGATGATAAAGAGGCAAATTGCGTTTAACAGGGTAGCTTCCGCACTTTGCTATCCGACAGTGCCCAGACATGACAAACAGGCGCACAGCATGAAGCCTGTATATGCAACACTATCGGACTCTGCCATGTGCGTAGGCACACCTTGGAAATATAAACAACGGACTGCATTGCGAAATGGGTGTGCGTGGAGGTTCTTAATATCTATTGTCGTTTGGGCATGGTCGATGCAACCAATTATATCAAGCTGCGACGCCTACGACAGATCTTTCTTGTATATCACGACGACGAACGACGACCGACTGGCTACGGGGTTAGCATCAAGCTCTTTGATTGGCACATATACAACACGAACTCTTTGTTGACGAAGGAACACGGATAGAGGCTATAGGAGTACAAACGACAGGGTTTTCGATTGCTTTCCTCCGTTTCTTTATCTTTTTTTTTGGAAATGGGCTTTTTTTGATACTGGGGCGAGTTGGCACGACAAGCGGCAGGCAGTACATAAAGGGGCAAGCGAAGCACCGGGGGGTAGGTCTGGTCTGGAAGTCTTGGGTGCGTGGGTTGCGTTGTGTTGAGTTCCCATCATGGTCTTTGTCTTTGCGAGGGATGTTTGCGACATGTGTACGATTATATACCATTCCGGGGTGATGAAACGGCGCAGAAAACACAAGGGGGGCTTGCTTTGAGATAACAAGGAGTTGAAGGGTCCTCCACCTAGGCCGACAAGTCTAAAATATATTAACAATTACAATGCAAAATAGTGTGGAAGTGGATAGGTGTACTTGGGAATGCTGTGTGATCAGAGCTAACAATCATGGGATATATGTGAGGTAATCTATAGAGTAATAGAATAAGGCGGTAGAACGAGTGATGACATGCCGTCACAAATATACTAATACACTCACCAAGTTATCCATACAAAACAACGAATTGACGGCGGTCCATAGCCTCGATTCTGAGACATGGAGCCGCCAATATGCGGAGGATGGAGGAGAAAGAAGAGGACATATGTAAGCGTCTGAATTAGGCAGTCGTAGTAGATGTCTCTTTTCCACCTCTTGAGTCTTGCTCTCTAGTTTCTTGAGCAGTCATTTCTGAGAGCGACTCTTGATTGGAGAGCGGAGCTTTTGGAAATCGAGACACCATGCATTGTTTAGTTTTGCCTCGCCTCGCCTCATCAGCTCGCCTTGCATGTCTCAGCCTCAACATTAGGTCAAGTGTCAAGTTTTTTCATAATGAATGCATTGTCATGCTTGAGGCGTGTTATTGGTTTGTCACGGTGCTTGTCCTTGTTTTTTGCCTGGTGGCTTGGGGATGGATTTGTTGTGATGGTAGTTGATGTTGAGATATAGAGGTAGATAGATGAGTAGATGAATGTGATATCTCTTTTCAGATAGGTCAACTCATATCTAGTCTTATCCCGTCTCATTCACAGACTCTCAGTCTCAGTCTCACGGCATCGCCGAGTCACTCACCAACTAACTACCCTTTGTCTCATCAAACAATCATCCTCTAGTCCCGAATAAAAACGACTTATGCCCACCCAGTCCCCTCAGTCTCCACAGAGTTCGCCCGGTTTTCCCTTTTTCTCTTCCATTTTCCATTTTCCATTTCCCTTCGAGGCCATGTGCATTTACAAGTTTCCTGCATTAGCTCTCTTTTCCTCTTCAACCTACATACGCTTTCTAACCCGTTTTCACCTACTTCTACTTGTTGCCTTCCCAGGTTTATGTTAGTGGCCGTTGCCCCGCTTTGGAGGGGAGGAGGGGCTGGCTACCTTCTGTTTTAAAAGTCCGCTTGTCTTCCTTGCCGCCGGTATTAGTTAGTTGGAAGTGAGTACCTCAGTAGCTCACCTCACCTATATCTCACCTATATCTCATGTGAATGACTCGGAAACTGCAATCGATCACTTTCTTCTATTTTTGTTTCTCCATTTGATATAAAAACTGGACCAATTTGTTGTTCGTAACTCAATCAATCATCTTCAAACTTCAAAGAAACAAACTCCACACTACAACTTATACAAAAAGCTTCGTCTCTTCTTCTTCTTCAACAACACCAATCTCATCCATCACAATACCACAGCACAGCGATGGCTTCCTCAACACCAAAAACCCAACAAGACCATCGCAACCACTCATCAGAATGGACGAGTGAGATGCGCGACAAGCAAGCCCGCGGAAAGAACCCCTACAGTGAGGACAGCGAGAGCGATGCTGAGCCCATGCGCCTCGGAGGCCAGTATGTCTTGTCTTGTCTTGTCTTGTCCCCTCACCACATCTCAGCGCTTAAGCTGATGTCCACAGCCACTACATCGAATCGCACATGGAGAAAGAACGGAGGGGAGAGGCGATGCATGTTCTCGACAACCCAGAAGTCCTCATGGCTCATGCACAAGCCAGCGGCGACGTAAGTATATGCCCGTCTATCCCTTCATACCTATGATATCGTAGCAGCTCAACTCATGCTGAAAACATGATAGAGCATAGCCGGCCAACGCCTCCGCTTCATGCGTCAACTTTGCGGCTTCGATGAGAAGCACGACGGCAGCCCTTCATCTGACTCCTCGGCACGAGGTAATAAGAGTCGCCGAGTCAGCGACCGAGTCAATCGATAGTGAAAAGCTCTTGTTATCGGTCCTGACAAGGCGGCCATTGTTAATATTCCCTACAATTACTGAACGGACCGAACCATTGAAACCTCATTTTATAGCGACTCTCACGACATGTGGAAATTTGGATGATACTGGGCTTGTTCATTGCAGTAGCTAATATCAGATAGCCTTAATTGCATGAACTAAGTCAGCTTACCACGCACTCCAAATCATGTTCAGTTCAAGCAAATGCTGGCACTCTGCCTATATTCTAATTGCTGTCATAACGCTGTGCTGAATTCTAACATAGACACGCATGTGTATAAAGATGTGTATGTATATCTGTTGGCGTGCGTTTGTCCACCAACATGCCCCTTATGTGCTTCTCCAAGCCCACCATCCTACATATCCAAATCCGCCAATCCACAGGTTGAAAATAATATCAAATCAATGCATATGTGGTGATGCCCATTGCAAAACTGAACAAAAGAAACTCAAAAAAGATATACAATGGTCAGCCCTGTATACCCAGATAAAACGCCGGCAAATGCTGTATCAGAGATGTAAAACCCGCTCCTCGGTACAAAAACTCTAAGCGTATCTCATACTGCGCGACCGTTCCTGCTGCCATCCGTTGTTGGGCGGAGGTGGCGGATAATTGTAGCCGCCTTGGTTGGGGCCAGGACCTCGATGAGAAGGATATCCTGTCCAAGCACTCATAGCTGGCCGCTTCGCAGCCTTTCGTCGAGCCATGCGTCGTCGGATACAACTCCAGCAGCAACAACAGAGGACCAAAGCAAGAAGCGCGGCAAGAACACATCCCACAGGAAGGGCAATGTTCTTGTTGCTCTTGAACCAGTTCTGAATCTCTTTCCATGTCGAAGCGCCCTCGCAGTTACCATTCTCGCATTTACCTCCGCCACCGCAAGGTGTGCCGTCAAGGAAGTTCTGGTTTCGCTGCATGCAGAAGCCACCATCCGATGTTTGGCAAGACAAAAGACAGCTGTTGGTGCAAGCTCTAACGCTTGAAGATGTCGTGTTCTGGTAGTTCGCTCGGCACTGCTCGTCTCGTGATGTACACTGACCAGATGCGCATTGAAGATTGTCACCGCAGTCGGAGCCGTCGTCGCTGTGTGCATCCTTGGGGCACGCCGCGCTACTACCTGAGCACTTCTCCTCGGGATCACAAGGGCCGGTGCTGGATCGACAGACAGTTCCTGAAGAAGCAAACTTGCATTCCTCCGTACAACATTCTTCGTTAGAGTTGTCGCACTGAGCTTTGCCCTTGAATTTGCATGTCTTTGCGTCACAGCAGGGGTTGTTGCCACAGCTTTCCGCTCCACCACAGTCACAATCCTCGCCTTCTTCGACAATTCCGTTACCGCACTGCTGGCCTGAGATGGTCTTGACGTTCCTGTTCTCGGTAAGACACTCCGTGTTGATGTTGCGTTTGAAACCAGAGCAAATATTTCCGATACTGCAGGGTGAGAATTCGCTAATGCCTTCCCTGGAAGAAGGGTTCATGATGAAGTTGCCTTGAGCGTCACACGAGCTCTTAGCAAAGGGGCAGCAGGCCTGCGCATCTGACGAGACCGGGCATGTACTCGATGTGCAGTCATGAACAGCACCAAATGTATGGCCTGTCTCGTGGGCGAAAACCTGCCATTCTGACGAAGTTCTGACTACAACATTGGCTCCAGCAACCGTCTCGTTTCGACCTCCAGTGTTTGAGTTGGCGGCAGAGCCGGGACGGCAGAGTTGACCCAGCCACGCAAGGCCAACGGCAGAGTCGGTGTTACAGGTACTCAGAAGGGTCCAGTAGGCGTTAGTATCTTGAAACTGACCGCGCCACTGGGAGAATAAGTTCAAGCGGTCGGACAGGTTGACCTCCTTGGAGCACTTTTGATTCCAAGGGGCCGACTCTGATGGACTACCCGGGCACGACCCGTCGCTGATGGTGAGATTCTGAATACCCAGGGTGATGTTGAACGTCTTCTCATAAACCTCGGATGCATCGTTAACCATTCGAATAATACTCTTTCTCATAGCCTCGGTCGAATTGAAGTTCGAGGTGTATTCACAGTCTGTTGCAATTCCCAGGAGAGCGACCCTTCGGCTAGTAGGACAACCATTGACAGAGCCAATTGTCGCTTGAAGATCGACACTACTGCCGTCGTTTCCTGTACCTCCATCAATGGATTGGCGACCGAAAAGGGATTTAGCATTTGCCGCGCCAAACGTATCAAAGTCCTGAAGCTCGTGAAACTTGCTGTTGAAACCCAAAGTGTCGGAGTTACAGAGCGCAGCCGATGCATCACGCTTCCTCAATTCGTTAGGGCTAAAGGACATAATATCGGAGTCTCGCCAGACAATCATGACATCGTCGGTTTGCTCCTTGGGCGATAGAACGGGGTCATTTTCGTGTCGTACTTGTTGGTAGTTGGTGCCGGTATGGATGTGGTGATGGTTGCCGTCGATCTTAAGCGTGCCTTCGAAAACAGGATCCTTGCCGTCACGGTGAATTGTAATTCTTGCTGAGCCAGCGTTCGTCCATCCTTCTCTTCCAATTCGCTGAACAAACGCGGAGCCCTTGAATACCTTTTCCTCCTCTCGATTTACAGACTCGACAGATCGCACAGTACCGTCGGCGCCAAGGTGAGTAATGGCGAAGTTCTCGTGTAGAATGTCATGGTTCGGTTCAAGCTTGAGGCGAATCTTCTGCTGGCCGTTGTGTAGTGAGAAGAGGAGATCGAAGTGCGAGTCGGCTCGGATGCGGTGAGACGGTGTGTTGATGACGGGTTCGTCGAGAAAGGAGATGTAGTTAACGGCGTTGCGCTTAACTGAGCTCGCTATCGGTTCGAAAGACATTAGAATGCCGGACGAGGCTTTCGAGGTGAGCTTTCGTGTCTCACATACCTAATGAGGATTCAAAGAACAAAGCGACACCCGCGAAAGCGGTCGCGATGGACCTGAGTGATACCATGGTGTTTGTCAGACCTCAAAGGGTCCTGGGAGACAAGGGGCGACGCGCCAAGTTGAAGTAATATCACTGCAAGGCCATACAGTAACTATCAAGGCAAGATGGCTGGACTGATTTCCGAGTAGAAGTTGTAAAGGTCAAATGTAATCCAGGTGAGACGGGAAGTATCGTCAGACGGTGAGGCCGAGAGTCAAAGTCGAAGTCGAAGTCGACGGAACTAATCGAGACGAGACAGAGTCAGAGGAAGATGGCGGAGAAAGAAGTCAGAATTTGATATCTACCAGGTAGAAGGAAACAAAGAGGATAGATACAAGAAGAACAGAAGATGGCGAAAGAGAAAGGAAAGAAAAGGAGATTATTCAAAGAATATTGTCTAACGTAGATTGATCAGCACTGAATCTGAATAGTAGGTAGTGTAGTTTACTGTTAAAACTCCCGCAGTCCAGGCGCCAACTCAATTAGGGACGACCTGAGTGTGGCGGAGGGATTGGGTCCTCTAAAAGTTAGTCCTTCTAGGTCCAACGGGGGGCTCGTGGCCAACGCGCCAAGGGTTCCAAGGGCCGGGATGTGGATGCTGGAGGGACAACCAAGTCTCTTGGCTGGCCAATCAAGAGTCAAAGGCCGCGCGGTTCAGTCATGCTCTGCAGCGCTGTGCATACATAGCCTCCCTATTATGCTGTCTCATCAGCGGGCTATTAACTTACCAGTGACTATTGCCGTCATTGTTTTTGTTGTTTTCTATCATCGACAGTTTTTGCACTATGATTACAGCCCATCGTGAATTATAAATCAGAATCATTTTATGACTCCAGTCTACAATTGCAAACATTGTGCATAAAAACCGCCGAGCCTTGGCAATAGAAGGCTTTATCTTATTGGACATTTACTTACACTCGTTAACAAGCGGCCTCCCGAAGAAAATAAAAACAGCCCCCAAGCCTCGCCGGCATATCCGCCCGAGTCAAATATCCAATGTTTCACCGTCGTATCTTTTCATCCAGCCATTCATGATCCCAGACTAGACTGACTTTCCCCCGCTCCTAATCACTTAGATCGTAAATAATCCTTGGCGTTGACGACTTGATATTTATCGGACATAGGCATAGAACAAAATACAGATTCAGTGTTCGATGCCATAGACCATGTTACAGTATCAACAGTACGACGTACCCAATCTTCTGTCAGCTGCCCGGTGGCTGAGAAGCCATGTTTCATGATCATCCATTGCAGCTTCCATACCCTAGTTTATTTCCAGATCTTCATTCCTGTCATCTCCAGCCTCAATAAGCTCAAGCTGATAGTAAGCCTCTCTGCCACTCTATCAGTCCATCCCACCACACCCGAACCTTTTGCTACGCACTAAAACTCCCTAAAAGAATATGATGACGACTTCTTTATCAAGCCATCCCAAGTAGATCCAATCAGGGGCTTTACAGATATCGGAATCATCTCGAGAAACATTTAGTAAGTAAAAATGCTTCTTATGTTCTAGACTTCCCGTATTCCATAGACCATGCAACGACCCAAAAATACTTAAAGTTCGGTTATAAAATTATCGTGACCGTTTTGCCTCCTTCTATCCCACCCGTTATCCCACTCGTTTACGCGTCCTCCCTCCAATACAAACTGACACAAAGCTTGGGTTTCGCCTCTTTTGTCATAGGCGTTCAAGCCAAGCTTAAAAGTATGAATCATGCTTCCTTATTCATGTTATCGGCTACTTGAGGTCTCATACACTTTCAAAAGCATCCTTCACGTTGTCAGTCAACTGATTGATGAAATGGTTCATTACTAGAATTTCATTCTCGTCTTGCTAAAGAATATGAGTTTCAAATCAAACCGCAATGCTCATAAATCAGCCTCATAAAAACGGTTACCAAGCCATCGAAATCCTTGTCCAGACCGTGGCTGAATCCCAACATCAACCCCAAAACACCACACGGGAACTACATTCCGGGTCGCCTGTTGACCAGCTATTCCCTTTCCCGCTTCCCTTGTATCCATGATATATAACTCCACTTGATAATTTGCATCATGTTCTTCATTCTTGCTCCTTATTGCCATTACTTGCGTTTGGCATCATGAACAGCCTTGATGATCTTCTCTACAACAGAAGGATCGGATAACTGCATTTTATGTTAGCCACATGTTCCCTTACTGAGGTGGTCTCAGGAGTGTAACTTACAGTAGTGATATCTCCAAGCTGGTCCTCTTCACCGGCAACGATCTTTCTCAACACTCGTCGCATAATCTTGCCGCTTCGTGTCTTGGGCATATCTGGGACGACGTATACTGCCTTGGGAGCAGCGAAAGGTCCAATACTCTTGCGCACTTGAACAACAAGCTCTTTGCGCAGCGCATCTGATGACTCAACGCCTTCCTTAAGATCAACAAAGGCGTTGACTGCCTGGCCAGTAAGCTCGTCAGAGATACCAACGACAGCTGCATCAGCAACCGAGGGGTGCTCCAGTAGAGCAGCCTCGATCTCAGCGGTTGACAGACGATGACCACTGACATTGACGACATCATCAACGCGACCCCGGATCCAGTAGAAGCCCTCGTGGTCCCGGGCAGCACCGTCTCCGGTGAAGTAGTAGCCCTTGTAGACATCAAGGTAAGTCTCTCTGTATCGATTGTGGGCTCCCCAGACAGTGCGAGCCATGCTAGGCCAGGACTGCTTGAAAGTCAAAACACCCTCGACGTCGTTGCCGTGAATCTCTTCGCCGCTAACAGGATCGATGAGAGCGGGCTCAACACCAAAAAAGGGCAGTGAGCAACTGCCCGGCTTGGTGGGAGTGATTCCGGCCAAGGGGGTCAGAACATGAGAACCAGACTCAGTCTGCCAGTAGGTCTGTATCCAATGTTAGCATCTGTTTATCATCGACTTCTGTCAAGAACTTACGTCAACGATGTGGCATTCCTCCTTGCCAATAACTTCGAAGTACCACTTCCAGATCTCGGCAGCGATAGGCTCACCGACAGAGCCAAGCACTCGAAGATGAGCAAACTTGCCTCGAACGTGCTCGTCACCGGCGCGCTTCAGTAGTCTCAGCGCCGTGGGAGCAACATAAAACTGCGTGACGTTGTGTCGCTCGATAATGTCCCAGTACCGCGAGAAATTGGGGTAGGCGGGTGTGCCCTCGAAGACAACAGTCGCCACGCCCAGCATAAGGGGGGCATAAACAACATATGTGTGTCCGGTAATCCAGCCGACATCACCACCGCAGAAGTATCTGTCACCATCATGGATATCAAACACGTACTTGCCCGTCATGGCAGCACCAAGGAGGTATCCTGCGGTTGTATGAAGGACACCCTTGGGCTTTCCGGTGGAGCCAGAGGTATATAGGAGGAATAGAGGGTCTTCGGAAGCGACAGGCTCGGGAGGGAAGTAGTTGGGCCATTTCTCGACCTCCTCATGCCACCAAAAGTCACGGCCGTTAGTCCATGGAATTTCAGAGCCGGTGCGCTTGTACACAAGAACGTTCTCAACTCCAGGGCACTGCTTGAGGGCATCGTCGACAATCTTTTTGGTGCCAATCAACTTACCGCCTCGCTTGCCTTCGTCCGTTGTGATGACAACCTTGCTACCAGCATCGACAACACGATCGCGGAGAGAGTCGGAGGAAAAGCCTGCAAAAATAACCGAGTGCACAGCTCCAATACGGGCACATGCCATAAGAGCGATAATGGCCTCGGGAATCATAGGGAGGTAGATAGCAACGGTATCACCCTTGCGGACACCCATCTGCTTGAGCACCCAGGCTGTCCGAGAGACCTCCCGAAGGAGCTCGCCATATGTGACATTTCGGCCCTCGCTGGGTTCATCGGCCTCATAAATGATGGCAACACGATCGGGATCTTTGAAAGCATGGCGGTCTACACAGTTGTACGAGGCGTTCAGGCGGCCTTCGTTGAAGTATGAGACGTCGGCATTCAGAAGGGAACCACTTCGGGTGGTTTGAAAGTCGCGATCCCAAGAGATAAGCTCGCGTGCTCGCTCAGCCCAAAACTTCTCGGGTTGCGTGATGGACTCCTTGTAAAGTCGTTTATACTCTTCGAGGTCTATGAGAGTGGGTCAGCGCCTGGTTGAGGCTCCGGTGCGGAAGCCGGGGTCACTTACTGGCAAGGTGGGGTCGGTGGGGATGTTCTGCCGGGTTGCAAGGTTAGCATGAACCCTGTCAACGGAACGCGATGGAGACGAAATGAATAAAGAACCACACAGCAGGTCTAGTAGAAGACGTTGCAACCGAGTAATTTCGTCTCAACAGAAAACAAAGGGGCGGATTGACATACTAGCAAACATGCGTTGGGGAGGATCTAAGTAAAATGTTAGCCATCAATTCAACTTCCAAGTATGCCAGTCATTCGAGCTTACGGTAGGTATCAACGAGGTGGGCTTCAGCCACCACCGGGGGTTTTGTCTCCTTGGCTGGAGCTTGGGGTTCTTGGGCTTTCAATGAGACAGTCTCAGTGGCTGCAGGAGCAGGAATGGGAGAAGCAATAACGGCGGGGATAGCACTCTTGGGCAGAGTCTCGGGAGTCATGGTCCTCAGCTCCTGGGGAATTTGGGGTTGTTCGACGGCGGTTGCCATTGTTTCTGTCGATGGAGGCTGTTTTAAGATTTTATTTTATTTTTTACTTTTTTGTTGACCACGGTGGATTGTGTCTGCAATGAGAGTTCGATGCGGGGTAGCGTGACCGTGGAGCTTGTCAGAACTGCTTATAGAGGCAGGACTTACAGCTTTCGGTGTTGCTGTTGGAGGAGTGTGCTGATATTGCGCAATTGAGTTGCCAGTGTCGAGTTGGCGTATTGGCGATGGGAGTAAAGAGTAAGACGAATGTGCTTTTAGCTGGATATGTAAGTAGTAGGGGGAAGGAGCAAGAGAAGTAGTTGAGATGAAGCAAGAGGTTTGATGAGTTCCGACCTGCGGGGGAAGCTTTCTTTATGGCAAATGGGTCCATCATCATTGGAAGGTCCCGGCCGTTGTAGCTTGTCACTGGTACCTGCACCAACTGACCAAACCCGAGTTGCGGCCGGCGAACCGGGGGGTTCTTGCCGTGATCCTTTCCCCCGAGCCAAGTCCCGAACAACCAGTAGTAGGCCCCGTTCGTCAGCGATTCCGCAATAGTGCATGTCGGTTTGGAGAGAGTTTCTGATCGTCACTTAGACATTCACATTTGATGCTCGGCATTCGCAGTGGCCAATATGCTAAGACGGCATCTGTCCGTTGATAACCAGAAACCCCGGATTACAAGACGTTAACTGACGTCGCCACTACAAGGCTACCGCTGAATGAGTGGAAATTGTGTGTGTTGTCTACTGTAGTAGTTGTGTCTGCGACTGTTGTCGCTCACTAATTTTTACCGATACTCCTTCTCATAGCATATCTATTTCTGCCATCCATCCATATCAGGTTGCATCGGTGCATATCCGAAGCCCTACGCCCGAGGGTGTAGTGAATCGATGATTTCCCCGGCCTTTCTGCTTCTGTTGAATCAAAGAGTCCCGATTCTCTCATACAAATCCTCCGAACGTCATCTCGTGGTAGTTATCCTCTAACTATTTATTCATTGTTGAAGATGTATGGAAGAACCTCTATTATGACTCAATCTAATTGCGATTGTCGTAAGTGAACGACTCGCATCCTGTGCAAATATCTGCCAGTAGTAGTTTTATGTCTACAACCTAACTTGATTCTATTCAAGGACAAATTAGGCCTCTCTGAAGACGTGCAAATGTGAGCATTTACTTGCAATACTTCTAATGCATATGGATATCCCCATTGAATACCTCTTCTTTCCGCAATGCCTTAGCGACGGATCAGCAACACCAGTCTTGTCGTATTTAAGTCCCTGTTAAAATCGCGTGCCGAATTATCCGCGGCAGCCAAAGATGCAGTGCTAGGTTTACACTTTACAGAGCTCTATGAATAAATATTGCGTGTTTTCTGTACCAACGTCGTTTACGGAGTAATCACCTCACAACTTGATAAAGAGAAAAGGTCCATGTTAGATATTGTTCCCACCATAGAAACAGTTCATTATGACCCCTACCGCCGAGACAGGACCGGAGAGTATTCGGGAACTATACCTAGCCGGCCTGAAGAGCAGATGCGTCCGAAATGACGGAGCCGCTATGGGGCCGAACACGGAACTGATATTGATAAACATGTTATGTGATTGATGGTGGTAATGGAAGAGGTGGAGTGTCGACAATCCACAATCTACCCGGCAATATAGTGGATCCGGTAAAGGCGTTGCATCCCGCCAATGCAGGACAGCAATGGCCCTGTCTTTATATGTAAGTAGCCGAAGTCGTTTCGACCTGGGACGATAGTGCCGGTTTGGAGAAGTTGGGAGACTGTGAATACTGATGTTTTCAGCTGTTGTAATACAGAGTATGGACCTTCAACTCGGACCATGTCAACTCTCTTCTCACTTGTAAGCTGTGCTCTTGGTCACTGTTGATACCAAACTTTTTCGACCCCACTCCCTATTAACCGATGGGATGGTTGGATAGATGCTGCCACGCTGCAGACTAACAGCTCCAGCTGCAAACCGCCCCTCCTCACACCTCACTCCCACCTTGACCCCCGCATTTGGGGTCGAGATTCGACGAGCATCATTGGCCCATCTCAGTCCGACTTCGCCCCTTCAGGGTCTAATTCCCTGTGACTTTGCTCAACAAACTTGACTTTGTTAGAGAGCAGCTGCAGATGGAGCGTTTGATACCTATGAGTCTGCGACTCTCAGCCCGGGATGTTAGTTCGACGCAGCTCAACAGTTTGTCGTTTTTCCTTGACTATTTATCAATTACAACTTCATCAGTCGTTTAATGTTGATCAATTACTGTGCCAAAGTCCACACGGTTTACTTTGTGTTAAGATGATCCTCCGGCTTCCCATTAGCTTCAAATAAGATCGCCCATCATCATGGCCATCCACCATCCCCACGCCCTATCCCCAAATTTGCACCTCCAGAGTCAATCCCTGCTGCATGCTAATCTGTGCCCCAACGGCCGGCTCTAAGTCAATTACTCTAACCGAAGCCACTGAACGCACGCGATATCTGTGGCTTCTTTACTGTTCCAGCCACGCTTGCTATCGAGGGGGTTGCCGCCTGGCCGTATCCTCGGGACTCGACCGAGATATTCTTTAGGCGGTGATGCAATTCGAGAATGGGACTTGTCCGAGTGCAGTGGATTTACTGTCTTTCCAAGCTCTAAACTGATCACCCCAGCTTACGGACGTTAGTTTTGGTTCCCGTGGCTGACAATGATGAAGCTGCGTCACCATACAATACATTTTTCGCATTCCATATTCAATCTCTCACCCAGAACCTGCAGTGGCATCTAGGAATTAAACACAGCAATTACAAAAGACCTGTTATTACCTGAGAGCTAGGCTATCATGCCGATAATCAAAAGTATTTCTTCCACTTGTAAAGTAATTCAATGACTTGGTATGATCATGGATCTTATACACATTGGGAGCTACCCTAGAGATTAGCGAACCGAGTTATCTTTGGTTTAGATAACTTGTCCTTGCAAAATATATACTGCCTCTGCGTCACTAAGTTATTATGAGGAAGAATATGACTGAAGCTATAGTATTGTCTGTTTCATATTATGGGCGAGAGGCTTGGCCCATGTGCCCTAGATCACTTCACAGTTGTGACGCTTTCTAGCATCGCCAATGACCAATGGCACTACTTCCGTTACTCCATCAGCTTTGGCCAGACACACGGTGCCCAGATGAGGTTCCTTTCCCCCATACCCCATTCCCGCTCATTGTCAACCTTCTATGGCTGCTCGGTAAACCCCCAAGTACAGTTCTTGGCACCAGTTTATTCTTGCAGCGACAACAAAGGGTATTCTTAGTATTTATGTCTACTAAGCCACGGCATAGATACCAGTAAACACCCACCAGAAGACTCAACCCGTATGGCTAGAAGTGGCATATAATACGGTAAATTCCCATCAAGTTTTGTAGTCTGCTACATGAGCCTTCCTAAACGCCGAACATACACTCTGATATTATTACATATCCATGCTCATCAAATACATCTCTACAATCCTCATGAACTTGGCCACGAAAGCCTCCAGGTGGAAGATGACCTTAGTTCCCGTCTTGATACGATGCTCGTAGAAGGCCGCCCATTGAATCACCTCGCCCTTTAGTCCATCGTCGATAAGTGCAATCAGCTTGAATGCTAGGGTCTTGAGGATTGTAGTTGGGGGAATGCAGTGTGTCAACAAGTCGTACAGCTTTGACCGCACCTGCAAGATCCTGGCTGGTGTATGCTCTTCCAAGATCTCCTTTGCGATCTGACCGATAAGGGCCTCCCAATCTGCTGGTGGGATGGGTGTGCTATCAGTGACCTTCTCACTGTCATTGGGTTAGCTCTTGCTCTATGCTCCGATTACAGGGGAAACATACTTCTGTGCGTGGACGGCTTCGTACATAAGTAGTGCTCGTCGCAGGTTTCGGCCACTTTCCTCAGCTATTCGCTGGTGTAGACCTTGAACCACTGGCCAGCCCTCCTTCTTTGCCGATACGGCTAGCACATCGCAGATTTCCTGGTGTGTTGGAGCCGCTACTCTGACCAACAAAGTTCTTGAGCGAATCGGGGCAATAATATTGGCGGTCGAGTTCGCTAGGAGAATCAACCGCAAGTTCGGCGAGTACTTCTCCATCGTTCGTCGCAGGGCTGCTTGTGCATCCCTTGTGAGGTGGTCTGCTTCGTTGATAACCACAACCTTAAACTTTTGCTTGGCCGATTGATCCACCTGTTGTGTTTGTGCCACCTCTTTTAGAAGATCTTGAACAACAACCCTGTCATAGTTTCCAACGTCGGATGGTGTGATTTCGAGGTGGTAGACGGAGGCGACAATATTGAATTCGAGCTTTCGGTTGCTGCTCGTCTGGAATACTCGGGCGTCGATCTTGATCTTCTCTACACCGGGCCCGTAAAGCTCCTTCAACGTGGCTACAATTCGGGTCTTCTTTCCAGCACCTGAAGGTCCGTAAACCAGCAGATGGGGGAAGTCACCACTTTGGGCCTGTTCAAGGACGTTAGTTGGGGAGGTTCCAGGGGCGTAGTCGAAAAATGCTTACAAGAGATCGGAGTCGGTCTGATAGCTCATCGTGATATGTGAGAGTTTCGAGTGACCGAGGCCTGTGCTTGTCGACAATGAGGGCCATCGTGGAAGCTGTTTAATCTGTTGAGGAGGACTGTGTAAAGACAGCTTTTTGGGAGTTGCGGGAAGACGCGTTGTCGCGTAAAGTGGATGATGTTTGGAGTATATATGGTCCGTGCACATCCGTCGTCCAGAGACCGCTCCAGCAGGCAACGGCGCTATAGCACTAGGTGTGCCTACTGTAGGTATGATCGAGGATAGGTATCACGAAATACTTAGGTATGATAATACATGAAACTGCATAAGAATTCAGGCGTAAAGTCTCGAAGACACATCCGATATACATAATATGAACATCGTATTGGTTGCATAACGGAGTCGTAGATCCTGAATCTGGTATTCATACAAGGCACAGCACTATGTCTACGCCCTTATAGTGTACATGGTATAAATCATCATCGTTTAACCTAAGGATTGCGAGAAGACTCTGAAGTGCTTCCGACCATAGTCTCGGTTGTGGTAGAAGAAGCATTCAACATCTCCACGGGAGCAATGTGCCTTCGAGGTCTCTTCAATTCTTCCAAGGTCACACCATCCAACTTGGTAATGCCGACAATCGGAGCATCTCCCTTCATTACGAACTCCCATTGACCTGTCATTTCATTAGTTGGCTTCGTTAATAGGGTTTCGAGCTTTTTTACCAGGTAGCTTGTTGCCAGCCAAGCGGAAGGCATCCCTCACAACTTGCTGATGGACGTTTCCTCGAATTTCGAACAGGACCTGGTTGACAGCCATTCGGGTTGCCCAATGGTCGAAAGAACCCTTACCCTTACCCATACGCATCTGTGAACCTATGAGCACATGTTCCATCTCAATCTGGAATAGCCATCCTTACATCGTTACCGCTGATGTAGACACCAACGTTGCAGTTCTTTCTCTTGTACAGTCGGTACTTCTGTCCTCGCATTCGCACTTTAATGGTGTCCTCGGCCATCTTCAAATGCTTTGCACTGATTCTTCGGTGGTGATCTGTCATTCGTAGCCCATAGTCGCCCCAAATCACTGTAGTGCCCTTTGTCGAACCACCAGTAGCCACACGGGGACGTCCCTTTGCCATCTTCTTCTTTCGGTTCAGGTTTGGCTCAAGCCAGCTGCCTAGCATTGAGGGAGTCGTCGAAAAGGCTCGGACATTTTGAAGTCGTCGGGTTGCATCGAGCGTCCTGAAGGATTGTTGGGCCGGGCTGCTGAGTTGTCGCAGAGGCGAAGAGGCGCATAAACTCAGGCCCTGGAAGGCATTGAGCAATGCCGATGTGTTGGCGGGCTTCATGGCGGCGATCGGAGTTGACTTGAAGCTGCCTCGAACTACGAAACTCCAGAAAATCTTCCCCATGTTGTAGTTTACTTGTGGCCTGATATTGTAGCCTGATATACAAGGCCCATATTTCTTGAACCACTTTAGCTAGAAGTCACGGACCTCGCGTCAGATTCGCGTCTGGCAGGAGCTAAGCTGCACGTCACTAGACTCGAACTTCTAGGCTGCTCCTCGATTGCCTGGGATTCATGTAACCACTTCCCAACCAGGCAACATCAACAAATGGCATAAAAGGAGTCGATGCGCTTTTCCTTCTCCAAAATCAAAACCAAAACAATAAGAAACGCCAACAATGCCCTCGGATATCCGGTCCTTCTTTGGACCTAAGGGTGGTGGCAGTGCCCCAAAACCTGCCCCAAGAAAAGCTGAGGAGCTGGCCAAGAGTAAGCGTACAAGTAGGTTGATCAGTGCACGTATTTAATTGATAGATGTACTAATTGAGGCTCAGAAGGAAGAAAAGTTATCGAAGACAGTGAGGACGACGAGGATGAAGTAGTAGAGTATGTTGTTTTGGTTCTCTTTATTGTTGAACACATACTGATCATGAAACAGAGTACAGAAAACAACGGCCAAACCAGCCCCCAAGCGAAAAGCCAAGTTCGTCATCATGTCAAGTCTTTCCACTTGATTGTTATCTGACTCTTTTTTAGAGACGACGAACCCAAGGGCGTGGCTATTTCAGCAGACGATTATTTCTCCGCGAGCAAGACCAGCAAACCTACGAGTTCGGCAACACCCAAGAAGCCTGCAGTCAAAACCGAAGTTCCGGTTCGATCGAGTCCCCGAGGGAAAACGACCGCCACGAAGCCTGCAGCATCAGCAAAGAACGGCAAAGCCCCCGC
Organism: Fusarium tricinctum; assembly: GCA_020744515.1. NCBI lineage: Eukaryota > Fungi > Ascomycota > Sordariomycetes > Hypocreales > Nectriaceae > Fusarium > Fusarium tricinctum. The sequence continues at coordinate 2,491,829 of JAGPXF010000002.1, read as the reverse complement.
TACACGAAAAGCCACAGCTTCCTACTCCAAAACTGCACCTGACCAGGACTCTGATGCGTATATGGACGATGGAGACGAGGATGATGCAGATATCTTCGCAGCCGACGCCAAGGGTCGATCTAAGCGCAAAACCGATGATTATGAAGAGGATGAGTCTGAGGAAGAAGACCTACCTAAGCCCAAACGATTAGCTACTAGAGGCCGTCCATCGGCTGTCAAGAAAGAAGAGGAAGAAGACGTTGTGAAGCGCGTAGCCGTGAGCAAGAAGAGAAAATCTCTTCCTGAAGACTCGGAAGAATCTGAAGAAGAGGCGCCACGCAAGAAGGCGGCTACTGCCAAACCTAAGGCACCAGCCAAACCTCGAGCTCCACGAGCAAAGAAGGACGACGAACCGGAAGATGAGGAAATCAAGGACATCCTTGACAGTGTTGCTACTGTTCGAGCACCCACGCCTCCGCCAAAGGACCCTGATGCCAAGTTTGACTGGCGAAAGAAAGCTTCCGGAGGTGGCAATGCATCTGCTCAACCAGCTGCAAGCTCGGTCGATCTCCCCGAAGGCGAAGAAGAATGCCTGACTGGTCTCAGCTTTGTCTTCACGGGTGTCTTACAAACCATTAGCCGTGACGACGGACAGGCCCTGGTCAAAAGATATGGCGGCAAAGTTGTTGGTCAGCCAAGTAGCAAGACAAGCTTTGTAGTTCTTGGAGAGGACGCTGGCCCGAGTAAGCTGGCAAAAATCAAGTCTCATGGCATCAAGACAATTGATGAAAACGGACTTTTCGACTTGATCCGTAAGCTTCCTGCATTTGGGGGCGGCGGCAAAGGGGCTCAGAAGGCCCAAGAGAAGAAAAAGGCCGACGAAGACAAGGTGAAGAAGCAGGTTGCAGAGATGGAGGCCGAAGAGAAGGCTCGAAAGGCAGAGGCTGCGAAGGCTGCGAAGAAGGCAGCTGCAGCAGGAGGACCACCAGCAAAGGCCGCCGCGCCTCCCCCTGTGCAGCTGTTGACATCGAAGTATGCTCCCACACAGCTCAGCCATATTTGCGGCAACAAGGCGCAAGTCGAAAAAATCCAAGCTTGGCTCAGGAACTGGCCAAAATCGAAGAAGTACAACTTCCAGCGACGAGGTGCTGATGGAATGGGTGGTGAGCGCGCCATCATTGTTTCTGGCCCTCCTGGAATTGGAAAGACGACGGCTGCCCACTTAGCTGCAACGCTAGAGGGATACGATGTTTTGGAGAGCAACGCCAGTGACAGCCGAAGCAAGAAGCTTGTTGAAAATGGAGTGAGTGATGTGATGAATAATACATCGCTCCTTGGATATTTCGCTGGCGACGGCAAGGATGTCGACGTGACCAAGAAGAAGATTGTCCTTATCATGGACGAGGTAGACGGTATGTCTGCAGGTGATCGAGGTGGTGTTGGTGCCTTGGCAAAATTTTGCAAGAAGACGGAGATCCCCCTGATCCTCATCTGCAACGAGCGCAAGTTGCCCAAGATGAAGCCTTTCGATCATGTGGCATTCGATATTCGATTTAACCGTCCGACTGTGGACCAAGTCCGATCCCGCATTATGACTATTTGCCATAGAGAAGGCCTCAAGCTCCCGCCTGCTGTAGTGGACGCTCTCATCGAGGGAAGCAATAAGGATATCCGTCAAATCATTAACATGATCTCTACTGCGAAACTGGATCAGACAAGTATGGATTACGATCAGTCCAAGTCTATGTCGAAGGCTTGGGAAAAGCATGTCATCCTCAAGCCATGGGACATCTGCCAAAAGATGCTAGCTGGCGGGCTTTTCACACCTGCGAGCAAGTCGACATTAAACGAAAAGATCGAGCTTTACTTCAACGACCACGAATTCAGTTACCTCATGATTCAGGAGAATTATCTTCGAACAAAGCCTTTGGCTCTCAACGGAAAGGGGTATACCCAGCGCGAGCACAACCTCAAGGCTCTGGAGCTGTTTGACAACGCAGCAGAGAGCATCAGCGATGGAGATTTAGTCGACCGCATGATCCATGGACCTCAACAGCAATGGAGTCTGATGCCCACACATGCCGTCTTCAGTACAGTTCGCCCTGCCAGCTTCATCGCGGGTCAGCTCATGGGTACCAACTTCACATCATGGCTCGGCAACAACAGCAAGTTTGGCAGACTTGGTAGATCCATTCGTGAAGTCCATTCTCACATGCGTCTCAGGACCTCTGGTGATCATAATGAGATCCGCCAGCAGTACATGCCTGTCCTGTGGTCTCAGCTTGTCAATCGCCTACAAAATGAGGGCAATGATGCAGTAGGAGGGGTCATTGATCTTATGGACAGCTACTTCATGACCCGAGAAGATTTCGACGCTATCCAAGAACTTGGCGTAGGACCAATGGACGAGGAACTGGTCAAGATCGAGACAAAGACCAAAGCTGCATTCACCCGAACGTAAGTATACCATTCAAGCATTTTCTCAACACCAAGCTAACTAACTATTCAGGTACAATGCCATGAGCCATCCGATTCCTTTCATGAAGGCCAGCAACGTTGTCGCTCCCAAAGCTCAGCCCAAGGAGGTCCCTGATCTTGAGGAAGCCGTTGAAGACGATGAGGCCGAGGCCGTCGAGGCACCCGAAGTCGAAGAGGATGATGACGAGATCGATTTTAAGAAGGACAAGTACATCAAGAAACCAAAGGCCAAGAAGGCTACCAAGAAGACCACGAAGGCTGCCGCTGCCGACGATGATGAGGAAGAGGACAAGCCAAAGCAAGGTCGAGCTAAGGCCAAGGCTACAGGCACCAAGGCTAAGGGGAAGAAGTAAAGGACGATTGAGTTGGTTTACATACAGCAAATGTTGGTCAGATAATATTTAGACGTGGTTTACTGCCAGTCGGAGGTGGAGGCACTGTATATCACAGTTAGTGCGTTAGTGCATGGCAAGATCAAGGGAAAAGGAGTCTATGGTTATGAGTAGATACTCGGCTTACGTACATTATTATTATTACTATTATAACAATCATTAATTGCTTGAATTAAGACCGGACCGTCGTGAGAAATGCTTTGGCACCGCTCGGGCAGGCCTGACAGTTGGCAGTCGGCATTGGCAGTTGATAGGTAGGCATTTGGCAGCTGGTGGCAGCTGGTGGCAGTGTTAGAGTGACCCTATTCCCATGCTGCCAGACAGCTGCCGTTGCAGTGCCAAGCGCGATCGATTACATTCACCTCATGCAGCTCTACTATATTATGATTCTGATCCCGCTCTTGTTTTCATTATTCTTTCCTCCTCCCTTCAACCTCACCACTTCACATCCTCAACTCCCAGATCCCAAACTTCAACACGCACTTTTAACATCACAAACCCTATCTATCATCGTCATCTTGCTACCTTCTTATCATACTCGCATTTACGAATATTTTGGAGACTTATTCTGTTAAGATGCAGGGCTCTATATCCTACCCTGCCGCGTTGACAAGCAGTAAATGGGTCGCGAGCCTCATAGCGAAACATCGCAGCAACGACCACATTTATGTCCAGAAAACTACCAGTAAGTCCTCTGATGAAACAGGGTCATCTAGTGTTCGAGGAATACTATGCTGATACTGTTGTAGGCAAGAATGTGAAACGTGAGACCAAGTTCTCAAGCCTACTCAAGAAAACCAAAGAAGAACTACGAAGTAAGTCGATTACATCCCTTCCAGGTCTATCAATACACCAAAGGTTAGATTATCACGATGAAATCATACTAACTGATGCATCAGTTGCCTTATCTGTTCGCTCGAAGGCGGAAGCTGCTTCGGAGCTGAATAGTAAGTCTAATACTCTTGTTCACTTGTTCGCCCAACTGACTCTTTTTCACGCAGGAGCCACTACCTTCCCCCAAAAGCAGAACAAATATACTTGGGCGTATTTGTTCGACACAAAGTCTGGCAACAAGCTGCATAAGCGTGCTAAATCGGCGCCGATTACTACCTACATTCCTCACGTCCTTGAGCCTATTAATGAGGAACGCGAAGACAATGACACTCCGGTGTTCAAGTTCTTGGCTCAACCAGCCGGTCAGAAACATTCTCCAAGCAGGACTGATCGTGAGGCTCCTCTGCCCTCAACTGATCACATTGCTGAAGATGACGACGCTGCTTCTATCGTCACAACTTGCACGGTGCTTATCCAACATTTGGGTCTAGCGGACGTGCCTGAAGAGGATGAGGGGAACGAAGAAGATAGACAGCTGGAAACAGCTGACAATATGACTATCACTCACCCTGAGGTAACAAAGATCAAGGTGTCCAAATATAACCTGAGCCGAGGCACTACTGAAGAGGGCCAAGATTCTCCTATTCTGGGGCTGGAAACATCTCAACTCATCACCAAAAGCGATGCTCACCCTCAACACCCATCGACAATTCGATTCGAATGCAGCGGAGCACTTCCTCCTCGGGAGACGCTGGTCAACGTTGAAGGCTCCGAGACCGATGCGAAGTCTTCAAAATCAAAAAGGAAGACTTCATCTGCTGCGTCATCTGTAACATCATTGTTCACGAAGCTTCTCGGGAGCGACAAGACTAAAGCAGTTGACAAGGTCAAGAACGAGACCGAGATCGAGACCAAGGCTGAGCCCAGCGTTTTGCATAAACTACGACACAAGGCAAAGGGGTCTTTTTCTTTGGGAAGATTGGCTGATTTCATCCAACCCGCGGAGACTCGTCTGCGATCCTCTCTCAGCATTAACCGAAACAACGAACGATCAACTGCCGAGCATAACAAGTAAGTGATACTTGTAGATGTTTCTCCAAAGCCTTTGGAAGAGCTGACAGTGTTTTAGGAACAAGGATACATACGGACCCCTGAGATGGAACCTCCCCCCACCCGATGATGAGATGGGCGAGCTCATCCGCAGCTTCTCGGATCCTCGTATTGGATTCAACACCACCAGCACCAACCGCTATGTTGAGGAGAATCCCGCGTCGCCAAGATCTCCCAGTGAATCTTCAGACAAGCCCGAACATGACATTTCCATGGAAGATCTTCCTCCAGCTCCAGCCAACCCTCCTACCTCTGTCAGATACTTCCGAGACGAAATCTCTATGCATGGTAAGTTCTGCTCCGGCGCCTGTTCTGTCGTACTCTTACTAATCATGAGAAGGGAGTGACGAGAAAATTCAAAACCCCAAGGCTCGAGACAGCCAAAATGCACAACGTCAGGATTCTGATGGTATGTTGTTATACACTCGTTTACTTACCTCCACTCACAATTTTACAGATGAATCCTCTCGATACTCCCAGGAGATAGTCTTAGGACCATTTCCCCACGATGAAATCATGAGCCTGGTAAGTTGGCCTAACCACTGCAAACAAGGGGTCGTCCGAGACAAATCCTCTAACCAATTTATAGGCTCTACAGCGACAAGTGGATATTATAAACAACAACTACGATTTCAGCCAGCATGCTACTCTTACTAGTGCCTATGGTCGGATCAAGGTAGAGGAACTGTCAGAAGAGAAACTCATCTGCGAGAGATTTGAAGAACTCCATCACGCTGTTGAAGAGACCGAATCTTTAGAGTTGAAGGCCAAGGCTTACAGTGTCAACACTCAAGATGCTGAACCAAACAACGAGGAAATCCACACTGGCGAACCCGAGACTCAGGATCACGAAAGCGTTGTCGACACTCGCGAGGTTCATGAGGATACTCACCCTGAAACCTACGCACCAAGTGCCAGTGTTAGAACTGAAGAAGACCCTTACCACAAGGAGGCCCAACATGAAGAGCAATTCAACGCCAACACATTCGACATGGTTTCGAGCATTGAGTGGGACGAACAGACGATCCCCGAAGGACCTGCAGGCGACCCCCCTACCCGGGCTGCAATGAAAGACGTCGAGACTGCCGATTACTCGGAATTTTTCAAGTCTCTACAGAACGTCCGATCAAAGAGCCCCGACAAGTTGTTTGGTAAGAACACAGCTACACTCCAATGAAACTATCACTGACAACTATAGGCCGCTCTGGATTCATTGGCGTTTGGCCTTGGAGTAAGGAGATCGCCAGTTTGGCTGCAAGGGATCAAATGATCCGCGACGAAGCTGCCGAGAAATTCTACCAGCAAGGCCCCTCCAACACTGGAAGCAATGAATCAGTTTCCGACCTTGACGAACGACCTAGCGCAGTGAGTATAACTTCGAACTATAGCTAGTCCGTGATATACTGACATAAAATCCTAGCACGAGGTACAGGCAGCGTTGAGCCACCCCGAAGCACCACTGATTGATGAGTGTGAGCCCGATCGAGTCATGGACCAATACCTCAAGTGCAAGAAGTCGACTATGGCAGCAATGATCTCTAAGCAGACGAACCACGCCAGGATTCCATCTGCCATCAACCGCAACGAGGTCATTCACAATGAATGGGATCGTGCAGCTCGCGTCTGGCAGCTCTTCGAGGCCAAGAAAGAGCGAGAGGATCCTGGCGCCGCCTACAGACGTCGACAGATCTACAAATTCGTCGAGAAACGTCTTAAAAAGATAAGGACCGAAGCTGAACAAGCAAACAAGGAAGCCCGCGACGCACACAGATGTATCCAACAACTTCAGCAATACTACAACGACATGGAGGAAGGTATTCATCGATTCACTGAGTCCTTCGGCCACCAGCGTGCCAGCAACTTGCCCAATGCTGTCGATCTTGTACGAATTACCGAACGCGAAGAGCGAATCGACTATCGTCGTGCCAAGCCACTCGAGGACGGCCCCGAGGCTGAAAGTCCAGAGTCAGAAATGGCGGACAAGGCCGGAATGGATTACAGTGAGCTCGTCCGAGATGACGGCACCGAGGTCAACAGCTTGGGAGACCCGACCGCTGAGTTTTTCTAATTCTATCCTGAACTTAAACAGGATGTGAGAACTGGAGCACGATGAAAGAAGAAAACGACCCAAAAAACACCCCTTATCACTGAGACTAGCGACGCTCATATACAATGAACGGATATCCCCTAGTTGGATACTTCATCTTGATTAACACAGTTTGGAAACGAACTTCGGTTAAACTTCATACCCATTTTCAGGAAATCCCACACAATTTCCTATGCAGAACTTTTGACTTGGAGATCATGAGAAAGATATCTTGCTATAACAAGATTTGGAGCAGCGACTATTAGCGCCCAACAAGGGAATACCAATACCCTCTTACGAACCTTTGCTTTACCTACTCACAATTGCTGTTGCTACGAACTACCACGAAGCCCTAACGAAATCGGCCATGATACCTCATTTTACCAGCGACGGTGTTTTAAGGCTATATATAGATACCCCCTGGATTTGCTTTACCATACGACAATACTGCCCTATTCCAGCGCCGCTGAAGACAAAGGCATTGTACACGACGCGGAATCTTGGGTGATTCAAACAGCCCATTGAGGCGCTGACGCGAGTATTGGTTTTACGAATGTTTGGTTTGCTTTTGCTTGCACTTTTTGGACTTTCTATTGGTTGATTTCTTGAACACCCACCGAGCTCACATTGCCGGTGTGAGAGGTGTATTAAACTAGTTCTGGATTACAGATTGTGAGGGACTCCAGATGAGAGCATGTCTTGATATCAAGATAAATTATACAGAACTAGACAAGAACCAGACAGATAGAGCTGCACATGAATGAGGACAGATTTCTTTTATAATAATTGATGCTGAAGTGACATAAATACGGTAATATCCCTTGATGGAAAATTCTCTTCTCTATGTAGCTGCCCGCATCGTCCACGCCTTCGTTATTCGTACTTGATATCAATATTATTCGTTCATTCATTATTCGCGGGGTATAAAACAACAGCCTCCATCCAACCTCACTATCACGAACCCTCATGCTTCACCGTCGTATCTCCTTCTCCAGCATCATCATGCTGCTCCGTCTGATCAGCTTGGTCCGTCTCGCCCTCGCCATTATTATCCTTGCCCATGACGTTCTCAAACTGGGACCACAGCGCTTCGACCGAAGAGAATTCGTTTCCGACCTGCTCACCCCATCAGTTTAATCTCAAGAACAACATAACAACGTATTGTCCGTACCGCAGTGACTGCCTCCAGAGACCGGTTCAGCTTGTTGATATTGGCCAAGACGTGCTCGAAGCTCTGTAGGTAGAACAAGATGTTAGCGTTTGTTTCCCTGGATGTTCCATGTTCCAGAAGGTAAATCTTGCCATTGCGATTTCGCCAATGAGGGCCTCGCGCTGTTGTTCAAAGTAGGTCTTTTCATGACCGCCCATAGCGGATGCTGATCTTGAATGTGAAGCCATGATGGGAGTGAGTGTCTTGGTGCTTTTTGAGTTATGTAAGGTCGTCGTTGGATTTAACGCATTGGCGCGTAAAGTTTAGTTACTTCTGGCGGGGTTGTTTACTTACGGCGGGCGTTCACGTAAATTTAGGGGTGGACCCCCCGTAGCTCGTCTCAAGCATGTCACATATCAACAAATAGCAGATGTCAGTCAATTATCAGAAATTGGACATATTATATAAATTGAATAAATCATAATTGCATACAAGTGCGCTTGCCTCGCTTTGTTTAGTACAATTGAAGTGAAGGCTGTTATATACTTTACATAAACATCAAACCGCTCTTACTCCGCAACAACCAACCGAGATCAATAATGCAAAACCTCAAGCTTACTACGCCAAACAAATTGACAAGAGACGGCATATGCAACTTCTCCGTAACGGCCATGTACCCACATTATCTTCTATAATGATCCGGATGTCTTTCATACTCGTGGGGTCTCAGTCCTCCCCTCATTATTTCTCGTGGATCCCTAGGATCCCTAGGGTCTCTGGGGTCTCTAGGGTCTCTAGGATCTCTTGGGTCCCGAGGATCGTGGCCCGGGTAAACGGGAGCCGCCGGTGGTGGAGGACCACGAGCATCGTAACCAATAGGCGTGTAAGTGCGGCCTGGCATCTCTCTCATGTCTCTAGTTGGAGCAGGGCCAGGGCCAGGGGTGGAAGCATAACGAGGGTACGCTTGCGTAGGCGGCGGTACTGACTCTGGGCCACGAGATCCAGTTGACGGATAACGAGCGTGCATCTGGTGCTGCTGTGGTGGCATACTAGGCCCACCTCCGTAGTAGGGGTTTCGTCCATCGTCTCTCATGGGCATATGATGAGATTGTTGTGGAGGCGGCTGTGAAGGAGCCCAAGATGGTGCAGGAGTTTGAGGTTTGGATGAAGGATGCTGCGTCGGCCAAGGCTGCTGTTGTTGCTGTTGCTGTTGTTGTTGTTGTTGCTGCTGCTGCTGCTGCTGCTGCTGCTGTTGCTGTTGTTGCGTTGGTTGTTGCGATGCGTTCGGAGGCGGCTGTGATGGCCAACCAGTTGGTTGTTGCATGCTTGAAGGGGGTTGTTGGGGCGCTGGTGGTGGCCACGAAGTTTCACGGCCAACCTGGGGAACTTCACGTGAGCGAGAGGAAGACGGATGCAACCCGTACTGCCCTCCCGGTGATCCAGCGTGAGCTGCTTGACCTGCAGCAGCGTATGAAGTTGGGTATCCCTGGTTCTGGTACTGAGGACCAGGTGGAGCATAGCGATGCCCACCTTGTGGCGAATTTGTCCTGCTGTGATTTGTAGGCTGATAAGGGTTCTGTCTGTAGTAATCTCTCTCTGCCGCAGCCTCGAGCGAAACCCCGATTGATGCCCTAGAGCTACCCATGTGCTGGGGTTGAGGAGAATCCGCATATGTGGGCTTCAGAGACGGCATTCCTGGAGTACCTCTGGCGTAAGGAGAATATGGCTCTGGATCGCCGCGCCGCATCTGAGAAGACGGCGCAGGCCCCGGAAGTGTACGGCCCATGGTCTGGGGTGGAGGAGTAGGCGATGGTCTTGAGGGCGTGTTAGTCACATCGTTGACTCTCTTAGGCTGTGGCAGAGGCTCGTCGTTAAGGAGCGACATGATATTGAGACCTCCCTTACGAGGTTCAGTCTGACGAGGAGGCGCTGCTGTGGGGGTTTGAACTGGGGTACCAGCTTGAGGTGTGGCTGAGCCATATTGATCGTGCATCGATCCTGATGACGGCCTCTGCTGAAGCGACGACACGGGACGACTGGTGGGTGTGCCCATTTGAGGTGAGCGGACCGGTGTTTGCTCACTCATCAGGTTTCGCATTGGCTGTGCAGGAGCTTGCTGCTGCATAGGGGGACCATATGATGGAGGACGCCCAGGTTCCTGCGGCGGCCTCGCCAGTGGTTGGCCGCCAAGGCTGCCTTGTTGACGGTGACCGTACTGCTCGTAGTGGTGCGGCTGTGGTGCCATCTCAGGTTCCTGCTTAACGCGTAGCGGCTGTCTCTCTGTCTGTCGAGCCAGTTCGCGTTGCTCTTGTTCTCGCAGCTGCGTGTCCATCTTTTGACGTTCTATCTGGGCGTTTTGTTCCATTATAACTTCGCGAGGAGAAGGCTGTAGAGGTTGTGCGGCGGCTAGGGGTCGTTGTTCACGTGGCTCTGCGCCGGGATGTCGAGAAGAGGCCTTCTGCGGAAGAGGTACGCGCGCGCCAGGCTCACGTTCGCCATCAGGGAATCCAAATTGTCGCACAGGAGCTCTTAGAGGCCTTTGACCCGGTGACATTGTCTGAGTAACTGGTGGAGCCGCAGGGTGTTGTCCCATAACCATCGGCTGCTGCTGAGGCTGCACCAGGGGTTGTTGTTGTTGTTGTTGGACAGGAGCTTGGGCGATGGGAACACCACCAAAGTTGGGGAATGGCTGACCACGGGGAGGTTGAACAGCAGGTTCCATCTTGGGCTGCGACGTTTCACCATGCATATCAATACCTGGAGCAACGGCTAGAGGTCGAGAAGTTGCAGTCGAGCTATCGTATCTCCTGCCTCGTCCTCCTGTTGATGGTTGCGGGGGATCAGGTAGCCTCTCACCGGCACTTTTCTTCAACTCTGCCTCCTGGACGAGTATCTCCCACTCAGCCTTACCTTGATCTTTTTGACGGACAAAGTAGTTCTTGACCTGTTGCAATTATCAATACTTATTCATTATCAACGTATAACAGCGACTTACCATGACTGCGGTCTTCGAACCCATGTGAGCAGCAATTCCTGTCCAGTCGGAACCAAACGAGCGCAGGAGGTGTGGGAAGTCATTAGATTCAGACACGCTCCAGTAACTGGATGCTTGGGTTGGCGCTTTGCGTTCTGATGCTTGATGGGCTAGATTGAATGTAGCCATTGCAGGTTGGGGTGGCGGATCAGGTCGGAGTGATGGTGCTGCCATGACCTCAGAGATGGATGAGGGAGCAACTGATTCAGGGCGTTCCATGCTCGGGATAGGCTGCTGTTGTATAGAGAAGGGAGGTTGCATGCCAGCGGGATGCTGCTCGAACTGAGGCTGAATCCGAAGACCCTCCGAAGGTGGGAGAGGAGTGGAGGAACTGTCAGTGTTGAGTGCTCTCGAATTCGACCTCGACCTGCCTTTGCCTGGCACTGGTGCTGCGGCCAAGGTCTGGTTCGGCTTGGGTATCTTGGGGTCTTTCTCCTTGGGGCCTCTACGTCTCTTCCTTCCGTCGATTTTCTCCGGATGATCAACTTTGGCGGACCCTCCACGTCTGCCAGGTGTGGCATTAGGTGTTGAGTTCTCTGTGTCGATCGGTGGCTGTTCAAAACCCCAGGTCGGAGCAGCTGCGCGTCTTGGGCGCCTTCTCTCACCATTTTCTCCCGTCTCGTGGTTGTCTTCAGTTTCTCCATCGCCGTTGCCCAGTTCCGACACCAATGCACTAGATCGCTGCTTCGCCTTGCCCTTTCGGCGCCTCTTAGGCTGCTTCTTGAGTTTCTCCTTCAGGTTGAGATCCTTCTTGTTCATGTAGTAATACTGAATGCAAGCGCCAAAGTCGCGATGCGGAATTGCTTCTGCAACCCGACCCCATTGCTTGGGTGCTTCCAAGTATCTCTTTTCAAACAAGCTAGCCTCTTCTTCATTGAAGTTGTTGACGGGTGGCAGAACACGCCATGTCGACACCAACCGGTCAACAGGTACGTATCCGGATTTGTCAATGTACTTAGCATTGTCTCTGTCTTCCTGTGTCCATATCATATCCGGGATGACGGCTTCCTTATCTGTGCGGTACTTTTCTTGCTGCATTCTCAGCTCACGCTCTCTCCTTTCCTCGTCCTCTCGCATGGATGCTTGCAGAACTCGTTCTAGGTCTCGCTCAGTTGCGAATCGGCGGCCGCGCCCGCTCCCTTCATGTTTTGGTTCAGGAGTCACTGTTCCAGTAAATTCGATGCCCGTCGAGACCGAGAACCTTCCACGACTCTTGACGGCAGCTGGATCGTTTGACATTGTGAATTCCAAATAGTGCAGGTAGTTTTTGGCGTAAATCTTTTTGTCGTGATCCTGTTCGGTCGACTTTTCGATATGCATCTTGTCCAAGTGCTCGATGACAAAATCATCCATAACCGAGTCGGAATCCAGTGTGCGCATAAAATCTTTATCCTTGTCCCAAGGCTGACAACTGTAGTCAGGGAGACTATCAATCGGCGGCGTGGTCATGTATTGCCGAACAGTGTCAAGATTCATGAACGAATCATCCTCAGACTCAGTCTCATCATCGTCGACCTGCGACGGCGTACTAGGCGGTTTCGATGCTGTCTCCGTCGTCTGCAAGACAACATGAGGAGCAATAATATTAACAGGAGTCTCTTGAGTCTCAACATGATCGTGTGCTCGAGGCTCGGGTCTATCCGCGAAAGTCTCGATAGGCAGATCGGCATTTGTCTCAGCAGGCTTCTCGGCGATGGCTTCATCAGCCTTTACGGGGATAACTTCTGGAACAGTCTCGGTAACCTTCTCAGTGTGTGTCTGTGCAGATTCTTTGGTGCTGGCCTCTACTGGTGTTTCGCTTGGCTTATCTTCACTAGACTTTTCTGCGGGCGCCTTGTTGGTCGTCTCATTGGATCTCTCGTCGGCCTTCGCTGGTTCAATTATTGGCTCTTCAGGAACACGTTCGATTACCATGGGGACCGTATCTTGGGCTGTATTATCAGTCAGGAGCATTGGGGCTTCAGGGATAGCTGAAATAGTCTGAACAGGAGGTTGGTCGATGTCCATCTTCTCAGCATTTGGCTCAGCAGTGGGCTCAGTAGCGGCAGCAGAAGTGACAATAGCAGTGACAGAAGCATCAGCAATAGTGTCAGCAGCAAGTTCGTGAGTCTCCTCCTTCTCAATTGGTTGTATAGGGTCCTTGATGTCCCTTTCGACAATGTTCTCGGCGTTCTTTTCCACAGCACTTTCGATAGGCTTCTCAATGACGTTCTCAGCGCGATCTTCCTCGGGTTTCTTTTCTGGGCTCTCGACGATTGTCTCGTCGGGCTTTTCGCTGTGTTCGGCAAGTTTCTCGACAGACGGTTCTGTGGGTTGTTCCGCAATCTCTCGAGTAGCTTCTGGCGAGGGCTTCGGTATGCGTTCATCAATCGGCTCTTCGGACTTTTCAACATTAACCAAAAGCTCAGGCCCGAGCTCATGTTCGGGTTCAGTCTGAGCTTCTTGTAATGCTGGCTTTGCTGGTTCAGATTCGACTTGGATCTTGTTGTCGGTAGCATCTGTCATTTCAACGTCTTGTTTCGTCTCCTCTTCGATCGGTACGGGCTCTGCAGCCTTTTCGACAATGACCTTGTTTGCTGCTCCTGGCAGTTCTTCCACCATCTTGAGAAGTCCTTCGCTCTCTCCAACAATCTTGACCATTGATCCGTGAGACAAAGCCGCAAAACGAGCCATCACTTGGGTTGGAAGCTTCGGTGTTTCCAACTTGCTTAATTCAGCTTCCGTCTTTTCGATTTCCATATCAAAGTAGTCGGCCATGTCGTCGTCATCGTCAGATTCCGAGTTTTGCTCCATAGGCACTGGTTTTGGTGGCACATCAAATCTGACAGCTTTTATGGTTGCTCGACCACATTTTCGTCTGGGCAGTTCCTTTGGGGGTTCTCTCATCTCTCTTACACGCTCATCAGGCGCCTGTGCAAATCTAGGCATGCTCTCTATAGTGGGCGACGGACCAGACCGATAAGAATCTCGCCTTGAAGCATTAATAGGCCGTGCATCCCGATCCATAGAAGCTCTCGCAGATTGGGACTCTCGCTCGGACTTAACGGTGATTTCTCCTGGTTCTGCGCTGTAATTCGATCGGGCCCGGTTGTCGTAAACGGAGTCTGATTTCGCGTCGCTGCTGCGTGGCCGTCTCTCGTCGTCGTGATAATGATCATACTGGGAACTATCGCGGCGCAAAACCGGTCGCTGATGCACAAAGCTCGGCGATCGCATCAGCTTGGGTGACTCGGGCGCTTTCTTCAGATTCGGGTTGATCCATTGTTTGCTCGAAGGTCGCGGAGGTGGAGGCTGCTGGGCTCGAGGACCGACTGGAATGGAGGGACCATCATGAAGCATTACCTTACCGAGGCCAGCGGAAGGCATAGCTGGATCGTGGCCAGCAGAAGGAGGCCGATCATTAAACGCCCTGGGAGCTGTAGGCGGGATCTTTGCTGCGGCACTGGCAGGAACATAGCCCTCCCCTACACTTAATCCCCTGTTAGAAACGGATCCAAAAGCAGGTGCAGATGGCGCGAGAGGTGGTGGTGACACCTCCTTGCTAGAGAGTCCTGAGTCGTGGCCAGCGTTGGCGCGAGCTTCCAATTTGTTTCGGAATAATTCGCGGTCTCGGGGATCGCGTTCGTGTTGAATTTCACGTCGGGTATCTGGGTCAGCATAACGATCCATTCGATCCATCCGGTCCCTGTCGTCACGATCCCTTCCCCAGCGACCTTCCTGAGACCGACTACGTGGGTAGCGATCACTCCTGTCGTCCATGTAATGCCCTCTTCCACGTCCTCTTTCGGACCAGTCACCTCGTCCTCGGCCACGTCCTCGATGGAATCCTCCACCACGGGGGTAAGGCGCCATGCCAAACTGGGGGTCAGAAGAAGACGATCCTGCCGAAGGGGGTCCTCCATCTCGAGAGCCGCGTCGGGATCTATCCGCATCTACTCCCAGTGGCCCCTCGCGTTCTCGATCTCTGAAGTCTCGGTTGGGCGATCTCGCGCGGCCGATAGGTGAGCGACGAGCTCTGAAATCTCTGGGCTCGCGCCATTCTCTGTCGCGATCGCGGTCGCGTTCACGGCTTCTATCATCGTGATAACGGTCACGAAAATCAATGTCTCTATCTCGACCCCGATCTCGACTGTCGTCCCTTGAAGACCATCCACGGCCGCGCCCTCGGCCGCGACCACCTCGAAATTCGCCCCCGAAACCTCCACCGCGGGGTCCACTAGGCGCATCAATCAAGGCCTTTGGTCCACGAGGAGGTTCACGTCGCAAGGGATCACCGAAGTCGCGGCCTGGTGGGAAACCACCATTGCCGGGTCGGGTTTCAGATGGTCGTCGCCTATCTCCATCGGCATACTGTGCTGGTCTGTCAAATCGGTCAGGAGAGCGATCACGCGGCGATCTAGACCTTTCATAACGTGAGTATCTTGAGGCCCTAGACATTGAAGGATGGAGTCAGTATGCAGGAAGTTGCGGACAAGGAGATCAGGTCATGCACCGACGGCTGCGGTCGTCTTTGAAAGGTTTCTTTCGCATGTCTCGGGACAGTAAGATAATAGAATAAGAAGGTTGTGTGCATACATTTCTCAATAGCCGAAGGAAACCCGAAGGAATCGGTAGTTTTATATGGAACTGCCCATGTACCTGGGATGCAGGAGGCAAAGTTTCGATTACCTATGCTGTGCGTCGCACCGATGTCGATAGTCTTGATGTATGATTTTCTTTGTTGCGCCCAACGATTAAAACTTGCAAATGTCGTAGTCGTGTCGTTCCCGTCCTGTTGGCGTCGCGTCTCGAACACAAAAGAAACTGAACCGTCCCGCCGAATGGTATGAAATAAGAAAGATTGAATCAGGCGGCTAGCTTATTAGCGATATTATAGTCGAATGCTAAGGGCGCGACGAGTAAGGGGGATGGAAATGCGGGTGAAATACGGAGTACAATAGCGACAATGCCTCTTGCGATGGATGCAGGTCGAAGGTTTGAGGGATTGGACGCCAGCCTCAGGCGTCCATCCTCAGCAAGGGGCCAAAGCTCAAGCGACCCCATTGCGCCTGCAAATTGAAATGGGCACACTGTCGCGTGGCGCCTAGTGCTTGCGATTAGTGGTGGATGGCATAGAAGGGACCAAGGGTCAGCTTTCCAGGGGGGCTTGGGGCTAGAGCCAGAATTGCCGCGACATGGCCGCTAGGCTTAGATGGGAAGTCTATACGTGCACGCCCATTCTTCAAGCCCGATAGACCCCGCCGAGTTTTTTTCAATGCGGAGCCGGGAGCCGGGATATCTCACGGAAGAAATCATGAAAAATGTGGTTGATGACCGTTGAAACATTTAAAGGTGGAAGAACAAAATCATACATAAGTCGCATATCTCCAGGGAGAGTACAATTAGAAGTTGGTATCTTGAACCCCGATTTTTGGACAACCCAAGGTTTCGGGGGCTCTTTTACTAAGCCTTAATATATCCATCGAATTCTGTGCATCCATATTTTAGAACTTACGACCCAAAACTTACGAGTTACAATTCACCATCTTCACAATACTTCGATTTACTACTATGGCCTCCAACGCAGACGCTCCGCCCTCGGCGGCTACTGAAGCCGTCCTGGTGAAATCCGAGGAGATGCCCAAGGACGCACAGAAAGTCGAGGAGTTGGACTTCAACAAGCTCAAAGGACCTATCACGGCGGAGGACCTCTACGAGGGTATGCGCCACATGGGATTCCAAGCTTCTTCTATGTGTGAAGCTGTGAAGATTATCAATGATATGGTGCGCTGAGATTCACAAAAGAGACTCTACAGTCGGCTTTTCTGAGATGATCAAGTGCCAGGCTGGCTAACAACCTATAGCGTGCATGGAAAGACCCTGAGACGGGAGATAAGACAACCATCTTCTTGGGTTATACTTCAAATCTTATTTCTTCAGGCCTCCGAGGCGTTCTCCGTTGGCTTGTGGAGCATAACCACGTCTCGTGCATTGTCACCACTGCAGGCGGTATTGAGGAGGATTTCATCAAGTGCCTCGGCGACACATATGTTGGCTCATTCAGTACCCCTGGAGCTGATCTCCGCCGCAAGGGTCTCAACCGTATCGGAAACCTTGTTGTACCTAATGCAAACTACTGCGCTTTCGAGGACTGGGTTGTTCCCATCCTCGATAAGATGCTCGAGGAGCAAGAAGCCAGCAAGGGTACTGAGGAGGAGATCAACTGGACACCTTCCAAGGTCATTCACCGTCTGGGCAAGGAGATCAACGATGAGCGATCTGTTTACTACTGGGCGTACAAGAACAACACCCCCGTATTTTGCCCTGCCATCACTGATGGAAGTCTGGGCGACATGTTATACTTCCACACCTTCAAGACCTCACCTCTGCAGCTGAAGATCGATCTGGTCGAGGACATCCGCCGCATCAATACCATCGCCGTCCGAGCCAAGCGAGCCGGTATGATTATTCTCGGTGGTGGTATCATTAAGCACCACATCGCCAACGCATGCTTGATGCGAAACGGTGCTGAATCAGCTGTCTACATCAACACAGCGCAAGAATTCGATGGCAGTGATGCTGGCGCGAGACCAGATGAGGCTGTATCATGGGGTAAGATCAAGATTGGTGCTGATCATGTGAAGGTAAGTTGACTTGATATTTGACTCGTTGCCGGGTAGACACTAACCTTCATTCACAAGGTTTACATGGAGGCCACAGCATGCTTCCCATTCATCGTGGCAAATACCTTTGCAAAGGATATTGGAAAGTCTGATCAAAAGTAAACAAAGTATCAAAGCATAAATGCAACAAAACACAAATGTGGCTGATGAACATTGTGCGACCCACTGGCGATTGTTTGTGCTAGGGCAGAAGTAAAATGCTCTATGTGAGAGTGACACTATGAACATACAGGATATCCCTCTATGGTACAGAATTAGACCATAATGTCTAAACATCCATGCAATGTAGTTCCCACCAGATCCGAGAAAACATTTTTCTACATGGGTGGTAGTACAACTCCAGTGCCTGTTTCTCGATGTTCCCTTCTCACTACTCCCCTAGGGCTCTTCACTCGCCTTCAACCTCCAGGTCTCAGGGTTCTCCGCAAAACTGACACAGATCCTCTCGATCCTTTGCGATGGTAGCGGAAGTTTCCTCATCGGTTGTGGCTGTAGTGATAAAATCTTCGCTGTTCGTGGTGGTGGCAGTGACAGCTTCCTTATTGTTTATGATGGCAGAAGCAGCTTCAACATTGTTTGCAAGGGCATTGGTAGCTTCTTCTTCTTCTTCATACAATTCTTGAGCCTTCTGAGCAGCTAGTGCAGCTCTTCGCTCGGCTCGCTCTCTGTCGACTTGGCCACGAGGTCGGTATCGTCGCTTGTTTGCCTGACGACGCTCCTCTTTCGCTCTGGCGATTTCGTCCTCTTCCTGCTGTCGGCGCTGGATCTTATCCACGTCGATGGTGCCCTTTCGCATGTTCTTAACAGCCTCGGAGTCATCAGGAAGGTACGGGGTAGGGTTGCCAAGTCCTCCTGGTCTCATCAGGAGATATCTGACAGCGTCAAAGCCGCTGACATTTCCATCGGCGTCTTTGGCAGCGTTGCAGGCATCGCGCCAGAAGGCCACAGCGCGGCTGTCAGGTCGTTCGATGGGACAAGGTGGAAAGTTTGGAGGAAGAGTCGGAATCTCGTCACTGCTGCGAGATTCGTCGCTACGGCGTCTCTTGGTGGGCTTGTTAAGTATCGGAGGGAGGTCCTTGTGAACTTTGGCAGGAGAAATAGTAGAAGATCGATCGTCTCCTTGAGTACCATGGGGTGGCAAGGTAGGACTGTCCTGGGGAGAGTCGGCCTCTTGGGAAGATGTGCTTGTCTCGATGGGAGTTGGCTCAACCGCTTCAGGCTCCTCAGCAGGTAGCTGAGTTCGAAGCAGGTTACTCCGACCTGGATTTGATGATTAGCAAAGAACATGTTATGTACCGTTATGTAGTAGGAGACTCACTAGGCCTGAGACCAAAGTCTCGCTCGACCGCGGCCTGACGGAGAGCCATATCCTGTACTGTCTGTGGAGACATGAGATCAAGTGTTTATCGATGGAATCGACCAAGGCGCGGTACCTGAATACTTGGGTATTTGCTGCCAAATGGTGATATCAAGAGCTTGTTTCTGGAGAGAAAACGGAAAAGTTGTGAAGAATCCGCACAAAGGTTTAGTGGAATTTAAAAGAAAGACCGCAGTCAGTAAACAGAGTTGAAATAGGAAACGAAGAGCTTTAGGTAAATACCCTGACATTAAAGGTTAAAGATGGTTGTCACTTTGCCAGTTCCTGTCACTGGCAAGGCACCCGCTGCACGTTTTGGGTTCCAGGCCAGGAAAGCGAGCGAGAAGACGAATTTGTAACAGAATCTTGGACTCTAAAACTCGTGAGTTAATTGAGTAGTATTTGTAATGCTGCCATATAGCGCATTTAGTTCCCCTTCTTATCGCACTGGTCAATAAAGGACTCCAAGTGGCCAACAATGCTTTTGTGCACAGTATGTTCGGTCCAAAACCCAACTCTCAAACTTCTCCGATACTTTGCTTGAACTCTTTCAAAGCCGATTCCCACTCATTCGCGCCGTCAGACTCTGCCCAGGAGGAAACTTTCCGAATACCCTCAAGATCGTCCTTCATGTGACTCTCCGTCGTTGTTCCGTCGAGAACTGTGACACCCTCAAGGCCCAACACAAGAGCATAATACGCGGCCACTTTCTCAACACCCGCCTTCTCTGCGACTGTCTTGACTGGCTTGGTGACAGCGAGTCTGGGATTAGCGCTGAGGGTCCAGAAAGACTGGAAGGCGATCTCTTGCTGCCGACAATAAGCTCTGAGTTCTACCTCGAACTTTGTGTCGGGATAAAAGCGGTTCTGAACAACACTGGGTTTGACAGAGACTGCATCGTTGAGCGCTTTGAGAATGGGGAGTGTCGTGTTTGAGATGCCTAGGTTGCGAATTTTATGTGGCACATAAGTCTCGAGAGTCTTCCATGCGGTGATGGTATCCTCAATAGTTTGCAGTGGGCTGTGCAAAAGCACGCTGTCAAAGTAGGGCTCTTCGCCATCAATGGTGAAGTATGCCAGTGATGACCGGACCGATTGATGAACTTTGTCGACCAGCGGCGCATCGAAATCATAAGGCGCATTCTCATCTTGGTTGCCTGGAGGTGAGAACTTTGTTTGAAGCTGATAAATGGATCAGTATTTAACCAGCAATCGGGTACATTCATGGCGAGACAAGACTTACAAACAGTCCTTCGCGTGTAACAAGGCCGTCCTTGATGGCTCTCTGGACACCTTGTCCCACGCCTTTCTCGTTGTAATGTTTAGGTTGACCAGCCGTGTCAACTCCACGGAATCCGTGTTTGATTGCAGAGTAGACGAGGTCTGCAGACCTGTCCTTCTTCCAAGCTGTGCCATAGACCAACTTTGGCATGGCAGTAGATGAGCCTTTGAGGGCGATATCCTTGGCTAATTTGGCGGCCATGTTCAATGACAATGCTGGGAAGAGCCGCAATAGGGCTCAGTACAGAGAATTAGGTTGTAAAAGATGGTGCTAGATAGTCGAGTCTATAATGAGGTCAAAAATAGCTCGAGTGGTGATGGTTGGTTAATCATGACCTGGTGAGCCTCAAAACGGCCTGCACATGGCGTCGATTACATCAACCAACCGCAATTCAAGGCAGCCAATCATTGGCTATACGCACTCGAGAATCCCCGCGTAGAGATGGATATTGTGCAACCACCGAGCCAAAACCTCATGCAACGGTGATGACCAGGATAGTCCTGAGTAGAGACTAGAGGACATAAAGGCTATTTAAACACAGGTAATGGACTGATTACAGCTGGCTAGACGGATAATTATCAAAGTCAATACCATGATTCCTTTGAAGATCTATGAAAGCTGGGAATAAACCAGATACATCACAAAGTCAGGCACTAAATGACGGTGATAAAGCGTGTTATTTCCGTTTACAATCCCCGCACATCAACGGCGGGGGCCGTGGGGTTTCGTGGTTTCAGGCAATTATCCAACAAAGATATTCAGTTCAATTTGATTAGGTCGTTAGAATAAACAATAATTCAGCCGCCATCGACCTCAAGATAGACATTGAGCTTGAACCAGAACCAGATATTAAAAACGGCTTGTCCTAGAGCTATTTAGGCTAAGACACCGGGAATTATTACTGAACATGGATGCTCCCTAAGTGAAGCAATTCCGTACCTCTCCTCCACAAAACCTCTCTCCTCCACCTCCAGCTATCGACACTATTGGATCGGTTTTGCGTTGTTGCCCCGCCGTAGCTCTGAGGGGTTGGAGCTGTATTAGGATAAAGTCACGTCACTCAAGGCGTTGACATAAAGAAATTGATCTTATTGAACCTGCACTGCTCATACAACTTTCAAATCACTTGCTGTGCGTGATATACGAACCTTGTAAATCATCAAGAGTTTCACTATGGCTCCTTACACTGCTAAATGGGGAATCCTGGCCACCGGTGGCATCGCTGAGTGTGAGTTTCAATCTCATGCCATCAACTTTCCAAAACAAAAACACCAAGCTAACTATCACCACCAACCAGGCTTCACCAAGGATATCCTCACAGACCCTGCGGCCCGTGACGTCGACGACGTGCGCCACGAGATTGTCGCAGTTGCATCTTCCAGCTCCGTTGACCGCGCACGCGATTTCATCAAAAAGATTGATGGTCCCTCTTCTGCCGCGACTTATGGCTCTTATGCTGAGCTTGTCGCCGACCCCAATGTCAACATCATATACGTTGCTACTCCTCACAGCCATCACTTCCAAAATGCCATGCTGGCCCTCGAGGCTGGTAAGAACGTTCTTTGTGAAAAGGCCCTCACTGTGACTGTGGCGCAAACCAGGAAGCTGTATGAGGTTGCAAAGGCCAAGAATCTCTTCTTTATGGAGGCTGTCTGGACACGATACTTCCCCCTCAGCATCAAGATTCGAGAGCTGATCCAGTCGGGTGCTATTGGCACTGTTTACAGGACATTTGGTATGTATGCTTCTCTGTCAAGCTCTTTCATCGCTCTGTTTCGAAGAGTCACTGACTCACTTACATAGCTGATCTCTCATTTAACAAAAACACCGATAGTGAGGACCTCGATTTCCCTGACTCCGACCGTATGGTCAATCCAGATCTTGCAGGCGGTGCGTTACTTGATCTCGGTATTTACTCGTTGACTTGGGTCTTCCAATCTCTCTACCACGTTCAGCCCGAGGCAGACAAGGAGTCTCCAAACGTTGTGGCTTCCATTAACAAATACCGTACCGGCGCCGATGAGTCCACGAGCATCATCTGTCAGTTCCCCAAGCACAACAGTGTCGGTATTGCAACGACCTCACTACGCATCGCCACCGACGTTGACGGCCTTTACACTGGTGGCCCTGCCATCCGAATCCAAGGCTCCAGGGGTGAGATTCAAGTCACAGGCCCTGCGTTCCGACCAACCGAGTATAAGGTGATCAAGTCGGACGCCAATGGCAAGGTGGAAGTGGTGAGCTGCCCGATTCCAACAGACCCCAAGCGCAACAACTGGGGTCACGGCATGTTCTGGGAGGCCGATGAGTGCGCGCGATGCCTGCGCGATGGCAAGAAGGAGAGCTCCTCAATGCCTTGGTCTGAAAGCGTCGCCATCATGGAGGTTATGGATAGCGCACTCCAGCAGGGTGGCGTGTCGTACCCCGAACTCATCACCACCGATGTGTTTGATCCCAACAGTCCCCTCAACACTGGCAAGAAATGAAGACATGACGTGTACGGAGTAATATCGAAAGTTATGATGGAGTGTACATGTACATTGAAAAAGGAGAATATACAAGGATGTTTTGAAGCAATAGTTACACTGTCAGTTACAACTTGGCTGCATCATTGAACTGCATCATTGAACCAAGTTGGACCATGAATGGTCAGCATTTGCATAAGTTGCATACTACGCACATCGTCGCAGATCAACTGTTCCGGCGCCACTCCGTACAAGCGGGAGAGTGAGATTAACGGTTCGTGTCAGATGTGATATGACAGGGGAACGGACACCCTTGGCTTACAAGACCAGCAATCACAACCCATGTGAAAATTATGCTTCAATCGAACTGTAAAGGACGAAAAAGCTTGTGAATCACAGACTTTTCCACGTTGCATTGGTTGCCCCCCCCCCCTGTTGTTGCGCGTTGCAACCACAAGGAAGCCACTCATGTTCGGCTGAGACACCGAGTTCTGGGCTCTTCGATATAACCAAGGATGAAAAGGCTTATGAAGCATTCGGCCTCGGCCTGGGATGACGTGCAGCGTTCCCTTTCAAGCGAGCGGGAGCATCCATGCCCACAGCTCGCGAACCCCTGGCGCGAACGCTCAACCGATTAAGGACATGCGTGTGTGTGATATATGGATGTACATACCTTTATTTGACACGCGAGTCGTGGTGGAGGGAGGGGGTCCAGCGCCAGAAGAGTTCCATGGAGAATGGCACGGACTCGTTTTTTCTTTCTTTCTTTTTCTTTTCTTGACGAAGTGGCTGTTAAGTATTGTTTGTGAATGGGGTGATGAGATGTGAAGAGAAGTATTCGTAACATGTTCATGTTGGGTTGGGCTGTTAGAGAGATGAGATTGTGGTGCAGGGGACCCTGAAAGCGGTTTTTGAGGCCTGGATGCGGATCCGAGGGTGTTCGTTGACCGGGGGCCTCAAAAATGGACAGGGGATGAGAAATTTGTTATGAGTATCTGTATCCGTACTCCGTTACATCTTATTCATCGCTTCGCGTAGATCATGTTGTAGTGTAAGTAGTAAGTATACTTTATGCCATGTATCTACTTGACATCTATCCACCAAGATACGGCTCTTGCATGTGACAGCCTCTAATTGAAACTTGATTGTTAAAATCAGACAAAATTGTATCAATATGAGGTAGGTAATATTGACATTTACTCCGTGCTTATTACTCAATGTCTCAGTATCGACCAACAGTTCAAACTTCAAAGGACTCATCTCACCTCAAGCCACAGACGGAGCCGCCCCAAGCTAAAGACCCCACTAATAACCGTTCGTTACCCGCCAAACCAGGGCACTTTTACTCACTTTGAATTATTGGAGAAATTACCTACAGTACTTGATTTGACTATTAGACTACCTAAGGTATCATCAGCTGCAGAAACAGAACCAACAAAAAGTCAGCCCAACACACGCTCAGACACAAGTAAAATTCACGCCCCCCCCCCCTCCAAAGACTCCAAAGATTGCCTCAAAAGGTTCACTGAGACAGGGGAACATTCTACTCCACCAAGGTGGCCCTGCAAGAGAGAGAACTTCTCCTCATCACAACCTACCCACCCAAGGTATCATCACCATGGCAAGTGCTTCATCGGCCACACCGGCTGGAGATGAAGAGAACAGGCCACGCGAGCAGTTCTCACAATCTGCAGCGGAAGAGGCGCCCGAGACATACGAGGCTACCCATGTCCACGACGTCTACGAGGCCATCGCTCCGCACTTCTCAGCCACCCGCCACAAGCCCTGGCCTCGCGTTGCCAGCTTCTTGCTCTCCCAGCAGCCCGGCAGTCTTGGTCTCGACGTCGGCTGCGGCAACGGGAAGTATCTGCGCGTTAACCCGGCTGTTCACTTGCTTGGTTCCGACCGGAGTCCGTCCCTTGTCCAACTCGCCCGGACTGAGCTGCGTCGCCCGCGGGAGGACGGCGTCGAGCTAGATCCTAGGATCTCCGATGTCGACGTTGCTGTTGCCGATGGCTTCGCCCTCCCTTACCGCAAGGCTGCCGCCGACTTTGTCATCTGCATCGCTGTTGTGCACCACATGTCGACACGTGAGCGTCGACAGGCCGCCATCGCAGAGCTGCTGGCTCTCGTGACGCCCCAGGCCGGCCGCGTTCTTGTCTACGTGTGGGCGCTTGAGCAGGCATCGAGCCGTCGCGGGTGGGACGCGGGCAGTGACCAGGACCGCCTGGTGTCGTGGGTGATGCGCAAGCCAAAGGGCCAGGAGCCCGGGGGCACGTTCCAGCGCTACTATCACTTGTACAAGGAGGGTGAGCTCGAGGAGGACGTCGTGGCGGCTGGGGGCGTCGTGGTGGAGAGTGGCTATGAGAAGGACAACTGGTGGGTGGTATGTAGTCGACCGTCGTGAGCACAGCAAGCACGGTAAGCTGCGGCAACAGTCAACATCTTATAGGCGTTGCACAAAACAAAAGAAGAAGAAAGTACTGTATATGAACATGGATACCAGCTTTACGAAGCATCTTTCACCGATATTTTAAACCTGCAGACATACATGCTTGTTGAACCAACAAAGAGCAGTAACCCGCTTTCGAACTTGCATTAATTAAATTCAAGACACTTTCTTGAACAAAAGTAACGATACTAACTGTACAATCCAATCCATCTAGACCGGTTTCTCTTCTCTATCGTGTTTCCAGTCAAGTCTATCGAACTGGGCAAAAGACAACAATGAACAAGCAAAAAAACAAAAAGCAAACGCTGTGCAACAAATAATAACCTTGTCTCTCTCTCAACTCCATTTTCCCAAGGTCGCCCCTGACCTTATCCTCTGTGATGCTTCCGTTGCTAAGGCCCAACTCAGACGGCTCTGGCCAATGCAAAAGTGAAATAAGGAAACAATACCATAGTAAAAGACAATTCAGAGAATCGAAAAAGAGAGAAAAAAAGAAAACACCACTAATGTTTTTTTTTCCCGCCAATGTTTTCTTTGCATCGAGTCATGTCCACATTCCATTCCATCCCATCCAATCGTCAAGTCCAATATGCTGCTGTGATCCTTGATTGTGATTCAGTCGAGTACCGAAGCCAAGACATGGTCAGTTCTCAAGTCCCTTGTTCTGTTCATCCCATACAACTATGCAACCGTTGTGTAAATCCATCATGAAAAAGTCGTACAATCATCACCCTGTCCGTAACCCAAACACCACACTCTGCAAAACGAGTCGCAACAGAAATGACAAACAAAGTCTCGCATCTTAGCTCCCATGTGCAGATGTTATACACTGGCCAGAGGTCGATCAAAGCTACACAATGCGGCGCCGTTGGTTTGCTTCGTGTTGGTAGTGATCTGGCGAAGCCTTTCGCTTGTTGTTGGCCGACTCCATTGAGTAACTGGCAAGGCTTGAGTATAAAGACCCAGGTCCGACCCCGGGCATGGGCACCAAGTTAGGTACTGCTGCTGGCGTACTATACGGACTGACGCCACCAGTGAGCTCAGCGACTCCGGGGAGCATACCAGCGCTTCGAGGTGGCGGCTGGTTCTGAATGGGAGCCAATCCTGGTCCAGGCACATACTGAGCTTCGGCAGGATCAGGACCCATAGGCAAGGGTGGAGGCGGGGGGATCGACTCTCGGCGGGGAGCCATGGTTCGGTTGCTGGCAGGCATCGGGGGAGGTCTGTTGTACACCATTCGAGGTGATGGCGCTCCAAGATCGCGAGAGATGCTGCTCTGGGACTGTGAGTGAACGTGGCTGCGTGAGGGCGAGCCTCGATGGCTGCTGTTGCCCTCAACGTTGACTGCAGCTAGCGAGAAAGGAATAACACCTGCACGTCTGGCCATGTCTGCTTCGCCAAGCTGCCAATGCATGGCCTCCGCTGCTCGCCATGGGACTGCCATCTCTTCCGCGACTTTAGCCCACATCTCCGGCTTAAACCTGTAACCTTGTCAGTACTTTCTCGAAAGAGGATACCAGAGAGCGTATTATCGTTCTGGTAGCCTTGAGCCTCAAAGCAGTCGACTTACCTCTCGTATAGTCTGGCCAGCTTGTTCTTGCGTTCTTCATCCCATTCACTCCGTCTTTCTAAGTAGTTCTGATAGTGTAGACGGCAACTAATCGCACTTCGACCTGGCAGACGCTTGGAAATATCCTCCCACTTCATTCCTTTTCCCCGAAGCTCAATGATGAGGGTATCTTCCTCTGGTGACCACTTACTCTGCTTCTTGACCGGCGGTTGATCAGAAGCATGGGGAGGCATACCTCGCCTTCCAGACATCTGTGTCGAAATTCCAGGTGGCGGCGCAACATGCGCAACAGGTCGAGGTGAAACGGTCGATAGTTTGTGCGGGAGTTGTTGATAGATGAGAGCTGGAGCCGGTTGGGGTTGACGAGGCGGCGAGACAGGATGCTCATGAGATCCAGATGCCTTCAGAAAAGCAGCGAAATCCACCGCACCAGTCTGACCACCCAGTCTCCCTGGATGGGGACTGTTTGCATATGAGCGAGGCGTCCGCCCCCGGTCGAAACGATCTTCCAGACCTATGATGGATGATGATAACTCTGCCCGCAAGAGGCAGAGCGAAGCCTCGCTCTTGAGTTGGGCCAGCTCGGCGACTTTTGCGGATGTCCTTTTCAAGGGTGATCTGTAGCAGCGGCTTCGATAAGCCTGATGCTGCTTGATAGTTATATGTCACTGTGTCACAGTGCCCCTTATATCCGCTCCGTTTTCTGTATAGACAGCTGAGTAGCTAACTTCTGGGGTGCGTAAACTGTGTTCGTAAGATAAGATGTGATGGTAAGCCTCCTTTCTCAGATCTGTGAAGACGTCTGATGGCTTGTGTTGCAACTGTCTCAGAGTCTAATAGTCGTTCAGTGTAGTGGTGGAGGCCTTCGCGTATTGACTACTGCGTGGTGGTGGGCAGCTGGGTTAGGTATCGACACTGTTGGGCTCTGTCAGGTACCAGGTTGCCACAAAGATGCAAAAGGAGAAGAACTGTCTCGGGAGGCGACAGTGATCGTTGTTCAGATCATGAAGCGTGGCTCCAAGGCTTTGATGGGCAATAGGCAATGTGATTGGTGATGTCCAGGGTTCTCTTCAGCCAATGGATAGAAATAGTATGATATGGTGAGGCAGAGCAAAGTCGTGGGGCGCCAATCGAGGTAAAATGAGGCCAAGGTAAGGCTTGTTATCTCGCTAGCTGGTATTTAGAGCTATAGGAGACAACTTAGTCGATAAGGTGACAAGACGTGGGAGGCAAAAAAGAAGATCTTCGAGGAGTTCGATCACTTTGAATAAAGAGAAACGTCGGTCAGATCTTCCGCTGGGCCCCTACTAACTTAGTATGACCTTCAGGAGCTATAACTCATGCACAGGGCCAGGACCCACGTTATGGATCGCCTTGCTTCTTCTTCCTTTTGCTGTTGTTGCAAATATTGACCGAGGTCAAGACACGAGCGAGGAGTCAGAACTGGACAGGAACCCAAGCTGAATGAGGCTAAGGTAGACTCTGGAACAATGGAAAAAGAAAAGAAAGATCCAACCCGGAAAGTATCATCAAACTTCACGTCCAAAAGAAGAGGCGGCGACAGCGACGTAACGGTGTGGGGAGACAAAGATGCAGCGAAGAAATCAGGGTCTGATTGTATCTCCACGAAAAGTGAAGATGGTGTGTCTTAATAGGAGGCCCAACCTATAGTGTACCTACATGACGAAGAAACCCATGGTAAGAAGCACGAGCTTTGAGCTGCTTCAAGGAACATGGGAGGGGTGTCAACAACATGTCGGTGCAGCAGGGTGGTATCGGGAGGCGTGTAAATCATTGAAGGATGGAGAGGTAAGGAGTGGAGTCTGTCCGTTTGGTAATAAGGCAGAGTACATCGACAGGCCGGGGATTAACGTTGGAGAAGAACATGGCATTGTTGGCTATGCGCATGCCTCCTCCTGGTATTAGTCTTTTGGTGTTTGGTGCTGTTGGCGTTGGTTCCGTGCCTTGTGAGTTTGTAGCGGCTCATCATTTCCTGAAGAAATATATCCGTCAGTGAAAATATTTGGAGAAAGATGAACCAGTACCCAAAAAAAGTTAGATAAAAAAAGAAAAGAGATGTTGAGTGATGCAATGCAGAACGCATCATGCCCAATGAGTTGGCCAGATACGAACCTGTAAACGGAGGTTATCCTGAGTTTCGTCTTGATCGAGTCGCGTGCAATTCCCTCATAAAGCCATGTTCATTCAGATATCCGTGATGTAGTCCTTCAGCCAGCATAGCAAATGTCACTTTGAAGCCATAACATACCACTATGGCCTCAACATCACCAACCAGCGAGATAACCCATCATGACAAAATAAATCTGGCACCTGTCATCGTGGAGGCAAGGGTAATAGCTCAACACCACCCTTTTGCTGCGCGGATGAACTGCTGTACAACGACGTACTAGGTACTACGCAGGTAGTACACCGCAACGCTCTTGAGTGCCTCATCGCCTTGCACAGCCGCGACCTTGTCTGGTCTGGTCCTCTTCTGCCATGCCCTTGTCTTGCCTTGCCTTGGCTGAGAGGGGGTGCTGGCGTCTATTCGTCTCTGGATTTGAGGCTGGTGTTTTAGGCACACGCCTCCCTGGTTCTGCACTAGGCCACCATGGACGCCTCTGGTCCACGTTACTGCGATCTTCGCATGGGGGAGAGCTTGCCGGTCTTTTTTTGTTCGACGACAACTTGACAAGGGCAGGGAATATTAATTAATTGGACTCGGAAGGGCGCGTGTCATAAAGTAACAATTCTTGTTGAATTGCTTCATTTGCATCCGTCCATAGGTAGTATAGATGAAGAGCAAACGTCAAGGGGCATAATGTAGATGCTAGGAATAAATGGCAGTTGGTACCTAAGGTATGTCTCTCCATGTTTGAGCCTGAGGGCCCTTGGCACGTGGCCGCAGAAGCAACGGAAAGTAACAAAACTCATTTACCGCTCTCATGCAGTGTTAATTTATTAGTCACATATGTATATTCTTTTCTTTTTTTTTTTCCCGAAATGTTTGAGTCCAATACCTCAGAGAAAGATGTAGCACTTTTCTCTCCTCCGGCACAGCTGATCCTTTGATGTATGCATAGTCGTCCAAGAATATACCTCCTTCAGCATGTAGTTAGTATTGAAGAAATGCCACGAACCTCTGCATAAATCTCATTGGCACAACCAACGTATGAGGAGGTCAATTCTCTCGGACTGAGGCATTTGAAGCTCGTCATCAGACTGGCTCGCTTCCAAAAAGAAAATAGTTCCTTGGGATAACTTGAGGCCCTCTGTGTTTTAAGCCACAAGTCTGAGCATGTCTCATTCTGAACTCTCTGATCGTGTCGACATGCAACAGAAAACATAGAACTTGGCACTTGCTATATCTCGAGCATGGATGCCGGGAGAAAGAATGGCTGAATGAAGTCACTAAAGTGTGTATACTTGCCGCATGAACCCAGTTCCCTCTCGCATATCGGGCACCCGGAAAGGCCAAGTTAGATGACAGCTACCTAACTCGATGTGGTAGCGCATGTGTACATGCGAGTCGAGACAACATGAAGACCGTTGAATTGGCGCCCCAACACCGGGATGCCCACTAAGTTATGGAACCAAGGGGTTCGCACGAACCACCTAGTTCGAGACAGCTGGCTCAGTCAATCAGACTGCTACACTCCTTGACAGTTCTCGCCCCAGTGTGGCCCATGTACGTAAAGTTTGGGCCTCATATGATGGGCGATATGTGAGCCAAAGCTTGCAATAGTGGTTGTGCGGAGTATTTCTGAGGTATTGGGTATCGCATTCGATGTCGACTTGATAATCGAAGTGAGCGATAATGGGTAGGTGCTCATGGTGTTGGTTTTCCCAAATTCGAAGGATTAGTAGCGAAGCAGGGGTAAGATACTCCGAAAAATTATACGGATTTGGCGTCAGGAATCTCCGCCATGCCAAACCAACCGCCATCTTAACCCACGTTACCCAGCTAAGCACAGCACGCTCAGCCTGACAGTAACTTGCCCAAGCGCCAACAAACGTCAAGCAGGTCAGCTTCAACGTCAGCGCGCGGTGATTTCTGGGGTGTGGTATGATCATCCGCGGGGAGCTGAATGCTAGGATCGAGGCCGAATCTGTTCGAGATGAGGTCCATGTTTGGGCTAATTAAAGCGTAGTGGAGATACTGAGGCTTGTAGTTTGCGGTTTGCGCTCGGCTCGATGTACCACCGTACCAACCATGCCGGGCACAAGACTGCTAAAATAAAGATCCGACAGGGGTCAGTTGAGCAATGAATATCAAACATTACATATGAGCTGCCCCAAATAGTCAAGGGCGTATGGGTTAGGCAGTACCTGATATTCCGTTCTGAGGAGAAATCCTCTTTCTTTTTTTCTCGCTCAGCCTCGAATGACAGGTACCTTAAGGCACCAACCAAGTTAGCACTTTCCACTCGGAAGATATCATGCTCCAGGTAGGTGCTAGCCACATCGCGTCTATACCTACCTTCTTTAGGTATGACAAGGCAGTTGAGTACCTACCTATTGTTCGACAGGTACCTACCGCAAGATACCTCCCTACCAACCTAGTACCTACATCAGAGCAAGGGAAGCAATCGTCAATCTCACATATTCTAATAACCATGACTCTCTTACATCATTCGTAACCTTTCGGTAGAATGGAGGCCATGAGACAATGTTAATTATGGTTACTACGAACCCAGTTTGAATACGCAATTGACATCTGCCAAACCCCTTGCAAGTCAAACTAACCAAGTCATGAACGGCCAGCAATGGCAACACAATTTGGCCACACCTTCTTTCATCATCAACTCGAGCTTTACCTCACTCGGAAGACCGATCAAGCTTCAAACACAAGCCCAACGACCGTCTGTGCGCTGCTCCCGAACGGATGCTTTCCAGGCACACACCGATCGTCATTTGGTACGGGCACGCCTCTTCAACGTTTGACCTTGCTTTAATTACTGAGGCCCTACAAGACATCAATCACCGAGGTCGATACAAAGAAGGCCCGGCCCGAGTTGTAGGCTTGGTCAACAGAATTACTCAGCCGCTTGATTGGTGGGG
Source organism: Fusarium tricinctum (assembly GCA_020744515.1). Lineage (NCBI taxonomy): Eukaryota > Fungi > Ascomycota > Sordariomycetes > Hypocreales > Nectriaceae > Fusarium > Fusarium tricinctum. The sequence goes on along the minus strand of JAGPXF010000002.1, from coordinate 2,459,918 downwards.
CACAGAGAATTGGCCGGCCCCGTCCACTTTGATAATACTGACTGATACTTGGGCTTCTATCGACTATCAACACAAGACTTCCTACCTAGATTCAACCTGCGAGCTTGTTCTCATTAAGCTCCATCCCGCTCTCTTCACGGGTCTTTGTTTGCTCCACGTCGCTCCCACTAACGAGCACAGCCGGGAATACCCTGGGAAGCACTGGATTCTGATGATGAACTGGCGGTCAGAGAGAGAAAATCATCGAAAAAGAGGCTTGACTACAGAGATACTACACGGCCAGATACATACCTACCCGGCCCTTCCTGTAGGGTTGGTACATGCTGGCGACTGACCGATATCCATGGTTGAGCAGCTAAGAACAAATTCTTTTTAGCTTCAAGGTCATGCCTTGTCATTTGCGAGCCGTCGAACACACATGATGCGATCAGTTGCTGTTCATTATGCGGGCTGTTGTGTCTGAGCACCGGAAGCTGCGATGAAGTCTGAGAATGGATGCACGCGTGCAAGGTAGATAATCTTGAGTGTTGGATGACACAACAGTGAGGTGTGAACGAACCAAATTTGTGTTGGATTCTAAAAACTGCTTGAGCGGCAGAGAACCTCAGTCATCTTCAGCAATGAAGCAGCCACACTGGGCAAGTTGGGATCTTGTTGGCACCCAAAAGCACACGAGCCCAACGGAGTTTACATACAACTCTATTATGTCTGGTTGCGTCGCTCACTTGGTCAGCTTTGGCGATTTTTGCACGTCGAATAGACTAAACCATACGGTGGAGAGACTGAACACTGGACCGTGTTTAAAGATGGCGTTACACGGGAGCCGTCGCTAGTGTGAGATTGGATGAGCGAACTGCTGCCCCGCAGGCCTCTCAGATCGGATATCGCCATCGTCCCTGGAATCTTCCTGAAATTCGTGACGAACTGGTGTTGCCATCACTGCGGATTATCAGTCTCACTCCTATAATAAGGCTGGGATTTGGAGCCTTTCTTGGGGTGCCACGTCGTGTCGAGTCCGCAGTCAGATACCTCTCAGCAGGGCAAGGGTGTGTTTCCACCTCGATGGACGTCGTGACCGCCACAAGGCATCCACCTCGATGAAGAATTTTCCCTCCTCTTGCTCTTTTAGCAGAATGCTTCGGTACCATTCCGTCTTTATTGGGCTCAAATAGTTATGATTCTAGCCTCAAAGTGCAGCTCCCTAATCCTTTACATGTCTTCTTACGTTGCAAGGATGATGTGGAGGTGGGCTAGATCTGCAGTCCAGGATCTTAGGCAGCGTCCTAGCTATTTTTCCCTCGGCAAACCAGACACCGAGAAGCGGTTTGGAATGCGTTATCATCGCAGCAGCCAGGTTATGACGATGGATGGCATGAAGGTCAGTCTGGCTGAAACCCAGCCGAGCTACGACAAAGCCTTTTCCTTCTTGGTATTCCCTACGATTCCCAACAGTAAAGCTAAGTAGCTGATATATTTCGTCCCTGTTGGTGCCTGTACGAAGCGAACCTGCTTTCTACCCTTTCTCAGTCCTGACCTGAGTGTTTCAAGCCGTTCTTGCTACAAAAAATGTCAGTCGCAGCTGGCATGTGTTATAAGAGTCTGAAGAACGAAACTAGAAGACTCTAACTTATTCGGCAGTGGGTCTTTTCCTACGCTAGTTTCCCCAGTCTCTTCCATACACATTTGGAGGTTCATAGATGTGGCATTGCGGGTGCTGTTTGGACAGGCCCTAAAGCCCACTTCTCACGAGAAACCAAGGCCGAAACATATATCAAGTGAGCTGCGGCACATGTGTAAGTCGCTCCTCCAGTCCAGTCATTCAGTCATCCAATCTAGCCAGCCCATCGGTGGGCCAGCTTATCACAAGGCTAGAACGGCTGGACCACCTTGAATAGGATCTCATGCACAACACGCTACCAAGCTCCTGTGGAGACTTGGAAGCGGAAACAGAGTCGGTAAAAACCTGGAATATCATAAATCTACAACTCAACTCAATTTTGCGTACTCAGGGTAGGTAGGTTGTCACCGCTTCCACAAGCTAATAACCTAGGTATGCTTTGTGTAGAGCAAAGTATGGTCTATGCTTGTTTGTCAACGATGTGGATACGAACTAACTACGAGGTTGGGTGGAAACAAATGGGAAGAAGCTCATCCGGCAAATCCATGTCTCTCTGCGCGCGTCATTCACCTGGCTCGCAGAACCGAGCGTTTGGAGATCCAATGACTGGATACCCGGCGTAGCTGAATGGTAGACAAAACACAGTCCAGAGAACCAGATTGCTGCGTTATGCACACCCCTTGGCGAGTGAACACAAGGATTGGTTACGCCGAGAGACTACGGTAGGTACCGAATATATCAAGTTGTTTCAAGATTGCTCCATGATGAGAGACTTGCTATCATTACTCGTTATCAAAAACCAGATCAGTACTGTCTTCATTTGTGTCAAGCGCAGTCATCTAAACCGACCCCCACTCTAACAACTTACATAATTACTTTTTTGTTTTAGGCGGTGAGATCGGATACCGATGGACTATAGCGACAAAAAAGAGACAGAGACTTAGGCCATGTCCTACCTTGACGTCAGAGCAACAGGAGCGACACCTTGCTTGACCGTATTACTACCGTGGTATATGGGATATCCTTAGCACAACAAGTACTGGGCATGTGGCCTATGAGCATTTCCAGTAGCAACCGGCCCGGTCCAGACGAAGCAAATCAGCAATTGGATGGCAGCCTACATAATTGGCGCAAGAAGTTAACGAGAGGAAGAAGGCCCAAAATCAACCACTGAGTTGGAGAGAATTTGCTGCGAACCCTTTGGTGGGTGGTAAGTGACGTGTCATGAGGGTCATGCCATAAACATCAGGGACAAGCGTTTCGTCCCATCGAAAACCCCGAAACCCCCCCCCCCCCCAGCTGTTTGTTTGCTCGGCTAGTTGCATACAAGTTCCGGTGCAAAATCAGATCTTAGCGTCTCTCGTGGAGTATCCGGCCAGCATTTACAATATTGTAGCCGTGTTTGTTCTGGCCGAACACTCGCCATCAGCCCTATGCTTTGCTAATCAAAGCTCTCATACACAACACGGCATGAGGAATAGTGTGTGCGTCGCTTGCCTGCCCAGCTACTGGATAAGCTTAAGCAGTGGAGGCTACAGCAAGGGCATATCGGACGATGTGAAACAGCGAGCACCACGCTCAGACCCAGATTGCAACAAGACGAATACAATATTGCAAGGTCGTTGAGGGGCGAAGCAAGTGCTGAACTGTCCCCATCTTCAACCACTCATGAGCAGACTAGCAGTACTCCCCTCACTATCACCGTTGTCCTTGCGTGCCAAGTATCATCGTGTACCAGGGAACTAGAAACAACGAATCAGACATCCAGGGATCTACCAGTCTGCCGCCAACCCACGATATCCCGCGTCCGTGAGCCGCGCAGCCATCCTCCTCAAGTTTAGCCAAATGTGGCAGTCCATGTGTTTGATCACCGTAGCAGGTACTTATCGCTCGCAACAACAACGACAACAACGACAACAAAGGGTATAGGGGTTATCCCTGTAGGCAGTGCTTTGAGTGTATCATAGTGAGATGATACGACAGGTAGAGGTGCGACGGGCTCAAGAATAGTGCAGCCCAGAGGCGGCGGCGGAGTACCACACAACTAGGGAGCGGAGAGTGCGGATGCCATTGTGTGCCTGCTGGGTGGATGACAGTTTCAGCACAACATACATGACGACCCTCAAATGTTGTAGATACTGCACATAGCAGTTTCTTTGATGTTTCCTGCGGACGGGACCGCGCGATTTCAGCAAACGCCATCCGGATCAATGGCTAGTTGGCCTGCCCGGCCCGGCCGACAGCAATGACAAGACCGAGTCCATCAAATGCAATCAGTATAGAATGCAGGGAACCGGTCTGCCGGTTTGTAACAGAGGATTTGCTGATTCAATACTGCCAATGCTACTACAGAACGGGAAGACGAGCGCTTTGACGACGCTGAATGTCCGGGCCCCAAGAGTTTAAGCTAATGCGATTTGCAAAGACTTGGGTAGCCGGTGGTGTGCGGATAGTTCCTCCTCCCGGTTTCTATCGATCAGATCATGGCAGGGTTCAGATCTGGGACTCGGGAGTCTAGTTGACAGCTGAACAAGTGATGGATCTCAGATCCATCCTGTCAGCCTGTCAAACAACTGTCTAGCCTGTATTTCTGAGGCCGGGAGGCCGGGGTAGCCTCTAACATGATCTGTATATCCAGATTCGGCGAGGAATTCATGCGTTGAAAGACATAGGTGGTTGGAGTAAAAGAAAAGAAAAGGCTTTGCGGCACGGGTTTGATCTTGACACAAAATGGATACAATTTGGAATACTAATCTGCTAGTATGCATTCTGGTCAAGTCCCTGATTCAGACACAAGAGTCAAAAAACAAAAGGCAAACACAATTGCTTTTTTTTTCTTCTACTTCTGCCTCTTGGCGTCAACTAATGAGTTGCATACCAGATTCGATTATGCACGCCCGTAAAGGGAAATATCTCTTTTCTAACCCGGCGCCCGGCAATATGTCGTCTCGGGCAGTTCAGGCTGTGTCGAAGCCAAGATAGTTCCTTGCGATCACTAGGTAAGAGTTGCTTTTGCATTAGGGCTGGAGCTGGAGAACTACTATACTTGGCCTATCACAGCAGGCCAAGGACTAACCAAAGACGTGGTATCCTTACTCCGTATTGTTCATGCAGGTAATCATGTTCGCGCTACTGTAAATTTGGAGTTTGGACCCGGTTGTGCAGCGAAGTTGAAGTTGATGTTCTTTTCTAAATTCTGCCTCGGACCGTTTGGTCTAACGAGCCAATCCCGTCTTGATATACAGAGCTGAACTTCTCGCAAGACATGGGCCTTTTGAGGTATATATGAGGTGCGATCAATGTATTAACGCAGCAGGATAAGTTACATTGCATACATTAGTCTCCGTAGCAAGCCCTGAATTCGAAGCATGCCATGCCTGGGGATGGATATAATTGCTTCTTTTCTTTCTGTTCTTTTGTTTTTTTGCTCACTATTATTTTCTTTTGGTCACTTTCTTTTTTTTTATACCCATCTTCCTTGATGCTAGGCCCAAGTTTAGTGGTGCTTGTTGGTTCCATTGGAATTTGGACCCTGGACCGCATAATGATAACCCCACCACACTTGGTCATTGTAGGCCATGTCATCATTTCTCATCCAACAAAGGCAAAGCTTGACACTCTTACGGATACACACTCAGAAACTCGACTTGGACCCGTGTTGTTCATTATTTGAATCTAATTCTGGTTGCGGCGCAGGCGTTTCGCAAATAATTCTCTGACCGCTCCCCCAAAGCACAGCACAGCTCAGTACAGCTCAGCGATATAGATCTCAGCACACTAGGTACAGAGCAAACGCACACCGAAATATTCACCCCCGCCATTTACATTCACATTCCAAGTCAGCCATGGCAGACGTTCCGCTCGTCGTCGTCTCCGAGTTCGCGCAAGCAGAGCGTCGAATCACTCCGTCTTGGTCTATCTCTCAGCTCAAGACCAAGCTCGAAACTGTCACAGGTGTCCCGCCCTCTTGCCAACGGCTTTCTCTCAAGCCTACCGCTGGCGCAGAGGCTATCGCCATTGAGGCGCCTAACGAAGACGACACCCACTTGACCAACTTTCCCCTGGCCCCATATGCAGAGCTTCATGTAAGTCAGTGCGTATTACAGCACAGCCTCTCATTTGTCAGATATACATTCCTGCATCCTCTTGCCGAGATATTCTCGATCCCCTCCTGTCTCTGGCCTCCGCTTTCTTTTTGTCGTCACCGTCACTGTCATAGTTCCCCAAGTCCCTGGCCTGGTTATTTTCAGGTCAGCTCTACAGCGTTGCTTTGCTGAGCTGGCACTCAACTGGAGTGGCGAGGGGGGGGCCGAGCGGGAGAGGCGGTGGGCGTTGGGTTGTTATGCCCAGGAACCAGAGGATCGTCACCTCTCTTTCAGCCCACAAGGGTCCCATCGTGGTGCCACAGATGGCTTTTCTCACACTCCAATGCTTTGGATAAGGCTGACAGGGATCCAACCCGGCAGGTAATTGACACAAGGCCAGCGGCCTCCCGGATCAATCTGAACGACACCGCGAATGTCGACAAGTATGTCATGCCCGAGGAGGAGTACGAGAAAAAGGCGGACTCGGTCCTAGCCTGGAAGAAGAACCAGAAGCTTGGCCGCTTCGACCCAGACGCCCCCAGCCACGAGCAAGCCAAACTGGATGCCCTTGACCGCGAGGTTGCCACGCGGGGCATTGCTGTCGGCCGACGGTGTCGCGTTGGCGGTGAGGACACTCGACGCGGCCTCATCCAGTACGTCGGTGAGGTCAAGGAGATTCCCGGCGGTCTCGGCACCTGGGTCGCAGTCAAGCTCGACGAGCCCGTTGGCAAGAATGACGGCAGCATTGCTGGTACTCGCTACTGGGGTGAGCCCTCTGAGCTCAAGCATGGTGTCTTTGTGAGGCCGGAGCGAGTCGAGGTGGGCGACTTCCCGGCTCTTGATGACTTGGAGGATATGGAGGAGATTTAGATGGCTTTGTAGAAGAGTGTCTGTCTCTCTTTGAACTTTGATATCAGGACGGTGTACTCTGTTCCTGAAGGGTGGCAACTCCTTGGTACATCTGATGCATGATGGACTCCAAGTTGTACTTGAAGCATGAGATCCTCAAATGTCCTCAAAGTGCATATGTTCATACATGCTACTGCATTGAGGCTGCTTTAGTTATGCTTAGACTCAACAGTAAGCTACCATACGAAGCCATCATAGATCTATCCCACCGATATAACAATTTCAAACATACAACTCAACCACCAGCCCCAAATAGCACACGGTGAATGACCTTGCCTCATATGAAATTGTTGCCAAATTTATGAATTCTTTCCATATAGACTTCCTTGCCTGTGCAAGAAATGTTTATCGTATGCAGTTGCCATAGCAGCAGTTCTACATATCCTGAGCAACATCATTCCCAATTTGTAAGGTTTTCCCAAAAATGTTCAGCATCTGGGCAGCTTTTTTTTAAAACTGAAAGAGCCTAGTTTGATGGACTGTACTATTCACAAGTTGGGATCTGATAGTAATGTTTTATAATTTGCGTTTTAGATCGGTCGTGTACTTGGTTCATCGTGTTGAGCGTGGGAGTTCAGCATCTATGTATGATGAAGTTGACATGTCTCATGCGTTTTTGATAAATAAACCTCTGGCTAATAGAATCGCTATCATTTATCATATGATAATCTCATATACGTGAGTCTAACTGCTACTTCGAGCCAATCGGCGGAGAGGAGCCATAGCAGCACATATCATTTGCATTTGAAGCTGAAACTTTGTGAATATACGATCACCAATGAAATGACACGATGGTTGAACATATCTTTATCTCGCTTCTATTATCGAAAGTTTTTGTTTATCATATTCTCGGTGCCGGAGTCCTGCGGGTTGAAAATGGGCCCTGAATATGTTGTTATACGACATATCTCGACATGTCTGAGTCCTTGGAGGTGCACTTCTAAACAAGAAGTATCATTGTATGAGTTACAGTGTATATACTCGGGTGTGAACAAACCCCTAACTGTTGTATAGCTGTGTTTTCTTAGGCTGTATGCGTCTCTGAGGGTTGTAATCCAAGTCAGGTGCCCAGATACTGTGTAAGCGGTGATTCGAAGCTTATTGTTAAGCAAACACTTGGGGGGGTAGAGCCCCAGGGAATTTATATAATAGCTTTCCAGCACATAACAGATTTGTCCGGGATTGTACTTCAGTCCCATTCAAAGGTATGCTCGCGTTACTAACGTTTGCCCCTTTGTATACGTGCCCTTCAACTATAGTTGATGGTATGGTGACGGTTGTGCGCATTACTGTTATGCCAACGGAATATCGCAAGGTCTTACATGATGTTCCTCGGGTTGCATTTACTACTCTCTTGGGTAAGCCTGATGACCGAACTGTTGCCCACATGAAAGACTTGCAGAATCTGCATGTTTGTCGCTTCGATTTCAAAACTGATTCATATAACTGGCATTTGCCGCAACCTTATGGCGGTCTGACGACTGCCCGTACTGTACAAACGGGCTTAACTGAACATATTTGTTTCCTGTACGTCTATCTGGTTCATATCTTAGGTCTTGCACCTCATGGTATATCCAATTGTAGACGATATTGCCAACATTGAAGCTCGCCATCTGATGCCGGGAATGTCTCAACAACTCCCGTTTTCAAAACTGCGCATGTATCTATACTGTATTATATTTACGTAGCACGCTTATTTATGTACTAGGCCAAGTACCTAGGCACTTACACCATTTCAAATCTCAGCATTCTGGTGATGATTTAGCATCATATGTACAAACATTCGCCGACTTTTTATACGGTAGCTAGAGTGCACCTCAGTGATATCAGACGAAGAGTTACTTCTCCCAGTATGAATATTATACGAGTAGTTACAGACGTGAATATAATAATGTCAAAATATATTGGAATACGAATGGACATCTGCTATTGTCGACAATGGCGATGTCTATAGGGTAAGCAGATAGGAATGGATGACTAACAATATCAGGATATCTGGATCAGACAGGTACCCTCCCCTCACGCGACCGCGTCGGCCGAAGCCTTGGCTGACACCATTCCGGATGTCCAGGATGGACGTATGCTGACAATATGGCATGGAAAGATAGGTAATGTTCGCAGGTAAAAGAGGCAGAGAACCATGGTTGGGTGATGTTAATTAAGTTACAATTTACCATTGTAATTAAATTGCAATGTCACTAATTCAAGGGCCAATTAATGATGTCGAACTGAGGGACCTGGACGTCGTGAACTCGTAATTGCCAAGGTTGTAGTGGATTGTAGTGCCCTTTTAGCGGCTTGGTTGTGCAAAACGTCGTGCTTTCAGTGGATGGAAGTTGCCGGTCCCTCCGCTGTCCGCTTGTTAGCGGGCACGCGGGCAGTTAGTTTGGTCTCCCTCTTCCATGGAACATTTCACTTCATCTCATCACACTCGGCCTACGACTTACTGACCAAGATATTCTGCGAAGCGATACGATACGATACGATACGATACAGCTGCGCTACAGAGTCTCTCACCTGGCTCATACCTTTGCATACCGAAATGTCATCTTTCTCCATCTAAACGTCGATTGGCGACGACTTCAACCGCGTCCGCCCTATCCCTGCGCATCGATATTCTCCGATCCAACACCTTGCGTCTCGTCTGGCTGGATCCTAGCTCGTATCTTGAGCCTCATTATTGACCACAACTGCTATTATCCGATCCATCTTCTCACATCAACGTCACCTTCATAAACATCAACCATGAGACTCCCGACAATACCTGGCGCGGGCAGGATGGCCCTGTTCATCACCATCCTCGTCTGTACGATTACTACCGTCCTTGCCGACGACACCGAAATCTCTACTTGGGCCGAAACCGAAATCCCCGAATGGGCTTCGGTGAATGGAATGCAACTTTCCTTATCCTCAAATGATGGATTGCAGTTTGCTGTCATTCCTCTTACACCAAACCTGGGACTAAATGACTCGACCGGCCGTGTTATCGATGTTTGTCCATTCTACCTTGCTTCACATGTTGGATGCTAATACTTTCCCCAAGATTATCCATATCGATGGCAAGATGATTGCGACAGATTCCTCTAATTATAACAAGGTCAACAAGAAAGATCAGGTGGCCTATCTGTCGTGCGACGAGCCTAAGGACGATTCTTTTCTCAGCCCTGATAAAATGCTTAACACATTAATGAGAACCGATCCCCATATCAAAGCGATAGTCCTGTATTCCACATCCAACACTTGGTGCGCCATCAGCCAAGTTCGCAACCTGCCATTTACAAGCATTCTCTCTATGGCCGACGGAGGCGAGGCCACTCAAGCTTTGAATCTTTTGAACGGCACCACACGTGGTAAAATCGTCGAGGCTCACATCTTTGGCAATAATACGGACAATACGCTACCGAAGGACGAAAGCAAGAAAAACAATAACACAGCTGCCATGATCGTTTTGTACGCTATCACTGGCCTCATCACCCTTCTCTTTCTGGTCATCATCACAACAGGAGCTGTCAGAGCCCATCGATACCCCGAAAGATATGGACCACGAGGTGCACTTGGCGGGCGGCCGCGGCAGAGCCGGGCTAAAGGACTTGCTCGGGCTGTATTGGACACGATACCAATCGTCAAATTTGGAAACCAAACACCAGCGAAGCCAGATCCCGAATTGGAATTGGAGAACACAGAGGGGACTGACGCCACCACAAATCGGGCGGCTTCACACCTTAGTGAGGCCCGACGGTCTGACGCAGCTTCGGCAGCAGGCGGAGATGTTGATGTCGTATCCGCCGTGGCTAGAGCGTCGTCATCTCCCGAAGGTGCCGAAGACGAAGGAAGTGTCCAATTAGGATGCTCAATTTGCACAGAAGATTTTAAAATGGGCGAAGACGTTCGAGTTTTGCCCTGTAAGCATCAGTTCCATCCAGCATGTATTGATCCGTGGTTGATCAACGTGTCTGGCACATGCCCACTATGGTGAGTTGTAACTTTGATACTGCACAGTGTTTCGACCTGACTTATACTAATTTGTTTACTAGTCGCTATGATTTACGGCCAGGCAAAGGGCATGCATCTGGAGAAGCGGATGTTGGTAACTCTGGTACATTACCTCCACCTTTGGCGATGGAAGAGAATGACGCGCCTCAGTCATCGCATCGTAATCGTTTGTCTCGACTGTTTGACATCAACCGCCTCCGAGAAGGAACAGTAGAAGAGCAGATGGAAGCGTTAAGGCGGATGCGGGCGGAAAGCACTGAAAATAATCGCCAAGAGCTAGCAGATGTGGCCGAAGCGGCAGATGGTGATTCCAGAGGCCAAAGTGCAAGGTTTGCAGCGAGATTACGGGACACATTCCGTATTCGCACTCGCGCTCAAGCCGTCGAAGATCAAAACAATTAACGTGGAACTTAGCGAGCGATGAGGGGGTATTCGCGGACATGTTGAAACTACCAGCAATATCAGTATTGAGGTAGGATGACTAGGGCAAAACAAAAAATAAGAATGTTCGGGTTTGGCGTTGGGACCGAGGAATGGCAATTTGGCTGGTCTGGGCAGGCCAGGAAGCATGGGATGGCGTTTTTTTCTTGTTTTTTTCTGGGCGGTTGAGCAGGAGAGTTTGCTTGCACTGATCCAAGATGATGGTCAAAACTGGAAACTGTAGATATCTTTCATATGATACCATTCATGAGACACATATACTTATGAAATTACACCATTGCAGAATAATGATAGCTCAAATGGCCCTACATAGATTTACAAATCAGTATATTAGGATATGTGTCCGGCCCTAGTCCAATTGTTTAGCCATGGCCAAGTGCCATTGTATGTATTGAAGAATAACAAGGGTCTTGCGAACCAACAGCCCTGTTAACCAGGGTTCATCGCTCCCGAGCGGGATGTATGATCGTGGCCACAAGCACTGATGCTTTATAGAGACGAGTGCTGCACATACCGACCCTGCGAGAGATTGGCGAACGGACTACGGGTCTAGTTGCCACCACGGCTTTCGCCCCTGGTGATGATAGCGTCAGAGAACTTGCCCAGGCAGGTATTGGGACTCCGTCATCATGGAATGCGCAGTCATTCAGCCTGAGGATAGAGAAGTGCCAAGATGAGATAGCGGTTGTTAGATATAACATTATGTCCGTGAATGGCGTAGGGCGAGGAATTCAGATAGATATTTCTCCGGGCCAGACTATGAGTGACTAGTTGAAGAAAATGCATCAATATGTCTTACAAGGTGGCTATTGCACTGGTATCAATATTTCCAGATGATAATCTTCGGGATGGATAACATAGTACCCAGACCTGGCCAGATATGTAAGGTGGGCGATCCCGGTGATTAAACATGAGGCGGCATGAACGCGATGAGCTTAATTTAATTATTATCCCGGGACACCGACACATGTTGATCAACGGTGGTGCAGAAACGGATGGTGAACAATAAATGAGACACTCTTGGCTTGGTAAAGACGACAGAGGAGCTGAGTTAATTCTGACAACTTCAGGACAATAAGCTTTGAGCTATCGACACTAGCGGGGGTGGTGTGGAGAACGCTACCTATCCGATTAGCTCAGTCTGTAATAAGGCATGGATAGCATCCGTGCGAGGCTTGGAGCTAGGGGATACCTAAGTTGAGCCTGTTCAGGCATGACGGCTCTTACGGGGCAATCCTCTTCCGTAAAGTAAGAACTGCGCTTGGTTCTTGTAAATTGTCCGATATGATCACCGCAGTGACTTGGTCACTGGCCTGGGAAGAAACAGGAGGCTGTTTCTAGCAACCGGGCAGCCGGAGATACTCTGTAGAATTGAGTGGTTTTGGCAGAACCCACCCGCCACAATAACCTTCCTCTTAGCATCAGCCAAGTAAGACATTCAGGTACCGCGATCCTGTCTGCTGGTATCGGGGTTCCTTTTATTTGAGACCGTCGTAAGCCCACCAATGTCGAGTTGAGGAGAACTCCGGTCGAAGTGCCTCGTCAGGGGTAATTAGCGCCATCTGGATATCGAACTTGGATCTTGATCAGTCCCGGGGGTGGATACGAGATCGATATACCCCGGTCAGATAAGAAGAGTGAAAATGATGAGATTTGTTACAAGGGTTTGTATACAAGAGAATTCCTTGTGTCAATCCTTTCCTTCCATCTAATATCAAAACCGTGAGTTGATAAGGCCTTCCTCTGCATTCTCCTCAGTGCAACTGCCATCCTTTCACTGGATCGGGTTAGGAAGGAAGTAGTTGGCTGCTCCTCAGAACAGCAGGATCAGGAGGAAGGAGGAAGGAAGAAGGAGAGACCATCGAATCGAGACAAGTTAGCGGCAGAAGCTAGTCAGGAAACATATTCCTTTTTCGTCTCCTACTTGCCTGCTTTGGTGTTGAGACATGATCCGAGCACATCCGAGCACATACTAAACAACTGGCTTAAATCTCTGCCTTCAAATTACCACCAAGCCTCCAAGGCCTCTCAACAACACCATCACGGCCGAAACAAGCCACAATCTCGCGATAGCACCGTACGCGTTTACACTTCCGCTGCGTCGCTCATGTCCCTGCGGCGCATGAACATCTCATAATGAGCTAAAATTATCACCGATCCACATGACTCCATCCATCAAGTTTAATCGAATTCGCTCCCGACACGAATCGGCTTCATTGAAATAGGAACGATGAACCTCGGCAGTCTTCGAAAGGGTTCCCTATCACAATGGGTGTTGACTAACTAATCGTCATTCTTTCAACCCGATATTCTACATTCCTCGGTCTCATTAAAGTCTTCTGTCAAGGAGGATTGCCACGGTTTCTAGAAAATTACCGAAACTAAAAATTCTTGGTCATTAATACTTTAGCCGTTGATGGAAAGCATGTTTGGGTCTTCGCATATCACCAACGATAGTGTCTTGGTGATATTCTTACGACATTTGACCGCGCAAATACGATATACCAGGTCCCTTACAAACAATTCCAAATATTTTACTGAATACGGAAGGATCACCAAGAACTGATTGGGCCCAGGAATTCGGTTCCTCCGCTCATTAAACCAAAACAGTTGTACCTTGGGACTAGATCAGTATCCACAGACAATATCCCGATCGTGCAGTATAGGTACTGTATTCCAGTTTTCCGTCCACTACCGTAAGTGGCCCATCGGAGATCAGATGCGCCGTTCTAACCTTATTCTCAGATCCCTTCCCAGTGGTTGGTCTCCACGTTTTGCCTTTCTTGGCTTCTACAGGAACGATCCTCGGCTGGCCCTCGTTCAGTTGTGCCTGAAGCCCCAATTACTAATCCTCAGCAGCTATCGGTTTAACAACCCCCTACAGCCCCTTACAAGCCTCTTTTCATGCTGTCTGAAAGCTATTATTATCTGACTTGTTAGACAATTATCACACTTTCCTACTTTGTGGCTATACGAACCAGCAGACTGGTCAGAATCGGGAGTCCTTTCCGTGATGCTAGTTCCAAACTACGGCACAAAACGCAGGCTACTGTACCGCCAGGAAGGTAAAGGTGTGCCGGCTTGGTCTCCTTACTTACCTTAGGTAGGTGTTAGAATGTCATTAGCCGCGATTTATACTTTGGGTTCTCTTATTATTTGTCTTACTTGTGCTCGTTCTTCCCACTGTCTCGGCCTTGGATGCTGTTCTTGCTTTTCTCCTTCCCTTTGACTGAGGTTCCACGCCGCAGAAACCCTGTAGCCAGTGCCTGGAGTCCACAATCGCGTTGCTGGTTAAATACCAAACTATCCCCTGCAGTATCAGTAAAACTGCCCCTCTGCTTCTGCTTCTGGTTGGTTATTCTTATCAATTCAATCCTTCCTCCCGATTCACTATGGTTCCGAAACCCTCCCTCGAGCCTCGCAAGGCATATCCTCCGAAGCCTGTTCCCATAGGTGGTGATGTGATTTCGGTCATTGTCTCCCTTGCCGGCGTCTCAATATTATCTGTCTTTCTTTGTACGCCTACCCACAGTATCGATACCATTAGACAACTAGAACTAACATATATGTCTGACTAGTCCAGAGAATCACGGCTGTTCGATCATGGTCAAGGCTACCATTCGTTGCTTGGCGTCAGTCTCCCTGCTTGATAGAGATTGGAGCAAGCAGATGTTAACTAACACGAAACAGTCGTCCTTATCATTTATGTTGACTCTTATGGCTTCGTCTTCACCTCAGCCATTCTTCAGCAAGTCTTTGGTGTCAACAGTAGCTTCAACATCTGCCACGGAGCCATTTTACTTTGTCTCATTTGCTATGTGACAACCAAGATCGTGGGTTCTTCTGATGAATGTAATACGACTCGTTTGGCTAACATGTGTAGCTCATCTATGTCTTCCTCGTTGAGAAAGCGGTTAGTGCTATCATTCTCATCGTTTGTAAACCAAAGAAATGGGTCTAATAGTAACCAGCATGTCATTCGAAGCTCTCAAACACTACGACGGAACTCGAAGCTTTACCTCTTTAACATGATCACTCTCCTCGGTGGATATGGGGTAGTTGTTGTTCTCAACTTCATTTTGTAAGTTCATGGAACAATGACGTTTTAGCTTTGCCCTGCTAACCGATATGTCATCAGCCGTATCGCTAGGATCGTGAACGGGGAGTGTTTTATCGGCATGAAGAAGGTCTCAATGATTCCACTTATCGCGTTCGACGCTGTGGTCAATGTCTACCTAACTATCCTTTTCCTCATTCCTCTTAAGAGTAAGTCGCCGAGGGAAAGCAGTGATGGCATTGACTAATAAATTTCCCAGACCTTTATTCGTTCAAGAGTCTGCCAAAGACTCAAGCCCACTCTCGCCTTCGCAGCGTTGCCTTTCGTACTTTTGTTGGTGCATGTTGCACCTTGACAAGCAGTATTGTGTACGCATATTTGTGGTGCCTGACACTCAGGATTACAGCTAACGTCGCCATCAGGAATCTGACTGTGCTAATGGTCATGAATGGCGAGCCTGGTTGGGTGTGTCTAATGTGTTGCAACAGTGATGGTATGTTCCAATCAGTCGAATGTTCAAAGCTTACGACTAACCGAATCAAATCCAGTTCTCTTTTCGGCCATTGTTGTTCAATGGGTTACTTCTCGCGATAGCGCTGGTTCCTCCAGTCAACCCCCCTCGGCTGCTGTCATGGATAGCAGCTACATTAACAGACGTGCTTCTATGGCTCATCCTACCAGTTCTATGCACGCCCCTAGCGTTCCCAACATGTCTCACGACATCGATGACGAGATATCTCTTGTCGGTCCCACCGTTACCTCCTCGACCGATGGACCAGAATTCGAATTGAACAAGGTTCATTCAGGAAGCAACAGCGGTGTTATTGTTACAACAACCATCCACCGTCTGAGCCGACCTACAACCGATCGGAAGGAAAGCAGTGAAGATGACTTCACGGTTGGGGAACAGGGGCAGGACTTTCCGTTACGGGCAGTAGCCTTTGCTCCAGGCCATTTCGAAATAACCGAGCCACCACGAACGCGTATTCAAGGGGACACCACCAGGCCTCAACACTCGAAGACACCTTCATTTTCACGACCGATGAAATAAAGTATTGCAGTATAGCACTGATGGAGTAGAAGGGGGAGAGGGCTTTGGAGTCTGATTTATGATAGAATAATCCGTACATAGGTCATTGGACAAGTGCAAGAGGTTTGGGGCGTATTGAAAAAGGTTAGAGTTGGAATCGAAGACGGAAATACCCAACGGTTTGTTTTTCTACTTTCATTACTATAGAGTTGTATACAGCTCACACATCTAATTTAAACATCTACATCTACAGAACAAGTATTCTCTGTCTTTGTGCCATGCAGACATTTACATCTCGCCCAGTTCCTTAAATATATACAGTAATGGAAATCCATAGTTTAATGGGTCTCGGGTGCTGTTGTCTTGTATAAAGATGGCTGCTAGTGCTGCATTCCATCATTCCCCATTTATACGGTTCAGTCCAGACATGGGTTTGATCATAGTCTTACACAAAACGAGAGCCAAGGTCTCAAACTTAGATACTGAGACAGCATCGTTAATACTATAAGTCAAGATTAGTTAGTGGGGGTTGTTATACAGATACATATCGGTTTATATCACACATCAATGTCACACAGCAAAGGTTTTCGAGCAGTCAAATCGCTGTTCATTGTCATCATAGCTCGTAGATGTATCTGCGTGCATAAGAAGTCTATAAAACTGGCCAAGATCAGGAAATGTTCTATTTGCAAAGGCCTCCTTTTTTCTAGAATCCCGGAAGTGATGATGTGAAAAGGTAGGCAGGTTAACCGTGAAATAAACTGGGATGCTGGCCAAGTTAAAGCCAGATCCAGGTCAACTAAATGCAGAATATGTACAAAAGTCAACAGGCGCCATCCTTGAACCGAAAATAAGTGTCTTCCCTCCCGAAGCCAATTTTGAATGGTTGGGTATTTCCCTAGCGAGTGTACAAGAAGTGTTAAAACGAACTGGTGGCCATCTGCCGTCAAGCTATCATGAGCTTAAGCGGAGGCGTAGACGCTGCCGTAGGTGCTGAGCTCGGAGGGACCGGTCATGAGCATGCCAGTCTCGACCTTGAAGTAGGAGTAAGCATCAAGGTAGTCGAGGGCCTCCAGGCGAGGGATGGCCTCCTTGAGCCACTTGGCGATCTCATCGTCAGAGCCAGTGGGGGCGAACTCGGTGAGCCAGATGGGCTTGCCACCACAGGCCTTGTGTGAGGCCTCGAGGTGGTCGAAGAGAGTCTCGCCGTACTGAACCTCGGAGTACCAGTGGACGTTGCAGAAGTCGTACTTGCAACCAGCACTCTCACACTCGGAGACAAAGTTGGTGAGCCACTCAACACCCTCCATAGCAAGACCGCTGTTGCTGATGGAAGGAGCACCGATCAGAGCTTTGCCAGAGTAAGGGTTCATCCACTTGACGTGGGCCTTGGCAGCAGCAGCAGGGGTCATGTCAGCCTGGCCCTTGTTGTCAGGCTCGTTGAAGCTGAAGATGGCCTTGGCGCCGTTCTCGAGAGCCTTAGCACAGTTGGCACCGAAGCGGTCGGTGTGGAGAGGCTGGTCATTCCAGAGGGTAGGAATGAAGTTGAGGCCCTTGAGACCGCCGGATTCGGAGTCCCAGTTGTAACCCCAACCACAGTTCTCACACTCGCCGGCGAAGGTGTTGGCAAGGTCAACATCGTTGTAGCAGACACCTCGCTTGTGGGAGAAGCCAACGGAGCCACCGGAAGAAGAGGCGGAGCTGGTCTTGGTCTTCTTGGGAGTGGCCTGAGCCTTGACAGCCTGCTCCTTGAAGACGGCCTTCTTGGGGGCAGCAGCAGCCTTCTGGGGCTCCTTCTGCTCGGCAGCGGGCTTGGAGGCGGGCTTAGCGGCCTGGGAGGGCTTGGCGACCTTGATGATGGTAGTGGGCTGAGGGGCAGCAGGAGCGGGAGCGGCAGGAGCCTCGGGCTGGGAAGCAGCGGCGGGCTGGGTGGCAGCAGGAGCAGCACCACCGAAGTAGTTGTTCTCCCAAGAGACGACCTGACCGTCAATGGTCGCGGTGATCCAGTCGCCACGCTTCTGGGCGTGCTGCTGGTGGGCGTGACGGTGGCCGAGGGCAAGAGCCGGCTCAAGAAGAGCGGCGGTAGCGGTAAGGATGGTGAGCTTGTTGGCGATCATCTTGAATGATTTTTCCTGAGCAGAGTGAAGATCGAAGGGAACCCGGTGAATTCGAGACGGCAGTCGACTTGTGTAATGAGTGTGGACTTGATGCTAAGGTTGATCACTGTCGAGATGACAAGGTGAAGCAACGACGGAAGATCGAGGTTGATATGGTAGTTATGTGATCGGCACGGCCGTGTAGTGAGTGTGTATGCGATCTGTCAAAGACGCAAAGTAAGGAAGGGCGATGGCTAGTCGAGCGAGGGTTGAAAACACGGGCTGATATTGACGAGATGAAGGAGAGAAGGGGAAGGGAAGTTCGAAACGTCGGGGGATAGGGAGGGTTTAAGAACAAGGAAGGCTTGTCAATAGGGCAGGTGAAGTAGTGACCCATGGAGGAGATACTTGATGGGAAGTGGGCTGTAGGGTATCTTTTGGGCGATCAACAGCCATTGGAGATACCCGACTCTCGACCTGACATGCGGTATCTTTGTTTCCTCAACTGGGAAAGAGTCGCCCACCTGAAGTATCCAGAGCCTCCACTGCAGGGGCAGGTTTGGAGCGCTTTTAGTGGGCTCGGGTAGGATGTTTGGGCTCGTTCTGAGCCTCGATTGGCCGATCTTCCGTTCCTGGCGCCGTACCTGAGTGGATCCGAGGCCCGGGCGGGTGCCCTGGCACAAAAGCGGGCTTCATGTTAGGGGCATCCTGTAGCTTAGAGCTTTAGACGCCTCAGGACCCTCAGGTAGCATCCAAGCATCTTCCGATTGGCCCACCTCACCTCCCTCTTCGAACCCCCGAAAAAGACAATTGGAAGCCTACGACAGCAGTGGGCAAAAAGAAACATGGGTCAACGTGGCAGTGGATGCATAACCACTCACACGTTGTGCTTGAACTGAAACAGCCACAAGCTGCACTAATTGTCATCCGGCTCTGGGGCTACTGCAGGTCCCTCTGCAGGAACGCAAAAAAAATGAGGAAACAAGAACAAGAACAAGAACAAAAACCCGCAAACGGTCCAATAACGTCTGCAGAGGATGATTCGCACTATTCCTGCGGTATGGGCAATTAACCAGTATCTCACCAACTGATTGATGCTTCTGCTGCAACCTGACTCGACGATCCCACAACAAGCATTCGATATCCACAATCGTATAAAAAACCAGACCGTCCCGTACACAGAGATTAGGCCAAGACAGTCCTAATTGCACAGACACAACGCGAATTTGCTGCCGGTACTTGTCTGCTTGGCCTTTTGCTGAATTCGAAAACATCTGGACGTCTAGAAACCGGCATCGGACGAGGCCGCCGCTGATCGCATCCATCCCATCCCATGCCCTGTCTGATGCTTATTCTCGTGCCAAGCTCCCGTCTGCAAGCCCAGCCAAGTTCATGAATGCAACACCTCATGCTGTCGACCGCCATCTTGGCAAATTACCCTCATGATCTGGGATCTGGCTGGTCGACATTCCAGTTGCCTCACTCCACGACGCATGATTAGCATTATATGACGCCCAGCGCAACAACTAGTAACGACAACGCACAAAAAGACTGCCACTGTCGAAAATGCCATTACACGTCCTCAACTTTGAAGTACGTCTCCCAACCTCTTGGGACACTGAAGGCCACGTCGGCTACTAAACCCGATTCTCACTTAGCATCCGCCGCGTGAAACATCGTCCGAAATTACACCCGCCGCCACAGCCCACGGCAGGGGGGGGGATTCAAGGCAAGACAGGTTCAGGTGCTAAGTCAGGTTGTTCCGCGCGTACCATCAGTTTTTTTCCCTTGTCAATATCTGCTCTGAACTGTCACCCGGAATTCCGGATCGGATCATCGTATCAAACAATGGGAGGAGGCAACGCTGCAAACGGAACAGAGACAAGCTAGCAGGCTAGACAGGGTTGAGCCATTTTTGGCTCACAAAGCTTGGCTCTCCATCCCCTGGCTTGCCTGGGCGCAAGGGGGTACACAAGAGGGTTGCATTGTATTGACTTTGTGAGTCTCCTCCACACAGAATCACAAGTTGGAACAAGGTAACAAGGGGGAAAAAACTCAATGCTGTAAGATTCTGTTTCCTTTGTTGCGGGTCTGCATTGCATGCTTCCTTTCCCTCTTTGTGGTAGTCGTTGCCGTTGCTTTGCAGCGTGATGTGGTTGCATTGTCTGCACTCATCCAAATATTGGGCAGGTCGAGCGAGCACAACAAAGAAGTGTCTTTTTGTGCAGGCCTACGACAAACTCTTTTTTGCCTCGCCTTGGCACCTAAGCTATTGACATGTGGCGGTCAAGTAGAGAGCTGACGTGTTGCAGTTAAATAATGCTCGCCCAATATTGCTTATTTGTGCCACTTCGCTATCTAATCCTCAACGAGGCGTATCGGTTCCACTGAATAATTAACGGTTGTTTACTCACCCTCTCAGCGTCTGGTAAACACAGACACAATCGGTTGGTCTCTCGAGCGACCAGCTGTTGCCTGTATTGAGGATCATGATTCAGCCCATAAGTTATGGGTCGATGGGGAACTCATCTTATCTTGCGAGATCGCGTCAGGAGATCCCTGGGTTCTGCCATGCCAATCTCTCGAGCTTTTTATAGGATTTGTCTATTTTTTGCTCTCCACATTGAATGTACAGTTGATACGGAGCAGGGAATACTGCGGTGGTAATTCGACACTGTGGTGAACCCCGGGGATATCTAATCTCTTGTTACGATGAACCACAAGCTCCAATTTGTTGTTTACGAACGCTTTGATATATGATCCACTTTGTCCTTGGGATATGGGGATGCTGAAGTGTCGGTCAAGATCTAACAATCCTACGGTATATGAATGCTGGAGGCCAAGAAACTACTGTACTGCCGAGGCCTCCATGGGAAAGTAAGGAGTAATGCATGAAGTTTGTTGTACGGGCATTGGCAATAGTGCTTCCTCGTCCAAGCATTGAAAACTGATATCGAATAAGATATGGTATAGGGTAGACGGGGTGACACGGGCGAAAACCAGACAGTCGGCGACAACAAATGCAACAGTATGGTTGTAGTGCTACCCGTATACCTTTATCAGTATTGTATTTAACGATATAGAAATATTCCTCGAATCTAAGTGGAATTCTAACGTGTTCCTGCATTGCTAATACCACTCAGTTGTTCAGAGTCGGTCATTCTGCTGGAAACAAAAACTTCTAAACCGACCGTGCAAAAGAATTAGCAGTAAATGAGCAGTCGATCAAAATAAACACCGTAGCAACGTAGCAAGTCTCCAGAGTTCAGGTGAACTAATACTATGATCGACGCCGGGGTGATTGCTAATCATCATATATACAGAAGCGCTCAGCGTTGGGAAATGAGACGAGATACCAGGGGATGGATGATCACAGGCGCGCGCTTCTTATTTTCGTACATAGATTTTGTAAACACCAACAAAACTAGGCACACTTGGGTTTGACTATGCCATGTCAGTAGTAAGTAGTAAGTAAATATTCACTAATTCTAAATTATTATTGACTTACAGATCGTTGCCGTTATGAAGGCTTGGACGATCCTTGGTTAAACTTAAACGCTAACAACGGCTGGCCCTGGAGTTTTAATGGAGCCCCGGTCAATAACGGAGTCTGATCAGGCGTTGAGAATGCACTTTGGTATGCAGAAACAAAACGTCATGTATCTCATCGTCGAATGTCTAGAACGGCATATATCAAGTCTGTGGATAGGTACATTAGTAGCCACACTCCGTGAGTCGGTAGTTCCGTATAGCAGTCCCAGATTGGGGGAATAATGCGAGACGCGGCGGAATGATGACCCGTCATTCCGCCCGGTTTATGAGTGATCAACTGCCACTATAGCGAATGATAGAACAACAGGTTCAGTTAGTTGTGGCAGAGTTCAAGCCACTTGATGGGATTGTCCACTACCGAGCTTCTACACGTGATGATGTGAGTCGCTGATTCGCTGATTCGCTGATTCGCTGATTCGCTGATTCGCTGATTCGCTCGTGCTGCTATGAGGAAGTTGTCAAGAACTTGATAACTTGCAGTTCTCTTGACATTCATCTAAACCCTCAAACCTGACCCGTTGAATATATGCGGCGAATTCGACAAGGGAGGACAAAAATAGCTGTCGAATAAACGTACTATTTTGTCGCTTTCACTCATACTTCAAGCAAATCACCAAAGCTGCAAGAAGTTGTCGAGATACAGCTCCCTCACTGCTACTATGGATATAACACAAGACTTCTCAGCAGGAATGCTATCGTTCACCGACCAGCCCGAGTTCGACTACAGTGCATTTCTCCAAACTGACGATATCAACTTTGGCGAGAGTGCTCAGAGCCAACCCCAAGCACCCTCTGATTCCTCGGGGAAAGATACCCCGCCAAGCTCGACGTCGGGCTCAGGCGGCGAAGTGGCTGTCCGGCCTTCAGCTCAGAAACAAAGACTTGAGCGGAAAGGTCATACCAAGAGTCGACGAGGATGCTACAACTGTAAAAGAAGACGTATCAAGGTATGCAGTCCGCTCGAGATGTTAATCGATTGAGTGTCCAACATGTGAGAAGTGCCAGGAGACTCACCCTGCTTGTGGACACTGCACCAAGACGGGCCTCAAGTGCGAGTATCCGTCTACGCCTCAGATAACACACCAGGTATGTGTTATGAAAAGTCCTAGATTCGAAAAGCTGACCAATATGGATTCAGCCACATCACCAGGTTCCTCTCTTTAGTTTACAGGACATGCGCTTCTTCCAACACTTTTTAACACAATGCTATCCCCATCACCCACTGAAACAGGAAGATATCTGGACTCACGAGATTCCCTGTATTGCACAAAACGTAGGTTCCATCCACCGAAAGCCCATTAAATGTTCAATCAACTGATACTTCCTAGCATGAATATCTCATGCATGCAATCCTCGGCTTCTCGGCATCCGAGCTCATGAGGAACGACGCCAGTGTCAAATCATCAGCCATGAACCACCGCATCAAGGCAATTAGAGCCATCAAGAAACGTCTAGCAGAGACCACCAGGACTTCAATGGAGTATGAGGAAGCAAATGCCATGGTTGCTACCTGTTACGCTCTGACGTTTCAATCGGTGAGTCTTGAGGACGGACTGGCCGAATACTTGACGTTTATCCGAGGCATCATGATCGTGGGAATGCAGATGATGTTCCGTGGCATCAAACCAATATTTGAAAACATGATGGAGCAGGACCAGTCTGCTCTTCTTGAGCCTCTGATGCAGGGCCTCCCGCTCATACCAAAGGGCTTGACGGATTCTGCTATGGAAGCTCTCACGAAACTCAAGCCATTGTGTACAGAACCAGTTGAGGTTGAATATCACCAGCACCTTCTCAACATAGTGGAGAAACTCTACGTCAACTCTTGGGATGGTGAGTTGCTGCCGTCTTTGACAAGCCACCGATACCCATCTAACTCGATATTTCAGCATATAAAGCATACACAGCTCAGTACGGCTGGTGGATGCTTCTCCCACACGATACATTCCAAGCTCTCATCGACCCAGACAACCAAGTCATGATGCTCCTTCACACGCACTGGGTCGCTATAAACGAGGTGATGTCACCTATCAGCAAGCAGGAGCGGCACGTGTCAGAGAAGCCCCCCCGTGATCGAGAGGGAAAGCCGGACCTCGACCCTGGCTTTGCGCGGTGGTTGAAGCATCTCAACGCCAACCTTGACCTCGAGCATCAGAGGTATAACCAATGGCCGATGTGGGTAGAAAAGCAAATGGACGATGACATGTCTTTCTTTGGAAGGGTTTAGTAGGAAAATGACTAAACGGCCTTGATGTATCGGGGGATTGAGCGTGATGTCCTGGGGAGTGATATGGGCTATGTGCATGAGGATATACCAAGATTGGGATGAGCTTGGTTTACTTGCAGACACAATTGAACATTCTACTAATTCCCAAAATACCATATTAACCATATTTCGAGCAATCCAACCAATAACTGATAATTATTCCACCTCATAATAATCGGGCAACACCATGGTCCTGCACCGTTATGCATGTGACTTCATCCATTGGACACTGCCTCAGCGAAGCCTCCACTAATTAAATCTCGCATTCATCGTATTCCACGCATTCCAGCCTGTGTGGGGAGCCGATCATTATATGAGCCAATCATATATAAGACCGTCCTTCAACCACAGCCCAAGGCGTCTTTCAGCTTGGGAACATGTGTGCCGTATTCTTCGGGTTTGATGTAGATCAAATTGAGAGTATGATAACAGGGAGAAAGATATGAGGAGACTGCTAGTATATATAGCTTACCCTGCCGTGAACGATGCGAATGATTAAAGACTCAACTCTAGTCAATTATACCCATACAACTTACACCACAACTTCAACATATATTCAAGACATCATAACGACATATTCTTTTAATAAATCCAAGAAAACAAAATGTCCACCAAAGTCGGAACCATCTCGACTTCCCTCTCTGACCTCCGTCGTCGTTCCTCTAGACACTCAACCCTACCTCCCGACTACGAGGCCACCCAAGACATAGAGCTATCCCACCTATCACCAGAATCATCATCTACAAACACTCTCCCCGAGTACACAACTCTGTATACCAACAACGTAGCGTCAGGTTCCTCAACATCCGACTTCTACCCTACGAGGCAACTCCAGATTCAAGCTCAAGGATTTCGCCTCATCTGCCTCCCTCTGCCGCCACAGCCAGATCCTATTTACGTGTTCAATGT
Source organism: Fusarium tricinctum (assembly GCA_020744515.1). Lineage (NCBI taxonomy): Eukaryota > Fungi > Ascomycota > Sordariomycetes > Hypocreales > Nectriaceae > Fusarium > Fusarium tricinctum. The sequence continues at coordinate 2,434,962 of JAGPXF010000002.1, read as the reverse complement.
CTCACCAGGAGGAGAAATCGACGAAGCTGAATATGTATCTATTCGGCCAGCTCGTAATTCTGGTTCATGCTTCCTAGCTCGGGCCAGTGATGTTACACAAGCAGCGCTCTGCACGACGACATATCGCTTTGGGCCAGGCAAACCTCCCAAGATGCGTTTGGTTGGCGATGAACTCTCTCAGGCCGTGGAACCAGAGGAGATCGAAATCAGCTGCAAGGGCATTTTGACACGCAGTGTAGCCATGCGTACTCATCTTGGCACATTTGAGTGGCGATATAGCTCCCGCGCCGAACGCCACGCCTTACAAACCTCTATCGGAGAAGAAGTCAACTGCCTCCTCCTTCTAGAGCAGGTCATGAAGGTTGCCGTTGTAGGTGGGAAACAAGAAGAGCGAAGACGTAAGATCGGACAGTTTGTGCGTAGCAGCGGACTGCGTACTCAGGGTTCTAAGAGGAGTGCTGCTGGAAATGGTGGGCGACTGATGCTTGATCTACGAGAATGGACGGATAGGAAGAACGAGGTCGTTGAGATGGAGATTCTCGCTGTAGCGAGCTGTGTGTCTATGATGAAGAAGGAAGTGGATAGGAGGAGGATGCATCAGATCGCAGCGATGAGTGGCGCTGGTTCTTAGGATGTTGCATTGAATGTTGACACGATATTGATATAATGACAAGATAGTTGCGCTGCTGTTTTTGAGATGGGATGATAGAGTTTGGTTTCATCAAATACCGAAACTGGCCAGATGCGATATAATAGATAAATGACCAAAAAAAAGCTAAAGACCATATCTGTTATAAAGTCCCCCATCAGTTTTGCACATCAGCAACCGCGGTTTTCTCTCTGGGCCCTAACTCGAGTACCTCGGTTGACGGAATCTGTTGCTTCTCATTCAAATTCGCCTTTTCAAGATCCTTCTTGCTGCACTTGCATTTGTACCGCACAGAACATCCCTGTTTCTCACCAATGAAGGGGTCATTGCGACAAGATTTACCAAACAAGTCCAACAGCAACACCCACACGGTGAGAGCCAGCGTGATGGAAATGAGATTCAGAGAGCTGAGGCTCTTGGCTGCTGGTAGGCAGAATAAAATGACACAGACAAGTAGGCGATTTGCCAACCGAGTCTTTTTGGACAAGCGCCGAGTTACTGGGTGGCGGTGATTATGAGTTGCTGAAATGACACCCATAAAGAAAAGAGCAATAGCGAGTCCATGGCAGTAGAAATAACGGATACCATTGGCGATTTCGGGCTCTGCACGCTCGATATAGTGGTCCGTCAAGTGCTCAGGATGAGCGTTAGGAGTATCAGCTGTGAGGACAAGCTTAGACAACCCAGCGGACGCAAGAATGTAACCCATGATGAATGGAAGATGGGCGTAATGCCATATGGAAGCTAGAAATGTCAGCGCTAGGTCACAGGATTAAATACACTTCTGACTTACACGATATCACGGAGCGTCGAATAGCATGTATGTCAATATTGCTGCCATCTACATCAAAATAGATCCAGTTAAAGACAAATGCTTGACAAAGCCCAAGAACAGCCTTGCCTAGAAAGACATCGACAGTGTAACCTCCGTGGCTTTGGAACATAGGTCCCATGACAGAGTATCCGAACACCAAAGACACAAAGGCATTGGTTCGCTCTACTCTGTGTTCAATGTTGATGGCAGGGAAGAACTCAAAAATGCCGGTAAGGAATTTGGAAAGCCTTTTGCTATGTGTAGCTGTTCGACCGTATTGGAATAGGCCAGTCAGGATGCTCTGACCGCATATGTCCAAGACGATGGCGATCCAGATGAGTGCCAGACGAGATGGCATCTGTGCATGAATACTGGCGATCCATATAGCTGCAGGAATTAAAGTATTGAGAGCTTGACAGAACATGACGCCTCGGACCATGGGTAGAAGATAACCGGTTGTCAGGAAATGAACAGCACCTCTGAATCGAGCAGCAAGGTAGAACGACACAAGCATTGTGTAAGTGTTGTGCTCGCCCTCGTAAAACGCATATGTCATGTTGGTGGAGAATCTATAAAGTCAGACAAATGGCTTTCGTTTCCTGTTACCAACGTACCCTAATAGACATGCAATCTCAAACAGAATCTCTAGTCGTGTCAAGACATCGTCGGTCTCAAACCAACTCAAGGTCAGGGTGATATCGGACCAAATCTTCCAGGACATGATGAACGTTATTGCGAAACGTAGTAGCTCCTTACCAGTGGGCTCTGCCCAAACATGTTCACCGTTGACGTGGATTATACCGACTATTCAGTCATTGAGAGGATGTTTGATGTAACATAATGGACTTCTTACCATAGAGAAGATCAAAGAAGAGCTCAATGGCCATGATCTCAGTGTTTTCTGAAGCACGCCACAGCAGGCCTTTATGGAACCATTGCTTCACAACTGGCTTCTTGAAGAGCTTGATGGTCTCGCCCAGTCGAGGCTGACCCACGCTGGAACCAATTGATAAAGTATCAGCCGTGGACATGCTGGAAGGATCGGCGTCAGGTGAAGGATCATCATCGTCGTAAGTCCGCAAATCAGCACCATAGCCAAACTTATCGAAATTTGCATTCAAGGCACTCGAGTTTGTAGAGAGTCGTTCTAGATGACTGTTGACTAGATCGAGTTGACTTTTCGTGTCTTCCCACTCTTCAAAGGCAGGACCATGGTGTTGTCGAAAATGAGCACGGCGACTTTCATGGTGATCTCGGGTCTCTTTGAGATAGTCGTGATGCTCTGGCGATCCATGAATAACGACTTCAACTTGAACATCACTCCGATTGCCATGCTGTTCACGGAGCGAGTCGAGATCTTCGGGCAGGGAAGCAATCACCTTTTTGCCATTAGGCAGGGTGAATTCCTGCGGCCTGCGGCGTCGCGTAGAGGGAATGAACGACATTAGTAGAACAATTGAGTTTGCAACATCAAGAAGGAGAACAGAGCAAGCAGAGTTTATATGAGGAGGAGCTGAAAAGCTGCAAGATAAGCACCAGGCCAACAGGTTCAGCTCATTGGGCGGCCGCCTTTGCAGAGCCCCTGCTAATTTGAAGCCGCTGTTATTGGCTTTTGATGATGTGTCTCACGCCTAGACGGCTTATTTGATAATTCCCCGCAGGTGTAGCTTCACAACCCATGGCAGGGCAATCTTGGGATAGATGGGTAAGCATAACTGTTTCATTTTAAGCTTAACAAGACGCAAGTCATCATGACTAAGCGATTGAAAATTACGGTGTTTATTGATGACAATAATGTTATGAAAGTGTATGAAGAAACAAAAAAAAAAGAGGATAATAGACTTATGAGAGGAATTAGTCAATAGAATGAAAAGGCCTCTCTCTCACTTCAATGCTTCCCTCACTAACACCATGCCATCACGTGACAGGTCATCATCTTCCGGCTGTTTCCCGGCTCTAGCGGCACATCCTGCCTAAGGCTACCAATACTAGCTCTGCCGTCGTCCGGTAATTCGGAGCAAAGATTCAGCCATCACCAACTACCCAAAACCAATCCCTCCCATTTCAACCTCCAACACCGCCAATATGCCTGCTGCGTGGAGAGCCGCTGGTCTTACGTACGTCAATTGAACCCCGGAGGCACCTACGATTCCATTGCCGGCCCCCATGCGATCGCATCCGAGCACCGAAGAAGCTAACAGTTCCTTTTCCCGACAGCTACAACCGCTACCTGGCCGTTGCTGCCCGCGTTGTCCGCCGCAGCTTGAAGGAGGACAAGAGACTTATTGCTGAGCGCCGAGGCGAGATGGACCTGCGATTTTCCAAGTGGCAGGTAAGGCGACACGAGACCCGAAGAGATGAGAGAGCGACAGAAGACTAACAGGTTAATTACCTCAACAGAACGGCAAGCAGGGCGAGTCCCAGAACCTGGCCACTGCCAACGCCGCCAGTGCTACCGAGAACGCCGCTTAAGCAGATCGACTACGAAGCTGATTGCGCGTGGGATAATGGGAGCGTGGCACACGAAGGGGGTCGCTTGGTTCAGACAAGATGGACTTGTTCACGAAGAGCCGCCAACTGCATGCGCCTAGTGCCACTGTATCATAACGATTGCTGCAATGTATCAATCAACCCAAAACTACGACTGTAATTAATGGGCAAGAAAGAATTGCTGGTGATTTATTGGATATTGTGCTGTAAATGAACTGTACCATGATTCTCGCGGCGGGACGCACCTCAACTTTCTGCCACCCGGCTACTGCCGAGATATTGACGGCTCTCCACAAAAGCCTTGCATCAAGAACACATTCCCAGCTTGCTTTGGCACATTAAATTCTACCTTGGGTCTTGCTCAATAATGGAATTATGAGGTCAAGTACATAGACGTGAACAACGGTGTTAAAACATATTTGGTGATATATCATTCAGTCACTGTACGTTGTAGTGGATCCAGCGCCAACGTTGGAGATATTGGCCCATCTCTCTTCTCACAACCACTTTCCATCAACATCTACTAATACTGTACTTTCGGCGCATTCAACTAACGCACACCCGACAGGTGCATCACTCTATTAATTCTTAATGCGATAGACCATTACGTTGCTTGGTTGATATGGCCGACTTCGGTAGCGGCATCCCAGATGGTGGGTACCCAACTATGCCTTACTTTCAATTGTGTGATGTCGTCAAAGTCTGACCTCGAGGACTGCAGATATCGCGAGGTTATCGCTGGATCAGCAATATGAGCCTCCACCTCCGCCTCCGCCTGGTACCAGCTCCGCGGGAATCGTCGCTATAGATATCACGGACAAATTTTCAGAAGCTGTGAAGAGTATGTCTTCTTCCGTTACCTTCTTGATGACCCCGCCATTAACTCATTCTTGCCAGCTCTTGCACCCGGCCAGCTTGTTAAAGATGACTTCTTTACTTTGTTCGAGTCCGTTGCGGCTCTTGAGGTAAACTACCCATAGCAGTATCATTAGAACAGAGGTTAACATTCCCAGATCATGGATCCCAAGATGGACAGTGGCTGTGTTGAATCACCAGACGACCTCGAGGAGCTTTATGATGTTACGCAGCCGTTACTCCCGGAGGAGGTATTGGGAATCATAGATCAACTTCTGTGCCACGAGGTAAGCGTTCTGTTGTATGATCAAGTACAGAAGCTGACCCTTCTGTCTAGATGGCATGGCATCAAGGATATCCCCTGTCACAGACACTATTCACCAGCGTCTACGCTGAGGCACTCTTGACTCCTACACCACGCACTGTAGAAGATGCTCGCTTCAATCGCAATGCACCAGCTGGTCCTTCTGGCTCATCCAATATGTTAGAAATCTTGAGAGCTTACTGCCTTGGCCTGCTGAAAGCTTGTGGCTATGTGAACGAACGAATAAGATCCGAGCATTATTATGAGGTGAGTGTGATCGGGTTCATTGCAGTTCAACCGGATCTGGCTAACAACAATATCCAAGGAAGAAGATTTTGTGACCAACACTTACAACCGTACCCTGCTTGCAGAGATACAACCTCAAGTAATCCATCAGACTATACAAGAAGCGAGGGATCTACTCAGCAGGCAGAGCAACGAACTAAGCGATGAGATTCGCGAGGCACTTGACCAGCGGTTGCAGCTGAGATCGGTCTTTTTAGAAGCGACAGAATGTCCTAAGCACGTCAAGGAGCCTAATGTTGCACGCAAACCATGGCTAGATGGCCTTGAGATTCTCCCACGCATCAAGTCATCTCATGACTTGGGCCGGCCTGTTAACGATGCCTTCAGTGCTAAACTTCAACGGAAGCTTGCCAGCACTATGCCTCCAAGACCCATTGTGCAGTTGGATTTCAACGATGCCTTTGTACACTTGACAAGGCTGTTCGAAGACGGTGCTGAACTGATTGATGTGCTGAACTATACCGATTCGCAGTGTTTACTAGTAAGAAAGGGAACTATTTTGGAAACGCCTAATGCTAATAATGATTAGACCTTCGTATCGAACTTCCAAGCCAAGAAGCCTCAGCCGCTGGTATTCGTACGAACACTGCTCCAGACATTCCTCTTCAATGAGATGGAGGTTCTGGGCTCGATGAGCATCCGCATGATACTAGACGATGATTTTTCCATCGTATCTATGCCTGCTAGTCTCCAACTTGACCGCAACAACGATGAGATCGAGTTTCCCCAGGATCCACGATTCATTGTTGCTCAACAAATGGAACTGTTTCGACAAAGAGCAGCACAGCCATTCCTGGACATTTTCAGGACATTCTGCCAGAATCGATGTCGTGTAAGGCGCACACTCTGTCATCTTATCAGGGACTGGGAAACTCTTCAGGTGGATGCCGAAGATCTCGACCAGAGTATCCAAGTCACATTAAAAGAAAAGCCCATGAAGCAATCAGCAGGTGCAACCGTCGAGACCTGGTCCCTCCCACTGTCATCCTGGACATACCTATACAAGATTCGCCAGATGGAATGGATCGTGCAGCTTGGCTTTGAGCTAGAGGTTTACCAGCCCGATGAACTTGCCGGAATGTATTGGTACCTTAACTACCTTGCCAAATGGAGGGTGCAGCACACAGAAAGGATCAAGTCTTTCATTGTTCGGAAAGTTGAGGAGTCGCGCGGGTCCTCCCGGCCTCGGGACCCTGCCGTTGATCGCCAACTTGAGCGATCTCTTGCCTTTGTTCGGCTTATGCTTCTCGATGCCGCTATCACATGGGAATTGTCAGATGCGCTATCCTGTCTCTATGCGTCTCTCATGCGACTTAAACTGATCAAGGTTCCTCCCAGACCGTACAGTAACGATGAGTTACGCTTTGATTTACGCATGAGGCCGTTCATGGCGATTGGTCTGCCGCCTCTTCCAAGCTTCCAAGAATTCACAATGGGAACCACGCAACCAGAATCATCCACTATAGATGTTCTTCGATACGCAGAGCGAGCCCTTAAGGGTGCAAAGCAGGGTCTCGAGGGTTTAAGCAAGTTGCCTGCCGAGCAAGCATTTTCAGTTGGTTCTCATGACAAGTGGCTCACTTCTAAGAAGAATGCGCTCAAGGCATGCATTGCAACAGGACTCGCCATCACAACAGTGCAGAAGGCATCTCAGGGAGACATGAACGATCTAAAGATCAAAGCGGAGGTTCCAACACCAGACAAATGTTATCATGACTGGTGGATTGTACCCCGTGTGGTTCCTGTCTAAGAACAGCTGCGGAATACACAATGGGATAGGACAAAAAATGAGCTAAAATTCAGTATGTGTATTCCATAGCTGCAGTAATACATTTGGGTATCCAAATGAGAGTCCCATCCTCCTCAAGCCATTATTAGCCTTGACTTGACCAAAATAGATCGCCAAGACTACAAAATACAACGCCATTTCCAATGTGACAATTTCCAATACAGATCGAATGCATTCTCACCGCAAATGCTCTTCGACAATCAGTCCAAAACATTAAACCGATTTAAGGTCTTCCATGCTGGGCCTGATAAAAAGACAGGTTTAGACTGACCAGCACTTGAGTCAAGATAGCTTAAGCGGCGACGCGTCGTCGAGCGGCCTGGGCCATGCGAAGGCGAACAGTCTGCTCATAAAGCACGTCCTTGAAGGCAAAGAGAAGAGCGGCAGTAAGCACGCTTTGGGTGATCTTGGGACCGATACCTGTTGATTGCGATTAGCACATTGTCGAGTCTGCGAACAGTGATTTGGCAGTAATTTGGCACTTACCTCGGTAGAGACCAGCGTAACCACGCTCGCGCACGATACGAGCGAGGGCGGCCAAAGAGCCCTCCTTCTTACCCTCACTCTGAACATGCATCTGAGACTTGACGGTAATGTATGGGTAAGTGATGGCGGTAGCAAACAACTTGCCCAAGGCGCCGAGGAGGAAGGCGACAACGGGAGTCACCTTGCGTCGCTTCTCGACCGTATTCTTCAGCTGCTCAAACAGAGTGTACTGAAGAATGGGGTTGATGACGAGAACAAGAGCCGGGATGACACCAGCGAAAAGAGCCTGAGGACCCTCGTTCTTCAGGAGAAGAAGCAAAGTGCCAATGGTGCTGGGAGCCTTGGCAGGCTGAGAAGACTCGCCGGCCTCAACATCCTTCGTCTTCTCCTGCTGGCGAGTGGTAACGCGGGTGTTGACAACCCAGATGGGGTTGGTGATGATGACGGTAGCTGAGCCAGCAATAGCACCGGCGATCATGGACTCGACGGTGGTGAGTTTTGAGCCAGCGCGACCAGCCTTGGCAGCGGCCTTCTCAAAGAAGGCGCGGGTCCATTCGTACCAGTAGTAGTAAACAAAGTTGGTGATGCTGATGCCGAAGAGGGCCGAGTTAATGCCGGAGTAGAGGCCCGAGATACCTTCGCGGGCGATGATGTTGCCAACAGCCTCGCTAAACTTGCTCTCTGCCTTCTTGGACTCGACCTGGGCGCGTGTAGAAAGGGTGATGAGAGGGTAACTTTGGGGAATTTTGTGAGCATTTTACAGTGCGTCATTGGGGTATCTACAAGACTTACGTCAAGATCATGGACAAGAGACCACCTCCGGCGCCAGCAAGCGCGTGAGCGACATTGTCGTTCTGGGGAAGAGCAGGAGTTTCAGGCGCCTTGTTGATCTCAATCTTGGTAGGCGTGATCTCGACTTTTGTGACAGGCGAGTCGACCTGAGGAGCGGTCTCCTTGTCGATGTTGTCTGACATGATGTCTGTCGAAGGTGGATGAATGTATGTAATAGTATTTAGCTTGGGTTTAAGCGAGAAGCGGACCGGTAGAAACCGTTATGGTAATGGATTGGATTGGATTGGATTGAATTGAGATGGGGAATATAGGTAGATGATAAATGGAAAAAGCAATTGTACAGTATCGATAAAACCTGGGGAAAGTAAACCTAAGGTAAAGTAGATTCGCGCGGGGCCGTGCTCGATAATAGATATTTAAGGCTTGAGCTTGCTTGTGTCTACAGGAGCCTTTTTAGCTCTATCCGTGGGTAGAATCAAGACAATCCAGTCCCGAGATAAAAGGAAGATGCCTAGGAAACCCCCGGCCCCTCCCCTAAATATACCGAGGCTGGCTGGCAGGCAGGTCGGTACGGAGATCAATACCGAGCCAAACGTCCCTAAAAGTCGGCCACTGTTCCGCATCTGAAAATGAGGTCACTTCCCTGCATGTGACGTGGGGAAGGAAATAAAGCGATCTTTACCGTGTTGACGCTAGACCTGATCAAGGCAATGTTCAGAGAGTGAGGATTTCAAGATGCAAGCCTCGGGTGCAAGGAGAAACAAAAGATGCGGGCCAAAACTCGACGCTAAACTACATCGGGAATTAAGTAAACAACCGCCACGCTCATCCTTGTCAGGACCCAACGCACACCGCGGGTTGGGTTTTGTATCGGCAGTATACATACGTTCCGAGTTGCGCGCATGCAGTTGCATCCCATGAATGAATAACACAAATACCCGTCGTCAATGCGAAAGCGCAAGAGTTTAGGCGCTGAACCCGACTCTTTCTCTGTTCGCTGGCACTCAGTGGCCGATATGAATACGCCCAGCGCGGATATTATGTCGTCGCCTGATCCAATAAGCGAAACTGTCCAACAAAGTGCTATGCCCTCGTCCACGCGCCGCGTCGTCCGCAGCAGTCAACGATCCAGTAGATTTTCCTCTATGGGAATTGGAATGGGAACATCGCCTAGGAAACAAACTTTCGAACTCGAGGTTGGAGATAACAAAGCGCCCCAGAGATTACTAGTTACCGTCGAGACGGAGGAACCGACCGTGACTGCGGGACCAAGTAGCGCGCGACGAAAATTATTCCAGGACAGTCCTTACTTGCCTGCAGCACGACGCAGAGACATGGCGACAACAACGACGACTGTGCCTTTGAAAGGCACGATTGAGGACCAGACGAACGATCCTAACGCGACTCCGAGAAGACGAGGTCGACCGCGAAAAACGAATGGTACACCATTGCCCAGCGCAGGAACAAAGAGAAAAGGAACGCCAATAAGCGGAACCCCTCGACAACGGCAACGTACATCAAAAGATACAGATACAGCAGATAAAACAACAAAAGATAATTCACAGCCCACGCCGGGAACAAAGAAACGGGGTCGCCCACGAAAGAACCCTTTAGTTGAACCGCCTAGCGACTTCGGAAACGCGCCAGATCAAGCAACTACCTCGACTACAAATGATTTAAATAAACAACAGGCCTTTGCGCCCGAACCAGTTGGCGACATAACGGACCTTCCATCTCTTCGCGCCGACGACTCCCAGGCCGATAACGATGTGACTTTGGTGTTCACGCCTTCAGAAGCTGAGGCAAACCAGTTGCGCGCAAATCGAACCGCGAACAACACTGCGACTGCTCAGCAATCAGAACCCGATTCGGACATCTGGATGGCAACGTTAGATGACGAACCAACTCCACGGCCTGCAAGTCGCGCAACACAAGCTGCCCCCGCACCCTCAAGCCCGGATCATGCACAAGCCGATGGTTCATCAGATTTTGGAGATTATGGATACGGACCTGCTGGAAGCGACGTTTCTTCTGCCGATGACCCTCAAAGCGACATTCGTCCTGGAGTCGAGGACACCGCAGCGGGCGAAGACTTCAGCATGATTTTCATGGATTCGCTCCCCTCATTACAGGCAAGCTTGCGCAGCTCTGTACGAGAAATAACCGAGAACGATATTGGCGAGGAAACAAGCATGATCATCAATAATACCTTAGAATCCTTGCGCCAATCTTTGCAGGACCGCGACAGACCTAATACGGATGAGGGAACTGCTAAGCAAGGAGAAAAGTCCCAGCAATCTAAGGAACCTGGGCCGGCCGAACCTCAAGAACAGCTTCGACAATCTACGATTCGCCCACCTATGAGCTTTTCACCTGGCCGGAGCCTATCTGCCAGATGGCTTCAGAGCCCTCGAAGAATGGGCTCCCCTTTACGACATGAAGTACTTAAGTCGAGTGTGCGGGAGAACCCCGATGCTCCCGAATATCGCAGATCCCCTCTCGCATCTCAGAGACAGGATTCATCACGCCTTGAAAACGAAGAATCAAACCTGTATGATGATTCTTTCTCGGAAATTCCTGATGTGGTACTGGAAGCAGCTACTCCTCGCCGTCCTCGAGCTGCTGCGAAAGATCTCCTATCGGAGAGCAATGATGTTGAGATGGAAGACGCAAGGCCTATTCAGCTTGAGGAAGAGCCTGAGGAACCGGAACAACAAGAAGCCGAGCAAGTACTTGAGGCCCAGGAAGGCCAGGAAGAACGCGAAGAGCAAGCAGAACAAGAAGAAGAGGAAGAGGAAGTCGGCCCACCAGCAGCCTCCAATGTAAGCACAGTCTCTCGTTCCGATGCAGGGCGTCTTCCTACCCCTGACGACACACCTCCGAATATTGAAGTTGGAAGTGACAATGTTCAGAAGTTTACGGGTGTGTCGCAGAGCTCTGCTAGGTCTGCCTCGTCTAGGGGTTCGTCTCTAAAGAACTCCTCGCCTGCACCACAAACTCAAGCTCAAATAGAGCCAGAGGTCATTGAAAATGCTCCGGAGAAAGTCGACGAGGAGCCGGTCAATGAAGATGACGAGCTTATGATGGATGATGGCGTTTCTTTACAGGAACCTGACGATCATTCTGATCTTGAGGACCATATTTTGGAGGAGACTTTTATAGAACACCCTGAAGAAGAGGTCAGGCAAGAAGAAGAGCACGGAGAAGAGGAAGCGCTGCCTGAAGCCCCAGCGCCCCAGAAAACCCGCTTGTCCTTAGAGATCGAGAACCAGCAGGCAGAGGTGACGCCACTAAATCAGCTCACATCGCCTATTCAAGAACATGTTACCTTACCAGAAATGGTGTCTGAGAGGGCGTCACGACCTACCTTGTCTCCTATCGTCAGGGCCGGACGTGCCTTACAGAGCGTCACCTCGGATCCCCCTTCACCTGAAGCTCGCGACCATCATCTGCGAAGCCCTTTCAGGCGCTCTGCTACTAGGGAGTTGGGCCCAAGAGAGACCCAGTCTAATCGACGTACGAGTGCTAGCCCCGGAAAGTCGCGTGCTTTCCCGGACGTCGGCCAGATTCCTCAAGACAATGAGCTCTATGATGATCCGTTTGGAACTCACACCAGGCACACAGGTCAATCCAGCTTTATGGAAGCTCTGGAGAGAAGCAGTCGTGGTTCCTCGCCTCGCCATCGCCGAACGGCATCCAGAGAATCCATGACAAGTTCAATACGCTTTCAAGCTCCCAGTGAGGGAGGTTTGAGCTGGGTGGATAACGAAGGCCCTATCAGTGATAACCTGCGTGGAGATGTACCCCTTGAAGCCTTTGCACGATCAACAGTCAGGCATTCGAAGAGCCCTTCTATTTCCCATGGTCAAATGGACGGGACAGTAGATGATGCAGACGATGAGACCGAGGACGCAGGTGATGATATGGACTTGTGGGAGTTCGAAGCGGAAAGATCAATCTCCCAACCAACACGGCAACCTCCCACAGAGAGGAAACCCGAGTCGCCGGTTCATAGACGGAGCAACATACCGAGTTCCTGGAGGAGACAACCTACCAGGGAAGCCCAACCTGCCGCAAGCGTTGAGCACCAGACCCGGAGAGAGATAGAAGAGGCTGAGGAGTCTGTGGATGAAGAGATTGCACCCCAATCCGAGCCTATGGAAACGACTCATGGAGAGCCATCCCAAGCAGAAGAGTATTCCTTGGTCACTAACAAAGAGGCCGCTCGGGAAGCCAACAAGGCTCCCGCATCCGCCAAACCAACTCGCTTTGACCTGTCGACCTTCTTCTCGTCACCAGCAGCGTTCCCAGGAATGTTGGCAGACAAGCTATCACCCCTAAAGAAGATGTCCGGCTTCGGATCACGGCCTGCTGAGCCTGAGCCTGAGCCTGTGGAAATGGAACAGACACTACCAACAAGCTCCATGTTCCCACAGGTGCCGCAACATGAGCTTGCACCTCGAACGCAACCCAGGGCCGGTTTCTTCTCTCCTATTCGTTCTGTTCAACCGGCGCCGAGACGAGAGGTCTCTGAAGAGCCAGAACAAGAGTTGCGTTCTCGTTCAAACTCGAGGTCTCACAAGACATCGTCTAGTGGACGTTCTGAGGTGTCCGCAAGACAGGAAGAGCATGATGTCTCTATGCAAGAGATGTCTGAGCAGCAACAGGAGAGTGAGCAACAGGAAGACACCGAACAGGAGGAGCCAGATGAGTTAGAGGAGACAGAGGAAGTAGAAGAACCTGAGGAGCTTGAAGACCTTGAAGAAGCTCAGGCTGCTGAGTCACTACCTTCGGTGGTTCCCCAGAAGGTGAACTTTACGCCCCAACGCAGACAACCTCGTCAATCCTTCTTCAAGACTTCAACCCAGGCTGCTGCCCCAGCACCAGCGGCAGCACCAGCCCCGGCTCCTATCCCTGCTACAGGTGCACCCACTCCACCACGAATGCAGCTCACTCACGCCGATATTCAGAAATGGCAGCAGCAAACCTCCAATGGTAGTAATGATTCTCCTGAGCGCCCCCCTGCTCGTCCTGTTCTCCGACCACTACCTCCTAAAAACGCCTCCCCTTATAAGTCGAGTCTGCGCTCTCCGCTCAAGCCGCATACCCCTGGCCGAGTGGTTGAGTTTACCAGTAGTGTCCTTTCTCCCGTGGAGCAGGCCAAGGTTAGACACCAACGTCGACTATCCAACTCTTCAGCGGCATCTCAGTCCAGTGCCGGCGTTCAGCGGCCGCGTATAGGCCCGCCACCTCGTCAAACTGCCAACAAGGAGAATAACACTCTTCATGAAGTCCCCATGTCGAAGATTGGACTACCTATTAAACAACCACGTCCTGAACCTTTATCCCAAACGGTTTGGACCCGAAAGCACTGGCTATTGCTAGATGATCTCCTACAACAGCGCCGTCAAGGCCCTTTCAGACTCAATTATGAACGTTACTCGGACAAGTTTCTTGGAAAGACGGTCACGAGCCACGGTGAAGCCATGACGCTGGAGCGCTGGCATTTGGACTGCGTTGACGCGTTCAAAACCCAAGTTGGTGGTTGGGATGAGGCCGCACTGGCCAAGAGGCTGTTCGCGCTGATTATTGGTGAGCAGAGGAGGAATCGAGAAGGTGTTGCTAAACCTGCTCGAGTTATGTTCCATTGAACGATTTGAAGGATTCCCCCCTATACGATGTCTTTTTTTTTTTTGCATCAAAGTTACGAAGTATGGCATAGTTAGCATTCATGAGGCGTTCTGTTTCATGAGTTGGTTGTTTGTTGTTGGAGATACCAGATACGGTCATTGTGTCCTTTGTGCATTGCATACAAACTCATACCCCCTGCATCATCTATTTCGTTTGATTATAGTCACAGGCATAGTAGTATAAGACATGAACAAATGCAAGCGTTGGTCAGCATAGACTGTTCTGTTCCCTCTTGAAACGCCTAGTCTAAAGTACTGTGATATATTACATACAATAACTGATAGGCTTCTCTTTGCTAGTTTATTCCAGCATGGATGCCTGGTTCGTGTACAACACATCCACGACGCTGCTCAACTTCTCAATGGTCGCCAGAGCCGCATCGTACGACTCATCTCGGTGAGTCTCGTCGAAGATGATGAGGCAGCCAGCGCCCTGGTCCAAAACGCCGATGATGACCTTGTCCAGGATCATCTGGGACAATTTTCGCTCAACCTGCTGGGTGTCGAGGCCAACCATCTTAGCGATGTGGTCAATCTCCACGCGCGAGAAAGGCTCGATGACCTTGATGAGATTCTGCTCAAGCATAGCATCATACAGACGCCGGAGGTGGTTGCGGATAAAAGCATCGCTGCCCAGCTCATATCTATAAGAAGAAAGAGCTCGCTCGTACTCCTCTAGTGATCGGTTTGCGTGCGCGCGAGCAATAGCCTTCATAGCCTCTAGGTTCTTGCCAGCATACTTGAGGGCTTGCTTCGAGGTCATGAGGTTGTTGACATCGTCAACTAGGTTGAGCATGATCTTGCAGAGAAGCATGTATTGAAGGGCAGCCTGGGCCCTGGAGTTCTCATCTTGGGAGTGGTAACCATCGAGAGCCTCGATGAAGTACGAGAAGGCGGTGTTGAAGTCCTTGTCCTCAGCATGGAGCATACCACTTTGCATGTCGAGGTTGGCCTGTAGCATTGGAGGAGTGTATACGCTGGCAGCGCTTGTTCGCGCGCTGGTAAGGGCGGCACGGGACTTGGGGATGTTGCCAAGAGCATGGTAGACTCTGGACTCGAGGAGCTGAACTTCGACGAGGCGGAGCTTGTCGTCGAGGCGCTTGAGCTCGCGGAGGAGGTTGTTGATGAGACCGAGAGCTTCGTAGTAAGATTGCTTAGCCATCTGAAGAACAACAAGGCGGACCTCGAGGTCTTGTCTCTGGAAAGCGCGGCGCTCGGCGGTGGCCCATTCTATGCAGTCTTTGGTGACGGAGATTTCAGTATCGGTGCTATCGGGGATTTCCTTGATGAGATCGAGCAGTTGGCGAACTACGTCACTGTATTAGCAGGCTGTGATGGACAGCGCAAGATGATGGAGTTTCCAGAGCGTACCGAGCTTTGCTGACTTGGCCTTCGCAAAGGAAGAGAATACTGTCCGGCTCTCCTTGACTAGGTTCACCAACTCTTGCGTCTTCCTGTTGTAATCGTTAGCGGGGCACAAGAGAAGCGGTATTGAAGCAGTGCGCACTTCTCGTCTCGGTACAGCTCTCCTAGGCTGATCAGAGCAGTCTCATACTCGCGAGTAGCGGCATCAGATGTGGTACTGGGAGCCTTAGAGATGATGTCCTTGTAGATGGCCTCAGCCTTTCGAGGGTCGGACTTGGTGAGCTTCTGCGCTTCCTGGATCCTTGCCGATTCGGCCGCCGCCATTGTAAATGATGTTTTTGCGCGTGTCTGTAAAGAAGTTCGTATATGGTAGAGCAAGGCGCTATCGAGACGGAGGTAAGACGTTAAGGCGTTGAGGGAGCAGTAGTCGTTATGATGAAGTTGTTTGGGTTAGCGGGAGGTAAACTGTAGCAATAGCAATGGCTGTAGCTACCTTACCTTAGCCTCCAGGTTGCCAGAGCACGACGTAGACCAGTGAAAGAGTGGGTCCCTTCCAGCCTCAAGCAAACATCAATTGGGTTGATGATACCGATACTCCGTACAGCGGCGGGCTTTTGTTGATCCGCAGCTACCCTACGTCGCTTGTTGTGTCTATAGGTACATGCCCTTTAAAGTGGCTCTTGCCATTGGATTTCCATTGCTGAATGGAAGCTTCCCGTCCCCGGAAGAGTAGCCGGCGCGACCCTTCTAAATGCGAACTTAGCGAATCATGCCGACAGCTTAAAATTTCAGTCCTAACTCGGAGCTCCAAACTTCCTGATAGTCTACCTACCACAAGCCACTCACTGTACACTTACTTAAGTGCACCAGCCTCTCCCCATTAAATCTTGCTCGTCATATACTCTTACCCTCTTTAATCCTCTCTAATTTTTCTCCTCATATACTTTACAATGTTCCGCCAGGCCATTGTCACCTCGTCCCGCGCACTGCGGGCTGCTCCCAAGGTCGCCGCCACCCGACCTTTCATACAGTCGCAATTTCAGGCCACGCCCGCCTTCGCCTTCAGATCTGCCCAGCCTGCCGTGTCGAGATGGTACAGCGACGCTAAGGAGGCCGAAGCCAAGCCTGCCGAGGAGGCCAAATCGGAGGACAAGACCAAGTCGGAAGAGAAGGCTGCTGAGAACGAAAACGACCCCCTCGCCCAAGCCAAGAAGGATCTCGCTGCCAAGGAAGCCGAGGTCAAGGACTGGAAGGTTTGTGACCACTTGAAAACACAATCTTCCCAAATAATACTGACTCTTCTCTAGGACAAGTGTCTGCGTACCGTCGCTGATTTCCGCAACCTCCAGGAGCGAACCACCCGTGAGGTCAAGTCTGCGAAAGACTTTGCAATCCAGAAGTTCGCCAAGGACCTCGTCGACAGCGTGGACAACCTCGACCGCGCCCTTGGAATGGTTCCCCAGGAGAAGCTCAATGCTAAGGACCGACCCGAGCACCTTCAGGATCTCGCCAACCTGTATGAGGGCCTCAAGATGACTGAGGATATTCTCATGAACACCCTCAAGAAGCACGGTCTCGAGCGCCTCAGCCCCGAGGGCGAGAAGTTCAACCCCAACGAGCAGGAGGCTACTTTCATGACTCCCCAGCCCGACAAAGAAGACGGCACTGTCTTCTTCGTCCAACAAAAGGGCTTCAAGCTCAACGGCCGAGTGCTGCGCGCCGCCAAGGTTGGTGTTGTCAAGAACAAATAAACACACCCCTCTACTATAATGACGGAGGTCATGTGCCGTTCGCATCACTTCCCACAAGAATTCGCAAGTTGCGTGTAATATTAAACGAGGTTTTTGGTTGGCGTTGGCTCAGTGTATAATGCTCCCCTCATGATGGTCATTTTTCATTTGTATGATGGTTACATATGCTTGGACAGAAGAAAAGTTTCAAAAGAGTTGGGACATTTGTACATTAAAAACAAGACGTGGGTGTATAACAGCGGAGGCGAGCGGAAGGCCTGGTGCTGACCGAAGGTGGTCACGATCTCAAGGAGCTCCAGGGTAAAGGTAAATACCGAAGCTGGTAGCTCAGCTATGATGATGAATTAAGCGAGACAGACTTCCAAGCCATGACGATTCAGTATGGGTTTGTGATGATGATAGGAATGCTATCCTTATATTTACGACTTAGCACTTGCTGTTGCTGTTTGCGTAGTGCACATTCAATCACAATTCTGTATCATTTATACTTCCAGTGGAGAAATAATGCATTTCACGCAGAGCGTACATATCATGGCAATACATTTGATGTTATTTTATAGAAATTTATTCTAACAATCCTATCAACTCAGAAGAAACATGCTAAAAACACTAACAAAAGGAGAGCCATCAAAACACCTGGCACCTCGATTCTCTGATGCCGATGGGGGGGCACATAAAATAAAAAAAGCCTGTAATTCTGGTTGCTCCCCTTATCTTATAAGTCACCTCCAAAATCAAATGTGCACGCTTCCTCCAATGCCATGCCATACTTTCAGTCCCAAAACTATGTCCCCTATTCCGCAGAGATACAACTCCTAGGTATAGAGGTAAGGGGGAAGCTTTTCCCAGCAACGCCCGCGAAGTCCGCTCATCGGCTTGTTGCCTACCACAAGTTCCTGACAGTGTTAAAACAGCAGTGAAGGTAAAGAAATAACGTAAATGTGAATCGTTATAAGAAACAATGTTCATGCGATGGTCATTACAACTCTTTTAACTGGCCCACCAGGATGCCTTTCCTCTATACCTCCCGATCTCCTCTCCCCAGGAGAGGATTGCAGAGGTTGGAAGGCAATGACGAGTGGGAAAGTTCCTCGATCCAAGAAATCAATCATTCATCTATCTCCTGTCGTGAGCGCCTTAGAGGATCGGACACCTTCTCTTCTTCCTCTTAATCTGTCCCACCCCAGGTGTTGATGATGATGACTTGCCTTCCTTAGAAGAACCTGATGCTGCTGCTGCCTCAATGGTTTTCCGGTCATTAGCGACGACAGTGTTGATAGCCTGCTCAAAAATCTCGTCGACTCCTGTCATCTCTTTACTACTGCACTCCATGTACTGGGCGCTCATCTTCTTCGCGACAGTCATGCCCTGCTCCGTAGTGACTGGTGTAAGACCCTGTGTCTTGAGCATATCAATACAGGCCCTTTTGTAGCGAAGATCCGACTTGAGGCCGACAAGGACTAGAGGAGTGTAAGGGCAGAAGTGGAGAACCTCGGGATACCACTGTCGGGACATGGTCAGCAAATTGCGAGATTTAGGAAGAGGGTGCGGTCATACCTTATCAAGGACATTGTCTAGGGAGTTCGGGCAGTCGATAGCAAAGCATACAAAGATCAAGTCGGTCTCTGGGTATGAGAGCGGTCGGAGACGGTCATATTCCTCTTGGCCTGCAGTATCCCACAATGCAAGCTCCACAGTCTTACCAGTGGGTGAATGGATAGGATAGGTGATGTAGTTTTCAAACACCGTGGGTACATATTTCTGCGCGTGTTGTTAGCATTGATGGATAGGATGAGTGGAGGAGGACAGTCGCTTACCTCTGGGAAGTAACCTTGGCTGTAACTGATGAGCAGACAGGTCTTGCCACAGCCACCATCGCCAACAACAACAATCTTCTTGGAAAAGGTAGGTGCTTCGGTAACGTGAGTCGCTGCCGACTCGCGGCCCGTCGACGAGCTCATAGTGGTGCTGACGGTACCCTCGCTGGAGCGAGTGCGCTGTTGACGACGGGATTGCTCAGTAGTGTCAAAGTACGAGTTGCGATACTGATGCGATGATGCCATGCTTGGGCGCAAGGCTGTGCTGTTGAGTCGTGGAATGCAGGCTCAGGCGCGAGTCTTGGCCTTTGGTGTAGTAAGTCGGATGGCCTTGTCTAGAATGCGATGCGCTTATGTGTCGGACGTAAAGTGTTCGCGATAGTGATGCGGGGTGGAGAGAAGATAATGTGGTCGAGCGTCTGATGCGATGGAGTAAACGCAAAGAAGAGCGAGATAAATGGAGGACAAGATAAGAGGCAAAGCAAAGGGGGGAAAGTATGTGGCGGCCTCGAAATTGACTTGAGATGCAGGAGCTAAAGAGGAAGAGGAAGAGGTCCAATATGATTCAAAGGTTATGTCTTGTCTTGTGTGTTGTGCTGTGTTGAGTTGAGTTATGTTGTTTGCAGCAAGTTTAAACTACTCGCTCCAGTCCGACAAGTGGAAGGACTATGGGGAGTCAAGTCCAACTGTGGCTTTGTTGCACCACCAAGTTACCCGAGTAAACATGTTGACAGGGCAACTGGCAACTAGCAACTGCAATCGGGGGGTAACTTGCATAGAGTCAATCGGAGCTGAAAATGACGGAGATAATTGGCCCGTGCACGTGCTCACGAGAAAATTTCCTTGGTCTTTCCCGGTCCGTTTCTCTACTCGCGCGCGACAGGTCCAAGCGAGTTTCCACGTCTCCATACATTTTCTTGCCTATTTCTTTCAACTTTCTCAACAAATTGTGCTGTCTTCCTTTCCTTTCTTTTCTCTTCAACACAATAACACCACCACAGTCACGACGCACTTATTCAGCCAGCCAGCATACTGCATACGCGTTTTGTAGAGACGGAGACTATCGGAAGCAATGGATGTACAGGCACCTAGCAAATACGTTACTCTCGTCTCTGGCGATGGCTTCGAGTTTGTCGTCCTCCGTGACGCTGCTCTTGTCAGCCCCATCATCAAGGGCATGCTCGACCTGAGAAGTCAATTTGCTGAAGCTAAAGAAGCTCGCTGTGTTTTCCAGGAGATGAGGTAGGTTGATATCACCACCACGCTGTCACCAGCAGAGATGGCTTGCTCTGTGGATTGATGACAATTCACGATGCTTTCTTGACAGAACAACCGAGACTTCTTGGTTGGGCTGCATGATTTCTCACTACACTTGACCTGACCACACGTACACCTGATTTGGTCGTGCACAGCTTTGCTGGAACAATCTCATACTTGGAGGAACTTGACGCTGATGATGATGATGAATCAACAGCGCCATGGTCCTAGACAAGGTTGTCGAATACTTCCACTACTGGTACCGCTACCGCAACAGCGAGGATGTTCCCGACATGGAGATTCCGGTCGAGCTCTGCCTCGAGTTGTTGGCCGCAGCAGACTATCTGGGCCTGGACCAGTATGCAGCCCAGCCACGCATTGCTACAAACAAATCCTTTGACACTAATATCATCTAGGGCGAACATGAGTATGAAGTGAAGAACTTATCAAGGTCATCCAATCTGACTGAACTATTCTCAACACTTGAGTGTACAATGATCTTTTATGATGGCGTTTTGGAGCTAGTACGGTAAGGATACAGTCAAGTTTACTGCAGCTCTGGCGAGTCTTCGCAGCATTGTTTTTGTTTTTGCCAATATCATAATCAGCTCGTACAACTGGTTGACACACGTCAAACCCGAACATGATATAATTCTGATATTTGGATTTGCAACACACCCACCCGTGACTTGTCACCATTTCAGCATATGCGTTCTTCTCTTCACTCCTCCGTGGGTCGAACGTCTATTAGAGATGGAAGATTAAAGTAACCCTCTCACTCTGCGTTCCTCAGTTGACGCATTGAGCTTTCGCTTTTTCTGAAGGGCAACATTTCTTTCTTTATCATAGACATAATTTATTCATTATCTCCGCATGGTCATAATTTCCTGTCGCCATTCATACCGTTATTGGAACCGTGAGAGTGAAGAACGCATCGTTACATGACTGGGCCAACAATTCCCCAGCCACTCAAACTGAGCATGCAATATCTTCTATGCAATAACAGCGTGACTCATAAATTGTTCTGGACAAGGACCTGTACAGGTTCACCTCGATGTAAGCTATGGATCAATCACTCACTGAGTGACCCGCCTTCCATATCGCTGGAGGACTAAGCCAAGACAGTGCCTAAATACCATACCGGAAATCCTAGTTGCAATGACTCTAAGCCTTGCCTGTAGAATAGAATTACGGCATTGTTTAGCAATCTGAGTCATATTTTTTTAGGCAGAGAAAAGAGCATCATATTGGTCCAGTGCTTGGTGTATCGCGGTCAGTAGTTAGTTGCTTGCCCATAAAGGAAGCAACTTCTACTTGTGAACCCACTCAGCCTCAACTTCCCAACTACAACCACACAATAGAACGCAAAATGGCTGCCAACACATTCGAGACGCAAGGCGTCCGGGTTGCCATTGAAGGATGTGTCAGTCTCCCAAATCTTAAACAATGTCAGGCTTGTATTAACAATTGTAGGGTCATGGTACGCTAGATGCAATCTACGCTGCAGTAGACGAGTCTTGTAAGCAACGCGGCTGGGATGGTGTTGATATTCTCATTATTGGTGGTGACTTTCAGGTATTTCAACCTTTTTTTCTTAAATCAGTTTCTCTTGACTTCAGGGCTATGCTCACATCACACCATAGTCAGTTCGAAATGCTGCAGATTTGAGCATCATGTCTTGCCCTGTCAAGTACCGCCACTTGGGAGATTTTCCAAAGTATTACTCTGGCGAACAGAAAGCACCATATCTCACCATATTCATTGCTGGTAATCACGAAGCCAGCTCACATCTATGGGAGCTCTACTATGGTGGTTGGGTCGCACCCAACATCTATTACATGGGCGCTGCCAACATCCTGCGCTTCGGCCCGCTCCGCATCGCTGGACTGTCTGGAATCTGGAAGGGCTTTGACTACCGCAAGCCCCACCACGAGAGGCTACCCTTTAGCAGTGACGATGTCAAGTCTTGGTATCACGTTCGAGAATTCGATGTCCGCAAGCTCCTTCAAGTACAGACACAGGTGGACGTGGGCCTCAGCCATGACTGGCCACGCGCTGTTGAGTGGCATGGCAACCACGCATTGCTCTTCCAGAAGAAGCGGGCATTTGAACAGGAGTCCAAAGATGGCACACTTGGAAGTGTAGCTGCGGAGTATGTCATGGACCGTCTGCGGCCTCCCTACTGGTTCTCAGCCCACATGCATATCAAGTTCGCTGCGGTCAAGGTATACAATGACCCTGAACCTACTGCGGAGGAAAGTAAAGATAGAACCCACTCTATCGATACGTCAGCTCCGGCTGCTGAGACGAACCCTGATGAAATTGATTTGGATATGGATGACGATGAGGTTAATGGCGGCGTAAAGGCTGATTCTAGCCTAGATGTCAAGAAGGAGACTGACACCAAGGAGGCTCCGGAAGAGTCAAATTCTGTTTCAGAAGAACTGAGGGCACAACTTCCTGCATCATTCGCTCGTCCTCAGCCCAAGAAGACTCCAGGTCAGCCAGTACCGCCTGGGATCACGAACAAAGAGGTCCGGTTCCTTGCTCTCGACAAATGTTTGCCAGGAAAACACTTTCTGCAGCTCTGCGATATTCAGCCCTTCAAGCCCGAGAAAATCTCAGAGTATCCTCCAGCTCAGGAGTCACCTCGTTGGCGATTGCAGTACGACCCAGAATGGCTTGCGATTACTCGTGTCTTCCACGATTCTTTAGTCGTTGGTGATCGGGAGATTCAAGCCCCTCCCGATCTGGGCGAAGAACATTACGCGCCCCTCATCGAGAAGGAAAGGGCATGGGTCGAAGAAAACGTCGTCAAGACCGAAAAGCTAGACGTACCATACAACTTCGAAATCACGGCGCCACCTCATGTTCCTGGCGCTCCTGAGATCATCAGCCAACAACCGGAGGAGTACACAAACCCTCAGACCGCAACTTTCTGTGAGCTCATGGGGCTTTCTAATATCTGGGATGCGACAGATCAAGAGAGGCAACAAAGGAAAGCACAGGGGCCACCGAAAACAGATCAGCGGTTCTCTGGTGGGGGAAGAGGCCGTGGAGGTCGTGGTGGAGGTCGTGGAGGAGGGCGAGGACGAGGTAGGGGCCGTGGAGGCAGATGGTAATGGTGAAGCCTTTACTCTGCCAATTGCGTCCTGTAAAATTGCGACGGAAACTTGCCCTATGGATATCCTATGGGTTGTGTAGCAGGGAGAGATTTGACGTCAACAAAATAATAGAGCTTGTTAGGACCTCTGGTGCTCTCGTTGGGAGTTTCGTAGATGCTGTTTTGAAAGTTCTTCTTCTCCTTTGATAAGTTTCATCTGTCTACGGTCACCAACCAAGATCCTGCAGAGATAGTCTATACTAACAAGCAAAATTCCAACAATTATCCCAAGTAGTGGAGAATCTCAATTGGAGTTCAAAGCACAGGCTTGAAGCTTACAGTTAAAGTTGATGGTGGGGTTGATCGACTCCGTAGCAACCAATCCAATCAGGAAATAGAGTAAACAGTGCAGCGGCCCTACGCCATCGCCTTGCGCTACAACTCTACATCAGTTTACCCTGTTGAACCTTGAACCTATCAACCTCAACAACAAGGTTTAATCGCATCCTCATTACCAAAACACCACGCAAAACCACCGACCTAGCATTGGTATCCGACGATAAACAACTTTTACGTGTTCGCGCTCGAGATTAGCAGTCGCTGTCTCATCTATCTGTCTCGTTTGTCTCCCCTCAGATACTCCCTATCATGTATTGATTGCCCCGCTAACCGCTGGAATGCAGCAGCATCGCATCTCGACCTCTCTGAAGCCTCGTCGATATCGCCGTTCACCATGGCTCAAGCCTTCTTGACCACCGTGTTAGTCTCCTTGTTATTTCCTTAAGCAAAGAAGCCATGAAGTTCCCATGCCCGCCGCACACCGCCACCATGTTTCGATACCTGAGCCCCAAGTCGCTCTTGACGATGCATCACATGGACATGACCATCATACCCACATCCTTCTCCGTGGAGCCTATGACTATTGTTGATGAAGTGGCGTTTGCTGACTTGCAACCTGTGGCGGATAGTAACCAGCGGACGAGAAACCAGTTTCGCCCTCGCGTGGGCAAGGGTGGATCAGCCAGTTACCAGCTGCGACAGTATGCCGAAGTGACACTTGGCGGTGGCAGCCTACGAAAGGTTGTCAAGCTCCCAGAAGGCGAGGATGAGAACGAGTGGTTGGCTGTCAACAGTAAGTTTACAACAATTGTGCCACGCAGGTCAACTAGCTAATCGATGACTTCCAGTGGTGGATTTCTACAATCAGATCAACCTTCTATACGGAGCCATCACCGAGTTCTGTTCACCACAGTCATGTCCCGAGATGAAGGCCACGGATGAGTATGGTCACCGAGAATATAGAAATGTGGTTTGAACTGACAGGAGTTAGGTTTGAGTATCTCTGGCAAGATAGCGAGAACTACAAGCGTCCAACCAAGATGCCTGCGCCAGCATACATTGAACAGCTCATGTCATGGGTGCAGGCAAACATTGATAACGAACAAGTTTTGCCCAGCAAGATTGGTAGGTGTCACATCATTCTCATATTCCCAAGGACGAGCATCTAACAGTCACTAGGCGTTCCATTCCCCAAATCATTCCCGGCGCTGGTCCGCCAAATCTTCAAGCGCATGTACCGCGTCTACGCACACATCTACTGCCACCACTACCCCGTAATCCGCGAGCTCGGCCTCGAGCCGCATCTGAACACAAGCTTCAAGCAGTACGTGCTGTTTGTTGACGAGCACAGCTTGGCAAGTGGAAGGGATTACTGGGGTCCCCTGGGCGATTTGGTAGACAGCATGCTCAAGAGCGACTAGGAGAAGCTCGATAGCGATGGTACTAGTACTGAGACTTAGTAATGAGGTGTTTTGGGCGTTTGAGGGAAATGGCTTTAGAGGGTTAGCAGCAAGCTTTTCGATTGTATGACCATAATGATAGGGAGCAGCTGGTTAGGGAGCTGTTCTGCACGATTGATTGAGCTTTGTGCACTATAGGAACGACAGCTGCATGGGCATTCGGATGCCATAAGTCTTTAAGAATTCAACAGGTTGTTTAAGTATTCGCTGAATTGATTCAAATTTGTCTATATGTCAAATTGATTAAATGGCTGCAGTATGGAACATTGCTATGAGTGATTGAATAACTTATGTAATCACAAAGTAGATGCCTTAGCGGATGTCAGGCATCAAACGCCCGAAAATTGCCGAGAGCCCAGGCTAGCAACAACCTCCAAGTTAATCGAAGCCGAACATCATCACACCCGCCCTTGCTCTTGTCTTCGACTTCGTCTTCTCCTCCATCTCCCTTCTTTCTCTCACCAGCAGCCGCCCGTCATGTTCTCACGACAGGTTCTCCGCGCCGCCCGCGTCGCCGCTCCCCAGCGAGCCCTCGCCCTCCGAGCCGCCCCCGTCCGATCCTTTGCCGCCGCTGCCTCGCCCGAAGTCAAGCCCCCGATTTCCGTCTTCGGTGTTGATGGCACCTATGCCACTGCTCTGGTAATACACCACCTCCAATGACAAAAATACACACACACGTTTACGCACCTTGTCTTTCGACTCCTCCATGCGTTCAATTGGCTCTTCGCAAGTCAATCCAATGTCGCCCGCCAGAAAAACCTCAAATTGGAATCGCGTCGTCGCTGACAGGCAATTTTTTCTTTTGCGTCAATTTAGTACACTGCCGCCGTCAAGACCTCAGGCATCGATACCGCTGCCGACGCCCTCAACAAGCTCGGCGCTCTCCTCGAGAAGGACCCCAAGCTCGTTGCTATCCTGAGAGCCCCCACCCTGACCGTTGAGGACAAGAAGGCTATCGTCCAGGAGCTCGAGAAGCAGATTGGCAACAAGGACGAGACCGTCAAGAACTTCCTCGCCACCCTCGCCGAGAACAACCGACTTGGTCTCATCCCCGGCGTTGTTGAGAAGTTCTCTACCATCATCTCTGCCGCCCGCGGCGAGATCGAGCTTACCGTTACCAGTGCTCAGGTACGTTTGGAGATATTGCAGATGAGCAAGGATTTGGGGCAGGAGCTACGTCACAGCTAGCCCTACCTGGGAATGATATGACGAAGAAGAAGGATGTTATGAAGAGAGGGCAATGGACTGACGTTATTGTCTAGGCTCTCGACAAGCGAACCCTCAACCGATTGGAGACTGCTGTCTCCAAGTCCTCCTACGTCGGCCAGGGCAAGAAGCTCAAGGTCACCAACGAGGTACGTCTCGCCCCAACAACCTAGTGACACAACTCCTAACACTCCCTCCCCTAGGTTGACCCCGAGATCGTCGGTGGACTCGTCGTCAACATTGGCGACCGAACCATCGACCTGAGCGTTGCTTCCCGCATCGCCAAGATGAACAAGCTCCTTACGGACACTCTGTAAAACCACCATAGTATACGAACTCTATTTAGTGTCTCCTTTGCCTTGTCTCGCGGGGCTTGTCACCTCGCATAACTACCTCTAAGCGAGTGGCTCGCCGGCTTCTGGGGCTTCTCCTCCCCCTTTTTCATTTTTGTTAAAAACTCCCTCGAAACCAACTGTTGTTGTATCCCCGGTCTAAGGGGAGAAGGAAGGGGAGAGTGTCGATGGAAAGAATAGTGTAGGAGGGTGTGAACACGGCTTGCAATAGATGCAGTTCCACAATTGAATTCTTTCGTTCCCCAGTGTGATGGCTTTCAACTCGGATTGCTTGGCTTGCGGCATCTCAGACATGTCGGACATAGCGGAAGTACGAGCTTCTACGAAGCAGATATTTACACTTCTACCCAAGCCAAAGAACTATATCAGTAATAACATAATGACCAAAACATCAAAAGTGTTGGTAGAGGCACTGCTGTTATTAGGCTAGTCACGAAATTGGGCAAAATGACATGAGATGATGCATTTCTATTGTGTCATGACCACTGCGAATGAATGATGCGATATGTTTAAGCTCGTAAACTCAGGATACCCTACTGCTCTAGAACACAACATAGCGAAAAGTTCTTGCTTTTCATAACGCCTTATTACCTCCTTCTCTTAGTAGCTCTCAGCTACTCTTTCATGAACTGGCTATCCAAGTCGCCTATGCCTTGGTCTCAAACTCATCGTCATTCGCATAGTTTGCCCCCTTGTTCTCATCCCTGTATCTCTCAAGCTGGTCGGAGACGTAGCTGTGCATGTGAGCATCGGCTTCAGTACGTTCTCTGGATCGATCAGCGTCATCGTGATGGACAGAACCTGTTGCAGAACGGGCATCATCGTCAAAGTCACTGCGTGCGCCAATGGAACGAGCCGTAGATGACCGTCTGATACGAGGCTTGCCCGAGTGGGAATCTCCCGGTCCGACACTTCGATGGAAGATATCATCGAAATAATGACCCATGGCAATTGAGGGTGTGCGCGGGGTATGAGGAAGACGGCAGTTGACACTATATAGTTGTTAGCAATCAGGCACATCCTAATAAGCAGTTGTAAACATACCCAGTATCATGAATCATGCGAGCAATCAATCCAGTCCATCCACACTGGTGGGTAGCGCCCAAGCCGCGGCCACTGTCGCCATCAAAGAACTCGTGAAACCAAAGATAATCTTTCCAGTGTTCGTCAAAGTCGAGGCGATCATCACCACCGTTGATGCTACGTCTTCCGTCATCGGTACGGGCGAAAAGATGCTGCAAGCGGTGCTGGATTTCTTCAGACACCTTGCCCAGATGCATATAGTCGCCGCTACCAGTCGGGCACTCAACTTGGAAATCTGGCCCGTAGAAAAGGAAGAATCGCTGTAAGGATTCGACAAGAAGGAAATTGACGCAAAGCCAGATGGGTCCTCTCCAGTTACTGTTGCCTCCAAACATACCACTATCCGAGTCTCCTGGCACGTATTCAACACGAAATGTCTGCCCGTTGACATCCATCTCAACAGGGGTTTTCTTGTGGAACTTGGAGAGGGAGCGGATGCCGTGATCACTGAAGAACTCATCTTCGTCGAGCATGCGCTTAAGAATCTTCTCCAGTCGATCTTTGCTCACGATAGACAACAAGATACGATTGCCCTTTCCTCGCTTTCGGATACTGGCCATGTTTCTCTCAGCCAGATCGCATCGGTTCTCAATGAACCAGTCAACTCTCTTCTTGAATGAAGGTAGTCGGTTGATCAACTCGGGTTCAAGAGTGATGGTCGCATAAAGAGGGATCAAACCCACAAGGGATCGCACGGGCAGCTGCTGGATCCAGGGGCCGCCCCAGGAGATGGCATCATAGTAGAAGCCATCGTCTTCGTTCCAGAGAGACTTCTCCTCTGTTTGACCAGTTCGGAAGGTCATTGCATCACTAATGAAGATGAAGTGCTCAAAGAACTTGGATGCGATATCCTCGTAAATGCGACGATGCTTAGCCAGCTCAAGGGCAATGTTGAGCATGGACAGACAGTAGAAAGCCATCCATCCTGTGCTGTCTGCCTGCTCTAGGACACCTCCGGTGGGCAAAGGTTCAGAGCGGTTGAACAAACCAATGTTGTCAAGACCCAAGAAACCTCCCTCGAAAACGTTCTTGCCGTCTGCATCCTTGCGGTTTACCCACCAGGTGAAGTTGATGAGGAGCTTTTGGAATACACGCTCAAGGAAATCTAAATCCTGACGACCATACATCTTGCGCTCAATCTTGAACGTCCTGAAGGTCGCCCAGGCATGAACTGGGGGGTTCACGTCACCAAAGTTCCACTCGTAACTACAGAATGTTAGCACTGCATTTTGAGGATTGAAGGCGAGCTAATCACTTACGCTGGGAGCTGTCCATTAGGGTGACAGTACCACTCTCGGGTAAACAAGTCAAGCTGCTTTTTGGCAAAGTCTGGGTCAATCATCGCCAGCGGGATGCAGTGGAAGGCACTATCCCAGGCTGCAAAGAAAGGATACTCCCATGAGTCGGGCATGGATAGGATGTCGTCGCAATGCATGTGTTTCCACGCCGAATTTCGAATGTCTTTCCTGGAAGCTGGGGGAGGTGGCATAGTAGGGTCACCGTTCGCCCAGTGGTCCCAGATGAAGTGATAATGTTGCTTGGTCCACATCATGCCAGAGAAAGCTTGTCGCTGGATATTGCGCAGGTCATCTGCCATGGGGAGAGGGCTGAGTCTGTAGTAGAACTCATCTGCCTCCTCTTTGCGGCTCTCAATAACATCATCGAAATCTTCTTCGTCGAGGTAGCTGTCGTCTCTTCGAGTAAAACGGAAACGAACGACTAGATCATAAATCAGGTAAATATTCAAGAGCCGGGGAAATGGAATACTCACCGGCACATTCGCCAGGGTTAACACCACCATCTTCATTAAAGTTGAACCATGCAGCACACTTCGTGCCGGTCTTGGCAGGGTTGACAGCATCCTTTTCTCCGTCGACGATATAGCGATGGAACGCATCCTTGACATATGGCTGCGCATTCTTCTGGTCGTACAGGGCCTTAAAGTTGGTGTCGTTCTCTGTAAACATGAACTCGGGCATCACATCGTCGCCGCTGGAGCCTACACCGGGTGAGGGTGAGCACAAAAAGTGGCGCTCTCCCAAGTTCCAGTGGTCGGATTTGGCCACGTTCTCGTCGACGTACTTGATGGAGGGCTTTTTCTCCTCTGGCTCTCGACCCCAGCTCCAGGTGTTGCGGAACCACACCTGGGGAATGATGTGGAGAGGTGCAGGGTCAGGGCCCCGGTTCCAAGCAGTGACTCGGAAGAGGATCTCATCGGGGTCATCGGTCTCTTTCGCGGTCTCAATAAAGATATCCCAATATCTGTTGTCGTCAAAGGCATCGGTGTCTGTAATCTGGTATTCCTTATCTTCCTTTCCTCGTCGGGCGTTCTCGTCAATGAGATCTTTATAAGGGAACTTCTTCTGTGGGTACTTGTAAAGGAATTTCATGTATGAGTGCTATCATGGCCAGTTAGCATAGAGTGGATTCGGAGTTTTGGTGTGAGTTACAGTCTAATGAGATTGTTAGCACATGTCAGAGCAAGATTGATTTTGGAGACAGGAATGTTACTGACTGGAGTGTTGTCGACGTGGAAATGAGCCTCTTTGACACTTTCACCATGGTTACCCTGGGGATTTGAGAGACCAAAAAGACGCTCCTTGAGGAACTCGCTGAATGGAAGTCAGTAATCATGTTCCGTATTCAATTGTAGAATTGCACGGACTCTTCCTCGTTCCAGAAACTGAAGCCAATGTTCTGGTAACCGTGAGTGTCGCAGACACCGGCGATACCGTCTTCGCCCCATCGGAATGCACGCGATCGGGCGTGGTCGTGAGGGAAGTCTGACGTAACTTGTTAGTGCGTGGGACACGATGCGCCATTAAAAAAAGAATACTTACGACTCCAGGCATCTCCGTCGTGACTGTAATCCTCTCGGACTGTGCGTTGGTTAGCAATTGAGTCCTCATGAGTGGCCGCTGATTTTGGCAGACCATGACGGGAATCACATGCCGGTAGCCCACTGTCTCTCAGAGACGTAAGGACCCCATTTCTTCCAGTACTTGGTACGATCGCGATCCTCCTTGAGGCGTCTTTCTTCCTCGGTGAGGTATTCGTGGCCGTCGTGGACAACCATGGCTCAGAATCAATGCTCAACAAGAGCTCAACGAGGGGCGGAGAGCACGGGCGACGATCGACGAGGGGTAGCAACGGCTGCTCTGGTGGGGGAAGATATGATCAATTGGAGCTTGTGGGGAAGCGGAGAGGAGGGGAAAACCACGAGGTCGAGATGTAAAGGATGATGGCCAGGAACAAGAGGTTTCTTTAGGTGATGCTCCTCTGGTGAAGAGAGGATAAGAAGAAAGGGGAGGAAGGGGAGAGAGGAGGTGAAGGTGAGAAGAGAAGAGATGGATAGAAAGAAAAGAGCTCAGAGGAAAACAGCTTCCGCTCTCGCTCCCGCTCTCCCAAGCTTAGTCTACTACGTATCTACCAAAAGGGCGAAACACACACGCACGCGGGATCGACGATGGTGGGTAGGATCAAAGAATAACAATCGCGGTTGTGCCTGAGGCTTGGGCTAGCTTTGGTCTCTGGTCTGTCTCGTAGCTTCCTCCTAGGTTACTTGTTGTTGAGGCTCCTGGTTTCCCCCCCAAAACAGCCAGTAACTGATAGCACATGGTTGTTAGCGAGCACAACCGGGCATCTCTAGCCAACCGATTGTATCAGCGGCCGCTGCATCTCCTCCGCTGCAGGCGGATGTTTGCCTCTGAATGGGTACTCCGTACTAGGCATATCGTTTCTTGATTAGAGTGACATTGAACTCTCACCATATTTAGCAACACGATGAGCATGAGCATGGGCATGGGCATGGCTCTTCAACTCCACTAGTAGCACTATTATCGGCCACCACTCGGCGAGCCTACAGTAGAGATAGTGCCATTGAAGGCTTGTCTTGCACGAAGATGGCATATCAATAGCGGGAGACGCTCTAGATAAACATAGAACCCAATATACCATTGTCATGGTATACATAACATCACTTATACAACAGTCATGAAGCGTTCATATTCACTACAGAGACAGCTTTTGCATGCCGGTGAAGTTTGAACCATGGCGGATGGATTGTGGCGTTTCATAGTACCTAATCTGGGAGGCTAAAAAGTTTCTTGAGTTTTTTTTTTTCCTCCCTCAGTGCAGCAATGACGTCTTTCGGCTTGTGGAGGGAAAGCTTGACACTGGGTGCTGCAATCAAGGTTCTGGACCATGCCGTCTCGAAATATGTCGGGAATACGACCAATCACACAACACTCTCAGATTCACTCTCCCTCAAATCTCGGGGAAAACAAAGAGGAAGAGAAAAGATATCTAGCAGCTTGATGGCATTTCTCGGATTACCCAGTTGGGACGAGCATAACTGGGGAAGTTCAGAATTCCATCCTGTCTTACCCATGTCTTCTCCAACTTGTGCTCCATCCATATCTGCCCATCGCCAACTACATAATGCGGGATGTTAGAGGTGAACGGAGTATGAGCCCTATTACTGATAAGTGATTTTGATGCGGAGAGAGAATAAAGTTGTCAACTCAGTGTCTACGGGTATATCTGATTGGCATGAATTTTCTCACAGTTAAGAAGCAGACTACATTTCACAGTCTTGATATACTGCCATCATAATTTCGACTTAGGGATAACCTCGATTCTCTGCTACGCTGCACTCTCGAGGCTGTACAATGTCTCCAGCTATGATGACGTTACTCCGCTCCGCAAATGCTACAGAGTATTGAAGAAATCAAGCAGACACGTTTATCGTCAGTATCCAAATGTATAATCTGAGTATAAGTATCAATTATGGCCGATTGGCCGGTGATTGAAGCATGGCCATTGTATAACATCGGGCTTTGAACTATGAAGTCAATGCTGCTTAAATTACAATTCGACCCGAGTTCCTGGCTCACGGAAAAAGTGCAATCACATGAAAATACTCGACTCCAGCAGAACACCGAACATTCGCTAGACATTCCACTAACACGACATCTCATGATCGATCCCCTGTTAGGGGCTTAAATTAAATCAACTCATGATACACTCGCCGATGGACCCGATCTTGCTGAAGCTTGCAATACGTCCAATTGGCGAACCTCTTCTATAGCACTGAGTAGTAAGTATTCTGCCGAGCTAGCTGTGTCGTTACAATAGGAGCAATTGATCGACTGTTCCTGAAATAACGTTAAGCCACCTGTGTCGAGCGAGGCCATCTTTGGACCAGGCACATCCTTGCGGTACCTAAAAGCTCCCGCAGTACCTTAGTAGGTACTAGGTTAGTAGGTAACCCCGTCAGTAGGTCTGTCCATACAGGGACTTCAGGCACAAAAAGCTGCCCTCAATCCTGCTTAAACATGCCAAGCTTGTGCCAACTTACGCCTCGCCTCAACAAGCCTCATCCCCATCGTCAGATGTCTACTCCGCCACCATAGCTTTCGTGGCTGGCTTGTCAATTCGTCGTCACCCTCGTTATTCGCCTTCCGGCCATCACTTTATACTTGTCAAATATTAAACATCATTTACAATTCGGCGCCTTTGATGCAATGTTCCAATTCTAACTTTCCGACGTCTCGACATTGGCCTATCCGACTGTATTAAGCTAGCGAGCGTTACTGCTGCCGATAACACGTTCACTATTTCGTCCGACTATTTTAATTTTATCGTCTGCTTCAAATCTTACATCGAACACACATAAACACACACACAATCACGCAATGTCCGACGCTATATCATCCTTTCTTCGGAGGGTTATCGTCGAGTCTCCTCCCGGAGAATGGGCTGTGCGCCAGCTTCGCGAGCTTCTCATCGGCGCCCTTAAGCAAGGCCCTATTCCTCAACATGTATCCTTCGAGATGGACGGTAACCGACGATATGCTCGAAACCACCGAATGGAGACTGTGGAAGGCCACCACCGAGGATTCGAGGCATTGGCTAGGGTAAGCTCCCAATAACCCGACAAAAATGCGACGTGCTGACATGTCATCAACAGATTATGGAAATCTGCTACAAATCTGGAGTCAAGGTTGTGACTGTATACGCCTTCAGTATCGAGAACTTCAACCGGCCCAAGTACGAGGTCGAGGGTCTGATGGAGCTGGCCAAGACTAAGCTGGAGCAATTGACCAAGTATGGTCACATTCTTGACCGTTACGGTGCCTGTGTGCGCGTCTTGGGCCAGCGTGAGATGATCCGAAGCGATGTCCTCGAAGTGGTCGACAAGGCTGTCGCAAGAACCAAACACAACAACAAGTCAGTCCATCATGTCTTGGAGTATAAAGCAAAAGCTAACGCGTATCTAGGGCTGTTCTGAACATTTGCTTCCCATACACTTCACGAGCCGAGATAACGACCGCGGTGAAATCAACAGTTCAGGAGTTTCTTGCTCCCACTCCTCCTCGAACCACCCCCTTCTCCCCGTCGCGAATTCGACAGAAGATTCTCTCACGCCAGCTGAATGGTCGCGAGGGACTACCTACGATTCCTGATACACTCCCCGAAGAGACCGAACCACTCGATGATGAGGACGCCAAGAAGGACAGCGATGGTGACTCTTCATCGCCTACACTGCTTCCCGATTCCCCTCCGCCCCGCCTGCGCGCAAGGAATAGCGCTGCCAGCCTTTCAGGGCTGCCAAATCCCGAAACAATCACAGCCGAGACACTGGACAAGCACATGTACACCGCCAAAGACCCGCCCCTGGACATTTTTGTGCGAACCAGCGGAGTGGAACGTCTCAGCGACTTCATGCTCTGGCAGTGCCATCAGGACACGCAGATCTTCTTCATCGATACTCTGTGGCCCGACTTCGATCTCCAGGACTTCATCTGGATCTTACTGGAGTGGCAGTGGAGACAGAAACAGAAGGATCGCGAAGATGCGCCAGTTCGACCTACTTCTGTTACGGCGTGATGCGATTCTAGCGCCGGTGATACCCTGTTTTTGATTAGAAAATCCAAGTTGGAGTTATTTATGGTTGCCAGCTTGGTGGTTTAGAAAGACATGTGGAATGTCAAGATTACCTTACTTAGTGTTAATTCCTGTGTGGCTTAATGAGTGACAGTCTTTGACACACTCTTAATGGAACACTTTAAGCAGTTTGTGCAACGATGCGATCTTCCCTCGTGATTCGATATGCGATTCCGAAGCTGCGACACCGTCAAAATGAGACAACTCGAGTTGCGAAAGACGTCGTGAGATGCTGATCATGAGATGCATAAGCACTGATCAGATAATTTCCAACTTGAACTTGAACTCTGTAGAAGCTCATGTTGTTATGTGCTTTATATCAATTGGCAAATGCTGATCTCCCAGTACTTTGTAATCAATTTGCTTCTGATCATGCGTGGCTGTTGGGATGGGTTATGACGAAATAGACATCCACGCGCAACGCCCCACGCAGAATAGACCATTCCATATTGCCATATACGACCAAACTGGAATCGCGTTGACGAATTGGTATGGAGGCAGAACACAACCTTCAGTTTACTGCGGAATAAATGTAGATTATCACTGGATTTGATACAAGTCCGCCGTCACGAGAGACTGATATCCAAAGTCAACATTGCTTCGTCTCATGCGCTCTTATCAGATAAGAATCCTCCGTCATCGGGGTGTGGTTTCTCCGAGTTTGCGGGTCCGCGCGAGTCGCTGGTAGGCGGTAGGCTGGGGGCCACAGGCCTGTAGGCTCTGAGTTGTAGCAGTTGTAGTAGTATTCGCAGCGCTCCAGGTCATTCTCCAAATTCAATGGGAAAACAGCCGGACCTTGGCCATCTGCCATCCCATCCCGCTTCTTTCTGCTCCCTCCTACGCGTGCGCTCTCTTCTCCCCTCCTCATTATTTACGGAAATTTCTCAACTAATACGGCACCAGGACGCAAAATGACCTAGCCTTTGTTTCTTACCTGGTCTATCTCGCTGCTACTTGCTTATTTACTTCCTTTTTTCATACCATCTTTCACTCAATCTTTCTGTCGCCAGCTTCGTCCCGCCGTCCAACATTGAGCTGATCGACCGAGTCGCCCCAATCCTCTCTCACCTTTCGCGTCTCTCACGATGAAGTCGGCCAAGACGCCCGCAACGGAGAACTCGTCGCACCGCCGGTCGCAGCCAGTTCGCCAGACTCGCACTAATCCTCCGCGAAGCACTGCGAACATGGGCCGCTCTGGTGCTGGCAGAGACTCGATCGGCGGTACCGACCAGCCCATCGACATTTTCCCTGCGATTACACACTTCGCCGATGCTATTACTGCGCTCCCCAAAGAGCTTGTTCGACACTTCACGCTTCTCAAGGAGGTCGATGCCAAACTTTTCACTCCCGAAGATCAGCTCTTCCGACTCGTCGAAGCTGCCACCAATGCTCCCGTCTCCGAGGCACATCCGAACAACGAGACATCGAGCGCCATCGTTCCTGGCTCGGCGCCCATGAGCGCGCAGAATAGCTCGGCCGGTACTGCTTTGAACAACAGCGCCCAAAGCGTGCCCTCGATCGATGAATCCAATAGAGACCTCGTTTTCGATCCATCTAATCTACCTCGCCGCCACCTCTTTCGACAAACCGCGCTTAAAATCCAAGAGATGCTCGTGTCGCTTGAAGAGAAGAACCACGTCATTTCGACGGCGAACGAAGCACTCCAAGCACAGCTTACTCGCATTGAAGATGTTTGGCCGCATCTAGAGAACGAGTTTAGCGATGAGGCTAAATGGGGGAGCACCACACACTGGGCGTACCCAGAAAATCGCTTCTCTAAAGCATCACACGTCGATCGGACACGGCGCGACGGCGCCGCAGCTATCTCTGCCGCAGCACAGGCCCTTGCTGATGAGGCAGCCGCTAGAAGCGATGCTCGGAAGCAGGCCGTTCAGGCGAAGAAAGCTTCGAGAAATAACAACAACAATCACAATAACGCTAATGCCCATAACCATGAGTCAGAAGGAGACGACCATGATGGCAAACACAAGCCCGAAGCTCCCAAGAAGACTACCAAGTCGCGGAAGACAGCAGCGGAAACTGCCAATGTCGGACTGGGCATTTCTACTGCTGCGACAAATAACGGCAACCCACCACAGAAGCGACGCAAGGTAGAAAAGCCGATCAACGGTGCCACGGTGACAACAGAACGTGCTATGAGCTCTGTTTTTGGGAATGCCGCGCCGAAAGCGAAGACAACAAGCCCACGAGCAACTCCCGCTCCTGAGGCGCCTAAGAAGAGGAAGGCCCTTCCTTCGGGGAGCGGCCAGTCTAAGAAAAGGTGTGTTTTGCAAACCGTCCCAGATGTTCCCATAAAAGATTCTAACATGTTAATTTGTGTTAGAAACGGCGTCACTGGCTTATCCACATCAGTTAATTCGTCGCCTGTTATCACTGAGCTCCCCGAACCAAAGCTCCCACCCGTTCGTGCATCGCCAGTGCCAGTTCCTACGCCAAGCATAGTTCCGACTCGTTCGCGACAAAACTCGATACAGACTGTGACTGTAGAGAACAATAAGGCACCGCCGACAATATTGGCACCCAGCAAGCCCAATGGCAGCGCAGCCAACACGCCAGTTATTGGACCTCCAATAAATAACACACTCCGCAACGGCACTGAACCTAAACTTCCCAAAGAAACGAGTTTACCGATCAAGACGGAAAACCCAAAGAAGGAAGTCGAGAGAACAGAAGCTGCATCTGCTCCTCCGACCACTGTCACCAGCACTACTACCACTGCTACTACGAACAGTAGCAAGAAGGATCCCAAGAAGCCTGAAGAGAATGATCGCAAGAGTGAATCGTTACCTCCGGCTCCACAGATATCCACAGTCACGACCAAGAGCGGACGAGCAAGCAAACCTTCAACGCCAGCATTGGCAACATTTCAAGAGGCGGTGCAACCGCGGTCACGTTCTTCGAGGAACAACGAGGGAGCTGGTGCTGGAAAGAAGAACCAGAAGAAACTTGGTCCCACTATTCATGCAGCCGTTGCTCAGTTGGCGGATGAAGATACGAATAGTAGCATGCAGGGCGACGAAGACGATGGCGACATTGACGCAGACGAGCCGACGTACTGTTACTGCAACGGCGTCAGTTACGGCGAGATGGTTGCTTGCGATGCCGATGAGTGCCCGCGCGAATGGTTCCATCTGGAGTGCGTTGGGCTCAAGGTAGCGCCAACATCCAAAGGTAAGTTGTCGCAAGAACGATGAATTTGCTGAACATTGAACGCTAACTGGGTATAGCAAAATGGTATTGCGAAGACTGCAAGGAACGCCTCAAAATGGGAGGCAAGAAGTCCAATGGCCGATAATCGCCATGTCAGACGATATGCTGTGACATGGTCACAGGCCACTCACGATGGCCTCATGTTGAAATCGACGATTGGTTCTGCTACCAAATGCACAGCCCATAGCGTGGGCTCATGTATACGAAAAAAATACACCTACGGCGTTTCCTTTGTTTATTGGGATGTGACAGACGCGGTCATACAGCACCCGTTTTTTTATTTGGTGTTTTAACCGGTTGAAGGAAAGAGTGTTTGAGCGGAGGTCAATGTCATCAAGTTCTTACCTAGCAGTTAGCAGGTTCGGTATAGCGGGAAGGACTATGCGTCCGATGGTGATTGTTTGTTCTATAGAAAGCGACATGGCGCATTATGCGAGTATGTGAACATGGGTCTCAGATCAGAGGAACCCAGGGGCAAAATGCGGGGGAGTTTGAGGGGTGGCCAGCCATTGAGAGAGCATATTAACGTAGATAGGTTACTATTGACGGAACGAATATACCGTTGGATTTGACCAATGGAAGCACTTGCTTAAACCGTGTTAGTGATGACCGGATGAGGAGAAGTGAAGAGAAGAGAAAAAAAAGTCACGATGCTTAAGCTCGAGTTGATGGTGGTTAGATGGCCGAGATTAGCAATACTCGCGGCCACCCCCAGCCTGAGCCCGACACGGAAGGTCGAGAGGTGGTCTAGGCAGTGTCACGAGGGGCCAAGATGCAGACCGCTAAGGACAAAGTGTTAGGTAATTAGTTTCTGAGCCCGCCGCAGCGCAAGGGGGGAGAGGGAGCTTTGAGGGCATTGACCAACGGCAGAAGCTCCCTGGTCGGTTGTTGTTGTTATTGTTCTTGTGCAGGTGGTGGTTTTGTGTGTGAGGCTTGCGAGTGCTCCCTAGTAGCCTAGTTTCACGGTAGCTGGGCTAGGATCTGCAACTTTGTTGAGAAGCAATCGGCTAGACTATGTCAGGAAAGTAATGGGAGAGTCTAGAGGAAGAGGAAGAGTAGAGAAGCGTTGAGCGAACAACCTGCAGCGGGAGCTTGAGATGTTACTGTCACACGGAGATGGAGAGATTCCGGGGTTCGGCAAGATTGCGGTTGGGGAATTCTGGAGCAAAAGAGTCAAGTGATTGATGCGTTGGAACAGTGATGGAATGGAAAACGCCCCAAAGCTGGGGGTCATGACGTTTAGGAAAATCCGGGGTAAATGTGTCCTTCTCAATGGTCAATGGTCAAGGCTCTCTCTCCCCTTACCCTACCAGTTTCTTCTCCCTTCGCCTTCGGTAATAGGGTCCGGGGTGTGCGGGTGCTGTAGCCAGGCGCCTGCAAGAATCCCGGCCGTGCTCCGGGCGGAGCGGAAAGATCACGTTACAGAGTCCTACATGTCGATAGGTTGATAATAACCTGACCTTATGGAACAGACGTGGAAAGTTCTAGTAACGGTCTATACCCAATTTCCAACATCCCTTTTCGAGGATAGAAGTAGCACAATGTGTAGCATAGTGATGTCGTTTAAGCCCCTTTTTCAAACTCATTCTCAGCTGGTCACGATGGCACCATGTCTGTTATTATTGAACTGTTCTACAGGGGCTGGGAGAGTAGGTATGTTGAATAAGGCGGTGTCTATGCCATGTGATCTGATGGAGGAAACGATATAGGTTAATTTCACGATATTCCGGGGGAGAAGCTGGGCAATCTAATCTAAGCCAGACACTATGAGGCACGTGCTGCATACTGAATCGCATGTTGCCAGGATGCGACTCGTACTATGTGATGTCTATCGTGAGATCTTCAGGGACGACTTATGTCTTTTGGCCGGAGAAAATTGTCTGTGCATAATACCCGGGAGGGGGGCTATCCGGTGATTTTAAGGCTTGCTAATATCAGCGTGAGGTTGTTGCGGGAGAGCAACTCCTCATGCCGCAGCCGCAATGCTGGCGGAGCGGTGTTTTGCTGTCAACGACCTTCTTGTCTCTTGTCCCTCTTCCCTTGGCGGCTTCAGTCGGTGGTGTTCTCCGTGTGTCGGTCTCGGCCTGGGGTGTTTAAGCTACGACTAGGGCCGGAGCATACGGGGTGCCGGTAGCAACGATGCCCACCACGGAGGGTAATGCTTTTACTTGAGAAGAACCCTACTTTCCACAGAAGTTGGAAATTAGGGGACCGGCAAAAAGAAGCCGGTTCTCGAAGGAAATGCCTCTCTTTTTACGTATTCTATATTCCATATTCCACTCGGTCTGGTTTGTTTTCGCTGTCGTCACGGGCGGCTACTCGAGTATTGGTCACTCAATAGTGATGAAAGGGAATTCGGCACAGCGGCGGAGCGGTAATAAGCCGGCGGTGCAACAAAGGGTAAGGTATTCAATGCAAGGTACTTTTTCAGCGTCTGGCTCTGAGTTTGGTGCATGCATATTTGCCCCAAACTCTGCTGTAAGTAAGGTTGTCCTTGGGATGTGACTGGCCGTTATCCGTAAGGTGTAACTAAGCTTCCATTCTGGGGGATCGAGAAGGGCATTGAGAGAAGCCATTGCCGAATGGTATTACTGGAATCCCGATATGTCTGATGTTTCTGGTCACGAGGACCTTGGCGAATCTCCATTTCCAAAGAAAATACAGATCTGGGGACAAGGCTTCCATAAGCTATTCCAGTTCTTGTGAAACGAGGGCGGGGTCGTTGTTATTTCTATTACTCTACACATGCAGCCGTCCATCCATTGAAAGGATGTCATTATCATTACGTTTTGCTACGTTACGTTTGGCTTTTGTGTGTAGAATCCACTGGACTCATTTACAAAGGGTTGTGTTCCACGAAGGATGGTTTATCCGCGGAGCAGGCAGGCTCTGTATAAACAGGTAGGTATCCAATGTAAGCATATAACATCATAGGGTCAAAATTCATGCATACGTCAAAAGAGTACATGAATACGCAATTCCCTGGGATGATCAATGCCAGCTGTACATGGACAGCAAAACCGTCTGATCGTCAGTGAGATGATGGATGAATTTGGTGGGATGGACCTAACAGAACGCCAAGACAAAAGGGTTTGACAAAATTAGTCGACGGTCCAGCGTCCAGGCTCTAGACAGGGCAGAGGATTTTTTCTTTTACCTGCTCATGTCAGTCGAGTCTTGGCTTCTCAGCGACGTCGTTCTCATTACCCAATCTCGACTTGTTTCATCCAATCGAGTGGCACACCTTCTTTGCAGAGGCCGACCCGGCGCCAGCGGCTATTATTGCGAAATTCTTTTCTTTGTTTGGACGTTGGAGCTGGAGCTGGAGTTGGAGAGCGGCAACGGCTTTTGGTTACTTTTGGCGACTTTTGGTAACTCATTACTCGCTAATAATTCGTCATTGGATACCGAGACTTCTCATCCATGTTGACCTGACTGACCGAATTTTTCTTTCCATGATGGATGGATGACCATGACTATGACCATGACTATGACTGTGACTGTG
The DNA here is from genome assembly GCA_020744515.1 of Fusarium tricinctum. Lineage (NCBI taxonomy): Eukaryota > Fungi > Ascomycota > Sordariomycetes > Hypocreales > Nectriaceae > Fusarium > Fusarium tricinctum. Next base: position 2,393,369 of record JAGPXF010000002.1, on the reverse strand, counting down.
ACTGTGCCTTTCTGGCTCTGGATGGCTTTTTCCTGGGATCCATCGAGTCCATGTTGGGAACCAGCCATTACGCCCATGGTGTCGTGTCGCTCGCCAGGCTTGCTCACCTGACGTCTCCGGACCCGAGAAGTCCATCCAGTCCTCGATTTCTATTACTCAATATTGTGCGATCCCGAGCTAAACAGATGCCCCGTGCATGGCATTGAATGCCAAACACCATCGTCTGGAAGGAAGTCCCTGGCCTGTCTGGTCCTTTGAGCCAGCCTCCAGTGGCGCCGCTCCCTAGCTTTACTCCCCCATCGTTCGGCTTTCGCCTTGATTGGAAATGTCTTGGGCTTTGAGTCTCCGGTTCTTGGTGTTTGGTGTTTGGACCCTCCGGTCCCCGTCATGAGGTCCCGTCCCTAGTCCCTAGTCCTAGTCCTGGTCCCTAGTTTCCTATTCCTGGTCGTTCGTAAACTTGTACTAACCTCAAGAGACTCGCCCTCGTGGAGTCGTTTGTTCGTTTATAAGTCATCCACGCCCCCAGCCCAGATGCGCGAGCTCGTCCTCGTTTCTCCCCTTTGAATTCCAGACCTTTTCACGATATTATCAAAAAAAGATTTATTGAACTTCAAAGGTTCAATCACCCATTAACCTCTCCAGACTCTTCTCCGGCTTCGCGGACTCTGTCGTCATCGCATCGCTTCTCGCCGCCCTCTATCGGCCTAATCAGATAACCTCCGGATCCGGTGGCTCGCATCAACGCCACTGCTCTTTCGTGAAGATCATTTCTTAAGAATTTGGACTTTTTGCCAACCGTTGGGTTGGCAGTCCCATTCCTAGCTTTTCGCTCTTTTTCTTCCTCTTCAATTGAATGGCCCTCCCTCTCAGCCCCACGCACCACGCGGTGCCTCAATTTGACCTTTCTGCTCTGCTCAAGGCCAAAATGTCCCGCCCCGTCTCCCCCAACAGCAACGGCGATAAGACGGCCCGCTCGTCCTTCTCATCTGTCCGAGAGAACGACGATGGCCTAGCTCAGACTTTCACGCGTTCCAAGATTTCCTCCTATACGCAAGGGACGGAAGAGGTATTCGATGAATCGCCCTCACCCTCCGTTGAGATTCAACAGCCGTCCTTTGGGGCTCCTCTGACGCAGCCTCACAGTCGGCTTCATGGCTTCTGGTTCCCAGCGGATAGCTTTCGAGGCTGGAAGCAGATCCCCATCAAGGGCAAGTCCGCTAGCCGCAGCTGCGAGGATCTTCACAAGCTGTCCATGACATGGAGTTCCCCAGCATCTCCCGCTGTCGAAGAGAAGGCATTCCCCGAAAGCTACAAGACCGGAACATCTCCCCTCGAGCGACTCCCCAGCGAAGTTTTGGGTACGTAAACTTGCGAGAGGGACAGAAGGGTAGAAGGGTCTTCCAGCCGTAAACCCTGCTAGACCCCTGTCACAATCATATGACATGTCAATGTGCTAACTTGTTGATCATAGGTGCCATCATCGACCTTCTCGTCATCGAGATTCCCCCGAATGGCCTTACGCCGCGAAATGCAGACCTTATGGCTCTTCTTTTGACTTCGCGATCCATCCATGCCGCGACGCTCAACACCCTTTATCGCCATATTACGATTCCTCACTCTCGAATCTTCCGAAAGTTCCTCGGAACCATCACCGAGTACCCTGCCCTGGCTTCGATTGTGCGAAGGCTCGACTTCAGCCACTTTAACCCCTCCACCATCTTCTCAACCGCGAGCGAGAGAGCTCAGACTCGAAACCTGACTTCCGAGACCCTTTACAGATGTCTCGAGCTAACCCCATACCTGCAGGAGTTTTTGGCCCAAGAGCATATAGATGAGGATCTGGGACCCGATGTGATTAAGAAGCTCTTTTTCGACATGCCCCGGCTCCGAGCCATCGACTTTTGTGGTTGCTCCTCTCCTTCTTTCAAGAACTCTTTCATGAGCCTCCTCCAGGCGCAGTGGCCCGAAACACTGACACTTACTCGTGTCTCGTTCCACAAGTGCCTTAACTTGCCAGGTTCCGTATTCGAGGCCATTCTACCTCGACTTGAAAGAGCCACTCACCTGGATCTCGCAGGAACCAGAGTTACCGACAAGGCGTTGCAGAGCTTGCCTGAGACGGCAAGACTCACTCACCTGAACTTGGCCAAGTGCCGAGAGCTGACCTCTGAAGTGGTTGTCAAGTTTGTCACCACGCATCCTGCGATTACTCATACCATCACTGTCCTGAGCCTTGCTACCAACGCTAGCAGCCACCTCCTACTGGGCAAGGCTGATATTGATGCTATTCTACCTCGATTGCCACATACGCTTCGATCGCTGAGTCTCAAGGGAAGCAGAATGGACCCTTCCCAGCTTCCTCTGCTCACCCCTCTGGTCCAGCACCTGGAGGAGCTTGCTATCGGCCGAGGCCTCGATCTCCGTGATATTCACCAGCTCCTGTACCAGGCCCAGGAGTGGGTGCCACACACCCTCCGATACCTTGATATCTCCGACCTGGACACTATCATCGGTAGTGCTAGCGCACTTCTTACCCCCGCCTCTGCTCCACTGCAGGTTATCGAGCTCGAGGAGCGTGCATACGAGCGAGCGGCCAAGGCGAAGAAGAACCTTGAGCGCGCGGGATGGACTCCGAAGGAGTTCGGTAGCCGATACTGGCTAGTCCGCATGAACACCGACGTAACTGCTACTCTTGACTGCGGCGCCCGGTGGTGGAAGCTGGGCGCTGAGAGCTGGGGTATGAGGAAGATCCCGGTTGCGGAGGCCGACGTCGGCGGAATGTATGGCACATTCATGTTCGGCCGAAGGCTGTAAAATACCAATCTCCGAGGCCAGCCGTGCCTCAAGGATGGATCTCTCTACTCTCGAATCATTTTTGGGTGTTTCTGGTTTTTTTTTCTTCTTTCGTCTTCTTTTTTTTTGCATAGTTAGAATTGGGTTGCATCTTGATCAGATATCCTGGCGTATAGCGTTGAAAGAAAATTAGCGAAAAGTAAAGTCATTTTGATGGAAAAGCGTTCTGAAGCATGGACATGACGAAGGGGGAAAACGTGTAGATAATCAATAATGACTTTGATGAAATGATTAATCGCGAGACTTGAAACAATTGTGAATGATCGGTTCAGTCATAACCATTGTAGGTTGAATCTGTCTTGCGAATGTGTTTGAGGTTGGTTAGTTACTTGTATGTAAATCGCTAGGCCATTGTACGGCCTATCAGAAACAAGAATAGGCCAGCTCAACCATTTAATACTATGCGTTTTAAGACACTGTATTTGCCATAGATAAGGTAGCTCTATAAACGAGCAAGGACACGATCGATATCGATAAACTCCTCATATCAATGTCGCTGCGCTTTGAGGCGTGTGGCATGGAGCTTGCAATGTGGCGCTTGGTGGCTGAGCCAATGCACGTGATACATGCAGCGGATCAATTTGGCCCCGTGGCAAATGCAGCCTCTTGCGACGTAACCGCGCCGAAGCGTGCCTTGCTCCTTGAATCAGCTCCAACTTCAACGATCATACAGCTTTGGTGCTCAACGGCGTCATGGCTCCCAAACCAGATACTCCTTTCCGCTCTGCGGACATGAGCATGGTTCAGCTCTATGTCTCCAATGAAATCGGTCGCGAAGTTGTTACGGCGCTCGGTGAGCTTGGCCTTTGCCAATTCCGCGATGTAGGCAGCGATTCATCAATCCTTTCCATCCCAAACTCTAGCTAATCCATCATTTTGCTATACAGCTCAACGAGAATGTTAGCGCCTTCCAGCGCACTTTCACTCAGGAGATTCGACGTCTTGATAATGTTGAGCGACAGCTGCGTACGTCATCTATATAGGTATCCACCAAAACACGAGTCTAACAGTAAGCAGGATACTTTTACGCTCAGATGGACAAGATCGGTATCCCGCTCCGGAAGCTGGACCTCGACGTCGAGAGACTTGCATCGCCATCGACTTCCGAAATCGACGAGCTTGCCGAGCGAAGCCAGAAGCTGGAACAGCGTGTCTCTGCCTTGAATGAGAGTTACGAGACTTTGAAGAAGCGCGAGGGTGACTTGACCGAGTGGCGATGGGTTCTTCGCGAGGCCGGCAGCTTCTTCGACCGCGCCCATGGAAACGTTGAGGAGATTCGCGCTTCTACTGATAACGACGATGCTCCTCTGCTGTCCGACATCGAGAACAACCACAGTGCCCCTGACGCCGAGCGCTCATTCTCCGGCATGAACATTGGCTTCGTCGCTGGAGTTATTGCTAGAGACAGAGTCGCTTCATTCGAGCGTATCCTTTGGCGAACTCTTCGTGGTAACCTTTACATGAACCAGTCTGAGATCCCTGAGCCCCTGGTTGACCCTACCAACAACGAATCGATCAACAAGAACGTTTTCGTTATCTTCGCCCACGGCAAGGAGATTCTCAACAAGATCCGCAAGATCTCAGAGTCCATGGGCGCTGATGTTTACAACGTTGATGAGAACAGCGATCTTCGACGTGACCAGATCCACGAGGTCAACAACCGTCTGGAGGATGTTCAGAACGTCCTTCAGAACACGCAGGCCACTCTTCAGGCAGAGCTTAACCAGATCTCCCAGTCGCTTTCGGCCTGGATGGTCCTTGTCGCTAAGGAGAAGGCTGTGTATGACGCACTCAACAACTTTTCTTACGATAGCGCTCGACGAACCCTCATTGCCGAGGCCTGGGTTCCTACCAACGATCTTCCCTTGATCAGGACAACCCTTCAGGACGTTACTAACAGAGCTGGTCTCTCCGTCCCTTCCATCATTAACAAGATTCAAACCAACAAGACTCCGCCGACTTACCTGAAGACCAACAAGATTACTGAAGGTTTCCAGACCATTGTTAATGCTTACGGAACCGCCACATACCAGGAAGTCAACCCGGCCATCCCTGTCTTTGTTACTTTCCCTTTCCTCTTCGCTGTCATGTTCGGTGATTTTGGCCACGCCATTATCATGCTTTCAGCAGCCCTCGCTATGATCTACTGGGAGAAGTCACTGAAGAAGGTTAGCTTTGAGCTTTTCGCCATGATCTTCTACGGTCGATATATCGCCCTTGTCATGGCCGTCTTTTCCGTCTTCACTGGTCTCGTCTACAACGATGTTTTCTCTATGTCTATGACTCTCTTCGAAAGTGCTTGGGAGTTCAAGAAGCCTGACGGATACACTAACACCACTTCTATCACTGCTACCTTGAACGAGGACGGTTACCGCTACCCCTTTGGCCTGGATTATGCTTGGCACGGCAGTGAGAACGATCTTCTCTTCAGCAACAGTTTGAAGATGAAGATGAGTATCATCCTGGGTTGGGCTCACATGACCTACTCGCTCTGCTTCTCTTACATCAATGCTCGTCACTTCAAGAAGCCCATTGATATCTGGGGTAACTTTGTCCCTGGCATGATCTTCTTCCAGTCTATCTTCGGTTACCTCGTTGGATGTATTATCTACAAGTGGTCCGTCGATTGGATGGGCACTGGCCGCCAGCCTCCTGGTCTGCTGAATATGCTCATCTACATGTTCCTCCAGCCTGGAACTATCCCAGATGGCGAAGAGCTCTACGCTGGACAGTCAGTTGTTCAAGTTATTCTCTTGCTCTTGGCTTTCGTTCAGGTTCCTATTCTTCTGCTCCTCAAGCCTCTCTACCTTCGATGGGAGAACAACCGAGCACGCGCGAAGGGTTACCGTAGCATAGGTGAAACTTCCCGAGTTAGTGCTTTGGATGGCGATGATGATGATGCTGCCAATGGCCATGGCAACAGCTTTGACGAAGATGGCGAAGGAGTTGCTATGATCTCTCAAAACATTGATGAGGAGCACGAGGAGTTTGAGTTCAGTGAGGTTATGATTCACCAAGTCATTCACACCATTGGTAAGTTCTTTACATACAATCAACCTTCTAATACTAACAAAGGCTAGAATTCTGTCTTAACTGTGTTTCTCACACTGCTTCCTACCTCCGTCTCTGGGCCTTGTCCCTTGCTCATCAGCAGCTGAGCATTGTGCTCTGGTCTATGACCATGGCCCCTGCGCTCACAACCCCTGGTGTCCTCGGTGTCATCATGATTGTGGTCTGCTTCACCATGTGGTTCTTCTTGAGTAAGCCCAACCCAAACTCCTTGCTATTCTAACCACTGACTAACAATCTTCAGCCATTGCTATTCTCGTGTGTATGGAGGGTACCAGTGCCATGTTGCACTCTCTTCGTCTTGCTTGGGTCGAGTCGTTCTCCAAGTTCGCTGAGTTTGCGGGTTGGCCTTTTGCGCCTTTCTCGTTCAACACTCTGCTGGAAGAGTCGGAAGAGCTCAAGGATTACTTGGGTTAATTAGGATGGATCGCGTAATCGTTGCAATTTGTTATAATAGTAGTAGTAGACATTGGTATTTTTATTGTATCATTACTAGCATAGTGCGATCTTAGAAACATTGGGCTTTTGCCAAGTTTGTTCGATCTTTGAGACTCAATCCTTATTTTCCCTTCGTGAATGTGAAACTCAAATCTGGATATAAATCACCTTCCACGGGCAATCATATAGCAAGCCTACCTTTTAACCCCAAAGAGGTGCCGTCACCTCGACAGCTCGTTCCACGACAGCCCTCACTCTGTCCGCAAATACCTTGTTGTTGGACTCAACCTCAAGATCCTCCAACCACACTGTAGCAGTCATCCTGTCCACCTTAATTGACACTCCCGGCACGGGGATGCCAATCTTGTGTAACCGCTCAATCTCCTTGGCCTGTCTCTCTTGTAGCTGCGCATCCTCACCATCTTCTTCCATCTTCATGGCATCGTCATCCTCGCCGTCCTTCTTTATCTGGTCGTCGGTCTCCTCCAGAGGGGGTAGTTTAGGGGTCGTGACTGGAGCAACGTTGTCTTGGCCGAACTGAGCCTCGAGGAACCACAGAAGGCGCTCGAGGCGTTCTTCGGGAGAAGCAGAGTGGTGAGGGTTCACGTCAGGCAGTTCGTGTGAGTGTGAGTGTTTGGCGGAAGAGCGCTTGACAGCCGCAGGGGAGCTCTCCACGGAGAAAAGAACAGCCATGACGGAGTCGGCGATGCCATCGTTGAGCATGTTGCCCTCCCATTCAAGTTCGACTTCGCCGTTAGTGCGATACCGAACCGAGACACAGCCCATGACAAGATAAGCTGCAACGAGGCTGGCGACTTCTTCATCTGCATCCTCCTGCTTCATCTCGACATCATCCGTGATCATCTTGTCAGCATGTCCATTGCTTTGGCCATTCTTTCCACGACGCATTTCAGGGAGTTCTTCAATGTTGCCAAATGTGCCTTCTAAAGCCCACTTGACAAGGTCGACACCTGCAGCGCTGAGCGTGAGACGCTGTTTGCAGGTAATAGTAGTAGTATTGAGACCTGCATACTCGCGTAGATCCTCAGGCGCCATGAGAGAGAGCTTGAAGTCGTTTTGTACGAGAACACCAGTGACGAGAGGAGGCGCAGCGGCTTGGTCAGGATGAATGCTCTGTGGTGGTTGGATAGAAGCGAGCTTTCCTACGACCTTGGCGGTCTTGTCGGCTTTGAAGGGGATGCGAAGCTCTTCGCAGTTGCGGGGAGAGTATACCTTGACCTTTGCTGTTTTGTTTGCATTGAGGGAAAGGAGTTTGGACTTGAGACGCATCATGTTGTGCTGCTCGCCGTGAACAAGAATCTGTGCAAAATTAGTTCATCACTTCGTGGTACGTAGGATAGGGTGAAGCAAACGTACAACTACAGGCGCTGCAACTTCTTCGATAAACTCGCGGTTCTCAACACCATCGACGTGGGCAGCGAAGGAATATTCCGCAACACTGCATCGTCGGGGAATGAGCACCTTCTCGCCGTCGCCACCAGGCATACGTCGAGCACCGCCCATGCTTCGAGACATGACAGCCTGAATCTGGTCGGGTTCTTGCATGATCTGCTTAGCCATGGTGCCCTCGACACTGTAACCCGTGATGATGACACCGTTCTTTTCGCTGGGCGCCCATCGCTCGAGGAGCTCACGACTGACACCATTTTGCAGCATACCAGGGCTAGCAAGCATGACGCAGCCGCCTACATCGTCAAACCTGTCCAGGTTCTTGAGCGAGCGGATATACTTGAAATCCCATGGCCCACCCTTCCCAGCTCCGTCACCAGATGCCTCGGCCTCGGCCATCCGCTCACGAAAAAGACGTTTGATATTATCATTCATGGCACCAACGTAGGTTTGATAGATGAGCATACACTTCCTTGCTAGATTACTAGCATAGTAGATGGGATACTTCTGGAAATCAGAATGCTTGCCCCAGTACTCATCAAGAATCAAGAGAAGCTCTTGGGCTCGTCCTAGAGCAAAGACTGGCATGAGTACACGGCCTCCTCGGTTGAGGATACTTGTGATGGACTTCATGAGGGCTTGTTCTCTTTCCAGACGAGGGACGTGAGAGGCGATACCATAAGTGGACTCGGTGATGAGAACATCAATTTTGACACCCTTGGGGACTTCTGCAGAGACAAGATGTCGATCCTGTTCGCGAGAGTAGTCACCTGTGAAGAATATGTTGAGACCAGCGATCTCAATAAGGAACATGGCGGCACCAAGAACATGACCGGCAGGGTAAGGGGTAATTCTGATGGAGGAGATGGTGTGAGTGGTGTGGTAGTCAATAGCCTCGATCTGAGGAAAAGTGTTTAGATGGTCTTGCTCAGTATAGACCGGCTGTGTAGTCGGATTCGATGAAGTATTGCCCACTCGGACACTGTCCTGGATAAGCCATTTGTAGATGGCCTTGGTGGGATGGGTCATGAACACACGGCCCCTGAAATTCGTCTTTGCAAGAACGTATGGTAATGATGCCGCATGGTCGATATGGAAACTATGGCTGATTAGCTGGGGTCCACAGATGGCATCTGGCTAGATATGAGGTTGGCGACTGGCGATCTAGGACAGGACGGCATCACAATGACGAATCGCAGGGGCGTAAGGTAAAGGGAAACGGGCGAAGACTGTATTGTATTGATCTGGCATACAAAGGAGCAAAGTCATGGACATCAACATCACGCGAACAAGATACTGGTCGCGACAGCACCGCACTGCACTGCACTGTCCGCCCTGTCACATTACATTATATCAAGATGTTGTCCCTCGCCCTGTCCAGCCTAGGTATATCGTCGCGGGAGTGGAGGGAAGGGGTCGCTTACTGGCTGATAAGAAGCACGTCGACAGTGCTGAGATCGAAATCGTCGTAGAATGGGAGTGCAGCAAGACCGTCGTATGCGGGATGTTGACCAGCATCAAGCTGACCAAAGGGTATTAGACCAATGCGTGCTAGTGACATACTCATCAACAACTTACCATGACAGTTTTCCCCTTGTATTGAATAATGTGACATGACCTGCCGACTTCGTTACCTCCTCCTAGACAGAGAAACATGAGCTCGTCCGAAGGGTCTACTGGTTCCTCTGTTACGGCCGCATTCATAGCGGAAGCCTTTCGTTTCGAAGTCATTGTTGGAGATGCGCCGAGCGATGGTCCAGCTCACATTCGACGTGGGTAGTTTCTATATAGTCAGTAGAGGAGACCCTAAGCCACGAGCACACCCAGATAAAGGCCGTGAAGTCACGGATTGCGATTGTAACAACTAGTTGCAGCCAGACAGAGATGCGAATGGATGAATGAACAAGATAGGCGGGCAGTACGGGCAAAAAGGCAGACGCGTTAAACAATCAGCGGATAAAAGCCGGAGTTTGGTCTAAAGTCAAGTTAAGCTGAGAGCTTCAGTGGTCGGAATTACGGGGTACCGTATTTTAGGAGGGAGGCTCTGCGCACGTGACCTCAAAACTACGCGACCTCCGTTTTACAGGCAGAGCTCCCTCCTTCATAGCCACCCCCAGCGAGTCACTACCTTCGCCCAACGACGATAATCAACACCTCCATCTCGAAGCGCAGCTACAGCGCTATCTAATCGCCAAGGTCTCACCCAGCGAGCTTTTTTCACAAGTTTCCGACGGCCCCGGCGAGATTCAGCGCGTCGGATGGGAGGCGTCGCGATTGATTTGCCAGGCTCATTCGCCTGCTGAGCTAACACACTCACGCACGCTCGCATTCACTCATAGCTCTTCATTCTTGACCGACAATACCGTCGCAACTACCAAACATGGCTCAACCTCAGCAGCAGATGCAGGTGCAGGTGCCGCCTCGCGCGTTCTCGCCGCCACAGCACTCCCCCTCGCCCGCCGCGTCGCAGTCGAGCTTCGCCCTCCCACCGCAGAAACGAATTCGAACCGACGGTCCCTCGTCCCAGCCCGAGTCGCCGTACGCAACGTCCCCCTATGCTGCCAGTCCAGGTGCCGTAGCTACGCCGCCTGCGACGACAGGATCTCCTGCATATGCGCAAAGTCCTGCTCTGCCGCAGCCATATGCTACACCCTACACCAACGGACACACGACGCCTGGCCTGAATCTTCCAGATGTGCGACCAAACTCAACACCTCCAATTCAACACCCTCAGCAACACCAACAGCCCGTACCCCAATATACCAACGCAACCATGACACCTGTCCCTGTGCCTACGCCTGGCCAGTTGATGCCTCCAACTCCAGGTCCCGGCGTCATGGGCCCTCCGCAAAGGCCAGCAGAACGACCGACCAAAGACTACGAATACGATGTAACAGATTCGCTTGCTGGCACCGGTATCGATCTTCGAGCTGAGGAACAGTATATGAACGACCTTTACGCGACCGGGTTCGACGAAGCACGGACAGGGTTTGCCCATCAGCAGCCAGGTTCCAAGTCGAGCTTTTATGGAGCGGGACCAGCGAATCAACCGGCGCAATCTGTCCAAGACCAGCAGCAGGAGCAATTCGCTGCGCAGCAAGCGGAGAGGGCCTGGTCGGAGTCTTCGATGCGGCTTGCTCTCCAGCGAACGCAGGAAATCAGCGATCCATTTTTGCTTGTTGCCATGCTGCATCGACGTGCGGATAAAATCGCACGTGAACACCACTTGGCGCTCAACCTGGATTTGAAGAATAACAGCCAGACGATGGGAAAGATGCGACTTCCGGAACAGTTCCCGGCGCCAAAAGTGACTGTGAAAGTGACACCAGGCCCGGACTCAACGATGGTTCATACGACAGGTTCCTACATCCCACATGACGCTTTTCTGGTAGACCAATTGGCATTAATGTCTATTGCCACGAAGCAACGACTGCGAGAATTGGTGGAAGATGCACACGTAGTAGCATCAAACCGACAAAAGACATCGCACGGCGATATACCTGAAGACTGGCTACCAGCAGCTGCCCCTATGAATGTCGAGCCATTGGAACCGATTGAGAAGCCGGCGGAAATGGTTAGCAATGCTGATGAAGCTCCTGTGGATGGCACCGACGGGGATAGCACGAATCCGCTGAAGCGTAAGTTGAGCCAAGTTTATGTTTTCATTTTCATACTCACAACCTACAGGCTCTACTGATGCAGCTGGACTGACTAACGGCGCACCTCCTGCTAAGCTACCTAAAGTGTCGTCATATATGACAATCACTATGCGAGATCTCGCAAGACAGGAGCGTGATTGGGAAGAGGCACGACTTCGCAAGCGCCAACAGCGCAAGGACGGAATACCAGACTCGGGAACCACGACGTCACGTGCTGGCAGTGTGGCACCGGGTACTCCTGGTGCTGCCGCGCCAGAAGCTCCTAAAGCCATGACCAAGAAGGAGATGAAGAAGAACCAACAGATCAAGGCGGCGGAAATCGACAGCCATCAGAGCCAAAACACTACCAGTAGCATCTTCGCCGGTCTGGGAGGCAAGGGTGGTCTTTTTGGTAAAAAGAAGACGGGCAAGACCTACGACTGGATGAACGTCGGACGCGGAGGCAGTGGGGCAAGCACCCCGACCAGAAACGCCCCGGGAGCCGGAAAGGGCTCCGGAGGTGCGGGAGCGGCGCCGTCACCGGCCAGCATGGCCATGACTACGGAAGGACGCAACCGGCTCGGCACGTGGCGAGAAGACAAAGAGAAGGGTCGAAATATCCAACTGCGTGACTGGGCGGCAGTACTAGAGAGGGATGGGCGAGAAGGCAAGGCACTCCAGAGAGCTTACTTGTACTTGGACGCGTCAAACCCCAAGTAACTAATAAAAAAAAATATGGTGAGGTAATGGAAGCAGGAAGGGGAAAGTGGACAACCGAGACGACACTCAGCCAGGGCTAGCCAGGAGACTTGGTGGGAGATACCATGGCTTGTGATATTACTTAGCATGGCGTTTATTATTATTATTTTTACCAGGTAAAGAAAGGCATGACTTAGGGAAAGGCAGTATTTGGGCATGCACTGCAGGAAACAAGACAAGATAAGATGAGAAGGGGCCTTATATCATGAGGGTTAGGGATGTTTTTTTATTAAGACTGCTGGAAGACAGCATTTCTTGCTGCTTGGGGTGCACACCAGAGGGAGACAAGATGGGTGCGCCATGTATTTCTTGGGCCTCCATTTTCCATGAGGCTATTTCTACCCTACACAATGCGTTGAAGCCAGCGGTTGAAGAAGCTGCATCTGGGCAGCAAAAGGGAGGGTTTACTGTTGGGGAAGGGAAGGAGAAAAAATGGAAAACGAGAGAAAGGTCTAGGGAGAGATAAGAGAATAAAACCCTACGAACTTTGACCTTTTGAGTTGAATTTTGGCTTTGTGATGTTCTGTTATGTTGGCGTTGGTGATGAGAACATTCCTTATCATGCATGAATGAGTCAAGGAGGGAGGAGGAGGAGGAGGAGTGAGCTTGCGATAGCAGGTAACTACCTAACGTTAAGATTCAATGACAAATGCTTCTTGCTCTCCAGCAGAAAAGTGGGACTATAAACTATGGCGACATCACATTCTCCCCTCCCTTTATATCAAAGAGTTGAAGAGTCTCACTTGATTTTGTTTGTTGGGTCTGCAGGATCAATCAAGGGCCTAGATCGACTCGACGCAAAGAAAAAACCATCAAGACACAAAGACACATCTAGTCTTTTAAGTTCGTGGGCTTCGAGACAATACACCCTCGCCTCTTTAAGTGCTTCCACATTCAGCCCATTCAAGGGAGAACGAGAGACTAATTGGGCATTTCAACTCTAGATCTCATCCCCGGTCTAGACTAGAGAAACCATATTTTTGGCGATACGGCAGTGATCACAATGGCAATTGCGGTTGGTTCCCCCCTCTCATCCAGTCGCTTTACACTATTCTCTCCCATCTGGGGGAGCATGAACCAGATATCTCCGCCCCCTTGCTTTCACTCTGGTATGAGAAAACTAAACCATTTGTGCTTAGGCAATCGGTCAGATCTGCTCAACGGCGTCGATCAAGGGAAATCTGGATCAATGTGTTAAACTAGTAGCAAGCGCAGCGCGGGGACAAGCAAAGGTCAGTTTCTTGTTGGGTTTGTGACTGGTCGTTAGATATCGAAGGGACACAGACAAGTGTCTGATCTTGAGGAATCTCTATATCCCTCGATCGAGATGTCAAGAAACGACTCGTCAGATGCTATTGAGAGACACATGATTTGCGCCCAAAGGGGCCTCTTTCGGTTCGTTGAACCGTGAGACATGCTCAAGGGTTGAGTCTGTGAGACCTCTTTACGCGCCTTTTCATGTCTTAATTGTCTTTCTCAAAGCGGCGGTACTTGTTGCCTTTGATGCTCTGACCTCTTCTCACACGGTATACTTACACTTAACAATGGTAGGTACTTTTCCTCCCTGAGGCGGCCGATTATATCGCTCCAGACGGCAAAGCATCGCTGGAACTCGCAGAGCCCCAGGCAACGTCCACTTTCGTGAAGGGTCTTCAAGACGCAGCTCGTGAACACGGCGTTGCTATTCATGTGGGTATTCATCATCGCGATGAAGTTGACGTGGGAAAGGAGCAGCCCAAGAGGATTCGCAACCGGGCGATTTACATCACAGCTGATGGTGATATTGACGATGCGACATCTTACAACAAGCTCCATGCGTTTGATCACGGGAAACTCAGGGAGAGCGAAACGGTTCAACCTGGTGCCAGCCTAACACCACCGTTCAACTCGCCCCTGGGCCGCATTGGAAGCCTCATATGCTTCGACCTTCGCTTCCCCGAGGTAGCCCTCGCACTCGCACAGCCAGGACCTCACAGCGCGTGGAAGAACCGCCCGGCGCAGATACTGACGTACCCCAGCGCCTTCACGCTCAAGACAGGCCCCCCGCACTGGGAGACACTCCTCCGGGCTCGGGCGATCGAGACGCAGAGCTACGTCATTGCATCAGCGCAGGTTGGAAGACATAACGACAAGAGGGCCAGTTGGGGCCAGAGCATCGTCGCTGATCCGTGGGGAGAAGTCGTGCTCAAGCTCAAGGGCGTGAAGGAGGGGGTGGAGCCTGAGGGAACGGCGGAGGATGGCGCGGAGGGGGAGATTGGGTTTGTAGAGATTGATCTTGAGAAGCTGGAGAGGGTCCGAGAAGAGATGCCTCTTCACAGGAGAACGTGAGTTATTCCAAAGATCAAAGGGAGCTTCTTTTTGCTAACACTGATAGGGATGTTTATCCCGAGTTGACTTCTAACAAGGTGTAGAGGTACTTACTATATAGTTTTTGACTATGCAGCGATATAGATACTATGCTTAGAGCATTGCCATGTTTTTCGTAGAAAGGGGCCACGATCAAGCGTGTAGTCGACATAGAGTCACTCTTGATTATATGCCGGACGAGCACCTTGATAGACCAATCATATGAACCAACTCATGTACGAATATTTCACGAATGTCTAACCGAGTGGGTGATACCTACTTTGGCATTATTAACATATCACTGCATTTCAGGGCAGGTAACAACTAACGTATTTCACCGTCACTCCGTACACCCCGTGACCCCGCACACTTTTCCCACCAAAATCGCTAATTTTTAAAGCTATGAATAAAATAGTAAAAAATTCTAATTTAATTAGAAAGACCTTATATAGTATATATTAGGGTCTAAATAAAAATATACATTTTACTATATAATTTTTTATAAGTTATAGCCTATATTATATAAGCTTAAAAACTATAGGTAAAATAAAATAATATAAAGAGAATTTGAATAATAATTTTAAAACAGTTATAAAATAATATAATATATAAGATAATCTTTATAATATATTATATATAATATAGTTTAATATTAAGAAAAGTAGAAATCTATATATTAATTAATTAAAAAGATAGATTTATTTACAATTAAAACCCTTACCTTTAAGAAATTTAAATTTATATATTAAATATTAAAATATTTAAAAATTATATTAATAATATATTATAGATTATAAGGCTTTCTAGCTTATAAAGCTTAAATTAAAAGCTTAATACTAATTTATATTATTATATTTAATATAAAATTCTATTTTAAATTTATATAGTGATAGAAGAATTTAAAAATTTATATTTATTATATTTTATATTTTATATATTTTATGTAATTAAAAAATAAAACATATTATATATTTATTTATACCTAAAGATTATATATAAAATACTTTAAAATTAATATTCCCTTTAATAAGCTTAAAATTTATAATGTTTATAAAATTTTACTTAATTTTTAAATATATATAAAGATTAAATATACTTATTATATTATTTAAATACTATAGAAATCTAATTTATATTAAACTATAAATCTATTCTTAATAAATATAATTATTAAGATTTATTATATATATTTTAAAATATAATTTAAAATAAATTTATAAAATATATATTATTTAATCTTTTACTTTTTACTTTATAATTATCTTAAAAAAGTTATTATATAAATACTATATATAGCTATATCTATTTAATAACAATAAGTTTATAATATATATATTTTTATAAATATTAATTATATATTATTTCTTAATTATATAAAATATTATATTAAAATAATTCTCTAATTATTTATATATAATATTTAACTTTAATATTACTATATAACATTTCTATAGAAAGTATCTCTTAGTATATATAATTATATTACTATATATATATTTATTAATATTTTATTTTAAAATATAAATAAGCTTAATTATTATCTAGTTATAAATAAGGTTTTCTTACTTTTTTCTTACTACTTAATATAATGTATATATATATAATAGAACCGTAGACTTTAAATAATATAATATAAAAAAAGTAGATTTATAGCTATTTTTATAGTATTTTATATCTTATTTTAAAAATCTAGCTATTTGGTGGGAAAAGTGTGCGGGGTCACGGGGTGTACGGAGTGGCGGTGAAATACGTTAGTATAAGATAATCGGTGGAAGCAGCAGATGGGAAATCTTCAAATGATACTTTAACTAACTACCAAGATATGACAATAGATTGCCTACGAGATCAGTACCTCTAGATGAACATAAGCTGTCTACGATGCGAGGTTTCTTGCTGCTCGTTCCAACACCAGCCACATTGTTACTCGGCTGTAAGTCAACATCAGTGACTTAACCTGAACCCACGATCTAATCTGCCTCGATAAGGACTACGGATACATCAGACCCTGATAAATGTGAGACAAGTATGATTAAGATTTTCCGTCAAGGTGAGCCTCATTACGGTATAGCACAAAGGGAGTTCAAAGTTCATTCCGCGTTTTCCCCCTTGGCCCGTTCAATTGCCACCTGAGGCTCATCAACATCAACATCAACATCCTTTCATCTTCCATCTTGCACCCCTCCCCAACAATCAGACCACGGCAGTCAAACGCTCGGGGAATCGCATCCTAAGCTCCCGCCAACAAAGAGAAAGACAGTCCGCAACCGACAGAACGGCTCGGTACAGGTTCCATGGTCCCAGGTGGCTGGGACACGGCAAACAAGGGTCTCTGCTTCCGAGAGACGACACCATAGTGAAGCTGTTGTAGGCGAACTGGTAGAACGACCAGGTCAGGGGAACCTTACAAGTGTACGGTACTGTACGGTAGTGTCCAGTACAGTACGACAGCAAGCAGCAAGCAACAGGCTGAAATAAACGCCCGACTTGGGTTTTCCCCTTCCAAAACGCTGTGACAAAGTGTTTTAGAGTTTTATGATTCTTCTTTCCAGGGTGAAGGGTTGTAGTTGTAACATGTGAGAACAACACGAATCAGGCAACCCAATGCCGAGATGAAGATCTGTCAAAATCCCCCATCGTGGACCATGACAACATCCACTTTCTGACCCTGGGGATGATATGTGCACTGATCGCGCGGTACCGCAACCGTTGCCTCGGTTCATTAGCTAGACTCCATAGAAGAAAAAGAAGAAGTTTTTTTTCTTTCTTTCTATTGCTTCTTTCGCTTCCTCTCAGAAACAAGGCTAGGGAGTGTCGTTCCTAACTCCCCGGATGGAGATGCGGCCTCCCTCTCCCTCCCCCCGGCACTTGTTGGTGTTTTGTTTAGTGCTGCGACGTTGCAGCATGGGTTCCAAGGTACTGGGTCTGGGTCTGGGTCTGGGTCTGGGTTTGGATATGACGAGGGAGAAGGAAAGAAGGAAAGAAAAAACTTTTCTCTTTTCAGCCTCGTCATGAAACGGTCATTTATGTTATGTCATATGAGGGAGGGCGGGTTACGGTTACGGGTTATTCTTCCGTAGAAGGGTGACACACATAAATAACATGTGCAAATATTATACACAGACTACCTTTAACCACTGACCCTCATGCATGTGTTGATCCGGTTCAACGGACTACAGTTGGTATCACAGTTGTTGCTGCCCAATGTAGTTGTTACGGAGGCATGTATCCGTACCGAGCCTCAGTATTGGCCTAATCTCGCCTTTCGACGAATGTAGCCGGTATCGTATTTGCCAGCCTTGTCTCTCTTTTCTCGCTTGTTTTTTTTCTTCTTTTTTTCTTTTCTTCTTCCATGGTCCGTGGCCCCTGGCCCATCAACGTTTGAATGTTGCAGCCTTGTCTGCCGTATAAAGACGCTATGATCATATATATATATCCACTTGATTGATACCATCGCGATGAGGATGCGTGTACTGTGCATATTACACACACGCCCCCTGTCGCCAAGACACCCTTGCCGTTATTCCATGTCCTTAACCTTGTCCATGCAAGATTCCCGTCTCGCCTCTTTGATTAATCAAATATTTCCTTCCATTTTCACTTTCCTTTTCCCTTCTTCTCGCATCCATTTCTCCCCCCGTCAGTTTTTCCCGGTTGCCTCACCCCCTCCCCCTGGCCCTTGTTCTCACCTTCCCTTCCCTTGACGCCTCTTTTTTTTTTTCTTCCTCTCTGCACCTGCCTGAAGAACATGTCTCCACTTTCCCTCCCTCCGGGTCCCAACGCTTCGGACCCGGAGTCAGGCTGCATGAAGCCGTTGTCGCACCATGATCAAAGCAGTCAAGACTGACGGAAAGTACTCCCGGTACGTACCGGTACCTGCAGCAGACTTGCCTTAGACAGTCCAGGCAGCCTCCACTTCGGGGAGGAAGGAAGGAAGGAGGGCTAGAGGGGACATCATCATCCATCATCCATCATCCTGACTTTCCTGCACCCCAGCTTCAAGGAACCCCAACTCCGGTCTCAAAGGAGGAAGCTGTCAATGTCATCTTGCATTAGCCGATATCTGCACTCTCAGGGGTCATTAAAAGTCTCCAACTGTCCAGTTGATTGTTTAATATTAGTGAGGCACTCCTTCCACTACATGTAAACTTTAGCCAGACTAGGTAGGGACCTCGCAAGCTACGACTAGAAGGAAAAGACGTGAAAAAAGGAAATAAACGGCTTTTCTTCTTTCTGCTTCTGGCGTCGCTCCAGAAGATTGCTTTTCTTGTCTCGGTTTGTTCAGATGCACTCAATTAATTAGTAGATACATCATTTTTACCTCTTTTCTTAATCAAGCCTCGCCTCATGCACCCACTTTATGCAAGGTGCCGTAATTAGTCTTGTCTTGCCTTGTCTCGTCTCTTGTTAGACATATTTTTATTTTTCTTATCGTTCGTTTGTGTGTGTTTGTGTGTTTGTGTGTCTGCCTGTTTGTCTTGGAGGATGGCTCTGTTCTCTCACCTGACTTTGCTTCTTTTCCTACTTGTATCCGTAAATCCTATAGACAATCTAGTTTTTGTCTCTCCCTTCTCATGGTGAGATCTGATATGTTACTCTATTATTCTCTCCATCTTCTTACGCGCAAACCTTTCTGATCGTGGCGACCAATCAAACACGAAACCTCCCTCAGACTCAGGCATGATCCGATTGTTGGCCACAGCCTCTCTTTTCAGTTGCTTCTTTTGATCTCATGTTGCGACACTTATCTCTTTCGTATCTGTACCCTGTGCCTTGCTCTGTCTGCTATTCCAGTTCCAGACTCAACTTGGGCTTGCCGAGACAAGAATAATTAATTGTGAGACGGGTGTGTCACTGGACGCGGAACGAGCCTCGGCTGACGACCTACTCGTGTCACCGAAGCATATTAACCGTGACGACTTAGTAAGTATATTGTATATTTACAGGTACAGAAGAGCAGTGGTATGTTATCCAACCTCTATTAGCCCACATTTTCGTCTGGACTGCTCGATCATATCTCATGAGTCTACTCCGTACCCATGCCCAAACATCAGATAGATCAATTGTATTCGTTTTCGTGTCTCGATCCCATCAGAGCCATCACACACTCTCAACTCAGCTCAGCTCAGTTCAGCTCAGTCTAGACCAACCGATACAATCTTAAACCAGGCCATAAATATTTCACTCTACTCTACTCTACTCCACGGCTATGAAACGGGCGGACATTCAAACGCCTCCACCCCCCAACTTATTCAATGTAAGCACGCACACGCAAACTTACTCGCCATCCTCCAACTTTCTTTCCCGTAACCATGGCCATGACCATAATAGTGATAACGATCATGATCATAATGACAGCCAAATGCTCTGTTTTTCCCTACCCCTTCCCTCCTTCTTGTAAAGGTTGCCAATAGTTACAGAGACTATTTATTGTGTCTTTTGTTTTTTCTTTTCTCTCTGAACCTTTTAAACCTTTTAAGCTTTCCGGATCAGCCTTCCGGGTCTGGTACTTGTCATCATCATAGTTGAATCATTTCTACGGATGTCGTTACACCCAATATTAAAGCGGCCCCTGAAAGTTAAAAAGTCAATTACTGCCAACCAACGTTAGCTGTCCCCCCGGATACAGTACCACTGTCACTGTCACTGCCACTGCCACTATCACTATCACTAGCACCAGTGCCGCCACCGATCTTTGCTATCCAAGCGTCGAAACTCAAGGTCTGACCTTGTTTCAGCAGAAAAGTATTTTTTGGGTTAGTACTAAGTTTGTTTACTCCCAATGACTCGCTATAATAGATGGGATGATATACGGGATCGATGCACTACAGTCCAGTGTCTATAGTAGTATTAACTTAGTCCAGCGCAGTACGGATAGGTACCTAACTTTGATCAATGCTGGCTCCTTGTTACTCTCGCTGTCATAATCTCGCACGAGGCGCGTTTATGCTAAATTGCCTTTAGACCATTTACCCAACAACGCTCTACCTTGTTGCGCAGCAATTCATTTACATTTTTAATTACTCTACCTAGGTAGCATGCGCCGGCCGTGTATTTTCCTTTCCTCACAATAGACAAGACAAGACAAGGGAGCCCCAAGTCTCTCATTCTGTCTGTTTGTCTCTTTTGAAAAGTGATAGTTTTGTTTCCTCTCCAAGCTCCCTTGCAAGGCAACAAACCCAAAAAAAAAAAAAAAAAAAAAAAAAAAAAAAGGACCGTCTCATTCCAACCAACTTATACGCGCGCGTTTTACCCCAACCAATCTCTTGTACAGAGTACTACCTAAGGCACCTAGGTAAGCAGGGTATTGTGCTGTTACGTACCTAGCTACTACCTACCAAACGTTCTCTCCTCCCCCCAAATCTTCGGGTTCCTCTCTCTCGTTCGTCATCTCGTCACCCGCTGTCACACAAACTGCGGCTCCAAGCATAACATGCCATGTAGCAAACAAAACCCTCTCAACCAAGTGATTTTCAGTCCAAGTCTCTAATATCCAACTAATGCAGTCAATCTTTCGCCTCGACGTTCCCAAACAAGCAAACGCAGCGAATATGTTCGGGGCTGAAAATAACTTTCTTACCATACACTCATTCAAATCTTGCAAGCACTGACAAAGTAATAAAGTAGTCATTGTAGTTATTGAATAGTTCCATTATTTGTATTTCTTCTCGTATCCCAAGATATTCATCGCTGTGTAGCTAATTGTCTTCCGTCTTAAAAAGATACTATACAGTCTAGAGGCTTGAAGGGGGAAGAACGCGTAGTAGGGGGTATCTTCTATCAGTCCTGAGTCCAGCCCAAGTGCTCTCCAACACGGCCAGAGCATCGTATCGCTTTCTTCCTTCCCCCTCCCTCAATCCTCGCCCAATAGTCTTGTCTTGTACACCAATACAGAAATAGTACACGGGAATACCACTGCTGTTGACCCTCCCGCGAGGGAGCTAATGCCAAACAGCTAACCCAAAGCCAGTAATGATAAAGGCAACAGTAGAGAAAAGGAAAAGAACCGAGAGAAGCGAGCCAGAGCAAAGGCTGCGCAAGCAAGGGGTAACCAAGAGAAAACAAAACAAAAAAGTAAAAAGCAAAAAACCCCAAGTCTATATATGCGTTCGCCCAAAAATCAACATCTTTTCCCATCCGGTCCCAGTTTTTTGTAATCCCTTTCCCAATCCCTGGCGTAAATCAAACTCCAAATTTGTCCTCGTGCATTCGATCATACTTGACCCAGTCATCAGGACCTTCCATGTCGGCTCGTCCTCGCTCGCTTTCGGTCGTCCAATTCCAGATCATGTCAGTTCGCCAGCCCTTGTTGCACGGCGGAGGCGATCTGAGACAATCCCATCCCAGACAGATCTGCATTCCAACTCGGAACGCCCTTGACGTCGAGATTGGTTGTCGAGGGAGAGTATGTGGAGACCGAAGACGACTCGAGACCAGACCTGACGAGGAAGCTGTGGTGAACCCTGGAAATGATGCTGATGCCAGAGACAAGAATAAAAGAGAAACAAGAAAAAGAAGAAAAAAAGCAAATCCCCATTTTTGATACCGTCTATGTTCAAACGCCGCGTACTGAGTCCCATGTTGATTGCTCAAACAAAATCCGTGTCGCCACGAATAAGAACTGTAAAAAAGAAAATCGGCACTCAATCATAATCGACGAGTGCATTCGTTCCCAAGAAAAAGACCTTCCCTTGAAATTTCCTCTTGCTGCTGGGAAGCAAGGGATGGCTCCGAGCCGTTGTGTATATGGTTTTCGACAGGAATGTGTATTAAAAAGTGTATCCAAAAGGCATTATAGTCGGGAGTGATTCAGCTCCTCGACTGTTGAAAGTGATTAAATGATGTCGTAATAGGTAATATCGCTTTGAGTCGAAGTGAATAAAAGGCGGAAGGAGGAAGCGCGCGTTTGATGGGCGCGGTATCATGTCGTTGCCGGACAGGCCTAACCGCCAGCGTGGCCCGGCTTTGGCGTGGTCGTCAGTCGCATTAGGATGGGAAACTGGTAGAGTTTATCCAACAATCCAAGCGAAAGGACGCTTATGAAGGTCTGGGACGGGGAGGAGGCTTGGCGACACCGGTTGTGTCGTAGGCTCCTCGGCCCATGTTTGAAGGGGTTGATGTTCCGTCAATCATCTTGTCTGTTGTTGTAAATGTGTGTTAAGGAATGAGAAATGTTGCTGAGTTGTGGGTTAGCCAATGCCATGAGATGAAGGAATCGTGAAATATATATGAGAATGCTCGCAAGTATTTCCAGTGCATGGAGGGTTGGAGGAAGCAAAGTGTTTCTCGGCAACTCAAAAGGAAGACCAAGACAGACACCAGCGCGAAGAGTTTGTAGTGATTTGGGTAAGCGATTTTGACTTACAAGAAAGATTCGTTCGGGTGCGACCAAGAGTACAGAACGTATTGAGCGAGTGTGATAGCGGATTGGCTGAAAGATTGAAGCGACTGAGAACTGCAGGGAAAGAGAGGCGAATGGCGTTCAGGATGCAAGCGTTACCAATATAATTGGAGCGTGTTTCGGACAAGTAAAGGAGTGTTGGTGAGTGAGATGTCGACACGGCGCGTTGGAATAGGAAATACGAGCGAGAGGTGATGTCGCAGACGTATTGGTCTTTGTATTATAAATGAATAAAGAGGAGCGAGAGGAAAGGGGTGTTCGTCCGGATGTGAGAGAGAGTTATGCTTTTTGGCAGAGTATCCAAATAAGGGGAAACCTTTTTTTATTTGGGGTGACTCGAGCTTCCGTTAAGCGTCAAGGGGATGGACGGATCGTTGCCGTAATACGGTAGCTTGCTCTTTGGCTCCAGCTACTTTCTCAGCTCGTAGTTCAGTTCAGGCACAAGGCACAAAGCACAGGCACGCTGCAGTAGTAGAGTACCAAGGTGGCGCCGGTCGGACGGTCGAATGAGTGTGGGTCAGACAAACGGGGGCCGATTATTACGAGGGGGTGGACCTTTCTAGCTCAAGGCTTGTGTAGGTAGCCTGATGAATGAGGTAAGGCGAGATGAGGTTGAGTTGAAGTTAGACTAGGTTTACTTTGGCAAGTGTCCGTCTGTCTGTCTTTTCTGTCGAGTCGTCGATATCGTTCGCTTAAGTGTGTGTGCGTGTATGTGTAAGTGATTCACTCTTCAAAGATTCATAAGAGGATGAAGACACAAGTGTAGAGTATGTGGGCGGGTGCGAAGACTTAAAAGGGAGTTTGTTCCAAAGGGAGACGTGAGATGATGTTCTGGTTCGAGGGAGAGAAGTGGGAGGCACTCGCTTTTGTACAGACCACACCCATCAGAAGAAGGAGGATAGATGGGAAAATCTCAACCAGCATGGCTAAAAGGTAAGGCTTGCAAGGTAAGGCAAGGGGTGTGATTGTACGGAGTACATAGTATGTGCCTTTCTTTCAGTCAGTAACCAAGTCAATCAAACAACCATTATTACCTTACCTCAGTACAGTATCAACCTCATCAAAATTGCTATGAAATTTCCCTGGGTCCGGGGCCTATGGGCCAGGGGGGGGCGTTCCGGAGGGGTGACAAAAAACAACGAGCCACGTCTCCATCAACCCAAAGCAAAGAAGAAAAAGGAGAGACGAGGGCGTTACTTAGCTGGACCATGTTTCATGGCATTCTTTCCAGGGCCTACGCATGTCTCCACGAGGGAGCCGTCCGTGGCTAATGGGGATCAAAGAGAGCGCTCAGGCTTCTAAGGTCAGGGCGCGCTTCTCTCAACCTTCTCTCGCTTCTCGCCTATGGGCATTAGCATGGGTCACAATAGTTACCTCCACTGTTCCAGTACCCAGGTCATGGCCATGGCCGCATGGCTCCCTGAGGAGCGCTGATCCGAACAGTGACCAGCATCAAGCATCCGCCCGCAATGTACCTCGAAACATGTCCGATACCTCTGCTTGACTCTCACTTTCTTCTCTCTAGGACACCCAGGCCACCGGGTCACAGGGGTTAGAAGCCGCTGGGATCTGCTTTGCTGCAAGGCTTGCAATGTCTCCGGGAGGCTGGAAGGTCGCAACTTGGACATCACTTCTCTGACCGTTTTCCCCACACCCCATCTTTATCCCCTCACACCCTCAGCTCCGCCTTCTCCATCCCTGGGCGCCTCCTGTTTTTGGGGCCACATCCTGCTGCAGGAAACAGTGTCCTTCTTCTGTAACTAATTGTTAGGACGTTGCCTTGTTGGTTGTGACGTTGGCAGCCCGTTAGGGCCGTTTTGAACCTAAACCACACAAACAACTATGCATGTGTGTGCCCCCATGGTTGTTCTCCCGCGTCTCTTGCTAGGTAGCTACGCACATCCTGAAATGGATAAGTTCTCCAAAGAACCGATAGACTCCTGGCGCCCCTTGGTGGACCCAATTCTGATCAAATCCAATACCCAGCCAAATCAATCCGCGCTGGCGGGAACTGGGGCATGCGACCAACGTCAGGCTGAAAGTCTGGAGGGTACCTGGGGCCGTGTCGATACACTGTACAGTACAGGTGTACTGATTTACGGGGTACACTCCAAAGTTGGTTGGGTACGAAGTCGTTGAATCGGCCTCTTCTAGTGCTTCTGTGGCATGGACAGGGTCCTCCGTTCTCTCGGTGCTCCCAATCCTGCTCTACCGACGTAGTAGCCTGTCATAGTCCATACTATATTTCGTATGTCAACTCAATTGCTCCAGCAGTCACCCGTCCAGACGTCTTGTTTTGCCAGCCTCTTTACCTGGTGGTCCCTGTCCATAAAATTCACTACGAGTCAACGGCCTTACATATGCCGGACGTTACTGCTCCATACAACGAGAGAGATTCTCCAGACTCCACACACCTCACGTCTCATCTCGTTGCAAGACGGAATCATGTAATGTCAGGGCGCGGTAAGCATAACGCGTCCGTGAGACTGGGCAACACATAGAGGGGAACTTAGTCGCACTTGTACCATACTCTGACGGCGCATAATTTCTCGAGCGGAAGACCAAGCAGTGGTCAAATGGCAGTATCGCCAATACCATGCGCGGAATTACGTATTGTATATTCGATTGGCCAATTCATCGTACAAGCAAGTAGGGGGCCTACCAGCCAATGCTGCTTATCAGTTTCCAATGGATATAAATATCTTCTTAAAGATAGTTGTTGAATGCGAAACCACACTGAAGCTTTTGCAAAATTGGTATTTCGTGTTTGTTTCCGCATGTAGCCAATTTCGTGATGGATGCCGCTCGGCAACTTGATATGTGTCCCTTACTTTTGGGTCTCATACCTGATGTCAAACAGTCCATAATCCGTATTTAGCAACTGTCTGTTCTGATTCCGAATTGGTGGGTTTCACACAGACCGGTAATCGAGCCATGATCCGGTAGCTCGTAGTGGACGAATCGATGTCAACATTATGCGAGTCCAGTATGTGACAGACGTGGGTATTCAAGCTTCCGTAAACTTCGAGTTCGAAACAAACACAAGCGGTGCGGATTTCCCCTCGTACTCAGATCATGAATTGTCCCGTGTGCGTGGTGCATGGGAGTTCCTCGGCCGAACGATGCTGTCGCTTCTATGTCATTGCCATGCCCCCCGCTTATGATATCGCATCCCAAGGGCACGGAACCACTGGAGCATCTCGGCTAGTCCGTACATAGCTGAGTTGAACCTTGAGATATCTATTGCGACGCTCAGCGAAGCACGTGTGGCACGTATCGACGAATATGATGTCAAGTCGGTTGTCGATATGGTAGTGGACATGGCCAGTTTCTGTTTCCGTTTCTGTTTTGGGATTGAAAGTTCCTCGATCTGGTCGCATTCATGCGCAGTCGTTGTAGGAGGAGTTGAGCACCAAAAGTAACAAAATCGTTTCGCATTCAGCTGGTGCCAAATGAGACGCTGTAAAGTCAACAACACCCAGGGAACCATGGCGTCACAAGAAGGTCCCTATCCCTAGGTACCTTATGCAACGGGAATATTACCGGCCTCGCCTAATACTGGGTCAACGTCCCTTAGGTTGGCAGGTAGATACTGGATGCCACATCATCTTAATTCGCCGAGAAGTCATGTTCGGCTCTTGATTCTCCAAGTTGTTTCTGGCGAGTTGTAGCACATACGGAGCTGGGTGATGGAAGCAACGCCTTTCGGTTTTCATTGCAGTGTCAGTAGTCCGCAGTGGAAGTATTTTATTCTTCAACTCATTGTTAGATCTCAACTTGTAGTATAATGTCCCAGCCTCGATCCGTGCCGATTCAGAGAGTGGGCCGATGGAGCAGTTTCGAAAGCTTCCAGAAGCATGTCAAGTCATGCAAGACTCCACACAAAAGGACTATGTGGGATGCATCCTCACCGTGCCAGCGGTTGACAGGGTAAGAAAACACTGTACTGCTAAGTTGACACAAGTGCTAGGCTCATGGTCTTTTGCAAGCTGTCAAGGTACTTCAGCAGATGCCTTGTCGGTCCAAGCTTGACCTGAGCCAGGCAATTTGGTGGCCTTCACCTTGTGGGGATGGTGATGGATTGGGATGAACTACCACCAACTCCCGTCCTGCAAGTTCAGGGGTAGATCGCTGTACACACCCAAACTAGCGCACACGTTGTGGCGGCTTGCGCAGGATGTAGTGCCGCGTGAAAGCCCCAGACCCTCGGCGTACCTGCATTAGCCAATTTCCAAACGCCACTCGCATTTGAAACAGGGGTCATTGTCGTTCGTTCCAACATAAACCCACTTTCTTGACATCCACATGTGGCGCCTGTTAATCGGTGTTTCTGAAGGCTCTCCTCTGTATCCGTAGCCAATACCAATCGACCAGTTCAGAGAATGGTTTTGAGCCTCATCCATCACATGCAATTCATGTGGTGCGCTCGCATGTCATGTGATAGATCCTTCCTGCTTGCGGAAGATCAATCGAAATGGCAGTGCCAAAACTGACAGGCATCTTCTTGCCATGTGGCAGCAAGCCAAGCTCTGACATGGCCGGTTTGGCTTGTATCTATGCCCGTACTCTTCTTATGCGACAGGAAGTCGCCTGTACTCATGGAAGATCATCTCGACTTGTTGTTTATACGAAGATAGCTTTGACATAGCACTTAATAATGCCAGCTCACTTTTCGGTCCCTTCTCTGTAGAGCTTGCAGTAGGTTCCAGTCGTAAAAGCAGTAATGAGACGAGATCGACACATATGTTCATGGATGAGAACGAAGGCGTAATCGTATCCCCAGACCAACCCAGTGCCACATGGAATGGTACTATCGATTTATCCATCCCACTACCTTGTCCAGCTGGCTTGGGCAAGGCAATTAGTTGTAGATCGGCTCACATTCGAGCCAGTGACATTTGGTTCTCAAACTATTTCAACTAGTCATGTAGGAAATGTCATCAGTATCGGATCTGCTTCTGCTTTCTGTACGTACCCTGAGCCACGAGGCGATGAGCTGAAGACCCTTCTTGGCATCTCATGTGGTGGGGTCGCTTTCATAGTCCACCTATCGGATTCTCGATGCTGTAGTGTGGAACTGGACGCTAGCAACGCATTGCTTCTGCACCTTCCAGAAGCCTCATCGAACAATGTTGCAGATTAAACTTAGAATCTAACAAGACACGCTATGTCATACGCGCTGAAACTGCATGACCGATCAACTTTGATTAGGTAGGTAAGTAACCTCAGCCTGCTTCCTGTTTCAGCTGGTCTGATGTCTATCTCAGACCAACGTCGGGTACGGCTGCGCAGGACAAACTCTGCCAATGCGAACTGACTTATCATCTTTTGTTCCAGTCATCATTGACGGTTCGAAGCTTTCCAGTAAATTGAATCATGTTTGTTGGGTGTTGTAGCGTTCGTGTCGCCGGGGAACCGCTTCCGCTAGTGTATGGCATCCGTGCCAGGTCCGCCTGATAATTTAAAAAATATTCTTCCCAAAGAGCAATGCTACCAAGATCCCCTTGCACACGAGGTTTGTTTGTGTGGGGGCAGGAGAGGCCTCTTCTCTGGTGTCATAACCTTCTGGAAGGTTGCTTTTGTGAAGTCAATGCATATCGTTTGTTCTGGAGTGTGCGTCGTTCATGCCGGATATGCTCCCCGGGACGACGGACTATGCAGCCACGAGTCAAGCTTCAATAGAAACTGATGGGATGAGAGCAGATGATAGATCCACTATCACCCGCCCGTCGTGCTTCCGGAATGATCGATATCGATAGTGCATCTCGCGCCACCCAACGTACGTAGCCCAATGACATTTTGAGTGTGGCTATATCATTGTTCCTGATCTACGTTGCCCAATTAGCCACGAGTCGTGATAGTCAAGCTAGCTGCTGGTTTAGTCAGAGTGCTTCAGGAAGTTGACTCGATCAAACTGACCCCTAAGCTACCCGTTGGGACAACATATCAATCTGGGGAAGCAATGCGGCACGGCGTCTCCCGAACCAACCGTCAGGCGGATATTTCAGCCTCCTGGAGGGTGATCACTGGTAAGTGGTATATCGGGTAAATGGCTGCCCAGCGTAGTGGTGCATCTCCAGGGGAACAACACCCGGTAGTTATCTGGAGATCATGACTAAACCCTAGTATGATTGTATTCTTCGAGTCGACATTGATAACTCAATGTATGGGAAGTTGAAGCCTTCGTTACTTGAGATGTGATTTAGGAAAGTAGATATTCTGGTTACTGCCGTTGCTTCGAGGAAGGTGATCCTGAGAAGATCAAGGCCCAAGCATGGTTTAGGGTAACCATGCCTATAATTTGCGAAGTTTGCTTCCTTCATAGTTATATTCTTAGGAACAAGCTGAAATATTAGTTCTCGGATACAGTGTAGTGCTATCGTTATGACATAAATTTGATTCTACAATCATTAACACTAACTTTGGTTGATATAATGATCGAATTCTGCTGGTGTGATATTTCATGTCTAATCTTCTTTCTTCAAGTTGTGAGGAGTTCGTCAAACAAAAGCATGGGTTCAAATTGCTAAAACTTAAAATAAAATAAAAACATTTGAGGACATATGAAATCTATTAGTAGCACAATATGAAGGTATAGGTAGACATGATCGATTATACAAGCTGATGAGAAGCATGCACACTCTAGATAGTGTGATACATGTAGAATCTATCGAAGAAGGTTACAGCCCGCTGTAAGATCCCCCACCGCAGGGCCCGCACCGCTGAAGCTGTGCGCCTGAATGTACTGCCCTATCTTCTGAGCATCAAGTCCCCGATGAGGCAAGTAATTCTCGTCCAAGCCACCTCACCAGCCTCACCTCCACCCCGCCATCGCTGACGCAGCTTAAACGTCCAACCACGCCGACACCGATATAGCTTCCTCCCAATCCAGACATCTTGAATAGCACGAGCTGTCTGCACCGCACATCGCCATTCGCAACAAGAACTATCGCTCACGATGTCAATTATTCAACAGCACACGAGCGCGACGCTCGGCGACGCCTGGCGCACCATCAACATTGATGCCCTGGAAGAGGACTCCAGTGTCAACTTCGACATCTCGACACTCCACCCACCGCAGCCCGAAATCGATGAGGCGGAAGTGAAACAGCTTTCTGGACAAATTAGGCAGCTTCTACGAGGAGGTGATTCCGAGGGAGCTTTGAGGGGAAGCTTGGAGACACCTGTCTACAACGGAACAGATGCCGCCAAGGTACGTCAACTTGGTTACCAGGACCGATACTGTCTACTAGTCTTGGGGAGATGTCGAGTCTAACGCAGGATATGATTACAGGATGCGCACTTGCATACCATTATCGAGGTTCTCCAGTCGATTAAGGCCAGCGATATGTCCCCTTTGCTAAAGAGCATCTATGGATCCGACGGCGGCCACGAATGCTTGGATGTCCTGATGAAATACATGTATGTTGCGAGGCTGGCGAACCGCATAATCGAAGAGGTATCTAACGAAATATTTAGCTACAAGGGAATGGCTACTGTTCACCCTGGAACAGCTTCGCGAACACCAAACAAGGTGACACCTCAATCGACAGGAGGATTCAGTCAAATCGGTGGACGACCTGGTGCGAACGAGTCAGCAACAGCAGCCATGAGTGTCCTTCTTAGCTGGCACGAGAAGGTTGTTGAGGTTGCTGGCTTGGGATGTATCGGTCGCACAATGACCGATTGGCGCCGGGTTTAAAGGACATATGCGTGTATTGCGACGGCGAGCGGTCAAGAACACATAGAATCATGATATGCAACAATCATGAACCGTGGAGCAAAATAGCTCTACGGGTAACCTAGTCATTGATGTTACATTATTTACATTATACAACCACCATCCTAGCCTATTTTTGTTCCAAGATATCTTTCAAGTTTATGTCACCACTTCCTCTGGGCAAAGGCTTTGGTTGATTCTCGCCCTCGCGCCATCCAATCATATATATGATTCGAAACGTGGCAGGAATGGATCCATCCGGGTTACCATGTAGTTCCCTATAGATCGCTTGACCTGCGAGAAGAACATCGCGTGAGATTGCGCCCATTTCTCTCCCCAGAACAGCATTTCCCTCCCCCATGGCTTGAAGATCCTGCATCAAAGCAAACATATCAGGATAGTCAACGATGATATCATCGACATCGACAGTCAGCATTTTGAAGCCGGCTTTTTGGAGCAGACCACCGACATCCTTGACATCAGCCAGAGGAGAGACTCGTGGAGATATGCCGCCCCGTCTTTCTGTCTCAGCAAGCTGAAGTGATGTTCTCAACTCGAAGAGAGTGTCGCCACCAAGCATGGCACCGATGAAAGGAGAGTCTGGTTTGAGAACGGTATTGATCTGTTTGAGAATACTAGGTAGATCGTTGATCCAATGGAGGCTCAATGAGCTCAGAACCAAGTCAAAAGAGGCAGGATCAAAAGGAATTGTTTCTTGATCATCCATGACTTTCCGAGTGATGTTGATTTTCTTGTTGAAATCATGGTCGGCATCTCGATGAAGTAGTGAATAAGAAGAATCGGCAGCAACCAGTTCATCAATGCGTGTTGACAATGGTGGTGACTCAGGCGTGTTGGGGTCAGGATCTGGATTCTCCTGAATCAAAGCTCGTGCAATATTGCACGAGTTGGCACCAAGATCTAGCACTCGAGGAAACCGCCGTTTAATGTCCTGATATAAGGTTAGAAACGAGCGGTCATTTAGAGATATAAGACACTCACTAGAAGTCTTTCCGACACTCGGATGGCAACCTCCTCTTTGAGGTAATCAGCATCACGACTTTCTTCGACGTTGAGACCAGAGCGCTCTTTCTGGATCCATTTCGTATGTTGATTAAAGACCTGGAAACGAGGAGCTCCAGGAGACTGAACAGCATAGAAGCGTCGGTTCGTGATGGAACGGCAAATATTGGTTGGCCGTGAGAGAGTTTGTAGACTACGCCGTATTGCAATCGATGGAATAGTGCGCGATGCCATTACTGAGTCTTTCAGCCAAGCTGATACAGAGCTTGGTAGAAATGGAGAAGTTTAGTTATATGACAATGATAAGCCAAAAGTGTTGATGCAATAGACTAGAAGTCATGATGGATTTGATAGACTCAATTATGGTAGCTCTTTACTGGCTGCAGCTCTGAGTGGATGATGCACGGACCAGATGGAACATCTGGCAGCCAAACCCTTTTTGGCCGTTATTACAACCGTAGGAGGCAGGAGACAGGAGGCTTCTCATTAGACTAGAAGCCCTGGCCTGCATATGGGAGGGATGACAGAAGAACACGCTTCACAACTCACCTCATCCTGCACCAAGTATTCTGCCTTGGATCGCATTTCTCTGTGTCCACGAATATCTAAATAAATCATTGTAGAAGCGAGGTGATACTCGCTCATCAGCAAAACACTTACATTATCACATATATAACCCCCTCTTGCCTTTAGTTGTCATAGCCCTTGTCAGTCCCCCCGACTGATCCGTTTCCTAGCCCACGGGCCTCTTCCGCAACTCCTAACAATTAACTTAGGCCGCACCCAAACCAGAGACCACCCACTACTCCGTACCACCACCGCACCGCAATCCGCATCCGCGTCTTCTGTTTAGCTCGCCCCTCTAACGAGCAATCTCCCATCACATCGACATACAATCGATGTCTGGCGCATGAGCCGTCTGGACAATTCGAGTCGACTATGCGATCTTTGCGATAAGGCGCGACTACACTCTGTTTTGGAGACATTTCGACATCACTCTCCCCTACACCTTTCGACCGACGAGTCCATTTTGAGCCTACTACCCCCCGTCTTGCTCCCGGAATCAGGGGTCTTCAGTAAACCGTCCGCACGAATACCTTCGCATACCTCAGTAACATCCGTTCGCCATGTCGAGCTCAGGATCCGGCTTCCTCGGCCGCTCGAGTAGCAGCAATGCTAACATGCGTGGTCTGGTTCAATTTATCGCTGACCTAAGAAATGCAAGAGCGCGCGAGCTTGAGGAGAAGCGAATCAATAAGGAGCTGGCCAATATCCGACAGAAGTTTAAGGACGGCAGCCTCAGCGGCTACCACAAGAAGAAATATGTCTGCAAGCTACTATACATTTACATCCTCGGCTGGAATGTTGATTTTGGTCATCTCGAGGCTGTCAACCTGATCTCGGCCAACAAGTATTCCGAGAAGCAGATTGGCTATCTCGCCATGACACTCTTCCTCCACGAGAAGCACGAGCTGTTGCACCTTGTTGTCAACAGCATCCGAAAGGATCTTCTCGACCACAACGAGCTTTTCAATTGTCTAGCCCTCCATGCGATTGCGAACGTAGGAAGCCGAGAGATGGGTGAAGCTTTAAATGGAGAGGTTCATAGGCTTCTGATTTCTCCGTATGCGCCTATATCCCTTTTGCTGCGAAATAATACGCTGACCGTTATTGTTCAGAACATCTAAGTCATTCGTCAAGAAGAAGGCCGCCCTGACGCTCCTCCGACTATATCGCAAGCACCCAGATATCATATCACCACAATGGGCGGAGCGTATCATTCACTTGATGGATGATTCTGACCTCGGTGTGGCCCTTTCAGTCACGTCACTCGTCATGACCTTAGCACAAGATAATCTGGAACAATACAAAGGAGCGTATGCCAAGGCCGCAGCTCGCCTGAAGCGCATTCTCATCGACGGCGAGTACACGACCGACTACTTGTACTACAAAGTCCCCTGCCCTTGGCTGCAAATCAAGTTACTTCGACTCCTACAATACTTCCCCCCTGCAGGTAAGTTAGACATATTGCGATTCACCAAAAGTGTAGCACTGACTTGAGTCTAGAGGACACGCACGTTCGAGAAATGATTCGCGAGTCTTTGCAGAAGATCCTGAACCTGGCTATGGAGACCAACAAGAATGTCCAGCAGAACAATGCACAGAACGCTGTGCTCTTCGAAGCCATCAATCTTATCATTCACTTGGACACCGAGCATGGTCTGATGAAGCAGATTTCAACGAGACTGGGCAAATTCATACAGAGCCGAGAGACCAATGTCAGGTATTTGGGTTTGGAGGCCATGACACATCTTGCCGCACGCGCCGAAACACTCGATCCCATCAAGCAGCACCAAGACATTATTCTTGGCTCACTCAAGGACCGAGATATTAGCGTGCGTCGTAAGGGTCTTGATCTACTCTACAGCATGTGCGATGCTACCAATGCCCAGGTCATTGTTGGTGAGCTACTGCAATATCTACAAAACGCCGACTTTGCTATCCGAGAAGAAATGGTCCTTAAGATCGCCATTCTTACAGAGAAGTACGCGACCGATGTGCAGTGGTATGTGGATATCTCCCTACGCCTCATCGCCATGGCTGGAGACCATGTCAGCGACGAGGTATGGCAGCGAGTCATCCAGATCGTGACAAACAACGAAGAGCTACAGGTATACGCAGCTCAGAATGCGCTGCAGTACGTCAAAGGCGATCACTGCCATGAGACCCTTGTCAAGATTGGTGCATACATCCTAGGAGAGTTTGGCCATTTGGTAGCCGACCAGCCTCGCTGCAGTCCCATTGAACAGTTTATGGCCCTTCAAGGAAAACTGACAGCATGCTCTTCAAGTACCCGTGCTATGATCCTCTCGTGTTTCGTCAAATACGTCAACTTGTTTCCGGAAATCAAGCCACAGCTCGTTCATGTGTTCGAGTTCCACAGCCACAACTTGGACTCGGAGCTTCAACAGAGAGCTTGTGAGTACTTGACACTGGTGAATATGCCAACAGACGACCTCCTGCGAACACTTTGCGACGAAATGCCACCCTTCCCCGAAAGGCAGTCTGCGCTTCTTTCAAGATTGCATCAGAAACATGCCAACACGAGCGACCGAAGGACTTGGGTTGTGGGAGGAAAAGATGCCAATGCTGACTCTAGGGAACTTAGCATGGGAACTGGAGCACTTAAGAGGACCTTCAGCTCCAATGTGCCTCTCAATGGCAAGCCGAACGGACAGGCTGCAACGAACGCGAACGGTCATAGTAATGGAGTTGCCGATCTGGCTGGCCTTGACCTCAACGCACCTACACCATCGGAGCCAAAGATGCTCAAGGCCCCTAATTTGGCCAGCGCAGCTCACCTGTCACCGGGATGGGAGCAAGGATTCAACAAACTGCTGGTTCGATCGGACGGTGTGCTCTACGAGGATGGCCAATTGCAGATTGGTGTCCGATCTGAGTACCGTGGCCAAATGGCTTGCTTGATCACTTATTTCAAGAACAAAACACCGGCAACCATGACATCCTTCACAACAACCTTGGACTTGGACGAGAATGAGAAGAGTAACCTCACTTGGGATGTCAAGAATCTTCCTGATAGTACCATTGTGCAAGGTGGTCAATCTCAACAGGTTGTTATGTTTGAAGCGAAGAAGATCTTCGAGAAGAGTCCCACTGTACGCATCAGCTACCTGGCTGGTGCTCTACAGGCACTCACACTGAAGCTTCCTGTATCGATACACAAGTTCATGGACCCAGCAGAGTTGACTGCAGACGACTTCTTCAAGAGGTGGAAGCAAATCGGCGGTGCCCCTCGGGAGGCACAGGCTATCTTTGGAGTTTCTGGCAAGGGTGATAGACAACTGACAGAGAGCTTCGTGACGAAGACTGTTGAGGGATTCAGATGGCGTGTGCTGGACATGGTGGACCCCAACCCGAAGAACGTCGTTGGTGCGAGCGTGCTTCACACATCACAAGGAGGCAAATTTGGCTGTCTGCTGAGACTAGAGCCAAACTACGGACAACAGGTATGCTATAACATGCCACTCTGCAACAGTGCGTATTCTAACCACTCTCTAGATGATCCGATTGACTATTCGTGCTACGGATGATTCCGTGCCGGCCTTGCTGTTGAAGTACATGCAAGAACGGCTTGCTGCGGGGATCTCTACGGCGCCGGAGCGATTCGAGTCACCATCCCGAGAGCAAATTTCAGACTCTTTCCGCAATATAATGGTGACTTGATGGGAGAACAAGATGTTTGTCTTCATATAATTCGCCGGAAAGGAGTTGTCTTAATACCACAGAAGCATATGGGCGTTGGGGATCTTAGCATGGAAGTTGGAGGAAGCGCTCAATCCAGCCATGAATTTACTGGCCGAAAAGTTGCTTGGGTCGACGCTTCTCATAGTACTTCTTCAGCGCAGAGTTGTGGTGAAGCTGTGCGGAGTGATCTGACCAAGCAAGACGCAGTTATCATATACCACGATCTCTCATTGTAAATTGAACGAAACATGATGCAGGAGTTATAGCCGAGCTTGCTCAGTGCCATACGCGAGTGAGAATGATATCACAGAACTGTACAAGAAACTGGATTATCACATCTACTTGGGCCAGGGGTGCATATAATTTTTTTGTACTTGTAGTAACCAATGCTACTCCTTGATCTTTGCATCCGCCTTTGCGGGCCTCTCTCCGAAGATAGTGCTGCCCACACGTACCTCGCCACTACCCAAGCGCACCGCACCCTCGAAATCCTCACTCATACCCATGCTCAGCTCCAAACTCTCCTGATCTAAACCGAGTTCCTTGGCCACGAGATCCCGCTGCTCCTTGAGCGTGATGAAGTCCTCGTTCTCAGTCTCGGCGGTGGTGGCCTTGCTGCGGGCGATGGCACCAATAGTCATGAGGCCGAGCAGACGCAGGCTGGGGCACGTCTCGACGATCTCACGGCACAGAGCAACGGTCTCATCACCGGGAGAGCAGCCGGACTTGGACTCCTCGCCGGATGTGTTGACCTGAACGTGAACGCCGATTTTGGGAGCATCCGGCTGTGAGGAGAAAAAGGTGGTGCGGGTGGTATTAAGGAGCTGGGCCTTTTTAGAGGTATCTATGCTTGAGACGCAGAAAAGGTTTGGGATCTTGCCCAGGGTTTTACAATGGCCTGATGTAATATGTCAGTATTTCGAGGTCCGTTGTGTCGGTATGAGTCAAGCGCCTGACCTGACTGGAGACCACCGATAAAGTGCCACTGGACGGTATTCGGAAGCAAAGCCGCCTTCTGAATTAGCTCTTGAGCGTAGTTCTCACCAAAGTGAGTATGAGAAGCAGGAGCTTGGTGAAGGGCCAGAATATCATTTGCAGGCTTTAGCTTTGAGACAGCAACAAGTCGGACCTGATATGTGTAAGCCAGGGTATTTTCAATGTGAGGGTCATACATACATTTCGACCATTTGCTACAGAAGCGAGACGTTCCTTGACCGAATTGAGCTGGGAGACGAGAGCCTGAGCTCTAGAGGGATTAACTTTCATTTCCTCCTGTGGCTCGCTCATTCTTTTCTGCGTACAATTTTGTAAATCTTGTCTTACACCAAGGCAATGCAAGACGACTGTTGTAAGTGGAGGGTAAGTAGTAGTTTTAGGTGGTCGGATTATCATCGGTTAGGTTATGCAGGTGCCGTAACGTGTAATGTGGCCAGCATAGCGTAGCATAGCTCATCAGCTACGAAACTATACCCCTTGATTCCTTTAAGCCAACTTTACAACACTCATGATCTTATAAACTTGGGGAACCGAAACCCCTCAAAAACAAAAGCCCTCATAAAATGGCCTCGGATTTGAAAGCTGGCCGTCGGCGGGCAACAAGCAGCGCAACCCGACCAGCACATGTGAGACGAAAGTCCAGAGCAGTCATTCAGCCAAAGTCAACACATACATCAGATGAATTCCTTCAAGATTTCTTAGACCCTACTTTCGACCCTGCAACTTTCCTCAACTCGGCTTTGCCTCCGCTGCAGCAACGTTCCGTACCTGGGCGGGCGGGTTCGGATATCGCATCCCTCGCTGAGCTGTCTACACAAGCGCAGAACCTCATCTCACAGCTTAATGCGCAGACATCACGGCTGTCGACTACTCTCACGCACCTCACCGATGACATTCTGAGAAGTGGGAGCCGTCTGGCCTACGAGGTAGAGCTACTACGGGGTGAGACGCTGGGTCTCCAGGAAACACTGAATGAGACGCTTCAGGACGATATCAAGAAGTTCGTGCCTGAAGGGCTACATGAAGCCATCGAGGCCAAGAACGCTGCTGCAGCCGCAGCTAAAGAGGACAGGAGTGCGGCGCCGTCGACAACAGCTGCAGCCTTTACCAGTGAGGCAGCGAACCCAGATGACCCTGAGTTTGTCAAACAACTACAAACATTGACTCTCGTGCGATCCCGGTTGGATTCAGTTATAAAAACCTTTGGAGATGCTATGGAATTTGTCTTCCCGCCATCAGAGGTATCAGTCAGCTCAGGCTTCTTATCGGTATCAGCACCCGAACCTGGTTCAGCACAACAGAGCTCAGAGGAAAAGGGCAAACAAGTGCTAAAGAACATCCGCAACGAGATATCAGAGTTACTGAACAACTCTGACGATCCTGTACAAGGAATAGAGAAGGCCGCGCAGAGAATTGAGCAGCTCAAGGAGCTATCGCAAGTGTGGAAGGACACGGCAGAGGAGAAGGGAAGAAACAGGTTCATAGAGGGCCTTGCCAAGATGGTCGAGGATAAGCACCGGGACTTGATGAAGGAGATGGAGCAGGCGACAAAGGATAAGGGTAGAGTGGAATCACGACCACGGAAAGGAAGTATCACGAGAGATGCAGCAGCAGCAACATCGCCATCATCAGTAGCAGCAGCAGCAACTGTGGTAGAGGATACAAAGTCACCTGGTGGGTTTGGCCTGATTAGTCAGTTGCACAAGCTTCGAGGAGGACTGTGAAGCAATGAGGACAATATATTAGACGCCATTAATTTATTTAATGGAAAGTCATTATCTTTACTTCCAATTTACCTTTTATCTGTGTTTAACCTACCAAGTCAATTGTGTAATGATAAGCTTCTTCAACTGTGTGATTACAGTGCCAAGCACCGTCCACTCACACAGGTCACTAGGTCCACTAACAAACAGCATGGATCGGCCCGGGGCACTATTCTCCAATGTTGCCGTTTACAGCAGGCGGTGAGAGCGCTAAACAAGCGCCCCGGAGAGGTCATGCTACTGGGCTGGGGCTGGCCTCTCTCTCTCTCTGTTTGAGCCGAGACAATAGAAACACTCTCTGCTATTGCGTCCATTTGCTTGACTTTTGTTGTATTGCACTGGCACTGGCACTGACGCTGACGCTGGCACCGGCAATTGGCTGTTTGCCTGCTCTCTATTGTTCTCCCAAATCAAGAATAGATCTTCTATTGTTCTGTTCAGTGGATAAAGTCCGAGTTTACTCACCTTATTCTTTACTTTCACTTGCACTCAGCTCTTTTGTCCAACTTGCAAGCAAGCACTCTTTGCTTCCTGTCCTTGCAACTCAACTATCCACCCACAATCACGAGACAACACGACCCTCGCCTTACAAAACTCTTCTTTACAAGTATACAGAAACATCTTTATACACTAGAAATCACTTACACATACCCAAAACCCCATCGCAATGGCTGCCAACGAAGCAGCCGTCCCTGCGAACATGGGCGGCCGGTCCGACCGACGCTCTCCCCCTCCCGCTTCTCAATCAAAACGAGACCGCAAGAGACATGCTCTTATAGAGCGACTCTCTAGTATGACCGACAAGTTCCACAGAGAACGGGACATGACCTATCGTGATCAGCTACAAAAGATCCAATTCGACATCAATCTCGTCCAGCGCTTCGACCCGTACGATCCAAAGGTCCTTGAGGTCATCTCTGAGCTTCAGAGGGAGCATACCAACACCCAAGGCCCTCCAGTGAACGCTGAAGATGCCCGAAGCCTCCTCGACATGGCTGGTATCCGATTCTCTGACTTCGTTGGTGAGGTCGAGGATCTGGTTGAAATTCGCGACTTTCAACTGTCGCAGTCAAAGGTAAGAAGGCGCCGCACGCCACGCAGCCATTTCCTCTGCTAACAATTTGCGCAAACAGAACGAATACGAACGACGACTCCAAGAGTACAAAAACACATTTGCTTACAAGGTCGAGACCGCAAGGCGCGAGCACCGAGCGCTGACGAGCACCCTCCGCGATCGGTTGATCAACACCCTTACCCACAAGAAGAACCGACTGAACCGGGAGAAAGAGGTGTTGGAGATTAACGACTCCAACGCCCTGCTACTCAACCCGAATCAGTTCAGTCTGACCAACCCTGCGAGCCCCGGCGGCCCTCATGGCAAGCGTGCCACCCGTCTGCGTAAGGACGCCGACGATATGCAGATGTACTCTGAGAACAAGAAGCGAAAGCGTAACGCTGGCGACGACGATGGATCGCCTGCCCCGACACGACGTGCCCTCGACAACCACAACACAACGCCCCTGTGGCAGTCTGAGAAGGCGCGCGTCGCTGCTAAGCAGAACGGTCCCATGTACAGCATTGACAAGCTGTTCACTGACAAGGAGCTGTCGCTTAACTACAACAGTGCTGCCCTTGCTGCGCACCAGTACATTCTTCGCAACCGAGTGAACGGCGGTGGCATGTCTCCCGAGGACAGTGATTCCGGTAACGGTGATGCCAACGGCGATCATGACGCCGATTCTCAGCCCTCTGCCCCGGCCATGGAACGTTCCGTCTCGCATGCTACCCGCAGCACTCGTGGTGGCGCAAACCAAAACTTTATCGACGACAAGATTCTGGGCCTTGAAGGTATCACCAACTTCGAAGTGAACAACCTGGATATCCTCCACTCCCAGGAGCCACCCAAGATGCCTCCTCCCGTGCCTCAGCAGTACCTCAAGCCCTACCCTCGCACTGCCGACCAGAACTTCCCCGTGCCCCTGTCCAACGACGATATCTTGTCTGATCTCTCCGTTATGGGTTATTTTAAGCAATATGATGCTGCCCACAAACCTGGAGCTCACCTCGACAACCCGGCTGGCATGCGCAAGGTTCTTGCTGCCGTCGCCGCACCTTACCAGACTTCGCGATACGTTGCTTTCACCAGTGCTCCCCGAGAGGACCCAGAGAACATCCGCGACTCATTGGGCCTGCCCGCTCTCAGCAACCTCCGAGACCAGCCAAGCCCCGCGCATGCTGGTGCAAACAATGCAGCGGCAGGCTTGTCAAACGCCGCAGTGCCCATGAGCCGTCAGAGCAGTGCCGGCGGTGTCGCCATGAGTCGCCAGGGAAGCAGCAGCACTCGCGGCAAGGGACGCAAGAATTAGGCTTTTTGCGAGCATGGATGACCCTCCTTTTATAGTATTGCAAGCGCGGCGCACCGGCGTAGCATCGATTTGGCTTATGACAGCCTCTGGATTGAGGAAGTCCGGAAGACTGCATTAAGGGGCGATGTGATATCTGTTTGACTCTTTGATTTGGGAAGATTATGTTGGCACTCAAGGTTCGTTAGCAGGAATGAGCTGAGGCTACACATGGGAATAAGTTTGCTTTATGCTTTCAGTTTGACATCGAGCTAAAGACTTGATGAATAGAAATAGAAATGCTATGTTTGTTATTCAAAACTATAAGTGTTTTACTAAATCAAATTGCTGTGCTATTCAAGAAATGATCATATCGTTAGAAGATCCCCCGTTCAAATTATTCGCTGCCCCCTCTACCTCAACGAAGCAAGTTCAAGGTCCAAACACCAATGCGCGGACCTCGATACTCTCACGACCCTCTGCCTCAGCACGAGTTCTTGGGTCCTCGAAGGCAGTATGCGGCACACGGCCTTTGATCTTAGAGCCGGGCTTGAGAGACTCACTATCAAAGCACTCCAGCAACAAACGTTCACTGCCCGTCATTCCACTGAGGTAATACCACTGCTGTTCTGGGTTATGACGAATGGCCGCGGTCCAGCCACGGTAGCCATCGGGATAACGGTGCTCGACGGGGACAACATCATCGTCCTCAACAGAGGCCGAGGATGCAACGGCTAGAGGGAACGACTCGAGAGGGCTCTTGTTCAGTGGTCGCCAGACATTGATGAGACGATAGCGGTGCTTGAGAAGTTCGTCTGCTTCA
Source organism: Fusarium tricinctum (assembly GCA_020744515.1). Classification (NCBI taxonomy): domain Eukaryota; kingdom Fungi; phylum Ascomycota; class Sordariomycetes; order Hypocreales; family Nectriaceae; genus Fusarium; species Fusarium tricinctum. The sequence continues at coordinate 2,351,525 of JAGPXF010000002.1, read as the reverse complement.
TCGGGGAAGTACCTGCGTACTCGTTGAGCCACGGCCGCAGGGGTCTGGTCGATATGGACACGAGTCACCGGTGCACGAGGAGAGTCAGGCTTCTGACGCCGGATAGTATGATCAAAGAAGAAGACGCGGTTGGAGCCTGGGACATTGTTGAGGAGAAGCTGCTCAAGCTCTGGGTAGTAGTTTGCCTTGATGGAGTCGTCGTCGACAAAGTCGGGCTCACTGGAGGGCGGCACATCCTGGATGACCTGGAAGGCGTCGCGGTCCAGATGATATTCTGATTCACGGCCACGGATGTCGTGGATGGTTGTAGGCTGGGGATTGTCTGTGAAGTTGCGCTGAGGAAGACCCTCAGGTGGCGTGTCGACGTGGTTGTAAGGCGTGGACTTGTCGGAGGGAGGGTTGAAGTAGTTGAGAGTTGCGGTAACAGCACCGCGAGGGACAAGTGATGAGACGGCCATTGCTGAGACTTGAATTGATATTGTGTATATTCTGCAGTGACAAACGGATACCGAGGGCCTGTCAGTGTTTGTGTCAGATATCTGACAGAAGAGCCGAGGTTATTGATTTGAATATATACAAAATAAATATAGTTCTTGTGGCAATTCTAAAATGTGAAGTTATTCAGACCCAATGCCGATACAATGAAAGAGATGCTGTCTTCGCAACTTGCTTCATCCACGGCTCTTTATACATTTCATCCGCACTCGCAAACACTACCATGGCAAGAGATGGATTTCAAATCAAAACGAGGTGCGAATGACAATCTTGTGCCAGAATTGGTCATGAAGCTGTGAGTGATTGAGCACGCCATCTTTAAGATGCGCAACCGTTGGCTGGTGTGTCAATTGGTAGGGCGTACGGAGTACATACGGTCAATTAGTAAAGGCTCGCGATTACTACACACAGCAGCCATTGCTAATAGGTTGACGAACCAGTAAGAAGCATAGGGTGACTGGGAGAGTATGGTGGGAATTGCACGGGGTTTAACAGTGGCCAAGCGAGCGGTGGCGTCTAAATAGATATTAACTAATCATCACGGTTGACAAGAAAAGACATTCTGCTTCATAGTAACCGTAAAGACCACAGTAAACTCAGTTTCGTGCACGGCCGTTATTCGACATAATAGATTTAGACATTGATCTACCCTTGCATAACGTATCCGTGCAAAAGCAACAGTAAGCAGAAACTCCTCATCCGGGAACCAATTGCTAAATTTAGCCCCTTTTGCTCCATCGCCTGGTGGCTTAATTTACCACTTGAAACCCCCTCCCTTCATCTCTTGTGCCTGGGAAATAATCACTGTCTTGCGGATGGCATTCATGAGGCTATATTGATCCTGACTTGGAGAATTACCGCTGGAGGCTTCGTAGAAGAGTCTTGAGTCTGTCAATTGTTTGGCCCGAAGCTCCCGTTTCAAGCATTAACCCGTCCATGTCTCATAAGTCGTAACTCCATCCTTCAGGCTCACTCTCCTCTGTCCCTGTTTTGCGTCTGTGTTTGTTTACTCCCCCGAACTCTCACATGAGACGGAGTGACAGACCGACTATGTAAGGTACGCGACCCAAAGAAAAGAAGCAAAAGAGAGAAGCCGAAGAAGAAAAAAACTGGAGAGATGAACTTGCAATGTCATCACCTGCCAACCACACATCTCGGCCTCCTCCGGCTCAGCCTCCACCTCAGCCCGGCGCATCGGGGGCCGGATCCGCTGCGCCTCCGGCCCCAAGCTTCACCGCGCGCCGGGCCCTTCCGGACCGCAGCGTCTCGGAACAATCGGTCGAGGACGCTTACGTTGACTTCATCCTCTTCTGCAACCCGGCCGTCCCGCTCGACGCGGACACGGCCAGCCTGCGCGAGGCCTTCCGCAACCCGCCTCGCAGCGGCGGCAAGTCCTTCTGCACCTTTGCCATATACGATCTGGTCCGCAAGTTCTACAACAGCGAGATCCGGACGTGGACTGAGTTGACGACCAAGCTCGGCGTTGAGCCGCCGGATCCTAACAAAGAGGAGAGTGCCCAGAAGGTTGCACAGTATGGCGTGAGGTTGAAGGTATGTGACTGGGCTGTTGAGCACACACCCTAATTCTTGAGAGGAATCCACTAACGTGAGAGATATGGGGTCTAGAAATGGATGAATTCCATGCACGTAAAGGCCTTTTTTGAGTATCTTATGGACATTCCTAACGATTACTGGACAAACATCCCGACTGGTAGCAACCCCACGAGCCAGGCTATCCGTGATGGCGTGGCTCTTGAGGATGACATGGCCCTGAGGGCACTTTTCCCACACATACGCCCAAAGAGAGGTAGAAAAAGACCTGTCGACGATGACACAGCCACATCCACTTCTATCTCTCCTGCTCCTGCTCCCACCCAGAGATCTCACCTCGCCCCGTTGTCAGCTCTTGAAGGCGTAAGCACTCCCATGTCAGCAGATCCGTCGAGGCTAAGTGGTGCACCATGGACTCCGAGTGACGGTGCTCAACTAACGCCGCTGTTTCGGTGGCCACAGTCTGCAGTTACACCGAACTCTCGGAAATCTTTCTGGGACGATGCCCTCGAGCCGCAATCTGCTGTGACGCCCTCGAAGCCGAGACTCGCAGCGCAGCGCAGAGGCCCGAAGAATGTGTCTTCGGCCTGGAGACCAGGAGTTGCCAACGGCGGTGTCAAACCAAGAGGACGGCCGCCGATGAACCGCACTCCTATAGATGCTTCTCTACCTTTGTTTTCCGTCAAGGTTACTCCGTCGGCCCCTGAGGAGCACGCCACCCCTATAAATACTTCGCCAGCCTTGTTGCCTCCTAAATCAGATAGTGGCCCTTCAGAGGATGCTATCTCGATCCCTTCGATCGTGACACAGCCGCAATCTGCCCCATCACGAGCTCCTCGCCCAAGTATATCTCTACAGGTCCCCGACCGACCGGGTGGTAGCGTGAGACTTGCAACTCCTCCTCCTCCTCCTCCCCCTCCTCCTCCAGCCGTCTTAGTCAACGGACAACATAGCGAACCGCAACCTCAACTACAAGTATCATACTACGGCACAACTTCAAGCTTCACCATAGGTGCAGACGAACCACGGGCTGCGAGCCAGCAGCAGGTCGAAGAGCCCATGTCGCAACAAAAGGATGTCCCGCGACTGTTTTTCGAGAGACTCGAGGATCGAACAAACATAGACGAGCTTCTCGGCTACTTGATGCGCAACTGTCTCACAAGTAATTGGTTCGATGCTGAAGGGAACCCAACGCACACATGCTCTACAAGCGAAGCCATGGCACTTGTCAACGCGATCCTTGGAGACATGTACAAGGCAGCCCCATCACCAGAGACGTTCCTGATTAACCTGGCGGCCATGACGGGAGGCGGGTACCTCCTGTCCGGGGACCTGACGTTCAGGCGTCTAGGTGTGCAAGGCGGTGCAAGAAAGTACATTTGCGAATGGGAGTACAGGTTAGGACACATCAAGGGACAGTACCAGATGGAGGCTATGGTGCCTTTGGAGACGCTCGACGAGACGGATACCAGCCCTGGGCCGACGGCTGAAGAGCCAGGAGCGAAGTTGTCTGCGGAGGAGTGGCAAGCGAAATACGAGAATCTGCTGATGGAAATGGATAGGAGGGACAAGAGCTTTATGGATCTGGGTGCCAGGGTGAGGGATAGGCTGAACTGGCCACCCAAGAAGTGATACCCTTTCTGTGACATGCAATGTTGTTTTTGTATCTGCAGGCATTGTTGTGCGGTTCTGGTTTTTTCCTTCATTTTTCTTCGAGCACGTATGGTGTTTGTTTCTTTTTGGCTTCATGCTTGAGGATGGGGTTGCATGTACTTATTGGGAGGGTTGCATATAGGTAATTGCGATATTACAAACAGCATATATTTGACAATCGATATTGAAGTAGCGGTGAATGGAATGTGCAACTTTATGGTATTTCTTGTCTCAATCCAATAAAGAGTACTGGTCTCGCGATCAATGTAGGACATGTCTTTGGTATATGATATTCGGATCTCTCGGCGGCTGATGGTTTCGATCACCATCCTAATTGAGATGGGGAAATGAGAGTAGCATGTCGGCACCTCCGAGAAGTAGGTGTAAGCATCTTATATCATACCTATGACTCGTGACACAGAAGTTATCGGTGGTCTGTCCTTTAAACGATGGTTAAGATAACAAATGGTTCGACGTACTATCTTAAATACGAACCTACCCCGAGAATAAGGCTACCTACGAAGCAGATATAGTGGTTACTTTGATTACGCTTATGCACCGTTGGATGTATTCATTGTTCGGTGGCTTGAATGGATTCAAATAATTAATCCTGGACTTTATGGGTGGAAAAACATCGACAAAACACGGGGAATCTGGGGAAAGTGCAAGGAGTATCACAGCCATCCCGATGAGCTGGAGAACCTGGAGAAAGGCGAGAAAGATGAGAGATAGCCGTGGTGCTGGGCTTTGATGGTGGAGATGAGGTTACCCTGGACGTCCACTCACGATGCAGGGAATTCTGCTGCCTTGAGCTGAAGGCGCAAGCCAAGCAGCCCGGTAAAGCACAAATGAGGTCACTGCTTGGTTGAAATTCCGGGGTAAATAACCTTAAACTCCCGATGAAGAGAAATAGGCTTGTTCAAGCTCAACGTTCAAAAGAGGAGAGACCCAAAGACGATGAATACAAGCAGCCGTTGGATCATGATAGCGTCACGTGTGACCCTGATACGTGACACTTCGGATAATATATTGGGGGCCGGAACCGAGTCGGAAAGATGTATGGCAATGCAGCGCAGATCAACGACTCTTCCACGCAAACCAAGTCTCATGCCTTGTGTTTGTTGCATCTGAAGGATTCAAGATGCAGAGTTGATGTGGGCGGGAACATGAACGCGCCGATCAACAACCGTTTTCAATCAGTGTCACCGGGAAATTAATACATTGATGGATGCCGCGATACCATAGCTCTATGGGAGTAGCAGGTGGTGATTGAAGATCTGCGGGTAGTGGACAGTAGAGAAAGAAGGGACATACCATGTACGTAGTACTCTGTAACATAAGGTACAGCAGGATACATTTGATTGTGACGAATGTTATTGATCATCAACTTGACAATAAACTCATCGTCAACTCGCAGGTCCTGTCCCATTTCAACTCCTGGAAAAGCTGAAAACCCCCTGCAACCAATGAACCCAAGTCCAAGGCCCCCCCCCCCCTGTCTTCCCCCCATTCTAAGGATGTGCCCGCTGAATAAAGCGTAGCCGAACTGAACGTCGTCTCGACTTCTTCTTCTGCTGCTCATGTGCCCATTACAATTAATCCAAGTTGACAGTAACAACACAACACAACACAACACAACACAACACAGCACCATCGTTACACACAAAAACTGTTGATAACAGTATCTGATGAGCTCCCGAATAAGCTGCCGCCACCGATTAGCTTCGAGTGTCGCCTTCTGTCGCCTTCAGTCTCCTCCAGTATTAATAACCTCGCGCCTATGGACAAACAGGGTCGTCTCACCCCAGACTAAACTAACGTTAGGTCCATTGACTCTCTCAAACTAAACTTCCCTCAACTTTCGCCTCCTCCAAAACTCTCAGATTTTTGATCCAACGTTTTCTGAGCGCATTATTAATCCTCAATAAACGCCTGCTTCTTTCTTCCAGCCACTGCGACACCTGAACAATCAATCAATCATTCATCGCATCGCTTTAGCGGAGTACTCCCCTCGGCTTTGGCTTTGGCTGTGCCTCTTCTCATCTCTCATTCCAACCCCACATTCACGGATCACGTCCGCAACGATCGACCGACAACACCCCGCTAGCAACTCAATTGTCGCGATAATAATTGAGCTCAGTCTTGTCTCCCAATACTTAACTTGCCCAAGGCTCAGGTCTACCAACAGCATTTGCGCCGAGTTCTTGACTCATCTTTCTCATTGGGCAACGACCCTTTCCTCCGCTGCTCATCTTCATTCTCTTTGAACTTCGATCAGCACCTCTCCTCAACTCAACACTTACTGGCTCCTTCATTAGAATATGGCGCCGAATCGCGGCGAGGACGATGTAGAACGGTATGATTTCCATCCTCATTCATATTTATTGTCCATCTGTATACAACCAATGCTGACCAATATTTCCAGTCTATCAAGGACCACTAATGAATATCCTTCCAGTTCCATGATTGAACATGCACGGCGTCCTTCCGAAGCCTATGTAAACCTCCATGCAAATGTTGAAGCCAAGTACGTCCACTTCAAACGGAACACATCACACATCATCCTCAATTTCATGACTAATATCTATCAAGAATCAAGAACCCTCTGTGGGGACTTCCGCGAGCAAGACTCTTGGCTGATGTTGACGACTTCTGCCGCAAAAAAGGTCTCGACGACTATCGTGCTCTCATCCGCAAGGGCGCTCTTGTCGCACAGGACCCTACCGGCTATGAGGATATCGAGGGGGACGAAAAGCTAAACGACCAAGAGATCCAAGCGCTCAGAGACGAAATTCTTCACAAATGGCGAGTCCCATTTGTTCTGTACTTGACTGTTGCGACCTGCTCTATTGGTGCCGCTGTACAAGGATGGGACCAGACAGGCTCAAACGGTGCCAACCTTGAGTTTCCTTATGCTTTCGGTATCGGCAGCGAAAGCATACATGACAAGCTACTTGTCGGTCTCGTCAACTCTGCCCCTTATATCGGAACATCTCTCTTTGGCTGTTGGCTCTCGGATCCTCTCAATGCACGTTGGGGTCGTCGTGGTACGATATTCTTCTCGGCAAACTTTTGTCTCTGGCCTGTTATCGGGAGTGCTTTCAGCAATAACTGGAAACAGCTTTTCGCGTGCCGTATACTTCTCGGTATTGGAATGGGCACTAAGGCTTCAACAGGTAAGTCGTTGACATCTGTAAAACCCGCAGCGCATGCTGTCAGAAATACCAAAGCTAACACGTACTGTGATAGTCCCTATCTTTGCCGCCGAGAACTCGCCTGCCCCAATTCGAGGTGCCTTTGTCATGAGCTGGCAGATGTGGACGGCTTTTGGCATTTTCCTCGGAACGTGTGCAAATGTCGCTGTAACGAAGATCGGCCCAAACGCATGGAGATACCAATTAGGTTCGGCCTTCATCCCAGCTGTGCCTTTGATGTTTTTGATTTACTTCTGCCCCGAGTCGCCACGTTGGTATATGAAGAAGAACCGTTACCGCAATGCGATGAAATCGCTGTTACGCCTACGGAACCACCCGATCCAAGCCGCCCGCGACCTGTATTACATCCATGCGCAACTCGAGGTCGAGCTGGAATTCATGGGCCAGGGACATTACGCCAAGCGCTTCATCGAACTCTTTACAATTCCTCGCGTGCGCCGTGCCACTATGGCTTCGTTTGTGGTCATGATCGCGCAGCAGATGTGTGGAATCAACATAATCGCATTCTACTCAACGAGCGTGTTCCGAGACTCTGGAGCCGACGATAACCAAGCCCTGCTGGCATCGATGGGCTTTGGATTGGTCAACTTTATATTTGCCTGGCCCGCGATATGGACGATAGACACGTTTGGCCGACGATCTCTGCTACTTTTCACTTTTCCTCAGATGGCATGGACGCTACTTGCAGCAGGTCTATGTACACTGATTCCCGGCACAGGCGGGGTTCATATGGCCTTGGTGGCCTTGTTCGTTTACCTTTTTGCAGCCTTTTACTCGCCTGGTGAGGGACCTGTGCCTTTTACCTATTCGGCCGAGGTATTTCCTCTGTCACACCGTGAAGTGGGCATGTCGTGGGCTGTGGCAACTTGCCTATTCTGGGCGGCGGTGCTGTCCATCACTTTCCCACTGATGTTGGCGCGCCTACACGCTATTGGTGCCTTCGGGATGTATGCAGGCTTCAATATCGTGGCCTTGGTGATGATTTTCTTGCTGTTGCCCGAGACGAAGCAGCGGACACTGGAGGAGCTGGATTATATCTTTGCAGTGCCAACACGCGTCTTTATGAAATACCAAGTCACCAAAGTTCTGCCCTGGTGGTTCAAAAGATGGATCTTGTTCCGCCGGGATGTAAGACTGGAACCTCTATACCAGTTTGATACGGTCGGAGAGCCTGAGGACAATCACAGTAGTGACTATGGATACGAAAACGACAAAGCGAAAGTCGAGTTGAAGGATACAATTGGACTCACGTCAGGCGCTCAGGCGACGAGATAATGTTGGCAGCGAAAGGAGAGCGATGCTACGACATATGGCGTTTTTTTCTTTGGGCGATATGATTTGGATAATTGCGTGTACTCTATGATACCCTGCACAAGAAAGGAGCAAGCGAAATGGAATTGGATCAATGTCTTGTTGAAAGGAGATGAACACCCCCCCACCAGAATGGAGGAATGAGTGAAGTGTCTTGGTGATGTGACGTCAGGGGGGGATAAATCATGACGATAATAGCCTGCATACCGCAAAGTACGTTATTTGACCGCGATTTGTTCATGTCTTGGCCTATTCGTTAAGCGATTGAGCATTTAGGCTAACATAGGAGATTCGCCGGGCTCTTTAGCAGCTCTCCAGTGACGTCGTGATAGCGGAAAACGAAGCGGAACCTCGTTAAAGTGGAAATCAAACCGAGTCTACCGAGTCTAAGCTGGAGCTGAGCTGAACAGAAGCGGACTGTCTTGGCCTGAATTGGAACTCCGTCATCAACTAACTAGACTCTTGGAGACTGGGTCAGAGTGCGACGATCAATATCTCCACTTGATCGACATTCGGATAGGCTGGAAGTACGGATAGAGAAAACGACATCGAAAAGACGTTAACGCTGAGAGGCAGAAACTGGATTAGGAACCGAGGCGATATTGCCGAGGCGTCTAATCGCTACTAGACCTTTTACACGTCATGTTGTTTATGCCGCGCGCCTAGCTATGCTATGCTATACGTACTAACTATACGTACTATGTTCCCAGTGACGCATCCTCTCGATCTATGAGATATCCGAGATGATGTACGATACGAGCCTGGTGGAGAGCCTGCTGGGTGTTTTTTATTATTAATCTTTTTACAGTGCTGTACGGCACCGCACGGCCAAGCTTTTCCGGGGCATGTCTGATACCCGATCAGATCAGGTTGCATTCTTGATGTTGTTCTTTTGCTCGGGAGCGGAGTACTCGTGATCGACATGTGTGGATTGCAGAGATCGACATTGCAACGTCGAGGAAGGGGGGTTTTCCTATTCTCAAATGTGATGGCTGGTGGATTACACAGATAGATAGATCTCCGTACTGTGAGAAATATGGCAGGTGAGACATAGGGTCCAAGGACAGCCGTTGTGAAATGGTGACAGGTATTTTTATAAGTGGGTTGAGGGAGAATATCCTGAGCCAGACTCCTAGTCCCTCAAAACTCTGGTTAGAAGGGTTGCAATTAGTATAATCAGTTGCAGATATGGAACAGTTCAGACAACTCAGGACATACCATATTCTCCTCTAGTGTTAGTTATATAAAGTTTATAACTATTAGCATATTTTACGAAAAATTCTCCAAGCTATATAAAATTAATAACTTGTAGTTTCTTATAATTTATTAAATCTTGGTGGAATTTAGAAGAGAAGAAATCATCGAAACTTTTACGCAGCCACTTTACGGAGTACACAATGGAAGTTTGGCAGACCCTGACAGTATCAGCACGGCATATGAGCCCAATTAAGTGTCACATTGCGAACAAGGAGGGGACGAATGTTGAGTTTCAGTTTTTCGCAAGAATCTCTTCTCTAATCTATATAATTTCATGAAACCGTAAGAAGCAAATAATTCACAGGCTCGACTCTCAACTTTTAAAATCCACTTGAATAGTACAGTGCTGTATACGCGGACATTTTGTCAGCTAGCGGCCCCCCTTCTCACTATTCTGACACGTTCACAAGAGGCTAACGCAGGAAAACATGCTATGAGGTCAATTCGTGTCTGCAGGGGCCGTTACAGCTAAGAACATCTGTTGTGGTTTGGTTTCTCTCTTGACCAGCCGGTGGCGATATTGGAGGGGGTCTGAGCAAGAAATCAGGTTGTTATGTCCAAAATTTTGACAGCGGAGGACACATCATGCAGATATTGAGTTGTTAATGGATAGACGGCATAGAACATGTCTACCAGCATTGAAATTGGCAGTGGCCCTCAAGACAGTATATTCAATTACATTACAGAGACATTTGTGGGAAACAACTGCCGTAGTTGGTGGCTTCATCGACAGATTCTGTTTCTCTTTTTTTTTTTTTGGGTGGCGTTGACGCTAGAAGACCCGGGAATGACGAAAAGAAGAGAAGTGTGGTTGGTTTGGTTTCGTCCCGTCTTTCAATTGCGTGTCAAATTTGTCCAAAAAAGGGTGGTGCTAGTTGGGCCCAATACGGAAACCAGCCGTTGAAGGGTTAAAAAGCTAATTATTAGCTTCGAAGTTGTTGAGCCGCTGTCAACGTCTTGAGGCAAGAACTCGATACTTCTTAGTTTTACCGATGGCTACTTAGGTACTCGATCACCTGCGTCTGATATGTAATTGCTGGGACTGCCGTGAAGAAGACAGTTCTCATACCGTGTTTCACTGTGGCATCCAAACATCAGCTCGCGATGTGGGCTCGGGATATGGACCCCTTGAGATCTCAAGTGCAAATCTTTTCTGTGATGGGAAGACTTGGAAGCTTTGAAGCTTTCATGGTGGGTAGTAAAGGGTGGAATAATTATGGAGAAGATACGGTTAGATATTGTTAACTTTGAAGCTCTGGCCAGATGCCTGATGCCTCGTGTTAGAGTCTAGACACTTGCCTCTAGTCTCCAGTTTTTGTTATGTTTCTTTTCTGTTCTTTAAGTGTGCATTGTCTAACCACAGGAAAAGTCATTTCCTCTCAAGATATTGCGGTGAAGTTTGATGGGCTGTTCGTGGCCGGGTGTTCATCCTACACAGGCAAAACCTGGAGACGTGATATTGCTATGCATTGCTATCAAAGCCAAAAATGTCATGCATTTCCCTGTTAGAGTCATGTTCGTATAAGCCCACGTCCCATCAGTCGAATCCTATTTTCTTGTCATAATCAAAGAACGCACTGTACTTAACCAAGGGAACCTGGAATCGACGTCGATTTGTTGACTTTGGCCCTCTGGCCGCGTAGCACTCCAGCCCGATTGGGAGACGTGAAACAAAGGGGGTACTTGAGACCTGTCAATGGCTGTCTGTGGCTGCCGTGGGGCGGCGCCTCCCCCTGACCCGGCGTTGAGAACCGCTGCCGTTCTCCAAGATTACTGGACCATACCCTGCATCTGGGGGGGCCGGGTGCCCCTGAAGCCCGGCATCAAGCAGATGAGAGGGATCCGAAAAACAAGACAGGAAAAATTAAAAAAATTCAAACGTTGCCCGCAGTGTGTCTGGGGACCCTGTCGCGGATCGTTTTTCAGCTGGTAGGGCTCTTGATCCAGTGGAGGGCCACTCCAATGGGTACTTGAGCCAAAGAGAGACTGAGACTGGAGAGAAACCTGATGAACCGAAGAGCGCTGCTGGTGGGTTTCCTTGGCATGGTCCCTTTTCTGCCTTTCTCCAGAGACTTGACCCGCCCTGTGGAAAAACATTCGGGGACCCCTTTCGTCAACCTTACGGTATCTGAGTCCCGGCTTGGTATTCTGGGATGTGTGCTTGGATGGCAATGCGGACAAACCTCAAATAGAACTGAACCTAGCAAGGCAAAAAAAAAAGCAGCCCACAGCAGGGCCACAGAGCCACACGCTAAGGTTATTGTACAGTGCCATAGTCCAATATCTCGCACTCACACGAGCTTGAGCAAGAGCCAAGAGGGACAAGGAAGGAGCAGGGAACCTCCACCCAATCCATGATCCCCGAAATCTCGTTCGTCAATCATTGACTTCAACCTCTTTCTCTAGTGTCTCTCTCTTCCATCTTCCTCTTCTTCTTCATTCTCCACCGACGCTCGTTCCTGTTCCCTATAACCACGGTCCTCCCACCCTGGCCTCCCATTCTTTTAACCGCTTCCCATATTTTGTTTGTTTCCCTAGGTCTCTCTCTCTCTCCCTCTCTCTCGCTTCCTCACTTGTTCCTAGGTGTAACACCAATTAGCACCAATTCATTCCTGTTTGTTCTTCGCTGGAGAAGACGGCAGATCACCCTCGTTCTGTGTCCTAGAAAAAAACGGAGGAGATTGATACACATGGGATCGTTGTAGCGTTTTAACTGCATTTATTTCCTTGAATCCACTACATCATCATCAGCATACAGCTTCGAGCCGCCCACCGGCATCGGCATCATCTACGTCTAGCTTGGAGCAAGCCTTCAGCAGATAGAAAGATATACACCCCCTTTCCTATTACACCATAGACACGATACACAGATCACCGCGCCTAAGGATTTGACATCCTACCGCCGTCTCATATCTTGCTTAGTAACTTCGCACTGCCCGATTTTCACATCCTCAAACGCCTATCGGTTTCATCGTCAGCTCGACTCAGGTTGACTCCCAAATTCCTCGAAGTATTCGAGTCATTACTTCGAATACTGTCACACCTTCGACTCCCTGGCTGGAGTTCGATATATAGCTACACACGAGAATGGTTAATCGCCACGTCTCTTTGTCTCCTCGCAATTCGCGTCATTCGCACTCTGGCTTCGTCCCTCTCGGTGGTAGCAACAGCAACAACGAAATGTCCGAAGGTATTCAACTCACCACGGTTAGGAGCAATGTCTCCACCCGAAGTGGTTATAGAAAGGCCGAGATGCCTCAGCCGTCTAGTGTCGACAGCGGCTCTCCAACCGAAGACGAAAAACTCAACCAACATCATGGACATCGCGGTCGTCGAAGGAAGATTGAGGGCCACCTCACTCGCAGTGGCACAGGAGAAGAAACGACATTGAACCCCATGGGTAGACTCTACTACAAGATTATTGGCTTTTCCGTCGTTACCCGATACCTCGTATATGTCGTTCCTGTTGGTCTTCTCCTGGCTATTCCTTTGGTTGTTTTGGCCGCTATTGGCCAGAAGAACGGTATTCCTGTCGGTCGCTTCAATGGCGAAGGCGACAGGGAAGGCGACGATGGTCCTCCTCTTTTCAAGATTTTCCTCTGGGTTCTCATCATGTGGTTGTCTCTATGGGCTGCTAAGGTTGTTGCCTTGTTTTTGCCTACGCTCTTCATGTTCTTTACTGGCGTCGTCAGCAAGGGTACTCGCAAGTATGCAACTGTCCTCGCAAACCTGATCATTCCGTTCTCCTTCTTTTTCTGGGCCCTGGCTTCTTATGTCACCTTCAAGAACCTCTGGAAGGACGAAGATGTTGGCAAGACTTATGTCCCATGGGTCCGCACGATGGGCCGTGTCCTAGGAGGTCTTTTCGTTTCGTCAGCCGTCTTCCTTGGTGAAAAGGCAATTGTTCAGCTCATCGGTATTTCATATCATCAGCGGTCTTTTGCCAACCGTATCAGGGAGTCCAAGCGCGAGGTCCACTTACTCGGACTTCTTTTCGATGCCTCCCGAACTCTCTTTCCCCTTCATTGCCAAGAATTTGCCGATGAGGATGCCATCATCAACGATAGCATCGAGGTAATGCTCCGTGGCAAGAAGGGACACAAGCGAAATGGTTCTGCAACTCCCATGAAGCTCATTGGAGAAGTCGGTAAGATTGGAGACAAGGTCACATCGGTATTTGGCAACCTTGCCTCTGAGATTGCTGGCAAACAAGTTTTCAACCCCAACTCTGCTCACTCCATTGTCATCGAAGCTCTCGAGAAGAATAAGGCCGCCGAAGCAATGGGTCGACGTATATGGATGTCTTACGTTGTTGAGGGCCACGAAACACTTGTTTTGGACGACTTCCAGGAAGTTCTTGGACCTGCATACAAGGAGGAGGCTGAAGAGTCTTTCTTCATGATCGATGGTGACGACAACGGTGATATCAGTCTCGATGAAATGGTCCGAAAGGTCGTCGAAATTGGTACAGAGAGAAAGGCAATTGCCGAGGGCATGAAGGACATTGGTCAAGCTCTTCAGGCTTTTGATAAGATTCTTCTTGTCGTTGTCCTGCTGATCGTCATTTTTGTTTTCCGTAAGTAACCCACCAAAACGAGGTCTTTGAATATTGCTAACAATTACACTCAGTTGCCTTTTTCCAGAGCAGTTTCATCACCACTCTTACCACTGCGGGAACTACCCTTCTTTCGCTGTCCTTCATCTTCGCGGTTACTGCCCAGGAATTCCTCGGTTCTTGCATCTTCCTTTTCGTCAAGCACCCTTACGATGTTGGTGACCGCGTCGATATCACTGGTACGAAGATGGTTGTCAACAAGATCTCCCTCCTGTACTCCGTTTTCCACCGCCTCGACACCATGCAAACTGTTCAAATTCCCAACATTCAGCTCAACAACGTCTGGATTGAAAACATCTCCCGTAGCAAGGCTATGCACGAGACTATTGAGGTCAATGTTTCCTTCGACACTACTTTCGAAGACATCGAACTTCTGCGTCTCGAGATGGAGAAGTTTGTTCGTTCGCCCGAGAATGCTCGCGACTTCCAGCCCGATCTCAGCATTAGCGTCGGAGGTGTCGGTAACCTCGACAAGCTCCAGCTCTTTGTCACCATCGCTCATAAGTCCAACTGGCACAACGATTCCGTCCGCGCCTCCCGGCGTTCTAAGTTCATGTGTGCTTTGGCTTTGGCCCTGAAGAAGGTTCCTTTGATCGCTCCTGGTGGCGGCGGTGAGCCTCTCGGCGGACCTACCAACCCCACTTACTCCGTTACCGTCAGCGACGAATTCGCCAAGAACAGCCGTGATGAAGCTGCCAAGGCTACTGATGAAGCTCGCATGGTGCCGACCGCAAAACAGGACCACTCTGAGGAGAGCCATGTCCAGGCAGCTGAGAACATTAACTCGCGTCCTCCTGCCGCCGGCCTTGGTGTTTGGGACAATAGCGATAACCATACACTAGGCTCACACGATGATGAAAATCACCGCAACCGGGAGATCGAAACCCTAAGAACCGATCTTAAGCGTGAGAGCACTCGAGGACGCCGCAAGGCCGGTGAAGCTATTCCCTCACTTTCACTCGAGACAGCTCCTCGTGCCAGCATCTCGTTGACGCAGGCCAGCCCTCGCAGCGCTCGCCATGGTCAATTCGATGAGGAGGCTGAGACTGGCCTAGGCGCAACACCATACTCCAATCTTTCTGCCGGCCCCTCTCAGGGCTCTCAGGGCTACCAGCCATATGCTGGTTCTAGCGGCCAGTACAACGTTGCCCACCCTTTGCAAAGGCCTGGTCAGGGACCGCCTCAGGGGCCACCACCTTCGAACCCACCGCCTCCTCCCCAGCGCTAGTGGACCTGGAAGTGAAACGCACGAACTATAACGGCTGATCAGTTTGTATTTATACTAATATGGAGGTTGCTTGGGATGGGTTTTGAATTTTCTATGTTGGTATTCGGTGTACTTCAGAGACTAGGACAGTCATCTGCTTTCCTCAAACTCAGACTGGGACGTCCGTATAGAAAGACTATGCGGATGCATTGGTTGATAACTCAATCACAAACTGCGGAACAGCAGCTTTCACTTTCACGAAGTAAAGAAACTAGAATATTATTACATTTATTTGCACATGTCGAAGATAACTGCTTTGTGTTGTATTACTTGATGTTTGTGACGGACTGGTAACTTAACACACATGCTCTGGTGGTGGGACATTGCCGTCCTTAGCTCCCAGATCAGTCTTGAGAACACGGCCAAAGAGTTCCAGTAGAACTTCGAAGCAGACCTTGGTAATGGCAGGGTCGTAACGGCCCTTGCTGAGCTCGTCGCGGATAAAGGCATGCTGAGCCCAGGCAAACTCATAAAAGCTAGTTACTACACCAGCTTCACGAAGCTTGGCACGGATGAGATCACGACCAGCATCAGGGACGTGAGTATCCTTAACTCCAAAGATCAGGGCAACCTCACCCTTGAAGTTGTTGAAAAGATCAAGAGTATGGTTGCTGTTTGGCGGTGCGGTCGAGGAAGTGTTGGCAGTATCATAGGGGCCCAGGGTACGAGAGTGGATGTCGGTAGCGAAGTAAGCTACGCAAGCAGAGATACGAGAGTCAAGCTATGAGGGATGAGTATGGTCTGTGAGAAGAGGTCTGTTGTGTCTTAAGACTCACTGCAGCACGAACAGCAAGATGACCACCAAGACACATGCCCGTCGCGCCGATGCGCCCGGTGCAAGTGGGAAGTGAGAGGAGGTAGTCAACGGTGGCATATGAGTCGGCATCATAGGATTCGAGAGTCTGCATGTGGTTAGCTATTGAATCTGAGTGATAATAGTTATGAAATTGGTACCTTTTCAATCTTGAATTTGTTGCCACGGTCAGTGTCCTCGGCGTCGTACTTGAGCGGCTCAGGGCCGGTGAAGTCGTGGTATGATGATGGTGCGGCAACGATATAACCCTGGCCGGCGATCTGACGAGCGAAACGGGCAACAGGACCAGTTACTTTCAGGTGTAAGCAGTGAAATTTACTATGGATGATGTAATGTCCAGTAGGGTATGGTGTTGGTGAAGCTGTTGACGAGATACTAACCTTGGTAGATCTCACTGAAGAGACTCACGCCAGGGAAGCGTCTAAGTGAATGGTCAGCATAAGAAGAGTTCACGAAGGATATATAGTCCTTACGCATCGGGGTATCCAGGAATAGTAGGATGAAAGACAAAGATGCCTAGTCATGGTTGTGAGCTTCTGGGAGCATGAGACTTGGGAGTTGGGTGAGTGAGTTACGCATGGAGCTATCTTTGCCATTGGCAGTGGTAGGGACATCGACGTGAGACTCCTTAATCAACATTTTGGCTTCTTTTAAGAATTGGAAGTATAAAATAGAAATAGGTGGAAGTTTAAAGACTTAGTCGGGTCGAGTTTCACTTGGAGTTGTTTAGTATTTATCAACTGCAGTTCTCATATCATTCTCAACTTCCCCTCGACTGCCCCTCGGCGGGGTGTTACATAGATCACTCAAGCGAAAGCGGCTCTGATTGGCCAGAAGCAACATTATTCAAGCTTCACAAAACTTATCCGCTGCGGCAACCGGACCGATCCAGCTGGCACCCGCTAAGCTTTACAGGCAGGGAAAGGTCAAACCTCCTGAGTAAGCACATGAGATAATCAGAGGATGAGTGTGTGAATGCAGCTGATGACATGACATGACATGATAGCAGAGCAGTTAGACTATGCATGTGCCAGGGCAGTCCGCAGTTGCGTAACGTGACCGCCTTTTCAGCACCAAATAATGATACTGTACAGCAGCAAATTATACAGCGCTATAACCTGTAGGTACCGTACAGTGCTGTACAACACCTTTTTAGCACCTGCATACAAAAAAAGGGAGTGATGATTAGAGTGGAACCTCCACTAAAACGTCTAAAGCAGGGCATCGAGTACGTACCGCATGCTCATCATCACAAGGATCTGTCCATCCCATCTTTGTCCAGGTGGTCACAACTTTTAGGTCGTTCGACTGCTTTAATTCGCCCCAACAACTCTCGATCCTGATTTCCGATTCTTTTTTCCCCTTCATACAACAAAAACCCGATGGTAGCTCTTTTCAGAAAAACATCCTCACGATAATCTACCTAAACTCACATTTACCGAGGGACGCCACCCGTTACTCTACACGGATGCACGTCCCAGCTGTCGAATAAGCCTACCTTACCTTAACTTACTACTACTACCTGCCTACCTACCTCACCTAAACCCACAACAAGTTACGCCTCAAATATCTCACAATCGCATACCATGAACGGCCATTTCTCTGCCGTTGGCCAAGCGCCGGTGGATGGAAGCTATGAGCATGGTGTTCAGGTCATTGATGAGGATAAGGAGTTCAAGTATGTTCGACCCTGCCTCCCCGCCACTTTGTCCATCATGACGATGGTGCCCTCAGTACTAACCTACGATACCACAGTACCCATATCAGCGAGTATCTCCACGCAACCAATGTTGCCGATTCAGGCTTCAATTATCACCTCATCTCCGTCTTCGGCTCTCAGTCGACCGGAAAGTCCACCCTGCTCAACAACCTCTTCGGCACCGAGTTCTCTGTCATGTCGGAAACCGAGCGTCGCCAAACCACAAAAGGTATCTGGATGTCCAAGAACAAGCGAGAGACGAGTGCAGGCACCAAGATGTCCGACAACATCCTCGTTATGGACGTTGAGGGTACCGATGGTCGAGAGCGCGGTGAGGACCAGGATTTCGAGCGCAAGAGTGCTCTCTTTGCGCTGGCCACCAGCGAGGTCCTGATTGTCAATATATGGGAACATCAGGTTGGTCTGTACCAGGGTGCCAACATGGGTCTTCTCAAGACTGTTTTCGAGGTCAACCTGCAGCTCTTCCTCAAGGACAAGCAGTAAGTTGGACTGTATGGTAGTACATGTGTGCGCGATTACTAACACCGTCTAGATCGACCCCCAGATCTCTACTCTTCTTCGTTATCCGCGATCACCTTGGCACCACTCCCCTGGGCAACCTTCGAACGACCCTGATTCAAGATCTGACCAAGATATGGTCATCCATCTCCAAGCCTCAGGGGCTCGAGGGCTCACGAATCGAGGACTACTTCGATTTTGGCTTCGCTGCCCTACCTCACAAGATCCTGCAGGCTGATAAGTTCACCGAGGAAGTTCAGAAGCTGGGATCTCGATTCACAGCTGGTCACAGGCACGGAAAGCCTGGCTTGCACGGCGACCAAGAGCTCGAGGGAGGCCTTTTCCTTTCCGAGTATCACCGAAGAATTCCTGCCGACGGCTTCTCCATTTATGCTGAGGGCATCTGGGACCAGATCGTGAATAACAAGGATCTGGATCTGCCGACCCAACAGGAGCTTTTGGCCCAGTTCCGTTGCGACGAGATCTCCCGAGAAGTTCTGATCGACTTTGATGTTGTTGTTACACCTCTGGAGGAGAAGCAGAGCGAGGCATCCAAACTTGGAATCCCGACTGTTCTGCCTGATCTTGGTTTAGCAGGAAACGACGCTCGCCAGAAGTGTATCAAGGCTTTCGAGGTGCAAGCCAGCCGATACCACAAAGGCGTTTACGCTCGTAAGCGACACGAGCTTGAAGGCAAGATTGATACTCGCCTCAAGTCTCTCTACCAGGGCCAGCTGGCTGCTGCCCACAAGGCTGGTGTTTCCGCTTTCGGTGAGGCTGTTGCAAACAAGGTCAAGGCCGGACAAAAAGCCGGTGGTGGTTACGAATTTGCTGAGATTGTTGCCAACGAGAAGCGAAAGACGTTGGATATCTTTGGTGTCGAGGCCGAGAGTTTGCTCATTGAGGGCGTTGCCTGGACTAACTTCGATTCGCAACTCAGGCTGTTCGAGAAGGAGCTCGATGACGAGAGTGCTAAACTGAGAAAAGAGGAGATGCGACGACTTGCGACCCGTGTCGAGCGCTGGGTCAGGTCCCGTCTTGGTGATGCAATTGGCCTTGAGTTCAACAAGCTGGGCAGTGGCCGGGGTGGTGGTGGTGCTCCGGAATCCGACGACAAGCCCGAGACTGAGAAGGATCTCTGGGACAGAGTCTGGAAGGTCTTCACAGGCATTGTCAAGGAAGCCGAGGTTCGATTTGCTGAGCGCGCCAAGAGCTTCGATGCCACCAGCGAGGAGGTTGAGATTGGCACGTGGCGACTGCGCCGAAAGAGCTGGACTGCCCTCCGGGAAAAGATCGAGGAAGAAGTTATGGAGGGCAACATTCTGCTGAAGCTCCGAGAGAACTTCGAAGATAAGTTCCGATACGACGAGGCTGGCGTGCCGCGCATATGGCGCCCTAGCGATGATATCGAGGGTATCTACACCAAGGCGCGAGAGTCCACCCTGACTCTTGTCCCCCTTCTATCAAGGTTCCGACTTTCAGAGACATATGGCCCTCCGGACCTGCCAGATTTCGTCGGACCTCAGCCCAGCGGCGTCCAGACTGGCGACGAGGAAGACCTGACACCCATTGGAGGTATCGATGAGGAAGACGGCAAGAGTCTCGAGGAGGAGATGACGGTGCTCAGCGAGGGCAAGCGTCAGGATCTCGTTGTGCGATTCAAGAAGACGGCTGATGGAGTATATGTTGAGGCTAAGCGTGGAGCCATTGGCGGAGTTGCCCAGGTTCCGTGGTACTTTTATGGTTTGCTACTCGCCCTTGGCTGGAATGAGATTTTGACTGGTAAGTTTGGCTTGTCTCTAACCGTTTGCTGTGCCCATGCTAACAAACACCTCTTTAGTTCTGCGAAACCCATTCCTCTGCCTTCTTATCCTGGTTATTGCCGGAGGTACATATGTGGCATACACGCTCAACCTTCTCGGCCCAATGCTCTCGATGGGTAACGCTGCCATGACCCAGGGTGTCGAGATCGCCAAGCAGCAGCTTCGCGACTTCATTGCCAACTCGGAGACTGCGCGACAGGCGGTTGGCATGCCTGCGCGTGAGGACAGCGACAACATCAGCATGGACACCCTGGATAGCAGGGGGAAGAGGGCCAACAAGACATCTGCTGAGAAGGACGACATTGATGACATTTAATGTAAGTAGGATTGTGTCTGAATTTGAGCAGGAGCTCCAGACCTTGTCAAGAGTATGATTAGCGAACAGGATATAATAGTTAAAAAGACAACGTTCCATTAAAATCATATGCCTATTTTATGTCTATAAACCTTGCTATTCAAGTCGTTCCTAAAAATTATGAGGGTATCTAAAACGCTTCCAAGCCCGCAGGTGTACCAAACCAATTGCCCAACTCTGATGACTCCTTATCATTGTCTCCAGACACGAAGAAATCAGTAACCCTACTCGTCTCGCCATCATCTTCCAGCGGCCACTCAACCTTGACACCATTTCCCTTGCCCTCGAGCATATCCTTTGCCGTGCCCCAGCTGAAGCGACACTCCGGTCCCCAACCAAACACAGGGTGCATATTGCCCTTCATCCAGCCGACGCAGCGTCCATCAGATGGGTAGCCTGAGCCCCAAGCCATTCCTTCATCACCGGTTTCCTCTGCGTCCCCCCTCGCTTCGAAGAGTACCTCCAGTGCAGCATCTCGAGTGACCTTTGCGCACACCGACGCAGCGCTAACGCAGGGGTAAAGGCTATCTGCCTTCTTGGCAACAGTAATCTTTGCCGTGGGGAACACACGCTGTAGTTTGGCTTGATATGCTGCAGGCTGGCCGATGGTGTCGACGTAGATCTCCTGGATGTTGACGCCAAGCGCATACACGGCTTTTATAAGATCGACCGTGGCATCCATTGCCTGCGCATTGAGGTTGTAAGCATTCGTGGGGCGGAACATGTTCGCGCCAATGTCTCTTGCCGAAAGTGAGGCCGTCGCCCAGCCGCATGAGTCATGGAGGTCAGAGCCAGGCGTGCACAGCTTGCGCATGAGATCTGATCTGACAGCGGGTGTGAGAACTTTGGAGTCGTCGAAGTGATGGGTCTCGCGAAGGAGTGAATCAGACAGAGTAATAGGGAGGAAGAAGACGCCGTAGACCATGGGGCCCAGAACGGGACCGCGGCCAGCTTCATCTACGCCGAGACAACATGGGGCCGCAGAGGAGGGATCCGACGGATCGGTGGGGAGGAGCGAGGTCGGAATAGCAGAGTAGTGGCTGAATGATGAGCCTGAGAGGAGAGCGGTGTCGTGAACGGATGGTGGGATGTAGGTTGTTGATATTGAGCGAGTGGTTGTCTCGGGGACGTCGACTGGCGAGTCTGTCATGGCGAATAGAGAATGGAAGGTCTAAATCAACAATTTCAATTGATTGTGTGTTGATGAGTTTCAGAGCCGGAGTCTGGTCTGTTGATCAAAGTTTTGATATCAAGTTGTCATGGGGTTTCAAAGTAAAGAAACGGCTGGCGTTGGATAAGATACTGTAGTTTTGGAGACGCGTTTAGACGCGTTAAGAGCTTTGGGCCCCACATATTCGACTTAGCTTTCGGACGAGGAATTTACAGCTTGAGATATGTGACTTAATCCATATTATATAATATTAGATACTGTATCGAATGCCTTCCCAAATCCTTCAAATGAGATTCGTGATTCAGAAGTCGTTCGACTCTAAAGGTTCGAATGTATTGTTATCTTTGTCGTTGTCGGAATCTTGGACTATCACTCTTGCCCTCCATCACCCGAGCTCTGAGACACAGTCCAATGCTATGCACATCGTTCGCTCGGTCGAAAATCCTCAGTTGAGAGCGATAGACACAACACAGGAACAAATAGTGGCCTCTAACTTCATCAAAGCGTAATTGGTTTAGTGGTAAAATTCTCCGTTGCCATCGGGGAGCCCTGGGTTCGATTCCCAGATTACGCATTGCTAAAGTACTGACCGAGTGCTTCTACCTTTTGTTCCATCGTCGTTATTTGTATGTCTGATTTTTGCGTCGAGTCTAGACCGAGACCGAGGGGCTTAGCCGTTGCGATTCGCGGAAGACCCTGTGTACTTGTAATGGAATACGTAGCTTCTTTGAGAATACAGCCGGCTGTTGAAGCTACGTGCTTCACTTCTTGACGTGCGTGGGGGAGAGGTCCATCGCAGTATTGCCTCTGTTGTTACATGCTTTGCCTGGGTACTTAGTAGTTATGTAAGATTGATTCTATTCCCGCATGCGAGGAGAGGAGTACGTAGGTAGGTCGTAATACGTTGGTTTGTGCCGACTCTGTAAGTGAACTCATGGGCTACTGCTGTTGTATGTTCAACATCTCAAACGGGTACTCCATACCTGCAATATTCATCTCGTATCCAAACAATGTAAGTAATAACTAGGTTCAAGGTTTTATCCGTTCATAACTGCCTTTATACTTCGTTTCTTGTTAAACTCTTTTCCTTGCTCCGTCAACGGTTTCTCTTCATCTCCTGCGCCAACGGCCTCTTCTGATTTTCCATTTCCATCAGCAGTTATACGGTGCTATATCTGTCATGAATAGCTATTATCAGCGGGTAGCTTGAATATTTTATTTGTTGCTACTGCTGTCACTGGCTAACTAGTGACTATGGATCGATAGCCTTGTCGTCAGTCCGGTAACAATTCATTTTCTGAAGCCGTCGAGTACTTGACATATCCTCTCTCTTTCACTGAGCCCGCCAGAACGTGTCTTTCCTATATATGTGCTAATAGTTCAGACTGAAAACATCGAAGCGTAATTGGTTTAGTGGTAAAATTCTCCGTTGCCATCGGGGAGCCCTGGGTTCGATTCCCAGATTACGCAGTGAAGTCAAGCTCGATCGAGCAAGTCATCCTTTTGCTCCTTGAGTACATTTTTTGGTGTTTGTATGTGATGTGGTGTTGATAGAACCTTTGTGTCTGTTGGAGACGAAGGAAGCCACATATGACGCCACAAAGGCAAGCCACATGCACGAGTGAACCGAAAGCATCGGCTTACAACCTTCGAAAGCACCTCTCCAAAGAACAATTGAACGACAAACCGAGCAAATGCTTTCCTGTCTTTTAGCTGTGACATTTGTCTTCTAGGAGATTTAAACGTAAATAAACTTATCATTTTGGATTAAAAGACAAGTTACAACGTTCACTAAGATCCCAAGTCCATTGTGCCTATGCAGTATTTTATTGGGCCACTTTAACTGTGACCCTCTAACACGCCCCCAGCTCCAGGCGGGCACCTCATCCATTTGTTCGCGCCGCCTAAAAGTCACCACCAACAACATACCAACCGCGTCACCAGTCGCGTCTTTGATTTCTCTTCAGATCCCACTCGTGATATTCAACGTCGCGCCTAAAAATCTGTCGATACACTGCGCGAAACAATTACATATTTTCGAGCGACAAATAAACAGAATGGCCCCCCGCGGCGGCCCTAGGCGCAGTGAAGTTGCTGAACCGCAAGCTTTCCATCAGCTTGGTATTCGTGGTCGGTGAGGCTACCCGCGCGTTTCGAATTGCGAAATGCTCCAAATGCGCATCAGTCGATAGAGCCTAATTCTTTTTCTTCTAGCAAAACTGGAGTCGAATTAATAGATACCGGTGACCGCGACGAACATGGCATGCAACCCTTAGACGACCTTCTTTCTTCGCCAGAACAAGAATCCGCATCTGAACAAAGATACGACGAAGACAACGATGACGAGGAGCAGGCTAATGACCACTATGAGAGTGGAGACAACGAAGACGGCGATGAAGAAGGCAGTGAGGACATGGACATTGAATCAAGTGCGCTTATCCAAGCAATGCGGGCAACAACAGGACTTATTGACTAACACCACTCCAGGCGCTGGACCAGGACCTCAAACTGTGCTTCGGAGAGGCCCGCAGTATCCTCTTCCTCGGAGTCGATCACCTATAAAGACCACACTAATGTCTTCTCCCCGAAGGCACCCAAACCTCTCTTCACCAACCCGAGCACCATTTCCCACAGAGCGCGACGCTACAGTTACACGCAAAATCGACTTTGGGGCAAAACTCCCAGGGCGCGGGAAGGCCCCTGTAAACGGAATCAACGGTGCTTCTTACGAGGAGGACGACGCCGATGAGACAGAAGATGCACCTGAGCCTGACGACGATGTAGAGGATGATATGGACCTGCTCAACGAATCGATGAAATTGGTGGAGGGCATGGGTGGAAACTCGTCAGAACCCGAGTCTGAGGCTGAATCTGAGCCAGCGCCTGCGCCTGCGCCCAAGGTCACCAAAGCATCAGCCAAAGCGTCAGTCAAAGCCAGCTCAGAACAAGCAATAGCAGAGCCTAAAAAGCCGGGGCGACGCGGAAGACCACCGAAGGCCAAACCAGTAGAGGAGCCTGTGGAGGAGGAGCCAGTTGAGGAAGAGGCAGAGGAGCCGGAAGAGGAAGAGGAACCAGCCAAACATCGACCAGGCCGAAAACCGAAAACCGCTGCTCAACCGAAGGAGACTAAGAATTCTAATTCACGGAAACGTCCAGCGCCGGAGGAACCAGAAGACGTCGAGGAGCCAGATAACGAAGCAACAGAACCAGAACCGGAACCGGAGGAGGAAGAACCCCCTAAGCAAACCAAAAGACCACGAACTGATCCCCCTAAACTGCCAAAACCAAACAAGTCAGCGCCATCTAAGGCTCTACCAACAGCTGAGCCAAAAGCAAAAGGGAGACCTGGACGAAAACCCAAAGCACAAGGTGCAGGCGATGCTGGAGATGACGTTGGAGAGACATCATTTGCTGCGCTCCAACGCGGACCCCCATTACCCAAGAAACGCGGTCTGGTCTCTGTTCGTCATGATGCCGATGAAGTCAAAACAACAAGATCCGGGAGACATTCGTATAGGCCTCTCAGTTGGTGGGCAGGCGACAAGGTGGTCCAAGAGGAGGAGGAGTTCAAAGACGTCTCCGGCCGTGATCGCTTTGTGCTATCAACTATTAAAGAGGTCATCCGCGCCCCTCAAGAAGAAGTGCGCGCGAAACCTACCAAAGCTCGAGGCCGCGCAAAGACGAAATCCAAACCTGTACGACAAGTCGAAGAGGTTGAGCCTGAAGAATGGGAAATCAACCCTGGTGTTGTCAATGGTGAGGTCATATTATGGGAACCTGAGCACGACAAAAATCCTCCTGGTGATGAGGAGCCTGTTGAGGTTATGGAAGATCGTATTGCCATCTCAGGCGACGCTATCCAGTCTCGCGATGTTCAAAACGCAACATTCCGTATGGCCAAGACACTCACAACGCCCTTCATGGGCACCGGTGTTGTCGACCTACCACCTGGCTCTGAAAAGCGGCCAAAGAACTCGCGCAAGATGCACATGGTCTTCTTTGTGCACACTGGAAAAGTGCTCGTCACTGTAAACGAAGCCTCGTTCCGTCTCAGTGCTGGAGGCATGTGGTTTGTTCCCAGAGGTATGTCCTTCCTTACCCCTTGCAACCTGTTCAATGACTGACCACATACGACTGATAGGAAACTACTACAGCATAACAAATGATTACGACACAGAGTCGCGAATATTCTTCTCTCAAGGATGTGAGATAACAGCTCAACCAACAGAAGGAGATCAATCGCAAATGTCCATGATGGCGTAGGACAAGTAATGCAGTGGTGCTGAAAGGAGTACATAGTAAATCATGGCACGCATTCAATATAGCGGCATAGGCGATGGGTATTCTTGCTGACACAGTTGTTCATCTGGAGAAAAGCATGGGACGGGGTAATCATGTCGAATTTGCCTTGAAAGAGCATGTTTGTTGGCCGGCTTTATGATTTATGTGCAGTTAGGCGTGTTGAGTTGTATACCATTCATGACAGATGAAATTCCAATGCGTCACTATTGCAATTGCAGAGAGTATTTGTTAATGCCATTGGAGTTAGTGATAAGACACATGAGAATTGTAGAATATTGTTGCTTGATGTAAATATTGAGAAGGGTATCTGGTAAGAACAGAGCATGAGTGATATTTGTCCATCCACTAACACATCTTTTCCAAATGTCCTACATATCGCTTCGACCATATACAACACATTAAAACTCTAAGCTGAGAAGCTTCTTCAATGTGGTCATTTCCTTATCCCATTTGGCGATCTTGGCCTGGCTATCCTCAAGCTTGCGGAGCAAGAAGTTAATGCGCCCAGCCGTCTCTCCAGTCTGTCGAGGCAGGGTTCCTAGAAGGGCCAGTTCGTTCTCGACTTTGTCGATTGATCGAGCCTCGGCCTTTGATGAGTCGTTCATGACATCATAGTCCATCTTGGCTCGGAGAACGCGATCTTGGAGAAGAACAGAGAAAGCAGCTTGGTGAAGAGGTTTACCGGCCTTGATCGTCATGGGTCGTCCTTGATACGTCTCGACGGCAATAAGATCAGCGCTGACAAGACTGTCGATAGCAGCATCAGCATTAGAGGCAGCGGCGGGAGCGGCAGAAGAGAAGGGTGCAGAAAGAATCACTTCGTTGTAGCGGAGTCTGGGGGTCGCCGCAAGTGACTTGATAAGATGCCAAGCCTGCTGAGAAGAAAACTTTCTATCCTCGAGATCAGAGGGCTTGCCGAGAAGGTAGATGCGGACAATATCGGTTGCTGTCTCGGATACGATTTCATCCATAGCCTGTTTAGGGGATTGACCAAGTCTGAGACGTCGGGCCAGAAACTCCAAATCAGTAAGACGACCACCGAGTGTGTCGATACACTGGTCAAGCTGTATCATGTTGGGCCGTGGGGCTAGTGCCTTCTCTTCTTCTTCATCTCCTTTCTCTTTTCTTGCTTTCGCATCGGCGGCGAGTTGATCTTTGAGTCGGCTGAGAACAAAGTTCCTTGCTACATCAGGGGCAAGATCACCCAGAGAAACAGTACGGAAAAGTCGATCAGGCAGTGCCTTGTCCAGAGGTTTCGAGTAGGCCGTGTCGGTAGTAAGGAAGATAACATGAGCGACGTTGTTCTGGACTACAGCCGCAGCCCACTCAGCGATTTTGTCATAGACAATGCTGTTCTCCTCGCCCTTGTGGAGGAAGTTGTCAATGACAACAATAGGTCGGCGCTCAGGGTGAGCCTCTAACCATGCATCCTCGGACAACTTGTAGTCGCTGTCTCGTTTGTTGCGCGCTCCAAGAGCAACATCCTTAAGAGCACCGGTTGCTGTCTGCGTGATTTTGTTGAGCTGGGATTCAAGGGTTTCCGAGAAGCCTGCCTTGACACCGGTGGTGCTTTGAACAGCGAGGTCAATCATGCTGCTCATGCTGTTTGCCCAGGAGAATACCGGTCGATAGCCAACGGCCATCGCAAGGCGCTTGATAGTGCCCGCCTCACCTCTGGCCTCGACAATGGGTTTACAATCAATCTTGAGGACATTCTTGCGACCTTCCAATGCTTGGTCCATGATCATCTCGACCTTACCCGAGCCTTTAGGGCCAGTGACAACAATGAAAGTATCAGATGTCTCGTCAAGCCAACCTTGAACTTTGTCGATTGCGTCACGTCGATGATTCCAGACTTCCTCGAGGCCATCATTCTTTGATTTACCCGACAATCCCAGGTCCGCGGATTGTTTCTTGAACCACTTGTAGATCCGAGAATCCTTGAACTCCAAGGAGTGCTGGATATGGAGCTTGATAAAAAACTCTCGGATAGGATCAAAGATCAAAACCGAGAGACCAGCAACAAGGGCAGCGACAGCAGGGATAACAACACGTGGATGGTTAGTCAACCAGTTCCAGATACTGTGCGCTTTGACACGCTTCTCAAAAGACATGCGAAGCTTGGTTCCATTTTTGCCGCCACCCAAGGTTTCGCTCACGATAAAACCGTGCATACAATTACGTGCTATTATAGCATCTCTTGTTACAGGAAACTGGATATGAGCATATCGTGGCAGGATCTTGGAATCTGTTGGCTGAGGAATGATATCTGCAATCTTTCCATATTTGCGAAACAATGTGTACAATGTCTCTTCGGGAAGCTCTTCAGGGGTGGTGCCGGGAGTTGGAGGAACAAACTCGATCTTGACAAAGCTGGTAGGGTATCGATATAAGTCCTCTAGCCATGGTGTGCCTTGTACGAGACGTGCGTTGACTGGACGAAATATAGCGAACCAAGGTTTTATTGGCTTTTCCTTGAGTCGTTTCAGCAATTGTGCTGGTTGATGGTGTTAGTACAGACAACGTGAATCACGGTGGTATAGAAACGTAATATACCTTCAATCTCGGCAGGATCCATTTGAGCATCATATTTGAACTTGACATATGCGCCTCCATCTTTCAATCTCGGCAGAATTTCCGTGACTCTTATAGGGAGATCTTCTGGGATAGCGGTCTTGACAAGGCGAATTGGGTCTAAAATTCCCAATGAAGAGGTTTCGAATCGTCTCAGCAGATCGGAAACATCGTTGTCGGATTTCCAAGGGCGAACGACAACACTGCTAAGCTTGAGGGGAAAGATGTCTATCAAGTTTAGCGCAAGCATCTACAATACAATAATACTGGCAGTGACTTACTATCGAAGAAGAGAATGGCCTCATTAGACTGCTTGGTAATGTGACCCTCTTCCGAGACACTAGGAACCGGCACAGCATCCCCTGAATCGGGCATAACCGTTGTACTCACGGACCGTTGAAAGTCATTTTGGCCGAACCGTTGCTGTTGCTGTAGCTGCTGCTGTTGTCGTTGCCGTAGGAGCGAGGATGCAAGACCACATCCGAGGGATCTTGATGATGATATGAGGGGCCGGCGCGCAGCAAAAAGCGCTGCCCCCGCAAGACCTCGGCTTTGAATCATGATGCTGACCTCAACAGCACATAACTGTCAGGAAGCAACTGATTGAAGATAGGGAATTGTAACCGAGGGGAGGGATATTTGGTTAGGGTATTGGTAGAGAAGACAATTTGGTTGGCAGAGAGGGTTAGAGCTGTTGCAGCTAACGTGAGTCCAATGAGGTCATAGTGGTGGCAGACCAACCCCACCCTCGGCAGGGGAAAGGAAAGCTTGGGTGAAATATACTAATATGTCGTAATTAATCACAACTACCTATACGGAATATGACTAGATTTGTAGAATATACCACGTACTAGTCATACCATAAAAGGACATATTTGAGAAACATTTCCCAGTTCATAATCTAGTACGGCTTAATGTGTGGGTCATCCACGTAGCTCCCTGTGAAGATCAACCGATCAACCCCACCAAGAGCATAGCAATATGATTCAGGAACAGGTCAATGTAATGTTCTGTCAACTAACGTTACCTACTTAGCTGTAAGCAAGCTCTGCATGTTTGAGAGGAATGTACCAAGGCATTAGGGAAACAGTCTCTCGCATCCTGCAAATGCTCTATTGAGGTCATAGTGGCACAGGCTACGGTGGATGGGTGGGCAAAAGTTTCCCCCTCCTATAAGGAAACCACCAGAAGAAGAAGCAGACCAACAGAGTTATCGATTCCGATTCCGATTGGGGGGCCATCCGATTACGGAGGCACAAGAGGAAGCTTCTTTCCTTGTGCCTTCGCAATCGGCTGGTCGTTGGAATCGGACTTGATAACTCTGTTGGTCTGCTTCTGGCGTTTGGCCTGTGATATGGATTGTTATTAGCATGAGTTGGCCCTGAAGGTAGCAAGAGTTTTCTCATATTATAAAATACAAACTAAAGGAGCACTATTATCAATTGACTTGCTAATCTTATAATTGACCTTAGTGATGGAGTTTTACGACTTCCGTTTTAATAACCCGTTGGTGGTTGGCTTCTCCTCAGACTTAGCGGCAGACGGGGCCATAGCTTTGCGTTAACCCTGAGGAGAAGATTGAGGGTTGGCAGCAGCCCGAGAGTTGTTGCTGGCACCAGGGGGGGGCGGTGTTTATCCTAGGTGGCAGACCGCCCAAAGGGAGCGTATTAGAAGCCTTGTCGGCATCTTACTTCTAAGCCGCTCACCAAATGTGTCGCTACGAACGAGCCCGCAGAGAACGAGCCTGTAGCGAATGTTATCAAAATTCTCAAGACGTTAAAGAGGGATGCTTCTCTAGCTAAGGAGATGCCAAGGGTATATAAAATGACGAGAAATAGGGATAGAGAGCGAAAGAAGCTTCCCATTCCTATAAAAACCGCCAGAAGTAAACTAACCGCCAAAAGCAGGCCAACCGCTAAAAGCAGACCAATAAAATTACCGAGTCTGATTTTAACGACCAGCCAATTGCAAAGGCATAAGGAAAGAAGCTTCCCCTTCCTATAAGGAAACTGCCATTCCCTAGATCCCATTCTCCGCCTTCATCTGATGACTCGGATGACGAAGCCGACGACCCGGATAGCGATGAAGAAGAACGAAAAAGACGACGGCGTTACACCTATTCAACTGAACCAACTAGGAGTCAACATAGGGAACCCGGTGGTGACGACGATCCTGGCGATGGCGGTCCAGAAGAAGAGGCGGACCCCCTTTACCAGAATGCGCTTCTATGATATTACTATTAACCAGGATATGGTAATGGAGGGTTCTAAGGATGTCGTTTGCAAGAGCGATAAGGAACACCCAGCGACCGCACAATTAATATTGTCTAAGAATCATACAATACCTGCTACTAATGAGTCGTAAAATCCCAAGAGCGAGGGCGCCTGTGCTCGTCTGAGCTCCAGCACCAACATAACCACACGCGACTCATTTGCTGCAGGTAGTCATTATCGACAACCTCACTCTCCGACATACCTCCAGTGACGCCAGACGTAATAGAAATACTTAACGACGAAGGTACTGGTTCGGAGTCGGAAGACAACGTATTCACAGCCTCTCAGTCCGGACGAAAAAGAAAACATAACGCCATATCGCTACGACATAAATAAAGCAATAATATAAGATGATCTTATATACAATCCAATCAAACAAGAGGTGGACCCCGAAATAATTGTAAAAGATTCAGGACGAGATTGATAAGCCTTCTGGTGGATTAAAACAACAGTGATTAAGTGATGTATATTTCCGTGATTCAGTGATACATATCTCCGTGATTCAGTGATAAAATTAAATTTTAACCTTGAACGTTTATTAAGCCCAGGCTTTCCAATTCCCTCAGTATTATTAATAATAAAATACAACTCTTTCCAGGCAAGCCAAAGCTCAACAACCCAACAGAATAGAACAGTGGTAATTAAATATCTTGGTGAACAATCATGGCGACCAGGTTTTACGCATGGTGATGGCTGCTACAACACCAGTGAGGTTTGGGGGATCTGACCACCACATGACGGTAGATAAAGTTGAATGGTAGAAGTTTCTATTAATACAAATATGCTGTTATTCCATATCGTTCATTATTCAACAGGCGCATTGAAAGTTGTCCCTTCCTGCACCTTCTCTTCCCTGCTCTCCCAAACATCTTCACTACTCGGCTTCCCAGGTCCATACTTGACGAACTCCTTCGCACGATAATGCTCTTTGATAGCTTTCTGTCGCTGCTCAGCAGAATAACCCCTCGTGCGCATGCAGAACCAAAAATCGTCCCAGTTCTCACTGCATGATCGCATTTCGCCATAGCGATACACGGCGTTGAACTGTCCGCCCATTGAATTGCATGCCCACGCTTGGTCGAAAGCCTGTCGGCAGGACATTTCGGTTGGGAGGAGGGCTTCGGACAGGGCGTCGCGCGGAGGAATATCGGAGGGTTTGGGGGCGGAGGGGCGGGATGACTTCTTGAGGGAGAGCCATGATGCTATTGTGGAGGACTGTTGGCCGTCTTCTTGTTTGGGAGGGGAAGGGTTGGTGTTCTTTTCGGATTCGAAGAGTTCGAGGAATTTCTGGATTTCAGGGTCGGTGTTTGAGTTGGAGGAGGGAGTTGAAGTTGAGTTTGAAGTCGAGGTTGGAATTGGAGCTGTTAATGTGGTGGGAGGTGTCTCTTTGACTGGCGCAGAGGGTTTATCCTCGCTGGGAGGTACCGAAGACCATAACCAGCCCATTGCGAAGTTGTATAGGCACTTGTATCGATTAAATGTCTTAACCTCGAGATCCTTAAGACCCGGCGCAAAGAATATAAAAACAGCCGTAAAGCGGGGAAGGGTGGTCAAGATCGGAGTGGGATGTCGCGCCGATGAAACTTGAGATTTGTTCCCGTGGTGAGTATAAAGCCGAGTGTCCAATCGTATTTGAAGTGATACAATCCGTCTTGAGTCTTGTGCAGCGTGAGATGTTCATTGGATTTTTGAGATTTGGAGACAAGATGCGCCGTGATATGTCGGGAGAATAGATCTACCGTATTGCCGAGGCGGTGATATGATCAGAGGTCGGAAGTCAGACTTCGATTCTCGACTACTTGCGGTCAAGTTTTCTATTCTCCCGATAATAGGTTATTTATTGCCGGCCGGATCATCGTTGTCTGGGTTGTTGTTGGGTCGATTATGATTGTTCAATTTTCTGTATCGTGGTTGTTGGAATCGGTGTTCTACAAGTAACCATTGTTTGAATCGTCCTCTGGAACATCACCACCACAAGGTTCTGTTCGATCTAAATCATTACTGCTGTAGTACAACCTTTGGCCTTTGTGCCGTTTGTCATTGGTATCGATGACTGGGAAGAGAGTCCAAATAGACGAGCCTGGATAAACAACCTACGAGGGAGGTGTTTTCTTTTCTTTTCTTTTGGAAAATAGGCTGCTAGGGTGTGTTGAGGTGGAAGCACAGTGCTAAGTCCTCATACACACTGTCACACCCGTCAACACCGTGTCTGTCGCTCAACATATACTACATGATAATCACTGTATACATGCCATAGTGCCATAAGCCGTGCGTGAACAGTGGCCTCTTCTTTTTGTTCTTATGGCATGTTGAGCTGTCAAGACTGTATCTTGGTCTCGAGTCGTGTTTGAGTGAAAGTCTATGTTGGATCTCCACACCATGTTTGATTGCTGGTAGCTTGTTGAGTTAAAGTTTTATGTTCTTGAAGTTTCGTTTCGGAAACCACATACTGTTGAATAACAGTAGGTATGTTTTGGAGGCCGCTACCATGTTTTAGAAAACGAGATGTTCGACAGATATGATACCTATTGACGCCAGACCCAGGGCATCCTATCAGCAGTCAACATTGAAAAGTACCCGTGTCCAGACACCCCCCCTTCCCGCGTAGGAAGTGATATGCATTAGAGCATTCGCAGAACGTGTCAGACTGTTTCCTCAATGCCTTGGCATGTTCCTTTCAAATATGCAGAGCTTACAGGAAGGTAACATTAGTTGACACAAGGTGATATAATGTCACACAAATGACAAACGTAACTTGAATGCTTTATATGAAATGCAAAAGCCACGATATTAGCATAACGGTTACACGAAACTGTACATCACAAGATAGGGAGAGGAAGTTTGTTTATGAATTATCATTCATGAATTCATTAAAGTACATTGGGTAAAACCACCGAAAGCTTTTCTCATAACCGTAAGAGTCGCAAAAACAAGCAAAGAAAATCTAATCCCATCATCCCATGAATCCCCTAGCCTCCGCATTGAATCCGTGGAAACATGATTAGTCTAGTAGGTGAGGCTGATGTTGTTGGGGTATCAAAGAATTTAGTCGACCTCCTCGACGGTGGGACCATCGTCACCACCAGCGCCGGGGGCACCACCAGGGCCGCCAGCACCAGGGAAGCCACCAGCACCGCCGGGCATACCAGGCATGCCACCGGGACCACCCTCACCACCAGCTCCGTAGAACTTCATCATGATGGGGTTGGCCTTGCCCTCAAGCTCCTTCTGGTGCTCCTCGTACTCCTCGCGAGTAGCCTGCTGGTTGTCATCGAGCCACTGGACGACCTTGTCGATCTCGGCAGTGAGAGTCTCCTTGTCGCCGGCCTCGATCTTCTCCTCGACCTTAGGGTCGGCAAGAGTGTTGCGGAGAGAGTAGGCGTAAGACTCAAGACCGTTCTTGGCAGCGACACGCTTGCCCTCGGCCTCATCCTCCTCCTTGTACTTCTCGGCATCGCTGAGCATGCGCTCAATCTCCTCCTTGGACAGGCGGCCCTTGTCGTTGGTAATGACAATCTTGTTGGACTTTCCAGTGCCCTTCTCGACGGCAGAGACGTTCATGATACCGTTGGCATCAAGATCGAAAGTGACCTCAATCTGGGGAACACCACGAGGGGCAGGAGGGATACCAGTGAGCTCGAACTTGCCCATAAGGTTGTTGTCCTTGGTGCGCTGGCGCTCACCCTCGTAGACCTGGATAAGGACACCAGGCTGGTTGTCGGAGAAGGTAGAGAAGACCTCGGACTTCTTGGTGGGGATGGTGGTGTTGCGGGGGATGAGCTTGGTCATCATACCACCAGCGGTCTCAATACCGAGAGAGAGAGGCGCGACATCGAGAAGGAGGATCTCGTTGGTAGACTTGCTGGAGGTGTCACCAGACAGGATAGCAGCCTGGACAGCAGCACCGTAGGCAACAGCCTCATCGGGGTTGATGGACTTGTTGGGCTCCTTTCCGTTGAAGTAGTCGGTGATGAGCTTCTGGACACGGGGGATACGGGTAGATCCACCGACGAGGACGATCTCGTGGACGAGGGACTTGTCGATCTTGGCGTCGGTAAGGACACGGTCGACGGGCTGAATAGTGGATCGGAAGAGATCCTGGCAAAGCTCCTCGAATCGGGCTCGGGTGATGGAAGTGTAAAAGTCGATACCCTCGAACAAAGAGTCGATCTCGATAGAGGTCTGAGCGGAAGAGGAAAGAGTTCGCTTGGCTCGCTCACAAGCAGTGCGAAGACGTCGCAGGGCACGGACGTTGGTGGAAAGATCCTTCTGTATCAGGTATTAGCATCATTTTCTTCAGCATGAAATGATTCTCATAAAAGATCGTAAAATCCTCATAAAAAGTGAGAGGATTATAAAATCTTCGTAAAAGATCATAAAGGATAGAGGGGTTGTAATTTACCTTGTGCTTTCTCTTGAACTCATTAACGAAGTGGCTGACCAGACGGTTGTCGAAGTCCTCACCACCCAAGTGAGTGTCACCGGCAGTAGACTTGACCTCGAAGATACCCTCCTCAATGGTGAGGAGAGAGACATCGAAGGTACCACCACCAAGATCGAAGATGAGGACGTTGCGCTCACCCTCAACCTTCTTGTCGAGACCGTAGGCAATGGCAGCAGCGGTGGGCTCGTTGATGATTCGGAGAACGTTGAGACCGGCGATGAGACCGGCATCCTTGGTAGCCTGACGCTGAGAGTCGTTGAAGTAGGCAGGGACGGTAACAACGGCGTTGTTGACAGTCTCACCGAGGTAAGACTCAGCAGTCTCACGCATCTTGGTGAGGATCATGGCAGAGATCTCCTCGGGGGTGAAGTTCTTCTTCTCGCCCTTGAACTCAACCTCGATGACGGGCTTGCCAGCCTTTTCGATGATGGTGAAGGGGAAGTGCTTCATATCGGCCTGGACCTCAGCATCGGCGAACTTGCGACCAATCAATCGCTTGGCGTCGAAGACGGTGTTCTGGGGGTTCATGGCGACCTGGTTCTTGGCGGCATCTCCAATGAGACGCTCGGTGTCGGTGAAACCGACGAATGAGGGGGTAGTGCGGTTACCCTGGTCGTTGGCGATGATATCACATCTGGGGTAAAAGAGTTAGCATTTTGTTCGAGGGAGATCAATAGATAGTGATCAAAACTTACCGATCCTCACGGAAGATACCCACGCAAGAGTACGTGGTACCCAAATCGATACCGACGGCGGGACCCATTTTGTGTGATTTGTGTGATGTTATGTGTAGAGTGTGTATAAGATTATGGCGTAGAGGAAAAAAGGAAAAGAAATCGCAGTTGCTTCAAGAGATGTTCGTGATATTTGAAGACTTTTGAAGGGGTATTTGATTGTGATGATGTTGTGAGAAGAAAGACGGAAAGAGCAACAGTTGAGCAAAGGTTCTAAATAAAGGCGGTTGCCAAGGTTCGATGCGGTTCTGCGCTGTTCCAAAGGAGCCCACTTTGGAGAGCTTCTCGAGAGTCGCAGGGGGGTCTACGGCTTTCTGGGCGCTGCTAGGCGATGCTGGGGGTGTGCAAGCGTGGTTTGGAGGGGCAAAGCCGCATTGAGGGGCGTCTGAAGAAGCGTCTAGCAGCTGCAAGCACCTGGCAGATCTAGTTCGCCCCACTAAAAAAACTGCAATATGCGGCGTCTCCTAGACAATGGTTGAAGAGATGGATCTTGATTGTTTCTGTCTGATTCCTGAAGGCGACTGCTTTTCTGCGAGGCATCTCCACTGATGAGAAATCTCATGTTTATTCCCGTGGCTCCCGTCTCTTTTGCTACCATCTCAGGGCTTCTGCCTGTGCCTGTCTGCCTGTGCCTGCTGTCACATCTCACTGATGTCATGTCCTCATAAACTTTTTGCTTCCCAAAGATTCCAACGCGGGGCATCCGAGCAGGGATCAGCGAACTCAATGTCTTGGGTACCTCAACGCTCTGCCTGGTAACGTCGAGATCCACGTATTCGCTACTTTGCCCCACCAAACGACCTCATGTTGGACAGATAGCTCCCTCTCTGTGCCCCTCCTTGGCTGGCGCTGCTTTTTTCCTTTTGTCGCTCTTCTCTCCCCAGGGTTTAGCACTGCGAAAACTCGAGTTGCCTCTTCCATAAACCATCGTCATAACGAGATCGGGATGCAACTACGTAAATGTTGTGGCAATCAATAGAAAACTCTGATAATCTAGCTTTACGTAGGACAGTACAATCGGTTTGTTGAATAGCATTATCAATTCAACGAGGGATAGATAGTATGAAAGACCGGCTGTCATACCACCTTGATGCTGGATGCCTTATCCTGCCTGGTATCCAACAAATGCGCTGGCTACCGCTGCTCTTGGATGCATCAATTGATTGGGTTGATTAATTCGTGATGCAGTCGAGCGCGCAGCGCGAGCCTTGGTTTCATGCTTCTTATTTGCATTAGGTATTCTGTTCACGATAGTGAAAGCTATAGAAAGGTTTATGATACATTTTTGATAAATTTAAAAACTTCTCCTAAACTTACTTCCTAACGTCTACATATGCTTATGATAATAGTCAGGTAACTTTAGTCTTCGTAGAGGGCTTATTACGGCCTATATGCCACTATCCACATCATAGCGAAACTATCACAGCATGCACAATTGCTTTCACGTTCAGGTTGTCTGTCACGTCAATAAAATGCAAATGGATCTCGAATCACCCGTTGGACCCCCATTGTTTTTCTCCGGCTGTGGATACCTTCCTCCAGGCTCTTCTTTTGACGTCTTTTTATCGCCTGCAGCGAAACAGCATCACATCCATCTCTTCCTAGTGCTTCCACGCCTCTCCGCGCATCCACTTGGGCTCACAGGGTCCAGGGCAGAGGCATGGCTTAGCGATTCAAGGCTCTCTCATGCCTAATTGAGTGTCAGGCAACCGGCAAAATCCCCTGAGGCCCTTTAGATGTTGTGCTGTATCATTTATGACTTTGTGGTTTGGGATTGGGTTTCAACGCGGCAGCCTCTTCAAGGCACCCAATCCCCACGATTTGTGTACCTTACAGCTGGCAGCTGACAAAGAGTGGGCGGCCCATTCGACAACTCATCAAACAAGTGATTCGTGGTTCCAATTGCTAATTCGTCTCATCTTAATATCGGCTTTATTCTTCCTCCTTCTCTGAGCGGCAATTGCCTCTCGCCCTCGCTTCGAAGGCGACTCCAGACATTTTAATAGTAATATGGGGCCCCATGTCGTGATCTGCTCCATCTTGAAACCGGCTTTCTAGCGCAATCAGCTGATTGGTTGGCTGATTGAAACCAATTGCTGTTATTGCATGTATCCTACCCTGTAGTTCTAGATTTAAACTGTGAACGATCAATCATGATGAAGTAACATCTCCAGATCTGCTATTATAGAGTATAACACATACTCAGAACTCAAGTTGTGATCGTATTCGCTCTTGGCTACTGAGACTGCCCTTTTCGGGACGCCATCCTCTTAAATGTAGTTCCCTGGTCTCATGGTCAAGACTGTTAATGAGGATCATAGGATATGTGTTGTGTTGAAATCTTAGGCTCATACAGATAAACCATGATGAAAGGTAGGGGTATCATAAAACAGGGTGACCAGTAATATGCAGTAAATTGTTATTTTACCTCTATAGATATAAGCATTGTCCTTGTTTCTCAAAGACGACCGATATCCGAACAACATGCACTCCGTTAACCCTATTCATCTTCAACACTAAGTCAGTGGCTCGCAACAAACCCTGGCAAATCATGCTCTTCAATCATGAGCATAGACTTATCGGCCATCCTTGAACTTGTTTCTGTTGCCGACCCACCCAAGAAACCGTTCCAGATCTTCTGCATCACGTTATCCGTGCTCATCAACTTACTCCCCTTCAAAGCCTCCTCATCTCCCTCACCCACTATTAACAGAACCCTCTTTGCCGAGGGAAACCCATCGACGACGTGCCATAAGCATCCAAACACCTGATCACTCTCTTGCTGCGCATAACCTAGCTCTGAAAGAACACATGCGAGATGCTTAACCCTGCGCGTGTCCTCGCGTCGTAGGAAGTACACCATGGCTGAATTGAACCCGTAGATATCATACGCTTCTAGTTCGCCAGCCAGGTAAACTGCATCAAGAGCGAAATTGAACCAGACGCGCGGCGGCGCAGACACAGGCGTGTCTGAGAGAAGTTTCGAGATGCGCCACCCAAAAGAAAGCTCATAATGCTGCAGGCCCAGATAGCGCGACTCGCGGTTGATGTGAAGCAGCACAGGTACTGATCTACCACGCGACCGCTGGTTCAATTCATAAAGTCTCTGGTCCAGGCGCTCATCGCGCTGGAGACAGCAGACGACGACGATGCGGGGTTGAACGAGGAACGACCATATTCGTATGCGCAATTCAGGCGGGAGATGTGCGAATTGAGGAAATGCGGCGAGAGTGGATGACGAGTTGCCATGCGAGGAGAGGCCATCGTCAAAAGTGCGAAACTCAAGCCAGAATCGCGGATTGGGGCTTTGTTCCTCTTCAGCTGCGATATCGCTCATGATGGTGGGCTGAGGGCAGGGTAGCGATCAATTGGTTAGAAGAGAGATATTATGTAGCATAATGGCCAAGTATGAAAGACCCAAAAGAACTAAAAGAATCATAAGAGGAAACTGATAAAGAGAGGAGTTAAAGGCAAGGAAGATAAAAAGAAACCTAGATCAGGCGATTATCCCCCGAACTTTATACTATCTCAGCTAATCATTGCTTGGTTGTAACTTGCCTTAGATCCGAATACGTGTTGCTAGTTGGTGATTCGCTGATACAAAGGATCCAACTCCCAACCTTTAATAGAGTCGACATTGATGTATAAGTCTGAACATGCGTTATGAGATGCCATGAATTATGAAGGGCTTGTCATTTAATAAGAAATTTCAGTCAAGACTTCACACGGATAGATGGCAGAATGTAATGACAGCTAGGTGCAACACAGGCATTTATATGGATACAGTAGTAGGCCATAGGCTTCAGGACAAATATGTGAAGAACAAAATACAGTAGCCTATACTCTATACTCTATACTCTATACTCTATACTCTAGATACACTCCCCAGAGATCAACATATAAAATCGGCCCCATGATACTCTATCTGAATTCGTGCATTCCGTCTTGAGGCGTTCATACCCTATCAGAGGCTGCATTCCCTGACCATGCTCCGCTGCCTGAGCTATGGAGTCTATACGTGTTACTCTCGATTCTGAACTTTTCCTCGCCTCGCAGTAGCTTGAGTAGATAAGAGCCCTTAACCACGACGTCTGTAGGACCATCCTCACCAGGAGGTCCTTGTCCAAGCTTCACGTTACCGATACACCAAGAGAGAGGGAATGCCTAATGTTCAGTTAGTTATAATTCAATATGAGGAATAATGATGGGAACTTGCCAATGCTACAAGAGGTGTAACAGCAACAAATGCCCAAACAACGCCCATCTTGGCCTGATGAATTGCCTGCTCCTTTGCGTCGCCTGATGTAGACTGGACGCTGTTGAAGCTATCGCTGTGGGAGTCAAGTCCAGAAGTATTGTTGAAGACAGCAGACATTATAGTCAAACCGATGGTGCCACCAAAGGGCAGAGCAACAGCCATAAGTCCAATTACTGAGGCGCGCAAGTGACGGAATAGGCCAATGCCGTGGAGGGGCGAAGCCATGAAGCGCATGCCACTACCACAGCCAACAAGAGCCATCATTCCGTAAATGACGCTCAGCCTATCAGCCCAGATGGCCCAGGCGAGCACGCCCAGGCCGACAGCTTCGGTAAGAGTTCCCAGGAAGATGGAAGGAAATGTCATGCGAGGCCAACGGTTGCAAAGAAAAGAGCAGATGTAAACACCAACTGTAAAAATGTCAGCATACTGTTCTTCGTTGTCGATAGCTTCGTATGGACGAACCTGCAAGTCCGGGAACAAAGTACAAAAGTTGAATACCAGCTTCATCAGAACCGTATCCCTACAAGTGGTCAGTATCTAGTCCATAAAACTGTGCCCGATCAAAACCTACCCTAACAGTGATAAAATAAATGTTGCAGAAATAAAGCACCTGGATAAGTCAGATAGGGGATATTCGGAGTGGATTTTTGAACTTACAGCGTACATGCCAATACCTGTGGAACACTCGCAGTAGAATAGGAGACCAATATCTCGATTTGAGATCAGCTCCCAGGGAATCATCGCCCGCTGCCACGGCAGCTTCTCCGCCATGGTGTTTCCAGGGGCGAGTAGATACTCCCAGTAACAGAAAAAACCAGCACAAACAACTCCAAGCACCAGGGGAACGATAACAGCAGGAGAGGACCAAGGATAAGTCGCGCCACCCCATGTCAGCGCCAGGATGATAAGACCAAAGCCAAAGACAAATAGGAGCTGACCGCCAACATCAACGGTTTTGAGCCTGGCGACGAATTTGGTTCTTCTTCCACTTGCAACTGTTTCGTTGAGCTCAGGGATGGGCTGTGGACCAAGAAGCTCCTTGCGTAATATGAAGAAGACCAGAATCAGAGCAACGACACCAATAGGAAGGTTAATTCCAAAGCACCATCTCCAGTCAGCTCTCGTCAAGTATCCTAGTGATTCGTTTCAGCAGTGTTCATTCCTCTCTTGTTCCTTGATGTATAACTTACCACCGATGACAGGACCAATTCCATAGGAGATGCCACCAACGAATGAGAATATGGCCCAATTCTTCGCGTTCTCTTGCAATGATACCTTATCGGCAAGAATGGTTCGAACAACGACATTAAGACCAGCTGCTGCAAGTCCCTGAAACCCGCGGCCGAGAAGGAGAACCGGAAAGG
Source organism: Fusarium tricinctum (assembly GCA_020744515.1). Taxonomy (NCBI): domain Eukaryota; kingdom Fungi; phylum Ascomycota; class Sordariomycetes; order Hypocreales; family Nectriaceae; genus Fusarium; species Fusarium tricinctum. The sequence goes on along the minus strand of JAGPXF010000002.1, from coordinate 2,309,828 downwards.
CAGTAGTAGGAGCTCCAGTACATAAAGCACTACCAATAAGCATGATAATAACGGCAGCATTCAGTGAGACGTTGCGGCCAAAAACATCGGCCATCTGAGCCCAGAAAGGAATAAATGCTGCAGATGTGAGGTTGAAAGCAGACACGATCCAGTTGAGTTGTGATATCTCTCCAAAATCACTCGCAATCCAAGGAAGAGCACTCGCGATACTGGTGGGGGAATATGGTCAGCTGTTAATACAGAAAGTATGGACTTTGTGCATACATTGTTGAGTCAAGAGCTTGTAGGGCAAAAGGTGCCACCAGACCGAAGATGATCTTCCATCGATACACTCTTGCAGCTTTCTTCTCCGATGCACATGCGGTACACTTTCCTGCTGAAGATTCATAAGTGTTCATATGCCGACATTGCTGTTTTTGTTGCGGTTCTTGCTTCTGGATATTAGGTTGTGTCTCTTGCATCTCCACAGGCGTTGAGGCTGATTTCGTTCTGTTGCGTTCTTGTTTGGCCTTGATGGCCATTCGGACTAGACTGATCATTATGTTGTAAGAAAGGGACACTGGACAAGGCGAATCGGTATTGCTCAAGTACTGAGATGATCGCGGTCGAGGTAGACTCGGAATATGCGAGAACAAGGAACTGTGGGTTAGATACTGGACTCAACATCAGAATCAGGCCAGAGTATATTTATCTATCTTGGAGATTGATTGAACCCCTTATAACAGTCTCCACGTCTAAGTTTCTGGCTCCCTCCTATTACGACATCTCGTATATATCCTTCATGATAGCGATGCAAAGCGAGGAACCCAACCTTCAGAAGCGAAGACTCGAATGGGATTTCCAAATGAAGGCATGAAACAAAGGGCGAGGACCAATTAGGGCTCTATCTTATCTTGGAGCGGTCAGATTGTTTGTCCGCGACCTGGACAACTATCTTCATGCGAGATTGTAGAGGCAGTGTTTTGGGTGGGAACTTGAAGGCTCGAATGGCATTCTAGAAGGGGTATAGCGCTGACGAGCTCGAATGGTATCCCAAAAGGAGTTAGTAGAGTCTTCTTGGTAACGGAAATAACCCCAGTTCAACAATTAACATTGCGTACGCTGGGCACATGGTAACATCCAAACGGGAGAGCTTCATGGCGCCTTTGCTAAGGCCAAGGGAATCATTCGAATGGAAAGATACGGAGAAGGCCGCATTCAAAATAGACCTGCAAGCGATTGGATTAAGATGCTCATGGCTATTTATGCCCTCGTATGAGTACATTTAATTTTGTATAGTCCAGTGCATTGCTGTAGAAGTGTGTATAGTTAGTTCTTTTGATATTTGAAGGAGGAAGAAATGCATCCGTAGGTAATAAACTGGTTTTAGAATGTGCTGCCGAACTTTTAACCATGTCTCCGGCCGTGACGGGGCCGAAGTGGGGATATTGACCCGGGTGCGGATCCGTTAAGAACACGGATGGTCATCCATCGGGGGCAGGAACGGTCGCCAGGGCACCGCATGACGTTGCATCATGTGAATACTAACCAGAGTCTTCCTTCTTTTCATGAGCATGATCACTGCCGCGTTTTCATGGCAAGTGGCCGCAATATCAAATTGGGAAAGAGAAGAGACGTATACCTACTGTTTAAGCTTAGAAGTCATCACTCGATCGATGTTCTTCACCTGTGAGGCAAGAGTAAGGCAATGCAGGGTACAAGTGGAGGTGGCAGGTACGGTTCACGGCAAGACGAGCTTGACAAGGTTACCCCACGAGATACCCCCATCCTTCCTCTCTTTATCTGCATCAAACACCATCGATCAACATCGACTGCAACTCCTTTTGAAGCAATGAAGTCCTTACCAAAACGCCAATTAGCACCCCTTGAGACTTATTAGCCACTCGCACACGTTTGTTGAAGGTTTGGCTGCGGCAACTCCCCATCCCATCCCGCATTTGATTGTGCTGCGCCCCACTACGGGAAGTTGGAACCACAGTTTCGGGGCATGGATGCTATGACGAAATAAGCTTTGTTATTATCCACGGCCTTCATCGTCCCTTGGACCGAAACCGAAACGGTCCTGACTGTTGCCCATCGGTATACCCGCTGTAGAGTTGGGGTACAGAATCCGTTTCTTCAACTGCAAAGGCCACCAACAGCCGGCTCCGTTAGCCCTCGGGAATGTCAAGAAAGAGAGACCGGAGAATTACCCATTTGGCTTTCGGCTCAATCCCAGTATAGCCAGTCTGTCGGTTGCCTGTGGCATGTGTTCTGTCCCTGGCTACACACCTACCGGAGAGCATCATGACCTGTTTTAGGCATCTGTCTTATCCTCACTCAATTTCCAATACCAGTACTGTTCTGTCATAGCACTGATACCAAGCTGTCTGGAGAAATACTGTTTTTTTATAGCTTCGGAAAGCTCTAACCCTATTTATATCTTTGCTTTTTATGAAATGCGGTCCATCTTCAACTGCCCAAGCAAAGACGATGCACGCATTCATATGGTTCACTATCGTCAGCCCAGCCTATGAGTGGGGCACATGATGCTGGGGTAGTGGGGGTTCGCTCTCTCCCCGGGCCGCTCACTTAGGATCACCCATGATTGCGAGCCATGATGTACCACAAACCCTCAGTTTAAAACGGCAAATGGAAATTTGCCAGACCATTAGACTGCAGTATTTGTCTCTTCTCTTCGAACTCCGAGGGCGCGTACATAAATCAAGAAAGACATTCAGCCACCGGACATTTTGGTTCGCCACGTGAAAGCCTTCAACTGGACAATTTCCCCTCGTCGTAATAGCAAAACCGGGGGGTTTGGGGTTTACATTCAGGGCCTCCTCCTGCGCATCGAGTGCTCTTCAAAACGACGTCTGTGGAAATCACTGGAGATTTACAGTATCTAACCAGTCAAAAGCAGTCTATTTACCTCCAACTGCCGTCAAGAGTGGATCTTCTTCGCCTTAGGCTTAAGCAGATCTATCAACTTTACTCGTCGTCAAAGCTGAACCGCGTCCGGCATCTTATCCTTAACATCCTGTCGTCCGAGTTTCCAGCCTTATCGCTTTCTTGCTCGGAAAGCGTCCGTAACGACAAAGCACTCGCCTAAGCCGGACAAGTCCTTGTGGCGAACCGTTTATGCGTCTAGTCTACTACGTAGCTAGGCATTCCACGTTTCTCGCTTCTGCATGCCACTCGGCTGTCCTTTAAAGATACGTTACTGGGTAGATAGTCGCGCTTTCTTCACTCTGGATTTATAACCGCTCCAACTCGGCCTTCAAATCTGGCCTCAATTTCGTTTTTACCGGCTCACTTTACTCGGGGATTTCTCGCTTTCTTGTATTAGACTACGTATCATATTCTCGGTAAGTTCCTGTCCCTGTACCGGCTTCTTCGACGTTCCCCGAACCCATGTTCCGGCACTGTTAGACGCTTCTTGCTATCGGGTCTGCGGAGGAGCTTCATTATAGCCATCTCCTATCCTAGCCCTTCTGTCCTATCATGGCCGTCGGCTTTTCCCACACCCCAAAAGCTTTCCTTTATGCTCGGCTACCCCAATCAACCACATGCAGAGGGTGAAGTGCCATGGGAGGTGCATGTGGTGCGTGGAGGGTCCACTTGACTTTTGTCTAAGTCAGCCAGGTCACAATGCTCTGCTTATATCAGAGCCATATGTCCTCTCAAGCTTCAAGGTCCTGGCTTCTGTTGTTCCTCACTTTCCCCTGTCATTCAAAAAGCACTTCGTGTAATGCTAGACTACTTTCTTGAACAAGATTGCCATTACTTCTACCGAACCGCTCTCCGCGGACTCAACGTTAGCACAAGCGTGTCACCCATCTACGACTAAACTTCGTCCTCATCACTTCCTACTAACACAATGACTGAAGTCCGCACCTTCACTCCTCCTCAACCTCTTGGAGAAAGGCTTTCTGACCCATCTCCTGCGCCAAAGTCTGTTGGAAGTGCCGTCCCTCGGTCTCTTCCTGAGATTCCTGAACTTGCCCAACCGAGGCGCAACTCTCCTCCCAGACTTAGCGGCAACTACACTCGCGTTCCAATGGCGACTTATAACGACTCGAAAAGCAACGGTGGCATCACATTCTCTAGCCAGGACAAACTACCAAAGCTCCCGATTCCAGAACTGGAGACCAGCTGCAAGAGATATCTAGAAGCTCTTAAGCCTTTACAGTCAGCCCGAGAGCACGCAGAAACACAGCATGCCGTGAATGAATTTCTTAAGAGTGACGGCCCTGAGCTGCAAGAGAAGCTCAAGACATACGCCCAGGGAAAGACAAGTTATATCGAACAGTTCTGTACGCAACAATATCACTCTTGGTTCCCACAACAATGTGCTAACTTCCATAGGGTATGACTCTTATCTCAACTTCGATAATCCCGTTGTACTCAACCTGAACCCTTTCTTCCTTCTCGAGGACGATCCAACCCCCGCTCGAAATGACCAGGTCACCCGTGCCGCCTCCTTGGTCGCCTCATCACTTGAGTTTGTACGTGCTGTACGAAAAGAGGAACTTGCTCCGGATAAGGTCAAGGGTACCCCCCTCTGCATGTACCAATTCTCGAGACTCTTCGGTACTGCTCGAGTTCCCACAGAAGAAGGGTGTCAAATCGAACAGGACCCCGAATCAAAGCACATTGTTGTCATGTGCCATGGACAATTCTACTGGTTCGATGTACTGGACGATAACTCAGATGTTATCATGAGCGAGAAGGATATCACCATCAACCTGCAGACCATTGTTGATGATGCGACCCAGATTCCTATTCAAGATGCTGCAAAGGGTGCCTTGGGAGTCCTGAGCACCGAGAACCGTAAGGTGTGGTCAGGCCTCCGAGATGTCCTGACCAGTGAGCCAGGCTCCAACAATGCGGATTCTCTCGGTATTGTAGACACTGCTCTTTTCGTCCTTTGCTTGGACTACGCGGAGCCTGCAGACGCTGCCGCCCTCTGCCAAAACATGCTTTGCGGTACCAGCGAAATCGAGAAGGGTGTTCAAATCGGCACATGTACCAACCGATGGTACGACAAGCTTCAGATCATCGTTTGTAAGAATGGAAGTGCTGGGATCAACTTTGAACACACCGGTGTCGACGGTCACACAGTACTGCGGTTTGCCAGTGACGTTTACACTGATACTATTCTTCGATTCGCCCGCACGATTAACGGACTGGCCCCTTCGCTCTGGGCCTCTACAAGCCCTGACCCTTCGAAGCGCGACCCCGAGAGCTTCGGAGATGTCAGTGTCACGCCTAGAAAGCTGGAATGGGATATGATCCCTGAGCTCAGTGTCGCTGTTCGCTTTGCCGAGACCCGGTTGGCCGACCTAATTGAGCAGAATGAGTTTCAGACATTGGACTTTAGCCACTATGGCAAGAACTTCATCACTTCAATGGGCTTTTCTCCTGATGCCTTTGTCCAAATGGCTTTCCAGGCCGCTTACTACGGCCTCTATGGTCGCGTTGAGTGTACCTATGAGCCCGCCATGACCAAGATGTTCTTGCACGGTCGGACCGAAGCGATCAGGACCGTTTCACCCGAAGTGGTTGATTTTGTTCAGACCTTCTGGGCAGAAAACCCTGCCGAAGCTAAGATTGAAGCCCTCAGGAAGGCCTGTCAGAAGCATACCGCAAATACCCGACAATGTTCCAAGGCCGAGGGCTGTGACCGACATCTTTACGCCTTGTTCTCTGTCTGGCAAAGGAGCTTAGACGATGACCTTGATAGTGGGTTCAACAGCAATGGCTACTCTAGCCATGAGGAGGGATATTCGGATCACGGTGAATCGCCTGTCGGCAGCCCTGCCAGCAATGGTGTCGAGGTGCGACCCACGCGAGACCGTGGCTACAGCGTCAATTCTCGATCGCGGGATCAGAAACCCATGCCTAATATATTCGCCGATGGAGGATGGGACAAACTCAACAATACTATCCTTTCGACCTCCAACTGTGGTAACCCTGCTCTTCGCCAGTTCGGATTCGGTCCTACTTCAGGAGATGGTTTTGGCATCGGATACATCATCAAGGACGATGGACTCGCTATTTGTGTTTCCAGTAAGCACCGCCAAACAAAGCGCTTCGTTGATACTTTCGAGAGTTATCTCCTCGAGATCCGCCGCATTCTGCGTGTCGGTAATCGCAAGATGTCTACAACAAAGACAAGCCGCGCGCGTGAGATTGAGATAGAACGACCCAAGCTCGCCAGTCGAATCAAGTCGCGAGGGCGTCCCATCACCGCCGCTGAAAGCATGCGGTCTCTCACAGGCACAACATCGCCCACCAACGAAAGCAGCACCCTGAGTGAGGATGATGAAATGGGTGGATGTGAGTTCCTTCTCTTCGCAGTATCTTGAAACAGATTTACTAACCCGGGTTTCTCCAGATGGCTTCTTCGACGCAGGCATGCTTTTGCAAGCTCTCAAGGCTCGCAGCGAACAATTCGAGTCGGCCGAGACACGCGCTTCAGAGAGAGCCGCCGCCGCACAAGCTCGTCGTCGCGACATTGGAAAGAAGTTGAGATTGAGCGATTATTGAGTGCTCTTCAAGCATATATCGTTGCATAGCGTGGCCAAGGATTTTGCATGGAGTTAATGGGGCTCATGTTCTTTATTAGGATACTGTAAGCTTTGAAGATGGTGAATTTACGATTGTTTTGCTGTGTTAATGTTTTAATAAAACTTGCATGCGACCTTTAAGTGCAGACTGTATTACATCCCATAGCCCGCACATATCACATATCAGAGGCAAGATGAGTGAAAGCAAACCCGGGATTCAAAGATCTAGTCTAGCTACAGGCAAAGATTTCTTCCTGTCCTACGCCAGTGGACTGGCACGGCATTAATCTTCCAAACCCCGAGCACGAAGCAACAAATCAGCCTTCGCCAAAATAATACAACCCAAACATGAATCGTCTCTGAGTCGAATCGCAAGCTAGTAAAATAGAATAAAAAGGCCGGAGGAATCGGATCGTCTATGGTGATGTCTGATGACTGATCGTAGTGATTCAAATACATGCATACGCCCCAATCGTGATAACCGTACCCTCGTATGCGTCTTTGAAGTACGCGGAGAGCAGAGGCCCCAAAATCAGCGGCTGTGACCCTGTAGCGCCCTTTTGATAATGTACACACGACAGCCGCCGTGTCAGTCGATTGCAACGCGCCCGCAACCTTGCCCTTCTTTGGTTATGGTTCTGAGCCGTAGTGGGACAGATCAAAGGAAAATCGTGAATCATGGCAGTGATATTGCAGTACCTCCGCAGGCCATAATGGACGTCATCGTACAAAGGGTGTTTTGTCTAAACCCACTCAGGCTCCCCAGACTTGCTCGCGTCGGCATTGTTACTGCCATTAGCTGGGTTACCGCCAACAGGACCAGTAGGGTTGCTGTTAGCGAAGCCACCACCAGGAGCAGTGTTGGGGGTACCATTAGGGGAAGGGTTTGGAACAAAGTTGCCAGGGGTCATCTGCCCGTACTGAGGCTGCTGAACAGGGCCGCCGGTAGCAGAGAGCTGCCCGTTCATGACTGAGTTAGCAGGGTAGACAGGCATGTTCTGACGCATAGCTGGCATGGGCCCGTTGTGAGGAATTCCATTGCCCTGCATCATAGGTCCACTTCCAGATAGAGCCCGAGCGTGAGCAGCGCGCAGAGGAATTTGCCCTTGGGTGTTGTCCGCTGGTGTCACCTGTCCACTGGAAGCAGCGCTGCCACGGTTGTCGAAGGATGAGATCTTAGCTTGAATGCGACGACCATAAGGAGTGGTTCTGATCTGGGGCAGGATCGGGCGAATGGCTTCCACAAGACGGTACTTGTAATGAGGGGTAGCATACTCCAGAGCGGTCTGAATGACATAGTTGGCAAAGGAGTCGCGAAGCAGACGCTCCATCTCTTGTTTGTGAAGAAGCTCGTCAACGATCAGATCCTTGGAAGGAGGCTGAGCGCAGCGCAGACATTTCTCGATAACGTTGGAGCTGAACTTGTGACTGGACAATTTGGCGATACAACCCTTGAAGGTAAGAACGATAGGCTCGGTAAAGAGAGGCTCGTTCAGATCGATGATGTACTGGACAACGTAGTTGCCAAAGGGATCTTGGACAAGGATTCGTGCATGCTTAGTGATCTGCGCAATAAGCCAGATCTTCTGGTCACCAGATGCGTGATCAATACAGCGCTGAAGAACACAACAGCCGTGTCGATGAGTGCCAACCTCAATACAGTTCTGGCCAACAGCGTCGAAGATGAACTGAGCATCGGGGGGAGTAAGCTTGTTAAGGCACTTCTGAATGACATGGTTGCCATTGAGATCCTGGATCAGCTCAACAACTCGGAAACGAAGCGCCTCGATGATGAGATGAACTTGCGGAGGGGTGCTCACGAACTCAATCATCTTCTGAAGCGCACGTGTGCCGTGCTGGTTGAGCGCAATGCGAACCATGTCCTTGGAAGCGTTCTCAATCAAAGTAGTCCTCTCATCGTCATTGCAAAACTCGAGGAGCTTTTGGCACAAATAATTACCAAACGGGTCCGTCATGAGCTCAATGACGTGCTTGTTGGTTTCGTCCCATATCATGTGAACCTGCTCGGCGTTGCGTTCTTCGAGCTTCTTCTGGAGGTAACGGCAGCCGTGCTGGTCCTTGCAAAGATCATAAATAGTGCCCACAAAGGAATCAAGGGGCATGTTCTGGTAGCGAGACATGGCTTTAGAATTAGGTTAGCCTTTATCCATACACCGCTGCTTTTGAGAATGAACTTACCTTCGTTGTCAAGCTGTCGGCGATGCTGCATAACGCGTGCTTGACTGTCGCGGGGTTGGTTGCCCTGGTTGTAAGGACCAGTGTTGTATCCGTTGTAGTTTTGAGGCTGCTGATACATGTTGCCACCGTTCATACCATTCATGTTCATCTGCTGCATGCTGTTCGCAAGCATGTTGGCGTTGTAGCCACCGGGTTGATGGGTGGCACCCTGGGGAACGGCGCCCTGAGGAGCACCCTGGGGGGCGCTATAGGCATTGCCAGGGTAAAACCCGTTGTTGTTAAAGTTGTTGCCCGTGGCATAAACGCCAGCTGAGGTATTGGCCATGGACGAAGGAGGTACAGGGGCTGTGCTGCTTGGTCCGAAGGGGGCAGCACTGGCCTGCAGAGCAGACTGAATGGAGGGATAGTTGGGTTGTTCTCGGTTCACCGCAGCGTTGTCCGAGGAAAGCTCGCGGCTGTGTCCACGATGGATTGCACCAGCAGGAATACGTCCAAGACTAGCATTGTGATTGTGGAAATGCTGCTGGGCGTGACTGTTGGCTTTGGAAGATGAGCCCCCTGGGCTCTTGACGGTGGGAATGTCGTTGGATGAAAACGAGCTCTGCAGCTTGGGAGGGGTCATGTTGGGGTTTCCGTTAGCAGACATGATGTGGCCGTTCTCAATGGCGTTCTCGGAGATGTACTTGAGGTCGATGGAGTGACGGAGGGAAGCAGGTCGAGAGGCAAGGCCCACTAGATCGCTTACGATGTTGGAGGTTCCGTTGATCGAAGAAAGGCTCTGCTGGGGGCGATGACGGTTAACAACACGGCTCCAGCTTCTCGATGATGATGTCGTTTCGGGGTTAGGAGACGGGGAAAGAGCAAGATCGAGGGCGGCCGAGGACGCTGAGAGCTGAGGGCAATGTTGGGTCAGATATGAAGCAACAATAGTGCAACAATAGAGGTTCAGGGTGGGGCGCTTGACTAGACGACCAAAAGCTCAAGATCCAACTGGCGAAGGCGAACAATGGAGATGTATAGAAAAGAACAAGGCCCGTGTGTGAAGATGGAGAAGAATAGTGCAACAACTGTGAAAGCCAAAAGGCAATAGGCAATAGGCACGTGGTGGAGGGGAGAGTTCGAGGTGAAGGTGCACCTCCGGGGGAAATATGGAGCGCAGTTGCGAGTCTTGATGTTAGAGAAGGTGTATATCGCCCAAAGGTGGTCTCACCAAAAGGCATCCACAGAACCAACTAATTCAGAGTAACGGGTGAAAATAGGGTAGATGGCATAGACAAGACGAAATATCAACTCACGATTTGATCATCACGACGAACAAGAGTCGGGAAGTTTTCATCAGAAATCCCATGGCCCATGGCATTTGACTCCTCATCGCCAAAGAGGAAACGAGTGGTGTTCGTCTGGTCGAGACCCACGTCGTACATGCCAGTACGCGAACGAGTCACTGGCATAGAGTATCGGTTGATGCTGCCGTCGGAAGACATGTTAGCTTTGTTGGAAGTTTCTGGAAGGCCACTCGGTGATCGCTTTGTTCGAGTTGGTTGTTGAGGAAGTTTAACACTGTAGTACAGCAACCGAGATGGGATTAAGTTCAAGAAGGAAGCCACTTCGGTCTTAAGGCAAAGCTTCCGAAATTTGCAGAGGGCAATGTGTATGTAACACTGGAATAGTGGTGAATTGAAGGGCTGTGATGTGATTTCCAGTATAGCAAGGTGTTGTGATGTGTTGTGAAAGCAGAGCTAGTTGCAAGATCAAGCGAGGGCTAAGCTGGAGGATTTTATATCTCAACAACAGTAACTCGAAGTGAATCACGGCCTTTGCGATACCTCCCTATAGCTTCCCCACTAGAAGAAGCCTGGAGACTACATGGTGTTTTGCCCAGGCTTATTTCGGAGCCAGTCTGCTCACTACAATGATATCAAATCTATCGTAGGTAACAGAAGCTTACACCAAACACCAAGAGCCTTGTTTCCATTCGATTTGTCCCTTCAGCTTGAGCTTTGCAACGAGCCTCCTTTGAGCTACAAGAACTTTCAAGAGCTTCAAAGGCTTCGAGAGCAACTCCCACTTGGAAAGCTGCTTGTTTACAAAATATGTTCACGCGCGACAAACATGTCTTAACTTACGCATTGCCCGAACGATGGCTGCTAGGATCCTGTCGAACCGCCTCCTCCTTCTCGTCGTCGCTATTCCGGCGCGTAGTCGGGACAGAACGGGAAGGCATCTGAGTTGTGGTGTCGTCGAAGCCGAAGCGAGCTTGCCTAATACCAGATTGAGGAGAAGCGAGCTGAGAGCCGGATCGAACTTGGCGGTTGAAGAAACCTGGAGGGGAGGTCAAGCTGGACATGGAATATCGACTCGGTCTCGATAAAAACGTAGGAAATCCAGAGTTGTCTCGGTATTCGGGAGGTGTAGTGGGCTCGGACTGGTGGCCAGCAATTCGGCCAGCTTCCTCCTCCATTTGAGCAAGTTCCAAAGCTTCCCGTCTTTGTTGCTGATCTAACTTTTGCATCTCAAGCTCAAAACGCCGCCTTTGTTCTCGAATTCGCTCGTACTCCATCTTCTTCTTCTCGATTTGAGTCTACCATCAGTTAACAAATGGGCCTTATCTTTCCTGTAAATCGCGTCGCCTCAGAGCTGAGAGCTCCGTTCCATTTTATACAACTAGGGGCCGAGGGCGAAGCTGGCGAAAAACGGCTCTTGCGGACGTACCAATTGCGCCTTATGCACTGTCTGCGCCACATGTATTAGCATCTGTTGCTATTGCAAAGTCGACAAGAGAAATATCTGGGCACCAAGCCAAGTTTCCGAAAGCCTCATGGACGCAAAACAAACAGCCGAGCCGAAATATGTTGATTACTCACATTATAATCCTGAGGAGCTTCTTGTCCTCGCTGAGCGCCCAGTGAGTTTAACGTCGGGACTCGCCCAGAATCGGTCGTAAAGCGACGAGGAAGGCCAGATCGATGGTCGTGAGCACCGGCGTGAGGGTTGACCTGCGAACCAGGCATTCTGGAGGTATTGCGAGGAGGTGAGACAAACGAATGCATGGCCGGGTCGTTGCCCCGCGGGGACTGCTGGGAGCGAAAGTCCATAGCGGGCTAATAGATACAAGATAGTACACGCCGAATTGGCAAGCGGTCTCAGCCTATAACTCTAAAGACATGAGAAGAGACAGTCAAGTATCAGTAAATGCGCCTGTATAAGATGTAAGAGGGAAGCAAAAAGAGGCGACGGCGATGGAACGTTGTTGAGAGGCGGGGTGGACGTGGTCAGTGTGGGTATGGATGGCCCTGGGATTGGGGGGTGTCCCTTGGACGGAGCTACTTCAGGTAACCCAGGGGGGTTCGCGGGCGCTGGGCTTGGTACCTCAGACTAGAACTGAAGTAGTCGTCCTGTCGATTTGGGTTGAGGCGGGTGATCATGGGCAGCGGGCACTTGTATCCAAACTGTATCCTGAACACGCGATGGTATTTCAGGATAGGGATAGGATGACTGGAGAGAACATGGATTTGGAGGGATGACGAAGCTTCAAGCCACGGAATAGAGCTTGAGGGTTGAGTTGCCGGGCCTAGAAACGCGCAACTATAGCAAGACACATAGGGGAGATGGTTATGAAATCAAAGTAAGGGGAGAAAGGCGTTAACCCCCAACTCTGTCTCTGTCTTGTCTGTTTGCTCTGTCTGTCTGTCTGTCTGTCTGTCTGACTGTCTGACTGACTGTCCTCTATCTTACGAACCAGCAACTATATCCATCGTAAGGGTAGCAGGCGAGCTCGTTCATTTGGCCATCCTGTCGGAAATAAGGGAGCATGGGCGTGCGATATATTAGTACCCAGTAGTCGTACCGTGCCGCGGTGTGAATGGATGTCGGGCTGCTATGGTATGGTCGGATACTGCACTATCGCCGTCGGTGGATGGTTTGTGGTGGGATTCGGGGTCGGGTGCGTATTTTGTGTTCGCCGCACTATACTATCCTTGGCTGAAGACAAGACGACAGACCCGACAGGGCAAGACAAGACAAGACAGATTGATGATATTGATAGTATATAAGGACTTAAGATTGCCTTTGTCTTGTGTAGAGGGAGAAACAGCTATTCCCTTCTCTCTATGCCTTGACGGACAGAGAGGATAGAGGTGGAAGCTCTGGACAAAAAAGATGAACCAACCTGGATTTGAAATAGCACTCAATGCGATCAAGGCAGACAGTGATACAATGAGATATACTAGACACTTGGCACGTGTCTTGAGGATGATACAATGGTTTACACGCTTTCTCTTTCACAGCGCGCCCTGGACAGCCAGGAGCGACAAGCTGGTCTGGAGGAACAGTGAGGGTGATTGATAGTAGAGGTAAGGTAAGGCAAGGTAAGGTTTAGGAGGGAAGAAGAAAAAACGTCTAGTCGACGATAGGACCTAAAAGAATGGGAACCAGACCTACTACGTAGCGCGGGTGTTTGGCGCTCGGCTTTGAAGCGTCAGACGTGGGGAGCTGCGCGTGTGTTTGTGGACACAAGACAGGGCCCTAGCAGACAGCTCACAGCAATAGGTAGGTAGGTACTCCGTAGCGAGAGGCCTTGAGATGCAGGGTTTGGTTACAGGTCAAGGATGAGGCATGGGCAAGAATGCGCCCTCAGGAACGGCAGAGGACAGAATCGTAGGCTGCAGGGGGGAACAAGCTTTCTATTCTTTGTGGAAAACAAATGAATGGAACGGATATATCACTAAACCTCTCACTCAAGACATATGATAAACATGGGGAATTTATTTTTGTTTCGTCAGGCTCTTATCATTACCAGGTTTCCGAGCCCGGGCTATGTCCAGTCAGTCCGAAGCTGTCTCATTCAAAATAGAAGCTCTGCCCACTGATTCATAACCACACGCAGGTCTCGGCTTTTCCTGCGTCCTCGATGCCATTGTCTCACTGCACGTCTTTCGATCATCAGCGCCCAAGAAAACCACTAACAAGAACCCATCAGTGGAACCAAAGTCAGGCACCATGGAAAGCAATTTCAGGGGATGGGATAGAAGGATGGATACGATGCCCACTTGGCTCAACGGCTAGGCACATCAACTAACAACCATGAAACGTAATTGGCCTCGAGGCTTTGTTCCAGAAACACTTGAATGGTGATTTTTGCTTCGTCATAAGGTTGTAAGCTCTCCATACGAAAACTGCGGCCAATTCGGGGGCTTGTTGTTTTGGTTCTCGGGGTCTTTACGTCCGAATCCACACAATACCTTTCGAGGTGGCAGGATGTGTAGGACATGGGCTGAGGCCTGCCGTGGACTCGACAATCATGTCAGGCTGGTTTCTGGGAGCCTTTTGACTCATTTCGTGTGTCTGTGCAGGGCAAATACTGGCGGCATGTCGACTCTTGAGGTAAAACAAAGTTGCGCTGATTTATACACAACGAACATCCAGACTGGGCTATGACGACCGTGGATCGAATCGTGCATCAAATGGAGGGTTGCAAGGATTGTGCATCATGGCTTGTCAAGGTCCCTGGCAGCGGCACAGTAGCTTAGTGCTATTACAGCACAAAGGCCGAGCATTCTGAAGAACCTCCACTTCGTGGCTTGTGATGTCTTCCTCGCAAAACCGTGAGACTTGACTGCTTTGGCCATGCCGGAGTTTTTATCCCTCCTGACCTGTATAGATGTTGCACTAGGCGATGACTCGCCGATATTCCAAGCTAAGGATGAGTTGCAAGCTGTAGACATGCATGGATGGATATGCATGGTAGGAAGGTGAGATAGTTGCACCTGCGATTGGATCCAGCATTTCATCTTCTCCTCTCACAACAGGAAATTCCAAGTCGTTACGTCCACCAAGACCTGAAATACTTTGCAATGACCTGCTAATAGTAACTTCCGCTCCCTCGGAAAACTAAACCACCACCAATTACGTCTCTCAACCTCTTCTTACATACACATGCGACTCTCACAGGGAATCAATCTCATTCAAGAACCTGCAATATGGTATACCTCGAGGTTCTCTATAATACACACCACCCGAGGCCTTATTCCGCCACCACAACTTCCATGTTGTTACGCGGGGGGGATGGTGAGATCTTCAGCCAAGGCTTTTGAGCGCCCGAATCACACCCCAATCGTGCCAACCAACCTAAACCCCTCTTCCTAGGGACGTACGTGGGAGTAATTGATATCTCGAACCCCACGGTCTTCCAAAGGCACGCAAGACGTGGACCAAGCGTACATCCCCGTCTCTCCGATATGCGTCGCTGATTGGTTGGTGCTGCTATTCTTCCTGCACGTCACCCAAAAACCCATAATGAAGTGCAGAAGCCAAACTAACATGCCCCCAGATTGCCCTTGATGCATTGATCAGGAACGCTCAGCTTGCTCAAGCTGACAGTTTCACTTCGTCACAGACAAAAGTTGGGCCTTGTGTCATTGATTCCAATCCGTTTTTACAGTAATTATGCTACCGCCAGCGTCCGCCACAAGCAGTTGACACATGACAATCCATAGCCTAATTTTGTTCACCGCTTCCACATATCCTCCGCACAGCGCTTCGTGGGCTCAAGCTCGCTCGCACCTTCGAATCACATTGCTGAGGAACAATTTTGCGGTGGCTGATCACGAGATCCAAATCTGATGGATCCATGCGTCTCGGGCGAGTTTGCATTTTGCTTGATGGAGCCTGACCAGGAACCGATCTTTGAACGGCAGTAGCTTGGTCTGTGTTGCGCCTGGCGTCATTCTTCCCTTCCCTTCAACTCTTGCGGGACTCACAGCAGCTAGCGCCTTCGAACTGACCTGTCAGCCAAGTCTGGATAACTACAGACTGTAACACGACAGGAGGATTGGTTCGAACTTTGAAGCCTACTGCCCAGAGGCTACAGAGACCCTCAACCTGAACGGCACGAATCCCATATTGTGCAGCACTGTTGTACATAGGGAAAATACTAGTTTAGCCACTGCCGATGGGTTGTGGTTATCAAAAGCCATTCACACGTAAACTATCCGTACTACGGTTTGAGATATTACAACTATTAGGCTAAAGTTGTTACCATCAATAACTTTTGTTATTAGTTCATCTTTATGAAAACGAGTCTATCCCTGCCGCTAAATCCATCTTCTGCAGCCTGGTTACCGAGACATTCATAACAAGCCTCACATTGTTGGTCGAATCAACATGGCAATACATATTCGTTACTAACAAATGAGGCATGTCAAGATCCACCACTTACTTCCTCTGGCTGGTGCCCGCTCGATTTTCCCCTCACTCTCAAAAGGGCTCAATCCCTTCACCGACTTTTACAACCTGCCGCTACAAGTGGCCCATCAAGCTAGTCAGTTTCCCACCCTGTTGCGTCGCAATTCAGAAGTCAGGGTCCGATCAACTCGCGCTAATTATCAGTGCCAAGAACGAGGTCATTGATGCATCCCGCTGTGCCCGCTGTAAATATAACATGGATTCCAATCATGACTTCTCTTATGAGCATTAGTTGTACGTGAATAATAGCCATTGACCCTTTTTGTCCTGCACGTCAGTTGATGCCCATTAAGAAACGGGCGACATCGGATGCGTAGGGTTACTGCCTATACATGCGGGGATGCGATGCAGTCGTGCATGTGAATCGATTGACTTTGCTTCGTACTCTACACGAGATGTATGGCCGTTGAATCCCTACTGTAAACATTTTGTCTATGAGAACTCAGTGTTTGGCATGGCATATAAGAGCACTTTTCGTTTCGGATGCTTCTAATTTCATTGTTTATTTCTGCAACATATTCGTATTTACCGGTTAACTATGTTACTGGTTCGCGGTGGTTTTATGGCAGTCTTTTACAGAACAACTAAGCGTTATACGCAAATACATAATAACAAAGAAGTCTGGACATCGTCTATGGGTTGCTCAATTCGAATCCGCTAGGACATCGCTCGTTTTTAAATGTGACGTAACTGACGATTTGAACGTTCCGCAGTTGACGGTTGAAACAGCTACAAAAGTGTTGTTGATAACCTCACTTGTATATCCCCACACCTTAATAATACTTTACTGACGTTTAACTGTTCTCATTGTAGTTCAGACACTGATTGATCGATCAATCGATGCAGACTTGGTGTCTAACACTCACGGGATAATGTATTATGCCCAGAATTACATGAATTTGTTAAGCAAATCATGTAACATAGGGTAAGCTGCGGTGATAAGTATTGCCACTCACTATTAACGCAACAATACTCCGTACTGGTAAAGACACAATGGATCACGTAAAGCGAATCAGAATGTTTGAACTGCTTGATACCAAGAACCGGGGACAGAAAAGTAGTACAAGACCTGTCAGTTGTCGGCTTGGTTGTCGTCGACATGCTTCACGTGACCACTCACAACGCGCTCGTCCCCCACCGTGGCGCAACCGGGCCGGGGCTCCACCTATGACCGCGGGGCAAGAACTTTTTGCGAAGCTATCGCAAGCTGCCGCAGAAAAAAAGTCGTCACCTAGCGCAATACAACACAACTTTATTCCACTGTAGATGTGCGCTCTTAGGTGACCTTCAAAATGCCCACGGTCGACGATGGCTTCGAGGCTCTCCTAGAGCCTTTCTACAATGGAAAGAAGCTCACCGATCCTATTTCCACAAAGGAAGACAAGTTCCAGCTTCTGCCAGCCTTCCTCAAAGTCAAGGGTGAGGATGCTGATCAGCCTTGTAGGGCTTGTTGCTAACTTAATTGCAGGTCTTGTTAAGCAGTATGTCTTTAAACACAACGCGCAAAGTCTTGTCGTCGTGCTTCGCAATTTCTAACTCTGTTTCTAGGCACATTGACTCATACAACTTCTTCGTCGAGCAGGAGATCAAGGATATCGTACGCGCCAACAGAACCATCCGAAGCGAAGTGGACAGCAATTTCTGGCTTGAGTAGGTTTTTAAAGGGTTAAAAAACCTGACTACGCTGACAATTCTCGTACAGATTCACCGATATCCGAGTAGATCGTCCCAGACGTCAGGATTGGCAAGATGCCAAGTCGCACACCGAAGTCACTCCCATGGAGTGCCGTCTCCGAGACATGACATACGCCGCGCCCATTCTCGTCGATATCCAATACATCAGAGACAAGCAAAGGATTGTACGAAAGAACGTGCCTCTGGGGCGCATGCCAGTCATGCTCAAGAGTTCCAAATGTCGCCTTGCCGGAGCCAACAACACAGAAATGGAGAAGATGAACGAATGTCCGCTTGATCCTGGTGGTTACTTCATTATTGGTGGTACGGAGAAGGTCATTCTTATCCAAGAACAACTGAGCAAGAACCGTATCATTGTCGAAGCAGACGAGAAGAACAACATTATTTCGGCCTCCGTCACTAGTTCTACACACGAAAGAAAGTCCAAGACCTATGTCACGCTCAAGAAGGACAGGATTCTCCTCACACATAACGTCCTAGTTGAGGGCATTCCTATTGTGATTATCCTCAAAGCTTTGGGTGGATTGTCAGATATGGAAATTATGCAACTTGTTGCGGGATCCGATGGAAGATACCAGGATGAATTCCTGGTAAACTTTGACGAGGCGACCAAGGTTGGTGTTTTCACCCAGCACCAGGCATTGGAATATATTGGAACCAGGGTCAAGATGGGTTCTCGCAGAGGTACATTCGGTCCTCAAGTGCGCCGAAACCACGTCGAAGAAGGCCTCGATGCCCTGGCCAACTTAGTAATTGCTCACGTTCCTATTGAGGGTCTCGACTTCTACCCCAAGGCTATCTACGTGGCCATGATGACTCGGAGAGTTCTCATTGCCTCTCATAACCCCAAGCTGGTCGACGATAGAGATTTCGTGGGAAATAAACGACTCGAGCTTGCCGGACAACTTCTCTCACTTCTTTTCGAAGATTTGTTCAAGCAGTTCACATCTGGAGTTAAGATGTCGATTGATAAGTTTTTGAAGAAAAACAACCGCGCGGTTCCTCTCGACGCGGTCCATATGATCAGCAACCACGCCAACAATATCGGATATGGAATCAACCGTGCCATTCAAACAGGAAACTGGACAGTCAAGCGTTTCAACATGAACCGTGCTGGAGTTACTCACGTCCTCAGTCGACTCAGTTACATCGCTGCACTTGGTATGATGACCAGAATCAGCAGTCAGTTTGAAAAGACCCGAAAGGTTTCTGGTCCTCGTGCGCTTCAACCGTCGCAATGGGGTATGCTGTGTACATCAGATACGCCTGAAGGTGAAGCCTGTGGTCTGGTAAAGAACTTGGCTCTGATGACACATATTACGACCAACGTTGACGAAGAGCCTGTCAAGCGATGGATCTTCACGCTCGACGCTGGTGTCGAACCTATCCGTAACTTTTCGGGTGCTGAGATGCATCGAGAGGGGAGCTATATCATCCATATAAACGGTACACCATTCGCTCTAACACGGTATCCCAAACGGTTCGCCCAAAGGTTTAGAACCATGCGTCGACGCGGTTGGATCTCTCCATTTGTTGGTATAAACATCAACACTCACTTCAACGCTGTCCATATCGCCACGGATGAAGGTAGAATTTGCCGGCCGTATATCATTGTCAAGAATGGTAAACAAAAGCTTAAGCCAGAGCATCTTCGTCTGCTGCAGATGGGCAAGGCCACATTCGACGATTTCTTGAACCGTGGAATCGTGGAGTACCTTGATGTGAACGAGGAGAACGATGCACTCATCACTATTTACGAGCACCAAGTGACACAGAGTACCACTCACTTGGAAATCGAGCCGTTTACTGTCCTGGGAGCTGTCGCAGGATTGATTCCCTTCCCTCACCACAACCAATCTCCCCGTAACACCTACCAATGTGCTATGGGTAAACAAGCCATTGGCGCAATCGCTTATAACCAGTTTAACCGTATCGACACCCTTCTATATACCCTCGTATATCCTCAAAAGCCTATGGTTATCTCCAAGACCATTCAACTCATTGGTTACGACAAACTCCCGGCAGGTCAGAACGCCACCGTCGTTGTCATGTCGTTTTCAGGATACGATATCGAAGATGCTTTGGTCCTGAACAAAGCATCGGTCGATAGAGGGTTTGGTCGTTGTCAAGTCTTCAGAAAATACACGACAGAATTGCAGAAGTATCCAAACGGACGCAGGGAGCGTATTGGAGACCCCGAGAATGAAGGCGAAGGCAAGGTCAAGCACCGCATTGCGAAACACGAGGCGCTGGATGACGACGGTCTGGCAATCGTTGGATATAAGGTCAACAACGGTGAAGCCATGGTCAAAAAGGAGACACCGCTTGATCAGACCAGCACTGGCATTGGACTGGACCGTGGCCCTGGTGAATTCCGCGACTCATCGGTTTCTTACCGAATCGCTGATCCGGCATATATCGACAAGGTGATGATTTCCCAGACAGAAAAGGACACAACAGTTATCAAAGTCCAAACTAGACAGACTCGACGCCCCGAACTGGGTGACAAGTTCTCGTCTCGTCACGGTCAGAAGGGTGTTGTTGGTATCATCGTGGACCAAGAGGACTTGCCCTTCTCTGACAGCGGACTGAGCCCGGATATTATCATGAACCCCCACGGTTTCCCCTCGCGAATGACGGTCGGTAAGCTGCTCGAATGCTTGACAGGCAAGGCTTCCATTGTGCACGGCCGTCCTGACTACGGTTTTGGTGATGCTTTCCGCTCTCACCCACTGGAGGAAATGAGTCAGGTGCTTGTTGATCATGGATTCTCGTGGGAGGGCAAGGACTACTTCACATCGGGTATTACTGGAGAGCCCCTGGAGGCATACGTGTTCAACGGACCAATCTACTACCAACGTCTTAAGCACATGGTGCAAGACAAGATGCACTCTCGATCTCGAGGTCCCCGAGCAATTCTGACTCGTCAACCCACAGAAGGTCGTTCCAGAGATGGTGGTCTGCGTTTGGGAGAAATGGAGCGTGATTGTCTGATCGCTTACGGTGCCTCTCAGCTTCTGCTGGAGCGTCTCATGATTAGCTCTGACGGCACCGAGATCGACATTTGCCAGCAGTGTGGTCTGTTTGGATACAAGGGTTACTGTCACACATGCAAGAGCACCAGGGAGGTTACCAAGATGACGATGCCGTATGCAGCAAAGCTGCTTGTGCAGGAACTTATCAGTATGAACGTTGGAGTACGACTCCAGATGGATGATGAATTTCCCCATCCCCGGTAGTGGGATTGCACGATGTAGATATGCATGAGAATGGAGTTTTGGAATTTGTACACCTTACATAGCACGGTTATTTTATGAGGTAGTTGGGTAGTTTAGAGGTATTATTGTGTTTGTTTTGAACTATGCATCTATGTGTTCTACAGTAAAAGTCTTAGCCTGCAATGACTTGGGTAGTACAATTATGATAAGAGACTTCGCCGTTGACCATCCTCTTCTCCTAAAACTGTTATTGGCGCTTCACTTTCTGTATCTTGACAGTCTTCAGCCCTCCCATTGTAACCTCAAACTCAACCGCCCCGTCCAGGCCCTGACCAGTTGAGGCTACATGAGGCGCAAAGACAACTTTCATCCATCTTCGCCACCCTCGCAGTGTCGGGGCCGCCAAGTCAGAGTCGTCCTCTGCAGTCACAGGCCCAGCTTGTCTTATACGACCATAAAAAGGCCGCTTGAACAGCGCAACTCGACAGGCAATCTGCGTCGACCATACGAGACCCAAGCTGGGCGTCTTGAGCGAGTAAGAGGCGTGAGGATCGTCGCCCCAGCCTGTGAACCAACGCTGTTGGTGGTCAAGCATGAGAGCAGGTAGCGGTGGAGGACCTTCGGGGTCTTGTAGGGAAAAGGGCAGTGATGACGAAGGCGTGCTGGGGAAATTTGTAGATGAGGGAGGAGGCATACTCCGCGAGGCAAGGGGACTCTCGTAAACGACGCCGCTGCTTCTAGGAGGTGCATGTCGTGGTATAGAGCTGGATGAAAAACGATCGGCGACTTGGTTGGCCACCACAACAGCTAGATTATGCCTGCGGGCCAGGTCGCGCAGAAGAGCGCCGAGACGGACAAGTTCAGCACTTCGCGCGGCCATATTAGAGCCGTGAGAGCCTTGCCGCTCAAACTCGGCGCGGTAGTTTGCAGCTACAGAGTCGAGGATGATGAGACCGATATTGTGACGGGATAGAAGAACAGGGACCTGGAAATCTAGGATATGGTCTTGGGTTTCGAGATCCGGAGTGACGGCGCTGTGAATAGCATCGAGCGAAGGTCGAGTGTCAGGGTCGTCGTATTGTTGGAGAATAGGGTTTGACTTTAGCATCTGGGCAAGACGACTCGTAGCGAGAGCTGCTTCAGTTGAGATGTAGACGGCTTCGCGACCGAGACCATGAGGAGGTGGGAGTTGAACAGCGAGACAAAGCGATAAAAGGGCCTGAGTCTTTCCAGCGCCGCTTTCACCGGTGATTTCTGTGATTACACCCACGGGCACGCCGCCTCCCAACGCAGCATCGAGGCCATCATCAAGAGTGCTGATGACCTTGGGCTCCGGCTGCTCAGGAGACTCAGCATCAGGATCAGGTTCAGGTTGCAGAAGCGGCTGCTGAGGAGTGAGATCGTCCGAAAGAGAAGCCTGCACCGCGGCTATCAGACGCTTGAGATCAAGGATAGGGAGGCGTGTCTGCTTGGCGATATCGGCGGGATGAAGAGTGAGGAGGTCTATTGTCGTGAGGGCATTTTGCTCAATGGTTGGGATAAGAGCGGCGAAGGGGCGCAGGGGAAAAGAAGGGAGGATTTGGAGGAGGTCTGTCATGAGAACGACGGTTGATGAGACATGGGTGAGTGAGTGAATGAGTGAGGGAAAGAGGGTGTAAGTGAGAGAGGTGAGAACGTGAATAGAGGAAAAGTAATTAGCGGTTCACACTAAAAACCTTCCTCTGTCTCTCAGATATTAACGTGAGTTTGAGTAAAATGATGGCCTCTCTCGCTTTCACAAGCACCCTTGTTCTCCTAACGCTCTGGTACAGAGGTCTAATGACGATATTGAGATGTTGTACTTTCACGCGTTAAGTGAATATGATAGACGCGGTTGGATACATGACGTGCTTAATTGGATTGGCTGGCTAAGCCACACCCGTCTATGAACGCCACACCAACAGTTGCAATAGATTTTGGATCTCAAAGTTGAAGACAAAAAGGTGTGGCTCGATTGATAGGAAGGAGAAATTAGTTACGACATAGAACAGCTTCGTATATATAAAGTCCTTAGTATTGTTGCAAGATGGCTAGACATATCGGTTAATTTCGAGGTAAGCTGGTTTGTGTCTACTGTTGTACAGCTTTGCTTCACAAATAGGTCATACAGTTCGAAATCGAGACAAAATCGATTACATGTAAACTTTCAAGTCATTGTCAAATCAGCTTCCTTGCTTGATAGCTGTATCTTGTTGTATGAAAGATTTTGATGTGGATCTTCAATTGACCCCACAGCCAGAGACACAATTTTCGCTCCCAACGGGTCTTGAGAGATGTCCGTATCATATGGCTAGATTGGTGAGTTTTACGACACTATGATAGATTGTTTCTTGAAATGATTTGACAGCTCAATAAACATTGGTGATTTGGCTAATAAAAAGTCTTCATTTTACATCCATTCACAGCGATTGTCACATCTCAGAGAGCAAAAGTTCAGCCGGGAAACCATATTCTTAATCTTGATCATGAAATTGGAATTACTTTTGATTCCACTCTTTGTGCTACCAAACAAGGTTCCCGACTCCCCAGAGTCCAAGCATGCAGTGCCAAAACCAGACCCTCCCAAATCGCATGTACAACCAGACAGCCGCGTAGCGAGAACGAGAATAGTCGTCCAAGCCAGAGCCAGCTCTCCCACAGTGTGGGGGCGAGCTGTTTATCGGTATCGCCAGAGAGACAGGGTGTTGTGGCGCTTCCAGGTCTTTCTGCGACCGGCCTGGGTCTTGTTGTAGCGGTGACCCTTGTTGAGACCACGGGACTTCTTGCCGGTGGCGGTGAGGCCGCGAGCCTCGCGGTGCTTGTGCACGGGGTTAACGATCCAGTTGATGCGGGGGTCGATGCGGATGGCCTTGTGCTGGGGGTCGACGAGGATGACCTCGTAGTACTTGTAGGTAGAGTCCTGGTTGATCCAGTAGGAGTTGAGGACTCGGAGGTTAGCGCAGCGGCGGCCGACACGCTCCTCGGCGGTGGCCTTGAGGGAACGCTGGTACTTCAGCTGGTTGATACCCTGGTTGGTGGGCTTGCCTATGTGACGACGTGTGTTAGATACTGCCATCTTGCTATTCCAGATAACAAAAACCTACCGTAAGTGGCACCCTTAGGAGCAGGGCGCTTGCGGCCACCACGGCGGACGCGGACACGGTAGATAACATAGCCCTGCTTGGCCTTGTATCCGAGACGGCGAGCCTTGTCCAGACGGGATGGGCGAGAAGCGCGGTGGATGACGTTCAATTGACGGAGCTATATTGATGCACTCTCAGCAAATGTTCAACGAGTGTATAGCAGAGACGGGGTTAAAAAACAGCCCGCTTCGTCTCAAGTTCTTCCCCAGCATTTCCAAGCCTACGCATTGTGTGAACAAAGCGCTGATTCGTCGTTTTGAGAATTTTCTTCTCAAGTGCGGAGTATGAGAAAAACGCACACAAAAATCGACGGCTTCGGAAATGCGAGAGGAGAACAGGAGATCGAGAGCGAGAGCTGATTGCCCGCCGTCCACATTGGAAAAGAATCATGGTTGTTTAACGTACTTCCCAGCAGCGAACTCGGAGAAGGAAGGCAACGACATCCGACTGCTTCTTCTTCTGAAGCTCTTCGACGTACTTGAGGGCACCCATCTTGGCTGTTTGTCGAGAAAGACGGTAGAGGTTAGCGAAAAGGAAAGAGAGATAAAAGAATTGAAGGCTTGCAGAAAGGAAGAAAGTTCTGAATCTGCAGAGGGAGAGGGGACTTCACATACCGGCTTTGTCGAGGTCCTGGTGGTTAGTAGGATGTCGAAGATTTTCAAAAGGAAAGAACCACCGAATACAAACTTTCCGTGGAAAATTGTGGCCTGTGGGTTAAGCGATCCGCTAGCCCTCGCACCTTCCTCAGCTGACTCAGCCAGGGCTCTCATCGAAACATGGTCCGAGCGCTGACACGTGACCGATAAGATAACAGCGCCAACCAAGCATTTGCATGATAGTGAAGAGAGTGTGAAAGCGAGAGAGTGAGAGATGATTTTTGGAATGCCTTTTGATTGCCTAGACACTTAGGGAGACATCTCCATAATCGCATGATAATCATCGCAACAGCTTATGAGTTACCGAAGTGTTAGCTTTGTGTCCACCAAAAACTCCTAGAGATCCGTACTCCCAGGTCTTTCACCACAACTAATCCATATAAACTATTCGTCAGTTGGAAGCAGTTTCAAGACCTCAGTAAAGGCCTTCAAATGTCCCTGTGCAATCTTTCCCCAGGTATTATCTGAAGCATCTGGTATAGCCTCCTCAATCAGATCCCACGCCACACCTTCAAGGCCGGTGGCACTGGGAGGCTTGGTCGGCAGCCGATGCAGGTCAGGCATGATCATATGGTTGACAATTTCTGAAGCCATCTTCAACCCATGTTTGTTCATTTCTTCCAAATCTTTGGCGTCTTGTCCCCATCTCATCCAGTTTGGTGCCCTGATGCCAAGGTCATGCTTGACCAATGAATCGTAGGCTTCGACATGTTCTTGTAGGTCATCGAGGGCTTTCAGCATCAGCTGCGGATGGGTTTGGCTGTTCTTCTGCAGAACGGGCGAGGATTTCATCCAAGGTAAGATGCTGGTGAGATCAGGAGAAAGCTCGTTTATCAATACGGCGACGTCGACTCGAGGGCTACCAGTGTTAGTAGATGGAAAGGGTGAGTATCGGGGAACCACATACATCCCTATCTTGATCTCATCGATAGATTTGATGAGATCGTCCCCCTGTTTCCGAATTTGGCTCTTAGCATCTCGGGCAACCGGCTTTCGCTTCTTCTTGGAACTGTCGCTGCACTCGCTCGTAGCATGCTTTCCTTTTCTTAGATTTGCTGCATTCGCAGTCGTTTTCCTTGGGGCACGAGTGGACTTTTTGGGGGCAGCATCTTCGTCTTCATTAATCTCTACTCGGTCTTTAGTTGAAAGGAGCAGAGTTTCATATGTAGAATAACTGACCAGTGGCGGATGCCTTTCTCTTGCGTGTTCGTGGGGGCATGGCCAGGCAATGTAGTGTTCCTTTTGACGGACAATGAATAAGAGTGTTGAGTAGGAGTGCCAGAATTGGCTGATTATCCTTTGAAGAAACAGTGTTTATGCCTCAGCTCCGAGGTTTAGATGAACTTATCGTTGGGGAAGGAACGGAGTGACCCTGCTCTGTCTGCCTAAACACGGCAAGATCTAAAGTCACCCGCACCTCCCATTTGAGATGATGCAGTACATCACCCTTCAGTAATAGTGGCAGATAGCAGTGTATATCTTAACTTCATTCTTATGTATTCGCGGAGCTGATAAAGTACAAGCAATACCTTGAGCCTCAATTTAATCTATCATAACGAGTCTCAGTTCCGTCCCTCAACCTAAGCAACCCTCTCGAAGCAAAACCAGCTAATTGCACGAAACAGCAAAGCAAATGAATAAAGGAAGTCTTTGTCATACATGATTCCGGCTATATTCCCCAAACGTGTCCCTTTTTTGATCGCATATTAGTTACAGCGTTAAATGCGAAGCCCTCGGGTCTTTCTGTCTATAGTCTCAGCCTGTAAAAGCAAAATCCATGCCATCGGATGTCATCTTATCTTCCCCCCTACTCCCTGTCGTGATATCGGCCGTTGGATCATGGATCCTGAGCAAAGCGTTGGCGAAATGGAAAAGAAGCTATTGCACAATCTCATATTACTTGGGCGACGAATGAGAATTGCCTGTAAACGCCAGGAACGATAAAAAGAAATGACGAAATCATCATGCAAAACCAAAAAAATACAAAGGCACTTAACCACACAGTAGACCCCACAAGGGCCAGTTCTGGTATGGTTGTTTGGCTCACTTGCTCAGAACTTAAGAAGCCAGCTGTTTCTCTTTCTTTGTGTAGAGTCTGCTGTAATCTGTCTTGTCGTAAATGATTGTGTTGAGAAGAGATTTCTCATAGTCGCCAAACGTATGCGATAACACACATTAATGAGTGTTGAGCGAGAGACCCTGGAATGATCCCACCCAGTCATTCTGAGGAGCCAGAGGTGAGGCGGCCTGAGAGTGAGGTGCTGGGCTTGGTCCAGACTGCGGATTGGGGAATCGCTGACGCATAGGCTGGTATTCTCCAAGCTGGGGAACTTGTGCTCCGGGGTAGCCCTCAAGTGCAGGCATAGCATTACCGCCGTAGCCAACATTGCTTTGGGGGTTGCTGAAAGCGTTGCCGAACTGCCCATAAGGGTAGTTAGAGGGAGGATAACCAGATGGCTGCGCAAGGCGGCTCTCGTTGCCAAAAGGCTGGCTGAAAGCTGGGCGGTAACCGCGACCATCTCTGGCTCCAGTGGTGAAAGCGGACGCCTGATGGGGCTCTTGACCCTGTGGGTTCTGGCGCCGGTCGTTACCGCCAGCATTGCGGTTCGCATTTACAGCTCCAGGACCGATACCACTAGGAGCCTGAATGCCAAGAGTTGGGCTAGCGAATGAGGCTGGGTTGATAGCAGACATCCAGATTCGCGTCTTGTAGATCTTGAACAAGTCGGTGACAAGAGAGTTGAAGTTGATGTACGAGTCGGCGAAATAGTAAAATGTCAACTTCTTCCAGTCCCTATTGGAGATATTAGCAGAGTCCAGTTTATCGATGGCGATGATACTCACATTTGGAATTCGGCGTCGAGAATCTCCATGTTAAGACCATGCTCCTTGACCTTTTGCATACACACGCGCTTCGCCTTAGCCTCCTGGCCTTCCTTGTCCCGCAAGGCATGCACCTCATGGTTCTGGGCAAGACGTTTGATGAGCTTGGGTCGGAGTTCGCCGGTGTTGGGCTCCTGGGCATGGTGCTGGCTGGGAGGCCCCATGCCTCCAACCGCGCTTCCCTGGAGACCGGTCGAAGAGGCAAGAAGACCTGCACTGCTTCCCTCCTGTGCAGCAGCAGCACCTTGGGAGTACATCATCAGCCACTTATACTGCTCTTCAGCATAGTGCTCCTTGAGGTCCTTGGCAGCCTGCCAATCGACATTGTCCTTAGCAACAGTGCCGAGGTCAGTGCCGCGATCAGCCTCAACGATGACCAGATCTCCAGGCTTGACAGTGAGACCAGTGCCCTCTTGAATGTAGAAGACGTCAGCTCGCGCACATTTAAACAACACAATGTGGAGAAGCTGGTTGTGGCGAGGTTGAGCAATGCTATAGACATTGCGATGAGGAGAGGGTGCACGGTTCCCGTAAGGGTTGGGCAGCCCGTAAGGAGATGCGTATTGGTTGGCAAACCCGGCCTGGTACGCATTTCCAATGTTGGCACCTCCACCAAAGTATTGGCCTGCTGTTGTATGCGTTAGCAAATGATCAACTCTAATTTTCGCATCTTGTAATCAAGCTTACCGTGAGAAGCCGCTCCGAAGGCGGCAGGGTCGGGATACCCAGGGGGGTACTCTTGAGATTGCTGCATGTCGAGTGCGGAAGGTTCGAGTGAGGCGTCAGTGATAGAGCTGATAGATCCTTGACGAGTTGGCATGTTGGCAAAGGAATGTCGTCGGCTCTGAGAAATATCAGAGGGAGAAAAGGCGAGAGAGCTTGACCAGAGCGCTTTCTTAAGATTGGCGTTTTCGGCCTTGCGGTTATCACCAAACGGAGAGCGCATGGCTCCGGGCCCATATTCACTCATTCTCCTGTTCATCGCGCGTTTGGCCAGCATGTCACCAGACTCGTTTGCTTCATCAAGCTCATCAACAGCGTAATCAGATTCTTCAGGCACAGTTTCTCGCATAGGGTACCCGTTTGCAGCGTAGGCGGATCCGGTGGCTGCGCGGGGTCGAATGCGCGCATTGTACTGCGTTTGCTGTTGGCGAAGCATAGCGTTTTCGCGCGCCAACATCTCGATCGTTTTCGCATCCGACTGATGAAAGGAGCTTTGCATAGATTCACTTGGGCTTTCATCGTCGTCATCCTCAACTTCCTTAACCTTCCCAAGCATTGTGCCGTCGTTTGCCATCTCACTCAACATGCTGGGGCGCGAAGGTCGATGTTGAAGTGCGGGGTGGCGAGCACGGCCCATCATAGCCGAAGAGCTCATAGAGGGGGGAACAGTCGTTGATTCAGGATCCAGCTGTCCAACAGAGTATGACTGCGACCTGTATGTTTTAGGTGTGGGGTGAAGCGGGATAGCAAAAGGGATTTGAGGATTAGGTCCGGGTTCGCGCGAGACTGGAGATGTTTGCATCTCGGAGTTAAAGAAAGAGTTGCCTCCACCCGGGGGCATGGTAGATGTGGGAGAAGGCAAAACTTCACTGAGCCTCGAAGGAGGGTCTTTACGATCCTGATTCCAGATAGCAGTACCCCACGGGAAAGCAGGTGGTCCTGATCCCCGACCCATTACAGATGATGCGGGGTGGGATCCCCACGTCGCGGTACCAGTCTCGCCAGAGGGCGTACTTGGATGAGACGCAGTAGGAGACATCGAGTTACTAGCAATAGATCCTCTGCGAGGGCGACCTAGAGTTTGTGAGGTTTCGTTCAACCACGAAGGCCTTCGAACGGGTTTCGGTGGTTGGGATGTGGAGTGTGCAGCTGCTTGCGCGGACTCGTACCGGTGATCGCCTTCGTCGTCTGAGCTAGCGAGTGCCTCCGAGTCTGGCGTAGATGTCCTTGCGTGCAACTTATCGAGTAGGAGTGACTGGTTGTTGCCTGAAGCCGTGTGATGAGACCCTGGCCCAAGTCTGGAAGACAGACCTGTTTTGAGCGGACCTGAGCTCATCGTCCAGAACACACACTACTTGTATTCTTTTAATTTTACCTGTCTGGCAGTGCCTTGTTGATAGAAACGGTTGAGCTTAACGCAACAAGATGTAGTTGGCGCAAACTTGCCGGATATCGGACGACTACAATAAATGGAGCCGATGATGAAATAAAGGTGTAAGCTGTAAAGAATTCTTTAAGAATGAAGAAAAACGAAACTGCATCCTGTTAGCCGACTGTCTCACAACGAACAGTGAATATAATTTTTTTAAAGAAACAGCGAATAAGTGGCTCCATGACAAACTGGACAAATAGAGGGGGAAATCAAATACAGACAGTCGCGACAAGCGCCCAAGTACCTGAACAACGACCTGAGAAACGAGGCAGAATCTTTGTCGAAGCATGACCAAGAGTGGCTGCGGACGCAAAGGTTGGACTTACCAGAGATGTAGATCTCAAGTATATCTAAAGACTATGTCGTCACGTGTGCCAAATTCTAGATCGAAAACAGATAAAGCGTAAGAAAAGGAACACAGTTGCTGCAAGCAATGATACGGAGATGTGGCCTTGTGAAGTGATGAGTCTGGTGCTGTCGCAAATATGTAACTGCGATTTACCAGAGGCTCGTGGGGCGTGAGCCAAGGCGATTGATTAGTGTTGTTGAAGGCGACAGAATATCTAAACACCAGCGCGTCTAACCCAAGGCGCAAATAGAAGATTCAGGTTGTCGAATAGTTCAAAGGAACAGGTAGTTTCCCATTCGTGGATAAGAGCCGTATAGAGGAGCAGACTTAATCGTGGCCCATTGTCAGCGTGAAGCTCGAAAGCAGGCGCACGAAGTCCGACACCAAGAGAATGACGCGGGGTTGGTGCTGCAACTTGGAAGCGGCAATGAGGCAAGCGACGCGGCGATGGTGGCGAACCGTTAGTGATCACACGGTCTATCTCCCGACTCTGAAATCTCAACCTGCGCAATCCACTACAGCGTCAAAGACAATGTGATGAATAGGTTGGCGAAATGCGGTTGATCGCGGATGGCGACGGCGGGCACACGGCGTGCAGGTCGAATGAGGAATGAGGAGACCGGAAGAGGGTTTGAGGATTGCAGTCGGAAGGCGGGGGAGACAGCGGCGCGCTGCAATGAGATGGCAGTGGATGAGAAAGACGGATGAGCGTAGTAAGAAGAGGAGAAAGTATGTCGCGTGTCGAGGAACAGCGTTGCAGTGTGTCGTGCTGTGTCGCGGACTGATTGCTGGTTGCTGCTTGTCGTGGCAGTTACTGCTGTTGGGCTTTGCGATGCAACAATGCGCCAAGTGCTCAAGTTGTGTCGAGATGCGATTACCACACGAGACCAGGTTCTAAGTGGTGCTGAAGAGAGTCGCGGGCGGTATGAACCTCCAGCTAATACTGCCGTTCCTCTACGGGTTCTGGGGTGGCGCGGGAGCTTTCAATGGGGAAAGCTGTTAGGCGGCGCAGCAGGGGAGGGGGGACCTAGCTGTAAGCGCACCGTAGCGAAAGGTTGGCTAAAGAGAAGGGAAATTGATCTGGAGTCGAAAGAACCCTTTATGATGAATGAGAGAGGGTGGATCGAGGGGAAAGTTGTGGAGAGTACCGAAGTGGGGAGAGCCTCAGCAGAGGAGCAAGCAAGCAACACAGTGAGGAGACTGGAGACTGATGTGATCTTCTGATCAGGCCCGGGGGACTGAACTGAGGGGTACCGGTATGCGACGCAGGAGACTCTCAATGTGTCTGTCCCTAGTCTATTTGCCAGCCAAACCTGGAGAAGGATGCGTTAGCGAAAGCCCTAGAGCAAGGTACCGATACCTTTGACGACCAGAGCTTGCTTGCGGAAAGCTTGGGAGCCTCGGTGGCTCGAGCACTGCTGAGCTACACCCTGTGCAGTGCAGTACCACACAATGAATGGACGTTTAGAGCTCATACCTGGAGTGATAAAGGTTGACTGCAAATGAAGAGTAGCTGTTGCTGTTGAAGAACCAAGGCCGCGGCTTGGTAGGTTATCGTGAGGCGCGCCTCGGAGCACTCAGTGTGTAGAGGATCTCAACAGAAGGCGGAGACCCGACGATGATCTGGGGTGAACTAGTAGCTCGGCAGCTGGGCGATTTGCTTTGTCGCCTCGGCAGCCCGGTATTTGACGCTAGGAAAATTGGCCAGTGAAGCAAGCACGCGATAGATACCCACGATGCCGGGTAGGCCAGGCAAGAGACAAAGGAATGATCAATGGGGAAGAAAGGGTATTAATATGCTTTTCACGGGGAGGGAAAAGTGAAGAAGGGGGGTTCGTCAAAGATGGTGTCAGCCAAGTGATGGTTGAAGCTTGTTGTCGGGAGAGTGACGGCCTAGAGAAATGGGAATGGCACTGTTGGGCCTTAAGATGCCTGGGTGTGCTGGGCTCCGGGGTAATTAATGGTGGGAGCATTGGGCTACTGGCACTGGCGGATTGGCAGGAACCGTCAAATCATAAATGATCCAATCAATGTCTTTGGGTTACTTCGACTAGACTGTCACGGTGGGCTAATCCTACAATAAAGCACCTATCGTGAAAGGGTCGCCTCTGTCTGTCATGAGCGAAAAGGCAGAAACAAGACGGGTTGGCCTAGGGGTCGTCTTGTACTGTACCTGAGCCTCCGCCTGGTACCATCCTCACCTCCCATGGGTAATCTCCTTTAACAAGACCGGACAATAATTGGACCCTGGAAAATGGAAATAAGAAGATATTTGGTGATATCTGTAACCTACTTACAGATAGAGAAGAACTACGTAGTATAGATACCCCTCCAGTATTAAAGACAAGGAAGTTTATGAGGGCTTTCTCAGACATCGATTGAACAATCTAATAGGTCAGGCAATTGGATGCTGGATGTCCGTGAGCTTTATCCGTTGCCGTAGGGTCCAAGCTTCACGAACCCGTCAGACCATTAGAGGATGTGGCTCGGCGCGGCAATCGTCGATGAAGTATCTACTGCTTATTATCTGTATGTGTCTCCTCTGAACTCGACGTGCTCGTGATGCAGAGTATCAATGGGGGCTGGGGCGCGCAGAGGGTCGTTGCATGCATCAACCGCATGCGCAGTAATAAAAGCGCCTCTGACGTGATGTTCTCTCGACAGGACGCAGTCAACTCACACCAATTCGGAGCCAGAGCTTCAATGTCCGGAAGAAGAGTAAAGAGTTGTAGTCTGAGGAGTGACAAAAGCAGTATTATAGCAAGTGCCTGGTTCATTGGAAACTCGGAAGGATACATAGAGGCATTATTGATTGAGTACTTACCAGTAACTGCACATAATCATCACAAAACCCTCAATGTTTGAACTGACGAGAACTCCAAAAAGAACTCCAGCAGTCCATGTCCAGTGGTCGAGATGGTGTGCATGTCCCTGTACTTACAGGGCTTGGGTCCAAATTAGACGCAGTTACAGTGAAAGCGGATTGGACGCTCCACACTCAAAATCGATTCGGCCCCACCGATGCAGCCCCGACCAACCGACGACCGAGATAATCAGGACATCCATGGATCACATCAGGCATATTGCAACGGAAGAGGAATTGAGGAAGAAACAGGTTCAATGTTGTAGTGGGCGAATACATATGATATATCCTCGTTCAAAATACGACATTATTGCCGCGGTATATGCAAGATATTCCACAGAAAGGGTAGGCTCGACGTTGAACTTGAATCTACGGATACTTACAGTATCCATAGAGTCTAAACCCCGCCTACAAATGGGTCCCAATGACGGTGCTCCTGGTAACACAAGAACTCAAGCCAGCACCAATACCAACACCATCACTCCTCAGCAACGCAATGGATTGGGTCCAATCTCTTTGTCACTCCAAAGACTGACCAAAACCTTCGTCATAGTGTGTCGTAGCTTTAACAACTCAAACTCACCCCTCTCGTGAACCCCTCGTGACCTCCCCAATCCCGCTACGGATACTAGAAGTCCAGGATAGACCCGTTAGCAACACGATCCAAGGGACTCCCGGATCAAAAGATCGACTCGAGTCTCCAGTCTCCGCCATCCGCTTAGCTTCGACTCCGCTTTTTAGCTCCTCCTCAATTCTAGGTAATTCAAGCTTTCTTACTTGCTGTTGCTCACGTCACTTTCTGCTCCTCGAGAGCTACTTACTATGTAATCTGTCATGATGATCAACGGCATGAGCTTGTGAGATATGGACCTAACGTTAATAATAATAAATTAGCAAAAACAGTAAACTCACACACTGGTTGTCTGGGCACTTTCCCCTCAATATTGATACACAGCCTAACACATAATTGAGTTTCTCCTTACCATTAGCTTGTCAGCTTGAACTAAAGTTGGCTCTCATAACCTATGCCCTATGAGATGTTCGGATTAGTCTGTCACCTATTTGGCACCAAGCAGGAGTGCTTTCAGTACATCGCGCGGCCCGCTTCCACCAAACTATCAATCCTCGTGCTACGGTAACTGACAAGCAAAAATGATCTCGGTTCCTATTCGTCTCTTTAAATTGAATATATGCCCGTTTCATTACGTTGCTCTAAAACTATCATCTGAGTTGTCTTGATCGCACGCTTTTCATCCAATACGTAGTGAAGGCGGTTACCTACTGTTGCAGGATATTGCATTCCATCATGCTGCGGTGCTCGATGCTGCGTTGACTATAAGGATATAAGGTTAACCCCGCAATAAGGGACATGATTAGCTTGAAATCTGTAGCTGATTGACACGCTATCGCTTCGCACCAAGCGCTTTAAATGGTACAAGACGATCAAACCTGGTGCCTACCCTGAATTGCCAGGCTCAACATTCATCGGTTCTTAGGGCTGAGAATATTCCAAACTCCCGAATGTCACAAACTAACTAAAAATGCCACAAACGGATGAGTACGCTTGTAAATAAAAGCCTTATTAGTAGGGTGTTGTTTCCAAAAGCTAAGCCTTGTCCTAGTAGGGAACAGATCATGTGAAGTTATCCTAACATCATACAGAAGGATTTGTTAGCATGAGGTATCTTATGGACCGAAACAAATGTGTCGTCTTCGAATGTCTGGGAGGGAACTTATTGATGGATAGATACAGTCAATTGCGATTCTGAAATATTAGAGTCCGACCGTTTTGCTTCTACAGTATCATGTCTATGAAGCGCTACATGGGCTAAAAATAAATAAAAACCAATTACACGTTCAAAGAACACCAGAATACTATACATGAGGATAAAAGTCTAGAACAACATGGGTTTGAATCTTGTTGTATTTTATATTTCAATTTGACATGGTCTATTTCACGTCGTGCAGGTGGAAAACCACGGCTCTGTGCATTCAGGAGCTGTCTTTGTGTCAACTTTATAATATTGGACATCTTTATTGACCCCTTCTTGAATCTCTAGCATTGACAACATATATAACCATTTCTGTCAAATCCTTCCACGTGCGTAATTTTATGGTCAGGCTGACTACTGGGTAGACAATCCTGCAACAAAGCATGCGCCTCGCCAAGCTTACTCAAGGCAGATTCGCTCTTCCAAAGTAAGCAGAAACGTGCAGTAGTGTTGCGGATCAGATCGTATGCCCCGATGCGAGATTGGGTTGAGTTATATTTCGAAAAAGTTCTGTATGTGAAATTGATGTGTGTTGTAGAGTCGAGTTTTCTCCGTGTTTGGCTGCGGCCGTTCATGTATAAAGAGCGTATGTTGAATTTGGTCGTGTGTATTCATTCGTAACGTCGTGATATTTGAGTCTGAGACAAGACGATGGTAGTTCTAACCCCCAACCGAGACGACCACATCGCCTTTGCATTTGCCATATGAGCAGCATTCTGATGCGTCCATTTCGCCTTTGAGAATGGCATCAACCTTGGACTGGGAATAGAGTGTTAGTTTGGTTCGGGACTGATATTCGATAAGCCTTACGTCGGAGCACGGCCCATTTGGAGAAATAGAAAAGGATGGTGCGATAGGTGATGCTGTGACCAAAACCACAGAAGCGGCCAGAACAAGAGTGCACCACTTCATGACGATATGGTGTTAAATAGATAAGGGAGAGTCGGTAGATGAGAAAGGATGTTTGAGCCGAGAGAAATGAGCGTGGTTAAAGAACGAGTGACTGTAAAAACGAAGGACAGTGACTTGAAGAGAAAGAGAAAGAGAAAGATAGAGAATAAATCGTGAAGAGGAGAGGAAATGGAGGAGCAGGAGGATGGGCCAGATTTATAGAGACTGCGCCGCTATGTAAATGTCATTGTTTGGGGGGCAACTGATTCAAGGGAGAGGAAATGGGACAAACGGTATGACAGTGGAGTATAGAGTATTGAGTTTGATAACTCCACTGCCATGGCTAAGATTCGACTGTAAGCGGCCAAAGAAGAAGTGACAGTGCTGAAGCGCTCTTTTTTGCAATCAATCTCTTACACAAACCGTGAAGCTTCACCATTAACATTCCACTTGGATTGCGCTAATGCAGGTACAACATTACGGGGGGACATGGGGCCCACATGCGTCATATTCCGGGGGTCACAATCGCTAATGGAACCTCGCAATCGCCAGGGCCTTTTAATAACGGCCCACGGGAGAGATTGCCAGGCAACTAACCGTGGTTTCCTTCGCAAAGTTCTATAACAACGCTTCAATATTCGCACCAATCACCTCAAAGTGTCACCTCCAGAGACAGAATCACCAAATGCCGAGACTTGGGCTGCAACGTGGGAGATTGTGCCACGTTCCCCGACAAAGACAGAGGGAGGCTTGAGACACCGCGTAAAGAGAAACAGGTGGTCAAGATAACAAGTGGAGCAAAGAGCTTTTGGCTTACCCTGACCAACAAGACAGGGAAGAAACAGTCGAGACACTTAAGCGCCCATTCTTGAACGTTGCTAACGTTAGAGCATTGTTTACTGTCTGACCGGTATTTTCCCCCAACTCAGCCCTACGCTCCCTCGAATTGCAGTACCTGGTTGGTGCTCTAGGTGAGAAAATCACGAAACAGATCCCTTACAGAGTCATTGCGTGCCTACTACGTACTAGGTTAATAACACCCTGTCACCGACCATTAACCAATCGCCAAATTTCCCTAAAAGCCATCAGCGGCTCTGCCATCTGCCGATTGTGACAGTTGGACAATCTGACCGATGCAAGGGACCTTGTTAGTTCTACTCCACTTTGCTTCATGAATTGTTGGACTACGTACAACAAAAAGTTGGAATTCTTATGGATACGCGGCAAGGATATAAAGAATTTGATCAAATTAAACATCATGTTACTAGAAATCTCGCAGAACCCCCAGGTATGAATGCTTTAATTGCCATGATAAAATTATGGAACCTTTTATTCTCTTAAAACAACAAAGAATACCAGTTGCTTCACATCTCCGTAATCACATAGACGTGTGGGGAATGA
This sequence comes from Fusarium tricinctum, assembly GCA_020744515.1. Lineage (NCBI taxonomy): Eukaryota > Fungi > Ascomycota > Sordariomycetes > Hypocreales > Nectriaceae > Fusarium > Fusarium tricinctum. Next base: position 2,272,792 of record JAGPXF010000002.1, on the reverse strand, counting down.
TATGCAATCAAAGCGGTTAATTCATTGAGGTGGGAATTAGTTCTATCCGTTTAATAGATACAGTTGTCTAAAAGAGCCAAGATGTCGAGCCTGTGGATGTGTCTACCTCCAAAGAAAGACTAGGTACTGTTCACAATCTTCCAAATGCTTGATGAAAGTATCAGGTATACGCTCAGTAGGACCAGTATATCCGTCTCATGGACATGCTTGTACCGAGCCAAAGATGTGATCCTCGCAGCTTCAGCCTGCTTCTTTGCACGTTGTCGCCTTCGTCATGCTCTCCATCCCGAGGGCATAGTTTGTACGAGAATGAGTGTTGTTTCCCGATTCACCGAGGCTTTTTTTGGATTTGCTTGAGATAACGAAGAGCTAGAGGTGATTCTCCCAAAGGCGTGGAGAATATCAGATGCGGCGGTATCCGTATCGTTTGGCGGGATATGGGAGCCATTGGAGCTTGGAGGACAGGGCGGTGTGCTGGGAGTAGGACGAGCCGTGATGTTTTGTAAAGAGTCGCAGCGGCTAAGACCGGAGCTGAAAAGAAGAGACGATTTAGATGCGCCATTATCCAGGCTTAAGAGGTGGTCTTTCGCGTAAGTGACAGGATCGTTGCAAAGAGGCAAGTGAAGCATGGAGTGAACGAGGTAATTCCCAGATCTATATACCACATATTTGAAAAGTTTAACATGAACTTCCGCCCTGTCTGAGTTTCGAGCCTTAAAGCCCGAAGGCTTTGCATAATAAGATTTTGTCTGAATAAGAGAGGAACCCTCTGCAGAAGCATAGCTCTCCCAAGACAACATAAACACCAGACCCATATTCTCACAGCATAGACCTTCCAAATATCAACACTGTTTCGAGACGAGTTGATGGATGGGCAATACTGTCTCTATAAAATTTCTGGTCGTTGCAGATGTGCACTCATTGATTCCATTATGCCATCAAGGCTTACATGGAGTCTGACTCAACTAATGACAGAAAGCAATTCGGATCTTACAGCAGTGCTGGGCTATTTGTAGAATGACTACTGTTATTTCCAAAATCACTCAAATCTACCAAACTTTTAATCTAGAGCTCTTAAACATCTCGTAACTCTTAATCTAGCAAAACCGCATCTCCTGAGAACGCCAAACTCGAGCAAAACTACCACGACCAAACTTCAGCTCCAACTCCCCCAAGCACAACCTCGAGCTTCTCGTCACTCCCGCCTTCAGCACAGGCATGTTTCCCTATGATGGCAATATCGCCGGGGTCGGCCACGCCGCTATACGCATCGGCCACCAGTTTCATGTTATTCGGCTCGATTCTCCAGACCTTGACCCGCTGGTCATTGCTGACACTGATGCCGAACGTATTTTCCTCGCGTCGCACAAGCACAAGACCGTTGATTGCTGCTGCGTGGGCCTTGCGTACTATACCGCGACTTGAGGTGGTGTATCTGCGGTTACCCGCTTCATTCGACATAGGGACGAGTGTCGTTACGCCAAGACCGTTATCGTCGCCTCCTGTAAGAACCAGGAATCCTTCAGACATTGGCTGGAGATCGAGACATTTGATGCTGCTCTGATGCACTGGTGCTACCTGAACCAGAACATGACTAGAAGTTTCATCGCTATCGAGGCTGACTTCCCAGGTAGTCAAGTGTCCGTCCGTAGACGCTGTAAGTGCCGAGAGTCCGGTTTTGTCCACCCCGAGGTGGCGAACCTGCGTGAGACAAGCCCCCGTGTACGACATGCGAGCTAGGAGATGGAAGCCTTCCCCTGGAGTGTATCTGTATGTTTTCAAGGTCGAGTTGGACAAGATCATGGTAATTATGACACTGCCATCGTCGACCTTGCAGGCATCAAAGTCCATGATTCGAAGGTCCGCAGCAGGACTCTTGTCCTCAAGGATACCTTCGCAAAGAATACCAAGTCCTTTGTACCGTGAGTCTAGTCTTCGTACAGACCACACGAAGAACTCCTCGAAACCGGCGCTGCTGAGGAGGTAATCGTCTCCTACCCAGTGGATCTTTTGCAGACCCGATATATGTAGCTTTGTAGAAGCAACACACCGTAGACCTTTGTCTTTTTTCCCATTCTGTTGATCTTCGTACTCCCAGATACGCACCGTTGTGTCCTCGGCGCCGGTAGCAATGTATCGCCCGTTTGCGCTCAGTCCTCGAATCTCCCTCCCATGTGTTCCGTACCTGAGTGGACGATGCATCGGTATTTGTTGTGAGAAGATGTAAAGCTTGGTCGCTCTTGTGTACCCAAAACGAACGCGGTTGTGGTCAACGGGATCGTGGGCAATGGTAAACGTCCGGTGAGCTCCTCCACAGTCGATCGAAGCGATTTCTTCCCGACGGGTTTCGTTCCAGACGATGAAGTTCTTGCTCTTGAAGCCGTACAATATCAACTCGGGGGAATCATCTTGAGTGAACCATCCACCTTCGATGTCAGCACCAGAAGGGGCGGCGACCTCATGCTGAAGGTGCAACCGGACTTCCTCGCCGAGATCTTCTATCTCGTAGATCCTGTACTTTGTATCTCTGCTTGTCGCCAAGAAGTACAAAGGAGCATCTTGTCCATCGGTGGTCGGTAGAGGCACCAAACCAGTGATAGCATCGCGTGTGTTGAACCTAAAGTCCAGGATAGGGCGAAACTCATTACCAGTCTGTCTCAACAACGAAAGAAAGCCATGACGCGATCCAATAGCGATCAAGTCACTCCTAAAACGGGCGGCAGAAATAGCAACAAACCGCTTATCAATACCTCGAATATCTGCCGTCGCTAGAACAGCTCCTGTGCGCCAGTCGATGGAGAAATACTGCGAATCCGAAGTTCCATGGAGGTGGACGATGATTTCAGCTGGCCCATCTCCTGAACTGGAGAGGATGGAGATATTGAAGATTTTCCCTTGCACTGAGCCGAGAAGAGTTACTCCTTGAGCTTCAGAGTAGTAATATAGCTTGCCACTGGTCGTCCCCAAGATAGCTGTTCCGTCACCAATCGTCTTGAGAGTATAACACGCTTGAAACTCGGCGGTCACTTGATCTTCGACATCAATCTCCTGCCACTCCACATGCGGACGGAAAACTCCTAGAAGGAGGCGTCCCCAGTTCGTCGTCACCAGCATGCGATCCTCAGAGATAAAGTCGTAACGACTGAAAATTTCTCGGGCACGGATCGGCTTTAAGGTACGCAAATTGGGCAGACCAGCCGCGATCTCTTGAAAATCAAGGCCAAGTAGTTCATCTCTTGATTTTGGCGCAGTGGGTGTCAAACATGCGGGCTGTGTTATAAGTGAGATCTTGCTGTCAGCTCCTCCGGTTGCTATGAGTGTTTGATCGCCGCGATTCACAACAGCATGTGCCCAGAGATGCTTGCCATCATGGACAGCATATGTCTCGATGTGCTTCAGAGATGCGGAGAGTTTTTCTGGCGAGATTTCGAGGTTCAACTGCCATCGCTGGGCCGTGGAGTCTTCTCCGAAAGAGTAGAGCGATAAAGGACTTTTCGGGAGTGTCTGGCCTTGGGTAAGTCCTGCAAACTTGACACCCCAGATCCTGGACAAGTGGCCCATGATGGTCGCAATCGGCGGCAGCTCTTCCGCCCTAGGCCCATCATCAAAGCCTGCTTTTGATCCAAACCCTGTCTCGCGCGGTGCAGCGAAATCATGCTTTTTCTCATGCGATCCGTCTTGTCCTGTGATGTTCCAGATTCTTACAGTACGGTCGTCACTGCAGCTTGCAATGAGTCGCAACATGGATCCATCTTCGCAGGGGAGTTCTTCTGAGATGTCGACACCAAAGATGGATCCTTCGTGTCCGTTCAGAATAGCAAGCAGCTCAGATCGACTCTCTGAAACATGACATCGCCAGACAAGAATCTCACCGAAAATCGTACCGCCCGCCATCAAAACAAAGTCTTTGTTTAACCACTTCAATCTCGCAGCGTAAAGAATCGGGCGCGAGGGCGAGACGACAGCCCCAATGACAAGGGCATCATCGCCGTTCAAGTGCAGGCTGACAACCTCGTTATGGGCCGTCGCAAGCACTGCTGAAGAATCGTCAAATGGCGAAGGCGCAACATCGTAGATCCAGTCTGGAGCCGCCGTCTTGTTCACCACCACCTGAGCATCTGCTGCGTTATCAAGAAGCCCCTCGATATTCGATATAACTGCAATTTGCGCAGCGCCCCAGGCCAAAGCTCGTCCATTGCTTAATGCACGAATCCCATGAATAGGCTGTGCAGAGAAGACGCGAACACTGCCGACGCGCACAGCATGACCGAGTCGCAGATCATAAACGGTCAAGTGAGTATCCTCGCCAGCAAGAAGATATTCCGCATCTCGGAAGAATGCGAGTGAGGTAATGGGACCCTGGAAGAATTCTCGAGTGAGGCGTGTCTGTAATGTGTGAGCTCATGATAGCGGGGGAGGGGCATTTGCAGTGGACATAAGACTTACCTCTGGCATTGTCACAAAATGAAAAAAATGAAAAAGAACAAAATTAAATAAACGCTCACTCGTCTAGACAAGACATCAGTGACTGGCCTCGATCTATCACAGCCCTTGAGTCAAGCCAGGTGAAGAATAAATCACACAATTGTATTGTATTGTCTGAGTGAGGTTTTGTGTGGATTCTCAGTCAGCCATGAGCGAAAAAATTTGGACTGGCTCAAGTATTTGCTCAGCGACGACCCATAAAGAACCGTCGCTCGACTCTGCACTCGACTCTTCGCTCTCTGCAATCACGATAAAACGAATGAAACAAGATATTAAGTGCATTGTGTATATTTTCATGCCGTAAAGGGCAAATGAATAAGACCATACTACATATGTTCATTCCCATTGCCTATCCAAATAACACATTTGGGTATCATGCCGTCCGGCATCTTCCCCGTCGTCCATATCTCCCAACTTGCTTTGTACTGCTAAACATAAAATAAAATCCCTTTCATGACGAGAGTGCTATAAAACAATATCCTGTCATTCAATCCCAAATACCCAATCAAAACCGAAACGCCATTAATGCAATCATCATCAGATGTCAAGTATAGACTAAAGAATCATGTCGTGAGAACTATTCGCGCCAGCACCAGATTAGGCGCGGTGAGAGTAGGGCTCGTAGGCGAGGTCGGAACGGGCAGTGCCGCTGGGGTAGCGAGGAGCACCGTACTGAGACTGGGCCTGGTTGTGGTTGTAGAAGCCAGTCTGCATCTCGTGGTCATTGTTGAGAGGAGCGTAAGAGCCATGCTTGCCAGCGCCACCGAGAAGCTTCTCGCCGTCGGATCGGCGGTTCTTCCTGTCCTTGCTTCGGCTCTCGGGCTTGCAGCAGCAGATGGTGAACATCCAGAAGAGACCGGCAGCAATAGCGAAGGCGGCGGCAATAGCGACGCAGGCAAAGAATCGGCCGTTGATGTGGCCCTTAACACCATAGAACTTGGCTGATGCTTCCACAGCACCGACGACAGTACCAGCAACGACACCAGACAGAACGACAGAGGCGATGACGAGAACGCTGGCAATACCAGCGACGATCCAGGTCAAGCAGGAGACAATGCGAGAGCAGTTGGAGAAGATGCCAAGAATGATCTCAACAGCGAGAGCGAGGAAGGCTGCGATGTAGACAACCTCAGTCCACTTGGTAACAGTCCTGAAGGCAGTGAGAGCGTTCTGAATCTCCTCGGGCAGCTCAATCTGAACATTCTTGTCGGCACCAATGAGGTAGGAGGTGTTCAGCTTCTTGTTGGCCCAGTCAAACTCAGGCTTCTCGCACTTTCGCTTGCCATCCTTGTCGGTCTTGCAGAAACCCCAGAGGTTGATGTCGTAGTACTTGTCGAGGCCGAGCAGCTCAGCAGTGATGTTGTCCTTGATGGTTTCGGCGCGGGTCTCGAGCTGGGGCACATCGCGGGTGTCCAGCTTGAAGTCCTTGAGGTTGAGGTCATCGACAATGCTTTTGACGTCCTTGGGGCTGATGCTGAGGTCCTCGACGTCGATTCGGAAAACGTAGAGAGACTTGTCAGCGACACCAGCGAGGGCACCGACAAGGAGGAAGATGATGGAGCCGATTGTAAGTGCGAACGGCAATAGCACGCAGAAGAAGCGACCGACACCCATTTTGAGTTTTGTGGTTGCGGTTGTGGTTTGCGGTGTGGAATTGGGTTTTGTTGTGTTGCGTTTATGCGGCGGGTTGAACTAAGCGTCCGTCGGAGTCGGAGGTCGAATCGGAATGACGTAAAGTTAGCAACGAACGAGTGCTTGTAAGCGAATGACTCTATTCGAGTGAGTAGAACGAAACGCGACTGATGAAAATGACGCGAACGTAAGAAAAGAGAAAAGAGAAAAGATGAGATGGTACGAGACGAGATAGTAGAAGAGGGAGAATTAACAACACCGAGGGAAGAAGCGGATGGTTTTATAAAAAGCTGAACGCAGGGCAGGTTGGGCTGAGAGTGAGCACTAGCGATGGAACAACGGTACACAGAGGCTAGCACAAGCATCAGTACAAGCACAAGCAGTGAGTACAAGGCAAAATGGCACAAGCTGGAGGGGGTTGGCTGTTGGATGGAGACGCTTGACGTGGAGGAGTGGAGTGGCGCAGCGAGAACCCTACCTAAGAACCCCTACCAATACAGGCCGATATCTCCAGTCAGCGCAGTGTAACTGTGAGCTAAACACTGTACGACACCCGTCAACATACCACACATGACACAGTGCAAATTTGTCCTGATCTGCCTTGTTCATTTTGGGGGCGTCGTGCTTACGACTCCAGCCCAAGCCTGGCTGTTACAGCTTGAGGTCAGGTTCCCACTAAAATGATCACAGTGGGGTATAGCGCGCTCAGCCACTCGTCCACGCTTTGCTTTGCTCTGCTTCCCGACGAGACGAGTTTGGCTTGGTATTTGTCTACACTAACCTTGATGGAATAGGCGCAGCTTCTCTTCAATCTGCTCTCAGGCTGTGCTGTGCTAGGTGAAGCAGCTGAAAAAAACAAGCATGCTAGATATGCACTGGGCTTAACTGGGCTTGTGATGGGAGGTTCAGCTTGCAGCCCAAACAGTGCAGTTGTTCCGCTCCTCTTCTTATTGTTGTTCTGTTCTCAGCATTAACTTTGAACTTCTCCAAGATCAACATGACGATCATGTCATTGGCCCGGCAGCCGGAGCATAATCATCATAATATCTCTGTTTAGGTGGGTAGAAACAAAGTGAGTTTCCGTTACGGAACTTCCAATCATGATGACATACATTGCTGTAATCCAAGATGGGATATCCCACTTAACATTTTCACCAGCATTATCTGATCGAATCAAGCTATTAGTTCACGATCCTCAGCCTAATCGTCCTATCCATATCCCTACAGAGTAAAAAAACGCAAGGACCCTGAACTCTTTGGTGCTGACGACACCTACTAGGATTAGAACCCACCTCCATCACCCACCACTCGATTTTTTCCCCAATGATCAACATGTGAGAGCAAACGAAGAAAATGTCTCGGTGCAACTCCAGCCATAATTGGATAGATCGATGCAGATGACATACTGGTAGCAATAGACTTTTTTCACCGGTAGTTACATTGAGTTTGTGCAAGATTGAGTTACCGTTATTAGAAAGCCGATGTACCTTATTTTGTGTTGGTGAAATGGATGCTCCCGTTGGGCTTATGGGAAAGAAAACATCCCGGACTGTCAGCATCCAACATTCGCACGATTTAGGAAAAATCAACAAGCGAGGGTGCTATGCGGAGATATGATGCATTTGACAAGGAAATGCAGCCTTACGTTACGGAACGTGAAGCCGAAACCGGAATCCCTTTTTCGCGAAAGACCATCATGTCTCTCTTTTCCCTCTCTCTTGGCCTAATATTGTTTTGACATGGAAGCAAAGCCTCAATCCATCTCGAAACACAGCCTTTGTCAGTCCCGGGTAGCGAAAATGCGGTACAGTGGTACGTATGTACCTTATCTAATTTTAGAAGCTCCGCGTTTTTTGCCTCGCTCAGCCCTCCACGCTTTTCGCTTTTCACTTCGTCCTGTTGTTTTCCCCCACATTACCGATGCTTTTGCTGCACCGCCTTTGGTCCCGATCGTTCGTTACATGGGACTGAATTGAGATTCTGATGCTTTTATTTCAACGTTTAAACTCAATTATTAATTCGATTGCGCATATCCCTGTCAAAGATGCATTTTGAGTCTTTGACCGATCTTTTCCTCTGGGCGCCATCCTTTCGCTTCCTTCAGTCTGGCTTGCCAACCAGGGGAAAGAAAACTAATAAGCTTACGCATGCAAGGGCTTCAAAGGTCTTGGAAGCCGCTTACTTGGGTTATCACTTGTTGCCAAAGTTCTTGTTCCAGATGCAGCTAGTCATTTATTATTCGTACTGACCGATGTTTTGATACTCCGCCCATTTAGTACGACTACACATGTTCACGAAATTGGCATTTTCTGACCTCTATTCGAAACTAGCCCTGAGATGTGCAGTTTCTGGTCAACTTCGAGAGCTTGCTTCTGCGTAGTCATCGTTGTCGTAAAGGCCAGTTTTTATTATACAACAAGTGAGGGCCAAGCACACGGTTTATGATGCTTCTCGTCGCCAGGCCAGTCGACATAGGGTAACCAAGCTTGGTTGTTATGAACCATTGGCGCATAAAGTTAAGAGGTGAAATAGATACGAATAGACCATGATAGTATGCGAAGCTGATAGTATAATGATAGCTAACTCCTTAAATTACTTTATTGTCGACAAATAATCACGAGAAGCATAGGCAACGGAATCTTAGTAGTCGAAACACTACTTCCATGATCTTCCCTGTACACTAGTGCTCTTTGTTATTATACATAACTTTTCCTGATGTTTCCCTACATGCGGAGGGTCATATCTAACCACGCCAATGTTCTCCCACCCCTCAACAATTCTAGTACATCCGACGAACAAGGTCCGTGGTAGCATAATAGCCTGTAAATAATGGTTCGTGTATACGCAACCACACTGAGTGTCCCCAGTCATCTGTACAAAGTGACAACATGATGCCAATCTAGCTGAACTGGACTTCAACGTTCTGTTCGCCAACTTTCGACCCTTTGTAATATATGGCGAAGCCTACTGTTCCGTCTTCGCAATCCATCTTGATCCTGAACTCGAACTTTGAAAAGGCCTGTCCAAGAGGACTGGTGTACTTTGGAAGCTCATTGACATTGATTCCTCTATTGCACTCGATACTGCAAAGAGAACGAACGTTTGAGTCGTCCTTCCTCGAAGGAGGAGGGATAGTCGTTGAGGAGTAAATGCGCGTGTCCACATGAATCATAGAACCCGGGAACAGGCGGTAGAAGTCATGATGAACCGATCTCTTCTCCGAAATATCATCACCCTAAAAAAAATAGTTAGTAGTGAGCTCTTCCACACTATTGTTGCACACGCACCTCTTTCAGGAACCATTCCATCTGGTTTTGAGCCTTGAACTGTTGTTCCCTATCGTCCCATACCTTGTCACGCACGTCATGCTTGCCCCAGACGAAAGGAGGTTGAAAGTTAATGCCGTAGCTCATACGAGCGATCCGTGCTTCGACGTTGACTCCCAGACCGGAAGAGGGATTGTGCTGAAGGAGTCCTTGCACGACAGCACCGCGACAGATGGAAGTCCACCTGCAGAACTGTTAGCATGGATTTATTGCATTGCCTGCTTGAATGAATATGGGGATACTCACGGTTTGTTTCCACGAGATTGCAGAATAGTGGACTGGAACCGGTTCTCAAGAGAGTTAAAGAGATATCTGCTTCGGCCAAACCCTCCAACTAGGATGATATACTAGAAGTAGTGTTAGAGGCAAAGCTTTGGAGTGCGTTCCATGTGCTCCATACCTTGGGCGTTTTGTGGTATTTTTCCTGAATAGTATCGACTTGGCGGCTCACAAGGTTCTCGATCTTGCCAATAATCGGAGAAAACACAGACAAGATTTCGTTGCTACCACACAGTTAGCCGGTTATCTATCCGTTCACTCCGTCAAACGCACGAGGTGAGGTCGATTGTAATACGACGTCTCAAGCCTTGGGAGGAATTGCGACCGCAACTCTCAGGAAGATCGACTGGCCAAGTCCTCTTTTGATTTTCAAACTGAAGCTTGATGCCATGCTCCCATTGATCATTGAGGAATTTCTTCTCATCCGAATGGCTGACTGGCCCCCAAGTACCCGAAGGGCTTTTCTTCCTGACGAGCTTGATGAAGCCTTCGTCAAGGAAGACCCCTCCGCAGAGATCGCCTATCTATCGGTCAATCACTGGCGATGGCTTTGAGAAGATAAATGCTGCAGATCAACTTACCATCACCCTTGACACATTCTTTGATAACGAAAGGGTCCGTAGATTCGAAGATGTAGCTGATAAGGTCCTTCACAATGTTAGTGGAGTACAGTTCTGCTACTATGTGAACTTACCACTGTGCCACCTCCAGCATCACAGACAACGATAGTGTCACCTGTCTATATACTCGTCAATCTAATAGCCCCAATTGTAGAGAGTGTGCTTTGTATCTGTACCTTGATGTTAGATCGCTTAGCAAGATCTTTGATCGTAGCGAGGGCAGCAGCCTCTGGCTCGGAGATGAATCGGAGAGTAGTTGCACCAGCAGGACGCCCATCGAGAATACCAGACTGCTGAGCGGCTCGCTTCATTCGTTGTTGAGCATAGGGAGGCCAGATAGCAGGCAAAGTAATGACCACCTGGAGCTTAGTTCTCTTCAACAAGTCGACGCCTACGGCACGTCTGATGGAGTCCAGCGAGTGATCCCAGAGCTTGCGAAGGAAAGTGGCGATGATTTCAATAGGCTCCTTCTTGATTTTGTTGCGAAGGCGACGGGCTTCCTGCAACTGGCTTGAGCGAGCAACATCGGTAGGAAGATCCTTGAGATCAATAAGCAACAGCTTGAACCACTTGAGTGGTTCATTGTCGATGGGGATAGAGTAGCCCCATTTGACATCCTGACCGTTGTCATCGAAGTAGAGCTGAGTAGGTACCTTCTCAATGTCTGAGCAGTGATTCAGTTCCGCATCCCAGCTGGTAACGATCTCAATCTCGTCAGGCTCTCTAGAGTATGCCCACGCTACACCCGAGAATCTGCAAATAAGTTAGCGTTTATAGTGCAAGAGAAAGTAACAGACCCACGTAGTTCCGAAGTCGATGCCAATGACGATGGCATCGCTTAGGGGTTGATTGGCAGTCATACTGTCTGTTGGGTGATGATGTCGTAGTTGCAGATGAGGGAAGCAGTAACGAACACCGTGAATAAAGAGAGCAGAATGGAGGCTACAAAGATCAGAGGAAGAAGGAGAGGAAAGGAAGACAAGACGAGAGAGAGAAAGAGACAAAGGGAAGCCCTGAGGTGCTAGTAGGTACCCGCAAGTTTGCCAATGTTTTATGCCGGTGCATGTGCAGTGTTTGCCAGCTGCTAAATAATTAAAGATACCTTAGATGCCATGCAGTGCTGTGCAGTGCCTGGCAACCTAAAGGCTGAAAGTAAATAAACATTTCCTCTCGCACACCTTTTCTTCTTTCCCTTTCTCTCATACTCTACAGTGATATCTTTGTGGTTGTGCTTGAGACTCTTCCTTCATCAGGAGCTGCCTGAGTCCTTCACATCTCTATCTCAGGAAAACCAGGCATACTTCTTGCATTTCTCCTGATTTTCATCCGCCTTGTGCTCTTCAGTTTCCTTTATTTATCTGTATTCCTTCGACGCGTTGGAAATATCATCACGATTCACTACCTCATAGGTGAAGCCAAGTCTCTACAGCAACGACCAGGACCCTCTTCTATGCGAACTTGACAGAACTTTTACTCTCCTCTTGTCATTACCACTGTAGAAAACACTTGATATCTGAGGCATACTCCAGTCTGGTAAGTATCTGGCTTCTCGGCTTCATACAAGAACGATCTTGGAAGCTCTCGCTTACTATTGACAGCAAATATTCGACACTATTTGTTCGTACGTCTCTCAAAGCCACTGAGAATGAGTGCACAACAGCAGGCATCTGGCCAAAATCAGCCGCCTATGCCCAATCGCCAGGGGACCCAACCCTCATCTTCTGGCCAACTTCCACCTACTCAACTCACAGGGGCTGCTGCCGAGTTCTATAGGGACATCATGAACAGTCCCAGCAGGAACAACCTTCAAATGGCCCCTAATACAATGAATTCCAACCATGTTGCTATGCCACATCCTGCTATGGGCTACAATAACCCAGGAATGAGTCAAAGTATGAACCAAAGCATGCACCAAGGCATGCAACTAAACATGAACCCAAACATGAACCAAGCTATGAACCAAACCATGAACCAAGGTATACACCCAGGCATGAACCAAGGTATGCATCCAGGCATGAACCGAGGGCAGTTCATCAACGCTTTCCCCCAGCCTATGCAGTTTCGGCCAGATCAAGCTTCTATAAACAACTTCTTCCAGGCGCAGGAGGCACGAATGAGCACCTTGCTACAAAAGTCCGAGAAACTGGTAGAGTCGCAGTCTTCCACTTTCAAAGAGATGACGGACCGTCTTTCCAAGGCCACCGCCAGTTTTGGCAACACCATCGCACACTGGCTTCGACATCCGGCTGCAAACGAGGCAGCCAACCTGTACCGCGAAATGCAGAAATCCCACACCCGGTTTGTTGAGGCCGAAAAACAGAACCGTCAGTTGAAATCGGAAAAGGAGGCACTGGAAAAGCAACTGAAAGAATCTGAGACCAAACTTGCCACTGCCCTTGAGGAGCGTGACGAGCAGCGACAGCTTGCTGATAGTGTTGCCTGGTCAGGTTCGGCTAAGGTATCAGACGATGCTGTTCAGAGCAAATGGAAGCAGCTCGACTACAATATTCGTGCCATGGCAAGAGCCTTGGTCAAGTGTCAGCTTCGTCGTGTTACCGACGATGTTGTTGAGGAGCGATTCTCTATGATCCGCGAAGATTGGCAAAAGCTACTTACCGACGACAACTACAAAGAGTTCTTCATCCAAGCTTACCTCTGGCTTGTTGTTTTTGGACAGGTCTTTCAGGATCAAGGCGGAATTCGTGGTGCTGGTGGTGTGGCTGATCTAAAGACCATGCGCGACACGCTCGTGGGTAAGTGAAGACCGGCACTCTTATGTATAGCATCCATATCTAACAATACTGTCTATAGGCCTGGCTCCCGACACTGACCGCCCTGGGCGCCCAGGCCCTTCCCTCCGACACGTTGCAAGATGGTCTGCTCAGGGTGCAGCGCTTTTTGAACATTTCATTGGACGTAACCAAAAGTCTTTCAAACGTCAAGCGGGTATTGAACTCGAGAGACTCAAAGCCTTCTGTGATGCCGATTCCAAGAATTCAGACACCAACTTCCTTCAGGAGATGAAGACCGTTCTTGGAACTGCAATGGATTTGGACGATATGTTGATGAACTCCAGAGCTATTTTTATGGTCCGCTGGAACGACTCTGGACAACCAACACGTGCTCTCTTCAACGCGGACAAGATGGAGGCCATCGCGTACAGCGAGGAGCTCTCTCCTAAGACGATTGTTGAAATTGAGGTCTCGCCAATGCTTGTCAAGACTGGGAATGCTGACGGCTGCAACTACGACAGCAGCATGGTCCTTGCAAAGGCCTTGGTCGTCTGTCGATAAGCTGCTACAGGGGAACAAGAAGTGTAAAAGAGAACATCTCGATTAGGGTGTTGTTGAGCAAGCCCGAAGGTGTTCCTAGCTGGATCATAAATATGTGGTCCCATATTCGCTGATTTTTGGTATTGAAGAAGGGGAAAGGAAAGGAATAATCGTCTGCATAGCTTTGGAGCGAGCTTGTCTAAAACTATGCCATATGTGGAGTTATGTACGATACCCGATATACAACAATGTCAGAGTTGCCCTTACTTGTTTCTTTTCTTTACACAATCGGTGACACTATCGTGTTGATGTCTTATTCACCTTTACGCAGGACAGGAATAGTGTGTACTAGACCAATTGCGGCCGCGACCTGTCAGGACCACGCGGTGACGGTTTCGGTGAGAGGAGCACGAGGCAAGGTCAGCTGTCACAGCACAGAGTCTGTGTGATGGTAGCACCCAGTCGAGTGTAGCGAGGTACAATATTGGATGCACTGCAGTACGCTACGAAGGCGGCCTCAAATCGGTTGGTACAGGGCTGTAATTCGACACATCATTATGTGTTCTGCGGTTGTGGGAGGAAGAGGGATTGATGATAGTCTGTCTAGCCGTCTTGGCCTTTTTGCCATTAGTTTTAACTTTTGGTAGTGGTCGGTCATGGTGAGCTAGGTTTATCTTTGTTCAGCTGTGCCCTGGATAGTTCGAGGTAGTAGTGAGAAGTTGAAAAAGTGACATGGATAGCTGAACTGGTTTGGACAGACTCCGAATGTTTGACCGAGCGTCTGTTGTTTCTCTTGTTCCTCTCTGGTAATCAAAGCCTGAATGGTCGAGACCCAAATTCAAGCTCCTCGCACGTGCCAGCCGTTGACTCCAACAGTCCAGGGATTCGGGTTGTGTTATCATGGGCCCAGGACAGGGTCCCCCGGGCCTTGAGTCCGTAGGTAGTTTTTACTTGTTGTTTCTACTGAAGGTGACGAATCGCATCGCATAGCCTCAATCAATGGTCTCGGTTTCTCGGTATCTGTTTTTGATCTGAATGGCAGCTCCGAACGGCAGCTTTGAGGTAGTTCGATTTAGGTCTCGAGACCAAGAGGATGGTGTCAGTATCGCCATATGATAGATTGTGCTGAGGATGAATACTGATGGTGAGACGGAGACGAACTGACGAGTCTGGCTGAGCACCTTTACTCTTATCAACTCTTGTTCCATCTTGGCTAACTTGGCCTTGATTCACTTTGATTCACATTAACTGGCTTCATACCCCTGCTTCACGCCCAACCTCACTGTAGCGAGAGCCTCCCCTCCATTGGGCGCCGATCAAAGGAACCACCCCGGACGAACCAAGTCCTGGCTGCATTACTTGCCATTGGAGCTTCATTTTGGTCAGAAGCTGTGCCTCTCTGTCTATGTATTTTTTTCGCCTTTGCTGACTATGGTGTCCTGTGTTTGATGTGTGTTAGATGTGACCTCAAGACTACAGAATAGCACGCGGCCTTTTCTGGTATTGTTTCACCCAATGATTCTCTCAAGAAGTCAACTTGTCTCTCTAACTACAAGGTGCTCTAGCTTTAAAAAGAAGGAAGTTTGTCCTACAAGAACGGACGACAGAGAGAGGGTGTGGAACCTTAATTATTCCATAGTCTGAGCCTTGAGCCCGCCACCATCTCCTCACTCTCCTCATTCTCCTCCTCCTCTCTATCTCGCTTCGACCTTATCCGGGTCTGCTCCGCTGCGCTACGTGAGCTCGACCGGCCTCAACTCTACTCACCTTGGCCTGGCTTGGCTTTGTTATTTTTTGCTTCGCTTGAGGGTAAAAAAGGAAAAGGACAAGGACAAGGTGGATGTCATTGCATTGGTTTGCATAGGTAGGTAGGTATCGCCTGGGCTGTCCTGTCTAGCACCTAAAGCTTGGCTGCTTGGCTGCTCGGTTAGTGCACCTTGGGCCTAACGTTATCTTTTACTTTACTTTTGCAACGCCCTCTTGTCCGTTGTTTTCTTCCTCTTGCAACAAACTCTAGAGCCTCATCCGCTGCAATTGAGTCTTATCTTTTATTTTTATCGTTTGTCTGGTTGTTTATGCAGACACTTTAACACTGTCACGTTCATACCGCCTGCTCAATCGACGTCATTCGTATGCGAACCGCTACTCCGCCCGCTACAGCTCTATCTACCACTACCTTGCTACCTACCGCCGCCTTTATCCAGCACCACCTGTACCTGTACCTGTACCAATACCAACACCTCTCCGATACCATCCTCGAGCAACACCTGACACTCAACGTTTTGCCTTCAAACACCTTGGCAATCTGATTTTTTCAATCTTATCATACTTGCTTTTGCTGTTGGTTTTGTCTCTATTCTATTCACTTACCTGCGGTACCTCGATCGCTTCTACTCTGGCTGTATGTCTACTCTACTCTACCGACCACTCTAGTCGCTCTACCTTACCCAACTATCCTCCACACTGTGGCTATTTTTTCACCGGTGTCTTCTGCGGTCGTATGCGCCGCAACCCTCCCATGCACTCTTTTTTCCATTCAGCATCTTCCTATCTCAGAGTGAGTCAGCCTAACGTGGATATTCCCAGATTCATACTCGGCCTTTGCTCTTTCAGCGCTATCTCCGATATTCGTTCGGCTCGTGCTTTCTATCCTCTCCGGCTTCATCCCGGTGTTAACAGGCCTCCCCACGACGTCATCACCGCCGCAAAACCCACCCGCCGACTCACTTCGACATCTCGTGCTTCTACTTGAAGCATCTTGTCAAACTGCCCAAAACGGACGCTTCAAGGAGTCGACGTCGCTCCTCCTCCTTTTTCCTAAACCTCGATCGCTTTTTCCACCCTCCTTAACATCTCCCTTGACCTAAGAGCTCGGCGACCGTGTGCTGCGCCGACGCCAAGAATTACCTACCACGAATAGCCGAACCACCTGTCGCCAACCGAGTTTGGAACAACTACTGTTGGTAGTCGCGGGAAACAAATACCATGGGAAACAACAACTCCAGTCAAGGCGGATCTGGCTCCAAGGGCTCCGGTTCTGCCGGGCCTGACGGTCCCCTCCAGTCTTACCCATCATTCAGCAGGTCTGACACTAAGGAATCATCGCGCTCGTTTCGATCACTGGGATCCAAGATTCGTGGAAGCAAGTCAGATAGCCCAAGGAACTCACAGGTTCTGTCCAACGGTGACACTGTAACCGAAACAAAGACCGAAGAAAGGCGATCCAGTAGGCATGGACGTTCAAGCTCTTCCCGACTGAGCCGTAGCGAGCTTCCCCCGCTCAACACCGCCGGGACGGACATGTCAGCAGCATCCGAGTCGGCCCTCGCAGATTCGGCCGTTGGCGAAGATCAGCCACCCCCATCTCCCGTTCAAGGCAACGCCAAGGGCGGCACCCACGATGTCAGCGCTGCGCAAGCTTCGGGAGAAGTCGACCATGTTTCGGACCAGCCTCCGTCTGTGAACGCCGGAGCCACTACTGCGCACATGCAGGCTCCAGGCCAGTCCATTCTGGTGAAGCGAGAAAACACCATCAATCCAGTCAACAACGGCCCTTCCGCCGACAAGAGCGAAGGCAACTCCAATGTTGCCATGTCAGAGATCAAGGATATCGATCTCGACGACTTCATCAAGCGACTCTTGGACGCGGGCTATGCTGGAAAGGTCACCAAGAGCGTCTGCCTCAAGAATGCCGAGATCGTTGCAATTTGCCAGAGGGCCAGGGAAGTCTTGTTGACGCAGCCTGCTCTTTTGGAGCTCGATGCGCCAGTCAAGGTAGTGGGTGATGTCCACGGCCAGTATACTGATGTTATCCGCATGTTCGAGATGTGCGGATTCCCTCCCAACTCGAATTATCTTTTCCTTGGTGACTACGTTGATCGAGGCAAGCAGTCTTTAGAGACTATCCTCCTACTCCTCTGTTACAAGCTCAAGTTCCCCGAGAACTTCTTCCTCCTCCGTGGGAACCACGAGTGCGCCAACGTTACGCGAGTTTATGGCTTCTACGATGAATGCAAGCGAAGATGCAACGTCAAAATCTGGAAGACGTTTATTGACTGCTTCAACACTCTGCCAATTGCTGCTATTGTTGCCGGCAAGATTTTCTGTGTTCACGGAGGTTTGTCGCCAGCTCTTGTCCACATGGACGATATTCGAAACATTGCTCGACCAACCGACGTTCCCGACTATGGAC
This sequence comes from Fusarium tricinctum, assembly GCA_020744515.1. Taxonomy (NCBI): domain Eukaryota; kingdom Fungi; phylum Ascomycota; class Sordariomycetes; order Hypocreales; family Nectriaceae; genus Fusarium; species Fusarium tricinctum. The sequence goes on along the minus strand of JAGPXF010000002.1, from coordinate 2,254,986 downwards.
TACTCAACGATCTTCTCTGGTCAGACCCTGCAGACATGGAGCAAGACTGGGAAGCCAACGAGCGAGGAGTCAGTTACTGTTTTGGTAAACGAGTCATTACAGAGTTTTTAGCAGTGCACGATTTTGATCTCATTTGCCGTGCGCACATGGTGGTTGAGGACGGCTATGAATTCTTCAACGATAGGGTTCTCGTAACGGTCTTCAGTGCCCCCAATGTAAGTCACACCCGAATCTGTCCCTTCAGATAATCGGCTAACTTAGGTAGTACTGCGGCGAATTTGACAACTGGGGCGCTGTTATGTCGGTTTCCGCCGAGTTACTCTGTAGCTTTGAGCTGCTCAAGCCTCTCGATTCTAGCGCGCTCAAGAGTCATATCAAGAAGAGCCGAAACAAGCGACAGCATATGCTCAACAGTCCGGTATGTCCATTCTATGACCCCAGGCATTTTTACAGGACTATTCTAACTTCAACAGCCCGCTTTAATCCAACCTCAGAGCATGTAGTGGAATATGCATTGCAAATACGAAACGACTTTTTTATGCCAACTTTCTCTATTACGAGACATTCATTTATACGAATGATGGCGAGTCCGAGGGCGACCCGGAGAATGCTGTCTAGTTTTGAACAGAAAGAAACAGCGAAAACATTTCAACTCTTGAATCAGGGTATGAAGTAAGGTCCATAATGTGGTCTTGAGTGCCGAGAACAAGTACACTCAGTACATAGTGGCCAGGTACCACGGTGTGACAACCGTAGACGGTCACGGCCTCTGTTCCGAGTGACGGACGTAACTGTCCTAATCAGACGATCTGAAATGGTCAAGAAGGCACACAAGACCCAGAATAGCGCCACTGTGTATACGTTTTGGAGTTTGGGAAAGGTTGCCTATATTTGAGGGCGCACTTGTAAAGAATTGGTGGGAGGATTGGGAAACGATTGGCCTTATAGAGTTATTCATGGGCTTATAGCAAGATTTCCGATCTTGATTTGTGCATAGCACCGGGAATTGAGTACAGGCAGTTCCTATTGATTTGTTTTTTTCAATATTTACTCTTGACTTTGAATCTGATAGTGAACTCTCAACATAGATGTCTCCAGCATGTGATTGGCCAATGCGGGGTGAACTGGCTTAGTCATTTGTAAACTGGGGACGAAAATTGAATGTCTAAACCACTGACAATCAGCATCACCACTTTAGACGAACACCGCCAAAATGCAACGCCACGCCTTCCGTTCGGTGTGCAGCCGGACAAGGCCAGAGCTCGAGCAGGCCTCAGACGCCTTCCGAAACTACGCCCGCCAATTCTCGACTACACAGATCCAGGCCGCCGATGGTCCCAGCACACCAAGACCGGCCACTCGTGGCGGGAGCCGTCCTTCTGGTCAGGCTGGCGGTCCAAAGGTTGTCGATATAAAGAATATGCCCATGCGCGGCCGGGGAGGTTTCAGAGGGCGTGGTGGTGGTGAGCTCCGTGGACGGGGTGGTCTTCGTGGGCGAGGTGGACTTACCGGACGAGGTGGATTTACTGACCGAGGAGGATTTACTGGACGGGGAGGGTTTACTGGACGAGGTGGTTTCACAGGTAGGGGAGGCTTTTCAGGCCAGGATCGCTCATCCTCGCCAAACGGTGCACCTACGAGAGGTCGAGGTCGTGGGGGATTCAGCGACAGAGGCCGCGGTGGTCGTGGGGGTCGAGGACGTGGTGGCCGAGGTGGAAAAACCGAACGACGAAGAGATGACGACGACAAGGACAGGAAGAATAACCAGAACGAGTTCAACAATCTGGATCCCGATGAGCAATCATTCGAAGACAGCGTTCGATTCGGCATGACATCCAAATGGGCGCCCTCTCTGACAATCGAGTCCGTCAACGAATTCGCACCCGTCGCGCCAAACACTACCTCTGGAAAATCAGCTGCTGTTCTCCAGAACCTCAGCGTTCTCGGCACAGCTGACCATGTTGGCGCACCGGAAGCTTTCCAACCTCGCTACTACGCCTCTGAGATCGAGGCCGGCGGCATTCGCTTCTTTGCCGATGCCAACGCCAAGCAGGCTGCTGAAAAGCACCTCCAGGACAAGCTTCAGGCCGAGGGCAAGGAGTCCAAGGGCCCTATTATCACCGATGCTGAGGAGTCTGTCCGCCAGGTTATCACACAGCGAGCTGTACAGGGCCAGCACGAGACACCCAAGTTTGCTTCAGACCCCGTGGGCGTGTCCCGCTCATGGCATCTCCGGGCTGAGACGTACAATATCAACGACGTCAACTCGTTCGAGACAAAGTTGACGTCGCTTCTGTCCAAGGGCGCTGGTGGAAAAGGTGGAAAGGCGCGCGCTTAGAACTGTAAGATCTTAAGATCAGTGTACACTTGTCACGATATGTAATACTACAAAAATATTCTGCATCTATCATACAAATACCAGCCCTCGTGCATCTATAGTTGACGAATTGTCTGTGCCTCTTCCTGGTCGATCTCCTTCATCTTTTTATCCTGCACCTTTTGAAGCTCCTTCTCGGCCTTCTTGACGATGTCGGGGAGCACAGTGCCGTTCTTCTTCCAGTCCTTGAGCGTCTTCTCATGTCGTGATCTGGCGTTGCGAATGCGGTCCTTCCACTGCTGCACCGCCTCTTTGATGCGTCGCTCCACGTCGTCCTTGCGCTCAAGCTCCACCTTGAGAAGCAGCTCAAGCTCGTTATCCTCCGATCGCTGGGGCTGCTGGTTGAATTCGCGGCTTGCCTGCACCGCTGACATGATGGGCTTGATGTATTCCTTGTCGTTTACCAGCAGCGAGATAGCTCGTCCGGATCGCGGAACGACCTGCGCAAGCTCTCGCAGGGGAAATGAAGCATCGCCGCCCTCCTCGTCCTTGATAGCCACAGGCAGCGAGCCCAAGTTGGTCGGGTTGAATCGTCCACCATGTATCATACTTGCCAGGTGCGTCTTAAAATGTGCATCGATAGGTGCATACGCAGCAATAACGGCCGTAAAGTCGAGAGGATCCTCCGGGTCCGGCATAGGTACCTTCGCGGTGTCGTACTCGGCCTTGTTCATGGACCCAGCGGCCGCCTTAGCATTGGCGCTGTTGGGGCTGTTGCTGGGCGCCGTGATCTTGCGCTTCTTGAGCAGCGAGGGGGAGGCGCTGAAGAAGCGAGGGGTAACGGTGATGGAACGGAGGGGAGCTGGTCTGTGAGGTTGGTCAGTGAGTTTGGCATGACACTGAGGAGCTTTTGCATCGGGGACGTACGCCTCTGAGCGCACGAGCTGGCGCAGGCAGGTCCTCAGAGGACCATTGGCTCGTGACATTGCCATTGTAATAAGTGTGCCGTGGTGTAAGTTTGTCGAGGCTGTTGATTGGGGTTTCGGGTGAGGGTCGAAATTCCTGCGCGACGTCAGATCAGCTCCGGGATTGGCGGTGATAAGATAAGGTTTTGGTTGGGCATGGGAACATCCAGATGGAGATCAACAAAATTGAAGCTGAAAACACTCTTGGAGTTTTTATATGTATTATTAAGTATAACATTTGGAATCCCTATTTTCAATTGTCAGCTTGTGCGTTGCATACTGACGTCTGCTCAGTGAAATTGTTGGTTGTGATCTGTTGTATGTGGTCCTAACATGTTTGATAGTATAGTAGGTGTGTAAGAGTTCCGATAATGAGCCAACTAGAGATATATAATAGAATAGATAAATAAACTATACTATAGCTAGAAGACTTTATATATAATCTTAAAATAAGATTTTATAATACTGTTAAGATAAAGAGAGTTTATTATAATTTATATAATCGTATATAAAATCTAGAATAGAGAAAATTATTGGAACTTTTACACACCTACTGTACTCACTACTCAGCAGGCTATTGAAGTGGCATGATTGACTTTATATCATTATTATAATAGTTTAGTCTTTTATGATTACTACGAAGATAGTGAATAAATATTCTTCCCGATTTTGTAGTCATTCCTCTCATCGCTCTGCCTGTGAATTGACTTTTACCACCAAACGGTGCTACAGCTTCTCTGTTACAAGCTGCAAATGCAGGCCCTTGTACGTTTATTCTCCTACAAGGGACCTGAACTACCTATAAAGCAATTGAATTAGGTAGGTCTAGCGGTGACATTCAAGTTAAGACTGGCATATCCGTTGACCGAGATTGCTTCTTCGATGTATTCGATCATTCCTTGCTCCGCCCTCGAACGCTTGACCAGTAGCCGTATAAATTCTTTGTGGCTATCATGTACGCAGTGAACTATCCATGCCTCGTACGGATGCTAACATGACATGTCAGGAGCATCATGCTGAGTTATTCCTTGTGAGTTCGCGCGGGGTATATATACATCATGAAGCCATCAAAAGGTCACGATCTTGTGGCCTAGTGGTTAGGGCACCTGTCTTACAAAATGAAATGCGTTTCAGTGATCACAGGGGATCGCAGGTTCGAACCCTGCCAAGATCATTATGTCTATTCGTTGTCATGGTGTTGTGATACGATGATCAAAGATATTTTTGGCTTGCGAACCTAGTAAGTAAGTAGTACTTAAGCTTTTGCGGGGTAAAATGGAGTTCTACTCGCATAGGGCTGAGTGAAACGTGAGAGAGGTTCAAAGGGAGAAAGACTCTCTCTTTCTTACCTAGGTAACTAACCTTTTTCTGGGAAAAGCCCCTGTCTGTGTAATACTATTTTAGGCTTTAAGCCTGTCTAATTCTCAAAAGGGAAGCGCTATCATCTATCTTGACTGTATTCCTTGTCTGTCTGTATGTAGCTAGCATTCTATATCAGTGGGCAGATAGCATTGTTCCCTGAGTCTCGGATTTTAGCCCCGATGTTCAGGTCTCTCTTATTTCGAAAGGCTACGCAGACGTTACTTAAAAAGCATAATAAACTGTTTATACTGTAAGCTTGTCGTTAATCAACATTCGTAAAGTGTTGAGTAAATCATGAGCCATTGTCCAATCAGATCCGCTCCATAGCTTCAGGGTTGGGTGGCCCTTATCACTTCACAGCAGCCAAAGGCAGATAAGACTGACTAAACCTTTTCCAGGGTAAACGGCAATCCCACAAAAGTTGCCGACTTCGGAGCGAGATCCGAAAGCCTTGCTAGCTAGCATAGACATTCCCCCGCCGAGTTTTGTGCCTGATACCAAAAAGTTGCTTTACTACCTGTAGACTGTAGACCTTTTGTATCTAAACTCTTGGGTCTATATCTGCGCACTTACCACTTTAGGTCATCTCCTCGACTTCAAAAGAAATCATCTACAATGGCTCCCGAACGTGTTTGCCTGTGAGTCCTTTACGATAACTGGTTCAAGCCTTAAACTGAGTCACTGACAAACTGACGTAATTCAGTGCCTACTCAGGTGGTAAGTTGAGCACACTTAAGAGGGTATCTCAAGTTCAATGCTCATATATGCAATAGGTCTTGACACTAGCACCATCCTCCGATGGTTGGTTCTTCAGGGTTATGAGGTCGTGTGCTTCCTTGCCGACTGTGGTCAGGAGGAGGACTTCGATGCCGTCAAGGAGAAGGCCATTAAGCTCGGTGCTGAGCGCATGATCATCGAGAATGTCCAGCAGGAGCTCATTGACGAGCTGGTCTGGCCTGCTATTCAGTGTATGTTCACCTGCTTTGACTTGCGTGTAAGTTTAACACATTTACTGACGCTCGAAATCTATAGGCAACGCCATCTACGAGGACCGATGTAAGTTACTCATTCCCAACATTCATCGATAACTCAGCTAACATCGAGTAGACCTCCTCGGAACCAGTCTTGCTCGCCCTGTGATCGCTCGATCCATGGTCAAGGCTGCCAAGGAGCACAACTGCACGATCCTCAGCCACGGATGTAAGCAGCCTCCTGGACAAGTCACAGCTTGCTTGCTGTCTGTATAGACAATTGGCTAACATAGGTCTCCTATCTCTTCAGGTACCGGCAAGGGTGTAAGTTATCTAACCCCAACCCCAAACCCCTTTTTTCAGTTCATGTTGCTAACATTTCTAGAACGAGTATGCCTCCTTTTCCAAACAGCCTCTGGCTTAGTACTTACATCTCTGTAGTCAAGTTCGTTTCGAGCTCGCCTGGAAGGCCTGCGACCCTACCCTCAAGGTCGTCGCCCCTTGGCGCAACCCCGAGTTCTACAACCGATTTGCGTATGTGATTCAGTACTACTTTTTTGTAGCCAAGCTAACAACCGCACAGCGGACGTGCCGATCTGCTCAAGTTCGCCGAAGAGCAGAAGATCCCCGTCAGCTCTACCCCCAAGGCACCTTGGTCCATGGATGACAACATCATCCACTGCTCGTACGAGGCCGGTGTAAGTCACTCCACACCCTTGAACTCCATCCTACATTATACTGACCACATCAGATCCTTGAGCAAACTGAGCTCGAGCCCCCCAAGGACATGTGGAAGCGCACAGTTGGTAAGCTACCCCTTGTCGTTCCAAATAAAACGATTAGACACTGACGCTTATCTGCAGATCCTATGAACGCTCCCGACAAGCCTACTCCTTTCACCGTTCACTTCGCGGAGGGTGTTCCCGTCAAGCTGGAGGTCGGCGACAAGACCATCACTGGCTCCCTGGAGATCTTCAAGGAGGCCAACGAGATTGCCCGTGTCAACGGTGAGACTTCACGCTTCGGACACTCTTGACTTTGCTGACCAAATATTAGGTATTGGACGTGTCGACATTGTCGAGTCCCGATTTATCGGTGAGTTCCCGCTCGTCAAGAACGTACGCTGTCTGTTGTGTCGTCTGCTAACAATTGCCAGGCCTGAAGAGCAGAGGCTGCTACGGTATGTAACCATATTTGGCTCAGTTAGAGGACAACCATGTTAACAACCGTTTCTAGACACCCCCGGTCTTACCATCCTTCGCCAGGCCCATATCGACCTTGAGGGTATGGTCATGGACTCCAAGGTGCGAACCATTCGCGACCGTCTTTCCAAGGACTGGTCAGACTGCATCTACAACGGTCAGTAGCCTTCATCCAAACTCACACCCAGCCGACGAATTGGATACCCTAACTCCTAAAACAGGCATGTACTTCAGCCCTGAGCGTGAGCTCGTCGAGCACGCCATCAAGTTCTCCCAGCGCCAAGTCGAGGGCAAGGTCAGTCTTGTCGCCTACAAGGGCTGCGCCTACGTCGTCGGACGTTCCAGCGAGACCTCCAACCTCTACTCCGCCGACGAGAGCAGCATGGACACCCTCGACATGAACTGGACTCCCCAGGACACCTCTGGCTTCATCGCCATCCAGGGTATCCGTCTCGAGAAGTACGGACAGAGGAAGATCCAGGACGGAGAGCCCCTTGCCCGTGTCTAAGCGCATGCTCAGCACGACGGCTTCGAGAAGGTTGGAAGGGTATTAGTAGGCAGTCAGCCACAAAATCCTGAATCACAAAGATACACGTAACTCGTAAGACTCGTTTAAATCTCGCCATACCATGCATGGCAACTTGTGAACACTAGGGCACCACTATGTCTTTGCTTGTCACTCTTTGAACCTTTAACACAGATCAAGTAAGTGATGTTAGATCCCTCAGAGTAAGGGTACGATTTGCAACCTTTATTCCTCAAATTCAACCACTGCATCAACCTCGAAAACACAGCCAGTTTCATGCCTCGTCTTACTGGCGATATATTCGTTCTTCATTAGGTACCAAATTATAGCTATCATATCCTTACACCTACGACTGGAGAGGCTTGCCCATGCCTCCAGACGTAATCATCTTGGTAATCTGGTACTCTCCAATTCCATACAGCGATCCCTCTCGGCCAAAGCCACTCTCCTTGACACCACCAAACGGCGCAGCAGCATCAGAAATGATGCCAGTGTTGACTCCGACCATACCCACCTCGAGGGACTCAGCGATGCGGTAAACGCGCTCGATATCCCGAGAGAAGAAGTAACCTGCCAGTCCGACCTCGGTGTTGTTGGCCATCTTGACTACCTCCTCCTCTGTCTCGAAGGGGAAAAGACCAGCAACTGGTCCAAAGGTCTCCTGGGAGGCCATGTCCATCTCGGGAGTCATGTCACGGATGACGGTGGGCGCGTAAAAGTTGGATCCAAGCTCGCTGAGTCGCTTGCCTCCGATGGTGATTTTTCCGCCCTTCTTCTCGGCGTCCTTGACGTGAGCTTCGACCTTCTCAATTGCTCGATCGTGGATCAGGGGTCCATGTGTAACCCCTTGATCAAAACCGTTTCCGACACTAAAAGCCTTGACCTTCTCGGTGAACTTGGACACAAACTCATCGTAGATACCACGCTGGACATAGATTCGGTTGGCGCAAACACAAGTCTGGCCAGAAGATCGGAACTTGGAGGCGATAGCTCCGGTAACGGCAGCATCAACATCGGCGTCATCAAACACAATGAACGGGGCATTTCCACCGAGTTCCATTGAGAGCTTCTTGAGGGTACCGGATGATTGCTTCATGAGAAGCTTGCCAACTCCGGTGGAGCCGGTGAAGGAGACCTTTCGGATGGTAGGGTCTGTAGTGAGAAGCTCGCCAAGCTCGGGGGTATTTTCATGTGAGGTAACGATGTTTACAACACCCTTGGGAATGCCTGCGCGGTGAGCTAGCTCGGCCAGGGCGAGTGAAGTAAATGGTGTCTCGGCAGGGGATTTTGCGACAACTGTGCAACCTGCTGCCAGAGCAGGCCCAATCTTTCGAGTAATCATGGCAGCAGGGAAGTTCCATCTAGAATAAGTCAGCGAAGAATGCCAAATGCAAGGAATAATCTTACGGTGTAATCAAGCCGCAAACTCCGACGGGTTCCTTGATAGTCCACACACGGTTTCCAGGCACTGAGCTGGAAATTGTATTGCCATATACTCGCGGCGCCTCTTCACTGAACCACTCCAGGAAATTAGCAGCATAAGTTGTCTCGCCCTTTGCATCGGCCATAGGCTTTCCGTTCTCCCAGGTAATAATCTTTGCGATGTCTTCGGCGTTGGCCGTCATCTGGTCATACCAAGCGCGCAACAGCTTGGAGCGCTCACGGCCTGTCTTGGCGCGGAACGAAGGGAAAGCATCAGCGGCAGCGCGAATGGCCAATTGGGCATCTTTGGAGCTGAATTCGGGGCAAGTTCCAATGAGATCACCAGTAGACGGGTCTTTTGGTGGTCAGTATTTAACTAGACTGTACGGAGGTTGAGGCTCACCATTAACTTTGAATGTCTTGCCGGAATGGGCTTTGACCCATTCGCCGTTGACGTAGCAGACATCCTGCTTTAGAAGAGATGGATCCTTGAGCTAGAGGTTGTCAGTTTTGTAGACTTTAACACAGTGAGCGACAAGTACCTTTGGGGGAGCAACATTGGATGCTTTTCTTGTGATCATCAAGGTGATAACTGGAGATTGTCGCAGCGCGCCTCGCGATGAGGGAGCTACCAAGCGTTGAAGAAGCGCCATTTTTAATTATATGGACCGTCAATTGAAGACAAATTGATGTGTAACGTCAATTAATTGAGAGACAGGTAGTCCAGCAAGAGAGGTATATTGACTCTGCGGATGATTGTGTTAAACCAAAAGTTGGTGATGGCGGGGTGACGTCTTGTTAAAGCTTGGGCTCAAGCTTCTGTGGGGTTGACTAAACTCCCCCGGTGCCCGGAGCCGGCATCTCAACCGCCAAATTCGGCTCCGGCGGGACCGGCAACAAGAAACTTCGGCATGTTATAGACAGAGACCGGAAATCGTTTGCGAATAATTCAATACTGAGTCATTCATCGCATTTTCCAAACCCATGGCTTGCTTAATCCCCCTTAAGGGCACTGGCACCGGTAAAGTCCAGTGTGGGCCCATCCAAGCTCTCCCCGTATTCTACTAAGACCGGGCCGTGCAGGTTTACGGAATAGGCAAGTTTACGCGATTGATATTTGAAGTTGTAAGTGAGTAGCAGTGCAATCATCTTATGCTCTGGTTAAGTAGTAAATAATGTGAGGAAACTTTGCCTCGTCGGGCCCTGTCTTCGTTTCCTGGTATATCATCCCAAACTCCAAACTCCCAATGCTAATTAAGGATAGTAGTCCAACCATAGACGTATTCCCATACATTTCTTTCCAATTCATTCATCATCTTTTATCCGAACCTCTGCTGCTGAGATCGCAGGGGCAGTTGGCGATCCAGAGTGTGGAAAGCCTGCGTTCGGGGAGTATATGGCATCGATCGAATGCTGGGGGTCTTCATATTGTGCATTTCCCAGACGCCGCGGTCCTTCGGTTCCGAAGTTGTGGATCCCTCCTCCTCTTCGTCTTCGTCGGAAATGTCGTTGATCTTGTTGGGAAGCATGGCGTAGATGCAGCAGCCCAGGTTACAGAGATACAGGGCACTGCATAATCCGTTAGCAGACGCCAGATATGTCCTGCGCGTGTTACTTACAGCATGTAGACTGCGATAACAAGGGAGTACTTGGCAATCATACAACTCTTGTACTTTCCATATGGCTTGGCAATATCGCATCCAATTCGATAGTACCAAGCTACGGGCGCGGGATATCGCGAGTCGGCGTAGTCGGGTCCAATGGTTCCATAGACACAGACAGTATAGAGAGCGACCATGCAGACATTGATGAAGGTAGCAAAGATTGGGTACCAGCATCTCATGATGAAAGCTGTAAGCTTCCCGAGCAAGAAGAAGAGCGAGATGACCGAAATAGCAACGTTGAAGTCGGTAAAGCTGGCTCATGTTAGTTGGTTCCAAGCTTAAATAACCACAGGCAAACTCACGTTCGTGTCCACACAAGAGCAACCTTTGGCAGAGGTCGATGATTGGCGTAAGCGTAGAGAATCATGGCCGGGTTCGAGTTGAGAGGAGGATCGTGCTGCCAGCCAATCTGCCACATGTCGGTACGGTACAGATCAGGCTGAGAGATGCCGAAGATGACCAGAGCAGCTACAGTGCCCATCAACTCAAAAGGCATTAACCACCATGTTGCCTTTCTTGCCAGGCGAGGCCATTTTCGAAAGAAGATAGTGTAGCCCTTAGACTTGGCCGGTTTGTCCGTGTGCTCATGCTCGTTTTGAGAGCGGTTGAAAATAGGAAGCTTCATGATATCGTTTGGTGGGGTTTGTGGTATAGCTGACTGGGATGATACAATTCGAGCTCACGGCTGTGGTTGTCTCGGATGATAAGACTTTCGTGGTTGGCTACTGGCGTAGCAGCTATAATCGATTCCACATACGATATCGCTGCAGAGCGTATACTTGAAGCAAGCTCGTCAAATTCGCAAATATGCTGACCGGCAGCTTCGATTCAAAGTTGAAGATGTGAAAAAAGCAGACCCAGGCGGCCAGGTCGGGGGGTGGGCAGCCGTTTAAGGGTCTGCGAAGTGGCCAACAACGGGGCATCCTTCGGCTGAGAGGGAACCGCAGGAGCAGCTGGGGTTGGACACCTGTGAGATGCCGCTGTGATGCCGTGTGAAAGGACCTGGAGCCAGCCTGTGAGCGGCAACCAAGATGCGGGAGGCGGGCGTCTGGAGTGATACTCTGTAACTCTGATGCCAATCACTGCATCTCGAGGACGAGCATTTAAAGGCTACAGCCAATAAAAGTCGAGAGTCGAGGTGCTATCACCACTGTTTCTCCTCTGTTAAGCGCCCGGGTGGGAAGCATGAGATGCCCGATGCTGATGGAGACGCCCGATTGGCTGAAGTGGTGGTTGGAGCTGCAACCTCATGTGTCTGACTGGCCAATGAGAGCTCAGGAGTGCAGTTGAAGATGTGCCTTCAGTGCGTTGGTTTGTTGAATTACAGGGGTAGGAAGCCGTCACTTTCTCCCGTCAAGTGCTCGCAGATTTCAATTTCAGTAAAAGCACAGCTAAAACGGATGGTTCTTTTCCAGTTTGGTCAGTTCATAGCCGCCCGTTACCATATGTCAGTCGAGTCTTGCTGGAAATGGTCTTAGTTTTGACCTTTGACGTACAATGATCACCCGTGAATTAAGCGATAATATTCATCAGGGCGTCATAGTTTCTACGACGGGGAAGATCAGTCAGTTGGCAACTAAGAATAGCAAAAGCGATGATCTTGTGCAACCCATGCTACCATGGCAAATTTCAATTGCATGTAGAGTATGTAACACTTCTTGAATGCAAAAGTCCACCATAACCTTTGGACCAAACTGAGGGCATTCCCGGCTCGGATATTGTGAAAACTATTTGTTCGGATCCGTTTCAGTCCCTGCTCTTACCTGGTGCTGTAGTTATGGAAAGCTGTGATGACTTAGGAAGTCAATCCTTCATCAGATCAATTGGCCATCGGAATCTCCTTACTATCGACAGTCAATTGCAATGTCTAGCACTTGATGTTTTTCATCTCCTTTCACATCGGCCATAGGCTTGCACAATCGAAGAACTCTCAAATTGGTAATGAGCCAGCCAAGAAGCAAAGAATGCACTTGAACCAGCCACTGCGTCACTTCGAATCTCTAGGTTCGGTGGAGACTCCGCCGTCACGGCAATAACGGGATGGCTGTACGGGAAGAAGCCGTCAGAGGTAGCCTAAGGTACAGGACAATCAGTATCGATCAGGTACTGAACAGTATCCACACCGCTTCAGAGTTATGTAATCTTGGCACCAAGAGAAAAGCTGTGGGGGCAAGTGAAGAGGCCCAAGCTACTGTGTGGTTTATTATGCCCCAATATCTCGGCCGAGCAAACTCTAACGTAGACGGAGGAACAAGAAAAGAAGCAACGTCACTTCGTCTTGTGGGTATAACTGATGACGTTTGTAAGACTGCCTCGGTACAGATGTCAAAATTAACGCGTTTATGCAATTCCCGCAGCCTGTTAAAGCCTTGGGCGTCTTCTGGCGCCAAAATACAGCAAAACTCAAGGTCAAAGTCTCTCAGCCAAGACCAGGGGCACACTTCGAGACCGTGTTCTTTGGAGCCGCTTGTGGACAAGGACATGTTGACAGGGGTGCCACAAGCCTTGAGCTTGAAGCGTAGTAAAACAGACCGTTCTAGATCTCTTTGATCAGCAACGGAACTTCTCGATGTGGGAAGAGCGAGTTCCATGCATCCGTTCCACGGTCATTTTCTCTAATGCCATTGTCCGATGAGATGAGAAAGATCGAGAACCCTTTTTTTTTGTCCTTTTTCTTTCTTTTTAGGCTTCTTTTTGCTCTCCTGGTGTTTCTTTGGATTGGAGTCGTATTCCAGTGGCTTGCTCCAGTGATATCTTGATGTTCCTCACGCTGCTCCGTACTCCGTACTCGGCATACGTAGTATATAGGTATCCATCACTACTCCGGAACATCTCTCAAGACATTTCGAAGGATGCGACACATGCCTCGGCAGTTTCGCATTAAAACACCCCCACCCGCCGTCAGCCCAAAAGGACAAGTTTCCATGCAATTGTCTGTCTGTAACTCAATATCTTTACGACCGTTTGTTTTGTAACTCTCATAGCTGCAACTCATCCGTCAGAGAGAGAAAATACTCCGGCTGGCAACTAGAACTTGTGACCAGCAGCCAAGCTCACTCAAACCGTATTGGTTGACGCCAAGACGTTGCACCGAGCCCGTTGATACTCAGATACAGGGATGTTTGTCGGTTGTCCCATATTGTGCATGTCAAGGGCTGCATCTTTTAGTCTGGTGTATCTTTTGTGCCCACTGACCCGTCTAGCCTGTCCTCGAGTTCCGATAAAGTCGGGCTCGATACGATGATCGACAGCAGAGGGTGGAAAAAATACATAATCAAAAAGGCTTGCTGGACCACTAGTAGTAGCCCTCCGCCGTAGCAAAAGATTTACCAAAAAGTCAAAAGCTTGTTCGATTCCCATGTCTTTTCCATGACTGGTCCAAGCTGGTGGAGGAGCGGGACGGACTAGGTCCGCTCGTTTCTGTCGCGCTCGTTCTTGCGCAAAAAAAGAAGCCGGCCGCATTGCGTGGAGTGGAGACTTGGGTTGAGTTATCGGGGAGGAGGACTGCCTACCTATCCGTAAGTATTCAAGAGAAGTGAGCCATACCTGGAGAAGTGAAAGGGAAAGATGTTGAGGGTTGGCCCACGTCAGAAGGGGGCGATACTCAGAGTGTCTAGTTGATAACGCAGCCATTAAGTCAGTATTGTGCTCGGCTGACAGAAAATGGCCGTCGTTAATTACTGAGTACAACTAGGTATTCTGATCATGAGTTTTTATACGGATATCCGTATGCAACATCCAAATGTTCAGGTGGTGGTCAAACGACACACAAATACCCATGTCCCATCACCCCTGTCGAGCCTAGGACCTAGACCTCGAGTCGAGAGCGGGTAGATTATTTGATGCCAGGATCAAAAAGGGCATCCACTTGCAAGCCGCCGCACGCCAGTTCCCCGTCCTAACTAATATCCATGACCCCAGCTCCATTGAACGCTGTGCTGGTGCTGTCTTGACCTGTAATCACTGCTCTGCGTCACTCTACTTAGTGCTCTCGTTAGGGACAACTCAGAAGCCCCAAGATTCAGTGCTGAGAGCTGAAGTACTACGTAGAAATATGAAATATTGAGTAGGGATGCGTTTGGAAAGCGTTGATCTTTTCTGTCTCGAGGCTAGACATGTCTATCGTGCCCCTTTTGCTCTGCTGAGAGGCGAGTCTCGTGCCATTTGTAGCTTGTACCGAGTATGCAAGCTACAGTGTTCCCCAACTCCCATTATATTCCCGATCATCCATGTGGCATGTTGTGACCTGGACTGTAACAAAGCTCAGATGCGGAGCAGCGTTGCCTCCGTTCATTCTTATCTTACCTAGACTGCCTACTCTTGACTGCCACCTCATTCGTTTACATGCCCCTTCCTTCACCTTGGACCTCTCTCCTTCTTACCTTTCTGCTGCAGCGTTGGAGATGATATTCCCTCCATTCCGATGCTTCATCTTGGACCAGGCCCTTGTTACCAGCTGACAAAGACGTCAAATCAACGTTGACAGTCCCTGTGCAGAGTAGCATTTCCCTTTTCCCTCAGTTGCGGCTCTTGCTCCGGCACCAAATCAGTACGCTACCTTTAATTCATGCTAGGATCCAACCCGTCCTTTTTGACTCCGAAGCCACCACCCCCGGAAGAAGAGGATATTCGATATTCCCCGTCAAGAGAAAATTCGGATGCTGCCGCCAAATCATTACAATCGAATTGAATGGTCATTAGGTTTCCTTTTCTCTAACCCCCTTGATCTTCCATCACATCACATTTCGGCTCAACAAACGAAACCCCCCGTTACCTTACCGAGCCAAGCCCTGTCCTACCCTGTCGTTGCCCAGGACTGCGGACGGTGCCATAATACAGCACCCGTAAACCCGACTTTTAGCTGCAAATCCCCCTGCAACTCATCTGGGACCCTCTGAGTCTGATCCCATAACCCATCTCGATCCCCGTCCCATTTCTTCCCCTCACCCTTCCCAAGCTCCAACACAACATCGCAGCGGCCGTATTTCTTAGAATATACTTGTCTGCCCGTGCTGACTGCGCCGCGCAACAAGTACTTACCACTCAGCACTGACTGTAGGTACCTACTACTACCTACTACTACCTACTGTTGCATCGCACTTCACTTCACTGCGCTGCGTTGCGCTCCATCTTCCCCACTCAAGGCCACTGTTAGGTAACTTCCACCGCCAACCACGGCTGTCTACCACACATACGGTACAGTACTCAATCCCCACGCACACCCGACCCGACACTCGCGGGCACACGCCCCTCATCGCATCTCGATCTCTTGCTGGCCGGCTGCTGCGAAAGGCCTAAAGCCACTAGGTGCCAAGGACTCGCAGTCTCTCTGGGGCTTCGATTCCGTTGTCTCCTCCAGGTGCCTTCATGCAGCGCTTCTCTAGTTTCAACTCTCCCTCGTCTCCTTCTGCCTCTGCCTCGTTGAATTGTCCTGTCGCAGACTCAACAAACCAAGAAGAAGAAGACCACCATCGTCATCAGCACCACCCTCCTGCTTCCACTTCGGCTCCGGAGTCGGTACCCACATTGGCGACATCAAACACCACAACTATCACTGCCACGACTAAAACCGAACTTGACGCCAACGTCTCAGTTCTCTCTGCTGCAACCTCTGCTGTCGGGGAAGCTCATAGCAAGGTCACAGCATCTGGCAGGAACGCCCACGACTCCAGTTCGACTTCGAAGGCACCAGCATGGAGACAAGACTTTAACATACCACAGCTGGCCTTCAACGTGCCCTTATCTGACGTCGCGATTTCTCCCTCAACCACCTCGACTACCGGCGCTATTCGTCAGTCAAGTTCGTCCACGGCCGGTAGTCCGCGAGGTTTTAGCGCGTCCATACTCGGGCTTCCACAGACTCCCATTTCGGCGAAGCGTCCCTCCGCCGCCCCGATCCAAGGTGAACCCGTCATGCACCCATCACCCATCAAGAAAGCTCGTACCGGAGCATCGCCACCTCGCAAAGTCGAGCTTCCTAACCAAAACGCGAGCCTTGATCCTTCAAAGCGAGGAAAACAGCAAGGACCACTTTCACCTCTCTTCTTCTCGCATACGTCCTCAAGGCACGTCCATCGCCCGGCCAGCTTTCCTACCACTGACCCGGCTGTGTCTATGCTTTCACGTATGCGAGAAGATCCGGCCGGTGGCGTCACGACATTGAAGTTGCCGCGTGCAAGTGTAAGCTCTATCAGCCCGGGCAGATCTGAGAGCACACCTGGTAGTTGGGGCTCTTCAATGGACGCCCCTACACATTCCGCGACTCCAGATAGTCGCGCTCTCCCTCCTGGGTTGCAGATGCTGCAAGGTGTTGGTGTTATTGAATTTCTGGAGCAAGATGAAAGGCCTACTTTCTTGATAGACCTAGAGAATTCCGCCAATGCCAGCCGTGCGGGGCTACATATCCTTTACTACAACGCGTCTCTGCGCAGCGCACATGAAGTGCTTCAGTACTTGTCGGTGGATCAGGAGGATGCCAGCTCAGATACTGATTTTGGTCGTTTCAAATCATGGATCATGACACCATATAAATCGCGCGCATCTGCTGATACCGCTGTCACTCACGTCTATGCTGGCATCACCTGGACGCTCTCAACACTACGACGGAGGTTTCGCTTCATCAGTGCTCATGCCAGCTTTGCTACTCCTCGGTCCAGTACCGCACTACCACTTATTGATGAGAGAGCTGCCTCGGAAACGCGAAGTGTTGGCCAATCACCCGAGATGCCAGTTACTCCCGATGCTGAGCTTATTGATGCGCCAGACTATTTTGGTGACACTGAACCTCTCCATGCTAATTTCGATGGTCGTTCTAGAGATGGCGACACGATTATGGGAGGAGGCGAAACTCGACTACATCCTGACGATTTTACTAATCAAGTTTTCCAATCACAACCTGCAAGGTCAATATTTGACTGGACAAAAATACCAATGTCGGACTCGCTACCTCCTCATATTAAGTTTGCCCGCTCTATAGACTGGGCGGCCACTCCCCTAGGACCAATCGAAGACTGGCCTGCGGAACTCAGATCCATGTCCAATCTCATCATGGGCAGCCCTCACCCCGCTGCTATGTACTGGGGACCCCAGTTCGTGATCATCTACAACGAAGCTTATCTCGACCTTGCCGGTAAAAAACACCCCAAGCTGATGGGGGCTTGTTATATGGACGCTTGGGCAGAAATTTGGGATGAACTCAAGCCGGTTTTCAAGAACGCCTTGGAATCCGGCCAAGCGACCATGAAGCACGAAAATCAGCTTTTTATTAATCGACATGGCTTTTTGGAGGAAGCTTTCTTTTCTTGGTCTATTGTGCCTATGGTAGGCAGTGACGGCGAGGTGGTCGGCCTTTACAACCCGGCTTTTGAGAATACCCGGAGAAGGGTCAACGAGAGGCGGATGCTCATGCTTCGCGAAATTGGCGAGAGAACCGCTGCAGCCACTACCGTTTCGGGTTTCTGGCCTCAAGTGTTGAAGGGTCTAGAATTTAACGAATTCGACGTGCCCTTCGCATTGATCTACTCAGCCAGGGATGACAATGAGAGCGAAGTTTCGTCATTACATTCTGGCAGTTTGATTCACTCACCACAGTTGTTTCTCGAAGCAAGTCTTGGAGCTCCCGAAAACCACCAAGCAGCGCTTACACAGCTCGACATGCGACAGTCCGATGACGGTTTCGTTCCTTATATGCGCCAGTCAATGGCTGCGGGCGGTATTCCAATTGTTCTCTCCGAAGAGGATGGCAACCTCCCTACACACCTGATCGAAGGTCTTCATTGGAGGGGCTTTGGCGATCCTTCGAAAACACTCGTTATTTTCCCCGTTATCCCGACTACTACTGGAGAGTCCGTGATTGGATTCATTGTTATGGGTGTCAATCCCCGCCGCCCGTACGACGACGATTACAAACTATTCATTCACCTCCTTTCCCGACAATTGGCCACATCGATGGCTTCTGTAGTCTTGTTCGAGGAAGAAATCAAGCGTGGCCAGAGAGCTGCTCGACTCGCTGCATTGGACCGTCAGGAGCTTTCGATGCAACTTTATCTCCGTACACAAGAAGCCGTGGAAAGCGAGTACAGGTTTACCAGAATGGCCGAGTTCGCTCCAGTAGGCATGTTTATTGCCAACTTCGCTGGCAAAATCAACTATTGCAACGACATGTGGTGGCAGATTTCTAGACATTCCAGGTCCGAAGATTCCGTCGACACCTGGATGGACAGTGTTCGAAACGAGGATAGACCGGCGCTTGAGGAAGCATGGAGCAGGTTACTCAAGGAAAAGGTCACCATTTCGGTGGAATTCCGCTTCAAGTGCAGTCAGCAGAGTGATGGGAACACGATTGACACATGGGTTCTCATGAGTGCTTACCCAGAGAAGAACCCAGAAGGCAATCTCAAGCTGATATTTGGTTGTATCACTGATATTTCGTCTCAGAAATGGGCAGAGAAGGTACAAAACGAACGACGCGAGGAAGCAGTGGAAATGAAGCGGCAACAGGAGAATTTCATCGATATCACGAGTCACGAGATGCGAAACCCTCTATCTGCAATTTTGCAATGCGCCGACCAGATTGCAAGCAACATCACGGTGTTCAATTCGCATGCCGTCCAAGCCGAGGTCGAAAATCTATTGGACGCGTGTCTTGACGCTGCCAACACCATCAATCTGTGTGCCAGTCATCAGAAACGCATCGTTGACGACATCCTAACGTTGTCCAAACTGGACTCGAACCTTCTAGCTGTCACGCCTATCGACGACCAGCCTGTTAGGGTTGTGCAACATGCCCTCAAGATGTTCGAATCAGAATTGATCGCCCACGATATCGAGTTCGACTTCAATGTGGACCAGAGTTTTGAGCAATACGACATCAAATGGGTGAAGCTCGATCCCTCAAGATTGAGACAGGTTTTGATCAACTTAATGACGAATGCTATCAAGTTTACACAAGGTCGCGAAAAAAGGTCCATTTCCGTCAGTCTCAGCGCCTCGAAGCACGTATCGGAGATATCCAGAAAGGGTATATCTTATTTCGACCGTGTCGATCATCAACGTACCACAGTGATGGATATCAATAACCCCGAAGAGTGGGGACATGGTGAGGAAATTAATATTCACTGCACAGTCGAGGACACTGGCCCTGGCTTGATCGAGGAAGAAATGAAACTCCTTTTCCAACGATTTCAACAGGCAACTCCGCGAACACACGTTCAATACGGTGGCTCAGGGCTGGGTCTGTTTATTTCCCGTATCTTGACAGAGATGCAGGGTGGACAAATTGGTGTCACCTCGAGACGTGACATCGGAAGCAGTTTTAGTTTCTACATCAAATGCCGACGCTCTTTGGCTCCTCCTCCAGATAACGATCCAATCATGCCCTTCAAGATTCCTCGAAAGTCACACGGCTCAGCACTTCCACCAAAGCCCGAGCCCAACCGTCAAATTACTAGATCAACATCGGCGGCAGTAACGAAACCAATAATACCCGATGACACGACCCAATTATTCGATGTGTTGATTGTTGAAGACAATATCGTGAATCAAAAGGTCCTGCAGCGACAACTGCGGAATTGCGGCAATAACACATTTGTTGCAAACCATGGCAAAGAAGCCCTACAGACTCTCGAACGCTCAAGGTTTTGGGCAGGAAAGGAAGCGGAAGGTGTTGACATTTCTGTCATTCTGATGGATTTGGAGATGCCTGTCATGGATGGAATGACTTGCGCTCGACGAATTCGAGAACTCGAACGAGAGGGAACGATTGTGAAACACATTCCCATCATTGCAGTCACGGCTTATGCCCGGCCAGAACAAATCGAGAGTGCCAAGGCCGCAGGAATTGTAAGTTGCTATTGGAAGGATTAATGTGCACAATTGGCTAACAAGTTAACCAGGACGATGTCATATCCAAGCCATTCCGAATTCCAGAACTATTGCCTAAGATTGAAGAGCTGGTGGGCAAATACAAGAACCTCTCAGTGTCTAATTGATGCTGTAGAGATAATGTAGCACCTACAGAACTCATTTACACCACTGCTTTGGTCAAAGACCTAGACGGTTTCTCATTTTCGGCTTTACGAACATAACGAAGTCCATCAGCTTTGATGACTGAATACGCCCTCCCCTTTCAGACTAATCTTACTACCTTATTACTACATTTTATTCTTTTTTTCGGCTCGACGTAGCATTGGGCTCATGACCGTTAAGGCGTTTGGGAAAGAGACCTCGCGGGATGGCGAGCCCGCAAGGTTGTTTGGGATGTAGAACATGAAGCGACTTTTTGATCTGGTTTTTATATTTGGATCTGTTTGAAAATAGGACTCAAAAGCGTGAGGGAGGGAGGAAAAGATACGATGAGCATTAACACAGACATGATAGAGGACATACAACGTGTCGGCGTTGTTGGATTGGTAGATGCAGTTTTGTTGATATCTCTGAACAAAGATATGAGAGATAGTACTCTCTACCTGCCCTGCATAATCGAGATGGTTGATCGACCATCATGAGCATATATATCTAGCTAGACAAGACCCCTTTTGCATTCAAGTTACCAGCTTCGTTACGTATAATGAGATGAACTTCTCAGCTGCAGATAAGACATCCTCTATGACACAGTAGTTACATGGTATAGCAATTGGGTGGAAGACAAGCAGACGATGTGGTCAACAGACACACAATGGCAAGATCACTATGGTCAGTATCTATTCTCTATTGCAGGCCTAGTTGGAAAGTTGTACACCCCAGAATCGTGATAAAGACCAAGTAGACGGACGTGTTAATCACAGGGCATTGCTGAGTCAAAACACGCCGATTAGACTTATGAAAAAAAAAAAACATACACTACATTGTAGCACAATCACTCACTTCTATCATAGATAGCCAAGATATTATTCAACACGCAGCAGTTGTATTATTAGGTATTAATTATCTCCATTCCGGGTATCAGACAAGAAAAAAACAAGAAGCAGCGAAGGGAGCAATTCGACGCATCAAGGTCGATAGCTCATACATATTTTTGGGTTTTTGTGACATCCGTTGCCAGATGTGCCTTTTCAAACATCCTCCTCTCCCCCTTTCATATTCAGTAACTTTAACTATGGAAATTGGTATCAGTGAAGCAGTCTCGACAGGGTATCTCGGTATCTTGTGAAGAAATGCAGATCCATCCTTCCATCCCCAAACCCTTTCAATGCGCGTGTTGTATGGTAGTGTTGGGCTTTTGTTTCATTGTGAATTCAGTCGTAACTTTCAACGCTCAGCGCCGAGTAGTCATCTAGGCGGCGGCGGTGACGACAGGGGCAGGAGCAGCATCCTTAGGCTTAGCCTCAGCCTCGGTCTCGGTGGCAGCGACGGGCTCCTCAACCTTGGGGGCCTCCTCGGTCTTGGCCTCATCAGCCTTGATCTCAGTAGGCTCCTCCTGGAGGGTCTCCTCCTTGTTCTCCTCGGCGCGCTTCTCAGCAGGCTTGGGGGACTTGCCACGGATGGTGTTGCGGAGCTTGGAGAAAGGAGACTCCTTCTTCTCACCCTCAACGGGGGCGGGAGACTTGTCACGCTTGCCGAAAGCGAAAGGCAGAGAAGACTTGCGCTTCTCCTTGAGGTCCTTCTTGGCCTCAGGGGCGGGGGAGGTAGCGGTAGCAGCCTCGGTGGTCTCGGCAGGGACGGTAGCGGGGCTAGAGACATCGACGGCCAGAGGGGTAGTGGCCTCAACAGGAGGGATCACAGGAGCAGTGGTCTCGGCATCAGCATCGTTAACAGCCTCGGGCTCAGTAGGCTTGAGCTCGGGAGTCCTCTTCTCCTTCTTGGAGAAGACGTTACCGAAGAAGCTGTTGCGCTTGGTGGCAGTGGGCTTCTCCTTGGGGCTCTCAAGGGGCTCAGTGGTAGCAGGGACAGCCTCAACGGGGGTCTCGTCAACGGGCTTGGCGGGCTCCTCGACAGCAACAGGGATAACAGGGGCAACCTCCTCAGCGGGCTTAACGGGCTCCTCAATCTTAGGGGTCTCAAGAGCAGGGGTCTCAACAGCGACCTCATCACCGGTTCGGGTCTCAGCCTCCTTCTTAACCTCGTCCTTCTTGGCCTCATCCTTCTTGCCGAAGCCGAAGAAAGAGGTTCGCTTGCGGCTAGCAGATCGGCGCTTGGGCTCCTCAGCCTTAACGTCCTTGACCTC
Organism: Fusarium tricinctum; assembly: GCA_020744515.1. Taxonomy (NCBI): domain Eukaryota; kingdom Fungi; phylum Ascomycota; class Sordariomycetes; order Hypocreales; family Nectriaceae; genus Fusarium; species Fusarium tricinctum. The sequence continues at coordinate 2,232,394 of JAGPXF010000002.1, read as the reverse complement.
CTCCTCCTTGGGGGCCTCCTCAACGACGGGAGCAGCCTCCTCGGTGGTAGGGGCAACAACAGCGGCGGCGGGAGTCTCCTCCTTGGTGGCCTCAGCAACCTTCTCCTCCTTCTTGACGGGAGCGGGCTTGAAGCTCTCGAGGGTAGTCTTGTATGTCTCAGACTCGACAATAGTGGTGGCAAGCTCCTTTGCCTCGGCGATCTTGAGCTTCAGCTGAGAAACCCAGTTGTCGCGCTCAGCAGTGCTGGAAGCCTTGAAGGTGTGCTTGTTGCCCTTGGAGGTGAGGTGGAACTTGTGAGAGCCGTCGATCTCGGGCTCAGTGGCATCGGCCTGCGGAGAAGTGGTTAGCTTACAGGTCCATGCCGGCAGTTGATCCTGCGTTGGAGCAGAGTGGGTCCAAACTTACAAGGCCGATGACGCCAGAGGGGTTCTTCTTGTCACCAACGAAAAGAAGACCCTTGCCGGTCTCGGAAGCCCAGGCGATGTTGGAGTGAGCAGTCTCGGTGGACTTCTCGCTCTTGAGGTAGTGGGAGAGAGTCTTGGGCTCAACGGCGTCGGTACCGAAGAAGAAGAACTCCTTGCTAGCGATCAGGTTCCTGTAGAGGGTGTGTCGTTAGCGAACTGGCCATGTGGTTTTGCTGCAGCTGCCACCACAAGCGCGCAAAGCGATACACGGGTAGAACAGTGTAAAGTTTGCTGCTCGCAGGGCTGCGACATGTAGTTGCGGTTCTACTTACTTGGGGAAGCTCAGGCCTTGAGCCTTGTGGTTCAGGTGACCCTCCTCAACGGGCTTGATCTCCTCCTCCTCCTTCTTCTCCTCGGCCTTAGCGGCCTCCTCGACGGGCTTGGTCTCCTCAGCGGTCTTGTCCTCAACAACGGGAGCGGTCTCGGCGGCGACAATGGGGGTCTCGTCGACAGGCTTGGTCTCGACGGGAGCCTCAACGGCAGGAGCAGAGATGCCGGTGGTGGCAAGCTCAGGCTTGGTCTCCTGAGGGACCTCGATGTTCTTCTGTTCCTCGGCCATTTTGAAAGATTTAAGGGGGTATCAAATGAGATTGGGTATCACAACAAACAAAGACGTTGGTATAAAAAAGGAAAGAAAAAAGGAAGTTAATCCAGAAAAAGGCGTTGGGTTTCAGATGAGCTGAAGAGCAGGTAGAGGGGAAGGAGGAGGGAAGAAAGATTCGCAGAGGACGGGGAGGCTTGGGGTACTTATTTGTTGCTGTGTTGCTTTGAAAAAGGGATCAGGTAAAGAGGTGGAAGGGTACAGGGACGCCTAAGGACAGGGTCACACAAAAACACACACACAGTGAGGATGGACGTGGGTCGGGGCGGGGCGTGTGCAGAAGCGGGCGGGAATTAGGGGGGGAGTGAAGAGATTAAAGACTTGGGTAGGGGAAGTGAAGTGAAGTGAAGGGAAGCGAATAAATGACAGTTGAGGATGAGCATGAGCATGGTTGTGTGGATCAGTAAAAATAGGTAGCTACCTATACTATTACTAACTGGCTAACTACCTGTTTTTTTGGTTGTATTTGCAAGCTTTTGCTTATGCTGTAGGAGGAACCATCAGATGCTCGACATTGCAGTGATACACATACACTGCCAACGGCATCGTCTCTGAATCTGATATACCTTGGTGACACTGTCTGTCTACAGCCTCTTCTCCTATCCCATCGAGATTGTACTATCCCAAATTGCCTAGCATCAGTAGATCCGCTTGGACCGGTCATTGGCCGCCTTCGCGTCAACTCGCTCGCCGGCAATTACAGGGCACATCATCTCGTAGAATGAATGAATCGATATCCCTCCCGTTTGATAAGAAACAGCATCTGCACAACAGCGTTAGTTCATGCGATCATCAACGCTATTCCACGCACCCGCATCTCGTTTCCCAGCAACAACTCAAAATTGCTTGTCTCTCATGGGACCAATTCTTTTCTCTTCTCTTCTCTTGTTTCCCAACAACTCTTACTCCTGTCTCCCAATCCAATTTTTCTTCCTCTCCTTGTTGTTGCTGGGTGATATCCTGGTCCGTGCTGCATTAAACAAGTGGAACTAATATTGCAGATGCCCCATAAGACCTGCCGGCTGCCAGTGGATTGACTCTGCCTTAGCTTTAGCGACCAGCGCTAGCCGCGGACAAAATTGCAGTAGCACGTTCAGGGCCCACGTACTCAACACGTACCTTCCCACTCGCAGACGGTACCTTCCCGTCCGCCGTCCGTCCACCGTCCACTCTCTCCCAACCTCTCAAGCGCTCAGTGATGGAATTAGGTGCACTGATGCAGTCAAGAATGTCCTTGAGAAGGAGCATTCACGACTCATCCACCGTAACTCCCGTTTTAGACACATCCAAGAAAATCCAATACGGCTACGTCTGTGACTCTAATCTCAACTCAATCTAAACTCATCATATCCTGAAACCTATAATAACATACCCTCCACCTGACAATGTTATTTTCAGAACGGTCAATACCGGCTCCTTTCTCAGTGATCTCCGATCTACAGTTTCCCCAGCCTACGACTCACGACATCGGTTCTTTGTCCATGATAGTGCAATACGCGATGGCCCTGCGCGTAGTCCTACGCCTTGGCTAATTGGGCTCATACAAAGGCCTGTGCAACTCTCGACGCTATTCGATACTAGTTGGATCCATCGGCCTCCATTATCGCACATGGCAATCATCCCTCAGTTCGAATATCCGTTGAATACGGTCGTGGCCTTGCCCTGGAACTTGGGCCTCTACCACCACTCTATGGAAAACCATGCCAAGCGGCACTCACCCCATCCGCCCATCTCTGGCCCTGACTCAATCGTGCGGGTCTTGGGCTAAAGGAAATGGAAGCCAAATCTCGTTATCGCTTGCCGCTGATTTTCTTTTCTAGTTCGGAGCAGGGTCTTAAAGCGATGTTAGGATGTTCAATATCGATCTTCAAGCCGCCTTGAACCTCAATCACCTGCGGCATCCTCCCCCACTCTGCCGAGCAATCTGGTCTCACATTTGACCTCCTTGCGTATCCCTAGGGCCGTAATGGATCGCATCAACATGTATCAAAGCCATGTGCGCTCTCAACCAAGCCAGCCTTACTTCTATCGATTTGGCAGCTTATTTTCCAGCCGCTGTCTTCCGACTTAGAACCCTGGAAATCAAGCAAGTACTGTTCCCAATCATAAAAATAATTTGCCCAGTGTCCAGGATCGTCTGCAAAAACCCAATCAACGTCTAATGTTCGTTCATACGTCTCCTGTGTCTGGCCTTGTTCAGAGCCCCTTGCCAACCTAGCAGAGTGCAGTGGCTTCTTTCCGAATTCTCCACCAAGCCCTTGTCCCTGAATTCTCGCTTCAGTCCAGTGCCGACAAGTGCACCGTGCCCAGGCGGCCAAGATCAACTTAGTTGCATGGTCTTGGGTGGAACACCATATGTGTAAAGCAAAATCCGAGATGATGTTGTTATGCCAGAATACATAACGAGTTTCGACAAGTGGCATTCTCGACGTTTTACAGCCACTCATCACCACCACCCTGCCCTTGGCCCTCATGGCGTCTAAGCCCAACCATGTTGTTTTCTTGCACCACCCGGATGAGCCAACCCGCGCCCACAGCCGCCATGATGCTCTCTTGTCTCATGCTGGGTGAATGACCTGGGATGTTCGATGGTTCTAGCTTCAAGTACTGCTGGATGTCGAAGGCTGTGTTTCACGATTTCATGATGCACATACATAGTACGTATTGTTGTGTTTTTGCCTATCCTTGCCCCCCATCTCTGATGCACCCATGTGTCAGGTCATGTCATATCAGGTCACGCTTCAGCTACCCGCATGAGCACCATCCTCTGGCAAACGCTTTGATCCAGTAATATTTTACCTCGACCCTCCAACATGATAAGTGCGGAAGCTGGCCATCGCAGAGACTCTACGGAGTGCCGGGCATATCATTACAACACACACACACAGGTTTTGTGTTTGGTATCTGGTGATATTGGCCCATGAATCTTTTACCAAGCAGAAATTGGACTGAGCCAGCTTCCAAAACATGGCCTTATGGGCGGCTGCGTGCTAGCGAAAACGTCGTATTAAGCAGACTCCGCATTATGCCCTAATTCAAGTGCTTTGACGAATCAATCAATACGATCTACTCTGGCAAGGGAAAAGACCCCATAAAAGATACTTGGTCATGCACGAGGGGTACATTGATGGACTTTTGCACGACAGAATGCTCATTGACTCCCAAGATAGTATCGGTACCTTACTTTGACTGTTGGGCCCGTAATTCCTCTCTCCGCGACCCTTATTCGCCTATCATGAAGCTTACTCGCTCTTCAACAAAAGAGAATCACGATGCATAACCGCAATGCTACCCTGGAGATTAACCAGATGGCAAACAAACAGTTTTAAACAGATACAGGACTTCAGTCTGCAAGTATGTTAACATGGCCAACTTTTATCTTCCCACAAATGTGTCCTCCAAAACACCATACACGTACATATCAGAGTATGGGTGTTTTCCCCGTCCTCCCCAATCCCCACCTCAAATCAGGGTTAAGCACAACATTGGAGGTTATCCACACATTTACAATGGTCTCGCATTGTCATAATTCCGCGATCACACTCGACTCTTGCGAAAGCCACTCAGGGCTGAATTTCACAGTCAAAGCCATGCCAATGGACTATGAAGTACAGGATAGGTACTTTAACCCCAGCCGTAGCTCACACGATCGTTCTCCCTCACCGTGGGTTCAGGTGACTCTTAAGTTCAGCTGCCGCCTTGACCAACTCAAGGATAGTTTTCTTACCATTTAGGTATAGCAGGCCAGCCAGAGCCGCGATCACCAAGCCAAATTGGGCCCTTTACCGCCATAAAGCTTCTAGGGCCGAGGACCGGTATTGAAACTACAGGTACTAGGTTTTGTTCTTCATTCCCTTGACTCAAGCATTTCGAGACTGCTGATTTCACCGAAAACTTGAAACTTTGTTGGCGACATAGATTGATAATACCGCTATATTCGTATTGTGAGGATCAAAGCCGCTCGCATACAATAACACCATGAAGAAATATAGACTCGCTGGGCTGCTAAACGGCACAAGCGGTATGTCCATTCCCCTGGGTTATGTCAGAGCGGTTTAGGCTTACGAAGGCAACTCTACTCGATTGTTGGTGGCTTTGCTCATCAGGAGCTAACAAAGTGCCATCAACTGAAGTTCATGGCCTTGAACAAGCCTCAAACTTGAAAGAGTTCCATTTGGACCCCTTCTTTTGTTCAGATATCCTGGGGCGTTAGGATTTGACTGATATGATCTTCCCCGATCTGCTTCAACGTGGTGCCTTGGCGCCACCTCCTTTCAGAATCCAGACGGCCAGTCAGTCTGAGGAATGATAACCAGATGGACACTAAAAGTAGAAAGATCACGATGGTTCCACTCTACCAGCGACCAGCAGGTGCACGACCACAATCGCCATACATGGTCCCAGCCCGTCGCTGATGGGCGGACAACGCAATACAAGGTGCACATGTTCTTCAGCACAACCACATCTATGCCGCCCATGCACATGCAATGCTGGCTTGATTTCGGCTAGTGGGACTAACCCCAACCCTGCAGGCTCTTTAGCATTTTATTTTCAAAGCATGAATGTTACGGAGGATTTTGTTGAATGATCATCAACGTCAAGATGGTTCCTCGCTTCAATAGTGTTGTATTGCCCCTTGGAACCCCGGGACGGAACCCGAATCAGAAGGCAACTCCTGTTGTGATAAATTTTATCCGGCGCACACCGACATTCGCTGGCTTGAAATTGTACTGTTTTTATCCCTGAGGGAGGCTGATCCCTCAATGACCGATGATACCTGGGGCTGTTAGGTTTAAACATATTCCCTGTTCTTTCATCTGGCGGCTCAACTCTACTGTCGCCATTTTCAATATTGTGCCTGGGCTTGCTCGTTTCATGATTGATCGAATATCAATATTTCATGCACTCGTGCCATGGTTCTTGTTCGTTTGTGTCGAAAGTGGCCGCAGCGCGAGATGAAAAATTGAATTTGCAATATGAAGTTTCATCTTGACGACCTCGACCTATTCGCGTGCCCTGACTCATCAAGTCATGACCGTGGCACAATATTGCGTGGCTATTGTTTTTCCTGCGTTCCACGAGCAGGTAGTTTCTGCTCTTACCCTGAAGCAACCATAGTGGTCACTACTCGCGCATGTTGTCGGATTCGATCAAATAACAAGCTAGGGCAGTTCCACAAGATGATATTATTCGAGATTTTATGCGACCGTGCAATTTTAACTCACTCTAGCGGCCCTTCACCTTTTATTCGCTTGTGATCCACTCCGTTTGTTTTCAGCGAGTGGTTGTTCCGCAATACTCTTCTAGGTCGTCGTGATTCGACCCGTGATTCTTCAGCCTCTGGGATGGTCAGAGATATCAATGGGTGGGCTCTTGCAGAATCCATCTCTATCTTTTGGTGGCTGATAAATATGATCAACCTCAAACGCCCGTCGTCCACTATCATCCATGATTGATCATGTGCGGCTCGCAAGCGTTTGTTCAGTGCATTGGTCGCAACGGTATCTGTACATCCGTCCTACCGTATCTCTTACATCTCGCCACCGTTCTGAGTCATATGATTTGATGTCGTTGAGGATTGTTTCCTTGCTTTGGTCGGTCCACCCGCACATTAACGATCCCGAATAGCAATATCCGTGTTCACGATCACTAAAGCCTTGCCGAGTACCGAGGATTGTAGTATATTTCATGCACATGGATCGCAGCATCTCATCAGCGTCTATATTTTCCTCCACCGCGGTGCCAAATGGGTTTCGCTGTTAAATAACTACCTACAAGCTGGTTTAACGGAGCTATGACGACCCTCCCCAGAAATGAACCATTCTGCCAATGCATTAGAGATGTATTGTCGGGACGAAAGAACCAGAACCGAGGCTCCCGCTTGCATGATCTCGTGCTCATGCGTGACATGATATAGACTACGGAGTACAAGACACACAACCTTGTCTCGAACCGCCGGTTCCGTGGTATTTGTCGAATTGGTCGGGTTAACAAGATGTGTCGCGTGTATCATTGCCGGCTGTCACACTCTATTGATCCCATTTGCCCTGAGGCGATGACGACTCATCCAGACCTTATCCTTATCCAGAAACGAAACGAAACGTTGATACATGCCCCGCACCCATGCAGCTTGAGCCCACGCCCATGTGCCCACGCAGCCCACCTCTTTGATGACACCCTAACCTCCCGGAACGGCTTGTTTCTCATGGCATTTGTTGGCTGATGGTGTGGAGGACCCTTGTTCCTACGTCGAGCACAAGCCAAAATACTTGGTATAGGTTATCCATTGCCTGGCCCTACCATGCACCACACTGTCTGTGCCCAGCATGTGAGTGTGTACGTGATAAGGCAGAGTTATTGTGAACCTTGGTCAACCAACCCCGATTTGATGAGAGATGCGGCACTACTACGTAGTAAGCGGGGATTTTCTGCATCCTGAAGATTTTTCTCTCTTATTACTGACTTTTCCAGTATTGAATCGGACGAGAGATCTTCGTATTGTCGCCATTTTAGAAGATGGTATACATTAGCTTGGTTTCCCACCTCCTGCTTGACATGACTCTTGCCTTGGATGCTAAGATAGCGGTGTGATCGAGAAATATAATGCAAGGAACATATTGCCGCTGTATGCGTCGTGTCTGGCGTAATATGCTTATGCATGATACATATAGGTTATGCGCCTCGTGGGAACGATGTAATAGCGACTAGGTCGATCTAAGATCGAGATCAGTTAGCATGCGGGTTTCCTTCGTTTTTCAAACTAAGCAGAGCAGATCTTCGAGTCCAACAACCTAGGTTCTTATCTTCCCAATTTGGAAGGTTATATGATGGTTATTAAGGGAGTGTAGGTCTCTGAACCCGTGCTGACCTCTTATCGACGATCTTTGTGTCGTCTGGAGTCCTCTCGTAAAACTCCGCAGTGGTTTTGACCAAATCGGTATGCGCCGTTGCGTGTCTACCTGCTGTAACGAACATGCCTTCGTTCTTCCAAGTGAACTCGAAGAAGGTGTTTGCTCTGATAGTTGTTATTGTATATTGTAAAAGTCCCAAGCTCGAATCTATCGTTGGCGATGTAGTTGGACCATGTGGCAACGTACAGGGGAAGAAGCATGCTGGCGTAAGATAACATGTAAGTGTGCACTGGATATGTTAGCCGTAGCTCCTCTTGCTTCCGAGGAGCTGAATGGGCTGAAGGCTCGAAAGTGACATCCGTTGGCTTGTGTTTGCCCTAAAGATCTTGAGTGTTTCTGTGTTGATGGAGTAGTCTTCGAGTTCGTAGGTGTTGTGCCTAGTTATCCTCAGTTCGTAGACTTGGGTGTGGTCTAGAGGGACAGAATCGAGCCACAATTGTTGTTCGTCTTGCCTATCTATAGCCTGGATGAGAAAATTGATATTGGGAGCGTCAGTAGTTGATATGTGAGCTGATTCGATTTTTCATTTGGGTCCCTTCTGCGACTTCCTCTGCGCTTCAGGGGTATCATCGACATAGTCTCCACGCGGAATGTTGTAGATACATAGATATCCTATGTCCTCTCTGGATGGTATCTATCGTATCGTCATGTTGGAACGAGGAGGTTGACTTTAGGGGTGACACTTGGCTCGGGGTTGGTATCCGTGATCCTACCTATTGTGCTGTGGCCAGCACCAGTTCAAGGACACGAGCGTAGAACATTGAGACTTTGTGTTAGCCCCTTGATATTACATTGATATGATGGGGTTATCGGTGTGTTGAAAGGTCGAGATCACCCACAGGGGATTTGTTAGTTGACGGCCCAAGGCACACGACCTTGAGGAGTGAAAGTTTCCCCCTTTTCGGACTCGACATGAACAACACTGCATTGTTCACACGAATGAAATGCTTTCATGGTAAGTTATGGTGTTGTTTTTGTAGACGCAAGAGTTGTTGCGTGGGCTGGGTAGTGAACAGCCCCTGCAAGCTACAGTGTTCATGATATAGACATGCAGAACAAGACAGACACTGGGCGTTTCTTGATCGAATCCTTTCGTTTTTGTGCAACTTGTTAGACTGATTGGAAGAAGGAGATCATGATGTGAAGTTAGAGCCAGTATAGGTAGTGTTGTGATGCTGTTTGCTGGCGACTGGACCCTCTAAACTGTGCACTGGGATTTAGGGGGTACCCAACAAGCAGCAGTTCTCCAGTGCCAGCACTCCAGGACAACAGAACAGGAACATCATGATAGCATCAAGACTGTGTATGCGTAATTTCAAAGCCTTTACAGTAGTATTTCACTGACAGTGATCGAGTTCCATTACCCCCTTCCTGTCCTGCACCTGACAGGTGATATCTCGAGCACTGTTTCTTGACGAATTACTGACCTACATAGGTACCTAGTACCTAATACTGCTGCCTCTACACCTCTGCATATCATTACAGCCGCCAAGCAGTGCTTGTATCTGGATGATGCTGCCTGTAGCTCTCCTTCGATCAGCTCCATCATCACCCCGTGACCAAACTCCACAGCCTTGCTCTCCACTGCAGAGTCTCGAGCGACAGTGAATCACTGCGGCCTCGCTCTAGGCGCCTACATAAACATCTCGCTCTTCTCTTTTTCTTCCTCTCTCTTTTCTCTCTCTTCCTTCATCATCATCATCATCCTACCTCCCCTCCCCTCCTCTGCCTTTGCACCTTTTTCTGTGCATGGGTGCCCTTTTTTCATTATCATCTCTTGCCTCTTGTCATCTTGAGCAGGGATATATCATCATCTCTCTCTTTCTTTTGATTCTATCATCTTCGTCTTCTCTTTGGACGAAAACAATAGCAACATCTTGAGCCATCTTGCTCGACCTCGCACCTCGTTTGTGCTGCCAGTTTGGCACTTTTGATTGGACGATATAACCCCTTTCTGACTACCTACCTACCTACATTACCTGCGTCTCTATCTGGGCACATATCACACAGAGATTCGATTTTGGTAAGTGCCATTTTATTATTCTCTACTTGTTCGCGCCTTCTATCGTCCTTCGAAGCAGATCAACAAAACCCGAACCTTCGGGCGTTTGTTTATTCATGCTGATGACATCTCTATTCACACTTTGCCCGTTTGCACATCCAACCTAACTCAGATCTCTACCTCTACCACCACTCTACTACTCTACCAACCCGCTTGCTCATACACACACTCACCTCCCTCAATGCTCACGTATTCCTTTGCCCTTCTTCCCTAAGCTCAAGTTCAGTGGTGATTGCAAACCAAAAACCGAACTCAGCTTTACACTTATAATAGTCCCCTCTCCTGCTTGTCCTTGCAATCACACTTCTCTTACCCCTATCAACCTGAATCACCTACCACGCCTTCCTATATCATTGCCATCCACTGACACCATGGCGAAAAGAAGGCATAAAAGAACTGCTACTAAGCCAAAGTCAGACAATCCTCCCAAGAAGGACACCACCATCATCAAGATGCCGAAGAACCGTCGACAGAGAGGCAACAAGGCCAACAAGGCCAACAGCAACAATGATGCTCAAAAGCAGACTGAACCAGTCAAGCCTGCTCCCGGTGATTGCATCACCGAATACGGGTCTAAAGAGGCCCGCAGAGCTCTTGAGAAGCGTGGTTATCACCCTCTGGTTACCAAGAAGGACATGAAGACGATCAGGCTTGAGGCGCTTCAGAAAGGTTGGGGCGCCCTATGCAAACCTACTAGGGACGAATTCATGGCAGGCATGCTCCCTGCATTTCGTGGAACTTACGCAAACACCAATCTGCTCATCACTGATGCTGAGTCCAAGTCATCGTTGGCTGAGAATGAGACCTCGGAGCCTATCAGTTCCCGTCTCAGATCGTTTGACGGGAGACAACCACCTGGCCAGCTTCTTGGCGAGCTATTCGCATCCCAAGGAATCAAGCGACTTAAGTTATTTGCTGTTGCTGACCCGGAAGGATTCAACGCCATGTCTCAAGGACTCTCTATCTGGGATTTTGCCACCAGTGGCTTTCATGGCAAGCCGTGTGGTCATGTCTTCTTATGCCTTACACCAAATCGTTCCCAGAAAACCTTTGAACAGTCGGCTGCTATCAGTAAGCTAGAAGACAAATCCCGGGAACAGGTCTGCCGTCTTATCACCAGTGTGCAATTCAACTGCGGCCCAACAGAACCTTACTGGGTGGACGAGAACTGGAGAGACGAGGAAGAAATGCAAACTGAAGCCAAAGACGACAGCCCTGAGGTAAAATGCGAATCAGCCAAATGGGGCAGAACCTTGGTCAGGATGATTCAGTCGCTCCCCGACACCGATGGTCTTCGGAGTAAGATCGACGAGGTTGTCGATCCCCTGCCTGACATGCACTACTACATGTCTAAGCAAGTTGCTGCCAAGTGCATTTTCGACCTTTGTAAGTCCTAACGTATTTTGTATTTACCACCGACCTCACATTAACATCTTACTAGTGCGCTCAATTTTTGCACGGCGAAATCTCCTTCGGGTCCTTCACTTTCGCAGAACTCCCCTTCTGGACAGACGATTGGTTGCCATCATTCTCCGGGCATGTCCTTATGTGAAGGTGATTGGCATATACGAGTGTCCCTTGATCCATTTTGGAGACATCATTTGTCTGCTTGATCTCATCCACGAGGTTAACCTCGAGCGAGATAAACAGGGACTACCACGAGTGGAATCGTTGGATTTCTATCCCAGGTACCATGCCGGGATGCCGTACACCAGCCGCGCAATTGATGAGCATTGCACCTACGGTCTGCTATGGAAATGCCAAAACAACAATGTCGTTCAGCGCGGTGTCTTTGCCATTCTTCTGCATGCCGTGTTAAAGTCTCGCAGGATGGGATTGGGCCTTTTGATGGATCATGATGCGGCTTTCATGACCTACCTCTCTAACCTCCCCTTGCTCCCGCGGATCGTACTCAATTTTCTTGATGGGCTCTATCGCTACCTCGATGTGCAGAAAGTTGACCCAGACAATTGCAACGCACTGAAACAGGCCCTTTACGATATGTCGAAGGCGATACGTATTGGCCTTGAGCCCCTCGACAAGGATTGGCCCAACTACTACATGAAGCAAATGGGCATCGGACTTGTTTTCTGCTCATCGTGTGGCTATGAACTCTTGCCCGAGTTCTACATCGGAGAAGAGCTCCGACAGCAACCTCATCAACGTACATGCTGCGCATGCTACTTACAGTTCTGGATGGACAGGGAGCAGGACCATCAGAAGATACCCGCCAGAGACCTCATGAGCGTTTTCTATCCAGATTGGGAACCGAAGGCTTTCAACGTCGACGCTCCTCTACTCAGTGAAGGCCGAGAACTGCTGCGCATGAAGACTCGCAAGTCTGTTCGCGATCCTGAGCCTTCGATTCAAATTTTGCCCGATGGAGAGCTATACGTCCCTTCATTCAAAATCGAGTTTGTCAGAGACAACAAGGATTATGAAAATTCCGTACAAGGCTTGCCTGATCTGGAAACACTTCTTCTTGAGAAGAGACTTCGAGAGCAGAAGATGAGTACCGTTGCTCTGTGCGCGGACACTGACAGAACTGTCGCACTCCTCTTGCGGGCTGAGTATCCCAAGAGAGAGGGTTCCCGTCTTGCATTCGCTGAAACTCGCAAGGATGGCGCTGCTCCAGACCACTATGATGAGAGTCAAGGAGTAGCCCCGACGCGCAATAAACTGCGCAACGGAGGAATTCAAATCACCTACGGATGGTACCACGCCATCCGGGATAGTGTTGAATTGGATAAGGCAGGTCATTGAGGAGGATGACGAGTCTAGGTGCGAAGGGTGAGAATTGGTTTTCGGAAGGTTTGCTTTGGTGTGTTTTGATTTTGGCTTGCATGATGCCATACTTGAGGCGAATGGTCCAGGACTGTGATTTTGCTCCTCAGTATTGGGATCGAGATGGTGAGTGATAAAAACTGGACACTACCTAGATACTGAACACAGAATTCAGACATACACGGGAGAGAGACAGTTTGAGATTGGAGTTGTATTTAGATACCTAGATAGGTGTTCACCGATACAGCTAGTAATTGGAGCTCTTTAGATGAGAATCTCATCGTATGAAACTGTTTTGAATGTCGTGATGTCAATAAAGTGTATCACCAAGCATCTACTACCTCAGGCATTCTACGTACTCCGTATTGAGGTTGTCATTAGAAAAGTGGATTCTGAGGTGAGTGTGTCGCACGTGATTCGACGATGGCTCGTGAAGCAAACCTCAACAACGCATGGATTGGAACCTTTAGTTAGAGTCGTCCACCCTCCAAACCAACCACGATGGCCTCATTTCTTCGTGTCTTCTCGCTATCAGCGAGGTCGTTGACTCCGAGCAATGCCCTGGGGTCTTTTGCGACCCGCGCCACCCGGTCGCTCTTCGCCAGCCCATCAACAACACCCATTTCACGAGCGCTTGGAAATGGGTTGATGCAGCAGACTCGCGGCATGAAGGTTCACAGTTCGGTCAAGAAGAGATGCGAGCACTGCAAGGTGAGAGCGAAAAACTGCAACTGGATATGACGCTTGGCTTGGCGTGGTCTTGCTTCTGTGATCCGAGCTGCGGCTAACATCTTTCTTCAGGTCGTCCGACGGAAAGCCGGCAAGCGACATAACGGATACTTGTACATCATCTGCAAAGCGAACCCTCGACACAAACAGCGACAAGGTTAAATTCGAATAACGACAGATGAGAGGACATGTACGATACTTTGGAAACGAATTGCGGATCGGACATTTCTAGACGGAGCAGGCCATAGAACATCCACGCACGATGGAACGACCAAAAAACTTGCAAGGCCTCTATTTCTTGCGAGGCGTAAATGGATCACCAGAGATTCTCTTGGGAGGTTGAGAATAAGGGCGGAATAGCGCTGGGGACTGAAAGAGCCATCCGTCATGTACAACTATAACTACAATTACAACTGCTGCGCTACATGCCATCGATATACCTCTCCATGCCTTCCCATTCCGTCTTGCCAACCGAGAGGAGATATCGAACGTGTGACTTTTGCAGGGGCGGCTAAATCAGTTGATGTAGTGGGGAAACGGAGCAGAAGAAGAACTCACAGAGTCTGTCACATTACGACGTCGTTCAAATTCATCGCGGGCGTATCTTCGAGACTCAGTTCTTGTTTGAGGATTACCAATCTTTTTTGTTCCGCGCAGAATAGTGCGGTAGAATGCCAAGACTCGACCTCTCTGAATGAACTAGATAATCCAATTACATCAGTATTCAAGCGTATAAGACTAGGTAGGCTTTTGCGTATACCTGGTCGAGACTCAGCGTAGGCTTGAGACGAGATCCGCTGGAGCGGGTGGCATAGCCACGGCTGAAAGTCAGCAGACGAGCGGTAAAGACCATTCCACCGATGGCTACCTCATTAAATGGGCGAAAGGGAGGTTATTCATGCTTCGGAAGTAGTGACAATGATGATGAAGTGCTTCAAGTGGTGATTTCTCATTATGCCGGACGAACCTCGGCTATCTAATCGGGGTGGTCTTTCCCATATCGGAAGGGGCTGTTGGATTCACCGGTTTGTTAGTGGTAGGTACAACGCAAGGATTTACCTGCTCCCATTACATTTGCATGAAAACAACAATCTTCTCTTATATTCTTCTTTTGTACCTACATAAACGTTTTCTCAGTGTCAACTCTGATATAATTATGACAGAAACTAATGCCACTAAGGAACCCAAGAGGCTCATTGGCAGACGACAACAACGGCCAGAAAACCCAATTGAGACAGCCAATAAGATCTCAGATGAAGAATTCCTTACACAATATGTCAAGCCGAGGTGAGCTTCAATACATGTACGAACGAGACGAATCCGATTGTAACGGTTGAGCTTTGAGCTTTGAGCTTAGTAGTGGTAGTTGGCCGGAATGGAAACACCCCAAAGATGAAACAACTTTTACTCTGAGCCTCATACGCCCTACTTCCATGACGGAGGGAGATCTAGAGGCATGTTACAACTTAATTGATGAGACGAGTGGTGCAGACTATCGCAGTTCATCCTTAGGGTGGCACGCCGCTGCCAAGAAGAAGGAGATGCGATCACCAGACCTTCGATACATTCTGGTGAAAGATGACAGTGGTAAGATAAAGGGTTTTACGTCTTTTATGCCAACATTTGAGAACCACGAGCCAGTGATCTACTGCTACGAGATTCACCTAAAACCAGAGTTGCAAGGGTGAGTCAGTCAACGTGGTCTTGCTGGGCATCCTTCCACATTTCGACGGGGGCTCAACAGTGAACCAAATTTAAAACACGCGAGACCGTTAAGCTAACTGACATTCGGTAAAAAGAACTGGTCTAGGCAAGAAACTCATGAGTTATTACGCGGATGTCGCAGAGAACATACCAACAGTCGAAAAGGCCATGCTCACGTGTTTTGTCAGTAATGAATCTGCTCTCAAGTTCTACGAAAAGCTGGGATTTACAAAGGACGATTACTCGCCCAGGGAGCGAAAACTCCGAGGGGGAAAGGTGGTGGTACCCGATTATGTGATACTCAGCCGACCAACATCTTCTCAAAAGGTTGACAACTCGCGGGCGCATCAGCCTGGACGTTGACGACGATGCCATGAAATGCAATCATGGATTCTGCCATGTTGCAATCGAATGCAACTCGTATTACGTTCTTAGACTGGGTTGAAACGTATGAATATTATTCATTCATTCGTGTTCTATTTACATCAATACAACAGTTTGGAGCTACCTACTCCGTACTATAAACAACAAATCGAAATAAAACTCGGACTGGATTATCTCTCGAGTTGCTCAAGTCTTTCAGCCGCAATGTCAAGCTTTCGATGCTCCGTCTTCAATGCGACGCTACAACGAATGATCCAACCACTGTACAGTACATCAAAAGGGTGTCCCTTTTTCTAAGAATATCACCACTGGACGGAACTTCGCAGTGGTGGCCGAACTCTGTCTAGACTGGCCTGTTAGCCCAAAGCCCAAGTCGAGAGTTATTCTCGACATCCTACCGTTCCTACTGGCCATGAGTACGATGGCCTAGGACTGCTACCCATTTTGGGACGAGTTGACTGGCTGCAGGATTACTAGTCATCGCATGGTGGATTATTGAAACTAGCCGGCTTGGGTGGCATTAATCTTGGGATGATAAGGGGATTTTCTGCACGTTGTGAAGATCCTCACCAAGGCTGACACGCTGGGCTAGGGGCCTTTTGCCAACACACTCCACTACCGTCCAAACCATGTCAGCCCTAGGACGCTAATTAAAGCCTAGGCTGAACTGCCTTTCCTAGCAACAGCTAGGTTGAGTCTGCAAAGCTCTGCTGTGCCTGTTCGGCCGCATTGGACCATACTGGGAAGTATTTTGCTTGCTGGGCTCGTGTAGAGTTGTACAAGTTGCACAGGTCATTGTGAGACATGGTATCACTATCAATACCAATATGGTAAGTAGCTCGATGCGACCGAGGGATGCTTTTCTCACATTCTTTCCGAGCTGGAGGAGTCGTCCCCCTGCTTCGCTACCCCTGCTGTCACTCATTGAAATGAAGGGCGCCCCAGCTAAACATGGAGGCTTAGAGCTGAAGGCTGGAGCTTTGCAAGCTAGTCTGTGATGCGCCAGCCTGAAACGAAAGGCGATTGCCGTGCCGAGACAGAAGGCCATAGTCCGTTGGCATTTCTCTCATAAGGTGCCGTTATCGTCGTACTTTGTCTCTCTTCCTCTCTTCCCTTTCCCCTCATATACGCTCTTTCTGTTTGGCTTGGCTTTTTCTTCAACTTGATTCAACCACTCGATCAATCGACTTACATATCAATCACAATGGCTCAACAGTACTCTCAGGGACCTAACGTCCAGAACCAGGAATGGCAGAACAACCTTTGCGATTGCTCACCCTGCGACTCTTGCATGCTCAGCACATGCTGCCCTTGTATTCGTATGTGATCTGTTGCGAACAGATTCGATTCAATTGCAAGACTAACAATTGTTATTCAGTTCTGGGTAAAACCTCCGACCGTATGAGAGATCCTACCATGCAGACTGCCGATACCTGCAACAGCGACACCCTTATCTTCTGTGCTATCCAATGTGTGACCGGATGTGGTTGGATGTAAGACAGATATCCCAAGGCTGCTACCACTGAGTTGTCGACTAACAATATACTCAGTTACTCCATGATGAAGCGTGGTGAGATCCGCGAGCGATTCGGCATCAAGGGCAGCGGCATGAACGATTGCTGCGTCAGTTACTGGTGCCTATGCTGTGCTCTTATTCAGCAGGACAACGAAGTCAAGGGCCGTCTTTCTCACGGGCCCATCACACAGGGCTACCAGGCTCAGAAAGAGGGCATGCACATGCCTACCTCTGCTCCTCCTCAGCAGCAGCAGCAGTACCAGGATCAGAAGCCTCAACCTCACCCTCATCCTGAGCAGCAGATGCACCCTCAGCATCAAATACATCAACAGCAATCCCCTCACCCCGATTACCAGCTCCCTCAGCACGGTCACCAGTCTCCTCCACCTCAGGGAGCGTACCCTCCTCAACAGACTTACAACCCTCATCAGCCTCAGCCCCAGTATTAATCAAATTTGACTAGGGGAAGATCAGTAGGATGGAGTGGTACGATCACCGGCATGACACTAAAAGAAAAGCAAAGGAAACATGTGAAGAAAGCGAGTTGAGTTGGAGATCTGACATGTGAATTTACGAGCGCGGACGGGTACGCGCCGATGGATTATATACCCAGTGGCTAAAAACGGTCATTTTCGTTTACTGTTATTACTATTATAAGAATTCGTTTTGTTTTTCTCGCACCGAGATAATCTGTTACACAAAACTCAAACCATCTACCAAAGCATCGTCATCTGCTTTGAACAGCATAGTTGGGTGAATACCTAATACTAATACGAGCCTTCGGTCCCCAAGAGCAATAAAACTCTAAAACAAAAAAACAACCTCAGCTGAAAACACCCTTGTAGGCCACCGACGTGAAATTTCCACTTTGCTAATCCCTTCAGGGCATGGTCTTATTTCTCAATTATGATACTTTCCAGGTTTACGGTCTGTGCATTGATGCTTCGGTGATTCCCATTGTGCACGGCTTAGTCGGAACCGCACCTCAGCGGAATGAGGCCATTGAAGGTACAGCTAAATCAGACATAAGCAGTGAATGATTGCCTAGACTAACGTCGAATGAAATGTGCAAATCTGTACTGGTGCTGATGTTGGGCATCAAGACTTTTGACAATCACAAGCGGCATCACAACTCAGGCTGACCGGCAGCACTTCAGTATTCTGAGGGTATCAATAGAAATTTCATTCATGACCTTTGTCCCTGACGTTAATCAGATGGACAGCAAAACGCCCGCGCCGCACCTCTAGTGGTTGGACAAACGCCTATTCAGATCTACGGTTATCGAGGCTCTTTATCCTCAACCCAAAATCCCTCTGAATCTTGTGCCCAATTCCCCAATGCAAGTGATTGCACATAAATCAACCAACCCATTTTTCCGTTACCCAATCCGTCCGTCATCCTATCATTGTTTCCATCCATATATCATTACGCGTAAAGCTTCTTCTCATAAGACTCCATGTTGACGTTACCCTCCAGTTGGGCGCTCGCCGTGCGGAGCTCGAAGCGCAGGTCACCAACCTCAGCACTCTCGTGCATACCCTGCAGGCTGGTCATACCACTGTCCTGGAGGGAGTGCTTAAGACCGGCAGCGAGGTAGGGAACAAACTTGCTGATCGATCTATTGGCTCCGTTAGCATTTCACGATTTGATTCCACATAGGAGACAGAACTTACCCTCGATGAGCCACAGCACCCGAGACACCCTGAGCAACCAGAACGCTGTCACCCTCAGAGAAGTATCGGGCAGTTCCAGCATTGCTCTTCTGGCTATCCTTGCTACCGTTACCAGCCTTCTTGTCCTGCATAGCATCGATACTTCCCATGCCTCGGTAAGCCTTGACAAGCTTACCCTCACGGGAGACGAAGGAAGTACCAGGGGACTCAGTAGTACCAGCCAGGAGACCACCCATCATGATGGTAGAGGCACCCAGAGCAAGACCCTTGACGATGTGGCCAACGTTCTGGATGCCACCATCGGCGATGCAAGGAACACCGAAGCGAGCAGCGAAGCGGCTGACGCTGTACACGGCAGCAGCCTGAGGACGACCAACAGCCATAACCTCCTGTGTGATACAGGCAGAACCACTGCCCATACCAATTCGTAGACCGTCAACACCAGCGGCGATCAGAGAAGCAGCCTGCTCTCGGGTCACGACGTTTCCGCCAATGACATCGATGTCAGGGAACTCGCTCTTGACCCACTTGATCATCTCAATCTGGTACATGCTGTTACCCTGGGAGCTGTCCAGGATGACAATATCAAGACCGGCGTCAACCAGCTTCTTGAGGCGAAGCTTGTCCTCGGGGCGAGTGCCAATGGCAGCAGCGCAGAGGAGCTGCTTGCTGTCGGGAAGCTTGGAAGCATTGGGGAAATGCTGGTTCTTGGTCAAATCGGAGCGGGAGATCATAGAGACAATGTTGAAATCCTTGTCGACGATAGGGAGCTTGCCCTTCTTGGACTTGGAGAGACTCTTGTTGGCTTCGAGGAGGGTGACGTGCTCAGGAGCAGTGACAAGGTCAGTAACCATGACATTGGCAACGGGCTGGTCGAGGTCCTCCTCGAACTGGAGGTCTCGGTTGGTAACGATACCCAGGAGCTTGGAACCAAGCTTGCCATCGGCTGATTTTTTCTCCTCGTTAGTCAAATATTCTTGTGCGGGGCAATGTGACCATAGAAAAAAAATGAAGTGTGGTGGTTGTTCATAGTAAGTTTATCCTCACGACCGTAGTCTATACAGTGGAACGAAAGTTATATAAAAAGGGTGTTTAATCATGCAACCAGGTGTGTTAAGAAGGCAATGGGCTGTAGACGATATCACTTACCAGTAACTGGGAAACCACCGAAACCCCACTTCTCCTTCAGAGCCTTTGCCTCACCAACGGTGGTGTTGCGATCAATGACCACAGGGTCGAGGATGAAACCGTTTTCGTAACGCTTGACCTTGCGGACCATGTCGGCCTGGGCCTCAGGAGAGCAGTTGTGGTGAATAACACCAAGACCACCCTGGAGAGCCATGTGGATGGCCATCTCGTGCTCCGTGACAGTGTCCATAGGGGACGAGATGAAGGGGGTCTTGAGGGTGATACGCTTGGTGATGGGCGAATCGAGAGAGACTTCAGAGGCAGCGAAGCCAATGTAGCCGGGGAGGAGCAGGAAGTCATTGTAGGTAAGACCACCGTGCTTGGTTGTATCCATAAGCTCGTGGATGTCGAGGCCATCCTTCATCTTGTACTCCTTCAGCACCTCGAGGGCTGTGGTGTGGTCGAGAACTGAGCCAGACATGATTGGTGAGGCTATGAAAAATAAAGAGTAAACAAGAAGAAAGGATAAATAAAAATGAGGTCGAAGACGAGACGAGTCGATGAGCAAGCTCTGGCCTTTGTATCGACTGCTAAGATTGATAGAACGCTTCTTCCCGAAAGAAAGAAAGAAGAAAAGAATGATGGTGCCGCCTCAAAAACTTTTTTATGGAACGAGCACAGCGGGACCGGACCCTGTGGGGCTGCTCTTGCCCAACATGGAGGGGCAACTCCTCCTCTCTTTGGACGAACGCCCTGTAAAAACTGTCAAGGTAAGCGGGGCTGCCTCTTTTTTTTTTCCAAGCTCTTGCTTTTTTTTTTTTGGTCTCCAACTCGCTAAGGTCATTGTGGCTCCTTAACCAGATATTTACTTACCCTATATTGATTACGGATCGTGACCAATGGCTTACAATGGCATGTAATGTGTGCTCAGAAAGCTCGGCTGGTCACTCATGGGGTTTGTATCCTACCTATATAGATACCTATTGGGTTATATCATTCAAGAACTATATCTTGGTAATTGTATCGTGTCCAGTAGCATTGAGCGTTGCTATCAACAGCAGGAGATTGTTCACAGGTTACTCACAAACTTATGAATAACGAATCCATGCCCATTGCCACCCATTTGATTTATCACGTCCTCAAAGACTGAAGTGAATTTTGACCTCCACGTCATTACTCCATCGACTTTCAAGGTCTAATTCCTTCCATGCTTTTCCGATGTCGATCTCAAGTACGTGGTTGTCGATCTTCGAAATGGCCACAGTATGGAGAGGTATGATTTTTTCTTGAACGGTGATCAGGAAATATCCTTCGATTGTCATGTTAGGCAGGGCAGAGACATATATTCCTAAAAGAAGTTATGAGCCAGTTGCACCATATGAATAGATATTCTTACTCACCTAGAATACCAAATGCTTTGATGCGTGTATCAATCAACACACGGCCATTCTCCCGCTGTTGAATATCGTTCATAAAAATTGCGGCAGCACCAGCCATTTTACCCAGCAGTCCCAAGTTGGAGACCAGAACGTCTTCATGCTTCTTGCTCGAGAGACGGGTCAGGGGAAATGCGGAGAGTATTTCATATCCTCGAACAGGCAGTGACATTGTGAGCAAGGACCCTGGCCCGTCAACTTTAGTTGGCAGCGATACCTTGCCAGTGGTATGGGCGCGAACCACATATTGAAGGTCAGGAATTGCACCAGAGAAAGCTGAAAGGGAAACGAGTTCAGTTAATGGCCTGGAAGAGATGTTGAATATGGCCAACATAGGGTTGCCAGTGTGCGAAGCTCCTATGGTTATGGTTAGTCCTAACCAGCAATTACATTCATGAAATTCTTACCATGATAACTTCCTACTTTGAGGAGCAAATCATCATCATATCCAATGTAAGGGTCTACCGCCCTTCCCAATGAACTTGGCCGAAATATGACAGTCTTTCCCCGCGGAGTAAGACCAGTCATCTGCCCGATAAGATCCATGTCATGTTCGCCTGGAACATCAGTGATATAGATAGGCCCTCCACTGATACACCTGGCTGCAGCATGAAACCCAGAATATTCGTGGACAGTCTGAAACATGTCCCAGTCAGGGAGTACATTCAGGTGCTTCATAAAAATAGCATTGTGCGCATTCGTCCACACGTGCCAAGGATGTGAGGCAGGTATTTCAGGGAAAAAGTCATCCGAGTTGCGTACCAGGATTGTAGGCCGATTCGTTGGCATTTGGGAGTAGAAGAGAGCCTGCGGGAACTGCGACATGCACGATATCGCCTTTGCACTGAAGTGACGCAAGGTCGAGATGGTCCACGCATCAAGGTACGTATTGATGAGTTCTCGGCGAGGTGAAGCTTCAACCCACGTATCGATCATGAACTGGGCATCCGTCTTGACAGCATCAACTCCAGCATCCGAAAGAAATTTGTAAAAGTCGTCATAGAAACGGTTGATATCATCTTGAGCAATGACAGTCATCTTGCCTCCCAACGGAAGATTGCGACGGTCAGCGTCTTCTCGTGTCACCTCGATAGTCTTGTATGTCTTTGCAAGCTTGCCATCAGGGGCAATACCACCCCAATACCCCAAGAGTGCATGCCACACAGCGATGTGTTGGATGTGTGGGTGGTTCTCTCGAATATGGGATACAGTGGCTTTCAAACCCCTAGGGAATGCCTTGGGCTCGGCCTCAAAGTCGTTCCAACCGTACTGAAACTGGCTGGGTCCTCGATAATCGATCGACTGCCAGTTATCGTCGATGATGAGACTTGAAACATTGATGCTATGTTCACTTAACTTGTCTAGAGCATCGAATATTTTCTGGTCTGTTAGTCGCTGCCCCAAAGCGTTCCATGTGCCTGTGTAGTGTTAGTTCATTACTTGATCGGTCAGATACGAGCAAAAGCGAGAACACACAAAAACCTAGCCCATCAAACCAGTATTCCAACCACTCCGGCTTGAAATCATTTGTCAATGCAGATAACTCTTGAGTCCATTCCTCACTGGCCTGCTTCGTCCGCGCAACTAGATCTCTAGCATGATACATTACAGAAGCAACAGCGTTATCAAAACTGTCCCCTTCTGAAACAAGAATGACGGCTTTTTCATCTGAAAGGCCATCATTTCGAGCCTATAGAGTTAGAGTCTGCACTAGTGTATGCAATATGTGCTTACATGAACATGAAGTTTCCCATCATATTCGCTCCGAAATACTGGTAAGACTTGATTGACACCACTAACAGCCAGGAACACGAGACTTTTGCCTTGAGGGCTCAAGAAAGAACAAAGAACTCCGTCCTTATCAAGCGAAAAGTGTGACTTTCCATGGCGAGGTGCAAGCCAGGGCGACCATAACCGGACAAGGGAGAACCATCTACATCCGATTAGGTAAGAGAGTCACGCGGGAGTTCTGACATATTTCACATTCATCGATTGCACTTACCTTGAAAAAGATCCCCACGGAGTCCCAATTGTAATGCCTTTGTAGGTAGAGTCATCTCCATTCGCAGGCGGGATGACTGATTCAAGTGACCAAAGTGCGGTTCCAGGTGACTGACTTAAATGAGACCTGATAGTCCAATCATGGGAGCTGAGATCAGGAATCAGATCGGATAAGTTACTGGATGAAACTCCGGTAGGGGTTTTAACTACTAAGCCGTCGTTGAGTCCTTGTTCATCGCGGATCCATCTCCAATCAGCATCTGGACTATGTCGAAACTTCAGAGTAAAATGCACTGATGCATCAAATGAAAGAGATGAAGCGAAATAGAAACGGGTCATTGAATCATTCAATGTTTGGAGGGTTTGGGGGGCTGAGCCCTCCTCGACGGAGACAAACTTCAAGCCTTTCCAGTCTGTGCCATCCACTGAGTGCCACAAGGAGACTTCCCATGGCTCATTGGCTCGAGACTTGGGGATCTCAAGAACAGCCGTTAAGATGACGTCCTTGCCTTGGACAGAGCTGACTTTCCCCAGAGGCGGAAAGCTTTGCAAAACCACTTTCATGTCTTCGGCGACCGGAAGAGGAGCAGGCTTCTGTCTAGCGATATAGATTGCCTGAAAGACATCGCCAAAGTTGTAATCGTCAGACGGCATCGCAATGGAACGAGAACAAGAGTAGCAGACTTTAGAGTAAGAATATATTTATTTAGCCAATCGGCTTAGATTTTCAGATCTCTCGAAAGGGAACTCGTGATAGGTGCGCGGAAACGTGATAATGATAATTTGGTACAATCATACAAGCACATCTGCGTTGTTGATGCTAGTTGAGGATCATGTATGGCTCATTGGATCATAGTGGAGATTAGATGGAGCTAAGGATGGTTAGTAATGACAGCCTCCTATTGGTCCTTACCTAGATCTCGGGTTGCTGTGATTCGGGGACGGTCGGAATGACTAATCTCTGCGCCTCATTGCTCAGGCTGCAAATTATCTCAGTAAAGCTTCTAGCCGAGCCAGATCGAAAGATTTCATCAAACCACTCAATTCAGCGTCGACCCTCCAAACCTGCGTCATGGCGTCCCGGAGACTGGCTTTGAACCTCTCGCGAGGTCTGCGAAACCGTTCTGGTTTCTCGGCTGTCGCTCCCTTCACACGAGGCTTTGCCACTCCCTCTACCGTCGGCAAGACTCAGACTTCAACTCTCAAGAATGGATTGACTGTGAGCATCATCATCCGAGGTCAATTGGCTTCGACGACCACTTCGGAACGTACGCCTGACAGTTTTTACCCCTAGGTCGCTACCGAGCACTCACCCTTCGCGCAAACATCGACCGTCGGTGTCTGGATCGATGCCGGTTCCCGGGCTGAGACCGATGAGACCAACGGCACTGCCCACTTCCTTGAGCATCTCGCTTTCAAGGTTCGACAACCCATCAATTGGCCGAAATTCATCATTAACAATGTTACCAGGGCACCGCCAAGCGAACTCAGCAGCAATTGGAGTTGGAGATCGAGAACATGGGTGGTCACCTGAACGCCTACACTTCGGTCAGTCGGATGAAGGGATACGACGTTGAACGATACTAACATAACCCCCAGCGCGAAAACACCGTCTACTTCGCCAAGGCTTTCAACTCTGATGTTCCTCAGTGTGTCGACATTCTCTCCGATATTCTTCAGAACTCCAAGCTCGAGGAGTCCGCCATCGAGCGTGAGCGCGACGTTATCCTCCGAGAGTCCGAGGAGGTTGAGAAGCAGGTCGAGGAGGTTGTTTTCGATCACCTCCACGCCACTGCTTTCCAGCACCAGCCCCTTGGCCGCACCATTCTCGGCCCTCGCCAGAACATCCGCGACATCACCCGAACCGAGCTTACCGACTACATCAAGAACAACTACACTGCTGACCGTATGGTTCTCGTTGGAGCCGGTGGTATCCCTCACGAGCAGCTCGTTGAGCTTGCTGAGAAGCACTTCGCCGGTCTCCCCTCCAGCGGTCCCCAGACTGGCGCCTACCTCCGCTCCAAGCAGAAGGCTGACTTCATGGGCTCTGATGTCCGTGTCCGAGATGATGGCATGCCTACTGCCAACATCGCCCTCGCCGTTGAGGGTGTTAGCTGGAACTCCGAGGACTACTTCACTGCTCTCGTTGCTCAGGCTATTGTCGGCAACTACGACAAGGCTGTTGGCCAGGCTCCCCACCAGGGCAGCAAGCTCAGCGGCTGGGTCCACAAGCACGATCTTGCCAACAGCTTCATGAGTTTCTCTACCAGCTACAACGACACTGGGTAGGCTCTAAGATGATACTTTTATTGATATAATAGCTAACCTCTTCCCTTAGTCTTTGGGGTATTTACCTTGTTTCTGATAAGCCTGACCGAGTCGACGATCTCGTCCACTTTGCCATCCGCGAGTGGATGCGTCTCTGCACTAACGTCAGCGCCTCCGAGACCGAGCGTGCCAAGGCTCAGCTCAAGGCCTCCATTCTTCTGTCCCTCGACGGCACCACCGCCGTTGCTGAGGATATTGGCCGACAGCTCGTCACCACTGGCCGCCGCATGGCCCCTAACGAGATCGAGCGCAAGATCGATGCTATCACCGAGAAGGACATCATGGACTTCGCCAACCGAAAACTCTGGGACCGGGATATTGCTGTCAGTGCTGTGGGAAGTATTGAGGGTCTCTTTGACTACCAGAGACTTCGCAACACCATGAAGCCCAAGTTTTAAGGTAGATGAGGCTTAGTGGGATTGTGAAAATCGAGATCAGGGTATAGAGTGTATGAGATACCGTTTTACAGGCCTAGTGTACCATAAGATTTCCTCTGTTCATACTAGGTAACATGGAGTTGTGATAATTGTGCCTTGAATGTACTGCCACTTGTATCCCGAGCCTTGTGATAGAGGTTTTGCTACTTTTGTGAAAAGTTTTAAGTAGGGCTTTCATTTGACCATGATGGTCCGACGACGAATCAATGATATGGTTGTGGTTTCATGGAAGTTCTCATATGTATCCAGGTGGGTATTCTATGACTTCCTGTAGAGCTTTTTGTTAACGGTTGAGATTTACCCTTCAACCTAGTATTAGTAGAACAGATAGCTTATATCTAGAACGACGTCTTCGCCTTATTGCGACCGCCGATCTGAATGCATCCCTTCACATCGGAGCACCTTTTGCATATTCTTCTAGACCAGGTATCGATTATTCACTGCCCACCACATTGATCCGAACGCCATTAACACCATTCGCAAGTGTTCCAGTTTAGACATGTCCGTTGTTTGGCATGATGGACACCTAGCCCTCTTCTGCCATCTCCTCGTCGACGTCCTCACCAAACATGTCCTCGACCGTACCACCCTCCACGCCATCTCCACCGATATCTTCAGGTTCAGGACCCTCAATGCCCTCCATAGCATCGCCCCCTTGATCCGCATCCTCCTCCTCATCTTCATCCGCTTCATCCCACATATCCTTCAGACCCCAGCTCGTCCCACTAAGTACGAACCGTTCGCTTGGTAGTCGAACACCCCATTCGCTAGGCACAATCTTTGGTAGCGCCACCTTGTTTCGTTCACGCGCAAGCTCCTGCATATAGTCTTTACTGATACCCCCACCAGCGTTTCCTCCACGGTACTGGAAGTTGAGTCGCGAGGCAATGGCGAGCTTAACGGCATTGGCTGTGACTGCAGCGTCACCTGCGGGGGCTGAGATGGCACCGGCGTTTGCTGATGGCTTAGAGCCAGCCTGTGTGACATATGGGTCGCCAGAAAGATGTAGCGCATCGCTCAGCACCGAGGATGTATGGCGGTAGGCGAAATCGAGTAGCAGCAGAGGCACACGCTGCTCATAAGCAGTGACGCCTTGCGACGTAAGCAGAAGCTCGATCAGACGGGAGTCGCGCGGCCGGGGGGCGGTTGTTGATGGTGTAGCAGGAGGGGCGTTCTGTGTAGTAGGTTGACTCGAGGAGGCGGCGGTGGTTTGTGTGTTTGGTACTGTTTGCGAAGTGCCTGCTGATGAGGCTGGAACCCCATTGGTCTGCGGCTGGCTCGATGCCATCTTGAACAATAATGTGATGCCTCGAAATAGGTAGGGAGATGCAATTGGTTGTTAGATGTTCAAGATGATCGCGCGCACAGCATTCGGATGTCGCTTGGTCAGGATGGATAACGCGTGTGTACTGGAGAAGTTAAACTGGAATATGAAAAATGTTGTGTTCTGGAAAAAGAGCACCCTAAATTATGGTAAAGATTACGAGGAGTAAATATGCCAAGCCGAAAGCTTATTGAACCTCGAATTAGCTATTTCCTTGCGACGGTGAAGTCGCATGCCGCGTGCTGCTCGTCGGAGGTTCTGATAATCCGAAGAAAAAAAATGGTGTGAAAGCGCACAGACCACACCTTAAATACCGTCCACTGGCGTCAGCCGGATATCGAGGTTATTTCAGCAGGGAAAGAACGATGGAGGGGCAAAGCGTAATGGATGCCCCACCAAATTTTCTCCGATGCAGGAGGACTCAGTCATTACCTCAGTTTTCCTCGACTGATCAGCCTTGACTCATAAGCAACCTCATCTTGAAAAATCACACGCCCTGGCGGCCTGCCTTTTGACAACTAAATTACCCCAATTCGATTTGTCTATCACTACAACATGGAGACAACCCTTCCACTGCCGTTCTTAGTGAGCGTTGCTAGTCCCAACGATCAAACTGCCAATGATGGCCTTGTACGCCGAGAGATTGCTCTTCTTGGAGCTCCCTTCTACGAGACAGTTTCCAAGGACTGGGGTCGTCCTAGTGCCGGTACCAATGTTCACATGGACGCCACAAGCCTGAACAATCCCGATGAGGTGATTGCTCTGCTCGATGGCGGGGTAAGAACGGTATTCGTAACTTCAGAAACATACTCGGAGTATACCGAGTATGGTACCAGAGTTATTCCCAGCGTTTCCACTCTCGACCTCTCTCTCGCTGCGGAGAATGGTCTGTTGGTCAAGGACTTCGATGTCTCATCAAGCGACGTCAACAAGTTCGTCGAGGATGCCCTGGCGAAGAAGCTCAACAACCTTTACATTAAGCCAGTTCCTAACACCGATGTCGAGAAATTCGTCGAGGTAGCCAAGAAGGCCAATGCCATCCCCATTATTCCCTCCACAAGCTTGACGACCGACAAGAACGATTCGAGCCGGTTGTTGCTATCCAAGATCATCGCATCATACTGGAAGTCCGATCGAACTGATGGCCTTATTCCTACTGTGGTCACTGATGATGCTGGAATTGCCCTGGGGCTCGCTTATACCAGTGAAGAGAGCATCCTGGAGGCTCTGCGAACACAAACCGGCGTTTACCAGAGCCGCAAGCGTGGTCTATGGGTAAAGGGACTCACCTCTGGAGATACTCAGGAGCTGCTGCGAATTGGACTCGACTGCGACAATGACACCCTCAAGTTTGTGGTCAACCAGAAGGGCCGCTTCTGCCACCTCCAACAGTTCGGCTGTTTTGGAGATCTCAATGGCATCTCTGCACTAGAGCAAACGCTTAAGTCTAGAAAGGAGTCTGCCCCTGAGGGATCTTACACTGCTCGCTTGTTTTCTGATGAGAAACTCCTACGAGCCAAGATCATGGAGGAGGCAGAGGAGCTGTGCGATGGAAAGACCAAAGAGAACATCGCGTTCGAGGCTGCTGATCTGATCTACTTTGCTTTGACTAAGGCTGTTGGTGCGGGCGTTAGTCTCGCTGACATCGAGGCAAACCTTGATGCCAAGAGCCTCAAGGTCAAGAGGAGAACTGGTAATGCCAAGGGAAAATGGGCTGAGAAGGAGGGCATCAAGACGGAGGCTGCCCCTTCAGAGCCGTCACAGCCGGCAGCTGAGAAGCCAGCCGATGGACGTATCTCCATGGAGCGAGTTGACTCTACGAAGATCTCCGAGGCTGGCCTTATCGAGAAGCTCAAGCGGCCTTCACAGAAGTCCCCTGAGGCTATCTTGAACATCATCAAGCCGATTATTGAAGATGTGCGAACAGGTGGTGACAAAGCTGTTCTGTCTTACACCCACAAGTTCGAGAAGGCAACTTCTTTGACATCCCCCGTGCTTAAAGCTCCTTTCCCTAAGGAGCTGATGGATATTTCTCCCGAGACCATTGAGGCTATCGATATCTCTTTCGAGAACATCAGAAAATTCCACTCTGCCCAGCAGGAGGAGAAGTCCCTCCAGGTTGAGACTATGCCTGGTATTATCTGTAGCCGCTTTTCAAGACCTATCGAGAGAGTCGGTCTTTACATCCCTGGTGGAACTGCCGTTCTCCCTAGCACTGCCTTGATGCTCGGTGTACCAGCTATGGTTGCTGGCTGCCAGAAGATCGTCTTTGCTTCTCCTCCTCGATCTGATGGCCGCATTACTCCCGAGATTGTCTACGTCGCTCACAAGGTCGGTGCCGAGAGCATTGTCTTGGCCGGAGGTGCACAAGCTGTCGCTGCCTTGGCGTACGGTACCGAAAGTGTAACCAAGGTTGACAAGATCCTTGGACCTGGCAACCAATTTGTGACCGCGGCCAAGATGCACGTGAGCAACGACACTAACGCTGGTGTCGGTATCGACATGCCTGCTGGACCCTCAGAGGTTCTCGTTGTTGCAGACAAGGACGCCAACCCTGCTTTCGTTGCATCTGACCTGCTCTCCCAAGCTGAGCATGGTATTGATAGCCAGGTCATCTTGATCGCTGTTGACCTCAGCGAACAGGAGCTTAAGGCCATTGAGGATGAAGTCCATAACCAGGCCATGGCACTTCCCCGTGTCGAAATCGTTCGAGGCTCTATTGCTCACTCCGTTACTGTTCAGGTCAAGGACATCACGGAGGCTATGCGTATTAGCAATGAGTATGCCCCTGAGCATCTCATCCTCCAGATCAAGGACGCCGAGAAGGCTGTTGATCAGGTGATGAACGCCGGCAGTGTTTTCATCGGCCACTGGACCCCTGAGAGTGTTGGTGACTACTCCGCCGGTGTTAACCACTCTTTGCGTAAGTTCTCTCTCTAGTCTTTCATCTTTGTGGATGTTACTAACTCTTGTCACAGCCACTTATGGCTTTGCTAAGCAATACTCTGGTGTCAACCTGGGCTCATTCCAGAAGCACATCACCAGCTCCAACCTCACTGCTGAAGGCCTCAAGAATGTCGGAACTGCCGTCATGCAACTAGCCAAGGTAGAGGAGCTCGAGGCTCACAGAAGGGCAGTGGAGATTCGACTTAACTATCTGAAGCAACAACAATAAGTCAGAAACATGAAAATGGCGTAGATAGAGGAGAGAGTAGATGGGATTTCTTTTAGGATCAGGGTTTTGAACTTGGGAATAGAGTGTCAAGATATGCACATGAATTTGAATGCCATAATAACTCAAAAGGTAAAAATGCAAAACTTGCTCGAGTAGTATTTTTAGCCTTTCAAACAACAAACGCTTTTGTCTGTACAGCATGCCATCGGCGTGATTACTACAAGTTCAACGAAATACTTAACGCCACGCTATGCCCTAATATGCCTGAAATCCCGTCTTCTTCTTATCCCCTGTTTCCACCATCGCTGTGTGAGCAAATTTGAGAATACCAACCTCTCCGTCTATGAAATTATCTCGAAAACAATTCAAAAAGAAACACCCTGGATCCGATACGCCTTATTGACTGCCGGGTGCAGCAGCAACAGCCTCGGTGGCCTGTTCGTGATACTTAGCTTTCCATCATTTCACTTCATTTCATTTCTCAATGGAGAGATGACCAACCCCTGTGATTTGCTGGGCGAGAACGTCCTCCTCAAGATGAGGCGCGCCCTTCTGCTTGGTGGTAGCAGCTTCAGGAACATCCTCGCCCTCGTCTTCCTCCTCGTGGCCTTCCTTGCCGTCTTCGTAGATTTCATCTCCATCGTCTTCCTCATAAGCTTCATTCAAGTCGCGTGTCATAGACGCTTTGAGACGCTCTTCATCGACGCTACCACCCAACACACTTGCGGCTTCAGCGAATTCGTCCATAGATGCACGGGATATGTAGCTGTCGGCGAGTCCCTCGGCGAGCTCATCGACATCTTCATCGATCTCGCCATCTTCGTCGTACTCCTCTTCATCGTCGCCATATTCGCTGGTGGGTCCTGCTGGGCCATTGTCATCCTCTTCGTCATCTTCATCGCTCTCACTTGCTGAAAAGTCGCCAATGGCAAGAGGATCATCTCTCCAGTACGTGAAATCGGTATACTCCTCGCCGCCACCTTTTACCAGTGTGCTCACAGGAGGGAAGTAGTGATCAACAACTTCGTTGATATTCACGTAGCTCATCTTGAGCTTGTTGAGAGTCAAGAGATCCAAAGACACTTCAGAATTAGAGTTGATGGTGAAAATGCGGTTTCGTGGAACATCAACAGTTCTGTAAGATATCTGATCGGTCAAACGATTTCCATAGCCAGCATAGAAAGGAGTCTTGTCTGGGCCGTATAGATTTCGAATATCCCGAAGAGTAGCCATCTTAAAAATGTGAGGCTTGCGAAGATAAACCTCTCGTCTCAATGCTGCCATGGTTCTATCTGGCGACAGAATTGTTGGACCGGGAGGCATTCTGTAGCCATCCTGCACGATACCAGCCAGGTACGCTCTTGTAGTATCTGACTGTCCGACGGATCGACTAGTAAGATACATGATATTATAACCGTTGGCGGAAATATCACTGTATAATTTGGCAACACCCGAATGTGTCCAATCACGGCCAAGCATGTTCAACACATGGCCAAGGGCATCTGACTTTGTGATGGTGCCGTCGATGTCAGAGATAACGACAGGTGTCTCATGCCTCCAGAGGTACATGTTTGCCTTGCAGGTAGCTCGATTGACAGTGAAAGCCATCGAATTTGCACCAGGCTGTAGCTGGAGGTCCTTGAGCTGCTGACTGGTCAAACGTAAAGTTTTGGCATAGTTCCTGTTAGGGTCTCCTGCGTGGCCCGAAGAGCCTGGGGGCGTACGAGGAGGTGTCTGCAAATCCATAGGGCCTGCATCGGACTCGGCTCGTCGATGTAAAGGAACGGGGGAGGCGGTTGCATCACTACTGTCGCTCTGGTACCCGGGATCCGAAATAGCATCGGCCGCAGTAGCCCTACGATGCGACTGTAAAGAGGCTTCGATGGTCTTGTTCATGGCAGCCTGCTTAGCCTCCTCGCTGCTGTAAATCCACAGGTTTCCATGCTCGTCGAAACCAAAGAGGGCGCCGATGTCATAGTTTCCATCCAGCTCTTCAGAAAGGATCTGACGGGCAAGAATCTCAGCCCGAAGAATATCCTCCTCGTTACCCTTGAACCCGGTCATATCCAGCATCAGATCACCAGTATCGGTCACCTTGCAGGGAATGCTCGCAGCAGACAGTCCCTTAGACAAAGCTCTTGCACGTTCAAGCGCATCTCCAGGTGGGGGGCTGGAAGAACGTTCTGAAGCAACGTGTTCGTCATCACCGGCAGAACTGTTTCCATCTAGGCCGTGACTACGGGCACTGGGTCGGAGAATATCGTCGCTATGCGGTCGGGTTGCTTTCGAAGACCAATCAACAGACACCGGGCGGGTACTGGACAGCTCGGGGGATGTGGAAAGCGGTGTGATCAAGCCTGCTCTGTTGTAAGTTTATGATTGCTGAGAGAGGCTGTCCTCCTTTACATACCATTGTCGTTCTCTTTCTTATAAAGAACAGAAGGGAGCGGTCGCTTAGGTTTGGTCTCGGAAGCATCGAGTTCAAATGCTTCTGGCTCCTGCAAGCCTGCATCTGGCTGTTCGGCATTAAGTGGTGGACTGCTTGCAGGGCTGGAGGCGGGAGAAACGAGAGGCGATGTTTGTAGTGACTGGGGAATCCTATCTGTGGTCTCGAAAACGAAGAATGCCTCGCCGCCCTCACCAAGCTTCATGGAATAGCTTTGCTTAACGCCATTGACCTTGAATTCGACCTTTTTGTCTGAAGGTCGCAGCAGGGAAAACTTGCCGAATCGGACGTGGAAAGGGGAGCAGACTAGAGAGCCATCCTCGTGTTCGACGACGATGACATCAATAGCACCGCTTAGAGTCGCGGGGTTGATTGAATTCCAAGCTGTCGAGACAGACTCGCTGAGGCCGCGCACGTATTGCATCTTGCCTCGTGAGGCAGAGGACGTCGTATATTAGAAATTTGATGTGTTGTGGAAGTTAATCGCAAGTTGGAGTAACAGCAGCGGTTTGTCGCGGGGGGCCTTATGTTGGACAACGATCCGAAGAGTCGAATCCGCTGACGCTTCCAAGCAAACGGTGGAACAGCAGAGAACGGAAGAGCTTGGGGCCCTAGAGAAGTTTATCTGAATACTGGAGAGGGGTTGAAGCGTACAGTGAGTGAAAGGTATGTAAGTCAAAATTCTAAAGGTGGAATAGAAAATAGAAAGGATGGAATGGAATGCGGCGGATTGTTGGGGGAGCAGTTTGGTTTGGAGGCGGGTTGAGGTGAGCGCAGCAAAAGACAGTGGACGGAAGTACCGAGTACAAGTAGACGCTCGTGCCTGCGGTGGTTGAGCGGACCTCTTTTTTTTTTAATTCTTCTTAGTTCCTACCCCAGTCGCCTAGTCTATTAGAGCAAGTCCAGCAAGCAAGTGAAGACGTCACCAAGAATTTGGAGAAGTTTTTACTAATATTAGGAAAAGTTTGAGTATAAGCGACAAACAATGTATTTGCTCCCAGAGTGGCTGACCGAAGTACAAAGAGAGAAATTGCAATAACATTGCCGCGATAATAAGGCAACGCCTTACGGTTTCACAGCATAGAAACAAAGATTTCCGTCGGTATAAGCTCAGAATGACGAAGTCGCTGTTACAGACTCTCAGACTCAGTCTCTTCCGACCGGACGTTGAGGGGCGTCCTGCCCAACATGGCCTGCCGTGGTACCTAGTACAAAGGATGATACCCCAGCTCACAGGGGTCTAGACGTCCACCAGAATCATGATGGATGCCCCAGCAATATCTATCACATGAACGGCTCAGGCGGACAATGTTGCCGAGTTAGAGCTTGAATCGTTCGGTTTCCAGGATATCTCTTGGTCTTTTTGTATTTAATAGGTCGATATAAACCTGATTAGAAGCTATTTTCATAGTTGAGCGCGTCATTCATACTCACAGGTTGACTTCGACACTCTCACTGAACTCTATCATTCAACTGATTTTGTTGCTGATAATTGGACAGTTCGGATAGGCTCTGTGTTACAGGGATTTCATGATAGGTTTGTTCAACGATCGATGGGTAAAATCGAGTCAAACCCCTTGTCATATCTCACCGTACATGACAGCCAGTCGTGCGTAACGTGCTCGCTTGGCCTGGTCATATTGTGCTTGGTTGCAGGCACCACTTGTTAGACTGGTAGCGATTCTTGGCGTATCTGTTCAGTCACTTCAATAGACCAACTACAGAGGTTTACTTGAATATTAATTTCAACAGCATTGGCAGTACTCTGTGTATTGAATTGCTTGGGCATGTTAATATTATCCTATCGCCTGCTTGTATACGAGGTAACCACCACCCATAACTTCTCTTTGTGCTTTCAACTTACACGCTCTTGACCGCTCACCATCAGCCGAGGTAGTCAACCAGGATGAGACGGAAGAACAATGTCCAGCATATGCATTAACTAACAGTCAATAAGACCGCATGAAAACCTCTCGGGAAATAATCCAGATTTGACGTCCAGAAGCTACCTACAGCTTCGTGCAGAAGTTTCGATAACAGGTCAACTACTTAGAGACACATAAAACAATATAGACAGATCGAGTATGTACTGGGTACAAGATTTTACATCTAATCCTAGGATAATATGACATAAAACTGTTCAGAATAAGAAGAGTTTTTTTTATATAATTTACAAAATTTATATGAAATATAAAATCAAGAAGATTGTGGGAACTTTTGCATGCCCAATGTGTTTGCTGCTCAGAACTTCAGCCTACTGACCTTGAACGCAACGTGACAATCCATAACTACCCTGCACTTCCGAATGGCATCTAGCCACATGTAGAGAAGAGCATCGAAATGTAACTTGCCCGTCACGAATCTCGATACCACTACGGAGTCTCACCCATGCACTAGCAGATCACACACATCTTCAGCATTTAGTTTACGACAGATAGTGCGTGACAAGTACCATATACAAACACCACCAGAACATCGTCTAGAACACCACTGGAGATAGGTGGAAGAGCCGCGGCCCAAGCACATGCTCAAGCAGGGATTAATATTATTCGGATTCTGTATTTTCGGGGTTTGTCCTTAAGAGTCTTATCCTTTTTTTTTCAATTGACTCATCTGGCCAAACAGCCAAGAGCATCGTAACTTGGTCATCGCTGTGCCGAGGCGTGATTGATGTCATTGGTAACCTCGTGTTCGCGATTCACTAGGTTGCCAATTGTGTTTGAAGTGTGCAAAGACTGCCTATGAGTGGTCCGATATCTCAATAATTCAACGCTAATTCCGAATTAGTATTATGTAAAACACTCTTGTCTGAAAAAAGGGCTTCGTCAAGTTCGATGTGGATTGCTTCACATGCTTCAGAAAAAAATCGCCCAGATATGATATCGGTCCTTTGCATTTGGAACAGGGATTGAGACGCCAAGTTGAGCAAAAGCCTCGGAGAAGGCTGATGCCTCTTTGGAAGAGCAAGGGCACTACCTAGACCAAACCCTTAAAGCTGAAGCTGAGGCGAAGTCCGGCATTTGTTATTGCCGTAATACTTGTCAAGCTGGCGAGCTGTTAGTGGTGATGAGAACTCATAACTCAGTAGTCGTTCTGACAAGTCTCAGATATTAAATCGTAACTTGGTTTTCTTGTTAACCAGCCAAATTTCTTGTGTTGGTTGATGGTGCATGACTTGGCTTGCCCTCGATATCTAAGATCAAGTCCAACGGCTGGCTGTTACAGTGGGCGTGCAAAAGTTCTGACGATTTCCCTTTCTTTATTGGTTGGTATAACCTCATATGATAGTGTCCTAAGATATACTAAAGGTCTTGTAACTATTTTATGTTTTGTTTACATCCTCTGTTGGATATATCCCAGTGGCTTGTTATCGAAACTTTACACGAAACTGTAGTACTGTAAACCTTCTGCGTCATAGGTTGAAGAGCTTTAATGGAAATTGCCTGTGATACATTTTCAGGGCTTCACAATCTCCGCAAGACGCAAACCGGCAGAAACCTTAAATACGCCTCGATGGTGAAGCCGTGCAGACGGGAGATCGAAAAGAACCGTTGAGAAGCAAACCAATGGATGTTGTGTCTTCCGTCTTGAACATAGATCATCCGCCGCAAACATCATCATCATTGACGTTTGAGGATACCAATCCACCAGCGCTGGTAGCGCGTCTCGTTCACGAGCACATTCCAACGACAATTGTGTAAGTATTAGTTCCAAACTATGTATTGGTTAAGATTGGTTTGAGATGCGCAACAGAGTCAATTCGCAAGTAAGGATATGAGAGATTCAGTGTGATCCGAGCAGCACAATATCTCATGCCTCCATTATTGACGTGCGTGCGTGCATGAAGAGAACTGGTGGCTAAACGGCGCATTATGCAAATACAGTGCATTGCAAACAGTGATAACCGTCGCATGGTCCAAACGATCTCCCCCGTAGCGTGACATGGCGTGCAAATGTAAGCGCTTTAACCAGCACGCGACTTGCAAGACACGGTGCATCCCTGTAAAAGCACTGTAATATCCGCAGAAAATAGCAGCCCTGTGGCTGAGAAACTTGCACTTCCCACGCTGCAACCATACAACGACTAATACTGGGGCTTTCCTTCCAATCTCCACTCGAAAAGGGACCCCGACGCCAATGCTGATGACCACGCTGTTCTCCCTAAGCCCAAAGCCCAAGCCAAAGCCCATGTCCATGCCCGCCTTATTTTTCACCCATTGCTGGCATCGGAAACTGCCTCAAGGATTCCACACGACATTTTGCTGGACCTGGACTCGGACTTGGAATCTTCTTGGATGCCTAGGCTCGTCTTTAAGAGAAGTCGAGATAGCATCATCATCCCCCAAGACCCGGGATCGCGCTGAGCTGAGAACATGTCATGGGAGTTGCCCGTCTTGACTACTCTCATCCTCAGCGTACTTGGCTTCTGGTGGATCTATAGCCCTCGTGCCAGCTACCAGAAGGCCCTGTTCTACGCCTTGCTCTGCAGTCTCACCGTCCTCGTCGACCCTCGTCGTCTGATCGAGTACTTCTCCCCCGCCACGATCGAAGCATTGCTGGATTTCCGCATCCATGTTCTTTTGATCCATCACTTCAAGATGGTCTTGACACTTGGTGCTGTCGTCTGGTGAGTAAACCCCCTTCCCTGCCCCTCTTGGAGCAAATTCAACGACTGCACCCCTCGACTTGGCATGCGCTGACAATTTACACCTTTTCTTTAAGGCTACTGCATCGCTCGTGGCAGACTTTATGGAAACCCGTTCCCGACTTAATCAATATCCTCGGCGTTGATGTACCTGAGCCTCCCGATGTTTCTCTTGCTGGCATCCGATCCGATGCGGCTACTTTGAGCTGGACTCGCCCGACCAGTAACCGACCGGTACAAAAATATACTATACAAGTCAATGGCGTTCATGGTCGGTCTTCCTATCGAGATCCTTCTCGGACTTGTCCTGGGATGACGTACTAGAACTTAACTAACAAGATTTACGTGTAGTCGGCGATTCACCTGGGAATGAAGTTGCGATTACTGTCACAGGCCTAAAGCCAGATCATTTTTACAATATCAGGGTTGTAGCTGTTGGACCAAACAACTTTCAGGCTGGAAGTCAGGTCCTTCGTCTCCGAACTTTTGGAAAGGATGGGAGACCCCAGCTGGGCAATTCACGCGTGCCTACTAGCTTTGCAAACATCGACCACCCTCATCCGAAAACTGGCGACGAAGATGACGATTCTGATTCGCAGAAGAACCCCCCAGTGCCATCCGTCGAGGCGGCGCCCGTTCTTGATGGCAACAACGCGTCTACGTCCGATGTCAGTGCTACCGGTCCGAGTCAGCGACGAAATACGGTCAACCGACGACACTCCCCATCTGTTGCTAGCATGGACCAGCCTCAAATTAAGCTTCCATTAGTGGACGGCCCAGAGCTATCACTCGACGAGCTGAACCGCCGGTTCGAATCCACCAGGAAAGAAGTTGACGAAACCCTTGCTCAATACGCTAAAGAAGAGGCCGAACTTCAGCAACAAGAGGAAGAGCTCAAACAGGAGAAGGAAGCTAAGAGACAAGCTCTGAAGGAGAAAGAGGAACAGACAACACAGCTCAAAGCTAACGTCCGCACGACCATGGAGCAGATGCGTACAGCAGAGAAGGAGCGAGCAAGAAAAGAACAGCAGTTGAAGGAGAAGGAAAATAAGAAGTCCAAGGTCCGAGATACTGCTACTAGGCTGGAGAATGAGATTGAGAGGATGAAGAAAGAGCGAGAAGGTTTCGAGGCCCAGAAAAAGGAGTTGGAAGCCAAGCGAGACAAAGATGGCCAGGAACTTGATGATTCCAATGCGGAACTACAAGAGAACTGTGCTCAGTTGGAAGCTGAACTTCGAGAGAAGGGCAAGCAACTCCAAGACCTCAAGGCTGCTCGTGAACAACTTCCAGGTGGCGATGATGAGCAGTTGAAAGAGAACGATATGCTCGTTAGAAAAGAGTGGGATGCTAGGCGCAAGGAGTTGCACAACCAGCTGGTTGCCGAAACTAAGAAGCTTCACAACTTGGATCAGCATATCCGCTATCTCAAGGAAGAGCAGCAACAGCTGGGACTTTACTACAGTGCCCAGCCAGATCCTACTGCTACAGAGTTTGAACCTGCAGCTTCTCAGGATCCTCGAGACAGCGGCAACTTCAACCACCCTTCTCATATCAATCTGTCACCACCACCCAACCAATTCGGTCAGCCTGATGATTCGTTCTCAACTGGCTTTAGTCGCGCTGGATTTGGCCAAATATTGTTTATGGATCACAACGCGGCTGATAACGCCGATGACCACCAATCTGAGGCAGACTTCAGGGCGAATGCCGGGCCGCTCAGTCCCACCGCTCATTCTCTTCTTCCATCAGGTATCTTTGACGAGACCTTTGAGGATGCTGAAGAACATCTTTCAAACCAGTACCTTCCAGATTCTGTCGCAGCTGCCGAGGAGGATAACCCACAGTCCCCGTTGTCTTCAGACGGCCGTTCCTTGAACATGTTCTCGAGTCCTCACGGCTCGTCACACAATTTGCCCTTCCCTCAGTACAACGACATCGATTCTCACTCACTGAACATCAATTCTTCTCCCCAACAGGCGCCGCTCGCATCAAGCCACCGACTATCTAACCTCTTGTCTAACTTCCAACGCAATAGAGGTCCAAAGCCGGCAGATGGCGAGGGACCTGCTATTGGTAGCCTCAAGACAGGACAGAGCCAATCTTTCCCTCGAAGCATGGATGACTATGACATGCCGGGCAACAAACGTAGAATAAGCTTCTCTTGGATGAACAGGCATTCTGGAGGTGAGCCGAGTAGGTCGAGCATGGGCCCTACCTCGGCTTCTAGACCATTCTCTGCTAGAAGGCTAAACCCGTTTGCCAGCAGTGCTGGTGCTTTAGCTGGTGACAACGACTCACCAAACTCGCGACCTGCATCAATTGCGTCTACCGATCTTCCTCGACCCTCGACCGACAGCGGGTCTATTTGGAATTTGCCAACCGACTTCTCTATGCTAGCTAAGAATCGAGTATGGTCACCAAACGAAGGGCGTTGGCATTCGAGGAACCCTTCTCGTCGACCCTCACTTGGTGCAGTTCCAACCGTGCTTGAAACAACGCTTGCAACAGCCAATGATGAGATTCTTGATGACGATGATTTACTCAATCCTCAAACATCACCCAGCCAAGTCGGCGTTATTGGTTCACGTCCCCCGAGCCATCAAGCATCAATGAATCGACATCTCAACCCAGCTGCACCTACGTTCAGAACACCCTCCTTCTTTGGACGTCGGGATAGAGATGCAAGCCCCGACAAAGATAGGTCGAGGGGCAAAGACAAGGACAAACGTGGCAAATCCAAGGAAGGTCGTTCGAAGGGCAAGGAAGTTTTGACTCCTACCGTTGAAGTGCCTCCGAGCCTGGACGATTCGCCATCAGATTCACGAATGTCTCGCGATACGTTTTCAGTTCATACGCAAAACTCGGTATCGGAATCGCACGAGTCTTTGGATCTCGGCATGACAGCCTCAAACTCGACAACGGACAACAATGCGGCTCATAAGGACGCCGATAGCAGTGTTGTCAAGAAACTCTTTAGAAAGGGAAGCTCCAGCAAGTTCAGCACCTTGTCTTCTAGACTGAGCAAGGATTCGGTCCTGTTCAAGAAGGGGCCCGGTAGCAGCACATTCTCCGAGAAGAACATGTCAGCGGAGCACCGCTCTAGCATTGGCGATGCTGACGAACTCGGCGAGGATATATCTCAACTTGGTCGCAGTTACGACAGCATGGCTAGCAGCCCATCGTTGGGCCAGGGCAGCTTCCGGTCAAAGGACGCACCTAAGGAGGGCCGCATGGGGACATGGCGCTTCTCGATGAAAAAGAAGAATAAGGATCCTGTTGCAAAAGAGAAGGAAAGTTCGG
Source organism: Fusarium tricinctum (assembly GCA_020744515.1). NCBI lineage: Eukaryota > Fungi > Ascomycota > Sordariomycetes > Hypocreales > Nectriaceae > Fusarium > Fusarium tricinctum. The sequence goes on along the minus strand of JAGPXF010000002.1, from coordinate 2,191,344 downwards.
AAAATGACAGAGCTGTAGATGAGTAGAAAGTGTACATGTAGTGGCATGGTATGCAGCGCAGCGTTTGTGTAGCGGAGTGAAGTAGCATCTTTTGGAATTATTGGTAGATGTATGATTATTCGCAGCGTTGATAATCACATCTCAACCATTATAAACTTTTTCTGAAAATCATTGTCCTCTGACTTTGTATAACTCGTGAGATTATGTTTGTTTATTCTTGGACAGTCAGGGGAAGTTCAGCCACATCCTGTATAAGACATTGGCAGCTTGTCCGGGGGTGGCCCGCTTTTACCATCATGGCAATGGCACTTGACACGTGCAAGGAGCTTCCTCATGCTCATGCTCATGCCCACGCCCACGACAAACACCAACGTTTAGTCATTGTTTGAATGTGCCAAAAGATCGACGGTTGAGTCTTTTTCGTAATGAATGGGATTCTTTCGGCAGCTTCAGCTGTTGACGCTGGTGAGTTGATGGCAAAGCCGGAGCTTATTATCCCTTGGCGGCTAACCCCCATCGCTTCTCAACAGTCGACTACGATGCTATAGACCACCTCAACCTCCTCTTCTCGCACCCGTCGTCCATTTCTTCTATAAGCGAGGTTTCGAAATCTCTCCAGAACCACCAAAATGTGCTCGCGAACGATATAGCCACTCTCGAGAGCACCCAGGCATATGGCTCTGACTCCAGCCTCGAGCGCATGCAGTCGGCGCAAGCTGAGCTCGCACAGCTGTTCCGAAAGATCGAGACGGTGCGCTCGCGCGCAATCGAAACCGAACAGAATATCACGTCTATGACGGCCGACATAAAGAGACTCGATGGGACCAAGCGCAACCTCACGCTGAGCATGACGGCTCTCAAGCGCCTGCAGATGCTGACGACGGCGTATGAGCAGCTCAGGGGCTTGGCCAAGACGCGCCAGTACAGGGAGTGCGCGGGTCTTTTGCAGGCTGTTCTTCAGCTCATGAAGCACTTCAACAGTTACCGCAGCATTGAACAGATCGCGACGCTGAGCAGAGGGGTGGCTGAGCTGCAGCGCGAACTCCTGGAACAGGTCTGCGAGGACTTTGAGATGGCCTTCACGAAAGGAGAAGTTGGCGCACGCAGGGGGACGCTCGTTGAGGCGTGCCTGGTCATGGATGCCCTTGGTGACTCTGCCAAGGCTCGTCTCATGAATTGGTATGTCAACACAGAGCTGCGAGAGTACAGGCAGGTGTTCCGCGGGAATGATGAAGCGGGCAGTTTGGACAACATTGGACGACGATACGCATGGTTCAAACGCATGATGAAGACGCACGACGACGAACACGCCATGATATTCCCTCCGCACTGGAGGGCTAACGAGACGTTGGCAGCGGCTTTCTGTGACGGGACTCGCGATGATTTTAAGGGTATTCTGGAACGAAGCATGCGGCGAACGGATGGCAACAAGATCGATGTCAATCTCTTGTTGAGCTGTCTTCAGGAGACATTGGACTTTGAGCAAAGTCTCGAGAAGCGATTTGCGACCACGTCAAGAGCCAGTATTGACACGCTCAGCTCAGTTGAGGACAGGACACACAGTTTCCACGGGTTGATCTCGGTTGCGTTCGAGCCATACTTGAGTCTATGGGTTGAATCACAAGACAAGCAACTGGCAGCCATGATACCCAGATACCGCAGCCAGCCGCTTATACCACCTGATGATGAGTTCTCGCCGCAGGCTGTTATTGCTTCATCGATCGAATTGTTTCACTTCTACAAGCTCACCCTGTCACAATGCGCGAAATTATCTACCAGCGAGCGTCTTCTTGATTTATCCAAGATATTGGCCAAATATCTCGATGAGTATGCCCAGCAAGTCCTGCTGCATATATTGCAATCGGGTGGCCCTCAAGGTCCCCCACTCGAGAATGTCGTGCTTGTGCTCAACACAGCGGACTTTTGGCATATCAACACAAACCAGCTGGAGGAAAGCATCAAGAAGCGCATCGACAACGAACTTGTTCCCAAAGTGGACTTTTCCTCGCAGTCAGATGCCTTCCTTGGCGTGGCGAGTGCGTCTGTCCTTGCTCTCGTACGCGCCGTCGAGCTTGACTGTGAAGGTGTATGGCGTGAGATGAAGAACACCAACTGGAGCACTATGGAAAGCGTCGGTGACCAGAGCTCATATGTCGGAGAGTTGGTGAAGCATGCCGACAGCAAAGCAGCTGAGATTCTGGCAGTCGTTTCGAAGCAGCAATATGCCAGAGCCTTTTGTGACAACTTGGTGGAGCATCTGGCGACAGGGTACATTACTAGCATTATTCAATGCCGACCGATATCCGAAGTTGGCGCGGAACAGGTAGGTTTACTCGAGTCTCTTGAGTCAAGACAAATGCTAACAAGTGGACTTTAGATGTTGCTCGACAAATATGTACTTACTAAAGCATTTGAGAAGTTGATCATGCACCATGCATCACTCTCTGGGCATGATGCACCCCCGTCAAGCTTTGTACGAAGAGTTCAACATTGCATGAACCGCCTCGATCCATTACTCAAGACACTTCAAGTGCGGCCATCACCGCCAGAAGGCTTGGTACAGGCATATTTGATCCATATTGCAGATCGGTCTGATACCAACTTCAAGAAGATACTGGATCTCAAAGGCGTTCGAAAAGCGGATCAATCTCATCTGATAGAGCTCTTCGGCATCCACCGAGACAGCACAGCCAACGACAAATTGGTAGCCAGCTCACCGCTGCTTACACCTCTCATGACAGCCGCAAGTCTGGGCAACACCGTGCCGTTAGGATCGATGAACCCATCCGTCGCATCGGCAGTTAGTCCACGGTTCGAGGCTGGATCACTGGGTGAGAAGCTCCTCAGCGCGGCGAGGGATATCAGTCAGAGCAGCACGAGCACCGCAGCCCAGACTGGCCTGGAGAAGGCGACGATTAACGAGAACTTGCGTAACTTTGGCAAGTTCTTCAAGAGAGATATTGGATCGCTGGGGGCGAGGTTTGGAAAACGGGATGGTAGTGTTGGTGCTGAGGAGGGACAGCGATAGAGTGCAGTTGTGCAAGTAGAGTTGTATACGTAGCTAGGCGAACTAATCACGTCATGAGCCCCTTGTTCTAGAATGTCTTTAAGGTAAACCTTGTTCCTGGTTATCATGAGGAATCAATTTAAAGCCAAAAGCGTATCCATATATCGCCCTCCCTCGGACATTCCGCATACTCGTTCGGGTTATACCGGTTATACCGTATATATGTACCCCCAGCTGAGTCATGTTTGTACGCACTGCCTGATTTACTGATTGATAAAGACAGCCGAGGCAATGGAAAAAGAGTACAATGTCAAAGTCATCCATCTGCTTCTAAACCATCTGCGGGTGACATCTCCACATGGAATTCTCACTCTGTATCCGTACTCCGTAGCGCGATGGGCTTATAAATCCGCTACTAGACCAAACGATCCAATCATAGCCTCGAACGACATGTCCATTTTCCCAAAAATTGATTCCATATTCCTCTGCAATTCCAAGTCCGCATTGCATTACAATCCCCACATCCACCACGTTTCGTTACAGGTTCATTCCTCCAGGCTACTGTACTGTACTGTACCTACTGTACCTATTCCGAAGTCGCTCTAACCGCTTTTCCTTTTCTTTCCTTCTTTTACCGCCCCTCACAGTCGACTTTTACTACTGCTAGTGGCGCTTCTCACTTTAATAAAGAATCGCGACAGCCCACCTTTTCGTCCTTCGACTCCCCCCTCCAACACCGCCAAACTGTTCTCCTCAACCTTTAAACGTGTTACTCTTCGTTCAAGCGCTGGCCTATCGATTGCGGCAGCTGCAGCGACTTTTCAGAAAACCACAAGAAAACCAGCCGTTGAGTTTGGTGTTAGAAAGATGCACAGCAAGGTTGTCAGTATGTTGCCCCTCCATCGTGATCGTGATCGTGATAGGAAAACCCCTCCTCAGAAGGAAATAAAAAAGCTGACAGTGAGATATAGTTATCGGCTCAGGGCCTGCTGCCCATACAGCTGCTGTCTACTTGGCACGAGCTGAGTTGAAGCGTGAGTAAAACCTGTTGTTTGGGGAAAAGACAACGAATCATGAGATTAACACGACTGCAGCTGTTCTCTATGAGGGTTTCATGGCCAACGGCATTGCTGCCGGCGGTCAATTGACCACCACCACTGAGGTTGAGAACTTCCCCGGTTTCCCCAAGGGTATCATGGGAGGCGAGTTGATGGTAAGCGCACATTCTATCCTCCTCAGCAACTCTCAGCGACTAACACTAGGCCTAGGACAACATGCGAGCCCAGTCTGAGCGATTCGGCACCGAAATTGTCACCGACACCGTCGCTACCCTCGACGTCTCTTCCCGCCCCTTCAAGTACACCACCGAGTTCTCCCCCGAGGAGACACACACCGCCGAGACCGTTATCATCGCCACCGGCGCCTCAGCCCGTCGCCTGAACCTCCCTGGCGAGGACAAGTACTGGCAGAACGGTGTCTCCGCCTGCGCTGTCTGCGACGGAGCCGTCCCCATCTTCCGTAACAAGCCCCTCTTCGTTATCGGCGGTGGTGACTCTGCTGCTGAGGAGGCTACTTTCCTCACCAAGTACGCCAGCCACGTTACCGTCCTCGTCCGTCGTGATGTCCTGCGTGCCAGCCGAACCATGGCCAACCGCCTCCTGAACCACCCCAAGGTCACTGTCAAGTTCAACAGCGGTGCCACCGAGATCCGAGGTGGCGAGGACGGCCTCATGAGCCACCTCGTTGTGAAGAACCTCAAGACCGGAGAGGAGGAGGTCCACGAGGCCAACGGTCTTTTCTACGCCATCGGTCACGACCCCGCCACTTCTCTCGTCAAGGGACAAGTTGATATGGATGAGGATGGTTACATCAAAACCGTTCCTGGTACCACAAACACCAACGTCGAGGGTGTCTTCGCCGCTGGTGATGTCCAGGACAAGCGATACCGACAGGCCATTACCAGTGCCGGTACCGGATGTATGGCTGCCCTGGAGGCCGAGAAGTACCTGGCCGATCACGAGGACGACGAGCGAGCTGACAACCGACCCAACCCCAACTAAAAAAAATAGACATAGAATCCCAAAATATATAGACTTGCGCCATTTTAGACAAGATATAGATACCTCCATCAAGAGCAGGAGCTGTCCATAGACTTCCAATTAATCATTCCAAGTTTGCTTCACTCCAACAATTTTCAAGTTCATGTCTTCAGGTTTCCCATGCTTTGGCATCAGGGGAATTAACAACTTAAATCATTACTTGTGGTTACTGTATTCATCTGTAATCTACACAAGATATCTAAACAACTTTTATCTGCCAAGCCTAGGATAACAGCATCGTAATGTCATCCTGGCTGTTCATGGTATCATCATGCATTCCTTTCTTAGTCTCGCTCCAGAACAGCGGGCGGTGTAATCTCGCTGCCCTTAAGCTTCTCCAGACCCTCGCCACCCTGGAAATTGTTAGCATCTTGTTATTTAATAACACGGTGAGAGTATCACTTACGTAGCTGATCAGAGGCGAGACCTCAACACCAACATCGGCCTTGTCGCCAACAACGATGGCACCAGCAGCCTCAACCCAGCGCTTGCCCTGGGTCATGATATCGGCCTTGCTAGTATCAGGGTCGTCCTCACCAGTGCCAGGGGCGTTCTTGAGGGGCGAGAACTCGTCCTCGCGCTTAACCTCGAGCGAGGCGAACTTGTCCAGGGACAGGAAGGGGAAAACATCAAAGACGAACTGTTCGAGCTTGATGCCGTTGGGCTTCTCAGGCTTGACGGTCTCGCCGCTCTCGAGGTCAGTAGAGGGGATCTTCTTGCGGGCAATGTGGTGAGGCAGCTTGCTAGCCCACTGAGGAATAGAGTCGAGGAAACGGAAAGAGTAGTAGTGGTTGACAATGTTGGCGGCACGGAATCGAAGGAGATCGGACTGCTTGGGGTCAAGCTCCTCAGCGGTGGCCTTGTCAATCTCAGAGTACTCAACGACGTCAGGCTTGCCGTTCTTCGAGAGAATCAGACCAACAGACTCGGTGGCATTGCGCTTACGGACGACCTTGGTGGCAATGTCGACATCAAGGGCAGCAGAGAAACCGATGAAGACGGGATCAGCAACCTTGACAAGGCAGTTGTCAACACAGTAGGCGTGGATGTGCTGAATACCGCGCTTTCGCATATCCTCAACGACACCAGAAACAACGAGAGCCTGGTAGAGACCGCCGTTTCCGTCAGGGGCAACAGCAACCTTGCCCTTGGACTCGAGGAGAATCTTGCCATCGTTGGAGATGCAAGGCAAGACACCCTGCTCGAAGATCTTGACGTTCTCCTGGCTCAGACCAAAGTAGTTGTTCTCCTGGAAGAACTTCTCGGTAGGACCACGAGTAGGGCCGCTGGTCATGACATACCAGGGGACAATAGCACTTGAGCCAGCAGACTTCTTGGCAGCAAGCTCTTGAACCTTGGCAATTCGCTCGCCCTGGAGCTGGAAGAGAGACTTGTGAGAGGGCAGACCAATGTCGTAGCAGCCCTTGGGAGCAGAGCTACCAAGACGAGTTCCCTGGCCACCAGCCATGAGGACAACGGCGACCTGACCCTTAGCGATGAGGTCAAGGCCGGAGTCGTACCACTTGGAGATATCATCGGCACCGGAGTCGAGAATGCTAGCAGTAGCGGACTCGGGAAGGGGCTCGAGGCGGTCGGGCTCATCGCTGGTCTTGGGAGGGTTCAAGGCGCGGTGTGTGATGTCGTTGATGTGGGCGGGGTCGAAGCCAGAGAGCTGCTGGTACAGAGTTCCCTTTTCGGCTGAAGACAGAGAGTCGTAGAAGGTGAAGACTTGCTCCTGGCCGGCCTTGGAGTACTTCTCCTTGAGCTCGGTGAGAGCCTCAGGAGTAGGCTCAGCGGGGGCATCGGTGGCCTTGCCAAGGTGAAGCGCCTGCTTAATGGCCTCCATTGTGATGTAGGTGTATATGAGGGTGTAAGTGAGAGGCGGTGAGAACGATTGGAAGCTTAAAGATGATTGTCTAGAGGCTTCAGAGGATGGAAAGAATAGAAGAGTTGAAGTGGGATGGAATTTAAAAGGGAAAGAAAGAGGAACAGACTTGGACTATAAGTGTGGGAGGAGTGAAGAGCTAAATACGAACGGAAGGAAGTCGATCTCGGAAAGAGCCTTACACAAACAGTCCGCAACTTTCCTTCTATTCCTTGTCTAGGCTTGCCTTCGACCAGATTCGGTCTTACCTTGGCTTCCCTAGCAACCTGACTACGCGTTTCTCTAGCTTACCTACTTCTTACTACGCTCTTGCCTTACCTTACTTACCTGTAACGCCGTTACCACACCGTACCTTACTTGCTTGAAGCTCCTTCTACGCCAGCGCCGGGGCCAACGCTGATGCCCCTCAGCTGCCCCGCCAACTTTTAGGTCCAATTGAGCTTGGCCACCAATTGGAAGGAGACCATGAGCGGCTGAGGGGTCTCCATCGATCCTGCCTCATGCACACGTTGGTGCTGATGCTGATGCTAATGCTGATGCCGAAGCATGGAGCGGCTTTGCTCGAAAGCCTGAGAACGCCATAACGCCCATGTTGCTACGCTGTCACCTCCTATTCGACCATTGATGATGCCGTTTCATCGTATGAGAGAGTACGCAAGCTCAGCGTTTTAAACAGTCAGGGTCTATCAGTTCATCTCAATCTAGAAACTAAAAGAACAGTTCAACAATAAATGCAGACAGGCCTAGCTCGTATTCCCCTGAACCAAGACGGGATTCGTGATTTTCACGGCAAAAAAAGATAGGTCCATACTCCGTAGAAAACCTTCAAGGGACCAGCAGGGTTCATGTTCGTTGAGTTGTCTCACAACCCCACCATGACATTCAAAGCCAGTGTTGGGGCTGTTGTGTGGCTGTGGCGACTGGGATAGTTGTCGATGTCATTGGTTTTTGATACTGAAAATAGATTTTCAATTGCTATGCGCAGACGGGCCACAGTTACTTGAACCACTGGGCGCAGAAACTACCTACCTACATTTGGAAACTCCAAGATAATGACTTTAAGTTTACGGAGTTAGGAGTACGAGACTTGATTTGTATCTCTTGGCCCAAACGTTGTACACTGTACGTAGTGTAGTAACTTAATTATCAATTACAGTATCAAAACCCAGCATTGCTTATCTGAAAGGGTTCGATGATTATTGATTAGGTAAAATATGTGCATTTACAGGATCACAGAAGGTTGATATAAGCAATCAACAGAGTCATTATGACATTTTGATCTTACCGACAGTATTCTACAAAACAGATTAATTTATTGAATTTAGGAACCAACCAATAGAGTGGTTCGCTAGTAACGAGGGTGCCTAGTACATCAAGGTGTGGTGGCCAAAACTCCACAGCTCAAGATACTTTACTTCCACTTACATCAACGGACCAAAAAGGAAATGAAAAGAAGCGAAGCTAAACAGCAAGTTGACTTACATGATTCCATTGGCGATGACAGTGTCAACGATGAGCAGGATGCCCCAAGCTCGCCTCCCCAGCCAGCAACTTTCAAAGGTCGCCTCGACATGAATGACTTCATGCTCAAGTCAACTGAGCCTGCAGTCAATGGTCAAAGCTCCGTTGTGAGAAGATCTCCAAGATTCGGTATCACAACGTCTTCCGCACCACTCTCGTCTGAAGCAAAGAAGAAGAAAAGAGCTACCGAAGGGAAAGATGATGAGGACAAACCAAAGAAGAAACGGGCACGTACTGCTTCTGGATACGCGCCACCTTCAAAATACGCCCACCTCAATGGCCTACCAGATGCCATCACGGATGGGCTTCTCGTTCTCTTCATTGGATTGAATCCAGGTGTCCAGACAGCAAGAACGGGACATGCGTATGCTCACCCGTCGAATCTGTTTTGGAAGCTTCTTCACTCAAGCGGCCTCACGTCGCGTCGGTGCAGTCCAACTGAGGATCAACAGTTGCCCGAGCTATTCTCTCTGGGCTTCACCAATATTGTCGCTCGACCGAGTCGTAACGGCTCTGAGCTTAGCAAGCAGGAGATGGACGAAGGCGTTGAGATTCTTCACGAGAAGTGTCGCAAGTATCGCCCTGAATCTGTATGTGTCGTTGGCAAGAGTATCTGGGAAAGCATTTGGCGCGTAAGACATGGTAAGCCTGTAGGGAAAGCATTCAAGTATGGCTGGCAGGATGAGACAGAGAACATGGGCGTCATTAAAGGCGAATGGGAGGGATCGAAAGTGTTTGTGTCGAGCAGCACAAGTGGTCTCGCTGCTACGCTATCACCAGCTGAGAAAGAACGTATATGGGCAGAAATCGGATCTTGGGCTAAACAGCGTAGAGCAGAAAGGGAGCTTGAGGCAAAGGATAAGGAATAGGCCTAAAGTAATGTATATCTTCTGGAGCTGAGTTTACTCCTTTACTTGGCAGGATTTCACTACAATAATGGTTGGTTCTCACAGCAGAATCTGATCTTATCCATCTAGTTTGAACTTTTGCCATACCAGGCTCCTTCTTATGTGTAAGTTGAAAGTACATCTTCTCCCCAACTCCGTTACGCCAGAAGCCAAAGCGCCTACAGTCTGGCGTTTTACTTGCATCGCTTCTCAACCACATTAGGACCGTTCTCCTCATACTCCTTTCGCGAAATCCACATCTGGTGGAATGTACCCAAGCTGGCGAGGATGCTACCGCCAATCCAGGCGCCGAATCGTCGCTCGCTCGTCAGGCCTGCCGCATGGATCTTGATCTTGAGGCCTGGGTACATGGCCATTAGCTCATTGTTGAGACGATCATTGAATCCGTTGATCAGACTGGTGCTGCCAGTTACAACGACATTAGCGAGTAGGTTGCCCCGAAGATCGACATCAACTGCGTTCAGAGCAGCGCGGATGAGCTCAGGAATGGTTTGGGTCTTGTTCAGACGATCAGCCTCGGAGATGGGGTATCCAGCATTCTCGTCCCACATGCCCTCTGTCACTCGGAATCGCTGTTCGCGCCACATTTGGTTGTAGCCATCAGGCATCTCAAATACCCGGCCTGGTTGCGTCTTGACATACTCCTCATTACCGGGTACGTTGTATCGGCCAGGTCCTCGCCAGACTTCTACGACTGACTCCTTGAATTCCGTCAACACACGCTCCTCCTCATAAGCGCGGAAAGAGTCGTTGATCTGGAAGGGAAAGTGTCGTAGTCGGACTGACGGAGGTGCCAAAGCATCAACTGGTGTCTTATTCTCGATCATGAATGTGGGTGTTAGGTCAACCTTGGGCTCTGATGTTTCGAAAAGGCTTCGGATTTGGGAAGAGAGCCAGATACCACCAACAGGGGACTTCTGGATGGAGCGCTTCAACACCATACCGTCGTGGATAGCCGTGACTGAGGTATTGGCGCCGCCCACATCAATAACTAGAGAGGTAGCCTTGCCAGCGGCGAATGCTGCCAACACTGGGGTACGGCTTAGCCAGAAAGCAGGACAATCCCAGTTCTCCATAATGATCTCGATAGCCTTCTCGCGAGCCTTGGGCGTGTTCCAGGGTGCTTCGGTGAGCAGGAGAGGGTTCTCACCCAACGGCTTCTCCACAGACTCAGCGGCATCGTCCATAGTAACATCACCCTCTCCATCTTGACCTTCTGGCTTGGGGTCGTCGTTCAGGCCGTTCTTCGAGGGGGGTGTTTGTCGTTGGGGTTGCAGCCGCTTCACAAGCATGTTTTCCCAAATCCGAGCCGCAACATCCCAATCTTCCACAACGCTATCCTTGTTCATGTAGTTGCGGACTTCGTAGTCGGGACGAGGGACGAGGCATTCATCGCCATATAGATCGCGAGGGTTATCGCCGGTGATGTGGCCGTAGAACGACGGCAGGATAGCCTTGGGGACATCTTCACCAGCGAAGCCTGCTCGGGTGTAGCAGTATCCAGGATCGAGAACGAGGGCGGAAACCTCATCTACATGACAATCAAGTTAGTGGAGATCCTTAAGGCGGGCTGACGCGACATGGGGAGCTAGAGCTTCGCGTACCTCCTCCATAGATGTCGGTGGGCTGCACAGACGTGGGAAGGGGCTGCTGGGCCATGGTTGAAGCTGTGAAATCAAATGTCGCTATTCGGAGATGTAGGAGGCCAATTGAAGGATGCGGCGCAAAGTGTCGCGATTTTGGTGGAGTTGCGCCAGCGAGCAAGTGATGGATGGATGTTCACGTTAGAACAAATTTCAGCCTTGGGTGGTTGGTAGCATACGCCTCATCCTGTCGAGGCTGAAGTGTGGCTGGTCTATGACCCCACCAAGTCACGGATCAACCTCGGCGAACTTGTTCTTTAAATTTTTCGCAGATCGCATCCGAGAAGTTTCTCTTTTTTCTTCATGCATGGAGCGCGAGTTCCATGTTAGCATCATGATTGTAAGTACACGCACATGTTTTCTTCAAATACCTTTCTTTTCTTTGCCTTTATGATGATCTCGCTTTCTCGCTTCAGAACCGCTGCGATTGACACAGTTCGCTGTGGTTGAAATACAACTGCCAATGTCTGACTCTAGTGCATTGCATCTCTTTACTATATCTTGATTTAGATATCGAAGCATCGCTAACTAAATTAATAGAAGGGATGATGTCTGTACGATACTTGCGCCAGGCTGGTCGGCCTTTAATACAATCGATTTCTCAAGCTTCTTCAATTGCACGTCGCTCTCAGTCTCTCAACTGTGGCAACTCCTTGACGAGAACAGCATGGGGCTCGCGTAAAGTGGCATTTGGGAGGTGTCTAGCCACTTCGGCGGCTAGGTGCCAGGATGATAAGGAAGGTTATTCCTCGTTCAAGCAGAAACGCCGAACCGAGCTCCAGGCGGAAAAAGAGAGCGAGGATCCCCTCTTTACGGAGACACATCCCCGCCTCTCGCACCGCGCCGAGCGAATGTCCGTGCCTGAGTTTCATGAGGCTTTTCGGGAATGTCTTGACGGCTCCAGAACTGTCAACGTCTATGGCCGGGTTCGATCCAAGCGAGTTGTTGGAAAGGGCCTCATGTTTGTTGACATCGTGAATGAATTTACGCGTCTGCAAGTCATGATCAGTCGGAAAACGTGCATGGTGGACGAGGAAGAGAGAAGATTGAAGTTTGCCATGTTCAGAAATTTGATAGAAGTGGGCGACCACATATGTAGGATCCCTAATGCTTATCCTGTTCAACCCCAGATGCTTACAATCTGGCAGCTATCGTCGGTATCCCGACTCGTACTAAGGCTGGTGAACTCACCATCGAGGCCAAGAGCCTGCCCGAGCTCCTGTCTCCCGCAATGGAGCAGATTCCCGAGAAGCTTACCGACTCTAAGACGAGAATGCAGGAGCGTCATGTCGACATGCTGGTGAACCGTGAAGCGATTGACGTCCTGCGACTACGTGCTCAGATCCTCCAACATATGCGTGAATACTTCAACTCGAAGAAGTTCCTCGAGTTTCAGACCCCGATCCTGGCCGAAAATGCTGGTGGTGCTGTCGCCCGCCCGTTCGTCACGAGAGCTACCGAGTTCAAGAACAAAGATCTTGCCTTGCGCATTGCACCCGAGTTATGGCTGAAGCGTCTTGTTATTGGAGGTGTCGACAAGGTCTTTGAGATTGGCCCTTCATTCCGCAATGAGGGCGTTGATGCAACACATAATCCTGAGTTCACTATGTGCGAGTTCTACAGCGCCTACAGTAACTTGGAGGACCTGATTAAAGAAACCGAGGAGCTTTTGTGCAGCCTTGCCCAGCATACCCAGAACCTCATCGCCACCGATCTCACATCTCTTCCTCCTATCGACATGGCCCAGTTCGAACGTCCTTTCAAGCGTGTCGAGTTTGTCCCTGCGCTACAGGAAGCACTTGGCCTGCGGCTTCCCAAACTCTCATCTCCAGATGCCTTACCAGAGTTGCTGGCCATTCTAAAGCTTGCTCGTATTAAGGTTCCGGGAGAGGTGCCCAGCTCGCTGGCCAAGCTCCTCGATCGATTGGCTGCTATGTATCTGGAGCCTATGTCTTTCACGCAACCTATCCTCATCATGAACCATCCTGCTTGCATGTCGCCTTTGGCGAAGAGTTTCCTTTGCCCAGAGACCTACCAGTTAATTTCTGCTCGGGCGGAGCTTTTCATTGGTGGTCGTGAGTTGGCCAATATGTATGAGGAGGAGAATGACCCAGAAGCCCAGCGGCGCAAGCTTCTTGACCATCGAAATCTTATCAACAAGGATGATGGCAGTATCGCCATTGAAGCTCCTGAGCCCATCGAAACATCTGAGTCAACAGAGACAACAGAAGGTGAAGCAGCTTCTGAAGAAGCTCTCGATGAGCCTTTCGAAGACGAGGATGGTGATGCAGCTCCTCTTGACCAAAGCTTCGTCAAAGCCCTTGACTATGGCCTACCCCCCACCGGCGGTTGGGGATGTGGCGTTGAGCGTATGGTGATGCTGTTTTCTGGTGCCAACCGTATCAGCGACTGCCTAAGCTTTGGTACGATAAGGAACGTGGTTGGATTGTCGTCGGCTGAGGAGAGCAAGAAGACTAGCTCCGACGAAATCAAGAAGACGAGTCTAGAAGAAGACGAGAAGACCTCTGACAAGACCTCGTAAGTCTTCAAGTAATTTGTACGATAAGCAGACCCTGCGAATGGGCATGATGTATGAATCATGGGATGGGATTGTATAATAGTGTAGCGGTAGCTATATCCTAGAGAGCCGTTTTATAGATGAACAGATGATCTATCATAATCGAAGACAAAATGTTTCTGGCAAGAGTCGTTAACCATTACGAGATGACATAGCTCGCAATGAGTCAAAACCTGGACTGGTATCTAGATATATATACAAGAGAAGATGCAGTATAATATCCAAAATCTAGCCAACATATACACCAACCCATCGCTGCTCAGTTCGACATTTGGAACAAGCTACTCCCTTTCTTAGGCGACGACGAACCTTTGATCCAAGAACGAACAGTCTCATCACTCAACGCCGAGCCAAAGTCAAAGCTATCCGGCAACTGCTTAATAGCAACACTCGACGTGCGCTCGCAGAACACAACCGCGACCTTGATATACTTATCAACCGGCCGGTCAAAGTAGTCAGAGCTTCCCGCGCCGTTGTTCATATGGAACGTGCTCTTGCACTTGGTATCGCCCGTGGCGAGGACCTCGTAGATGTCGACCTCGCCGCAGCCTGTCTTCCAGCAGCTGCAGTCCCCGTATTGCATGGTGCGCGGGATGCGGCCGTTGAGGGCCCAGAGGGCGGGCATGTCGCCGTTGAAACCGCCCTGGCCGTCGTGAGGCATCTTGAAGTGAAAGAGGAAGATCTTGTTGGACCCAGAGAAGCCCTCTGTATGAAGTCAGCAAGTGTTGTATGAGGACTAGCAGAAAGGGGGGATGTACTGTATGCGATGTTTGGGACGCGGGAGTAGCCACAACTTTTATCGCACTTCTCGGAGCTGAAGATGGCGAATTCTTTGTTGGAAGGGATGAAAATATCCTTTAAGACTTTGGGAGACGAGGAGCCTCCGTTTCCATTGGCGTTGAGGTAGGAAAGAGAGTTACCCCAAGTACTATGACTCAGTTAGTACACGACAAAGATCAACACATCGAGAGAATGTGAACTCACGAATCAAAGACTCCAGAGCCCTCGCCACCATAGTTACCCATAAACATAACATTATCAGCAACTCGTCGCTGAGCATTATAGTAAGAAGTACGCTTCCAGCGGCCTCCAGGGGTAGGATACGCGTTTGTATTTGAGCCGCTGGTCTTTTTGGGTTTCTCAACCACAGGCTTCGCATTGCTCTTGAGAGGCTTTTTCTCTACCTCGGGCTTGGGTTTAGAGGCAGGCTTTTTGGCAGCTTTGGTAGGAGCTGCAGCAACTGGTGCGGCGGCAGCTTGTGTAGCAGGGCCACCATACCATGTATTCTCCCAGGATACAACTTGTCCGTTGATAGTGGCCGTAACCCACTCGCCACGCTTCTTGTTGTGCTGACCATGGAGATGGCCATGTCCGTGACGGTGGCTGTGAACATGGGGGGAGGGAGCAGTATCACGTTTCTTCTGGTTCGAATTGAGGTTATAGACGGCGAACTCCTTCAGGTTGAACGGGCCACGAATATGAACCGAAAGCTATTCGTCTGTTAGCTTTGACTCTGTGGTTCTGGGAATGGACAACTTACATCTTCACTAAGAGGGCCGAGAGCACCGCCGTAAGAGAAGGGTTGGAACTGGCAAGATCCGCCGCTGCCCATACGAGTAACAGCTTTATAGCTACCACTGCTGGAGAATCCCTGGTAGAGGATCTGGTTCACGGCACCGCAGAACCAGTTACCGCCTTCATTGACGGCATTGCCAGTGCATTGTTGGGTGAGGGCCGAGGCCAGGCCAGTGTAAGTCAGGAAAGAAAGAGTTAAAAGCTTCATGTTGTTTTCAATATTCAAAATATATCAACTTGAACAACGGCGTAAATGTTGTGAGACTTCTTCTCGAGTCTCTCAGATCATCCAGGCAGGGGCTGTTGCAAGGAGTGCTTCGGTATGAACTGTCTTTCAAAGACTGGATTCAAAGACAATAGAGGGTCCAGTTGGTTTAAAGAGTGATTTGAATATTCAGACAAAAATGAGTGTGTAATAGTCTTCGACCAAAGTATTGTAATGAACGACTGATATGTTTCAGCACCAACCTCGAGGAGGAACGGGATGATGAAGACTAGCATCCATCTTGAGGGAACTGGCGATATTAAAGAGTTCTCAAGTGCCAAAATACGGACACAATGCCCAGCTTTCCCCCAAGTCTCGGCGGAAGATCTCAATTCTGTAGAGTATCCGTATCCGTACCTAGCCCTCATCAACCTACAAGCCACTCATCAGAATGCCTTTACAGCGCTGAGCTTGCAGCCAAGATCTGCTGATGGGTGTATTGCCAGCATTATTGTTTCAGGTTACATGTCTCTTGACCAATTGATGGGCTTGAATAAATTTGTTAATAAAGAGAAGATGGCCGCGACTTTGCTGCATTTGGTTTGGTCGACAAGGTGAGGCCATCACAAAGAGCCACGCTTTGGCGTGTAAGCGGATGGCGCAGCAGGCTTGGCTCCTGTTCCAAGACTTTTTGGTTATGGGCCAAGAAGCTTGATTAGATGCCGAGCCGCGCCATATTAGATTGCACTCGAAGAAGGATATTGCTAATATCTTGTTGAGTTACTGTAGTTCACGGTGTGGACTTATGCTGTACATTCTCAGCGACTAAGTCTGTAGCAAGAGACCTTCGTAGCCTTCCATCAACACCCACACAGCTCGAATACCTAAGTGTGGCAGGCTACTCTGGACCGATTATACTAGCCATGAGGCAGATGATCAGACCAAGAAATGCATTATACAAACAAAACAAAAAAGGCTGGTAGATCCCCTGAGACAACCAAGAAGCCGCCAACGCTTGTCTTGTCTTGGCTTTTCTTGGCAAGTCCCCTATTGTAACCTCCCAATGATCTATGTTAAATGATGGGAATGTCTTTGTTATTTTAATTGGCGATAAGTCGCTCTTTGGAATGTGAGCGCGGTGAAATGAGTATTGTGAAAAAGAATGACATGCACTTAGTGTGAGTCAATTTACTCTAGGCCACAGTTTGATGTAATTATAATTGTGCCTCCAAAACTGATTCTTCAGTTCCCGGCTTCTGTATTTTGTATCTTGATATCCTGATATCATCGTCGTCTGCAATGAAATCTCATGCTCTTCTCCTTTTCAGCCCGAGGTATTTCCCACACTTAGTCTTCGAAGCCACCCCACTCTCCATCATCACCACTATCATCATTCGCCAGCAGCTTTCTCTTCTTACTTCCCTCGATAGCACCGAGGCGGTTGTTCTCCTTGCGTCTCTCGTAGCCGCTCTTGGACGTGATCTGGGCCTTGTTACCGCTTCGGCGAGCCTCCACACCTCGCTCCTTGAGCTTCTTGCGGTCTGCCTTGCCGACGTTGGGCAGCGCGTCGAGGAGCCACTTTTGCACACTAGATTCGTCACCCTTCTTTCCAGCTTGCTTCTCGCTTACAGCGATGACGTTGGCTACCATCTTGACGAAGGGGATGTCCTCCTTGGTGTAGAATGTGACTGCGACACCACCCTCGCGACCAGCACGACCTGTTCGACCGGCGCGATGGACGTAGCCAGCGCTGGAGCCGGGTACATCGTAGTTTACGACGCCGTTGACACCGGCAAAGTCCACACCTCGTGCTAGCACATCTGTTGTGATCAGGACCCAGATCTCTCCGGCGCGGAACTTGCGCATGATGGAGGAGCGAGCAGAATCGGTAAGACCACTGTGCAAGGCGGCGATTCTTGCTGAGCCACCAGCCTCGAGAGGGATATCATACTGCAACTCTTCGTTCAAAGCGGTCGCTCGATCAATGGTTTGTGTAAATACTAGGAAAGGGGGTCGTAGAGGAGGACCAGAGTCATCGCTGGCAGTGGGATGTAGCAGCTGGCGCAAAGCGAGCAGTTTACCTTGCTCGCTTGCGGTGTATACAAGCTTGTGAGCGATGTTGGGCACGGCTGTGTCCTTGAGACCGACGACCAATCGCACAAAAGGCTTCGGTGTGATATCCAGCGCCTGCGCTCTTGAAGTCAACTTCTCTGTGACCATGGACTCGATGTTTGAGCCCATAGTAGCGGACCAAAATGATACCCGCAGGTGGGGGTTTGTGCATGCTGTCCAGTCGGCCATCATGGCGTCTTTGAATAGGGGATCAAGCAGAATATCCGCCTCATCCAATATCAGATCCCGCACAGTAGGTAGAACCTTTTGTGTGTTAGGGGGGCCTGAGGTGAGGAACTTGAGGAGAAGGAATGGCGTGGTGACTAGGATATCAGCCTTTGTGATCTGCTTGGGCTTATCATCTGCAGGCTTCTCATCCTCATCTTCAGATTCTGATTCTTTGTCTCCTTCGTCTTCAGAACTGTCCTCTGCCATGTCCACCTGCTCAGCCGATAGATGTGTATGCTTCTTCATGGAAACGACCCTGAGGCCTGTTTTGTGAGCAATCTTTTGTCCCTCGCTAACAATCTGGTGCACCAGCTCTCGGGTTGGGGCAACAATGACCGCCTCGAGCTCATGGATATCGACGAGCTTTTCTTGCGCACGTCTGCGCAAAATGTTATTGATGGCAGGAATCAGGAAACTAATGGTCTTTCCACTTCCTGTAGGAGCGATAGCGAGAAAGTCGACACCTTCCTCCAGTCCATCCTCGTCCTTCAGGGCGGCTTGCGGATGCACGAGAAGAGGCAGACTGCCCATCTGAACTTCAGTAGGGACTCGGTATCCCTGGAAGACGAGATTGTCGGCAACCTTGTCGTGAAGACCGTAGGCATTGCGAAGCTCGCCAAAAGAATCCAGAGGTTGCGGGAAGAGCTGCTTCTTGCTCTCCTTCTTCACCTCGACGGCCGCCTTCTTCTTTTTCTTGCTCTTCTTGACCTTGGATTGATCCTCGGGCTTCGACAGTAGTGTGATCTTCAATCGGTGCGATCGCAGCAATTGGCGACACTCGTCCTCGCTCAATAGTCGCGATGGGCGTGTAGGTTTCGGGGCTTGGACAGGCTCCTCAGCCTCGACGACAGCTTCGGCGACAGGCTCGGGCTTGGGAGCAAAAAAGTCGACTTCGGGGAGCTCGACGTGAGCTTCGGTCTCGGGTTCATTCTTGGTTCGCTTCCGCTTCTGGCCGCGGACTTGATCATGGTAGAGCTGGGGGTTCGTGCTGGTGCCGGCAGAGGGAAGCTTTTGCTGGGCATTGGCGATATTTTGATTTCCCTTTTGGGTCTTTTTGGTTCCGCGCGACAGAACCTTGAGGATATCCATGATGAAGTGAGTGCACTATTAGGCGTGATTGAACAGCGAGCGTGGGTTGTGCGATTTGGGAGAAGAAAAGTGCTAACAACTGAGAAATGGATTAAGAAATTTTAGTGGATCCATCGACTATCGCAGTTCGGATAGTGGGGGATGGGGAGTTGAATGTGGCTGTGTTCAGGACACGCGCCACAGTTGAATGTCTCAGCCACGATGGTTGAGATCGATCTGCTAAACGTTTAGTTTCGTTTTTATTAGCCCATAGTTTAGCTGCAGTTGGCGCTATTATTCCAACGGTTACAAGACATGCGTGCGTGTGCCTGTGCCTGTGCGCCATGTAAATCATCTAACGTTACAAGTGGCATTGTTTAGTTGAGAAACTGCACATCTTTTGAGAATCAGGAACGCTCCAAGGATGATCCCTTCAATTCAACTGCTGAAATGCCTGAGGTATTCCGTAAACATAACTATAATCGATTAGTGTCGATCGCCGTCATACTCTCATCCAACTTTGCTGCAGACAAGCTTCCAAGGTTGACGTCACACCAGCTGCCGAGGTAGGCCAGCAATCAGGATTTGGAGCTCAGAAGCATGGAAATACATGAAACTTGGCTTCCTCGAGCAGGGTATTTCTCTCTTTTTATGACTTGCATTCCCCATTTCTTTCTATCTCTGCCTGCATTGTAGTTCTAGTTCTTCTGATCAAGCAGATATCTTCAACACAAAACCACACCATCACACTACAATCACACACAAATCAAACACCGCAACCATGCCGACTATGCTAGGTCTCACCAACGATAAATCGCAAAATGGCCTCAACGCCAATGAGAGCAAATTCGGCGGCCCCAGCAGCCAGAGAGGCATGGAACTCGCCCCGCGCCAGCAAAACGGCAGCATCGTTTCTGGCATCGAGGGCTCAGACTTCTTCAACGGCGGCGGCAAGCAGAATGAGCACGACGCAGATGAGGAAGACTCAGATGACGAGAACCTCAAGACAATCAAAGGACGCAACCTCAATGCCGTGAAGGAGATGGAGACTCTTCTCTGGCGCGCCCTCTGCGACAAGCCCAAGACGGCCCTCAAGTACATCGCCAAGGACGCCGTCATGTCAAACCGCTTCCTCTTTGGCGACCCTGCGCCTCGCACCGCCGACTCCGACCCCTCTCTGGAGCATGAGATCAAGCACTGCGAGGAGTGGCTCGCCTACAAGATGCAGGACCCCCAGCCTGTCGAGATCGGCCTCATGGCCGCCTCCGTCGGCTACAAGCTTATTCTCTTCCGCCAGCTCGACCAAGGCGATGGTAACTTTGGCATGCAGACTATCCAGGCTACCTGTTCCAGCTCGTGGAGGCAGCTTGCCAGTGGAGACTGGGAGCTCACCAGCATGTTTGCCGGTTAGTTAGGATGATGACTTGGACGATTTGCATGATATTGGACTGGCGTTATAATGTATGGAGTAATGGTTTTGGTGATTCGTTGGATCATGGTCAACGGAGGTATATGTTATATGAGATATAAATATGAACAACACTTTACTATCATAATATTTGTTGTAGTGCATTTCTTATTCTGCCGTGATTGAGTCTCGATAATTCTGTCATAAACCTACCATGCCCACCCAATTTCAACTCGTCGTGAATACCACAGTGAGGAGTAAGCGGATTTGTGTGAACTACCTACACAAAACGACCAAAAAGTGTAGTCTAGTCTTAGGACTGAAGCTTACAGGACTCTTTAGGGCCAAGTTAAAAACCGCTCAGTTTGAAAGGGCAAAGGTAAAGGAAAAGGAAAAGGATGAAAGTCGATGATGGTTGAAAGAGGCTTTTATTCTGCTAGAAAGGTTCAAACTGTTGGTATCTGGACTTGTTTTCGTTTTTTTTTTCTCATTCTGTTTTTCCTCTTATCAGATGATAACGCGCATCAAAGTGGTCGAAATGGCCAAAGGGGTCCAAGGTGGTCAAGCAATAGCCAAGCGGTTCTATAAGGAAGACGATTGGTGTTTATACGATATAACATCTTGACGACACTATCTATCGAGACCAAGTCACTGAAAAGTTTATATCGCTCTTATGGGAACCACTGGAGCTGGTAAAAGCACGTCCATTTCTTATCTTACTAAAGAAGCTGTTGTGGTGGGCTATGGAATTAAATCATGTAAGTTTGTTATTGGCGAAGATACGTCTCATCAATAAAATGATAGCAGAAATAGGCGCCAGGCAAATATTAGCATTACCGTTCTACTACGATGCTAGTATATCAGTCTCTCTGATGGATATGCCGGGGTTTGACGACACGAAACTAAGTGATCGCTCAGTCTTGGAGGAACTGACTGCCTTCCTTAAACCATCGTATGACAACAACATTCAGTTAAGCGGTATTATTTATCTCCATCTAATCACAGATGCAGGCAAGCCGGGGTCGCAGAGGTTCCTAATGATAGGGAACCACACTGGCGAAGGACCACACCCTCTCGATACATTTCTGATATGCCTCACCTACAAAGTCAAACACCCGCAAAAAGCCTTCCTGCTACCTGGGCCATTGGAAACCAGACGCGAAGGATCCTTACGGTGAGATTGTCTAGAAAGATATGATAAAACGACACTAGAAGAAATTCTTAAGTCGTGCGCGTGCCTCCCCAAAGCAGCTACGATGGCCGATGACAGGAAGTTTTGTGCAAACGGTGCAATGAATCTAGAACTACTACGCCTAGAACAGATCGACAGCACAGCCACGACAATGGGGAAATGATAACAACAAGAAAAAGACTCAATGTTGCGGTGCCTCAGTCCCCAATAGGACGGGATGTTACTTCTGTAACATATGGAGTGCTCTGTCCTGTAGACAATGGCAGCTTCATTCTCGTGAATTCATCATTGGCGCAACTTTGGATGTAGTAGTTGACAGAAAATTATAGTTGTCTGCTCGGCTTTGTACTGGAGTTAAAGACCTCAGTTCCCAGAATGGTAGTTCAAGAACTAGGTACCCTTAAGTAACCATCATACAGGTAATGATATGTTCACTCTCATGGGTTCATCACCGGCCCAACTCCCCCTCTTGCGGTGACTCGGACTGGTCTTTTGCAGGGGGTTATTTATACCCTTTGGGAAATAGAGTTATGGTGGCTGATATGGTTGGGGTTTGGGTTTTTTATTAGATTGAAGTTATTATTGCTATTGGTCTGTTATGGATCTCCATTGTTCTGTAGGTTTTATGGGGATAGTTACATTTCTTTCTCGAAGGTGCTACTAGATACCTGCTAGACTTTATATGAATAGTTTCTTACTGTATTTAGAGTTTAAAAGGCTTATTGAGCCCTATACTTAATGCCAGAAACTCTTATAAAGTTATATATGTGTTTAAGAGTAGACTTTGTTATGTGCGTCCAAGTGAAAAAGTCTGATTAGAAGAGGTCCTCTACAAAGGGAACGAACGGGTAGGAGATATAGTGTCCACTTTCGCTCTGACATTGTGCTCCCAATCTTGCGTGTGCTCTAGCAAAAAGAAAAGACCAATCAAGTCGTCCTCAGCTTCCGATTCTGTAGTTGGGCAAGGAATGTCTGGTCCCGACATATCTAATCCTGTCACTATGTGAGCTTGCGTCCAATTAGGTGATCCGGGCAGAAAATCTGCCCATATTCTAGAATGAAACAATCGGCAATAGCTTGTAAGGAACGTCTCTGGTCTTCTGCCATCCGTTTCGTAAAGCTGGCACCAGGCGTACCATCCCCAAGAACGAAAGAAAGTGTCGATGTGATTCTTGACGGCATTTCTGAACTTGGAGGTTTCATCGGGGGCTCTTTTGCCGAAGCCTAGCATTTTCCTGAGTCGTCTGACATACGGAACATATTTAGTATCTGGGATCTTGTCGAATGGTTCTTCCTTTCAGATATTGCATCTTTTCTGATGAGGAGACATGTTTATGATAAGGAATGGGGCAATAATGGGATGAATACGGAGTTGATGATGATAGCAGAGTTAGGAGATTTATGAACAGATAGGAAATTTGATGACTTAGGCACATAAGTTGTGGCATATTTATCCTAAATCAATGTATGCATTTCCAACGACAACAAAAATAACCCAGCAGACAATAACTGAGAAAGGGTCACACCAATAGTAAGAGCAGGACTAATTAGCTGACCTACCAGCCTGTACGAATGTGTCAAAGAACCTCACCATTATGGCGCTTGGTATATCTTGTATTCTGGCATAGTATACGGGTCGTGGCCATAGTCATAACTACTAGCTCACGAAGTTGTCTTTGTTCCTGATCCTTACCACCTCTCAATGCGCCATTCCGGACGCTGGTAAACTGTACATAATCCATAGAGAGAGTTCATGTGCGAATTGACGTGAAGAGATTAGCAGGGTTCACTGCAGTCAGTGGCTATTGACAAACAAGTTTGTTATAGTCAGGAATTAAGAGAATACGACAGAGACGGGGTGCTCATGTTTCCTTGACACAGAACATGTATCTTGTTCATTGAGCATTAACATATTATCAACAAGTAGCATTATCTGTCATGGTATCAGCAAGCCTGGGGCGGTTGGAATGGTCAGTTGTCCCTGCACATTGCTTTTTTCCTATAGAGTAGAAGAATATCGTTCTAGTTCACACTGTTTGACCTACATGGAATGAACTGGATTAGATTAATTGGCTCCATTCTGACAAGTAAAGCACTTTACAATAATTCCAGAAAGTAAGATCTATTTCGTATAGTACAAGCTGAGTGTTGCAATATCTTACTAGCACGATCGGTATTGATCTTGCAAGTTCCAGGAACCAAAGGGTGTAGTATACACAAGACAAATGTCACTTTTGCTAATCGACCATTGAACGTACCTGGTTATGTACTCTGTACTCTGATTGAGGACATCCCTGCACATGAGATGGTCCGGCTTTGCAGTTCAAGTAGCAACTGCTTCCTTTATCTTTATCCCAAACTACTTTTTATTTCTAGAAAGAGTTGAATCGTTAGAAGAAACATTATGCTATAATAAAATGTGGCAAAGTTTATTGACAGGAAGTGGTCAGAATCTCGGGGTGGCAGCGTAGTTCGTTGAAAGAGCACAGCTGCATATGAGTTCAAAGCAACAACCCAACCCGTTTATACTCACAATAAAAGCTAAAGAGTCCGAATGACATGTCAAAACATATGTAATAGCTACTTGGCTTTTTCAATGAGTCTTTTTTGAACTGTTTAAGTGAGATATGGCATCTCGCACTGTGAGCAGATTCTTAATACATGCTAACACTGTGAGGCAAATGTCCGACTTCCTAGGTACGTTAGGAAGTCGAGTCAAGCATGATATTTTACACCATAACTACAACATAGAATTCACTTCTTTAAAACAAATTTCCACAATAATACGTCTCGTTCCATTTTTTTAAATTAATGACCCAGCTCAATCACCCTCCGTAAGCGGCTCAATACTAATCTCATAATCCAGCCGTTTCCCATCATATTTGGCTCCTCTTATATCACGCTCCACATGCCTCAAGAACTGCTCCCGGATATTCCCAAACACCTCCTCGTTATACAGATAAACCTGCCTCAAGCAAAGCCGCGGGCCATACTGTCGAATGCAGAGACCTGTTATCAGCCCCTTGTTCTCCATGGGCAGCGCGATTATGAACTCCTTGAGGGTCATTTCGAAAAAGTCAAACGGCGAGAATGTGAAGCGGTCGCCGTGACCGGTGCGGTGATGCACGGCGAAGGAGAACATTATTGGTGTCGCTGTTTCTTTGGCGTAGCCGCGGAGATGAGTGCTTAGGATCCTTCTAGCGGTGGATGGGTTGTAGTAGGTGTTGTTCTGAAGGACTGGCTTGGGCTTGGGCATCTGTAGAGGGAAGCCATCTGCGCTTGGGAAGTTCTTTTGGACGGGGGTATCTGGTGATGTCTTTGAAGGGCCTGAGCTTGTTCGCGTTGAGGTGATGATGAAGTTGTTCTGGGTTATGGGGACATCTATAGGGGGAACAACGGTGTCGGGGCTGGGAGAAGCTGTCGCATCATCGCCTTTCTCTGAGCTGATATCTCCATGACTCTGAGGATGTGACGCAGCTCTCTCCACTTGGGGTACAGTCGCAGCATGTTCTTCCATCTGAGCCATTTCTGCATCGTTCTCAACCCCGAACTCGCCACCTTCCTGTTGAGTAATCGAGGCTGATGGTATGGACAATGGCTCATAGACCTGACTCCGAGTGTCACGCGTAGAGCTAGCAAAGCTGTCCCGTCTAGGCACAACCGAAGTTCTAGATGGATGTCCATTGTTCTCTGCAGCACCACCGCCACTCTCTAGAGTAAGTCCCGTAGGTCCACCCATAGGAGCAACAGGTGCGGCAACAGACAGACGATCCATCATAAACGGATCCCGATTGACAGAAACTGCTCGATCAACAGTCCCAAACCGAGACGAGAAAGGCCCGAGTTCATATCCCTCGCGGCCGTAGTCTTTCTGTCTGGTGCGTCTGTTTGCGCGTCCCTCGAGCTGGGAATAGAGGCCTTCTTCTTGGGAATAAAAGGAGCTGCTGTCATCATCGTCAACAGCGGCGTACATGCCTAGGAAGAAATCGAGGTACTGGTTCTGGCGAGGGCTTTTGGTTGGGCGCTGTGTGTCGAGGTCAGCTTCGGCGGGTCTTTTGGCTTGCTTGTTGGTCTATTATGTGGTCAGTTACATTTCAGTTGTTTTTCCGTAGTTGTCTCACTTGAAGTCTTGATGGGGATTGCTTGTTGGTGCTTTGAGGTTCCCCAGCGGGTGCGTGCTCGCCTGTATCAAGGCTCGAGGGTGGAATAAAGACAGGAGCAGTCTCCTGTTGAACTCGAGGCTGCATATCTTCGATCGCAGGCAAGTCTTCATCGTCGCTTGCTGGTTCTCTGGAGACCTAAGTCAGCAAATACACAAATGGCCTGTCCATACCCGCGACAACCTACATCTTCGGACTTGGAGGAACAAACGGAACCTCGGGAATATGGAGCCCATAGTCAGACATATAGTCTACCTCGATAGGCGCATCAACACTATGTCCACTGCTCTTGAGGTGAGCCTTGAAAGTTGCTATGTAAGAGCTCGTCAAGTTTGCAGGCATCGCATTCTTATTCCTCTTGGGTCGTCTTTTGAAGTTGAAGTAGAGAAAGAACATCTTTGCCAGAAGATCAACGATCCTACAAGATAGACAGTGTTAGTAGGGTCAGCCAAGCGTCAATAGAACGATGGAACCAACACTTCTCCGTTCTTGCGGCTCGTGTACCCGTTCTTGTTGGCCGTAGAGGGTTCATCGGGCCAGAAGCGAGATCCTCCTTTGTCCCAAAGAAAGTACTTTGCCATCTTTTTAAACCTGGCCTTGCACGATTGCTCCCTCCAGTTGCAAAGGTCCCTCTTTTCGAGTTCATTGCTCTTGATGAACTCTTCTAAATGAGTTGTACGAGCTTTTCGGAACCTGTCAATGAGCTTCTTGTCGACGCCCTTTCCTAGACCAAGATCCTCAAACAGCTCTCCATAGTCTGGGAGGTCTGATGTTTCTTTTGGTCTCTTGGTGCTGGGGGAGAAAAAGAGGGGGACTGATCGGGTGGCTATTCTTGACCTATCCCGCAAAGCCATCATGGTGATTGTGGGCGAACACGACGAGAAACACGAGAATTTACAATGCTAGGAGGAGATTTTGAGAGGTACAGAACAGAGGAAAGGACAAAGAGAGTACCCTCATACTTCAAAGCAACGACTGATTTGACAACAGAGCGTGAAAAGTCAGTCCCTTCGAAGAGTTGGCCAGGGTCTGGGTATACGCTTCAGAAAAACAACTTAATGCATACAACTCGACGGGTAGTTACCGCAGAAGACCAAGGATCTGAAATCCATGTTTAAACAATCTCGCTTCTCAGCACCACAAGAAACACTGCAATACAGAGAAAGGGAAAACAGCCTCGCTATGCAGGGGGAGTTGTGCTGGCCAATTCTGCGGCCTGGCTGGTGGTGTGGCCGATCAGGCTGTGAGCGCAGTATGAGTCTATGAGAATCCTAGGAAATGGGCGGCCGTTAAGCTCTGCCTCTTACCGCAGTAATTCTCAGACCGCTATTATTACAGGGAATAATGATGTGTTGCCTTGTGATGTGTAGAGCGTGAAAGCCTGGGTAGGCTTTACGAGCAACAAGGATAATAGTAGACGGGCGTTATGCTGAGCTCTTCCCGCTTTACAGGCTTGGCTCGAATTTTGTTTTTCACTCTTCTTTTCTCTTCTCTTGTTTTCTTTTTGTTCCCTCTTCTGCGGTTGCCTTAGAGAATTCTCTGATGGAGGTGGTCCTGGCTTCACCCATGTTGGCAGTTGGTTGTTGGTTGTTGGTCCATGGATGATAAGCCACATTCGCACTCACACTCACTCTCAAAGTTCTCTTTTTTCTCCAAAGACTCAACCTCCAAAGTCTTTGCATTAAATCTACTGGGCATGTCTCAATCGACAGGCTGATGGTGTTTACCCCTGTGAGACTCCGATAACTTGCATGCGTTGTGTAACCCAACTTGTACACTTTCTGCGCCAATTTCTATATTTGAGAGCTGCTAATTGAGCGAGGAAAATATGTTAAGTGCAAACTGCATATCTAGATCTTAATTCAAACGCCTCCCGGTAAGACATGCTGCCGCCGTTTGTTTGGCTGAGACACTCAAACAGTCACATTCTGTTGCTTCTTAGTACCTAGTTTGGTTCAAGGCTTTCCTACAGCCGTTGAAGATATTGCATATATCTGTTGTTACATAATCTGATAGTATAAAGACAAAAGAACAGAGAAATAGAAAAAGAAAAGAAACCCGATATAAAACCCTTCTATCCATGCCAGTCCATCCATCTATTAATTAGTTCCAATCATCAATCCATCAACATAGCCCTTCTCGTATCAAGACCTATACCCATAGTATACATAAGAAACACAAAGAAACAGAATAGAAATAGAAAACATATTCGGAAGTAAAGTATCCACGTCTACCCGTCTAACATCCGGATAGGCGCATCCGAAATGTACAGCTGGTATCTCAGCCCCTGCCTCCGTGCCGCTGGAGACAGATAATGATCGGTGACATTTCGCAGACACTCATACATAAAGCTGGTGAATCTTCCCTCATCACCCAAAGCAAAGTCGTCTGGGACATTACCTAGTCGGCCCCTGAAGTTGAAATAAAGACGTCTCGAGTCAACCACGCCTAGCTCCCTTGCGATATCAACAAGTGACATGCGGAATATCATGGACGAGGGTCGCCAGGCCGCGTAACTATTTACGCGGGCAATGTTGTGCCTGTATGTGATCTCGCTGGCTTCAACGGCTGCTTGTTCCTCTTCGTTGAATTCAATGTGATCAACTGACTGCGCAGTAGAAGTCTCAGGAGGAGGTGGGTTGTTCTCTGTTCGAGCACCATTGGTCTCTGGCCTCGATGTAGAGGCTTCCAACAGCTCAAGCTCTCTGCTTGATCCAGCTTGAGTAGCGGTAGTCTGTCTCTCTGGCAGAGCAGGTTGTTTTCCCTGGGCTCTAGCCGAGAGACCAGTCGTAACAGATGGCTGCTGCTCCATTACACCCACCGTAGCAGCAGCAGCAGCAGCAGCAGCAGTGGTGGTGGTGGTGGTAACAGCTGCTTCTACCGCTGCAGTCTCCTTTTCGGCCAATAGAGCTGCTCCCGCTCTATATTCCTCTATGGAAGGCTGTCTCTGACCATCCCCCCTCAGGCCATTGGTATGGCCGTGGTGAGGGGCTGGAGTTTTTGACGAAGGGCCACCAGCCTTGTCTTTAGCCTGCTGATCTCGGTTTGCATGCCTATCGCACTCGGGCGAATATGGAGTTGGGCTCTTATCAAGAGCTTGCATTTCTTCTTCGGTAGCGCCGTCGGGGTGCACGGTTTTACGCCTCAGTCGACTGAGTTGCCTGGTCGCTTGAGGGGCGGCGCTCTTGGTCTTTCTCCCGGCCTTTGAGGCATTGGAAGACTGGCGCTCAGAGACACATGGGTCCTGTCTGGTGACTTTGGCTTGATGGTTGTTATCATTGTGGTTTGTTTCGGCTGGTCGTTTGCCATTGTTTTGTGCCTAGTATATGTATTAGTTGTGTAAATGGGAGGGTTTCAGCTAAGCATAGAACTGACAGTTTGTGTTGCTGGAGGACTCTCGGGTCCGTCGTATAAGTCTTCACCTACCCCGTGCATGTTCTCAGGCTGTACAGTTTGAGCATTGTTTGCAGGCTCCAGAGGTCGACAGTCTAGAATATCGCTGTCTATATCAGGGGGTGATAAGGAAGATTGGGAAGGGTCTGAACTAGACATTTCGTCTGATTGTTCAAGAGAATGGAGATTATACATGGTGATTGCAAATGACACTAAAGGATCACGATCTCTTGGACTATCGTCAGAGCGGGTTTTCAGATCTTATTATGGACGAACTTACTTTGAGGGCCCTGGAAAGCTTGTGCTGGAGGCCATAACCTCGATATCTATAGGGTCGTTGACAGTGTTGCCCCTGGGATCATGGACCTTACCTGTAACTCTAAAGTGAGTGTCGTTCACCTCGTTCTTAATTTCTGGTAGTGTAATGGAGGCCTGGCTAGGCTGTGGTGGTACTTGAGGGATTGTTGGACTTGAAACCTTGTTTCGTTTATACTCGCGAGCTGCACGCCAAAAGACCTTAATCATAAGACAGTGTATCCTGTTCAGTCAGTGTCAGTTATGCTTCATATAACTGCGTAATCACTACTGGCTACTAACCTTTTAGAGTCTTTAGAATACTCAAGGAGCCGTGTATCAGTCGAGCTGTGCCTATTCGGCCAGAACAAAGGCCCGTTTCCCTTGTTATCGAGAAAGTCTTTTGTTATTTCCAGGAGTCCTCTCTGGTGGGAAGGATGCGTCCACTTGGTCAACTTATAACCAGGGAGTTTATCGCCAGAAGACACAAAGTTTCCGAGCTGCTCTTTAATGGCATTCTTAAAGGCAATGTCTTCTTGCTTGCCTGGGACGCCGTAGCCAAGTGACTTGCGAAGGACAGTGAGAAGAGGGATGGAGGAGGTTTTTGTAGTTTTGAAGAATCTGTCGGCCATTTTGAGGGCCTTTTCTTGACTTTGAACTGGTTGCATATCCTTAGGTATTGGGAGAGGGCATATAGATCTTGAGAGTAAATGTATGGGCGGATATACCATATACGGTATGGAAGGGAATAGACGTGTATAGTTTCTTCAATTGGTGACGCGCCTCAAGACGCGAACTACTACAATTGAGTCGCAATAAGGCTTTGGAAAATGAACTAGGGATCATCCAAAGTAGGTTAGAGTATGACTCGAAAATGGGAGCATCTCGAAGTTGACCGGGATTAGAAAGATGATCAGGGGGCCCGGGAGGCATCCGGACTGCATACTAAGGCAGATTTGCACCAGGACGTGGTTTATTTTTTTATATCTGAAATACATGAAACATCTTCTATCAACTTCTATACATCTACATTCGTGAACCGTGGTTGCGGACGAAATTTCGCGGAGTTCCGATTGCTCGGTAAACACAGAAACGAGGCCATCACGAAGAAACACCAACTTGTCAAGATGTTACTCGAATTATCCGCAACTCAACAGCTGTTTTCGTCGTTACTTCAAATCAATTTTAACACAACAAAAAGTGTGCATAATTCATGAGAAGACATTTCGTGACCCCATCCGCGGCTATGTTGGCGGCTAGAATGTATTGTTGTTTGCAACCAACATGCATATATAAAAACGCGAGACAGGGGACCCCAGCACAAGTTGAAGTGTATAAAGGTCCCACTCACACTAGGATAATTATAAGGCTGTCTCTTTTCTCTTTTCTCGGAAACGGGCAGAGTAGGGTAGTTTACTGGGTAGCTGTTGTGTGTCTGTGTAGTACTCAGTGTTGTAACTAATAGTGCATATGTTGAATTACTTAATGTAGTAATCCTAATAGCTTAATGTAGTAATAAATATAACAACTAAATAACATATGTTTTCAGTTAAACAAGGGTTTTAATCCTCCTAAGCCACGGCATCTCTCCCGGGTCGAGTCCCCTGGTCCAGTTCCACGAAGCCATAACCTTGCCAAGTACTCAAACCTGAGTATGCCGCCTCAACGGAGTAGGTTATACTCCGTTCACCGTCTTTATTTCAACGGCGCCCGTTTGACAGGTCTATTTGCTTTTTTGTCTCGAACCGATAGAGCACGGGACACCTGTGAAGCTGTGCGGGCTGGATCTTCGCCAGTTGACGTCCCAACGATCATCCAATAACAGCTTTAGGCTTCCAGGAATGTCAAAACTTTGCGGCAAAGCAGGGCTTTTAAATTACAGTGATGAGCAGCCTTTTCGCTATCGCCGGTCGTGCAGCAGACTCTTGTAAGGGGTGTTTACATACCACGCAGTCCCCGGACGTAGTGAGCCTGGTCTAATTACGTCCGGACCAAAATTGATCGGGCATAGAACGACAGGCATAGAGTGAGTGGCATGCATAGAGTGACAGGCATAGAATACGGGTAAGGATTCCGAGCAAATCATTTCCTGGAAAACTATGTCCGGACAAAGACATCCAGACAAAAGAGAGCAAGCAACAAATCCTGTCAAGATCATACGGCTGCCAAGATATTAGTTGACAGATACATCTGCAGTTGCCTTTTTATCCGGTAGCTAAAATAAGTCTTACATACACTACAAGAACGACATATAGTCGTCTCTGCTACCTCACCAAGCCTATCAATCAGGTCGACGAAGAGAACAAACGTCATACTCCCCTCCCTCTCATCAAACGATCACTCTTCACAGGAACGTTATCTCTCAGGGGCACATATGTCTCGACCATCTTCACGCAGACCCCTTCATTTCGAGGTTTCCCAGCAACCCTCTACAACAACAGCGTTCATCTCAAACTCCACTGGCTGTCAGCTTCCATCTCCTTAATACTGCAGGTAAACACACCCACTTCATTCAGCTCACTGCCATATTCCTCATCTCAAAGCCCTTGTCGTGAAACAACTGTCAATTACCAGATCCCTGGGTCAGGAGCTGCATGTTCACGCAGCGTGAATTGAATCTTGGGTTCATAATCTAAATATCGTCATCCACGTATGCATACTCCTCCTCCCCGTCGTCCCGCCCCTCCCCATACAGCACCTCACAAACCCCTGCCAGCGGGATATCCATCACGGCATCCGTCCCCTCGCTCCAAATCTCCCTCCATCGCAAGCTGCCGTCCGCGCGGATCTTGCGCTCCCTGTTCCTGCTCCCTCTCAGCCTGCCCTTGGCGTCGATCTCGGCCAGCTTCCCTGCGCCGTCGACGACCGTCTCCACGCTCGACAGCGGCACCGTCAGCATCTCTGTGTTGTACGCCGCGAGCGCCACGTAGATGTACACCACGGTCATCACGATGAAGGCCGGTATGGCCAGCGCCCACCACCTGTTAGGATAGTAGGTAATGCCCAGCGCGTGGAGGAACGGCGACGGGAGATACCCCCAGAGGAGGTAGAAGAGAAACGTGAGGCTGCTGAAGAGGTACAGCACAAAGCCGTAGTACTCGTACGTCGGCACCTTTGGTGCGGCGCGAGGCACAGGCGCAATTGCATCATCGTCGGATGCGTCTGGTGTTGTTGGGCGCGATGGGCGCAAGAGAGATGTGAGTGATGGTGAAGGGGGTAAAGGAGTTGGTGGTCGCCCATAGAATGGAGGTGCGAACAAGTTTTGCGATAGTTGTCGCGGGGGAGAGTCTTCTCCGGAGGAACTGACAGACAGGCCGTCCGAGAGGTTATCGTCGTCTTCGTCAGAGCTGAGAGACATATTGGCTGGGGTGTTTGCTTTTAGTTTATCGCCGTAAAAAGTTATCAACTTGACGTTCAAAAGTTGACCTGACGTCGCTCGCTTAGTGAGTTAAGGCCAGGTACCCGCTGCAAGGATTGGGGGTGATTCCATGTTCTAGCGCCTCGTCTAGCACAGTCGAGCTTCTGCTTCTAAAGCTTAACTGCACTACCCTGGATCACAGATGCGGAAAGCTTCAATCAAACAATGGTTGATATCAGGTAGTGTTTTGATATTGGTCCATTATTAAAAGTATTATTAATCGGCTACTGCATTTTAAGCTCACTTATACTACATCCAAATAATTCATCATCATTAATCCGCATCTTTGCTCTCTATGTCATACACTTTGTACAAGAAGGAAAAGCCTTCCCTCTGTTGGAAACTCTAAGCTCACCCATCAATCGGGCATCTATACTCCCTCTCACCACCAACGACCCCATTCTGCTGCCGCTCTTGCAACTCATCTAGACAACTCTGATGGTAGATGTGCCGACACGCCAGTATAACCAGCGGACCCATCGGCTTATCCTTATTATTCATCGCACCACTGTTGGTGCTCGCCTCGATGAGCATGCTCGAGGGTCTCGTGTCAACTCCCTTGCCCTTAGCCTTGAGGTCTGATTCACCGTCATCACCTTTGGCACGTTCCGCTGCATTTGCCTGCCTCTCTTTCCTTCTCTTTTCCTCAATGGCCTGTTTATCTTCCCATGCTTCAAACACTGCAGTTCCAGCAACTCCAGGTCCCCAAACCCTTCGACTGCATGCTTCGCACGTGGACCCTCTTGGTCGCCAGCCTCGCTGACGGAGCGAAACCGACTGGTTGACATCGACAAATAGACTGCGTTCCAGGAGGCGGTTCGACAACTTCAGGATCGACTCCTCATATGCATACGCTGAGAAAATCGATGAAAGAACGCCACGAAGATCGGCTAGATTTGGCGATGACGCAGCGGCTTGCGTCAAGAACGCTCTCAAGATACGCAAGAAAGAAAGATTGGATCCGGCGTTTGACAGTAGCTTTGATCCCGAGTGGGATGTGGACTGGCTGGAGGTCGTTGTAAGCAGCGCAGTAAAGGTATGCTGGACTAACGACCGCAAAAGCGCCACAAGCTTCTCCTCATCGAACTCATCGTCGCTGATGTTCTGCTCAGCAGCAGAGCTGAGTGCAGGAGATAGCTCCTTCGTGATCTGCACACATGCATCAATCAGACTCAACCAAAGAGTCTCATCGGATGATAGTGTTTCAGTCGCTGACTTCGGCGTCTTCTGAACCATCTTTGACTTCTTCGTAGACGACTTGGTTTGTCCCTGGCATAGCCAAATACCAACATGGACATATTTCTGGAGACCTTCAAGGAGATCTTCTGCGGCATATCCTAGGCTTGGTCCCGAATTTTGCTCTTCGGCACCAGTCAAGAGTCCGTGCATAGCTGATTCCAGTGTCTTGAGATGTCTGACAAGTCGTTCCATAGCATCCTTTACTTGGCCTTCACGGGCCATCAAAACAACGGCTGCATCGATAACACCAGTCTCTTCCATTGTAGGCAGTAGCTTTTCCAGTCTCAAGTCGGCTGACTGTACCATACCAACATAGTCCGAGACGTGAGACGGTTCAAACTTGCACATGAGCTGAACATAACGTTCGACCAAATCACGAGCAGTTGCCAGTTTCGTTGCTGGTGTAGGCTCCTCAGGCTCCAACAAAGTCTTGAGATATGTGTGTTGCAGGTCTGATGCATCCTCCGCTGCATTGATAATGTGCTGGTGTAGCCCCAACTCTTGCTCGGCAAGAGTCTTTGCAGTGAGTGTAGCATCAAGTTCAAGTAAATCCCGAGCATGCTCTTTGACAACACTGAGCACCTCTTGGGTTTGGCGTGCAGTCAGTCCCGTCTGAGATCGCAAGCATTCGCGGAGACAGTCAAACACTAAGTCTTGGTCCTCGGGATCCTCGAAGTAAGTCTGAACAAGATTGCCGTATTGCTTATCCGTCTTGTATATGCGCTTAAGAATGCGATAAAACCCTGCCTTTTTGAACAACGGCATCATATCAGGCATATCTGACGGATGATAAACAGAGAGCAAATACTCAGCACTGAGCTGGGCATCCTCTGCTAGGTCATCGCCCGGGTAGTTGCAAAGTCCAGTCAAGACACGGGAGAGTGTTGTGCCTGAGAATAGGAGATATTGGGGGAATTTGGGAAGGTTCCGCGCAATGAACATGTCAAGATAGATAGTGTCCTCCGGGGCAAAGTCGTTTGTATTCATAACATCCAGTAAGATCGATAGAACATATTGCCGGTTTATCGTCTGCCCAAAGATCTGTTCTTCTGGAAGGTCACCTCTAGAACCGTTCATTTGTTGATCTGGAGAGTCATTCAAAAACGGGTCTTCGAATGCTTCGTTCAACGAGCTGAGGAAGCTGGGTGCATCCAGCTTGAGAATCATTCGAAGATATGGAAACGACGGCTGTGACTCGGAGTTGGGAATGGTTCGGAACTCGTTCCCACTACCTTTAGGCCAGGTTACAGTTCTCCCGGAGAAGAAGAACCAGTAGATTTCTGACTTGGCCTTGGTTGCCACTTCATCACTCATTGTCTCATCGTTAGGGTATACCCTCCCGGTCAGTGTATACGACAGGTATGGGAAGATCTTGAAGGCGTTAATACTGAAGAAGTCGTCTGCCGGGTTGTTCGCCGTAAAGTCCCCATCAACCATGAGAGGAATCAACAATGAGAGAAGGTCGATCATTGGAGTGATGTAGTCGCCGAGGGCTTGGTTCCAAACGTAGATGAGAGCATCGTATAAGCTGTGTTGCTTACAAAGAAGAGTAGTCTGATCCAAATCCAGGGTTGCTGTTTCCATATGACAGATCATCTCTTCAAGTCTGCTCTCCCACCCTCGACTGACGTAATGCTGAACCAAATCCTTGACGACGGTTGGAGGCACCATCGTAATGGTCTTCTCAAGGATGCAGGGTTCAAGGCACTCAAGGAATATACCAACAATGTCGGCATCTTCATACCAGTCGTACATCTCATCAAAGAGGAAGTCTTGGTTGCCAACGGCCTGGCATGCCGTGAAACAGGTGTCCGCCAGTTGTTTCATGTGTTCGTCGTCGTAGCTTTCAGGATCCTTCTGACGCTGACCAAAAGCGTACTTCAGCGAAGCGCTGATTATCTCCATAATCTTGTCGCGGACCATAGTGTGCCGCAATGAAGGATCTTCTGGCAGCCCGACAGTAAGTTTGTCTGCATCGCCAGTGTAGTATGATGTAGCAAGCTGAATGGCACCCATGTAGTCGCCATTTTCCATCATGGCAATAAGTCTGTCTGCCCAGTTCGACAACGCGCCGATTGCGACTTCATTGAAGCCAAGGATAAATATTCTCCCTTTGTATGCTTTGAAGCTCATGTAGAAAGCGTCGGCCACAACACCATGCATCGAAGAATCATTTTCATCAAGCTGCTCCACGAGAGTGTGTAACTGCTCTGAGAATAAATCAGTGTGGTATATGTACTTTTGCACTAGGTCGAACCCCTCTGTCATGCGCATGCTTCTGTCTTCAAGAACGATCATTCTTTGAGATATGGTAAGAACAGCTAGGACTGAACGACTGAGCCATTGAATAGCAACGATGGCCTCTTCACACTTCCATCGATTTCGAGCTTTGAATTTGTATGAGATAGGCTGGTCTTTATCCTCGCGTGGGTATTCGTCAACATCCAGTACTGTCAGGATGTTTGACCAACAGTACGCAAGCTTCACCTTTGAGATGTCGCTCTTACTATGCGGATCCGGCACTTTTAGCTTCACAGCAGGAAACCAAGCAAGACAGCCCGTCATGGCGCTGTGGGGAGGAACATCTTTAGGACGCGCCGATTTGTGCTGAGTCTGCGCCACTGGGGTAGTCGAAACAATAACCAGAAGATAGGGTGTCAACATGGCTGTCAAACCAATGGTATCTGTTGAGCACTCAACGTTGCCAAGGGGTAGAGGCGCAAATGCCAGGACAGTACTGGGTTTGACCGTCTTCCCCGCAGGCATGGGCGCATCTGGATATCGACCAAGAATTCGATGAGTTTTCACAGTCCTTCCAAGTGCGCCTGTTCCTCTACTTGCCAGATGAGAGAAGGCCATTCCTCGATTGTCCGCTGACACGAGTGCTGTGTGTCGGGTTCCCAGGAAACCAAGATGAATAATAGCAACATCAGGGACATGCCCATCTGCCGTACGATTTTGGAGCTGCGAGGGTTCCAGATGTGGTATTGTCAAGAATGGCCTTGAAGCGCGACTGGTATCCCAAGTAAAGATATTACCACTCGCATGTCCTCCTGCAATTGTAGTATGATCTGCAGATATCGCGATGGCGGTGATTGGTCCAGACTCAACAGCTAAACTATATCAGCTTCGTACCTTTCAGAAAATACGTTGCAGCTTACCTTTTGTTCCTGGCCCAATAATCATCTTGAGATTTTGGTTATAATCAAACACTAATATTATACCCTTCGACGTTCCAAGCACTATCGTTGCCGACACTGCTAGACACGTGGGTGATCCGAAGTTTCGTTTTCCTGCCTCGGAGAATGCATGGCCATTGAGTTTCCGTAGCTTTGTCCAACGAACCACCTCCCATGGTGGCGTGGGCGTTTCTAAATCGGCTTGGTCAAGGAGGAATTGAGAACTTAAAGAAACATTACGGCTATGACTTGAAAGAAATGGAAATGCCGGAGATGAGGAGCGAGGTGTATGTATGTTGGAGGAGGAGATTCGCGATTGGAATCGACGATCGAAAGGTCGGAAAGAGGGTGAGGGACTGCTTAAGCCAGGGCGTGAGGCTACAGATGGGAGGATGCTGCTTCCAGGAGAGGAAACGAAGGATCCCTGCGACAGGTTAGAGAATGCTTCGAGGTAAAGGAATTGCCATTCATACTTGAATAGATGGTGTGTCGTCAGGTCCCGACATGACCGAATCTATCGGACTTCCAACTCGCTTTGGCAGACCATGCAACGAGCTCCCACCCAAAGAGCTCACATCCGAGCTATCCTGATGTTGCTGCTGCATAATTTCGCGATATCTATTTCCAACAGATCCATTTCCTATAGCAGCCGGTGCAAGGTGACGATCAGGCCCGTCGCTGTCCGACACATCCTCGACCGAACCATCATCAACACCGGCGCCGGCCACCGCGGGCGCATCATTTATCGAGTCGCCATCGTCTAAGCTCACGTCTCCCGCGAGCAACAAGTTTTCTGAATCGGCCATTGCGCCGTGGCTTCCATCACTGCATGCGCAAACACTACCGCGTCGATTTCATGGCACTGCGGTGGGCAGAAAAGGGCTGTGAATTGGCGATGCAACAGTGCGTTTTCCCGTTTCTGGAGCTCAGGTCGAGGTATAAGATGAACCAGGTCGGAGGGGCAACGAGAATGTGTAAGATTCGCACGCTTCGGAATGCGTATATTTACAAAAAGCTCAATGAAACTTCAGTTCCCTACAGCTCGTTTCGTGCTGTAAGAGACCAGATATTTAAAAAGGGTATCGCACGAGCTGAAGCTATGGTGAGCTGCGTAGGTCAGTTAGTTCGTTACGCAGCCCCATCATGGAGGTTGGCAGCGGCGCAGCCAAGCGCACGCACCTGCCCAGCCAATTCCACGGGGGCGGGCCGGTGATTCTCCGGGCGGTCTGCGCGCTGTGACGTCTTTCCCGATGCGAGGTCGCATTCGCGATAAGAGGTCAGGTCCACCATGAATCAAAGCTTCTAAATGCTACACCCCTCTTAACAAGCTGAAACACCAAAAGCAGAATCGTCATCAACGAGAGTTATACGAAATGTCGTCAATTGGACCCCAGTTACCCGCGCATCTATCGAAACGTAAACGCACACCAGACGATGAAGTGTCCAACTCCAGCAAGCAGCGTCGCAGCGAATCCCCAGCAAAGAATACGAATGAGATCGACCTTGAAGATTCGGACGATGATTATGGCCCCAGCGCACCTCTCCCACCAAAAGCGTCCATCGGCCCAGCGATACCGATATCCAACAAAGACGAGATAGAGATTGACTCCGGTTCCGACTCTGACACAGGCCCAGCACCACCGAAGCCCACCATTGGTCCTGCGCCACCGCCTGCCGACATCTCAGAACGCCCTGCAGCATCTCCCGACTCAGATTCAGACTCCGAAGACGACTACGGCCCTGCACTTCCGGGGTCATCAAAGGCAAATAAACCCACTATAGGACCACAGCTCCCAGTCGCCGAAGCGGCACCTCAGCGCGACTCATGGATGCTTGCGCCGCCTACCGCCTCAGGCTACTCGGAGCGAGACCCAACCAAGATGCGCAACCGTAAATTCGCCTCCAAGTCATCATCCTCCGGACCATCAACAGTCTCAACAATATGGACTGAAACTCCGGAGGAAAAGCTCAAGCGGCTGCAAGACTCGGTGCTAGGACGCGCCAACAAAAACGCAGAAACAGAAACGAAAGGAGGAAAGTCAAAAGAGGAGGAGGAGCGCAACCGTAAGATCTCTGCCAATATCGAATCGCAAAGAGGCAAGAGTCTATACGCGGAGCATCAAGGACGAAGAGAAAAGGAGGGCAAGAAGGTTGAAGAGGAAGATGATCCCAGCAAGCGTGGATTTGATAGAGAAAAGGATATGGCTCTGGGCGGCAAGATTGGCACGTCGCAAAGGAGAGAATTGATGAATAAGGCCGCCGATTTTGGCGGTAGGTTTCAGAAGGGGTCTTTCCTATAGCACATCAGCATTTAGGAACGGGTAAAATAAACAGGCGGACATCGACCTAAAGTTTTGGACATGTCACGGCATATATACGCAAATGTATGCAGATGGAACAAATATATTTTGCACCATCGAGCTATGTAAGACCCAAAACCAGTAAACTCCGCCGCTCCGATCCCATCCAGCTGTTTTCTAGCCCAATGCAAATACAATACATGTCTGACAGATAGACCATCCTCGAAGAATATGAGCAAATCCTCCTCGAGAAACCACGCTACCCACATCTTCTTAGGGATCAAGTGACTTTACACACTATCATCGGGGGTATATATAGCTCTTCGAGCCCTATACGTCCTCAACCTCAACCCAGATGTACGCCTTACTGCCTCCTGTCGCCCACGTATATATCATGCGGTTAAAAAATCTCAAATGCTGTGTCGTCAAAAGTCAATTCCTTTATGATATCAAGATACGTGACGGGTGAACCCAGCATCTCGTTGCCAGGAAGAAATGAGAGAAAACCATCGCTAAAAACAGTCGTGTCGTTATGTAAGAATAAAATGTGATACGCATCATTGCGTGGCAGCCGGTGCACGGTTTGCCGCTTCAAGTTGTGATGGTGTTACAGCTTCAGGATTATTTTGGTTGTCCTGTGCTTGACGTCTTCGGCCGAATCGCAGAGCTCCCCTAACAGATGAGAGAACACCACCATTCGATGTCTGAGTAACTTCTGGTGTTTGGTGAGCTTGCTCAGGCTGTTGAACAGGTTCCTGCTCAGCCGCGACGTCACCCGTGCGACGCCTGCGACTGGCGGGAGCCGGGGTTTCGCTACGACCGTTGCGCGGACCTCTGACCCATGCAGATCGGATCGCGGCAGGTAGACCAAAGCGTGGGTTATTTCGAGGGTCAAAGTTCGAACCGTTGTTTGCACCAGCATCGTTGGCAGCGT
Source organism: Fusarium tricinctum (assembly GCA_020744515.1). Classification (NCBI taxonomy): domain Eukaryota; kingdom Fungi; phylum Ascomycota; class Sordariomycetes; order Hypocreales; family Nectriaceae; genus Fusarium; species Fusarium tricinctum. The sequence goes on along the minus strand of JAGPXF010000002.1, from coordinate 2,150,998 downwards.
CAGGAGCCGGTCGAGGCTTAGGGACATAGTAGTCGGCCTTGCAAAGAGGGCAGCAAGCTCGTCGGCTGGTCAACCAAGGGTCGACACAAACAGCATGGAAAGCATGCCCACAGGTTAAACCACGAACGTCATCGTCATCCTCAAGGGTATCGATGCAAATAGCACATGTATCACCGGGGTTCTCGAGACATTCCGGTGGTAAGGCGCCATCAATGTGATCGTCATCTCCATCAGTATCCTCACTAGAGACTCGCTGAAGTTGGCCGTTGTTTGTGGTCTGGTTGGTTGAGTTCTGGCCATCTGTTGTCGTGGGGGCATCTTTAGATTTCTCGGCTCCGGTAACCGCAGCGGTGGCGTTGATTTCTGGGACAGGTGTCTCGGTGGCATTGCTCGCTCCAGTAACCTCTCCCTGAGCAGTCGTCTTGGGTACATTGGTGGTCGGTTGTTCATCGGTCGAGTCGCGAACCTTGGCTGAAAAATCCGGTACGATTCCATCCGCCTCTCGGATACTATTAGGTCGAGAAGGGGGAGCAGAAACGCCGCCAGTAGTAGGAAGGCCCTCCTTTGCGCGATCGGAAACCCATGACTTGTACTTCATCATCGGGAACTTGTCGTTGACCTCGTCCATCGTCATCAACTTCTTCTCACGACGCCTTCGATGAGGTCGAGGCATGTTTTCAAGGGTGATGGGCTCGCCGTCTTCGTTCATTCGCATTTGTCGATTTCGGGCATTGTAGCGGAAACAATATTTGACACCAACGATGATCCTGAGTCAGAGTGTTAGAGTCTTTTTATGTTATCACCCAACCATCGCCATGCAGACGAGGCTGGATATGCATATGCATGCGTGAATCAAGTCTCACCATAAGTTCGTAAAGACAACACCAAAACCTAAAGCAACGAAGAAAAGAAGAGGAGAGTTCGATCCGCCTCCATTATCCTTCCTGTCGCTGCTGTTATCCGTTGTCGTCTCGGCGGCGGCTGCTTGCGACGTTGACGAAGGGTCTTCAGCAGCAGCGGCGCGAATGACGACGTGAGTGACTTCGGTCAATATTTGATTGATGGCGACCATTTTGAGTGTCGGGAGATAGCCAGTATGAATGCTGAGCGATGGGAGGCTTGCTCGAATTAACTCGCGGGCTGCCGTGCGGGTACCATGAGCCGTTCAAGAACAAACTCTCGCGGGTGCAGGGCGGCAAAGGCGCAAGGAAAGGCAATCAATTGTCAATAATTGCCAACCGTTGGGATATCACCGTTGGGACAAGAAAACGGTGATATCTGCAAATAAATTCTCCCTTTATCGAACGAGAAAAGGAGAACAAATCACTCGACTTTGAACGAGTAGGTGATGAGGTGAGAATAGCCGGAGCGGAGGTGGAGTGGCAGGACAAGGCAAGGCAAAGCAAGAGAAGAGACAGATCCAACGGCAGGTGCGAAAGTGGCCGCGCAAAGGATAAAAAGAGAATGGAAGGAGCCCAGAGGAATGGGGAACGGGGCGACCAAGACCGGGCCGGGGGGTCAGCGGTTGAATGTGATTGGGCGCGTAAGTCTAAGGTGTGGAGTTTGAGCCGTAGGAGGCACTGTGAGCCGGTACCTTTGCTAACACAGAGACGAGAAGTCTTGGGTGCTAGAGGGGACTCGACAGGCTGGAGAGGCCCTGGCCTACTGAAGGCTAGTGGAGAGACTGGCCTGAAAGAGGGAGGTCAGTCCCAGTTGGTGTAGCGGGCTTGGGCTTTTGACAGGGGGCCTGGTACGATTTGTGTGTGGCTGGAAGTTGAGCGTGAGGTCGGGAGGTTTGAACTTTGAAGTGGTGGGTGGTTGGTCGGAAAGGGCTGCCTGTTAAAGAATTGCGAGACTTTTGGTAAATATGGCGAGAATAGAGTCGATAAGCTCAAAGGCAGGCGCAAGTATAAATAAATATGTTCAATGGGTGAGTCAAAGACATGCAATAGATTGGAACGGATGAATGTATCGATTGTTCTAGGTCGGAGGGACAGGCACGGGATAATGAATGGCATCTAATGTAGGGGTATTGCGTTGTTTAAAGGTATTGCGATGCATGAAGGGTTCAGAGTTTATTAACGGGGCCACCCGTTCGCTGCCTTCTCCCACTGCGGCAAAGAACAGTTTCTGTTCCATATTCGCGGCGTATTTATTGCATTTGCATTTGCGTTTGCGTTTGCGTTTGCGTTTGCACACACGCATTACGCTTCAGCTCTCGTTCTGAATCTGACATTGACATTCGTGGCGCAGTTTTTCCGCGGGGGAGAAGCATGGGGGCTTTTTTAGCGCAATGGAGACTGCCCGAAGTCTCCAGCTTGAATCACATAACCTAAAAAGCATGGACATACGGATTCGACAGGGGTTTTTTTGACGTTTCGGTTTATTGATCGCTGGGTCTGGAACTGCGACAGGGCAACTTCACGAGATGGGACGAACGGGAAGATCCAGGGCCCAAGACCTTGGTTGCGTTTGACAGCTGCGACGTATTTCTCACGATACGGTTTCACTTTGTTATTACAATCTGTACCAAGGAGCAGGATCGGCTATCTCGTCAGCGCCTGTCAGCAAAGCTTCTTCTCATCCACCCAACTTCCAAGCGCCTAAATTTGATATGTGGATATGGATATGGATATGATATCAGGATACTCATCTCAGAGTTTACCGGTATCAATCAAGCTTCGACAGTGCCGTGGTAATATGCCATTCGCAACTTTCCGAGATGATGGGTTTCACCGTTCAACAGTCTCTCGTCATTTAACCTTTTGTTGCTTCTTTCACCATTTATCCATTGAAAGAACCGTTTATTGATTTATCCATTCACTGGAGGCCGACAAGCATCAAGGCGCTTGCACCGAAACGGCCCCACTTGTTGCCGACTCAATTCGTCTCAGCCCAGAGCCCCCAGCCCGCCTTGCCCGCTTCACGAAGCTCCTTGTCCTTGTCATAAGGGTATCAGAATACCTGGCCGATTTATAGATCTTGAGACAGAAATACTTGGGCAGTCTTGGTACTAAGTAAACCCGTATTTTGCCTGGTCTTTTGTATCTCCTCCTCAGCCTCATGGTCCTAGCGAGGCTCCTTGTTTCCAAAATCAGTCCACTAACACGTCATTAGATAGAAGAAGAAATTCTTAAAAAGGGCAACAGTACCGCTCCTATGAGTGCAAAGCATTGTGTTTGTTGTTGAAGTTAAAGGAGAAACAACAAAGGGGCTGTTGGTAACAGCTGACAATGTTGAGACCATCAGCCCGTTGTCTGCTGCTGAGAAGGCCCAGACAAGCGGCACAGCTCAGCTCTCCAGACACATAAGTGCATGGATACGTATACGATCTCATGGGAAAAGCTTGGCTTCACTGTGGCTGCGAGTGTAGAGAAAGTTCAGCACCGTCAATCGCAGCGCCTGCAAGACAGCGTATCTCTATCCAATACGTGACGATATTATGCATACGCTCAACTTACACGGTAAATCCGGTATGGCTCAAATATTCATCTGAAGGGTCAAATCATCCAGGAAAAGAATAACATCTTCATTCAAATGACGATGTTCCTGCAGTAGAATCTGTGTCATTGTCCAACACAACACTCGATCGAATGGCTCTCGTGCAATCTTGAACGACCGCAGGCCTCCAAAACAGGCTTTCCATGACAGGTGTCTCACAAAACACCATTTAAACTTGGCAGATCAATATCACATCAAAACAAAAACAAAAGCTATCAGTGACAAGATACGACGCGGCCTATTATTAAAGCGACCTCGAGCGATGCTGAAACGCATCCAGCCGCATAACCATCCTTAGTTAGAGTCTCTTGTCGGGTCTCCAACCTGTCAAGTACATTACAGTGTCTCTGGTTAAGCTCTCACACTGCCTCCCTAGCGTCGATTCCACTATCGCGTCGGTTGTGCTCTTGGACAGGGATAACGTATTAATTGTGCTGCACCCCGTCTCTGCGGCGGGTCTTCTTGGCTTACTAGTCTCTTACTTGGGGGGGGGGAGGGGGACTTGGCTGTGGCGATTGGCATTGGGATTCAAAATGCCTCGCTCTGAGGTGCATTAACGCTCTGACTGAAAGGGCAAGTCAGCGGGGTTTGAGCCTCAAACCGCCCGGAATCTGCGGGAGCTTCGGCTGCAACGGGATCGTTTATTTTGCGTTTGATTTTTGGTTTCTATGGAAGTTGTGAAAGTTAAATAGGATGCTCAGTTTCCCTCGTGATGGGACCGTCTCGCTCTGCCGCGCATCCCGGTTGCTTAACGCTTGATTTTGGATGGGGCTATGACGCAGCCACTGAAACCTCAAAAAATAGAGCCTGACTGTAACTGAAGCACAAAGCATAGTAAACATTACAGATAATCACCACCAGAGGCAAGATCCACGTCAGATATTGGCCGTTTATTCCGCGGTCGTTACTTGCTAAAACCCGGTAATCTCCATCCTCATGGCGGTCAAAAACTGCCGAGACGGATGGTTAGTGTCGTCGTCAACAACAGGCTGTGTACGGATAGAGATATCCCGATGCAAATCTGCTCAGGAGCTGTGGTGGTCAATTACAAATACACAGAGTCTATGATGTCGACACCACAAGGCTATGTTGTCTTGGCCTGATCTGACCAGTCACCATCATAGATATGATATTGTCAAAACACTGCCCGGGTCACAATGAGGCTATCTACGAGTCACGACTTTGTTCTCTGGTGCTGTAGAAAGATGGATGGAGATGGAGGGACCCTGACTCTGGTTGCATGATAACAACGCCCTTAGTCAGAAGGGTTTGGCGATCACAACGTTACTATCCGTTCGGTTGGGGCTTTTTACAAGATGTGCACTAACTTACAACGTGTTTGACGACCAATTAGTACAAACGTTAACATCAGTTTCTGGCCTTGGGATAACGGCATGGCCGTTGATGGCTTTCCCTGCCTAATCACATGTCATGGCACCCCGAGTTCTATTCTTTTCATGGTATGATTCTATATAAAACCACAAACTCTATGGAAGATGCCGTACCGAGCTTCATCAGCTCAAGCCTCTATCGAGATCACCAGAGTCTAGGTCTCGGTCCGCAATACTCCCTCCAGCGAACCACACCTTGGCTCTGGCTTGGCTCTGGTCGAGTGGCTTCATGGACCTGAACCCCAGGTGCCACCCCCGCTTTCTGGAGTTGATGGCCTGTTCGAGATGTACTTATCATGGGGTGCGTTAGCCTCGAGTGGAGGAGGTGGTCCCAGATCTGGATCCGATGGTGAGTGCGTATGATATTTCGTGGTCAATGAATTTGGTGTCAGTTTTGTCTATCTACAACTAAATACTTAGCAATTAAACTTACAATATTGATCGAGCAACAAAGTATTAATAAGGAATAATGTGAAATCTCGAATTTGTAGACACAAAGTTGGTCAACCAACCAAAAGCCCCTCTTTGTTCTCCACGCTTCCGCTTTAAGTTTTCCTAGCCTGCCCCACGCCAAAAGCGTTCCATTTCTGCAGGCCAGCAGAAACAAAGATCACCGCTGCAGTCAAACACCAACTACAGCCCCCTAAACAATCTTAACAAAACCACACAAACCCTCTTCTCAGTTCATAAGCACTGTCAAAATGCCTCCTACACAACTCCCCGCGTCTGGAAACCCACTGTAAGTAACCCCCCCTTACCTCCAAGAGATAAAGTGGCCGTTCCCTCTGCCACTACCCCCGGTGGTTCGAAGGTGGAGAGAGACGGACCACGCAGCTTTTGAGTCAGCTCCAAATGGAAAGAGTGTGGGTGGGCTGACGTTTGTCTGGTTTTGTTTTGTTTACAGTGTGTTTTTCGATATAACTATCGGAGGTTAGTCCACCCGTTACCCCCGCTCCGAGTACGGAGTTGTCATCATACCAAAAAGTGAAGCTATTCCCAGTGATCTACATAGGAACAGCACTCTTTGTCTACATTGATCAATCACTACCGCTTCTCATGAAATAATAATACCCCCAGACTAACTCTCCCAGGCGAACCTCTCGGTCGCGTCACCTTCGAGCTCTTCAAGGATGTCGTCCCCAAGACAGCAGAGAACTTCCGCCAGTTCTGTACCGGCGAGAGTAAGAACGCCGGGGGTCGTCCCCAGGGCTACAAGGGCTCCAAGTTCCACCGCATAGTGAGTCTCCCTCATCTCCGATCTGTGACACATCCCGCAGCAAACTGAGAAAGCTGACCTTTGTGGAATCCAGATCCCAAACTTCATGTGTCAGGGCGGTGACTTTCTCAACGGCGACGGCACGGGATCAACATGTATCTGGGGCTTCAAGTCTTTTGAGGATGAAAACTTCACTCTCAAGCATGACCAACCTGGTCTTCTCTCCATGGCTGTACGTTTCACTTCCGCTTTGTTTGTCTTCACTTGTACTAACGGTACTTAGAATGCCGGGCCCAACACCAATGGATCTCAGTTCTTCATCACCACCGTTCCCACTCCCTTCCTCGACAACAAGCACGTTGTCTTTGGCAAGGTCGTCGACGGCATGGACGTAGTCAAGAAGATGGAGGCTACCAAGACCGGCTACCGCGGCAAGGACATGCCGAACCTCGACGTGGTAATCTCCCAGTGCGGTGAGATGTAAAAGTCTTTTTTGTCGGTAGTTCTTGTGTTACTGGTTACTAGAGATGTCTCTGGTGGGAGCGGAACGACTCACAAGATATGATCGTTACGGGAGGGGCCGAGATCTCGAACAGTTTAGATACCCGTCAGAATACGAATCTCGATGTGCTTCTTACTCGGCGCTTTTCACATCTCATGCCATGTTACATTGGTATCTTGTGATACATTAGTGTGATCTTAGACAATAGAACGGGCTTGGGGCATAATTCTATACTTACGATCTGACTGTGGGTTTGGAAACCTTGTGATAGTAGCTCTAGGACAGTACTACATTTGTTCTTCTTATGAACCATTCACTACATTGCCAAGTTGAATTGACCCTAACCAGCAGTAACGAGTTCATTATACCTGTTGATACTTTTGTAGTTTATGGTAGAATCCGACTATCGACGTGGCCACTTAACCCTACGTTGAACACACTCACACAAACACAGCAAACATGTTTCACATCACCGCACACAGAAATCGTTGCGAACTATTTTTCGAAATTTTGCCTAAGCTGAAACCTTTGCTGTCCTTAGATCCCAAGTATCCGTCGCCCGCAATGCACCCAACCCAAAAAAAAAGAAATGAATCATAAACGCTGCGTTAAATCATCGCGCATGCTGAGCCGAGTAAAACGAAAGATTGCGCTGCCAGGCTCATCTCCCTCTCCCCCTTTTCGTTCTCCAACGCCTATAGACGCTGGTCAGAAGGAAAAGAGGAGGGGGAGATGGGCGGCGCGCGTGGAAATGCAGATGGTATCTCTATATCCAACGCCGTGGAATGCGACCGGCGCCCCTTTTTTTGATGTCTGTGTGAACCTATAGCCTGCATCTCCCGGAGATGAAGGAAAACACATTGCCGTCTATATATACTGTAGAAAATGACGAGGGTCGGATGAAGGCCCCTTGACTGGATGTAATGTCAGGGGTTTGATGTTGAAAAGGGGGTCGATGACCTAGAAGTCACCAAATACCCAGTTCGTGCGTCGGCGGAGAAAGGGCGTGGGGATGGGAGGACCGTCGCTCTGTGTAGGCGCGGGGACATCGCTGTTGGCGGAAGAAGGTTTCTCGTGGTATTCACCGCCGGGGGCAGTTTGCTGCGGAGGAGCGGCGGCTTCTCCAGTGGAAGTAGGCTTGTTGATGTGAGTGACGATGGTCTTGATGACTGTGGATGGCTGTGGCTGTGGCTGTTGCTGCTGATCACCACCTGTGGGTTGCGGCTTGAGTCGAGTAGTATAGAGAGTCTCATATACAGTCGAAGCCGTGGGTGGTGTAGGCACAGGATCAGAGGGCAGAGCGGTCTTGCTTCTGGTGACAAAGGCCGTAGTAGTGATTGTCTTGGTGCTAGGGCCCTCCTCGGTCGGCTCAGGGGCAGGCTCAGACGCAACGGGAGACTCGGCGGGACCAGTGATATAGACAGTGGTGACCACAGGAGAAGGCTTAACAGTTTCTGTGACGGTCACTGTAGCGACACCATCGCCGTTGTTAGCTCCTCCGCCAACGGGTGCAGTAGGCTTGGGCATGGTGGTAGAAGAAGGAAGAGATCCGTCTCCCTTGCCGGCGTCAACATCCACCTGAAAGTTGTTCTTCATCTGCTCCTCGATACCGGCAGAGTAAATGTTCTGATCGTCGGCAAAGTTGAGGATATGTGAGCCCTTGGCAGCAAACGAAGCGCCCTCGGCTCCAGTGATCTTGATGTCAATGACACTGGAGTAACTCTCATTGCGCGCAATAGCATCTGCAGAGAAGCCGTTGGGATCCTTCTCGCCGCGCATGAAAGTACCGGCCCAGGGAAACTTGCCATTCTTGGTAGCTTCCATATCAATCTTGTCGCCGTTCAGGTCGGGCCAGTCCCAGTACCAGTAGATGGTGTAGATGTCGCCGGGCTTGAGGTCCTCGGGGAGCTTGAGGTCGGACTGGCAGGACAGTTCCTTGGTGGGGATGGCGCCGAGAGGAGCGAGTTTGCTAGAGCGCTCGAGGCTGATGTCCCGGTTGTTGGGCTGGTAGCACTGGCCATCGTCGTAGTTGCGCGTGGCGATGAGCTTGCCGCGCTTGTCGCCGCCAGTTCCCTCCTTGTTCCAGCGAAGGTGGACGTCAAAGAGCTTCTCCTCATCCTTGGGCTGGGTGGTGCCGTAGAAGTAGATGGTGCCGCGGTTTCTGGGCTTGTTGGGCTGGTTGTCGGGGAGAGTGGTGTGGCCATTCTCAAGGTGCATGAGAGCGACGTAGTCACCAGGAGCAGCTTCAAGCATGGGGAACTGAGGGTTCTTCTCAAGCTTGAACTTGTTGAGGATCTCATCGCCAGAGTAAGCAGGTTGGCCCGATGGGGGAAGAATGTTCTGGGGGATCGTGTCGGTGTAGGGAGGGTTCGTGGAATCGCGAGGCACGAAGCCACGAGCATAACCGATCTTGCCAATCATGGTACCATTTTGAGCGAGCTTGGAGGCATACTCAACCCAGGAGTGAGCCGAAGCTGGTGAGATGAGCGCGGTTCCCGCAAGAGCGAGGCCCGAGGCGTGGAAGAACTTCATGTTGATTGTTGCTGCTGCGTAAAAGTCTTTGTTGATCTCTTTTTTTTTCCTTCAAATCGTAGATTGAAATGCTGTCGATGCTGTTTTCACTTGAAATGAATTCAGATTTTATTCCGAAAGGAGTGATGTTGAAGAGTTGACTCCAGCAGCGAGAATGAATGCGTCGTGCTTTATGCGCAAAGGAGAGGCAGCGAAGCGAAGGCCCGTCACTTTCGATTTTTTGGCAGAAGATGGTTTGTTATTGTTAATGAAAGAGGAACAGAACAATTGCTGTGTGCGGGCGAACAGTGAATCGGGCTTTGTTTGGTGTCGATGGTTGACAGCTGGCGAACACTGACAAGGTATGAGCGGTTGATATTAACAGGGACAAGCAGTGCCGGAACACTGACCAACACTTACCAGTAATAAGATATATCAAACTTTGTCAATGAAAGGAAGCTTGAAACTGTTTCAATCAATAGTGATTGGCCCTGTTCGATTTATGATGTTCTGTTGCTGAAAGACTGAGCGAGCTGCGGGTTTGAGTATAATCCTCCGTCCGGCGCAGGTTAAAGTGTTGGTGGTTTATGGTCAGTCCTGCTGAGCCTCAAAGTGAAAGGAAGGAGACACAAGGAAAGAAAGAAAGAAAAGAAAAAGGTGTTTGTTCAATAGAAAACGAGAAGAGAACAGAACAGAAGAGAGATAGAGGTAACAAAGGAAAAAAAGGAAATGTTGTATACCACTGGCTCTACTTCAGCATCTTGGTGTTCGTGAGTCACGAACAAACGGGGGTGGTGCGTGTGAACGGGTGATGCGAGAGCGTAGAAAGCTTATCGACAGTATGGTTCTCTAACAACCCAAGAGAGCACGACAGCGAACGGATTGGCAGTGGAGAGAGATGGGGGGGACGAGTGGTAATGAATGGATTGCACGAGAGACAGGCAATCAAGAACACAAGTGGGACTGCAGACACAGTTGTAATGCACGGCAATCGAAAAGCAAGGTAAGTAACAAGCAGGCACCCGGAGAACGAAACACCTTGGGGTTCCTTTTAGGGAGAAACATGAGATCTGGTATTCGTGATCCCTGGTCAACGGGGAGCCTATCGTCGGGCAGCATGGCTGCGGTCGAGGAAACTGGCCTCGTACAATATGGAGCTTGAGAGCATGCAAGGCACGATCAGGACAAGCAAGGGTGGGGAGGACAAGGCGCGGCTACGGACATTGTCGAGAATAGAACAGGATAGAATAGATAGAGATGGCGTGTATAGCTTGGCGTAGTATCAGCCAACTCCATCTCATCGTATCGCGCATAACACATCGCGGCAGCCCAGACATGGATGCAGCATCGATGGCGCGGTTAAGACCCCCAGCAAAAGACACAGAAACAAGAAACGAGAGCCTCCCGGTCGCAGTGTCGTCTGAGGAAGCGCTCAAGGGGGTATAGACCTGTCCAAGAACGACTCGATAGGACAGCGCAAGGCTGAGCAAGAGAACATGTTGTTTGTTCCCACAAAAGAAGAACGTTTCAAAGCTAGGATCTTGATAGCCGCCTGACTGGGGTATAGAGCTTCATCTCAATATCTCCCAGCAGCTCGTCTCGATCGAGACTCACAGCGCAGCAACGGTTGGCTGACCATAGAGACGGGACAGGGGGGCCGTACGGTAGAAATAGAGTCCAAGCAGGGTATTTCCACGCGGGAGGTCTAGAACTCTTGGCTCATGCCCGTAATAGATTATAGCGCATCGTTCACCACTGCCGGGGTTGTCGAAAAAAGAAGATATATAAGAAAGAAAAGAAAATAGTATGAAACAACGAGATGCAAAGCCAAAGGATTGGCTGTCGTTGCTCGGTTGGCGCCCACAGAAGGCGGGCGTCTAAGGAAATTGGCTGGCGACGGTTGCAAGCGCGCCATAGCTAGACGTTTTAGCGGCTTGGCCAATTGGCTGTGGTTTTGCCCTGTAGAAATGATCGATACAGGGATTCGACAGGGGAAGGATACTGTAGGCCTGTAGAGTCTGGTTCGCTGTAAGTTGATTGACTGCCCGGCCTTTTGTAAGTGTCTCAGAATTGTTTGGCCGCCTAAGGCCTATGGCTGTGGCCTTGTGGCCTCATCCAATCCTACGTGTTTCGCTTATTCACTGAGTACGTTAACGAGCTATTCTCATATCAACGGTGCAGTATCAAGTTAACCTCGATTATTAGACGCGTGCATTGTTTGTTGGTCGACTACGGAGCACCAAGCCTTTCTATTTGAAACCGCGATACCCTCTTTTTTTCCTTTCTTGTTTCCTTTCTAAACTTCTCAAACTTTCTCACTGAATTATTTTTGTCGGTCAAACTCGTCGTCGTCATCGTCCCACAAAGGTCAACTGTACGGTCGCGTCTGACTTTTTCAATGAGTAAAATTATCGCTGCATTAACGAACTTGTTTGATCAAGCGCCCAACTCCACCAGAATAAGATGACGAGGCACGGAAATATCTTGGGAGAAAACCTCGTGTTTAACCTGGAAAAGGTCGCTGAACTCGTGGCCGTTAATACTTTTATCAAGTGACTTTTTCTATTATGAGCTGTTTTCACTTGCTCCCTTGTGCCGTTCATTTACTTACCTGGCCACAATCCTCTTGTGCCTCGTTATACAGAAACTAACCATGCATTTGGCAGCAAACAAAATTGAAATTCACATTCACCGCTACAATCTAACTAGGGACTGTATCAGTAACCGATTCAATCCCCTGCGGACACTCATTAACTGCTGGTAACTCCTCTTGAATATGTCCCCTTCAATGTCCAGCCTCAACTCACCTCAATATCACCACCACATAACTATCGTCAACTCCTTCAGCATAATATCGAATTCCCCTACACTAAACTGATAAAACCTCCTTTGCACTCCGAAAACCCCATAAATCTATCGTCTGAATATTCAATATCTCCGCACCCCCTCAGACTCGCCCACAACCATCCATCCCTCATACAATACACGCCCCTCCCTTGAGTTGACTGTGCTCCTCACACGCCCTTTTTGTTCTATCAACACTTGACGTTTAGTTCCAATATTTCAAATTACTTGGGGAACTCGTGCTCATCACTTTAGTTGATGGTATGCCTTCTCGACCAATACATAATTACTAAAACTAAAACTAAAATTAAAATTATAAATCATCGTCAATCCAATCGACACATCTCACGTACCTCTTCTGGGTGTGGCTGTTTAGTCTTGTTTCGTTCTCTTTTCTTCAATGGCTTCTTTCAATGTCTCACTTCCCCAATCTCCATGTCCCTCTTTTACTCCTTTCAGCCCCTCCAAGACTCCGAGTTAGCTTCCGCAGTATTTGCTTTTTGTCTCCAACGGAGATGGCGTGCATCCAATATCTGGGTACAGGTTGAATCTCTAAACCCTTCCCTCCCATGCTTCAAAGTGAACATAGACCGTTTCCCACACCCTCACCCCCAAAAACTTAGTTCAAAGTGGATGGTAATGAAGAAATGAAAAATTTCATTTTCGCCTTGTAAACTTAATCCTCCATTTGGTCGATCCTCCTGGTGCCTGCATGCGATGGGAATGTCGTCACTGTCCCTTACTCTAGTTCCGTTTGTGATGCAATGATCGACCAAGGACCTGTCAATCTTGACTTTTCTTTAAACTTCCAATGAGCTGAGATCTCGTCTAGACTGTCGTTACAGAGATCTCACAGATTTATTGCCACAAAGAACAGGCGAGCAAAGACGTCAAGTCACAGTGTATGAACGACAATGATTTGGTTTGACTTGGTAATTGATATCTTTGTAAATCTTCCATAACTGCCAGACTATATGCTTATCGTTTCTTCAACGATCTTGGTATTACTGTACTATCATGATTAAAACAATTCCCGCAGGCTATCCTGAACGCCACCCTAAAAACCACTACCCGTACATGACTATTATGACATTGGCCGCGTAAATGCATCATTCAATCTTATCAATCGTCTCGCTCTTTGGATCATACTCGCTCACCATCCTCCTCCCGCTGCCAATGTGACTGGCACGTGGCTATCGAGAGCATCACCCCTCCTTCGCTTTATCGGCCGCGGGCTACCGTCACGATCAGCTCCCGCCATATGTGCCCATTGTGACTGTGACCACATTGCCGTCTGATCACTGCTGGACTCCACCTTGTGGTGCGATCCCCAGTCTGGTCCGCCGCCGGCGCCTGTAGACCACCCGTCCAACGCCGGCATATCCCAGCCTTGTAGGCCAGTGTCACACTCTGAGTTGTCGTAGACAAGCGAGCTGGACAGATCCAGTCCTGAGGTAGTTGTTGGGCTCTGGAAGGGGTTCACGGTAGACATGACAGGCTTGAGATCTGCCAGTGTTGTTTGCGCGCCATAGTAAGCAGCTTGACTGTGTCCGTGCCCAGGCATGGGATGGCTCTCTCCCGCTGTGCTGCAAGTGGAAGGCATAAAGCCTACTCCTGTGCTTGAGGGCATGCCATGTTCAAAGCTGCCCGGGTACGACCCTTGTAGTCCCGCTGTTGGAGGAGGTGTAGCAAGTCCACCAGAGAAGGACTCGAAGAGTGTGAGCCCGTTGTTCGTTGCAGGCACTGTTGGAACTTGGGCCAGGCTCCCGCTGGTATCCCATGCGGAGCCGAAGGTCTCGTTCATCGCCGCTGTCATGTGCTGGTTGATTGAAGGTGTAGGAGACATAATGGCATCGCGCGACATAGAGGTAGAAGGGTAAACGAGGGCCTTTTGTTGATGGTAACGAGACATGGGGTCGTTGATCGTCAACCAGCGCCATGAGGTGCCAGCCGGCTTGAACACCGGGTTGTACTTGTACCATTGGTTGGTTGTGTTGAATCGCCAGAACACAATGCCCTGTCGAACCCATCGGTTCGAGTCGGGCGCACACGACCAGAGCTCCTGGTACATGGCCACCTTGCAGATGAGGTCGCTGCCTGTCAGATCGCGGCGAGCCCAAGAGGCGGCATCACCATCGTCCTCGGAGCGCTTGCGCTTGCTGCTGGAACGGTCGAGATCGTTCTTCTTGCCGTCGCCCTTTGTGCGCTTCTCCTTCTTGCGCTGGTGCTCAACGTCGGGGTACTGCACAGCCATGCTCAAAATGCTAGCCCACTCAACAGCAGGGAAAGGGACATGGATATCCTGGCGAGGACGGGAATGGCAATCACAATCGGTCTTGGAATCGCTGCAGCCCCGGCGGTGAATGCCAGTCTCATTGGTGTATACACTCTGCTTCTTATCGTCGCTGTGAAGCTCAGATGGTCGAGTGAGGCGGGTCACACACTTCCAGCGGTGGTTCTGGAGGTTGGGGTTTGTGATTGCCACCTCAACAAAACCAGTGAGCTCAGAACCTGAAGGGAAACGAGCATGCTCATGCAATTCAAGAGTCGCGCACATCTCAAGAAGCAGGCAATCCTCATCCCGATTAGGAAGATCGAGAGTCTCGTAGATCTCGGGCGCATCCTTCTGCCATCGGCGAGTAACCGTCTTGACACAGGCAGAGGTGGTTCGATCCAATGATCGGGTGTACTCGTGGAGTAGCACATCCTTTCCAAGTACGCTCGGGCTGTCATCACAGTTGTTGTACTTGTTCAGGTGGGGGAAAGACTCCATGTCAAGAGGAGTGTCTTGAGCGTCATAGGCAATCTCGTCCCTGAACTTGACCTCAGAAGAAGAGACATAAATCTCTGCTGTCTTGGGACGGACTGAGATCAGAGACTGGAGAGCCAGAAGTTGTGAGAAGTACTCGTAGTTGGGCTTGACATCAGGCACTCGGCCTTCTGCAAGAGCAGTCAGAACAGGGTTCGACTTGAAGGATTCTTGCTCCTCCTCATCATAGTAGTCCTCGGAGTTTGTGGAGCCAGGCTCCTTCTTCTCTTCAGCAGGGAAGAGAAAGTGGACTGAGAATGTCAGTAAGATGTTGTAATCAGTATATAGAATATTGACTTACAGCATCGCAAGTCTTCGAAGAACTTCTTGACTACTTGCATGTGGCTTGAGACCTGCTTGCGTCCCATCTGCTCGATGCTGTCGTTGCTGTTATCGATTCGGAAAATCTCTTTGCTGCCAAGGATGGCAACACAGATGGTGAAGATGTATTCGCTGATAAGCATGTTGCGGCCGTGTAGCTTGCCTCCCATAGAGAACTTGCGACGGCCCATATGAGGCATGAGGAGAACAGCTAGAGCATATTAGTATAAGTCAAGACCAGGTCTGATGTATACTCACAGTCAACAAAGGCATCCTCGAGCTCAGCCCTTCTCCAGACACCACCCTTATCCTTTTGGGTGTCCTTGTGAGCTTGTCGGTTGCGGTACTGACGGAAGGCTGGCCAGAAGTAAAGAGGGTTGACTCCATTTCGAGGTCTTCTCTGGTACCTGGGCTGGTTTCTTGGTGTAGGTACGCGGTACAGGCACTCAAATGATTGTGATGGGATCATAGGAGCTGGGAGACTGGCTGGCACTGAGGGCGAGATGCCTACTGTGTTTGGGTAACATGATACCATGCTGTTGAAGTTGTGTGATTGCGCATTAGTGGCGGCCTCCCGCAGAGGTAGGCGGCTGTTGTTGTGATATGTTCGTCGAGCATCTTGAAGATAGTCTGGTGAAGGTGTATAACGTTGCGAGGACAGCACCGGCCTCGGGTGGTAGAGTGATGAAGACATGGCAACAGGCAGGTGTTGACAGAGGAATGTCGACAATAGAGCTCAGTAAGATAGACTCGACCCAGCTGAAATGCCGTTTGTGAGTTTACGAATGCAGACAATGAGTAGACAAGAGATGATGAGAATGTTGAAAGGAATTCAAGACGTGGAATGGTGGGATAGATGTATGCATCTGAAGAAAGGAGTGTTTAGGCACTGGCATGAAGAATTGTCAAGAGAAATTTAATAAACATCTATAAACCCAAGACTGGGGAGTATAGCACTGATAGTCTGTGGAGCTTGCTCGCCGAGCCCAGGGCTGGAGCGCCCCTCTCAAGTCTCAACTCAAACGATCAAGATCAATGAATCCATCATCCCCTCCCATCCCATCCACCAAGGGCAATGGCGTTTTGGCGGCGATGGGGGTGGGAAGGGCGCTTCATCGGCGGGGAACTGGCCTGGCTTTGCCCGGAGGGAGGTCTACTTCGGTAGTCGTGGCGGCCAATTGTGAGTGCTTGCAGAAGCCACCAGCACATGGCAGCTCAGAGCTCTGATCGAGGGCGTTAGCATGCAAGGGAGCGTCAGGGCGGGGCCGCGATATCTGTCTAGGTTTGTGCTATCACCAGGGGACTGTGGAGGGGGCGTGTGTCGAGGGATCTTAAGACATCTTCAAAAGAGAACGGCGCAAGGTACGGACGGTTTGGTATGTGGTCAAGATTAGAATCAGACATTAAGAGGATCCGCAGACCCCAGTTTCCCCTGCCAGGGCAGTGAACTCGTCGACGAACCTCTAGCTTAGATCGTAGCCACTTCGGATAAGCGTTGTTCAGTAATGCATGGAAACCGCTCTGCAGCGACCAATCGACCCTTGCCAAGGGAGAACGGCGTAGAGTGAGTTTGTCGTGAGAGAGATCAGCCGTGCAGGAACAGGAACAGGAACAGAAACGCTCAGCCTTGTCGTGCCTCTCCTCCGTCAAAAGTAATAGTATCTCTGTAGTCTCCTACTCCATTTCTCAAAGATCCAGCTCATCCTTTTCATTGCCAATATCAATACGGGTCCTCCCTTTTCCAGTCAACTGCTGGAGGGCCATCTTGTTGACCTGTCCTCCAACCTTCTTCTGCATCTTTGCAATCTCTTCCTCAGCATCGACTGCCTCTGCCTCCGCAAAGTCCAAGACAAGCTTGCGACCAAGCAAGTGGGTGTCCCTCAACGCATTTAGCGCGTTCTCGGCTTCGCGAGGAGTGACAAAGTCGGCAAAGGCAAAACCCCTAGGGGTATAGTCAGCCTTCTTGGGGAGGCGTACCGATCTAAGCTGGCCATAGGTTCCAAACAGTGATCGGATGTCCTTCTTGGTCGCCTGGAAAGGCAAGTTCTTGACAATGATCTTGGTGCGCTGTCCAGCGGTCTTCTTAGCCTTGTCATCCCGACGTCTCTCCTCAGCTGCGTCATGACCCTTGTGTGATGCCTTGACAGCCAGGGCGTGATCGTCAAGAACATGACCGTCCATGACTTTGAGTGCAGCCTGCGCTTGACTCCTTGTCCGGAACTCCACAAACCCGAATCCCATGCTAAGCGTCTGCCCTGGTTTCTTTGGGTCCGTCTTAGTCTTGACTCTAGCAGAGACGAATCCGTCGAGGGACTGAAAAGTTTCTGCAAGCCGAGATGTGGAGGTCGAAAAGTTTAAATTGCGCACAAACAGTGAAGTTGTTTCCAAATCCTCCTCCGGCTTATCACCGCGTGACAGCAAGTCATTCACACTAAGATTTTGGACTGTCGGAGCCGGTCGATCCTTTAGTGACACGGCTTGGTCCAGTTGGTCGCCGCCTCTGAAGATGTCACTTGGCGCTTTTTCCAAAAAGAGCACACTATCTCCAATCCGGCGATATGCCAACTTGCCAAAAGCGGACTTGGCGTAATTGGGCTGCGAGAACTGGACAATAGCAATTGTCCCGCTTGGGGGCATCAAAACTCTCAGCACGGGCCCAGATTCCTCAAAGAGCTTACGGAGCTCGTCGATCGTAGTCCCGTAAGGAAAGTTTTTTACCAAAATGGCCGTATCACCCCGCTTCTTTGACTTGAAAGCCTCGAGGTCCACACCATTAGCGGCGAAATAGGCTTTGGTATCTTGGATGACGCTCGTCTCCGCGATGGCCTGCTTGATAGCAGCATCGGATGAGGTGGGGTCAAGAAGTTCTGATTTTGAAACACCAAGACGCTCAGCAACCGATGTGTTGACAGCGTCTTGGTTCATGTAAAGCGCATTCCAGTTGAAAGTACTTGCAGATGCCTCCTGTTTCTTGCGGATCATGTTTTGCTTCTTGAGAGGGAGCTTGGAGATGGCAAACTCATCAAGAGCTGTGTCTCGCTTTGCACTCGCAGGAATGATGTGAAGGAGACGCCCCTGAAACGTCGTGCCATCCATGGCTTGGAATGCTTCAACCGCTCCCGATGGCTCAGTAAACAGAATCAGGGCGAACCCCTTACTGGTACCTGAATTGCTGACCGGTAGATGAACCTAGTATTCAACAGCTGTTAGTTGATATCCAGACTAGTAGTGATCTCAAGAAATGCAGTAAAATTGACAACAATTCAGCTAATCGAAGCATCTACTAAAATATTCGTCTCAAGGTTCTCATCAAATACCGAAGTATAAGCTGTCCCTATCTGAGGTTCATCACGTTGTCATGGGTTCGCATAAAATAAAGGTAAGAAAACTTGTTTGAAACATACCTCTTCAAGTGTTCCGAATTGTTCAAAGGCTGCGCGAAGATCCTCTTGGGTGGCACTGTAGGGCAAATTTCGGACAAACAGTCGAGACGTTCGGCGGATCGACTCGAGCGTGTCGTCTTTTGCTGGTTCGTCCCCTACAGCCTCCACCGTTGTCTCAACCATCGGTACGTCATTTGCAGCTGGCGGGTCAGCAGGAGTGATTTCCATTGCATCGCCTCCCTCTGCATGATCGGTCTCAGTCGTGGAAGGCCCTTGCACAGGAGTTCGTTCCAGATCATCGGGATCAACGAGGTCCAACAGTCTGTTGGTTCGTGAGCGAAGCCAGTCGTCATCTTCTGGGACTGCTTCCTGCGTTTCAGTATTTGGTTTTGTCGCTTCTTTCGACTCCGCAGAGCCCTCGACTGCAGGAGCTTGCGCCTTGGCATCCGAGACCACATTTGCTTCTTTCAGCTGTAATGGCAAAGACCCGGAAGCCAGCGACTTCTCTGGTGAATCAACTCTACGTTGCTTCTCCTTGCGAGCGGGGATCTGCTCGTACTCATCGTCGCTCTCTTCTTCAGGAACTGCGTTGGTAGCTACTGCAGCAACTCCATCACCCATACCACCACGGACACCATCGTCCATAGCGCCCTCCCTGCCTTCCTTCATAACATGAAGGAATTCGCGGAGCTTGGGATCCGCTGCTTGAGGCTCATCTCGCTTCCGCTTTTTCAAGCTTGAGTCGGCGTCCTTGTCAACCGTCGGCGCCGTGCCCTTGATTGTGGTGGATGGTGACGATGCAGGTTTGGAATGCGAGGCGCTCTGGGCTCTGAAGAGGGCGGGGTCTGAGATCTAGCATTCCATCAGTATGGGCAAGTCGAGACATTTACGAGGAATTACTTACAGGTCTAGCTGACTCGACAGCGATCTTGGACATACGAATGTAAGACCTGTTGAAGTACTTGACTGCCTTGTCCGCATCTTCTGGTGTCTTGTAGCCCACATAGCCGATGCGTCGCTGGGGCATCAACTTGACATCGGTAATCTCGCGACCTTGGGCGGAGAAGTGCTTCCGAAAGTCAGCCTCTGTGATGTTGGGTGGCAAGCCCCTAATGAATATTCTTGATGAAGCCATTGTTGTGTTGTTATTTGGATATCGTATCTCCCGATCGATGGCGAATGGTTCACCGGGGGAGTTGTACGCGTGAAGTCATTTTCAGAACGGGAGGCTCTTTATGAAGGGAGAGAAATGAAAAAAAAAAGTTCTCTACCACGTTTCTTATTGCCCGAGGTTGGGATCCGATGTTGGCCCGTGCACCCGGGTTTTCCAACAGTCCAACTCCACCTTTGGCTTCCACGATGCTTCTACAAGCAGACGTTCCTCTTCACCGCCCTCAGCTCAGTGATGGAAGAAATTCCAGCGAACAAGTCAAACGCCACAACAACATTGCTTGATGATGTGAAGAGGCGACAGTGGTTCTTTATGTAAGATACCAGGCTCTATCGCCTTATATTACCGTTAGAAGTTTCTCAAGGGAGATATTTGTTGACACAGCTGTCCAAAAATCGGGCAAATTCTGCCACATTGCACAAACTGTTTCCTCAATGCTCCGTACGAACAGCTTATTGTCCTCTGCCTGTATTGGTTTTTATCATTCAGTAAAGCTATAGACTATATGTTCAACTACTGGTTGTCATTCTCAACCACCGCCCACCCACCGTCAAGAATGCTGGTGTGGAGGATACGGATTTGCCTTCAAGACTAATATCTCACACAAGACCTGCATCACAAATGCCAAAGCAGTCATGTTGGAATCTTGTGGCTTCTGCAACCTCCTTGATTATTCACTGAAGTCTTACGGACCACAGAGCTTCTGTCTTTCATTGATGTTGCAATACTGCTCATGTAGCATGAAAGCCTATGGGCAAGCTGCAAAGGATTTATCTATTGCACGAACGTTGTGCTGTCCATGCGGTTATTGTACGTCTATTCATGATCGCAGTACCATCTAATGTAAGTTACAATATCTCCAGCAGCAGGAATGGAGATTGATTCCTCGTGGCCAATATCTGTTCAAGTCCCGAGGTGCGGCGTCATGCGTTTATTGGACGCCGATCATATTCATCTGCCATGGTGCGTGGATGAAGTAGGTTGCAGCATGCCACGAACCTATGTCGCACACTACAGTTCTTTGTGAGATTTACAGTTGTCATCTGTTATTTGATTATCTATATTCGCGGAGAGGTGATATTTACCAAAGGCATCGTTTGCAGCTGTTCATCGACTGAATGCAAAAAGAGATCAACAAAACATAAACTTCTCCGCCTGGTTCCCCAGCAACTTGGAATTAACTTTCTGTCAAGTAGCGGTGAGTATTAATCTAGAAAGATTCTCAAAGTCAATATAGCCAAGAAGCTCTGAATTTGGCACTCCGACATTCCTATCCACTCATATCTTTTCCAGCAGTTACAGCATCTATATCTCTATTTCATGATCTACAAATGGTTTTAAATCGCAAGAAAGAGCATTTTAATATGTAGGTATTTTACTACATGAATGTGCTTTTTTCTTTTTACGATTGCAGGCCCGAGGGGTGCAAAAAGATGCATTCTTGATGTGCATTTTGACATATGTGAGATGCACACTCCACACCATGAGCCTTGGAATGACTGGTGAGGGAATGCGGATGCAAGCCATATTCTCTGGAGAATTCTTGTCAAACTTTATGGGTGGCATATGACTTTATGTATGCTCGGACTCTAAGAACTTATAAGTATAAGAGGACCTCTCCGATCACACACCAGACTTTTTGCAAGCTGTCTCCCAGAGTGTATGGGAGAGAGCGGCACAGCGGTCAGCCTTGATTTATTCTTGTATCTCATTCTTTATCCGTGATCATGTACACCAAAGAATAACACGGAGGGTCGATATTGAGGATGGATCGATGGGATGAACGACGACACTCCGACTTTCGACCTTGGAACTCTTCGATATAATCACACAACCACGAGTCTTTATACCGATTCAACTATACAATCTTGATTTTTGGGAAACAATTTGGCAAAGAAGGGTTTTTATCGCAAGAGCTTGGATTTACCTTGATTTGACTGGTTGTCTTGAGTCATGGTACGAAGCTTCGTACATGGTTCTTGAGCAAGAGATATGTCACATTATTCTATGGGGCGACCACCAAACTCACATCTCATGAGCACCGCAGCTCTCGGTTCATATCACGACCTCATCCATCCTAAGGGCAGTATCCGGCTCCTGCGCTCAACGATGGCCTTGGTGTTAGCCCAATGTGGATATCCGTCACTCCAATTATAGTGATATCAAGCGGCCGACAGATATGACATGGCGAGCGTACCGTAGTTGTGGTTCTACGTCCACTCCTGTTTGCATATGGACTTGTATGATTCATAGACGATGGGGTTGTGTGTTAAGCATGACCATGGGGTAGACTCTACTGTGTATCCGTACGTTGTTTGTACCTTGTAGAGACTTGAGATGTACGTTTTCGTCTTGGACGTCACGCCACGAAAGTATATCCGGGACTTAAACATCCACTACTTTTCTTGGCGGAGGGAAAAGAGACGCAACAAGTTAGATAAGTCACTTCGCTAAACCTATTGGTTGTTCATGTGCTCGGCTACCTCTTATCTGGGGAGGTAGGAATAGTTACACTTCTCGCGTCCATAGCCTATCGAATTTCAAGCTCTTTTGAGTTATTATGCTTCTCACTCCATGGTATACCTATCTTGCCAACCATCAGATGCTACTCATGAACGTGTGGACCTTCTTGAAGCAATTCTCATGACTCACATTCAGGGTCCGATATATGGCGTATTTCTCGACTTCGTAATAATTTACAATATTAACACATCTCCAATGGTCTCTGGGATATTTCTTGATGTTACCAAGGCGCCAACTTGTAGATTTCAAAGTGCATGTCAAAAACTATGCTATGTTTGGCTTGGTTTTCAATGCGTGGATCTATTATACTCTACGAGCTTGACCGTGCTCAAACTTAAACATGGTCACATAATGGATTGTGCCTAGCAAAAGGTCGTATAGTTCAATCTAATATTCAATTAAGCTTTCATTATTTCATAACTGTTGGCTCAAGTCAAAGGAAGTCAAGTGAGGAAAATGCTTTGCTACTGTTTTGGAAGATCGGATGTGAAGTTGATGAGATCACAGAGAAATGTCCAGCGACAGTATACAATGTCCCGGAATTGGGAATATTTGACTGCGATATGTCAAAGTATAGCTGTAATTATTCCTACATGATCATATGTACATCATACCATCAAATACCTAATAAGAAGCAAACACCTTATTGCAACATGATGTTGCAGCCTGAGTATAGGGTAGACATGGTCGCCGCAAAAGTGGATACACTGTCATACTCGGATCTGAGCCGCGTCGCCACGAGCCCCACCTGTTGGCAGTGGCAGTAGCGCCCCGTGCACTTGCTCCCCAGGGCAGCTTCCAGTGACTGACAAGGCTGCAGCTTGGCCAACAGGCAATCTGAACTAATCCAATCGCTAAGTTACCATAAACACGCGAGTCGCACTTACTCCACAAGGCTTTAGCATTTGCGCGTTTCATCAACAGCAAAACTTAGGAACAAAACAATCGCACTAATAATTCGCTCTTCTGTATATCGCATCGAAAACACTGACGCCTCGTATCTTTCCGCACATTGCGTACGTACACCCCGAGTCCTCCAAGGCTAGCAGTCCCGTGCCGTCGCCCCTCGAGAAAGGGGGGCGCATACCGAGGCGTTGTCGACCGCCAGCCTCACGACGTCAACACAACTAACAGGATTTTGCCCAGTCGCACTTGTTTCCCAAACCGATCACTTTCTTCAATTCTAATCACAAGATGGCCGACGCTCATGCTCCCAAGGCAGAGTCTCCCGTACCCCGGGAGAAGCTGGAAGGTAAGCGACACCCCCTTTGACACTTTGGAGACGAAGCATCATGCTGATGTACAGCCAGCCCAGATCAAGTCCGCCGACATGGTGAGATAACCCGACCTACGTACCGAAATATACCATACACGATCGCTGACGAGGTGTGATAAAGACGGAGGACATGCAACAGGAGTCCATTGAAGTTGGTACGGGACACCTATGACAAATTGCGCCGGCGCAAAGCAGACAAGGCTGACATGATGATAGCCCAGGAGGCCATGGCCAAGTTCACTATTGAGAAGGTCAGTTAGCAAAGTATTGGATCTCTGTTACTATCGGGCTAACAGAATATGACAGGACATCGCACAGCACATCAAGCGCACAGTTCGTACACGCCAGACCTACCACGATCGACCCCCTACTTACATCATCTAGTTTGACGAGCGAAAGGGACCTACCTGGCATTGCATTGTTGGTCGAAATTTCGGCAGCTTCGTTACTCACGGTCCGTCAAACCCAGAATATCCAGCTCCATAGCCCCGAGTGCACCCAACTAACATATTACGCAGAGACAAAGCACTTCATCTACTTCTACCTTGGACACTGCGCAATTCTACTATTCAAAACGCAATAGGCATGGGAGAAATGGCTCACCGGTGGGGGCCTTTGGAAGAGCTTGCTGTAGCGAGAGGGAACAGTGTGGTAGGACAAGAAGAATGACGAAAGGCAAAAGCAACTGGCAATTGGCAACTGGCAAAAAGGCTTCATCATGGCTGATGTCGTCCACCCTACCCTACTTTACCCTACTGGGCTTGCCTCGATGTACAAGATGGACGGCCGTGGAGCTTGCGGCTGTACTAGGTTCATGATCAATAATGAGGGGCGCTCGCCCAGTATTTTCCAAATATTGCTGTTCCTGGCCTGGTCAGGTGTTGGGAGTTTGTTACTAGGGGTGGCTGATCTGCCGTGACGGGCCACCAGGTTGTACCTGATCTGTGCAAGGCTGTTGGTGGTTAGCTCGAGATGGAGGATCTGGTAGCCTCGTCTGCTGGACTGTTCCCGAGACATATCACTGTCAGTGTGAGATATGTTGGTTGCGTCTCGGCCTCTTTTGCTCGGATTTCTTTGATGCTGTTCTTGCTGGAATCGACTCGAGTCACTCGAGTCAGACGAATCACTAAGCACAGCAATCGTCGATCGTTACATCTGTTCAACATCACAAAAATCATGATCGATCATCGAGTGTTTTTAGTCTAATCGCACGATCAACAGCCTCCCGGCGATCCACCTCTAACTAGTTCACATGGTGTGGGAAGAGACTACTGCACTCCAGTTTCCTAACTGCAGCTTGGATGACAAGACGGCCTCAGATGCTGATGAATACCCGATTATTCACGGTCTAAGCAGAAGGCGGCGGCACACCCCGTCAAAGGCTTGAGTGTTTGGTAGCCGAAGCCACAGCCTTTGGGTCGGGTCAAAGGTCAAAGGTCAAAGGTCAAAAGTTTAAAAGCCAAATGCCTTGTCCGTCCTTGCCGAGCCGGTCCTGTAGCTCCGCTAGTTCTGTTGTAAACTTGTAATTCTCCCGAACTCTTTAGTTTGTTACCGAGGGGTCCAGTCTCCAGAGACCAGACCATGAAGCTAAAGACATTCTCGGAACGGAGGTGCGGGCTCCATATAATCAACGCCTCTCGTGGGGGTGGGCGTTTATTGAGCTAAGGTTAAGATGGACATGAGGGTGCAGTTACAGGCACAGGCACAGGCACAGGAACAGGAACAAACTTCAGCAACGACGATTTGATTTCTGAATATGGATTTTCCCTTCTGCGGGAGTGCAAAGTTTAACCTAGTTTTTCCCATCTAGACTGACAAATACAGTGCAACTAAAGTTAGTGTGACGGGTAAAAAACGAGATGTGATAACCGAGATGGACTTTGTCACTTGTCCGAGAAGACTGAGTATCCGTATCATCGAGGAGATCTTGGCTGAAGTGTCAGAAACTTTAACAGCAGGGGTATCGGCGTGTATGATGTTATCACGGCTGGTGGATCATCAGGCACTGGGTAACAATGGCCTCAGATAAGGCGACAAATGAGTTAGTAGTCCACTTTGGCCGAAACGACTGGAATTGATCAACGCTTGGTTATTTTCCACCTTAATTTTCACTTCAACGAAAGGACTTTAAATGCATAGAGAAGTGTAAAGTAACTAAATGGTCCGGCCCGCTGCCGTTAATGGTCCAATGACACGGACCCTCGAGCCGAGCGGGCGGAAACGAATCCTCTTCTTTGATGTCTACAATTCTCGGCCAAGGCCAAGGAAAGACCAAGTCGCCGAGACCCAATTGGCCCACTCACCCACTGCTGGATTGGATTGCCCGTGGTCTGGAAGGGGAACCATGACTGACGGTGTCTACGGGATGTCAGCGGGAAAGACTGGGCACTTCTGTGTGTGTGTGTGTGTGTGTGTGTGTGTGTGGGTGAATGAGAGCAATTGATCGACGAGAGTGACTTGACTTGAATTTTTGATTGGATATGAACATGATCCCCATTTTCAATGGGCGAGTTCACTTCGACTTCAAACTCCCAACGTCTGCATCGTTCGACTAGGGGACGGTTAAACCGGGAGATGCAGCTGTATAGTCTGCACTCTGTACCACATGGACATTACATCGCATGAGGATGCATTAGGATGAGAAGGTGCAGATGGGAGGGTGGTCTGTTTGTTCTACCAGGCCCGATTAGACCGAACGAGCCGAGTCATGGCCGTTCGGTTGAGATGCTTGATATCCTGCAGTATCTACTGTACTGTACTATATTTACTGCATTACACTGTAGGTGATTGAGAATGGAAATATTCATGACGGTACTCTGTAGTCGATGGCAGTTAATAAGATGAGACATGTCGTAGGTATTATTAGCAGGAGACCGAGGTGTCCCAGATACTGTTAAGCTGAAACAATAGGAAATATGTCAATCAAAGCCAATCACTTTTGGTCAATTGGCCTACCCTAGAGTAACCATCATAATCAATGAGATGTGCTACACATGCAAGCATTACATTTTATTTTTTCTTTGCAACAACAGAAGTAACTGCTTCTGCATAGACCTGAATCTGGATTCCCTATCAAATAGCTGCTTTATATTAGTTGTTGGGTATCTTTTTGAAAGTGATCACTTCAATATTGGTTTGATGATAGCTCCACGTGGACAACATACATCACACAGCAACTGCAACTTCAATTTTTAGTGCCATGTCTATTTCAATACAACGCAGATCACCAATCCCTGTTGTATTGCTAGCAAGCAAATCTCATCTTTATCAGGGCATGAAACTTAGTTGTGCTTGCTACATTGGTCGATCAAAGCACAGTCAATGCTCTGAGGACATAGTGGCTCGAGCTCAAGTCTCGGAAACGGGATCACAAACCAATGGCACATGAAACTGATATACTGCCCATTACGAAGTCAATGTCTGACAACTTGTAGGTCTCTCTTGTAGTAGAAGATATAAAAGTGCTGCTCAGTGAGGGCCCAAGCGAGTGTTACACGTGTGGGATATTAGTTGATACAATAACCTTGGCCATTCTTGCAAGTCTTGTTGCCATACATCGAACCCAAGGCAGGAGCTGTGTATAGTAACAAGTACTTGGTTTGTTGACAGCAGGAACTCGCAGTGATTGTCTCAACAGGTGCGAAATATAAGCATTGTTCAACAGTATTTGCATATAGCATACCCCTTGGCCAGTGAACTGGCTCTCGGGTAAGTGTATATGAAATAGTCGATGCGCCTTCTTTCTCAAGTCTCCTGAAATTGGAAAATGGAACTATTGCACAATCACATTATTGAAATATACATATGGCGTTGTAGGGTCAGCCCTTGGTGATATCCTCCCGTTTTATTGAATGCAGGCTGGTACTGGCATCCAATCTTGAGGCTCTGAAGACGCCTTTCAATAGCCCAGCTCCCTACTCAATGATCAAATCAACCAATTCGAAGTGGTCCTAACAGTCCTAGAGGTTTATTTGTAGAATTACACTCAAGCCATAAGTGACAGAAGGGAATGCTGAGGCAAATAAGCGCCCATATTCGCCCAGTGAACCTGCAGAGGGCAATCGCAGGAGTGTCATGTCAGGGATCATATCATCCTTGTCCATTATGTATGGAAATCGGATAGTCGGCGGGTCCCTTTGCATGACCCTGCGGAATCCTAATCCTAGATTTCCCACCTGAATCACCGAGGAGATACTCCGTAGATCCCCTTCTGTTTGTTTCGACTGCCTTTAATTACATTGCTGAGAGTTTTTGATTGTTTGTCCCTGAAGGGGCTGAGGTATCGACACAGTCATTGTTACAGGTACCGTTTCCCCTTATTAAGATCAATGTTGATAACGTTACGGATACTGTTGATGGCCATACAATGTTTTTATAAAACCAAACACCAGACACCAAGCACCAGACTCAGGTTGGTCACGAGCCAGACGTCAATTGTGAGACATTCCAGGTTCTTTCCTGCAGAGCACAGTAGTGTAGTAGTATCAGCTAGGCAAAAGGGAAGATGTCAGCGAAGCCTCGATAGATACGAGCGGCCGTGGCGCGATCGCATGCATATGAACCATGGGTCCACTGTGTATCTTCTTGATGAATATCTTTCGTTGTATTGAAGTTTTGTCTCTTTTTGTTTTTGCCTCACTTGTAGCACAAACCACATCTCCCCCTAGACACCCACTAATTAGCGGTCTGTTGTTGACAAACCTCGGGACAGTCAGGACCCATCCTCCGGGACATTGGCAGATGTGCCGTACGTAGTACAAACTGGTTCGACATCGGACGGTCCCTGAGAGTCCAGACGAGGCGAGGCGAGGCGAGACGGAGAGAGGAGCTTTGGTGAGTCTCGAGTCTGGGAGGCCGGAGCCATCCTGCCAGCGTGACCATTTCTACAACAGCGCTAGACCTGCCCAACACATACAGAGTAAGGTCTTTTGACGGTGAGAGCGGCATGTGTATACGATTCGATAATAGCATGGTGACTAGACACCCGTAGGTGGTTTTGCACAGCAAAGACAGCATGGCCGGCGGTCTGGTTGGGTTGGAAAAAGGCTGGCGCATAAAGTGACAAGACAGAAGAGTTTCACCAATTAGAACCCCTTTTCAAACACCACAATTACCTCGCCAAGCTCAATAAAGTCTCACAAATGTCCAGCAGAGCAGGGCAGAATGCAAAAGGCTATGGGATCTGATCTGCTGCCGCAACGGGAGGCCACAGACAGTGATGTCAGCGATCATGCCTCGCCGAGATGTGCTTCTGCAACCCGAGTGAGGCGCGTCACCCCCAAAAAGGTACGTCTTCGTCTTCGTCTTCCTGGCGCATCACCACCCTTGTTCCTTGTTGCACAACACACATAGTGGTACCCCCATGTCTACCAGGGTCTTCCGTCTAGTGCCCCGGCGGAGTGATCCTGGTCGGGGGACCCAGCTACAGCCTACATGTTAGGAGGCTACTATTCGTGGACTCGAGGTTCTGGAAGGAATTCCCTGGAGGACTGTTGAGGGAATGATAGCGATTGTTACTGAGCTTGGCGGCCCTATCTCAAAGCCGTACGCTTACTAGGAAATAATAGCGAGGGAAATACTGGTGGCCACGGAGTAAGCCCTGCTAAGTCGGAGCTCGGCTCGACGGTGAAGCTTGTGAGATTTACGTACGGGATAAGAGAAAGAGGTCTGTTGATGTGATTGGGAGGGGAAAGTCAAGTCAAGTGAACCGTTGAGAAAGCAAAAATCTACCGGTTGGGCTTTTAAACGAAAAGTTTAAATTCAATCCATCAAAGCGTTGGAGGTGGTACAAAATTTACGAGAAGACCGGGTACAGAACTACACTGCAACCAGGGTTAACCCTCGACAAATGCAGATGAATGTCATCACGAAGCGGTAAACTGCAGTTTCTTCTGCCTGTATCCGTATGATAGTTCGCAATAAGTCTCAATTATCCATAAGGAGAACTGTCGGCTTTGTGGAGTTGCAGCAGAAGCCGGCGTTGCGGGGGCGGGGCATGTTGTTGAGTGTGAGTGTGAGTGAGTGTTTTCGATGGAGATATGCACGTGTATGTACGGATACTGCTGCTCGATCCTGCAGTATGATCCATCTGCAACCGGATTTTATCGGAGAGATGCGCTCTTTTCTTTTGTGTTTGGCCTTTTCTTACTGTTCGGCTGTAGAGCCCGGCTTCTTCGGTGGTTAAATCCTGCTTTTTCCCTTCTTTCGATACGGCTTCTCCCCGCATTGCGGAGCGGAGGAGCGGGTGCTCCCTTTCTGTTATATCCATCTACGGCTAGAAGCGGTCCCTATATTGGGGGGGATCAGCGTTAATGTATCGTGAGAAGAAAGCAAATAGTTTGTTGTAGGTGATTTTCAACGGATGACTTGTTGTTGATGGCTTCTGATCAATAGATTGCCGGGTAGTTGGCGATAATGACATGATATGAGGTCGAATATAACGCGAAATTACGGATACGATTCCTATTTATTCGCTACAGATAATAAGCATAAGGTTCACACGCCAATCTATTTGATTAGGTAAACATGTGATTTAATATTCGCATATCCTGTTCGAACATATTGTCATACTGCCAGTAGTATATACTTGTAATGATATTTCTTTTGTGATGGTACATAACTTCCATTATTCATTTCCTCTGGTAGACCCTGATCCACTAGAATGATCGGCAATCATCGACCAGCCAAACCAACTCATCTGCAAGGTCCCGACCACGCCAGTCGAAGTAGGGTAGCAGCAGATGATTGGCGATGGAAGGTTCTCTAGTCCCATTTACACAGCCTTCGATGAGCCTCGATTAAACTCGTCCTCATATTGAATAGCAATACGAATCTTTGCAACAGAGGATTGCATTAAACTTCAAGGGTCGCAATAAGGTCCCAACAGACTCAAAGTCGGCGTCACAGGCTGACGTGGGCGGAAAATAGCATGGCTCAGCCCTTTTCTACGATGGAAACTGGAAACGGACAGCCCGACATGCAATCTGTAAGCCACATACGACCGTAGACTCACTCGCCGGGGTTCAGTCTTTCTTTTCTTTCCATGCAGCCCTGGCACTTTCGCCTACTGAATCTACATCATTGGGCGCCCAAAAGGGTTGAGACAAGAACGGTACCTGGAACATACGCTTCCGTTTGCTCCTCAACCAGCCTCTCTAGAAACTGCCTTAGACAGCCATGATGGTCGTATTATGCTGAGCTGACGGCAGATCACGGGGATGCCGCCGAGATGAGCGGGCTGTAGAGACATGGACGAATCTATCGCGCTGTCTCAATAAATGACAATGAACAGCGACTCGACGCTGCAACGTAGTACGAGAGAGGTATCAATGATTTGAACCAATGTCTACCTCGCCCTCGCAGAAACATGGGTGCGAGAATCAATGTGAGAACCCAGGGACCGTCGTGGATGTCATTCGGTAACCACAAGTTCGATCGGCTGGCGGTCGCCATGTGGCAGCGTCCTTGTGCTGTACCTAGGTCGCATCACTCACTCACTCACTTTCCAGTGGCTGGCTGTCCTGTCTAGCCTGTATTCGCCGAAGATACTTGCGGCCTAGCCTCATCTTGCTCGACTGGAAGAAACAGGGTTCAGTAAAGTCCCCTCTTCTTGACTCCATTTCCCTTTCTTTTTCGCTTTCATAATCAGGCAGGAATCAGTACGATGAATACCGCAGATAGGTAGCTCGAGATTACGGAGTACATCTCTGCTTAACAATCCACCTGCTTCTGCTCAATGGAACCTTCGACTCGACTGTAAACAGAGTCACCAGCTCCATAAAAACGGTCATGGATCCGTTGCCGGCTTGTTGGAAGCGCGGCGACAGGGGGGTCACCTGGGATGAGATGGATATGGGGGTTTGAGCTCGCGCTATTATTATTGCAGGCACGACAAGAGAAGATGAGATTGGACATAGCGTTGATAATAAAAAGATCGTTTATTATTAGAGAGAGAGGTTCCATTCCAAGGGAGAAGTTATTGATAGGAAAGGGGCTTGATTTCAAGCCTCAACAAAGTTTTCCATGGCTGAAACCCCCAGGCGAGTTCTTTTCAAGCTGCGCTTTGTTTCAGCAAGTTTTGTTCCAATCCTCTGATCTCAGACTGACTGCCCGGCCAGCTGTTTATGGATGAGGCCTAAACACACCAGATCAGATGGAGATGGCAAACATCAGCGTCCCATCCTATTCCATCCCATCCTATCCCATTCACGGCTCGGCCACGGCCACGACCCCCCCGGCCGGATGACAGATCCGCCGTGACCTCCATTCCGAGCCCTTGATGTCTCGCCATGGGTCATTCAGAATGGATCGTTCGTTCGCTAGACGTAGTAGCTCAACCTGTCCGCTGGATCCAGCCCGTCATGTCCCGTTCTCTGGGCTGACGACCTGACAACCAATTGGGGCGTGAAAACAAAACAAGATGCGACAATCTGAAGAGGCACCATTGTCTCGTCTCGCCTTCTTGGTTACTTTCCCGCTCTCCCCAAGTTCACCTCAAAGGAAACCTCACATCCAAATGCGCAGATGAACAAGCAAGATCTTGACCTTGACCTTGATCTAAGGACCGGCGAACGGGACGGGAGGAACCCTTTGGCTTTCCATTTCTGGGACGAGTTTACTCAACTAGCACAACGCCTTGCATGCATCCACCACCTCACTTCGTTGCTGTGGGCCTCTCGTGGTACTCGACCCGCTCATCGCCGCAAATGTTGCTGCCAGGTATTGAATCATGGCCCGGAGCTATTCCAGGGCAGCTTCCAGGGCGTTACAGTTGATACCAGCTGACGAGGACTACTTGATATCTACTCCTGAGGAGACCTTGACCGGTCGACTCTAACACATGCACCATCAGGCGCACCACCAGGCACGCCACCGCAGCCACGGCCCCAGTGGACGCTAGCCAAGCTGAAGAAGTCTGAGTACTGGAGAGGAACATTTGGCCAAGTAGATAGCTCTGAGTTTGTTGCTGTAGCAGACGTCGCTTCAGCAGTAATGAGATTCGTCAACCCCTAAGTCACACCATCTTCAGCGGACACCGGTCACTGAGGCCTCTGTAGAGTTCTGAGTAGCCACAAAGTACTGACACCCCGGACGAAATTCCGTAGCGTACCGTGCGGGTAGCTTGGCACACCCGTGAAGGAGACCGTCTCCCTGCTTGAGTGAAGGTGCTGGCAATGGATGCTTTTGCGCTGTCGGACCCCAAAATTAGAGTACTGTGCTGTGCTGTGCTCTGCTGCGCTGTACAGCGCTGCTTCGCTGCCACTGCTAGGGCACTGGGGCGCCATCCTTCATCCCCGGTCAACTTCCCTGTTTGGCCGCACCCACTCCCGCCCGTCAGGTAAGGTAAGGTAAGGTAAAGGAAGGTAGGCACGGTACGGTACCTTTCCCCCAGTCCCTTCCGCACGCAGTGCCTTGGTACACCCTCGTCTCCCGTCCTTGTCGCTCCTTCCTTGGCTCTCGCCAGTCGCTGCCACTGCCACTGCCACTGCCACTGCCCGTCTCATTCCCTCATCGTCTCCGCCCTCCATCAACTCTTTCTCCCTCAACTTGTTTTTTGCTTCTCGACGAGAGTTGCAAATCACAGAGGGTGTTGGAGCTTCTTTGTGCGTTTGCGGTGTTGATCATTGTTGCTGGCAGTGAAAAACGCCCAGCGCTCATCTTTGTCCTCCTGAATCGGAGAGAAGGGCCCCCATTCTCCGGCGTTTGTACGCCCAACTCATCAAAACAGCGGCCTCACTCTCGGCTCACCTTGCTGGATGACAATGTGACAACGCTCCTCACGATTTCTCTTCAAACTTTCCACATTGGCGAACTCCCTCCCTCCCAGTCACAGGGTCCTCAACATCGACTCTACATATCACAATCCACGAACTCGATCGCTCAAACGTCAAGCTTCTACCCTGCTCCTGCATTGATCGACACAACATACAACTCCGCGACATTTCCCACCCCACGGCCTACCGCGGCTCGTGATAGACTCCAACATGAACTCCCTCAAGGTTCCAGAAAGCGGGCTGCAGCTGGAGGGCTCGACTGGCAAGGATGCCACTCTGCCTTCGCAGGCTTTTGCACTCTCCCTGAGCGATGTCCTTATTGAGGACATGATCAAATGCGTGCAGAATGGCGACGGCATTCAACTTTCTCTTGGAGCTAACCCTGTAAGTTTGACAATCCGAAGCTTGTCTATCACCGCGAATCAAGGAAAATTGCGGCTTGAGACATTTGGGCTCATGTTGACGGTTGCTAATATGACCTGCGCGCCAGACCTTGCTCTACGGTTCCAAATCACACGTCATTGCTCCTCCTCACGATTCAAATCAATACGACCTCTACCTCACACGTCCATTCGAATCGACTCGAACGGCCGAAAAGATCCTCTACACCGGCTCTCTGTTTGAAAAGCCTGCGGGCGCTACCTCGAAGAAGGCTCAGGCTGGCAAGGCCGACAAGACCATTGATGCAAAGGCCGCAAAGTCCAGCAAGAGCGCAGCGTCCTCAGGATTGGACTCTGACATCGAGGCTCTTCAAAATGGATTTGCGGCTCATGCTGCTTCTCGGGAGAAGTCGGTCTCTCTTGCCTTTTGTTTTAGATTATTCATACTGACATTTGTTGAAGGGCTCGCATGGTCGACAAGTTACCGGCGAAGAAAGGCGCAACCAAGACGAAGGGCAAGCTGCTCACCACAGCACCACGATCGATTCCTCAATCTCCGGGCCAAGTTTCGCTAGGCTCTAACACACCCAACCCTTCAGCACCACAAGTTCCGGACCGAGCGAAGGGGGACCGAGCCATGCTGGTGCATGAGCTTGCTGTGCAAGACCGCTCCATTGATTATTTGGCTAAGAAGTGGGAAGGCAAGCAGGAAGATTTGGAGCCTGCACTTCGAAAGATTGCCGATTACCTCGAGGATACCAAGAAATGGTCGCCGAAGAAGAGAACATGGAAAGACCTGGATGTTTGGAATTACGATTATGATACCCAAGAAGTACGACAGAAGGCGATCGACAACGCCGTTCGGCAATACGACAAGCAGAGAATCACCATTGCTGAACCTGAGTGGGACAGACTGCTGCCTAAGGAGGAGCGAGGAACTGGAAAGAGCCTCAGCCGTGTACAGGCCAAAATCACAAAGACTAGTACGCCATCCATCAATGTTGAGATGGCTGACGGCGGCTCTACCCCTCGAGACAGTGGGGATTCTCAAGATGCCAACCGGGCAAGAGTTGGAGGCGAGGCTATGTCGCGATCTACCTCCAATCCTCTTTCTGGTAAGCCCAAGAAGCCTAGTGCCCAGGAGGCTCAGGTTAAACGTCTCTTGGGTAAATCCAAGACCAAGACATCGGTATCGGTGGCATCCTCTAAGCCTACATCCAAGGTATCTTCTACCAAGGCGTCACCCACCAAGCCGAGACCCACGGCTGCTCCTAAGGCAAACGGGGGAAGGGTTTTGTCGGCTGCAATCATTTCCAATTCAGACTCTTCGGAGGATGATGCAGCCCCTATGATCAAGTCGAAGCCGAAGCCAAAGGCTGCGCCCAGACCAGCACCCAAGGTGAAGGAGACGGTTGTTGCCAAACCCCGGCCAGTAATGAGGGAGCCGATGAAGCAACAGATTACAGCCAAACGACCTCGCGAAGATGACGATTCGAGCTCGAGCTCTGGAACGCCTTTGTCCAAACGCATTAAGCCGAAGCAACCACTTGCTGGTCCCCGACTCAATCACCGACCATCTGACGCGAGCCAGAACTCTCGCGGGACGATCACGTCTACTTCGATGAAGAGCAAGAACACGTCCCCGACAAAGTCATCGCCTTTGGCCTCGTCACCACCCACCAACGCTTCGGATCTCGAGAACGAAGCACCACCTGCGCCAATTATCACGAAGAAGCGCAGGGTAGAGGGTATGGGCAAGGGATCTATGACAAAGCGATCAGCAGCAGCAAGCTTTTCCGATGACCTCGTGGAAAAGGCACAGGCATTCAAAGTCTGCTACCAGAAGTACGAGGCGTTGCATCACGAGATTTCTGCACTGGACAACCCTTCAAGCAGGAAGCTGGGTCATCTCATGGAAATGAGAGACCGATTGAAAACGATGAAGATGGAGATTTACAACGAATGCCCTCCTGGGAGGAGCTAAGTGGCGTGGATAATATCACAGGACAGGAAAGTCCGTGGGGATTTGATTTCAACGGCGTATAGCATCACGACCGGAACACTTTTTTACAGTTGCATTTCGGATTGTGCATTGGGAAAACAGGAATTGCATGAACATGAGCATGTCGGACAGGAACATAGCTCTCCTTGATATTTGCATCGTTATTTGATACCACATGACAAGATCAGACAGGCCACGCCAAGCCAAGGCAGGCGGCCATAGTAGGCAGAACAAAAGCCAAACAATACAGGAAATATTGAAATTGAAATTGAAATTGACCCAAAGAATGGAACCGAGTGACACATGGATGGCCTAGGATGAAAGTTGGCCAGTCAGTATACTAATCTTTACTGTACTGTTTGTATGAGCATTGAGAGTACGGATACAGCACATGGTAAGATGAAAGCACTACTATGACGTGAGGTGCATGTGATTGATGATAGAGGTGCGTGATTTACGTGGGATTTACCAGATTGGGCGGTACTTGGAAGTCGGTCTAATGTTTGGTGGGCCGAATGAATGGCTTGAGTGGCTTGGGTTAGTGTGAGCTGATTCAGGACCCTCTGAATAAAGAAGGATTGGCAAGTAGCGGGTGATCTCTTAGGGGGCATTTGTTCAAAGTAGTGCTTGTTGAGCAAAGGATGGTTCGTATTGTTATGTACGAGGGTAGATTCTGTTTACGGTCGGTAGCACAGTGTTTTTGTTCTACCTTTGTATATGGTTTATGCATCTTGCCGCGGTCAAAGAGGTTTGCATATAAGTGATAAAGACAGCGAAGGTAGTGAATATGGCCTCTCATAGCTACCTTCTGAGGACAATGGATCAACACTAGTTGAATTCACCTGGGGCATGTGTATAGATGTAAAGACAAACCTGGATGAAAAAGATATATAAATATTCTGTGTAAAATTGCATTATTTCAACAACTTGTCTCTGTCTTTACCTCTCTTTACTCAACTTCACTCAAAGCAACAAGTCACCTCCCCAACAATGACATCCAGACGCTCGCAGTTCGTAGATGCCACTGGGGCTTCAGGGACTTACTTCCAAGACCCAGGATACTTGTACCAACTTCCTCAGACTCCGCTCAGAACTATGCAACAGCAGCAACAACAGCCTGTTCGTATGTCGGAGGATCACTACAGCCAGATGTATACCTCTCCAGCACCTGCCAACACCACCTCCCCCCCCTGCTGCCGTCGACGACGTCGGGCATCGCGCCACTCGAGGGCCTTTGAAAGTGATGGCTCAACTGATAGCTATCTTTCGTACGACGATGCCCAGGCTGCCCGGCAGGGAGGAGATCGTCTCCCCCCGCGGATCGCCCTGAAGCAACTTTCGGACTTCCTCCATGAAGCGTCCGTATTTTACAACACGCAACTCCTTGAGTTTTTGGGCGAGCACCAACGTCAAGGCCACGACACTGCCAACGAAGCGCTTCGCCAGTGGCTCTGGAACGACTGGACGACTCGTCGCGACAGTCCCACGCGCGAGTTGTTCATGTCCACAAAGACAAACGTCTCACTGCTTCTTCGGCAGGTCGAAATGGCAGTTGCGACGCCCTGGCTGCAGAACGCGGACCTGGAGGCACGGTTTCAGCACAGCTTCAAGGCCCTGCAGAGCAGCTGCGGCGAGGTTATGAGATTGGCCGGGAAGGCTATGGGGAACTGGCAGGCGTGTCGGTTTCTGGCTGTTGAGCTGAAGAACGCGAAGATGTATGCGAGTCCGGAGGGGCCTGTGCAGCGACATTTGTTCAATGGATGGGAGAGCGGAGAGCTGTGGTGATTATGTTAGGAAGGGTCTTTCTACGCATGATGTTGATATTGCTATTGATATTGATATTGAGAATATGTCTTGTTTGGGTCGTACTTGGGTTTTGAATAGAAATTGCATTGGGTTTCTTGGTTGGAGTTTTACATGCAAACAAGGATAATAAAGATAAAGATAATTAAGAATAAAAATGTTAGGGCGACCAATCGGGAAGACAGTGGAGAAACGAAACTGGAAGTTGTGTTCATAGCTCCTTCCCTTCCCCTTCCCCTGGTCAGTCAGCCACGTGGGTTACGGGTTACAGTTACGCCGATCCCTGGTTGATGAAGAGTCCCTGTGGCTATGCAAGGTCATGTGTGGCTTAGACCCTGCGTCCAGGCAAAAGAACAAGACATGATAGGTAGACGAACTTGACCCAATCAGATGTTAGTAAAAAAAACTGCAACTTTTTTTTAATTTTTTTTTATCTTACTGTAATTGTTAGCGTTTTTGTTAGTCGCAAGTGTCTTAGTGAGTCAAATGCGGGTTCGTTTCGTTTCCCCGGATTGCCAAACTTGTACGGATAGACCTGTAAAAAAAAATACAGGGGAAACTATCATTATCACTCACTACCAATGTTCTAGACTCGTGTCCGATATGTCTGCATAGTCCGTAATCTTGTGCTCTTGTTGAGGGCACGTTGGACAATTTTCTGACCAAAATCTCCCCTCTCTGACACTTTTCTTCTCCTTTAACTCTTTTTATATTTTTTTGCCACACCGACACATCTTTATCAACTGTGATACTCACGCTGAGTGGACTTCTCGAGATTTATCTGTGTTTAAGAAAGATACTTCAAGAAAGTACAGGAGTGTTCAAATCGTTCATCATGGGTATCGAAGCTCTTGATTTCCCCCAGATGTGGGAACGCCCCAGCTACACGCAGTTGGCAGACATACTCCAGACGCTTGAACTCAGCCCTCCCATCTGGAATCACAAGCGTCGTCGCTCCGAGATCATCGAGGAGCAGGAGTCTCTAGCGAGTCAGCGTAAGGCAGAGGTCACACGCTATCTCTCCTCCATCATTAAGAGCCCCCTAGCATGGATTGACGACGACGATGAGAAGGAGGCTCTTTGGACGCAGGCAAGCAAGCGCATGTCGGAGCGGTGCGGGCGCACGGCTATGGGCGAGGTTATTCGGAGCTGGCCTTTTGGAGACGGCGCGGACGAGTTTGAGTTGATTATTCGAGAGCCCGCACTTACAGGGGATTCGTTGGGCTTCAAGACCTGGGGTTCTTCGTATGTGCTGTCGCAGCATCTTCCTCACATGGCTGAAACGTCGCTGTTTCGACTGTTCGACGAGACGCTGGGCCAGCCACGACCTGATGTGCTTGAGCTTGGCTCCGGAACTGGGCTCTTGGGTCTTGCAGCAGCGGCCCTGTGGAAGGTCCCCGTTGCGCTGAGCGATCTACCCAATATCGTGTCCAACCTCAGAGAGAATGTGGCCAAGAACACAAATCTTGTCAAGTCCCGTGGCGGATCACTCACTGTTGGAGATCTCACCTGGGGCGGAAGTGAGGACGAGATAGACCAGGCTC
The DNA here is from genome assembly GCA_020744515.1 of Fusarium tricinctum. Taxonomy (NCBI): domain Eukaryota; kingdom Fungi; phylum Ascomycota; class Sordariomycetes; order Hypocreales; family Nectriaceae; genus Fusarium; species Fusarium tricinctum. The sequence continues at coordinate 2,112,048 of JAGPXF010000002.1, read as the reverse complement.
TGTTTGGACAACTGCACCAGTTCAAGGTATGTTTCCTTCTCTTAAGCGTAGACGAGGCCGTGATTGCAGGCTTTGCTATCGATATATGACTCTTACTCACAAACGTGCCCCTTTTTTCTAATCCGCCCGGTGACTCTAGATTGTCCTTGCGGCTGATCCCATGTACGACGATGACCACCCAGCCCTCCTGGCCTCCGCCATCAGCCAACACCTGGCACTGGGCTCCGACTCACGCGCCGTCGTCATGGTACCGCGCAGAGATGCCACCACAGAGCGTCTCCTTGAGTCGTTCCGCCAGGCCATGCTCGACCTCGACACGCCGCTGTTCTGCGAGCAGGAGGACGAGCTCGCGGGCCAGGACGACTGGGTTGAGGACGACGAGGCAGGCAAAGTGCGGTGCTGGTTGGGCGTATTCAGCCGAGGTGGTTCACCGCTGCCTGTGGTCAGTGACGCAGCATCTACGTAGACTTGGGACGGGGTTTGTAGACGGTGATTAGGAGTCATGCGACCTGGACTTGGGATGACCTTGCTACGAAACGCAAGACATTAGATGGCGAGATATAGAGCCAACTGACCTCACGAGTGAGTGATATAGAAACAAGAAGGAACGTAGACTATAGAAGACAAATGATATAAAGCAAGCAACAGTGCACTTGACTCATGGCCCATCTCGTGAACAATCAGCAAACTCCTTGGTAGAGCGAGCAGTTCATAAGGACTCCTTTCTCTTCCAACTTTTGCGCTTTTGCTTCTCCCTTTCCTCTCCGCTTCTCCTCTCGCAACCAGAAACACCTCCGCCCAAATTCTTTCCTTTTCTAAAACAGCTATTATTCTTTCGGAAGAAGCATATTGATTATCATTGATACCTTGAAGGCCTTTTCCTATATCCCTTGGACCTTCTCGTCTTCCCTTACAATATCCTATTCACTCTTAATCACAACATCTCCTACAGTACATACTCTCCCTTTACCAAACTACACATCATCGACTGTGATTAACAGGCTTCTCTCTCACTCCATCACTGCAATCCTCCCTATTTAAAATCAACCTCACGCAATCATTGCTTCTCTTCCTTTCCTCAATCACAAATATTTGCTCAACGCTTCATCACAACCGACGCTCTCTCAGCCCCTTATCGCTGACAGCTGGGACCTTTCTTGGACAGACATTGTTTTTGAATCTTTGCAACAAACATCTACCTCGCTCTAAACACGCCCCACCTCCTCCCACTATCGCTTCTTTTAATTCTTGGTATTTAGACCACATACATCATGACGGGCAAGCCGGTTTACAAACCTGATGAGATTCGCTTTGCTCTGGACCTCATGGTCCAGGACCTCTTCAACGAGGAGATCTCGCTGGCTTTTCAGGAACGATTCAGCCGTGAGTTGACGGATAACCAGATTCGATATCTGCGGAACAAGTATGGGAAGGATCCTGACTATGGGTAAGTTATATCTAGAGTCCCTTACTGTTATTATGTACATTTCAACTAAGATTTTGATTATAGATCTCCGCTGGTCAACAGGCCCGCCAACAAGAAATTGAAGCGAAGAAGAGCAGCTCTTGCGGTGGCTTCTTCTGCCTCGCCTCCCTCTGAGTATGTTATTTCAGCTTTTGAGTATATGCCCCCGAGTTACACGAGACTGACCATGGCGACAGAGGCTCACCACGATCTTTCAAGCGAACACGTCGAGAACGGTCAGAAACATTGGCCAGGCCTTTGTACAATCCCCCGAAGCAACTGGAAGCCTACTCACAGAGTCCACCTCCCAAATATGAAGACAAGACATTCAAGTCTGGAGACAAAGCATTCAAGTCCGAAGATACAAAGTCTCCCCCAATTTCTTCTGCTCCTCTATTTCGAGCAACACCACCGACACAAACTCAACTCGCTGATCTCCGTTCACCAACTGTAGACTCCTACACACCCACCTCAGTGCCAACTGGATTCTCAACCAGCTCATGGCAGACACAGCCAAGGACAATTTTCAACACAAACTTCACTCCTATCAACAACCAATTTCACCAACACGACACCAAAGCTCGAGGCCAAGGAAGCCCTGATGGCAAGCCTACCGTGCCAAACCAGACAGCCCTACATAACTCTTGTACCCAACCTTCCTACGATGTTTCCCCAAACCAGAGGCCATCATACCGCTCACAAGTACACAGCAACATGCTTGTACCTGCTCACCAGCAAAGAGTAGGCGTTCAGAGCGGATTATAGGAAACCTCCGCAACTCAACCCTCGTCATCTTTCATGCTGGACATGTCACCATCCAACTTTTCTCAACTTTCAAACTTCGTATATCCCCAACAGGGAATCCCTTCTGAAGAGTCCCTTGAGGGGCAGAACCCAGATCCTGCTGCGTTCGGAGGAGACCTTGATTCGCTTGCTTGGGAGGAATACGTAAGACCAGCTCGCTCGGCTTCTGAACGCAAACCATCCCGCTCTTTGCTAACTCAAAACGTTGAAGCTCCAGATTCTCAGCTTCATCTAGCAGAAGCAGAATCCCCTTCCCACCTGGCTTCCCGTGAGGGCGATGACCATCAGCAGATTCCCCGAGCCCCATCTCATTCGGTCCCTGAGACCCTGCAAAGAGACAGCGCAGACAGTGACTTGAACGCGATCGACCCTAGGCTGTTCGATGCCAGTTACGATCCGCGGTTTTTCGTCAAGAAGTCCCCCTCGTGAGTGCAGAGGCTGGTTAGCCAACATATAAATATTTACCGAGATGGGCACGGGGGCCTTAGCACTTGGGGTGATCGCCAGTTTTGCCTTCACCGCAAAGTAAATATTTATTTTCAAGCGTCTTTTCATTGCTTTGACCGATGCTTTCTTTACGTTGTTCGGTTGGGCTGTCTTCGAGAACGTAAACATCAACCACCTAACAGCCTTATATCTATATTAGTTTCGTCCAGAACCTGGGTTAAATGCAAATGTGAAGGCTGACAAGCCTGAGAAATATGTACAAGTCAGAACGGAACAAGAGATTCGTGGAACTAGGAGAAGATACGGCTTGGATATATAGTCCTTAGAAGAATTAGCATCACTATTTAGATAACTCAAAGACATTCCAATCGTTATTTGACCCTAAGATACGTGAATATTGATACATCAACGAATAGATACCATGAATCTTTTGTAGTATTTGGGGCGTAGCTTATCCAGGGCATTTGTGGCCGTGCCCTCAACTCTTCCATATCAAGACACCCGCCAGAGCCTCCCAACAGGGTATCTCGTGCATGTTAGAAACGAATAGTCCACCGCTTATATCTCTTCAAAATGCCTGCCCATCCTCTCATACATAAAATGCGTCGCGCTTGTAACCATATTGGCATAATAAAATCTGCATCTCCTTCGTGGCTCCCGACTCCCAGAAATCTTTAGTGTAAAACAATAACATTAGACGTGATATGGCATAAGTATAAACGTTTCGGCATTATTTCAGCGTTGAAAAGAATATTGATAGTTGACAGCATGTTAGATCGCAATACTGACATTGCGACGGGTGTCAACTTCTTCAATTGGAAACTGGTAAACGACCCGGAAAAGATCTCGCAGATAAGCATATCTTTGTGAACTCTTCATCATCATTTGGATGCTCTTAGCCATTTCCTGGGCAGTGACACGTTTGCCTCGAGTGGGCAAGGTGTGATGTCTAGGAATTATGGCATCGGTGAGAACAGAGTTCTTGTATTGTGCTAACAAGTTCGAGTGCGAGATGAGGGATCCGAAAGATCCAGGAGGGAGATCCTGTACAAACTTTTGCAAGGCTGTGGCGGCAGCCTTGGGGTCATGGATCGAGTCACGATTGAAGCCCAAGTTCATAGCAGCTCGAAGAACAAGTACTTTCGCACGTGTCACATTCGGATCTTCCGATGCCGCCGTCGTGGTTGCTGTGCTCGAAGTTCGAGCGCTACTTTTTGAGTAGCTCGAAAGGTTGGAGGCGCTGCTCGACCATCGGCCACGACTATTATCGCTTGGTGTGCCAAGAACAAGAATGTTGGGCATCGTGGGAGAACGACTCTGGGGAGAGATAGGTGTGTCCTCAAACTCGGTCACAGGGGTCTCTGGAATGGCAGGGTTTCTTGGTTTCTCCTCCTGTCTTCCGCTCTTCACACTGTCATGTCTTGAGTGGACCGATGACGGATTTGATCCGCGACTTTGTCGACCGCTTTGATCGTTCAAATGCTGAGGGAATGCGTGCCCCAGTCGAGGTGTTCCCCGGTCTGGCCGAACTTGCGTCCAGCTGTCTCGGAAAACATCGCACAGCTCCCAGCAAGCCTGGACGGTAGAGCTCAATAGTTCCTCATCTGGAGGTCTTCCATCCCTTCGGTTTTGCCTGAGGTTGAATAGCATTTCTGCGAGTGCCCAGCAGGCCCTGAGCAATTGGTCGGTCTCTTCTGCCAGATCACTCCGTTGCTTCATGAGTCGATGGCACAGGGCAATATAAAAGTCTAGTGTGCGCTCCCTGAACTCCTCCGGAAGGTTGACGTCTTGAGCGCTGTACAAGCTGTTGTTTGGTTAGAAAAGAAACACCTTTACGCTCGATTCACTTACTGATTGTTGAGCTCGAAACTAACACGCATAACAGAGTCTGCCGCTTCGTCATTGCGTTGTCGCACATCAAATAGTGCTTGGCAGAAGTCGCGGCAGAGATCAAGGTTGACCTTGACATTGAAGTTGCTAGCATCCTCATCCCGACTGCTGTAGAGCCTTTGGCAAAGCTTCCAACATGTCCTCCATGCTTTTTCGTGGGCGTCAGGGATGCCGCTCTTGCCATGGGCACGGTTACGGTTGATCGAACTCAGCTTTGACAGGCTATTGCAAAGAGTCCAACACTCCGTGAGGGTCGTTCGCAGAGTCTCAATCTCGTCTTGTTGCTGGGGTATTGGCATGGCTTCTGATTCATATTCCTCATCATCACCCTCGGCTTCAGTTTGTTCATCGATTTCTTAGAACGTTAGCTAAATACGACAATCCGAATTGCCTGAACATACTCTCAAGACTGCTCGTACTGCTTGAGCGCAACCGAGCCCCATCATCCAGCATAGATTGCAAATCCTGAGCTCGAGGTGTGGCGCTGTCTATGCTGTATCGCACAGGGTTGACATCGGTAAAAATCGGAGGTCGAGTTGGGTGAGTCGATGTCTGATGACAGGTTAGTAAATGAACGAGAACCCGAGCCGTAAGCAGCGAACCTTCTCCGACGCGCCATTAACAGATGCTAGACTTTCAGCCTCTGACTTTGGGGATGTCCTAGGACTTGGTCCTTTTTGTTCCATCACCGGTGCTGGAGCAACCTGGAGGGGGTTAGCTTTGTCACATCCCAAAGTGAGATTGAACATACCCAGTTGGCAAAGCTCTCGGGCGCGTGAATAACAGAAACGGCTTCCTCGCTATTGGATTGGCGCACGCTCTCTGGTAGATTTGTTGTGAGCATTAAAAGCTGTGGATGAGTTAGTTGGCAGCCAACAAGAAGGTATTTATCATTTGCCACTGACCTCTGACCGACGGGCATTGCTTCTGCCAGGAGCTTCCCTCTCAATATCCTCCGAAACATCATCCTCGATCTCGGTTGTTTCGGTACCATTTGAAGTGACTGGAGAAGGGCCCACGATATCGCTGGGGCTCATTACGTTGTAGGAGCTACTAGACATACGATTGACGGAATTGGGTCGAAGTGAGGATGAATCGGTAACGGGAGGAGGGGAAGAGCTGGGACATTGAGTTAATACAGAGGGCGACTGGTTTTATGTCGAGCGCATAACTTTGGCTGTCAACGTACAATGGTCTGAATGGAGAGCGACGGCTCTCGGATTCTGTGGGCGCAGACATGTCTGTCTGGGGATAAGCGAAAGGGAACTGTAGGCTTCCAGTCGATGACCTTAGAGGTGCTTCAAGGGCCATGACGGAAGCGTAGGAAATTTTGTTGCTAGGCTGCACCAACAAAGGTGGTCGAAAGCTCCAGCGACAAGAAGGGTCTTAAGATAAGTCGTAGCTCTTTGCGTTCAAGCAAGAATACCTCGCAAACTTTGCTGCGCAGCTATCTCAAGGTTGACAGCCGACAGGAAACTGGAAGCAGAAACAAGCTGAGACTGCCAACAGCTCTTGTGGCAGTGAACAAGAAAATATGAGCTTGTTGGTCGGCGGTCGGTGGGTGGTCGCGCGGCCAGTTATGAGACCCGTGATGCGGAATTTGGGTGTACTAGGATCGGGAATCTGCGTAACTAGATAGTTCGATCAAGACAAGCCGTATGAAGAGAGATTGATCGGCAAGAAAGATCACAGACGACGCTAAATGATGAATGAAAGGCTCAATAAGACTCCAGCAACGAAGCAGTAGTCGTCCAACAAAAACCAGCTCACCAAAAAGCCGTACCGAATTGAGAGAATGGACAGAATGGAGGGGGAAAGGTTTAAAGAACAGGCAGAGTCAAGAGCTGGAGCACCAGCGGCTGCAACGACGGACTAAGGCAGACAGACGCCAGTCTGACAGGGATTCGTAGTCAAAGTCCCTTGTCCTCGCAGCCCTGTTGTATCGGGGTGTTATGGGTCAAGCACTGAACTGTAACTTTTGTTACTATGGGTGGAGTAACGATTAAGTAGCATTCAAGACATACAGCATGTGCGTTGATCTCACCCTTGACACCTGTGAGGAGCTTGCTTTGGATGGGATTTGCTTCCTTACTGCCTTGACTTCTGGCAAGGTGTGCGGTTTGTGTTATTCTTGCAGGGACCGTAAATGCGGCCGGCGCTTGTCGGGAACGCGATAGTTGGCGCGGTGGGAAACGAAGAGACGCGATGTCTGCGATTCTTGAAATATGATAGTTTGAGCCTGAGCAATTTCTTAAAAGGTTGAGAAGAGCGATTGACTGAGACTTTCGAAGGTCGAGAGTTTCAACACAATGATCCGAATAAAAGCATTGCCACGAGTTTATTATCTGAGAGCAGAAGAAAGATGGACGTGAAAAAAGAGGATGGACGGTTGGATCATTAAATGGGGCGTGTCCTGGCTGACAGAATATGGGAGGGGTGGGTATTGACGAAGCTGGTAACAGAGGGGCTCTGCGGCTAGGACACAACCTGTGACACCTGAAGCTCTCCCAGGCAGCCCAGGGCAGCTAAAGGAAGCCAAGAACCACTCTGAATTCTCTTGCCGAGACGAAGCAGCGGGTGGACCAGTTGTGGATCGACAGGCAAATGGGGACTTCAGAGAGGAGGGTTGAGTTGGGGGCCAAGAGGTGTTAAGCTGTTAGGCAGTTATCAGGTTTCTTCTGAACGGTCTGACCAAGAGTTCCTGCTAATGGATATGAATTGAGTCTCAGCGTAGTCTGAAGATGGCTTTAGCAGCCGATTGAAAGGCTCGAGTCTAGGTTCAATAATATTGAGGTGTGGCACAAGCCGGGGAGTCGCAGCCTCGAGGTATTGAAATTGGAGGTGAGAAATGAATGGATGGAGCGGCTAACTGAGGGTGGCCGGTTCTCTTGGACCGCAACAAGCGACTGAACGCACCAAGGCCTTCTCGTTCTGCTCTGGTGCTATCCTGGACATGTAGTTCATAGAGTAGAATAGGGTGTGGTCAATGCAACCATTCAACAGCTCCCCTATGGATGTTGTAGTGCGTTTCTGCAGAGAGCTGATGCAATACTTGCTCTTTTTCGCGAGATGGCCAACTTGGATCAATTGCAAATGACGGAGACTCGCCATAAGCAAAATGAGATTGTTGATGGGCTAAGAAAAGTTGACTTTAAAGGAATCCAGCAATACCATCGTGTAAGTTCAAAACATTAACGTTCCATGGTGAAAGGTAAAGCTGGACGAATAGGGTGAAATGACAGGAGGCCCACTTTGATCAGCACCTTCCCTACGTACACATCGCATCGCAATCATTTCTCCCATGGCAGTTGTGTCTGAGGATGGTAGGTGCATTAGATGCCAATTAAACGAGGCAGGTGGCTGACCTGAGGTCTCAGGCACAGGCACAACTCTATCTTCACCTTCAAGTTGCTCCCCACGATATCTTTCTTTCTTCAGTCTCTCCCACTAAGTATTGCTTCAAAGTCGCAAGACATTAATGCATCCTCCATCGCTCGCTCTTGAACAACCGACAACTGCTTCTTCTGCAGAAAAACACTTACCCGTCACTTTGCGCTCAACTAACTGTTATGCACGCTTCGAGACGACACAAAGAGAACATCCAGCCGCCCACCCCTGGCAACAAGCCAGTTAAACCCCAGATACCTGGCCAGGGTGGATGGATCGTGGCTCCTAAACCCGTGGGGCTACATCAAAGAGGACAGGCGTCGGCGCTTAACTCATGGTGGGACTGGTCAATCCTCCGCAGTCCCCCACCTGCATTGCTTCTACCAATGACCCGGAACCGACCAATGGCTATGCTTCATGGAGCTTCGTCTTGACAAGATCCGGTACCGAATTCTCTATGTTCAGCCAGGCAAATTCGATGCCATGTGCCATAGCCCGCTGCATAGCATCAACGGCACGGAATGTGACACTCGACGCCGGATAGGTATTCAGTAAGATCGACAACCTAAACCATAATCTCAACTGCCTCTAGTTTACGGACGTGAGTCTAAAGTCATATGTCAAGACTGTTGTTTGTCTTCGAGGAAAACAACTTGGGCTCAAAGGTATCGGCAGCCAACACACGGTTACTTTGCATGAAACTACTGTCTTATTGTTGATGCGCCAGACGAGTTTTCCTAATGTCCCGTTTGAAGTGGCCCCTCAACGAGTATGTTGGTTCAACCCACGTTCTATTACTCTTTCTTACACCACTCTGTCTGAATTCACTTGGGCCCAGAGCCAGACAACCTGTTTGTTGAACACACGCAGTACAAGGCAGAGAGTCCTCTGTTTCGCTCGCGGTCAGCATGAGGAGTAACCCGCCTACCATTTCCTCACTACCACGTAGTGCACTCGTTGATAATACCCACAACACTGGGCTTTCTTCTTGGTGCCTGTAAACGCCCTGGGCTCACAGGAGCGCAGCTAGGATGTTGCACAAGCCAATCAACAACCCAAACCTCAAAACCCAGCAGTCTGGTCACGGCGGCTTTGACGACGCTAAAACGAGCCGGTGGCCCCACTAGCCGGGGCCGCAGCATGGCCTCTAGCTTTGTGACGCACAGTTCGCTACAGGTAGCTCTGGAATGCGACCTTTGGGATCAGACACTTCAACAGGATCACAACACCAAAAGTACCTAGGAGGAACCAGACTATGTATACCCTGATCAGTAGGGTACGTCTGATTTACATGCACGTGGAATTCTTTATGGTATTCACGCTACCTTACCTACGGCGGTCATTCAAGTGCCTCTGATGTGTTGGACCATCAGAATTCTTTACCCCTGCCGATTCCGCTATAATCTGCTCCCGCTTCCTAATTTACCAGGCTTTTGACAATTGCTTTGCCTGATTTGACGTGGGACACTAGGAGAGGTGTGGGTGCAAGTTCAAGACTGAATTGTTTGTTACCATACTCCTCACATCACACACTCTTTGACAGCTACCTTCGCTAGGGTCCTCGTCCCAAGAGTCTTTCTAGCGTGGTGACATGCTGCGTTGTTCTAGCTATCACAGCGCTAGACACATTGTCGGAATCGTCCTTAGGATCGTCAACCCATCCAGCCGGTGCGGGGATAACAATTCCTTGTCAGTTAGCCGGTCTAGCGGTTGAATACCCTTGGTAGCTCCACGAGTTCGCCGTTGGGAGTCGAACAAGTACAAGCTTCCTGATCCTGCTGAGCCTGGTTTCTTTCTGGATTCTTTCTCCAAACCCAAGCACAAGGTTTGTTATCTCTTCCAGAACACACCCTCGCAATTCATAACCAAAGAAGAAGAAGAAGGAATCTTTAAATGCGACCTAATCAGCGCAGGCTATGTACGTATGTACCCCCATCAGCCATGCTCAGCACCTGCCAATATGCGTCTACAACTGTTGGACTGACGTGCGATCACTATCCACTGTAGAGGCTATGATAATGTGAAGGGCTTTTGAGCTTGTGCGGAAAAGCTGTGGAGTTGCGAAGTGCAGAATGCAGTGCATAGGCGCCAGGCTGGTAAGACATGTTGACTTTTTTCTTTTGGCGTGATATGGCTTGCTGATTGTGCCGTACGACTTGATGACTCAAACTTTCCTATTGCGGTATCCTTTCCGTTCATGCTGTTGGCTTTAACATCAAGACGGCGTTGGTTTGATCAGCATAAGCTAAAAGTGCGTTTGTTGGCCAGCCTGGATACTACACAACTGGTCGGGTCATCCAGGCGCGGTATTTGTTTCCCGACTTTGCTTGCCGGATTGTTAATTGTTGTTATTATACCATCGAGACACGCGCAAGGGTAGAGCGGCGTTGTCTATCACCGTATACTCATTGCAGCCAAGCATAGTGGATGAGACCCTTCGAATCAAGCTACATCCTCTTGCTTTCACCGCCAGCTACGTGACTATGCAGCATTTGTTTCAACGACATGGAGGGCGGCCCGACGTATCGGATAGGCTGAGTGACTTGCTTATAGCCAAGATTGGAAGTTAGATGACGGGCCTCAAATAGAGGTCTCTGTTCCGTATAGTATTAACCATTGGCAGCGTCAATCTCGGTAACACCAAAGTCCAGTCAGCCAAGTCACATTTGAAGAAGCTGGACGTATCAGATAATCTATGTTCCAGTGTGGAACTTCGTGACGCAGTTCATATCGGGGTCTTTTAGTACTTGGTGGGAAATGGAATGGAGGTGTTGGTTTGATGCCAAGAGCTCTAAACAGAGCCCCAAGGAACACCATGATATGATTACGCAAGTTTTGTTATGGCGATAACATCTTGAAGCTATGTTGGTTGCTTATTAGCCTCTATCTGTCGAGGGACTCCAGATTCTCGTTATATATCAAACAGCACAGCATTGCGATCCATCCTTGAGGATATTACCCATTGCTGCAGCCCTCACACCAATGGTTACGTTGACGATGGGCTATAATGGCAACATTTAACTGTAACCCTGTCATATTGAACCCCAGTATGAGCTATTCTAAAGGGGCATGGGTCCTTTATGTTGGCTCGTTGATATACCGTGACACCAGCCCACAAGTATTTTGTTCAACCAACACGTCTGCCTGAATTCTCTGGAGGTTGGGCGGCGTTGAGTTACAGGAGCATACACCCGGTATGGCGCGTTGTAGATCAGGTGAGAATGGGAGTATGCGAGGCACTCTTGTTAGCTCTATCCGGTTCCGGACAGGCATTGAGGTTTCTTCCTTTTCCTTCCATGGATGCCATCTCATGAGTCCCGCGTGCCTTTCCTCGTCGCCGCTGACATCCACCGCCCTTTGCGCACAGGCCTTAGCAAGGGTGGTAGGTAGCCCAAGAAACAGCAGGTCCTTTGATGCCATAGAAAGAGTAAACCCTTCTACTAGAAACGTATTATCGAGGATCCTTGCATATCCAGTTGCTTCGTTGACAAGAGAAAACACAACTGCCTGTGTACAAGCAACAATATTGCGAAATCCAAATGATGTATCTTGAAGGTCTCGAAAGTGTCTGTGGAGGGTACTGTAAATTACGTGTACTCGTGTGCCTCGATTCTGACCCTGATCAATTCATTGCCTTCCCTGCGCCGTCGAAATGACATATTGCGGCTACATTTCCCAAACGCCAAACCATGCACAGCCAACCTTTGGCGGCTCTTTCACAAGGACGCACTCTATACGTTCTGGCTCAACACCTGCTTCTTCTCGTTTCGGCCATCGGGGGTGTACCTAGATTCATTGTTAGAGACTGTGTTGCATGCAGTGTCTGGAAAGTTGGATCGTACTTGAGAAGCTTCTCAATAAGGTCGACGTGGGTCATGACCATACGACGGCAGCAGTATCTCTTCAAGCCGAGCTCGTCCATAGCGTCGCTAGATATCTCGTTAGGACTTCATCAATACCGAGAAACAAGAGTTAGCCTACCCGTCAGACTTTCGGGGATCTGCGATCAGTGTAAGGTAGCGCTCCCAAAGGTCACCAGTGACCTAGACACACAATAGTCAGCAAGCGGCGCGCCTGGCGCGAGGCAGCAGAGTACTCTACCTTTCCACAGGAGAAGCATCGGATGGGAATAATCATTTTGACGGTATTTCGTGGGTGTGCGGGTTCTTCGGATACGCCAAAAAGATTTGCGACAGGCAGGAAGCACGTTTCAAAGAAAGCTTGCGATGAGTTTTGGCGTTGTAGCAGGCATTCGAAAATAAATTCTCAAACCCGATGTTTATCCGACAGCATTTGCTTATCTTATCAGCGACAAAAAGTTCGTAGCGGGACCAAAATTTCTGCGAATCTCTACCCAGTAAAAGCACAGGCAGGTCAACTTAATACTTCCTCACCTTTTTCGCCGACGACGAACTTTTGCAGACGTCGCAAGCACAGTATTTAACAAGTGCAGTAAGAAGAAGGTGGCTAAAATGGCCGGCCACAAGAGCCCCCGAACAAAACACGACCCGACCAAGAAGCGCAAGTTGGAAGTCGCTGAAACCGATTCGAGATCGAAGCGACAGAGGGCTGAACGAAAGGCGAACAAGGCCAATGGAGTCAACTTGGGAAACGAGACTGGAAAGGGAGTCGTCTCAGAAGTGAACGGGATCTCTGGAGCTTTAACGGAAGCTGGGTCGCGAGAAATTGAGATTGTTCGCCAGTTTGACGATACAGAGGCAGGATGGCGCGTCTCAAAGCCTATGGGTGGCAGGATGCTTGATATCGACCCTGTGCTGACGGCGGATGAACAGTAAGTCCAACAGTCATGTAATACTGGCTTGGCTAACCCTCATAGATATCTCATTATGGCCTACAACACATCCATCCAGGTCTACTCGGCAGCCGACTCTCTCCTTGTTCGACGAATCCCAATTACTTCAGCCGAATCCTCCGACGAGAAGACCTCAGCCCCCGCGAATATCGTCGCTATGCGGCAATCAAAGCAAAACCCCGATATCGTCTGGGTCGCAACCTCGGACGGCCGCGTCTACCAGGTCAAATGGACAACGCCCAAGGCACCCGAATTCTTCCGCACGCAGTCCAATACCGCAAATGCTATGGCTCTTGTGACGAAGAAGGTTTCAGGTCAGGAAAGAGAAATCATCTTCGTGGCCGAGTCGGACAAGCCCGGCCGAATAGAGGTTGTCGCATACCAAGCCACGACAACGGAGTCTGAGCACAAGGTTGTCTTTGTTATGAAGAAGTCGGGCAACGGCTTGCAACTGCTCGAAACAAGTGAGGACGGGCATGTGGTGGGTGCGATCAACGACCGCCTCTTCTTTGGCGTCCCTTCGCAGCAAAAGTTCGATAACCTGGCCGCTTTGGACTATGAGATCTACACCTTCGATATCCCTGACCTTGTCAGCTCTCTCGACCTTCGAGTTTACCCCAGACCAGCGACAAGTGGAAAGAAATCGCGACAGGAGGCTTCTCCTGTTTTGGATATTATTGTTGGTGGCGCTCGCGGTTCAATTTTCTTCTACCACGATGCGCTTGCTCGAAGCCAGGCGCTTGCAAAGTCAGGATCCGAGAAGGAACCTATTCAAGCACAGAACTTCCATTGGCATCGCAGAGCTGTGCATGCCTTGAAGTGGTCGCGCGATGGTATGAAATCCCACTCGACAGTTTGAGGTCACTATACTAACAAGTTGCAGGTAACTATATGATCTCAGGAGGTTCCGAAAACGCCCTCGTCTTATGGCAAATGGATACGGGCAGGAAGGATTTCCTTCCCCATCTATCTGGCAGTGTGGAGAACATCACAGTCTCTTCCAACGGTTCCGCATATGTTGTTCACCTCGACGACAACTCAGTCATGATCATCTCAACCGCTGAGATGAAACCTACAGCGTATATCGCTGGTATTCAGTCTGCCGCAGTCAATGTCACCACACCCAAGGATCTCCTTGTTCAGCGAACATGGACAACACCCGCAACCGTTCAGCGACCTATCCCAGCTGTCATCAGCCCTACGGACCACTCAAGACTACACGTTTGTGTTGGAAATGGCCGTCAAGCGACTATGGCAGGAGGCTTCTCTGCTCCTTTGTTGCAGACATTTGACCTTGAGACTTTCCGAAGCGTGTCTAAGCAGGCTTTGGCCCGCACACAGCCCACAGACGTCAACATTACAAACAAGGGTCACCCAATCGAGGAGCCTCTTATCACACACGTCGCCTTCTCAGCCGATGGAGAGTGGCTCGCCAGCGTGGACACCTGGGAGCCTTCGCCACGAGATGTGGACAGCGCGATCAGCGACGTCAAGGATCAATTTATCCAGGAACGACGAGAGGTGTATCTCAAGTTCTGGGACGCACAGCAAGGCGAAGAGCAGATTGCTCTCGTTTCTAGGATCAATGCCCCTCACGCGACAACCCGTAACGAGGCAGTGCTTGACTTGGCTTCAAATCCTGTCTCGACATGCTTTGCTACTATTGGCACCGACGGCACTGTTCGCATGTGGCGCCCCAAGACGAGATCGCAGAACGGAGTCGTGGTGAAGGGTCCCAACGGCCGCGAGGTTTTCACTTGGAGCTGCTCTCAGGTGATCGCTGTGGGTGATGGTGTTCCCCAAGATGGCGTTGTCGATATTCCCGAGTCTTCTGCCAGCCAAGAATCTCAAGGTAGCATTGCTTTCTCGGAAGATGGCTCGACTCTCTTCGTGGCTTTCGGAACCGCTGGCTCCGGCGCAATCTATGTGATCGATGCTGCATCAGGTGAAGTGGTTAAGACCCTCGAGGGTCAATGGAAGGGACAATTGCGATCCATCCGTGCCCTTTCACCTTTTGTCATTATTCTATCCGATGAGCTACGTGTCTACGACGTTGTCAGCGACGAGTTGCGATATGGTGTTGTGATACCCAAGTCCAAATCCAATGCGCTACTCCAACTGGCCGTCGACCACACATCGGGACACTTTGCCTTGGCCCTGCCTGCTAACGAGGGTTCTCTGCTTGCCGTCTTCGAGCCTGAGGATATTGAGCCTCTTCTGGTGCGTAGTACACCTCAAAGGGTTGTCAGCCTTGTTTCGTCTCCCGGCACAAGTGGCTTCATCGCCCTGGATGACGCCGCCCAAGTTTGGGTGGTTGCCGAGGGCTCTGACTCTTCATCTCTCGCAACGGTTCAACCCCTTGAGGATCTTCGTCTCGAGGGTATCAACGTTGATGGCAGCGAAGTCGGTCTCATTGACGAGGATGAGGATATGGCTAGTGACGGAGAGGAGGGCGAAGACTCAGCCGAACCCGAGGACGTCGAGATGGAAGATGACGACTCTCACCCCAGCGTGATCCAGCAACAGCATTTGGCAGATATCTTTGACGCTGCACCAGCATTTGCCGCGCCTCCGATCGAGGACATGTTCTACAAGGTTACGGGCCTACTTGCAACAAAGCCTCTATCGGCATCATGAGAAAGATACAAATTGTTTATATAATAAGGGGCGGGATAAAAAAGCTAGAATGTTTTGTCTAAAAAGTGGTCATGTATTGTACTAGACATAGTCTGGTTAGAAAGCATCTTGGGAAGTTAGATGATCGCAGCGCCGGCGTTGAGCAGGTCTGAATACCAGCTGTCAGTTAGTTTTCAAGAACATGGCCGACATCGGCGTGACATGGTATCTGTGTAAGCGGGAAAAGAGAGGCCATCGCCAAATAGGCCTCACACTCCCCGGCATTACTCGGGAATCGGTCATCCATGCGGGGGAGTTTGGAGACGAAGGAGAGGAGCACAGTAAAGAAGGTGTCTTTGGGTGGACCAATCGCGCAATGGCGTGATGAGGTGATGGGTAACCAGCATTGGCTGGCTACCTTTACTTACTTATTCAAAGAGAAGACAAAGATACCAAGTTATTCATTGACCAGTTACAATCATCATTATCCCTTTATTTGCAAGGCTTCCTTAAACTCTACGCATAGAAATGTCCTTCACGTCTATTCCGATCCTGGATCTTGCTGCGGCTCGGGATCCGGCTACAAAACCTCAGTTTCTACAGGAGCTTCGTCATGCGCTGATGGAAGTTGGGTTTCTGTATCTGAAGAATGTCGGCATCTCGGATGATTTGTTTCAAAGGGTTATCGAACTCGGTAAAAGCTTCTTTGACATTCCCGAGGAGGAGAAGTGAGTTAGATACAAGTTGATACTACTACGTGCGGGCTCATATTGACTTGCGCATTCAGACTCAAGATTGAAATGAAGAATGCGGCCTCTTTTCTTGGATACTCACGTCTATCAGCGGAGATCACCGCTGGAGAGATTGACCACCGGGAACAAATCGACCTCTCCACTGAGCATCCCATTCCCGAGCCTGGATCTCCTTTGTATCGCAATTTATTAGCACCTAACCAATGGCCATCTGAGGACTCACTGCCCGACTTCCGCAAGGTTTATACAGAGTATATGGATCAAATGGGCAAGGTTTCAATTCAGTTTACATCTCTTATCGCCGAAGCCATTGATCTCCCCAGCGACGCCTTCAACAAGTACTTCGACAAGGATCAGCAGCACAAACTCAAGATTGTCAAGTATCCCGATGCTAAGGAACTCGGCATCGAAGGCGACGTGCGCGGCCAGGGCGTAGGACCTCACAAGGATAGCATGCTCTCGAGTTATCTCCTGCAAGCAACGTCGCACAAGGGTCTTCAGGTACAGAACGTCCGCGGCCAGTGGATAGACTGTGAGCCGATCCCAGGCACACTAGTCGTGGCCATCGGGCAGGGCCTGGAGGCACTTACACAAGGCGTCTGCGTCTCAACAACACATCGCGTGCTTTCTCCCGCCGCTGGCTCAGGCGCCCGCTTCTCTATCCCTTTCTTCCAAGGCGTGCGCATGAGCGCCGAGTTTGAAGATCTCGAGAAAGTAGGCGTCGGTCTTGTGCCGGAGGAGGTGAGGGAGCAGCGTCGCAAGATCGTAGAGCGCAACGGCGGACGCATTGACGATGTTGAGTTTACATTCCGTGCGGGGGGCGTCTCAAAGACACTTGGCGAGGCAACGCTGCGGAATCGTGTCAAGAGCCATCCCGACGTCGGAGAGCGCTGGTATCCTGATATTCTGGCTAGTATCCGCGAGGAACAGGCGAGGGCGAGGCAGCAGAAGGACTCTACAGCGCCAGCGGTGGAAGCGCCTCCCAAGGCTGTGGAGGCTCATTAAGCAGGCAGATAGCAAATAGCAGACACTGAAGAAACGCAGGCATTTTGCAAACAAAAAAAAAGAACCGTGTAAAGTTATTCCCATCATGAGTCCCCGTCTTGTCTCATCTCTCCATATTCTCGTCTAGGGCTATCACGCCACAGTACGCCTCGCTTCGCTGATATTGTCCATATTTTTCCCTTTGCTTTTACTTTCTTGTCTTGTCTGGTCTCGTACGATGCCATCATATCTCTCTTGAGACAATGCGCTCGATCCGACAGGCTGATCTAACCCTGGTACATGGGGAAGCACTCCTCGATGGTCTTGCTGTGCTTGTTCTCGGCGTGCTCTTTCAGACTAAAGAAGAGACAAACGTTAGCTAAATACGGTCTCGAGTGGGAGTGTTTTGAAGGGAACATACGCAGGGCCCTTTGTGGTCTTGAGGAAGGTAGATTTACAGACCTGGCACTGAATGTCACAAGCCTTCTCGTTCTAGTAACCCCCCATGTTAGCAAGCGATACCCGAAGGATACAGGGAATCAACCGTCAACTTACCACCTTGAGCTGCGACTTGGCAGTGCTCTTGTCCTTAGCAGCGCGCTCGCGCTTCTGTTGAGCCTTGGCACCCTGCAAAACCACATGTCAGCATAGAGCAACTTTTATGATGCCATCTCCAAAGGATCGTGAGCTTACGTTACCCATGTTTGCGGCTTGGTTGGTCTGGTTAGAGGAAGAAATTGAAAAAGAAGAAGAGGGTGTGGACGAGAAGAGTTTGGTGTAGACTGGCGGTGTTGAGAGGATTAAAGGGTAAAGTGCAAAAGTAAGATGGAGGATTCGTTCTGCATGGGATAAACTTATGCACGAGAAAACGGAAAACGGAGTCGGTCGGTCACCTTTTTTTCCCTGACTATCGCTCTTTCGGACACGCCGTTATCTCATGTCAAGACAAGTCAAATCAATTGGACTGGTTTGTTTCTGCTTGTCTGTTGTTCCCCATGTTAGCCGCTTTAAGGGTCTCGACCGTTCCAGGGTGATGGATCCATCTATCCAATGACAGTAAGCGAATCAATGTACAGCATCAAAGTTACTTTGAAGGATCGTGGTTAGATAGCTACTAGATAGGTGCTGTATATAAACTCAGCTGAATTGTAAAATGCATTCTGCCGAACTGAGGAGGGGCGTACTGTTTGTCTCTTGAGTACAGAGTACATTCACTTGAGTTGTGAATAAATCCAACATCACAACCACACAACCGAAACAGGCAAGATGGTTCAGTTTCAAGGGCCTGTCTGTAACAAACTCATACTGTCTCAGTAAGCTCCAAGCAACGCTTATTCATTAACCCGAGTATCAGTAAATATGCAGAAAATTCCGGGGAACAGTCAACTCGCTCGGGTACTTACTGTATAGCATCTATACCACAAGTGGCTTAGGTGAGAGCCTATGGCAGTTGAGTTGATCTCAGCTCGGCCCTACTAGCCGCGACTATACGATAATCCCATGTTAACCTACGACCTATCTTGCGTTTACACTACCCAGTCGAGATTATTCCAAATAAGCGGGCGCTCTTGATATGCCGCTGACCATACATTGGGGTTGAGGGTCTAAGGAATCAACAACACAGCAAGATCCTGTGTCCAGCGATGCAACGATCAAGGTAGAATCCCCGGCTAAACGATCGAGTTCAAAAGGTCAAGGGTGCCTGAACTTGTCTGGACCTCAAATGTTCAACATGGCAGCGCTACGTACCACCAACGGCGTCATATTCACGCCCCATCACACACCAATAACTCCGCATCCAATATGATAGCTCGTCAGAATAACCGAATCAAGTATAGGACAGCGAATGTGAGCCATGCTCCTCCACCTTGATCCTTCGCATGTATAGATACAGTTTTCTGCTGAGGTGAGACGGATTGTTAAGATTGAAACTCAATTCCAAGGATTGTATTGCACTTCTTATATAAGGCTACTGGGAAGCCGGCTGAGTGTGCAGTCACAAACTGAAGCAATTTTCTCAATATACTTCTTACTTCTTATTTGATCAAGCATGGCCCAAGACAAGTTCTCGTCATTGCGCGACCAGTTGGTCCAAGGACGACTCCTACTCCCTGGAGATGATGGATATGACGAGAGTCTCAAACGATGGAGTCTGACCTGTATCAAGCCTGCTGTAAGTTATCAACACCGTTTTTATACCTATACTTACTCGATTCCAGGCCGCTGTAGCCCAACCTAAAACCGCGGAGGAAGCCAGCGCTGTCGTCAAGTTTGCAACCTCAAACGGCATCAAGTTCAACGTCAAGGGCGGCGGCCATAGCACTTCACAAACATCATGCGCTCCATCGCCAGAGGGTATGGTCCTGGATCTTTCTCTTATGCGTGACGTGTCAGTAGACACTGAAGCACAAACCATCACCTTTGGAGGGGGTTGCTTATGGAAAGATGTTGACGGTGCGCTATGGCCTAAAGGCTTGGCCACAGTGGGCGGAACCGTCTCCCACACGGGCGTGGGGGGTCTGATCCTCCACGGAGGGTATGGGATACTGTCTGGTATCCACGGCCTAGCCATTGACGTCTTGATTTCGTGTCAGGTCGTTCTGGCAGACGGTAGCATCGTGGCTGCATCCTCTTCCGAGAACGCTGATCTCTTCTGGGCCCTTCGAGGCGCCGGTAGCAGCTTTGGTGTAGTAACGCAGTTCACAAGCAAGGTGTTTCCCCAAGGTGACATCTGGGGTGGTTTGGTCTTCTTGCCCCCGACTGCTCTTCCCGCCGTGATTGAATTTCTCAACAAGTGGGGAGAGACCAACGATGGCACGCAGCTTTTCCTCGCCGGATTCACTTATGCTCCCCCTGGTCCAGCCCCAGATGCTCCTAGAGCCCCCGTTGTTATGGTTCAAATGGCACAAGTCGGATCAAACCCGGAAGAAGATGGCCCCAAGTATTTTGCTCCTATCCTCGAACTCGAGGCATTGATGAAGCAGGTTGGACCTATGCCTTATCCCATGATCAATCAGGGTTCAGATGAGGCCATGGCTACGGGAAGCCGGTACTTGTTTGGCGGTGCCAACTTCACGCTTCCCATGAAACTCTCAACTGCGGAATCAATCCGCGATAGCTTCGCCGGTTTTGTCGAGTCCGAACCAGACACTTTGAGCAGTATTGTCATGATAGAGTGTATTCCATACCAGAAGATCAGGGAAGTCCCTGTGGAGACCACAGCTTTCAACTCGAGAGGGAAATACTTCAACATCGGTGTCCAGTATAAGTGGCAGGATGAGAGTCTTGATACCAAGATTCGTGAGTTCAATCGTGGGTTCCAGAAGGGGATTCGTGAGCTGGGGTACAACGACAAGTCCCTGTCGGACGGTATCGGCCACTACCTCAACTATGTCAGTACCGATAAAATTTCTGCTGAGGATGCCTTTGGATCGAATTCAAAACGCTTAAGGACGTTGAAGAGACAGTATGATCCTGACAATGTGTTTGATAAGTTGTGGAAGTTGGTTGGCGAGGTTGAGGACAGTTGGATTGCTTGATAGTGCATGCGTATACCTTCTTTTGAGTAATATAGAAGCTATTGGAATAATATCGGATATTCGAATCAAAGTCATTGCCTCTACGAATAGTCCCTGCCCAGACAGGAAATGCGGTTGTGATGGTTCCATCTGGGAAGGTGCCATTAGAAATGGAAGTTAGTGCAAGCGGCAACTACTATGGCGCACCGTGCGACACAAATGTCCCGCCTGCCCCATCACTTCGCGTCGCGTATACTAACAACTTCTCCCTTGTGACTTCCACAGTCATTTATGATAACGGGCTATTTCTACATTACAGCCATAATTACGTACCTATTTAAACGATACAACCCTTTTTGTTTCGTCAAGCCAACATCCAAAAATAGACGCCTTGCCACAATACTTGGCCAAGTCAACATCATGACATCCTCCCCAAGCATTATCTCGGCAGACAAGGTCAGTCTTGAGGAGTTTGAGATACTACTCAAGCAGTATCCTTCTCTTATCAAGAGGGTTTCGGATGAAAAGGGCGGTATGTTGAGCAGGAAAACGTCAATTTGAACAGCCTATGCCAACGTATGCTAATACTTACAACCTTGGTAGCTAAGAGTGGTCAGAGAACGTTGGAAGACCTCGACAACTACCGGTACAACGATGCGCTAGACATTTTCAACTCCAACAGGAGAGTCCGCCCCATGGCCCTTGAAGACATCAAGACCCTTGTTGAGTGGAAGTTGTAAGTTCACGCCCATTCCGCGATGCCAGAAACGGAAGTTGCATGAGCACAGAGCCTTTTGCTAACAGATCATCAGACGCCACGGGAAGTTCAGGCCAACACTTATGAAACTGGTCTCGTCAAATGATCCTGTCGATGCTGAAGATATCGTCAAGCAAGCATTTGAAACATATAGCAAAGATGCCAATGTCGAGGCGACCCTAGGTATATTGACCAAGCTCCGAGGTATTGGCCCTGCCACTGCGTCTTTACTCCTAGCCGTTCACGACGCAAGTCGGGTTATCTTCTTTGCCGACGAGGCTTTCTGGTGGCTATGTTGTGAAGGGAAGCAAAGTCCTATCAAGTACAATGCCAAGGAGTACCGTGAGCTATGCTCAAAAGTTGATGCTCTACGGAGTAGACTTGGTGTGGGAGCAAGTGATGTGGAGAGAGTTGCATATGTTTTGATGAAGAAGCCAGCCCAACCAGAGTCCCACGATGCAATGCCATTGAAGGAAACAAAACAAAACACATCTTCGACAACGGAGAAGAAAAGGAAAACCGGCCCAAAGCCCGCAAAGGTTGAAAATGCAACCGATGATCAGCCTTCGCTTCGTCGATCAAAACGAGTTAAGTCGTAGCTCTACTGAACCGCGCCTCCAAATTGCGGTGACTCTTCAGCACTACGCACATACATATATTCAGGATCATAGGCTGTCATATCCGAGCGTCATATCGTGTAGCTGATTACTATTCGACGGCGTACTGCAAGTGTGTCCACGCAGTAGGCAATCAGAATAACAACGGCCATAGGACCGGATACGCGGCCCGTGATAGCGTCAACATCCGAGGAATACCAAGTTCCTATCCGAGGAATTTCCGTGTGACGACGATTTCTGGAGATGAAATCAATGGTTTGACAGTAACAGAAGCCTCGGTGAAAGTATTCCGCAGCGCTCAAGTGTGGTTGCGGGCCATGCAAGCAGCGGATATAAAGCAAC
Source organism: Fusarium tricinctum (assembly GCA_020744515.1). NCBI lineage: Eukaryota > Fungi > Ascomycota > Sordariomycetes > Hypocreales > Nectriaceae > Fusarium > Fusarium tricinctum. Next base: position 2,089,656 of record JAGPXF010000002.1, on the reverse strand, counting down.
CATATGCCTCACCGGCTTCAATGTGCCGGGCTTTTCTCCCAATTGCACGATTTGTTGTTGCTCAATTATTTGGCTTCGCTTAGCTTATTTACTCCAGTATTCCCCTGAGTAATCTGGCTCGGGTGGCACAGGATAACTTATCTGTAATCCCCGATACTTACACTCATCAACCTCAAGATTCAGACCATGGCGCCGAAAGATCATCGACGGGGTCCTTCAAGTAGTATGTTTGCTCAAACTACTGAGCCCATACCTCTTCCCAGTCGTTTCGCCCGAATAAAGAAAGGTCTGATCGAGGGTAAAGAAGAACAGATCAAAGCCTCCTGGGTAAGACTGCTAGCCAAACTGAAAACAGAAATCGACATCATTGCCAAAGCTGGCCCTGACATTTACCCTTCTATTGATTTTGGCGAACTCGGCATCTCTTCGGTGACGGATGCTTTCTCTTCAAGGCTTAAGGATCGTGGTGTCGGAGTTGTTCGAAACGTGATTCCCCGTGAACTGGCTACCCAGTGGAAGGCAGATACAGATGCGCATTTAAGAGATCCTCGCGCTCAACGCCTCCCTACTCATGATCCACATCTCTACGGCGTGTATTGGTCTCCTGGACAGATCAAAGCTCGAGCACATAAAAATATGCTTTATACTCAACGTTTCTTGATGAATCTATGGCATTCGACCGACCCAGAAGCGCTTGTGAGCCCCAACTTTCCTGCTACATATGCCGACCGTATAAGAATTAGGAAGCCCGAGGATGAAACATGTTCCCTCAGTGTTTATGTCGATGGTGGGAGTGTGGAGCGTTGGGAGCCTGATGGTTACGGTTCAGCAGCTACTTATCAACCCATTTTCGATGGTCGTTGGGAAGATTGGGACCCGTGGGAGAGCAGCACTCGGCTGAAAGTAACGAGTGATCTGTACAACGGCGATGGTTCATGCAGCGTCTTCCGCATGTTCCAAGGCTGGGTCGCTTTAAGTGATCTCCCATTCGGCAAAGGCACTCTTCTATTGTGTCCCATGGTTCGACTCACGACTGCATATCTTCTCCTCCGTCCCTTCTTCGTGCCCACAGAATCCTCTCCCTCAGGTCAAGGCTTCCTTCTACCAGAGAATTGGATCCTTGAAGAACCTCCTTCATCTGTGATCCAGGGTGCATTGCCATCCTACCCACAGGAACTCAATGAAGCTCTGCATCCTCATCTCCAACTCGGTCGCAGCATGATACCAATCCCCAAACTAGACCCAGGGGACTACCTTGTCTGGCACTGCGATACTGTTTACGCTCTTGATCGCCTTCGTCGCCCGGATATTCCCGCCACAACAATATTTTACCTTCCGGCATGTCCTCTAACTCAGACGAACGCTCTATATCTGGCCCACCAACGCAAAGGATTTCTGCAAGGTGAAGCAGGCCCTGACTTTACCGGGGCTCCCACAAGCGATATTACTATTGGAGGCGAGCAGGCTGTACGCGAGGTCGGCGAAGCGGGAGGCGTGGACGGTATGCGTGCAATGGGATTGTTGCCATGGGATGAAGATGAGGCTGAAGATGATGTTGAGTATGCTGTGTTGGAGATGGCCAATGGTGTTTTATTTCCTGAAAAATTTGACGCAGGCTACTGAAGACGAAACTTTTGCTTGAAGATGGACACATGGCGGATGGGACCTTTGCGAGTGATTTGGGCATACCATGTTATGAGATACATGATGGCATGTTGGAAGCTTATACACATAGGCAATGTATTAAATATTTCATTGATATGATTATGGTATTTGAAAACCCAGGCACTATTAGCTGACTTATTGTATATTCAGACTGTCAATCCCTTGAGTCGTGTCGGTATATCACGTTTGATAACGAGAATAGCTGGGGAAACAGACTAGCGATATTTTGTATACATCAAGCAATTTGCATGTTAGACCTTGGTGGCAAGAGACTACACCAAGACGTCGGTCGTCCAATATCACGATTCTATACGTATGGAAATTCGAATGCAACCTCAAATAGTCAATCGTCCTGTACACGTCCGATTACCAACTTTGCGCCCGTACTTAACCCCATGACCGATATGCCCGTTATTTTACATCTTCCATTTAGTCTAGCCTCAGGTCTGGCTTTCTTTTAGTGTGCCCTGACAGGCGCAGACCTCGTAGCTTTTACTCCGCCCAAGCAGGCCGACAATAGTTCAAGCGTCGATCCAAGAGTAGACGTGAACTTTTTCGGTAGCGAGAGCTCAAAATACTAAGTTCCTTAGATACCCTTTCTGCCCTCACCCGTCTGCTGGGTAGCAGCATACTTGTCGCTGAGTTCATCGTAACTCTTGTGGAGCTGCTCGCTCTGCTTCTTGAGGGTCTTGAGGTCCAGGTCCTTCTGCTCAACCTCCTTTCGGAGACGGGCAACCTCACCGGGCTTGCCAGCGACGGCGAGCTTTTCAGCCTCCTTGGTGTTGGTCTTGGTACCCTCGTAAGCGCGGACCTGGTCCTCGAGACGCATCACCTCGAGGATCATAACGTAGGTACGGTTAAGGATGAGTGACAGGAAGAGGGTGAAACCGCAGAGGTACATGTTGCGCTGAGAGTAGAACTTGCGAGCTTGGACTTCGAGACGTTCGTGGCCCATGACGGCGGCACTGCAAATAAATTTTGTTAGCGATGTGTCCAATTGCAGTGTTTTAGTTGCGTGGGGTAACATACCCTCCTCCCTGCTTTGCCTGGTCGGAAGCGGCGGCGAGCTCGACCTGGACGCGGTAGACACGGTTCACGCTGTCAATGAAAAGAATCAGGATAAAGATGAAGGTAATCTTCATCCAATACTGAATCTTCGCAACGACGGGGTTCTCGGAGATAAAGCTGTGGGTTTTGTTAGCTCGAAACCACGCGATAATGGGAGACCAGATTTGGTGTTGACGCACGTGAAGATCTTGCGCTTCACGTTGAAGGGCGTGGGGAAGATCAGGAGCACGAAAAGCGCCATCTCGAAGACGAGAAGCAAAAAGACCTAATCGCTGGGGTTAGAAGATCCATATGGCAGCGAATTGTACAGTTTGAGGCTCTGTATTGCGGTGTGAGTAACATACGAGAGTGTAGTAGAGCGTCATGGTGACGGCTGAAGCTGGCGAGGGGTAAACAGCTGAATGTGGTGGAAATTCGTAGGCGAGGATCAGGAAAGCTCAATAGGAAGCTTCCAAAGGGTCAAGAGTCGATAGTCGAGAGTCGAGTCAAGTTCGTAAGGTGTTCTTACGAGAGGAAAAGTCTGTGAAAGGACGAAGTGTTCGTATTTGTAGGAGGGATGGAAAGGTACGTAGGGGAGAGAGGGCCTATGACAAAGGTGGTCAATTTGAACCTGCCTGAACCTGAACCTGGCAGGAGCTGGGAAAGCTCTCCCCCGTCGTGCTCTTTCCCGCTTTCGAATCGACAACGTCATCGCTTGTGGCTGGAGGCTACGGGCCGCTAGTGGTGGGATGTGGGGCATGAGCTGCAAGCTTCATAAGTGGCTTGTCATTCTGATACTAGTGCAGATCACATTTTATGTTATCAGTTATGAAGACATAACTACGATACTAGAGTCATTTATTTCATAAACATGATATTAGACAAGGACCTTGGCATTCAGAACCATACAGTAGTTAGTCTACTGGTTGACCATATCTAAAATAGTAACTTGTGCCTTAAGCCTTATGTTTATATACCAGCACAGAAGAACGTGATGCCGACTGCGCCAGTGACCAAAACACGGCTGCTTCATTATATTCCCACACTTGTCTCTTGCTTCGTTGTGCTCTTTACTCAAACCAGAAGTGTCAATCCAGTCTAAGCAAGAGTACACATGCGCTTATCTCATATCTTACAGCGAAGACAAAACTTGCCATCTAAGCCACTCTAGATTATTGACTACCACTCATCCATCCCCCATCATCTCTCAACTTGGCTGTTGGGCGGCGATGTCGCACGCCACGGTCAATTCGCGAACGAACTACCACGTCCTGATCATCGTCATCATCATCAATGTCATCCTCCAGTTGGTTTTGGAGTAACATGGACTCTTCTGTGTGCTTTTCAATAACAGTGACATCCTCCATACTGTCTTTGGGTTGGGTTGGATACACCCGTTGCAGGACGCTTCCTGGCACGATCGTGTCTGGCACCACGATTTGGCCCTCCACCTTGTCCTCATGCTCTTCACGCTCTTCTGAGACCGACGCTGCTGTTTGTTCCTTTTCTTGTTCTTGTTCGGTTGTAGGGGCAGAGGTGGGCTTCGGCGCGGCACGAGGGTACTTTCTGGGCCGTCCACTTCCTGGTCTGGCCCCTCCTCTCTTACCACGTACCTTGGGATCACCTCCTCGGGATTTGCTTCCTTGACTCCCCGGGGGTGCTTTCCCACTCTGTTGTGCTCGTTTCCGGAGTCTGGCTGCCGATGCCTTGCCGTTGCCAAAATCAGACTCGCCATCTGAGGGTGTCTCTATGCGTGATGCATCTGTCCCCGTCGGGTGATATTCCTCTTCTTCTGAGTCCTCTTCGAAAATGCCCTTCTTACGTTTACGTAGTGGCTTTGGAGTGAATCCGAGCGTATCCGCCATCAACAAGTCTTCCTCAGGCACTACTTGAGCACTCTTCTTGCCTTTTGCAGGCTTCTTCTTGTCCGTCTTGGGTGCTTTTCGCGCTACTCCTTCTCCGGTAGGTCGTCGCGGTCGCTTTTTGCCCTGATCAGACTTCCCTCCCACCTTATGGTCGAGCAGTTTCTTAGTCAAGTTGGGGAAGTTCTCGCCGTAATTAAAGAACAATTCTTCTCCAGCTTCGATATCACGCATAGCTGTAAACTTGATGCGATACTCGCCGTTGACGTAGAGAATCCGAGGCGTAATGTTGCATCCACGCTTATCGCTTTCCGATGCGTGGTTAATGTAACGACTCAAGTTACCGTACGTGACAGCGTCCACCCAAATGCCCTCATAATCTAAAAGGGTGAAGACGTATGAAACGTTGGATGCTTCATCAAACACATCGCCACGTCTAGCTTCTCGTCGTACTCCCTCATCATGAGTGATTAGTTCTCCGACATATTCAATTATGAAGTCGTCTTGTGCAATAGGCTCAACAGTGAATAGTCCATAGCCAACTCCTTCGAGCTGGCTTTGGCCCAGAGCGAGGCTTTTGGGTTGATTGCGCTGCAATGCACAATTTTGACAGCCGGTGGAATGGAGAACTTCGTCGTCCATATTCTCAGGATCAGCTCTCTCCAGCACTCCACACTTTCCACAGACGTCTGGGTCGCATTCGCGGTTGAGCTGTACGCAGATGCACGGCCTGTCCTTTTGTTTCGACAGACACGTTTTGCCTTGTGAGTGACAGGCGCAACCCGTAAATTTGTAGGCGCAAGTCTCCACCGTACATCCGCAGAACTTTTCGCACAGCACATTGTTCTGAACGCAAATACAACTTTCGTTAGTACATGGACCTTCATGGGAGCAAGGCTCCGAGAGTTCACGACGCTGATGCTCATGAGTGTGGGTGTGGGTTTCCCAATCGCCGATAAGTGTTTTTTTGAATCGGTCATACCAACTGATTGTCCGGATTGGCAGTTTGGTCGCTGGCTCGGGCGGAGGCAGGGATAGGTTCATCCGTTCATGTTCGTTGAAAACGTCACTACAATCACGGTCAAGAAGCTGTGCTACCATACAGAAGGTGTCTTTCTTGACTTGACTGTGATCAGCTGCAGCTACTATGCACCGCAGGATATAACGGTCTTCTTCCTTCCAGGGAGGCTGAATCGAGAGAGCAACGGGTCGAGGAGATGATCGATAGCAGTTCCGCTTGCAAAGCTGCGATGAGGAAGTGAGGCCATTGGACGTACCAGGCTCATCGTAAGCCATGCGACGTCGTCGTTTAAGAGTCTCTGAGAGACGAGGAACAATTGAAAGGGTACGCTTGCAGTTCTGGGCATCGTATTCGCCATGTTCACAAGAATGACTAAAGCAAACAAGACACCCGAGGATTGAATAGGTACCCAGCCAGTACTCAACGGCTTCGAGTTCATTTTCATTTTGTGTGCTGGAGCCATCCTTGGCAGTTGGTTTGGTTTCCATAATGCTGTCAACCGACTCGTCGAGCAGGAGAACATCTCGTAGCTCAATCTGTTTGTTTGGAGGCTGCCCTTGGTGGAACACGCGATGAAATGCTTCTGTGAACATGTCGGCGGCCCTGTTTGCTTCGGGCGGTGTGGTGGACTCGGCTGGGCGATGGGAATTCAGAATGTCTGATTTTTGTCGAGGTGTAATTGCGTCGTCGGGTTCACGACTTGCCATGTAGCGGATGAGGGTTGATTTGTTGCAACCGGGCAGTGAGAGCTTGTCCAGCCAGCTCTCGAGGTAGAGCGAAACGGTCGAGGCAAATTCTGAACGAACAGCAATGCGCACTTTTTCCTCCCGGCTCATAGGCTTGAACCCGGACTTGCGGTCAATATCCTCCAGCTCTTGAAGCCAAACATTGTACTTGGTCTCTTCCGAGGTCTCAAGATCTCTCAAGTGGGGCACGAATGTCAGCATTGTGTTGGGAGTCAAAATGTTCTTTTTGATTTCCACGTGGTGAAAGCGATACCGCGGGACACGCTCTTCATCTGTTTGAATACGCACGATGGTGTAATGATCCTCACGTTTGTTGTTCTTAAGCTTAGTATGTTCCTATCGAAAAAAAGTTAGTGCTGCTCGATATGAGATTGCTGGAGCCTATTACTTTGGATTTGATTCTCATCGTTTCGCCCTTCTTGGCTGGCACAGGCTTGCTAGCGAGACTGGCAAAGAGGCTATTTCCCGTGAGAACTCGACGTTCTGTGGGTTTGGTGGACTCAATGATATAAGAGGTCATACGGTTATGACCATCTTTGATATCTTGGCGAAAATGGGTTAACTTTTGAGCAATAGCGGCGACATCCCATTCCGGTTTCCTAGGTGTCTGGTATTTGAGAGAGGCCTGCTTAGGCTGTTCGGTTGATTTGGTATCATCTTTTTCAAGTGTTGGCGTCACCTGACGAGGTGCCAAGTTGGAGGCCGTCACACTAGACAGCTTTGCCATTCTGTAAGCATCGTCAAGGCTGACGGTTGCCGTGGTCACTTTCTGGCCCAGCTTGATGGCTGAAGACGACGCTGGACGGTGCGGCTCAGCATAAGATTGCTTGTCCTGGCTGGCGGTGATGGAGGCCGTAGATCGATTCACCTTTGGCGGGCTGACAGGCGCGTGGGTGGATGACGGGCGCTCAGCAATAAAGTTTGGGGCGAAACGCGCCGTAGTAGTCTCTGCGCGACTGAAAGATACTGGCGAATGTCGACGAGCGTCAGAATCACTATCCTCCAGGGTTAAGTCGATGGTGGTGTATCTCCCTGCGTCGATGGAGGTTGGATGATGAGAGGCCATAATTGCGGCTGATTAAGGGCTTTGCCTAAACTTTAGATAAAGGAAAGGTAAGGTGCGATACGGGTGGCTGCACTGTTTTTCCTAGAATTGCCCCTCTATCTTTACAGCAACTGCCACCATTCTGCACAAGAAAGAAGCTTAATAGAGAAAGGGTGAATGAGAGACCGGTGCAGACTGCGGTTTGTGAGAAGGCAACACGAGTGTATCTTAGTAGCCAGAGAGACGCGTGTGGACAGATTAAACTTGCAGATTCGGCAAGATGAGATAAAGGACGTAGCAAGAGGCGCAGTTCGAGTCCAACAAAGCGAAGAAACAAAGGTTCCAGAGTATCGCGGTATATACGGCAGATCTGGGCAGCCAAATTGATAAATTCTGATGGCCGATATGTCGTTGTTGAAATTCAATGAAGCGAGGATGAATGAATAGGCGTAGTTGAATGAATGAATGAATGAATGAATGCCAAACACACGCGTTGAGAGGAGTCTGCAGGGACGTTGACAGGGGAGCGCGCTCACTAATCCAGTTTAGCGTAGTGGGATCGGTCATTAAAGCTGGACGAACTCCCCTGTTTTGATGGGCTTCATATAATAATGCTGCCAGGACAATACCAAAAATCGATCATTATTTGTCTACCTATTCTTTGGCCAATAACAAACTGTAATTGACTTCTATACACCATTCTATGAGACGTTGGTGACATACGAAACTCTCCAAGCTTCCTGAGAGGTTTGAATACAGTGCTCTAACCACTATTTCCATGTGTGTGTTGTATTATTGCCTAGTAAGAGTTCATTCTCGAATGATATTGAACATCAACCGATAATGATTTTTTAATATTCTTTTGTCTTTTCTGCTGATGATAGACTAGTCCTCGGAGCTCGCAAGCTTATGTCTCACGTGGAATGCGGCGGAACTTTTAAGCGTATCGGAATTGCCGGATGCTGAAAGCAACGAAGTTTGCAAAATGAGAACAGTCGACGTAATAATGTATTGAAAATTCCTATGTTCCTCCTGGCTTTCACAAGGTACAGAGAGCGAGCCGTGGTATTTTAGCAATAAACCTTTGCCAGCCAATTGCGTATTAATAATCTCGAGTCACCGAGTTGGATCGAAACTTGGCATTAATTGTTTATTCAGAAGCCATCGCTGCTAAGCCTCACCAACCTAGCCCATGCTCTTCAGCTTTTCGGAGAGGACCCTGTTTCAAGACTGACATCAACAAGACGGAACTAACCATGTGAGAGACCTTGCGGCTTGCGACCTTTGGGTTTCTTGGGTCTGGGTCTGGGATCGTCCATGAAATACCCCTTGTCATTTTATCTTCCGGGCTGGAGACTGCCGGAGGATCGCTCAGTCCTAGAGCCCGTTCCCACCCACCGGCTCTCAGAAGACCCCCAAGTCGTGCCTCAATATCGTCATATTTCATCTTAGAGACTCACTAGCGTTGGGCTGGTTTCGACCGAAGCTTGGTGGGAGTTCTCATGTGAACCGCATTCGGCATGGTCAGCCCAGCTCAAGGGGGCCTCCTCCGGACGCTGTCGGTCGGGATAGAAGACGTAGACCTGAGACACGCTTGACGTAAGGTAGCGGTACCTCGTCTCCCTCGAGAAATGTAGTGATCACCAGCGGCTGCATTGTATACATACACTAGAGATTAGCGCCCGTCTGTATCGAGAGACTCACAGGCTCACAGGCTCAGTCTCCAACCCATTCTAATTGGGTGGGGCCTCGATGACGTCGCTCTCAGCTCCCCCATCAAAAAGGTGACGATCTTGTTCTCCGCAGCAACAAACACCACCACTAAGCCCAAGCCCAAGCATTGCCCAGTTTCTTGGTCTCCCTCATATAACGTTCCCAGCAGCCCGGCCACGATCTTCCTTTCGTATCTTTTCCCGACATCTTATCCTTGTTTCTCAGCTCTGTATCCGTAGCTGTTGATCCCACCCACGTTAATCCCCACCTCTACCGATCGTATTATTTATCCCTTGCCTGTCCTTGTTTGGACCCTTTTATTGTCAGCTCCACCGCTCGTCGCATTATCACCATCACCATGCATCGCACCTATTCTATGCGCCAGACTCGGGCGCCTACTGCCTCTCAACTTCAGGTATGTGATATACTAATACCTCAGCGTCACGATTCAATAAGACCGTAACCCTAACTAGATCGCAGAACCCCCCACCACCTCCCTCGTCCACAAAGTCCGGTCGCCTCTTCAAAAGCAGCTTCGGTAAGCTAGCGCCAGTGCTGTTTCGACTCCCGCAATACTGACAAACCCATCCGTACAGGACACGCTCTTCGCCGAAATGCCGGAGGCGCCTTTGGTCCTGACCTGGCTAAGAAGCTCTCCCAGCTAGTTAAGATGGAAAAGAACGTGATGCGCAGCCTGGAGACTGTTGCCCGTGAGCGAATGGAGGTAGCTGTAAGTTGATGAGCTTCCACTCAGAAGAACTAATGAAACTGACTTCGGTAGCAACAACTGTCCATCTGGGGTGAGGCCGGCGATGAGGATGTTTCCGACGTTACCGACAAGCTGGGCGTGCTGCTGTACGAGATTGCCGAGCTTGAGGATCAATACGTCGACCGATACGACCAATACCGAGTTACTATGAAGAGCATTCGTAATATTGAGGCATCGGTTCAACCTAGCCGTGACCGTGAGTACTTCCCAGTTTTTTTTTTTCTTTTTTCATCTCTTATATAGAATGCTAAATTTTTGTTACAGGCAAGCAGAAGATTACCGACCAGATTGCTCAGCTCAAGTACAAGGAGCCTAACTCTCCCAAGATCGTTGTTCTCGAGCAGGAACTTGTCCGAGCTGAGGCTGAGTCTCTTGTTGCTGAGGCACAGCTTTCTAACATCACCCGCGAGAAGGTTAAGGCTGCCTATACCTACCAATTCGATGCTCTCCGTGAGCACAGCGAGAAGGTTGCCATCATTGCCGGCTACGGAAAGCACCTGCTCGAGCTTATCGATGATACTCCTGTTACTCCTGGTGAGACTCGCCAGGCCTATGACGGATATGAGGCTAGCAAGGCCATCATCCAGGACTGTGAAGATGCTCTCACCAACTGGGTCTCTTCGAACGCAGTTGTTTCGTCCAAGCTCTCTACCCGCGCCCGCACATTGTCTCAGCGACGTCGAAACAACATTCGCACTAGGGGTGAGGGGCACGATCTCTCCGGTCAGGATATGCCTCTGAACGATGGCAGCTCCTGGACTGCCAGAGACCGTGACCTCGATAGCGACGAGGAGGAGGATGAGGAAGACGCCCGAGGTTCCATCCTTGATAGTGATGGTGGTCTGAACGGCGAGTCTCGCGGACGCACACAGGAACCTCTCGCTGCATAGAAAGTGCTTGTGATTGGTGTATCGAAGTGAATGAGAGCTAGGCTGCGTAGGAGAGTGTCAAAACTCCTCCTATCTCCTCATGGTGTAGTAATGTCGGGAACGCGATCTTGGTTGAACAAGGCGTTTGAGGATAGTTTAATGCTGGATGGGTTGCAAAAGGCTGATTGGGTACAATAACTTTCTTTCGCGATAGCCTTAACTTAGTGTATTTCTATTCTAAGCCATTAATATTACGTCTGTTTGGTTTTATCATATGAAGGTCTCATTCCGCATCTGACTGGCAAACTCCTCAACCTCTATCTTTGTAATGTGATGTCCAGGTATAACTATCAAGCCCAGATAGCGAGAGCTCATGTCTACTTTAACAGTGTCGCCATGTGCTTCTCCAGCCGCCTTAGCACGTTCTTTTGCAGATGGTTGCCGGTACTCATATGAGTAAGCCAGCACAATATTCTTGTCCTAAGAATAGCATGTTAGTGGTCTGCAGTCCGGGTTTCGCCCAAGCTGTAGGGTATCAAGACGTACAGGGTCGGTGCACTTAAGAGCGCCCCAGAACAGCCGACCATCAGACGTGTACACGCGAAGGTTCTTATTCAGAACGCTCTTGAGATATTCTTGAGCCTTTTCGGTGTCCATTTCCACTCGCAGAAAGGCTTGATAGCCAGGGTTGTCAGGATTGTAATGGCTGTTTTGGTGGGATCGTGGGGAATGTGAGGTTCATTGATTTTGAAGCTGGAGAAGGACTAACGCCAAAAGACTAGCGGCGATATACCGGCCCCACGCTGACGTTATTAATTACTTGCCGTGCCTTCACAGGCAGCTGTGAAAGTTTGCGATGCTTCAACCTTTACACACTTCTTTCCTTTGCGCTATTCAGACCATATATGTTGAGCCTTTCTTCTTTCTCATATAGTCCCAGCCAGACCATGACCATTACTTTCACCGCACGAGGGCGTATCCCTTGAACATAAGGCTCTGTGCCTCCCTGATACTACGGGCTTGTCGTCAATTCACGGTCATAGCCTGCTATGGGTGTGAACGGTCTTTGGACGGTCGTCCAACCATGCGCCCGGCCGACGAACCTTGCGACTCTCAATCGTAAGCGCCTCGCCGTCGATGCCTCGATCTGGATCTACCAATTTCTCAAAGCCGTGCGTGACAAGGAAGGAAACGCCTTGCGCAATTCGCATGTCGTTGGTTTCTTCCGCCGCATTTGTAAACTTCTCTGGTTCGGTATCCAACCTGTCTTCGTTTTCGATGGTGGTGCGCCTGTTCTCAAGCGACAGACTATTCAGCACCGAAAGCGCAGACGCGAGGGCCGTCGCGAAGATGCTGTTCGAACGGCTGGTAAGCTGTTGGCCGTACAGATGCAGCGCATTGCGGAAGAGGATCAAGATCGCAGGCGGAGAGATCGAGAACGTGATATATCAGCCCGGGAAGAGGAACAGCAAGAAGTTATTCCCGATACGAGTCAACTTGTGTACGATGACGAGGCTCTCTTATCCCAGAAGGAAAGACAGAAGGGAAGGACATTTCGAAAACAAGATGCATACCATCTGCCAGAACTTGATGGAGGCATCGCATCCATGGGGAAACCAGAAGATCCACGAATTATGAGCGTTGAAGAGTTGGAAGAGTACGCGCGACAATTCCATGCTGGAGAGGATATCAATCTCTACGACTTTAGCAAAATTGATTTCGATGGCGAGTTTTTCAAGAGCCTCCCGGCCGCAGATCGATACAATATTTTAAACGCGGCAAGGCTCAGAAGTCGATTGAGAATGGGCCTTAGCAAGGAACAGTTGGAAGAAATGTTCCCCGACCGCATGGCTTTCTCCAAGTTCCAGATTGACAGAGTCAAGGAGCGAAACCACCTCACCCAACGCCTCATGGCAGAAGTTGGCATGACTGGGCTCGATTTAACTATTGGAGTTAATTCGCGAGTTGCTGGTGAAAAGAACAGAGAGTATATCCTTGTGAAAAATGATGGCGCAGAGGGAGGATGGGCTTTGGGTGTGGTCAGCCGGGAGAAGGATGTTGGAGAAGCCCATAAACCAATCGACGTGGACGCCATCCAAGTCCAATACCAATCCAAGGAAGACGAAGAGGATGAAGACGAGGACTTCGAAGATGTTCCTATTGAAGGTCTGAATCGCCTACCGAAGCCTTCTGCCTTACAAATTGCTAGCTATCAAGCAGCCCAAGACAATGCGACTCGACGCCGTCAATTATACGGTAGTCATCAAAAAGAGTCTCATGTTGAGGGTGAAGAGTCGCTTTTTGTAGATGGCAATCTTGGAACTACGGAGGATTTGTTCGAAGCACCACCTCAAGAGGCGATGTATGCTGACGAGGAAGATGACCTCAACCGCGCAATTGCTATGTCATTACAAAAACAGCATGGCGTAGGACAAGAATCAGAGAAGGAAGATGAGTTTGAAGACGTCCCAATCGAAGCACCCAAATGGACGCAAAAGTCTGTCGACTCACAAAAACCCATTACAGCCAAAGGTGGCTCCATGATCGCTCATATTGTCAATAACAGAGCGAGTGCTGCTGTTCCTAAGCGTCAGGAGCGCGATGCTGCTGCTGTCGATAGCGACAGCGATGAAGACATGCAGACAGTACTTGCTAAAGCTAGGATGAAAAAGAAACCTGAGCCGAAGCCGAAGCCAAAGGCGATGTTTGTACCTGCGATTGAAAACAAGAAGAACCCGTTCGATGGTCCACTGCCTTTTCCAAAGCTCAATTGGGGCTCATCCCTGTTTGCAAACAAGAAGACTCAAGAAAGTGGACCAAACAAGGAGACTGAGGTTCCCGCCAAAGACTCGACACTTTCGAATGAGGAAGAGGACGATATGGCTGGCGGTTTTGAGAGAGAGCAGCTGGATGAGAATGCGCCAAAACCACTGCCACCGTGGATGGTGGATGACACAGATATTCGAGAGTCGGTCAAAAAGCAGCAAGAAGCGGAACGGGAGATCAACAACGCAGACAGGCAGGCAGCTGAGGAAGAACAGAGACTCTACCGTCAGCAGATGCAAGATCGCCTGATCCAAATCGACTCTTCATCAGATGATGGTAGTGATGTTGAGGTCCTCGATAGAGCCCCGTCACCAAAGAAGGCTATCCAGAGAGAGCCCAGTGTCGTCGAAGTTGAGGATGAGCCTGTAGCCACAAACGAGAACGTTACTCGGCCTCAAGAGTCAGAAGCTATCACGGAACAAGTGGCAGATGATACCTATGAGCCTTCACCTGCACGAGAAGCTGAAGGGCTTACGGATCGCACCAGGGTAGCTTCGGCTGAGCCAGTGATAGAGGAGGACAAGGATGATTCCCGAAAATCGGAATCGCCCGAGCTGGAATTTGAGGATGTGGTGCCTACCAACACTTTGACCGAGATTGCTGCAGAAAAGAGCCCTACACCTATCTTCGAGGAACTTCCTTCCATCAACGCTCCAGCTGTGGAGGGAGGAATCCAGGAACCTGATCTAGATGACGATGGCCTCTTTGACGACGTTGAGTATGACGAGTTCAGCGACCCCGGTGACGAAGAGCTTATGGCATCGCTGGCCGAAGAAGCTGAAGAGCACGCTCGTTTTGCTAGTGAGCTCAACAACAAAACTGCCGAGCAGAACAAGGAAGACTACGAAAAAGAGTTGCGCGCTCTACGAACTCAGCAGAAAAAAGATCGCCGAGATGCCGACGAAGTGACCCAAGTCATGATCACCGAGTGTCAAGCTCTTCTTCGTCTGTTTGGTATCCCTTATATCACAGCCCCTATGGAAGCCGAAGCGCAATGTGCTGAGCTAGTTAGTCTTGGGCTTGTCGACGGCATTGTGACTGATGATTCCGATACTTTCTTGTTTGGCGGAACACGAGTTTACAAGAACATGTTCAATAGCAACAAGTTCGTCGAGTGCTATCTGGCGGGTGATATGGAGAAGGAGTTGTCTTTATCCCGCGAGCAACTCATTTCCCTTGCTCATCTACTTGGATCTGATTATACCGAGGGATTACCCGGAGTCGGACCAGTTACCGCATTGGAGATCCTTTCTGAGTTCCCTGGCAAGGACGGCCTGGAAAAGTTTCGCGAATGGTGGAAGTCGGTGCAATCGCAAACGCGGCCTAAGGATGCTGATGTTTCCACCCCCTTCCGGAAGAAGTTTCGCAAGTCACAAGGTACCAAGCTCTTCTTACCACCAGGTTTCCCCAGTCCTGCCGTTTACGACGCATACCTGCACCCTGAAGTAGATGACAGCAACGAGAACTTCCAATGGGGCGTGCCTGATGTGGAAGGATTACGACAGTTCCTGATGGCTACCATTGGTTGGAGTAAAGAGCGGACAGACGAGGTGCTTGTGCCGGTCATCAAAGATATGAACAAGCGAGATCGCGAAGGTACGCAGAGTAACATTACCAGATTCTTCACAGGTAGTGTTGGAGCTGGAGCCAAGGATGCATTTGCGCCTCGGCAGAAAGCTCAAGGAAGCAAGCGAATGGCTGCGGCAGTTGATCGCCTCCGAGCAAACACTACTGGCCAAGCCTCAGGGGCTGTTGAGAACGGGGGAGGAAAGCGAAAGAGAGCGTCAAGGCGGAACGCAACAGATACAACAGGCGATGATGAATATACTGAGGAAGACGGTGGGCAAGAAGAGGAAGCGCCTACAAACAGTCGTGGAAAAGGCAAGCGCGCAAGAACATCGTGATTTTATTGTTAATATGATATACTTTTGAGATATAAAAACTACGTCGGAAATCATAGACTGGATTTATAGGTATATGAAGTTGCATGATATGATAGGATCATGTGAAGCTATTCAAAACCTCCACAGAGGAGGTCTATCATGACATGATTACACTTAGCACATTGAGTTAGTCCCTGGGCAGCTGGTCTACTGGCTTGCAGCTGTAATGTAATTAGTTGCAGTACCGCTAAAAACAGAACCCTTTCTTTTTCCCTTCTCGAGTCCTTTCTATATTTTGTTGACATCATTTTCTGATAACACCCGTCATGATCTATGATGACGAGTTATATAGTAAACTGCCCGTCATCATGATTGCTCCAACGGCCCCTGCCAAACGGGGACGTCATCCGAAGGGACCTTCCCACAACAGCCACCTCCGCGGGTCAGGCTAAACCTCGGCGCAAAAACAACCTCCCAGCTCACGTGCTAGCCATCAGGCATTGGCTCGGTGTTGCGAAAGATAGAAACTCACGCCCCCCCGAAACTGACAGTTTGTCACCTCATTTAAACCATTTGCTTCTAAGTGGATTCTTGCCTCTATTAACTTCTTTTCTCACTGCGCGCGCGCAATACTTATCACCAAAATCTCTACCGCAAAAATGCCCATGGACGAGCGTGAGCTTGGGCAGCGCGTCAAGGCGCTCACCAAATGTGTCGCTGCGAACGAGCCTGCGGAGAACGTTATTAAAATGCTCGAGACGCTAAAGAAGGATGCTTCTCCTACTGAGGAGATGCTAAGGGTACGTGAAATAACGAGAAATGGAGATAGAGAGCGCCCACTGTCAGGCGCTATCAATACATATATCGACTGCTTTGCGCAAGTGCATGATCGTATTTGGCACTTTGACAATTGATCGCGAAGCTTGCGGCGTGTGCGGATTCTGCGGATTTCGTTCTCCTGAATCAATGTGGACTGTCTACTAATACTGTGATTTCGCATTCATAGGCTACAAAGGCTGGTGTCTTTGTCGGCAAACTTCGCTCAAATCCTAACAAGGAGATCGCCCGTGCCGCCGCCGAACTCGTCAACAAATGGAAGAAGCTGGTCGAACAGGAGAAGAATTCAAAAAAGGCAAAGGTCGGCTCAGGATCCCCAGCTCCAGCTCCCGCGTCAGCTCCCGCATCATCGCCTGCCCCTCCTTCGTCTGCTGGAGGTGCCGGAGGCAAATACAAGGGCGATATCGAAAAGCGCAAGTACGAGACCGACAATGTCCACGTCAAGCGCACCGAGTCGAGCGTCCGAAACTCATGCATTGGCCTTATCTACAACGGCCTGGCTTATCGATCGACGGCATCCGAGAACGACGTCATAACAAGAGCTGTCGCTGTTGAGCTTGCCGCCTTTAATAAGTTTAAGGGCGAGACTCCCGACTACAAGAAGAAGATCCGATCGCTTTTCACCAATCTCAAGAACAAGTCTAATCGAGAACTTGGTCGCAGCGTCTTGTCCGGCGAGATCTCCCCTGAAAAGTTCGTCGTCATGACCGATGATGAGCTTAAGAGTGAGGAGCAGCGCAAGAAGGAGCTTGAGCTGGAGAAGGAGAATATGAAGAAGGCACAGGTCCCTCAGGAACAGAAGAGTATCAGTGAGAGTTTGGAGTGCGGTCGCTGCAAGAAGAAGCAGGTCAGCTACACACAAGCCCAGACCCGAGCTGCTGATGAACCTATGACCACCTTTTGCGAGTGCATGGCTTGTGGAAACCGCTGGAAGGTATGTGTTTTGAAGTGTTTGAAACTTTTGATCGTAAAGCTTACAAGTTTTGCAGTTTTCTTAGAGGAGTTGAAATGGAAGCAGAAATGGAGAAAGTCGGCGTTTCTTTTGAAGCAGAACATCATCTACTTTTTTGCCTGGGAGATGGGTGCAAATTACACTACCTTTTGGAGGGGGGTCATGGAGTTTATGGGAACCGGAGCGGCGACTCAAAAACATTTCATGTTTAATATCAGACGAGGGAAGACTACAGGTGCGATATATACCTCGCCATTCTCTCTTTCTTTTCTTATCGGACTTTTTAGATCCAAGAGAGGAGTAGGGTTAGGAAGTTGCTGTTGGGGTTGGTGAATAGATCATACTTGGATTCTTGCTCGGACAAAATCTATCTTGCTAAGTGCCATTATACATATATACATACTGTTCATTTTCCTTTCCTCGTTCAAACTCACGCACTATGATCGGGTATCCCTAGTTCGGTAAACAGATTAGTCGCCTCCTCTCCCTCGAGTCCCATCTCCTTAATGTGCTTCCAGAACTTGCTCAGATGTCTTGTTCCAGAGTCGCACAGAATAGTCACAACTCGACTTCCCTCGGGGAGCCTCATGGCTGTCTCAACTGCAGCAACGCAGTTCACGGAGCTGCTGCTGCCGACGAAAATACCGTCATGCTCAACTAGCCAGCGCGCCATGTGACAAGCCTGTTCATCTGTTACCCGTACGGCATCGTCAATGAGTTCTCGGCCTGCTTCGAAGTTCTCGGTCAGACGTGTAATACCGATACCTTCGACCATAGTGTCGACCTGCTGTCTGCGACGAGTGCCCTCGCGCTCTGTAGAGGAGTACATCACGCCATGTCGGACCTTGTTGTAGAGACCGCTACCCTGGGGATCGGCGAGCACGACTTTGATATCAGATGCCTTCTGCTCCTCTTTGAGATACTTTGCCACACCCGATACCGTGCCGCCTGTACCAGCTCCAGCGACAAAAGCAGCCAGCTGACCATCCGTCTGTCTCCATATCTCAGGGCCAGTCGAGTTGAAGTGTGCCTTCCAATTAGCCTCCGACTCGAACTGATTCGCAAAGAAGCCCTTGCTGCCATCCTTTGCCTTGGCAGCGTGCTCTTCTGCACGGCGTCGTGCAAGGTTAACAAAGTGATCAGGACTGGTAATAGGCGCAGGCGTGACTCGTTCGACGGTTGCGCCAAGATGAAGAAGAAGATCGGACTTTTCGAGAGCCATGTCGCTGGGCATACAGATATGGGCGTGGTAACCCATTGCCCTTGCGAGAGTTGCGAGTGATATACCCGTGCTGCCGACAGTGCCTTCATAGATAGTATCGCCCTTGTGCGGCGTGAGGAGACCTTTAGCCTCTGCCACACGAATCATGTTAAGTGCAACACGGTCCTTTGGTGAATTTCCAGCGCCATTCAGGAACTCAGCCTTGGCCATAATAGTTCGACCTGTAGCCTCGGACAAAGACTGGATTTTAATAAGAGGGGTGTTACCAATGGTGGCTTCTATCCCATCGGCAAAGCCACTCCGCGCAACATCGTAGGGTATCGGCGAAGAAGGCATCGACTCGCGATCTTCAAGCTCAACTGGATCGCCCCAGAACAGACTTGTTCTCCGCGCACCGCCCGGAACGTTTGCTGCATTCGCACGTCTCTTCCTTTGGAACCGACGCTCAAGATCAGGATAGAAGTCCTTGAAGCCCAGTGTGACGAGAATGCCAGTAGTAAAGGCAAAGACCACGGCGGCTGTGCCGTAGGCCTTTGGATGGTCGCTGAGCGACATTTTCACAGGTTGGGGATTTTTAGCTGATTTACCCAATTTCAAGAGCAATTGGGTATCCGCTGAAGAACTAGAAGACCTGCATTGTTGGCTGTAGTGAGGTTCTTTGGTGAAGGTGAAGCTTGGCTGAGGTTGAGTTGGTGGAAGCTATGAGTGAGTTAGTATATAAATGAGTTGAACCCTGGTGTGTGCGTGATGTCATGTGGAGCTTAGTATATCAGCGCTATTGATGCTAGACGACTCGGTATATATCTATGACATTGCTTAATTATAGTAAATAATTGAACCTTTTGTATGATTGACAAGCTAACATATGAACATATCTCATATGAACTCTTGAGATCTTTTAAGAGTATGAAATAGTGATACCTGGGGGCTATGTCCAGCCTCAAGGTCACAAGCTTAGGCTTCCTCGGTATTAGTCCTCTAAACTGACAACTTCAACTACCTAGACAAACCTTTACAAGTAACCAATCTTCTAATCATTCTTTAACAATATTAAATTCGCCAAAATGGGAAACTTCTCACATGATCATCCCAATGAAATATCTCCATGTTGAATGCTTCCTCTCCTCCTCATCCTCCCAACCCGAGGTACACCCGACAGATAGAGACCCACCCCATCCAATGTAATCCATCTCAGACACAAGAAACACCAAAACCTCGAGAAACAGTCATGTCGACGATACTATAACGAATCCTCCAAAAAAATGGACTCTCCAATCGTGGCCCAACTATTCCGCCAACTCTTCCACCATAGACCCCCGGGCTGTAAAGGCGTCAGAAACATCACCCAGCTTCGCAATGGCCTTCGAACTACCGCTGTCGTCGGCCACAGCCAGAGCCGCTTTTACGCTGTTAAACATCGCTCCAGTGATCACGGCATGAAGAAGAACGAGAGTCGATGGCAGCAGCGCACGAACATCTTGCCCCAGGATAGGTCAGCTGAGTTTGCGGAGTATCCGTATATATCCATCGACGAGCTCAAGCAACGTATCGAACGGCCGCGGAAGGTCAAGATGTTGCTAAGAGACTTCATTGACGGCAAGCCAACTCGACTGATCTATGCCGAGACACAATACTAACCCAATACTATAGACAGTCTTTACAACCCATCATATGGTTATTTCTCCAAACAAGCCGTCATCTTCAGCCCCGGTGAACCCTTCAACTTCAACTCCATGCGCGACGAGATCGAGTTCCAATCCGAGCTAGGCCGTCGCTACACTGAATTCGAAGACATTCTCGACGACCGTGAGGGCGAGAACCCAACACGCCAGCTATGGCACACACCCACCGAGCTCTTCCGCCCCTATTACGGCGAGGCCATCGCCCGCTACCTCGTCTCCAACTATCGCCTCACCACATATCCCTACCACGATCTTCTAATCTACGAGATGGGCGCCGGTCGCGGAACCCTCATGCTCAACATTCTCGACTACATCCGCGAAGTCGACCCGCAGGTCTACGCCCGCACCAAGTTTAACATCATCGAAATCTCGTCGACGCTTGCTGCGCTTCAGAACAGACATCTTCTCTCCACAGCTGCATCGCGGGGTCATGCGGACAAGGTCGAGATCATCAACCGATCCATCTTCGACTGGGACCAATACGTACCTTCGCCGTGCTTCTTCCTTGCCATGGAAGTCTTTGACAACTTCTCCCACGATGGTATCCGCTACGACGTTGCTACCGAGCAGCCTCTACAGGGCCACGTGCTGATTGACGGCGAAGGAGACTTTTACGAGTTTTACGTCCACGAGCTTGACCCCCTCGCCGCACGGTACTTCCGCGTTCGCCATGCTGCCACAGGGGGAGACTATCCCAAACCCTATGCCAGCAACGCCGTTCTGCGCTACCTCTCCAGCAAAGTGCCCTTTGCCGCCAACCTTTCTGATCCCGAGTTTATCCCTACGCGGCTCATGCAGTTCTTCGATGTTCTCGAAAAGTACTTCCCCGGCCATCGACTCGTGACATCCGACTTTGATTGGCTACCCCAGGCTATCAAGGGCATGAATGCACCCGTCGTTCAGACACGGTACCACAGAAAGATGGTACCTGTAACAACACCCTTGGTAGGTTCTTGTACCCCGTGATTACCTCAGATCGACAGACTAACAGCTCGTAGGTTCATCAAGGCTACTTTGATATTCTCTTCCCAACAGACTTCCGAGTCACGGAAGCTATCTATCGCGCCATCACGGGCAAGTTGACTCGTGTGATGTCGCATGGCGACTTCATGCGCAAGTGGGCATATGTTGAAGACACAGAGACTCGAAGTGGAGAGAACCCCTTGATCTCAAACTACCGCAACGCCAGTGTTCTTGTAACTGTTTAAATCAGTAGTGTAAGATAGCAAAATTACGTTGTAGATGTACGTCTAGAACGGGTCAGGATACAGCATATACCCTCCAATAAGACCTCAATGTTGTCAATGGTATTCTTTTTATTGTTCATACTCTCATTGTAACGGCAAATAGCTGTGCCTGCCTAAACCTTACGCTCTATATCATTCCATTTTGTCTCGACCAGATCCCCGACATTACTCCTATGTGAATAATTATAAATCCCCTTTGAGCGGAGAGTAAGAACCGTTCTTTGTTTTTTGCTTTCTGTTTTTAATTTTACAGCTTCAGTTTCTCCTCGAGCCACTTCGTCGCGGTCTCGACACCTCCGTCAAGGTTCTCGGGCTTGGTGCCCTGGCCTTGTCGTGTAGGCTCCTTGCCACCTGAGCGGCCACCGACGACCTCGGAAACGGAGGCAGCCCATTGCTCAGCAGTGACTCCCTGGGAGGCAAGGTGCTGGGAAATAGTCAGTTAAATGCTCAAACAAAAAAACGATTAAATAAAACTCACAGTTCCAACATAGACACCGTGTACAACGGCGCCCTCCTCCTTGCTGCCACCAAACAGGTAGACAGTCTTCTCCTTGTCCTTACCCTGGTAGTGCTTGACCACATCACCCAGAGCCTTGGCGTTGGCACCAATGGGTAGACGACCCACGAACCACTTGGCATCCTTGTTAGCCTCGAAGTGCTTCTGGACAGTGTCGAGCGCAGTCTTAGACTCGGCCTTCTGGCGCTTCTTCTGCTCAGCAGTGACAGCCGCAGAGATCTTTGTAAAGCGCTTGTTGAACTCGTCCTTTGTCAAGGTTGAGATGGTCAACTGGCTGAGCTCTACTGACACGGCCTTGACTTGAGCCTCCTTCTCAGGTCCGAAAGGTAGCTGATCAAGAGCATCGATCTTCTTGGAGAACTCTTCGGCTTCACGCTGGACCTGGTGAGCAGCTTCGCCAGTGTAGGCGATGATACGGCGGATACCCTTTGCGATACCACTCTCCTCAATGAGGATAAGATCCTTGATCAAGCCAGTCTGATCAACGTGGGTACCGCCACAGAACTCAACACTGTATTGGCGCCACTCCTGTTTCTTGGGGTCGGCGAGCATCTCATCGATATCCTTGCCAATGGAGACAACACGGACCGGGTCAGGGTAGGTCTCGCCGAAGACAGCACGGCAACCCTCAATTTGACGAGCCCGCTCCAGATCAACCTCCTTGGAGTAGATCTTTTGGGCGCGGCGAATGTACGAGTTGGACATCTCCTCGATCTTCTTGAGCTCATCAATCTTAACACCAGTCTTGTGAGAGAAATCGAAACGGAGCTTTTCGTTGTCCACCAGAGATCCCTTCTGGTTAACCTCGTCACCAAGGACCTCTCGCAGGGAGTGGTTCAGAATGTGAGTACCACTGTGGTTGTTACGGATAGGTGATCGGCGCAGCTCATCGTACTCGCAGATAACCTTGTCTCCAGAAGAGAGGTTGCCATACTCGATGTAACCATTGTGGAGGATGTAGCCACCGTAGTTCTGAACGTCAAGCACCTTGAACTCAGCGACATCATCGATGATGATACGTCCAGTGTCGGCGACTTGGCCACCTGACTCGGCGTAGAAGTTGGTCTTGTCAACCAGGAGACCGAGAGCAGTCTTCTCAGGGACATCCTTAGTTGACTTGAGGAAGGTTTGGCCGTCGTAGATAAGCTGGACCTGGCCATTGCTGTCGCCCTGAACGAACTTGGCATCGTCGTTGGTTCGCTCAATTTTGAGCTCCTTCTCAAGTTCAGAAATTTGGTGCACGTTGAGCTTGGAGAAGGTCTGGACAGACTCCTTAACAGCTTTGCTAGCCTCACGAGCCTTGACACGGGCAGCCTCAACCTCGGCATCGTCAATCTCGAGGTTTCGCTCCTCAGCCATCAATCGGGTCAAATCGACAGGGAAACCGAAGGTGTCATAAAGTCGCCAAACAACATCACCCTCAAGCTTCTTGGCACCGCCCTTGGCAGCCTCAGCAGCATACTTTTCGAATTGAGCCTCACCACGATCCAAGGTTCGGGCAAAAGCAACTTCCTCCTCATCGAGAATCTCCTTGATGTCTTGCTGCTTCTTGACGAGCTCGGGGAACTGCTCGCCCATCTGGTCGACAAGAGCGGGCAGGATCTTGGAGAAGAAAGCACCGATATCCGCGTTGAAATACTTTCGGGCGTATCGAACACCTCGTCTCAACACACGTCGAACGACGTAACCTCGACCATCGTTGTTGGGAACTGCGCCGTCGGCGATCGAGAAAGAGAGAGTTCGGATGTGGTCAGCAACCACACGGTAGGCAGTGTCAATACCATCGACATCGTCCTTGCCGTACTTGTCGGCGTAGGGTCGGGCGCCAGTAACCTCTTGAATCTTCTGGAAGAGGGGAGTGAAACAATCGGTAGCGTAATTGGAGATTGTGTTCTGAAGAGCAGAAACTAGTCGTTCATAACCCATGCCAGTGTCGATGTGCTTGGCGGGAAGAGACTTGAGGCTGCCATCCTTTTGTCGGTCATACTGCATGAAAACGTTGTTCCAAACCTCAACAACCATGGGGTCATCCATGTTAACGAGGCTCGAAGCATTTCGGCCTCCAATCTTGTCGTAGTGGATCTCACTGCAAGGTCCGCAAGGGCCTTGATCTCCCATCTCCCAGAAATTGTCCTTCATGTTTCCAGGAAGGATATGGTCCTCGGGCACACCAACTGAGAGCCAAAGCTCCTTAGCCTCCAGATCGGGCTCCAGCTTCAACTTCTCATCACCCTCGAAATAGGTGACATAAAGACGAGAGGGGTCCAGACCGTAGACCTTTGTCAGAAGCTCCCATGAATATGTAACAGCTTCCTTCTTGAAGTAGTCGCCGAAGGACCAGTTGCCCAGCATCTCAAAGAATGTGTGGTGATAGCTGTCCTTGCCGACATCGTCAAGGTCGTTGTGCTTGCCACCGGCGCGGATACACTTTTGACTGTCGACAGCGGCCTTGAGGCCGGCCATGGGATCGGTCTTGCCAATGGTACCGAGGAAGATGGGCTTGAACTGGTTCATGCCCGCATTGGTGAAGAGCAGGGTGGGGTCATTATGAGGAACGACTGAGGAAGAGGGAACTGTAGTGAGAAGAAGCCTTGTTAGCGATTTGTGAGTCACAAAGGGGTAAGAAAAAGCGAATTGCAGTATTAGCGGGATTCTGAGCAAGAAATTGAATATAATTTCGGTATTCTTTCACAGAACAAGACGTGGTGCCCGCACTATCGCATCGCATACATACCTATCGTATGGCCCCTCTGCTCAAAGTACTCGAGAAAGGTCTTGCGCACGCGCGCAGCGGGCCACTGGAGCTCCGACTCGGCCATGGTCGCGCTGGAATAAGACCGACGTAGAATAAAAAAAGGAAACCTCCTGTTAATCGCAGTCGCAGTCCTGAGGATATTCCGAGCAGGTGCTGTAATTGTTCTCGGCCGTGGAGGAATTGTAGTGGTGGTAGTGGGGGTTTTGGATTGAAGATTGTGGAGGAGAAGTTGATGTTGCTGGGGTTCGAGTTGGAGATGGAGACCGAGACCGAGTTGCTGTGGCGTTGGCGTAGGCGTAGAGGGAGGAGAAGGAGGAGGATGGAAAGTTCTACAAGAATGAGTCAAAAGCGAGACGCATACATAAGGCCCACGCTCTCCCGCGCCCGCGCCCGTACTTGACCTCCAACTCCGGGGCTGACAGCGCCGACTCCAACGCCCGCAACCACTGAAATTTACTGCAGTATTCCCGCTGTGTCCCCTAATTGAGTTTGAACCTGGAGCCAAGCCGATACTCCTCCGATTGATATACGCCCACATCAGAGGCAAACCACAGCGTCTCGTGAGACACAACCAAGAAAAACTCCAGCGGGAAGAAGAAGCTCGTGACGCGAAAGTGGAATTCAACTTTGAAGAGGGTTCATCCTTGCCACGCGTGGCTGCAAGTGTCCGTCTCCGAGTCGTCGATTCGACGGTTTGATAGGTGTTGAAGAGGTTAAAAGTGCCGTTTTAGGCCTTGGGCTACCGAATTGACCACTGCACGATTGTTTCCGCCGCCCTGTACTCCGTAACGTAACCATGTTACAATCTCCCTCAACCTCCGCTCCGGCTATTGCGACTGTTGCCGATGGCGTCGATAAGACCAGAAAGGTGCGACGAAAGAGAAAGGCAGATACTCAGGATAATGAACGTCTCTCCAAACGCCTGAGCCTGCTTAATCTTGGTATGTTTTTATTCCATCTTTCCTTTTTCTCTCTTTTTTGCGCTATTCTTTCTTCATTCAAGCCTGCAACTAACGCTCATATCACTTACAGAGCGGAATGGCAACAAACTCTATGTCCCCGTTGAAGAACCCTCGACCTCAATACCTCCTACCGTTGCTTCTTCCTCCAATGCTTCCTCGAATCTACCAGTCTCCGACGAGACAATGCAGCTAGATGATTCGAAACATAAAGTGTACATTTATAACATGGACGACGAGCTCTCCTCTGATAGCGAAACCGAAGACTCCGGCAAGCTCGTCTTTCTTCCAGACATTGAAAAGCATCTGCGCGCAAACCGTATTCCTCCCTCCGTACTCGCCAACAGCGACGGGGAGCTGGCGGGCATGCAAGTCGTACTTTACAGCGACCCCAAGTCTTTGACGGTACCCGAGGATAAAGACATTGTGCGCAAAGCTATTATCGAGTCGAGACGTCGCACAAGGGAGCTGCAGCGGTTAGAGAGGGAGGGCAAGACAGAATCGCCGACAATACAGGATAACACAGCGATTAATGCTATCGATACAGGTACAAACGACGACCCAGACGCGATGGACTTGGATTAAAGAAGCATGAGAAGCACACATATATAATACCCAAGGCGACTGGAGTTTATTTACCAATGAATTGGCCAAGAGAACCTGGCGCTCATGATAGCGAACGCCAGACCCATCATGCATTTGCTTGTATTTATACACTAGGTACTTTGATTGAGTTTCAATTTGATACTTTCCCATAAAGCCGCTCAACGACTGCTGTATCCATATGTCTGACTGCAATAACAACTACTATCCATGCATGTGTGTATTCTTCCGACTATTCAGACCTTCCAGCGCCTTATGTCACTTATCGCGGAGGCGGCGGCCCTGAAGGAGGAGCGTAGTAATCTGCTGGCCCGTCTTGCTGTCTCGGTTGTCCTTGTGCCGGATCGATCTTGGAGCCGTTGTTTGGGGGGTCTTCGTACATGGGCGGTCGTGACGGATCGTAGACTGGTGGAGGAGGCATGCTCTGCATGGGATATCCGCCGGGCTGGCCGTAGTTTCCATAGCCCTGCTGTGGAGGATAATAGTATCCATTTGGAGGGTATGCGTATCTGGGATCGACCTGAGCCATCATGCTCCTACTCACGAAGCACTAGAAATCGTTAGATCTGGTCGGTGAAGGTGTATCACAAGTGTAACTTACTCGATGATATGCTAGTGGTCGCAGACCCTTTTGAATCCTCTTCTTCGCATGCCAGTAACCACCGACAATCCAGAGTGTGAATAAAAGAACAATAACCGCGAGAATGGTCCACTTGACAATGTATCCCTCCTGTATAGAGTCAGCATGCGGATCGTGAACATACGAGTGCGTGAAAGGTACTCACTTTACTATACCACCAATACACATCGTCGTTATCGTCATCGGTCCAGGTCTCGCTACTATCATCAACCGCTCTGCGCTCGAGCGCGTATCTCACAAACGACGCCATATTCAGTGGCGATGAGGGAGCCTTCTTTTTAAAAGTGTCGGGCGAGTTTGTTGATATTGAAATAGATGGATGGCCCGAGTACGAGGTCGGGAGTGCTCTCGTCCACTCAGAGTGACAGTTGCCAAGGTGCCCGATGGATGCGTAAACAACCCCCAATCGCAGGGATGGAGCGGGATATCAAAGTCAGCGCTTGTTGAATTGAAAGGAGCGGCCCCCAATTCCAAAAGACAGAATTAAGAGGTCAGGAAAGAAGGGAGAATTAGAAAGAGTTTATTATTGAAAGGATGTGCTGCAAATTCCAACGGGAAACTTCTTTCTCAAATGCAAATGGAAAGAAATAGTCGTACTACGTAGTGCATAAATAAAGAGACAGGCCCCCCCCTTCGCCTTCGGTTTTGGTTACGCGGGCGCTTCAGTGCACAAAGACAGGAGAAACAAGCCACAGGAGAGAGGGGGCGACAGGATTGCAGCCAGTATCTTTTATCCTTGCCTTTAAACGCGACGATCTCTGCGGCAGGTTACGTTACTCTCGAGTTTCACAGGTTGCGAGGGGCAGGGATATCGACACGACCAGCGGCTAAGTGCCTAGGACAAGCCACAGAGACCGAGGGACGCACCACCCTCTTTGTTTCATATAAGGTTCATCGTTGCTCTGTTTGGAGGATGAGCCTTTGAATAGAGTGCCACAGCTTACGGGGATCACTTGGTGGTTGCTTCTATTTCGAAGGAATTCTTTATGGGGAAGATGGAAGGCTCGATTATATAAATGCCAAGCCAAGCCATGTATGCGCTGCGACTTAAGCATTACTCTTACTGTATTTACGGCGCTCAGGTTGTGAGACGGATTGCTTTGCTTCCGTGCTGTAGTTTATAACAAGACTAATAATTATCAGCTCAGCCTCGTGCTTGAAACATCTCGTCTCTTCTGACAACGTTTCAAAGCCACTGCCAAGCAGAAACGGAATGCCGACCTTTATCAGACATGCACTCTCGTCTAAACTCTTGCCTCCGTGTCGCGTGCATAACATAGACAGTTGAAAGTTCACTTCCGAGTCTACGAAAATACAACAGATACAACGGTGTCCACAGAATTGCAGCCAAGCTTTGCCACTTTATAAGTTTATTCTTGTATAATCAAACCAAAGACGCCTTCGCTCCGATGCTATCAATGAGAGAAACAAACACTCGCTGGTGTCGAGACTTTACAGAACTACTCCTCCAGCAGCTCCCCATCCAGCAAATTCGGCACCTGGTGCGTCAGGTCGCGGGTTAGGGGGGAGCCCTTGTTCTCTCCTTCGGGCGTCCTCTGCTTGTTGGTGCGCCTGTTGCAGCCGCTGCCGCCACCATAGGAGAAAGACAAGCGAAAAGGTAACTCCAATGATAAGAATGCTTTCCAAGACACCATCGTCGTCGTCTGTCCCTTGCCCGTCGCCAAGCGCACCGTCGTATAAGTCGCCTCCATTGTAGTAATCCTCCTCGAATACTTGGCCGTCATCCTGCAAGAAGTTGGCAATCCACTCGGAAAAGGAGCGATCCTTTTTGGGTTCTGATAATTATTAGTGAATGTCTTGTCTATATGCCGAGGGGAAAACTTACTGGGCTCATCCTGAATTGAATGGATCTCGCCGTGTGTCAAGGTGTTCCAAGCACTTCGGAGGCGAAGCTTTAGAAGACTCACAGTCACTGGCAAGTACGCCTCTTCATTCACCTCTAGGGCATGATCGTAGTACCTCTTGGCCAGATGGAAATCTTGTACCAAGCCGATACCATTCTCGTGCATCCAACCAAGGTTGAATAGTGCCTGCGCGCTTTGAGAGTAATCAGATGCTCCCGTGTAGCACTGGACCGCCTTTGAAATATCCTCCTCAGTCCCGATTCCGTGATAATAATAGTCACCCATCTTAACTAATGAGTCAACATTAGACTGTCGCGATGATCGTGTCCAATAGACGAGGGCCAGGGATGGGTTCTTAAGAAGGCCGCTCTTCTCACGGGGTTTTCCAAGTAGCGACGAGACGGAGAGCTTATTTTGAACAGAGTCCAACATGTATGCCACATTGGTCTGTGCCTTCTCATAACCTTGCTCGGCGGCCAAGAGGTACTCGAGGAATGCGAGTTCGTAGTCGCCGGCTTCATATGCGTCATTTGCATCGCCCCAGGCTGAGACTAGTGGTTCTGCTTTCTCGGCAACACTCTTGTAGTACGTCAAGGAAGCACCACAGAGCTTCTCTCGTCCGACGCCGTAATGAATCATCTCTGCAATGTAATAATGAGCTTCAATGTTGCCGTGTCTGCCAGCAAGTTCGAAGTAGTTGTTGGCAATCCTGACATCTTCCTGGCCACCCTGATCTAGGTAAAGCTGGCCCATTTGAACCAAGGCTGGGGCATAATCCTGATCAGCAGATGACTTGAAGAGTTCCATAGCCTTCTTGACATTTTTCTTCTGGCCGTAGCCGTGGAGCATCATCAAGCCTAAGCCGTGCTGCGACTGGGCATCATGATGCGTGATGCCACGCTCAAACCACACCTTTGCCCGGTCAAAATTCTGGACAACGCCATCACCTCTCAAATACATTCGGCCGAGGTACCCAGCTGCTTTGGTGGCAATCTTTTCGATTCCGAGTTTGAGATTCTCGTGCAGACGTCCATCCTTCCTCCAATAACGAGATGCGACCAGAACAAAGTATTTGCGGGCTAGGTCGATATCGCGTTCCAGGCCTCGCTGACCATCGTAGTATATACGGCCGAGATTGTAGGAAGCTTTGGAGTCGCCCTTCTGAGACATCAAATCCAAGTATTCAATCACATCGTCAATGGCTGCGTTTGCGTCGGAACCTGGACTAGCCTTCAAAGCGTTCATTCCGGAACTGGAGGCGCTTGCCCCTTCTCCATAGATACCTCCGTCGTCGTCAGAAATGCGCCAGGATTGATGAACCCAGGATCTGCCACCAGGAGGTCCCGACCTGTACCAAGCGATAGCCTTGTCTGCAACACTCTTGTAGTACTTTACAGCCGCTTCGCAATTCTTTGTTGTACCAATACCGGCATGGTGTCGAAAGGCCGTTGCCATTTCCGCACGAGCATTACCACGCATAGCAGCAAATGTGTAGTAGAGGAGTGCCTTGGCTTGATCACGCTCTACCACATTTCCAAGCCCTGTCGAATGATATACTCCCAGCATATATTGAGCTGTCGAGTTGCCATAGACGCTGGCAAGTTGATAATAGTTGTTGAATGCTACATCAAGATTTCTTGGGTGACTGTAGTTTCCGAAAAAGTTTATCTCGGCAAGTAGATACAGTGCGTCGGAGTTGTTTTGTCGGGCAGCCTTCTCGAGAAGGTCGACCGCATTAGAGAGGGCGCCATCGACGGTGGTTTCATGGGACTGCGATGGTGCTGTTACAGGGCCAGATGGGATGGCCTTGAGGATGTAACGTAGAGCGGTGCCGACAAGACCGGATGGTCTCTTCTTTCGACGGTGTAAGAGTTGGGGAGCTTTAGTAAGTTCTATCCTGGCTGCATCGACAAGTTCTGCCCCTAGGAGTTGTTAGTGTCTTTGCGCTTCCTTTCAATACAAGTGGCCATACCAGGTTGTGGGCCAGTTAGCTGACTATGGTCGATAACTGCTTCTGGCTTTGGGGAAGCGATGTGTTGGTTCTGCCCAGCATCTTGCACGTCCTTGTCTTTATAAGTTTCGCGGTAGTGGTTAACATTCGTACAGAGTCCTATCGTCGCCTGCCAAAGCACTAACAAGGTGGTCAGTAAGCAAGTTGCCAGCTGTCGCGTGTACCATTGAGATACATAGTGGTGAACTAACGGAGGATATGAACGATTGATTGACGCATCGTTGGCAGCTGTTATGTGCCAGACAAGTAAATTATGCTATAGAGCATGGTTATACTACAAAGTAGTAGATGTGCAGATGCGGGCCGACGATGTTGTTACAAGCTGTCCAGTTGAGGTCGGAGCTCGCATGAGGTAATGCTATATTGCCTAAAGCGGACAAGCGTTGCGCTGAACGGCTGACTAACCGCTGCCGAATGGGCTGGAGTACCTACATTTTACGACTAACATTGATTTGCCATCAGGTGATGTTTCTCTAAATTGATTCATGCATGGATCCAATGAAAGCACAAGTGATAGTAGTGACATTAGATTAGATTAGTAGACATCCTTGAAAGGCGAGGGAATTATTGACACAATACTTTCTTCCACTCCAACCTGGGGAGGACTATAAGCTGGCCCACATAAGGTAGTAGCCCAGGCAGAGTTGATGAACCACTGAAAGCCTACTACATAGCAACCTGGAAAGTTATTAACTTTGAATTATTGGATTACTTTTCACCTACGGATACATGGCTCAAATAATCTGTATATGGTCCTGACAAGTTACCGACGATTGCTTATAACGAAGAAGCAGTTCGTAACCCTAGCCATGTGGCTACCAAACAACTGCCGAGGAAGCTATCAAACTCAGTTAACAACTGGGCAGCTATCCAAGAACATATCTTTTCTTTTTACAACAAGCCTCTCTAATATCATCTCGGCGACTACTTAATCGGGAGATGTTCGACGTTTTTCCTTACCACAAAATGCTTGTCTGCCTGGCAGAATGACGGCGTGGCTCGCTAGTGCTTAAGCTATCCCAGGTCCCAACCACTCATAGTTTCAAGTCCCTGCAGCTAGCACTGAAATTCCCAAGCCTCAGCGCGAAAGTCACGGGAAGCGCGTTAATGGCTGGGGCCACCCGCGTTTTACTTAACGCGCCGTGCATTTAACTCCTTGGTCTTGCATCACCACTTTAGCCCAAAATTATCGCCTGGTTGCTCCTGTCATCTCTTCTCATAACACCACAACATATCTTGCCATACACTTGCAGTACTCCTCTTTCTCCGTTTTTACTCTTATCCAGCCTCACTTTATAGCATTGAATCATTTCTAGTTCAATTGCCCATAATTTGTTCAATTCGTCCCACACGGGCTCTCTTCGCAAGAGTCCCTCCCTCGTATCGAGGGCTCAGCGTGCATTCAGCATCTCCCACTTCTACCAATCCCCACATACGATATCTCGCCATGTCAGCTCTCAAACGCAAGGCCGCTGCAGCAACGGGAGGAAATGACTCAAAGAAGCCCAAAGCTGACGGTAACATTGCTTCCTTCTTTGGAGCAGCCCCGAAGCCTGCCGCTACTTCCACTTCGTCTTCTGCTCCAGCCGCGAAGTTTGACAAGGCCAAGTGGGTAGCTTCTCTCAAGCCGGAGCAAAAGGAGCTTTTGCAGCTTGAGATTGATACTCTCGACGAAAGCTATCTTGCACATCTGAAGGATGATCTCGTGGCCAAGGAGTTCTTGGATCTGAAGCGATTCCTGGAACGGGAGTATTCTTCAGGTCGCAAGGTGTTCCCACCTCAAAGCGACATCTACTCATGGTAAGAACGAAATGTGTCTTATATAAACCAATAATCTCTAACACATCATCTACAGGTCCCGTCACACTCCATTCAGCAATGTCAAGGTTGTGATCGTGGGTCAAGACCCTTATCACAACGATAATCAGGCCCATGGATTGGCGTTCTCCGTCCGACCTCCGACTCCCGCCCCGCCATCTCTCAAGAATATGTACATCGCTCTCAAGAAGGACTACCCCACGTTCGAGCCACCGCCAAACCGAGGAGGTCTCCTCACGCAGTGGGCGGACCGTGGTGTTCTTATGTTGAATACTTGCCTCACGGTTCGCGCCCACGAGGCTAATTCGCACTCCAATCGAGGTTGGGAAAGGCTCACACAAAGAGTCATCGACCTCATTGCTCAAAAGAGGACGAGGGGTGTTGTCTTCATGGCATGGGGAACGCCGGCTGGCAAGCGAGTGCAGAAGATCGATCGCGTGAAGCACCTCGTACTACAGAGCGTTCATCCTAGCCCTCTTAGTGCTTCTCGTGGTTTCTTTGACTGCAATCATTTCAAAAAGGCCAACGACTGGCTCGTATCACGATACGGACCTGATGGGGAGATAGACTGGGCATTGTGCCCTGGTGCGTCTACCAAAGCTCCCGTCAAGGAGTCTGACGAAAAAGAATCCAAAGTAGCCGAGAAGAAGGCCGAGGCTATTGAGAAGGCCAAGCCAGAGGTGGTGAAGAAGGTTGAAGAGAACAAGGAGAATGAAGCTGATTTCGACGAAGACGAAGAGGCCCTAGAGGAGGCTCTCAGATTAGCTGAGGAAGAGGAGAAAGAAAAGGATAAGTAGGGCTGCTATTGCGGGTTTGAAGTTTTTGATACTGGCGTGTACGTATTATGACGGCGTTGAACACTAAGGATAGGGTACTGGGTATGTTAGTGTAGGGACACAGCTTCTAGGTCACTGGATTTTTGATTCACTAGGTCAGGGATCAACAGAGGATCAGCCTCGGGAATCTGTGTACATGGATATAGGGAAAATGATTATGAGATGAATATGGAGTACTACGTCGCTCAATGCATGTTACTCGTCTGATATTGACTCCCCGCAGGCTGGCATAAAGTGATAGATTGGTTCGTAACGAGTGCGCAGCCGGAAGGGCGAGAACGTTCCGGATTGGACCAGGGTCTTTTTATCTGAACCTTTGAAGCCAAAGGCTTTTTGTCGTCTCATGTTTACGGTTAAAAGAAGGGTCCGTGTTGAAGTAATTCCCAAGACATCCCCACTCTTCAGCCTGCGGAACTAGGCTCGCCTAGAATATCCTTCTCGAAGGCGAAGCCGAAGCTGAAGATCCATTCTCGTTTCGAGTTACTTGGCATGATCTCCTGGGCTTCGTAGTTGGAATACTTTCTAAGATGCACCAAATCAGTGATAAATGAATTCGAGATTGCGAAGTGTTCCCCAGCTTCATCGGGGGTTATGGAGCTTCGGAGACCCAGGTAATAACACCACATCTTGTTCTGAATCTTGCGGTGATTTAAGCGTCCTCACTTGCAACAACAGTTGACCCGAGTTGTTGGAGGGGAAAGAGTGTGATGTTTGTGTGCGAAACAATCTTCAAAATCTTAGAGCTCTAATCCACGGGCCGCGCCATAGACGTGATCTGATGCCATGATCCATGAGGCAGCTCATACGGGATGACGGGTAACAGAAATAGTCCCTGCACAGGCTTATGCCTTATGTTATCGTTATTCAGGGTCTCCAATGAACAAGGATTTCGATATATAGCTGAGACAGAGCGCGAGACCCATGGACTAGGATGGAAGAGCAATGGAATGTTCGTCGTAGAGCCTCACTTTAGAAAATCTACAGCAGTTCGTTTCAAGTAAACATTGCTTCACAAGCTTGCGTAATTGACCCCGAAGTACAATCCAGTGCCAGCTCATCACGTCGATCTCGGAAGCTCGTCCTAGATTTTTAGTGAGGAGTCGACGACTCACAGATGCTGTACATAATAAGTTTGCCCAGAGAGGGTGGGATGAGGATGCGCTGGCCATGCCAACTCACACCCTCGACGCCCCACGGATGACCGAGCTACCGGTACGGAATACAACCATTGGGCAGCAGATACTAAAGCCAACATGGAGGGAGCAGGAGAGCGGCTATATTTGGTTTTCCCAAGTTTAGCTCCATGTCTGTCATTCAGGATCTGGCGTAAGCAGATGTTCCTGACGATTCATGTGTTATCCTGGATGAAGGCGATCAACTCAATCATGAGCTAAAGCGCAAAGAAGCAACTCAATGGGCTGAAGGCGGCCCAACCTGGCAAAAGCAAGCACTGAAAGGACAGAAATTGCCTCTCGTGCGTGACGTGCGTGGGTGTTACCGTTGGCAGGCTGAGGAACTAGCTGATAGTAACGCTGATATTGAGGATATGAGCAGGGTTTCCTTAGAAGAGGCTATAGTTGCGGCGTTGTAGTTCTGATTGAATTGTGGCCCTCTCTATCCGTATGGAGTACCTATGGCTACTGGGCTTTTGAAAGAGCCACGGGAATTACGAAACATTGGTGTCGAACCGCCCGCCATAGTGCTGGACAGTATTGGAACGCCATACGAAATTCCGCGTAGCGCTGGACTGCTAGACTGCTAGACTGCTAGACTGCTCATATCCAATATCTTGCACATCGTGAGCTAACGAAGGTCCAATATCATTTGGCGTCCAACCAAGACGCCAAGGTGCCACGCTTGTATAGACCACTGGCGGTAATTACCCCTGTCCATCATCCCGAGTTAGACCTTGTAGAAGAAGCTTAACCTCAAACCGAAGACATTAGAGACTCCACGCCACGTCGTTCAAGAATATCTGCCATTCTGCGTGGTGTTTTTATTGCCTAATAGTTCGTGCTGAAGAATTACCTATGCAAGCCATTGAATGAAGAACTGAAACTGTGGCGGGAATAAACTGCACCAGCGCAATAAGACAGCCCGATTTTATCGGTACCCATGAGGCCTTCCAATTAATTAAATCACACGGCCGCCCGGTCGCTCGTTGTAATTAAAAACCAGAACTTTAAGGAACGATGAGATCCACTCGTCTAATGAAGCCCTTGACCTTGTGCAACGGCTGAAGGTCCCGTCTGCTAGTGCAAGCTGATCCAATGGTTGGTTATCTCGGTTTGTTTCTTTTCTGTGACTCTCATCATTTCTTCCAAGGGGACCAACCGCTGGAATGGCCAAGCTTGCCCTGCTGGGCTGTGAAGTAGAGGACGTAGCTGGCATTATGTTTGGTCAATGCATCATGATTCCCTCTTTCTCAGCCTCATGGTTACAGCGTACAAGACAGCTGTGTATTGTATTGTCTTGTCTTTGAAGCTATTCCGTAGTACAGCATGGCCATTGTTGCAACATGAGTCTTGGTCTTGCTGTTCAAGACCCGACTCAATGTAATTAACGAAGCAATAGAAGCAAGCAAGCATACATATAGAACTCTTGGATCTCAGCCGCACAAAAGCATCGAGAGGGTTCAATCTGCGAATATTGGAACATGATAGACTAGCCACCACCCATGATAACTCTTGTCTATGCTCTATGCACACCCATCACAGCGTCTCTCCCCCCTCCCCCAAATGATCCCTACCCGCCCCATGTCGTCTTGTACTCTTGTTCATGCTCTCTACCCTCTCATCCCAGTTTGATAGCCCAATTCTCTCGAATCTTAGTGCTCTTCTTCTTTTTCTGCTTTCTTTTCTGTACGTACCGTCCAATCCAGTCTGTGATGAACCTGGTCGTGCATCCCCAGTCACCCCCTGAAAGCGTGTCCCCCATTCCCACTGTCACCCTCTCATTCTATCATAGCTTGTCATCTCATCTCGACCCAGACTCACTTTTTTCCCTCTTTTACTTCTCCTCTATCATGATTCAACTTTTCCCTTCTACTCTCTACACTTCTTCTATTTCCATCTCTTCTCTAACCCCTGCTTTTTTCTTTCTTCTTCTCTCCTTCGCTCACTCGTCGCCTGTTTCGTTTCGATACCCAGTTCAAAGTACCTAGCTCGCCTGTGTTAAACACCAACGTCCATTCTGAGGTACAGAGGGGAAAAAAGGGTCCCCTACTAATTTTATCTGTACGCCCACCCAACCCAACCCATCTTGGCTCATCTGCCGCAGGTGCGCATCAAAACTGCCCGATGCCCACCTTCCCTGACTTACACGTCTTGCATTGTCTTGCGTGCAGCATCTTCAACAAACAGCAGCGTCACAGTTTTCTATACTAATCATTTCCAATACAGGCTTTGTCGACTTTGATTCTTTCAATTCGCATATTTGCAAACGAACGAAATTGTACCGTTTAAAAATTCAACTAGGAACTTACCATCAAATACCTAGCTTCTATCTCAACCATCTCCTGAAAGATTAACGCCCCTTTTATTCGAAATCTCATTCGACTCGATCCAACGTCACTTTTCTTTCTCCCAGTGCATGAAATCAAACACCAACTTAGCTTGACACTCAATTTCGAAAAACCAGTCTCTTCAGTCATAACCCAAAATGGCAGGCCTTTTCTCTCGCCTCAAGAGCAAGGATGCCAAGTCTAAGAAGAAAGGCGCAAACGATTCTACACAACAGCTACCAACGAAACCAACATGGACAGACGCCTGGACACGTACATATGTTGAGCCTGAAGAAGTTCACGAGTTGATCCGATGTTGTACGGAGGAGCTCAAAGCGCGAGGTATGTTGCGTATCACATGAAATACACCTTCTGCACCTCCAAGTACACAGCATGCTGATCATTGTGTCCCACCACAGGCCTCGACCACCCCTTTCTTCTGTTGCCATACCGCCCGACCTCCGATCCCAGCGCCGTGCGCTCCTTTATTCGCCATTTCTTCGAGTCCCATGCCAACCTACGAGGTGAACAATTGGCACAAGAGCTGCGCATGACAGAACCTATGGTCAGTAACATGTGGTGGGGGGTGTTGACAGGAGCTGACTCTACAACAGGTTGTCTCTGGTGTTGCAAAATGGTGCTGGAGCCGTATTCAAGGAGGTATTATTGGTTGGGACGCATACGAGCTGTTCAAAGTCGGAGAAATCGGTATGTCCTCATGATGGTTCCCCACGTAGCCATCCTACTGACTTTTGATTCAGACTCGAATATGGCTCGAGACTCGTTCAAGACTTTCATTCCCATCAGTGTTGAAAATGGCGCCCGTCAGCGCATCATCTTTGACTTCTTCGACCTGTTAGCTGCGGTTGCAGCGCATGGGAAAACTAATGGTCTAGGTGGACGAAAGCTTTCACGAATGGCTGCATGGTGGGCATTCGAACACAAGGATACCAAAAAGGGTTTTGAAGGAGGATACGAATCTTGGCTTCGGTAAGTGCCCTTTTCGAGAGTTACCCTGTTTGCGATTGCTTATCAAGAAATCAGTGCTGCCGATGCCACAAGCCATATGTTCTTTGCCTTCCTAAGATCTCTCTCACCAGAGCAAGCCGTTACTGGCATTACAATGTTACCCAGGTCGCTACAAAAACTCCTCCAAGAAACCGAATACCCTCCTCAACGGCCCGCGCTCATGATGTCAACGACGAACAAGGTTGTCATGATTGTTGACACTGTATCGCCAACCCCTTTTGCGCTCCTGCGAAGAGCGAACCACTTTCAATATCGTGACGAGGACCGCGCGTTGCAGGCGTTCTCTGAGTTTGACGACCCAGTGCAGGCGTTGACAGATGAGTGTCGTCGAGTACTCAATGCCATTTCTGGGGCCAACCAGTCTCAAGTTTCGAGTTCCAAACATTCCACAAGTCTGCGCGACGCATCCTGGTCTCGATTTGAGGATATCGGCTTTTCCTCCACCTTGAATGAGGATGAAGAGAACGATGAAAGCGCTTTGGCCTATAAGCGACAGCCGCCTGCTCTACGAAGAACGCCTGCCTCTGGTAATGGGCTCGGCCGGCCTACTACACCGTCTTGGGCCGATTTTCTTTCTTCAGGCTTCGTAGACGAAGATCAAGCTGCACGAGCAAACTTGCTTCTCCCTCCTGATAAGGTTCTTCCTCCACTTGAAACCCAGAGGCAGCATAGTTCCCAATCACATCGACCAAGACTTGAACATGACCACTCTCTTGAGCCTGGTGAGCTTGCAAGTATTACAACATTTTTGCTAGACGATTCCTTCTGGTGGGTTTGGATGGCCAGTCTTGCTCCTGAGGAGACTTCAGAGCGCAAGTCAGCTTTTGGACGATGTGCTGTTATCGAAACCAAGATCAGTTACGGTCGCTGGCTAGTAATGGAAGAAATGGTGGCTGGCGCGGCACCTGAACCTCAGAAGGGTGCGTACATTGCAGAGAAGAAGGGCTTCTTCAGCTGGACAAAGCGTGGAAAGGGCCTCAACCGACGAAAATCGACTACCAACCAATCAACCGATAACATAGGCCAAAGCGCCAGCAAGGCCAGCATAGGCCCTGACACTCATGCCAGGATTCAAGCCAAGGCTGCTCAACTTCGCGCACAGGAACAACTCGGAAAGAAGTTGGCTTCTCAGCCACTATACCAACGCCGAGGTCGAACGGATGCTGAGCTTATGGCGGAGAAGACTAACAGCGTTCTAACCCTTCAGCCTACCATCATTGGCGAGGCTTCATCAGCACTGAAGTGGGTTTCCAAGTACGACAAGGGAACAATTAAGGATTTGTATTTGGCCAACAACCATGCAGGCCGTGGAGCCATGGTATCGCCAATTCCTTCTGAGAGCATGAATGGCGATGCTGCTTCCAGCAACGGCCTGCATATTCAGGAAGCGGCCCCTCAGGTGCCCATTAAGGACGTGGTATCTCCAATTACTTCTCCTACTTTCTCGACTACTCCAAATCAGACTGCGAGAAAGCCTTTGCCTCAACCGGAGAAGCCCGTCGAGGTCCAACCGCAACCTGTGCCCGAGCCTGTGCAGGCGCCAACCCCTGAGCCTGTCAATGAGCCTGCACCCGAACCTGCTCGCCCTGTCAGTCCTCTCAGCCCCATGCCGCCTCCTAAGGACGATGCGCCTCAGGACTTTTCTCGTGAGGACATGGTTTCACCAACGCCCTCGAGCCCTGAGAACAAGAAGAACAAGAAACTTCAGAAGCCTGAAAAGGAGAACCGTGGTTTCCGCAAACTGTTCCGTAAGAACAGGAGCTCCAAACTGCCTGAAGACGCTTCCGCCAATGTGCATGCCTTCCTCCGTCAAAACCAAGGTACACCAGAACCACAAGCCCAGAAGCCTCTTACTCCAGCAGACACACCTGAGCCCACACCTGCCATACAGCGTGCTCCTATGCCTACCACCCCCAGAGCGGATGAGGTCGACATGCCCACCCCTACGCCTGCTGCTGAGTTTGTGACTCCTATGGAGGAACCTATGCAGCGTGTCGATACACCTCAGAGAGAACACGATATTCCTGAGCCCACCATCGACCAGTCACAAATCCCTGCTAAGGATTCGACTCCCATGCAACCACCTGTTCCCCAATTTGGTCACGGCCCCCTTGAGGATCAGCCAGCCTTTGCTCCCGATTCTGACGACGAAGACGATGCAACTCCTCCTCCTATCCCTCGATCACCTCGTCACTCTCCTCAAATTGGAGGGCCATCGCAACCCGAGGAAAAGCTCAGTCACAGTGCTGGTCCAGGAGTTCAGGATCGATGGGCACAAATTCGAAAGAATGCTGCTGAGAGAGCTGCTTCACGCCCTGATGAGCAACTACGACCAACCTACAGCAACAGCAACAGGACTGGAGATGGCGACGATGACACAAGTGGAGAAGAGAGTAAGTCCAACTGCACATTCCTCAACGCAAGAGAAAACTGACACGCTTTTCAGCTATCGAATCCCGTGTTGCTCGAATCAAGGCTCGTGTGGCCGAGTTGACGAACAACATGGAGGGCACAAACGGACCTCAGGCCAACGCCGCCCGCTACTGAGCAACCCGCACTCAAGCAAAAGCATGATTACGCCAGTTTGGCATGCGTTGTACCCTTCGTTCTGATCATGAGTGAAGTTTTACCCTTAAATGACCCCTCGCGACGACCTGACACATCTACGAGACGCATTTCGCAAGCTATGCATATGCCTAATACCAGCCAACGCTGATTTGTTTTCTTCATTTTCTCTGGTCTCGTTTGATATATTTGTGCTTTCCTTTTTTTTTCGTTTGACATATGATACCACTAGAAGACGCAAGAAGAGAACGGGCAGTGCGAATCTTGACAGCTACAGGACAAGAACGAAGAGGGGGCAAGAAAAGTGAACGGGGCTTGCCATGAAATCCTGTATTTATTCATATGTTTATTAGCCCAAGCAATATTTTAGCAGATGCCTTGTCTGATTGTTTCTTTTACATATCTTGCTTTGGGCAACTACCATTTCAGTTTGGCAGACGCCAACACACAAAACACTTTGACTTGTACGGAGTTCCCATTCGAAAAACATGAGAGAACAATAAGGTGACTAAGTAATGAAATACAACCTCCACATGATTCAATGTTAAGCCTGTGTCGTCAAATTCTAGGATTCTAACTCTAACTTCCCTCGGTTGAGTTTAGTTCACAGCTCTACTACCGTTTGATTCGACCGCAGCCCCCATTATAACCATTCATGGCCTCTACTACTCACTTCATACTGTGGTCACTGTCGTAGCTCACCATAGCAATATGGCCATATTCTTCATCATCTGTCATGTTGGACTCAGGCGTTCCAGGCCGCTCGTCTCGGTGAGAATCGTGTGAAGACACGATGGGGCGTCGAGGCAAAGCAGGGTTCTCATCCTTATCAGCTCCAACAGGGCGGCGGGGAATGGAATGCTTCTCTTCCTGCTGAGGTGCAGTTGGACGTCGAGGCAACGATGGTGCGGATTCCTCGTCAGCTGCTGACGATGGCTGTGCCTGGCTAGCTACGGGTCGTCGTGGGAGCTCTGGTACTTCTTCCTTTTCTTGAGCGGCAGGTCGCTGGGGGAGTGGTGGGTTCTCAGGCTCGGACATTTGTGTCCTCTGTTCTTGGCTTGGAGGCTGCGATGGAGACACAAGGGCTGGAGGTGAGATGTTGAGGCCATGGAGATCCTTCTCAATCTCCTCTTGGCCAGGTGACTGAGGACTCTTCTGCCCCTCCGTGGCAGTGCCTTCGAAATCGATCAACTCGCCCTCGGCATGACGTTCCTTCATCAGAATGAGTTCATCTTTCTCGATCTCTGACGTTGCCTTGATTCCAACGAATCCACACTTGTTGAGGATCTCGCCGATGAGGTCAGGGTATCGAAGGTGTCCGCTGACAGAGTCGCTCAGATCAAGGTTCTGGATGCCCTCTACCTCTTGGATGTTTTGCAAGCCTGATACACCCATGGAAAGACTATGAGCACGGTAAACAAAGCCGAGAATTAGATCGTTCTCTGAGTAGACGTTGAAAATCTTTCCAGAGACGACAGTGCGGAGGGTGCGCCAGTGAGTAGGTGCTGAAGGGGCGGGAGCGCCAATGATAACAACTGAGTCGATGAGTCCAAAGGCATGTCGCTCCGCAAGAGATTGGAGACAAGCATGAATCGCTGTTGCACCAAGCGAATATCCAATCAGTGTGACGGGGCGTTCTCCTTGGACTTTGTTGATGAGAGCGTCGGCAAGTAGCTGACCTGCCTTGCGAGATCGGTTGTGGGCATGGCCAAAAGGGTTGTCAACGTTGGAAGCAGCAGCGAGTAGTTGGATTGGCCAAAGGGCAGCAAGAAGTGTAGCGAAGACGGTGCGTTTGAGGATCTCCATCTTGAGTTTCTTCCAGGCGAAGGATTCGACCATGTTTCGCAGTGCATGTCCTAGGGCGATAAGGGACTTCATCTCATAACGCAGGGCAAAGACCTCGCTATCGTCGCTAAGGATTCGCCATGGCTTTGTAACATCGCCTTCGTCGTGAAGCCATCCGTTTATGCCAATAGTAACGCGCAGTCGCCTTTCCTGTGCTTGTGCTTGATCCTGTTCAGCATTGAAGATCTCACCCCACTCTCCCTTGAGGGGGATGAAGCGGAAGTCTTCAACTTCTTTAGCGTACTTGTCCATCATTTCGCCCTGTTCGAGGTGTTAGCTGCTAGGAATATTGGGGTTTTCAAGTTTGCGTACCGTCATCTTTCCTCCGTAAGCACCAAACAGGGCGCCTACAAGAGCACCGTTCATCCAGAAAATACCAAGAAAGCTAGCAACACCTCCCAAGCCCACGCCGCCGAGTATACCGCCAACAGCACCAGCAACAAGTGGTGCTGCCAGACCACCAGTGACACCAATAACAGCTGCGCCAGCTACAGAAGCAAGTCCGACTTTCCAGAATCGGCTGAACTTGTTGTCTTCTCGGCGCTT
The DNA here is from genome assembly GCA_020744515.1 of Fusarium tricinctum. Classification (NCBI taxonomy): domain Eukaryota; kingdom Fungi; phylum Ascomycota; class Sordariomycetes; order Hypocreales; family Nectriaceae; genus Fusarium; species Fusarium tricinctum. The sequence continues at coordinate 2,046,779 of JAGPXF010000002.1, read as the reverse complement.
AGACGCCTCGGCTTCAGCGGACATGACCTCCTGCTGCTTGTCCTGGTCCTTGGAGGATTCAAGAAGGGTCTTGGCGATTTCCATCTCCTCCTTGGTGATGAAGGTTTGAGGGATCTCCAAGGATGAAGCAAGGTACAGTGCGAGAGCGCGCGTGTGGGCAGAATACTTGCCTGTAGAAAGAAGGAGGAGCAGGATACATGAAAGAGCCTCTCGCCTATCAGCCGCAGGAATAGTCGTCAGTCTTGTTGGGATTGGGTGATACAAGGCCTGGAGCGAGGCGATATCCTGAGACTTGTCGATCTTGACTTCGCCGAAGTTGATGAGGTTCTCACCATCTTCGGGGGTATCGAGCTTCTTCTTTTCTGCAGCTGCTTGGTGTTTACGTCTCTCATCCAAAATCTTGTGGTCATCCTTGACACGTACAATCTCCTCCAGCTTTGGCATGAATTCGTTCTTCCATTCCTTCAAATGCTTGATTGCAGCCTTTTGGATGCGTAGCGCTTGCGCCGAAGGCTGATTCGGCTGTTGCTGCTGCTGAAGGCGCTTATCGGAATCATCGTTTCTAGGAGTTGACGACCTGGCTTCATCTCTCGGTGTTGAAGGGCCACTCTCATTTCGCGGGCTTGATATAACAGGGCCTAGCTGGTCGTCGGAAGCTTCAAGTTGATCACTCATGTATGAAGTAATCTCATCAACAAGCTTGAGTAGGGCCTGACGTCGCGCGGGGTTGAGCGTGATGACGATTTGTCGAGGGTCCGAGCATGTTGGTGCCATTTTGACTGTGTCACCTCAGACAGAGATAACAGTTGGTTGTATTTGTTGTTAGGCAACTAAATATGTTGAAAGGGAGACAGCTGGTCTTATAGGACGTTCTCTGTGATGTCAAGAGGTGTCATAGTCCTAGGCTGGTCCGTGTATATGGACGGTCAATGATCAGTTCCCAGTCTCAGCCTCGAAATACCAGGGAGGCAATGTTAGTATCGCTGTTGGTTGTACAGTTTGAAACTCGTAAGCTCTAAGCTGAAACCCCGAACAGATTTGGGGTACGGAGTAGATTGTAGGTGGATCGCTGTGTTGTTGGTTGGCGTGATGTAACGAAGGGATTCGGAGTTGTGCTCAGCTTCTATCACGTGCGGCGCATAAGCTGCGAGTAAATACTCAGTTGTTAAATAAAAAGAAACTGGAGCTTAGATTGGTTTGACGATTATATAGTAGGTGTTTTTGACACAATATCGCCTTAGATTTCTGTGCTAACGATCATTGATGGGTAGAGATTGTAGATCCGACGTCATTATTCGGAAGCTTGTACCTTGACTATGAGATCAGATGCATATCTCAGGGGTCAATCTCGAAGTTAATTTGAAATAGAGGGTCACCCGATGTTAAAAGCACAGAGGTTAGAATCGCGTTAAAAAGCCACACATTCCATCTGTATCATGCCATTTCATTGTCTTGTAGACGTCATTTGATGGAACAGACTTATGTTTAAAGACTATGCTCCAGGGTAGGGAACATGAGAATTGGCGAGGATTGATAAGGCAGATCTGGGGTCCGATAAGCCAGCCCCGCTAAAAAAATTCCCAATCGCGACCCTCGAAATTGTCCATTCTCTCCATCATTCAACACTTACTTATTCTTCTGTGTGAAAACCCCAAGACAAGACGACTCCAAACCTGTCGCAATAGGGCCTTGCAATTTCCCATAAGATGGACGCTCATGCGCTTCTTTCCTCCCAAGGATGGCGAGGTACCGGTCACTCCCTCCATAAAACCGACGACTCGATCGGACTTGCGAAACCTCTACTCCTGAATCGCAAAGACAATACCAAAGGACTGGGCCAGAAGCAACATTTCACCAGCGATCAATGGTGGATGAATGCATTCGATGAGCAACTCAAAGGCATCGACACGTCCAAGAATGGAAAAGTGGTTCAGACTGTCACGACTGGCAAGCTCAACATTATCGACAAGAACCTCGGCAAATATTCTGTATACTCGACATTCGTCCGAGGTGGATTCCTTGAAGGAACACTAGATAGACTCAACATCAAAGACTCGAGCGTTGAGTCCTCCGAAACCGAATCCAGCGACCAGCAAGAAGACAAGCCCAGTAAGGACAAGACCCGGAAAGAAACCAAGGAGGAGAAGAAAGCTCGCAAAGAAGCCAAGAGGAAGCGCAAGGAGGCACGTGCAACGAAAAGGGCAGAGAAAGCTGCGCGCCGGGAGTTGAAGTCGAAGTCGAAAAAGGCATCTAAATCTTCCAAGTCTTCAGCCGAATCAAGTGACGCAGACGAGGAAAAGCGACGGCGTCGTGCAAAGAAAGAAGAAAAGAGAAGACAAAGGGCGAAAGAGGCTGGAAAATAAAGGAATAAGGGAAATCGGAGTTTGACGGCATACACAGCGAAAGCATATTCACGGAGTTGCGGTAATGGAAGTCTTTTTTTGGATGATACCCCATAGATGTATATGTTACGTCTGTTTTGGAATCTTTCCTGGCTTGTTGGAAAGAAGCCACGGTCTTTGGTTCCAAAAATCGTCCTTGATAATGTCTATGTGTTCCACCACCACGCGCGCCTTGGCGCGGCTCTTCTTGTCCTTCTCCTTCTGCGTCTTGGATTGCTGAACCGGCTCTGCTTGAGAGTCGATTGTTTCAGTGATGTTGTGAGAGCCTGGGTCAACCAATTCGTACTGCAACGGTTTAGCGAGGCTTCTCGGGTAGGTATAGGAGCACATACATCGCGGAAGATGACACTACCCTTCTTGAACATCTCGGGTTCGTTGTTGTAGTTGATAGAGAACCTGGAGAAAAGAATCTCGTTCTTATCCGCTGCAAACGTACCCTATAGTGGTCAGCTTATTCCAACAACATGCTATTGATGACTTACAGTTAGAGTTTTCTCAGCCTCCTTGTTGTCAAGGCCTCCATGCTGAATCAAGGCCCAGAAACTTGTGTTGTAGAGGTTGTTAATGTGGCCTAAAAAGTTAATATTTCGGTGATTTTATCCAACACATTGGGATGCTTACAGTCTACTTGTCGCCAGCTCATGTAGTCGCGGAGATTCTGGACACTAGGGTAGCACACTGCCCTACCGTCAAATGAAGGTAGCGGAGGCGACAAAGGGGAGTCTGGGAAGTATGTCGACCAAAAGTAGACGTAGTTGGCAGTGAACGTAGAGACAACGGTGCTGACAAGTTTGCTGGGACAAGGTCAGTCGAGGCAGCGGATAAGCAGAGACAATGTCTTTACCTAGCTCTTCTTTCAAACAGCGTGCTTGCTTTATGGAAGACAAAACTATCGGGGTTAGTAAAGGGTGGGCATCAACAGTTCAATCAACGAACCTGTACTCATCACTGACACCGTATGCAATAGTGATTTCCGGCAATTCAGTCACAACCGCCTTGGCAGCAGCATTCATGAGATCCAACGCTCGACGATCATTTGGTTTCTCAAAGCCATATTTGGCACACATTCTTGACGGTATTAGTCGAGTTCACGTTGTAGTAACAGAGCTGAGCATACTTTGTGAAACCTCTTCCATCGACCCTGACCACAATCCATGTGTTAGGTAGTAGAGGATCTGACGTCTCAAAATTACGGACGTATTCGAATCTTGGGAACTTATTAGATACCTGACTTATATAGATACAAGAGTGATATAAACCCACTTGGAGTTTGCCATGTTTGCGACTCTCAGCGAGGAGTCTAGTCGCCGATTTGGTGGTGTTTGATATTTGTGAATCAGAGCTGGAGGGGCTCTGTGAAGTTGTTAGTGCAGCTTAGATACCTAGCCTAGTACAGAGAGGAGCTTTATTGCTTGCACACCTACCGTTGGGAGTGGGAGTGGGTCTTCGTAGCCTTGCAGATCAACGCCCACCTTTGACAGCACGGCTGAAGCCGAATTCTAGAGCCTTACACAAACAAACACATCCTTTAATGGAACACGACAATTTTATTGCATTTCATATCACTTGACGATTACTCTCAGCGTCGCGAAGCCATGAATCTCCTATTGTCAGACGATTATCTCCTTCAAGACTATCCTGAAAACATCACGAATACGATCCGTTCGGGACATGCGACTACGCTACGCTTCAACCGACAGGGTGATTACCTTGCTTCCGGCCGAGTCGATGGAACTGTCGTGGTGTGGGATCTGGAGACTATGGGGGTGGCGAGGAAGCTGAGAGGTCATAGTAAGAGCATCACATTTCTGAGCTGGTCAAGATGTGGGCAATATCTTCTCACCACCTGCCAGGGGTGGAAAGCTATCCTCTGGGACCTCCAGGATGGTAAACGCTTACGGGAAGTTCGTTTTCGCGCGCCAGCGTATATGGCTGAACTCCATCCGTGGAACCAGTACGTATGTTTCAACCGATCTGAAGACCCGAACTTACCAATTCAGCCTCCAGTTTGTCGCTGCGCTTTTTGAAGAGCAGCCTGTTCTGGTCGACGTTACAGAGCCTGTTGACGTAAAACATATCCTACCATCCGCACCGAAGCGATCGAGTACCGACGGCACCGAAGCATCACGCGAAAAACAAGCCAAAGAAGATGCCAAACAAATGACAACCTCCGCAATATGGAGCACGACCGGAGATCACATCCTCGCCGGGACAAACAAGGGAAAGCTTAACATTATCGATGCGAAGACATACGAAATTATATACTCTGAAAAGATATGCTCGGGTGTTATCACCACCATGAGAATGACGGTGTCAGGCCGAGAGTTGCTAGTCAATTCACAAGATCGAATCATTCGCACCTTCCGAGTGCCGAATTTACTGGCCGAGAATCTCGATCTCGATACACTACAAGTACCATTGGAACACAAGTTTCAAGACGTTGTCAACAGGCTATCATGGAATCATGTCACGTTTAGTGCAACTGGCGAATACGTGGCAGCCTCGACGTATAACAACCACGAGCTGTACGTCTGGGAGCGCAACCATGGCAGTCTTGTATGTATGCTCAAGGATCCAAAAGAAGAACAAGGAGTCATCGAGTGGCATCCAGCTCGTGCGCTCTTAGCTGCTTGTGGTTTGGAAACTGGTCGCATATATATATGGTCTGTAGTCAGTCCGCAGAAATGGTCTGCGCTGGCGCCAGACTTTGCTGAAGTGGAGGAGAACGTCGAATACGTTGAGCGGGAGGACGAGTTCGATATTTATGCGCAAGAAGAGATCCATCGACGGCGACTAGATGCAGAGGATGAAGCGGTTGACGTCCTGACACTTGATCCATCCAAGACCTTGGATGAAGAGAGCTTTCGGGTGCCAATTCTATTTAATCTCGGCGAGAGCGATAGCGAGGATGAGTTTATCGCCGTGTCGACTGGCACCATGAGACGAAGGAGTCCTGGAGAGGGCCAAAGCGATATAGAGGAAAAGATACCTGTCAAGAAAAGCACGGCCGGCAAAAGAGGCCGAAAACGCTAGACGATATTTGCAAACAAAGGAGTTAGGTGGACCATGGACGAAGAACAAAGTGGCCTTTGTCGCGTGTTCAGGAGTAAAATTTGCGTGGGCAAGGGATGATTAGCTGTATAGCAGAGCAATTGAAGTATTTTCATCTCAATCACGAGATAAAACAAGTAGCGCCATTGCAACAGCAGTCTTTCATGCACTCTGAAACTGCCTTTTGAGGGATTCAGTGCTCTGCATAATTAGTTGGAGGCGGCGCGGTAGCCTGAGTCACTGCCCGGTCTCTAACGTCAGAGGGCGTGATTGTTCATTTGCATAGGGGTAAAAGTACAAGTACATGAAGGCCTCATTAACAGAGCGCGACTGGCATAGAAACGTACCTTAAACCGCTTTAGTCAGCACGTGAGTGCGTGAGCTTTAAGTAACTGTACCAACCGAGTTACAAGCCTCAGGCAACACACAAAGCTCCAAGGTGGCCTAATCGGGCTTAGCCTTTGACCGCTCCCGGGCTGCTCTCAAGTCCAGATTCTCTCAGGCTTCCCCCGACCTTCTCGCTTCAACCACGACAAAACTTTGCCTATAACACGAAGTCATCACAGCGCGCGTCAGGCATCGCGCGCATTTCATCGAAAGCAGTTCACGAACGATACCGACCGATCGACGACATCGCCGACCGCGATTTTTCGAGTTTCTGCGACTTACGAGGTGGCGGCGACGGGGGAGACCAGCCTGAGGTTCACCTAGGCCGGTGGCCAGGACAGGCGTTGCGGCTCATTGCCATCTAGCAATCGCATTCGAGAGACTTTACCATCGATTTTACAGCCTTGTGCCATTCAAAACTTACTTAATCGCATTTATCTGCACTTTTCTTCAACTTTTCGCGTTTATCTGCGTTCTGGCGCGTGTTCTGACCTCTACTCTTACTTCTCGCTCCTTTTCACTCCAAGTCAGAACAATCACCAATCGCCACCATGGCCAACCTTTACTTCACCCACTCGAGCGCTCCGCTCAAGACGGTGGAAGAGATCCAGTTCGGATTGATGTCTCCCGAAGAGATCAAGAGCATGAGTGTCTGCCACATTGTTTATCCCGAAACGATGGAAGAGAACAAGACGAAGCCTCGTGATGGTGGCCTCAACGACCCGCTTCTAGGATCGATCGATCGACAATTCCGCTGCAAGACCTGCACACAAGCTATGGGAGAGTGTCCAGGACATTTCGGCCACATCGAGCTGGCCAAGCCTGTTTATCATCCTGGATTTATCAAGAAGGTCAAGAAGATTCTGGAGATTGTCTGCCATAACTGCAGCAAAGTGCTAGCCGATACTGTTGGTCTCACTGTATGACGCTATTTGACCTTTGTATGCTAACCTTACACTCAGAGAGATCCCGAGTTCGCTGCAGCTATTAACACTCGAGATCCTAAAGTCCGTTTCAGCCGCGTTTGGGAAGTCTGTAAGAAGAGGCGAAGATGTGAGAACGAAGAGCCCAAGAAAAAGGATGAGGAATTCGCACCCGGTCTGAAGACTGGTCCCATGGAAGGCCACGGTGGTTGCGGTAACATGCAGCCCAACGTTCGACAAGCCGCTTTGCAACTCAAGGCTGCCTTTGAAGTCTCGGTCGATGAAGATGGACAGAAGCTGAAGAAGAAGGAGACAACACCTATCACACCCGAGATGGCTCACAGCATCTTGAGAAGAATCTCAGAGGAAGACCTTGTCAACATGGGTCTGAACTCGGATTACGCCCGCCCTGAATGGATGGTTCTCACTGTCCTTCCTGTGCCTCCTCCCCCAGTCCGTCCTAGTATTTCCATGGACGGCACTGGAACTGGTATGCGTAACGAAGATGATTTGACTTACAAGCTGGGTGATATCATTCGCGCCAATGGTAATGTCAAGCAAGCTATTCGTGAAGGATCACCTCAACACATTGCCCGAGACTTTGAGGAGCTCCTACAATATCACGTTGCCACATATATGGACAACGATATTGCCGGTCAACCTCGTGCTCTTCAAAAGAGTGGCCGTCCTGTCAAGGCCATTCGAGCACGTCTAAAGGGTAAGGAAGGTCGTCTCCGAGGTAACTTGATGGGTAAGCGTGTGGATTTCTCTGCACGTACAGTCATTACAGGTGATGCCAACCTTTCACTGCATGAGGTCGGTGTGCCTCGTAGTATCGCTAGGACTCTCACCTACCCGGAGACTGTCACACCTTACAACATCGGCAAGCTACATCAACTCGTTGAGAACGGACCTAATGAGCATCCTGGTGCCAAGTATGTCATTCGAGCTGATGGTCAGCGAATTGATCTTCGACATCATAGACGTGCTGGTGCGATTTCTCTGGAGTACGGATGGAAGGTTGAGCGTCATTTGATGACCGGTGACTACATCATCTTCAACCGTCAGCCATCTCTGCACAAGGAGTCTATGATGGGTCATCGCGTTCGTGTTATGCCTTACTCTACCTTCCGTCTGAACCTTTCAGTCACTTCTCCTTACAACGCCGATTTCGATGGTGACGAAATGAATCTTCACGTGCCGCAGTCTGAAGAGACACGTGCCGAGGTCAAGGAGCTTTGTTTAGTCCCTCTAAACATCGTCTCTCCTCAAAAGAACGGTCCTCTGATGGGTATTGTCCAGGACTCTCTTGCTGGAGCCTACAAGCTTTGCCGTCGAGATGTGTTCCTCACCAAGGAACAGATCATGAACTGCATGCTCTGGGTGCCCAACTGGGATGGTGTTATTCCTCAGCCCGCTATCTATAAGCCTCGTCCTCGTTGGACTGGTAAGCAGCTTATCAGCATGGTTATCCCTAAGGAGGTCAGCCTCTTCAACGGTACGGACGATAATGAGAACGCCCCTCTTAGGGATGAGGGTCTTCTGATCCAGTCAGGTCAACTTATGTACGGTCTTCTCACAAAGAAGAGCGTTGGTGCTGCTGCTGGTGGTATCGTTCATATTAGTTATAACGAGTTGGGACCTGAGGGAGCTATGGCTTTCTTGAACGGTGTTCAGCAAGTCGTGACTTACTGGCTTCTGAACAACGGTCACAGTATTGGTATTGGTGACACAATTCCTGATGCTGCCACTATTGCAAAGGTTCAGGTGCATATTGATGAGGAGAAGGCTGAAGTCGCTCGCTTGACAGCGATGGCCACTGCCAACGAGCTTGAGGCGCTCCCCGGTATGAACGTTCGTGCAACATTCGAAAACAAGGTCTCTATGGCTCTCAACCAGGCCCGTGACAAGGCTGGTACGACAACACAGAAGAGTTTGAAAGATTCAAACAACGCTGTTACCATGGCTTCTTCAGGTTCCAAGGGCTCTTCTATCAACATTTCACAGATGACTGCTCTTGTCGGTCAGCAAATTGTTGAAGGCAAACGTATTCCTTTCGGTTTCAAGTACCGCACCCTGCCTCATTTCACCAAGGACGATTACTCACCCGAAGCTCGTGGTTTCGTTGAGAACTCTTACCTTCGTGGTCTTACCCCCAGCGAGTTCTTTTTCCACGCCATGGCTGGTCGAGAAGGTCTCATTGATACTGCGGTCAAGACTGCCGAAACAGGTTACATTCAGCGACGGTTGGTCAAGGCTCTGGAAGATCTTTCTGCGCGTTACGACGGAACGGTTCGAAACTCTTTGGGTGATATTGTTCAATTCCTGTACGGCGAGGATGGTCTCGATGCTATGATCATTGAGAAGCAGAAGCTGGGAATTCTCAACATGTCGAACAGTGCATTCGAAAAGAAATACCGCTTGGATCTTGCCAACCCTCCTGATTGGTTTAGGCACGACTACGAATTCGGTAACGAGTTGACTGGTGACAGAGCTTCCATGAGCCTTCTCGATGAGGAATGGGAGGCTCTGCAATATGATCGCAAAAGGATTCGCCTCATCAACCAGTCAAAGGGTAACGAGGAGATGATGCAATTGCCTCTCAATATCACTCGTATCATTGAGTCTGCCAAGCGTGTATTCAATGTCAAGGCTAATGACCGAAGTAACCTGCGACCCTCGGATGTTATCCCCGGAGTGAGGAACATGTTGGAAAACATGAAGATCGTTCGGGGTACTGATGAGATTTCATTGGAGGCTGACGCCAACGCCTCCATTCTCTTCAAGGCCCTTCTCCGCTCCCGACTAGCCTTCAAGGAGGTTGTCAAGGAGCACCGCTTGAACAAGCTGGCTTTCGACTACATCTTGGGTGAGCTCCAGAACAGATGGGACCGTGCTTTCGTGAACCCTGGTGAAATGGTTGGTGTTTTGGCTGCCCAGTCTATTGGTGAGCCTGCTACCCAGATGACACTGAACACTTTCCATTTCGCTGGTGTGTCGTCCAAGAACGTTACTCTTGGTGTGCCGCGTCTCAAGGAAATTCTTAACCTGGCCAAGAACATCAAGACTCCCAGTATGGCTGTGTATCTCAACACACCACTTGCGAGACAAGAGCAGGCCAAGAAACTGCGAAGTATGGTGGAATACACCAACCTTCGCTCTGTCACTTCAGTCACTGAGATCTACTACGATCCCCAGATTACGGAAACCAACATTCCCGAAGATGTGGATATGGTTGAGTCTTACTACATGATTCCTGATGAAACCGTCGATCCCACCGCCAACCAATCGAGATGGCTTCTGCGTATTACTCTGGACCGACAGAAGCTGCTCGATAAGGAGATTAAGATTGACGATGTTGCTCAACGTATCAAGGAGGAGTATTCCTCCGATCTGGCAGTCATCTTCAGTGACAACAACGCCGATGAGCAAGTCATCCGTATTCGAACCATCCAGACTGGTGCCGACAAGGAAGACGATGGTGATGGCTCTCGAATGGAGGATGATGTCATGCTTAAGCGCCTGGAGGCCCATCTTTTGGATACCCTTACTCTACGTGGTGTCCCTGGTATTGAGCGTGCTTTCTTGACCAAGGGAACCAGACTCACTGAGGGCAATGACGGTGCATTGCTTGCAATCAAGGACGATCCACGCTGCACACAGTGGTACCTCGATACAAGTGGTACTGCTCTCCGAGAGGTGTTGGCTGTCGACGGTGTTGATGCGACACGAACGTATACCAACGATCTGTACCAGATTGTTGAGGTCTTCGGTATTGAAGCTGCTCGTTCCGCTTTGGCGAAGGAGTTGACCAACGTGTTGGCCTTTGACGGTTCTTACGTCAACCATCGTCATATTGCTCTCCTTGTTGATGTGATGACATACAGAGGTGTTATCTCAGCTGTTACTCGTCACGGTATCAACCGAGCTGACACTGGTGCTTTGATGCGTTGTTCTTTCGAGGAGACAGTCGAGATTCTGCTCGAAGCTGCCGCCACAGGTGAATTGGATGATTGCCGTGGTATCTCTGAGAACGTCATGCTTGGCCAGATGGCACCTATGGGTACAGGAAACTTTGATGTTCTCTTGGATCCTAAGATGCTGGAGACTGTTATCTCTGATAACTCTCGCATGGGCTTGATGGCGGGTATGCCTACCAAGAGTGGAGATGTTGAAGGAGCTGCTACTCCTTACGACACTGGTTCTCCTATGGCCGATTCAGGATATCTCAGCCTCAGCTCTCCTGCTGCAGGAAACTTCTCTCCTATCCAGGGAGCAGGATCAGATACACCCCACAACGGTTTCGATGGATATGCCGGTGGTTATGGCGGCACGACGCCGATGAGCCCAGGTGGCAGGTTTGGAGCGGCCAGTCCTTTCAGTACTACTTCTCCGACATCGCCATTCAGCTACTCGCCAGCGTCGCCCAATGTGGGCTACTCTCCAACGTCACCTATGATCGATGGCGGTATGGGCAGATATGGACCAAGCTCCCCATCTTTCAGCCCGTCGTCACCCTCATTCTCGCCCACTTCGCCTATGATGCGACCTACTAGCCCGGCAAGTCCAAACTACAGCCCGACGTCGCCAAGCTACTCTCCTACATCGCCGTCGTCTCCTCGACACTACTCCCCAACATCGCCGGCGCAGTTCAACTCCCCCACCTCCCCCAGCTACTCTCCGGCGAGCCCCAACTACAGCCCGGCATCACCCAACATCCACGGAGCCGGACCAACCTCACCTTCCTACTCTCCAGCATCCCCTTCATGGTCTCCCACATCCCCTGAGGCTTACTCTCCAACGAGCCCAAGCTTCCAAAGGAGCCCTGGTGCGCAGCAGTCACCGACCAGCCCAAGCTACTCGCCCACGTCACCTGCTTTCTCTCCTCGCACGCCGGGTCCGGGGACATCTGGAAACCAATAGTGAGTTTGGCCATATGATTATTTGTGAACAGCAAACTAATAGTTACACAGTTCTCCCAACTCGCCGTCAAACGATTAATATTTCTGATTGAATAATGCATACGTGACACAGGTTGTCATTTCAGTTTTCATGTTTCTGGTAGGGGTTTTATTTTGAGCATGATAGATCCGCAAAAGAAGTTGGTAGGGGTTATACAAGAAAAACACAAAAACCAAATCTTATCAAGGGGAAGGTGATGCAGATGCATTTGCTTTGAAAACGGCCAAATAAGGGTCGTTTGATGAAGAGAAAAAGACAAAGATTCGGGGCATTCCATTGTAATAGTTGACATTGATGTACAATAGCGACGGGGCTGGCAAGCAAAGGGGAGGTGCATTAACATATAGGGATGAAGATCCAGATTGGAATTCAAGACTGCACTTACAGACTGCGTCAGCTTTACCAAGTTTGGAATTGATTTGGCTTATTTGCTCTGACATTCCTTTGGTGCTCCAAGCTGTGATGTGGTGAAGTGATGATTCCATTTGGTTAGTCGTATCCAAGCATTTCTATGAGTAGACAAAATTGCATGATAAATCATAATATATATTACTTTCAGGGCCTTAGTTGGTGTTTTTTCGAAGCGATAGTGATTGCAAGAAGTATATGCAGCGTACATGTAATGCTCCGTTCAAACTCATTCCTCGATGTCTTCACCTGCTTCGGATTTAGAGTGCCATTTGCGAGGGGATTACAAGCCATACAAAGTCGTACAATCTGGGAAACATAATTAGTAGAGGAAACACGGTCCAGTTGGTGTTGTCTTGGGACTGACGATTAGAAGACTTGTTGAGAAACTCGTTAGGCACCGCGTGACATGGAAGCACTTGGTATAAATCCGATAAACAATCATGAGGTTTTCCTCAATTTTGCCGAAAATCGAATTGTTTGATTGTGCCACATTGCATCGTTATGCTTGCCTTTGCCATCGGTGCCTGCTGTTTGTATACTACGCAGAGACGCAATGCATCCAGAAAGGGAACATTCATACGAGGCTGGGCTAGCTGGGCTATATAAGGCCTCTTGTCCCCCAGCTTGAGGAGGAGAGTAACCATCTCTTCTATCAACCAAGCTTCAGGACAAAATCTTTATATAAGACAGAGGTTTTGCAAGAGAGCGAACTTGGACACTTATACTCGACCAAAACAATACTCGCATATACTAGCAGCTCACACCCGTATGCACCAGCATTCAATTGCATGGGTTATATGCTATGGTAAGTGCCTATTTTGAGGATTCTAAGTTGTGGCTCTTGAGCATGCAGGAGCATGGTTCCAATTGGCGCCTGGTATTCTTATCTTATGAACTGGAGACTATAATGATATTTGAGCCTGGCTTTGTAGAATAGCGCGCACTTGTCACGATCCGCGCATTTACTAATTTACGAGTACAGGTCACCAAGAACCTTCTTTTTCACGGTGGAGATACTGTTACTCCCTGGACAAGAGATTTCACAAACGATGTCAATTGCTATTACTTCAAGGTCATCGTAAATCTGGAGCACGCGTTATATTCATCAAGCCTTGGAGACCAGAACACCATCAAGCTACTGCATGAAGGCGCCCCAGCCATGACTTCTACTGCATACTAAGAGTACCATATAGAGGCAACATGGACGACGAAACCAAGACAATGTATGTCGACGATAACAAGAAAACAAGTCTGTCTCGAGACTATTGCTTTTCTAGACTGTTGCATGAGTCCTCCCATTGATATCGTCAGCAACAAGTACCGACAAGTAGTCAAGAAAGATCCTCGCAGAACTGTGGTGCGGTGAGTATTGTCGTCGTTATTTTGGTGAGCGGTAGCTGATTGTTCGCAGATTTCTCCTGAACTCAACGGTGCTGCCCAGTACTACTGGAACAATCTGTAGACCAGCCCTGCATCTATCGCCTCTCCCCGCCGTGGTCCTTCTCAGCCAACTCCAATTAAGCGTAAGCGTACGCATAGCGCTGGTGATAACTCCGATCGTTCGCCGTCGCTGTCGCCTATTCCTCGCCATCATCCTGCTAAGCGTAAGCGTGTGCGTACTGGTCTCTATTCGTATATATCTTCCGGACACACACACACGGACACACATACACACAGCAGGCTTGAGCTTCATATGGACTATCTTATATACAGACCACGGAAGATTGGAAGCAGATATAATCCATCCGTGTTCAAGTCTCAGGTAATTGAGTTTTGTTCAGACATGAGCCTCAGGACTGAATCCGAGAGTCAAGATCGAACTCGAACTTGGGAGTCGGCGCCTAGCCCCAGAGCAATCTAATGCATGTCTCTTCGATCAAACTAGGACGATTGGCAATGGATCAGTCCTGCGATACCTGAAGTCAACGAAAGAGGCAATACAGTCCATGTCGACACACAAAGACTGCCAGATCAGAAGTACTGGTTAGGCCTCGAACGCTTCTTGTGGCCCGGAGTCTGATCCAATGCTATATACAGAAATCGCAGAAACATTCCATGGACAAAGTTGCATCCAGTCAGACCAGCTAATCCAATTTTCTGCGGAGATGAAGACCTAAGAAGAAGACGACCCACAGTGGATGAAGAGCACAAGGTTGTGTGAACCGTTCATGGCATACCATTCAACCAGGGCATCTGACCATCAACGTTGCCTCCGAGTGGCTGGACAGGTTGATTACTTGAACGATCCAGAACACCGGCAACATATTTTATACTATTTTATATTATTCTATACCTGTAGCAATTCTGCTTCCACGTAGCCCGAAAATAGCAGCAACCTCTGAATCCTATCAAGACACCGGCGAGGTCGAAGTCCTTGAGACCATTGACAGTGCTCAAGGTGACGAAGTCGGCTGACATGATGACTACATCAACTCCAGCAGCAATTACTTGGGACTTACTCGTCCAAGAGGGTTCCTTACAGTCATTGCCAATCGTGACAACTTTGTTGGCCACGAGATGAATGAGACCACTCGTGATAGAGCTGTCGGGAACAGACTTGTACTTCGCCAAGCGACATGTCACCAAAGTATTTGACTCTTGCAAGATATGCAAATCTTATAAGCATACTCCCGTTACGAGTGTATCCCCACGGCGATGATAGCAGCGATACTTTCTTCAACGGAGGAACCCGTTGCCGTCTCTCATCCTACATGAATTAAAACCCGGAGTTACACACCCACCAACTGCACAACCCCATGGCATATTACCATTCCCGCTCCCATGTACATCCTCCTCTTTTCCTCCTCAAGAAATCCCCATGAAAAGGCCACATTAGATTAAAGAATAACGGGGATAGTTACAGATACGTATCCTGTTGTGAGCCGACACGTCACATACGGGCCGCGGGAGGACAACGGCATTTATTCCCAAGCGAGATGCAGAGAGTTACAGAGAGCATCGAATAAGTTCACAACGTATCATGCGGGCCGGAGAGTTTTTTCTTCTCTTCTTTCTCCTTTCTGCGTTGTGCGGGTGCTGCTGTGTCACGACATATTCGGGGTGTACGAGGTGAGGTTGGACATATGTTTGTTCGACGGCCAGGAATAGCACCATATGAAAAAACTGAGTGACAATGGGATGCAGATATTTGATAATAATAGTTAAAGAGAGTGAATAGTTGCAATTTCGGAATAGCGACTGTAGTATCGTGGCTTTATAATGTTACAAAGGGCCAAAAGACAAAAGACGTGAAGCAATTCGTAGAGTTGAACCCCAGCAAACGAGAAAGACAAAGTCACATGATCGGTGACGTCTGCACGCACAGCTGTCGCCCACTTACTCCACCACCAACAGTGGTAGCGGTAGCGGTAGCAGTAGCAGGGCCAGGGGGTGTTGAGCAAAATAGTCGCTTAAACCAAAGGAGAGGAGGACATAGTCAAAAGGAACAACTTTGGATTAATATGAGGAAAAAAATACAAATGGAGAGAAGGGGTTCTTCTTTCTCTTTTCTTTCTTTCCTTCTTTCTTTCTATCCATCCTTTTACTCACCGACTGAATTATTATTAAACTCTGACTCGCTCTGGTTTCTGCGCTCAGCTCGTACTAAGCAAAAAAAGGGCTGAGACTAGCAGAAGCATGGGCGCTTAATTTAAACATCGTGACAGGCTTGTTCAAGAGCAGAATAAAAAAGTGTAAGACGTAGCTCGGACTCTGCCTTGCCCTTCTGGAGTATGGAGTATTGACTAGCAAAAGGGAAAAGCAAAGAGAACGAATAGAGCCGCCCCTATTGGGTTTCGACTTTCGTTAGGCCGCTGATGCAGGGCCAAGACAATGACGAGGTCGTCGTTGGTAGTTAGTAGCATCTATAGCGAGAAAGGCCGACTTACACGGACGTTGTTATATCGAGTGGACTTACCCACTTTAGTACCTAGCACTCTCGCTGTAAGAGCGGTGACATCAATTATAATCATTCAACGGTCCCTCTATAAACGCCCACGAGGCGTTTTCCTTCTCTCAGACCCTCCACAGATTGAGGCTGTTGAAACATTTTCCCACATTGTTGCGCCGTAGGGCCGTTCTTATGGCCGTGGCGTGCTGTGGCATAGCGTGGCGTAGGGGGTCGCAGATATGGCCACAGGGCCAGAAGATGAAGTGTGAGTGGGGGGGATACTAACTTGTTGTCTTATTCCAACTTCGACCAAATGATCAACTCAGAGACAGAGAGAAAAAAGATAACAAAATTCTTACTAGAAAAAAGCAAAGTTGGTATTGTTGGAGACCCAGAGATTGTCCAATTGTGGGACAGAGTATGAGAATCATCATCCAAAACACCAAAGATGCATCGCTTGTCCACCAAATACAAAAGCAAGAGGAACTCAAGAAAAGTAAGCGAACAAACCCCAGTCCCTTTAAATTTCGCTAGCTACAAAACTGCATGGGTCCTGGTCATTCCCACGCGTTAGTCACACACCCTGGTCTCACACTCCTCACGTTACTCCAGACGATAGATATCAATGGTTGGAGAAGTAAATAAAAAGATGCAATTCAAACTATCAGAGAAAGTAGATAGATAAGTGTAAGAAGAAACATAAATGGCCCAAGAACAAATCCTCCACCAAAAACCGGAAATGACTGTATCACCCTCTCGTCTGTGCTGTTCTTGGAGCCCAAGTTTGTTGCCAAACAGCTCCAGGGACACAACGGCCCATCTATGGATTCACGTATAAATCCAAAAGAATATAAGAAATTCCCTGCATCGTCACCGCAATTCCACCTTGCACAGCTTAATCTATGTCATGTACAGATTTAGGCAATCTGCTCATAGCTTCTCCCCTCGCTTTCGAGGGTAGCGTGGATCGCTGTATAGGACATGTTAGCTACACTCCAACTCAAAGAATCGCTCAAAGGGGAACTCAAATACCGACCTACTAGGTAGCCCGAGGAGGGTTGGGGCACTCAGGACGCCCACACGATCCTTCCCACGTCGACAGACCCTGATCCGTGATGTTGGACGAGCATCGGCAGGTAGTGCCGGGCTGAGGGTCAAGGGTAGAAACAGTGCAGCCGCACTGAGTCCAATGCTGAGTGGTTCTCCAGAGACACATGATTGGATGCTTGTTGAGTCGAAGTTGGTAAGTTAGATATGACAGGACAGGAGCTTGGTTGACGGTGCTTTGAAGTCGTTGATGTTGAAGTGCAGACTTGTCTTGACACTTCAATGTATAAGGCTGCTTATAGAGTTGTGCGAGGATAGTCGTGTTTGACAACCGAAGTTACGCTGAGCAGATGACAGGCAGTCCAAAGACGTGATCCGAGGAGTTTGTGTGAGTATATGGTAGTACCTATCCCGACGGATGTGGCTTTGTGTGTCTTGAGGGGAAAATAGGCTTGCTGCCGTAGGAGGTTATTTCAGGCTCAGGCACCAAAAAGATGGCTTAGAACTCTGTAGAGGAGGGTTGAGGATGATAGACAAACGAAGCCTTTGAGCTGTTGCTGGAAAGTGATCAAGTGAAGGCTGTAGATTGGAAAGGCTGCTGAGTCTGAGTGATGATTATTGTGATGAAGCAAGATGCTCATGGCCCTTATATAGCTGGTGACCCCGTACCGAGGGCTTGGAAACGATTCTGATAGAGCAAGGCAGTTTGCTGTCCATGACACTATGTGCACAGGTATCTTGAAGATCCCACAATGTCAAAGTCGAAATAAACCCTCACAACGACTGCAAGGGAAAGAGAAAAACGATTTGTTGGTCCAGTTTGTACTTCCCCGGTGTTGAAAGACCAGGAGCTGCGCTGCTTAGATAGGATGGTTGGTTAGCTACCTAGTCTGTTGGCTCCGGGTTGGCCAGGGGGTGAGCCTTGGGAGGGGGTGTGCGTGTTGGTACGCAAAATGTGCTGTTGGGCACCTCCTCTTCCTTCTCGGCCCTCAGTTCCCGCAAACAACGCAAAAAAAGAGACGAGCGGAACTCTAGAAAAGGAGACAATCGAATTGTTCAACCGAGATATAACCTCCGAGCCCCAAATCAGGTAGACTTTGTGCGCCGCAACACTACGCTCTGTTGGCGGGCTGGTCCAAGGGTCGTCGACTTTACGTCAAGGCACATCAGTCCACAAAGAAAGTTCGAGCGAGACCAACCGCATTAGAGCACAATCGAGGTCTGGCAGCTCTTCCCACGCAGTGTGACTGTTGAAGGTGAGTGTGCGAGCCATGCTGGGCTCGATGGGGCCCTTTGTATAATGGGGCATCGTGCACCCACACTCCACGGACATGTTCTTCTGCAGTGAGGGGGACCACCATCATGCATCTTTCATTTTGTATCCAAAATCTTTGACTGCAGTTAGAGGGGCCAGCTCTGGCGATCCCATTATGTACCTATCAAGTTGGTTTGCTAGGTGTTTGGTGCTGGGACTGAGACTGCCGTCGTTCATGAACGCAAATGACCTGGCATGGCAGCATTACGGACAATGCTTTGCTCTTGAAACACCAAACGTGCAGGAATTTCCTAAAGGCGCAGCATAAGCCGAATATATTGACAGACTCCTGTCTGTGGCTCAGTTACCAGAGCTGACTCCAAACGTATCCCCTGCATCCGTAATCGAAAGCATGCGTCAGAGATCTAAGCTCCCTTGTTTAATATGCGGCTTGATCAATCAACGTGTGAGCTTGGCCTAAGTCCCACTAAGAGAGCTACAGGCCTAACGTTCAGATGACAGCCTGTACCCATGCTTTTTTGAAATGCTACCATCCTTTATCCATCACTTCAAAGTTCTCAAAGCTCTGAAGTTGGTTTTGGTGGAGGCTGGTGAGTCGATTATCTGATCTTCTTCCAAGAAACACCTGAGAAAGCTTTGCCGAAGTCGTCTTTTCTTACAGCTGCCACATGGGCGTGACATCAGCCATCCTCTACAGCCTTCCCCCTGAACCGTACAACCCGCACCGTTGTTGGTCAATTTTGAATTCAACAGCGGGAAAGGCATTGTGTCATAACGCCACAAAAGCTGCCTGGCTGATGAACGCGGGCCCCCAGATGTCCCCTTAATTCCCCTGCTCACTTCCCAACTTGATCTTCGGCACGTGTTGAGGAAATTTCTTCCTCTGTTGGTACTAAGGGTTCTGTCATTGTTCCTTGCCTCTTGGCTAAGCTAAGTCGCCAGAGGCGTTAAACGCCTTGTGGAGCTAGCGGATGTTGCACATGATCCGCAATGAAGTTGATTAATCCCCTTGTAGATTAGTAGTCCACGGGATGAAGGGGTCGTTGGGTTCGAGAATGGTTAAAGGATCAGGCACTAGCCGTTATGGAAGCGAACAAAGAAAACATACACAATTAGCGTCATCTTTACGACTTTAGGCATCTCAACACCATTAGAAGTCTGATAGCGTAGCATTGCAATATCACAGCAACCCACGTGAACGGAGTGTAGACATCCGCGCGTGTAGTGATGTACTGAATTGTCGCTTGTGACATTGACGCGGCGGATGAAAGATCGCCTCGTTCCTTTGAGCCTGTTCATCTCTTCGAGGCGGCTTGTCCGAGTGATTCCAGGTGGATACGCGGACCAACTCATGCGCGCGGGCCGCTGAAGGCACACCATGAGAATACCCGCGGCAAGCCAACACGAACTGGAGATGCCAAGTGAAGTGTATATCGGCTGTTCCTGATACTGGTAGTGTCTTCAGCGATCGTGGAGTAGAGTGTGAAGAAGTGTAGCCAACTGCGTATTCGCTCGTATTGGTACTAATGCTGACCCATAGAAGGGGGCATGATTCCTTGTTCTGTCCATGTCTCTTTGTCTTCATCTCCACAAGAGGTATTATCTGCGGCTTGCTCTCAACTATTGGGTCGTGCATAACGCAACCGAACGACATGTAGTCTGGGATAGCTTCGCACAATTCCGCGTTGCTGCATGACTCGATGCACGACGGCCGAGGTTTGTCACACATGGTTGCGTATGACCATACTGTTCTTGATATTGAGAAGTGTGACGAAGCTGTTCTTTGTGCGTTGCACTGTCCCATCATGCTCCATGTTGTGCCGTGCCATATCATGCCATTTCGAACTGAGCATATGCCGGTTTGTCCATTCTTCAACGGGGGTTTGTGTGGGTGTGCGACTATTCTTCGAGTGATGGATGCCGGTGCGGGCCAGTCTCGAGCAGACAAAGAGAGCTGAGTGTTGTTGGTGAAATGGATAAAAGTAACTGCCGTTATTAGTCTAATGGTGGTCCAGGCAGAATTCGTGTACCTTGCAGTAAGTATCTGAACTCCTGCCTTATAGTGCTGACCTACCACGTTCAACATCCTTCTGTACATACTAAAGCAGGTCCGATACCTTCAACTACAGGAGCTCTTTCCTACTACAAAGTATTGCTTAATTGTGATTGGGTGTGGACCTGGCCATGGCAAGCACCACCCTTGTCATGAGGCGCTTGGAGGTTGTTGCTTCAAGACACCATCTTGTAATATTCACACTGTATTAGAGCAGATGATCACACAGCCAAGCACAGTGCTCAATGGCGGCCGCACCTCCCTGGTCTTGTTCTCCAGGTGGGACCGTGCAACCCCTGCCGTTTCCTGCAGCTCAGGTTGGGTGTGATGGCGCGCGGCTGTACCTTACCTTGTCCTCTTCACATCATCGCGCCTCAGCTTATCACAGCAAACTTCCAACAGTCACTCGATAAGTTGACTTGAACAGCATCTTTCTACCGCGGTTGTTGGTAACTCAACTCCTTTTCCTCCCTGCACGGTCCACTTTGTACACGAGACAAACCCCGCTGCGGCTGCGCCAACTACTTCCTCTTGCATTTGCGTCTGCGTTTGCGCCTGCGCCTGCGTCTACGCCTTCGACCCCCTGGTCGTTATACTTCTCCATGACTTGAGAATACTTGGGTAGCGTTGGGTTGGACGACTTCGTGTGCGCCTGATAACTCTTGAACCTTGCGTCTCTGGTACTTTGTGTCCCGGAAGAGGTCCCCGGAGCTCAAAATCAAGTGGAAAACAGACTAGATCAGCATGCAATACAGTCTCATCGTCACACTTGGCGTGTTATCCTCCGATCTTTTCCTAAGAGTCACCTATGTGACTCTCTTCACAGCTCAGACCGCCTAGTTGTGGTGTCGTCAACCCTTGAATCTTGTGAAATGAGAGTGTTGGTCTGCTTGATTTCCATCTGCGGCCCTAGGATCTTCCCGTCGGAAAGCCTCATGCAGCCTTTTATGCGACCCGATTCCTTCTGCTGCCCCCAAGACTGGTAGAAATAAGAGATTTCGACAGTCACCTTCACAGAAACTATGTACTTGCTTTGAGTCAGCCGCGGTCCGACTTGGGGTGACGAAAGGCAACCACTATCATGCATCTGCATCTTCCCCTTTAGAGAACCAGTCGAGAGACCCTGGCACATGGCGCATCAGTCAAGTGATTGATACTGCATCTTTCCTGCATTACACCTTCCAACTTGGACCTCCTTCAAGTGCGTGTAATACGAGTTGCAAACTCGATTAAGATCGTCCAACAACTCCCTCATCGTCCCATGATACATGTCCAACAAGTTACATGCAAAGTGGTCCCCGAGACGCAACTCGGCTCCTCATTACACGCTCAATCGAAATGAAGCTGACGCAGAACAAATTAGTCCAGTTCAGACAACCTCTAACTCTTCCACCCCTCAACTGGTATCGTGGCACGGGACGGCACGGATAAACGCTAGCGTCAGTTATACTCGTTGTTATACACTTATCACACTTTATCCTTGCTTTTGATGTTGGTTCTTCAACTGTCTTAGGATAAAGAAGTTACCGTCATGCATGTTCCAAAGTGCAAACGCAGTTCGATATTGACGCTACTGGGGCGTAACTCTTGATTACACTGAATCGGAGTCACCGCGGTCACAACATGCAGGGAACTTGTATTCACTCGCAAGCCTCAGCATGGACCAGACTAGTTATGGACGCAAACTGAAGCTCTTGTTGGTGACCCAGCGTGACTACACTGCAGCCATTTGGCTCACTTACACCCACACCGTCACTTTCTCTGAAGCGGGCAACTTATCCAGTTTCGGTCATCTGTAATAACGGAACGGCCCACAGAAAACATGCAACTCGTGCTCGACAGGCTTCGGGGTTCTCCTAATACGAACTGGCGACCCTGTCTTACCCCTATGTGGTATGTTGCCGCGATGATACCGTAAGTTCCGCCAGACTTCTTGTTCACGCAGCAGATTGGCAGCGAAGAGCGCGCGAGCGCGCGTTTGCGGCTATCAAATGACGTTGATTAAGAAACTACACAAACACCAACTTTCCGGGACTTACACGAACGCAGTAGGGTTTAGCGAGAAGTTGCTACCACGGCGGCGCTTAGGAGTCATTCTTATTGGTCGACCAACACATGTTGTTCAACCCTGGTCGCCATCCAAAGGTACGGCGTCAAGAGGCTGCAAATAAGTCTTCGGATCACAAGGTACACAAAAAGCCATAGGCGCGAAGGAATCAAGTCGAGAAGCTACGGCAGGATTGTACATGGTTTCTGGAAAGCCTATATCTTGGAGTAAGGCGTCAAGCAGTTACATATAGCTCTAAGACGAATCTTATTAAATGCAAGTCAGGACATCTCGACTTTAACAACATTATAGTGATGGCTGATTACTTTTCTCTATGACTTGGAAATACCTCAGCTCCCCTCTACGATGATATCTCTCACCGAGCCCGATCTGCGCCTCATATGAATATCCGGATACCACGATAAGCCGACACCCCGAAGACTCGAAGTTGATTTAGCACCGAAGAAAGCGAAGATGAATGACTTGGGCCACATCACGGCCGCTTGATGCCGCAGTTCAAGTTGAAACAAGCGACGTAAGGCGGATTGCGGTGAGGTTGACTGGGGAAACGAGGGACCGTACCCATTCAGTCACCTTTCTTGCCTGGTCACTGGATCACATGATGTAAAGCGACGACAACTCCTTGCATGTGGAAAAACTTGGAGCCGGGACTTGAGACCTAATCAAGCATGATACAAGGCTCGGCACCCTGCTCTTTCATGTCAAAGATCTAACCAACGGACCAATGCTGTACCCTGTTGACCAGGTCCGTTGTTTCGGACAGATGGAAGTCATGTCTATTGGTTGCTTGGTAACTTACGTTGTTGGTTGTGTATTGACATCAGTATGAAGAGATTTCCATTCATGGAATAGAATGGAAGACTGTAGAAAGATGCACAACGACGCAGCATGGCACAATCGTGGAGGAGGACCCGAGATGATATTTTGGACTCGATCGGCCGTATGATCTTGTCCTTTGCGACGAGGGTTGGCTATGAGTTGATATCAGTCTTTTCAGCGCAAGACTGAATACCACCTCGACTTTCTGTGGCAGGGCCGGCAAACTTGAGTCTGAAGTGTACGATGATGAGATAAATCACCAATAGCCACGCCGAAGGCCGGTGCACGAAAGACTTGTGGTTTGGATGAGGAGAAGCACTCCACTCAGAAAGAAGTTTGGTGCGGTTACGCTCGGTACTTGAACTTGGTTGCTTTGCTCGTAGCAGTTGCAGAGGTGGTAAGGAAGTGTGAAAAATGACCACGGCAGGTTATCAAGAAGTGTAAGGCAGGCTGAATTGGTATCTTTCAATTCGGGTGCCTGTCAGACATGACATGAAGGGACAAGCAAGACACATGACAGGTCTGTTGTTCCGCAAATCCACGGCATACGGCAAGGAAAGGCATGATATGATGGCAATTCCCCACGATCTGCAAAGCTTTGACAGTCCCGAGTCCCTAGGCCAGGCTAAATTTCTAATCTGTGGTTTCAATTTCCCGAATAAATATGCTCTACTGGCTAGTCCCTGAACCCGTCAATTGGAGTTCTTGGTCACGAGAATGCCTAGGCTGCTAGGATAGCCTGTGTAACTACGGGCTAAGCCGCATGTGGAGCCATTACAGATGCACCATGATGGTTTTGCAAGTCTTTAGATCAATTTGGTGGGGTTTTGGTTCAATGAGATGTCTGCGAGATTGAGTGCTGTGTGCTGCAGCACGCCAGCGACGCGATGGAAACAGAAAGGCAGAAGAGCAAGAAGCAAAACCAAGGTCAATGACCAAGACCGGCCCGTTATGCGTGGAAAGCCCCCACGTGCATTGCACAGTCGCGTACGGACGCCAAGTTCGGGCTTTCTGTTAGCGAGCTGGTTGGCGGGCGAGTAAAGAAGGGCTTTGCGACATTGCATAGGCGAGACAAGACGCGGCAATCGTTAATAGATTGCAAAAATAAGGTGGAACAGGAGATGTTTGACTCTTCTTTTTTGTCCATTACTCTGAAACCGGCGACCAATCATGGATTGAACAGGACCGGGTGGACACCCGGTGCTGTCAGTCCGCTGATGAGTTGTGATCCGGGGGTGTCTCATATCCGGTGTCTTTGGCTGGTGATGGTGGCAAATAAGGTTGTCAGTGTCTCGACATTTGTAACGAGACGCGACGACGGTATGACGGCCGATGAGCAGTTCAGAGTTACAAAGCATACCAAAGCTTCAGTGGAGGAACACAAAAGAAGGAGCGGGACAGCGGGACCTAGTTTCGCAGTCCATCACCTCCACGCGGGGCGGAGTTGGAGCTTGATAAAGATAGTGTCTTCGGTGATACGGAGGTCCGGGGTACGCCGGGGGGTGGACTACGATTATCAAATGTGTGCACATGTGCTCAAGGAGCGAGATGAGACGTCTATGGGATCGCGAGAGCATAAAGAGGACGGTTCCCTCGCTCGAGTTGAAGATTCCTTCCTTGTTCCATAACCAAAACAACAGATATCACCTTCATCTTCCTTTCAAGCTCATCGATCTAGCTGTCACGCCCACCTCAGCTACATCTCACAAGACAACATAAGCTCGACAACTTTCATACACTACAACTCATTCTTACGCTCCTACTCTTCAAACAACATTCACAATGTCTTCTCTTCCTCCTCAGCAGTTCCTCCCCCTCACACCTCCTCCCAAATCGAACTTCTTGTCTCTGGCCCCAGCCACTTCTCCTTCATACCCTCAGAAGCCCGCTTTCCGCGCGCACACTCGCCCTGCTCCTCGACGATCCTCGACTGAGTCCTCAAGCTCCAGCTCTAGCTCCAACAGCTACCGCATTCTCAAGCTTGGACCCGTCCACTATGGCGAGCACGCTGGCGAGCACAACCATGACTTCCATGATGTGATCCTTCACTAAATTACAATGATCTTTTGTGAGAAGTTTGTTGTGAAAGCGCAGCGATGATTTATTCATTTTATTTCATTTCCAGTTACATGAACGACAAAAAAGCTACGCATACCACTGAACGATATGGGATAAAAAGCAAAAACAAGGCTAAAAGCAAAAGAGAAGAAAAAAAGCACAAGCAAGGTACTGTGTAAAACCCCCCCCAAATCTGTGAAAAGACGGGGGTGGGCTAGAAGCGCAATGCAGCGCTTCAGTTCGGTTGAATGGGAACCAAAATGCGACGAAAGAAACGGGATTACGATTGAGGTGGGCGGCTTTGGTCTGGATCCTGTGAAAGCAAGAGTCTTGAAAGGGCTGATGAAGCGAGGTTTCCTGGCGTTTTGCATTTCCTATGTTATTTCTCTAGTCTTTGAGAGAGATGAATATCTAAACTGATAACAAGGGAAGGACTTGACTGTCTCAGTTCCTTTATTTTCTAAATTCTTGGCATCTTGGTCTACCGTAGCACTATTGGTAGCGTCAAATCATGATTCAGTCCTTTCCGGATAGAGCAAAGAGCGTCCATTCTACAGCCTGAAGGGTCCCCCAAGTGATGATGATCAAATCTCCATATCTCGGTATGCCGTAGTGAGTAGTGAGGTGAGGTGTACAAAACAGCGGTATGAGCGGCTGTACCATGTAAGGCTGGCCTATCAGTAGACGCAATGACAACACGGGTGCTCTGTTTATTTTACACCATCTGCTTATCACATTCATCATCTCTCGGTCTTATTATTTGATAGCAAGATAGCAGAGCGTGGGCAATTGACTACTGCGTGGAGTTTACAATGGATGATCCTTTGCTGCGTGGAGGTGGAGGGTTAGTTATGCACACCCACAACCAGCAGCCCTCAGCCCTTCTCAATATTGCCGGCATTTCATTGATTCTAGACCGATCATGTGTAAGTTCTTCATACAGTAGCGTGGCATTTGCCTTGCATCTCGCATTCAGCATCCCAAAACAAAAACGTGCCATGAATAGCCGGAGCCTGCCGGCCGCGCAGACTTTCTATATCCGCCTGGGAAAGTGTCTTTCTCGATATGATCTGTTTTAGATACGACCCAATCACAATTTTCCTTATCCACGTCCCCGGTAGTCTTTCAAATCAGATCCCGCCTTGCCCGGGATCAGGGTTTCCTTGGGGTAACAGTTTCGGGAGGTGACCGAGATACGTGCATGACGTGCAAATCATTTTTATTTATTCAATTTTTTTCTGGAAATGTTATTTTGTCTGCTGAATTCGACCAAAAATCCCCATGTTTCTCTTTTTTCTAGAAGCGCACCAGCAGGGCCGATCATGGGGGCGGAGAAATGACCGGCTTTTAGTTCAGTACTCGTTTATACTTGCTACCACAGTACAGTATAGATCAAGGCGAAATATGTGTATTTCTACATCTTACTAGTAAAACTATCTGAACACAGTAAATGTATCAGCTTATTCTCTCTATAAACAACCACAGGTAGTGATAACCTCCTCGCCGCCAATCGCGGGGGAGCAGCTTGTCACCTCCACGGCGTGGGGAAAAGTCAATTGCAAAACAAATCATGAGACGTGGAAATACGTCATGTTTCATTTTGAAGCTTGTTACGCGTGACCTATTTCTGTGCTGCTGTGCACGGTGATCGCTCGGGGATCCGAGTCGTGAGCGTCGGGGAT
The DNA here is from genome assembly GCA_020744515.1 of Fusarium tricinctum. Taxonomy (NCBI): domain Eukaryota; kingdom Fungi; phylum Ascomycota; class Sordariomycetes; order Hypocreales; family Nectriaceae; genus Fusarium; species Fusarium tricinctum. The sequence continues at coordinate 2,019,751 of JAGPXF010000002.1, read as the reverse complement.
ATCAAGGCGTGCTGGGGGATGTTGCTGTGGTTGGTTAAGAATAGACTTGTTTCAAAGGGTGCACAGAGTACAGAGTACTGGGACGCGTGTTTGAGACAGACTCTGAGGAGGTATAGCATTGGATATATAGCGATACTATGATGATCTAAGTGGAATGCTTGTTTGACAATGCCAAGACGGGATACCAGATTTGCTGCAGATGGCTTGACTTGACTTTGTAATCTCGTCAATCAATCAGCCTTCATGTGATGATCATTTTTAGGAGTAACCATGTCGTACACCCTCTTTCTCACTCATAAAGCCACTCAGCCGACAGCTGTGTTACAGTGAAATCCGCATACCCGCACATCATGGAGTAGGTACTCCGTATGGTATGTTAAATAGACGAAAGTTTAGTGATCTTGGGATAGTTTTAGAGTAGAGGTATGATGCTTGAGGATGGTTTAGGATGGCTTGGAAATATTCAGATTATACAACTTCAATTCAAGGTCCGTGCCAAAGAGAACTCTATCGCTGTGATGGTAGCATCTGATGCGCAGCCGCAAACTATGGTGATCCGCCTGCCACTGCATATCTCGGCTTGTGTGCCGTCTCCGTCCGTCCATCAACCGCCACGTATAATGCACACCCTCAACGACATGCCACAAACGCCAAAAAGCAGAAAAGATCACCTCTAATGACTTTTCTTACCACTTCTTCTCTGTCCCGATTACAGCAATCTCCTTCCTCTCCGGATCAACCACCCGGATTATCTCCCGCCAATCAATCTCCATCCGCCTCTCCCGCTCCGGCTCCCGCCCCGGGACCCCACTCTCCGCTCCGCAGACTCCGGCGTGGAACCGGCACCACGTCTTCGTATGCTGCGCGTCCACCCACAGCCGCGCTGACAGCAGGTATGGATCTGCCAGCACCCGCAGTAAGCCCTCCAGCGGCGGCCGAGCAAACATGCCCATGTCCTTGTCCTTTCCTGGCTTGACAGGGCGGAAATGCACCGGAGTTTTCGATTCGGTGGGCGTGCGCACCCAGACTGTGAGATAATCCATCCTGCCTTGCACCGCCAGCTTTGTAAGCAGCGGCGCAATATCCGTCCCGAGCCATCCCCTCAAGCGGTCAATTCGCAGTTCTATCCTTGCGATCCTGCGCAGTGCATCTGGCGTTGTGAGCAGAGTCGCTCGGCCGGGAAGTCTCTCGTCGGCTCCGAGCGGGGCACTCTGCAACTCCCTGCGGATGTGTTGCGCATGAGGCCCTGTTGCGTCCAGTAAGAACTCGTTGCCTGCGTAAAGCAGCGGAGTGGCGATGGTGTGTAGTGCTGGATGCGAGAGGAGGATTGGTAGCGGGTTGATGGGCGATAGAGTACAGGGACAGAGATGGATGGGTGTAGAAGAAGTGACAAGCGGCTTTAGAATGAGGCTGAGGATATCCACGGGGAGGTCAAGAATGTTGAGACTGTTGACCTCTGAGGTTGTCATGACGGCGTTTAGCCTATGATGACGACTCTTGATCCTGGTTCTGTGAAGGGATATCTGGTGCTTAATAGCCGACGCATTCTATCATATCAAGTTTAGACGACTATAATCAGACTCGAAAATTTCTGGCAAAGGCTCAGCTTTGCTCCGAAACATGTCGTTTGAGTTGGGTTGTGTTGCAAGATCCAAGTTCAAGGTTGAGCAGCCAGTGGCGGTTAAGCAACAAGTAGCAAGTCCGCGCGACTAATAAGTGGGTCCTTTCTGTAGAGCTTCTAGAAGCCATCTAAGTATAGGTATCTAGGATCCGGTACTATAACGGATGGATACGACTCTGTTATTTTAGAGATGTTCTAGCAGCATTATCTAACTTTGATAAATCCAATCTAAAATAATATCCATCCAAGCCTAAACCTGGTGCATCTTTAGTGATACACCTTTAGAGCTAAGGCACTTCTTGCATCTGTTTTTCTCATCTAGCCTTTCTTGCAGCAGTTAATATTTGCTCGTCTCCAATGAAACGGCAAGAATAGAGGCTTTTGTTGTACTTATCAGATATTATACCCAGTCTTCTTTGACTCATGAGGGCTTGCATTTAATCACGTCCAGATGGCTATTCAGCGGATCCTCATGGGCTTTCTCTTTCACCGTTACATTACCTGGTTGTCGAGCGGCTATTAAAACATCACTCTGAGATGGGGCTATTGTCCTACGGTACTAAATAAATACTTATAGAGATTCCTACTAGTCTTATGCTGGTACTATCCTAAGCTTTATCAAAATTTAGTACACATATAAGATGATTCTACTAACTTTAGTGGTACGATCATCACATCTTATAAAACTATCCTAAACTCCTCATCAAGTCCACATAGTCAGTAAACTCTTGCAGTGGTCTCAGTCATCGATATCTCGGTTGAAGGACATGGCCTGAGAACGATTCCGATAGTCCGAAGAGGGATTTGGCGACCAGACAGGTATTCTTTTATGAATAATCTCTTTGCCAGGCCTCATGTTTGACCTCGAATGAAACCGTTGAACCACCTAGGCCTCGTACCTGTTCTTGGAGCCCTGGTTCTGACGATGTCACCAAGTCCCTTGTGTTATGTCTCCTGCTCGATACGACCATCAGGTTTTAGTTCCGGAAGATGCAGCCCACGAACAAGTGTTATCACATGGGTTCATACTTACTGTTCCTGGTCGAGACATTCGTCCACCTGCCGTGGTCTTTTTACTCTCCACCCCCTAAGGGTCACGAGGTTGTCCACGGCGATTTTTACCCTGCACCTGGGCAGCTGGAAGTTACGACCTCTGAGATCAGAGGGAAGAACAGGCAGCACCACGTTGCCTACTATCTGCAGCAGGTGACAGACGACTCTGATGAGTTGAGCCAGAAGAATCGTAAATGTGGTCTTGTGTATCGCTAGAACAACCTCGAGAGCTCACAGAAGCATATTGACTATGAATCAGAATAATACTCTTTCACGATACTCGGACTCACCTCATCGCCGATAAGCTCAGCTCATTCAAACATCCACCAACTCTACACGTTACACTTGTTCATCATGTCTTTTCCCACATTGAATGCAACTGGACCCTCTGGGCCAAAGTTCTTTCTCCCCCCTCCATGGGAGAGACCGCCGATGAGCAATACATTTCGTTCTCTTCCAAACACCAGCCAGCTTGTGATGCGTGGAGGCTTTCAACTGACGGCATAGTAAGGTGAGGAGATTATTTCACAGTCTTCTTTAGTACGAATCATGTTCAAAGTTTAGAAATCTTTAGATCAGAAGACTAATATGCACCCATTATATACTCGTCAAGTGGCTTATTGCCATTGCCCTCCTTGGGAAGTGCCATTGTCGTTCAGTAAATGCTGTCATTACACAAACGCTTCAACGTCTCCTCAGCACTTTTGCCGACAACCAGCAAACCGTTCAGTTCCCCGTCTACCAGGGTGAGCGTGTCAACTGTGAGGACAATACCTCTCTCGGTGATTACTTGCTAGGAGGCATGGCGATGGCTCGCTGGCTGGACCCGGAGTCGGTGACGATTTACATGGTAGGACGAAGGCCCGAGTTTCAAGAGGAACAAAGATCACAGCGGTCATCTTTACAAGCACAAAGCTCAAGCAAGTAAAAAAGACGATATGATTGACAAAACCAATGCGACGGTTTGGGCTGTCGGTCGTTAACAAGGGCAAGTATGTGGTATTTATCGGTGGCCGAATGTATTCCAATCTTGCTTATAAATGAGATGAGGGCAGTACTCATAAAGCAAACAATCCGTATCCAGCAAAACATTGCAGGGATATTGACATGCAATTTTATACCTCTGGTCTTGCAATGCGATATAAGGAGTCTTGGTTCTCAAGAACAAGCACAGCGATCATCTTGATCGAGATGCTTGGTTGTAAGTATAATCCCGTGCAAGACTTCTGACTGTTAGAAGGAGTGCCAAGCTCAACGACATGATTTCAGAGATGATAAGAAGGATATAAGATATATAATAGTTAGGAAGACTTTATGAGAAATTTATAACATCTAATAAATATTTATAAGTTTAGTTAATTTTATAAAATTTAGAAAGAGATAGAAAAAGTCATTAGAACTTTTATATATCTATTCTAATTTAGAAGAATATCCGTAAAAGTATCAACAAACTTAGGTAAATATATATTTCTTAGACTATGTAATTTTCTATACACCTCATACCGCCTTGGTACTCAGTCACTACCAAGTACACAATGATGACCACGTGCAAAGTCACTTGGATTGGAACAAAAGTCAATGCGAAATTATTTGAGATAGAACTCAAAGAGCTTGTAACCATCAAGACCCATAAAAGACAAACCTTGACACAGTTTCCAGCTTATGCTCAGCATCAACATTGAACATCACAAGACAACTTAGACAAATCATTAAGTAGGTAAAAAAGCGTCATTCCATTTCTGCATTCTACCATATCTATGCTCAAATTCAAGGGCCACCGTCCAATCCTGCAAGCTCTGGCCCGACGAGCTCGCAACTACCCGGGACTTTTCTTCCATCAGCTTTCATTTTGTAGTCATAGCCGCTCATGTCCGAGCGCGGCATACCCATGAAACATGTAGAACTTTTCATATGCCTTGGCATCTCCTCGTCCAATTACCGTTAATGACAAAGAGAAATCCACCGCGGCCAGTCGTAAACCCCATCACCCCTCGCGAGGCGTCGGGGGTGCTTGGTTCTTTTGCTCCAGTATCAGTACTCCGGGATATCTACACCACTGCAATCTCTAACAGTGTTGTGCATTTATCGGGAGGACATGGCCTTGGTAACGAGGCGCTTGAGGGCAAGCTCCTGCTTCTTGAGGTCCTCAGCGGAGCTGTCGGTGATCTCAAGAGTGGCCATAGCGTCGCTGATGGTCTGCTCGATCTTCTCCTTCTGGCCACGCTTGAGCTTAAGGGACAGTGTGGGGTCGGAGACAATCTCCTCAACACGGCCGATGTAAGACTCGAGCTGCTGCTTAGCCTCGAACTTCTTCTGGAAAGCATCATCGTTGCTCTTGAACTGCTCAGCGTCGTTGACCATCTTCTCGATCTCGTCGGAGGTAAGCTTTCCGACGGAGTTGGAGATGGTGATGTTGGCGCTGCGGCCGGAGGTCTTCTCAGTGGCGGTGACCTTGAGGATACCGTTGACGTCGACCTCGAAGACACACTCGAGGACGGCCTCACCAGCTCGCATGGGGGGGATGGGAGCAAGGGTGAATTCACCGAGAGAGGTGTTGTCCTCACAGTTGACACGCTCACCCTGGTAGACGGGGAACTGAACGGTCTGCTGGTTGTCGGCAACGGTGGTAAAGGTTCGCTTCTTCAGGGTAGGGCATGTAGTACCACGGGGAACGACCTGAGCGAAGATGTTACCCTCCATGGCAACACCGAGAGACAGAGGGACGACATCGAGGAGGAGGAGGTCGGCGGTCTCAGCAGAGGTAGCCTTTCCGGAGAGGATACCGGCCTGGACGGCGGCACCGTAGGCAACAGCCTCATCAGGGTTGATGCTCTTCTCGAGCTTCTTGCCGTCGAAGAACTCGGACAGAAGCTTCTGGATCTTGGGGATACGGGTGGAACCACCGACGAGGACGATCTCGTCAACGGCCTTCTTGCTGATGGCAGCATCCTTGAGGACCTGGGCAACGGGGTCGATGGTACCGGAGAAAGCCTTGGCGTTAAGGTCCTCGAAACGGGCACGGGTGATGGTCATCTGGAAGTCCTCACCGTCGAAGAGAGAGTCGATCTCAATGGTGGCCTGGGCACCGCTGGAGAGAGTACGCTTGGCACGCTCACAAGCAGTTCGGAGACGTCGGAGGGCACGGGCATCACCTGAGAGGTCCTTCTTGGTCTTGCGGGTGAACTCCTTCTTGCAGTGATCGAGAAGGTTGGTGTCGAAATCCTGACCACCCAAATGGGTGTCACCAGCGGTGGCCTTGACAGTGAAGACACCACCCTGGATGTTCAGGAGGGAGACATCGAAAGTACCACCACCGAGATCGTAGATGAGGACGTTGCGCTCCTTCTCGGACTTACCGGCACCAAGACCGTAGGCAATGGCGGCAGCGGTAGGCTCGTTGATGATACGGAGAACGTTAAGACCGGCGATGGAACCGGCGTCCTTGGTGGCCTGACGCTGGTTGTCGTTGAAGTAGGCGGGGACAGTGATGACGGCCTTCTCGACCTTCTTGCCGAGCTTGGTCTCGGCAATCTCCTTCATCTGTTTGGAGGGGTCAGTATGGGAAAAATTGCTCGAGCGCCGCTAGTGCGGGGGCGGGGTTGGAAAGCCCGCCAAAAATGTTGTGCGTACCTTGGTGAGGACCATGGAGGAGATCTCCTGGGCAGAGAACTGCTTGTTCTCGCCGAGGTACTCAACCTCGATCTTGGGGCTGCCGTTGTCATCGACAATCTTGAAGGGCCAAGACTCGATGTCCTTCTTGACGGTAGGGTCATCGAAACGACGACCAATCAGACGCCTGGAGGGGGGAATTTCAGTCAGAAACTGTGATTTTGTGCGTTTCGCGTGGGAATGGGACCAAAACTCACTTGGCATCGAAGACAGTGTTGCGGGGGTTCATGGCAGCATTGTTCTTGGCGGCCTCACCGATCAGACGCTCCTTCTCGGTGAAGGAAACGAAAGAAGGGGTGGTGAAAGAACCCTGCTCGTTGGCGATGATCTCGACATTGGTGCCCTCGTAGATGGCAACACAGGAGTAGGTGGTACCTGGAGGAGGAAGATGTCAGTGGGTTGTTTGAGAGATTTTGTTTAGATGTGATGACTTGAAGTGTCTTTTTGGAAATTATTGTTGTCGTGTTTCTGGCTGTCCTCGTGTGAGGGCATCATGAAGCGAGGACAGCAGAGGCAGCGCACAAGAATAAAACCCCTCCAGACAGCAACAATAGATATCAGCATCAACAACAGGAAACCAAAGTAACTTACCCAGATCAATGCCAATGGCACCGTCGTACAGTTCTTCCGCCATTTTGTCTTGTCTGAAAGGTTTGTGGTGGAAAGGGAAGAAGGATGAAGAGGAGAAGAGAAGAACGTGGGGTTTCAAGAAAGAAATTCTCCCACTCTGATTTTGTGAGCGGGCGTTTAAAGAATAATAAATTTTGGAGGGGCCTGTGAACTTTTTCTGCGGGGCGGGGCAGTGAACAGTGGGCGGTAGGGATCCCCTCCGCTAAGCCTATAACGGCTAAGCTTCTCGCCTGAGTTTTTTTCAGGCTCCATTTCTTTTTTTTCTTGCACTTCTGCTGAGCAACCACGCACTTTTGAAAAGCGCACGAGGCAATATTAAACCCGGAGATGTTATCACTGTGATAGGCTGTTCGTTCCGATAATAGTTTGTCACTGTTCCATTTTTCTTCTTTTGTTTAATGTGCAAGTAGAGCAACTCCAAAAGAAGCAGTATGTGAATACTGATACTGTATATTCTGTGGCCAAAGTGCGAGCTTGATAGCTCTGATACCGATACACTGTGAACCTTCAACCTTGAACCTCGAGAAAAGAGATTTCTGTTTGTCTCAGCAAATCATCAGGCAGTGGCAAGGATTTAGCCGCCTCTAGAACAAATTTCTTTCTCCGAGTTCCAGTTGCAGCCAGTTTCAGTCCCCGATCCATGCCTGAGGAACACAATTTACCGCTGCAGCCCAACCCAGAGTCTCCCAAGGCTCCCCCAGCTACCCAATAGCTTAGACGGCAATGCCGACCATTTCTTCCATACTTCTTTTTGCCGCTTTCGGAGCCGCGGCGTCGACGAGTTGTTCCACTTACTCGCTTGCAGCCATCACCTCTATAGCACGTAACTTTCTGACTCGTTGTCCGGCGAATAACGGCTCTTGATGGTCGTTGGGAAACTTAAAGATTGGTTTTGTAACGTAAGATCTGGGCCGAGGCTATCCCAGATGATAGCCTTGTAGATAGTGACGACACATGCTCCAAGAATTCAGATGGCATGATGAAATGATACGACTATCAAAACAGTATCAATGTTATTACTTTGCATTGGCCATTCTTTAGGTTGGCTCATCTGGTTTAGAATAGGTCATGAGAAGTCATACTAATATGATCAATAACAATTATTATTAGAAGAAGAAAAAGAGCCTTACTATTCGTGTGCAGTCTTGGGTTAAGGACAAGACAGACTGCTGGGAGCCTATTATCTTGGTTCACATCACGAGTGAGAAAATACAGTGGGTGTGTAACAATTCTGATAACTTTCTCTCATCTAGAGTAGATATAAGATATTATAGATTATAATAAACTTTTTGTATTTTATATTATCTCATATAATCTTAGGATAAAGCTTTTTGTAAAATATCATAATTGTGATATATCTTATATTTTAATATTAGTATATATATTCCTAGTTGGCTCAGCATCGGAATGTTTACACGGGACTGTCACTTCACTTCTCTTCTCTTCACCTCACAAACCTATGTATCCAGTTCATTGCCCTACAGCTACTTATCTATACTTTGGCGCCAAACCTAGAGCCTCAGCCTCAATCATCACGGCCTCAGCAATTGTCTCTTTGAGTGAAGGCCTCTTGGGCTCCCATCCCAAATACTTTCTTGCCCTCTCTGCTTCACTCTTGGAGTTGATTCCCCATGCAATAACCGCCTTATACCCCTCGTCAACCGCCTCCTCAAATGTTATAGACTTGATCTTCGGCTCATAGATATATCCTTGACGATGCGCCTCTTCAGCAATCCATGCCGAGAGATCCTTCCACTGGTGCTCACCACCAGTCACAAAGTAGTAGGCCTGCTTCCCCCATATCTCACGGTTGTCTTTCCTGGAGTCTTGAGACGCCTCTACACACTTTATGAGTAGATCTGCAAGGTCCTCCACGTGTACGTTGTCCCATTTTGCCTTCCCGGCTCCGACGAAAGGTGCGTAGCCAAGGTCAAAGGTTGCTTCGGTCAGAGTGGGAACAGTAATACTACTCTTGTTAACGAGTCCTTTTCCTTTTCCGTAGATGACAGGAGGGGCCACAATAAGAGACCTTACGGCATCTGAGTCAATGTTCTGGACGATGTTATCAACTTCCTTATGAATGGCTTCATCGGGAAGGTTGAGAATGCGGTCAATGTCGTGAATTTCGTTGTACTTTTGCTCCGGTAGTGGCGCCTCACCGTAGCGCTTGTGTTTGAGATCGTACCATGTCAGGATGCCGGCTCCTGAGAGATGGATGTAGTACCCTGGGCTTTCAGCTGAGTGACCGGCGGTAAGGCCTTTTACAATTGATCTGGCCGCTGGACCTGAGTCTGCGGATTCTGCAGTGTCTAGGATGAGAGTGAGCCAAGAGTGGTCATATCATTATGGGTTCTACTTAGCGTACGAACGACGACATCAGCTTCGGAAGCTGCCTTCTCAATCACATCAGTGCTCTCAAGGTCGCCGTAAACAAACTTGACATTGGGATACTTTTCTGCGATGACCTTGGCCCGGTCTTCGTTGCGGATATAGAGAGTATAGTCGTAGTCTGGGTGGATGTCATGAATCTTGGAAAAGGTAGTTCCTCCAACGAAACCTAATAGCGAATATTAGACTGGCCGTGGCAGCATACTGCGAGATCCTTATCAGTGACTCCAGTACTATGAGTGTATGTCAGTTTGCGACAAGCACAAGTTATCTAGGGTGATCCCTGGCCTGACTTACAGGAAAACCTTGGGTGCCATTTTAATATCAGATATGTATGCTTGTCTCTGATTGCTGTAAGAAGTGGCAAGGTGCAAATAGTTGAGCTTTATATCAGCTGGTGAGTAAATATAATCTCTATGACATAAGAGAATCGGGTTGTTTTATATAATTGCCCAAACAATCTGGTGTTTCCTTGTTTGAACCATCACATATCTGTTTCGCCCCCAATCAGAACATGTTTACATACACCATAACCACAAGAGACTTATTTGATTCGCTAATGAGACCGCCAAGAAGCTGACTGCATAGTCTCAGTTTCTATAGAGCAATTGACAATCGAAGCCGTGATGTTTCCAACCTCATCGGCCAACTTTGGTTACACAGCTTCTACCTTACCCTAGGCATCAACAGCTTGGCTTGACCACAAGACTGTGCGAATTTAAGAGGCTTGTTATGAGCTGAAACGTTGAAATATCGTGTTTCTAGGCTGTATTTTTGTGATTCATTATTGTGCTTTTGGTAAGTTCCGTGTGAAGATTTTAATGCTAAGCCAACTGTATTTCAACATGACGATGTCTCCGAAATGAAATACAGATCAAACAGAAGATCTTCTATGCTTTTCGTGTAAGTTGTATGTTGTAAGTTGTAAAAGATGGCATGAGTTAAACTGATTTTATAATAATTTAAATAAGTTTACATAAATTATAACAATCTCTGTTTAATTTATGCAAGCTATAATAATCTTTTCTCGTACTTATCCGATTTTATGTATTCTTATAGTAAAATTATATAAAAAGACTTCCAACCATACTATAATTTATATCTCTAGTTGGCTTGCTGCTGGGCCTTTTGCATGGAACTGTACTCTTAACACCCCTACCCTGAAGAGGTTTATACCATCGTCTATTTCTGAATGGCAGGAACTTTCTCCTAAGCCAAAGCAAGTCATGACGCCTCAGTTGATATTTGCCCATACAGAACATCACAAATAGTTCAAACAAAAACTCAATTGACAGCGTTGGCCAAACATACTCCGCATCTTCGCTATCAACTCATCATGAGTGGGGCGGTGAACACGATAACCTCCACGGGGTATCCAAACCAGCGCAAGCGTAAGGACAAAGCAAAACAGAACCAATAAAACGACGACAAGCAAGAAACAAGCTTGTAGAGATACCATGGGTTCACTCCAGGGTTGATGACTGTCCCCTCACTTCAAAAAGCCCCTCTTCCCCGGGTTTCTCATGACCTCGTTCTCTCCATCCTTATCACAATAACTAACACTAACATCATCGTGAACAAATCACCATGCCTGACGATTACACCGTAAAGAGCTCTGGCACCAACGATCAGGTCTGGCCTGCTATTTTGACACTTATATCATTGCTAACATGTGATAGGGCAACCACTACTGTGCTCGCGACTACGGTGACAGTGCCAGCAACTCAAACTCCTACCACTACTCCAACACGTAAGTTCTACTCCAAACCTAAGAGTTTCTCGTGATTGACTTATACAGAGATGGCTCTTACTACTACTCCAACCCCAATGGGAGCACTTACCACAATGATGGGCAGGGTAACTCGACCTACACCTCTTCTGGTGGCTACAGCTACTCCTCCAGCTCTGGTGATAGTGGAAGCTCCGGCAAGAAGTAGGCATTGGGATGAGTGATGACGAATGAAAGACTTGGAAAGAACGAGAGGTGTCACATGAAAGATTTGTAGACATGAGATGGTACGAGGGTCCGGCGCTGGCGAGTCTATTGACCCTAGGCCTAACCAAGTACACGTCCACTCTGCACGATGTCCTACGTAGGTCATGGTGAGAATGCATAGTGAAATAAAGAAGCCTCTCTTCATACTCAATGGTCCCACATCTTATTCTGATAGTACCACTGACATCGTTAAGGCAAACCAATAGGAATATCTATCTCCACGTAGATTGTATTAACTTTTGGTACTAGCGAGTCTCTCTACCATATTAACTAAGCTACTGATCCTGATTTCCCTAATCTCCCACGCAGTTTGCTTTTGGTGAATATAAGAAGGGTGTAAACCACCGCCGAGAAGCAAAAAAAGGACCACAAAAACCAGGCATCTCTTCAAGGCACCCGACACCATCGTGTCTAATCATTGCTCATATCATATGGGTTATACGCCTCATCGCCTTGCAAAACACATTGTCTTTTATAGCTCGCTTCTTCCCAATGACAATGTCAAAATCATCCGCAAAATACCGCCTCGCCTCCTGCGGGAGTTAGATCCGTCTAGTTGTGGACTGAGTAGTAGACAGAAAGTGAAATGATTAGTGCGGGATAGACTACTGCCTCAACAATCAGTTGCTGCTTGAGAGTTCCGCGCTGGTCTTTTGTCAGACGCTGCATTTCTCCATGGGTGTACCACGAGATTGTCGAGTTGAGCTTGCCGTAGAGTACGACTGGGCCGATGAAGGGGAAGAAAAGGGTGAGGATCATGATCCACATGAACATTCTCTTTCCGCGTTCCGCTACCATGTCAGCATGTTCACGATGACGACGAATGTCTTCGCGAGCCTCTTCGATGAGTCGGTTTTCAGCCGGCGTGAAAGGGCTGCCGTTGGGTGTCTGCCAACCAGGTTGGAGTCTGCCAATTCGTGGATCAAGAATGCTTGACGAGTAACCATGATTCTGTGGTATCCCAGTGCGAGGTGTTGAGAGGTTCGGTTGCAGTCCTCGGTACCAAACTCGCTGAGTGCTCGATTTCGGGTCCGTTGGTGGCGGGGTATCAAGGATCGCAGACGATGATATAAGCATGTCAGAGATTCTCTCGCTTGCTACAAACTTGTCAGTCAAAGGTCCATATCAAGAATTCACAGAACTTACAGTCTCGTCGACTGAACACCTGGCGCAATCGCTGACGGTGGTGAGTTGGAGCAGGTCGTGCAACACTCTCAGGAGAATTTGCCCAGAAGCTCCTCGAACGAGGCGAAGGGGTCTTGGGTAGACGAGGCGAGTTGGCAGTACTAAGAGTGTACGATCTTCCCCTGGCGGCAAAATCGCTTGCAGTCTCGGTGTGATCCTCTTCACCTCTCTGTCTTTTGAAGCGTTGTAACATCTGAGCCTCAGGAAGACTGACTAGAGGAAAAGGAAGTCGGGGGAGCTTGGATAGGAAATCATCGTGAGGAACATGTGCTGGTTTGTTCGAACTGTCCGGCTCTTGGATACCGTGGCTGTATAGTGGCTGATCGAGGATAGTCAAGGGGGTTTTGGGAGGCTCTCGGCCAAGATTCTCGCGAATTCGAGTCCAGCTGAAGTACTTTCGACCATCGGGCGAAGTCTCTTCAATGCCACCGCTTTCATGTGGAACTGCGTCCGAGTCAAGGCTCTGATAGCTGCCTCTCTGGGGAGGCAGGTCTGAGAGAAGAACACTCTCACGGTCATAGGTGGGCTCTGTTGGCTCTTTGCGAAATAAGTTGGAGAAACGAGCAGCAGATTCAGGCAACCTAGACATCGGCTGGACAAAGTTGCGTGTTACATTACAGGCAAAGTTCCCTGGTCCTCCTCCGTATCGGGGAACAGAAATCGGGAGGTTATTTCCTTTGCCGTGGTGGATGCGGTAAGATGAATAGCTATTGTTGCCATGAGGGTGTCGAATGATTCTGTCTGTCGAGTTGTAGGAGTGGGCGTGCGGGTCACGCTCCGTCACGTCGGAGACATCAGCGACACTGCTTCCGGTTCCTTTTGCGATGCTGTCATGGAGTTCCTGCTGCATCGAGTTGAAGGGTTGTTCGGTAGTGACGGCCTGCCAATCACCTTCTGTACCAGTGAGAGGCCGGTTCTTGACAAGAGAAGCAATCTCACCAGCCAAGCGTCTGTCAGGCTCTGGATCACGGCGAGTCGCTTTGTTTTCCTCCCGACGAACCGGGACTTTGACCTCTTCATCGACATTCTAAGCCGAACGAATAGCCGCAGCATTGTAGAAGGAGGCAACAGGGACACCTCTCTGTGATGCAATGGGAATGTTTCCATCAACGGATCGCGGGATGGTCTCTTGTGAGGAAACGGCTATGCCGGCTCGGTGCAGCGCATCACTGACTTCTTTCTCGGCTGATCGGCGTAGAAAGCCCGAGTATGCATCTCCGTCATACTTGAAAGGATCTTCATCACTGTCGGACGACACGTGGGAGTATCTTTTGGGTGCCTCTTGTGCGCGGTCATTTGTGGGAATAAAAGCGGCGGGGGGGTAAGGGACATGAGTGTTGACCTTGTCGTTTGCTTCTTTCCCGCGGCCTAGCCCGTTGTTTTTACCCCAGTCACTGTAGAGACTGGATGAGGAGTGAAACGAGCGCAAACGGGGTGATATCTTCAGCGCCGATCGCACGGACTGTTGGAGGGACGAGCCAGGCTGTGAGACGAGCTCGAAATTCTGCGTTTGTGCTGCCCATATGTTCTGGTTAGTCTGAGAAGTGTCCTGCCGTTTATGGCCAAAATTGAAGTTTCGTTGACGTCTCAGCGACCGAGGTGCAGCTTCGGGGTAGCGTTCAGACACATCATCTGCAGCAACAGTTTCCCACTCCGAAGCTGCCTGGTCTTCACTGGAAATGTTGTTTGTTCTAGGTACTGAGAGTCCAGTGCCGCCGTTGCCATTCAGCCGCGATATACGTTCTGCAACAAATCTATTTGGGTCTGGGGTCTTGTTGCGAGTCATCGCAGGACCAGGCGAGGAGAAGTCGCGTAGCTGAACACCATCTTCAATAGCAATGCCAGATTTGGCAAAGGGGTCTGAATGACAAGAAAGGGACGAGGCGGTGGTGTTACGGCCATGACGCGCATCTCGGGCCGAATTATCGCTTTCAGTGTATGGCAACGACTATTGAGCTTTAGCACATCTTGGGAAGTCTGTGAGAGGATGAAGAGGAAAGAAACTTACAGCTTCAGAAATAGGTTTCATCATTGGAGCGTTGGAAGAAGTGAGAGCATGTGAATAGATGAAGCTTCAAATGATTGGAGAGATGTGATAAGAGGAGGAAAGATTGAAAGTGCAGAATATGAGAGTAGGCTGAATGAGATTTACGCGAGAGTGACTCAAAGTGCACCGCGATATTCCGAAAAAGGACCAAACAGATGAAGCCGAATATGGTTGTTCCTTGTAGCAATTTACCCGTTTCAAGCAGTATTCAGCGTGTGCGAGAGGTGTTGTTTGTTGCGATGTGTTGAAGAGGGTGATGAGTTGAAGGTGCAGGATTAGAGCGTGATGGACCGTGATGAAGTGATGCTTCCAGCTTTAGTGGATTCAGATGTCTGAGGCATTAAAAGTTTGATGTTCTGGCAGTGAATGGGAGGTTGGGTGGGTTATATGGCGTGAGATGAAGCCTGGCAGTTGCAAGCTGCTGATGGCAGTGTCAACAACTGACAGAGCCAGAAAGTACCACTAGGGCATGATACGATTGTTATAGCGCAGCCTACTAAACAGGAGGATGAAAATGAGAACATGTTCTAATAATATCTCTAGTTTGTAGTTTTGTCATACTCACAATGCAGTCTTGGCCTTTTTATCATGTGTTGATATGTCTGAAGTGTGGGATAACATATATCCACCTAGATATTATATAGCACGTAGGCATATAAGCTATTAAAGAACTATTAATTCTTTATAATATTAAATAAGTATAGTTTATATATAAAAGTTCTAATACCTCTTATATAAAGTTTAAGAAACTTTCTTATTTTATATAATTCTATATAATCTCAAGATAAATTTATTTCTAAAATAGTATGAAATTCAGTAAACTTCTTAACTCTATATAGTTTTATTATCGTGCTTCTTTTATCTATCTTCTAACTGTACTTCAGTAAATACTCCATCTTTCATTAAGGTATAGCTTTCCTTAGAAACTCTTTCTCTATTCCCAGGAGAAACTCATTCACCTCAATACAGCTATATAGAGACTAACCTAATTGAAGATGGCTCCTGGTAAGATTTATCACAAGTACTTTACCGCCAAGGATTATACCTACAGATATTTCTTGAAACGCTGTCAGGAGGCTACAACTCCCGATGATGCCAACAAAGACTTCCCAAACCCTTTCGAAGTAGGGCCTACAGCCACACAGATGGCAGCAGCCCTTTTGGGCATAAAGGATCAGAAATTTATACGTGACTGTAATAATAAAACGGTATAACACAATCTTATATCTCCTATTGACGTGCCCTATGACCAGAGCAATTGGTCAATAGAGGTTATCCCCATCTCGATCAATGAGACGCCAACCCGTAAATCGTCCAATTACAAGCCCTTTGTGCCTAACGTTAAATGACAAGATTGGATCAGGTAGGAATACCCCGTCACTCCTATTCAATGGACATATTGGCGTTAGAAATAATAGACGTCTCTTTTTTATCTTATTCTCAACTGCCGGTCCGTCCGATCGCTTATCGCGATAACCCCAGCCAATGCTAATTTTTAGTTATCCAATCCTTCCTTTCGACCCGCCCGCCCTTGGCTGCTTGACTGTTATCAAAATGTTACTGTTACACCTGCAATGCGCAATGCAGCACTAAACAGTTCAGTAACTTATTTGGTTCAGTACTTTTCAGGTACCTAGGTCCCTACAGTACAAGCTTTGCCAAGCCTCGCTTCCCGTCTGGTCAACCCCCCACAGTCCACAATCAGCGGGCTCAGGTAGCAATCGATCGGCCTTCTGCATTACTCTACCTCTCTACCTAATCAACATTTCACTCTTTCGCTGTACTTTTCTCTCTTGGATCTGGGCCCAATGGCTTTAAGCGCACGCTCTGAGCGCTGCTGGGACGAGCTCCCTCATGAGATCCTCCTTCAGATCTTGTGCTGTGAGTTGAAACCCGGCTTATTCATATCATATCCCTCAGTACCCCGCTATCCCCCATAACATAACATCCAATCCATATCATACCCACACAACTAACCACGTATGTTCATATCACTTCAGACCTTGAACCACAGCAGTTGCCTAGACTTCAGCTTGTTTCACGAAAACTCAGAGACGTTTGCCTTGATGACGAACTCTGGAAGCGCCACTGTTTCGAGAGCTCACCATGGTTTTCTTTTCTTCAGAACCGCAGAAAGGTCCTTGCTTCTTTGCCCGACACTTCGCTGGGTAAGACTGCTCAGGTAGAAGAGGATGATGATGGCTCTCTACTCGAGCAAGATGAGGCGCCTCGGATAGACAAGGACCATTTTCAGTTTCTTCAAGATATGGCTAATTGGGATCCTGCGTTTCCTGATGAGCATGTCTCGTGGTACGACGAATACATACAACGTCAAGGCCCGACATCTACCAATTGGCTCGAGATGCCCCGCGCAAAACAAGGCGGTTTGGATCATTTCATCGAAGTCAGAGGCATGGCACTATACAGCCCTAACAACGGTGATGATGGCCTCGGCAGTTTGTTAGCCGTTTCACCACTGGACGATGGATCTGTGTGCCTATGGGACGTCAACGGTACCAGAGGTAAGAGAGGGGGTATTATTGCAACTAGTCAGCCGGATATCCTCTTCTTCGATGGCCGAGGAGATCAGAACACGAGGCGGTCCAAGAAGATCGACACGGGCGTCACTGAATGTGTCAGTGTCAACAACAGCAACCACAGAGCTGTCTTTGCTGTGCAGAGTCGTAAGTGCCGAAAGTAACTATGATTGCTTTTTATCTCGCTAACAACTACAATGTCGCAGATCTCATAGAAGTAGATCTTAACCGTTTGCAAGTTGTCAACCGACACTCATTCGAGTGGTCCATTACAACTCTATCACAGATCCAGGATGGTATCCCCATGACTGTTGGTACTTCATTGGGTATCCATCTTCAAGACTTCCGTGCGCCTTCACACTTCCATGGCGATGTTGTGGAGCGACTAGATGGCCCTGGAATAGAGGGAGATAATCCCTTCAAAGCCATCTTTGACCCAAACCCTTTGCCGCCGTACGCCTCATTGTCTCAGCCAACGCCGACAAGTATTCTGCATTTACCCCGTCCAGCCGGTGACGACATGGTGTCGGACGACATCTACGTGGCGGGGAGGTTCTCCAATATTCTTCACTACGACAGGCGGCAGTTCCCAAAGATCGTGGGTTCTATCTACTCAGGTTCACGGATATCCAGTTTGGCAGCGCTGCCTTATCCATTCTCAACTCTAGATTATGAAGTACGTCGCCGTGGAGAGTTCTCTGCTGAAAGGGTCCAAGAGTGCAAAACATCTGGCAACGGTCGAACTCTCATTGCAGGTGGAGAGTACAAAACCAAGGGTTCACTCGAGGTATACGGCCTGGATTCTGTAGACCTATCAAGTGATGGGGAGATGCAGCAGAACTCAACTATGAAGAATCGATATACTGCGGCCTCATCTATTATCCTGTCGGTGATCAACCACGGAACCAAGGTAGCATTCTCAGATGGAGCCGGGCAGATTAAGTGGTTTGAAAGGGACGGATATACAGAATGCCGACGCATTAAGATCGGCAACAGCGACGCACCGACGCAAGCATCACTCTTCGCCTCGATGCCAGGGTCCGACGATCTCGCCCGCAAGATCTTGTCAACCAAGACGCAAGATCGCGACCGGCCCAACGACGACAACGTGATCTTCTGGACGGGAGACAAACTTGGGATGGTCAGCTTCACGGGAGATACCTTGTTCACGCCCGAGGAACTACAAAGTGACAAAGGCGCAAAGAGCGAGGATGCGGTAGAGGAGGATCGTCAGCGCCAGCTATATTCGCAGAGGATGCGGGAAGCGTTGGAGAAGCAGGCTGATGAGGCTAGGTTTGTTCAAGGTCTGGGGTTATAGTGAAAAGAAGTGATTGGATCTGAGAACACGACAATAGGAGGCGCCCGGAGATGCTGCAAAATCGACGATGATCTTTTAGAAGATAATCTAAATTATAATAAACTCTTCTATTTTATACAATCTTAAGATAAGTATTATATGAAGTATGATAAATTCTTCTATTTTATATAATTTTAGGATAAATATTATACAAAATACGATAAACTCTTCTATTTTTATAATCTTAGAATAAATATTATATAAATTATAATAAACTCTTCTATTTTATGTAATCTTGTATAATCTTAGGATGAACATTATATCTATATCTCATATCATTCTTAAACCTAGAGTAACCCGTTGTGTCTTCTGTCTAGTGTCTTTACCACGTCTTTGAGGCTACGTTAATGATCGACTTGTATAGTACGGAGTAAGGCAGCTAAGGTTATGTGATTGTATAGAATAGCGGCATATAACAAGAAAATAGCTCACTCTGCAATGCGATTCTGACTCTTCAGGTGCCCGCACATTTACCATCACGGGACAAGATGATCGCCGGTGGAGCAAAGGGTCTTTTGGATCGAAAGGTTGATAAATGATGAAGATCTCAAGATGAGGCGCGTGGCAAAAAAGTCGGTGGATACACAACGAGCGGGCACTAGGGGAACGAACAAGCATGAAGCTGGTAATGAAGCACTTAGAGTAGCATTGGTAATCGGCATAAAAGAAGAATACTTGCATCCCGGTGCAAGATGAGCTGGTCAATGCATGTCATTAATGCTGCACAGTTCAGAGCTCGCTGACGTTAGGCGAAGTTTCTTTTATGATGAGACTTGTAGATCGTCTTGAGATTTATAGATCTTTGTGAGAGAAGTGAAGCCCTGATAGACGACTCATGAGATCGATCTGTGCGGCGTCAGTCACCGGAAGAAGCGGAGCGTGTATATATGTAGCCGTGCTTTACGAGCTCGGCGTACGGAGTAGACGAGAGCACGATTCGAGTGATAGACTTTGTGATTGAGATGAAACTGAATAGATGAGACGAAGCCATTACTACGGTGTGCTGGAGACCACGATATCCCTAGCAAAAGAGCTAGGCCAAGCATGTCATGCCATGTTCCAAGCTGTCAGTCCAGCTTCACAGATCTCACATTGACGACAGCGGCTTGATCCCAAAGTCTGTGCTCAAGAAACCCCAGCTGTTTTAATTACCGGCTCCTCCATCTCGAGTCAATAACAAGAAGGAAACGAATGACTAAAAAAGCCTTCGAGAAAACCAATCCCCATGGCAAAAAAAAAAAAAAAAGCTTGGATCATACTCCGTAAAGTCCCCATCTTCAGGTGCTGCTGGTTTAAGAAAAGAAAAACCAGGGCAACCAATCGTGGACAGGGATCTACAACCCCTGGCCAATGATGGCTTCGGCAGAGGGACAAGAATGGCGCTTACAGAGAGTTGAGAGTCGAGTCGAATGAAGAGCCGAAGAATTGGGGTAAGTTAGAGGGCCTCAATTGCTGCATTGGGCTCACGACATTAAAGAGGATGAAGTAAGAAAACCACGTAGCTAGCTGAAGACTGAGCCTCAGTGGATATCACCAATAGGGGCAGAACAGCAAGCCTTGGGAAAACATGAGGAAAAGTAACTTATTATTCTCTATCCGTATCCGTAGTCTTATCGTAGTATAACCCGTCTTGGTCTTGGTCTTGCTCGTCTCATACACGTATGACACGATAACGACAGGTTTCCCGAACTCCAAAAGGGTAACCCGGCCTTGGAAGGGGGGCTCTTTGGTCTATTCAAGGCGCCGGACACACGCGGTGCCATGACCCTTGACGGGAAGTGGATAATGATCCATGGATGCGCTGTCAGCTTTACCTTCTATACCTCTACGGACTACGGAGTACCTTGCTGGTGCGTTTTTAGTTCGCCTTGATAAAAAAGGACAAGCGACGATAAAGCTTGGTCTTGGCTGTCGAAGCAGAAGCCCCATGTCTCGTGGGATATAACGCCAAGAGTTGATGATCGGAAAGAGAGGCCTCATGTTCAACATTGGCCGATCAACAATTGCCCTGACGTTAACATCTCAGCCAGAAGTTAAAGCAAGCCCTGATAAGAATGATAATAACAAATAACGACCCGTACTCTCTTTTGTTGAGCCCGATTGTTTCGGCCGGGTATGCTATGTTATGCTCTTGTCTTACCAGTCGGCAGGGTTTCGTTACTCGAATTTCCTTTTTATAGCAAAAACGGGCGCATGCCGTCCGACTTGAACGGGGGCTGGATGGACTAGGAGACTATCGTGACACCCGTGGTTTGATTGTACGGGCATAAAAACAAGATGTTGTCGTCTGTAGTCGTAGTCCATCGATATAGTTACTACGTACGGTACACCGCTATATAGACGGGCTTGGTTCAGGCCAAGGCGTAACGACGCCATGCCCTGTTGAGGCTTCTGGTGACGGCAGCAATTCGATTGACAAGCCAGGGTCTCTCTTCAATTTAACTTTCCAAGTATCTGAACCTGTCACTGAATTAGTACTGTATCAAATCTGGAGTATTTGACTTGAATCCAGTGACTCAAGTGAGGCGATACGATGATCCTCCTCCCTTCTCCCAAACCCACAGAATTGTCCCAGTCTCACTCTCTCGCCGTCCACTGACAAGAGAAATATATGGGAAAAAAGAACCACAGGCGCCTCACAAGAGACCAACAATCTACAGAGTACAACAGTACAAGACAAGGATTCCCCAGTGCGGAAGCCACTAACAGCGAGCCTGTAAAGGGCTGTGATGAGGCCAGGGGCAGGGGCCAACCCCTGTACACGACCTGCAGGCCTTGCTCAGTTGGCGCTGCAGCGTTTTAATCCGATCGCCCTGGAAAAGACAAGGCAAAAAAAGGGTGTCCCCGTCTCTCCCATATTTGGATCTGGGCAGTCCCACGATATTTACAAGCCATTAACAGCTACGAAAGAGAGAGAAAGCTAAAGCTGAAAGGGAAAAAAAGCCACTTACTGTAAACAACTTACGGTCAAGATCTTGCAGTAAGACACAGCGAGACTACTACTACTACTACTACTACTACTGTTACACCCCTTGTTCTGGAGATGCATTTCTCAACATAGATTTTATTCTTTTCCATTCTCTGTTTCTAGTTTGTTTTACCCTTTTTTCCTTTCACTTTTTGTTATTAAACATATCATTCTCCATTCTCCATTCTCTAGTCTTCGGGTCCAATTCCCACCGCTTCCGTCCCTGCAACTGCTCACGCGTCGTCAAATCCGCCACCCGCCCATCGGACTCACCGACATCAATCCGTCAACCGAAACTCTCTCTACCATTCTACTCTTCCTTTTTCACCAAAAAAGACAGCAGAAGCAGAAACCGAAACAACAGATTGGGAGAGCGTCACATAAACTAGGAACGCACTGTGACTGACTGACTCTCTCGTCTCTTCTCTCCTCCTTTCTTCACGCTTAGTCTCAACAAAATCTAACACCCCCCGGCTCGAGATGTCCCATGGCCTTTTGGGTGGTTGACGGGGGTCGCCCGCTTGGTGTTACCGCTACCGCTACCGCTGCCGGCCGGGGTCCGTACTATGTGGGCGGCAAACGGAGGGTGAGCATTTCCGAAGGTGGCGATGGCTTCACTTTGGACTCCAAGAGGACCAGGCTCGATGAGCTTCCCTATGACTACGACAATGCACCTATAGCTTTGGCAGGGCCAAGTGGTTATGCCTCATTCGAGCATCCTTCGCCGTATTATCCACAGCCACATCAACCGTTTCATTCTGGCGTCCATCACACCAACAAAGCTCATCCATACAATCACTCTCATAACTCCCCAACCGAGGAGGATTTCTTTTACCACGATGACATTGAACCACCGTTTATTCATCGCCCCGACTCAGCGCCCGTCAAAAACCTCTCATTTCTTGTTATTCGCGAGCGTTCACCAACGCCAGAGGGACCCAACTTCCCCTCTATCGCCTCCGGTCTTGGCGCCTTCGGTTCGAACCCCGAGACTCGGCCGGGCCCCTCCTTCGGCCCCTCCGGACCACCACCCGCACCGGCACCCGCTCCCGTTGCCGATGCCTGCGCTATGGAACGCACAGCATCCGGACTGTCTATTTCCTCCGATACAACTCAGCCTTCACTCGCCAGTCTATCTCCCGCTGCCGACGACAACGATCCAGGATTACTGAGCGACCTCGCCGCTGCACGATTAGTTCGCGATCATGTCGCCAACGCTGGCTCCAACCGTCGAAGACACCGCGGCGCCGATTCACGCCATGGCCGTATTCTGAGGACCCTCATCAACCCCAAGTCTCGCGCCGCCGACTTCCCCTTGGACAACGACGCCCTCCGCAGCATCTTCTCTGCAGCAAACGAACTCTTCTTCGGCAACCGTCTTGCCGGCCGTGTCGCATGGGACTGGAGTCATCCTGCAAGTGCGCAGTACCAGGCCCACATCGTCGGCACAACTGCAGTGCGACGTTCCCGCGACGGAGGCTACGAGACCCTCATTGTGCTATCCTCGCCTATCCTCCAAGACACAAAGTACAACCGTCGGCTTCTCATTTCGACGTTTTTACACGAAATGATCCACAGCTATCTCTTCGTCGTCTGCGGTCTCAAAGCCCGTTTCGAAGGCGGCCACACCGAAGGATTCCGCCAGATCGCGGATACCATTGACCGTTGGGTCGGGCATAGCTATCTGCGCCTCAGCGAGATGGACGCTGATCTGGAGCACTTCCGCGAGCATCCCTCGTGCGTCCACGAGCAGCACCAGGTGCGCAGCCGAAGCGCAGACGAGCACCAGAGGGTGCCCTGGCGCAGCGAGAGATGGGAGGATGGAGAGAGAGATGTTCACTATCCCACTGAGCTCCATCCGCGACCGCATCCTAGTGAAGACTGGGAGCGATATGGGCGAGAGGGGTATAGAGCCCCCGATGTCCGGAGAGGAATCTCACCATACGTTTACTAAGCGTGGAAGTGACCCTCGAAGGTCGCCCGCGTACTATTCGTTATTCCCCAGGAGCATTGGTTCACGAAAACCAAGACCTGGTAAGCCATGACAAAGCATCATGGTCAGCTACCATATTCGCCACTGCTACTCTCTCCGGCATGTTACACCGGAGGTTTCCCTTTTTCTTATTATTCGGCGGGCTTTTCTTCGTCTTTTGTATTCATATGATTCCCCCCTTTTTTACAGCGCGGCAGACTTTACCTTTGGGCATTGCAGGGGCGTTGACAACGGAAGCATACTTCATCACGGGGTAGGGCTGGGGAGATCACTAGCTGTTATCTTACTGTAAAGAGGTGGTATCGGCGCTGCGAGGTTGTCTTTTTTGTTTTGTACGGGAAAAAGTCAACAGATTATTATACCGATGCTGCATTTTCTATGTTTGGGGGAACTTGAACATCATGATGGCAAAGATTGAAGATATCAATAAGATGGACTGCATCGTGGGATCTGGACTGCCTATTATCAGGCACAAACATCAAATATTATGTAAAACAATGCTTTTATTAAATGAAAATCCCTGATTATTAGATACGGGACGTATGTCATACTCATTATGCCAGCGCCATCAATGCTCAAATGCTTACATCATCCACTATATCCTGTTGACCATGGATCATCCATAAGTATCGTAATTTAGTAAACCCTTTGGTAGATCCTAAAGTCAACTCTAAGACTTAGTATAGCTCGTCACAATTTGTCAAAACCTTTGCTTAATCCTAAAGTTTATCCTAAACTTAGGATAGCCTTTTCATAACTTAGTAAACCTTTTGTTAATTCGAATCAGTCTTCGATCCATCTGGGAGGTCATTGAAGGACCGTAAGTCACCCCAGGGAAGACGTATTACTTTCGGCTTCCCTTGATGGTTCCGTAACTTTGCTCTCCAGATCTAGCCTTATTTAGAGGCCTCTCTTCGTCCTCCGAGTCAGAAGCAATAGCAGAACCATCAGGTCGCAAGAGCGTGCTCGACGAAGACGAGCCCTCCTCGTTCTCTGAGTCGCTGTTCTCTGCTGACGTCGCAGCAGAAGCTGACGGGCCAGCTCCGTCTTCGACAAGGTAAGCCGGGACCGCTCCTAGGATAGCAATGAACATGAGGAAGAACCATGCTGTTACGACGTAGCCGTGGTCTGCGCCCCAGCTGAAGAGAGCGCCAGTGGAAGCTGGGCCGAAGGCACGGCCCAGGCCGCTGAAAGTGGTGGCATATCCGTTGAGTGTGCCGAGTACGCGAAGAGAGGGGCAAGAGTTGGTTAGGAGAATGGTGGTTGAAGGGAATGCAACGATAATGCCGGCGGCCTTGATGAACATAACAAACAGAAGAGCAGCCATTCGGGTTTGGTGGGTAGGGAAGAGTACGCAATACGGGGTGAGGAAGTAGGCCAGGGGCATAAGGAGACCTAAAAGTTGTCAGTGCTTATCGTGGAGATCAGGCGGTTGTCTACTTACAGCAGATTCGGAAGCAACGCGAAACTCCGTAACGAGCAACAATTGTAGGATAAAGAAGGAACTGAATACCACCGCAAACAATGCCGTAAGTAGTATAAATCGTGCCGACCTGGCTATGGCTCATGCCAAATCCTCCTGCGAAGTAAAAAGGAAACGCCGTGTTTTCAGGAGTGTGCTTCTCGACGGGATGTCTCAGGAAGACACTAAGGATCTGGTCGTAAGCAACCGAGTGAAAGGCCAGGAACGTGTAGGCGAGAAGGTTCATGGCTGTTTGGCGGGTAAGAACACGTTCCTTCTTGTCGCCTTCGGACGACTCATGGGCCCTCTTGGGTGCCACCTTGTTAGGAAGAAGAGGCGACGTAGCCTCGCCATCTACAAAAGAAGGTCGACGGGTAGAGGGTGCTGGAGGAGCGGTCTTGAACGATCGGGTGATGCGCTCACCGACCAAGAGACCCCAATCACGATGTCCTTTCTTACTGGGAAGTGTTTCCTAAGCCACGTTAGAGGTGGTCGGCAGTCGAAGTATGGTCCGGACTTACATGAAGAAACAGGGTTGCGACGGTGACGGAGAGAAGGAAGAAGATGGTCAAGATCAAGTTTGGCAGCGCATATGGGAAGCGCTTGAAGAATTCAATGTGGCCAAAGATTTTGGGATACTGCTCTGCAGGCTCTGCAAAGAAACCGCCAAAGGCAGGGCCGATGATAGATCCCAGACTCCAGACTATGGGCATGATGGAGAATGCTCGGGGCTGGAGTTCTCTTTGCGGCACCATCTCGGCAACCACTGTTCTAATGATACCAACTAGAAGCTGTTAGCGAGACTTCAGAAATACCGGGAGGATGCTACATACCGTTTCCGTTTCCACCACCCTGGATAGCTCGGACTGCAATAGCCATGGGTAAACTGGTGGACATGCCCCATACTATGAAGCAGATCATGGTACTCAGAAGACCCAGGATGATCATAGGTTTCCGGCCATAAGTATCAGATGCTTTTCCCCACGCCACTGCAGTGATACTCTGGGAGATGGAGAAGACGCCGGATGTGAGCCCCACCCAGCTTCCAACCTTGTTAGTAGGTACACCAAAACTGGCGACCATGCTGGGAAGATATGGGAAGACTGAGGTATAGGCCATGGGCTCAGCGATTCTGGCGATGGCTAAGACGGTGTTAGCACGGAGATCGGGTGGTGTTTGAGGGTACCTGAGGATTGGACCATGGTGATGCTATGGATCTGTATGTATCCACGTTATAGCGCCTCTGTTCTCGATGAGAAGTTGCTCTATTAAGGATATACATATGAGAGCACACCTTGGTATGGGAATAAAGAGCCACATCGACAGTTTCTATATATATCGAGGCTCATTCAACCGTGCTCGCGTGTATACGGAATGCGAGAATTGAGCACGGCCCAAAGACATCATGACGAGGATCTCTTTTGAAGTCTTTACAGGCAGGATAGGATTTAGGACATAATAGATTGGAAAACCCCCAGAACTTACCCAGAATCGCCAGTTGCTGCTTCGGCAGCTTCGGGCCACCTTTGGTCGTCATGATGAGGAACGATTTCGACAGCGGGAGGCAAAATAAGTCTTTTGGGACGAAAGTGAAGCAACTTTTTCTCTCTTGTTTCTAGCGTCTTGTCCAACAGAGTTGAGGAATATATAGAAATGGACCGGCTAAGGTAGTCTGAAATATACAGCAGAAAACGTGATCAAACTCATCAGAACTTCCCGAGAAGTCTCAATAGTGAAGGGAAGAATAAGAAGGTGAAGGGAGAGAGAGAGAGTCAGACAAAGTAATAGAAAGCCAAGCCCCCAAGAAAAAAAAGAATTGGGTCGAGGAGCCAAAAGTGGTTTGGCTGGATTTAAGGCGTGCAGAAATGGGGACGAACAGCGACCAGGGATTGATTTAGCGGTCGGAAGCCGATTATTGGATCGTACTTGTAGGCCGTGTCTCAATATTAATGAATAGAGTAGCCCGTGTCTCAGAGAGTGCTCTGAAAAGCTGGGCCGTGGGTGGGTGTGTGAAGAAACGAGAATGGGTCACAAGAGCACCTACACTTTCTGGGCCGCATGATACGGGGATTGTTGGTATGATACGCCTACTGTATTTCTTTTCCCCGCGCCACAAGCGGGAAGAGAGAGGAGTGCTTTTTCTTGTAAGACATTAGGTGAGATACGATGACGCATAAGATCTCGATAATTCCGATTCTGCAGGTCTTGTAATGTAAGGTAATGTAATGTAATGTACGCGTACATGTACGATTGTGTCCATACTATGTACGTGTTATAGATTTGTCTCTCGGCTTAGTGTTTGGGTCAACCGTGAGCTTATTAATCATTGTCTTGCATTGTCTTCTCGCTATCATGTCTGTCATGCCTGTCATGCCTGTCATTTCTCTCCTCCCCCCGAAAGCGGACCGCGCCAGGTTACTTCGGGTCATGTCCAACCAACCTCCCTAGCCTACCTCCTAAGCCTCCATATGCAGCCGCTGCAGAAGCTGCAGCACCAGATTCAACCCCTCTCCGGGCACTTTCCCCGCCTGTCTCCGCTCTATTGCCGTCCCGAGAGCTCGGCCGACTACGGCCTTCTTAGCCTACTAACGGCTTGGAAGCTGGGGCTTTGTTAGCTTTTATACCGTATTGAATGGTATAAGTCAATTGTGCTTATATAACCATGTATTGCAATTGCTTATGTTTATGCTGCAATTTTACATTGATACCGTGAACTACGGACATCACGTATAATTGTAATTCCTCGTTATCTTCAACCGCGGCTGGGAATGACGGCGCCACCTGCAACATGGGTATGATTGGCCAATAAGCTTCCTTGCTCTCTAACGTCATCACCTACCACTTTCACGTCTTCGTCGTCAACTTCAACTTCAACTCGTTACACACTCCAAGCCACTTCCAACTCCTCAACACCATCAATATCCAATCCCGATACA
Organism: Fusarium tricinctum; assembly: GCA_020744515.1. Taxonomy (NCBI): domain Eukaryota; kingdom Fungi; phylum Ascomycota; class Sordariomycetes; order Hypocreales; family Nectriaceae; genus Fusarium; species Fusarium tricinctum. Next base: position 1,991,909 of record JAGPXF010000002.1, on the reverse strand, counting down.
TGAGGCCCTCAATCTAAACACTACTCCCTGGAGCACCAATCCCGTTTGGACCTTCACTATGAGCAGGCTGTGAGTTCAAATGCCAAACACCCTCCACTTCCCGGACGTCGTCATCCCCTCAAGCTGGACAATATCTATCATCGAGCTCCAAGGCCTATACTAAAACCCGATCCCCCAGTAGCTCCTCTCAGCAGGAGAAAATGCCAAACGAGAGCACTCCTCTCATTCAAACCGTTCGGGTCGGCCCTGCCCGCAGGCGGTATCCTCATCAGACCTGGCGTCGCTTCTTCACTCTGATTTGCTCAGTGGTTCTTGTTGGCGGCTTTGGCTTGTTCCTCTTCCAGAACTTCCTAATTGGTCCCCGCCATCATCATGGCCATCCTGGCTCTTGGTTGCCCGGCAAGAGCCATCTGAGTTACGACGAGTTGGAGCGTATTCTCTTTGATACCCCGGACCCTAAAAAGGCTGAAGAATGGAGCCGCTACTACACCTCGGGCCCTCATCTGGCTGGTGCCAACTATTCACAGGTAACTACCATTATTCATAATTTACCCAGTCGTTAAACTAACCCACCGCAGGCTGAATGGACAAGGGACCGTTGGGAGGAGTTCGGAATCAAGTCAGAAATTGTTTCTTACGACGCCTATCTTAACTACCCCGTTGATGCCAGTGTCTCCATCCTGAAAAAGACCAAGAATGGCAAAGACTGGAACACTACCTTCAAAGCCTCTCTCGAGGAAGACATCATCGACGAGGATCCCACAACCTCGCTTGACAACCGAGTGCCCATCTTCCACGGCTACTCAGCAAGTGGCAATGTCACTGCGTCCTTTGTCTACGTCAACTACGGAACTTACCAAGATTACGAGGATCTCGTTGATGCCAAGATTGATGTCAAGGGCAAGATTGCTATTGCCAGATACGGTGGAATCTTCCGCGGTCTCAAAGTCAAGCGTGCACAGGAACTGGGCTTTGAAGGTATTCTCATCTACAGCGACCCTGGCGACGATGGCGAGAGGACCGAGGAGAATGGATACAAGCCCTACCCCAAGGGGCCTGCGCGCAACCCCAGCGCTGTTCAGCGTGGAAGCGCAGAGTTCTTGAGTATTCGTCCTGGTGATCCGTATGTCTCCCAATCCTCCAAATTAGACTCGACTGACCTTTTAGATCTACCCCTGGCTATCCCTCCAAGCCCGGTGTTCCTCGGGCTCCAGTCGACGATGCTACTGCTCACATTCCTTCTATCCCCATCTCTTATCGTGATGCGCTTCCTATTCTCAAGGCTCTGAACGGTCATGGTCCCAAGTCTACTGATTTCAACAAGTACTGGAACAAGAACCTGGGTCTCAAGTACAAGGGTGTTGACTACAACATTGGCCCTACACCAGATGATGTTGTCATCAACCTGTACAACGAGCAGAAATATGTCACCACCCCTATCTGGGACGTCATTGGCATTGTCAACGGCACCATCCCTAACGAGGTCATCGTTGTCGGCAACCACCGAGATGCTTGGATCGCTGGCGGAGCTGGTGATCCCAACAGCGGCTCAGCAGTCATAAACGAGGTTATTCGCGGAGTCGGAAAGGCCATCGAGGCCGGTTGGAAGCCTCTTCGAACCATCGTGTTCGCAAGTTGGGATGGCGAGGAGTACTCTCTCATCGGCAGCACTGAATGGGTTGAGGAATATCTTCCTTGGCTCTCCGAAGCCAACGTTGCCTACGTTAACGTGGACGTCGGCGTCGACGGCCCCGAATTCACCGCATCTGCAGCTCCTCTTCTCAACCAGATCATCCGCGATGTGACAAGCGCTGTTCCTTCACCCAACCAGACCGTCCCTGGCCAGACCGTCAACGATCTCTGGTCCAAGAAGATTTCAACTATGGGCAGCGGCAGCGATTTCACTGCTTTCCAAGACTTTGCTGGTATTCCCTGCATCGATTTCGGTTTCAAGTACAGCGGCGACAGCGCTGTCTATCACTACCACAGCAACTACGACAGCTTCTACTGGATGAAGGAATACGGAGATGTCGGGTTCAAGTACCACCGAACCATGGCCCAGGTTCTTGGCCTGACCATTGCAAAGCTCGCTGGTACCGTGATCATCCCCTTCAGCGCCACCGAGTACGCCGATGCTTTGGAGGGCTATCTCGACAAGGTCGAGGCCAAGTTCGAGCCTGCCGCCGAAACCCTCAGCTACGAGGAACTCTTCAACGCCCGCGGTGCCGTCTTGTCAAACAAACCAATCGGAAGCGAGGACGATTTCAAGAGGAGTCTTGAAGATATCCGCAAGCAACTTGGCGAGTTCCACCTCAAGGCCACGGAGCTTGACGCCGAGGCCGAAATTGCCAAGCGTGAGCTCGAGGAAGGTATCCCGTGGTGGAACATTGTTAAAAAGATCCGCCTCGGCTACACTATTGTCAGAGTCAACAAGAGATACAAGTTCCTCGAGAGGAGCTTCCTTTACGAGGGCGGTTTGGATGGCCGAGACTGGTTCAAGCATGTCGTGTTTGCTCCTGGTATCTGGACTGGCTATGCTGGAGGTAAGTGGTCCATCTGAACGTTGTGACTCAAGTACTAATATTCTATAGCTGTTTTCCCTGGTTGGGTTGAAAGCATCGACGCAAAGGACTATATCAATGGTCTCAAGTGGTCTGCCATCATTTCACGCTCTATCAAAAGTGCTATCGATAGTCTCTCGGACTAAAGGATTGAATCGGTCTTGGATATATCGATCTATCGACTTGACAGTTTAGCATAACAATCTCAAAATCACTAAATATGAAGCTTATACCATATTATGATGATACGATGAGCATCTTTTTTCAATCATAGACTTAGAGCATCTCCGCCATGCTATTTTAACTATCCTCAGTGCTGTTATCATGATACTTCATAGTCAGTGACCAATGTGATTAAACATTTGATGTAAATTGACCTGGTATCAATTCAGACGGCATATCCGTCATCTATGTCGCTTCTATAAGCAAAATCTTACACTAGTCTCTTTATACCATGTCGCCAGCATCTAACTCTATCATTACATCTACATGATCTGCTTAGAACTTGTACACCTGATCCTCCTTGTAGCCGAGGTCCTTGAGAGCACCGGTCAGTTCACCCTGGTTCTTGGGGCTGACCTTGTTTCCAGAGATGGCCTTCATCAGACCGGGAGGACCGCAGACGAAAAGCTTGATGTTCTCGTTCTTGGGCTCAGGAAGGACAGTCTTGAGGAGGTCCTTGGAGATGTAGCCCTTGTTGCCGGCCCACTCCTTGGGAGGGTTGTCGAGGACGTAGAAAGCGCGGAAGCGCTGGGGGTAGGTGTTCTCAAGGTGCTCGAACTCCTTCTTGAGGAGGATGTCTTGCTCGGAAACGTTGCCGAAGACGAGTGTGACCTTGGTCTTGTCGTTGGGGTTGTTAAAGATGGCGCGGGCGAGCTGGTACATGGGGGTGATTCCGGTGCCGCCGGCAATGAGGGCGATGTGGTCATGCTTGTTCTCCTCCCAGGGGTACTTGGGGAGAGGGCCCTTGATGTCGAGTCGCTGACCGGGGACAAGGTTGTGGATGTGTGTGCTCATGGGACCATCGGGGTACTTCTTAACAAGCAAGTCGAGGAAACCCTTCTCACCTAGAGTGGTTAGTCAGTACAAGTTCCAAAGAGACAGTTTGGAATACTTACTCTCATCACTGATGGGGGTGTAAGGTCGGAGAGTGGCCTTCTCGTCGTTGGGGCCCTTGTACTTTGTAAGAAGAGCGCTGGCAACTTGCAGACCCGAGACCTGGTCGGACTCAGGGAGCTCGAAGCGCAGACGCTTGGTGTTGTGGTTGACAATCTCGACATCGGAGAGCTTAAGAGAGAGGAAGCCCTGGTCGCCACCAGTGAAGGCCTTCTTAGGCTCAATGCCAACAGCCTGCTTCACGTCCTCGGCAGCAGCGGCAGCAGAGGGAGCTCCGCTCTTACCGAAGTACCAGTATCCAGCACCACCAACAGCAGCAGCTCCTGCAACGAAGAGGAGAGGATTTGGGCCGCCAGCACCTCCGGCCTCGGTGGCATATCGACGAACAGACTGTGTCAAAAGGTTAGCCCCATGCGCCTAGAAAAACGAGGCATTGGCGATGATTGATAATCCGCCGGCCAATGACGGAGGGGTGTTTAAATGCGCGGGGAGAGACAGGAAAAGAAACATACCCTCAAGGGCTGAGCAGCGCGGAATGCAGATCGGGCGAACATCGTGACTGGATTATGAGGCTCTTTTGAAGTCAATTGGAGGTCAATTGGCTAGGAAGAGAGTGTGAAAAAGGTGGTTGTTGACGTCGTCTGAAGAGCTAGAGCTAGACCCGGGAGAAGTGGGCGGGCGCTTCCCCAAAGGATTCCGAAATCGCGACGGGGAAGGAGATGACGTTATGGATCACGTGATATCCCGAAGCACGTCAACGGTAGTGAATTGGAGGGAACCATTTACTGACTGATATGATATGATACAATGTGATCTTGAGTAACTTATGATCGTAAGAATACGAATAGAAATATGTCCTTCATTTTTGGTTGCCTTATATGTTTTGAGCTTATCAATAACTAGTGCGGCGACTAACAGAGACATATCTGCTCAGTATCAATGGATAAAGACCAAATATAAGTCCATCCCAAATTCTTTCTTCACGCCCTGGACATGCACAGCTCCTTTTCTTCAACGTATTCTTCCTCATCCGCGAGAAACTCAACAGATCTGTTTAAATAGGACGCAGTCCGGCTATTCTCAAGAACCGCAGCATAGAGCAAGACAGGCTCTTCGTCTATCATATCATTTCCCAAACGAGTCATTTTGGAGCGTGGTTGATCGCTCGTAGGGCTGAGATCTGCCACACCATGTTTGCGGCGACGATTAGGTGAAGTTCGTGTTGGGCTTTCTGGCTCAGGTGCATACATTTGCTGCTCAGCACCCCCAGAGTTGGGAGGCCTAGGAGGCCCAGAGGGTCGACGCGGGACCAATATGACAGCAGCTCCAAAGTCGTCGCTGTCGTTGCCGTTGCTGTCGTCGTCGTCATCTTCCTCGTCATCGGAGCTGATAACCACAATTTCTGATGCAGCCCCATACATGCATTCGACAGCTTCGTATTTGACTGTCGTGGGATCGTCATTGAGGTCGTTTCCTTCAAGCTCCAATTCTGACTTAAAAGCGACACTGTTGCCTTCGTCTTTGATCGTGTAGGCCTCGATTTCTGATCCAGCTCCATCCGAGTACTCCAAAGATTCGCCTTTGGTTGCCGTGGGACCATCATCGAGATAGTTTCCTTCAAACTCCGATTCCGACTTAAAAGCGACAATGTCGCCTTCTTCTTTGATCGTGTAGGGGTTGATAACCTCGACTTCTAATTCAATCCCATCTGAGTGCTCAATAGATTCGCCTTTGATTGCCAGGGGATAGTCATGGAGGTCGCTTTCTTCAAGTTCCAGTTCTGACTTAATGGCCTCATTGAAACCTTCTTCTTTGATCATATCTGGGTTGGCGATATCGGAGTCATCCCAGTTGTTGGGGCAAGTAGCCTCGACTTTTATGTCCATCACATGCATAGGTTTCGGTAGACCGGAAGAGGTAAAGTAGAGTGTGAGAGAGAAAGAGAAGGAAGGAGGAGAAAGGAAGAAACCGAGAATTTATATCCAGAGAGAGAAGGAGTAGGCAGAGTGATTCACAGACTGCGAAGAGAGTTAGGACGAAAGATCATTCAGCTCTCTACAGAACAACTAGACTGCCCGTTATTGCAATGATAGAAAACCTAGTCATTTATCTTGAGAACAAATTGGCGTCTGCAACTGGTGAGAATACAAGTCGCTCACCATTGACGCTCCAGAAGACGTCCTGCGAGCTACCCTGGACGGATACAATGCTAAGCAGTACACTACTCTCTGAACTACATTTTTATATACAAGCCAATAACTTCAACAGCCTTGGTTCTCTCCAGCGTCTGACCTTGACCTTGACTATCATCCCCAAGAAGATTACGGTGTCTAGGGGAGAAAAAAAAACACTGGCAGTAACTCTACTATAAGATGTCTTTAATATTAAATAAAATTATTTCTTTTTTAATACTTATCTTCTGAATATTACTCAAGTTTTTTCTAAAGTTCTATTATTTTTATATTCTTTATATATAATTATTATAAATATTCTAGCCAGAGAGTTTAATATATAGGAAATCTTACATCCGGTGTTTCATTGCCGGATCCACATCGCCTTCATTCGTTGGCAATTCATGTCATTAAAAGACGAACATCAGATAACTGTGTTTATACCTGTCCTAGAGCCGTCTCCGGCGAGAAGATGACAATGTAACTCGGATATTCAGCAGGGAAATTTGCGAGAAAAGCAAAAAGAAATATTGATGAGACTGGGACTTGAACCCAGGAGGATTGCTCCACCAGGAAATTGGTGTTAAGGTTAACCTTAACCTGGCGCCATAACCAACTCGGCCATCTCACCGAAGGGTCTCAGAGACCCGCTTATGAAATTCGAGTTTGTTAAACGGTTCATATTCGCTAGACTAAAAGATCACCTAATCAAGAGTTACAGTACGTCTCTTTAATTGTTGTGAAGTCACTATTGTTTGTTGAGTGCTTTCATGAGAGGATGTGCGTATATACCGGTGTTAGTCAGCATCTGTTTAAATCTTCAAACTCTGAGACATCCATCAAGCCTGCATATGTGTAGTAAACTCAAATTGACGAGACCTCTTGTTACGAGACACGCTGGTAACTCCTGATCATTCGTTTACGCATACGGGCCATTGCGGAACAGCCTCATCATAGGGGTCTCTGTAGTCTAGGAGCAATCTATGAGGAAATTATAACTTCCAGTGAAGCCACATATTGTCAAAAATACTAACCTCGATCCTAATCTTTTGATCAACGGGCAGATAAATATCATCGATTAACGTTGCCCTTTACCAACCCATCCACTGAAAGGCAAGCGATCATTAAACTCCCAAACTCATAAACCATAACAAATATCCTTGATCCGCTCATGATAGCCTCAAAACCATCTTCCCTTCACTCTAAACATGTACAACATGACATCACGTCCTACATCCTCTATTTCCTCGCCCATCCCGATCGTCCTTTTCTCTTGGCGGCTTCTCCGGCATTAGCGTCCCGTTCACTGCAGAACCCGCCCCGTAAAACCCCTGGCTATCCCCCGGGGAATGGGGCCCTGCAGGTGTTCGACCCACTGCGAAGCTGCGCGAAATAATAGTTCCCCCATGGAAATAGAAAAAAAATCCAGCTTGTGGTTGGTCGCAGGGGGCCATTTCCGCCCGGCCCGATCGGTCTTCTCCTTGTTGCTGTGCTGCTTGGTATGGGCTTCAAATCTCCCTGTGTCCCAGCTTTTTTTCTTCTCTCTTTCCTTCTTCACCTCTTCTCTCCTTCAACCTCCTCTTGCTACTTAATTCCATCGCCCTTGCTCTCCGTCGGCGAATCGCTCGTGTGAATAGGCTGAGGTCTCCTGGAACCGGAAACGTCGTGTTACGGACAATTATCGCCAAGGGAACAAAAACAGTAAACAAAACAACAATGCACGCATCAAAGATCCTGGCCACGATGGGCCTTATGGCCTCTGCCCATGCCACGGTCATCCGCCACGAGCGAGATCTCCAAGCCAATGCTGCTCTGGAGAAGCGAGCCGACAAGACCGCTGCTTGGGTGACTGTCGATGATGACATGCAGCCCGCGACGACCTACACTCCCTCGTACACGACCGTTGATGGCACCACTTCCATTGTGGACGCTGCTCCTCACGATCTCACCGCCAGTGTCTACACCTACACCAGCTGGGGCAAGATCCACACCAGTACTGGCGAGCCTCCCAATCCCCAGGCTACCGGCAAGAATGGCGAGGGTGTCTTTTCTCGGTGTTACAACAAGGATGGCGACAATGCTCCCTTCTGTGCGCCTTACGCCAACAGCACCCTCGATGTTAAGAAGACATACTATGGTAAGCGGCCTGCGCCATCAATGAATTGATGTGTGTTCATTTGCTAACAATACCCGTAAAGTCACCTGGGACCCCGATTTCTTCAACAAGACCAAGTCCACCGACAACTCTACCCTCATGATTACTCCCCGCCTCGACATCTTCAACGGATCGAGCGGAGAGTGGGAGAAGTACAAGGAGTTTACCGATGCCGCCGTCCCTGCCGCTTGGGGCTACTGGCCTTTTGATGTCAAGAACGACTACGTAAAGCATTCGCACAACATCTCCCTCACCCTCTACAGCAACAGCAACAACTCGCTCGAGAAGACTAAGTCCTCGACTCTGTATCTCCACCTAAACTCTGAAGATTTCCCCGAGAAGGCCCATGAGAAGCTCCCTGCAGGCCAGACTCTTGTCATTGCCCTGCCTGTCGTCTTCGGATCTCTCTTCCTTCTTATCGTTGGTGGATACCTCTGGAACCGCAAGACCCGCCACATCGGTCTCGGTAACATCTCTAGCCGCTCCCGTCACGGTTACACTGGCCGTGCTAAGCGCCGCATCTTTGGTGCCAGGGATAACGGCATTCAGCTTGACACTTCCGTTCCTCCTCCTGGCGAGTACCGTGATGCTCCTCAGCGTGCCCGTGCCGATAGTGACGGCCTCGGCAGCTTGGCTGGCAGCCCTGTCGACCCTAACTTCCCTCACCAGGGCAACGCCGGTGGCCGCAATGCTTTCCGTGACGAGATGAGGAGACAAGAGGAGGAGCGACGTATGTAAAGAGAGGAGGATTGATTGTAATTTTGGATCCCATGCGACGCTGGCTTTGCATTTGATGCCATGCAGTCTGTTCCAATGTACAAACGAGTAATACTGTAGCGACATTTGCATGTAGATGCGACAATTAGGTGTAACGATTCGACACGACGCATAACGAAAATTAATACGAACGCCTTGTCTATCAACCACAGTCGATGTGGTCTGCCTGGGTCCACGAGATAAACGTACATCCGTAAAGAGCAATACGTCCGAAGAAAAACAAAAAGCCAAGCTTCAAATCCGTAAGCATAAAGAGACGAACAGTTGTCATACGCCGGGCGTCATGGGTATTCCGAAGCCATCCATAGCAAAACCCCATCCCCTGCACAGTGTAAATGATAAATGATTGATGTTTAAAGCATCAGCAAGTAACAGCAACGCCCCGTATGCATGCAAACGAGTAGATCGTAGTCCTCTGAGCCACCCTATCCCTTGACTCGTTTAGCATTCCCGCTTTTCCGCTCCTCGGTCTCCAAACGCCGCTTCGTTTGTGCAGACGGAGGGGACGGTGTAGGTGTGGGTGTTTGTTGTGCTTCTATTAGCTCAAACCCGGCACAGAGATCAAGCTGGGTCTCGCCATTCTGCAACGGTCTCATGAAATCAGCTGGGATGGCTGTAGCAAGCTGACACTTGACCTCGCATTCCTGATACGTCTCGGTGGACCAGGCATCATCGGCGTAGTTTTTGGCTTCAGCGATGGTATAGCCTGTGCTAAAGCCCTCGTGATAAGCGTCTGGTAGAATTACTATGGTCTCACCAGGGCGCTGATCAATAATGCGGAAAGGAATGCCGAGTTTCCCAAGCTTCTGCGGAAAGAAGAACTCGGCTCGGTGGCGCATGAACTGAGAGCATTTGCCCTTTCGACCAAGGGCCTCTTCGGCGATGTCGACGGCAGTGGATGGAACCACAATCCAAATCTTTCGACCTTTATACAAATGGTTCAGGGAGACAAGCCGGAAGTCTTCTGCGTGTATCTGGAAACTTGCGCCGAAATGGGGACCTGATTCGTACACATACGGCGTATGTATTCCGGGTATAATGGCCTTTGTGCTGTCCAGCTTATCACCCTTGAGAGGATAGATGGGGCTGCGTTCAGGAACACCGGCCTCGCGGCGTTGCTCGGGGGTCCATGCAGGAACATCGACCCGATAACGCACGTTTCGGATCTGTTTGCGGTTGTTCTTGTGGTACATCTTCTTCAGTTGGTCAATGGCCTTAGCGGCAGTGACTTTGCATACTGGGCCAGTAACAGACGAGTTGAAACTGCCCACGGAAGAAACAGTGTCAACTCGCCAGAAGCTGTTCTTCTTGATCTGGATGGGCTTATATGCATTCGCGGGTACTTTTTGGGAGTCCTTCTCTGGGAGCTCTTCAACAAGCTCTTGTGGGAGAACGATTTTGAAACAGCCATGCCTGTCAGCATTTTGGCTTCTAGCGAAGGCTAGATTAGCGGCAAAATCGTTCCATTGTTCGACGGTTGGTTTGAGTCGCAACACTTCATGTCCTTCAGGGCCATCCCAGTCAAAGTCGATTAAGTCAAGCTCAGTTGGTGGCTCATCCAGCTCAGATGGCAATTCGCTTAGAATTGAACTCGCATCATCCCGGTCGAGTTCTGGAGAGAGTGAGGGCACCTGGCCTGGGGGAGATGGTCGGTTGGTAGTAATAGTTGAAAAAGAAGCTTCTTGGTGCATGGTAATTAGAGGAGCTTGAAGATATGATGTTGGTTCGATGACGCTTTTCTGTAGGCTGATAGGGATTGGTCCCTGCTCGGCTGCGAACTGGGGAGCACGAAGGGGCCCAGGCGCAGGCACAGGCGCAGACACTGACTGAAGTTGGGAAGAGGGGTGCTGGAATTGAGGGAGAGGAGCCCGGGCCTCATGCGACGGATGTTGAATCTCCATTGAAGCCGGGAAGAGCCCGTTTCGCTAGAGCGACAGGCAAGCGATAGGTTTGGTATTGATGTGTGTCTGACAGCGAGGTGAAGACGGGAATGAAAGTGAGGGTGAGGAAGACAAGCGGCGAGTGAAGTGAGAGGTGAGCGTAATCGCCACCCAAGGTACCTTAAAAGTTAAGACAGAGGCCAGAATTTGTCGAGCGGGTGCGCCTCAAGGCTCAGTGTTCGCATTATCGACAGGGCGAAGCCAAAAGAAACAGCGTCAGGATCGAGGGAGAAGCAATGCGATAAGGGAGGCGGCGATGCTTTTTTTTCTGTGCGTGATCAACCCTTGAACAGGAGATAAAAGGAAGACTACTCCGTAGCAAGTTGGTGGTAGGTAGAGGAGAAGCCCCAGGTGAGAAGCGGACAGAGAGCCTAAAAAGTGCTAGACCAAATAAGACCAACAGTCCATGGCAGCAATCCAGAAGAAGTGGTGGCAGCAAGCAGTGGCAGCCAGCAGCGGGTAAGTGCAAAGAGATACTTCCTTAAATATAGTGACCGCCTCCTAAAAGCATGTATCTCTCTGCTTTACAGAGCCTCAGCAGGTGCCAGCGGAGAGGTAACACCACTGCACTTGGGATGCAGACAGAGAGAAAGCAGGAAGTGGGCCACGCGGGGAGTCCAGAGATTGGTCAAAAAAGGAAGAAGAAGAAGCAAAGCTTGGATTCTAGCGGGAAACCACCTGCAAGGTCCCCTGATTAGCGTGGGGCGACTGGGAAAAGACGAAGTTGAAGGGGGGGAATAAAAGAAGTCAACAGGAGAAGGGCAGCAAGAGTATGCTTAGTTGCCTATGACACCGTAGCCTCGTATACTTTAGGAGAGTAGAGCCATATCTTCAGGTGGCAGGTGATTTTTCGTAGCTGCTCGGTGTCGCCGTTCAAATGATCAAGGTTTTCTCGTCTTGCCAATAGAAAATGCTAAGCAAACGCCGCGATTGCGTCCTCCAAGATCGGGTCGGGTGAGTAGATGAGTAGGTGACAATAAAACCCCGCACACAATGATCACTTGACGAGTAACAAATAAATGTCTAAAAACATGAAGCGAAGAACGAGGCTATCTATAAGATTAAGACGATACCATATAAATTTGAGAGTAAATATCGCAAATTAGACCATATAAGAGGAGACTTCCTGAATGATTAAATGCTGTAGAACTTGGTACAGGTTTATTCTGATGTGCTTCTTGATAAGTACAGTCCTTTGCAAAGGTTCCGACAAAAGAACCAGGCATAAATATAATAATATAGATTTATAAAATATACAACAATTAGGATATTTTATTTATAAGATTATCCTAAGATTATCGAAGATCATATAAAGTAAAAGAGTTTAAATTATAATAAACTCTATAAACTTTACCCACCCACTATAGACAGAGCTGTCTAAAAAAGGGCAAGTGCATGATCGGCACGCTAAGAGCATACCCACTTATTCCCTTCTCTACCACATTTACAGAGCAGACAGGGGGTCTTATCAATCAGTTCCATAGATATTAATTTACCGATTGGAGAGCTGAGCTATCGGCTATGCTATTAATACATAATGTCGGTCATTAACACATCCACGGCTAGGTCGACAAAGCCTCGAGGTGTCTCTTATCCATTCTTGACGTACCAGTCGACAAAGTCGAACGGCTCAGGAGATACAGATGTGTCTCGATTTCCATCTGATATCTCATCGCATCTCTGCTTCAGGGAGACAAATACTTCGGCGTCAAGGTTGTTCCGGGGATCTGAGGGGTGGGTTGCTTGTATCAGACACCTCAGACACTGCGCAATCTGCTTCCCTTTCTGGGCAGAGGATTCGACTGTCGTGGGGGCTTCAATGGCTTCACTGTAGAGCTGGTGAATCCTAGAGATCAGAATGTAAAGCCCAAAGTGGTTGTGAGATAGCTTCTGGAGCTGAATCTCAGAGATAGCTTGCCCGACAGACTGGATTTGCTCGCTGCAGGTGCTAACCAATCGACCGACACATGGAGCCAGTTTGTCCTTGAGCGGCAAGGTAAGGAGTTTCTGTGGACTCTGCTCAAGAGTGTTGTATGCGTGATGGATCCAGTTGTAGTCCTCCATTGTGACGTTGTGGCAGCCTTGGATGAGGCCCCAGAGATGCGAGTGGCTTATCGGGTCTGGATGCATGTCCAGATGGGTTGGCAGTACTCTCCAGTAAATGAATTGATGTTGAAGGTAGTTTTGTATGTGGTCCTTGATCTGTGATATTCTCTTGGGTGAAACTTTAGGGATCTGTTTAACGACCACCACGGGAACTCCATTGTCATCTAGTTGGAAGTGATGGCCATTTGGGATATCGATGAGCCCATCTCTGACCATGCGGTTGAGTGTAGTCGTCAGCTTCTTTTGTGCTTCAGCGCGGGTCGCCGGCTGGTCATTGTTCGCAACAGACATGATAAGCGATGCCTGTGTATGGATGTTTGGTGGGAATTAATGTGGGATGAAGATGAACTGTATTGAGAGAGAAGACTTTGCAAATGAAAGATGGGGAGGCAGTGATGGATATCGAGTGTTTACATAGATAGCCTGGCAGTTGCATTCACGGGCAGTCTGCAACTGCCTCAATAAAATATAAAATGATGCCTCAAGGGAGGAGCTGACCGACTCGGCAAGAAAGCGAGAGCCTACGAGGTTCTCGATTTACTTTTGTTATTTTGTAGAGGTACAATTGAGCGGAGAGTTGCGTATTCTCAATGCAATGGATTGTCTGACACTGAAGCTCTACATCGATCATGGGATCGATGCACAAGCGAGGCTGGAGACGACCAATTATTAGTCAATGACAGGTTGGAGAGACAATTAATGCAACTAAGACAACATACCGATATGACACCTGAATAGATTCTCACATTCGAGCGACAGAGCCTCTTTCATGACTTCAAATCAAGGTACAGCTCCATGCAAAAGCTACAATAATATAACTCGGGAACGGCCACTGTATACTGACGGATCTTACAACGGGCGTGTAAAAATTCCGATAATTTCCGCTATTCTAGATTTTATATAAGATTATTCAAGTTACAACAAGCTCTTTTCAATTTATGTAATTTTATATAATCTTATTCTAAGATTATTATATTAAGTCTTATAATAATGATGCATTTTATATATCTATTTTATTGCATGTCTTGTTGGCTCATTGTCGGGACTTTTGTACGGAACTGTATCGTTGTAGATCAACAGGGCGGGAAGTGGTGGACGTGGTCAAAATCAGGACCCCGCGAGTATCATAAAACATCCAAAGAAACCGGAGAATGACAACTCGCATTCAAGACATGCTGACGTTACTAAGTCTACACATTGCCGTTCCTCTAAACACAAGAGTTCTCCGGAGTGTATCTAGATAATATCCTAACTTCGGATTTCAGCCCTATACCGATTTGCCGAGCCACTTTATTCTCAGACCCCAGACCCCAGACCCCAGACCCCAGACACGCATGAGAACTAGGCGTCATACATAAAATACACAACCAACCCAGTCCCCCAATTCCCAACACACACACACATTCCCAATTTTAAACTATTGAGCCTAAAGAAATGGCTGACAGCCATGAATTCCGCAGGAGGATCCTTCTCCTCGTAACAACAGGCGGTTTCACCCACGCAGGTAACGTTATACCACCTCCATATCCCCCCACTCTACTACCACCATATGTACAAGCTAACACGAGCATAACAAAATACAGCTCCAGTCCTTGAAATAGGCGCCGTGCTCGCTTCTCGTGGTCATGATATTCAATTCGCTACGTGCCAAGGCCAGGAAGACTGGACGGCTGATTACCCCTTTATTAAAACTGTTTACACCGTCGGTCCCGCAGCTGCAGAGCATGAGCTGGACTTGCACTATGAGTCCATGCGGCTATGGCGCCATGAGCACGGCTTTGCTCCCATGATGAAGTCCAAGTACTTCTTTGACAACTTCTGGACAGATACTTACAAGTCTCTCCGGGCGTTGTGTGAAGATGAAGCCACGAAGCCTGACTTTATCGTTGCGGATTTCTTTGCTGATAGTGCGGCCAGGGATATGCTCAAGCAGTTCAACATCCAGCTGGCAAGTATATGGCCTCAGATGCCGTATGCCATGGCGCCTGTCAGTTACCATCCCGGACAGCCAGGGTTCCAAGCAGATGGGGCATTGACTTCTGAGCATGCGTCTCTAACATCACGGTTTTGGAACGAGTTTATTGTCATGGCTGCGCTTCCTACTGTTATCCCCTGGTTGCTATGGACGAAACGCATGCGTGCCGATGCTGGCGTCGACTACAGCCATTCTCTCCTCCCCAAGCCCGATTATCTCGTGCTAGTCAATTCATTCTGGGGGCTTGAAGCTCCCAAAGAACTACCACCTCTCATGGCTCCCGTTGGGCCTATTCTCAGTGACGAGTACTCTCCCCTTGACGAAGACTTGGCTCAGTTTCTGGATAGCCATGACAAAACCATATATGTCTCTCTGGGAACTCATGTCAACCTCCCTGGAGAAGAACTCGAGAAATATCTCCTCGGTTTCCTCCAGGCTCTAGACGCTGGCTTTATCAACGGTGTTATATGGGCTATGCCTTCAAAACCTCGTGCCAACTTCGATACGTCTAAATCCTATCTTTTCGCTGATGGCTCCATCCTCAGCGTTAACAACCTTCTCAACGACGCCCATCCGGATTTCCGCCTCCCCGTCTTCGCACCACAACGGGCCATTCTAGCACATCCCAACACAGTTCTCTTTTTCACCCACGGCGGCGGTTCAAGCGCCAATGAAACACTCTTCCACGGAACCCCCGTCCTCGCCGTAGGCTACTTCTTCGACCAGCTCTGTAACAGCGCCCGTCTCGCAGCATCCGGCGTTGGAATGTCACTTGACAAATCCCACGTCACACCATCTTCTATCTCCTCCGCCATCGCGAAAATCACAACTGACGCAGATGGTTTATATGCCACGAACGTACGCCGTATGCAGCGCATAGCAACCTTGAACGCCAAGCGCAAACACCTCGCTGCTGATCTTATCGAGGAGGTCATGACAGACCAAGAGCTTCGGTTCCGCAAGGGCGTGGAGCTGAGGCCGATGCATCTGCAGACAGCAGACATGCGCATGTCGATATGGAAGGCTAGGAATTGGGATATGTGGTTTATCAGTCTAACGGGTCTTGCAGCTGGCGGGTTTGCAAGTTGGTGGTTTGCAACAGGGGGGTGGAGGAAGCTGCCGTTAATACTGGCACGCTCTGTAAGAATGGGAAGAGGCTTCGCAAGAGAAATACTCTATAGTCGTAGGTCATAACCAGTCTGGCCTGGTTTCAAAAGTATAAAATGTATTATATAGATGTCAAGCCATATGGGTATGGCATCATAGAGCGAGCGCTTCTCTTCTCAGTCAGTAGTATAAGACAGATCAGCTGTCTAGACATAGATAAAACCCAACCAATATTATTAACTTATAACTTCTCTATAAGCATCTGCTTGATTTGGCCTCGATCAATGTCTTTACCCGTCTACAGGTCACCATCTTTCATACACTGTTAGAATGATTGCATCTCCATACCTACTACCTAGCCACCAACTGACAATACTTCACATTCATCTCTTCATAGCAAGTAATTGATAACATTCCATTTCATCTATCTCTATTAGAGTCGTCCATCGTGTAGTCTTGTCTGAACTGGAGGACGTCCCTTCTAGCTCGCCTGGGTCAAATGCCCAAAAGCTTTCCCGCATCCCAATACTGTTATGTATATACTCAATCCAAGCCTTATGTCTGCACAATGATTTATCGACAGCAAAACCCAACGCCATTCCCATGCTTTGCCACGTGCAAAATTACCTAACTGTGTATCCCTTTCCTGCTCTTCAACCCACTTGACCGTCGGAGTACGTTCAACGTGAGTCCCGACATTATCGACCAATCCAAGACAAAAAACCAGGACAGCATCAAATAGCTTATCCAGTGTCAAAACTGGGCATCCAGGGGGTATAAAGTGTGTTTCCGGTTGTGAAAAAAACAATGTCCGGATTTTTCAAGAAATGTAAAGTGATTACGAAAAGTCGTCAGGTCGTCCAGGTCTGGCCATGTTGTCTACATCTTGAACGAGCTCCTTAGACTCGCGTGCCAGGCCGAATGCGATAGGTGGTAATGTTTGAACCCACATGCGCCATTCGTGCGAGTTCGTATCCATGCCGATGTTGGCCATGTCCTGGCCTTGATCAGCAGCCTCCAGTAGCCGTGCTCTGCAGTTCGCCAACTGGGATGTTATGTCGCCTAAGCCGTATGCCTGTGTTTCTGAGATAATGTTGCTGACGACAGCGTTGATAGAACCAATCTCAATAGTGATCTGCTGCATGCCGGCATCTCCTCGGATGGTGTTCACGAGTTTCTGGATATCAGATGACAGGTATGCATTTTGATCCTCGAGGTATCCCTGCTGATGTGTTAATACCGCTGACCCTAGTTTTAGTGTAAGGAAT
The DNA here is from genome assembly GCA_020744515.1 of Fusarium tricinctum. Taxonomy (NCBI): domain Eukaryota; kingdom Fungi; phylum Ascomycota; class Sordariomycetes; order Hypocreales; family Nectriaceae; genus Fusarium; species Fusarium tricinctum. The sequence continues at coordinate 1,974,733 of JAGPXF010000002.1, read as the reverse complement.
CACTGACCTTGAGATCTTCAGCGGCTCGGGGATCCAGCTGTTGCGCACCTTGTCCATTGACTTGGTTGTTCGCGCCTGGATGCCCAAGCCCGGTCGGTACCGCGCTCGATTTAGACATGGATCTTTCATGTGCGTATGGGTCTGCGGATTGGCGAGGTGAGCCCAGTGGACTGTATGCCGATGATTCAACGCTTTCTCGCATCTTGCCCAGGCCTTGGAAGGCTGGGGGAGGAGGAAGAGCATCTTGAATGTTAGAAGGATGCTCGGTGGCAACGGGAGAAAAGAGACCGCTGGAATCTGCGGGTGTCTCGGTTCCATCATCGTCATCCAACTCCTCAGCGGGAGTCGCTCGAATCTTGACCAGGCGGAGAAGTTCCATAATGGCAGCAGCCAAGTGCGTTGCTGCTGTGTCGAGCAGAGAAACAGGAGACATTCCAGCGCTGTGGGCAAAGTTCTTGGACGCCGTGATAAGGTTGTTTGCGGTAGATGACACCTTGGCCCTGATCTTGGTCTGCTGCTGAACAAAGTCCTCATCTTCTTGAGGCACTTGAATGTCCTTGGTAATGCGACGGACGCTAACAACAACAAGTTTCATAGCGTCAACCACCTTCTCAGGATCATCAGTTCGTGCCTTTTCGAGAAGCTCGTCAATGGCGAGTTGGAACTTGGTGACGTGAACATCTTTAACCAAGCCACGGTCATCCATGAATCCCTTCTCCCGGAGGTGCTTCGCAGCATTTTGTTCGATTCCAGGTCCAGCGGAGGTTGCGCGCATGTGTCGTAGCTGAGTCTTTGCGCTGGCATATCGATTCTTCCATTCTTGAACCTCACGCTCAAGGCTGTGGATTGACTTTTCGAGCTCCGCATGTCGTTCATGTGTCGTACCACTTTGCTGCGAAAGCTCACGCATCTCAAGCAGAAACTCCTGTGCTTCCTTTCGAACCTCTTCTGTTACCATTCGCTGCTCTCGGAGCTCCTGTCGCAGCTCATCGTTCTCCCGTTGGAGCTCTGAATCGGATGCACCAGGCTCATTTCGTGGCGAATCTTGTGCTGCGGCCACATCGTCCCTAAGCCTCTGTATCTCGATCTCGTGACCTTCTCGTACGCGTTGCAATTCTTGCTTCATCGAGTCATTCAAACTTTGCGCCTCAGCAAGCTTGTTCTCGAGGCTGACTCTGAGGTCATTCCATTCCTGCTTCTCTTCATTGACAGCAGTACCTCGTGAACGCTCTTGATCCAGAGCACTGTTCATTTCGTCTTCCTTCTTTTTCATAATATCTTCCATACTGTCCAACCTTTCACGTAGTTCTCGTACCTGGTTTTGGTAATCCTCGATAAGCTTCTTATCAGCCTGTGTGTGGTTAGCAATTGCGAACGATTAAAGAAAAATGCAAGCACTCACCTCTGAAGTCATACCGCTGCCGGCACTCCGTTTGCTCTCGCGATTCGGGTTTTGCTCTGCGAATTCCTCGCCCTCGTCATCTTCCTCAACCATCGTACTCTTGTTCGGAACGAGCGTGTTGTTTTGGTTGAGCTGCTTCGGAGTCGGGCGTCCGTAGTCGCCATTTTGAATACTTGGTGAGGCTGGTACTCCGTAAGCATCTGTTGGTCCAGGGCCTCTCATAGATGGCGCATCGGAGGGTCTCCTCATGCGGCTTTGATTTCTAGGGGCAAAGCCATTACCATTAGGTGGACCATTAATTGGAGTGCCTGGCCCTCTCATCGACATGGAGCTTCCTGGACGAGCAAAGTCACCTCCCACGAAACGAGGGAATCTACGTTCGAGTTCGTGGTAGACATCGGCGGCTAGGTCTCGAAATCGCGGTGGGCCCAGAGATGATAGTCTTTGACGAGCCTGGTTTCGCTTGGGGTGGAAGTTCTTCTCGGGCAGCAGAAATTGAGGAATGGCATTTGGAGCGTTAGGGGGTGCTCTGGCGGCGGACTGTCGTCGTATCAACTCGTCGAAAACATCGGTACTAAGTTCGTAAAACTGAACCGAGCTAAGGCGCAGGAGCTTGTCGCGAGCCTTGTTGGGTTGCTGTTTGTGATTGGGATCGCGGGTGTTAAGAAAAGTGCGCAGAGCTACGTAGTGCTCGCTGAGGACGGCCTCGTCAAGGTCACCGCGGACACTGTTACGACCGCTTTCGCTACCGGCGTAGAGCTGCGTACCGTTACTTGAGCGAGCAATGGAGGCAGGCGGCGAAGGTCTTCCGGTGCTCCTTGGACCAGGACCTGGGCCAGGACCGGGACCTGGACCGTTCATAGGAACAGCTGGGAAACCGTTGATGCTCATGTTGCTATTGGAGCCGCCCGAATTCGGGGGCGATGCGAGATTGGGGCGACCGGTAATATAGCCGTCGTCGGGGCCTTGGTACTTTGAAACAGAAAACTCGCTACCGCCTAGAGAGATTGGGGACAGCGGCGCATTGCGTCCCAGGCTGATGCTCATGATCGGAGGAAAAAAGACAGAAAGGCGAAACCGAGATGATGCTGGAGGGAGATGGAACACCAGCCGCCTGTCTCATACGAACGCCACACGGAGACGGAGACGAAGACGGGGTCGAAATGAATGTAGCCGAGAACAGGTCGATAATCAAGGATCCCCCACAAGTCTGGCGTCTTTCAGGGGCGCAAGCGCCAAGCTTCAGCAGGTGGCCGAAAGCGACGAATGCGGACGATTTAGCTGTGGCTCGAACTGACAGGAATGATGATGATGGTGAAGGTGGTTTTGTGATTTTGTAAGAAGCAAGCAAAGTAGAGCAATAGTGGTGCAAGGTCCCTCTGTAAGAGATACGGTGTGGTTGAGAGAATTGATAGAGCAAAGACCAGACAGGGAAGGAGTATGAATTTGCGGGTCAGTAGTTATATTGCTGCTGTCTTTGTTCATGGAGGCCAAAAGGACAAGAAGAGCAGTGAAAAGAGCAAGGAACAAGAAGAGAAAGGGAACAAAGCGACTCAGAGTCACAAATCTGCGAACCAACTGAAATTCAAGTGAATTCACTTCAACTCAGAACAGAGCAAAAACTCTCCAACTCCAATTCCAATTCCATGCCAAAAGGGGGTTCAAGCTGCTTAGACTAAATCGGGGTTCGGGGGGTGTGTAGCAGTCAAGTCATCCCCTGGCTCCACTATCGCCGGCTTAACTTGTTCTAGAAAATAGCGTGCGTACTCCTCCGTACTGTGCTTAGAGAGTCAAGGTGCCCCAAGTTTTGGGGTGGACAATCCAAGGCGAACAAGTGGACATCAGACAGATATAGCACCGTGAGATGATGAGATCTGGACGGGAAATGAGTCCTTGGTCTTTATCTTCTGGGGTGAGAATCCAGAATGTCCAGGAATGGATATGAGCCACGTCTCCCCCCTGGTCTGGCAATCTATTTTATGCTCAAAAACCGACGGTTAATTTCTTGCAGTCCACCGAGACTTGCCGCAAGGTGCTGTTCAAGCTGAGTTATTGAACAATAGTCGCAGTTCCTAGTAGTACCGTAGTTTGTCTTGTCTCCCACATGACTCTGCACAAAGATATCGAATTGGCTTGTTCCATCTACCATAACCGCCCAATCGTCGAGTTAAAGTGTCTGCAAAAGTAATTAATTAACGAATAATATGATCCATGCAAGGGGAAACGGGAAATAAGCGGCATCAACCAATCTCGATGCAACCTGGGCCCAAGCCTCGACACCTTATTCAACCCTCCGCTCCACTGAGTGCACTGTGCTGCACCCGTCAACCGCCCCAGGGGCTACCCCTGCCCCTGAAGCCAGCGAAGCACCACCTATACGCGAGTTCTGATTGGTTAGATAATCCCAGCTACTCGTCCAAAGCTTAGCGGGTTGCCGAGCGAGGCGCTGGGGATAGGCGGGTCATCTAACTCGGCACGTGCATGGGACGTGGTTAGTACAGCCACACGGGTCTACAAGCCGGAATAAGTCGAACATTGGATGAACCAGGAACGACGATTGTTATTATAATTCGTCACAAGATATCCGTAGGTATAAAATCATAAATCGACAAGAGATTTGACATGCCCTGGTTGACGTTGTACCAGACCTTATCGTATGAGTTTTGACGAAGCAAACATCAAGCTTTAAGGGTCTAAGTGCACGCTTGGACAAGTCAAAGAACTCGATTTCATATAAAGATAGCTCATCTTTTCCTAAATTATATAACTTTAGGATATTTTATGAAGATATGTAGTAGTGATTAGTTTATTAAAGTAGTAACATAACTTTAGGATAATTAAGGACTCCAATCTCCATGACACCCCAAGCCCTTCAAACATTCCTCCATAGATTGTCTCACATTCACGGATACATCCTATCCTCGTCTCATTCCTTGCCTCCAACGCCAAGAAACCTTAACCAGGCCTCCATATCCGCAGCAAGCTTGACTCCAATCTCAGCATCGACAACACCCTCCTGCCAGCTGACATCAACGCACATCTCCCTACCCTTCACGCTGATGGAGCTGATGTGGAACACAGGCGAAGTAACCTCGCAGCTCAGCTGAAACACAGCTCGCTCAACCTTCCAGCCGGACCCTTCAACGTCTCCATCCATGGTTCCTAGATTGGATACACCCCAGGCTCCTACTCGAGGCTTCTTTAGCTGCTGCTTCTTTTGCACCCGCCAGTCTTTGACGAGGCCCATGAGCCCTAATGGGTCGTTGTTCATGCCCTTGTCAAGCTTTTTCTGGATATCTTGACGAGCTTGTACCGCAGCAGACCAGACGATATCCTCCAGCTGGGCCATTGTTTCTTCGTCCGAGAATACGCCTTTGCATTTGCTGCGAATGTCTGCTACCAAGTTCTCGTCAAACAAGTGGTCGCAGAGAGTCATTTGGTTATCTATGGTTGTACTGGGAACATGCCAAGGGTATGCCTCGGAACGGTCGGGCATAAATCGACGGGTATCCAATGCACTTATAGCATACATCGACTTTGCCTCCTCTTTGTAATGCTTCTTGCCTTCTGCTAGTTGCAGGGCAAGAGATGCCAGTGGTAAGGCGTGCAAAAGGCCCGTGATGGTGGTTTTGTGCACTCGGCATTTCTCAATAACCTTCTTCACCGTTGCGTCGTCAATCGAAAAAGTCCGAAACTCGGTTCGATAAGGCTCTTCCTTGATAGGGGCCCAGCTGGCTTGGGTGGGATCGCTGGATACGAGAAACGGAGGCCTCAGTTCTTTCCAGACGGTTGACAGGGCGAATCCCCACGAGATTGGGATCCTGATGAGTTTCTCTGGAGGAGGAGGAAACCTATCGGAAACACTCTCAAGCTGGAGCGTATTTCCTTTGAGGTTGGGCAGTTCCTGTAGGACTCGAGGATCGTTGAGGTTGCGCAACAAGCTCTGGTGCAGAATCTTACCTCCCACACCATCGAAGTTGGTGTGGTTCCAGCAAAAGATGACATCCAGCGACTGGGGTTTCCCTTCTGGCCATAGGATGGAAATCCTCCATCCTGGCTTCGTTTCTACGTCGGTGAACCAAGTATCCAGCTGGCTTCGGATCGACTCCCTTAGGCAGCTGTCGTAGTTGTCCGAGACTTTGATCTCCTGCCAGCTGATGTGTGTACTAAGATCAAGATTATCCAGTTCTATCCACGATGGTACAGCAGAGTCTTCGTTTAGGATTCCCACTTGTAACATCGGATGTTCAACTACTGTAAGTGCCATAGCTCGATGGAAGACATCCCGAACAGACTCGAATGCGAGATGCTTGGGAAGACCATAACGACAGACCACAGAAGTGCCACAGCTATGACGCAAAGTGTGTAGGGCTGAGTGATACAACTCCCTAGTATGTAGTTAGCCTCATGGTTATAAGAGAGGTTGAAGGAGGCTATACATGTTGCTCATTGGTCGAATGACCTTGGATTCTTGTTGAGGCGCCATTTGATCGACCAAGTTACTCGGTTTTTCTGTTGAAATGATTGGATAGTCCGTACTATTCTATGTCACGAGTATCATGTTTATTGGTGTAGTAAACTAGTCGTTGTATTTATCTAACATATCAATGATGCGGCGTCCGCGGGTCGCCGTATAAGCTCCCCGCGGATGAACGAGCAGGATGCGAATGCTGACAGTTGCTAAAAACGACTGACAGAAAACGTTCTTATCAGATAAATACTACCTAACGTAAAACGCATCAGTATGGTCCATATCCTCCATGTTAAGATACTACGCCGTTAAAGAGCATCTAGAGATAAGAATATGGCTAAAACTTGACCATACTTCACTTTACATGAGGACTATGTTTTTCCAAAGACATTGTTTCAAGTCCAAGTTTATGATCATATGTGGAAACTATAGAATATTTTAGGATATTTGTTGACTACGGAGTATCTCATTTCTGAATTTGATATCCATACTTCGGCGTCGATACTATCATCATGACCCCTACAGATTACTCCATACTCCGTACAACAATGGATGATCCACCCTTCTGTCAAAGCTGTGGCGTTCACCCTAATTAAACGTCCCAGTCTACGATATTTCCTCCCATTACGCGGCATCGACTGAGACGGCGGATCCTCGACCGGCTGCCTCTTACTACCCCTGAGTTAGCCGGCGATCCGGAGACCAACTGATCTGATCTGACAAGGACCTCCATGTAGCTGCATCCAAAGTTCCAAGCCTCAACTTAACAAGACAATTGATGTCATTCACGCCGTTGAAGTCGGTTTCACTTACTTGTTAGCGACTTGGTAAATAGAGCTGAGACAGTGCACTTCAGGTGCCGCTCTTTCAATGCACATGAATCGTAAAAGTAGGCCTCCAAAGTGATCGTCGGCGCCGTCAGAGTCGCGCAATCGAAGCGTGAAACTTGGCACGATTAGAGCGAGATCAATCTTGATTATCTTTAGGGGTAGACAAGAGCCTCAAAGATCAAAGCCTTTGTAAGGTTCTTTGCTAAGTGGTTAAAGGCTTAGCGAGAAAAGATGCCTCCTCTCCTGTTACTTGACTCTAAACGACATATCCAGTCTTGCTGAAACAAACACTATCGATAGTGTTGGTAATCGTAATAACAGTTCAAGGTTGGTTTTGATCGACACTTTAATTTGTCTATGAAAATATGCGTCTAAGACACTGTGAGAGTCTCTAAAGCTGCTGTCGACATGATCTACTTAATCGCGAAACTATTTCGGGAACAGCACCTGAGGACCATAGGTTCGGTGGGCGAGTCGGGCCATAGTGGATTATCCAGACTCAGCTGCTCATGGATTAAGGTGACACGTGAAGCGTTGAACCCCAGAAGTCCATAACGCACCACCACCAAGAGGGCTAATAACTTCCATGTGGACTACTGGCGGCCTCGTTGCTTTGCCTGTAAACCAAGCACGACAGAAACAGGCCGCATACGACATGACCTGTGTTCCCACCTCACCAGGTCTGGGTATCTACGATTGGAAGCAAGATGTCCTCCTTATCTCGACGCTCTCTAACAATTTGATCTAGCACTCATTTGCTTGAGCTCAAATCTGATTGGATGCAGAACCCCGGGTTCTCGTGTGGTGCAGCCGTATCACCAGTATAATCTGACAAGAGTTCTTACGCGGATCAAAACCAGGCCACGGTCCAGGTTGCTGGCAGATTGGGCCATCTTTCTTGCCATGTAGCAAGGACATCAGGTACTCGCTCGTCAAAAGTAGCTCTGCTTGCGGCAGAGCCATTGTCGAATGCAGAAGCACCAACAGCGTTACGTTCCTCTTGGGCTGCCGCATTGAGGGCATTGGCAAGTTCCAAGATACCTTGTCCACCGACGGCAGCTTCCTCGTGGTTATCCTTGATCTCAACATTGATAACATGAACAGGCCGGTTAAGTGGGGAGCCTCGGTTTAGGAGATCATCAATAACGGCATCCCAACATCGTTCTTCACAGGTGATGACAATATCGACGAGACCGCCCTCAGTACCTTCGCTGCCACGGTCTTTAGCGTGTTGCAAACGAGGTACACCGACCTGCCAGTCTTGCCAGCGTTCTGGGCCCCATTTGACGCCACGATTACGGTTCAGCATGTTCAAGATACCGTTGTTCTTATACAGCCGAGCGTCCTTAGACTCAAGTTCTTTGAACATGCTGTCGTAAGAGGTCTTGTTAAAGTGATACACATTAGGTTGGGTAATAGTTGGTCCGGGAAGACGGACGAGAGAGCCAGTGCCGAACGAGATAACAGGGTACTCTGCTTGTGATAGCCGTAAGTGGGCTTCCATAGAGCTGTCGGGCTGACGTTAGCACGAAAGCGGCCTTTAACAGGCACACATCTACGAACCGGTTGTTGTTACTGGCACAGACGGTGCAAAACTTGAGTTTGAATCCACCGTTGCTTTCAGGTGAGCCATTTTGGCTCTGGGCCGCAGGGCCCCCATTGGCAACCTCCATCTCTTCGAGTTTCTAGCCGGGCGAAAAAACGAGGTCCTTGGCGGGCGCGAGGGCTTCTAGCATGCTTTGAGAAACAAAATGCGACAGACTATGCAACAACAGTGTCAGTGCATTGCTTCCAGGCGGGATCAAGTTACAAGAAAGTGTGCAATCAATCTTCAGATAAAAAGCGTATAAAGTGTCTTTTCAGCAAAGGAAATTCAGACAGCTCCAATATGTTAAACTCATCATAGAAAGAATAGGAAATCAGTCACGTGTTTACTTACCCAGTTTCAGGTCTCAAGTCAAGGCTTCAATGATCATCTCATCGCCTCGCGAGTGTTTTGTATACGCGATGCAAGCTGAAGAGAGTTGTTGAAGAAAAGAGGTTGGGAATTGTTGTGAAGTTGGTGAAAAGCTAAGCTAGGGCGAGGTGACGCGAGTTTCCACAAATACCGGCTAAACTCTGGCAGCAGGCTTGATAAGTCAGCACAGCTTTCCGAGCTTCCTTCCTTCAAGCTTCGAATTCCATGGACCAATGCCCTTCGGTGGTGTAACGTTAGGCAATATTGTCTATTGGCATCATGTCTCTCATGTCTCTCATGGCGAAGCTTAATTTCTTTATTCAAATTTTGATACGTAGATTCAAAGGATAACGATCCGATAACTACTTAGCAATCACAATAGTCCGTCCAACCCGAACGTTATACCAATTTAGGTTAAGAAGAAGATGAATCCATTCATTTAGGAAGTTGATATGTATTGGGTGGTCAGCCGGCTTGAGTTGACTCCTTGACTCCTTGTCACTGAGAGCCGGCCAACAGGAAGATCTCCACTGACGGAATCTATCAGCCACGGCGATTGGCTTTCAAACGCCCGCATAACCTGAAACAAACGACGCTTGGACATCAGCCAATCACGGAAGACACCAAAATTGCCAGGAATAGAAACCTCACCGGTCACAGAGAACTCAAGGCACTGGTAGAACTGACCTCGAGCTCGAGTTTGTCTTTGTATAAGAAGGTTCAGTGGTCTAGTAAAGCATAAATACTGATTGTCTGTTGACTTTACTAAGTTTGAGCTTCAATATTTGAGTATACTTTGCTCCAGGCACTGAAGCTCTCTTATACTTCAAACCCAACGTCAAGCAGCATTGAACTTTAATCAGCTGTAATATCGCATTTGACTTCCACCGGTTATAACCCTGCCGACCCAATTACGCGACACTAACTGGAATTGAGCTGCAGAAATTGTCTGGCGTCATGACTGACGGTCCGCCATCAAAGCCTCGGCAGCCGGAGCGAGATCGCGGGTCCCGACCTAAAGAACCTGGACCAAGATCACCAAGGTCCAACGACACTCAAGAACGATAATTAACATCCGTAGAGAGGGTCCTGTCTGTATACGACCCTGCTTAATGTTTGCCTTGCCTCCAGCTCACTATGTGACCGACCGATCTAGATGCCCCTGCCATACAACCGCCTGGGGTCTGGTTTCATCATGCTGCGTTGCCATGATGATGGTAATTTCCAGAAAACCGGAAGAGTGTTATTTTATTGCGACGGCAACGATGCAATGACCGGAGATTGCTATCACAACGGCCCGGTCTTGCATGTTCCTTGTCAGCTGTATTGCCTTTCCGTGTGCAGATACCTACGGATACTCACTTGAATACAATAAGAATACGGAACTTCCAATCTTGATCCCGAGTATGCCTTTTGTAAGTATTACATAGTTTTATGTCGAGTTCTATCAAGTCTTTTAAGAAGAACGTATTGTTATGGAGTGAATAGGGTGTCTTTAGTCTGTCTTTTTATTGAACCTAGAGACTCTGTAGTCTGTACCAACCACTAACAGAGATGAGCAGGGTAGCCATTCCAAATTAAGCTTCCAACGGACAAAGTGGATATCGGGGAGATTTCTCTCAAGTCGAATCGTGGCACGTCTTGTTGGTCATCCCGTTTGTGTGTGCGTATGTGCATACGCATGCAAGACGACAAAGATACAGTATGCTTCCCGCGAGAACACGAGGAGATAGAACAAGGATGGGGCTTCAAAGATGAGGGGTCGAAGCCTTATATCAGGTTGGATCATACATCATGGCCAGTGCAACGTAGGGTAGTATTTCCTTAGGCTTGGCTGTTGTGCATTATCCAACGTTAAATTAATCGGATGGATTAGACGAGTGCGGCTCGTCCAGGAAGGTCGGGTAGGGAGGGGCCTTGCCCAATGGTTATAGTAGAATCTGTAAGACATATAGGCGATTCACAGGTAAAATGGTATAAGACCTTGACAAAAGCTTAGGCTTAAGAGATCGATCGAAAGATTTGTTATTATCTCAATAAAAGATCTCCTAAATTTAGACCCAGGCAATACTGCAGATTACCTAGGACTGAGGTGGTGAACAGTCAACAGTGCAGTGCCCCTCATTTGGCAGCCGGACTAAAAGTACGGAGCACCTGCCGTTGGATGGCACCAGGTCATCTGATCTGCTTCCTTCATCTTCACCTTCGTCTCTCGAAATCCTTCCGTCTCAATCTCATTTTCAATTTCACCTGCATATCAATTCATCACTAGCACATGTCCCAGCAGTTCCATGCTTGCTAGCGCCCAAGAAGAAGCAGGCGACGACTGACAGATACAGCTCGCTCAACCCTCCAGTCTTATTGGGCTCCTTGTATCTGACTTACAGGCGCTGACTCGCTGGGTTTCCAATCCCGGACCAGTCAGATTGGCTCGCAAGGCGCTTGCTTCAGTGGTGTGGTGCGCTATAGCGCCCAGCTCCGGCTCCACTACCTACGTACGACGCCTCCAGGTCCTGGGTCTGGACGTGCCAACCGGCGACCTTACCAGGTACAGCACATACCGTCTCTCCCCCAGTTTCCTCGCGAGAATTGCTAAGGTGGGCAATCGATTGATGGCTCTCGCTTCTTTGGCTCTCGTTCATCCTAACCTAACCCAACCTTACACTCATCGCAATCCATCTTGGGATCCCATCCTACCCCAGCCCAGCCCAGCTCAGGCCTGGCTCTCTTGGTTACTCGCCTAAAGCGCAAGCGCAGGCATAGACAGACATTGGACAGCTAGCCAGCTACCAGTACGTGGTGCCCTTGTTCTTCCCGAGCATCGGTCGGTTCCTCAGCAGTAACCAGGAACAGGCATTGTTTTCTGCTCTGTTCTATTTTCTGTTTCGACCCAGTTGCTGCTGCTTCTGCCTCTGCTTCTGCTTCTGCTTCTCTACGCTCCTTCGCACTCCTCACTCCACACTGCAGCCGTCCTATCTTGTGCTTTATCGCCTGACGACTGGTCGTCTCGCATCTTCTGCATTAGGGCTCAGTTCAGCGTTGAACTATTATACTTGGAACTCTGGAGCCCTTGCTCGACCCCCCCAACCCACGGTACTTACGACTTAGCGCTACGGCTGACTTGACGTCCGCCGACTCGACAGCTCTGCTTGACAATACCAATTTCGAGCGACGACGATTGCAGCACACGAAACCAAGCATCCTTTCGACTTCCCTGGCGTGAAAATCGCCTTTGTCTAGGACTCTCCGCCGCCTCAGGACTCGGTGCGGGTACTCGGTTCTTTCAGCGCACTGTTTATCCGTCAGTCTTACTGCAGCCCCGCGAGACCTTTCTTGCAGCACGCTCATCCTTCCGCGGTTGCGCGGCCGTGTGCGCCAGATCGCACGACTGTCGCTAGACCTTGCTTTGAGAGGCATGTCTGTGACGGCAGTTATGTCGACAACTTCTTCTCCAGTGACCTCTCCATCAGCAGCCGTATCTTCGTCGCCGAACCCTAATCACCCCGCGCTGCCACCTCTAATCACCTCTCCACCATCGCACCGAAGCGTCCCAGCACGACCAATGTCGCACGTCTCTAGGAACCGACTCTCCCAATACTCGACAGGCTCTCTGCCTACGAGATCCCGCCCGACATCACACATGTTTCTGATGTTTCCCTCGACTCTCTCATATACCCAAGTGCGGGACTTTGCGTACCCTGTCACTCATGCTCTGCACTATGGGCCTCCGCCTGAGCCTTCGGGACCGCCTTCAGGCATGACAACGCCCGCAAGCGAACATCGCAGGTTATCAGACCCTCCTGTCTCGTGGGAGACACGCATGCCTTGGGAGTCATGGGGTACAGACGGCATCAACCGTGGCCATGATCTTGCACCTATTCAATTTGACGGTGGGCCCCCATACAGTGAAGACGAAGATTTGCAAAGCCCTGTCGTGGCCACACGTCACCGCAAACACAAATCAACTTCAGCGGCGACAACATTGAGAGGGAGGACTGGTCGTGATGTTGATATGCATTCGACGAACTATGATCATGAGCGGGGTTACTACATGGGAACTAGTGGAGATGGTAGCGAAACGTATTACGTTAATAACGGCGGCGAGGCCAACGGCCCTGGCGGAGATTTTGTTACATACCCTCCAGGCCAGGCGCGTCACAGCCGTGCATATCACATTGCCCAGCAACCTAGGGCCGCTGAGGGCGGTGAGTACTATCAGCCCGAGTCCGACAGCTCCCCGTCGTCCCCAGGCTACCATGACGATCAGTCTCGCTATTCACGGGATTATCAGTTTACTATCACATCGCCGGACGAGGAGTTTCACGGCAAGGCCGTTGCCTTGTTCGACTTCGAGCGTGAAAACGAGAACGAATTACCCCTGGTTGAGGGTCAGATCATCTGGGTCTCGTACCGACACGGCCAAGGATGGCTTGTGGCCGAGGACCCCAAAACTCAGGAAAGCGGGCTGGTGCCTGAGGAGTATGTTCGACTACTTCGTGATATTGAAGGGGGGATGAACAGCCTGACTGGGCATCTTGTGGAGGGATCTGGCTCTCCTGACGTGGGCACACCTACCCAAGCGGAGCATAGCGGTCAATATGGCCACACTCCATCTTCCAGCAATGCGACTAACGGGTACCATCAGCCAATCGTGTCGATGTTCTCGACCTCGAGCAAAGACCTTGACCCATATCCCACCCAGCAATTGGGACTTCACTCCGGACAGGCGCCTCCTCAAGTTATTCACTATCACGGGCAACGTGGAGGCAGTCAGGCAAACACGCCGACGATTGCTCAATCTCAAGATACTGGTATCTTGAGGAGGGAGAGTCATGATAGCGGAACAAAGAGGGATTCGAATGTGACACCGGTGCAGGCCAAGCCGCCAATGGAGCTGGCAGGGCCAGGGGGTGAGGAAGCAATGGAAACGGAAGGGGGGAGGTGATATGGTGATTGAATAATAACGAATTGCATGCCATGTTGAAGAGACGCTCACGATTCGATGTATTCTTTCAACGGAGCGGGCGAATATACCAATAATACCACAGCAAGTTTGAAGGCCGTTTAGCAGGTGATTTAATACCATGTATACTATATCATCGTCGGCTGCAGTCGAATCACCATCTTGAATAGTTACAATGTTGGAGAGTAAAAATGTGACATACATTGGCAGCGTTGTTAAGATAAGGTCCTTTTACAAACTTACTACGTGCAATCCTTGATAGTGCTTAGACCATAATTACGGAGTGATAGTGCGCTCCGGCTTGATATAATGTCTGTATAAATGTTCTAATAACTTCCTCATTTCATAGAATTTTTATAAACTCTAATAAATTTTACTAATTGTATAAAGTTTACAAAAGTTCTTCTACTTATTACTAAGTTTATCTATCTTTATTATCTTTACTATTCCCCGTTCTGGATCCCTTTCCGACGGGTCTCTAAGAAATGCTGTCTGAAACTCCCGAACTCGAGCTCAGCCATTCCCTCGATAGCAGCTTCAGGGTGCCAGCTTGCGAGTATTTGGCTTACTGATGCGCTGAATTGCTGGGTCTCGATTTTACCCTTCTTCGGGCCATGGTGCATAGGTCCAAGGAGTAGCGGGCATGCAGACAGCTGTTTCTCCTGCGATAGCACACCCATGGCTTCTATGAACATATTCTTGCGAGCAGAACCATCTTTGCAATGATGACCAATATTCAAGAGGGAATTGAATTTCACCATCAGGGTATCAATGCGTAGAATATTGATCCTGTCAGTTAACTTGACTTCTCGAGATACAACTCGAATAGACAGTATATCAATGACGTTCTTTAGATGAGCCATGATGAGGACCCGATAGAGGCGACGGTAGAGGTCATGCCAAACACCCTGTGGGTTAAATTCATCAACAGGGCAGAAAATGGATCTGAAGTGTTCCAACGAGTTGAATAGGCCCCCGCCTGGCAGAAGCATGGTCTGCCCAAATAAGTTGTTAAAGCCGTTGTAAATGGGCGTTCCAGTCAGCATAAGTATGTGGTGATACTTAAGTGACTGGATCGCTTTGCATTATTTCAACTCGGAGTTTCGACAGTCATGGGACTCATCTACAATCAAAACCGCGATTTCTCTTTGCCACGTCTCGTACAACCGAGAGTGCAAAGGGACACTGACGCAATCTAGGCCTGAGGGTGCCTCTCTGAGCCCGAAGATGGAAGAGGCTTGGCTAAGAACCTCGCAGTCCTCCATCCGAGGGTGTCTTTTCTTGAGACACTGGCCAGTGGTCTCGCGGCAGCCCTTGTTTCTTCGAGCTATAATCAAGACCTTGTAGGTATTTAGAACAAGAAGTCTAAGATTAGAGTAGGAGTGTCATACCTTGAATACTTTAGTATAGTTTTGGATAAAGCTTAGGATAAAGCTTAGGATAACTTGGTATAAAGTCCCCGACCATAGTATAGGTAGTGTAAGTGGAAGGATAAGACATGAAGAAGAGGGCGAGGTGCCGCTTTCAATACTTCTTACCCGGATAGATTGAATGATATTTATAGAGGGATGACTATTGTTCACACAAAAGGGAATTGGAACAAGCTGTTAAAGATGGCTGGGGGTAAAATGATCAGAAACAGGCTTGAGGGCTTTCTCTACATGGTGCCAGAGCATCATCCACTAGCTGGGACTTACAGGCTCACTCTGCGACACATTGAAGCTTGAACGGCACGAATTTGGAATTGAAATGGAACATGTTGCTATTTACACAGGGAAGAATGATTTGGAACAAAATTGGAGGCTCTTACCACAAGGGGTGAGAGCATCATCCACGAATCGTGGAGGCACAGCAAAGGCCTTCGTGAGCTCCGAACTGAGAGTCATCGCGAGCAATCGAGACATGATCGTACCAGAGTTGCTGATGGAAGTCAATCTTCTGGAATTAATTGCAATGCTATCATGTATATGTGCCAATACTAACGTCCTATTTGATTATATGTTCATTGGTAAGTCATAGGTAGCTGATTCCGAGACTCACCTACGTAACAAGTCCGAGCATCAGCTTCAATAAATTCCGTTAAACGAAACTAGTTGACTGGTGTATTATACCGTTCAGTCGATATCATTCATGATACTACGCTTTTGGATACAGGGTAGGCTCTTTTCGGAAGCTACTATATACAACAGATACACGCCCTTGTATCTTATGGGGACGCTAAAAGACAGTGCTTGTTCCTGAAGACGCAGGTACTCACTCCCCCGCTTGGACTTCACGCGTTGCTCACCATCTCAGCTCCAGGAGCCAGGACGCGTATAAAAATAAAAGCGTGGACCTCCAGCTCGACACTCAACGTCATAGTTCGGCAGTCGTCACTTTTACCTTTGCCTCGATAAACGATAGACGCCCCCCATATTAAAAGCTCGAACCCCTAAACCTACAATTACTTGAAACTCAATCAGTCTTACAAATTAAGACATGTCGGGCTGGAGTTGGTCGCCAAGACAGGCAATGCTACAAATGTGCTATCAGCCGGCTTCTGAAGCTCCTCCTCCTCCTCCAATTTATGGTAACCCACTGCCTCCTCCTGGCCCTATTCCTGGCCCTATCTCCAACAACGGTACAACTCCTGCGTACTACAACCCACCGCCACCATCTGTTCCACACTTGACTGGCCACCAAGTACCAGGTGGACCACCTCCCATGGCTGCATCTACTAGAGCAAGGGGAATGCCTCCAGGAGGACAGCAAATCCCAGCGCCAGCTCCCGCGCCAGCTCCAGCACCAGCACCAACTACAGCCACCAACTCCAGGAAGCGCAAGTCTGATGTTGCACCCGACAACACTCAAGAGGACCTCTTCCCAACAGACGTCCCAGACATCGACAGTGACGATGAGCGTCTAGAGAGTCTTGGTGGAGAAACCTGCAACTCCATCCGTCGCAAGATCCGTAACTGGATCGACTCTGGAGCCCAGAAAGTGGGCGAGTTCCAAAAGACAATTGGTGTCAGCAGCAAGGCCTACGGCAGCTTCATGAACCGAACTGGTACCTGGGATGGAGAAGGTACCGACACCTTTGCCAAGGCTCATCGTTTCTTCAAGAAGCGTGAGCTTCAGGGCTTGCCTCTCAAGGCTAACAAGCCAAAGAAAGCTAAAACCGCCGCTTCCGCAAAGGCTACCGAGGAGTTTCTTGATGTGAGTAATGTCGATCCCCTACCTGGTGAGGCGGACGGTACAGTTCCCGTCTACGATACCTGCAATGAGATCCGCAAGAAGATCCGTCCTGTTCTGGCCAAGGACGGTATCACTCAGGCAGCTTTCATCCGCGCCCTCAACAAGAATCTACCCGAGGGGAAGAGCGTGTCTGCGGCCAACCTTCGCTACTTCATGGGCCGCAAGGGCGTGCGCGACGGTAATACCAATATTACATTCTACGCTGCCTACGTCTTCTTCGAAAAGAAGCGCCTCCAGGCGGGCAAGCCCAAGACGAAGTTCCGTGTGGACATGGAAAACGCCTGGGGTCCCAAGGGCTTCGATATTGAACACGGAGCCAACCAGCAATACACTTGCTTTGCTGGTGAAGAGCCGATAATGGACAAGTATGGCAAAATCGATTTTGTTCAACGATTTTGAACATGAAATAAGATAAAGGAAAGTAAGGAAAAGGCAAAAAGGTAAGCGGTGTCGAGTTCAAGTCTCTTGATATTATATGATACCACGGCATTGAAAAGATCTTGGTGTCTTATTTGAGATAACAGGGATATAGTAAAAGGAATCGAGTTGTACAAAGTAGGCGTATTACATGGGGTTGCTTTAGTCTAGTTCAAGCAATGGAAACTTATCCTCTCCCAATGCGTCCTCTATTCTCTCCATGATCGCCAGCACCTTCTCCTCTTCTAGTCGACGGCCGATCACTTGAACACCTACAGGTAGCCCATGCATGGCGGTCGCATCGTACAACTTGTACGCGCCCTGTGCGACACCGTTGAGTCTCTTGAAGTTGAAGTCTTTTGGTAGTTGATCCTGGTCCTTGTCAACGTGCGTAACGGGCAGAACACCGGCCGTGTAGTCGAGCTGCATCAGATTAGCGTTTGTAGAACAACATGTGTTCAAGGACGTACCAGGTTGAACATGAAGGTGTAGCCGCAGCTACTGCAGGCATCATGCATGCCCCTGTGAGGAACGGCCGGAGTAGCGTTTGGGGGAGCAATCAGGCAATCAACTCCAGATTTGTCCCACCAGTCGTACCATCTCCTTTTGTAAAGCTCACGCTTAGCGTTGAGTTGCCAGATCTCGTATCCAGATTGAGGGTGCCAGTTTTGTAGAAGTCCAGCCCAGATAGGATCTTTTCGAACGTATTTAACCCAGAGGTAATGGAGGTATCGAATCGGTCGAGGGAGGTTAAAGTACAAGGACATTTGAGCAGCGCCTCGATCATTCCACTCACCCGAGCGGAAGAATGACTTGACGGTTTGAAGACCGTCGCTGCAAAGAAGAATGGAAGCGAGGCATAGGGCTTCGTAGGGAGAAGGAGGGTCGATTTCAACAATCTCATGACCAGCTTCTAGCAGAGCGGCCTCGGTCATCTCCAGGGCTCTCTGGCAGGCGGGGCTAGGGTCCACGACACCATCCGTCCTGAGGATCCCCACGCGTAGCGTTGTCTTGTCCAAGTATTCCTCCTCGATTTCGGTCCTCCATGGGATTGGGTGACAGGAGTAGTCATAGGTCCAAGGCTCCATCTGGATAATTGACCTTGTGAAATAAGTCAAGTCGTTGAGAGTACGTGCCATTGGGCTGTAGACTGCCGGAACACCGTCCTGTCCCGGCATACTCGTGACTACGCCCGTCTTGAGCCACCTCCCAGTAGAGCACTTGAGAGCGTAGCATCCTGAGAAGTGAGCAGGGCAGCGAACACTTCCAGCAACATCGCTGCCGATTCCGATTCGACCACCAAGCGCTAATAGGGCACCCTCGCCTCCTGTTGAGCCGCCAGCTGTGTAATTCTTGTTATATGGATTTGACGTCTGGCCCCATACATCATTAGATGACTCAAAGCTGAGAAGAGTGATGGGGACGTTGGTTTTAACGTATGGCACGGCACCGGCGTCTTTGAGTATCCTGACCATAGCACCATCTCGTGTGATAGGCTTTCCGGCATGGGTGCTCATGCCTACGGTGCTGTCGTATCCCTTAACTTCAACAGTATCCTTCAAACTAACAGGAATGCCCGCAAGAGGTCCCTCAAAGTTGATTGATCCATCTGTCAGCCACTTCTCAGCAGAAGAGAGCATGACTTCTGTTAAACAGTTGGTTTTTCTATGCGCCTTGAGAGCAATCTTTCCATACGTGTGGAGATAGTCTCCAGCCTTGCTTGGGTCATCTTGGACCTCTTCCACCAATTCCTCGATTGAACTGTTGACAATGTCTCGATCCAACGCAATAACAGGAGCGCGGTATGACGTAAGTCCTTTGATACGAGATGCCCGCTCTTCTTGCTTGAATTGGCTGCAAAGTGTCAGTGAAATTACTCAACATAGGGTTGTTGGTGAGTGATATTATGAAACTGACCATGCTCGACGATGTTGCAGATAGTCTAAGAGTACCATAACTGTAAAGGTCGCAAGGCGGGCCAGACAATGTTTCACAGGTTTTCGACTTGAGGCTTAGGTACAGTGAGGAAATTATGAGACTGGCTTGAGAAAGATAGAGAGACTTTGGTATGGAAATGTTGCAAAGTGAAACAAAGCATCATGGTCACGAGATAGAGATAGTGGTATAAGACGCGTTGAACTTTGTAAGTTAAGTGGACCCGTTGATAACCGGCAAACCCCCGCAGTCAGCTCCGCTCCAATACCCGATTCTGGGGGATGGTGGACTAGGAATAGGTCACGATCATTATTATATTGAAGGTATCGACCCTGATATTGATGAAGTTTTGAATGCAATTAATTATAATGTAGAATATAACGTCAAATCTATCTGTTATATATAATATCCTTCTCATCTCTTCTCTTGATGTTTGCTATGTAAGTACAGTCCTGTGTAAAGGTTCCGATAATTACCTAGGTAGGATGCTAAGCTATACTAAAGTTATCATAAGACGATAAAAATGATATAAGATTTAGAATAAGTTTAGAGACTTTGGTAATAAACTAGATAAGACTAGATAAGTTTATATAAGCTTAATAAATTATTATATGATTTAGAGAAGAATAGAGAAAGTTATTAACAGTTTTGCACGCCCACCATAGTAGCACATTGAAGACGTTAAACAGAACCTAACTTGCATACAACTTACACTCCGAGACCTGTGGAGACAGCCACTGTATCCTATTACATGTGATTGATCAGGTGCGTAGAACCATGAACCCGTGGTTGGATTACTACAGGATTATGAGACCGTACTCAAAATTTATTGTAAACTGAGACTGAGATCTTGTGATTGAGATAACAGTAATGCTCAAATCAATCTTAGTTAACAGCTTAACAATTTTACAACACTGTAGGTTTGATCTATACATTGCTTCTAGCATTAGCAAAGAGCAGTAAAATAAAGGGCCGAGATACCTTGAGCAAGGCTTTGTATCAAGCTTCATTGCTATGCTCCATCACAAGAACATGGCCCAAAGCATCCCCAGTTCTAACCGTCATGCACTAACTTTAACTTGTAGCCACCACCCAAGAGCACGGTTATGAAAGCGAACCCAGGAAGTGTGAACAAACACCACTGCATGGGGTCTTTCAGAAATGGAGTACCTGCCCCATATCGACTCGCAAGGACTGTATTTGATATCTGCAAGGCATAACCTACTAATCACCCTGGTCGAGATACCCGACCTCGGGTAGCATGATCGGAGGACTAGGCCCCGAGCTCCGGCGCGGAGATCGGATGGCCCGTGCGCCAACCGCCTATCAGTGAGGTTGGGTATCAGAAGCTTTTAATTCTCCACCACTTTCAAGGTCACCGTCATATGAGCTGAGCCCAAGATAGCAATCTTTTTCTCTCTCACCAACCACCACCATGTCGGTCGATCCCCAGCAGCTGTTGGACACGGTAAGGAATGCGGTTCCCGGTCCAGGTCATGTTTGCTCACTGTGCTGTAGCTCTCGAGCCACGCTCGCAAGTACTCCGACATTGCCTCCGAGTTCATCGATAAGAATGTCGACCGCGCCGCCGTGGTCGTCAGAGAGACCCTCTCCACGTCCGAATGGGTGCCGGAGTCAGTGAGACCCAAGCCGGCCGTCCCGGAGGTGGTGGCCGTCGTGGCGTTGTCTCGCTTCGAACGATTTCAGAACTGGATTGCCGAGCATAAAATTTTGACCGGCGTTATCGTTTTGACCTGCGGAACCGTCGTTTACAAGGGATACTATGAGAGCCGTTCCATGAGAAAGACAAGACGGGCGAGAAGGGCCAGGAACGGCGGACGTACAGATGTTGTCGTTATCGCTGGTTCTCCAACTCTTCCTTTGACAAGATCTTTGTCTCTGGATATGGAGAGGCGGGGCTTCATCGTCTTTATCGTCTGCAATGCCGCTGAGGACGAGTCTATGGTCCAAGCTATGAAGAGACCTGATATTCGACCTCTGAGCATTGACACAACTGACGTGAGTTTTGTTGCTAATTTATGGTGTGATTATATTGACATTTTCCCAGCCTCCCAGTGCTGGCTCCGCCATTGAGCACTTTGCTCACTTCCTCCAGTCGCCTCAAGCTCCTGGACCTGGAATGAAGCCCAACCAGCTCACTCTCAAATCGGTTATTCTGATTCCGAGCCTACACTACCAGACATCTCCTATCGCAACCATCCCACCCTCCAACTTTGCCGACCTCTTCAACACCCACCTCCTCCAGCCTATCCTTGCCATCCAGGCTTTCTTGCCTCTACTCACATCCCGCTTGAACCCCATTGGAGAAAAATGGATTCCTCCCAAGGTTCTCGTCTTTACCCCCTCCATCATCTCATCTATCAACCCGCCGTTCCATGCGCCTGAGGCAACCGTGTGCTCGGCTTTATCCGCCTTCACTGAGGTCCTCACCGCCGAACTCAGACCCCTGGACATCCCGGTGACCCACATGCAGCTAGGCACTTTTGACTTCTCTAGTTTCGTCCCTACTCGAGGTGGTGCTCACCAAGGACTTGTCACTGCAGGAAACCCTGAGTCTCCTCTCGTCTGGCCAGAGGGCGCTCGACACGTCTATGCTAAAAACTTCGTTGCCCAGACCAGCTCAGCCATCTCTGGCGGCCGTATTCGTGGACTCAAGGGCAGCTCGCTGCGACGTCTGCACAACTCTGTCTTCGATGTGATTGATGGATCTGTCACCGCTGACACCGTGAGAGTTGGTCTCGGCGCCAGCGTGTACGGTTTCGTTGGCCGATGGGCCCCTCGAAGCCTCGTTTCGTGGATGATGGGCATCCGCCGGGTCGATGAGCTCTCCACATGGAAGACAAGCTCCTACGAAGGTTCAGAAAGCAGCAGCGACGATGAGAGCGAGAAGGGAGAGGAGGAATCCAGCGAGTTCGTTGCTGTTCCAAACGAAAGCAACGTATGGCATGCCGACCCCGAGGC
Source organism: Fusarium tricinctum (assembly GCA_020744515.1). Taxonomy (NCBI): domain Eukaryota; kingdom Fungi; phylum Ascomycota; class Sordariomycetes; order Hypocreales; family Nectriaceae; genus Fusarium; species Fusarium tricinctum. The sequence continues at coordinate 1,952,542 of JAGPXF010000002.1, read as the reverse complement.
TGTATGGACTCCCCAGGCATCAGAGTCATCCTAATCGATGGCACAGGAAATTCATGCTAGTCACCCAATGCATATTGGGTCCGCATTGCACGCATTATGATGGGACACGTAAAAAGGTTCGCACATTGTTACATATAGACGCCGTCACGACTCCTCTTGAATGATTTAACATATTACAGCTGTTGGAAAAATACATATCCAATTGCCTTGAGCTAAAGTACCTGCTTTTGACCAATGCTTCCTTTGTTCATCTGGAGCATTTTGCAATCCGTGAGCCACATGGGTATCGTCATTTGAATAGAAGTACAGCATAGACGTAGCACCTCGCCTTAATGGCCTCTTCCGCGGTAACGACCTCCTCGTCCTCGCCACTTGCCTCTACCTCCATGTCCACCGTGACCCCCTCTATGTCTCCCGCCGTCGTCACGATCCCTGTCTCTCGGTTGATCGCGCTGTCTGTCCATATCATCTTGAGCAAACTCCATCCGCATATCATCTTCCTTCTTTTCCTCTGACTTGAGAGTCGGCTTCTCTAGGTCCTTTGACCATTTAGGGTGAGCGCCCTCCTTGCACTCGGGTCCATCAGGACAGAAACCAGCCAGATAGAAGACACAAAGCTTTCTACGCACGTGCTTCTTCGAACAGTTGGGGCCGAGAGGACAGAAACCCATGTCGTAATGAGGACAGGGCGGTAGTCGACTTTGAGGATCAATGTGAAGGTATAGACACTCGTCGCCATTTGAGCAATACCCGTTTCTCATAAAAAAGTTGCACTCGGGCATTTTTCGTAGGTTGTACTCGTGAAGGAACTCGCAGTGCTCGCCCTTTTTGCATAGTCCGCGCAACCAATGCTTGCAGACAAGTGAGTTAAGGCCACCGGTCGGCTGCGACGTTTTGGAATCGGAGACGTGACGTTCAGGACATCGCGTGCCGTTGGGGCAGTGCCCAGACTGAAAGGCTTTGCATACTGGTCGATCGGGAGACAGGCCTACTTGGTATGTTTGTCGGAGGAAGGGCGAGAAGCGGAAGCTGTAGGGCGTCGCAGAGTGGTTGAGGATGGCAGAGGCGGGAGATTCGACGGCGGCGGGCATGATGGCGCGAAATACGCAGGCCTATAGCCTGTAGAGCGAAGTATCTGATATGATAGTATCGATGCGCTTTCAGTATTTGGTGTTGAAGTCTGTAGATGTTGCTTGGCGCGTTTTGGAGTTGTGATGTTGAGGTGAAGATCATGGAAGGTCGAAGCTGAGCTAACAATTTCCAGCAGCTGCAGGCCATGATAGTGCTGCGCCCAGGTTTGTCAGCGACTAGGGTCGCCGCTAAACAGGCAACGTCACTCCATTTGAGCTTGCTTGAGCTTGAGCTTCTATCCCGTGTTTTTATATCTCCTATTTATTCCGAATTGATTGAATAAAGTGGTTATCTTATGACAAGATTCTTGCAGAGAACTGCAATTGATTATTTATTCTGCGACTTATTTGCAAATTCGAGGGGCTGCACTCCCAGTACCTATTATAGCTATATCTGTTGCTGTCGTTTACAGTGCACCTTTGACCATCATAGCATGTTTCCATTCACTCAACATCGTGTAAAATACAGTCCCGATAATAAGCTAACTAGGAGTTAATAATATTATATAGATATGTAAAATAGATGACAATTAGAACGTATTTATACATAATCTCAGAATAAGAACAAGATTGTATAAAATAAAAGAGTGTATTATACTTTATGTTGTCTTATAAACCTTAGATGATAGGAAGATATCTGGACTTTTACATGCCTACTATATTATTCCATATAACTAAAATAGTTGGGGCACTAAATACAATCACCCATCGCTATCAGATCCTTCAATCGAATCACCATTTCCGTCTTTTTGAGCATACACAAAACGACAGTTCATGTAGCGATGCGCTTTGCCGTTCCTGAGGCTCTTGCAAGCTAGAGTCACCATCACTTCTCTCTCTTCATCCGACATTCCTAAAGCAATCAGCGGTTTGATAGACATGGAGCCGATGAGATCCAGAATATTGGCCTCCATCAGTGTTCCCAGATCCTTCAGTCCCTCGTCTTTCGGCCAGCATGAGATGGGCACTTTCTTAGTTACCACCTGAGCTTGAAGGAAGCCGGCAGAAATCATCGATTTTCGTACATCTTTCCTGCCAAAGTTTGTGCAGCCGTACTTTCTTATTCCCTGGGCGCATGTTTCGAAAAATACTCGCAATGGATCGTCTTTCTGCATAGTACCGTCGTCACAACGGACTGTATAGTCGAAATCTTGGAACTCGATCCACCCGCCGCACTTGATGTGCCTGTTGATTGTTTCATTAATAATTGTCTCTTTCAGAGAACGTTTACTTACTCGTGGGCATTGGCAACCATGGCGTCCAGATCAAGAAGAAACCCAGCCATTCCCCGGAAGTGGACCAGATCAAAGCTATGTCCGTTCGCCCAGTACGGGTCCTCGCAGTCTTCGACAAACATGGATGCATTAGGTGGCATCGATTTACACTGTATAGGGGACAAGTCGGTTCCGATTACGGTCGTACTTGGGTATAAGTCGGCAACTAGCATTATTAGTAACAATTATTGAGTCATTCGAGATAAAAGCTACCGTCGATTGTCCACGCTCCTAAACATTGTCAGTGCCAAAGCTATCAGAATATCAGGCTAGCGTACTCACCGTTCCCTGTGCCGAGATCGATGATCTTCTGCGGCTCGTCGCCGATGTCAGATAAGAAGTGTCTACCATCCTGGATCGGTCAGTTGCCAGGTTTGAGGTTGATATTGACGACTCCCAAACGCACCATAAGTTGTTCCATCAGAAGATGCTCAACCAGTTCGCGAGACTGTTCTCCTTCGTCATTTGGCAAGGGATACCTTCCGCCAAGATAGGCGTGAAAGCGCCGGCCATAAGAATGCTCATAGTCGAAGATACTCGGCGTCAAGGACGTGCAACAGCTTGAGCCGTCATCTTGTTGGAAGCAATCGGATCGGCTATCATCGAACACAAACTCATACTCATCCGTGCCTTGGTCTGTCGGTGTGTATATCGTCTCAATCCCTGGCTCAGAGATGAGAGAGAAGGAATGCTCATCAGTGTCTTGCATTGTGAATAGTGCTTAGGCCTCTAAAGATTGAAAGTACAACAGTTCAAAGCACGCGGAATCCGGGCTTCACAAGCTTTATAATTCATTTGGGATTCTTCCTCAGGATTGCGGTACATCAATCATGTCTGTGACACCAGTACAGTACAAAAGGGAGGAGCTATTTCTTGCTCCAGAGCCTATCCGAGGTCATGGGGTATGCGGTATACTGCACGTTTGCCTCCATGGTGAGGCCCCCCCTCTTTCAACAATGGCTTTGACCGTCTGGTACTGGTGAGCTGAACCTGTACTCGTGGTATTCTCTTCTACACCGTACATACTTGGGTGAGTTGTTGGTGATGAGCTATGCGGATGGCGCATAAGGATCGTCTGCGATTCGACTGTTGGTCCAGTTCTTGGGAAGGGTGCCACTTTGTTTGTTTGCTTCCATGGGTCTAACGCGGCGCCCCGGCGAATAGAAACCAAGGCATCCCCCAACCAGGCTATTGAGACTGAATCAAAAGTGAAGTCAGTCAAGAGTGCATTCCATCGACAAAGTTTCGGAGTGGTTAGGATGTTGGTTGCCCTATCATTTTAGTTCGATTGGGCGAGTAAAGAAGAATATACCACGGTGGTTTGACAGATCTCAAATCTTAGGTCAATCAAGATTCGGCACGGGAGTACGGAGTACAGAGTACGTATTGTCGCTTACTGCTTATCAAGGTTACCTTGCACATGTACGAGAGCCTCGCAGGATTCATTGCCGCCTGCACTATGTTGCTGATCACTTGGTGTCACATGTTGAATCAACTGGACCAACATGTAAGTTGTTTTGGATTTCCACCAAGTCTCTGCGCCACCAATCAATATTCCTGCAGTGTCTTACCGGGTATTACCATCCGGGTATCTTCAACATGCTAGTCAGAAGGCGCACAAAATATAATATTTATGCAGTTGGGTGAGGATTCAGAATCCTGAGTTTCTTGGCTCTTCCTATCTAGGGTGATAAGCTGTCAGACCTGCAGTCTGTGCAAAGTGGCACTGAGGCAACTGGGGATATGAAAGATAAGTATATATAAACTAGAGTGATTGTAAATTATGCAAGTAAGTGGAATTTAGTACAATTTATATAAGATGATATAGCTTACTTTATATGAGTCTATTCAAGCTCAATACAATTTATTGTAGCTTAGATTTACTTAGGGAAACCGTCAGTACTCTTACACGCCCATTATACGTAACATACTCTAACATGTGCGAAACAACCTGGCCATGGCCATCAATGCGTTGGATCGCCAGCATGGATATTCAATATTTCCTATACGACACTCCGGATACAGATCCATGCAGGCGCAGATATATTGATGTAAAACCGAGGCGAAGCAATGCCATGAGCTGAGCTATGTTCCGGAACATGATGTCAGATTCCGCTGCTCGTGTCTGCCAATGAGTCTTTTGTTACTTGAAGAAGAGGAATTGATTGCCGACAATCTACGGAGTGAGTATCATCAGAGGCTTGCATATGTTGACGGATTTGTCTTCGTATTGAATTCAGCGTATCACGTAGACTATGGTTTCTGAAAACGGAGCTAACCTTTACCCTAGCAGCTACTGTAGCTGTAAATGATTCCATTAGGCTCGTAGCCCCGAACCCCGGACTGTCAGCTAAAGTTAGTTATTCTGAGGGAGTTTTGAAGATTGCCTGTTTAGTCTCCAATTGATGAATAACAAGGTACATATCTGACAACAGCCTTGGGCAGGGCGTACCCAGGATTCAGGAATAATGCAACGGCTCTGGTAACAACAAATGAAACAAAAGTTGTTCTGTTGGATGGCCCTGGCTCATCCTGAGAGAGCATCAAACTGATCCACTGAATATTGCGCCCAGAGTCTCACGATCCATGGCGCCTCTTATTATGGAACCAATCTCTCACCATTGACCATAGCGCGTTCCAAACGTTCGTGGACCTTCCAGAAGTTTAATAGCAGGGCAAATCCATGGAGCCAGCCGCACGGTTGTAGATGGCTGTTTGATACGCTTATTATCGTCAAGCTGTATGTACTCTGACTCGGCGCTTCTGTGACCCTCGCTCTGCGTTGTATAACGCTTGTACCTGGATCGTTCCCAGCCCCAAACATGGACGTTTGTGACATCAATAACAATGCTGTCGAGCGCGGCCCGTCTGGCTGAGACTGTTTCACCCCTTAGATCATGCCGCTAATAGAAAGCAAGTAGGTTACTCGCAGTGTTCAGTCTGATCCTGCAATACTCTAGAGGGACGGACGCTTTCTGAACAAATCAACAACCGAGTCGCATTCGATGACTTGCACCAGAGTAAAGTCATATGGCACCGAGGCCCATCTACAATCTGCAGTCTACAGAACGTGACAAAGGTCTATACCGTTTTAAGGAATTGGACAAGTGTCTCATTTGCGGGCCATTTCTGTCAAGGCGTTTCACCTTTTTGCACATCCATCATTTAGCAGGGCTATCCAACGGCTTCGGAGATGCCGCATCGTCAATGCTTAGAAGGGAAGCTCGTCTTGTGCTCCCACATCCAAGTCGGAATCATCTATCCGTACTCCGTACCTCATGGCGGTAATGGCTTCAGGGTCTTGGGTCTTTGGTCTTTCTACGGACTGAACCTAGAAGGGTAGCATCATCGCCCCGGATCCCCGTGTGTCTCTAGCTGCCAAGCAGTGCTAACCCGTCATTTCATAAGGGCGAGGCCGATATTACACCTCTCTCGACAAGGCCCGAATTGACCTGGCCCGAGCAGCCCCAAAGTCGGGCTAAAAAAGAGAGCAACTTCACGGTCTCCCAGGAAGCCTCAGCGTCCCCCCAAGCTCTGACAAAGGACACTGCGCGTTTGTGTGTTTCTTCCCTTTTGGCTTCTGCTTCTGCTTCTGCCTCCCCGCAATTATGTCATGTAATCATGGTTTCTACTGTACAGTTACCGAATTTAGGTCCCTCCGTAATTTGAAGTGCTAGTCCCTGCTCACCAGCATCAGCTAGATGACCATGACCCTCTGCTACAGTAGCTGGACCGGACTGGACTGGCGTTGAGTGTTGTTATATAGATAGCCCTTGATCCTTCTCGGTCGCAGTCATGACTCTCATCAGCAGTATTTTGGTGCCTAACGCTGTTGACCGACACACCAGTTCTCTCATCTTTTCGACGTCGTCTTGATCCTCAGATCGTTTGTGCAGGTCATATTAAAACAGCAGCCATCCAGCCAAGGTTTCATTTTTCACACTCTTTTCAACACTTGCGTCAAGCTTTTACCCTTTGTCTTTTTTCTCTCTCTATTCTACTTCTCCTCTAAATCATCCATTATGAGTTCTTCGCGCAAGTCGCGCATTGCCTCGAGCATGTCTGATGTCATGTTCACAAACGCCGTCTACTTCCCCAACTACCGGATATACCAGGGAGATACACCTGGAATGCTCAACTACAGCTGTATCAACCACGTTTATTATGCCTACGCCAGTGTCTCAGCCGACGGCGGCGTTTTTGTAAGTTTTCCCCTGGTGACTTGATTCACCTTTAAAAAATATTGATGGTGGGCGAAAAAAAACTGACTCGGATTCTTGTACTCTAGCTGAGCGATGAGTGGGCAGACGCTGGTGCGCCTGTTGATGGTGTGCAAGGTGGGCTGGGCTCTCTAATGCACCTCAAACAGAAGCACCCTCATCTTCGAGTTGTTTTGTCTATTGGGGGCGGTAACTCGTCAGAGGTTTTCCCCATCGTGGCATCCAACACTCTTCTGCGCGACAACTTTGCCCGATCGGCCAAGGGTCTTGTTGAAGCGTCTGGCCTGGATGGAATCGACAGTAAGTCATACGCTGCTACTTTGTTGGTGAGAACAAATCTAACAAGACCGCCAGTTGCATGGGAATACCCTTGTGATGCTCAACAAGGCTACGACTTTCTGGCACTGCTGGCAGCTGTCCGTATTCATCTTCCCGAGGAGCATTATATCCTCACCGCTGCACTCCCTGCAGCCAAGGCTGTCCTGCAGTTCCTCGATTTGATGGAGATAGCCGAATACTTGGACTTCATCAACTTGATGGCCTACGACTTTTTCGGCTCGTGGACCGCCAAAGCGGGACACCACGCCCAGCTCTACGCCATGGACAAGGAAGAAACTTCAGCCTCTTCAGGGGTCTCGTACCTCATGTCCAAGGGATTCCCGCCAAAGAAGATCCTGCTTGGTATCCCGACGTTTGGCCGAAGCTTCCTTCACTGCACAGGAGCAGGACACAAGTACAAAGGTGTTGGCGGTGCCGAAGACGGCACCTTTGAGTACAACCAACTCCCACGCAAAGGGTGCAAAGAGGTTGTCGACAAGCGCCATGTTGCGGCGCAATGCATGGGTGCAGACGGAGGTTTTGTGACGTACGACAACCCAGACACTGTCAAGATCAAGGCTGGGTTCTGCAAACAAAAGGGACTAGGGGTGAGTAGCCTAACTGTGGATATAACGAGGACTCGGGAGTCTGCAATGTCTTTGACACGGGACCAACCGAGTTCTCACCACAACCATCTAATATTGTTACTGGATCGCTAACGTCGTCTTAATAGGGTCTCGTCTACTGGAACGGTCCCGCTGATTCTAAAGACAAGTCGAGGAGCTTAGTTGCGGCTGGTTTCCGTGCCCTACACTCGTCTTGATCAGGTCACAACCACTCCGTATTTGCTTATGGTCTTCTTTTTGTGTATTAAAGGGCAGAGAGACGGCGTTCTAAACCTATAGAAGGTGTATTTGCTGGCGCTATCTTGTTGTTTTGACTCATATCCATCTCCTTTGTCATTGTTTATCTGGAAAAGCGTCTATATCACGAAGATCATGCTGGGAAAATGGGATATCTGCTGGGAAGATTAAAAATAGAGGCAAGGACAATGCCATCATGGGGAACTGGGAATCACATAGAAAATGGACGGGGCCGGCGTTTATTCCGGCAGCTGGGTTGGATGAGGGCAATGGATGGATGGATGCCTGACTCTTTCTGAACACTAATGGTTCACTGCCTAATTTAATTCATCCTTTTATAACCTTCCCTACTTGTGGTGACCCTTGATCCATGGTAGCCCTCCATCTGCAACGTACGATTAATGAACGAATTTTACTGGATGGGAATTACATATGAGAAAGTGACGACAGGGTATGTATGTGTTGTCGAAGGATGATATAAGTTCTTGGGATTTGTGTTGAAAATGCTGAGGGTGTGTAGCCAGGACAGGGATTCTTCAATATGTAACACTTAAAGACTAATATCATTTAAAACAAAAATAATTTGAAAAAGAAAGTCATAGTTTATATCTAACTAATAAGACATTTAGAGAACCTGAAGAGAGAAAAATCTCTATTATTCTATACTCTTTTATTGACCAAGGCAACCCAAGTCGGGCTGCAAGGAAGTCATATTGGGCAACAAGAGGACAAGTCACAGACGGGAGGACGTCAGAGTGCATAATGATGCAGACGTCAACGACATGATTAATCATACGGTGAGAGACCGCAACTCCGCGAGTCAAGTATAATTCTGTCGACGAAATATCATTTGACGAGGTTGTTGGAGGTTAGTCACATGCCAAGTCACGATACTTCCATCCATGTATTCCACTTAACCTTTACAACCGTTGAGCCACAAACAAATACAACATGGCAACGATAACGGCTGGACTTTATTATGGCATGTTTGATAGCCAATGATAAAAGCCGTTTACTTGACCTGGATTGAATCTGTTGTTTGTACCATATTGGACCAGTGTTTGTCTAATGAGTTGGTTACGATCGCAAACCACGAGATATTATACATACAATGTTTAACTTCCTGAAAAGATTAACTACATAAGAACAGCCTCGATATTATAATAATTTATTCAACTTCATTTAAGTTATCCTGATATCTCTTACCTGAGGTATCATAACATGCTCAACTTCCACCCATATAGGTATCCACGTGCTGATAAGATAAGGAGCTCTTTCCGTCATCCTACGACTATACAGCTCGGCAGCTCACCATCAACAACCACCAGCATCCAAAGACGAATCATCGCCTATTAAAGATGCCCCTGGAGTGCTCATCATCTTACCGTCACTCCAGAATCCCAATAGCGCACACGCTCTACCAACATGTCGGGAACAGATAGGGATCCGTCTCCGGCGGATGCTGCGACTGCGACGTCGGCTCAAGGACCGGAGCTTGAACTTTCTCACGACCAAGCTGCTGCTGTTGAAGCAAACACACATGATGAAACCCCGATGCCGCCTTTCGAACCACTGTTTACGCTACTTACCAACTCAACAACAAATACCACCGTGCACCCCCGTATTCACTACCTCTTCTCCGACGACGACCCCTCCATCCTCGCAACCAGTACTGAAGACCCGTCCCACCGAGCCCTCATCGTAGATCTCGCGCCTGCACCCGAAGGTGATCCCAGCCGCTGGGCCGTGTCCTGGGCTGCCAGCCTAACACCTGATTTCGCGGTGACAAATTCCAGCGTAGCCGTGCAGCAAAGCGAAGGCGATGAGAGCGGAGGCGCAGGAGCTCTTATGCTCCGCGTCGAAGGCGTCGAGCCCGAATACGTCGAGATGCGATCCGATTCTCTACCTAATTCCGGCAGTGGCGCTATAGGAGGTGAGGATGTGGATGTGCTAGCGGAGGATTTTCGAAGACGCATGGGCGTGTTGAAGAAGGTGGTTGATGAGGGCGAGAGGAGACGTGTGGTGGTGGGACAGCACAAGGAGACTCATCATGAGGGGGAAGACGAGGGTCTGCCGGATGAGGCGGTGACGGATTATGATGACGAGAAAGAGAAGGAGAAGCAGGGGAAGGCGAAGGCGAAGGCAGAGGGTGACTGATGAAGCATTGCATTGAGGGACCTTCACCGCGCTTGAGATTCCGTCTTGAGGTACGGAGTGTAGACGAAGTCGCGCCATCAACACACCATGGTAAGCAATGGCGCTATCATCAATAGCACCAATACTAACATTCTTACTGATAGATGGCAATTACACAAAACCAAAGCTTGGGTAACAGAAACATTGTAAGCTAGGGGCATTGTACATATGCATATGGGTTATTAGTTTCAGGTGGACCAGACACCTTTGAAAACATGGATACAGCTTGGCGTATGGAAATTGTTTGATGGCATGTCGCCTTGATATTTACAGCGGACATGCAAAAGTTCCGACACCTTCCTCACTTTTATTTAATAGAATATATACCCTTGAAAGATAATTATTGGACTGCCCCATAGAGATGATATAGTGACCTTTTAATACAATTAGAGGCATTGTGCACAATGCCAGATAGCATAACAACCAACCCATTCAAGTTCACAACAAACATCATCCAAGTAGCTTATTGCCCGATCAACAGATTAACGGCAGCTACTATCGTTAATATACCTTATCTAAGATGAGCAGCTGGCCTCAATCCGTAATTTATGAATTTGCAGTTCCCCTCCGCGCTTGGCAGACCAATCCTCCTATACCATCCTCACTTTGATAATTTATATAATAAACTTCTTCTGTCCCATATTGTATTATACAATTGTATCCTGAGACTATATCTTAAGTCTTCTAAATATTGTTTCCCTATTATTCTATATATGGTAACGTGTTGTTGTAAGTAAAAACTGTAAATGATTACCAAGTTGGGTATTTGTTTTAGCTTTTCATGAATTACTTCACGCCATAACATCGCCTAGCCGTTATGTGTAGACTGTTTAAACAGTCAATTGTCAGATCAAACATCAAATGCATACAATCAAGGCCAAGGAAGCGAAATATAATTAAAAGTTCATACTATAAACGCCCCTGACTAATGCAAACTGTAATAAAGAAAACAACGCCAGAAGAGTGGCAGATTCAGGCCCGGTTGAATCAACAAAAAAAAAAAACGACGGCTATCGGGCTATAGCAACAGTTATGATCCAATGGGAATACGCAAAAAGACAAGACAAGAAACACAGCCTAACACTGCTTTTTTACCTCCGCACGATTCGATATGCCTCCTCCATCATTTATATATATATTCCAAGTTAATGGTGGGGGCACGTCTCGTCTTGCGCATTGTTTTTTTACAATGCACCTAGAATAACTTCTCATTGTCAACCTTCCCACACTTAGTTTTGCGGTAGTTGAGGGAGATGGAATCGGCCTCCGCCAAGGCTGTTGAGAAGAGCGGACGCAGAGTTGTCGGCAGCAGCACGGCGGGCTAGACGAGCGGGTAGGACGGCAGTATGCATGATGGGCAGGCTGCCAGCGACTGCCTCGATGCTTCGTCTCTTGTTGCCGGAGTCGTTGTTCTGTCCCTTGATAACAAAGATGTAGATGAGGACAATAATGACGATAACAACAATGATAGCAACTGCATACAAGTTAGCGAGCCGTTACTGTTGAATCTGAATCGGAAATACATACCACAGATACCCAGGCAGATCCACTTCTTCTTGCGTGTCTTGCGGGCAGTGTTGACGGCAACTCCAATCTCCTCGTTACCCTTGTCAAGGTTCTCGACGACTTCCTCACCCTTCTGCTCAATTTGAGTAACAGCGGCCTCCTGCTGAACGACGAGTGTGTCCATGTCCTGGAACAGCTGGGACAGCTCGACCATCTGCTGCTCAATCTTGACAAGAGCTTGGTGACGGTCCTGAACAGCGCTCAGGGCAGCACGAGCACGACCCTGGCGGTCGCTCTGCATCATGGCCTGGCTGAAGACCTGACCACCAGTAGTGTCCTCAACAGCAGCCTGAATCTCCTGCTCAGAAGCGTCGGGGCGCACAATACGGTACTGGCGGGCCATCTGGTCCTGGGTTCGCTTTCGGAATTGCGACTCGACCTGCTGGTATTGAGTAATGGCGGCCTTGAGGCGGCGGTCAATACGGGTGACATGAGGGTTGTTCTTGGCGGATGAAGCCTCAGGGGATGACTTGACGGTGCGGACTCGCTCGGTGAGCTCACGGTAGAGCGACATGGTGTCGGCGGAAAGTGAGTCGAGCTGACGGCTGGCAGCGCTAGAGCCTGAGCTGTCGGCATCATCAAGAGTTCGCTGTTGGATCATACGGAGCTGCTCGAGGTTCTGCTCAACTGTGTCGATTCCGCGGTCAATGTCACGACATTCGTTAAGAATAGCGTTGGGGTCTTGGCCAAAACCGCTGGCGTTGTGAGCGAGAGGAGCCATCTCGACGCTGCCTATCCCTCAAACCATGTCAGTATGCGATGTTAAAGCAATGCTTCAGAATCGCGGAATCTCACCTCCATAGCCCTGTGCAGCGGGAGGGCTGTTGTAGCCACCACCATTGCCGTAGCCAGCGTTGTCAGAGTAGCCGCCTTGAGCACCGTAGCCCTGATCGGGGGAGTCGTAGGGATTTTGTCTACCGTATCTGTGGTCAGTCAGTAAGCGTACTCAAAAGTGAGTTGGGCGTGTGGTGGTAGAACATACCCGTACTATGAAACAAGTTAGCAAAATGCACCTCAACTAGATTTAAATGACTTTGAAGGAGTATAGGGATTTGTAATGCAGCCACATGCTCAATTCGTGTCGTGCGATAGGAGCTCGAGATTGAAGCGATTTCGAGGCAGGGGGTATTGGATAGGAGGCGCAACTAACACTCATTGTAGCGACTGAGCTGAAGCTCTATAGAATTGTATATGTAGTTCTTTCGAATGGATTTAACCTCCGTTTATTGGAGGATTGTCGTCTCAAAAAATTGAATATGATCGAGTATCTTTCTCGTGTGACTTTTCCGTATCGTGTCGGTGTTGCCAAGGGGTTCGGGCGGTATTGGAGCGAGTGGTTCTCGTCGCGCAGCAAGGAGAAAGGAGTTTACCCGTTTCTGAGAGATAGACGGACAAGCTGATGTTTAGCTTGAAGCGTATGTAATTGAGAGAGACAATGAAATGGTAAAAAAAGGAAAAGACGGCACAGATGAAAGAAAGTCGAGTGAGAGTGGAGGAGGAAGGGTGTAAAGTAAGTAAGAAAAAAGGCAAATGAGACGTGACGGAGGATGGCAACAACCTGGGAAGGAACCTAAGGGACCAGGAATGGTGACAGGGAAGTGCGAGCCCCGAGTGCGAATGGAAATTGGAGAGTTGCAATGCGAGCTCCAGCTGCTAAGCGGCAGTGCCCAGTGGCAGTGAAAGGTAGCATCCATCCATTCATAGGCACTTAGCCACTGGAACAGTTAAGTTTGGCGGGTCCTGGACTCCTGGGGGTGAAAGAGTGGAGGCTAAGGCACCTGGCGCTTGGACGCCGCTCACTGCCTTTAGCGGGTGCGGGCTAGAGATTGCTTCTAGTTTAGCCCAGGTCCGTACGGGCATCTCACCAGGCTTACTCCGTGCCTCTACCCCCTTTGCCCTTCTTTTGAGTGGTCTGAATGGATGATGCAGGGTCCAATAGGTGACATACAAGATGCAAATCCGATTCCAGTCGCGACTTCTAGCGGCTACAACTACGTAAGAGACTGTTGTCTTTGCTTGTTCTAGTGCTGAAGCAAGCTGTTCGTCGTCATGATCAGCTTCAAACAAGAAGCCCCTTCAATACGACATATTCGTACGTGATATGATAACTGCTCAAAACCAGACATGCAACAGCTGGAAACACTTTCAGAATCTGGTTGAATCATGCGACACATGCTCAATTGGATTCTGGTGGAAAGGCATTAAGACCTGCAGCAACCAGGGCTATAAATGAGCTTAACATGATTGTGGTTTAGGTTATAGATGCAAGACATATTAATTGTGCAGAATGACGGTATAATATAAGCTAATATGCTCAATTTATTATGTCAATCACCCCTGGACAAGGGGCAATCCCTAAATAACCACAGACGGTCGATAGCTCTGTTCATTGGAGACGACTTCTCCACTGTTTCACATCTGGGCGGTTGTTCTCCATTAATCCTCTGACTGTTAAATCTGTAACAAGTCTGGTGTTTTATGTCCAGTCGGTCTCTGTCTCTGACTCTGTCGCGACGATCATCACGAAACGCCATCCCGTCATTATCCATTATCGCCAAGAAGACCAAACTCTGATCCAGAAACAAACTCCTGCCCCTCAGGCTGACAAGCTCTCCACCTGGTTCAAAGGTGACCTGAGCCCTGCGAGTGCGAATGCGCGCTAATTCCTTCAGCTCTGCCTGCACAAGTCAGAAATGGCGTCCGCCTTTTTGGAGATTGACCTTGACCAGGGGGGTCTCGAACAATCAACTTAAGCTTCGCCGCGTGGGTCTTGAGTGGCTCGTAGCGACATTGCCAAGGCATCTATTTGTGGTATTTTCGGATTCAAGGTCTAGTCAATCGTCTTCAATCTCTGCTAAAAATCGATTATCTGAATAAGGTATCTGTCTTTCCACCTGATCGCAATTACATAGACATACCAAACCATGTCACTCATCCTTATAGCGTCTCTTGTAATCTTCCGTAGCCTCATTTCCCACCTGGTTCCACCGTTATGCTTCGTCTTACTGTACTTTGTACCTACAAATGTCGGGACGCTTTACACCCTTTCAGCCATCTCACAATTCAGCCCCAACGTCCTGCAGCACATCATAAGCTGACACTTCACCACCTCCGTTCCCGACGGACTCTGCCCTATGTATATTCCGAAAATACTAGTTCACGAGCTGATGGTCTTGAGTTCTCGTATTGTTGGAAATATCGGCTTTCAGCAAGTGACAACTAATTCATGAAATGTATTCACCTCTTGATTTTCCAGTGCTATCATAAGCATTAATGCTATTTCAACATCGATCAGAAATGCCGAAATGATTCTCCAGCACACCTGTTCTAACATGAGACCTTCTCCCTCGACCTATCATTCATACTCCAACAAATCGTCCACTTGTTAATTTCCTCAACTCAGAGTACGGCATACGCCGATACGTAACTCACACTCATGTCAGATGGTCGCTCTACCAGGTTGCTCCGGTTATACTGAATGACACTAAACCGTCCTTTGCCCTCATACTCAGGTTCCTTAGCCAGCAGTTCTAAAGCTGCCATCATAACTCCGATAGGATGTCTTCCGCACACCGTGTTGCGGGTTTGTCGCAAAGTCGCCAGGAAAGCGTCATGGCTACCACTCTTAACGGCGTCCATGGCAGCCTCATCTATAACGCGGATCGTCTCGTGGATCGGAGGACCAGTCGGGGCCCGGTCAGACTCACGCAGAGTGATAAGATTCTCAGGAGTATTGTTCGGAGAGTATACCAGGTAGCTGAAGTTATCGCCCCAATGGCAAAAGTCTGAGCTGATAATGAATGCATTCTCGGGGTCCTTAAGGTAAGGGAGCAGGACCTTTCCGTACATCTTCTCCTCTGGTCCACTGTTGCTTCCTACTAGCATAGGCACAATCTTGGGAAACTTGTCCGGCGAGCCAAATGTTTGCTCGCATCGGAGGTATAGATACGGCATGTGCATCTCCAGGGAATGTTCGCTAACCTCGTTCCTCTGTGGCATGTTCTCCAGTTCGGCCGTATCCTGGATTTCTTTGGCCAGTTTCTGATCAATTGTAAGGTCACCAAAGGGAGTGGCGTATTTTCCGAAGGTGGTGGCTGCGCATCCTTCGAGATAATATGTATGGGATGGGCCCAACACAAAGACACGCTTGGCGCGGCTCAAATCAAGGGTCTTGTATGCCCAGGCTGCACACGGGCCAGAGTAGCTGTATCCTGCGTGCCTAGCAAACAGTGTTGTTAGTTCACATTCTAGACAGGTTGTTGTATGGATGAACTCACGGTGCGATGACAACCCGAGCTCCAGGGATGGGCACTGGAGCTCCATCGATACTATCCGGAACGGCCTCCAGATAGTCCTCGAGCTCACTCTTCAAGGCTGTTGCATCTTTCTCGTACCAGGTGCCAGCTTTCTTTGCGGGTCTAGTTGCCGCCATTGTTTCTGTGTATATTGCTCAGATGAAACCTTGTAGAGCTCCAGAGTTTAGGCAGGAAGAAATTGAAGTTACAATTGGGAAGATCAAGATAATCAAGATAACTCCTGCACAACAAGCTTCCATGAGCTGAGAGCATGAGGCGTAGCTTACATATGAGCCGTTTGACGTCCCCGCCTTGACACATCATGCGGGGTAGTTACGCAGCGCTTGTGGACAGCATCATACCTGGCATTGAAACGACACGACGTTTGACGCGGCTAAGTAGAGCGTGTTTGACAACAAATGGTGTGTTATCGCCAATTGAAAAACAGACCCTTCGTACGGCTATGTACATAAGTGTGGTTCGCTTTCGCAATTGATGAACTTTACTTTTTGTTCGGCTTACAGATTGATGATTGTCTGACCAAGCTCAGTGTCATATCATATACCAAACCAGTCTTTACTATCCAATCTTGACTATAATTGACCATCATGAGTTACTGTCAAAGCGCCCCTAATCCTCTATCCATGCCCCGGGCATTATAAATGACTCCTCTTCAATCAATCTCCAGAACTCGCAAGCCATGTACTCAAACTCTGGAGCCCATAGTAATTCCCAATCAGCCACCTCCTCTCCAAACTTCAGGTCAATCATCCTGATCGGGACCCAGTGATTCTCGGTACATCTCTCCCGCGCTGCCGCGCTCAGATTTACATCATAAGAGCCTCTTGCCATAGTTTCTCTTATCAACACTCGGGAGGATACAATGGCATCAGAATCGAATGCACCACGTAGCGTCATATCACGAAAACGACTTCTCTCTTGCACCCCATACTCGAGCAAATCCACTCCTGCAACTTTGAGATCTTCAAGCCATTGGTGTATCGTTTTCTTAAAGACGTCGTCCCAGTGGAAGAATGAGATACCCGATGTCAGGTAACACAGTGCACCTCCGATAAGGGATATCAAAGGAGTCCCTGTCCACTGTGGTACTCTATAGACATCCCAGGGACTCACTGACTCGATGTGGTGAAGGTCCTCTGGTCTAGCAACTGATACAACGCTGATCACGAACTCATCCCAGGCGTCATTATAGATATGCCACTGGAACTCAGCACGTCGTTTTGGTATTGCCTCATCTGCAAACCTAATTCCCAAGCATATAGCCGCCGAGTGGACCAGAGAAAGGTTCTCATGACTCGAGAGTGTTACGTCTGACTTCGAGATCTTGGAGTCCTCTGACAGAAGTTTCGGAAGACTGGCAAATGATCTCAAGTGATACGAGCCCAGTCTCACCGCTTCAAACCGGACTCGACTAGGCCAGGTATAATACTTGGGCATGAACCTAGCCCGAAATATGAAAACATAATCGTCCGAGTATGCCCATTCGTGTAAGAAGTCAAACAGGCGTGAAACTGGCATATCTTCAGGGTCTTGGAGATAGGTTTGGAAAAGTGTCACTATCCTGCCCCAGTCGTAGTCTAGGGAAGTCCTGTTTGGGTTGTATACTAAAGGCTTTAAAGGGCTTCTGTGATTGAGGTCAGTCCTGTGGCAATCGAGTAAGTATATGAGACATACTCTCTATCCCGCCCAACAACCTCGAACAGTGTATCTTCCAATCCCATACTTAGAAGAAGCTGGCAAATGTCGTAATGCTTTGACTGGGCCGCATGCTGTTTGCTGTCAGTAATCAATAACCATTCATGTATGCTCCTTAGACTGACGTATAACAGTGAGGCCCCGTCTGCATCTTTGTCAAATGGTGATGCTTGCCGGTTGTCAAAAAGTTCCAGAACACCATTCTTATCCCCATTTTGTATTCGCATGATGATCTCGGAATCAGGCGCAACAACGTTATATACTCGATAGTTGAAACTCCAACCGGACCTGGTTGGATAAGATTGGAAGGTATGTATCGATGGTGAAAGCCAGTCAGGAAGTTGTAGGTATGCCTGCCAAGCACCTTTGGTACTTGTGGAGGCCATCGAGAACCGCCCTGTCCAGGAAGGAATATATGGTTTAGATGAATTGAGGTGTCTACGCTGCAGGGCTGTCATTTTTTGTTGCTTTCCATCCATGTTATGGCATGTTCGATCGTATTTGCGCTCGTTCTTCTTGATTGTGGTGATTGTTGAGGATTGCTCCAGTTGTAGGTTGTCGAACCGTTGACCAAAGTCGGTGGTTACTCTTCTCACGATAACCTCTGTATTCTGTCTCATCATCGAACTTTGTTTATTAGTATAATTCTATCCCAATAGGCTAAGACTCACATTTGATAAGTACTTATAGCAGTCTGAAGTAGTGTTATTGCTCGTTTGAGCCGTGTCTGGTACCTCTCAATCTTCTCCTTCCTTATGAGAAGCTTAAAAGAGGTTAGTGTACGCTGGAGCCCTTCTCTCTTCGACTGTATTGTGAGATATATCTCTGTAGCAAGCTCTTCTAGCATATCTTTGGCTTTGTTCGCAGCCATGAAGCTGCGATTAATGTAGGAGCTGTTAGACTTGGTGTTATGAGCCTGGTCGTACTCAAGCTGAT
This sequence comes from Fusarium tricinctum, assembly GCA_020744515.1. Classification (NCBI taxonomy): domain Eukaryota; kingdom Fungi; phylum Ascomycota; class Sordariomycetes; order Hypocreales; family Nectriaceae; genus Fusarium; species Fusarium tricinctum. Next base: position 1,934,028 of record JAGPXF010000002.1, on the reverse strand, counting down.
CTTTCAACTCTTCGAAGATGAGGGCAAAATCTTCCAATTCATCTAGTAGATCTCTGAGATCATGAGGAAGGTCTTTAGCTTCGCCCCATAGTTGGTTGACCTTGATGATTAGACCAACAATCTTTCCGGCAATGTCGATAAAGGCAATGATGCTGGCGGTAGTCTCCATGCTGCGTTTTTTTTGGCTGCCTGACGACTGATGAGAAATAGTCGCACTCTTCGATTTAAAGCATAGGTATGTTTTATTAGGAAGTAGAAAATCAAAATGGGGTCAAAGCCTGACAAGAGTAAAGGAATTCCATGGCACAAAGCACTGCCTCCGTCATGAAGTTCACGACCAACAAGTCCTCAATACTGTGGGACGCAGGCGTGTTACAAGAACAGCAAATCCTACCTTCGACCAACCAGTACAACTCATTGTGGCTATCCATGTCACTATCCGGGATGATCAGGCGCCTACAAGCAGTCTTTGTAAAGATGGGCGGCAAAGTAACCAGGGGACGGCAGGCTGCAGCACATGTTGTATGTTGCGGTGTTTCAGATAGGTCATGATATACAATGGCAGGCCTCCCACATACTCTCACTTTCCAACATCTTCCTCATGTCTCCTCAAACTAATAAATAACTGATAGATATACAGTTGGAATGAGAGCAGCTCGCTGTATTTGACATCATCATGAGGCGCGCTTAGAAGGGTGGAAATGGGTGGACGGCACGGGTGCGGGCCGCTGGCCGGGCGCTAAATGTCTACAACTCCACCAACAGCAAAAACGCTAGGAGTTGAATGGATGATTTATCTAGCTCCAGTAGGCATTGGCAGATTCGACCAATCTTAGCAGTTGGCTAGATACAGTTGCCTCTCTTTGGCTGTTTGGAAGATGCAATATGACAATAGAGGGCTGCACAATGAATAGTGACGGTGTCAGTAAGGTGCCTTCAACAGCTCGACTGTGGGCGCAAACCGGATCGTTGTCTTATTCAACTGTGGTGTTGAGAGAGATGCAATCGGTAAGATTCAGGTAAGATTGGGTAATGTTACCAGTCAAGTGCCAAAAACCAGATCATACCTTTCAGGATTGGTTGTGAGGATATACTTTTGTTCTGATCAATAATTGAGTAGTGATCTACTTAACCTGGACCTAGCACACGAGCTTAAGGGCTGACAAGCTGTCTTCAATCGACCGTGGTCGTTTTTGATAAAAACACATTTACGTTCAAGCATACACATATTGCAAAAGGTCTTCGTATCTGAACTTACGTGGACTGTAAGCGTGCCAATATTGTGGCTTTCAACGCAGCCATTCAGGGTACGGTCTCCTCAATAGCTGGCATGTTCAAGGAAAGCTGAAAAGATTGAGGCTGGCTGGCTGCAGACAGCTCTAATGCAGGGCGTCCGGGGAAGGCAACGATATGCGAAACTATCACGCACAAATATGATAGTGGTTCGATAGTTATATTTCGGATGAACTCAATCCGGTCTGGGATCTTTCTTCATGTTGTTTGTTGATAATTAATGCTACCCAGTGGATCAACAGCGGTAGAAACGGTCGACCGATAGCCCCGGTAATAAATGGAAGCTCGCTAGGAAAAGAAAGCTTGGACGGGGGAGCCAAAGCTTGTGTTTATTTTTGTTTGTAGGGGAAGCAGCCGCAACATCACATTGATGGGTCAAACATTCTCAGGGGTTTTGAGTTTGAAAGATGAAGATCTAAGCCAGATGTTTGAGAGTGCAGGCAACGCGCAGAAGCCTTATCCGTGTGTTTCTACTTATCTACAGACGTCTTTGTTTACTAGAAATCTACACTCTCAGAATCACTGTTGTACTATGTACAGTACGCTCGGAGTAACGGATAGTTCCATTGACTTAATATAATATTCCCGAAGTCGGAGTGTTCAAGTGGCAACACCAAGAAAGACACACTGCCGAGCCGGCTGCTCGGGTTTTTAGCACGAAAGTCTACGAAAATATCCCCGAACCGAGAATATCATGCTCAGTAGATTCCACTCGTTCTCTTTACACCTGATTGTTTCGAACCATACACGGCATTGCAGCTCTGTTTCTGATCATATTTCGGTGTTTCTGAGATAAGGAACGGCCGCCTGAACTGAGACAGGAGGCATGCCATTGTCGAAACTAACGATACATAGCTCCAGCCCTGTCCCAAATATCCCGTCCCAGGTACTATGGAAATGTACTGTCTGGGCCGCCCTGGCCTGGCACTTTTTCTTAGTCTCGATCATTGAGTGCCGTTTAACCTTTTTTGCCACGAAAAGGGTGACGAACTGATTACTAGTTAAATTAATCAGCTCTTCGGCATGAATTGCTACCATAATTCTCTGGCTTTCTCTCCAAACTGTTTGTCTTCTCTTAGTTATCTCTTGTCACAATCGATATTATAAAAACGCCTCTTACCTCTGTGTAACCAGCCCTTGTTTTGTCTCCGGCCCCATTCCCTTGTTAAGGTTGTAGTTTATAGGTGCTTCAGGGATCAGCCTACACTGTCGCATTCCGTCATCGTAAAACCCACCACCTAAGCCTAAACCTACCGATACAGTAACTGAAATCTCCTCTGGAGGGCCCTGGACCCAGTAAAAGACTAAGACCAAACCGTTCCCCCCTCCGGAATCCAGCTCCAACGCCAGCTCCCTCTTTTTCTGACTTCGATTTGCTTCCCTTCATCAACACTCTTCACTTTATTATCTTTCTCTTACGACAAGAACCAGTGCCTTCTTCGGCGCTCTTGTCATCTATTCACAATGGGTATTCTTCAAAAGATGGCTTGGTCCAAGAGCACTAGGATCAAGGTCATGATCGCCATTGACACGGCCTTCTTCATCGTCGAGATTGTCTCTGGTTTCCTCGCCCATTCTCTGGCTCTTATGGCTGATGCCTTTCACATGGTAAGTCAACCCCCAATTGCGCCGCGATCGAATTGATGGGTCAACAACTAATCCCTTGTACAGCTTAACGATATTATTTCTCTGGTTATCGGTCTTTGGGCAGTTTCCGCCGCGCAAAAGACATCCACTGACGAGTTCACATTTGGCGTACGTCTTCCAAACATTGCGATAACCCCAAATTCCTTTGCGCATAGCTAATTATCTTGTAGTGGGTTCGCGCCGAGATTCTAGGTGCTTTCTTTAATGCCGTTTTCCTTATCGCCCTCTGCGTTTCAATCGTCCTCGAAGCCCTTACCCGATTCATCGAACCCCCAGAGATCAACAACCCCAAGCTCATGCTTATCGTGGGTTCCGCTGGTCTCTTCTCGAACTTCGTCGGTTTCTTTGTTCTCGGTGGCCATGGTCACTCCCACGGACCTGGCGAGGGTGGTCACGACCATGACCATGATCATGGACATTCCCACAACCATGCCCACGATGAGGAGGAAGGCAACGCTGGTTTCCATACCCACGGCACACTCGCTGATGAAAGTGGCCGTGCCGCTGAGGTCTTGCCCGAGATTGTCGTTCGCCGCGCAACTGCCCCCAAGAAGTCTAACGATCAGCGAAACAGCCGTGATACATCCTCCCGAGGTCGCGACCACCATCGATCCAGCAGAAGTGGTCATGCTCGCTTCGCTAGTCTTGATGACTTGAGCATTCACCCAGCTAGTTTCCGACAGAGCATTATCGAAGCTACTCGAAGTGATGTTAACGAAACCACGAGCGAGAGCGAGACCGATGCCGAGAATTCCCCAATCTTGGAGGAGGATGAGGCGAATGAAGAGTCGCCTCTTCTTAAGGGTGTCGCCAAGAACGGCTCATCGATTGGCCACAACAGGAACGGTTCCCACTCCCACTCTCATTCACACTCTCGACGACCTCGACGGGACTCGAGCGTTCACCACGGTCACCACCACACCCTTCCCAAGGAGGCTGGCAGGAAGGATAGCCACGGTCACAACCACGCCGATATGGGTATGAACGCCATGATTCTTCATGTCATTGGAGATATGCTCGGCAACATTGGAGTCATGGTTACGGCTCTTATCATCTGGCTCACCGATTGGCCTGGCAAGGTCTACGCCGATCCTGCCGTCTCCTTGTTCATCACGGCTATCATCCTCAAGACATGTATCCCTCTTACTAGAGGCACTGCGCGAGTTCTCCTGCAAGCCACCCCCGAGCATATCAGCGTTCCCGAGATCCGACAAGATATCGAAGCTCTTCCTGGCGTTATCACCTGCCATCACATCCACGTCTGGCAACTCTCGGACACCAAGCTCGTTGCAAGCATGCATCTCCAGGTTTCTTTCCCCATTGACTCCCACAGTGGTGAGAAGTACATGGAACTGGCTCGACGCGCCCGCAAGTGTCTCCATGGTTTCGGTATTCACAGCGCCACGATACAGCCTGAGTTTTGTTTCGACCAGAAGCACGCGCACGATGCCGAGGCTGCTGCTCTTGCTTTTGATGGCACCGCCGACTCAAACAAGGGGGATAGCTGTCTCCTTGAGTGCATCGACGATTGCCAAGCTCAGGGCTGTTGTCCCGCCGATACATCATCTAGGGGTTCATCTGTGAGACGAGCTAGTGAATCATCACACAGCGCAACTAGTCCTCACGCACACGATCACGACCATAGCCACGATCATGATCACAGCCACAGCCATAATCATCAGCATTAATCAAAACGGGTTTCACCAGTCTGCTTTGACAGACTCTTACTTTACGATGTTTTAATCTCGACATCAAGACTTGGTTTTCTCCCATAACCACTTTTCTTATACCAGATAATTGTTCGTTTTTCTTCAGGCAAAAAAAGGACTCGGCGTTCTCGTGTGGGGTGATGAGGTTCTCCCGTACATGGACCGTTTTATGTTGGGCGGCGCTTTACACAAGACGTTGTGTGCGGGTTAACGAGATGGGTGGTACATTTTATTTTATGTACGATAGATATAGCGGTACCACAAGAAATGAACTTCTCTTTGTCTTAAAATATTCGTTTTCGACATGTGTTGATAATGACCGACTTGTGCCTTACGGAGACTGTTGTGCGATCTTCTAGACTGAGCACACAGTGAAAGTATTATTACCTAGCATCACCAATGTACACGAGATATAGTAGGTACCTATATGTCCCGATAGTCTTCTTATTTTAATATTGTATATGAACTTTAATAATCTCTCCTTATTTTAGATGTATCTAGATAGGTTATTAGAACTTTTGCACGCAACTATAGTAGTAACTGATACGTTTGTTTTATATTTCTTTAAGCGGATTTGTTTGTAATATTGGTCGTAATACAACATCATCGTTTATATACGTCCGTCCATCCATCCACCATCAACGCCAGTGCCTCTCATCATGCAGCTCGTTTCGTTATACCTGTGCACTCATTTCTTCATAACACATGATCCCATATTCACATACATATATAAGGTGCTGTATATCGAAATAGTCTACGCTTGAGGTGGGAGAACCAGCCCATCACGGCTGCCAACCTCGACTGCACCAGCCTCGCCCTTGAACATATACTCCACACGTAGAACCTTGTCAAGGCCTGGTGCAGGGTCCCAGAATCCCGGTAGGCGGCTCTTGCGCACCCCATGAGGGATGACCAGGGCAGGCCCGTTGTTATAAACCGAGTCGTCGATCAAAGCAGCGACGGCGGTTGTGACGTCGGCAACTTGTTCGCTTTTTGTTAGGGTGCCGTCTTCACTGGGGATACCATATTTAGCGCTGAGGACAACGAGGCCGCTGACGGACATCTGGTGCTTCTGGCGACTCTCGACTGGTAGTGTGAGGAGCGTGGTGATGTTGTCTGCTTCGTAGCGATGTCGGGCAATGGCGACCGGGGCTCCTGTCGAGGAGACATCTGAACGGACACGACGATGAGATCGTGATGAAGTTCGTTCGCGGCGGTGGTAGCTGAGACCGAGCTGCACGGCGGCGAGTCCGGCGAAGGGTAAAGCTCCAGCCCAGAACAATACACTGGGTCCGAGGAGTGATCGCGGTGCTATAAGGAGAGGAACGCTAAGTCGCTGGCCAAGACGGGACCAGTAGACGGACAGATGGAGGTTGTGCAGACTTATACCGACTTCGACACCGATACGCGCAAAGCGACCGACCGACCAGAGGTTGCGGAGGGCAAAGTATTGATCATGGAAGGTATTTGAGCAGAGTTCTGCCTCTAGACGTGATGCTGAAGAAACGCCAGGGTCTAATGATGTCGAAGGAGTTTGGAACGGTAGCGTTAGATCTTTGCTGTATCGCAAGGCGCCTGACATGGCACTAGGTGTAGCAGAAGCCGAAACGGCCCAAGTTCCATGCTTGCAAGAGTTGATCTCGTAGTCAAGTCCTCTTATGCCGCCCTCGTCGCCAGGTGAGTCGGATGAGCCTGGGGCGGGCAAACGATCTGCTGATCCTGTTCGGAAACCCAGTTCCAAGCTAGGTATAGGCCCGGGTGCTTCAGTGTTAAAGAAGTCCGGGCTTATTTTCGAATACTCCGAGAAATAACGCGAGTAATCGTTCGAACCAAATACCCAATCGCCACTGTCTGCACGTAGGAAGCCTGTGCCGTGACGGAGGTTCTGATAGAGTCCGAGAGCAACACGGGGCTGGAAGGAAGCAGAAGATCGGGAAGATCGAACGCTGGCCTCTGCAACGGTGGGTTCTGAGTAGTTGGGGATTATGAAGTGATGGTAAAGACGGCTGGTTACTGATAATTCAGGTAGAACATCTGACTCGAGCTCAACTGCTGTCTTGATCCATCTAAACTTGTCAGGAGATCTTACAGGTGAGCGGTTCAGAAACTCCTGTCGATATCGAATAGTGGCCAATGGTGCAAATTTGTTCTCAACAAGTTGTAAGAGCCTCTGTCTGGAAATTGTCAAGGGTAAAAGAGGCTGATATCGATCATATAAGAGAGATGTCGGTACTGAGGAGAGGTCTTTTGTGACACCATAAGCAGATCCAGTAATTGTTACAGTAGGTGTAGCAACGTGAATACTAGGCTGCGATAGGCTCTCGACGACTTGCTTCTCGTTTGTTGAAGTAAAGTTCTCTATCCGTGTGACTTGGGGCTGTAGTAGTTTCTGCAGCGCTGGTACATCGACCGTGACGGAGTGACTGAGAGCAAAGTCGAGGATCTGAAGCCTGGAACTGTCATCTTCCGACCCAGAGGCGTCCAATCGAATACCCAGATCGGAACTTGTGTGTATACCGTTCTGCATTCGATTCCAAACAGCTTCCTTGAACGCCATATCGTATTCCGATCCTGTGGCTCCCGCATCATCGTCTTGCACGAACTGGTCCAGGTCGTATTGCGCTCGCCGTGTCGGATCAATTAGTGTCTCAAAGGCATCCTGTACACGGAGGAACTGCTGGCGAGCAATTGGGCGCAGATCCTCTGGATAATTGTCTGGGTAGAAGAGAATGAAGAGGCGGTAGTATGCGCTTCGGATCTGGTCCTGTGACAATGCTGAGGTGTCTCGTGGGAGGCAGAAAAGATCATAAAAGTTGGAATCGACATCCGAATCCTCCAGAATGGTTATTGTATCATCGGCAGTATCGTGATGCGATGATTCATCTTCGTCTTCGTCCTCATCCTCGTCCTCATCCTCGTCCTCATCTTCATCTTCATCTTCATCTTCACCTTCTGTCGAGCTTGCAAGGATCTTTTCGTCGAATTCTGCCTCAGCCTCGGAAACACTGCTGCTTGGATGCTCATAGATGGAACTAGCATCGTCATCCCAGAACGAAAACTCTTGCCGTGTCGCAGCGAATTGTTCGTTGAGAGAAAAGCGAGAGGAGGCAGCTCGCAGAGCCTGAACAGCAGGTACAGCAGGCGCAGGAGGAGGACCTGAAGAGAGACGATGTTCGTCAAGGTTGGCTGAGGAGCGTACGGAGGAGTTTCTGGAGGCGTCACGGCGGGAACGAGCGCGGGGTACTCGAAGGCTTTCGCGATGTTTATCTCTCTTGGCCATGATGGATGATGTGTGGTGTTGAAGAGTAGACAAAAGTCTCCATCTGGGAGAGGCAGAGTATAGAGGGGTCCGTCCAGATGGTGAAGACAAGGCTAGACAGGGCAAAACAAAACAAGAGACAAACGACACCGCCTTAAATTTATGGCATGTGTAGGTGAGGAATTCGCCAATCACGATGATGACGGCAGAGCAGATCAATTAGAGGCCCCTCGCACGATCCCAAGTGTGGGTTGATCCATTGTTGGGAGAAGTTGGGGCGGGCCTAAGCTCCGCTAGTTAACGCGATGTGCAGGGGTAGATCAACTGAGGAATACAAGGCATTACTTGATAGTGTATGCTGATAGATACTCAGACAGTTGCATACACAAATACATATGTAGTGCATTAGCTATTGTGAGATACCTTTAGACTACAAACAGCCTCTTTTATGAGAAGATTAGTATGAATTGAGTAAATACCAATATCCAAAACTTACATCATCAACCATTGCTAATTAGCCCCATCCTCGGGTCTTCGGGCAGCTCCATATCCACGTCTGCCCCATCTTTCCAGGGGACTCTCCCCAAGACACGGTGAACATGTGGCAGGGTTAGGCATGGGTGTTAGCGGGGTATTTCCCTCTCTGAGTTGTATCTGAATAGGCATTGTTAATTAGAATGAAGCTTCATATTTAGGGGAATAGACAAGTTGTGTGTACAAGTAAGACATTGCATCAACTGCTTGATATGTTGTCTTGGGATATAGGTCACGGCCTGGTCTTGTCAGTTACATAGGTAGGTTGGAACAACTACTCTGTACAGCAACTAAACACTACAGAAAAGCAAGACAAGGGCTAATATCTTTGCCAGGTTGTCGTATGATCTGACTCATCTCCACCTAAAAGAACGATTCCTGATCTTTGCATCCTCATGATCCTATATCCAAATACCGTTGTTCCTGACAACGCTGTATCTGTTCATGTCTGCAACAACACTCAAACAAACTCTCAGAGTTTCTTAGTTCATGCACTAGATGAGTCTGCGAATCATCGATAGCACTATTCTCGATGTTATGCATTTCTCTAGGCCAATCTAGCAAGGATTCCCCAGGGTCAGGGATGGCTATCCATGCCCATAACGTCCGTGTTATTACAATCACAAACCTACCTCTGTAGAAACATTGAAGTGCAATAGCGGCAGCTGGAGTCCGAATTGAATGGTATTATACCATTGGGATATTGACATTCTATCTACATACTCTCCTGGTTATGAGTACGATGGGTGCGAATCGTTTTGGGTAAAAGTTCGTTACCATGAATACGGAGACCACAAGCTACTAGGGCTACAGAATGTTATCATTCCTTTCCAACAACGCTTAGATCAATTGTATGTGCATGCTCGCTGGTGGATGCTCTGTTTGGAAGAGTTGGATCCCCTCTACGATTGAAGTATAGTTGGTAATTTTGAATTGAGTTACCCTTTATTTCGGCGTGTAACAGACAAGAACTGGAATTAGAACTAGAACTACACGCATATGTACTTGAGGACCTCGTAGGATTATCATGATATGCTTGGTTGGGCGTACTGTCATATCCTGTGACAGATTCATCACTATCTTAGACTAGAGGACCGAGAATAAGTCATAAGGTCAGTCAAATGTGACATGCTTGTCGAATTGAGACGAGATTCATATGAATCTCACATTCTCTGTTTCCCTCATCGCTGCAGTGCTTCTTCAAAAGTGGACGACCTCCTGCCACTCTTGGTGTGAGTCTGTTGGAACAAGATGTGCATATACTGGTATGCCCTCAGCTACATCTTATTGAACAATTCTTCACCTGCAATACTACCCAATATCACAAGGCTATCTTATTACTGCTCCATATGAGTTGTTCCTCAAATTCAAGCAATACTATCGTGTAGATGATTGGCCTCTTGCTATTGATGCGAGAATGAGCAACAGCATGACACTTGGTATAAGAGTGGGAACCTGCCCCTCGACTTTCTAAAAAGCTTCGAAAGATGAACATGACTATTAATGACCATATTTATAGCTTATTAAACTTGATCCCCTTATCAAAAGGATGTCTGTTGTTGTTGATGGTCTTCCTACTAGCTCTTAAGTCCATGAGGCTCGGTCTCCAAACACTCGTTGATTTCCCAAGAATCTTATCGGAAACTCGAGTTCAAATGGTTATTTAGACACCTATTTCCCTAAAATATCATCTCCATCAACCCTATAAAGCCAGGAAAGGTATATGCCTTGATTGTGTCCAAGAACCCCTAATGCTAAGGGGCTTACGGACAACGCAAGCAACGGCCTACGACAAATGTTGGTAAATAGCATCAGAGATCACATCGACTTTTTCCCAACGCAGTTGCAGCACTTCATATGTTCTATTATAGCTTATTTTAGGACTGTATGGCACGATGTCGGTATATAACGCTGAAGGTGAGGTCTGGTTGTCTCTAGCATGTGGCTCCAGGGACTGCGCTCCATATTGAACATCTGCAAAAAGAAACTACATGACGGTTGAATCGAACATTTTCGCGATATGGTGAGTGGACTTTACTTCCCAGAGCTTTTATATCTATCGTTAGCCATCTTCTCATAGAACTAGACGGCTGTATGATCCGGTCTGTCCAAGGTCAAGGAAAGATGCGATGGATAATACGCTTGTTGTATAATTTGTGTAGCTCTTAGACTCATAGGTAGTTCCATCTCAAACAGCGCTCGACTTCAGGCTGATCGAGGCTTGTTATATGTCTTATTCAAGAATCAGATCGCAGTTGTTGTCCAGGCTGGATGGACTACTATCCAGATGCTACAGCTGAGGTCTCGGAGCACAACATTTTGAAGCACTACGTCCTATTGAACAATGAAATCATCTTGCAATATTCGTGGTTAGATCCAGTTAGTTCCTCATGATGGCTGAATGGACTACAGGACGTCAATACTGAGTAATCCCGCAGCACATCAACTTACGAGACTCAGATGCAGGGCAGAGCCTAGCAGATTGGCCGGTATATCATTTACAATAGATTACAAATTTAAGCTATCCAGTGAGCTATAATATTCTCTACTTCTCAATCCAAATTTATATTCCTATCTTCTGCTAACTTCTTTTTATGTCAGTAGGCTCTGTGAATGGTTGATACTGGGCACTCCTATAGAACAAGTCACAATAACCTCGTCAAGGAACATGCCACTTGCCACTTATCCCCTATGCCTATTCCTGCTCTGTCCAATATGACAATAACTTCAATCGTGTATTTGCTGCTGCAACTCACTGAAGCTCGGGTTTCTACGTTCACATCCAACGTCTCCAAACACACATCCCGAACCACACTGTCAAGTAGACTAACCTAGACTCAGCAGACAAGATGGTTGCACCCCAAGTACTTGTCTGCCAATGCATGCAGACAGCGTCTATCACACCTGTCAAGAAATCAGTGTCAACCTCGACACTGTCGATTGGGGCCACGACAATCATCCTCAGCGCATCAAAGCACCAATCATAGCGCCAACCCAGCTATCGGGAGCATTGCACAGGCCCTGGCATGAGAGAACCCATGGCCGCAGCTTAGGTCGAGCTGAAAGGGGTCAACAGAGAGGGAGATGGGGGAGGACAGCTGCAGGCATTTTAATCATGGGCGCTTCTTACAACCACATTGGACGGGCCGGCCCCTGCTGACCAGTCTCGGATTGCAACGCTGGTTGTCTGTTTATGAGATCCTGTTGGCTTTATTTGCCTTCCTATCTTGTACACACATAGGCGTTTCGACAAAAATCCAGCTTAACCTGTAGGGCGTGTAATATGGATTTACAAATGGCCTGGAAGAGGAAACGACAGACACGTTTCAGCTGTGGCAACAATAACAAGTATCTACAATTCTACAAGCAGCGACCCGTGGCATACGGCAACATCCACAGGCACAATCGACGGGGTCTTGTTGGCGGGCCGGAGCGTCGAACCCGTCCATCCTCTCCCTCGCTTGACCTGGCCTCGAGGAGCGAATTGCTTCCTTCTTACTCCGTACACTCGAACACTAGGGGGGGTGAGCTGTGCCGTAGCACCTTGAGAACCCGCCGACGAGTGCGAGTTCAGGGCAGGTTTTCCGTTTTCCGTTTCCTGCGTAACGTGGTACAGCGGCTCGTGAGAGAGTTGGGCGGCATATCGTGTACGATGGAAACTGGGTTACTCAAAACGGGTGATATTCTGCAGAAATGCTGCCATGCGAATCATCCTGTGTAAGGAGGCGACTGAGACTGATTCGCAGCCCTACAGAAATGCAATGCGCTGACGGTGCATCGTATTAAGGTAAGGGTTGCTGTGGCCAGGGTGTAGCGAGATGAAGACGTTTCCTCTGCCAGCAAAAGTGATCCTGATCCTGAATCTCTGTATCACTATCACATCAAATACACTCACAGGATGGAGATTTCACCTGAGCTATTGTCCAAGCTAGTTTCAGTCAAGTAGCATGCCAATAACAAGCAACAAGAAAACACCGCAAATCGTGCAGGTTTTCCAAGATTTCCATGTCGAAATTTCCTTGGCAGCAAGAATAACGATAATAGAAAAGAAAAAACAATCGCCGATTAAAGACGCGCTTCGTATGCATGCGGGGCCTTGTCCTTGTTTGTAGTTTGTGTTTAGCTTAATACAAGGATTATTCGCCCTTGGGATCATACTGATCATACTGTAAGTTTTACGCGAGCCTGAATAGTTTCAGCTTTGGAGAAGTGGCAATCCATATCAACAAAGAACCAATCGTTATTGGGAACATAAAGGGAAGCACGGCATCGATTCAACGTAGCGTGGGCATCTTCTCATTCTCAATTGGGTCATGAATTAACTCCCCAGGATCATGGATGGAAAGAGAAGCGTCAAAAAACAACAAACGCCAAGAACAAGCAAAAAAAAACACGTACAGTAGTCAGCCACATCGAGGCAAGATTCCGGCGTATCTTAGAGGTCTGGCCGTAATATCAGTTCAACATGGCGCCATGCGTGTCGAGGAGAGCCCTGTATCAATCCTGACCTACCCTATCGGAGATTTCTCAACATATCGGATATCGATCTTTCCGATTCTGTTTTGTTTATTATTTACAGAGGCACAAATGAATCAAATCAGAAGAGAGATAGCGAAACTTGGCCCAACTTGAGGAATAGCATAACCTGTTCGGATCCATGCACAGTTGCATCGTGGCGCAGCCTACATATTCGATGCATGTCTTAGCTCGGCGCTGCTGCAAACAGATCTCTTGCCTTTGCAGAACTGGGTAAACAATGCCTGGCTTTTACTGCAGTATCCGTATCATGATGGCTATTGTCTGGCATAGCAGTTGAAAGGCGTCATTGTATTGTCAGCAATAGCTCAAGCCACATTAAAAGCCTCAAGCCATTCCGTGTTAGATCACACTATTTATGCATTCGTGATTAGAACCCTCCATATCCAAAAACAACAAACCTCAGTCCAACTATTACCTATCGTGCGCATTGACTGATGCTTCCACTCAATTCGAATGCTTCACCTCGGTCCATCCGGCACATTATTGACCTATTTTGATATTAACCACGTTACATCGCATCGTGGTTAAAGCTGTTGAAACAACATGGGTATCCTTCGTAGAACCGGGGACTTGACTTTACAATCAAGAAAACTAGAGGAATTAGCGTTTGACAGCACACGTTCTGGGGGCTGGTAGGTTGGGTTTGGTGAACCGCCAAGCGCCATCGCGGGCTGACGGGCAAAAACATCACTGGGTAAGGTGAAAATCGGCTGATATGGAGGTATTAGTCTCCTACCTTGAGGCTTGAGCCTTGTTAGTGTAACTTGACTTGAAGCTACGTTGGCAAACAGCCATTCCTGTCACTGGTGTTTCTCGTACTAACGTTAAATATTTGCTTGTCTCGACTGCCGAGGCTAAACTACCAACGAGGCTCTTGAATAAGATCCGAAATCTGACATGTCTCATCACATCTGTTGATGCGATAACCTCAAAATATTCCCGTATGTTAATTCTATCAAACACCCGAACGTAATCGATGATTCTCGATCACGATCAAGATCCCCACAAGCACCAAGCTCGTAGAAGCTTGCGGGGATGAACCAAGGCGACGAACCGTATGACTGCCGCACGAGCCTTGGTACCAAGCAGGGACCCTGGTCAACGGCCTCGAGTAAAGTCAGATCGTAGAAACCCGTCCTGATTGGGATTCTCTTCCGTAACCACGAACTTGGTTTTCGCCCTCATAATCTTACCAGGTATGCGGCCTCCGCGAGTCCCATATGGGAGTTAACAAGAGCACCACCAAGCATCTGGTCAATTCCTCCATGGAATAGGACCTTTGCAAAGACAGGGTTGAATCAATCCTCGGCATCGCCTAGAACCCCTCATCTTGGTGGCTGTTGTTGGAGATTCCAGCTTGGCCACCCGAGTTTTGGTGTCTCAAAAAAGCAAACATGGAAGAGCTGTTGGACCAACCACAAGCCACAACCCAATCTCACCATCGAGTTCAAACAAGGCCGTGCCCTGTCAAGTTGCTTGCGCCATTGTCTGTCAGCGAATCGAGTGATGATACTGTTTACAGCTCATCGGCCCTGGTCGAAGCCTTCCGCTCATGAAATGTCCCAAATGTCCCTCTTCATCGGCCGCATTCCGGTAGCATCCGAAAGCTGATCAAACATCATCTTTCAGCTTGGTCTTGTCAGTCAATTGATCGACGGCGAGTCCGTAAAAGCGCCGTACTATCGAACCTTGCATCAACATCTTAGAAATCCCATCAGAATTTCCATCATGATGATCCAAAAACAGCAACGTTCCCATGCATAGCAGGGGATCTGCAGAGGGGACCGTTCGCGTAAACAGTCGACATGTCGAATCTGGACGCTGATAGGTCGCTCGGTGTTGGCCATCCTTCACAGCCTCCCACCTCCAGCTGACAGTTCCTGGAAACATTAGCCCAACTAGGCAAAAGGGACTTCCACCCGCAACAGGTTGGTAAGCTTGGTAGGGCAGAATTGCAAGCGAAGCGGCGTCTATCAAACTAAAGAGGCCAGGGGATGGACTTTAGAGACGAACCATTGACTGCAACTCGTCGTCATGAAAATGCAGGCAAATAGGAACCAGACCTTTTTAGGAAGTCTTCAACTTTCTCGCTGGGTTATCGCTTCTTGGCCTTTGTTTGAAGATCCAAGATCGTGGGTTCGTGGTCAACAAAATGCTACCCTGGTCGCTCGTACAGGCCACCCGAATGCAAAACACATCCCACTCGGTGTTTCTGCACCTTATCTCCATGTTTATTGTTTATTGTTGTTTTGAACCTCACGTCGCGCGATATATATATATTCATCGTCAGCGGCAACATAATAACAATGGATTATGAATGTTTCTTCTGCTTCAGCATGTGGTGGTATTGAGCCACAGAAGTGCATGGAAACTTGGCGTGAGTATGTAATGTCCTTGTTTCCCTGGTTATATCCTTGCTTAACCTGGAGGACGTTGGCATCGTGACCATTTGAAGACATCTTGACTCGCCATGCAGAGGTGGAGACGAAAGCAACAGCAGGAACTTTCATGAAGGCATCAACAATGTGAGGTGCGGGGAAATTTCAAGTGAGACGAAGTCGCAGGCCAGGTCGTTTTGGTGTAGCGGGTGTATCAGACTCCCTGTTACGCATATTTAGCCAACAGCAGAGATTCTAATCATGACCAATAACATCCAAAGAATGCATCCCCGCGAAACTAGGTCAATAACAGTGGGCACTACCCTGGAGGGACCACCAGAGACATCACTTTGATGTTTGACCATTTTAAGATATATTGCCTGCAAATGTCTGCCTTGAGACATCGAGGAAGGAATGTCTACATTGTGACAATCTGTCAACTGTAGAGTAAGCATAACTTGGAGTTTAACTGGACCAACAAGTATCTCAATGGGGTAGATGAAACTTTCAACAAAAATATAAAAGCCACTGTTGAATGGTGGTCAGATGACCTGGCACTGGAGAAGTTTGTTCATTCTAACGTTGCCGGTTGACTTCAACCAAGTATGCACAGCAGTGCCGATAGCAGAACCTCAACAAGCGAGTTGTTTTGCATACGGGACAATGGTCTCGAAGGTCCACTGGACCAAGGGATAAAGCCAGTCGAAGTAGCAATGGAGCGAGGTTATCGTGAAATTTCTTCTGGGTCAACCGGTCTTCTCCGTGAAGCAGAATTTTTCTTATGGCGATCATTGAGCGTATTCGATGTCCAAACAGCTGGTATTCTTGCGGAGACTGGACATATACTGCCGGGGCGTTTGACTCATCGTCGCCGTCAGGTGCCCAAGCCGGAGCACGAAGAGTAACACCGAGGACTAAAGCATTGTTTGGGGCGACTTCACCACGGGAACGCTGCGTGAAAGAGGAGCCGATGAGGATGTTTAAGTAAAAAGTTCGACGTCTCGAACGGGGCGAAGCAGAGATTTTTGCCATGGCTATAATCATAGGTGAAAAATGCGAGGTTGGCTTTTTGCCTAAAAACCGTGGAGGTCGTGATGATGTATTTCCGACGAGCCTTGGCACCACTGTGAATCGACAGCCAAGTGGATTCTTTTTTCTCCTTTTTTTTTTCTGCTGCATTTTCCCCTTGCAATCAATCCGTTGACGGAATGGCTTCTCTCAGAGGCGTCATGGATCCAGTTAGACGGACTCCCAACCTTGCGTCGCCGTGGTGAAGAAGCGAAGGGATGGGTACTTTTTCGCAGTCTGGGCCGCTAGGGACTGACTTGCCGTTAGCCAAGGCCTGCATTTGCTGCATAACCACAAGTCACGAGACACTTGAGCGCAACGGCGCAGCGGAGTTATTTGAGAGGCGTGCACAAGACGGATGAACGGACGGGGATGAGCATACATAGTACATAAAAAAGAGGAGAGAAAGCGAGCGAGACTCGAGAGAGCCTCGCGTAAAAATGGACCCTAAAGGTACCGAAATTTAGCGCGTCAGGACCCGGCGTGTGGGGGGAACGCCATACCCTAAACTGGATGGTCCTTTCGGGCGGTTCAGCCTCATTCCACTGAGAACGCTGCAAAAGCCTAAAAGGTGTCGTCACTGGGGCGGGTAGCTCCGCTCTGTGGAAGGCTTCTGGAACATTTTGCACATTAGCGCGACCAGAAACCGGGGCCTGACACGTGCATTTGTGCAAATCTATGGATTTATGGATGTCCTCAATCTGCAGCAAGGTCGGGGACGAGACGATGCAGAAATCTCAACCTCAACCCTCATGGGGTACAGATTCAGTGCCACTCTGTCGGTCGTAACCAAACATGGACGCCCCATCGTCAACTTCAATATTACGTACTGTAGACGGCACTTGACAAACCACAAGAGGGTCGAATCCATCGCCGCGGGCCGGCCTAGGGAGCAAAAGGAAGAAGAAGTAAAAAAAGAACCCACCCCGAACCACTTGGTGACATTCGCCAGTTACAGGCTCCGGGTTTGAATCCTCGGAAGGCAAAGATTGAACGAGTACAGCCAACGGGCGCGATTCTGTTGATAACTACCTAATTCGAGGGGGACCGCCTGTCTCATGAGATGGGTCGGTCATTTGCTGGGTCAGAGGCTCAAATTTAAAGTGATTGATTTTCCTGGTCCTTGCGCAGACAAGAGAGCCGCAGCATCCGCACACCATGTAGGAAAGTTAGTAGTCAGCAATTGTAGTTCTTAGCGACAACAGCTTCATTCAATGTGAAATGGTAGTAGGAAAAGTCTGCGTCTGGGGGTTTACTGCAAGGTGATGGAGTGCCCGATGCAGACTCCATCGTAACCAGCCTCAAACCGGGCGTGAGCGTCCGCGATGATGGTGATGATGATTTTTACTTGGTTCGGTTTGTTTCTTTTTTTCTTTTCAAACTCCCCCTCACTCACTTACTCACTCCTCAACTGTGGTGTACATAGAGTCAAGTAGGTTGGTGGCTCCGAACCTCACGCGTCTCGCAGCAACCCATGCACGTGGAACGTGTTGCGAGCTGCAAATCATGGGCTAAGCCCGCGCGTTTCCTAGGCGGACATTTGGCGTTTATCTCGTCAGAGACAAGACACGTTTAAAATAAAATAAAAAGAAGGGTACGGAGTACGGCCAACGGGGGCCGGGTTGGTAGTTAAATCAGTTATGTATGGGGGGACGCCGCGAGCAAGGGGACGGGGTTGATCTTAAGGGTATTGGGTTCAGCTACAGGCATTGCGAGTGGTGTCAGCATCAGCATCAGCGTCTCGGCATGGACGTAATTCGTTGGGCTCAAGCGGAGGCGGAGGGCTGCGACGCAACGCAACGCAATGCGCAGCAGGGCGAGGCGAAGGGATAGGATAGGGATGATGTTAGGGATAGGGATAGGGATAGGGATAAGGATGATACATCACCCTCCCAAAAAAGGAAACACGACGGAAGTTAGGATAATCGACCCGATATGATGTCGTTGACACCAGAGTCAAAGCAACTCGATCCGAGACCGCGAGCGCGGGCTTGTTTCGCACCCTTTAACTTAACCCTTAACTGTGCAGTAAACTAGTTACAGTATCAAGCCAACCTAACGCGCTCACGAGTCACATACAGAAGAACCCCAGGTCAGGGGAAAAAAGGAATACTTAGACAAACACGAGCATAGCATACCATACGAGATCATAAGTTTTTTTTTTGCTAAGCCTTGTTTCTAAAGTGCTTGCACATCCTGACGTACAGTATCGACATGCGTTTAAAGCCTGCGATTGGTACTCTGCAACAGGTGACAGCACTTCTGCAAGCCCGCTGCAGGCGTGCCGTTGTTTGGGACTCGCTACCCGCGGGTTTGTTCGTAAAGTTTGTGATTGTTGAGACGCACGCAGCCATATCACACGACCGAAGTTGCTCATACTTTGTAAGGACTATTCCATCCGGGCTATTACGACTCTGTTGGTTTTCATTTCCACGGTCTCACGGGAATATGAACGAGACCAGCCGGTCTTGGACGAGGAGGATTCAGGGCTCAGATAAATAGAAGGGTCCGAAACACGCTCTGGGCCATGTTTCATCTCTGGAGAGACTGTCAGTTCTCCAGAGGCAACTGTCACCGTGAAGCATCGGATATGGGGGTTTGTTAATAATTTCATCCGTCGAATTGACGATGCTCGAACTAGAATTGGCAACTCGGAGAGCGAATGCGGGGCAGACGCTAGTGTGGCTGGATCTAATCCTTAATTGGAAAGGCTTCAAGGTTCAATAGCACTAAGTTCCACGCCTGCCCCATTGATAGCTCGGCGTCTCCCCCCACTGGGCTTTTGAGGCATAGGTGTCGTTCCTACGTCACATATCTTAAGGCCTGAATGTGATGTGAGGAGAGTTGAAACCTGCATTTTGGAGAGTACAATGTAGGGGAATGATGAGCAAAGTCTGAGGCCAGAAGTTCAGGGAACAGAACCCGGCGTGGTTGGCGTGACGATGCTTTCCAGTTTGCTCCCAGCATTTCGAAGTCCAGGGCGAAATATTGAATCTAGCCAGACCATTGACGCACTCTGAACAATAGGTAAGCCACTTGCTGGGACATGGGTTAAGGGTCAGTCGGATCACAGCCAGTAGCGCAACGACCGAAGCACTAGGTTCGCTTTCGATGACCGTCAATCGCGAATCTGTCACGACTCACGAGTTGAGGACCGTGACAGTTTGGTCGAGAGTCGAGACAAGCCAAGTTACCTACTTACTGAACGGGGGGGGGGGGCTTGGTGTTGAAATTCAGGGACCAACGAAGCCACCAGCTAACTAACAGTAGACACTAACTACTGTATCCGTAGCAGCCCAGCACTGAGCAGCTTGCAGCCTCAATCTCTCGTGTGTTTCCTCCAGGAGGATCTGCAGAGGCGAGTGGCTCATGCGGGTTCCGCGAGACGTGGCTTGTGGCTGGTTATTGTTCAGGCCTCCTTTGTTTTATATCTCTTTATTGTAGTTAGTGGCCTGAAATTGGGCCCTGAAATCACAATTAATTGTTTAAACTGCGGACGAAACAAGATTTTATCCAGAGGTTATTATATTGATATCCGGAGTTGCTGTTCCTGGCGTGAGGGACCTTTCAAGCCAAGAGATCGTCTCTAGTCGGCTAAACAGTACAGAGTTTGAACCATAGTAATTTACGGAGTACTAAGGAAGCAAACATATTCGATCACGGTCGAGCCAGCAACAGGACGACAATCCCTCATAAGCCCACAAACAGGCACGTCATGACGGGGTTACTCTCAAGTCCAGCCTCTCCTAGGTATTGGACATTCAGTCACACAAACGTAGAGCCGCAGCCCAATTCCTATCAAAGAATCATCACCAACAAATAACGAATGAGGCATGGCATAGAGGATCTACAGGCTGGCACACCACACGCCATGGTTCACAGCCCAGATCTGGGCTATCTCGACCCTCCGCGTCGGGAACAACCAGGGGATCCTGGACGTGGTTCCTGGGGCTACCCCTCACTGGCGTCAAGCCGGCGCATGTGAGAAGTGAGAAGTGAGAAGTGGGAGAAAAAAAGAAGTCATGACAGAAAGGGTAGAAAAAGAAAAGGTCGAGTCTGTATGAGACCAGCTTTCAATCAGTCTATTACTTCCGTCGCCTGCTGTAATACCACGAAACCGACAATGACTTGAGCAGCCTCATTTCAACATTGTCGCCCTTGCCTTGGTTCAATCTCTGTCTCTGCATTGGCTTCAAGTGGAGGTTCTATGTCAGTACTGTCGATCCAACTTTTGCCTGCTAAATCTTTCACTGTTAGTTTTTTATTCTGTCAACTCCTGCAGCTCTCCAGGGTTTCCGTCCGCTAAGCTTAGCTTGGCATATTCATCTTGAATTCGCCCACTGGACGCTCTCTCTCGTTCGCCCAACCACCTGGGTCCGGCCCCAAATGCGCTGACTCCGGAAGTCTTATGAGTTGCGCGTCTGCGCCGTCTCATTGGCCGTCAGGAGCTGCGTCGCCATTTGACGCGGGCGCGTTGAAATAACGTGCACGAAGTCGACGGGTTAATAAAGGGGTGCAGCTCTCTCAACGTGTAATGTGTTACTTTCCGGATTTCGGGCCCTAATACGTGAGGCTTTCTATTCACATCTGGTCGTGTGCTTTCCTTCTTTTCTTTTCGGCGTGTCTGTATTATCCGTGTGTGCATGAGCATGTGCCTGGTGTAATTGTCATGAGAAAACGCCAATGTGGAGGTTTCTTGACGATCCTACGCCTAACTGCATCCCGATGCGACCAATCTTCCTACCTTGGTGAGACTCGGGGGGCAAACAGGAGTGCATCCCCCCCCTTGGAACTGAGGCCCAGTCAAACTGGAATACTTGTGATATTAACTCGGACGGGGACTGTGGGTTGAGTGGCAGTAACACCGAGCACAAGCGGCTGAAAATCTGTTTCACGGACGTTAACATAACTTAGCACGAGTCGGGCAAAATTTATAGCATACAGGCACAAAGTGCAAGCGGATATTGAACCCTGAACCAGAGGAACATTCATATGATGGCATCGCCGGAGAGTTTTGTACGCCTCTGGGGTTCTGACTCGGCGGCATCTCGCTCTTTGGTCTATGAACTTTTGGCGTTTTCACCTGTCGACTGGGCAACTTGTGGATGCTCATGAGTAAACTTTTTGCTGCCTGTGATGACTGACAGACACTTGCATAGCTAGCTCAAGTATTACAACACTGCGTCATTATCTTCACAAAGGTCTTATGTCTTATGCGTGTCCATTTATACAAGCATCCAATACCCGTACTAATCCTGTCCTGTTCATCGCGCCGCGTGGGGAGTTGTGTGGAGAGTGCCAATTTTTCTCTCGTCTTCCCTTGCAGCAGCAAATTGAACCGGCAGCATGGGATGGAAATGAGCATCGGGCGATTCTGCTTACCATGAGAGACCAAATGACAAGGCAAGTACAAGACGGGAAAGATAGGCGCAAATATCGGTGAAGCTGTACGAGACGCCATCGTTAGCCCTGAATCAGACATTGTCTGGAGGAGCAAGATCCATGGAAATAAAGAGACAAGAGAAGAGACAGACAGACAGGCCAGGCCAAGCCGTCTGTGGTGATGCTATTGAGACGTGATCAATGTGATACAGCAGCAGCAGAATTGGATCTACAAATAGCCTGCTGTGGTGTGCTTATTGGACTCTTCTATACAGCGCTATAACGACCGTTGCTTTGGACCCGACGTCTAAGTTGGATCTAATGCTAGTTAGCAATACCTACCTTACCTAGCGCCGGTGGACGTGCTGCCACTACATGGACTACCTCGTTACGATAATCACCAGTTTTATTACTTGCATCTCGTTGAAGTATCGCCAAGCACCTCCTTTTACCAGCATCTTATTATACCCGCCCTACATGGGTAGCCGATCAGGGAAACTGAGATCGTCTATGAGATGGGGTCTGATGCGTATGAGATCCAACCGAATCGTCACATCGGGCAAATAGATTCGTTTGCGACAAATGGGTAAATAGCTCTCTTGCCTCATCGAGTGGCGTCTGGTACATATTTAACAATCCCCGAATGCATGCTGAGAGTAGTATCGTGCGAGGGGTTTTATGTCTGGAACAGGCAGATGAGGCTTGATGACAGAAAAGCGACAACTCACAACAATAGCCTATAATACACGAGAGGCGAGTTGCTTTGGTTGGCAGGTGTCCGGTAAGAGCAGTAGAGCTAATCAACTTACTTCAAGATTGACTTGTGATTATGTTTATGTATGTACGGATACGTGAATAGTGTCAGATTTGTGAATGGCGTTGACAAAGCGGGGACCTCGACGGAGTCAGTTAAACCTACCGAGGACGAATAACGAGGCGTCTGAGGACCAAAGCGGCCTTGGCAGTTGCAATTACACGCAGAGCAACCTAACTGCTACTCCGTACTGCTACTGCTGCTACTCGTACTCCTACTGCAGATTGCTGCTCCGTGCTGTGCACTTCCGAGAACCCCCAGGGAATCAAGGGTTCAACTTCTACTTCTAGCAAGGGCATAACGGCGGTAAAGCTGACAACGTCTCACGACTTGCACCGTACACCGTCCCACGACCGACCGGACCGTCACCCCTGGGCCAGGCAACGCGAGGACCGCGCCGATGAACTAACACCATGACATGGAGAGCGAGTTTGACGCTTACAGCTAGAGATCCGTCAATCATGTACAAATGACAGCTGCACAGCACAGCACAGCACAGCATAACCAAGAAGAGGCCAATGAAACGGGAGAAACCTCAACCTCTAATCTGAGCCCAGGGCTTGTCTAGCGACCACCTGTACTCCAGTGGATATATCGAAAAGTCAAAAGTGAAAGACGGCTCTGTCCTGTGGGGGTTTATGCTACTGTTACAGTACACTTGACACAGAGGCGAGGGAGGAAGGAAACGAGAGATGTTCACTCATTACATGCATGATTAATTGGCTTTGAGATGCAGAAGCGCGACACAGTCTGTTGATTGGCTAAGGTAGGTAGGGATGCGGAACTCAACTCAGCCTGAGAACAACGCGGGCGACGAGTAACTACTGGTGCTGACCAACGGTACGAGGGCTTTTTTTCAGTTCATTAGAGGCCTCTAGTGATCCTCATAGGTCGAGGCTTGTTTGTCTGGCAACGCCTCAAACCCACAAGAGAAGAGCATTAAAAAACCTCCCTGCCGTGTCCGGGAGAGGGAAACCAGGCTTAGCTGTCTGAGATGGAAGTCAAGATTCAGACAAGACTTGAGCTCAGCTGATAAACCAAGGTACCGAGGTAGTTAGTGAGCTCGATCGCTTTAGTCTTGTGTGGTGGGCTTGGTTTGGTCGGTTTGGTTGGTCTTGTCGCGGTGCCGCGTCGCTATGCTACGGCACGGAGGGGGACGCTGAGGAACGACACGGTTGTCGAGACGAGACGAGCGAGACTGGGACGCGATGATGGCTTCACGTTCCCGTTCCGCTACTGCACAGGCTTGTGGGCAGTTGCAGTTGCAGTTGGAGTTGGAGTTGCAGCTAGTTACTCCGTACAAAGTGGTTCATGGGGAGGGGCACACGCATTAGCTGCGCGCCCGAGTCGACTCTACGTTAGTCACGACTCACAACGGCAGTCTGTCTCCCCCAGCCTCACAGCCATTGCAGGTGATGACGAAGTGGGATGCTTAGGCTGGCGGGTTGTCTAAGTTACCGAGTTACGGGCCCGTTAGAGTGCAGAAGCGTCCACGGAGTTGCACATCCCATCGCCTTTTGCAGGTATTCATGACACTACCACTGTAAGCTGTAAGGGAATCCATGTTTTTGAAGGTTTGGCATGAGCGAGGCTTGCATTTGCAACCGGAGCAACAGGGAGTCAGTCATCCTCTTCTGTTCTCTTCTGACGGGTGTCTGATGTTCTGATCTGACAGTTCAGTTGCATCTTGCTATAATTGGACCGTCTCGAAACTTGGCCCCCTGTAGCAAGCATCACCTTATCTGCATATTGATGCTCTCATGATTTCTGTTTCGTTTATTACATCAGAACCAGCCCGTCATCTTTTGTCACAGCCTGCGGTGCGCATTGACTGTACTTCAACATGACGACTGATATCGGGGCCGCGGGTGATACTCAGACGCTTCTGAGCGTGTCGTTGAGACTTTATCATTCATGTCTTGGTTGCCGTAATAAAGGCCCAGTGATGCATGCAAATGTGACGGTCCTTCACAGCTGGTGTCGACCGACTCGCTGTGGTGAGCCTGCGCAGTGCTCTCCTCAATGGGCCGGGCTTGGTCGTTGAATGGACGTGGACGCACAATGCTTATAAACAAAGGACAATGGGCCGCCCGTGGGCCTGCTCGACGAGGCCGTCGAGCGGCCATGGACAGAAGATCTAAACAAACAAATATGTCGTGGCCGGCTAAGAAAGGCCCGTCATTAATAACTTGTTTATCAAGTATAAGCAGCGTCTTAAGACATCGATATCTTGGAGGCAGTCAACAAATAAGAAATTCGGCCGAGCACATCGTGCAGCCGGGAAATTGAAGTTATCCTATCTCACTTTGAAAGCCAACCCATTCCGCAGTAATTCGATGCAGCATATAATTCAAGATGGCTTGTTCTGATAACCAGCAGCCATTGTTTCGCATTCTGTATCAGACAGATGTCGATGAAGAGGATCAGAATCAGGGACAACCCGATCTATGACCATGATGAATACCATTGCCCGGATCACAAAGTAGTTTATTCTCGGTATCGCTTTTCTTATTCTTGACGCGGTCATCACCAGGCAAACAAACTGGACCACCCCATTTTACAGTTTTGCACTTACAGATCTTGATATTGAATTTTCTCTTCTTACATGCATTCTCACACGCCCGTCTCGTCTCCATTCGCGGATCCCTGCCTCAACAACCTACGCCGTATTGCCTCAGCCGAGAGACAGAACACGCTACGACACGACATAATTGGCACAACTCGCCAGGCCCAGCACAGGCTCAACACGCTTGATACACGCTTCACACGCTTCTCCAGGTGCATGTGAAGGCTAGCGTCCGCCAGAGAGTGACGTTAGTAGCTCTACCCGTTGCCTTGCACGCCCCCATGTCCTGTCTGTCAATCTTGTGCTGTGCAGCCTGTGCTGTGCTATGCTATGCTCAGCGCGCTATGCTCTCCAAGTGCTATGGATGAATGGCTACTAATCTGTGGATGTTATGCTGTTTGCCCTCCACTCACACACCCAAAAGGCCCGCTCCTGCTCTCAAGCCCCCCCGAACCACAAGCTCCAGCTCAAGCTACCTACGTTTAGCCCCAGCCTCCGAAGAGCGTTCCTTGAATTAGCTGCAAGTGGTGAGGTCAAAGTAGCGTATATTTGTCAATCCATGAGAGCAAACGTAGAACAGGAAAGAAGTGGCATATTGTTCTTGGCGATATTGGAAATGGATGTACCGATGGGGTCATAGGGGAGAAGGAGAAACGAACTTGCTTTCCATGCATCGATTGTAAGAAAAAAAAAGCAAATGAGAGATTCATAATTGGTAGATTAAGGGATCTATCTCGAAAAGCAAATTCGAAGCTTCCTTTTTTTCTCTCTGTTCCCAAACTGCCCAGTGCCAGCCCAGGCCTTCTCTTGTTTGGTGGACGGCGCGCAACCCGGGTGTGCGACTCCTGGGTCCTAGTGGCCTCCCTAACAGGGGCCGCATTTAGGTACCTCCACCCACTGTTGCCCAGCGCACAGTTACCTGGTAATAGTACAGAGTACCCGCAAGCGGTACCCGGGCAGCCCCAGAGCCTAGAGGCAGGCTGGCAGGTCGCGGGCGGGCAGGTAGGTTAGCACTACAGTGGGAAAGCAAGCAAGGACGGGCAGCACCTGCAGGACCTAACTAGTACCTTAGCAGCAAGGCATCCGCGTCTGGGCACACACCCGATATCCTGGCACACCCAAACCAAACACCCACCTTTTTTCCCTCCTCGCACTCACACTCACACTCACACTCACACTTCTAATACTGACACCCCAGTCCTTGCCTTGGGTGGGCGAGCGAGCATGGATGGCATGGATTGGATTGGGATGGATCCATCCAATCCATGGATCTCTCCTCTTCGCATTGCAGCTGGTTAAAACTACTCTGCTCGCGTACCTCTCACCCAGTCCTTTTCCCTCCTCTCTATCCTCCTCTTACCTCTTCATCCTCCCTCCTCCCCTCCTCCTCTCGTTTTGTTGATTCCCTCATTACTCTCATTCCGTCTTCCTTTCCTGACTCGACCACAGCAGGCCTGAAGACGCTTGAGACGAGGAGAATTTTCATTTCAACTTCAATCCGACTCCCGACCCCAATATCTCACTCACTCCCTCTCAAAGCCCACTCCAATCCTGCCCTATTAAAAGGACAGGACCTCGAGGCTGTGAGACTGGATCCAGAAACAGGCCGGACTCGAAAAGTGAATCAAAAAGACCTTTACTGGTATTTCGCTTTTCCACTTCCACTTGGCCTACTGTAAATCCTCGCCCTCAAAAGCTTCTCCTTCGAATCTGTCAAATTCCTCGGTTCATCCCCAGGAATTCAAACCCTCAACTCAGCGCAAACCAATTCACTCCCTCCCGCTCCGCTCCCGCAGCCGACGAAGCCA
This sequence comes from Fusarium tricinctum, assembly GCA_020744515.1. Taxonomy (NCBI): domain Eukaryota; kingdom Fungi; phylum Ascomycota; class Sordariomycetes; order Hypocreales; family Nectriaceae; genus Fusarium; species Fusarium tricinctum. The sequence continues at coordinate 1,907,031 of JAGPXF010000002.1, read as the reverse complement.
AAGCCTCAGATCGAAGCGCCCGCTCCCTTGATTCATCCGAAAAGGCGATCACTTTCACCCTTCTCAGAACTAGCTATCGAGCACGAATAGTTTGCCAATCAAATTCCCTGGACAAAGTGACGATTGACTAGTTACAACTTACTCGGTTGCTACTTAGTCAATTTGACTTTCTTATTGACCAATCTAGAAAAAGCGTTGGGAAAGGTATGTCAATGCCGTTGCTGCAACGTGCTATATGCAACGTGCAGCGCTCAAGACATATCATTATCTAACCTCTCAAGTAGCTGCATGCCGAGTGTTTGTCATCCGCATACCGCTCTCCTCTCCACAGCCAACTCGCTTCTTCTACCTCCTTAAGGATTGCTCTGTGGGAGACGTTAGCTCGTTATTCCCATTCAATCCCAGGGACTGTCTCATCTTTTCGACGAGCTCTGCCCATCTCCCCAACGTGGCGGTAAGACTTCCTCCTCTCCCCTCGATACCGTTGCCATACCCGTGCCTCTCTGTCTGCTTCTGTAACTGTGCCATTCAAGTCTATCGTCCAAGGGACAGTTGCGTTTCGCAGTTTAATGCGTTCAGCAAGGTCACGGGCTTAGCATAATCGAGATTTGGCACTATTTAGTACTAGAATTTGTTACTGACGCACATACCACATTAGAGCCCTTGAGTCTCTTTCGTCTTTGAACCGGGCCCCCTTTCCAATCCCTTTTTCTTTTGCCTCCACTATCTACATGCTCTTGGTCTTGTTACCAACCACTGTCACTTTTTTCATTTTCTCCCACGTTCTTTAATATCTTAATATCCTAATTTATCGGCTTGCATCACTCCTTTTTGCATCCGACCTCACTCTCTTGCGCAAATATCCGACCATAAGATTCCTGGCGAACCAACAGTCTCTCCTTCGAAGCAAGCCACACCGCACTATCTCGATCTATCACAGATATCTGACGAACCACCACCTACCACCCAACATGGCCTACTCTCAACAACACGACGATTCTTACTTCGTCGAGTCGGATGAACCTCATCACAGAATCACAGCCCAAGAGGCAGCACGAATGATGACCCGTCAACGTCAAGACATCATCGGCGTTGAGCTCTCCCGTTTGGCAGGCGACGAATACCTCGAGGATATCATGCAGCATATGCGACAAATGGAGGTATGTTAAGACGCAAGGTTCAATTGCGTCTCGTCCGCTAACAATATGCAGGATGAAACTCTACCTGATGCTTCACTCATTGATATGCAGCGCGAGATCCAATGGTTTATGCGACCTTATCTAATTGATTTCCTTATCGAGGCCCACGCTGCCTTCGGCCTACTACCGGAAACACTCTTCCTGACTGTGAACCTCCTCGACCGATACTGCTCCAAGCGAGTTGTCTACAAGCAACATTACCAATTGGTTGGATGCGCCGCGCTGCTTATTGCTGCTAAGTACGGTGACAAGAAGGACCGTGTGCCCCAGATCCACGAACTGAACAACATGTGCTGCGGACTCTACGATGCTGGCATGTTCACTCAAATGGAGATGCATGTCCTCAACACCCTCGACTGGATCATCGGCCACCCTACCGTCGACTTCTTTTCGCAACTCATGGTTGCGGAGGAGGGTGACGATCAGGAGGTCGCGCACATGGCTGCCTACCTCTGCGAGATCGCCTTGTACCATCGTGACTTCGTTTCAACCAAGCCCTCAGTCATGGCTCGATCATCTCTGGCTCTCGCACGAGCTATCCTTGGGCGTATCGAAGTTAACGATGGTGGTTGGGACCAGACAGAGAACGTTACCTTGATTACTCTATCGCATCACCTTCACTCGATTTCACCGACACTGGCACGCAAGTACTCGATAACAGGTTTTTCTCGGGTTTCCCAGAAGCTGACTGAGTTCATGGCTGAGCAAACTGCCATCGCTCGTCGAGCTGCTAACCCTGCTACCCCCCTCGCCGAGCCCATTAACAAGCACACAAGCAACATCTACAGCACTCCTTCAAAAGGCCACAGCGCGATGGGGTTCGATGGATACCTGACTCCCCCGATCACACCGGACGGCAACTGCTTGATGGGTAACCACAACATGGCTAAGGAATCATACGTCGTACCACCTCGGTGCCCAGTTACTCCCACGCCTCCACACCATGCGGCGGTATATGGTCAACAACACCAATACGTCGGATACGTTAACCAGCACGGCATGAACCAATAATGCTCTTCATGACAACATTGAATCGACGATTCGGCCACCACGTTCACCCATGCTTAACACCATGGCTTCACCACTATCCTTCCGACATTCTACTATTTGTTCGAAATCATTGCATGGTCGCGCAACAGAATGATCTTTCATACATTTATTTGGCATTTAGCGACTGCTTTCAATTTCCTTGCGGTTCACCATTTTCATCAACATAAATAAGTCTTGCGGCACCAAAAAAAGGAACACGCATCATACCCTTTTCATTTCAGCAATTTTGTGCATTTATTTAGGCTCCATACGACTTGCTCTCCCGGCGTGGAAGGAATCCGCATACCCCAAGAGGACCTAGGACGGGCCATCGATCGGGTACACTGGTTGACATAAACTACATATAAGGAGCCGGGCCGACCTCAATACGGAAATAGGAACAAAACAAGACCGAGATTGTATCAACACAAGGTCCCTCGCGGTGGATTAAAAAAGGATACCCCCCCAGATTGGGACAAAGGTGGTCGATGGACCAACTAGCTTTATTAAAACAGGGACGACGGTGTCTGGCCTCGGTCTGGTACGATGAGGTGGGCCTACTATTCACGACAGCAGCACTACGTCTGCAATAATTCTTTTGAAGGTGGATGGGACGACAGCACATAGTCAGGAAGCCATGTCACTGGCATCACATGTCGTTCCGGGGGAGGATTTAGGCATTAATCGTGCCTTGTTTGGATCTACGAAGTTAGGCTAGCTCCTCTCTTCAGAAACCCCCGTCCTGTGTATAGGTAGTTGTACTTGACAGGCACAAAAAAAGAAGTAAAATTTTCTTCATTTGAACTGTTCCAAATCGTATTATTTTCTCATTCCGATTGTATTTCGTGAACTTTGACAAGAACCAACTGTTTCGTGACGTTTAATAAGATGTGAAGATCTGTTGTACTTGGTGTTTATGGTTCAGCCACTTTTGCTTGACTCTGAATCCGTGTTCTAACTTGCAGAACCGTCTGGTGGAGGCCGGAAGTTTGACGTCAGGGAATCCCACTGTGGAGAGATTGTAATTTCGGATCGTTGCAATCAAACGGCGCCAACTGGCCACGGCGTCTTTTTCTGATCCAACGGCGCTCCATTCATTCTACATTTTCTCCTGCAACAGCCCCTGACTAGGAGATACTCATGCATGGAACTACTGATGTAGGGCATATTATTAGCATATTGTTCGCATTAGCAGAGTTTTAAGGGAGGTTCGTAAGGTTATGGTTTTAATATTAGCTATTGATTAATGCCTGTGTCGGCCCCCCTGACGATTGCTGCATGGCATCTTGAAGATTGCGCCCCTGTTCATTGGCTGCCCACCTCCCGACTTCAATGCAGGGCTGGGATATTCTAATCTTGCTTCTGGACTATTGAGTCGCTCTTCGTAGTGTCATGATGTGTTCGGGTGGTGAGAAGCCTTCATTCCTGGTGTGGTCACATTGCCAACGGGGCCTCATTCCTGGACCGGCATCCTGGGGTATGGGTTTCGAAGAGCGGTAGTTGTATGTATGTCTCATGAATCGTAAACGATGACTTTACATTCATCGGGATTCTTGGTGGTGGTATTATTTGTGCTGGTTGTTGCGTGTGTGATACTGGTGGTTGTGGTGTAATAAGGTATTATTCTGTTCAGTTCTGAGACAAATCATTGAAGCGACAATGTTGACACTCGGATGATTCATTAACATGTTCGCTAAGGTAGTTCATGTTTTCGTCCTGTCTTTCGGGTACATCATCAAGCTAACAAAGGACCATAGCTCAGATCCCGTGGTAAGTGTCGATATTGAATGGTGTAAGTCCAGACGCACGATTAGTGAACACTTTCAACGTCAACACTTTGATAAGAACTATAATAAATTAAAATTACAAGGGAATAGATTCACTGTTTCCATATCTTGAAGTACACAGATACATGCACAACACCCTGAGAAGGTATTCACCTATAAATCCACACAGCGCATTAACAAGGCGAAAAGCATCCATATTCATGTAGGGTAGCAATAGTGGCACATGCAAGTTCGACTCGGCCGAGAGCGACATGCATAATAAATTACGGCCCCCACCAGGGGAAGCGTTCACTGGCGCATTAAAGGTCCGTGGCTGGGCGGAAATTAAAACACAAAAATAAACACCACGAACAAACGCGTCACAAATAACGATAACACACACAAAAACATAATAAGTATCCGCGCGCCTACACCGTCTTTTCATATCTTGTGAAGAGATGAATAAAGTCCCTCTGGGTTGTTGAGATTGGATACTAGGTACCCTAAGGGGAAGGGGGGTGTACACGAGGGAGCGCCACATTTGATCGGCGGCTTGTGGCGATTGGGGGGCTGGGGGGTTGGAAGCTAATGTAGGGGAGAGTTATACCAGGCGATAGAGACTCTTATTCGCTGGTGCGTTTGTGCGAATGAGCATCGCGGGAAGAGCCTTGATCGTAATCAGTGATGTAGGCTGCAAGTACTGAAGGTTGAGTGTGAGCTTCGGTGGTAATGTTATCGAGTACCCTCAAAGAATCTGGTTGTTTCTGTTAGTATTGAGAACACCGTCGTTAGATAGCATACCACAAACGTAGGATAGCAATAGTAGGATAGTATTGAGTCTAAAAGTCAATATGTCAGGATACCCTAGCTTGTGATCTTTTTAGTGGGAATACAATAAACTCCTCAAAACTTAGGTGTAGGGTGAGATCATCTCATGGTGTGTGTAAACCACAAACTCTACAGTTCCTCCTCTGTTCACAGTTCTGGCCAACAAGCTGCTCTTCCAATTGCAATGCGTATACTCTCGGAGGGTAAGAGAGACCAATATTCCTCGGACTTTCTTCCTTTAGGCCATGTCCTTCGGCCGTGATTTATGATGATTGAAATACGCCGGTAGAGGTATGTCGTTGCGAGCATTAGTCATCAACGTCCAGGTTAACAAGCTTCAAAGACCACCCAATCATGTTCTCCATACCTCACAAGCAACACTCGAAACATATCGTCACTTCAACCTTGTTAATACTTTACCATCCAACACAAACACACGAGACCAACCATGTCCGTCACACTACACACGTCGCACGGCGACATTAAAGTCGAAATCTATTGCGAAAGCGTCCCCAAAACTGCAGAGGTTCGTGAAATGCTGCTTCATTCTTCACTGAAGCTTTTGACTAACAAATATCAGAACTTTCTTGCTCTCTGCGCCTCCGGCTACTATGATCAATCACCATTCCACCGAGTAATCCCCAAATTTATGGCCCAGACCGGTGCGCCCGCAACACCAAACCCCCCCGAGAACCCCAAAGGCGGCCGCAGTATATGGGGAGGCGCGTTCGAAGACGAGATCCGACCTGCGTTGCGACATGGCGCACGAGGTGTGCTGTCAATGGCGAACAAGGGACCTGGAACCAACGGATCGCAGTTCTTCGTCACATTCGATAAGGCGCCACATCTGGACGGGCTCAACACTGTGTTCGGACGCGTTATTGGAGACGAGGGCATGGCGACGTTGGCCAAGATGGAGGGTGTCGAGGTTGATCGGAAGAACAGACCGAAGGAGCCAGTTCGCATCGAAAATGTGACAATCCACGCCAATCCTCTTGCCGGTTGAGATACAGGACACTGCCCTGGAGTTCTCTTTGCAACATCCTCATAAGAAATATACCAAGAGAGACCACCTACGAATAACAACATACAACTGGCCACAAAGACGAAATATCATCGCGGTCAGCATATTATTACGAGAAATTTTATGCGAATTCAATTGGGATTTATTGTCTACTTACCTTTCCCGTATTGCCTGCAATACTAAGATCTACCCAAAACTCAACTTAACTCCAACTCCGACCATAACTCCGACTACAACTCCAAACTCCAAACTCCTGATCAGCCCTTCGTCGTCACTTACTCGTCCACACCGCCCCACTTCAGCACCTCGATCTCGCCCTTCTGTGGGAAGCACCGGGGAATGTCCTCATCCTGCTTGGCGACATAGATCATGTCGACCCATCCCCTTTTCTCGACCCCCTTCATGAGCTTGAACAGCTCAAGCCTGCTGCAGGCATCGAGGTTTCGCACTTCAACGGTGACCATCGTGCCAGCTCTGTTGTCACGGTTGAGCAAGAAAGCTCGCTGATCGGGACGATGGACTGGGAACTTCACGGATCCCTCAGTTGGAACCCGCCCAGAGGAGATTAAGTCGTGGAGAAACTTCCATCCCTTGGGATCATCGTAGAAGAATGGAGTGTTCATGATCTTGTCACGGGACTCCTGAAGTTTCTTGGCCTGTTCTTCCTCGTCAGCAAAGCCGCGAAAGGCCTCGGCATACTTACCTTCATAGTCGCGATTAGGAGGGGGGTTAACCTTACCTTCGAGGATTTCCAATGCGTGTGCCCGGTCTTTGAGCACCTCAGTGTCAACCTCCTCTGACTCGTCAGCCATACACCCAGGAATGAGAAGCTCCAAGCCTTCCAAAGTGTATTGTGGAGAGTCGGGAGAATTGGGAGTGGCAGGCTTGTCGGTAGGCGAAGACGCAGGACTGGCGGAATCGGAATCGACCTCGAACGAACCATTGGTGATGGTCCATTGGCCATCCTGCTCGCCGGTAATTTGGCACACGCTGGGTACCTTGTTAGCACGTCGCTTTGGATAGAGTTCATCATACCACTTCTCAAAAGATTGGATGTTGAGTTGGAAGAGACGACGCTCGGAATCAACTTCATCCCCAAGAGGAATACTGATTTTGAACCCGCAAGGAGGGGACTCCAGAGGCACGGAAACAAGCATGGTGGGCAAAGAACTGACGGATAACCGGCAAGTGAGAAATTGGCGCAAGAATTGTTGAGTTGCTGCAGTCTTCAATAACAGTGGAAGAGATGCAAAGAAGTCTTCAGCAGCTCGTAGTTGTGGTTGATGAGAACGAGAGGATTAGCAGCTGCGGCACATGGCGAATTTATACACATGAAATCTGGCGAGTTTTGGCCTTTCTGAAAGACAATGCCTTTGTTCTGTGATCGCGAGTTTATGATTGTTGCGCTCACTTATAGAACACTCATACCAGCTTACTGTAAGTGATGAGAACACAACTCAACTGTGCGTTCCAGACGCTTAACAATACCATTGTCCCTTGCGGTGAATAGTATTGATGTCTTAAGGAAGTCCTGTCCGAGGAACATATCGCTGAGGCGTGAAGGGACAGGATGAAATAATGAGTTGAGCCTATGTTCGAACAGAACTCCAGCCACTTGTGAAGATTGCAGCGATAGAACGAGCAAAGTTCACAGGCTCGCTTGCTACTTCAATGATGTTCAGCAGGTTCTCACCAGATTTGAGCATGAGAGCCACAGCACAAGGCATTCTCGTTAGAGAACAAGCATAATGTACACGTTGAACTACAGATACTTTCATCACATTGACTTAGTTGACTCGTGCGACTTGCGTGAACACAGCTTCTGCACCAAACATTGCCATATGTACTCACCATAATCAATCTCTAACATGTAAAAGTACTAGCAACATAGCTACGTTACGTCTTGAGAAGTAGTTAATTAAAAGAGGATTATTATTTCGTGCCCGATCGCATACATCATATCATCAGGTGCGCGGACGCGACCTGTTCTGGCCTATCCTGTATCCTAACGCTGCCGTGCACCTCGATGTTCTCCCCCGAGTTCAACTCACTGGGGGTCTATAGAATCTTTTTTAGTTTTCACTCCTGGATATGCCTGCCTCCCTGAAAACAACAACAACAACCGACATGAGACTGTTAACACGCTGACTTTAAAAGCAAAGTTTGAGTTATGTTCCGCTTTTGAAAACCTCTGCTGCGAATTGTGTTGATTGACCATGTTGGGTCACCAACGCTCGCGTGGAGGGAACTCGCCTTGACGGCGACAAAGATATGTGATGAGCAATAGTTACGACGAACGACCTTAGGGTTGCAATTACTGCTGCAATATATGCACTAGGGACGAGGACGAGGACCAGGATGCTAACCCACGCGTTGTCGCTTAATCCCTCGATCGGGTGTACTTTCTAGCCGTAGATCATCGCGGAGAATCTCTTCAGTGCCCGCAGGACTGGGAGTGTTGGTATTACTGGCGTGAGGCATGATATGTCCTGGGTGTAGTTGTCCCTGCTGGTGGTGGTGATTGGGATCTGTGTCAAGGGTGAAGTTGAAGTCATTGCCATCAGCACCGTATTGAGCGTCACCGAGGAATGCGTTGCTGTCAAAGAACTGATCGAAGTCTGTTGGCTGAGGATCAAAGTATGCCCCGCTATCGTCACCAAGACCTGGAATGTGCCCCGAAGGGCTCAGTGGGCCAAGTATGCTGCCGAGCTCGCTAATCTTTGCATCCTGTTCGCTTTGAAGACGTTGAAGTTGATCTAGATCCATCTGATTGGTGTTGATCTCGTTCAAAGAAGGTGGAGCCATGGGAGGCCCCATGATAGGAGAGAGCGAAGGCGCTTCGACTGGCGGGGGAGATACAGAGGCAGTGGTAGGCATAGTAGGCATAGCCATATGGGAGTTCGATGTAGGAATTTGAGCAGAAGGGGGGACAGGCGTGGTGGAATGGGGTGCTGGGGTGGGAGTTGACCTGGCAGACGGGGCAGAAGAGGACTGGCTAGCCATGAAGTTGACTAGGTTACTTCGTTGAGCATTACTCAACGTGTTTGGGGCGTTAGCAACAAGCTCTGCTGCCTCTGGAAGATCCAGATGATTGTTAGTCGCATTGTGGTCGTTGATGATCTTCATCATCCGCTCATGAGGATTTGTCTCCAATTCCTGGCGGAGATTGGGAGAAGTTGTGTCGCTCGGAGAGTTATCATGAAGTTCTGTGACGTGACCCATCTCGGGGTTGTGGTGGCCAACAGGCTGGTATGCCGAGCTGCCAGGCGTAGATCTATTTGGAGTAGAAGACGATCTAACCGTCTGGGCGCGATTGTTTTGGTTAGGGATAGGTGGCAACAGTCCGCGAGCTCTCTTATGAGGTGTGCCGTATGTAGCAGGATCCATCTGTTGAATAAAATCACCCAAATCAACCACATTTCCCACACTTCCATGCTGGCTGGACTGTTGATTCTGACTCGTGATCATGCTCGAAATGATTTCGCTGACGTTCTGTGAGTTACCCTGATCCTCCAAAGTTTTTCTGAATACATTGGCAAGGAAGTTCAGAATTGCATTGATGGAGTTTTGGTGGCGGTCATGTTGGTTCTGGAACATGAGAGCCTGGTTGTATAGATCGGTGTTGTTTCTCTGTAGTCGATTGATAGCACCAAGGATGAGCTTTTGTTGCTCCCGAACTTTGCTCAATTCCTCCCGAATGACAGACATTTCTTTCTTTGGCGGGGGCTGAGATTCACTCGCCGGTAGAGATCGTGGAGGTTGGGCAACAGAAGGTCCCAAATTGGAGGTCAGAATTTCCTCATTGACGCCCTCCTCCTCACTGTCGTTTTCACCTTCCATGCCCTTTGCACCCTTCTTAGCCTTGCTGCCGCTCTTGGGCTTGTTGATAAGCCACAAAAGATTTGGATGGCCGCGTCGGAAGTAAGGGTTGGAGTATTCACTAGGGCTCTTGTTCTTACGCTCACTGGCTCTCATGGAGTTGTCAGACAGCCCCACGCGTTTGTGAAAGCCGTACATGTTGAGCTGTCGAACGAAGGAGGCGTAGTTGTTGTGCTTGAACAGTTCCGGAATCAGCGTCTTGGCAAATTCATCCTCATCAAGCACGATGAAGGAATCTCCCTTTTCTGACCACCGAATCAAGTCCTCGTTTTTGCGCTCCTCCAGGAAACTGAACACTGTTAGTGTACTGATCAGATTTCACAAGGATAGAAAAACTTACCTGCTGAGTTTTTGTACAAATGGAGGAATCTGCTTGCGCTTTGCTTGTGCCTCTCTCTTGGCTTTCTGGGCCATCTCCTCGAGTAATTCGACATTATCCTGCTCGTTCAAGTTTTCAGGACCATTTTGTTGAAGCAGAGCATTGTCATCTCCAACAAAATTTCCCCAAGGCTCAACAGCTCCCTCGAAATTTCTTGTGTTGGTGGGAACAAGGGCCCGGTTCATTTGTCGCCGAGCAAGTGTGTTTGACGGAGTCGGCACAGGCTGGGGGTATTGCGGCTGTGCCGGAACGAGGCCAAATGAGTTCCCAACGTGTGCATTTCCATCCATAATTCCATCTGCGCCGTTCATGAAATTTGAAGCGTCGCCCATGCCATTCCAACGCAGAACCTGGTCGCCCGCCGCATTTCCCGAATTGTACTGTTGTTGCATTTGTTGCGGTAGTGGCATCATGGGCGATGCTCCCGGTGCTGCTCGTTTCCTAGGGTTGGGTGCAGACATGAAAGTGACTCTAGAAAGTCAGCGCTTCTTCCGAAGCGGTGAAGATTTGATCGGGGTGGATTGGCTGCTGTCGATGCCTAATCCTGTCGGGTATGATTGTGATTTCGAGGCTGATGTTGTTTGGCTACCTTGAAGACAGGTCGCCTCGTCGCTTTAGTCGTGGCCGGTTCACGGGTTGTGGGTTTCAGTATGGTGATAATTCAGTAGAGTAGATGTGAATTTTATTGATATTGCTGTAGCCGATTGATGCGCAACGTCATGCGTTAGCGTTGGAGATTTAATTTTCTTGGTCGCGTCGGATTTGTGAAGAAGAAAGGTGCGGGGCGGTTTCGATATGAGAGCAGTGAAGAAATGCGCAATCGCGTCGGAAGGTCAAGCCGAATGGAGCTGTCGCAAAATGCCACAATCAAGTGAAGGTCGTTGGTGGGAGAGGCACAGCCTTGAAGATCCGGTCGCGGGGCGATAAGTAAGAGTGAGGTGAGGATTGAAGTCAAAGACAGCCACGCGACAGCTCAAGCTACGTGTACGGAGCACGCGTGGTAATGTATCGAAGCAAAGGTGAATTGCGAAGCGCGTCTGGGAGAAAGTTATGCGGGCTGAAGAAAAAAAGGCTGAGCGGGCAGCCTGCGGTCTTGGAGGGTCGGGGATATGCCTTGGGTCTATATAGATCAAGAGAGATAAGAAGCAGTAGGCGACTCGCCCATCCTGGAAGGCAGGGTCAATAAGCAATGCACTGGCCGGGACGAAAGCTCAAGGTAACCCGATGTCGCGATTGAATTTGGTGGTGCAGTTTTAGGTGACGCTGATGATGCTGAAGATGATGGTCGCGCTACGTATGGGTCTTCCGGAGCATTTGGAGCGGTCGCTCCGAGTGTCAAAAATCGGTGATCCAATCAGAGATGCAGAAGAAGCATGGTCTCCATACCTTCACGTGATGATAAGACGAGATAATCTCGATCTTCAACGGTGAAGAAGCCACGAATTTTGAGCCTCTTAAAGGCGTTTAACTGTTTCAATTTATCGAATTTATGCATTGTCTCAACTGCACCATTATATAATTGAAGATTTCATTTTTTTTTTTTGCATATTTTTATTTTTCTAATTCGATCGCAAAACTTGACCTTTGTGCTTATCGACATTCCACAATCCCATCATCACCGATCGATCGGCATCTTGTAGCAAAGTGGGGACGGCAGTTACAATTTAAAATGTCACTTTTCTTCAGCAAACAGGCATTGGCGTCATCCCATGTCAGGTCAGACTTAGAGGGGCCTGAGGGGCACTATCAGACCTGGCGTGATGTTTTTATGCTGGGTATCGTAGACTGACTATTCCTATTATGGCCTCTAACCTTGACTTGCAGGTCGCAACGACCAACAGCTTTCAACCTCACCCGGTCCTATCTACCTAATAATCCTACGTTTCCGTGTTTCCGTGTCTCCTCGTCTCCTCCTCGTCTCGCTTACTTTGCTCCTCGTCCTGCAAGCGAGGCAGCCTGAGCCATCTTGGCATTCCGGGCTGCGTCTCTTGCTTGGTCCCACGCTCTTCCAGAGTTCCCTTGCCGGGCATCCCTTGCAGCCTTCTTCTCATCCTTGAGAGTCCGAGCCTTTTCGCGCGGATCAATCACCACAAGCTCCTCCTCTGCCTTCTTGCGATTGCTCAGGTCCTTCCCCAGTTTGTCCGCTGCAAAGCTTAGAGAATGTGACATCCATCCTTCGTCATCACTATCATCCTTCCCCTGTTTATCCCAGGATGTGCAGCTCTGGCAATTGGCAATGAAGTGTAGGTCGCATAGCTCAGCTTCCTCGTCCAGGGCCTCTGCGTCTCCATCTTCCTTGGTAGCTTCCCGGGCTGAAAGCTCCTTTTCTTTTTCCGGAGGGGCCTTTTCCAACCTTGACTGAAACGCTTTGAGCATGTTGAGGGTCTTGGAATCCTCATTTGCTGAGGTGTTAACAGCTCCGGGCCTTCGTTTCCGCGCCTTGATTGATGTCTCAGGGATCATGGATTCTAATGCAGACTTCTTCTTCTCCTTCACAGGCTCTTCTGAGTGAATCGTCCGCCGCATCGATGCTTTCAGCGCGGCCATCTCGGCGTTGGCTCGCTCCAATGCGGTCATGCGGGGGACCTCCGGCTCTGGTGATTCGTCCTCCAGTTCCCTTTTCATAACCGGGCTAGATCTTCGATGAACCTCCCGGGGTAGCTCTTCAGAAGTGGGTTTCCTTGGTTCTTTACTTTTGGCTTCTGTGATTGGTGATCTCCTGTCGGGTACAGGTTCCTTCTTGGCTTTTGGCTTGGCTGCTTTCTTGGGGGTTTCCTCTTCTTCCTGATCTTCCATAACAATTCTCGTGTCGAATTTCTTCTTCTTGAGCACTGGCATTTCGTCGTCGCCTTCCTCATCGCCAAAGCTGAGCAGTTGTTTACCGCCTTTTCGCTTCTTCTTCTTATCCTTATTCGCCGTTGTTTTGGAAGGCACTTGGACAGCAGCTACTCGAGATCGCTTTTTCATGTCGTCGAAGGGGTTAACCACGATCTCTATCCGCTCAATTTTGACGGGGTAGGACGGGCGTTCTGTCGTTTCATCCACTTCCCCCTCACCCATTTTCGCCAGGTTGTAAATAGTATCGCCGGCAATTCGTCCAAACATTGTGTTCTTCCCATTGAGCTCTTCGGCTTTGTCCAGTGTGAAGAAGAATTGACTGCCATTCGTGTCTGGACGTGACTCGTTGGCTGAGCCCAACAGACCTCGGCGATTGAACTTGAGACGCGAATGAAATTCGTCCTTAAAGTTGATTCCTGTTGGACCTGCATTCTTACCCAGGCGCTGGTCCATTGGCCACGGATCCAAGTCGCCACTGAATGCGCCTCCATCGTATATAGACTCTCCTCCATTGCCAGTGCCTGTAGGATCTCCGCCCTGCAAGATGAAGCCAGGGACCAATCGATGGAATATCGTGTTATCGTAGTAGCCGTCGAGGGCTAGTTGTAGGAAGTTGCGACATGTTAACGGTGTTTGTTTGGCGAATAGCTCGACGGAGAGTTCGCCCCGAGTGGTATGGATGATGACTGACGCGGTGGGCTGTGGTTCAAGATTGTAGATCGCCGACATTGCGACTCTCTCAGGTTGTGGTAATAGGAGATTATATGTTTGTGGCTGATGTTGCAAAGTGAAGACGCGTGACGAAGATTGTCAAGCTTGAAAGAACTAAGAGGAAGCTCAAGGCTTGGCTTGCATAGAGACCCACACTTGGGTTTATCGATAAGACCAAAACACCATAGCGCATCATCAACACCAACGAATGGTTTGCTGAACTGCTTCAATATACTTTCGCATGTAACCCGACACTTCTGTATGTTCACCTTCACCAAATCTGGGTCTTCAAACCTATAAAGGCATCGTTTCCGTAGAGTAAGAAGTGAGCAATACTGAAATATTATAATGATAAAGACTACTTTTCGTATATCATCTGGCGCGAAGAGGACAGGCAAGACCTGAACTTATAGCCAACAGTCGATAACGAGCCGGTTTATTCTTATTTACAACGTGCCATGGGACTATGAGCGAAGCATGTTCTCCGCCCCAGCAAGAAAGATGTTGTCTACCAAATATCACGGATGCCACTATATGAAGAAAGGAAGCATGTGCATCACTGCGACATATCATTTGACCTTACATCCTGCACTTGAATCGCATGATACTGAAGCCACGGCTGAATGTTACGCCGGCGGCCATTCATCAAAATCAACGTTGTCACAGATACTTCCCGTATTCTTTGCAGCACAGTGTATGCTATCTTCTTTGTATCACCATCTGAGGAAGAAGGGTATAGGAGTCTCTGAGTCCACGTGGGGGTATTGGGCCACGTCGAAGCTCGTACTGGACCTCTGCGATGTCGAGAATACGTATCACAACACTTTTCATGAGCTTGATCCTGATAATGCCTTAAGCATGCCCCTTCGATCAGGCACATAAAACGATCCTTTGGCCATGTTGGGCGTTGAGAATGCTCTAAGCATTGCTGAGGAGCCAGTGATTTGGGCTCTGTTCATTCCTCAGTATTGTGTGACCGAACTATCAGAGCAGGCTCTAACTGGCTTTGGCGGTGCCCATGCAAGTAAACAAAGCAGAGAGCCTGAGCTCAAGAAAGGCGTATGGATGTATTCTGTGAGCAACATTGAGGACCGCAATTGCTTTGAGAGAAGCCATCGGAGTCCAAAACGAAAGCAAGACCAAGCGATACATAGAGCTGGGGTATAGAGTAGCAAGGATATGCAGCAGGATTCGACTGTCATAGCGAGGTAATGTCGGCGATAGAGTAGCTCACGCGATATGACCTAAGTGTGACCAACGGCCGAGCATGTGACGTTGTAGTCGAAACCGTTCACAGTCACACTCTGGTTCTTGATCGCGATTATATCAACCCTCCAGTCCCAATGAAGAGACTCGATAGGTTTGTTGATCTTCGTCATACCGCTGCACAAGCTCTCGTGCTTGACTTCAGTATAGAATGTGTACTACTCCACGTTTGTGGTTAGGCCCTACTAGATGATGATAGTGTCCAAGTTTTCGACCTTGTATCCAAGCATACTCTCATTCTAGCCGTCACGCCGCTTGGTTATCGTTATCGCCAGTAGTCAAGATTGCCGTGTCCTCCGAGGTCAGAGTACACATCGGAGTTGCGATCTTCCCCATGTTGGTCTGCCTCATTGAGTTCATCTTCAAATGCAGGCGCATAATGTCGAGCTGTAAGGGTCCTTGCCGGGACGATGCTGCACAAGGTTGACTTCCCAAGCGAGATCAATCAAAGCTCTCAAAAGCGCCCGCTGGTAAGCGTCTAGAGCGGACTAGAGTAAAGCGCGTATACCCAAGAAGCTTGTCGAAAAACGTTAGTACGCTTGCTCCTTCGCCATTGTGTGTCATACAGACAGGCGACAAGGGTCGAGAAAGAGAGGATCGATAATATTGCATGAATAAGTTCGTGTATTGGCGAAATAAGGAATATGGATATCAAAGTTGGAGAGATATCCGGAAGGGTTTTACCATTGCATGTAGTTGTATTGAAGAGCGTTCGCAAAAGATTCTGATCAGCGACAATATGATCTTCCATAAAAGCCTTCTCGCAATCAGTCACTGAGCCGTAGGATATGTGAATGAATACTGGCTTTAGGAGAGGTTCCATGGCCATAGTTTGTATTCCTCACGCTGAACTCGATGTTTGCCCTAGAACTCTATATAATCGAAACGACGAATCAAATTTTGGAATATTTAACAAAGAAGCCTCGACGCCCTAGGGGAGGAAAAACTTCAAATGAAGGTTCCTTCAACTTTGCATGTACTCTGTACAGGTCAGAGTTTTCTACCTACCCATGTACCTCAGGATGTTTGGTATCAATGCCATGTACACAGTAAAGTGTTGCACGGAGCCATTTTGTCACACCCCAAACATTGTAACACAACAAGTTGAAGTTTGACCTCGGTGGTAATTGTACCGAGTAGGAAAACTGGTTGTGTGGAGCCAGTTGTCTTTGCCGTTACACACCACTCAACGTTGTCGCATGAGTGCAGTGCACTGCGATGGCTTCACAATCAAAACACCACCAAGAAAACATGGACTCCCTCTGGGTTTTTTTCTTCCTCAGCTTAAAGATGTCGCAGCAGGTGCTCCTTCTGCGCTCGGGTACCTGAAGTTTATCTCAGCCCTGCGGGATGGCCCGCAGTGTGGGATTACCTAATCGGGCAATCGTCCAAAACACCAACCTCACAGATCATGAGAAATATGTAATTTGACTGTTTCTTAACATTTAATCGTGAAATCCTAATAACTAAGAGTGGATTCATATACAGATTGATCGCGCGGTTCTAACGCCACCCAAAATTCCCTCAAATTCCCATGTTTCCTTAGTACAGCTTGATGGCGACAGATTTGTTCTGGGTATAGTTCGCCAGGGCTGCCTCGCCCAATTCTCGTCCAATTCCGCTTTGCTTGTAGCCTCCGAATGGAAGCTGATGATGAAGCATATTATAACAGTTAACCCAGACTGTACCGGCCTTCAGACTGTTGGAAACGCGGATGGCGGTGTTGAGGTTCTTGGTGTGGACAGCGGCAGCAAGACCGTAAGCGGTGTCGTGAGCGAGGTCCAGAACCTCCTGCTCGTCCTTGAACTTGGAAATAGCGCAGACAGGGCCGAAAATCTCCTCCTGCATGATCTTCATGTCGGATCGGACGTTGGAGAAGATAGTGGGCTGGATGAAGTAACCCTTGTTTCCTAGGCGCTCACCACCGGTCTCGACGGTGGCACCCTCGTCCTTACCGGCCTTGATGTAGCCCATAATACGGTCGTACTGGAGCTGAGAGACCTGAGGACCCTGGAAGGTCTCCTCGTCGAAGGGGTCACCAACCTTGTTCTCCTGAGCTCGCTTCTTGAAGGCAGCAAGGAACTTGTCGTAGATACCCTCCTGGACGAAGATACGAGTACCAGCACAGCAGCACTGGCCGTGGTTGTAGTAAATACCGAAGTTGACCCAGTCAATAGCCTCCTCAATGTCGGCGTCGTCGAAGACGATGTTGGGGGACTTGCCACCAAGCTCGAGAGTAACCTTCTTGAGGTTGGAAGAGGCTGCAGCCTTCATGATCTGTCGGCCAATGACGGTGGATCCAGTGAAAGCAATCTTGTCAACGTCCATGTGAGCGGAGAGGGCGGCACCGGCAGTCTTGCCGAAACCGGAAACCAGGTTGAAGACACCGGCAGGGAAACCAGCCTCCTCGATGAACTGGGTGAAAACAAGAGCGGAAAGAGGAGTCTGCTCAGCAGTCTTCATGACAAGAGTGTTACCGGTGGCCAGGGCAGGGCCAATCTTCCATGCCAGCATGAGAAGAGGGAAGTTCCAGGGAATAATCTGACCGCAGACACCAATCTATAATTTGCATGTTAGTGAGACGTTCTTATATGGTATTTCGATTTGGGGTAGCTTACGGGCTCGGATCGGGTGTAGTGGAACATCTCGGGGGCAATGTCGATAGTCTTGCCCTCGATCTTGTCGGCCCAACCACCGTAGTATCGTAGGCAGCCAACAACGGCGCCAACATCGCCACGGGCGTTGGTGATAGACTTTCCGTTGTCGAGAGACTCAACAGCAGCGAGGAGGTCGAGGTTCTTCTCAGCAATATCGGCAAGCTTCAGGAGAAGGTTGCCTCGGCCTTGGGGGGTGACCTTTGACCACTCGCCCTCGAAGGCCTTGCGGGCAGCACTGACAGCCAGGTCGATATCCTTCTCGGTACCTTCGCAGACGGAGGTGATGACCTCCTCGGTGGAGGGGTTGATAACCTCGAACTTTTGCTTGTCGACACCCTCAACCCACTTGCCATCGATGTAGCTGAAGAAGACATGTTAGTTGCTGAATTGGGAGATACAGATTAGATATCCGGGGTAGCTTACAGGCCAATGGGTTGCTGGTAGGCACCAGTAACAGGAGTGGTCAACTCAACGGTAAGAGCCATTGTGTATATGTGATATGTGGAAGAGAGAGTGGGGTATTGGGTATCTTAGAGTGAGGATATTGGTATATAAGAGAAGAAAGAGGAGAAGGTGATGATGAGATGATCTGGAAGAAAAGATTGGAATAACGACGACGGGAAAGGGAGTATTTATTCTTGAGACTGCCGCGGGGTTTTTGGTGGGAGAATGGTAGTAGGGGACTGAAGGGGAGGGGTCGGGGTGTGATATGCCGCCGTGTGTGTTACCTCGGTGGAGGAGGGGTGTGAATTGTGAGGTTTGAGGGTGACGCCAACTTTCCCCGCAACAGCCTCGCCTCTCACGTCGTTGAATGGAACATGGGTTGTCTCGGTACGTACAGACAAACGTGTGGCCTACGAATTGCACGGGCTAATAGGTAGGTTAGTTACCGCTGAGCATTGCGGCGGCGGCGGCGGCGAAAAGGAGCTGGCGGACGGCCCCCCGTAAGTTGATGGAGCCCGAGGACCTTTGCGGAGTATTGTAGTGGCGGTGGTGGGCAAAGGGCATGGTTAGTAGTTGAAACGTCACGTAAGTTGTCCTGTTAACCTCAACTGCAGCAGTAGTCTAGACTCCAGCTCCAGTGTATACTCCAGTACACAACAGAGCTCGGAAAACGTTTCGGAACGGCTCATGGGCAGAGCTCTCTCCTCTAAGCCGGGGCCAGCCTACAAGTCAGGTAAAAAGCAGTATTTTGTGCTGGATCGCGGGACAGAGCAGGGGTATCAGATCGATGTGTTGAGTGCGGAATACTCAATCGGCATTTGTATCTTCAGCACATGTTATCACTGAACCACGTCAGTTCTATCACGAATACAGTAATTAGTCCCCTTGGTTACACTGATTTTCACCTCCAAGCGGCTCTGGGTGCTGGTTCCGTCATGGCTTGGCACCCTTTGATTCCATGACCCTCTGGCTTCCCCCGCCAAAAAGGTCGAAGTGGATGAGATCTAACAAGGTGCGGCCAAATCACAGCAGCCAGAATAAACAAGGTCCAGACATGCCGCCACCGAACCTCCAAGCTCTCCCCACAGCCGGTTCACCGTTGGCCAATTATGGATTTGCAGGAGATACTGTTGCGGAGCTTTAGAGAGGGGATCTGCGCCAAAGAGGACAAGCTTAACAATACGAAATTGCAAGAGGGTAAAACCGTCAAAGCTCTGGTAGCAATAAAAAAGGATACTCTACGCAAGGCGCGTTTAAGCTTGACTCGTGTAGTTCAAGCAGAGCTCTACGGATACTGCTCTGCTAAATTCGTTCAAACTTGTAAATACAATAACCCAATACTTGAGCCGGGTATGCATCTACAACAACTGTGACAAATCAATCTATCAGTAGTGCATGCAGAGCCCCGGAGCCGACCCCAGGCACGGCATGTGTGTGTCTCTCTCTAACAGTCTAACTTTACAGCACATG
Source organism: Fusarium tricinctum (assembly GCA_020744515.1). Taxonomy (NCBI): domain Eukaryota; kingdom Fungi; phylum Ascomycota; class Sordariomycetes; order Hypocreales; family Nectriaceae; genus Fusarium; species Fusarium tricinctum. The sequence goes on along the minus strand of JAGPXF010000002.1, from coordinate 1,887,541 downwards.
CCTAGTCCAGTAATATACCGCAGCAGAAGCAAGGCCTCATCGGGACTGTGACATCAAAACTCGATCCGCACATGAGCTTGGTTCCCGGGGTTTCCTCCATCCTTGAACGACGACCCGAGATTCGGTACGATTTGCTAATAACACCGTATGGACCACTAGCAATTGTTATCATGGATGAGTAATTCCGCGCCTGGCGAGTAGACCTCGTACATGTACTGTAGCAACGATAAGCGGCGAAGCGCAATGGAACTTGACCGTGATTTACAACGAACCGCAACCATGAATCCCTGTCAATCCCATCTTGTTCTAGCTGTGCATCTCCGAAATAGTCTTGCTGGCGTCTGGTTCGGTTCGGCCTTAAGGCGATATCTCTCTACAGTTAGCGTTTCGCAATAGACGTACGGCTTATGCATATTTTCCCTCTGTTCATAGTTCATACGATTGTGTCTAGGGTATTTCTCAGTCTGGAAGCTGAATTTATTCAAGCTGCATTGCATGCGTGGGATCATTTTTGGTGACACTGCAGAGAATCCTTGCTAACCTGGGGAAAATCAGTCGACCATTCCCCAACACCAGCTCAACTTCCAATGTTTATTGTGTCGATGAATGTCACTCGCAACCATAGTCAATACAATTATTAATGTTGAAAGAGAATTGACTACACCACAGAGGCTACCATATTCAACTAGTTCGAATGAACTGTAAATAGTGTATCCCTTCTATTCTCATAGTCGCCTACTATACTAGGTACCCTACTGTATCCTATTTGTCTGTGAGTTTATTCCGCTTTTCACACGATACAAGGCTCGCCTCACCCCCCACCTTGACGTCGCGGATCTAGACATCCCCGGGTCCATCTTGTTTGTTTGATGGGTGGTAGTGATGCCAACACTGACACTAACCACTTCAGTTGTTGGACTGTGCTCAGATCTTCACATCTACAGTGTCATTCAAGGTGGTTCCTCGCCCTGAACAAGACGCTTCACTTACTCTTTTGAGACATATCAACTCCACAGATAGGTAGACAGTCGTACTGAAAAAACATTTTATTGGATTCTCGTTGCTCTTTGTTGAGAGGCCGAGAGAGGGTTCTGCGCCGTGAAACACTCGGCGTAAAGGGTAGCGAGCATCAAAAACCGACCCCGCACTCCCAGAATCAGACCTTGTAGCCTGTAGGTACCTCGCAGTTCGTACTGGGAGGTCCATCTAGCCATCCTTCATCACCACTTTCGTTAAGGTTGGGAGTGGACTCTCTGGCTCTCCAATTCCTGGGGGAGCCGTTCATCCTAGCCCCCAGATGCATCTCCCAATGCTACCTAGCCTCTCACTCCCCCGTGACGACGCTCACTGGTTCCCTAGGACCGAAGGGACGTTGGAAAGCCTCGTGCTATTTTGGCTTTTTGGGCTTTTTATCGCGGACCCGCAGACGTGCTGCAGCTTTTCCCTTTCCTACCCTGCCTACCCTGCCTACCCTGCCTACCCTGCTTGCCTCTTTGCTTCATGCTGCGTGCCTCCCTAGTAATTGCGGCTCCGCTGCGTCTCCGTCCTCCGTCTCGCCGGCAAGCAGCAAGGTCAAAGGCGGGGACGGCCCCACACAACCATACCCCGTGGCCCCGCGTTTTCTAAGCGCTCTGGTAATTTTCCCTTTGCGGTTAACGATTCCAAACACCACATGGAAATGATGCGCCTCATTCTTGACATGGATTGCGGCTCATCACGAGACAACAACATCAACATTTCTGAATATCTTGCGTCGCGATCAAAGCGTCTCGGAGTCTCACGTTCTCATGATTCAACCCACTATAATGATGATCTACCGCGTTAACACGGAACAAGTTGGCCATCGCGAACTATTCGATATGGGATACCACCCTTGAGGGCCGCAAAGTTGCGCATACACACTATCAGCCATTCAGCCTCGCTCATTACCAACCAAATGGCCAGTCGCAGCCTCGACGGAGATGACATGATACATCACACGCTCCGCACAAACTCACGAGAGCCGCAATTGTTGAGATTGGAGATTCGCAAGAGACTTCGTCAAAGCTCGTCCGCATCTCACACTTCGGGTCCGCGACTCCATACTTTCCTTTCTTTTTACCCCGCCAGATTACTCTATCTTCTCCGTACATACACAAACAAAATCTCAAATGCACGGCTACCCCACATCCGGGGCCGCAGTCTGTCTCCTCAACCCCGACTTCAGGGACCAAAATGGGTCAGGCACGGCTCCGTTCGATGGCGAGGGCGTGGCATTAAGACGTGTCAGGCGAGGCGGGCTGTTTATCTGCACGTAGATCTGACCCCAGACTTGCGCTGCAGTGGACGTCAAGATCCAATGGTTGGGGACTGCGCAGACGTGACAGGCCACCACGCGACGCTTTGGGCTTCCCAGCAGCCACGTTGTGTTTGTCCGGTTCAGCGGTAGTGGGACGGTTTAGTTCACTAAACATCTCATATGGATCGATGTTTCTGGAGCCGGCGACGAGCTAAGCCGGCAGTCCTCGGGAGTTGTGAGGCCCCGCGTGCCCCAGATTCTCCCCAGATGGTCTGTCACTTGAGCTGATGCCCCCCCGGATTATCCTATTCCCCATAGACACATCGATCATAAGAGCCTAGGGTGCTGGGCCTAGTACTTGCGTACCAGAGGTGCAACTGTTCTCTTAACTAAAGGATCTGCTAGGTTCAACATTCGACTCAGGGGATATCCCGAGCCACCTCTTTTTGCTCCTCTCTCTAAACTTAGTGAGAGTGCAAGCTCCTCGAGCACGCAAAACTTAAAAGATGCTAGGCAAACTGTCATTGGAATATTGTCATGATTTCGTTGTGTTGCCACGCTCATCTAAGCCTTTGTTGTGAATCGCTGAATGGCACTGCACTGCATTAACCAGAAACAGGCTATCACAATATTGGGAACAGTTTGAAAACCTGAAGATGCGAACTGCTGCAATGTAGCAAAAAAAAAAAAAAAGAAAAAAAAAAGCTCTTGTTTGCTACTCGTTTTCAAGCAATATTTCTCCAGACTTGTCTTTTTTAAGATAACTTTGACAAACCCATTCGCACCCACTACTATGGCGGCAAAGCTGCAGCACGTTGCGTCGTTCACGAAGTAGGTACAATGGGCGTATAAGAGTCCCGACCATTTCCTTGCTTTTGTATTTTATGTAAATCATATAAACTATAATAATCTCTTCTAATTTTCATATAATCTTTTATAATCTTATCCTAAGATCATGTCTAAAATCCTCTAATCACTATATATTCTACATATCTCGTCGGGAACTGGCCTTGTCGATAAAGCATTCTCTTAACTCTCAGAACGTGATATCCGTCGCTTGGCCATGAAAAGATTTCAAGAGAATGTGGTATGCTGAATATCTGTCCCATATTCGACTATAGTGCTTCATGCGGGATCAATGGAAGAAATCGTTTTACTAACTCGACACAGGTCAAGGATGAGTCGCCCCGAGTCAAGCATGAGGCGAATAGAGCACCTGGTACCACAAGACAGTGGAAGACGATCAAAATTGACGACGACAAGGCGGCTGTTGACTTGAAAGACGATTGAGTTCCGTGGAAGGAAGACTTCTGTCAAGATCTCCAGGGATCTTGTCGTATGGAATCACGAGTATTTGGGGGCTGGCGTTTTCAAGGGGAATACTGATTTAGATACCCATTGGGGAAAATACCGGCTTATTAGGATGTCAGGATTAAGGAACAGGCAATAAAGGAAAAAACACTATAACATAGTGCATGATTTGCTACATTTATTAAAATCGAAACTTAGTTAGAATTAATTCTATCTTAATGATAAAACGCATTCGTCTTTACTTTTAGAGTTCTTAGTTGAATAGTGGAACTCTGGCGGTCGAGGATTAGCCGTAGCTCAAGCTTGTACCTGCAGCGTGAGCTGCTATTGGCCGGGATAGCTCTCCGCCAAGACGCCAGCGTGAACCTCCTCCATCTCCTTTCGCGGAATACCTCATGACGTTGCATCTAAACCTCTCCCTCGATAACCAGTTCCTCGACTTTACACCAACACAGTATCGCCTACGTCTTCAGACCCCCCGTCGTCCCTGACATCGAATATGCCCTCGTGTAGAAATGCTGCATCTGTCATCTCATAGCCGTGCAATTCTACGCGCTCGCCGCTGAGTGACCTCCTTTCTAGCAATGGCGCCCGAAACACCAAGCAACATCCGCGTCTTCATCCACTGGCACGATCAGACCGTCTTTGCCGGCGAGGAAGTCAAGTGTACGATTACTTTCAAGAACGTAACGCCTGGACCGGGTCAATCGAAGCAACCGCCGCAACAGTCAGAACGAAGTCGACTGGCCTCGCCCTTGCATGGCCGACAGAAACCAAGTCAAGGCTTAACCCCGCCGCCGTCGGCATCGTCGGGCAGAGGACATCGTCGTTCTGCCCTCTCTTTAAGTGTCCCTGCTTCACAATCACATAGCAGGACAGGCTCAGTGCAATGGCCGTCATCACCGAGTTCGAGTGATCGTCGTTCGAACCACTCTCACAAGCGCTCCGTCTCTATTGTCTCAATCGGATCTAATAATACTGTGGAAGACCACACACAACGAAATGATTTACCGGCACGACCTCAAAGACCGCATCGCGGCCACGGACGCGCTTCAAGTTTACAAATAATTCCTCGAGCCCAGAGCAACCTCCCTACTGGGCCCCATTCCGGTATGTCAGCTGTGCCGTATCCCTTGAGAGCCAGCTAACTCTTTCCAGCATCCTTCTCTCCTCGCCTTTCGAGCTCTCCTCTATTCCACGCCTCATATCCTCCGCCTGACCGATTTGGCCGTGTATCTCGACCTCCAATAACATCCCATGCCTCCAATATAGCAGGCCAGCGAAGGCCCTCTCCGCAACAAACACCACCGGAACACCCAATGCCAGAGTTTCGCTTTCCCGCAGCTCCTTCGCCGAGTCGAGAAATGCGCCCAAGCTTGTCTAGAAGATCAACGAACGAAAACATGCTCAGCCCTAGAAATGCTGTGGGTGATCCGAGCGGATTGGCGATGCGTCTCAAAGACGGTGTCCCAACTATTAGCGAACAATCCGCTCCTGCAGCTCGCATTCTAGCTAGCAGCGGTATCCTGGGAGGAACACCGCGGAGCAGTGGAGAGTTTTACTCTGTCAGCAACAACTCGTCAGAGACTCTGGTTTCAGAATATGTGACGCAGCAACCAGCCAATCGGGGGCACGGACGACCACTCCGGAGGAGTCTTGGTATGCCTGCGCCGCAATCGAGAGCACCGGAGTCTTTGATGATGGGATATGCTCAGTTGCAAGGATCTTTTTCGCTAGACGGATCTCTGGTGAGCCTTAGCCAATTCGATCAGGTTAAAAAGAAGGCCATTGTTGGTCAGGGCGGTGGCGTTGTCGGTCTTGAAACCAAACGTGACAGCGGCCTACTGGGAGGCTTCGGATGGGGTCGAATCAGTAGCTCACTCGGCGACTTACTGGGCGGAGGAGAGCTGAGCACTATTAAAGAAATGCGAGGTGTTGCAAATTCGAAATCTGTGCCTCTCTTAACTACGCCACAGTCTATTCTATTTGTGGACCTGCAACTGGCACCAGGAGAAAGCCGAGTTTTTGAATACTCTTTTCGACTTCCGAAAGGCCTTCCTCCTTCACACCGCGGAAAGACCGTCAAAATCACATATAGCTTGGTCATCGGCACACAAAGAGCCGGAGGAACGAAAGAACAACAGGTCAAATCTGTCGAAGTTCCTTTCCGAGTGTTAGGAAGCGTCAACAGCCATGGTGAGATTCTGGGACATGACTTGATGAATCCTTATATCCTGTTACAGGATCAAGCTCAAGTCAAAAGTCCACCGAACAGTGATAAGAGTGGTTCAAAGACGAACGGCAATGCAGCGAAAGGACAGCAGCCAGCATTAAACGACTTTTTACTTTACGTGGAAGACTTGGTTCACCGACCTCGAGATGAAAGCGGTAGCATTGTTCTGTCGCCAGGTGCCGGTAACTCTAGGCGACCATCGGCCTACGAAGAAGCCAGCACTGCACACGACTCAATTCATATGGCAATCATGCGAAGTAACATGACATCTGGCGGGCAGCAGAGCCCAAACCGATTCGAAATTGCTCGAAATGGCCAAAGAGTGGGAGTGGTGATGCTCACGAGACCTGCCTACCGATTGGGCGAAGTAGTGACAATGGCGATTGACTTCACAGATGCGGATATACCATGCTACGCAGTGCATACAACACTGGAAACGTCGGAGAAGGTAGACCCGTCTCTGGCTATACGCTCCGAGTCGAGCATTCATCGAGTGACGCGAAAGGTCTACTCATCATCGTCTGAAGCAACAATGTACTCACGGCGGGTCACCTTCAAACCGACGATTCCGATTACTGCAACTCCAGAGTTCGTCACGAGTGGAGTAAGCCTTGAATGGAAGATTCGCATCGAGTTTGTGGTGCCATCCACGGGAAACGACTCACCTGACGAGGGTGAGAGGCGAGCACCTCATCCACTTTTGGAGCAGATCTCACAAGATAACAAGGGAGGAACGGTCCTTGTAGCCGTTGAGAACCTAATATGTGAGAGTTTTGAAATTGCCGTACCTCTACGTGTTTATGGTGCGGTTGGAACAGGCCTTGAGCGCCTTGAGCGGGACGAGGCGTCTGAAGAGGGGCTTGCTGTATGATTGGATCTGAATTGGCCATAAATACTGTGTTTTTGGTGTTGGATACTTGACTTATCATTGGCGTGTTCAAGAGCTCAGTTTACAAAGAACAGGAGCCTGCTTTAAAAAGATGCTAGGAGTTTACAGATCATATTCAAAAGAGCGGGAGTACGTACAAGCCAGAAAAAACAACATGTTCGAAAAGCTCGAGCCATGGGGCATGAATATATGCAGCTTTACTATAAGGGTGAGCGTGTGAGTTGTTCATGCATTTTACGAGCCGCCTGAACAGACCAGGTTCATGACGTGGGATGATAACGCGTAAACAATATTCAAGGCGGGCAATCATTGTTTAGTGCATGGACTCAAGCTGATCCATCCGTACACGTTGAAAAGGGGACTCGTGCACAGACGATTGCCTCGCTCAAGAGCCGGGATTGACAGATCGGCTAGTCCACCAAACAGCCAGCGCCGGGGCCTTTGGAGGGGAATAACTCGAAGCATTGAGAGAAGTCGGGGATTTGCTAAGTACGAATATCACAAAGCGAGAATAGTTGAAGTCTAAAGGTCCGGAGCTAACGCAACGGGACGGTGTTGGGAGCATCCTCATTTCGCCAGGTGCCGGGGTTGGTCAAGCGGATAATGACTATGGAGTAGTAAAGTAGGGCTTCTTCAGCAGAATTTGCTTTTTTGATTATCTTGGTGCAGAATGCAGAATTGGTTCTTGAGGAAAGTGGAGGTCTTTGATGTGTTGTTATTGTTGATATGGGTCAGCCGGATATCGTGGCTGCTGGCTCGACAACAAAATGAGTGTTGAGAGAGAGTGAGGGCATGTGAGCGGTTAGGATATCAGAACATGTATTGGATACAGAATGTCTACAGAGACATGTATCTGTAATTGGTACTCGATAGTTGTGAATTGCGTAGGCACTTCGTGAGGTTGGAGCTGATATTAGGCTTCCCAGGGGCCTTATCACTTATCACCAACAAAGACTCCAGGTTCAATAGCCATCACCGTCCTGGCCTGAGGTGAGTGGGTGATTCGAGGTGACAACCACTAAATGGAGCCCTACGCTGCAGGGATCAAGACGCCAAGAATCAGCTGGTTCACAGGCCCCGAGGCCCCTCAAGTCACTCGCTGCTGTCACCAGCAGCAAAGAGAACATAGGATAGACGTCAGGGCCTTGCCTCTCATCAAATGAACCAGCCCCCCCAGGCCACCCAGAGACAGGGGCCCATGTAAACGACCCAGCAGAAACAACTTTTTTAGGCGCGTGGACTCTGAAGTTTGGACTTGGATTCGGGATTGATAGTCGACTATCGACGGGAAGGGAATGGGCTGGGGTTAAAGAGTTATCAACATTCCATCCCATGAAATGGTGCAAACCTTCTTCTTTCTTCCTTTTCCTTTCCTTTCCTTTTCTCTCCTCACCAACCGCTTGCGTTGGGGTCTGTTGTTTAGTCCTCTTTGTCCTTCGTCGCTCACTAACCAAAGTAGGTAGATCATAGTCATTGTGAGTAATTGAATTTCCCTAGTCTAAACTCTCTATTTCCAGCCTCTGCGGCTCTTAACTGCGGCAGACTAACGTGCCGTGCGTCCCCGCAGCCTTTGCACTGAGATCTCCATATTTCAATTCGACTCTTGCCTTTTGAATCTCATTACCATCAGCCCCCGCAGGCCCGCAGCAGCTTCCCGACTTACACCGCCCGCCATCCACTTTTACAAGCATCATTCTGCTTCAACTATCCTCTTACTATCGAGTAGGGCAATAAACATTGGCTTTTCATTCATTGATCCTTTGTTCACTCGGCTATTATAAACGTGATCTTTCTAGTGTTCTCGTCATTCTTTCAAGTCGGAGCGCTTGCGGTTTTGAAACAAAGCACCACTTCTTAATGCTTCACCATCGCACCATCCGAATCCCCCACTAGACAAGACAATTTCCTTGAACGACGACAAACTCGATTAATCTTCATCACCAGGTGTCAATGGCGGAAACATGACTGTGACTCCATCCCACAGTCGTTTCAAGCTTACACCCTCCAACTCTCCTTTCTTAGCTCGCCCCTCCAGGTCCTCCAGGTCGCCTGGCCGTGGTCGCACACATGATTCTTCAAAGCTTTCCCTCAAGCGCGTCATCGGCACAACCTGCTCCTCGCCTACCGGACTCGATACTCTCCCAAACGTATTTGCGTACATAGCCGGCGGTGCCGTTGTTGTGGTGGATGTCAATGGCGAGAACCATTCCCAACGGTTCTACCGAGCTCGACCGACAGCCGTACCTTTATACTCTGTAGCAACTTTTCAGAACACACCTACGACACCTAACGGAACACCAAAAGCGAACGACAGCCGTGGCCGCGTAGGTCCAAGATTTCCTAACTCACCACATACCTCGTCTGACTGGAACGAGTCGCCTAGCAATACTTGGACAAGTCGTGAGCGGATCAAGGCTGCGACGTGCCTTGCCCTTAGCCGAGATGGAAAATATCTAGCAGTTGGTGAAACTGGCTATTCTCCCCGGGTCTTGGTGTTCAGCTTACACGATACGTCTTCCGACAGCCCTCTGATATCAATTAGTGAGCATACCTTTGGTGTCAACTGCGTTGCCTGGTCCGCAGACACACAATACCTGGCGTCTCTTGGAGCTGCCAACGATGGATTTCTTTATATCTGGAAAGTCGACCCGCGAACAGGCGCGGCTAAACTCTACAAACAAAATCGATGCACATCCTACGTCAAGGATATGGTCTGGATAGGCAATAGCCTCGTCACATTCGGAGTTCGCCATGTCAAGATGTGGAAACCGGATGATGGCCCTACTATCTCGCCTACAAAGCAGAAGTTCTTCAGTGAACAACCGGCATCTACCCCACCTTCTCAAAGGACCTTGTCGGGGCGTAACATCCTGCTAGGTGCCCTTTTGGAGGATACTTTTACCTGCGCTGCTGTCGTCAAGAACTCAAGCCTCATCATTTGCTCAGAAATGGGCAATGTATGTATCATGGAAGAGGATGACAGACAGATGAAGCTGCAGAAGGTCCTTGACCTAGACTTTGCTATCTCGACGATTGCCGTTAAAGACAACGTCGCTTACGTCGGCGGCCGACACGGCCATTTTGCTGTGCTTGACGTCGAGGCTGTCCTGGATGCTCAACCACCATCAGCATGTATTAAAGAGACGACGTTCTCTTCTGCGGGGCAGGTTGCTCTGGGTTTCCTAGCGGATAGACTTGTCACTATTGACTCACAGCAATCCATCGACATTTGGAGCTCTGACCATGTGCCAGGCAAGGATGCTAAGGCCATGGCTAACATCCCTATCCCTGGACATGGACAATCTGTTACAGGCATTCAGGTTCTACAACGACCTAATGATCTGGACGCCTCATTCTTAACATGGACCATTTCTGGAAATGTCACTTTTTGGACACTAGACGGCCAAGTCAAGGCCTCGATTGATGTTCCTATCGGGAGAACTGAGCCCGAAAACGAGTTGGATTCTGTCAACCAACTCACTTGCGCCCGTGCTACAAGTGACGGCAAACTACTGATTTCTGCCGATCGCTTGGGCGTTTTACGAATGACCGACATCGCAACAAAGGAGTCTGTGCTTGACATGAAGGCTCACACAGCGGACTGCCGGTCTTTAAGTATCTATGACAATGAAGGCAAATTCCTTATGGCGTCCTGCGGACGGGACAGGACCGCACAGCTGTTTCACCGAACAGCGGACGGCTCCATTGAACACTTCCAGACACTGGAGTTCGCCGCCAAGGTCGTCCAGGTTATGATCCCGTCAGAAGATAAGGTGCTGACCTGCTCATATGACCGAACACTTCAGATCTATGACATTATAACAAAAGAAGGTGACCCGGATTCCATTGCCGCGATCCCTTCAAGGGCGATCGCCCTCCGAGCATCACCCAGCTCAATGGTTCTGGGTATGGGCCAAAGAACCGTCTTCGTTTCCCTCTTGGATCGATCAATTTGCCAATACGATCTCAACACTGGCCGCAAGATCTCTTGCTTTAAATGCCAAGACGAGACGAAAGGCGAATCTGCTGTCCTTGACTCGCTCTGCTTCGGACAATGGCCTCCCAAGGATCAGGACTTTCTTCTGGGCACATCTAACACTGATAAGTCCATCCGACTATATGATGCCCAGACAGGCAGCTTCCTAGATCGAGAGTGGGGTCACACTGAAGCAATCAACGGTGTTTGCCTGATTGAAAACGATGATGGAAGTCGCAAGGTTGTGAGTGTTGCATCGGACGGAACGATGATGATATGGGGTTTGGATCTGGACGATTCTCAGCCTGGTACGACGAGTCGGGAGCCGTCGCCTGCGAAGGATACAGTATCAGCACGACCACCACTTCGTAGGGTGTTGTCCAAAGCTGAACTGGCTGAGTTTCAACGACCTTCACCCTCGTCAGGTCGCCGATCACCAGCTTCAGGTCGGAAATCACCACCTCGAACTCTTCAACGACGGACTTCTCGGTTTAACCTGGCTGCCAGTGCTAGGACACCCACCCAACCACTACCGACAAGCCCCAGTAGTACTGTGGCAGATGATACCCCATCACGACGACCTTCTGTCGACACACGCACTAGTCCCCCGGTGTCGCCTAGAGGAAAGGTTAAAAAACGTCCTTCTCTTCAAGCTCTGGGCACTAGTGCCCGTAAGAAGACATCGTCGTCGAACCTGCGTGGTTTTGGCTCATTAAACATGGCGACAGAACAAACTTGTCGCCAGTTGAGGTCATATAGGAAGAAGCTTGCTTCTTCTGAGCCTATCAGTCAAGAAAATTTGACCGAGCTGGACCAGGAATTGCGCTTGACGGCAGCAGCACTTGGTGACCGGGCTATTCGAAGCAGAGCCTTGAACGAGACAGTTCTTAGTGGCCTTTTGGATCAGTACTCGGAGAGACTGGTCACATTATTAGACGAGAAGCTACGTCTCAGCTATCAGCCAAGGTCTCCGACTGAAAAGGATGGAGATAGTCGTGACGGTGATAGTCCGGATGAAGAGACACGGGGTAGTGCGGATGGATCATTGAGTTCGCTTTCACCGTAATATTTTCTGTCATTTAAGTCGTTTTATTTGTATACCTGGGATGGTCAAGGCGTTAAATGATTTTAGATTCCTGGGACAGGCGGCCAGCGAACAAGGTGAAGCATGGAGGACTTATAACCAGCTACCAAGTTCTTACATGATACCACGGGTCCGGAGTTTATTGCTATTTGTTAAGGATATAACAGTCCTACACCACGGCCGACACTGGCACTTTCTTATCAATTGATCAGGTCTGATGACCTCATAAAATATTTTCTTTCATGCTGCAGAATGTGAAAACCAACCAGACTCGAAAGCTCAACGAGGAAGCAATTATGGAGGTGTTCTGGTAGAGTCGCTTCACGCGCCTAGGCTTGTTGCCGTTCAGGGGTATCACGTGCTGTGGGAGGCTTAGCGTTGTAGGCAGTTTGGGGGAACTCAGCCCAATTTTTCTTCCCTGCATCATCGAAATCAACATCAGAGTTTCACGCAACATCTTCGGCGAAACCAATCACGTGACATCTTGACAGACGATCGCGATTACGAGCAAAAAATTACTACACCACTGGTCCGACCGTCGAGCGCGTATCGCAGCGAGAAGTTCCAGACGCCCAACCGAACCCGATGAAAGGCCTCGAGGTCGCCATAGACGGTTTTGGAGTCATTGACTAAGGTTGCCTGTACGTGTTTGATTGATAGAACCCCGGCCATGACGTAGCCATTTTGTGTCGCGACAGTCGCCTAACTGGAGAACTCCAAATATTAGACCGTGGCGCCAGTCCATCTTCTTGCACGACGTGAAGGCCCCCTGGATAGTTGGAGAGGTGGACCGCGGGGCATGAATCAACCAGCCGCCTACACGTCCCTCGAGTCGCTGCTACTATTCCAGTCGTTAGTGACCCAAGGTGTTGATCCTGGGGCCTTCGCGCGTATTTCCGAGCAACTAAACGACAACGCGCTCGTTAAGGAGGGAGCTACATATGATCCCGCACGACTAAAGCCCGATGCGCTCCAGCATCTTTTCCTGCGACTCTTTGGAGATGAGCTGAGAGGCGAGGCTGAGAAGGATACGACCGAGGATCCGACGGTATCACCGAATTCGCGAAAACGAAAGCTTGGGAGTCCCCCATTGCCGACCCTTAAGGAGGTCTACGAAAATGCCGACAAGATACCCCCGCTTATCGATCGCCTTTACGCGCGATACCGAGATAACATCGTCGCGCAGATTCGAGAGGACGAACGGAGATTTGAGACGGTACAGAAGGAGATTCATCTGTTGGAGAGGACCGAACGGGAACGACGTGCTAGAGCCGCGAGTCAAAACGGAAATCCTGTACTTGCTGCTCGTGACCAAAAGGCATCACTCACGCCTAATGGGCCAACTCAATCACCTGCTACGGCAGCGAACTCAGCTGCGCCTGTGCGAAGAGGACCTACACCACAAACGCCTGTGATCCCACCTAAGCCTCCGGTTCTTCAGAACACTCAGCCAACGGTTGCTCCACCAAGCCATTTGCCAGCTGGAACAACCCCGACTCAACCTTCTGGCTCACCAATCCCACCAAATGCTAACGGCTCGGTGCTTCAACCTCCCGCAGGTGTTCCTCAGACTGGACCACGACCGTTGCAGCCGCCGCAGCCTCCTAAGCAGCCTCTTACTCCCAAGCCAGAGTACGGGGCGAAGCCAAAGGATGCCCATGCGACCCCTCAAAGCGCAACGCCAGTCGGGGCCAATCTTAAGTGGGAGAAGCCTTACCAACCACCCCAGACGGCTCAGACGCCTCCACCACGGCAGTTTCAGTCACCTCTGGCTCAAGGACCAATCGCTCCCCCACCAGCGCAACAGAACCAGCAACATCATTTACAGCAGCAGCAACAACATCCACAACCACACGGACAGCACCCGCAGCAGGTACCACCACAACAGCATTGGTACCCCCAGCAGAATGCTCAATTTTCTCCCAAACCTGGTGCTCAGCCGCTATCATCTCATCCTCAAACGCCTCAACATGCCCAGGCCCAGACTCGGCCGCAGCCTGTTGCTCCGCAACCCCCTCAACTTCAGCCTCAGCATCAAAACCAGCAGCAGCAGCAGCAGCGCCCACAGCCTCCCCAGGTCAATCAACCACCACAGTCACCGGCGCCAGGGCCGTTGGCTCCTCATACCCCTCAAGCACAACATGCTACACCAATACAGCATATCCAACAGAAAGCTCAAACTACTACACCAGCACAACATGCCCAGGCTCAACAGTCTCAGCAAGCTCAGTCTGTACCACGTCCTCAGCCTCACTTTCCACAGCAACAGCAGCAGAAACCCCGACCTACTCCTACAAAGCCAGGCCTGGCACCCCCTCAGCATGCTGGTCAGCTAGCACCGCCTTTACAACCGGCGCCCCCACGACAAAATGCAGACTCGCCAGGAGGACAGACGCTTCACGCTCGACCATCGTCGACGACTCCTGTGCCGCATCCTCGACCTATTCAGCCCCCGCAGGGACAAGCCCAGCAGGCCCGACAGATTGCTTCGGCCTCGCCAACTCCTCCTGCAGGAAGCACAGGTCCCATCGCCCCTCCTCAGCAACGATGGCCAGCAGGATATCAGCCTCAACCGCCCCAGCATGCCGCGACAGCCGGCTCTCCCGTGACTCTAGCCTCGAAACCAGACAACAAGGCACAAACAGCACAATATGCTCCCCAGCCTTCGCGACCGGGTGTTCTGGGCCATATCATTAGACAGGCTCTGAGTACTCCTGCAAAAAAGCTTGCGACACCATCTGCACCTCATACGCCTATCTCAGCAACACCAGTGCATATTACTCATGGGTTTGGAACCAAATGGGCGCCACATTCGACCCCGTCAACTCCTGGACCCGGGCAAGTCGGTGCGGCACCTCAAAGTCCAGCTTTTGAGCCTGTGAGCCCACCCCAGAAGCCTTCAACTTTGCCTAGTTCTGCTGGTTCAACGCCAAAACCATCCAAGAAGCAAGTGGCCAAAGGAGCCTCAAAGCTTGAACAAACGATCTCCAAGTCAGTTCGAGGGCGATCATCTAGGACTGGACAGAAAGGGCGCGGAGTCAGCTCTACGCCTTCTCTCAGTCGATCGAGACGCAGTCAATCTATCATGTCTCACACTGACGAGCCAGCAACTCAGACCAGTGAATCAGCACCCAGAATTAAGGACGAGGATGCCACACCACGACCCACTGAGGACACAGGCGATACCACCGCCGATGAAAGTGTTCATGGTCGAGCTCGAATCATGACGCCTGGCAGTGTCTCTTCACGCCTTCAGAAGCGAAAGCGACAAGATACACCGGTTGATCCACCTTCCGAGACCACTCAAGTTCTTTGGACTCGAGGTTTTACCAAGGTTTCGTCTTCTGCTCTAGACCAGATTTCAAGTCATCGTGATGCGAACATGTTTGCTACCAGACTTCGGGAGAAGGACGCACCGAATTATCGCCAGATTGTTCTGCAGCCCCAGGATATAACGTCTATCCGGTCTGCTATCAAACATGGAAATAAAGCGGCCGTTCAAGCTGCAGCAGGTCTCCCAGGCGGCGATCCTGGCACTGCGCATGTGTGGCTACCTATGTCTAATGAGCTTGTCCCACCCAAGGGTATAATCAATAGCGCTCAGCTCGAACGTGAACTTGTACACATGTTCTGCAACGCTATCATGTACAATGCTGACCCGGACCGCGGCCCTGGACCTGCATTTATGAAACGGACTCAAGAAGAGGAAGAGGAGATAGTAGGCTACCGCCTCGATGAGAACGGCGTCGTGAAAAACACTCGCAGCATGTTCGTTGAGGTCGAGAAGCTACTGGGTGACCTGCGAAGCGCAGAAAAGGAGCGCAGTGCACCCCCTCCATCGGCTATTCGCCCAGCCAGCGTCGCTACACCCGCCGAGGAAACGGGCGACGACGAAGACGAGGGAGGTGAGCGTGAGACCGGGACAGCCAAGAGGCGTCGTATTGGAGCCAGGGGCTGATCATATTGCTTTACGCTGATTGGGAAGGGCCATCATGACTTCCAGTTGGATGTCACCTTATGCGCTGCTCGAGAAGCAGCTTTGTATTTTTTCTTATTATTGTGTCCAGCGTCTAGAATAGCTAGCTCCTTGTTAATACCAACCACTCAAGACTCGCGTCGCCTGACGTGGGAGTCTTGGTATACATCATCATTCCATCGATTGCGTCTCTCTTGTTCATTTATGCGTGAAGGCACCCGTACAAACTCCAGACGCCGTTGTTACTGTTACATAGTGTTATTTCCAAGCCAAATTAGCCCATGAGTGCGGTTCATTCACTCCAGTTTAGGAGCTCCTTGCGATGTGCTCGACCGGTTGCTGTGTGCACCCTTCTTGGAGCTCAGATCATCGTCGGCAGGTCGCTTGCGTGGCCAATCTGGACAAATATCGATGTTGTCTCTTGGGAACCACCACTCAAGGAACAGAAAGAAGAGGTAATCCACAACACAACAAAGGCAAAAGAGTTTGCCAGCCCAGATGCCACATCCGTAGTAGCGTTTTAGACGATCAATAAGGGTAAAATGCCGAATGCGGCTGCCGTAGCCTGAAGTATCAACACCATAGAACTCATCTTCAGGGATGGTTCCTGAGATACCATCGTAAACCCGCTCAGTACGCAGAGCAACATTCTGCCACGAGTACATCTTCTTGACTTGCTCATGAAACTTCTCAGTGCGAATCTTGCCAGCGCGCATGGCGCTAATGGCTTTGCTTGTGGCAAGGACAATATCGTCTTCTTCTGGCTTGGCAAAGGTGGTCATGTGCGAGGGAAGAACCTCTGGAATACCACCGACCTGCGTACATACAACGTAGAGTCCACAGCTGGCGGCTTCCACGATGACTGTACCAAATGCCTCGGTAAGAGATGGATGGAGATAAATGTGGCC
Source organism: Fusarium tricinctum (assembly GCA_020744515.1). Taxonomy (NCBI): domain Eukaryota; kingdom Fungi; phylum Ascomycota; class Sordariomycetes; order Hypocreales; family Nectriaceae; genus Fusarium; species Fusarium tricinctum. Next base: position 1,870,886 of record JAGPXF010000002.1, on the reverse strand, counting down.
GCGAACCATGACATCGCGAACTTCTTCGTGGCGGATTGGACCAAGCATTTCAACTCGATCTTGAAGGACGTTTGTTTCAATCATCTGCTCAAGGTCGATAGCTTTTGGGCCCGAGCCTGCGATTATAAAGCGAGTGTTTGGGTGATTTTCAAGCACACGAGGAATGGAGGCGATGAGAAGATCAGTGCCCTTGTTGTAGAACAAACGGGAGATGACAACGATTGTGATAGGGTCGCGAGGACTAATACGCTGTGGCAGAGGGTAGAGAGGTGCTTCGGTACCGAAAGAAGCGGTTTGGGGAGAGGGTGAGGCTGGAACGTCCTTAGGACGGAAGTTTTCTGCGACAACGGCGTTGGGTATCACAGAGACCATGACAGGGTCAAGAGATGCACGAAGCACCGTGTTTTCTTTGCTGGAAGGTGTTAGAGGATGCTGGTCAGATTCAGGGATGTTTGACTTGCCATGTGTGGCTCACACAGATACTGTGGTCAACATCACTCAGGGTGAATTTGAGAAGCTTATTCGTGAGAATGGTACCTGCATCAGCAAAGCCAAAGAGCGAGTGGTCGGTAAAAACAGTCCTCAGCCCCATTGTTCGGGCATGCAAGATAGCTTCATGGCAAAGACTGCTGAGACTGCCGTGACCGTGCACAATCTCAATACGTTCGCGAATGCAAATGTTCCTGAAGGTGGGAAAGAAGGAGAAGACGGTAGGAAATGTGGCGGAGCGGTAGATGACGAGGAAGGGAACGTGGTAGACCTTGACGCCGTTTGTGAGGTAGCGGATGCCCTTGCGGTCATCGTAGGCGTGGGTTATGATGATGACCTTGTGGCCACGATCGACAAGCTTTGTGGCGAGTTGATAGATGTGAGATTCGATGCCTCCTGGTTGCGGGAAGAAGAAGTCGCTAACCATGGCGATGTTGTATGTGCGGCGTGTCATGATGGCGGTTGAAAGGGGTGATGCAGCATGGCTGGGGCCGGTAATTGAGGTTTCTTGTTATGGCGAGTTCAGCACTTGCTGAAGGATATTTGTAGTTGAAGCTCGTTTGATGGTGTTGATCTTGGTTGTTGGTGAAATAGATATTCTCATGTTGAACGATTGAACCACATCTAAGCTAAGAGCTGAGTGAGCAGGGGTAACTTTGAGGTGGCCGTTGGTGGAGCTGTACGGCCCGGGAAAAGAATGGGCTTAGAAGCTGAAGTTTAGTCAATAGACAACTATCTACCCAAACTTTGGCACTCTATCTCATTGAATTAGACGAATAATATTAAATAAATATGATTGGCCCTAATATTAATGCAATATTAATTGTACTTTTATTGCTCCCCAGTCTTTTTTCTTGTTTACTACAGCGCCTAGAGTGCCCCGCCCCATATCTTCACCCATCCATAGGTGAGCTGGGTGACTACTTTACACTGGCTTGATCAGAGGATCCAGATAATTTTAGCGGTGTAACGCGGCAGAACTTCGATAAGATCCAGATCCATCCAAAATTTTGGGAATGGAAGCCCTCCATTGCGACTTGGACTTGGTGCAGAAATCTCAAATCTCGAAACAATGTACGCCAGATACGTTCCTCCTCCAAAGGGCGGAAACCCTTCCAATTCTGCTCCTTCGCCTGCGACACAATCGTCAAATGCGACAAATAACACAACTCCTACTCCCGCTCCCGCAACGAACGCATTCGGCTATTCGCGATACGTCCCTCCAAGCGCAAAACCTGCGCCTGCGTCTGTACCTGTGCCTCCACCAACTGCTCCCAAGGTGCAATTCTTTGACGATGAGCCGTTGACTCCCAAACGAAAATGGGATGCTACAGAAGAGGCGCAGAATTCTCCACAGCCTGATCCCAAAAAGTCAAAGACTTTAGAATCAACAATACAGAAGAAGGAGGAAGAGACACCAAAAAAGAAGAAGAAAGTCAGAAGAGGAAAGAGAAGAACCGGAGCTGGCAACGATGACAGCGACGATGATAAGCCTGCTCAAAAGGCTCCTGAGCCCAAGCCCGAGTCGCCAAAGGCCAAGGACCAAGAAAAGCCCAAGGACGCCGATGACGCGCAAGAAGAAAGCCAAACCGTAGACGAAGACTCCGCAAAGGACAAGGAGCAGAAAAAGAAGGAGAAGAAAGAGAAAAAGAAGAAAGAGAAGAAGCAAAAGCAAGAACAAGAACCAGAACCAGAAATTCCTGATGCGCCCACACCAGACGTCGATGATCAAACCGAGGATGTATCAATGGTCGATGCTACAGAGCCCACGGAAGAAACCAAGGACATCCCCGAGCCTACCGAGGCTGTGACTGCAGAAGAGAAAAAAGAAAAGCGAAGAGAAAAGAAGAAGAAGCTTAACAAGGAACCCGAACCGGAAGAGAAGACAGAAGAGAAGGAGAATAAGCATAAGATGGTCATGGATCGTTTGGAAAAGTCTCTTAAAATCGCTGGTCAAACCACCTATGAAGAAGATGAAGAAGACCAGGGCGAGCTACATGGCCTCGAACCGCTTCCTCAACCGGCACCTATCTCCTCTCTCACCACCTCAAAGCCCAGCTACGAGATCCTACCGCCGTGGTTAGCTGAGCCCATTCGCGTTTCTCAAGATACCCGAAAACCCTTTACGGAACTTGATATTCTACCCAAGGCCGCCCGTGTATTGGAAGAGAAGGGTTTCAAGGACGCTTTTGCCGTGCAAACCGCTGCGATTCCTCTTTTGCTCCCCACGAGCAAGCAAAGACCCGGCGATGTGTGTATCTCGGCTGCCACCGGTTCCGGAAAGACCATGGCTTATGCCCTCCCCATTGTGCGAGACATCAGCCAAGGATGCATTACCAGACTACGTGCGCTCGTGGTCCTCCCAACGCGTGAGTTGGTAAAGCAAGCACAAGAGACGTTTGAGCTTTGCGCCAAGGCTTTCGATGGTAGTGATCGTAAAAGAGTGCGAGTGGGTATCTCGATTGGTAGTCAGTCGCTCGAGGCTGAACAGAAGGCTTTCATGGACCAGGAACTTCGTTACGACCCTGAAGCATACAAGAAGCTACAAGAGGAGGCTCGAACTCAGAACCAGCTGAAGTGGGGTCTTTCAGCAACCGATGACCTTGACGACCTTGATATGGAAGATGCGGATCCTCGATTGAGCCATATGAACGGCTATGTCGTGGACTTCCTTTCCAAGATAGATGTCTTGATCTGCACCCCTGGACGACTCGTCGAGCACATGGAGCAAACACCTGGCTTCAACCTCGACTATGTTCGATGGTTGGTAGTTGACGAGGCCGATAAGCTTCTCGCACAGAGCTTTCAAGGCTGGCTGGACATGGCCATGGAGCAGTTCCGCATCAACAAGTTCACTGCCCGAGACTTTCCCGACATGGATTACTCTGGCGTTCGCAAGGTCATTCTCAGTGCTACTCTTACCAGAGACTTGAGTCTTCTCAACCAGTTGAACCTGCATCGGCCGCGCCTTGTCGTGCTGGAGAGCAGCGGTGATGCCCAGATCGCGGAGCACTCTCTGCCGGCGTTGCTGAGGGAGCACCAAATCAGAGTCCATGACACGAACCTCAAGCCGCTCTACCTGCTTGACCTCCTCCGCAGCCAAGATATGCTTATGGCTAGCCCAGATAGGGACCAAGCGACTTCCAAGACTGCTGAAGCTGAAGAGTCGGATACCAGCTCAGACTCAAGCTCGAGCTCCGATTCTGACTCCGACGCCACCTCAGATACAAGCTCCGACTCCGATTCAGAGACCGAGTCGAAGCCATCTTCAGGCCGCTCGCTCAAGACACATATCCCTGCTTCTCTCATCTTCACAAAGTCCAACGAAGCTGCACTACGTTTATCTCGACTGCTCGTCCTGTTGGATCCATCCCTGGCTCCTCACATCGGCACCATCACATCAACAACACCGACACACATCCGCCGTAAGACTCTACGCGCTTTCACAACGCCTTCACCCACCACCCCCATCCGCCTCCTTATCGCCTCCGACCTCGTTGCCCGTGGTATTGATATACCCAACCTCGACCACGTCATCAACTACGACCTACCACCCAGCGTTGCCGGTTACGTTCACAGAGTTGGACGAACGGCCCGAGCTGGAAGGCCAGGAAGCGCATGGACACTTGTTGGCGACGACGAGAGTGGTTGGTTCTGGGGTAAGATCGCCAAGAGCGCCGGAGTGAAGAGAGCTCAGAAGGTGGAGCGAACAAGGATCGAGGAGATCGATGATGAGAAGCGCGTGGAGGAGTATGAGGCTGCTCTGGAGAAGCTGGCCGAGGAAGCTGGAAGGGGATCTTAAAGATACCAATAGAACTGTCTAATTCCCTAGCTAATTCTCCCCATAAATACTTGGAATATTAAAATACGTTTCGTCGAGTGTGCCTTGAACGATGCTTGACGATAAATCCCATCTAGCCTTGCTAATATTCGGGGCTCGACTGCAGACTGATTCCCAGCCTCCTATCCACATCCTCAACCCACCATGTCCAACTACTTCGTCCCCTGGGCGTATCCTTCTCTCTACCTCAATCCTCCGCCCAATTGTTCCGCTCTGCAACCGCCGATGGTACGACTCTAGGTCCAGATTCGTTCTCATTTATGCCTCCATAACCCTGGGATTCTCTCTCTGGCTGTTCAAGGGCACCATCTTCTTCCTCTATGATATCTCGCTCTCTATCGATCAGAAGTGGCCGGCGGCTTTCACGGTGCTGACTTGTTTGTCTGTGGTTATCATTTCCCCAGGAGCCCATCCATTGGGAACCATTTTTGCTGAAAAGGAGTCCGAGGACCTGCACCTCTTGTCAGTTTTCAATAGAGCCCAGAAGTAGCGTGTTGGCAAACCTGTACTAGCCCAACTCCCACAACTACGGCGAGGTCCAGCAGTGACAACGTCTGTAAAGCTCCCTGCCAAGGCTCTCGACATGAAGTACTTCTTCCGTATGTTTCAGCACAAGTACTCGCCGCTGTGCCGGGAAACGGATAAGCCCGGTCTCTGACCGAGTTAAACCCACAGCAATCAAATGCATCCTGGATCCTGCGTATACCGCCAGCATCATGTGCACGAAACATACTCATCCATTGCTTTTCAAGCATACAACTTGTCAACCCTGAGGGAGCGGCCCGCTCGAGGAGTAATGTTGCGAGGATGGTGGCGATGAGAGCTTGCAGTACCTGGACAATAAATGGGCCGAGTTGTGCTACGCGATTGGAAGACGATTTTGTAGCACGACTGAAACTGGGATAGAGAGAAGTATTGAGGAATCCGAAGATCGGTAGGAGGATAGTGATGATTGACAGTGTTGGCGAGATGGCGAGGGAGAGGTTGGAGCTACGGACGTGGACGACTCTGAAGAAAGTCAGCAGTAATTCAATTCAAGCAGACAAATGTGAATACTAACACTGCAATCACAAGCAGCACGAGACTGAGCTATAGAATCTAGTTAGTCGTCATTAAATAAAGATATGGGTTTAAGGGCGAACTACTTACTATCAAGTAGAGAACTGTCGGATGCACCATGTTGTTGATTGTACGCTGCGTGAGCAGTCAGGCCAAGAGTAGAGTAGATGTTGTTGATGAGAGGAGAAAAGTAAGGGAGAGACAGAGAATATATGATAATTGATGGGTGCCAGCTTCGTCAATGACGGGGCTCTTCCCCGCCAATATGCAGGAGGCCGACCACGCGGAAGCCTACATGCTGTGTTGTGTGCATTGTCTACAGTGTCCATTGCAATTGAGGCAAACACGTCAATACAAAACTTGCCGATAAATAATGTGCTATAGTTAGGCTACCTATTGTACAAGTAGATACTGCTTCTTCGTATCTCACTCAAAGACGAAAACATACATGGGTATGGTTATATTCAGAGTTCATGACATGCTTCTACATTGACAAACGAAATATATTTTGAATGAGTGACGTCCTTACTAGACTGTTAAAATCCTGCTATCCAAACACTCTTCTTACACTAACTAACAACGTATATCGAGACAAATATCGGATGCCTGAGTCCCCAAGGATGTATCGCAACCGCTATAACAGTGGTGTCTCATTAGATCATCTTTGAACTGAATACCAGATAGACATAAGGAATAACGAAATGGTCGGAAAGGAGTGGGTGATGTTATGTAATAGAAAAAGACCTGATACTGAGGAACAAGTTACAATCGAACAGAAGGAAATATCCATCAGGGTAAAGCATTAGTAGTATCCATTGCCAGTGAGACTGAAGTCAAGGCTTGTTGGCATCAGCACTGGCTTATAGTCGAATTCCTGATATGTCATGTCGTCTCCAACGGAGGTAGCTGAACTATCGCCAGCCTGGTATGTGTCAGAGGAATCCGAAGATTCCGCCATGTCCAGTGCAGGGGGGTTGTTGGATACTATCTCATTATCCAGGTTGTAGAAGTCGAATGACTCGTCTCCGTAGTCGTCTGTGTCCAGGGAATCGAGGCAGGTGAAAAGCCCAATGTTATCAGCTGCAGTGGAAGTCTCCTCTGAACTGAGACCTGGGAATGGCAGCTGGTCCGCAATTATACGCGGGAGCTCTTGCAGACGCTCCATTACGTTTGATCTCAGCTGAGGGTAGTAGCCACCGAATGCTCCGTCGACTGCCAAGACAACCTGTCGCTCAATCGCCGGCTTCGCCTTGTTCCAGTATTCGCGCCATTTCTCAGGATTCTCAAGATTAGCGGAAGGAAGTCTCTTCGATAAGAGTGCAGGATCATAGTCTTGAATAGTGGCTTAGTATATGTGTATTAAGGGGGAGCGGCTGGGGTGGATTGATTCCACTTACAAGGTGAAGGAATATCAGGAGAGTCAGCTTTGACGTTAAACAAAATGCTGTACCATTCCCTCCACTTCTCGACCGAATTCATTCTCAACCTCGCCTTCAGTTTCTTTGACTGCTCTTCGTCGTACCCATCGGAGAGGTTCCTCCGAACGCTGCTTGGCTCTTTCACTGGGCATGGTGTTTTCGCCCGTTGGTGTTTCTTCAGTTCCTCCTCTTTGTCAAAGCGGCATAGACATCGGTGGCATTGAAACGAGGACAAGCTATGCCTGCGCTCGAGATGTTCCCTACAGCTATTAGCGGAGTAACAACAAAACCCTTGTTTCAACTCACTTTACGCGCGAGATTTCCAACCATCCTGGGCCACAGCATGTTCTCTCGGTACCAAACCTTTTGGGATCATGTTGATGGAAGGGACAAGCAAAGCGAGGACGAGTATCATCCTTTGTTGTTTTGGTTCTCTTGTTGTCCTTTTTTCTCCTGGAGTTTTCATTGTCTTCCTCATTCTCACTCTCATCGCGACTACTTTGACCCTTTGATCTCTTTTGGCCAGCTGTGCGAGAAGTTTGTTTTCCTGTCTGAACAGTACACGAGGAGGAATTCGAACCAGCAGTTTGGCCGCACTCCCCCTCGAGTGCTTCCAGTCTTTGTTCAACGCATTCTGCGATGACAGACATCAAATTATCAACGATGATCCTCTTTCTTCGTCTGAATTCTTTGTTGACACAGTGATCCAAGTAGGCCGCCGACGGGTGCTTGGGCTTAACGTCGGATTGATTGAGATCGGCGGCTTGCCTTTCACCACTCGGGGGTAGAGACACGTTGAGAATTTTTGCACACTTGTCTACGGCCTCGGAACGAATTCTTGTAGCGGATAGTTCAGTTTGACCGCTCCTGTCGGTTGAGATTAGTTACCATTTGCCTCGTGGAGTGTCGAGATGAATGCGACTCACTGAGAATCAGGAGAACCTCGACGGCCCTGACCGTTCTCCTGGTCCTTTGTGGCCCGGGATTTATGTGATACTCCACTTGAAAGGTTCTGAGAGTAGCATTAGGATATGTTTCATTCGAATATCGAAGGAAGGAGGCGTTACTGATCGTGAATGGCAGTTCTCAGTGAGTTCGGGTGAAGCGGAAGACTTCTTATTTCGAGTGACAAAGACTTGTTCTTCCGAAGCCTGCCGAGGCATATCCGGTCGCTGGATAACCAGACGACGGGCTTGGATGAGGGTGGTGAAGTTGAATTGGTGGTAGAATTTAAAGAGACGATCCTTTCCAGGAAAGTAACGACGGGTTTTTAATGCGTTTCGGCTTCGTTGCAAGGATAATTGGCTTGCTTTGTCCACCACAGAGGGCATTATCAAAGACTAGCTGGTCTATTCACTTGCATGCTTAGCTGTGACGCAGTTGATAGGTGGTGTTGGTAAAAGATTAATGATAGAAGCTAAGTTGAAAGATGGAGATGAAGGGGAGAAGAAAAAGTATATGGCAGTGAGTATTGGAAGACCGAGACAATGGGGTTTAAATAGTTTGGCAAGAGCCTCACAGGAGTGTACCTGCCTCTGACGATCCCGCAATTGCGGACTTCGCAAAGATGGTGCAACTGCCTCACGAGAGATCGCATTGCGATAGGACTCGGCTGAGCGCTATAACAACATTGGACAGGTGCAGACCAGAAGCCTCACTACTGGCCAGAAGGGGGCGATATCGCGGGTACAAGTAGACAATAGGTTCTGTAACTAAGACTTAGTATGCAGGTAAGTCAACGGATGTAGGTCATGTTACATGCAATGTAATGTACAGTATGACTTACCTGTCAATGCATCGACCCGATCCGACGAATGGAGGGCCTCATTTTGGTGTTGATTGTAAACAAGACGATGCCTCTTTGAGCTTCTTCAACGCCTATCAGCTAGCTGCAGCATGTAAGGCGACAGCATAATGGTTCGCAAACAACATCACCAACGCGATTCGAGTGGTTCTTCAAGACGCGACCCCCGCGTTGATATGCGACTATCAATTGGGGCCATGGAGAGTGTTCATGTCAGATACAAACCGGTTCGACCCGATGCAGCTTGTCTAGGTCGATTGCTATTAATGGCAGACGTGGAGTTTAAGTTGCACATGGTGTCTCAGAGTAGTCCCAGTTAGTAGATAAGATAAATACGTTAGAAAATAAGGCTGATGAAGAAAAAGAAAGTGAGTAATTATAAATGCGTTCATTGTAGCTATTCTGGTTGTGTATCTACCATGTAGAACAAGACTCTAAACCATGGGGGCCACGATAGACTTTTGCAGCACAGAATATTGGCTCGTAATAAAAGCCGCTTCGTGAGATATCAGTCTACTGGTAAGCCTTAATAAGGTAATCTGATAATAATTACCGAGGTGCCTAGGCTCTTGATAGAGGGCATAACTATTGCTCGACTGAGCAATGAAGAGTTCAAACTCATCCTACGTGCCTTGATGCAACCGTCAGGTAATGATATTTGAGCCATATAATACCCAGTTCATCCAATTCAGGGTACACTTGTCCAATCACTCAAGGCCAATTTCTCATTACTGCGTCTTGCCACTCTTGTCCTGCTTCCGGGCCACAATACCGTCCAGACGCTGGAAAGCTGGGAACCCCTCAAAGAAACAATTGGCGAGCCAAAGTAACCACTGTCGAGAGAATCGCTCAACACCGTGCCTTTGTAGCTTCCTATCGAAGAAGAAACATTCAACAGTGTGGATTGCAATCACAGGCCAGAAGATGGCGTTGACGAGCCAGTGGAAGAAAGTCGCCCCTCCTGGGAACCCATTGTTCAAGAGCTCCCAGATGCGGGTGCCGGGCTGGACCCACGGGAGTGCTGCAGCGCAGAAGAAGTAAAACAGAACAGAGCCTGTGACGAAGATGCCGAATCCTTCTGGGGGCGTGTAGGCGGTGACGATGACATCGCTGAGACCAAGTGACTCGCGGGCTGTGTTGGCCATCGCGACGATGCGCTCCTTCACCTCAGCCCAGGCGGAGAGGGGAGGCGTAAAGGGAACATAATGCTCTTTTCCATCGTGAGACTTGATTGTCATTCCATTCAGATCGATATCTTTGAGGGTGGGGGAGGAGGCAGCAGAGGCAGAGAGGCGGGCGTAGTGGCGCAGGTAATAGGAGATTTCCCTGGTGTGCTCCTTGTTCATGTGTGACAGAATGCGGTTTCTGCGAGCATCATCGTCGGTAGAGGCCATTCCTGCGGTATAAAAGATTTTGGGATCTCTTTTTGGGAATATTGTGCTAGTTTGAGTGTGGTTCTGTTGACGTTGAGTGACGATGAAGAGTGAGTGAGTGAGTGCAGGTGGATCTGTGCGACTGAAGTTGAAAGTGGATCCGTTTTATCCTGGTCTCGGATCGTGGTGATCAACATGATCCGAAATGATAAATAGCATGTGAAGATGTCGACAAGAGGTGAAACAATAAAGACAATCCTGGTTTTATCTAATACGTCTATTTCAATCAGTTTATGCATCGACTTTACATAATTTCATCAGGTCGCAGTTGAGGTGCTTGCTTGGTACACTTTGGTAGTGCCTCTCTATGATGGAGGATAGGGTAGCAGGAGGCATGGACTCAGATAGACCAAACTTCTCGATATCTCCCAAGGGCAAAATAAGAAGATCAAACCAGCTATTTTACTTTCATTCCGTCATCGAGGGTGTCGGCGTGACTATGATCGCGAGAAGGTATGAGTGCGAGGATATCGAATGAAACCTGGGAGGCCAAAAGGTATTGTTTCCTAACTGCCTACCAAGTTACTTTTTCCATAACTACAGTATTATTTTTCTTTCTAATACAGTTGTTAGTTTGCAGTACTGCAATCCCTGACCTGTTCTCATTCCCGGCCCCCCTACCGGCTCCTCAGGCCTTAGGCAGGACTTAAACGCAAACCTGCCTGGTTTCAGCGACTACATCTCAAGCTGCCGCTCTCGCAGCTACCAACCAAGCTGCCACTTCTTTTTTACAACAACAACATTAATTTCCTGCAACAGTAACGCTCAGATTACCCACCAAATCATCTTCCGTACAGCTCTTCGAGTCATAGGTATGACCTTACCGCAAAACTGCCCGGTTTAGCGGCTACCTCCCAAGTCGCCAGTCTCGCAGCTGCCAACCGAGTTGCCGTTCTGTATGAACTCCGCCACTCACTAAAGTCAAGATTCACAATTCCAGCATAAGAAACAACTGACAGCTGCCAACACTGCGCTGCCAGTCCAGACTCGCTCAGCACGCATCTTGGTTCAAGCCTTGTTTTCCTACATACTGAAACAACTGGAAACCATCACGGACAACGCCCCCGTTTCTCGCTTTCTCTGCTTTCTCTTATTCATCACCACCACTTTTTCCCATTTAAAACAAACAGCACATCTCATAGCTGGAAACCATCACGGATACCCCCATAGTTTCTCGCTTTCTCTTATTTACCACCAACACTCTCTTCATTCAGATTAAACAGCATATCTCATCACTTCTCGTTCTTATCTCTTATTAAACCCAACATGGAAGGGTTTGGACTTAACCTCCGACCACTTATGCGACCTGGTAAGTCCACGCTGCCATTTCCGCCAAACATATGCTGATGCTCTAAAAGCTCATGATGGTCGTGACGATCATTCGGAAACGCTCATTTTTGAACCCGACCCCGATGATGAGAGTTCTCGATCTCTCCAAGTTCCTAGACCACGAGGCCATCGCGAAATCATTGACCTCACCGATGAGCGTTCTTGATCCCCCCAAGGCCGTGAATCACGAGACCGCCGTGGACGTGAAGAAGGCTCTAAGCTTCTCAGTCGTGCTGTAATCGCACGAGTTACTGACGTGGTTGATGACCGTCAGCGAGACACTCAAATCACATCCCACGACCAGCTTTCTACTGAGGAAAAGCAGAAACCAGGAGTGTGGCTTCGTCAATCTGCCAAGGCTACAGATGCTAGCCTTCGTGCCACCACCAAGGGTTTTCGCCAGTACCTTGAAGCAATCTTTGAGAACTGGTCCTCAGATTCAGCGGACCCTGGCGGACCCTCCGCTGTCGATCGCACGGCTACCGAAGCAAGAATCGTAGTTGGAACACTCAAAGTCAATGCTCCTTTCAGTAAGATGCAGATTCGGAAAGGCACTGAGGCCCAGAAACTAGAATGCCTAGCTGGAAAGCCAATCACCTGCGGTGTTACCCTTAACTACGAAACGGACGGGATTGCTTTCACCTGGAAAGGTCGTCACGGTGCAATCGACGAGACAAAGCCACTACGTGATTGCGATCGCACAAGGAGATTTGGGCGTTTTTTTCTGATGCGAGATGGGCACTGCCAACACCCATAACAACAAACGGTTTGCCAGCCGTCTCCAGGTATTCATTCACCACATGTTTGTTTACCTACCCGCCTGATAAAAAAGAAATTCCACTCTGCTTCCTCTTCTTCTTCTTCTTCTTCTCTCCTCCAACCTTCTCGGCATCGTCACAATGGCCAGCCTTAACGAAGCATCACACCCTCTAAATAACGACTCGTCACCTTTCATCTTCTCATACACATCTCAATCTGCAACCCTTCTAGTCCTGTTATACAGGCTGGAATTCGCCTTGACGAAGATACAACCATTTCCACATTATAGTGGGCATGCAAAAGTTATAATATTCTTACTTTAAATTTGATATTTTATATTATATTATATAAAGTTTAATAAACTCTATATCAACTTTATATAATATTCTATAATTCTATCCTAAGATTAGAAGAGAAACCCACAAGGGCTTTTGCTGGCCCTGGAACTTGTGCTGATCATACTGCCTGGAACCAAAAGCGCACCGATCTTGACGGCTTCACACTCAATCGGCCGAAGCATGAAGAAGCTTTTCAGGGATCGATGAGCGCCGCTATCGCCAAAGTTGACATCGCCTGTGGTACACCTGTAGCATTGCTGGAATTTGCCAATCACCATCAAGATTGGGCACCTGACTTGATTGTTGTCGATGAAGCGGCTCGGGATACTGAGGCATCGTCCCTTATGCTCCATTCCAAATGGCAAGAATCTCTTGGCTTATACATCGGCGACACAAAGCAATTTCAGCCCATGGCTCTCGCTAAAGGTCAGAAAGATTTCAAGTCACTGTTTTCCTCTCAACGCCAGATAAGCCTCTTTCGACGTATGGAATCCACCGGCCGATTGACAGCTGTCCTCAAACGCAACCACCGTGCCGGATACAATACCGCAGAATGGGCTCTCGAGACCTTTTACGGCCCCATTGCCCATCTCTCACCCAAGGCATGGGTCGTCGTCGGTGACATAGCCCAAATACCTCCACACTTGACCATGGAGCATGATCTTGGTCCAGGTAAAACAACCTCAAACCCATTTGCGCTTCAGAAGCAGACTTCGCTCCTTCATCGCGTTGTCGAAGGCGGTGCACGACATTCGACCTTGCGGATGAACATGCTTGCCCATAGAAATGCTGGATGTCCTGTCAACAACCTCTACAACAACAACATTATGTTATGGCGACACAAGTGGAACGAAGCCGGTGCTCTTGACGCCATCATCAAGCATTTCCAGGCCAACGTCAACAGTGACCACCCCATGGACCAATGCTTCGCACAGGTCGAGTTCACGCATGCTCGCGCTACCACACCCTTATCTTCTTCCAAGGTCAACTCGACTCATGCGAAATGGATAATGCAGCAAGTTGAGTCGCTACTGGAGTCTAAGCTCATGGGTGTCGGGAAGAATGCGCAGAAGCCCAACACTGTTTTGGTTGTTGCAGCATACAAGGAGCAAGTCGTTGATTTGAAGATGAGGTTCATGGATCTGGCCTAAAAGTTGAAGCCGGGGGATGAGCAATGAGCTCGTGTCCAATTCAAGACCATCGACAACTCACAAGGCGATGAAGCCGACTTTGTCATTTACGACATTGTCACTACTACAACCCCGGTAATTGTCGCTGAACGTTCCTGACTCACTCTTGGGCTCAGTCTCGCCACCGCATTCCAAGTTCTGATCGCCAAGCGTGGCAACTTTGTAGGCCACGAGATAAACCTTTTCCATGTTAAAATCGAACTGAAGCATACCAAGGGTGTCATGTAAGTCTTGATTTCAATTGCTCTTTCACACCTGTTCTGGGCTAACTTGTTCTGTAGCAACAATCCCAATGCACCCATACTTGGCAAGGGATCGAACCCCATCTCAATTCTTTCGAAGCCCGACTTGATGCTGTCGAAACCCGCCTCAACAATCACGAAAGCATTCTTTAACAGCATGAGCATCACTTCCAAGTTGCGCACGACAACTTAGTTGCAATCGAAGGTCACTTGCTCGAACGTGATCAAAGGTTCAGTCGTATCAAAATCATTCTTGATATTCTTGGTGTCTCTTTCTCTGAACTATGTTTAACATACTCAGCAAGGGACTCGTTATCATCGAAACGAGCATAAGGTAGTGTAGCCTTTGCGTACAGTCCGGTGTTACTGAGGGGTACATTGGTGTAATTGACGACAATGGCTGGGCAGATGAAACCGCGTCTTCCCACTAAGCATCAGGTTGACTTCACTACGAATGTGTATCAACCCAAAACTAAGAAGGCAAAACAAGGGATCGACCAAATATGCATCGATATGAACCTGGATCCAGACGTCTGGCAGAATCGGTTAATCGCTTCGCACCAGTCATCACGGTGCAAGCCAAGTTACACGCAATGGTACCCCTTCAAGCGAGTCGGATTGCTGCACAAGCTATCCCGTCCACTTTCTCTTCGTACATCCCACATGTAAACGATGCTACGGCAAATCGTCTTGCTGACCTTTCGGCCAACGAAATTACAGAGGCGTCTCCTGACCTAGGTCCTGAATATCGAGCCAAGCGTATTCCACTGCCCACCGGTACAAGTGCCAATGTAGCACTCATCACGCTGTCACTTCCTCGCCAGCAGCAATGGACGCCTGGCTTAGCCAAACCCTACATTCGAGTCGAGCTGCCGGCCGTCAAGCCTGTCGGAAAACTCCACAACTCTCTGGCAACTTCCTGGCAACACTGTTCACTCCAGGATTCACTACCAAGGAAACCTGCGAGGTCACTCGAGCTCAAACCAATGTCGCAAGTGTTCCAGGCAAGATCTACTACACGCAGACCGAAAATACTACCTTATTTGAGTACGATACACCTTTTCGCTTGAACTCTCGAACGGGTTCCTTGTCATCGGGGTTCTGGTCGTACAGTACTTCGTTCCAAACGAGCCCTGTGGTGTATGACTTCCTGAAGGCTTTCCCTGGACTGGCAGCTGCGTTCAAACAGGGTGTTTTGGAATCCGAGGCTCATCTACTCTTCGAGGCACTGAAGTCTGTCATCCATGATCATGCCTTCGTCGGAGGTGGTCCAGGCTCTGGAAAGACTACTGTGGCTCTGAAGATTGTTATGGCGATTGTTTCCGGCATCGTCAACCCTAAAGATGGCCGAGTTGAACCCGACCCCCCTGCCGATGTTGCCAATGTCCCCGATGATAGCCAACCCGCAGTTGTTGACGACCAATCCGTTATTAATGATGGTTAACGCCAAGGAGATAATTAAGTTTCTATGGTAAAATAAAATTATATAAAATAAAATAAAATTATATAAAAAAAGAAACAAAAATATGTAAAATAACTATAATTTATATAAATATTATTATAATTTATAAAAAAAAAAGATTAGAACTTTTATATTAAGTATATACCTAAATAGGGGAGTTACCTTCAGTTATAAAGATTATATCCTATAACGACTTTAATACCACCATTAATACTGAACCGGAGAAATTCACACTATTATTTTCTAGATACTATCAGTATACATCGTTAGGAAAACACTCTGCTAGGCTGATGATTGGGTTAATCAGTGTGGGTTAGTCTTGAATCCAGGTGAACAAACGGGCAAAGAATACGAATGAATTCATTGATGAATCAAATTGTTGATTGATTCTGTGCTAAGCAACACTAAACAAGTCCTGTTAACAGGATAAAAACAACCTCTGCCACCTTCCACTACACCGATCGCCCCTTTTGTATTATTGTGAAGAAAGATCCTCTTCAGACTTTGCCTTCATCTCATTGTCCCATCGTCCTTCCGTTCCACCATCCTTTCGATTTACCAATCGGTGTCATGCATGGTCGCTTGCACCTGATATGGGTTAAAATCCTCAAATTTTCCCTTCACTACTCTCGCTCGCCATCAGTCGATCCATCTCCAGGTTGAGCAGTCTCTTCGCCACCTTGACCACGAGTGACCTGGGCGGTACCACTGTACGGGACTTCAAACGGGTTGTCTTGAGATCCAAGGGAAGATAGAGCGCCCTGTCGGAAATTGGCGTTTTGCACTTGGAAGGCAACCCGGGGGGTGTCTTGATTCCCTGCTGGCAGGCATAATCATGACGCGGGCCACGGTAGATGGAACATCTCAGCTTCTTACCTTGGCAGGTTTCGCGCGTATGACCGACCGAATGACAGCGGCTGCACCAAATGTGAGGGCAATTAGGACCAATGTGACCCGGTTGGCCACATTTGCGGCAAACGCGCCGGGGACAAGTGGCTTTCATATGCCCCTTCTCGCCACGATGTCGGCAAGTGGTCCGAGGACATGTCTCTTTCGTGTGACCTGGTTGAGAGCAACCAGAGCGGGGAGCCGGCTCGTAGCAATCTCTGGCTCTGTGTCCCAACTTCCCACAACGGCGATTTGTAACCGATCCGTCCGTGGGTTTACAACCCCAGTGATTTTTAGATTTGGTTAAAAAGACGTATTTCGATGCCAGCACAAAATACGGTCCACGGAATGTGGGGCCAGAGGGGACCAGCTAGTTACGTAGTAGGCCCTGTCCTTTACTCGTCTTTACAGACGAGTGGCTGAATTATCATAGCCTTGCTCTGACTGGCTTGAGTTCAATAACAACAGAGGAGAAGAAACGGAAGCCGCTGTGGGGGGGATTATTCGCAGAGTAGGGAGATGACAGCCGAGAAAATCAATACCAAGACGATGCAACACAGCTTAAGAGGGGGGTGCCATGGCTAGTGTTTCCGAGTCAGCGAGAAGCGGCTTAGGACTGATGCAGGTACGGACACATACCGAGTACTGGAATGCTATAAAGGCGTGGCCTAAGACTTAGGCGGGCGATGCAAGCCAAAAGTCGATATGGAAGCCTGAAGTCGCGAAAATGTGAGCTGGAAGCAGAGATGCAAGCTCGAGCAGAAATGAAGCTTGGAGCAGAGATGGAGGGTTGGAGAAGAAATGCAAGCTTGGTGGAGCAGAGATGTAGGGTCAGAGCAGAGGTGCGGGGTAAGAGCTGAGGTGTGGAGTCGAGGCAGAGGCGCGGGGTCGGAGCAGGGACGTGAACTTGGAGCAGAAGAATGAAGGAAGACCTGAATTGACTGAACCGGATGGTGGTGGATCCAGTCAAGATAGTCTATTCGAAATCTGCTTGTTTATTGCGGGCCTTAAACGCGTGAGGATCATATCGTACTGATGTCAGGTTCTGGTCAGCAGATAGAACACTATTCGTAGTGAATCGGCAGTCTTTGCGCCGGTATTGGGCGATCTGAAAGTGTTGATAGACTTTCCCTGACCTTTTGGCAACCTATGGGCCTTAGGTCATCTTGGAGATGGAGCAACTAGGATGCGTATCGGTCATGCCAAAGCAGGAGTGGCAAATGTAAAGAAACATTTGAGCATGAGTAAATGAGTGAAGTAAGTTCCTTGTGCCTCTGAACCAGTCGTATTGAGATATGGGCGTGGCTGAGGAATGAAGGGATGTGTGCGTGTGAACTGAGGTACCCGCTAGAGTACCTAGGTAGCGTTGGGGTCAGAGGGAAAAGTGGGTACCTCAGGCCATCTACAGCAAGTGGCTGTGCTGTGGCCTCAGACACCCCGCACTTCCTCTTTGTAGCCTAGCTTCCTTACACACACACACATATCGCTTCTTCACCTTGTGTCACACCTTTCACATCACAACAAGTGGAAATATCATTCCCGTCTAGCCATGACCGATAACCACCTTCCGAGCCAGGTTTTGCGAGTGATGGGGAAGAGGAGTCTCATGATGCACTCGAGGTCAGCGAGGATGACGCAGAAGCTGAGGCTGATTATCTTGATGAAGAAGACTAATATCCACGACAGATACCAAAGATTAGCGATGTCATGCTGACAATGTCATTAATACGACTAACGATATTCAACTGTTCATTCGAAGTACTGTATAGGTCATACATCCATGGAATAGGTGCCAACGGTGCTATAGCATTCGGCTACGTCAAGGCTGGCCTTATGTTGCTTAAAGAATACTCGGTTTTCCGCTATAAGGACATTGATAAACTTGACGAGCACGTTGACCTCCGCCTTGTAAGTACCCCAGTTTTCCCTCGTCCATCAAACCTTAGCAGTTTGCTGGTTTCCTCAAGTTCATAGTTAATAACTCTTTGTCAGAGCATACTCTCCAAGAGCTGCTGAGCAAAGGGGGTTTTCGTCAAAGAAAAGGTTCGCGACGACAAGCATTGGTTCACTAGCGACATAGTTGGCTGGGTGATCAAATCCATGCTGCAAGATGAGGTTTTAAAAGGGACTTTATTGCAGGATGCCTTTAGCATGAAGGCCCTATACCTGCTACGTTGGATCCCACTGCAGAGCTCTTCGTATCACGCCATGCATCTGCCACATTGAGCGCTACCGCAGGGCCCTTTGCGCCGCGATCCTCTAGCGCTGTTGTGCCTCATCATCCTGTCACCGAGCCTGAGACTATGCCTCAGCTTGTGACCCCTGCTGGCTCTCCGGAACATTCTTCCGACACTGAGCTTGAACTCGATGCACCAACTGTGGTTAAGCCTTTGTCAGACGATGATAAAGAGAATCAGCTGTCGGGGTGGTGTTTAAAGAAACTATCACGAGCCGAGAGCCCGCCTGCTGGACAGACCCTGCTGCCTCGAGACACTGGGTTCGCTACTCGCTGTCGTTCCATCTCTGGCACTGCATTTCGAATTAGCGGGTTTCGATATCGCGATCAGGCCGCTTCCGTCTCCTCGGATACTGTTCAGAGCAGACCCTTCGCCGAAGACTTTGCAAGCGAAACCCCTTATGCCACTGGAACTGTGGGAGACGCAGTGGGACAGCTCCAACTCAACCGCGACGACGCAAACGCATTCAAAATGCAACATCGTTCCACGAACTGGTTTCATGTGCTTCTGACACTTGACGGCAAGCTTCTACCTGGCTTCGCCCCAGGAACTGTCGCTCGCCTTGGTGTAGGCCCTTACCCTGTTTTGTATGTCCGTGTCGAAATTACCGCCGGTCGATTCGCAAAACCTCAGATGCATCGCCCAACTAACAGTGTTCATCCAAGATGTCACTGAAGCGCTTGCGTTGGAAGACCCATCACCCAGCAAGTCTATCAAGACATATTGCGCTGATGCCGCGCCTCCTGCCGCATGCGGTATTGTGCTTGTTCATGCCAACGCCGCGTACCTTAGTGTTTCACAAGGTATCAAAAACAAACTAAACGAACTTCTCCCTGGCCGCAACGCTTTGAAGCAGCTCAATGCTATTCAGAAGTACGCCGGTGGCATACTCAACTCCGAGCAAGGTGGACTTGAGCTGCAACTCTTGGTAAGCGGCGATCTTCATGACACTGTCAATCGATTTGCCATATACATAAACAAGCGAAAGTAGCAAGAGCTGGTGGGTAATCCCCTGCCACCTTTTTTTAAGCACTCGCCTACAGAAAAGGTATACACTGTTGAGCATGCGCCAGCACCTGGATCCGATGGCTTCCCTACATACGTTGCCGGATATCGGCTGATGCATTTCCTAAATGCTGAACAGCACCTCATTTACAACATGGCAAGTGTGCTATGGGACCAAGCCATTCAACATCTGAGGACTGCAAACATGGCCACCCGGATATTCCGTGCCGTCATTGTCCAAACTCCTCAACACAACAAAGGCATACTTGTGGTCAAGGCTGATGGAAGAGAAGACATGTACCCTCAGAGTGGCGATCCCTGCGACGTCACCATCGAGAGTGCTGGTGTTTGAAAAGACAAGCGATGAGCACGATGAAGCGGCAGGTTATATCTTCGAGGCCCCCCAGGCTGCCGATGGTCTGCGAGAACCACCCGCGCATTTCAATCACGCCTGCCACAATCTCCTGGCTCGCCCTCTGTTGCAATCAGAGTACGAGCCTTTTTGTCAGAACCAGCGAGAGCTAGATGAAACAAATCACTTGAACTACAAGGCACGCGTCTTGTCCATGTACAAACAAAACCCACACCTATTCTCGCACGTCACTGCTACCACCGCTGTTGACACCTCTGCTAACGATGCTGATAATGCTGATGGAAATGATCCAAAGCGTTCATTCAAAGGTCACTGCGTCGACTGCATTGACTGGGGAATCCCGCATGGCTACCGAACAACGATCATTACTCATCCGAAAGTCAAGGGTGCGTCTGCTGCCAAGGCTATTCTACGTTATACTCTTTTCAATGAAAAAGAGTCCCTTGCCGAGTACGTTGAACGCATCGGTGAAGATGCCCTAGTCGAGATTGGAATCAAGATGACAGACTCTGTCAAGACCATCAAGGCACAATCGTTCACTATCAATGGGCTTAAGAACGGGTTGCCAGAATCAAGAACGTTACAGTTTTTCAAACCCCAGGCTGGACGTCAATGCGATGTTATCTACCTGCAGTGGGTGTGCAAAACTTCCTCTCACCTAAACATTATACAAGATAATATAAATTCTAATAAACTTTTTTATTTTACATAATCTTACCCTAACATTATATAAAATATTCTAACTGGTATCCGTCTTATATATTCCTAGTTGGCTCATGATTGAAAATCCTGCACGGGACTGTACATAATGCTAGCTTAGTGGCTTCTTCGTTGTGACATTGAAAGCGCTGTCTAAAATGTCCTCTGCAATTTTTTAATTGCGGAAGGTTTGTGACAGTCGCTTGCAAAATGTTTCGATCCCAACGTTGTTGATCATGACAAACAAGATTTTGAGCTTGTGGGGGTTGTCTAGGCCATTCCCGAATACGGCGAAAAGCATGAGGATTTCCATCAGGTACGACTTCCCTGATCCAGCAACGCCTGCGATGAAATGCAGTCTAGCAACAGACTCGCGTAAATCGGCGAGACATGTTTTCATCGGCAATGGTAGCTTGTCAAAGATTGACTGAATGAAGTCAGGGGCAGCCTTCTTATCGATGGCATTTTCGATGCCAGGAAACTCCTTGATGATGTTGACTTGTGCTGCCACGCGTGGGTCAAATCGCAGGGTGTAGCGGTAGGCCTCTTGACTTTGTGACGTAGGACTAGAGTTTGCTGTCTGTGGGCATTTGAGTCCGAGTACGGACTCATGGCCAAATGGCTTTTATTTGCCTTATACCATCGTTTACCGGGCAGTCGCTGTGCCGCCTGCACCTAACACTGGTACGATAGTTTCCTCTATACGCCGTTTTTCCTTTCTGTAGTGACCTAAGCCTGGTGTCGCATCTAACCCAAGTTATGTCTGATTCATTCGACCTGCCATCAGAATGTTGCCTTCGTTGATCCAGGTCTTGATCTCGTGAATGATGGCGGTCCAAATGCCATATCCTGGTGATGTGGTTTGGCTGGCACCGACCTCCGTAAATATCAATAACTCCTTTAGGCTCTATAGAACAAAGCGGTCCAGAAATGTTGACAATTCTTATTTTGGGTAGGGCTTCAGTCTAGTCGATTTCATTGTATTTGTAAAAATCCAGAAATCGCCGTGTCTGTTGGATCAAGATGTCGCAGCCAAGGAGGGGACGCTCGACTTGCGTTGGTTCAAGTTCGCCGAAAAAGTCTTCGCATTCCTCTGGCGACTGAAGTGTAAGCAAGTGCTTGATTCTCTTTTGACCAATATAAGTCATGTACTCGCGGTTGTACCTCCTTGCATCTGCCGCGACACGGGCATCGCGAGCCTGTATCGCTGCATACTCAGCCTCTTCGTTGGTCTCATAGTTCAGAAGTACCAACTCGTCGACGGAGCGATACTATCCTCCTCCGTCTTTCCACTGCACCTTGACACCGGACTTCTTGGTGACAGTTGGACAGCAAAATGTATTGATATTCTTTTCGCTATCACCTGCTTCACCATGTCGCGCTTTCTTAGGTGTTGGCGATGTGGAACTTTCCTCCGTAGTCCTTTTTTTGGCCAGGGTAGTAGCTGGGGTAAACACTCCAGCTTCA
This sequence comes from Fusarium tricinctum, assembly GCA_020744515.1. Classification (NCBI taxonomy): domain Eukaryota; kingdom Fungi; phylum Ascomycota; class Sordariomycetes; order Hypocreales; family Nectriaceae; genus Fusarium; species Fusarium tricinctum. The sequence goes on along the minus strand of JAGPXF010000002.1, from coordinate 1,848,853 downwards.
ATACCGCTGTCCTTCATACTGAGTGGACGAGTTGGGGTAGGAGGCATCAGTGGTATCGGACTATCGGGCTCCTATTCTCGAAAAATGTCTGACCACATATCGCAGCGACGCTGATCGGTGATTTTGACGCAAGGGTGAGTGGCTTTGTACAGGTCATCGAACGATTCCCACTTCACGCCTACGCGGGAGAGAAGATTAAGAAGACGATTGGGTACGGCGAAGGCATGATCTTGAGGAGTAGCAAGTTTCTCCATTGATTCATGCGGAAGCATGACTAGGCACGGCGGTTAGAGGAAACCGATAAATGATAAGGGGTGAGAAAGTACCTTGAAGTTAGAGATATCAAAATGTCGCAGCCAAGGAGGTAATGTTCGACTTTTCTTGGTTGGAGCTCGCCGGAAAAACCTTCACACTCCTTTGGTAACTCAAGCGTAAGCAGTTGTCGCATACCAGGCTGAAGTCAGCCTTCCGGAGGACTTGTGATGAGGCATCTCGCGATTCGAGATATTTGACCAGTGAGCTAAACGGTTCAGTTTTGCAGTCAACCTTGTCACCTGGCCCAACAACGACATAACCGAGCTTAGCTCGCGTGAAAGCCACGGCGTAAGGCGTGAGAATCATCGTGGAGCCACGTCTGAGTTGAACTTTGTTATCACTCAGCGAGTTCTGTGCATCGTTCGCGTTGAGGTTGGCATTTACACGATACATTGCAATGACAAGCTGGATAACCAAATGCCCGTTGCCGAAGTTGGCGTATGAGGTACCAACAGGAGTTTCGTTGATCTCTGAGTCGAACCATTACCATGTTGCAACGAGCCTCGAAAGTAGTATTTAGCCATACACGAAATGTCTGTTACCTCGGTTGATTGACTATAGACAATCGATATGTCGCGGATTAACAGCGACATCTCATCCATAGTCGCGGCCTCATCAACGATGACAAGGTCAGGCTGAAACGATTCAAAGACAAGGAGCGGGGTAATTCCAACCGGAGTGGACGCTACGACACCAGAGAAATCTTAAAGTGTCTGGCGATAGAGTTCCTTAACGAGCTCTTTGAAAGTCGCAAACTCTCCTTCCTGAAGACTCTCGCCAGTCTTGATGCGATCCATCTTCTCCTTGAGATCAGAGTGGCGCTCAAGACTGTGCTCCAAAGTGCGGGTTGCAAATTGATGGAGAGACTTATCACGGTTGGCATTCTTTGATCGAGCGATAGCCGACTTGGTTTCAGAGACTTTTTTATATAGGTTTTGGATGATCATGGAGGTGACAAACTCCTCTGCGATATTGGTTGTCTCAACGTCATCCTGTCGAGGTTTGGCTTCTACAACGGCGGAACGCACTTCGCCTTCAAGCGGGTAGAGGCCTCTTGCTCGAACGTGATCAAAAGTTCAGTCATATCGAACCAACCTTTGACACCCTCGGTGCCTCCATCTCTGGACTACGTCTCAACTCCTAGGTGGAAAGAGATGCCTGGTACGCTTTTGGAAGAAGTCGACGACGCCATAGCTATGATCGTCCTCGGGGGGAACGCTCGATAACATGGTGGATTTCAGAGAGGTAAGTCGCAACAAGAGTATACTCCGTAATGTTGATTCCATCGTTGGCAGAAGGATCTCGTTTCTCGTTTTCAACAGGTGCGCAAGCTCCTGACATGAAGGCAAGGTGATATTGGATTTTGACTGTGAAACAGCAGCAATATGTCAGTAAAGGGACTCGCAGAGGAGGGCAACCGGCATTAGATACCTGGATATCTTTTAGCTGGTGCGGTGAATTTTGAATTGATAGCCTTGGGAATCGCCGCGAAAGTGGTAATTGGAGGTAATATATTCGGTGGATGGCGAGGACGAGGGTATTGGAAGGACATTGATGTTAGGTTGCAGTGGAGGTCGGGAATAGGAAGTCGTCATAGTGCCTATTCACAGTAAATCAACAGCAAGTGGGTCCAAACGAGAAAAGTTGCTTAAGCCGGCAATGCGCCATCGTGTGTCCCTTGACTCGACCACAAGAACAGGGATTGTCGCTTGGAATACAAAGAACATCAAACAGAGCAGAAGCTTGAGAGATTACCCTGATTACCCCCACGGATAGTAGTGCACCGGGTAGCGCTGAACAAACAAACGGACCATTTGTATAGATCTTCCAAGATCGATACGATAACTTGGCACTCCAGAAATCTATAGCCTAGACCAGTAGATAAAGACTATTGTTCTGATACAAAATACCAAATTTTATATAAGTCTCTACTCTTTAAATTTTTAATTAAGACTAGATTGTCTAAAAGTTTATAAAATTTATATAAATTTATAAAATCCCTATGAGTTTATTCCTGCTTATTATAATTTATAAGAATATTAATATTAATCTCATTGGTCGTAAGAAGTAGGAGCCAGGTATACTGGTGTATAACCGAGAGTACCCAGTATGTATATATAGATAACCTTTTCTTGGGGTGAGCGCTCAGAGAAAGGTGTCGGGGGATCATACAGTATCTAGCTCTTTCTGTTTTCGTTCGTTTATGTGCTTGACAAACCGCCCGTGGTTTGTTTCAGACCTTAGACCAAGTTAGACAATGAAATAAGGTTTGACAAGCTTAACGACTCAGCACATCTTGATTGTACGACGAGCGCAAGCAACAATGATAGCACTGCTGTGTAGCGTCTGACGCTTGATAGGGGAACGCATCTCCCTCTTCTTCAACTTATGGATACTTGTTAAATTGACCCATTGTTTGGAGATCAGGCCAAGGCCCCCTGTATGCCCCGCTTCCCCTCATTCTAGGCTGGTTTGTGGGAAGACAAAAATATGCTGCATTGCGTCCCCGCACCATATCTACTACGTATTGTCACTCTGAGCAATCAATCTCCCAAGTTTCCAAACAGGGTTTGTTGCAAAATTGTACTTTTTTATATATTCTCCTAAATCACTGGATTACTGGGTTTAACAACCTACGCCCCTATGAGTTACTGGTCTTTGTAACGACCTCACTGAGTTACAATATTCTATCCGTGAATTACAAGTGATCAGTTAGCACACACAAAACCCAGAAACACAGAAATGTGGTTGATATCCATGGCCAATTACTCTTGAGAATAGGCTTGTCAGTTTGAATTGCCAGTGCAAGTCATAAAAGCAGAGCCAAACAGCAGGGACTGAAATACTTGTAGAAAACTAGGGCGGGCCGACGGTGCTTCGCCAGGCCCCACCTTACGTCAGCCTAACCTAGCTCCACAAAATCCTGTCCCTCACCTAAGGTACCTATCCAGCTATCTCTTCCACACCACCCACCCCTCTCAATGTCGATCTGATTGAGTTCCAGCCCAACCTGATCCTCCTGGTTTAGTAGCGCCTTCATGGCTACTGGTTTAGTAACGCCCTCAAGTTACTGGTCTTTTTAATGGCCTTCCTTATTGAATTCTAAAGCACAAGTGAGATACGCTGCCGATCCAATGTGGCGGTGCGCCATACTGACCAGGTTTCCTTAGTAACCCCGCACCAACTCAGCCCTAGCACCGACAGAACGTCCAAAAACACCCAAATCATCCACACACCCACAACCCCAGAAGCACATTACCCCAAATCTCACACACATAAGCCACCCCAGATTGCGCTTGATCTCCACGTGCTAAGTAATCCCTGCTACGATGGTAAGTTTCCCATCACTTCATTCGCTGTCTAAAAATACGCTTTTCTGATTAGTTTTCTAGAGTGCAACAAACGGCGACTCGTCCGTAGGCGCCGCAGGCGGCCCTTCGGAACCTCACTTCGAAAACGCTGCCCCAGGAGATAAGCATCCCGAAAATCCAGAAGCCGAGAACCTTGAGGTAAGCAACACGTCTATTCACAAAAATCGCATAATCTGACTTGGTGACAGGAACTTGCGCATTGTCTTGAACGTCGAGACAAGGTACAAAATATGCGAGTTTTTGACGGCGGCAAGGATTCTGAGTTTTCAGGATCCTTCTCCGCACAGTCAGCTGTGCGTCCGACACCGAAAAGCCGTTGACAAGTTCAAAGATATCATCTTCCCACTTTCCGATATCCTTGACGACATCGCTGTTCTTGAAATCGATTCATCTGAAGAGTCCGCTCTCGCCCCATTGCACAAGTTCGAGGAATTTGATATGCCTGAGCTTGTCAAGCACCCTGATTTCGATACCTTTGCCGGGCAACTCGAACATGCTGACCTCAGCGATCCGGCTGCTGCAATCTCTTCGATCACAAACAGAGTCCGCCATGTTCGTGTCGACATCGATGGTTCACAGGCAAGGCGATTGACTCAGTTCGTTTCACGAAGAATTGGGACACCCATCCACCCTCAACAACAGCCATTTCTCAATGATCTTTTGACGCCAGGCCGCCCTGTATCTGTCGGTCCGTGGTTTTCTTGTGAGGATACCTCCGAGGTTCACCAGCCCAAGATTCTGCAAGATGTGCAGCGTCTTCCCAACCCCTTTACCGGTTATATTGCAAATTGCCTCGCAGGGGATTATCAGGATCTGGGCTACGCCAATATTGCGGAGATCCCTGATGACGATCGACCTGAGCATCCAGTGCCTGCTGTAATGATCTTTCAGGACAATGAGCATCGCACGGTGGCCCTCGTCGCTGGTGCATCAGAGGAACTGGAAATGCATGACAAGAGGAGCCGATTCTTGTTTGATAAAATGCCTCCTATTGTTCTCCGAGTTCTCACAATAGATGCCAGATGAGACCGACCTATATAGGTATGGGATCAAGGCAAGTGAATGCGTAACTCGCTATTAGAGTTGTTGCATTAGACCCCGACATCGCTGATGCCTTCCCGAATATTGACGAACCGCTCTCACTCCATCTTGGAGCAAACTACGCCAACTATCCCATGCCCTCTGCAGTCCTAACCGCTGAGCAGTCTAACGCAGTTGCGGTGTCCCTTGTTCGCGATTTCAATCTTGGTGAATACGAGGCAAGAAACACCCGCCAGAACATTAACCAGGATATCAATGCCATTGTAGGTGATGACGACAGGGTGACTTATCTCCAAGAACAATTGGACCCTAACGCACTCCGATCATTCTTGAACGTGACTGCCCAAGCTATCTTTGCTGTACTCCGCAAACCATCCGAAGCAGCAATCATAGAGTCTCTCAACGACGTTGAGGTCCAACGCTACATCACTTCCGTCAACACGGCACAGTAACTTCGTCGTGACCAGTTCGACTCCGATGATCAGTGGTTGCTGACCTTCTTGAGTGGGTTGTTGAATTCGGCGGTCCAACCAGACCAGGCAAGGAACCGGACTTATGTCCTGAGTACCGAGCCAAGCGCATTCACTGCCCTACGGTACGAGTGCCAATGTAGCTCCTATAACGCTATCACTTCCTCGCCAGCAGCAAGGGATGTCTCGGCCTGATGTGCGACAACTGTGTTCAACCCATTCACTCCACAGAGATGTGCCCATACGCCCCTGCAGGCGGGTTAGAATATAACCCGCACACCAAGCAAGGCTGACAGAAAGACTTGGTCTAAATTTGTCTAAATTTGACATAAGAAACTTTGTCAATATCCACATCGCAAGGAGGTGCTCAGAGTACCTTGGTATGCGGATTATATTCTGACCCACCTGCCCTGCTTGTGCTCACTGCAATGGGACGGGAGCCTCATGCTACCCGTCACTGTCCAAATGCCGAGGAAGACGCTATCTCCGAGTGGTCAGATAAACCGGTCACGGCCAATGACGGTGTGAGGCGCGACATTCGGGCTGGCCGTATTCCAGCGATGTCGGATTCGAAGCGCCACCGTGGAAACAAAGCGAGCGACACCGAGACCTTTCTTTCCGCCCCGAGTCATCCAAGTCCAAAGTGGGCCAGGAGTTCAAGAATCCCATGCGCCAGCATGAAGACTCTACTGCTGCAGGTAGGGAGTCTAGGTCTGAGGGAGATGGAGATGGTGATGGAGCTTAGTAGTTGCGCATGAAGAATGGGAAAAGGTGCTATCTGGAGCAAGGATGACATGGTTCTAGGCAGAAAAGGGGCTTTATAAGCTGGTCATGAAATGGTTTGATGGAATGAGTGAGATAGTTTCCTACCAGCAATTCCCATCCTGCACTAAACTTCTCACATTTCATCGTGTGAATGCAATGCCTACTTGTTACGTGATTTGTATAGTCTTTCGCTCTTTTGGAGTTCTGAATATGCTGCTCTAGATCAGTGCCATCGAGCTGACTAATGATCAACAATGAAGAATGTTCTTGTCAAAAGACAAAACCTGCGGCATCGGTGTCTTCTTTAACTAAAACACGACGTGCTCGCGATTACCATACTCCCCCCTTTAATTTATAGTTTCATGCAACGGCTCCGATAACGAGCCACCTAGAGATATATAGTGGAATAGATGAATAAGTTGTAGTATAGTTAGAAGACTTTATATATAATCTTATCTTAAGATTATATAATATTTTATAAAATAAAAAGACTTTAATATAAGATTATATAGTATTATATAAAATAAATAGACTTTATTATAAAATTATATAAAATCATATAAAATAAAAAGATTTTATTTTAAGATTATATAATAATATTTAGAATAAAAAGATTTTATAATACTTTATATAAATTCTAGCGTAGAAGCAATTATCAGAACTTTTACACGCCCACTATAGTAGATAGAGGTAGTAACCGTATCGTCGCTGTGAGCTTTTATGGATCACGGCTATCTATAACTGCAATGGCAACAGAGAGGGATCAATCTTCTTATTTCATATCAGTCTTATCTACTGTATGGAGACATGGACTTGTCCATTTCTAGTTTCCGAGAACATACGCCGGAATTCATGCGGTTATACCCTCTGGAAGGTGAGATACGTTCGGGTGTTGCAGATGGCCGAGCCGAACAGCAGAATGTCGAAGACAAAGACATAGCAGACTAGGTTGCAGTTGTTCATAGCCTAGATGGTCTTTACAAGAATGATCAAAAAACCCACACTGCGGCCCGGAATTCTAAGCATCGAAATACACAAAAGTCTCTTGCTCAACTGTCTAATAAGAGACTGTGTAAACACCCGGAACTCTACCCTAAGTGAACAGACACTAAAGATCGCATCAAAGACAACAACACTTTTGATACATATGAGTTCGCTGATTACAAGCACTGGCCTAAACGACTATATCGTGATACCCTGCGCAACTTCCTCGGAGTTGTCGTCACCACCTCTGTCAGTGCCAGTCCTCTTCTGGTCTGGGGAGAGTTGCAACCTGCGATCGTCATACTAGATGAAGCTGGGATAATGAACGAGTTGACCACCATGATACCCATCATGAACTATACGCTCGTGCTATGGGTGATCACTGGGGATATCACACAGAACCCAACCCCCTTCCAGAGCGATCATTGAACATTTGGTGGAGGCGACAGAATTCACCTACAAACAAAAGTTTGCAAGATAGAGGAGCCTCACCACTCTTCCACAACATGCCCAGGACGTCTCTGCCGCAACTGTGGTCAACATACTCACACATATTACGCCACGGGGCTATAATAGAAAGACCAAGCAATAGGAAGGACCGAACTATAACAGAAGGAAAGCTTATATAAACTATTTAAACACTATCCTCACCATCCCAGTACTTTTTCTTTTTCCATTCTACAACTTAACTGCCATCGATTATCCATTACAATCACCCATTACAATCATCCATCAAAATCATCCATCAGAGCACCCCCACCACCATGAACGCCCAAGCACTTGTTGATGTCATTTGTGGCAAGCTTCTTGACCAACTGAACCCGCGGTTCGAAGCTATCGACAACCGGCTTGATACTATCAACACTCTGTGTAGGGGGTATGGAGCTGACTGAGTTAAGCCAGTCTATGCTTGCGTGAGGGCGCCTCATGGCGCCAGTACCAAGCCTACCACCAGCTAGACAGAACCCCAATGCCAACCCCTTCAACCAAGCGTTTCCATAGGTTCAGCAGCAGCAACGACAAAGCTTTCTGTCACAGGCATCCCGTCAAGTCGTTGCGAACATGGTATTGACGAAAGAATCCGGATACGACGATTACCAACAAAACCATAAGTACGAAACTCCAGCCGGAGGACAACCAGGGGTGGAACGGTTGCGACGATAACTCGGCGTACAACAACTGGACCGCGCCGCATGGCTCAAGGGGAAACACAACCAACGGCTAGTTATCAACGCTTATCCTATCGTCGTGCCAGCAAATACCTAAAAACTCATCTCCGTCAAGCACTGAGCCCCAAAACATCAAGATTTCATCTTTGAGCCAAAACCAGTCGACGTCGACGGACTGACGACATACACATTATTGGCCGACTCCTCCATGAACCAGATCATAGACTCAGTTAGGTATTATCAACACTTAGTTCAACGCTATCGACATCCGGCTTAATTCTATCGACACCCAGCTCGGCAATCACGGAAGCATGCTGCAACAGCATATGGGTCTCTTCCGAGTTGCGCATGACAAGTTGGTTAGAATCGAAACTATCCTTGATACTCTCAGTGGCCATATCTCTGAACTACGTCACGACTCCTAGATGGATACGCCTGGTATGCTTTTTTGATCTGTAAAAGTTATATGGTCAATTAACCCATATAGGCTCCGCAACCAGTCTCTGCGCGGACGAAACTGTAGTTACCGCTATAATAGACTTTAAAGATTGTTACCTCCCAGGCCGTGATTCAGTGTAAATGAAATAGTCTAAGTTCGTTATTCGTTATCTCTAGTGATATTCTCTCGCGCGGATCCCTTCTCTGCATCCCACTCATTATCAACGACAAGCCGAGTCGTTCTCGTCTTCACCTGAATCCCAATTAAGCCTGTAAACTGCGAGATCATAGAAAACCTCTGACCTCCTTCTATCTCCGTTCTGACATTTCCGTAAGTCTTGTCTCCCAGAAACAAGTTGTGATCCGCCTGTCTCTTCGTGCGTTCCTTCGCCAAGAATCCAAACAGTCCCGCACGGCGGAATCTTTTCTTCGGTGCTTTGTTGCTGGCTCCTCCTATTAAAGGTGTAGGTAGGCTTCGCTCTTCGATGTTGCTGCGGTTTGGAGAGTCTGCAAAGGCCTGCCAGGTGGGTAAGCATGCCCAAATGATCAACGCGGATATTTCGACATCCATCCAGATGATTCGATCGTGATATTCCCACACGGGTTGCATTTTCGTAAAGTAGTTGACCAAGAGCTGTGCTCGAAAACCGGACACTCCCAGTACAAAAGCTCCTAATGCGAACGCAATGGCTTGCTTCAGCCAAAATGACCCAGTACGAGTACTTCGGCTGCTGATAAGTCGGATCAACATGGCGAAGATCGTAACGTTTAGGGATATGTCAATGGCACACGCCGCGTATTCGAGCGAGTCTTGAGGTAAGCAACCTGCGATAACCTGGTCTCTGTCGTCCTGCGCCCATCCTTCCCAAGCAAATTCGATTGGCGAGCATCGAAATACTCTCAGGAGTGCTAGAGCAAACGAAGAGAGGATCGTAAGTAGGATAGTGACGCCTGTGATCGTCATGTGGTGGCCACGGAGAGATATGCGAAGGCAGACAAGAAGTATCGCGACTCGTAACAGGCATGAGCAGGCGAGCTCAAAGATTTCGGCCATGAAAACAAGCTGTCATGTATTAGCAATCCCGAGCTGTAAACTAGTGTTGTTATGGCAAACCTTGAGTCCATCTGTGATGTTTTGTGCGATTGCATCCCAAGCGATTGTCGTGCCTATTACAGAATGGCCTAAATTCCACGTGTAAGCATGAGTCTATACAAGTTCGATGGCATGCCACTTACCGAAATGAACAAGCGTGACAAACACTGTGTACAGCAGCTAGAAGCTGATTAGTTCTGGCCAGAAGATGCTGTGGTGTTGACTTACTCCACAAAGAGCTATCACATAATCATCCAGAGAAAGGCTTTCGTAAGTGATCCAACTCGAGTATAGTCGAACCCAGGGAGAGGCCCATGCTGGAATTTCTGCTACAAGAAGGATGTAATGGTGAAGTCGTTTATCATCGGGCTTGTCATCGCATGCATTGGCATTAACCCTTGCGATTCCTATGTCGTGTTAGTTCTGTCGCCTTGGTCTTCCCCAAGTCAATCGTACCAAATCTTTCCAAATCGCTACATTCTTGTGAGAAGCATTGATCGAGTTCGTGCTTCAAATTCTTATTGTTGCAAATATCGAGGGTGTCAAATCCCACATTTCCATACGGTTCAAAACATGATGTCTGGGGTTATCAGTACAGTGCTATGCGCATAACTAAGTACGTATTTTAAACTTACAGTACAATTAGGTAGGCCCTTGAAGAGTTCAGGTCTGTCGGCTCCAAACACTCCAGCAACGAGTGCCAAGGAGCAAATTGCCCATGATGTGAGCTTCATACCCGGCCTTCAGTGGCATTAGGGCTGGTCACTATTGACAAAGTGGACACAGGCAGAAGAAAAGTGAATTCTGAAATGGGCATTTCTCTTTACGATGGGTATATAAACCAAACCCCCGGATCGACGCGTGTAAGGAGCTTTGCCCAAGTCAGGAAGACGCATGCAACTGTAACGGGACTACTACTTAGCAGCTAGCCCTGTATGATATTACATACCGGTTTTGGTGTTGACCCCCTGCGCGAATGGCATGAATAAGGTATATAGCATTAAGATTGATCTCAGGAAAGAGAACGTGCCGTCGCACGGTCCATTGAACGGTCAAGGGTAGTCCTATTTCAATTCTTCAATTTCTGGAACTGATGATTGATCGAGATTTGATTTATCAGTTCGGATACCCCGGTCTGATTGCTGAGGTCTTTCGGCGATCAACTCAACTGTGTTGCTCATGTGAAACTCGCGGCTGACGCACAGATACACTTTCAGTCAGTTCTCATGCACAACATAGCAAACAAGAGCCTCCAATGCGTGTACCAACTCAATCAACAGTTAAAAGCCTCATTCAGACCAATCCGATTTGGCTCTGCATCGGGCTTTTTACAGTCAAGTTGGGGCAAAACGGGGCCAGCGTCGCACCGCTGCTACCACAAGTGCAGTGCGCGCTGGGTGAAACGCCGGCTCCTGAATAGTCCAGTGTACTATGGTTCATCTGTGGCGGTTTTGCAACTAAAAAGTCCAACGGCTGAGTACTTGGGTGGTTGCAGTGTCGCAAACGCAGTTTCGTAGAGACTCCTCTCCGAAGCGTTTTGTTTGGGTGTGACAACCTCTGCAATTGTTACACGGAGAGAATTCTCTTTTGATCAGTGCCAAAAATAGTCAGCACAAGAAGCGCTATCGAAGGAGTTAAGGAGTTTCCAGAACGATTCGAAGCTTCAGGCTCTTTAGACCGCCATATGCGAGTCAGCTTGATCGTTTCAGGTCGAATGCCAAAACACCCCACGTTATCCGTAGTTCCGATCTAAAGAGGGTCTTGCAGTAGCACGATTATTAATGGGCGACTCATGAATGCTCACGTGGACGATAGCCTTAACCTTGTGAATCTGTTCATGCTGGGTCAAGGGTAGTAACCTGCTTCTTTTATCGAGGCTGTTGGCGGTGATGACCGAATTTTGACACGGATTTCGCAGATGAGACAAAGAAGAAGCTTAATTTGTACATGGAAGACTCAGAGTATTCAAGCTTCCACCTGAGATGAGACTCTTGTTAGTGCGGCTATTGGTGGTTTGTAATGGCAGAAAACGATCTCCGGAGTTACGAGGTTTGCTGAAGAGAAGACAGAAAAGCCAATCAGCGAAATACTCGGATGAAACGGCAATTGAATATTGACTGTATCTGCCAATGAAACATATATACAACGAAGATAGTCCAAGTTAATGACAAGCAGCAGCAGCACATTTAGCAGGGTCACCTGACCTTCTGCCCAACTTGAAAGACCCCTGCTCGTATCTCCGCCTCCGCTCGGTACAAGCAAAATTTCTTCAGCAAAGGTTATCAGATCAGATTGATAAAGATATCTCTTTTCACTTGCTGATTGCCCTGCCCCTCAGGATCTCCTTCTCCTTCGTAACTCCGAACGACACCCGCACCCACAATCGGCCATCCGCACAACACCGGGCCCTACTCTGCTGCAATCGACTATGGCTTCCTCTGACCGAAGTGAGACCCCGGACTCGGACGGTGACCGAAAGTCTGGGTCCCGAGATGGCTCGGGCCAGCCGCCCGCCCGCAAACGACAGCGTGTCCGCCTCAGCTGCCTCGAATGCCGCCGCCGGAAGCTGTCGTGTGACCGGGGCTTCCCGTGTGAGCGGTGCATCAAAAGCGGCACGCCCGACCGTTGCAGTTATGAATCCCGGAACGGAGAGGTTGTTAATGCCTCGTCTGGCGTTCCACCGCCCTTCGCCCAGCTCGACTCGCGCCGTTTTGTCGATCCCGCAACGGGACTGTCCCCGAGAGACCCTGAATTTGTTCGCCAAGATCACGATCGAATTCGCCGATTAGAGCTCGAAATAGCTCAGTTGAAGCACCAAATAACGAGGCCTGGTGTGTCCTTCGATGGAAGTACTCTCGCAGGCACAACCACATCTCCCCAGACGAAAGATGATGCCAATGCGATTTCAAACGCCGAGGACCCCTCGGTCCGTGAAGTACACGAGTCCATCGAAGCTACCAACATGTCGGGCGAGAAGGGAGAGCTTCGATTCTTCCGTGGAAGGGGGTTTCGTACTCGATACTTTGGTCCGCACAATGCCAGCATGGCCTTTGTCGAGTTGACGGGTTTGTGTCCGTTTATGAAGGAGACGGCTGACGAGTGGCTTCGTCCTGTTATTCTCCATGATCGCAAGGACCGCAAAAGACGACGCGAGGACCGTGAGAAGATCTTCGAGGACCCCGATCTAGATTTGGAGGCTCTATTGCCGAGCAAAGAGGAGTCAGATGCTCTCATCGACGTTTATCTTGACCAGTTTGAGCAAGTCCACCGAATTGTTCACATTCCCACGTTTAAGAAAGAATACGCCGAGTACTGGACACCCGGCTCTAGCAAACGTTATGCTGCCTTCACGGCACTTATTCTCTCAATGATGGCTGTTGCGAGCTGTGTTCACACTCACGAGAACATCAAGTTCATCGGCATGATGTCGAACGCTCGGCACTGGGCAGAGCGATGGATAAAGGCATGTGATGAGTGGTCGTCAAAACAGAGCCAAAAGCACCGGCGCTTGATTAACTATCAAGTAGCTTGTCTTTTGTATCTTGGTAAGCGAGTCAACACCATCAAGAAGAAGCGTTTCTGGACAGGCTCTGGAGCCTTGATCCAGGACGGGATTGCCGTCGGTTTACATCGTGAGCCTAGTCATATGGCAGCAAAGATCACCGTCTTTCACCAGGAAATGCGTCGCAGGATTTGGGCAACAGTTCAGGAGTTCGACATGCAAGCATCTTTTGACCATTGTCTGCCAACTCTGGTGAGCCAGCTTCACTACGACACCAACCCACCTCGCAATTTGGATGATGATGACTTCGATGAAAGTACAACTGTCCTTCCACCATCCAAGCCTGTAAAGGAGTATACTTTTTCCTCTTTTCAACATATAGCTCGCCAGAGTCTGCCTCTGCGATTGGAACTCAGCCGTCTGCTCACTGGTCCGTCGTCTGAAATAGACTACGAACAGGTGATTCGGTATACCAATGACTTGACACATGAGATTGACGCCCTCCCTTCCTGGGATATGAACATGGAGAATGTCAGAGGAAAGAAAAATCCTTTGATTGCATATACGTTGTTGCATGTCCAGCTGAGACAATACATCATACCTTTGCATCAGCCCTATCTTAAGCTCCGCAAACAAAACTCCAAATATCAGTACTCGGAAATCATCTACTATAATTCGGCTAGAGATATCGTTCTTTTACATGACAAGCTGTACGAACAAGGCGTTCGCAGTCTCAACTTTCTCCGAGAAGATGCTCTTACAACAGCCATCAATCTTTGCAGTGTTACGATGCTGCAACCGAGAGGATCCACCAACATGATCATGATCAACTCGCACCATACACTCAAGCTGATTGAAAAGTGCATTGCAATGAAGGAAGATCGTCTACTAAGATGTGGCAATAACGAGCCATGGGGATATTCTATCATGTGTGCAGCACTGGGGTTGCTCGAAGCCCACCTGGGAACCAAGGAGCCCGAAGTTGCCAAGTCGACATCAGCTGAACGATTTGTCAACTTACACTACCGTCTTCTTGCCAACCAAGAGCCTCCAGTGTCTGGGGAACTGGCAGCCGTTATGAACGGCGTGCCAATGGGTAACATGGGACCCGGGAACATCCCGCTGCATGACCGGCCAAAGGTAATGAAGCTTGACTTCCACGGCATGGCGTTTCCTAATATTGGTATCCAGTCGGTGACCCCTTACTCGTTTACGCCTACAATGCACAACGCTCAGCTCGACCCGAACCAGGCCCCGTGGATGCTAGGTGGAGATCCTACTCAGCCCTTCAACTTGGATCCGAGTCTGGAGTTGTTGGGTCTGAATCTTAACGAGATCTGGGGCGAGTCCTGGGAATTGGGCTGAACGAAAGCTCTATGCTGGCTAATACATAATGATAATCATTGGCGTGGACTTTGTGCCTTACGACGGAATTGAGAAAAATATTTGGCTAGGCGTTATCCGATTCTACAATTGTCTTATTCTAATGATACCAAGTCCGCCGCATGACGGCAACACGAGCACTAATGAACAGGTCTTGGCGTCAAGTTGCCATTGACTCTACTCTGGTGTGTTCGAAAAGCAAACCCCCCTCTTATAACTATCTTGTGGGTCTAAATATTGAACTCCTACAACTGACGAACCTATTTTCAAAGTACTGTGCTAATGAAGTCGAAATCCTAACTATGGCAGTGATGTTTGATTGTTGTGAAAGTTAGCAGGGGAGAGATGTTTGCTGAGCCCCCGCAGGTCTCACGGGTTTCAACATTCATCAACTCGCTTGTTGCTATCGGGATTTTGATGATATTTTGAACAATCCGCTTTAACTATGAGTATTCGTGTCCATTGGTTGTCATAACGGTTGACGTCTCAGGGACTGGTAGAGATGAATGTCAAAATGCAGTTTGTGTGCGAGAAGGTCTCAATGGAGTCTTCACGGCGGTTTTACAACATTAATGAATACATGAACTGTGAAAGTGAGCATTTGTTATTTACGAATGGTGCCTAGACGATCTGACAGCGACTCGTATCAATGTAAGGATCAACCACTGATACCAGGAGCGTCATCGCGATCCTTTCTGTAACTCAATGCAAAGTTCCCCATGTGTATCAACCGACTTGTCCCTTTCATGTACAGTCCCATGCAAGAAGTCCCGAGAACGGCCTAACTAGGAACACATAATAATACAGATATATAAAATATAATACTTAGAACATTTCATATATGATACTATCCTAAGATTACCTAAGACTACATAAAATGAAAGAGTTTATTATAATTTATTCTATCTTATATAAACTTTAGAAGAGAGGAAGTTATCGGGACTTTTGCACATCCACTATATCAACATTACTCAGATCTTGAGTGCGCCAGTTAGCCCATAAAAAAGTCAAAAGCCCAACCCTCCTCGAGTTGAGGAGGGTTCGATCTTGCGGCGTCCGCACAAGTCACTATAACAATCATGGCACTTCAAGTTGGACATTTTAACCCAAGAGGAGTACGATAGAAAATATAGGTGTTGATTAGAATCTATATAGTGATACTTACGGACACTTCCCATCCCAGATAATTTATTCAGCCTTTGTACTGATTCAACAGCACGATTTGTTGCATATTCACACTTCACATTGCTCACATTGCTCACATCAGTTCATCAACACCGATTTTTGTATCAAGTAACTGACTTATCATACAAGCCAGACTATGAAAATATTCAACGTCCCCTAGATAGTCAAGTCTTGATCCCAGGCTTGACAGGTAGGAGAGCGAATGTGCTATCCTGCCTTTGAAGTGAAAAATGGCAGAGCGTGCCACGTCTGTGAGATATCCTCCAAGATTTTCAAATCAGCTTTATCCAAGTGTTCCAGTATGATATGCTCTAAGCGCAGCAGCAGAACTCGGCACACTTCTTGGAGTACTTCGCTTCAATGTCAAGTTCGATGAACTTGACCTTGTCACGGCCAGAGAAGCCAAGTCCGCGGCTCTCGTGCTTCTTGTCCTCGTCGTCATAGTCCCCCTTACCGCCCTTCTTGGGCTTGTAGTCGTCCTTGTCGTCATCCTTGTAGCCCTTGTTGGAACCGTAGTCGTCACCCTTACCACCTTTGTTGGAACCATACTTCTCTTCCTCATCACCCTTACCACCCTTCTTCCCATCGTAACCTCCCCACTTGGGCTTAGGCTCACGGCACTGACCAGCGTCGATTCCAATCCAGACGTTCTCCTTGAACTTGGGATAACCGGGGACCTTCTCAACAGGGACATGGCACTCGTTCTTCTTGCAGTACTTGCTGAAGTTGAGGTACTTCTTGTTCTCGATGCCCTCTTTCTTGTAGGTGTAGAGACCGAGGAAGGCAATCTTGTCGTAGTATTTGTCCCAGTCCTCGTAGACGACGTTGAGGCACTGCTCCTTGCTGTATCCGCCACAGGAGCCAATCTTGGCGGCAACCCTGTAGTTGTCTCCCTCAGAGCACTTCAGATACTGGCTGGCGTATCCCGAGTAAGTGGCCTTGGAGTAGTCGTAGGCGTACTTCTGGCACTTCTTCTTGTCCTCGGGGCAAGTTTGCTTGTATCCCTTACCATAGCTACCCTTGGACTCAGGCCAGCTCTTGGGGCTGTAGGGGCACGAGTCACAACGCTCAATGTCCCATTCGAACTTCTTGCCCTTATCACCATGACCTTTGCCGCCATGTCCCTTGGAGGGATAGTCATCGTCGCCGTCATGCTTCTCGCCCCCCTTCTTAGGCAGATAGTCATTGCCGTTCTTCTCTGGGGCGTTGTTGTAGTCCTTGTCAGCGATGCCAGCAGGGGATGCGATGGCGCCGGTGGCAATGAAGGCCAGGACAGCGGTAACTTGATGAAGCTTCATGGTTGAAGTTGAAGATGAGATGAGTTCTGAAACGAGAGTATTGTGGAACGAGTGAGGAAGTGCTGGGAAGCTTGTGTGATGAGTGAATGTTCAAAGAAATGGAGGAGGATGAGGGTGGTTTTATAGACAATATCTCGCCCAGAAAAGAACTGAGATACCTCACGTCACGTTTTCCGGTTCTTGACGCTCATTATTGCCTCTTCCGAAGGTATCTTGCGAAGAAGCATCATCGATCGTGTTTCGGGTACGATAACATGGCCATATTCGTCCAAGAGTCAAGCCTCGCCGTGGCCATACGTGGCTATACGTAGCAAGATTACACTTCTGTGCGATCTGATATATTCCGGTGGCTGTCTTGGTCCAGTTGAAGCGGCTGAAGTACAAAGTATACGACCTGTTTGGCATAGACTGTCATGGACGCTGAGTGGTTGCAGTATAGCCCAACGCTCTTAGAAAGCTATTCAACGCGAGCTCATTCCCGAGTTTCATTTTCGTTGGAGCTAGAGAACAGCTGCATCCAACTTGGAGATATTGCCAACGCAGTAGCTGACATAGCATCATAGATTCTCAAGTAACTCAAGGCCTCAGCCTTGACCAGTTTATCCCGTTATTGTGTTTTTGTACCAAGCCACATGAGCTCGTATATGCAAAGGCTACGAACTTATAGGCCTTTCATGAGGCAATGAATTCAGTCCGTCAAGACCATCCTGGCCAAAGATGTAAAGACTGCATACAATATTCGGATAAATCGGTCAAGTGTTGTCCGTAGAGAACTCGGACTATCGGGCGCGGTGTCACCAGCCGCTTCTCGGTGTTCTGCTGAGTGGCGTAGATCTGCTGTAGTTCAATTGGACATCGTGATATTCTGGGATACGATTTTCGCATTGAGCTATTGAATGATACTCCCAGTGTTCTATTCTTGGGAAGTCAGACGTGTTTAGCAGGCATCCAATGAGACGAAGCTATAGGTAAGTACTGGCCATTATTGATCGATATATAGATCTCGGAGAAGTCGTCGTCCAACGTGAGTATCAGGGATGTGATGTGACAGGTCGATAGTATAGTAGTGTCATCGAATGACGGTGGGTGTAACCATCTCATCGACGTACTAGGAGTTGAGGAGATGCTGCTGGAGGATATTGATCCAATTGTGGTACAGAATAGCCCTGGTCTATTATGGGTTAGTTTGGTAACTCGCCTTTCTTCTTACGTACGCTTTAACACTGTTACTCTGTGTAAATTCGTCTGGCCATTGTTTCTTCTATTTTCCGTGGCTAAGTGAGATAGCTTCAAGATGAATAAGGCGTACTACAGGGTAACGAGAGCCGAACTTCGGCACCGGGCTTAAACGCTCGGCCCTTACATAGACAAGCTGTCAAAATAACCACCACCAGTCATCCATCACATTCTGGATCCTTTATTCTGTCACCGTCTCCTTCAAGTTCGGGCATAAGAAAATCGGGGATAAAGATCGGTCTTCCATGCTGCTCACTTATATCCTCCCTCACTCAACCCCGAACATCTTGCCCACAACACACGATAACGACCATGCCGGATACCATGTCTTCGGCTGTATCTTCTACAGGGAGTCCTCCACCGTCCAAACGCCGCAGAAGACGACCCGCTCGTTCCTGCGAGCAGTGTCGCCGCCGCAAGATCAAATGCAATCTGGCTCAACCATGTAACGGCTGTGTTCGGGCCCGGGCACCGATGCAGTGCTCTTATCGCGATGGAAGCCCTGTTGAAGCAGCCCCGGAGGCTTCTGAAGACCGCAGCTTAATGCCTTCGGAGACAAGGACCGAGAGGGAGGAGGTTCTCCCAGCATCGCAGAGAAATACCGAAGTGCAGAGTAACACCGTGCGCTATCACCGAGATCACGTATCTCGACCCCCAAGACCCCAAGTCATTGATACTCCGGTACCAAACAGGGGCAATCGTCTTGCTGAACCTGTTGCATCGACCCAGCCCTCGGTGTCAACCCCATCATCAACTTCAATACCCCCTTTCACACCACGACTTCGTCACGTACCAGAAAAGACCAAACTATTTGGTCAGACACACTGGCTTCACACTGCAGAAAAAGTAAGCTTCTAACACCAACTACAACCTTATCCTAATGCCTCTATAGTTTCCTGTCTCTGGAAACTTTCACCCTGTTGAGATCGAGCCATCATGGGAGGACGCCAAGTCTGACTTCTATGACACTTTGAAAGAGGCTCGAAGTTTACGATTTGGCCTCAAAAAGCAGCTTTCACCTACACTCGATCAGCCTATCCAGAACCTGCGAGACACTCTACCAACCAGAGCAGTTTGTGACGAACTCATCGCTTGCTATCTCCGTACACTTGAGCCTTTGTATCGCATCATTCATGTCCCTTCTTTCCGGAGAGAATATGATCGAGTCTGGGAAGGTGAACAGACGGTGACTGTGTCAACTGTTTTTCTTGTCAAGCTGACTTTGGTTTTGGCTATTGGGACTACGTTTGCGAACTTTGACAGCGAAGCTGAGATACACCACTTATGGCGACTCGCGCAGATGTGGATACAGAATGCACAATGGTGGCTCACGGGGCCGAGTGAAAAGACGACATACAATCTGGACGGTCTGCAGGTGTTTTGCCTGCTGATAATTGCTCGCCAAGCGACCTTCAACTGCCGTGGAGCAACATCATGGCTCTCCTCGGGCTCACTCTTGCGAGCCGCCATCACCATGGGCCTTCACCGCGACCCTAAGTTGTTCCCAGGCTTATCACTTTTCCAAAAAGAGTTTCGTCTTCGACTTTGGGCTACCGTATTAGAGTTGGCTGTGCAGTCGTGCTTGGATCTTGGCCTACCACTACACCTTTCTGATGGAGATTACGATGCCTCTACTCCATCCAACTTTGATGACTCTGATCTCGAGTCTACCGCCCCGCAGACACCAAAGCCCACGGATACGTTTACAGATTCCTACCTACAAATAATGCTGGCGAGATCTTTATCGTTGAGAGTCGAAGTGATACGGCTGCTAAACGACTTTCGACACGAGAAAACATACGAAAAGGCCTTGGCTATAGGATCACAACTGCGCATGGCGTGCCGAGATGTAGCTGCCTTTTTCCACGCAGCTAAGGAGAACGAAAATACCTCCAGACAGGGCTCGAGTCTTGAGGCGAATGAGTTCCATCGCAAGATGATTGATATACACCTGCGCCGTTTCATCATGTTTCTCCATCGCGACTTTATGCTCCAGGCTAGAACTGATCCCAGATTCTACCTCTCTCGAAAGCTGTGCGTAGAGGCTGCTTTGGTCATCGCATCTGGCTGTAAGGGCGCTGACCTGAACATTTCTCTACAACTGTGGGACGACATATCCCGTCTATCCTTCGTGGGACGAGGTATCTTTAAGTGCGCATTGAGCTTTGATGCCATGCTTATCTTGGCCCTCGAGGTCATCACTGACCTTCAGGATGAGTCAGACCCAAGCCAGGAATCCGAAGTCCTCAGTGACTTGGCCAGAGCCACTCGTGCTCCTTTAATCCAGATCCTCGAAGAGATATACGTGCAGCTTCGTTGTCTCATTGTACGAGGCAATATGAGCCTCAAGAGACTTCTATTCTCAAATGCTCACTTGGCTCATATTCGAGCACTGGAAGCGCGTCGGCCAGTAAAGGCAGCTGTGCACGAAACTATCACATCGACGTTACGCGATTGCGTTGAGATGCTGCGTGAAGTCCAAGCGGCCACAACACCGCATGAGTCGACAGAAACCTCGGAGAGTATGAGTACCGACTTTCTCGGTACAGATTTGTTTTCAAATGTGAGTAGTCATGTCATGCAAGAAGGACTTTCTGACAGTGTGGATCAGAACAACCTCATGGAGTGGGATATATCGGATCTTCTAGGGTTTCCCACTGCAGGTCGAGATGGTCAGTCTCAATGGCCGGTTATCAACTGATGAGTTTACATGCAGGGGTGTCATAAAACCTTGGATGTAGGAGGGTTATCTACTCTACGAGAAAGTGCATATGAAATTATAAGTTTAAATAGAAAGACTAATACTCCTAGATCAACGCTTAGCGATCATAATCATATACATCAAATAGAACGAGATTTATTTAGATATTCAAATCCCTATTTAAAGATATTATGGTTAACATCTCACACCTGGCCACTTTATCACAAATCAATCACAATAACTAAAATATAATAGCAATGGCAAGGTATTTGTATCATTAATCGTCGTAATATGCATCATAAGTACCCTGCATTGCTTGCGTGCTGACCCATTCCTGGCTTGCCAAGCCTCTCATGAACCTCGTCTCCAGTTCCTGCGGATCCTTATGCCAATCACAGGCATAGTCACAATTGGGTGTACTTGTTTCGCCAAAATATTTACAAATCGTGGCGTGACGGCACTTGTCAGTGTCCTCACAGTACTGAGCCAGAGCCTGAAGACTTTTGAGCCTTGCTATCTGGTTGGTTTCCTCCTTTGAATCAGATCTTATCATCCGCATGACCCGCTCCAGGTCTTCCCGGCTGTAGTACAAGAAACAGTAACTCGCATTGCCATCTCGGCCTGCTCGGCCTGCTTCTTGGTAGTAGCCTTCGAAAGACTTGGGGATGCGCCAATGAACCACAAAGCGTACGTTGTTTTTGTCAATACCCATACCGAAAGCGGTTGTGGCAACGATAATATCGTAACCAGGGACGTTGTTGATCCATTTGGAGAGGGTCTCTTCTTTGACTTCCTTGGTAAGCTTGGCGTGAAAAGGCCTGGCTCCAATACCTTCGTCGCGAAGGGCGGCTGAAAGGGATTCGCATTCGTCTCTGGATATGGTGTAGATGATACCGGGAACACTTTCAATTCTTTCGTTCACTTGCTCAAGCTCTGCTCTTCTCTCGTCGGCCTTGCGGCGATCGTATACACCCTTGATCCACCGCAGAAAGTCACTTAGACGGTCTCCCTCGTCTTTGGTGTATCGAATCTCGAGATGTAGATTTTGCCGTTGCGGGTTCATTAAAAACTCCTTCGTTTTGTCAGGAGTCCTGTCGAGTTTGAGAATAGAGAGCACGTCCTGACGAACCTGAGGGTTCGCAGTCGCAGTAAGACACATGATTGGCACATCTGGAAAAGTGTCTCGAAACCATGACAGTCGTTTGAAGTCTTTTCGAAAGTCATGGCCCCATTCTGATATACAGTGAGCTTCGTCGATAGCAATACGAGCAAGCTCTTTTTGTTTGTAAACTAGTTGCAGTCGGTCACGAAATCTTGGGCTGGAACATAGTTCGGGTGTGACGTAAAGTAAGCGAGTCCTTGGATGGCCACTTTCAAGGTCACGCTCGATACGTTGCTTGTCAGGATAGGGAGTGATGCTGTTGTAGGCATTGGCTTCGATGCCAGAAGCTTGGAGCGCCTCGACTTGATTTATCTGGTGGGGGTTAGAGATTGAGAGCGATCACGGGCCTAACTTTCTCACCATCAAACTTAGGAGGGGGGACACAACGATGGTAACTAGATAGGTGATTAGTCGAAAGCATATGCAGTATAATGAACATGCGACTTACTGCCTTGGTCGATGACTGCTGGCAGTTGAAAACATAGACTTTTGCCAAAGGATGTGGCTGCTTGGACGTATACATCATAGCCATCAAGGGCAGCTTCGATAATTTCACGCTGGTGAGGTCTGAAGATGAGACTTGTTAGACGGAGGCAAGTAAAAACATACAATAGTCACTATTATACCTGAAATCTTCCTTGTGAAACTGTCGTCGAAGTGTAAAGCCTATATCGGTGCATGAATTTGTTCTTTTCAGTGGAGGCATTGCATCTGCATGAACTGGTTGGTTGAAGGCCGTGAACCGTTGTTGGCGATATTGAGGTTACTATGCAGGTACGTAACTTAGTATGCAGCGAGCGCATCAACTCATGATGGGTCAAAAAAAGGGCGGACCTCTTTCCAGGCACTTTTAGTGATAACGATTGACGCTGATTTTTGCTGTTGTCGTTCTAGTCCAGTGATGCAATGCAAGCTGACTGACTTACAGAATAGAGTTGCAGTCGGGGGGTTTGTTATGATGATCCGTTTCAAACTTTGGGCACGGTATCCGTACTCCGTAGTCGGGTCCAAATGGAAGCTCTCCGGATCAACACTGTAACTGTAGGTATTAGCAAATCTAGTAGGTAGGTAGCTTGACCTATCACTTGTTTCGACGATACCCCAGTAAATGCAATGAACAGAGTTTAGGGTCACGTGGCGTTCTAATTGTGTACCTGAGCAAAGTGAATCAATGCCAGTTCGATGTTGATTTATTACTCGACAATGAACAGCAAATTAGATACTAACGTCATAATGCGTTGTATCTTACAAACTCAATTGCTATATCTATTTTCTGCGGCACAAACGCTCAGAACGAGATGGTGTGATATGAAAACAACAGCTTTCTGCTCTTGACTGGCTTTCTAAAGTCAGCGTCAGCATTATTACCCTTACGGTGCGGTACCTTGCATTACTCGCCGCAGGCTAGGACAGGGGGCTCACACCCCGAGACAAGACAGCCAGACATGCTCTTGGCCGGCCCTCCTAACAGAAAGCCATCCCTGATAGCTGCCCGCCCAACGATTGTGTTGACGAAGGCTTTGCCGTTTCATAGGCCATGGTAGCCCCTCGTTAAACCACTTGAGACCGTGTTGATTCTGGCAGCTTTCGCCTCGCCTCGTGTTGAAGCTAGGACTCGGTGCTGCATGTGTCAGTTAGCTAAGCATGTCACTTAGTGCGTCTCTCCTATGCAGCCGACCTGAAGCTATCAGCAGAGCCAGGAGTTATCTCTGATCTGTCCCTCTGTGGGAGCATGGATTCAAATTCATCTAGACTTTTTGATTCTCACACCGAGGTTGCAAGCTTCCATTGCTACCTAAACTCACACTGTGCACTGGTGGCTTGTGCACCAGTCACTCAGAGATTCAACAGGCATGCAGAAACGTGCCTTTTAGCGAGCAGACGCTGGGCAAAATGGTTTCTGGGGTGAGGTCCTAGCGGAGTCTACAACGCCTTGAGCCTCCAGACCGGCCGCCCCGCACTGTGTTTCACTCTTCGGCCCACCCAACCATCGCTGTTGGCGCTGAGGCCCCAGTCTCCAGATGCGCGAGGTGCTGACCAAAACACTTTCATGGATTCTTACCCCTATCTGATACGCTATCCCCTATCCAAGCATGAGACCAGGGACTGTCAGGGGTGATTGGAGGATGTTGGTAAAGAAAATAGAAAGATGGTTAATAAGTTAAAGTGCAACTCAAGATATGATCAAGTTAACCAGTCCTGGAGCAGAACCTGCTTGATTTTGTGCCTTATTATAGCTGGAGCCCATATTATTCCACTGATCCGCTACGCAAGGTACGGTGCAGTGCAGAATAACGGCCAACTCCATTGGCTGTAGCATGTTCCTGAACATCGCCTGTTGATCGAGCTCTTACACTCTCCATCTTTGTTTGACTTGACTCTGTTTTGAGTTTTTGATATTCAGAGCCAGTCCACCTCCAACAGACAAGGTCTAGGGGAGAATTAACGGGGGTAATCCCAGTTATTTTTCACAACCCTTACCATCCAGACCATACTAGAGGTAACCTACCTAGGTAGCCTGCCTCCCAGTACCTTACCTTCACCTTTCCAAAGACGGAATCTCAGCCCGACCTCATCGCCTCCCGAGTCTGTATCAGCTCATAGCGGCACTTCTGACAACATTTCTCCTTCTTTGATCCTTCTTTTCGACTTCTGTCTTTGGTTATTCTCATCCAACCAATATCCACCTGTCGTCTCAAGCCTGGCGATAACGCAACAGTACCCTCGATCCTAATTCCAACTCGCACCCGATACAAAACAGGCCGAAACCTGAACAACGCGCTGCCTCCTGGCCTTGATCGAACTTATAATCATGACCTTTTCGAACTCGTCGCCGACACAGCCTTGATTGGCCTCAACACCAGAAACATCGATTGCAGGCAGGCTTAGGCTGAGACAAACGAGCCTCGGTTTGCGCCTGCGCTTGAGTCGAAAAGACAATCGCAGACACAGCAACAGAGGGGCTTCTGAAACGTTTTATCCTTGAAGAATCGATACATCGTCATCCAGAATTCCAACGATCTCCCCCTCGATCGGTTTCTCCACCGGCGCGCCCTCCCCACGTTTCCTGCTTGAGCCGCGCATTCCTCATACCTAACCGTTCGCAATGGAGCGGCCAGACCGACACGCCGGCTCGTCAGTCGGTTCTACATCACAGGCTTCAATTCCAAGAAGCTTGCCCGAAAACCATACAACTGGACGACGTCCAGTGCCAAACTCAGCTGCCACCTCCAACGGCCCGCCACCACCTCCTCCTATTCCCAGCCTGCGCAGTGTTCCCTCCAGTTCATCTCTTTCTGCCGCCGGTATGTCGGCAGCTCAGGTCATTAGTCTCGCGCGCGAGGCGATGCAAAATGCAATCGAAACCGAGAGCCAAGCTGCCGATCCAGGTGCTGTTGGCACGGGACTGAGAACCGGAGTTACCATTGACCTAAGCCGCAAAGGCATCCAGAAACTACCAGATGAGGTCGTCGACATTGTTAAGGGTGAACTGGAACGATCTGCTTCCTCAGGTGCATCTGCAACATCACGGCCTGATGCCGATATTTATACAGTCTCCAGACTAGCATTGTCTCATAACCAATTGACGACACTCCCGGCTCGCTTTTCAGAATGTACTTCATTGCGATATCTTAACATCCGAGGCAATCAGATCAAAGAATTTCCTATGCCTGTATATCTCCCCTCCCCATTTGCCCTTGACAAATCTCTAACAATGTTGCTAGTTGTGTGACTTGAAATCTTTGGAAATCCTTGACCTCGGCCGAAACCAACTTCGAATTCTCCCTGCAGATATTGCGAGACTCTCATCACTGAAAGTGCTATCAATTCCCAAGAACCAAATACGGGAGCTCCCCCTTTGCATTGCCGACATGGGGTCGCTCCAGGTGATTAAGTTTGAGGGTAACCCTATTAACTTTCCACCTCGAGATGCGATACAAGTGCAAGCCGCGAGTCCCCCACATGAAGGCGTCCAAAAAGACAATGAAGTGACGGAGGTGGCGGTGACGTTACAGATCAAACGTTATCTTAAGCAACACATGAACGGCCGGTCAGAATCCGACAACACAGGAGACGAGTCGAGTGAAGGTGCGGAAACCCCACGGTATCCCCTGAAGAGAGTTGCAAGCGGACGATTCCCTGTCAAAGTAAGTGGCGCCGACTTGCCCGATATTCGATCTCCCAACATTGGGTCACGCGCGCCCCCGATACCATCACGGTCACATTACCGCGGGCTCTCCCAGCAAAACAGTGCTTTTCGACGGCCTGGAGTCATGCCTTTGACAATCGGAAATGTCAATGAGCGTGTACGAAGCAATTCCGAAAGCTTACTTAGAGCGGAGCGGTCAGAAAGTCGTAGCAGACGCATGGGAATCGTCTCTAGAAAGCCTTCCGACCTCGGTACGCTGGATGAGATGCAAGTCAACAACCGATTTAGCCACTATCGTGGTTTGAGCCACGGCTCTGCCATGCAAGGAAACCAGGCAACGACCAAGAGCCCTGCAACACCAACAGAGCCATACCTCGCACGTCCGATTTACGTGAGACGTCTTTCAGTTCTCCCCGAACGAAGGCGAGAATCGAAAGTGTACGACCCAGTTATTGAAGGCGCCAAAGGGATCCTATACTCGGTCTTTCAGATTCATCCAATGATCCAGATGTTGATGAGCTTGACCAGCGACGGATCCGCCAAACGATCCAGTCTCGAGATCGTATTCTACAATACCAATTCTCATGTTGAGGAATTGGAACAGGAGATTCAGAAGCATGAGAACGCTTTTGCTGAGATTGATGATCATTCCCAGCGAGAAAACGAAAACGTGCAGCGGGCTTGCCAGACTCTGGTCAGCGCATACGGTCACGTCTGTACCCTACTGGCGGACAATATTGATACATTTGTCAACAATGGAGATGCTCGATACATTCGGACGCTCCTGATGTCACTCTACAATAGTATTATGGAACTTCGCGTGACACTGTCATCTGTCAGCGCTGAGGATAGTCGGCGACAAGCAGCTTCCAAGGGTGATCAAACGGGCCAGCGCACTATCAAAGTACATGCACGAGAACCGTCCGTCACTCCGACTGTTGGTAGGCCAACTGGAGCTCGCAACCGCAATGGCACGCTGGTCAACCCTCCAGTCAATCTGCGTGTCAGTACCGATGTTCCAGTTCATACGCCCCTTTCCGCAACATATCTCAACGGCAACGGGCGCACGGCCACCCTCTCCTCGGCCACCCCTCGCTCAGGGGAGTCTTTCTCGTCCATTGGTAGCCGTGGGATGCCTTCCGAGTTCACGGAAGAGGACCGACAATTTGAGAGAATCTTCCTCTCTCTGCAAAGATCAACCGATCTCGTCATGGGAACACTGCCAAGTTTCCAGGCACAATTGGCGGGTGGCTTAAGAAATGCTATGTACCAACGGACTCCAGAAAGTGTAATTCAGCATTGGAAAGCGTTGATTTCTATGTGTGGTCAAGTCATTCAGCAAACTGAGATCCTCAAGCACAGATTGTCCCTCATCAAGCTTAAGGAGCCAGGGGTTCGAACCCAGGCTAGTTTCTGGAGTCTTTGTAGTAACTTCAGTCACTCCTGGGCGGATATGATCTCTCAGATCAAGTACGGTCCCAACAGTGTGCCGCTTCCGCCTGATACCAGGGCTCGCCTGCGACCGATTCAACAGAGTATCAAGGAGACAAGTAACATTATCTTCAAGTCACCTTGGCACTATCTCTTCCACCAGTCTGGCCCTATGAATGGGCAGTCCCCGTACCCTCGTGGTATGTCGCCAACTCAAGTCCCAATCACGCCGCAAAGCGCCGCCCTGGGCCCTGCAATGCAGGCAACAGTTCCCTTGACACCGCAGAATAGTGCTTTCGCGGCAGCATTTCATGGCAACGTCTTTGACCGGGCCGATGCCCTCATGGCTAACCCAGGCATTTCCATGGGACGCAATGGAGCGTTTGGCAAGGGCCATATGGGATTCAGCTCACTGTCTTCCCTGTCTTCCATGTCCTCAGATGAGGGGATACTTCCCACTCATGGTCCACTCGGACCAGTGCCTCTTCGCCTTAACGGGAGCAAGGTTGCATTTTAGATCGTAGAGCCGGGCCTCTATTTGGATCTCAAAATTGATACTAGGTGCCTAGTGCACATACGATTGTCCTTTGCATAAGCGAAGAGGAGGAAATTTCTGGTTTTTCTTTTCCTATTGAGGCTTTTTTGAACCGGCGTATGAAGGATTGAACATGCGTCCGACAGCCATTCCTTTACCGCATAGCCTTGGCGTTGGGGTTGTAGCTGTTTTTATATGCCAAAATCCAGGGACCTTGGAAGTTTATCTGCATTTAATTTTTTCGAGTTGGGAGGATGCACCGGTTGCGCATGCGCATGGGTCTAATGTTAAGAAATGTCCTCTTGGTGGAGCAAAATTTGGGAAACGCCCGGTGATGGTGAACAAAAGGCTTCTGCCAATATAGATACAAGGAATCAAGGTATTGCCATGGGCTGGAGGGTATGGTTCAAGACAGGATGTTTCACTGTACACTAGCATATAACGAATTTAATGCTCCTGACATTGTCCTTAAGTATGTGAACTTACTCTAAATCACGATAAATAAGTTACTCTTTTATTCTTGTATGTCTATATTAGGTAGCACCACACCATGATAGTCAGATCCCATGATCTTAGACACCAGCCGCATGATAGACCCAAGTGTAACTCAACCCCACCAACATGCAGTGTAAGGTATCAGCAACATGAAACGGCCAAGCTACATCTCTTCTTATCATCTGTAAAACCAATTACCACAAGCTGGTCAAGCTCATCATGCCAACTACGGCACCTCACCAACAGTCCGCCTCCACCTCTACTTCCACAGCCCCCGCCACAGGCTCCTCGTCATCCTCGCCATCTTCGCTCTCCCCTCGGCCGCCGACGTCTCCTCCTCCCACTATCGCATCTCCCTCCGTCGCCCACGCTCACGCCCACGCGCAAATCCCCTCCGCATCGCAGCAAACCTCTCCGCCCCCGCCGCAGCTCCAGCCCACGCTCCCGTCAGAAGAGTCGCAGCGCCATGTCGCCGAGGCACGCCGCGCCGTCGTCGCAACGCTGGAGAACATGATGGATTCTGAGCTGCAGTGGCGCGCGTCGACGCTGCACTCCAACGCTGCGGTGCTGAGCAAGCAGGCCCAGGACGTGCAGCGTGCGACGGACGGGCTGCGTCGCGAGAACGTCAAGCTAGCACGCGAGGCGGATGCTGCGGCACGCAGGCTCAAGGAGCTCGGTAATGTGCAGAACTGGGCTGAGGTGCTGGAGCGCGACTTTCTCGTTCTCGAGGAGACGGTTAGGTTGGCGAATAGTGACCGGAGCTGTAGCTGCAGCGAGTGTGGTAGCTACAGTGGGAGCGAAAGTGAAGGGGAAGAGGGCGAGCGAGGGATGGATCTGGATAAAGAAGAGAGAGGCAAGGGCGTTGAAGGGCGCAAGGCGTTGGATGTCGAGATGGAGATCGATACGGAGAATCATGCGCCGGGCACTTTCTCGGATGCCAGTCGAAGCTTGACTGAAGCAGAGTCAAGTGTAGGCAGAGGGGCCAAGGGGTCAGATACAGCGTCCATGTCAACAATCTCACGATGAGAAACAATGTTGTTGAATGAATCATGCGTCATGACAATATCAAGTATATTATAAGGACTTGCGAATTGGAAGAGATTGACAGTATATGCGCGCTCTCTAGTCAGTGTTATAGCAGAATAGTTTTGATTTTATGCACCGTATCTACACCGATCCTTCCACCTTTTTATTGTCTCTAGATTAATAACCATTATCTTAAAAGGTTTGATTGTCTACATCCATCCCGTCTGCGATCGCCTCTTTTAGACATGAACTTGTCTACAGGAGACCAGGGAAGATGACGTATCGCTTCTTCTTATATCTATCACCGAACTCCTTGCGATAAGCACGCTCCTTACCCTTGGCCCAGGCAATCATCTGAGCAGCGCCAATGGAAATGAAGACAGCAACGGTCCAGTCGCGGCTGACAAGGATAATTCCAATCCATGCGAGGATCTCGTACAGGTAGTTGGGGCAAGTGACAATGTCGAAGCCGTAACCAACGGGAATCTTGCGCTCCGTTCCGCCAGCAGATCGCAGAGTTGAGAGATATTTGTGAACAAGAGCGTTCATGGACTCGCCAAAGCAGTACAGGGCAACTCCAACGGCGTCAATGGCGGGGATATCGGCCTTGGCAGCGAGCGAGTTGGGGGAGTAGATGGAGTAGGCGCAGACGACACCCGACACGGCCCAATAGAAGAAACTGTTCTTGAAGATGTTCTTCCAGGGCATTGTGTTGGCTGAGAACTTGTGGACGAAGAGTGTTTCATACTCGCGCTTGAAGAAGTGCAGCATGATCATGCCAAAGGTAATCCATTGAGTCTGGGACATGTCTCCATCTCCATTGCGGTATAGATAGGGGCGGGCAGCGACGGCGAGGGCGTGGAAGATGATAGGACCGATGTACTCGACGACGAAGACGGTTCTCCAGGGGATCTGGTAACCTATTTCATATATTAGAGCATACTCGATTAACATTGTACGACATCGGTTTTGACATACCCATATCCTTGACGAGAACCTCGCCAGTGGAGACTACGGAGGGTTCATCGACAAGACGAGCCTTGCGGTTCTTGAGAGTCTTCTTGGTGGTAGGATCGTAGATACCAATGCGGTTGAAGTCACCAAGCTTGGCCTCTTTTGCAATCAGGGCCTTGAGACCCTCGACGGTGGTGTCAGGGCCAACCTCAATCGACTCTGGGAGGTTCTTGATGGGTTGCCTCGGAGCTAAAGGGGATTAAGGGTCAATTTCAAGGTATAGCAAATGGATGAGTTAGGGGTTGTTGCATACAGCGATTAGTGAGGGTAAGAGTCCTGAGAGAAGCCATCTTTAGTGGTGTTGCTCTCAAATTGAACAATTCGGCCGAAAAAGGAGGGGGTAGACCAAGATACTGTATCTGCTGCAACGAAGCGAAGGTTGAGGACAACCAGAAACATCAAGACAGCGAAATTAGCGGGAGAGAGTAGATATTTAGGTACGTACCTCCGGACCTCGGTGCGTGCAATTTCTGGTGGGGTTCCTTCCCGCTGATACCCCTGGCCATCATGGGCCATGATACCCAAACTAAACTTTGTTGGGAGGAGCACGATTGGCTGCGTTAACCTGTCACCTATAAACCTCCATTATGTACCTGTCAGCATGTGATAGTTAAACATCAACTAACGAATAGTGGTGTAGATGAAGCTGACATGATATTTTTATATTCGGACTTGATTGTGTAAATGGGTTTCATTTATAAACATATGTTCAGAGATACTTATCACGGCTGAGAGCCTCTTCCAGCCAGTACACCAAGTCTGAGTAAACAACGAATGATGAGCATGTTGACTATTTTATCGCTTATATAAATTGTATCGTATTCATAGATGTTTCAGCAGTTTCATGTAGGCTGATATGGAGTGAACAATGAGCTTCAACTGTATGATCTGCTATCATGTATGCACCCTTCGCAACGTATTGTTGACATAAATTATATTTCACCTGGACTCTTTGTAGTCTCATTAAAATATAAATAGCATTGTAGAGACTCAGATACTTCTTAGCTCCTATTGTCAAGATCATCCAAGTGAAACTTTGATTCTTCCATTCAACTCAGTTGTGATATTGATCATAAGAAACCATCCCAAACCCATATTGTCTTGACTACCAGTGAATCAGTTCACTCATACCCACTGACACTCTCCATTAATCGAACTGAGTAGTCTGAATATGACACCAAAACAAAGAAACACTACTGCCTCGACTGAACAATAGTGCCAACTGCCAATGGCGTCAACCCCATGAACCTCAACCACATCACGACCTTGCCACTTACTCATCTTCTTCCAAGACCTGAGAATTCCATTTCTTTTTTATATCAACCTTTTCCTTCATCTCATAAAGCCCACGTCTTCTCACTTGAATTTCACGTAAATCGGTTACTGTGGTTTGCTTGCTAGTTTTTGCCTGGCAGCTGATCGCCAGCTGCCGCACATTCACGTCCAAAACCGCAGGCGTATCACTTTCGCGCCCCATCCTTTGTTTACTTCTTACTTCACTATCAAGCATCTGATATTCGCGTACCTACGTCGAGGACCTCGATTTACCAAATCTTGATATCGCGTCGTATTTGCTAAAGCCAAGATATATCTTGTCCTTCGTAGCCAAGATATTTGGTCGACTCTACTATTTGCTCATGTTATGAAAGTCAGATCTCCTCTATCTGGTGAGTGTGGACCTATACATCAACCATAGTGAATTCCAACTGACTGTGTATCTTTGCTTAGATCTAAATCGTATCCTTCATAAATAACAATCAAGGGACTCGAAGCAATCAGACATACACTTGACTGCTCATCCATTCTTCAACTTCGTTGTTGATACTGGGCCTACGAAAGACCTAGACACCTCATCATATGTCCTTCTTCGGTGTTGTTGTCCAAGGTACATCACATATGTATCACCGCCATCATGAATCCCTGTGCGCCCACCTTCGTCCCGACCGGTCTTTCAGACGACGAGTTTTCTCCTGAGGAGGAATCTTCTGTATCCTCATCTATGGAAGCACGGCATTCAGACCAAGATGTGCGGTCTCCCAAGGCACGCTCTCGGAGCGGGACACTCCCTTCCATCACCTTCGACCCCGATAAATACGATTCCATGTTCCCGACTCTTACAACCGCGAACCCTGTAAATCCTCACATCATTCGCAGTCCAGGACTCGCGAAGAAGCGGCCTGCAAAGAAGTCAGGGGAACATAGCTCGGCTTATCAAACCGATGCCGAGTACGAGGATGAAGATGAAGATGAAGACAGTGACGAGCCTGCTGTGGAGTATCTGAAGCCAACAGTCTACACTCCAAGGAAGTCGCTTGAATACCTCAAGCCCACAGTCTTCACTCCTCCAACCTCTTCGTGCAATGCTTCCAAGCGTTCTGAAACCAAAAGGGGTACGCGATCACATAACGCCAAAGCCAAATCAAGGTCTCCCCGGCGTGCATGGAGACCCCCTACTCCTCACCCAGAGGGTAAGCCACGAGGGTCGAGAGGCGGGCGTCGTACACCTACACCAGCCCCTCCTCAAGTCGTCCAGCAGACAGGATACTTGGCTCCTATGGTCAATCCACCCGCCGAATACGATTATTACGATCAAAGAGCTCCCCATCCGGTAATGCAGCCTATTGCTCCCTACGCGCCGCTCATGGGACAACCCATGATGTCGTACTCGCCTGTACCATGGCAAATGCCCCCAATTCCATGGCAAAATCCTGTGCCTCAGCTGCAGAATGTTGGCTCTTCGCGTGAATGCATATGCGCTTTCTGCGATCCTTCTTCACTTGCATACAACCTCTACTTTTGTCCAAAGATGTACAAAACACCGCCGTCTACGCAGCAGCCCTACTTTTATACTCACCCACAGCCGCAACCACAGCCGCAACCACAGATGCAACCACAGATGCAATATCTGCAGCCTCAGCCCAGGCCCGAGTCCCATTTGTCTCCTCAAATAAGCGATTCCCAAAGTGCCTCTTACAGTGAGTTTGTGAAAAGCCATGTGCGTAAGAAGAGCACTCCTAGTTCCGTGGTAGCTGCTAAGGGGCCCGTTGCTTCAATCCCAGTGAAGACCCAAGTTGAGAGGATCAAGGACCAAAGTCGAAGCCGAAACATACTATCAGGTTCAAGTCAATGGAGGTTTCCTGACGTCTAGATGATGTCTGTACCTGCTGGTAAAGATCGTGAACTTCTCGGTGCCGTGTGCGATGATGACGCCAAGAAGGTGAAGCTTGAGAAAACACTTCGCGATGTTGCTGAATATACCAAGAAGACTGGATTCATCCCGACCCGGCAAGCGCAAAGTGCACAGGATTCTCCTAGTGTCGCGCGGAGTGCAAAGATCAACCTCAAACGGGAGGCCCCATCCGAGAACCAGAAGAAGGCTGAAGACAAAGATCAGACACCGGCTAACCCGCCTCAGAACGCCCCTAAAGGTCCGTCTTCTTTGCGACAACTTAAACAGTCATTCAGCGCGACGGTAAAACAGACCCTGAACCTTGTTGGGTCCGAATCTGGTGCTTGGTCACAATCCAAAAGATGGACCAGCTTCGCCACCAAAGAACGTCAGGCCTTCCAGAAAATGATGTCCAGCTTGCGGTATATGAGCGCGGATAAATCTCCCTTCGTTCCTCAGAGTCCGGCAGAGCTTACTGCTTTCAAGGCTGCTCTGGCGGAGTCGAAAACGAAGAAGCTTGATCAAGAAGTCCAACAACGTTTAGCAAAGTCTAACGCGAAGACTTCTGATGGTGCTGATGAGAACAGAGTTGAAGCAGTCATGAAATTCCTTGGTGGTAGGAAGTTTAGAGACCATCTTTCGCCTCTGTTTGCGGCCAGCAATTGTTTCAACGAAGCACTAGTCAAGCCACCGTTTGCTGCTGGGTGGCCGTCCCTTGCCGAGCTCAAAGAAGAGGGGGACAAACGCAGCATTCGACAAGGCCGTTGTTTGCCTCTTCCACGAATGGATATTGTCGCTCTCAAACACTGCGATCAGACTGATGAAGCCTGCAATGCTGATGGGGCGGTTCGATGGGACAAGAAGCTCGTCCAAGTTGGATCTCGCTATATCTGCCCTGTCACCCCAGAGGAGTCTTCCACGATCCCCGCTGTCGAGCTTCAATCCGACGAGGCACCATTCCTTCTCGCAACATTACTTAAGAATATCGATGCAATCGAGGTTGAGATGAACGAGACCGAGAAGGCAGATGAGAAGGACAAGAAGAAGAAGGAAAAGGCAGAGAGTAAGAAGGATGCCGAAAAGAATGCCGAAAAGAATGCTGAAAAGAAGGGAATCTCAAAGTAAGCATTGGGCAGAAAGTACACAAAGACTACTCACAAGCTTTTCCATTTTATTCTTAGAGATTGGATCTGTCAGCGCCAATGATTTACTTGGACGCGCTTTGGACAGACGTTGAGATTCCAAACGAACAGTTTTAGAAGAGGCTCATCCTTGCTATTGTATTTTTACGAGCTTTGGCGTTGGGACTAAGGTGCAGATAGAAAGAGACTTGCATTGCCTATGAACAAGAAGTAATAAAATCTCCGAAATGTGTCTTTGGAAATTGCCAGTGACCACAATATTGTCGATAATGTCAACTCCTACTACGTAGTAAGTTCCATGACTGGTGAGAATGGCTTGGTGTTATGCTATTGGTCATCGACTGAACCAATCAAGCTGGAGGCGGGTCACCTTTTTGCGCCCCACACCTAGGGCTTTCAACACATCGGAGGGGATTATCCACCTTCCGGCTTACCGAGCGATTCACATACTCACAACAATTGGCAAATCCAAAAAACTTGAGACCCTCGTTCCGCCAAAAAGTTCACTCTTACGACCATCTGCCAATTCGATTGCCTGGTGACCGCCAACATCATCAGGTAAGTTACCAGCCGACGAGGACAACGATCAAAGGAAACGGATTCAATACGCTGCACTGCTCGACGATATCCTCATCTCGAATATCCTGCCGATTGAGTTGCTGTCTTTTTCTCTGTTGCTCCCTCTGTTCTCTTCCTCCCCGCCGTTCGAGAGAAACATCTGGCTAACCGCTTGGGATCTTCTCTCCCTTGACAGAAACCGCAATCATGGGTATCTCGCGTGACTCTCGACACAAGCGCTCCGCTACTGGTGCCAAGCGTGCCTACTACCGTGCGTAATAATTCCGAAAGCCCGTATGGTTCCTTTTAACGGACATACGTTCTGACCTTTGACAACAGGGAAGAAGCGCGCTTTCGAGGCTGGTCGCCAGGGTGCCAACACCCGTATTGGCCCTAAGCGCATCCACACCGTCCGAACCCGAGGTGGTAACCACAAGTACCGTGCCCTCCGTCTCGAATCCGGTAACTTCGCCTGGGGTTCCGAGGGCCTGACCCGCAAGACCCGTGTCATTGCCGTCGCCTACCATCCCTCCAACAACGAGTTGGTCCGAACCAACACCCTCACCAAGAGCGCCGTCGTCCAGGTCGATGCCGCCCCCTTCCGACAGTGGTACGAGGCCCACTACGGCCAGGCCATTGGCCGAAGACGCCAGAAGGCTCAGGCCGTGAAGGAGGGTAAGACCGAGGAGGAGGTTAAGAAGTCCAACGCTGTCGAGAAGAAGCAGGCCGCCCGTCTGTCTTCCCGCGGCAAGGTCGAGGCCGCCATCGAGAAGCAGTTCGAGGCCGGTCGATTGTACGCCGTTGTTTCTAGCCGACCCGGTCAGTCCGGCCGTGTCGATGGTTACATCCTGGAGGGTGAGGAGCTCGCTTTCTACCAGCGCAAGCTCCACAAGTAGACTGCTCAATAAAAACTTGATGAAGAATGGAGTGTCGGCCCCTGGAATGGTGTTCAAGGATTTCTCGCTGTCTTGACGGTTACAGGACATGGTGAGCTTAACATAACGCATCGGAATGGGTCCTTAGGGAATAAAAGATTTTCTTGCGATGAATTTAATTTCATGATCAAGGTCTCCTCAACTGCAAATTGTGACTTGTAAATTAGTACAGTAAAACTGTGATCAATTTGTAACCAGTGTAATTCATCCTAATAGCTGTCTGGACCCAATTGCCATACAAGTCGACTTGACTGCCAAAAGCTTCCAGACTTGCAGCACCTACTCGCACATATTGGCATCGCCGTGCGACGCAGAATAGTTTATCATGAGTATTTTATAATGCCAGAATCAATGCCTCCGTTATCCTTTCTTCCGGTAAACCATCATTACAAACATGCCCAATCCGCTATGACCAATGAGCCAGCCAATACGAGGGTAATAGCCAGCTTGAGCTAAGCCAGAGGGGTCCACGAAAACAATAATACTTTGTACATGAAGGATTTTTCCAGGACCAAATAGTCAAACACGGTCGTGGGTGTTGGTTGGAGGTGCTCATGCAAACTGGCGCTTAAGCTCACTCCATTTGCGATTCAGGGTCTCGTGCTGAGAGTTGATCTAAAACCAATACGTTAGTAACTTGTCAGGAGGTTGCAATAGCAGCAACAAACTCACCTCTGCATATTGTAGCTTTGTCTGAACCAACTCTTCTTCCAGCTCGCCCAACTCCTTCTCAAGTCTCTGGTTTTCCTCGTGAACATGCATATTGCGTTTCATCAGATCATCGCGCTCAAGCTTCCATGTCTCTTCGATCTCCATGGGTTGCTTCTCAATGACAATCTTCAGCTCTCGGACTTGACCCCTCATACTGTCGTTCTCATCCTTGAGCTCCTGGTTTTCGACCTTGGTATGTACGAGTTCCGTAGCCAAATCTGCCTGTTCACGGTCGCAAGCTTCCACTCTCTCTTCAAGCTTTCGGACTCTGATGGAGAAATTGTGATTCGCCGCGCGAAGCTCCAAAAGTTCGTTCTCGCGATCCTTTTCGGCCTTGGTCTTCTCCTCCCACTCGATGCTGTAAGCTTTCAGTATTTCTGGTGTAATCTTGACTTCGCAAGCATCCTTGACAAGTTGGTCCGCACGATAGACCTCCTTATCGATATTGGAGCTTGAGCTTCCAAAGAAGCCGTTCTCAAGGAGGCTGCCATTGCTAGGATCCTTGTCAATATAGACGTCGAAGAGCTTGTCCTTTAGATATGTCGTAAGTTGCTGCATGTCTGACAGGCCCAGCAAAATGCTGGCATTCTTCTGCATTAAAACAATGCCGAATCGCAGAATTGCTGACAAGCCTTCAGAGAAGATCAAGTCGTAAATACGGAGGACGAGTTGAAGCGGGAACCGGTAAGCAAACAGCGTCAAGAACCATTGAGTAGCATAAAGGTGAGGTGATATTCCCTTTCGGTGAAGGTGGCAGTACAGTGCTGGCTCGAAGTCTTCCAGTAGTCGTTCGAACTGATAAAGATGCATATGCAGACCGGGCATATCCTGGATGAAAAGATCTCGCAGTTTGTAGTGATTCATGAGTCGAACCAAGAGACAGAAAGCTTCCTGTTCGGGCATCTGTAGTAAAAGTTAGTTAATTACACTTTTAGATGGACCAATACTGCACGACACTTACGTTGAATAGCAGAGGCATGATAAGAAAGTTCATGCCTTGGGCATAACCAACACCCTCGTCAAAGAGGGCGTATGCCTTACAGACGCCAAACAGACCCTCTTGAAGCCCGGCAGCAGCCGCATACTTAGAATAGCTGGTGCGGGCACCAAGATCACGGCGGATCGTCTTCTCAAGTTTTTGCAGCGTGGCAGCATCCTCCTTGTCTTTTCGCTTTCGCTCGGCGGCAGCCGCGGCTTGAGCCTTCAAAACAGCCTCAGCGTTCTTCTCGTTTGGAGGCGACGCAGTGTTACCACCTGAATGCTCCGAGTTGATAGAAGAAGCAGAGGATGCGACAGCTTCTCCACTATGAACGCTAAGATTGCCGTTGCTTAATGAGCTAGCGGTTGTGCTGTTGCTGTGACGGTTGTTCTTGTCTGTGCCGCGAGTTACCAAATCTTTGTAAACCGATTCCAAGTCATCGTTCTTGCTATCAGCCAGCACCTGCCAGACAACCCCACGGATAGCGCTGGGGATGCCAGTTGCGATAGCCTTGTTCAGCTCCTCAGCGCTGGTTCGGGCCACAGCAGCTGGTCCCTCATAGACAACAGACTGCCATAAATCCCAATCGACTTTCTCTTCTGTGATGGCTGAAATTCCAGCGTTGACTCCGGATACTGTTCCTGGCGCCAAGCCAGCAATAGGCTGTGGGACAGGCGACGATGGGGGTTTCTCAAGGGCCTGGCCTTCATCGCCTGGCAGAGTAAGGCCAAGGGCCCCATCATATTTACCACCATCACCTTCTGCCATCGCACGGGCAGCCTCTTGTTGTTGTCGTAGCTGCTTAAACCTATCTTTCAATGTGACGCGCTGGGCAGGATCACCAGTTAGTGAGTCTCCGTCCTTCTCCTCCTCGAGTCGGCTTAACATCATTTCGGGATTACTGGCTAGAGTTGCGACAGAACCGGCCGTGTTTCTTCGGCCAGTAGGAGGCGGTGGGAGAGGTGGCTCTCTCTCTTTGCTGGAGCTTCGAGAAAGCCAAGAGAAAGGACTGGTAAGTTTCCGACTAGGTGGCGGCGGGGGCTGAGGTAACGGTGGAGAGGGCGCGAGTGTAGCTGTCGGTGGCACAGGACTTTTAAAAGGCTCAGGGGCAGGCGACCAAGGCATAGAAGGGAGTGAAATGCTGTTCAAGGATATCGTTTTGCTGTTTGGCTTTGGTGGAAGATCTTTGGGCACTAAAAAGAGTAAGCATTGGCTGTATAATTTGAAAATGGTCGGGGTTCGTATATACATGGGGATGGAGGCGTATCGTCGTCGAGGCTAACATTATC
Source organism: Fusarium tricinctum (assembly GCA_020744515.1). Classification (NCBI taxonomy): domain Eukaryota; kingdom Fungi; phylum Ascomycota; class Sordariomycetes; order Hypocreales; family Nectriaceae; genus Fusarium; species Fusarium tricinctum. Next base: position 1,809,306 of record JAGPXF010000002.1, on the reverse strand, counting down.
CAAATTCGAAGTATTGGAAATGCGCGTGGAAGCTATTGATGGCTTTCTTCGTGACAGTTTTCCAATACTACCTGCATCAGAAGCAGTAGCTTTGTGTTGAGGGATGTTTGTTTCTCGGATCTCCTCCTCACGATGCGACTCTTCAGACCGCCGATCAGGCTGCTCCTCGACTACACTATCGCGAGGTTTGGGTTGCGAGATGGTTCGATTTGTGAGCGATCGCGTAGGAGATTGCGCTACAGCGTCTTCGAACTTGTCATCAGTATCGGACGCCTGCCGGAAATGATTAGTATCCTAGCGAGATAAGGGATGCATTATGTTGTGTGACTGGTACGGTGGTGGTTGAGTGAGGAATGTGGGATCAACCTACAGACGCAGTGTCGTCAGACTCCGTGCCAGACGAGAGTCTCCTTGTGTTGGTGTCATTCTGTAGCGGCTTTTCCTCTGGCTTGTCTTCTACTTTTTCCTGTGGCTCATCGTCTGACTTCTGGACTTGTTTCGCATCATCGCTCGCTTCCTGTTTTCCCTCGATGTCGTCGCCAAGCTCCTTTTCAAGGTTTTTCTCCGTTCTTCCTTCGAATTTTGCGTCTATATCTTGTTTCTCTTGCTTGTTGTCGATCTCGGTCGCTATTTCTTGCTTGTCTTGTGCCTCGGGCATATCTTGCTTCTCGAGTTGTGTCTCTGGTGCCTCTGACTTCTCATGCATATCCGGCATGTGCTGCCTCTCTGGTTCAATATCGGTTTGAGGTTGAATCGCCGGCGAGGCAATATGCTGAGGTTCCGACATGGCTATGAATGATGGAACCGTATGAATTCAATGCGAGGGCGGTATGCGTCTTATCGAGGATAGAGTATCGGTTATGTGGCCCTTGGACTATCGTCCATGGATTAAAGTCAGATGTAAAGAGGAATCAACGTAGGATGTGTCAGAGAGATTGGGAAACGAGAGACCGAGTACTGCGTCCGGCGGCAGAGTGAATGGAAGAATGCCAGAAGCCAGCTGTTGGCAGAAATCCGATCCAAGGGGGAGGGTTGTGGCGCTGATGTTTTGTCTGCCCCTTACCACCTCGACTGTGGAACTGAAATGGAAGCTCGCAAGGGTCCTGGCAGTGAGGCACTGATGGGGTCGCCAAAAATAAATGGGGTTTGTTCTACAGCGGTATTTCAGGCGAGGCTGGTAGTGGAAAGCTGACGGGCAGTACCTTAACGATACGGTGTAGCTTAGTGCTAAGTTTTGCGGGCAGCTAATAAAAGGCGGAGTGGGGTGCCGAGATGGGAGGTAACAGAGCTTAAGAATGGAACCTATTTTAAGGGACTCCTTTTGTGCCAGAAAATGTCAGATGGCGAGGCTGGAATGAAGGTTATCCCTTCACTGTCCAACCGTTTTAAATTATGCTGTGTCACGGCTAGTCTTGTCAGGAATTCAAATCCACCTCATTTCGACTGGAGGCTTGCCAGTTTGATGCAATTAATCAACCCTGCCCTGGCCGACTATGTCTACCTAAGCACCTGGTATAGTTCCCATGATAGTGGGTTATAGCATGAAGCTGGTAAATACCTTGACAAAATAGTATCCTCTTGACCAGGCACCTCAATGCGTAGGTTTTACTGCGTACCATGTCACGAACTGCAGCAGGATCGGCACTACGATCTCGCGCCTAATGAACCTAGATAATGCAAGCTCTCCGTGGTGTTTGAGGTTAGGTTAGGAAGCTTATCGTGCGATAGCGTTTTGCTACTGAAGGTCAGCCACCATTTGCTATTACCCCTCCCTCAACTGCGGCTCATCTCATACGTTGACTTGGCGTCAAGGTCTGTGGTGTGCGTTCCAGTCTTCGCGCTGACGTTGTTTTGCCTCTTTTGTAGTTTTGCTATAGTGAAGATCAGTTCTTCATTGCATATGCCCAAGATATCTCGCCCCCGTCAAACTAGGTTCATAAGCCTGCGTCGTTCAACGAAGAACAAACAACGACATAACAATCGATGAGATTAATAAAACGCTTTGTTTCACAAGTCCTGCACGAACATGGGGTGGCGTAGATGTTTAGTCGACCAATAGCGACTCTTGAGCGCCTGTTTCATGGTCAGTTTATCCTAAACCGGCCTTACATAGACTACCTACCTATGTTCCAATCTACTAACCTTAGCCATGGCACTGCATAGGGTATATTGGTGAAAACTTGTAAGTCAAGATTAATCTTTCATCGAGTATGAGCTATCTCACTTACTTTTGTTTCGAGTTATTTTGAAAATCGGTTAGGTCGGGTTATGCCACTGCTTTTCGCTGTTTTAGTGCATTCTAGGCTGAGTGTTGATGCCAGAATTCATTATTGATTCTCATATACTGCAGAAAACAGTCAATCAATGGTGTATATGCCGTAAATGCATAAACATTTGACTCGAACACGATTTTCCTTTACAAACCAGTTTTCGCAGACAGTATTGTTATATTCTCGTTATATTTGATGTGTCGTCATGGTGGGATAACACCGGACTTGTCCCACCCTACCCTACAGACCATCTCGCTTTACTCCGGTTTTCTTGATTTATACACCCAGTAGAGTTCAAGTTTCAAATCAATTGCACTGTTCTCCTATAAGTGGTTTCTCTATCTGGCTAACTATAAATGTCTGAGTTTAGTTACGCTCACGGCGTTGAATGATTTCGGGCGGACCGTCTCGCGTTCAATTTGTTCACTATGATCATCTTTGTCTGCTTGCTGTCAACGCAACCTCGTCGTAACGCAAACAAAGAAAAGGAGAGATAGCTGTGTACGAGAAAATGTTCTGATGAATCAGTCTGGCCTGGAACAAGTAATTGTACAACAACAAAGTTTGAGGCTTCATATTTAAGATACCTCATACATGCATGGATGCCTTGTAGGCTGATGTGTCGCTTTCACCCCACCAAAGTACCAGTGGGAATCAACAGACAAATTTAAGTGAGTATGATGAGTATTCCAATAATTACAGAGAATTATCTTAGTGAATATTTCCATACGAACGCAGCTATTCGTTGCTACCTGTTTTGATATTGAGGCAAATGAGAAAAGTTGTTACCACTTTACTTGAATGTGCACCATAGCAACTTCAAACGGGAGCTGGTTACCTCAGTTTATCATCTGTAGGTAGTGAGTGGGTTGGAGGGAAACAAACGGAAGTGGTGTACTGCAAGCCGAAGAGATAATCCGACAATCAGTCCGGGATATTTTTGTACCCTGCAGTGGAAGGTTGGCCTTGGAGGTACCTCCACTTCCCTGTAGCTTCCGGCACCTATTACGCAGAGGGCCCACTTGCACTTGTCAACCTGACGATTTGCAATATGCCTTTTCCCCATCCTACACCTTCTCTCCGCATCTTCGCAGAACACTTTTCAAACTTGCGAGATCTTTCTCATCCCCGCGCGCGCACTATCGGAGAGAGTCCGGGACCAGTATCATCACAATAAGCGACACGGCACGATTTGGCCACGGATAAAAGCTGTTCTAGGACGACTGCACTCGACCTCGGACTGCTTCCCAAGCTTTATCGGCCACCCCTCGGTACTTGTCAGGCGAAGCTCTCTGTGCTTATCACCAAACCACCTCATTTCTCGAACGATCAATACAATCACACTGTAATTTTCTGAAGTGAAAATTTCATCCTAAGAATTTCGGGTCTTCTAAGACACTGGAGACCTACGAAGCTTCAGGACTTTTGAGAGGTTGACCACCGCTAAACTGCGGGTACAATACTCTTCATATCTGAGACTGATTATCGTATACCACTCGCCCGCGAGAAGGTTATTTTTGTAGCGGGTTATAGCCCGGCTGTAGTGGAGGGGGAGATTCCATTGTTTCCTGCGGCTCAGCCGCCTCACCTTGACCATGGGGAAGATCACCAAACCCATGCAACAAAAGCACAAGGATACCTTGGTTAGTAATAAGTATATAATAATCTTACAACGAAAACTAACCCTATGTTACAGTCTCCTTGGCTCAAGAGCTATGTTGAAACCGCCTCAACGACACCTCTTCCCCTCTTACCACAAGAGCTCAACAGCTTTCCATCACGATGGCCCTTCGGACGTGGCGATTTGTACCACTGGATACCCCTTCTGAACCGATTTGATAGCCTGCTCGAACATTTCTGTGCCACATACAAGTTGAACGAGGGCCCCCAGGCTCGTGACTTTGGCTGCGATGTGTTACTCAACCTGGACAAGGAATCAGCCTTTGGTGGCGAGAGGCAGTGGTCAGCGGCAGAGCTAGAAGATTTGGGGTTTTCAGCGGAGGGAGACAGAGAGCTTGTCGAGGCAATTCTGCGCTTTACTCGCATGCTCTTAGAGCACTCTGGTAATCGCAGCATCTATGCCAGTAGCGCTCATCTCAATGACCTTCTCAACACCACATCTCTGACCGTGCTCATTGCTACACTTGAAGTTGGTTCAGAGTTGGCTCAGCGGTATCAAGCATCTGTCAAGCGTATCGCCAACCCCTCTAGGCAGATCTGTGCGGCGTTGCTTGCAAACCATTACAATATCGATCTTGACAGGGTCCAGCAGCTTGCCTTGCCTTTCGTCAAGACGCCAATTATCAACCTGTCAGATCCTGTACAACCACACACACCTGGGTCCGCCAAAGGAAAAGATCGTGCGCAAGGAGGAGGTTCCAAAACAGCCAATTCGATGCACGCGAATGACCTAGTTGCACTTGCTGCTTCGGATGACAAACGATGGGTTGGCTGGGGAGATGTTAAGGTGACATACTACCCCCAGAGTGCTCAACAGGAGACTACTGTGACAGACGCTGGTCATGCATCGATGCCATCTACGCCAACACCGCTTCGTCGTAGTTCTACCATGACATCTCAGCACCAAACCCCCAGGGCTCGAAGCAACCTCGACGATTCATCTCCACTTGCACCTCGCACACCTGGTATTGCAGACGATCCAGCCTCAACTGGCCCTAAGGTTTTTGAACTACCTCAGTCCGTTGTTGCTTCGAATTCCGTGTACCAGTTGGTGTCGCGCATTCCTGTGGATCTCCCGCCTGCTTCAAAGTACGAATCTTTTCATAGGATCAGAGTTTCTAAAGCCCTTATGGATTCCAGTGAATCGCGACAGCAGTTGCTTGCTGTCCGCCTACTAGCGATCAACAATCTCGCGTATATCCATAACGAACTTAACTTCCTCGAGAAGGTGCTTCGTCAAGATGCCGACGAGACCCGCAGATTCCAACTTGTCTATCAGCTTGCTGAATTAATTCACCCCACAGTTCATGGAAACATTGAAGTTCCTCTGTGGCTTCAAGCTATAGCCCTTGCTCTACTCGAAGCGGTCTCGAATTTTCAAGCCAGATGCCAAGATGTTTTATCTGCTCTGAATGCAAATGTCAACCATGGTATCTTGCTCTACGTCATCCGCAAAGCCGTTGCGGGAATGAAGGAGGATGACGACAGTGATAAAGGTAACCAAGTCACGGCAATGGATGAATGGCGTAACAATCTATTCTCCCTTACACTTCACCTTTCCATGTCTACGAGAGTGGGAAGCGAGATGGTGTCTGCCGGACTTATGGAAATCCTTGTTGAAATCCTGAACATCAGATCAAGTGTTGCACAGCGAAACCACTCTATGGTACTTGCTTTCTTGGATGGCTTGATTTGGTCGTACCAGAACGCCTTTACCGCATTCTTCAACGCTAAGGGTCTTGATGCTGTGTCTCAACTGGTCGTGGACACTGTCACAGAGGCGCAGACTTTGCACAAGGCTGGCCAAGGTATTCCAAAGGATCAGCAGTCAGGGCAAGTGGATTATGAGATCCCATATTACCAACATCAGACACTCAAGTGGTTGCTCAAGTTTGTTCATCACATTATGTCAAACTCATACAGCTATAGTGGAAACACTGACCGTCTACTTCGTAACCTCGCCGATAAGTCGGACCTTTTGGGGAGCTTGCGAGACATCATTGAAGATAAGAAGAACTTCGGTTCTGTTATCTGGACGCATTCAGTCACTATTCTTAGTGATTTCATCAACAACGATCCCACAAGCTTCGCCGCCATCTCGGAGTCTGGCATGATCAAGACATATTTGGAGGCTGTCACTGGGAGACCCCTCCCAAGTGATTTATTAACAGAGCAGAAACCTGACGAGAAGGACGAAGACGAAGAATCTGGTTCTTCAAGCAACACCGTCTCTTCGATTGTTGCTAACGATCCCCGACCACACCCTCCCACTGAAGACATACTCCGGGAGTCGCCTCGTGAATCATTAGCAGCAGGAATCCTGCCATCATCCGACGCCATCACTGTTGTGCCTCAGGTCCTTAACTCGATCTCCCTCAATAACACTGGTATGAAAATGGTGGTAGCATCGCGCGCTTTTGATAGCTTTCTGGAGATTTTTGAGAGCCCTGCTCATGTAAGATGCATGGAACTCGACACAGATCTTGCGAGCAACGTCGGATCCAGCTTTGACGAACTTGCTCGTCACCACCCACCCTTGCGTACCGCTATTTCCAATGCCGTCATCGACATGGTTGCTCGCGTACGCTTCATGGGCATCGAAAAGGCAAGAACGGCTGGATGGGGTGCTCGGATGCTGTTGGTCGACTCTGAGGGCAAGACAGTATCGTTGGATGAAACCGGTGATTTGATGCCGTCAACTGCGTCTTCAGAGCAGACTCAAGAACGAGATATTTCTGGTGACGCGGATGTGAGGATGGTTGACGCCATGGGAACGAACGAGATCGACCCTGAGTCTCGCAAGGATGATGGCTCAGATTCATCGAAGCGCACGATCACACCCTATATCTACGCCCTGTCCTATTTTCTGACAGCTTACATTTCCAACCAAGGCTTGAAGACCAGCTTTGTGGAAGCTGGTGGCCTTGAGCTACTGCTTGACATCTGCGAGTCCCCAAGCCTGCCTACTAACTTTGGGGATTACAACGCCTCAAGATTCCTTCATACAGTTGTTTCGCAACTCGTTGAGTCTTTCCCTATCCGTGGTCTTCCTTCTCTTCTGCGGCGTGCTCAGTTGGCCATCGATACTCTGAAACCACTGTCTGACAAGACGGACACCTTGCCTCCCTACTTTGCACCGTTTCTCGATTCTGACCTGAAAACGGTCCGCAATGACCAAGAAACTCCAGAAGCAGTCAAGAGTGGCACCAAGATGATCAAGGCGTTGTTGAATGCGCAGACATTCATTAAGATCATTTCTGATTGCTTTGCTACATCAAGGCAAAATGCATTGCAGTTCTATCCTATCAATGTCTACGACTATTACCTCAACCTTGTAAATTCCATTGGGCCTCTGTTGCGTGGAGTTCTCACAGAGGAGGCGGGTGAGCTTAACGTCATTCCTCAACATTGGTCGTTAAGGCGCCAAACAGCTTCGGAGGGGACATCTGCTGCAAACATCCCCGAACCAGACATTGATGACAGTGTTTTGTTGCCAGATATGTTGAGTAGCTCGGGCCAGTTCCAGCTGAAGACTACATCGGACGACTCTAAGCCCAGCCGTCCCACAGCTGAGGAGCAAGCTAGCCCTCGTTTCCAGAACTACGAAACACTCCGACAGTTGTTACATCCTATGATCCCAACAACATTCCCTCTGTTCCAGACACTTGGCAAGTGCCTGCTGCCTCGACGGGAGCGAGACCCTCGTGATATTTATCATCGACCTCGTCACTTGGAACTTGCACGGGCACTCGCGAACGCTGTTCTTAGCCAGCTGAGGCCCTCCGTAGCCATCGCAGCACCCACTTCCAAGGACTTCCATTTTTGGATTATCATGCTACATACCATCAATGAAATGGTGACTGACCAGCCTTCCACTCGGCCAAGTGGTGATCGATCAAATGTCCAGATCATCATGCCCGTCCTCCTTGCCTTCAAGGAAGAGGGTGGAATGGATGTTTTAAACTCGATGCTCAAGATCTTTGCTCAGGCAGTACGCGAAGGTCCAGACGCAGCGATGGATGAGACGTCCAGATCCAAGGTCGCTGCTTTTGGCCTCAAGAAAGCTCTGGAATTGATTCTCATATTGGTCAATGGGAAGTACCTTTCCGAGGCTCAAAATGCATACGCTCTGCAGCCTCGTTCTGCCGATAGATCCTCAAGCTCAACACATATTTGGCAGCAATTCGTGGTAGAGTTCCGCGTAGCCGTTCTGCCTGAGGTTATAGAGCTCTGGGACTCTTCCTTCGTTGAAAAGGTGCCTCATCAAACCGTGACACGGTTGATAGATATCCTCAAGCTCATTTCTACGGGAGAACACGAGCCTCCATCACCTACGAGAGACAGACCCCCTTTCCATCTCTTCACCTCCACTGATGTTCGGTTCGATTGGCGCTCGCACCGTGGCACTATCGAGGAGCTGCTCGCTAAAGGCTACGACACTGACTTGGTACATGAAGCAGTGTATCGGGCAAATGGCAATCCGGTTCTCGCAGATAGCTATTGCTTGGCCCACAAGGCTGGGCTCGCCGGTGCCCGCAACCCAATTCCAGCGAAAGACTCTGACACATCGGTTCTGCAAGAGACCCCGCAAGAACCTGCAGTTATCAGCGAGACAGAAGAAGTCAATGAAAATAACACAGCGGATGCGGATCGCATGTCCCTGGATGGACCTCCTGAGATTGGTACCCCCGATCTCGTAGACAGATTCCTGGGAGAAGCATTGGGCGAAATCATTGATCCTTCTCAGCCTATAGATGAGACACACGAAGCCCCAAGTGTGGCGACCGAAACACCCGGGAATGTTGCAGAAGATACAGGAAAGAAAGAAAGCCCGCATGCCTCGGTTGCTACTAAGGAGGAGATCGACAACTTCCGTGCGAAATTACGAGCCAACATGATAGACAGATGCCTTGACGTCGTTCGCGCACACCCTGAAACAGCGATCGAGGTATCTGAACTCATCCGGACGATGGCTCTGAGACAACAGTCTAGTGATAGTGAAGACGAAGTGGGTCAGACTTTGACTTTGGCATTGTCTTCACTCGCCCAGGACGAGGAGGAAGAAAAGCAACGTACTGGAAAATGCATTGCAGCCTATGCTCATCTGCTCGCATTGCTTCTCCAAGACGAAAATTTCTTCGAAAACAATGTAGAGAGTCTGAGGGAGCATATCAATGAGTATATTGGCTTCCTGAAGATTTCACCTTCAACCTCCACTGAAGAAATGCCGCCGTGGATTCCTTACATCCTGTTGGTTATTGAGACCTTACTTCGTCACGATGAACGCCCAGTTGCTGCGCAATGGAGGGCACCTAAGTCACTGGATGAGGCTGTCTCCGAGCCAATCATTCAGATGCGCACCCCGACTGTCAGTGATGAAGATCGCACCCAGATTTTAGAATCTCTGCTCGAGTTGCTGCCACGCATAGGCAAGGAAGAAACTCTTGCCGTTGCAGCACTGAGAGTGTTGGTAATATTGACACGCAACCGTCGTCTAGCCAAGTCAGTTGGTGACAAGAAGAACTTGCAACGGTTGTTTCTTATGGCAAAGCAACTGTCGGGTTCCGGCTCTGAAAGGTTCAAACAGACCAAGCTTACTGCTCACATCATGACTGTCCTCCGTCATATTGTGGAGGACGAAGAGACAATAAAACAGATCATGCGTGCCGAGATCAAGATTGGCCTTCCAAACCTGCAGCGATCGCAACGTGGTCATACTGACATCAGCAACTATTTGCGAGCGATGGCACCAGTCGCCCTCCGTGCCCCTGATCTTTTTGTCGAAGTTTCTAACGAGATGGTCCGTTTTACAAGATGGACATCTCCTGCAAGTGATGGTTCTCGATCTCAAGCTCTTGTACTTGTACTGAAAGAGGAGGCCAGCGAAGCAAGCTCCGACAAGATTGGTGACAATGCCGATGATACAGCCGAACAAAGCATCAAGCCAACTACCGAGACTACAGACAAAGAGATGGTTGATGCACCGAAAGTGCACGAGAATAAACGGCCTGTCGTTGAGAATCCCGATGGCGTCATTCATTTCCTTCTCTGCGAATTGCTCAACTATCGTGAAGTTGACGACAAGGAAGTGTCAGCTGTCGAGAAAGACTCCAAACCTGACAGCGTGGCTGATCCCGAAGATACGGCGGCTAGTTCCAAAGAAAACAGTACATCCGATGCAAAAGATAAGAAGCCAGCAAAGCCTGTGTTCAAATCCGATGAGCATCCGATCTTTGTCTACCGATGCTTCTTGCTCAACTGTTTGGCTGAGCTTCTGCAGAGCTATAACAGAACCAAGATGGAGTTTATTAACTTCAAGCGCAATGCCCCGCTTACTACCAGTACACCGATCAAGCCTCGATCATCAGTTCTAAATTATCTGATTTATGATCTGCTTTGTCAAGGCAATCTCAGCGGAACAGTTGATACCATTGCTGGTAAGAAGAAGGGCGCAACTTCGGCTCAAACCCAGAAGGTCTTGGTTGCTTTGGTCGCCAAGACAAGTGAGAAAGCGATCAATCGTGGCCAGGATAAATTCTCATACGACGATGAACCCGATCTTCTATTTGCACGCAAATTTGTTCTTGATACTATGTTGAAGGCCTACGAAAGGGCACCACTGTCTGATGAACCCTTGGAAACTCGGTACTCGCGAATGCTATGCCTGGCTGAACTCATGAACCACATGGTGGCTGGCGACAGAGACAAGGATCAAGGAGCCACCGGCCGTAGTGCCGACAGCGTCAGCGTCCAGGCACGATCCCATGCACAGCTACGGAGATTGATGTACGAGAAAGGCTACCTCGACAAGCTCACATCCTCCATCGCAGAGATCAACCTCAACTATCCAGGCGTGAAACGTGCTATCAAGTATATCCTACGTGTGTTACGAATTCTTACTGAGACAGCCAAAGAGCTGAGCCATTCCAACATCCTGCCTTCCGATTCTCTATCAGATACAGCAGACGACGACCTTGGCTCAACTTCTTCGCTCTCAGACCTCGATGATCGTGAGGAAACTCCTGATCTGTATCGCAACTCTGCCCTTGGCATGCTGGAGCCCCGTGGCGACGATGACGATTCTGATGAGGACGAAGAGGACGAGGACGATGATGAAGACATGTACGGTGATGAATACGATGATGAAATGGATTACGGAGACGACATGTCAGATGAAGAAGACAACATTAGCGACGACGACGAAGAACTCGGTGAAATGGGCGAAATCGAAGGCCTTCATGGGGAGCCAGGAGTCGTCGAGGTCATCATGGACGAAGATGATGATGAAGATGACAGTGATGACGACGATGATGACGATGAAATGGAATCCGCAGATATGGAAGACGTGGAGGATCGTGTCGAAATCGTCGACGAAGATGGCAACCCTCTTGATGATGACGGCAACTCAGGATGGGAAAGCGCCAGCCACGACGATGAGGAGGATGAAGACCAGGAGGAGGATGAATTGGACTTCGGTGTAGATGTCCAGGAGGAGCATATGCCCATGGAGCGCGAAATCCTAGATGGCATGGCTCGAGCCATCATGGGAGAAGGCGACGTCTTCGACCCAGATTCACTGGAAGAACACTATCTCGATGATGGCCACGACGAGGATGGAGATGAGGACGATGAGGAGGAGATGGAGGACGACGAATACCTTTACGATGATGATTATCCCATGGATGATCAGCCTCAGTCCATGCCAGCTCTCGGATGGGATGGCCTCGGTGCCGAAGACGAAGACCGCCACCGACAGATGTTCATAGCGGATGGCCAAAGTCGACGAAGGTTTATTACTTCACGAGCTGCGGAACCCAACCGCCCTTTCCCTCCCAGCTTTATTGTTGGTTCCAATCGGGATGCGACAAGTGATTTCCGCAACTTCTTTTCGCGCAGTCATCGCCCAGGAGCAGCTCAACCTAACGCGGATGACGGTACCAACCCACTTCTTAGACGGGGTGACCAGAACCGCGATAATCCTCAGCGTTCTGGCCATAGCCATTCTCTCGGTCTGCGAGTTCCTGAAGGCATTTTTGGCCCAGGCGTGAGAAACCTTGATGGACCGATGGGATTTCTTGGTGAACTGATGGAATTCCTCCCAATCATGGGACGAAATGGACAGCAAGCTTTCCATCTGCAAATCACTGCCCCCGGTGGCCACCGCGAGGCTAGAGAGTTTGGCCCTATTAGAACCTCGCGCACTGAACAAAGACGTGAGGGATCGGCTCAGGACCCCTTCGGAGCAGTCTCATTTGCCATTGAGGGTACGATCGATCGTTATCAAGAGGAGGCCAGGATGATCTTTGGTACTAGCAATGCGACAGAAGCCGCCAAGCTCCAAAACATCATTATGGCCAAGCTTACGCCAGATGCTATGGAGCTGGAGAGAAAGCTGAAGGCTGAGGAGGCCGAAAACCAAAAGCGAGAAGAAGAGGAACGTAAGAAGCGCGAGGAGGAGCAGCGCGTAGCACGCGAAGCTAAGGAAGCCGAAGAAAAGGCCGAAAGGGAGAAACGAGAGGCAGAAGCTCGTGAGGCTGCCGAGCAAGCCGCCTCTGAGGCCGCTGCTGCTAGCCAAGCCGCCGCCACTGAGGGCCAGAGAGACGAAGGCGCGATGGAAGGGGTTGAGTCTACCGAAACAAGCCATACAGAACATTCTGATCCTACGGCTGAGAGCACGACCGAAGGACCCCGCGTCATGACTACAATCAGGGGTGAAGAGGTCGATGTTACCGAATTAGGCATTGACCCTGATTATATTGCAGCCCTTCCAGAGGAGTTCCGCGAGGAGGTTATTGCTCAAGCAATCAGCACCAGGCGGTCTGAGGCACGAGAGGAGACGAATGGTAATTCGACAGAGGCTTTCCAGGAGTTTCTTGATGCCCTTCCGGAAGAATTGCGTCATGAGATTGCGCAGCAGGAGCGTCAAGAACAGCGCCGAAGGGCTCGTGAAGAATCAAGTCGCCAAGTGGCCGCTACTACCGGTCAAGCGGTTGTGCCAGAAATGGACACTTCCAGCATCCTCCTCACGTTTCCGCCTGATCTCCGACAGCAAGTTCTTATGGACCAGGGCGAAGAACTCATGGATCAGCTTAACCCAGAGATGGCAGCCCAAGCTCGAGCACTGGCTCAGCACAACAATGTCCACTCTGTCATTACAGGCCGCAGCCCCCCTGGAGTTAATCCAGCTCGCCAACCAGCACCCCCTGGACCACAAGAGGGCACAAAGACACAGCGCCGGACGGTAGTCCAGATGCTTGACAAGGCCGGCGTCGCCACGCTACTGCGCCTAATGTTCATTGCCCAGCAAGGCTCTATCCGAAGCCACCTGTTCCATGTGTTCGCCGATGTGTGCGAGAACAAGCAAACCCGACTGGAGGTGATTAGCACTCTCCTCCAGATTTTGCAAGATGGTAGCACAGACATGGGTGCTGTGGAGCGCAGCTTTGGTCAACTGTCTCTGAAGGCACGAAGGCCCAAGGAGAAGGAGAAGGAATCCGACCAGAAAACCCCGCAGACTCTCAAAAGAAGTCTGACTGGTCTGACCTCTGGCAATGCTACACAGACCAACTCAGAAACATCGCCTCTTCTGATTGTCCAGCAGTGTCTTGACCTCTTAGTGGAGCTGTCTGGGAAGAATCCTCACATTCCCTTACTTTTCTTGACAGAGCACGAGGCTGTCGGCTCAACCCTCAAGCGCTCATTGAGCCGCAAAGGCAAAGGCAAAGACTCCAAGTCCCACAAATACGCCATCAACTCTCTGTTATCACTTCTTGATCGTGACCTGGTTATGGAAAGTTCTGTCGTTATGACTCACTTGGCAGATTTGCTGAACAGAGTAACACTGCCTCTTCAAAATCTTGAACGTCGACGCAAGGAGGCCGAGGATGAACTAAAAGCTATCGACGCCAAACCAGAAGAAGGGGAAACCACGACCGAACAGCCCGCGGAACATACTTCAACCACTGAGCAAGCCGAGACAAGCAACGTCAATGAGCCCAGCACTGCTCAAGATGAGACTAAAGAAGATGCCGTTAACGAAGAGGCCAAGAGACAAGAGAAAAAGGATGTAGCCCAAAAGAAACTTCGACAACTACAACCTCCTGTTGTTCCCGCACAGAACTTAACACTGGCTGTGAGAATATTTGTAGCTCGAGAGTGTAGCTCCAAAACCTTCCAAAACACCATTTCGACTATTAAGAACTTATCTGCTATCCCAGGGGCCAAGGCAACATTCGGGCAGGAGCTTGTCCACCAGGCTCGCCTTTTGAGCGAAAACATTGTTGCTGACTTGGATGATCTTCTACCGCAAATCGAAAAGGCATCTTCAGGCACGGAGATTCAAGGTGTCGCTCTCGCGAAGTTTTCCCCAGGAGCGTCAGAGCAAAACAAGCTTCTTCGTGTTTTGACGGCGCTGGATCACTTGTTTGATAGCAAGAAAAAGAGCAGCGAGGTCGAGTCTAGCAAGAACAAGGAGGAAAGACACGATCTAGTCACCTCTCTCTACCACAACTCGACCTTCTCGGCCATGTGGGAGAAGTTGAGTGCTTGTCTCAGTGCGATTCGCGAGCGCGAAAACATGCTCAACGTGGCAACCATCTTGCTGCCACTGATCGAGTCCCTTATGGTGGTTTGCAAAAACACCACTACCAATGACGACCTCTCGGTGCAGAAGGAGATGCTCCTTGCGAGCCCACCTCCTGAGTCTCGCACGGCGAGTCTCTTCTTTAGCTTTACTGAGGATCATCGGCGTATCCTTAACGAGCTTGTCAGGAGCAATCCCAAGCTCATGTCAGGCACGTTCGCTCTGCTTGTCAAGAACCCTAAGGTATTGGAGTTTGACAACAAGCGCAACTACTTCAACCGCAGTGTTCACTCCCGATCTGGCAACAGCCAGAGCCGGCCAACCTATGCTCCTTTGCAACTCTCTGTTCGCCGTGAGCATGTTTTCCATGACTCGTTCAAGCACTTATACTACAAAACCGGAGATGAGATGAAGTTCGGAAAGCTCAATATTCGATTCCACGGCGAGGAAGGTGTCGATGCTGGAGGTGTCACACGCGAGTGGTTCCAGGTACTCTCCCGGCAGATGTTCGACCCCAATTATGTGCTCTTTACCCCCGTATCCTCTGATCGAACTACCTTCCATCCAAACAAGCTAAGTGGTATCAATGATGAGCATCTGTTGTTCTTCAAGTTCATTGGTCGCATCATTGGCAAAGCACTGTACGAGGGTCGCGTTCTTGACTGCTATTTCAGCCGTGCGGTGTACAAGCGAATTCTGGGCAAGTCTGTTTCAGTCAAAGATATGGAATCGTTCGATCCTGACTACTACAAGTCCTTGTGCTGGATGCTGGAAAACGATATCACAGATATCATCACTGAAACTTTCTCTGTCGAGGACGATGAGTTTGGCGTTACCAACGTTGTAGACCTCATTGAAAACGGCCGGGAGATCGCAGTCACGGAAGAGAACAAACATGACTACGTCCGCCTTGTGGTTGATCACAAGTTGTTGTCTTCGGTCAAGGAGCAGATGGCTCATTTCCTTCAAGGTAAGCAGACTCCCACGATAATGCAATACACATACTAATCTCGACAGGTTTCCACGAAATCATTCCTGCAGAGTTGATCTCTATCTTCAACGAGCAGGAGTTGGAGCTCCTGATCTCCGGTCTGCCTGACATCGACGTCGACGACTGGAAGAGCAACACAGAGTACCACAACTATAATCCATCGTCGCAGCAAATCCAGTGGTTCTGGAGAGCTCTGCGATCTTTCGACAAGGAAGAGCGCGCTAAATTGCTGCAGTTTGTGACAGGAACCAGCAAGGTGCCCCTCAACGGTTTCAAGGAGCTGGAGGGTATGAATGGCGTCAACAGATTCAACATCCACCGCGATTATGGCAACAAAGATCGTCTGCCTTCTTCGCATACCTGCTTCAACCGTAAGTATAACTTGCAAGCATAAAACTGAATGGTTAGCTAACAAAAGACTAGAACTTGACCTTCCTGAGTACGAGAGCTATGACCACCTACGCTCCCAGATAATGAAGGCCATCACAGCAGGAAGCGAATACTTTGGCTTCGCGTAAACTCGTCAACTTATGCATTGCAGGCGTGTGGGGGGGACGGATTATAGACGTGGACACGAACGGAAAGAGGTGATATTTAGCATGGCTATGGAGATTGTGTTTTGCTAGCATTAGTAGTGCGATGCCTTCCAACGGCGCATCCCTCTTCCAACGCCTGTCTGAGGAGAAGTGCAGGTCTCCTACAGTCCAAGGATTTGGAAGATGGATGGCGTATAGGAATTGGGTGGTAGCTGCGCGGAATGGCATGTGTATGAGACAACTTAATCATTGGCCTCTTAAAAAAAAGAACAAGTGGCATACAACGGATTTCCTTCCTTGTTTTTGCTGATGCGTTAGTTGAAAAGATATTGAATGACGGTGTTACAAGTATTGTTGCTATATTCTAGTAAATACAGGAAAGTGTGTACGGAAGTCATCGTTTCGATCAAATAAGGTGATAATACAGGAGTTCGTTGACAAAGGCTGAATGCAAGCAGAGTCACATTGATTTAGGATACTGATATTGAGACAAAGGAACATGCGCAGGCTGACTGGCGTATGGCACAAGTGCATCAATGCATCTTCTTTCTTTTCGAAATGCTTCTAATACAGTCGTGATTGGCTCAAACCGAGCCCTATAGGGAATCCTCACTCCTAATGCATGCAAACCATAAGACCAAGGTATGATTTCCCCTTTTTTTCATTAAACGCCAGAAATTTACTTGCGCATGGAGCTTGCGCGACGCTTGCGGGCATCGGCCTTGTTGGCCTTGGCCTCGGCAACACGCTTGGCGAGGATCTGAGCATACTCGTTCTAGAGGATATTGTGTTAGATATGGTTTATGACAAAGCTCTTGGTGATGTGTGAAACTTACGGCCTCGTCCTTGACCTTCTCGGCCTGGCGGCGCTTGAGAGCGGCACGGTGGCGCTTGTGCTGGAGACGCTGGGGGGTGACGAGTCTCTGGATGCGAGGAGCCTTGGTGTAAGGGGACTTGCCCTCACCCTTAGGCTGGACCTCTCGTCGGATAACGTACTTGCGGACCTATAGATTCCATGAGCATTAGTCTTCTACGTTTTGGGATAGTAAATTTTCAACTCGTTACCCCTTGTTCGTTTCCTTCTTTGCAGAAAGCTGAACAAGGGGTTCTTCTCACACTCTACCCAGACTGCCAGCTCCTCCACTGCAGCTCCGGGTAGGCGATGATCGAGTATGGGCGTAGGGAAAGACATACATCGTCATCCTTGGTGAGGCCGAAGAACTTGCGGATCTTGGTGGCGCGCTTGGGACCGAGGCGCTTGGGGTGGACGACGTCGGTGAGGCCGGGGATCTCAGCATCGCCCTGCTTGACAATAGCGAGGGCAAGGACGGAAAGGTCCATGCCGACGATGCAACCACGGACGGACTTTCTCTTGCGCTCACCGGTGCGTCGGGGGCGGTAGCAGGAGTGGCCCTCGGAAAGGAGAAGGCGGACACGAGTAGGGTGCATGACACCCTGCTTCATGGGGAAACCCTGCTTGTCGTTTCCACCAGTGATGCGGAAGATGTAGCCCTTGAACTCATCACCGATGGAGTCACCAGGAACCTCAGCGCCCATCTATCAGATAAAAGTTAGCCATGGCGTCGGAGGCGAGGGATGTTCGACGAGCGGTCGTGGACGGGGAGGGGTTCGACGTACGCGCTTCTCCATGAAGACACGGAGCTTGCGCTCATCCTCAATGTCGATGAGCTTCTGGCTGCCATTGGCAGGGTAGCTGATGTTCAACTGTTGGAAGAAATTATCAGCGAATGTTTACTTCGTGGCAGATGTCGATATTTTCGAGTTGGAGTGAAGACGGGCCGGCCAGACAGCAGCAAGAATAATTAATTGCATGTCGAATAGCTGAAGAGTCTCTCTCGTATGCTCGCATCGATTGGAAGTGTAGTCGTACCTTCATTTTGCCAGTTGTGGTGGTGCAAGTTTACTTGACCTGGCTGCTGCTGAAGTTAGTAGTGAGGATGATGAGGTTGTAAAATTCACTGCGAATTCGAGAAAGTGGGAAAGTGCGTCTCGCTAGGGCTCCCCACGGAGTAGGCCAATCAGCACATTTTTCTGATCTGCCGGCGAAAAGAAATCCCTGCCCCGCTTGGGTCATCGAGACCCTAAGCTTAAAAATTCCACACTGTGTCATTTAGCCTCTGTGAGCGGATTCGCACATACCTACCTACCTAAGTACCAGATCGCGCGCTGAGGTACGTACCGAGCCTATCTGACTTCACTGGAGCTTGAGTTACCAAGTCACTTAGTAGAAGATTGCTTCATAATAAGTCCTTCAGGTTCATTGACCTCAGAGTACAGGTATACTCAAAACAAGATTTTCTTCTCTCGTATTCACTATGTCTTCAGTCAAGCTCTATCCCCCCAACAAAAATGCCGTCACCTCGAGTCCTCTCCCTCAGCTCCTACAAACACCTTCAGGTCTAGCTCTTCTAGAGCTGCAAGGAACAATCAACTTACCTCACGATGCTAACGGCGAGGCATTGAGTGGTGTCGGCATCGGAAGACTTGACTTTCCAGATTACAATCCAGACGCTGAAGGCTCAGCATGGATGAAGGAAGTCCATCTCTACGTGGGCCAACATCAGCGCCTCACTGGTGAAGTCAAGAAGCTCCCGAAGGCAATGGCTGTGGTACGGAGGAGAGAGAACAAAGTGATCTCTGGATCCGGAGGCGAGGCAGAAGAGCAGGGCGAGAACCTTGAGGTGGTTGAGATTGTCAAGTACAAACTCATGTTCTCCAACCGACCTGAGCCTGTTGGAACAGCTAATGCGTCTTGAACAACTGCTCTCTGCAGCTCTCTTACTACTCGGGCTGTTCAACACCTATTGTGCCTGAGCTTATTTACTTCTGCATAGAAGCCCTGGGATAACCTCCAGTCGGCATGGGCTCACGGCAAGGTGTTAGAACTCGCCAAGTTGGCTCAACATGCAACATCCGCCGCATCACCTTACATACGATGCCAGTCACAATGGCGACCTGATTTAACCAACAGAAACGATTCAAGGACGTTCCGGAAGCATATATCACAAAGAAATCATGGTTCCGCACAAGTGTATCTATACGCTGGCGAATGAGCGGTACACATGAGTAACCAGTCGGGCCAAGGCAAGGGCCTAGCAATGTGTACAGACCACATCTATAGACCATACACAGTGGTGTCATGATGCACTTAAGACAAACCTCAAATAAATACACAAGATTTACAAACTCATTTGTGCCAATCGTGCCTCAAATCTTTCTTTTTCTTTTTTACGTACCTCTACTTCTATCCCGAAGCAATCTGCAGAGGCCTTGTCCTACCTAACCCATCCTTTCCATAGTAGTCCATAGGATAGACACCCTCTCCCCAATCCTGCCTCTCTCCCAAAGCAACAAGCGCCTCGTAAGGTGTCAACAATGGCCTTGGGAATGCATAGCCCCAGTCGATACTCAATCGAGGGCAAGCAACCTGCACCCAACACTCAACATCCGACATGAGCGCGAGCTTGCCAGGGAAGATCTCGCTCAGAAGTAAATGAACGATGGGAATGCCTCGCGCCTTGAGCTCTTTCTCGATGAGACCTAGTGTGTGAGGGTTACCCTGACGGCCAAGGGCGCCGAGAATTAAACCCCATTTACGGGCAGAACGAGCACTGTGGATGGCGGTTCGTCGAAGAGACTGCATCTCCTCATGCCCGTATGTCTCGCGTGTAAGCTTTCGAGAATAGGGGTCGTATCGGTACGCTGGGATAGAAGGGTTGTGGATCATAATACTCTCAAGATGGAAACGACCGTCTCCTAGATACAAAATCAAGTCGATCTTGTCATCCTCTGTTAGACGAGGAGATGTACAGCCCAGAATCTCGCCCTTACTCAACGGCGCAATCTGGGGTACGAGGACACGAAAGCCACCGCGCTCGAGACTGCTCTTGACACCATGGATAGTGGCGTTGAACTGGATGGTGCCAACAACAGCAATGGTCTTGCCACTGGCGAAGTTGCGCTCTAGAGATGCGAGGAGATGTGTGGCATCGATAGTAATGTCAACAAAGACGTAGAGAGTCTTGATGGTGGTCACATCAACAGGGATGAGACAGCTATGCGCATAGTGTACCAGCAAGTCGCAGCCAAGAGCCCTTGCTGTGTAGTCATCGATACAGCATGCGCCGTATGTCACATCGCCCATGATGAGCGTCTCAATACCAGGGCAGAACTGTGTCAAGATATCTGAGATAGTCGTGGCAAACAGCAAGAGACCTTCGGGCATTTGTAGCGCAACTCTCTTAGAGTTTGAAGTCTGGATACGATGGATCGTCTTGTGAATCTCAAAGTTGTAGTTGGCAGGTAGCAGGGCGATAGCAGCTTTGAGGTCCGGGTTCTCAAGGATCTCTTTCGGAACTTGGTTCAAAAGCCTGGGCGCTCTCCGAGGCTTGGCAGCTACACAACATACGATATGAGCATATGTTCACTCACAGCTTCAGGCATCGTGAAGGGGGGTTCCACATACTCTGAACAGCGCCGCTCTCGCCCGATGCCCCTGATACTCCATTCTTTGCAGCTGCCTCCGTTGCCGCTCTTCGTCCTACAAATCTCTTCTTAGGTTGCTTCAGCGGCGTTGATCCGTTCTGCGCTGATGGCTCCGTCTCATTCTCGATAGCGGGGGATGGGCTGGCTTGAGTAAGCTGTGCCTCTTCGATATCGGCTGCTGTGCCAAGATCGGTCTGCCGTCTATCTTCCTCCATTGTGACGTCGTATTAGAACTCGATGCCAGATATTTCCTCTAAAAAACGACGAGATCTTGAGTATGATTTCACGTCACGTACGTACGCTCGAGAAGCCCAAGACTAGCTTTCGAGAAAAGTTGGGTGGCAATGTGCGTAACTCGGATTTTCAACACTGTAGGTCCACTCTCTACGTGCTCGACTTGCTGCTGATTGGCTCTTTGGAGCTTTAGAGTAGCCATGACAGCCAATTTCAGCCTCTCATCATGATAACTCATGTGCTTCTACGACTCGTCATGATAAACCAGGTCTGGTAGAGAATTGGTTGAATTGCATTAGCTCGCCTCCCTATCTTCACCATATACCTACTCTTGCTCTTCTCTTCTCTACAGCTTCCTTGAAAAAGACAGCATAAAAACAATCCACTTAAAACAAGTTGCTCTGTCTGCTCTTCCACTGCCCTTGCGCGCTCATTATACTATCTATCAAAATGCCGACAGGTCGTCCTCTCATGCGTCAATGAGGTTCTCTTCCGTCTGCTCCTGGCCTCGGGCCTCAGTCTCTGCCCGAGCCTTGCCCTTGGCCTTGGACTCCTTAGCGGCTCGCTGGTAGAACTCGTTGAGGATCTTGGCGGGGATACGGTTGAGCAACTCCTTGGGGTAGATACGGAGCAGGCTCCATGCAAGGTCAAGAGACTCGTAAATGGATCGAGACTCGTACTGGCCTTGGCTAATGAACTGGCGCTCGAACTTCTCCAAGAATTCGAGAGACAGCTTGTCCTCTCCGGACAAGGCCTCCTCACCAACGACAGCCTTCATGGCTGCGGCATCACGACCAATAGCGTACTTTGCGTACAGCTGGTTCGAAACATCACCATGATCCTTTCGAGTCATGCCCTCACCAATGGCAGACTTCATCAGACGAGACAGCGAAGGCAGCACGTTGATGGGAGGGTAGATACCACGGTTGTCAAGAGCTCGGTCAATGAACACCTGGCCCTCGGTAATGTAACCTGTCAAATCGGGAATAGGGTGGGTGATATCGTCGTTGGGCATGGTCAGAATAGGGATCTGAGTGATGGAACCGTTGCGACCAGCGACACGACCGGCTCGTTCGTAGATGGTGGACAAATCAGTGTACATGTAACCGGGGTAACCACGTCGACCGGGAACTTCCTCACGAGCGGCTGAAACTTCTCGAAGGGCATCACAGTAAGCAGAAAGATCAGTAAGAATGACCAAAACGTGCTTCTCGAGCTGATAGGCGTAGTATTCGGCAGTTGTGAGAGCAAGACGGGGGGTAATGATACGCTCGATACTAGACAGGGGTTAGTATGCAAATGGTTGTCTAACAAGGCGTCTGCGACTCACGTAGGATCGTTGGCGAGATTAAGGAAGAGGGTGGTACGCTCCAGACTGCCGTTCTCCTCGAAATCACGGGTGAAGAAACGAGCGGTTTCCAAGTTAACACCCATAGCACCGAAGACGATGGAGAAGTTCTCCTCGTGGCCGTCGTGGACACCCTTGTTGGTGATACCATGCTTCTGGACAAGACCAGCCTGTCGGCAAATCTGGGCGGCGATTTCGTTGTGAGGCAGACCGGAGGCGGAGAAGATGGGGATCTTTTGTCCTCGGGCAATCGAGTTCATGGTGTCGATGGCAGAGATACCTGTCGAGATCATCTCCTCGGGGTATTCCTAAAATCGCGCGGATCAGTTGTGGTCTTGAAGCACCTTTGGGTAGCCTTACACGAGAGTAGGGGTTGATGGGAGAACCGTTGATATCGAGATAATCCTCAGCCAACACCTTGGGGCCCTTATCAATAGCTCGACCGGATCCATCAAAGATACGACCCAGCATGTCCTCGGAGACACCAATCTTCAAGCTCTGGCCGGTGAACTCGACCTTGGTCTGTAATTGTCTTAGCTGATATTCCGCCACTATAGCTCGCAATGCCGCCTACCTTCTTGACATCAATACCGGAAGTACCCTCGAAGACCTATCGTAATCGTTAACCACCGTGACATATCGCATCGTATCTGCTAGAAGTACCTGAACGACGGCTCGGTCACCTGTTTATCCATGTTAGCATATTCCGCGTCATTACTTTGGAGAGGCTTGTAGCTGCACTAACCTCGAGCTTCCAGGACCTGACCCGAGCGCTCAGTGCCATCGGGAAGGGTGAGGGTGACGATCTCGTTGTATCGCGGGAATTTGACCTGTTGTTATCAGCCGACAAAGTCCAGACCGACTCGAGTTTGGGGTACATGACGACGCACATTGTCGAGGATGACGAGGGGACCGTTGACGCCGCCGACGGTGTTGTATCGAATTCGGGGCACGACCGAGTACGACGACGACTCGCGAGGGTCGGCCATGATGGGCGATGAATCGGTGGAAGGGCGGGTTAAGGGGCGAGTCGAGAAAGTAGGAGGAGTATGGTAGCCGATCGCGAAGCTTGGTGGTGAAGTTGGGAGAGTGTCTCAAGAGGTTGGAGGAGGTTAAGCTTGCTTCACCAAAGTGGGGACCCTCTAGCTGCGCCAGCGCCAGGACCAGCTAGCCAGCCCAAAGACGACCCACGACCGATAAACTCACCTCCACACCTCATCCAGCTTTCGTCGGTGACATCACATGACATACAGTACCTATCACTCTGACCTTTGACTGACCATAAACAGCTCCTGTGTTTCTTTTAGGGATGATGATTGATACCAGAGTTTATAACATTTTATACAAAATCACACTTATTCAGACGCTCGGCTTGAAAGGACAATTACCAAGCTACCCCTCCCTTGCTACTAGGTTGTCTACCTTAAGCTTTAGCCGCCTCTTGCTTGGTTCGAGTTCGAGCTCCAAGAACCGCCTTGCCCACTGTACTTCCATTTTCCTTACCCAACTCCTTTGTAATCCACGCTCCAATATCAGACATAGCATCCAGATTGATACCTGTGTCCATGCCCAGAGTTTCCATAAAGTAGACCATGTTTTCCGTAGAGACATTACCAGTAGCACCAGGGCTATAAGGGCAGCCACCTAGTCCACCGACACTGCTATCAAACGTTCGGATACCGTGCTCTAGAGACACAGCAGTGTTTACTAGAGCTTGGCCATATGTATCGTGGAAGTGCATGGCAATATCCTCGGTTCGAATGCCTGCTGCAGACATGCACTGAAGGAGAGCTCCTGTTCGAGGCGCCGTGCCCATGCCTGTAGTGTCACCAAGCGAGATCTCATCCGCACCCGCCTCAAGAAGGTCCGTGGCAATTTCTGCTACCTTGTGAGGGTCGACATCGAAGCCCTCAAAAGGACATCCTAGGACCACGGAGATGTAGGCTCGCACCCGGAGACCCATAGCCTTGGAGTCCTGGATCACCGCCTTGAAGCGCTCCAGCGAGGTCTTAATATCGCAGTTAAGATTCTTCTGTGTAAAACTTTCGGTGGCGGCAGCGAAAACAGCAATTTCAACGTTTGGCTTCTTGGCTGCATCTCCTCCAGTAGCGGGCTCCATTTGTGTTGCGAACTTTCCGGTATTGGCGTTGAGGACGTCTGCAGCATCCTGCAGGCCCTTATTATTCGGAGCAAGGAAAGAATAAGAAATCGGACCGGGTGAGGAAACCTTGCCATCGAGAATATGTTGGAGAATTTCGCTTGAATTGCGCATCTATAAGACAATGCCTGTTACTACATGTCCACAAACCTCATTGGCAAGCAAACTCACTTGGGGAACCCATTTTGGGGCAACAAAGGAGCCGGCCTCAATGGTAGAGACTCCCGTTCGAGCTAGCCGTTCAATAAGCTCGAGCTTCGTCTCCAGAGGAATCGCCATTTTCTCGTTCTGCAGGCCATCTCGAGGTCCAACCTCGACCAGCTTCACGCGGTTGTCATACGACGGACCAGTGGCTGTCGCAAACCCTCTGTGCCAGCGAATTTGCTGTGACCGTCGGCATGCTCTGCATACGCTGGATCGCAAGAGACTCATGATTTTGGGTTTGCTGGTATGTCGTGGGAGAAGCGGATGTGGATTCGATTGGGACGGAATTCAAGGATATAAAGTGCCGAGCTTGCTGAGGTGAAGGTCTAAGTAATGGATGTCAATCCGCGTACTGTCGGCCCCAGACCTAGCCCAAACGTGAGCCGAGCTTCGGTGTTCGGTACAGTCCATTTACAATACCGATACATCTCTAGGGCCGGCTTTTTAAACCCGTTGTTCCCCGCATTCTCTACTCTAAAAACAAACCGACATCCAATAACATGTCCTAGGTGGCAATGAGAGGTATCTTTGCATTATTACAACTACAATACTTGCAACTACAGTGCTGCCTCACACAATGCCATTGACTCGGACAAGCAAGCTGCGTAGCTGCAGCGAACCCATATACATATTTTGGTCTTTTGACATTAAAACTCGTTTTGGCTTGACCCTTGTGAAAATAAGAAAACACACCTCTCTATCGGTGTCAAACAGAACTGGTTGAAGACGGTAATCCAGTCATCGCATCCGCAACCGCTTAGTACTCAGCCTCAAGCTCCTCATCGCCCATGGAGTCGGTAGCGACCTCCTCGTAATCGCGCTCCAGGGCAGCGAGATCCTCACGAGCCTCAGAGAATTCACCTTCCTCCATACCCTCACCAACATACCAGTGAACGAAGGCACGCTTGGAGTGCATAAGATCGAACTTGAGTGACAGGGAAGACCAGGCCTCGGCGATGGCGGTGGTGTTGGAAAGCATGCAGCTGTCATATGTTAGGATTCATTCAGTTATTCATTGGAAAATACGGGTTTGACTTACACAGCGCGGCTGACCTTGGCGAGGTCGCCGTTGGGCACGTTCTCGGGAGCCTGGTAGCAGATACCAAGCTTGAAGCCAGTAGGGCACCAGTCGACGAACTGGATAGTTCGCTTGGTCTTAAGGGTGGCAACGGCGGCGTGGGCGTCGTTGGGGACGACGTCACCACGGTACAGCAGGCAGGTGGCCATGTACTTGCCGTGGCGGGGGTCACACTTGACCATCTGGTTGTTGGGCTCGAAGCAAGACATGGTCATCTCCTGGACGGAGTTGGCCTCGTGGGCAGCCTTGGCGGCCGAGATAACGGGAGAGTAGGCAACCAGAGGGAAGTGGATTCGGGGGTAAGGGACCAGGTTGGTCTGGAACTCATTCAGATCGACGTTGAGGGAGCCGTCGAATCGGAGAGAGGCGGTGATGGAAGAGACAACTACACATTGTTAGCAAATTCACCCTGACTTCCCCGTGGGGATTTGGACCTACCCTGAGCAATCAGGCGGTTGAGGTTCTCGTAGTTGGGGCGCTCAAGACCGAGGTTTCGGCGGCAGATATCGTAAATGGCCTCGTTGTCGACCATGAAGGAGCAGTCGGAGTGCTCGAGGGTGGTGTGTGTGGTGAGAATAGAGTTGTAGGGCTCAACGACGGAGGTGGCAGTCTGAGGAGCGGGATAAACACAGAATTCCAGCTTGCTCTTCTTGCCGTAGTCGACGGAGAGACGCTCCATCAGGAGAGCACCGAAACCAGAACCGGTACCACCACCGAAAGAGTGGAAGACGAGGAAGCCCTGGAGACCAACACAGTTATCGGCGACACGTCGAATCTTGTCGAGGACACCATCGATGAGCTCCTTTCCGACAGTGTAGTGACCACGGGCGTAGTTGTTTGAGGCATCCTCCTTGCCAGTGATCATCATCTCAGGGTGGAAGAGGTTGCGGTAGGGGCCAGTGCGGACCTCATCGACGACATTGGGCTCCAAATCACAGTAGATAGCGCGAGGGACGTATTTGCCCTGGCCTAGAATAGGGGTGTTAGACAGAGACGCACGAGGCCATAGGTTGCAAAGTCCAATTCATACCAGTTTCGGAGAAGAAGGTGCTAAATCCTTGATCGGGATCCTGCTGCTTGCGCTCCTCAGTGAGGTAACCATCGGGCTAGAGGTAGTCAGTACTAGGCATCGTGGTGTTTGTTGACAAATCGCGGGGTCTTGGTGTACCTGGATACCATGCTCGAGGCAGTAAAGCTAGAAGAAGTGTCAGTGGAAAGCAATATCAACAAGAGGCTTTATCAAGACTCACCTCCCAGCAGGAGTTGGCAATTTGGCAACCAGCCTGGCCGACTAGAGTAGCTCAGTTAGCATGACAGTCAAAAGGAGATGCGGTGAACGCCCAACAGCAAAGGGAGGAATATGGAATAGCTTACCGTTGATGCTAATGACCTCACGCATTTTTGCTGATGATAGAGATTAAAGGTTATGAAATTGGAGGAATCGATGCAAGAGCAAAGAAGAGGGACCACGAGAAAAGAGGAGGACAAAAAAAGGACAGGCCAGGCTTTTACGACGGAGACTCGGACTGGGCTGAGAGGAGACGGGTGAGAAGATGAGCAGAGGCAGAGGGCGAATGTTTAGTTTAGTTTGGTGATGAGTTAGCGGAGTGGATGGGAGAGTGCGGTGGGGGAAATTTGGCAGGCAGGGGAGGCTTTGCTGCCCTGGGATTGGATTGGAGTGGCTGTGGATTTGTTGATTTGATTTGATTTCGAGGCGTGCCTGGGCTGAAAAGGGGTAAGCGCGCTCTGCAACGCCCTGCTGGCGCTTCTCGCTGCCGACGCCTGTTGGCCAGCGGCAGCGGGAGCGGGTGCCTCCAGCCCAGGGAGTCACCGAACCTGCCCTGAGGCCTGAGGTCCCCTGGATTTTTATTACTGGCTCCGTTGTTGACTGTGGTTCTTGAAGCTTCACCGCTCAAGCAAAAAAACGATACCAGCTTAACAGTTGCACGGCAGATTATTATGTCCAGCTTCGACTTCAACACCTGGAGTAACATCCGACCTGACCGAACCGGGTTGCCAGCACACTCGGTATTGGGCTGTCTCTCTTATTAGACGACGATCCATGGGTCCATATTTTACCTTCTGTATCGGCCGATGCTCATCTCTGCTATGGCGTTCATTTCGCCTCTGTTATTAAATATCACAGCTAGGTCTCAGAGCTACCTTACCTCTAATCCGTACAACCAACCCAGTTGAACTCCTAAGAAGGAGAGAAACTACAATCTTTGGTGGCTATTTCTTGCTTTTGTTATCAAGGACCCTTTTTTTTTTTGCTGATGCTTTTTGGGAATACGGCTCAACGAACTGGCCCCTGCCTTTTACCCTGTCCATTTGTTTATATCCCTGTTACTATAAGTAGGTACGTACCCGGGACCATAGCTTTCATTCCGGTGTTGTTCGCCTCGTGGTCGTTCCAAGACATGAGAGCTCCTTGTTCAGAAGTCAATCATTTAGGGGGAAGGGAAAATCAGGAGTTAAGTCTAGAATGTCTGTATGCCTTAGGCAGGGTAGTTGTGCACCTACTTCGATATGACACAAAATGATGTTGGGAAAAACAACAGCCACAGGTTCTGGCTTTTCGTGTCTACGATATCAAGGCTTTATACGACCGCATTTGAGACCTGTAAACCTAAATTCCACTACTTCAGATCCTCATATCCATTATGTAGAGCCTTTTCCGGGCTGGGAACGTCCCAAACTTTCCTCATTATCACTTATCTCGAATTCGGTCAGCGATCTTCATCGGTGATGTCTGATGCGTTGAATCTTTGAGGCCCAAGCTTCAGCTTGGTTTGCACGGCCCCGAGCGATCGCTCACTCCCGACATCATCCCTTGTAACTTGTGAGCTTTGAGCACGTGTACTTGAAACAAGAATAACTACCTACCTATGTACCTACCAATGTACGGAATGGTTAAGGTAATTGTTGCTCATGGCATTATCAAAGGTAACGATGTACTAATACCAACATAGATGTCTTCGAACCACGTAAACCCCAATTATTGCTATGAGGAGAATGTTGATATATCAAGAAGTTGAATCCACATTTTGCGAACAATCTGCAGTTCTACATACCAACCAAATTCTGGTCGTCTTTAGAAATGATTTGATGGAAGTAACACCCACTTCCCTAGGTACCTCTTTCCAAATGCTACACACATGATAATGGAAGGCAGTTCCAGATTATTTCAAGTCCGGAAAAGTAGAGGTCCATGACGCTTCACATATATCATTCTGTTTCTGGACAAGCATTTACTTGGACATCAATTCTTTACTTACGTATCTTAGGTAGCTCATGTTATTAGACAATATTTACGCCTTTGTTTCTGAAACCTTTTTCCACTAATACGATTTACGCTTACATGCGCACATTCACTCGTTCACTTAAAGCTGTTCCTGCTGGGAGCTCTTGTCCGTAAGCTTCGAGTATGCATGGTCTCTTCTTTCCTTGGTAATCCCTAAGAGACGCTATGATAAGTTGAACTCAAAGAAGGCGAGTGTAAGTTGCCCCTGACTAATCTGTGGTGGGTGTCGAATACTCACCTTTCATCTCTCACGAATCATCACAGCACTTATCCTCGAACGTTTCACCCATTCACTAACATACATTACCGTCATCCTTCACCAAGAGTTACAGCCAGCATTATAATTACGATGGCCCAGGACAACCATCTTGAATACATTTGGAATGGCGATACTCAGTCTCTGAAAGTCAAAGGGCGTTGGCTCAGCGGCTCTAAGACTGACCTATATATCGACCAAGCGCTATGCCCTAGTCTACTGAATTACCTGCGGCAAAACTATAATGTGGTGAAAGCTGAATACTCGTGCCCTTTTCTCGTTCTCGGATGCCGGACGGAAATATTGCCCGCGAAAGACATAATGCCTTTCACGATTGCTGGCGTCTTAGCCATCTTCCTACCTGAGACACAGTTCGACGCGTTTCTAAAAAGCTATGAATCTCCCGAAAGTTGGGAGAGAATAAAATACCCAGCCGGTATGGAAGTTCAGTCTCTCATCACGGAAGAACAAGTACTTGAGCTGGCCAAGCAGTTTTCTGAGTGTACAACAATCTCACAGATAGGACCTGGTATCTGGCTCCAATTTCCCAAACCCAAGACCAAGTCCAACGCTCGAGTCTTGAAGGTTACTTCCGTGGATGAAGCGATACACCAGGTTCCCTGGGGTCTCGCTCGCTGTAACGGTCAAGTGCTGCCGAAGGCGCCGTCGATGAGCACACTTTCCAAAGCCTGGCCTTCGAAGACCCACGGATCCAAACTGTTCGCCCAGAGCAATACAGAAGAGTTTCCAGGACTTTCATCTTCGATGGACAGATCCAAGAGCATGTTGAACAGTGGTAGACCAATATCAAACAAAGTAAAGCTCGAGCCCGAGGATATTGTCACGCTAAATAGAACCACCAAAATGTTGGCTAGAATACTTATGGAAAGACAATCCAAACTGGCTGTTGTATTTCCAGCTGTTTCGGACCTGGATGATCTTGAAACCAAGAGGGTCTATTCTGCTAATGGTGAAAGGCTCCTTGGGCGAATTCTAGAGCCAGTTGAAAAGTCCCATCTTCAGCTTACACGTCTAGGGTGTGATGAGCTTCATAACCGCTTTCAAAACCGCAATCTTTCAATCTATCCAAACCCTCGATTTGGCCAACAGTGTGTCACGAACACCCCCACAATAGGTCGAATATTTCTGTATCGAGCCGGAAAGCAGTTCGATATAAAGAAGACTGATCCACACAAAACTAGACCTCCTCACCTCTCGGGTATCAAATTCGGCCCCGAGGCGACTCAATCCGACCCTGAACATAGCATCCGCTTTGAGCGAGGGATATATTTTACCAATACACCAGTGACTCTACAGGACTTCGAGAATAAGGATCCCTCTTATGGGAGGCTCATCACAGTTTGTGAAGAGATCAACGAGGCGGTTGCATCAACAAGTGCTCCTATACAAGTGTCTGGCTTGACAAGTGGGTTTACTGATCTATAGTTTGCCAATCCTGTCAGTGATTTCAGAAACTACATGGTTTACGGAGAGGAGCTTCATTCTCTTCTCGATCAGGGCTGGACGGTAGTCGAAACGGAGTGATCACTCATTTCTATTGATCGAAGGGCTGGCCAACTAGGAGTGCTCGGTGATAAAAGCTCGGTGGAGTAGGATCAGTGCTGCTTGAAAGCGTTTATAGTGATTTGGGCTACCACATGGTATTATACGTAGCGTCCCAATTAAGAGCATATCACAACTTAATATCGATTCAACTCAGCGTCTTACTACAAAGATTGGCGTAGGGCAAGTGTGTACCTAAGTCATACATGTGACGCTTTAAACAAATAGAGGTGTCAAGCAATATGATTTTTGATTCCATAGAATGCTAAAATAATAAGCGAATATGTCTTGTTATCGTTGCTTTCAAGTTGAATCCTTTGTGCTTTTGTTACTTTGTCAAACAAGCGTGATGTCGTCAAAACTACCATCTCGCGAGGCCAAGTTTTGCCGAGCCGTGCGCCTCACCC
This sequence comes from Fusarium tricinctum, assembly GCA_020744515.1. NCBI lineage: Eukaryota > Fungi > Ascomycota > Sordariomycetes > Hypocreales > Nectriaceae > Fusarium > Fusarium tricinctum. Next base: position 1,778,189 of record JAGPXF010000002.1, on the reverse strand, counting down.
CCCCTGCACGATTACCCAGTAACCACCTACACAATGGAAACAACAGCAACAACAGGCAACCAAATCCGCTCAACTTATCATCAACATGGTTACCTTTAAGAGCAGCCAGGCTTTGCATATCCTAGGCTGTATATTAGCAATTGTGACTCCAGCCATTGCCAATGCTGAAAAGACGATATTTACGGCACCTGCGCTGATCCCGATTCCACAGCAGAAACCATCCCTAGCGGATCTCAGACTGCCCGCTCTCACACCAGACGCTTCGGAGATCAGGACAAATATTAGTCGCGTGTTTCCTTCTGAACCTAAAGACTACGCTTCTGGCGCTGCAACATGGGTGCTTCTTGATAACTTGAACCCTGGCCAGCGATATGAGTTTCGGGTCTGTTGGGCTGCCATTGTGAGTCTTCGTGTCGTTTGATGATGAGATGCATGCTAACTCGTGTGTGCTATTAGCAACCTACGGGTTTCGAAATGGACGTGTATGAGTTAGACACCGTATGGCAGACTCCAGAGTTGATTCAATCACTCGCAGGCTATGCCTTTTCACGCCAGGATCAAGAGACGGAACTGCATGAGGAGCCTCCCCGACAAGGGGAGAGGGAGCGCGAGGCTTCGCTTCTTCTACTGCATATCAAGGCTTCTGCCGACTACTTCACCAACGACGCGGCTCTTATGAAGGATCCTCCGCCTGTGCTCGTGGATCTCATCCTCGACCCCTATTTATTCAATGTCGTCCCACGTTCTTTGGTGCCAACAGCTGGCTACATCGTTCTCGTCAGCGTAGTAGCTTGGTTCGTGGCCAGATCCATCGCTGCCAAGCTACAAACAATTGCTGTCACAGATAACGCGGACAAGAAAAAGAACTGATAGAAGAGCAGTTGGTGACTGTGGGTATAATCCCGAGAAACATACAAGAAGGCCTAGAAAAATGCATTCTACTATCTACGTTAATCATATTGCTCGTGATTCTTCTCCTGCATCATGTCATTCTCATCAGACCTCTACAGAGCCTCAATGTCTATACTCATTTCGATACATCTTTGACAAAATACTCTCATATCGAGCATTCGGTCATCAGATGTTTACATATAGTGAGAGAAAGGGCTACAATTGGCCGTTTGTGTAAAATCTCGCGATCTCGTGCTGAAACTATCAAGACAGTCTTGATAGTCAATGTTTAGGCAACAAATATTGGGGCTATTCCGCATAGCTTCGGTGCAACCCCTCAGTAGGCTCCTCCGTATTGTTGAGGGTGGGAGCCGTGAGGCACAGGAGGGGCGCCGCTGCTGTATTGCGACTGACCACCATAAGACTGCTGGTTTCCCTGTCCTCCATTGTAGGAAGGGTTGTATCCTCCAGGAGGCCCTCCTGGTGGAGGAGGCGGGAAGTTCTGAGAGCCTGAAGCCGGTGGTGCACTATATCCTTGCGCCTGCTGAGCATGTTGATCAGGTGGACCACCGAACTGGCCGCCGTGGGATTGAGTGTCAGGGTAGCCCTGGCCGGACGACTGATGCTGCGGTTGCTGTCCAGGAGGAGGAGGGAAGTATTGTTGACCCTGCTGTCCATGCTGTCCATGCTGAGGACCTCCGGGAGGCGGAGGAGGGAGCGAGTTGTGCTGCGAACCGTGGGGGCTTCCGGGGAAAGACGAGTTACCACCATACTGCTGGTGCGAACCGGGTTGCTGCTGATGGGCTCCATACTGAGGGTTCTTGCCTGGCTGCTGCTGATGCGCACCGTACTGCTGGTTCGAAGCTGGGTGTTGCTGGTTTCCATACTGTGGGCTCCCACTAGGTTGCTGTTGGTGCGCATTGTAGGGCTGGTGAGAGCCGGGCTGCTGCTGCGATCCACCATACGACTGGTTTTGGTTGGGTTGATGTGAGCCATACTGGCTCGAGCCTTGTTGCTGATGATGGCTAGGCGAAGGCGAGCTGTAGGAATGCGCTCCAGCAGCGGGAGGCGCTGAAGGGGCCGAAGGAGCTGAGCCTGTAGGTTTGTAGGTAGGAGCTTCGCCGGAGTACGTTCCACCGCCCTGCTGTTGCTGTTGCTGCTGCCCAGAGTGGTAGCCAAAGTTCGAGTTTTGTCCCTGTCGCATCGTTAGTCTTGCGCAAGAGATCTCACATCACCGCAATAGACCTACACTGTTGCCTGGCTTGCCACCAAACATGGTTGCTACACCTCCCATAAGTTGACCAGCCAGACCTCCCTGGTGCTGCTGCTGTGAGTTCTGGTTGGAGCCGCCATGGTAGCTCTGCGGAGCAGGGGGCTTCTCCTGAGAAGCTGAGTGCATGAAGCTCGAAGCCAGCTGCCCTACGAGTTTGCCTGCGCCTGAAGGCTTGTTTCCTCCACTACCGCCGCCACTGCCACCATGGCCACCACCGAGGAACTGGCTTGCGAGACCGCCAAGGTTACCCAATGGACTGGAGCCATGGCCTCCGCTGCTACCACCGTGGCCGGAGTTCTTTCCGCCAAGCAAAGCGTTCATAGCCATGCTCTACACAAAATTGTTAGCAAGTCTTGAGATATTGTGGGGATGGTTCGTGTGTGACATACTCCAAGACCACGTTCTCCAGAAGGACCATCTACACCGCGGGAGCCATCCGGCATGATTGGTTCCATGGTGCCATCCGGATGGCGCACAGTCTGCGATCCATCGGGATGTGTGATGAGCTCCGGAGGCTTGGGGGTACCGAAGACATGCTCGGCCTGGGGAGCGGGAGTGTTGCCCGTCTTGGCGGGCTCGGTAGGGACCTCCCACTGCGAAACACCGGTCGAAAGCTGAACGTAGTAATATTTCTTACTCGTGCCATCCCACTGCGCAATCCAACCCGCGGGCAGCGGAGGAGGAGCAAACGTGGGACCTTCGGCCTGGGGAGAGGCAGGGCCCGTCATAGTCGAAGCGGATGTGCTGTAGGTGTAGTAGGTAGGTAGGTAGTTTGTATATGGCGGTCGAGGCGGGGAGAAGTCGCGAGAGGAGGGGTTCACAGATGAGCAGAGGAGAGGGATGAAGGGATTGTCGCGTGGTGAGGATAAAGGGATTGTCGTAGACGGAAATTCCGTCACTGAGCGAATAGGGCCGCAGTCATGAAGAGTGCAAAATACAAAGAGACGGGGACAAGACGAAGAGAGGTGAGGTTTGGGGTTTGGATGGTGGTCGCCTCTGGGTGGTGGAGGTTTAATAAAGCTTGGCTTGACTTGACTGGGCTGGGACTGCCCCGGGCTAAGCTGGGGCTGGACTGGGCCCTGAAGTGCTCTTTGGGCTCTTTGGCTCTTTGGCTCTTTGGCTCTTTTCGCTCTTTCGCCGCTCTTAGAATTGATGGGGGAAACCATCAGCAGAAGATGGAGCCCACTTCTGGGTTTGGGTTGGGCTGTTTGTGTGCTTCCATGTGGGTGGTCTTGTGCTTGAACCAGGGCGCTTCTTCAGTGAGTTGCTGCCTTACAGCGAGTATCATACAGGCATAGAGTTTGATCTGATGTGTCCAACCAAAGCATATAATTCCAATACTTACGACAAATCTAACTATTACACAACCGTCTCTACATCTTCAGCATATGTGCGCTCTGCCTGACCCTTGATGTTCTGGATCTTTGTCTAGCATTGCTTTATCTCACCTCCCAAAGAGCCCATTCATGGGCTACCAAACACAGCCCCGCCAGGCCAGACTACCTAAGGTTCTAGACAAAAAGCATAAGCACCGTGTGCACACTGTCTATAGCCGCCACTCTCTGCGTTCGAATGTGTATCTATCCAATCAAAGTTTCGGTGCTCTTGCGACACACACTGTGCTTTATTCTGTTTCTGGTCTCTGTCTCTCAAATGGATACCACAGCCCCTCTTACACCAACACATAGCACAACACACCATAAATGGCCTTCCAACCTCCACGATTATCCTCTGGGCCGCAATATCTGTCTAGTTACGCGTCACTGGCGGCCTCTCATTGTCCGATAAGGAATAAAGCTCAAGACCCTTTCCATCTACGTCCAGTCCTGCCTTAGGGTAAGGGTTACACATCGGTTGAAGTACATGTCGAGTCATGGCCATAACAGCTCTCTACTATCGACTAGGGTTCCCTTCTGCAAGTGTTGAAGTGTTAACAAGGGCCCAACACAACAAGGAGCAAAGATCAACATCTACCAAACTACAGATTCTACATTGATATCATGCACGATTACGGTCACGTTGAAACAAGTGTTTTGAAAAAATCAATCAGTTTGATTCCTAATTCTCCGTGTACATAATGACAAAAACTCCGAAGTCCATCCGGGGTTCCAGAATGCAAGCAAGATGTTTGTTACTCTAGCCTTTCTTTCGCGAGACGCTCTTTCATTTTTCTCATGACACTCTGAGTTGCGACTCAGGTCGCGATCAAAGAAGCCTTAGATCCAGCGAGCTCGGAGCTTGCGGCCGAATCCAAAGGCCATGGCCGAGGCCTTGTTGCCAGAGCAGGTAGTGCCAGCGGCCATAGACTGAACAACGGACCATCGGCCGGAAGCACAGCGTTGGTACTTGGATCCGCCGATGCAGTTCCACTGGCCTTCATTGGTGCAAGCAGAGCCGGCTGTCTCCTCTGAACCTGAACCACCAGAGCCAGCACCAGCACCAGTGTCGGGAGTAGCGGGAGCAGCAGGTGCGGTGGGAGTAGTAGGAACAGGCTCAGGGCTACCGACGTTAGTAGGAGCAGGCTGAGCAGGCTTGGTCATGGTGATCAGGGTGCTGCTGTCGGCACCGCCATCGTTGGCAGGGGCCGAAGGAGCAGCGGTAGCTTCAGCGGGCTGAGAAACAGTGATGAAGACACCTCCAGGACTGTGAGTTTGTGTGTTAGTGACAGTGTCAATAGCCGAAGAGGAAGAGGGTACGTACGCGCCACCAGCGGGAGCTGAGGGTTGAGCAGCGGGCTGGGTCTCGACAGGGGCAGCAGGGGCGGAAGGAGCAGCACCAGAGCCATCGCCAGAGCCAGATCCGTCGTTACCACCAGCAGAGCCATCGGCAGGAGTGCTGGGAGCAGCACCGGATCCACCACCGGAAGAACCACCACCGTTACCGGCCTTGGCACAAGAGCCCTTGGGACCAGCGGTCTTCTTGGAGTCGTTGCTGACGTCAGGACCGGGATCGGGGAACTCAAGATCGGAAGCTTCCTCAGTGGTGCAGCCGTTGCCAACGTTGGCGACGAACATCTCAGGGCGGTTGCTCATGGCAGATGCACGCTTACCGGCGCCTCCACCAATGGTGACGGCGGCACAGTTCATGTACATCTCACGGTTACCAATCTGGTTGAACCAGGTCCAGGCGAAGATAGCCTCGCCGGAGGGAGCGTCACTGGGAACCTTGAAGTCGAAGGTGGAAGTACCAGCGCCGGGGCAGTTACCAACGTAGGAGTGGATGACTTGCCAAGACTCACCCTTATCGAAGGAGAGGGAGGCCTGGCAACTGCCGCCACCGTGGTTAGCACCACCGGTGATGCTCATGTTGTAGGAGCCACCAGCCGCCCAGTTAGCGACCGAAGCACCCTGCGCGGTTCCGAAGAGAGAGTGGTAGCCCTTGCAGGGGAAGTTGGCGCCGCTGGCCTCAAGAGGAGCGGTCATGCTGTAGTCGACGTCGCTACCAGCGTTGGTGTTGGCCTTGGACTTGAAGGGAGGAGGGTAGGTCATCTCCATGTGTGCCTGGGCCAGACCAGCCAGACCGAGGCAAAGAGCGATAGCGTTGAACTGCATTTTGTCGTTGTGACGAAGTTTTTTTTGGGGGGGAAGTGTTGATGTGCGAGGAGGGTATCTCGAAATGAAAACTGTTCTTGTTGTTGCTGATATGCTACTCTAGGAGTGAACACTTGTGTGGTGAATGAGTGATTCAGTGGAAGGATCGAAGCGAATTTATATGCGAGCCCGGCTCGTTATTCAAGATTCAGGGCTGTTGTTGTTCAAGTGAACTGATAATGAATGAAGAACCAACACGAGCGGGTTCTGATGCGGTCGTTTATTGTTCAGTGAGTGAACAATGAGTCAAAGGATTGTGGGTTATTGAACAAGAGCTTTCGTAAAGAGAGAGAAGCGGGACAATGAGAGCTTCAACGCGAACACGGTGAATGGAATATATGCAATGTGTGGAAGAGCGAAGAAGAGAGAAACAATGGCGACTGTGCGTTAACAGTGACAGGCAGTGGCGAGCACAGTTGGTTTAGCGGTCTTGTTTTCTCGAACAGGTTGACGGCGTCGGACGGGAGGCTCTTGGTGACACAAAGGGCGTTTTCTTGTGCGTTGTTCAGTCGGTGAGTCGAGACTTGTTGCTGTTGTTCAGAAAAGTTGTAAGAGATGCCAGTCTCCGTGGAAGAAAGTGGTTTCTTTGTTTGCTTGTGAGGGAATGTGTTCAGCCCGTCAAGGGAGAGTCAAGAAGAGAATTGAAGTGAAAAAAGAAGAAAAAAGAAGAATCCAAGAAGGGACCGTTTTGAAAGATGAAGTTTCCTGAGCGTTGCTGAAGAGAGAAGGGGGGAGGAAGTGGATGAGAGGGACTACTTATGTAGTACGACAGACGACGGACGACAAGCCAGGCTCAGGTGGGAATGTTTTAGTCGTTTCGTTTCGGCTGCCTCTGAGCCAAGACATTGACAGAACAGAATAGTGACATTGCTCTCAATCATCTCCTGAATCGCAGCGCGGCAAAGGGACGAGCGAATTAGTCGCTCTCGTTAACCGTCTTGACCCCCCGGTTCATGTGGTTCTATAACTGCAGTCTCCACCATGAAGCAACAGAGCATGAATTTACCCAACTACACAGCCCGGAAATCCCTTAGGATCGCCATTATTTCGTCGACCCGCCCAGGAACAGCTTCGGGGAGCGAAGCGACTGGCGGTCGAAGCGTCTCGTCTGTGGGCGTCTATGTCGCATGTGGGAGGGGGACCAGGGGACCACCCCTTCTGCCCTTCTAGAGCTGGCGCCTAAAAGACTATAGTAGTATTAGTGGATGAGGCCCCTATAGAGATGAGCGTCATGATAATAATAAATGGATGTGCATTGCATTGCATTTCTGATACAAGATACCCCTGTGCTTTTTCGGTAAATAGGCAGGTAGGTATGTATTGTCATATCATTCCATTGTTCTCTCCACCATCTATTGTCTAGGTAGTGTTGAAGAAGATGAAGAAGACGAAAAAGTGGTTCCTCCCTGTTCAGAGGCGCTGGCCCAAGAATTCGAAACCCGATCTTGACTCCACTTTGTCCGTGCTTGACCATACACGGACATTTATTTCCTATGCTGGCTGGGACTGTTATATCCTTGTAGACAGATGCCGGACAGCGGAGAGCGGAGAGCGGACAGGGGAGAGAGCGACACCTGATACACCACAATTCGATCTAAGGGGGCTAGAGGGCAGCTACTGTGCTGTAATAGTAAGGTAGTTAGTGAGTAAATCAGTGAATTTGGATATTGCTTCTTCCTGCTCTTTTCCATCTCGTAATACCATAATTGCATTGCATGTGCTTTCTCTCCCACATTGGCATCCATCTCATCTGTTTTGTAGATCTCTTATGCCGTGTTTGCCACGCCATGCGCCGGGCTACATGATGTGAGACCTGACGCGGCCCGTCTGTCGCCTCTTTCGCCATTAACTTGATGTTTTCTGGTAATCATTGTAACTACTCTGTGCATGTTCCCTGTCCTTATGTTGTTTCGATCTTCACATTAAATCCTCCTTTTGGGCTTATCACAGTCTCGCTTCAGATAGAAAGAGGGCTATCCTCTTGAGCCTTAACATAAAGTGACTAGAGACAAGCCTTGTCGCGGGTGTAAGTCATTGAGTCGCAGGGATTGGCTCTGGTTCTCATGGTGAAGACTAAAGACTTAACGAAAAAAAAAAACAGGGGTTAGACAAAGATGAAGCAGGCCTCGGTGACGGGCCAGGGCCCTATCAGCCAATCATAACTCCATCCCTCCAAAAGCCACCCGCGGTCTACGGAGGACTAGATGTGCATTGATTGGGCTCGTGCCTGAGTGAAACGTGCCATCTGCAGTGGCTTCAGGGGACGCTGGAAGCTCAGGGAGCATCAGATCGAGTGATTCCTGTCACCTAAGATAAGTACCAAGTAATAACGACATGACCCTGAACTGAAGCAGCGAAGGAACAACATCATGCGTTGAGACATTTGCGATTATCAATAGAATCAGCTTCAGATTATCGACTTGCCTAATGAGGCCGATTGTGAGTATTTTGCTTGTGACGATACGTAATAATTCAATTTCAATCCATCAGATTAACACCTTTCGAGCAGGTTGTCACAGGAAAGAAATGACTTACACGTAAACTCGAGTAATAAAAATGCCCCTTTCATTTAATCACCAACAAGGCAGCACAAGACAGTGATACAATATGTTTGAGCGGAATAGCCTGAGTCATTTGGTCCAAGTGCCGAGGTGTGCGACAACCAAGAAACATTGAATGACAGGCGAGCACAAGATCCAACGTGCAATCATGAGTACAACTACAGAAGGACTGAGAGAGTATAGAGTACAGCAACAACTGATGTTAACGTAGTATGTTGTGTTTCATGTTTTTTTTTTCTGTAGAAGGAATGGAAATGGCCAATAGTATAGTATAACGATAACACAACCAGGAATGGCTGTCACAATGCAGCAATTCGATTCCCTCTCTACGTGTCTACCCTGCATTGCATTGCATTTCATACCAATCAACTAACCAAGACTCCCAACGTCCGTCACATGAATAGTCATATTCGTATGCGCCGTGCACATGCAGAAATGTCGATCACGTAACTCCAAGATCCAAGATCCATGATCCATGATCCATGATCGATATTCCCTTGTTCCGTGTTCCCCTCCCCGGGCAGCGAATCGAGGGTTTTTCTTCTTCTTTCCCACTCCCACTCCCAAGGCCAATCCGATTCGTTGATCCTTCCTCTTTCTGCCCCTGAGGGTCACTGATGGGTGATCATCTGCTAGTGGCATCCACAGCGCCAAGCACAAGCCTAAGCCCCAAACCCCAAGCCCCCAAGCAAGTGACAACGGCTGAACCGTCCTCTTAACGCCCCAACCGTCTGATCCAAAGACTTGGAAATAGACTTGCACCATTACCAATGCAGGCTATAACTCTCAATTCCTGTATATTCATAACTGACAAAATGAGAATGGAACGTGGAATGGACTATACTACAGATAGTCTGTAGTTACTATCTTACCTCATATGTATCTCCGTGGATTATATAGATACAATTGCATACACTATACATTGACAACCCCCAGAAATGCCGGGTTGTTACATTGACCATCATCTCATCCGCTGTCGTCCGTCCAAGTGCCCTTTCTGCGTCCATCTTCTTCTCTTCCATTTGCCTATGTATAGTAACCGAGTTCTAGACTAGAGGTAACGCACTGCATCGGTTTTGCCCGGAAGTATTCCTCACTCACCCTGGTCTGCGTCTGTCTACCCCTGCTTCAACTGCCCCCTTCTGCCTTCTGCGTTTGAGAAGTCGCCAGGATTGCGAATGGCGTGAGTTCCCACCCCTCTCTTCTCCTCTCCAGCCGCGCGTGTATGCATGTGAGAACTGTATTTCTATTCAGCAACCAGTGTTGAAGATCCAGCCGAGGTAAGGTACGTATCCCTCTGTATGCCGAACATTTCATTGCTTGGCGGCTTACAAGCCATGGTCAAGTCTGGTATGGTATCCGCAGTAAAGGCTTCGTTTGACGTCTACTATTACTACTACTACTACTACCACTTGGTTCACCAACTCGGTAAAATATGCCCACGTAACCGCGTGCACATGTGACAACACTATGCACATTGTACTTGTCTCATTTGGTTATCTGGCTATGTGCTGTGTTGTGCTTTGCTTTCCTTTGCTGTTCATCATATCTCGTGGATGGTGGGACCATGGCATATGAATGCCTTTGCTACTATTCGCTGCTCTCATTTACGCTGCTTCGCTTGATCTTGACAATCCAGCAGCGGTTTATCCCTCCTCTGTATCACACCACATCCCATCCTTTAACTTGTCTCCTTGCCACTACTCTCAGTGAATACTGTCAAAGTTGTAAAAGACATAACCTATTCGGCGGCTGCTGGAATGTCTTTCACTCGTGACAGCCCAGCTCGCTCCTGGAGTTGCCTCGAACGAGCCTTGCCATCGAGTCCCTTCCATAATCACTACCCATTTCCACATGGGCCACACAGCTCCACCCTGCGCTCTCAGCTTCCACTGCCCAGTCTTAGCCCCAATAATCAATGAAGTGACAAGTCCACATGCTTGGTGTTTGTGTCCCCCGCCTAGTGTTGTTCAGGCCCTTCACCTCAATTGTTCGACTTCGCTTCCTCCGAGAGTTACTGCTCAAAGGAAGCACCGACAACAGAGGCGATCGCTCCGGCGCTGCCATGGTACCACCACTTAGCATTCCCGACTACCTTTGCCATCCAATCGGCGCAAGAATGCATGGAAAACACTAACGTCATGTCGACCCCCCTCAACTCAATCAGTCCGCCGAGCCGCACCAACATCAACCCAGCAACTCGCTTACTAACCCACGTGCCCAGGCCGCCCGAGGCTCGGGCCTCCTCTCATCTAAGCTATTTGCTGTGTGACGATGTACGAATGTCCCATATTGAAACTTATGCAATGATTCGTACGCTTCGCTGTCGTCTTGGTATTACTCAGACCCCGAGATAAGTATATGGCAATCTATCTCGGCGAGGCCGCTGCCCGGAAGGGCCTTGCTAAACTCTGTATTTATTGTATACGAAGGCGAGGGAGATACCCTATATGTCGGTTGTCATGGTCCTATTTGGCCTCTTCTGATGTCTCAGAAGGTCGAGCTTGGGTCGCTGCAGGCACCGCATGGCTGGCCTGAGGTGTCTGGCTCGCACCCTGGCCTCCGTATCCCTTGTTATAGTTGCTTCCACTTCGATGCTGTCCACCATACTGGTGGCCCTGATGGGGACTTGTACCAAAGTGCTGAGGTCCGGGGCTGCCATATCCACCCCTCACTGCACTGGCGTTAGCCAATCGTTAATTCTCTGCTTGCTGATGGGCATCAGAATCACTTACTTGGGCCGCCTTGCTGGCCTGGGTTGAAGACTGGCTGGTTGTACTGCACGTTGGGGCTCATACCGTACATAGGCTGCCCCTGTTGCGATCCCTGATGTGCCATCATAGGCGCCGCAGGACGACCAGGACTAGGGTAGCCGTTAACACTGGGCACTGGTTGAGGTGCAGATGGAGGCATGAATCCTGGGTGACTTCCAGGATACATCATCTGCGGGCCAGGAACCATGCCCTGAGGTCCAGGCATGAACTGCTGTGGCATCATCATAGGGCCTCCCATCTGACCCTGCTGGGGAGCCATGTACTGATGGTTGTTAGAAAAGTTGCGGAACTGGTTCATCTGAGGTGTGCCAGGTCCCATGAAAACTGCCTGGTTGTATTGCACTTGTGGTGAGTTATATGCCACGGGGACATTGCCAAGGCGAGGGGAAGCGAAAGATTGAGCCGAGTTGGAATGCATCATCCTGTGATCGTCATTGCCGTATGGCGGGTGAGGGACATGGCCGTGCTGAGGGGTGTGCATCTGCATGGGGGGCATATGAGGAGATCCCCTAGGAGCCATGTTATGCGCACCGTGCTGGAGATGGAAAGGCAGCTGGTGTTGATGAGGAATTTGAGGGACAACATGCTGTGGGTTTGGAGTAGCTAGTGCAGGGCCGCCAAATGGCTGGCTCTCGAAATACTCCTTGTAAGTGAGACGCATGGTAGATTCCGGCTTCTCGTCATCCTGAAGCTGTCGCCAGGTCGGCAGGGTATCATAGGAGGGGCGCAGGCCGGCATTATCATCCCAGTTTCTACCTTGGGGAGGCTTCAAGGTCTTGATACGAGAGAGAATATAACACTTCTTAACATCGATGGCCTTGGTCTTGCGGCGGATGAGCTGACCCTCGGAACCCGCGTTGTTTGCTGAAGCCTCTACATTGTTAGCGGCGGATTGAGGGCTCGATGCGGCACTGGCATGGCTGTTGGGGTTAAAGGCGGCTGCGAACGGGCTGGGCCTGAATTCGTGGCTGTTAGGGTTCAACTTTGCGCCCATATGGCTAGGGTTACCGCTCAGACGTCGATTATAGCCAGACTCGACCCCGCTGGCAGGTCCTGTCGGGGGAGCTCGAATCTCCTGACCTGGTACATGAGCCTGGTGAGGTACAGGAGGTTGAGAGAACTTTTGCTGCTCAACATTGCGCAGTCGTTGGGCCAAATTGCCAGTCTGCTGTTGCGGAGGGATATGCGAACCACCGCGGTTGTTGCGGTATTGCTGTCCGTGATAGGGTTGCTGAGGGTACTGCTGGCGAGCACCAGGGTGACGAGGCTGGCCCCCGGCTGTAGGTGTAGACTGGGCGCTGGCTGGGACACGACCTGCTCGGGTGTCGCTCGGGGGAACTGAAGGGCCAGCAGTCGCTGGTGCGCCTTGCCCAGTGGTCTTGGTCTGAGATTCTTTGGACGGTGTGACATTATCCTTCGTCACAACAGTAGCCTTAGCCTTGGCCACCTCCTCGGCATTCTTCATAGCTTTGGCCTGGATCAATTGTTGCTTGAGCGGGTCCTTGGCAATGATAGAAACCAGGTCTGTAGGTACGGGGGTTGAAAGTTTGAACGAGTTGGCAAACTTCTTCAGTTCGGTCAGCTTCACCTCCTTGTCCTGCTTGGCTTTGTTGCTTCGGGCTTTCTCGGCATTCTGTCGCTGTTGGCTGGCGAATGTCTTGAACTCCTTCAGCACATCATGCTCGACTGTGGAAGTGGCACTGGGTGCAGGAGCAGCTTGGCTTCCAGCAGGAGGGGCAGCTGGAGAGGCATCGTTTGTCTTGGTCTCGGCCGCTTTAGCGTTGGCAGATTTGGTGTCATTGGCGGGGACTTCTGTAACCTTGGTTTCCGCAGAAACCTTCTGTGCATCAGTCTTGGGGACTGACCCGTTCTTGGTTGCGTTAGAACCTTGAGGTTTCGCCTCCTCGGGGACGGGTGTGGGCTGCTTCTTTGGTGGTGCCTTGATCTGAGAGGAGATGATAGCAGGGTCAAAAGGAGCCCCTTTGACAGTAGATTGGGCTGTAGGTGCGCGCTTGGCTGGTGGGGTGTATTTGTTCTCACGGCCAGCTGATAGAGGCGGGAAGTCCTGGCGTCGAACTCCACTGTACCTGTAGGGAAAACACTGTTAGCAAATCGATGTAAATAACATGGAACCAATACATACTTGTCCTCTTCATCACCTCCATCATCTCCACCAACGTAGTCCATGACACGTTCCTCGGCCACGTGAGCAGTAGTAGGTGCACTGCGTTCAATTTCACGCGCCTTCTTCTCTGCCGCAGCTATCCGCTCCTTGTATTCAGGGTGGCTCTTATCAATGGCGGTGGTATAAAAGTTTTCATCGTAGTTAGTCTTCAGTCCGAATAGCCTTTCGTTCTCGGCGAACTGATCCCAGGTGCCGCTGCCGCTGGACTTCTCGAGACTGCCATTGAAAGTGTCGTTCGAGTCGGGAACCCAGGGTTGAAGAACTCGTTCATTGCCGAATCGGTTTTTGGAGATGGCTGCATCGGTTCGGAAAGAAGCTCGGCTTCCTGTATCAACAAAGATTAGAGGGGTCATCTTTTTTCAGGACGCAACTACAAAACGAACCATTCTGCTTGCCCCCAGAGCCTCCGCCGGCTATTCCATCCTTCTTCGGAACGGGCATGTTGAAAACGCTCCAGTCGTTATGCAAATGAATAAAAGAACGTCAAGATTTATGCAGCTTGGCCACCATCCAAGTGAGCAAAGAGACCTTGGGTGATGATGCGAGATGATCGGGGGGTTTCTCGTTTCGGTCCGCAAGGAGAGTGAGGAATAGCTCTCCGATTCTAACAAGGAGGAACGGGTCAGTTTTCTAGCAGTCTACAAGTTGCTCAAGTCGGATATCGAATAATAGACATGGAAGGTAGAGCTCAATAATGCCTGTATTAGAGGCCACCTCCTAATGCCATGACGTGACTATAGTGGGCTACCCGAAGTCGTGGGGTTTGAGAAGTCGATAAGAAGAGGTGTGCAGGCAAGTCGAAGGGTTGCGAAAACCAAGAAGGACTTACCTTAAGTAGTGACGGCTGTCGAAAGGTTTGATGCGACAATCAAGCGGTTGCGACTGCTGGGTAATTGGTTTGAATATGATGGGTCGGGGTCGAAGCTTTAGTAACCCAAGTTGCCAACTAACTAAAGACTGAGCAAGTTAGTACGGATGTGAATGGAGAGATGGATGTTTCGGGTGCAACGAAAGAAAAGCTGGCGGGGGGTCTTAAAGTTTGAGAGGAAACAAACGGCAGAGGAACCCAGGCCAGGTGTTTGTGTGAGGAGAAGCGAAAAGGCGGCTACAAACGCAAAAGCTGCCAACGAAAACGGGAGAGGAAGGATCAAGACGAGGGGGTTTGGAGTGGTTTACCTCGCGTGGGTCTCCGGGCAGAGAGAAAGAGAAGAAAAAAGAGCCCAGATACAATGATCTACACTATGTCGTCCAGCTCGCGTGCTGTTACAATTGCCTTGCAATGGGCAATAAGAGCATGGAGCAGAGGCAGAAAGGAGGGCTTGGGTCGTGTGTGAAAGGGAGGGTCGAGACGACGGGCGACGAGGATTTGACAGCAGACAAATAGTTGGTGGTTGAAACTTGAGCTGGACAGTAAAGAGCCCGGAGCTAGTGGCAGGGACTGGAGGTCAAAGTCCCGTCCCTTGGCGTTTGGCGTTTGGCTAGGTCTCTCCCAGCTACCACCTTGCCTAGAAATGGCCGTGGAAGGGCTTTTTTCCCTCTCTGGCGGGGGATATCGAAAGGGTTCCCCGGAACTTAGAGCTTGGACTGTGACAAGTCGTCGGGTCTTTCGCTGTGTCTTACTGAAGAAGACATTATTTATTAATAAGGACCCAGGTGTTTATTTATACTTGAAAGGTCATTGTCAATCGTGAGTCCTCGACAATTTTGTTTTCTGAGTGATATTTATAATACTCGTTTCAATCCTCTTAATTTTCTCTCAAATTCTACTACAGATACTCGATACATGAGGTTATAATGGCAGCAAATCACAGTGATTTGCTGAAGATCCTTGAGTGGGATGAAAGTCTCAGGACCGCCCTGTTAATATTCCATCACTTACTTACCTTCAGGTACCGTACTGTACAACGGCCATGCGTTGCTGGGCACGCTGTGGAGTCTGCTGCTGCAGTTTCGACGAGTGCGATACAGTGCGCATAATCCACCCCTGGCATACTTATTTAACGTGCACTTCTGCTTTTGGAAGTGTCTTATCATCCATCGTCACAAACAAGCAAAGCCTCGTTTTATGGTTGGGCTCAAAGCCAGAAATATTGTATTTTCGTCATGGCGTAGCGTTGGTGGTACAGCCTGTGCGCCCACTGATACGATACTGACTGCAAGCTTGGGGCGGACAAATCCTGTCTTTGGAAAGATGAGTGGTTGTGAGCTGCAGCAACTTGACCGGTTTGGTCCCGGTCGCGTTGAATATGATACTTCCAGGTGCAACTATGTCGATGTCTGGTAACAGTACCCGGATCGGGATCGGTTGGGGTTGTAGAGGAGGCTCAATTTAAGTCTGCCCCTTATGTCCCGGAGTGTATCGACTCTACGATACACTCCCACGTATGTTCTTGTCTTGAGCGGCCCGGTAAGGCCTATCTACACAACAGGTGAGCGCTGCTCTAGTGAAAAGCAAGATAACAGAGACAAAAGAGCCTATAATATGGTTCAAAGGATTTCTACTACAAATATTCACAAAGAGGACATCCTCTCCCTCAACTCTTCTAAACTTTGACTGTTGGTACAAGTTTTTTTCTTTCTTGGACCCCCATTTATACTCGCAGACCGATATCCTCAGCGTAAGGTAGCACGAACAAATCTCCGACAGTAGAGACAGTGGCCTTGCCCTCAAGCAGGGTCTTGGCAGCCTATTCGCAACATTGTTAGTCTCATACACATCTTGGGTCAAAACAGGTTCCAATCTTACAGTCTTGATAGAATCAGCGGAGACGCCATCGATAGTCTTGGCGAGGGCAGCGGCGTCGTAAGGCTTGCCGTTGTTGACAATACCAGAGCCAGCGAGGACAACGCTGGGATGTCGGAGCTGAGCCTGGTCCAGAAGGTTGAACTTGGCATTGGCGACAGCCTTCTTAATGTCGTCTTGGCTGGCCTGGCCGTCAGCGATGCTCTTGAGCACCTTGACGGTCTCCTCGGCGCCCTTGCGGACAGAGGCGGCGGGGCCGCTGAGTTGGACAGCAAGGAGACCAGAGTCGGAGTAAATGAGGTTGGAGGTGTTGACGTTGAGGCCGGAAGTGCCAGCGGTGGCCTTGGCCAGCATGCTGAAGCCAGGAGCCCACTTGATGGTGGACTGTCCGCCGAGAAGAGCAGCCAGAACAGCGTTCTCGGGCTTGGCGGAGTCGTAACCGGAACCGGGGAAGGCGATGACCACAGAGTTTCCAACGCTTGAGCTTGTTCGCTGCTCACCACCGAAGTACTTGGAGGCCTGGGTCTTCAGAGTCTGGCCGCTTCGGGGGGTGGAGGGCACGTCCTTGAAGAACTGGCCAACCCACTTGGAGAGAGAATCGGTAGAGGCACCGTCGGCAACGAGAGCGATGTTGGGCTTGGAGTAAGCGACGTCGGCGTAGCTGGCGATGTACTCCTCGTTCAAGTACTTTTGGTAGGGAGTCGAGGAGCTGGGGAGGAGGGAGGAACCAAGACCAGTGTGGAAAGCGATGGCGTGTGCGTTATCAAGAGCAATTGCGGCGGCGTCGGCGTTAAGAGCGGCCTGCTTGTGGTGGAGAACACGCTCGACATCCTCGTGGAACTCGTGGGCTGGCAAGAGATATTAGTACGGCGTGAGTCGATACGTAATATGTAGTTGATGTTTACGCACTGGTGTACTTGGTCATTGAAATGACCTCAGCGAGGAGCTCGGTGAAGTAAGGCAGATCCTCACGGAGGAAGCTGGCCTCAACAACAACAGCCTCCCTAGAGTGGGAGGAAGCCAATTGACCACCAAGAAGCTCAGACTCGCGAGTGATACGAAGGCCGGATCGTCGCTGGGTGTTCTACGTGGAGCCGGCAAATTAGCTCAAGTCCCGGATTTCCATTTGATGCTCTCGTCTCTCTCTCACCTTGAAGGCAAACTCGGCAAGGCCAACTGACAGGCCAGGAAGAGGCTGGTATCGAGTACCGGCCTTGGCCACAACAGCGAGCTTAGTAGTAGGACCGTGAGCATCCCGCGAGGCGACCTTGAGGCCAGACACATCCGAGGTCTCGTACGATCCGGTCGAGGCGGCGGCGGCGTAGGTTCGTCGCTGGACGCGGCAGGACTGTCGGGCAGCCTGCTGCGCAGTTCGCGCAAGGGACGATCTCGAGATCATGTTCGCGGGTGATGGCGTAGGCGATTGGCAATCCTTCGGCCGTCTGGGTGAAGCAATTGATCTCCAAGAGAAGTGCCTCGTCGAAAAGGTCCCGTCTAATTTTCGGGCTACGGGGACGAGTTGAGTCACGTGATGATCTCCGGTCAGCCAGTTTTGCACCCGCGGCATTGGCTCAGGTATGGATCACTTCAGATTCCAGTGATCTTTTGGCCTGGTCCAGGCGTTTTTGGTCCTGTAAGACGACCTCAGGCATTAGCCCCACCTGGTGTGAGCCTAGACCTATTACCAGCCTTTGACTTACACCAGAGCCGCAGGCAAAAAATTAAGGATCCATTTGCGTTTGCGCCGAAAAAAAAGCATCCCAGCCTTCTCGCCTACATCTTGTGATCTCTTTTAATACTTTCCACCTTTCAACTTGCAACCCGCATAATTGATACCGAACCGTTGAATATCTTTCGCCCGTGTGCCCTGGTTCTTTCGCCATACCTTTTTGCAAATCAATGACGCCACGGTAGCAAGTGTGGAAGCTCTAGAGATAGTGAGAGGATCTCTAGGAGCAAGCAATGCTCGTTGTGAGTAGATGAAGCTTGACAACTGCCAGGACATTGCCCGCTAACAAGCTTTCCACGACAGACAAAACACGCTGCTGAGCTTTGTGCTCTCCTAGTTA
Source organism: Fusarium tricinctum (assembly GCA_020744515.1). NCBI lineage: Eukaryota > Fungi > Ascomycota > Sordariomycetes > Hypocreales > Nectriaceae > Fusarium > Fusarium tricinctum. The sequence continues at coordinate 1,760,103 of JAGPXF010000002.1, read as the reverse complement.
ATGATCTTCACGGCGAACTTCCTTCGGTACGCAACATTCTGTATTATATGTCATTAGATATGAACGAGATCGCGGGGCTGACCTGATCGTCGCAAACAGCGAATCTTGATTGCGCTTCTGACAAAAGGGCGCTCGACGATTGCACAACTGGTCCAATATACCTCTCTTACTCCTCGATATTTGCGAAATGGTCTCGCTGTCTTGATTCAACAAAACCTCATTTACCACTACACAGCCCCCAATACCGATGTCACGACCTACCAGCCGAATGCTGATGCCTGCTACAACCTTGTGCGATCCGGGAAGATCCTAGATACCATAGAGAATCAATACGGCATCGCAGAAAGAGAACTCACACAGACTCTGATGCAGTTGGGTCATGCTCGAATCGCAGACCTTTCCCAGGCTTTCGGCTCGAGAGCACCCAAAATTAACGGGCATACTAATGGGAACCATGACTCACACGATGGGCTGATTGGGTCAGAAAGCCACCTAAACTCTGTTCTATTTCGCCTTATCCGTGCCGAAATCGTTGAGACAGTTCGGCCCGAAAGTTTCCGCAACCCCAAAGATGCGTATCGCGAGATCGAGGACGACGTTACGAAACCTCGGCCAGGCGAAAAGGTTACGAAGGGCAAGATTGAAGCCCAGCGCGAGGTTATCGAACGTACTAGAACTTATAGGGACCAACCCAAGACACTCAAGCGTCAACTTGATATGAGCGGAGGTCCTAAGCCAAAAAGAAGGAAGCTTGCCAATGGCGCATCACAAAATGGGCATGAATACGATGCTCCGAAACTGAACGTAAGAAACCCTCATGTTGGTGCATGGATTCCGACTAACATATGATAGCCCAACGTGGTAGTGAAAGTAAACTACGAAAAGTGCTTGGTTGAGCTGCGCAATCAGCGACTTGCGGACTTTGCAACAGAAATACTGGGAGAAGTGACCGGAGCGGTGTATCGCACGGTATTGGACCTTTTGACTTCAGATCTTCCAAGGTGTCAGCCAGATCCTCTCTTGGACGAAGCGGCACTTGGACAACAGCCTACAGTGACAACCATTGACATATTCGAGCACCTGGACGAAGATATCAACGTACAAGCCGGGATTGGCAAAACCCCGAGAGAAAAGCTTGACTCACAAAGTGCCGAGAGAATTAGAGAAACTGCGCCAGAGTCAGATGACGACTCTGATGATTCAGATGCTGGTCCTCCTGGCCGAAGAAAGAAATTCGACGTGGATGAAGAAGAAGAAGATGAGTGGGCCGAAGACGACGAACAAGATGGTGCAACCAACGGGCAGCAAGAAAAAGGAGTGAGATTTGAAGATACTGCGAACGGTAGCGATAGTCGTATCTCGCAGATGCGCCGGCATCTTCTGCTCCTCGCAGAAAGCAAGTATCCCTTCATCCGCCACTGTGGAATGTACGGCCGCGGGCAGTGGACCGTGGACTTCAGTCGTATGGTGAGCAAATTGCGAGAAACGGAACTCGATGGTATCATCGAGCAATCTCACGGTCGTCATGGCCTACGTCTGACCCGCATCCTCCGAGAGAAGGGCAAGCTTGACGAGAAGATGCTTCCAGCTGCTGCACTCATGAAGAAGGGCGACGTGCAGGGCAAGATGCTCGCGATGCAGATGGCAGGGATAGTGGATGTTCAGGAAGTGCCCAAGGACAGCAGCCGACTTGCTAACCGAACCCTGTTCTTCTGGTACTTTGACAAAGAGCGAGCTCAGTCCCAGGCGTTGGATGATATCTACAAGACCATGCTCCGATGTCTGCAGACGTTAGAGGTGGAGCGCCACAAAGAACGAAACATCCTCTCATTCGTGGAGAGAAAGGATGTACAGGGCAAAGAAGAGGAGGTGATGACGGCAGAGCATTACAATAAGTACAACACACATCGAGAAGTGCAGAGCAAGCTCCTCGGACAGGTCATGCGGTTAGATGAGTTGGTATCGGTGCTTCGAGACTACTGAACGAGCCGAAAGGGTGATTGCAGGACATGTGTCTTCTCCTTGCTTAAATATGGCTTGGAATATGGCGGGTTGGCATGGGCATTGGCGTTCGAGGCGGGGTTTTGACCTTGTATTCATACATCCATATTTTGGTTCAAACCATACAAAAAAAGCGACCCATTGTGTTATTTCGATTGCTACCAGCCTTTCTGACCAGGTCTTGTTCTTTATCATGTGAATATTAGTTCGAATGCCGGAACATGTCAATCATTGACAAGTATATCCATCCAACGGGTATGCTGCCAAGTTGACAAGCAATATCGGCTAGTCTGAATAGCCGTGCCTCAGCCGTGTTGTGAGATAGGTCCTCGGTCAAGTCTATACGGATACAATGCCGTGAATTGATAGTTATGAGGCGGCTCTCGGGCCTCGGTTTCCGGCATGCGGGCAAGGTTATCATTTTTGGGCTGGTGAATTTATCTACAACAGCAATTAACGACTTGGGATGAGAAGGTGAATGGCATTGGTCTTGTTTGCGAAAGACCTTGGTTGGTTTCCCTTGAATATGGCGAATCACTCTTCCAGATTGATGTTATCGAACCTTGATCCACACCTTAAGTATTTGTCACTCATGAGATGATAGATACTCAATCAACTTACAGATATATATCAAGACCTGGGTAGTATAAAACATGCATGTAAACAAGAACAATTATAAAGGGTCAAATGCAGGATAATCATTAACAATTAAAACATGATACATTGGTTATAGGGTATGGCAATAGTGTTGGAATTGGGAATGGCCTGAACAGGGGTGGTGGACCAGTAAAAAACAGTAGGGGCTGTTGAGGTTGAGACCAATAAAGTGGGGAACGCACCTAACGCACCAGAGGAAAAAAATAATCATGGCAATTAGCGCAATTAGCTGCCTACTAAGGTAGGGACAGAGCCTAAAGAAACAGCTCCCCTCTCTCCGACTTCGGTACCCTACGTACCTCAGGTAGACACGCCAGAGCGATTTAGCAGGGGTCAAGAACCAGCCCAGGGAGTCCCAGGAACCAGAAAGAGAAAAGTGCTCTGAGCGATTGTGGAAAAATTTCCCTAGCAGCCAACTTCTGAGTCTTATACCCGAACTCTTTGCCTTGCGATAAGCCCACGACTCTCTTCTTTATATCTCTGCAATACCCTCGGGAGTTCCAATCCAAGCAGCGTCTTAATTAATTTAACCCCCTCCTCTTTTACTTCCTCAAGATGTCTCCTCCCGTCGCTGCTGGTAGCGAGAAAGAGTCCGGCCTGGCTCGTGTCCTCGGCTCCGGTACGTTTTACTCATAGCTGAGACACCCGACTATGGCATTTCTTGTGTTGCAATTGCCGCTTCAGCACCTGGAATCGTATTAACAAGCTTCACAGGTTCTGCTGGTATTGCTGAGTTGGCCGTCTTCCACCCTGTACGCAACCCCACGTCTGCGATGAGCACTATCAACTGTCGCGACAACACCTCGAGACGTTTCGCTAACCCCTCCATAAGGTCGATACGATTGCCAAGCGATTGATGAGTAACCAGACTCGTGTAAGAAGCATCACCTCTTTCGACCGTGTCTCGCGAACAGACCATTGACTATTAGGCCTACAGATCTCCGGCTCCGCCCAATTGAACCAAGTTATCTTCAAGGACAAGGCCACTGCTCCCATCGGACGAAAGTTTGTCTCTCTGTTCCCTGGTCTGGGATACGCCGCCGGTTACAAGGTTCTCCAACGAGTATACAAGTACGGTGGTCAGCCTGTTGCCCGTGATTACCTCTCTAAGCACTATGGTGCCGACTTTGAGGGTGCCTTTGGCAAGAAGACTGGCAAGGCCATCATGCACTCCACTGCTGGAAGGTACGACATCAACATTGATTTCCCTCGAGGAGCTTCGAATACTAATGCGCTTGCAGTTTGATCGGAATTGGTGAGATCGTTCTTCTGCCCCTCGATGTCCTCAAGATCAAGCGTCAGACAAACCCCGAGGCCTTCCGTGGCCGTGGTGTCCTCAAGATCGTTGCCGATGAGGGTTTCGGTCTCTACCGTGGCTGGGGCTGGACTGCTGCCCGTAACGCTCCTGGTTCTTTTGCTGTACGTTTTGAAACCTGATCGAATGGGGTCAACCAAAATACTGATCCAAGATAGCTCTTCGGTGGTTCTGCTTTCGCCAAGGAGTACCTCTTCCACCTTGAGGACTACAACAAGGCCAGTTGGTTCCAGAACTTTATTGCTTCCATTGCTGGTGCTTCTGCTTCTCTGGTCGTTTCCGCTCCTCTCGACGTGATCAAGACCCGTATCCAGAACCGCAACTTCGAGAACCCTGAGAGTGGTTTCCGAATCCTGTCCAACATGGCCAAGAATGAGGGTGCTGGTGCTTTCTTCAAGGGACTTGTCCCCAAGGTACGTTTAACCAACATTCACTTAAATGCTTTACTGGGCCCATGAAACTCCGCATAAATCCCGGGGGAGAAGATGTAAAGAGTAAATGCGCTAACATATGTCGCCTTGTAGCTGCTCATGACTGGTCCCAAGCTGGTCTTCTCTTTCTGGCTCGCCCAGACCTTGATCCCCGCCTTTGACATTGCTTTCAAGAAGTAGAGTTAGACATAATGCTGGAACTCAATTTATGTTATAGATAAACGATATCTGGATACCATGTCATTGCATCATGGGATGACGATGAAGGCTTAAAAGGGAGTTTAGACGGATCGGATTATTTGTTGGGTTTGCTACGATAGACATGCCGCACCGATATGAGAGGATCGGGGCCCTGCCTTAGTTGGTAGGGAGATGCACTCAACTCTGTACAAAAGAAAAGAAAGCGATTTGATTTGACAGACGTCATGCATTTGGTGTAATGTGATTAAATGTGACTTGCGCAAGTGCCGTTACTCGGCTCGCTCACCGTCACAAACTCTTGTCCACAGTCTACAGCTGCATTATTGTTTGGACAGGTTTTGAACAGGCTCTGGACAGGCTCAGTACAGCCGCCAGCAGGGCCTTGATCCTTGCGCAATTCTGCGATGATGTATTTCATAGGCTTGTTCTCACTAGGCGACCCTCAATTCGTGGTGTGATCTGCTCTGTTGTGCTTGCGTGATTCGCTAATAGTGGTCCATCTGGCGGCCGGGGGGCCGGTACAGCAACAGCCTAACGCTGAGTTAATTGTCGGTGCGGGTGGTTGCTCGGCAACGAGGCAGGCCCGAAACAAAAAAATAAACCGGGTTACGGCTGCGGCGACGGCCAGCCAAAGATGGAACTGAGCTACGAGTCTACTACCTTATAGCTTCAGACAATGCAACCAACTTAACTTTGATGCTTTGACCTGATTTATCCTCGCTCTTGCTTTCAACCATCTCATTCTCCTTTGATACCTCTACTACTTGCTTTCTTGCTTGTCAGTTCTAACGATAATACCCAACTCAATCTATCCCCCACTTCCGCATCTCTTACCGACACTTTACCTGCGCTCTTATATTCAAGCGTGGCTGCGGCGCCGTCCGCATTCTTGCCATTGAGATAAACACACTTCTCACATACCATCTCTGGTCTCCAAGGGACCGGCCCAGACATGACTTCCTCGGAACGAGACAGTTCCTACGACGGGGATTTCCAATTGAGACATCCTTACGCTGCTTCTTCAGACCCTAATCTTCGAGCTCTTGTTCCAATGTATGTTGTTTACGTTTGCCTCTGTATATATCCTCATGCGTTTCTTGCGTCGTCTAACAGGAAATAGGTGGGACAGCTCCGACCCTGAACGCTGTCCTCCTCCACTGCCGCTCAACCCGGGATCACCACTGACCTCGAGAGCCGGCACCTCAAGCGCTATCGCTTCTGCCCACGCCGCGCTTAACGAGCGAGCGCAGCAGAACGCCATGATTCCCGCAAAGAGAACAGAATCTCCCACAAAGGGTCACCGCAGACTGCAGTCCACAGTCCGCGATATCAGCTTGATGATCGAGGGTGCTAGCGGCCAAAGCTCGCCATCGCGCTCACCAGAACGTCAACAACGTCCGGAGACGCCCTCTAAGTCTCGCGAGCCCGATTGGAGACCGTGCGACAAGGACTCTGGAGTGTCATGCACGACACCATCAGTTATACCAGGTCCTAGTTTGACTCCCATCTTGCGACCTTCAGCGGTTCGCCGACCTCCACCTCAAAGCATTCTTGGCGAAAACACACCGCCACAATCATCAACTATGCTTGCTCTTCAGCACATGAGCTCAACACCCGTCAAAGAACCAGAGAATCCTCTTTCCGACATCACAAATGGCGCGTCAAACATGCCCAGAGGACCCCAGCACCTGGAGGCGCTGTCCGACCAAATCCTTAGCTTGACTAGCATTGCTACAAGCCTTCAGAAGGAAATGTCTCAGTTGAGCCGACGCAGCAGGGACAATGCAACTGACCTCCTCAGCCTCAAGGAAGCTACAAATTCAAGAGACGAGGACATTCGAAAAAGTCTAAGAGAGCTTTTGGGCAGTAATGGCAATGGTGGTGACGGCCAAAACAGACTCCCTCCAGCTCGCGACCCCTTTGGAGGGTATTTCCTAGACAACAAGCCACACAATCTCTCTCCGCCTAGCACTAGGGGCTTCCATCTCCCTAGAATTCCTTCCCCCAAGAGCTTTGGCGACTCAATTGAGCGAGGGTCCATCAGCACACCTTCTCTTGCCGGCTCTGAGGCACCCCCCTCCGTCCTTCTTCTGGAAAGGATTATTCGGGAAATGGGCACGAAGGAGGGGCAAGAGTCTCTTCTCAGCCGGCTTCAAGAGGTATCAGACAAGCTCTCTGGTATGGCCACATCTCACAAGCTTGATGAAATCATTGAACAAGTGCGAGCCCAGTCCGAGCAGGCCATCATCTTGGGCAACTCTCTCGGAAGCCCAGATGCGAGCAGGTCTCGCAATCTTAGTTTCGAATCAGACATGATGCCTAGTCAAGCAAGGAGTGCTGTTTCTCAGCACGTTGAACGCATCATGAAAAACGAGGCCCGCAGAAACTCTGAACCCGCAGCTAGAGGTGCCGAGATTCTCAACGATGATCTCATGGGTATCATCCGGTCTGTCAAAGACAGCGTTGCCCAAGGCGGTGGACTCACTGCTGAGGTCAAGGCTCTTGTTCGTGAGCTTCGTGGTGAGGTCTTGGGCATGGGCCGCGAGATTGGCCGACGTCTCGAGCAACAAGCATCTCGAAGAGGATCAGAAGATCATGATACCCCGAGCAAAGATGAAGTCGCTCGCGTCATCGATGAAGGACTTGAACAAATGAAGGATCAACTGAACCACGTTCTTCGTGAGCATAGACGGCAATCAGCTGCTTCCGTCAACACCCAGAAGAGTGCTGTTGATTACCAAGAGATCTACAACGCCATGCGAGCTGCTATCCAGGACAATGAGTCTACCAAGAGCAACTTGCCTGACCTGAGTCGAGAAGACGTTATCGAAGCTGTCAGGGATGCTTGGGAGAACTACAAGCCTGAGATCGAGGTCCAACAGCTGGGTCTTGAGCGTGATGAGGTCTTGGCTTGCCTGAAGCAAGGTCTGCAGGAGTATGCTCCTCGTGATGACAACCCACCAGCCGCCACCAGGGATGAAGTCCTCACCGCCGTGGTTGAAGGCCTACAGCACTACGTGCCCCCTCAAGTTGACCAGCCTGCCACACTGTCCAGGGATGAAATCATTGACGCAGTTCGTGATTGTCTCGAAGAATTCGAGTTCCCTGTGGCACCTGGAGCTGGAAACGACCTAACTCATGAGGACATGGTGCATGCCGTTAGGGAGGGGCTCCAGGACCTCGATGCTCACTCCAGCCGTGCCTTGGTTCCTGCATCCGCTAACAACGATGACATCGGCGACCGTCTCCGGGAAATCATGGAGTACTTGAGACAAGAGTTCAAGTCACTCTCTGAGGAGGCCAAGGAGAATGTTGCTGCTAATGGTCGTGAGACCGAGCAGGCCCTTGATGCTACCAAGGATGGAATTGAAAACCTCCGAAAAGCTATGGAGAGCTACGTTGACCGCGCGACTGGCGCTGCTGGCCAGGAGGAGTTCATGGATGATCTTCTGAAGTCTCTGGAAGACTTCAAGGATGAGATGGCGGGTATCGTCTCAACCACCAACCAGGAATCTCGTGAGCAACTTCAGACTGAACTCGAGGGTCTAAGAGAAATCGTCAACTCATCCATGGTTCCTGCTCTTCCACCTCAGTTCAACAACACCGAGGTTTTGGAGGCCTTGAACACTGGCTTTAACAACTTGCGCCAAGAGGTCCTACGACCTCGCGCCGAGACCAGTGAAATCCTTGACGCCTTGAACGATGGTCTCAATGACCTCCGTGCTGGCATGGATCGGGTGACCAACAAGCCTACCGACTTGACCGCAAACGATGAGATCCTCGAGGCACTCAGAACCGGTCTTGATTCCGTGCGTGCCGACATTGAATCCATTCGCGACAGCAGTAACGACCGCGCTGTGGCGACACTAGAGTCCACGCCTCCTGCGAGCGACGAGCTCCTGGAAGCCCTCAAGTCAGGTCTTAGTGGCGTGCGTGCAGATATCGAGGCACTACGTGATAGTCAGACTGAGAAGGCGGTTGCCGTTGCCGAGCCAAAGGAGAATGATGAGGTCCTCGAGGCTCTGAAGAATGGTCTTGATGCCCTCCGCGTTGATATCGAGGCTATCCGCGAGAACACCGCCGAGAAGGCTGTGGTACCTGTTGAGAATACCTCCAACGACGACGTGATTGAGGCTCTTAAGAACGGACTCGAGTCTCTTCGCGTCGATATCGAGACTGTCCGTGACAGCAGCGAGAAGGCCATTGCTCCAGTTGACAACTCCTCCAGCAACGAGTTCATCGAGGCGTTGAAGACCGGCCTTGAATCACTCAGAGTTGATATCGAGGCGGCTCGTGATACCAGCGACCGGGCTGCTCCTGATGAGAACACCTCTAATGACGAAGTCATTGTCACCCTCAAGAATGGCCTTGATTCTTTGCATGCTGAGATCGCAGCCCTTGCCAGCAAGGAGGAGAAGGACGATGAGGCAATCGAGAACACTTCGAATGACGAGGTTATTGTAACACTCAAGAATGGCCTTGACTCTCTCCATACTGAGATCGAAGCTATTGCTACCGCTCAAAAGGCTGCCGCTCCATCTGAGGGCACAACCAACGACGAAGTCATCGAAGCCTTGAAGAACGGTCTTGACTCTCTTCGCACAGACATTGAGGCTCTTCAGGAAAGCAATCAGAAGGCTCTAGCGCCGGTTGCGGATGTCAAGCCCAACGATGAGGTTCTCGAAGCTCTTCAGTCTGGACTGGAGTCAATTCATACAGATATTGAAACCCTTCGCGAAACAAACAGTGAGCGAGCTATTGCTCCTGTTGACTCAGCCTCGGACGAGAAGATCCTTGAAGCTCTAAAGACAGGCCTTGAATCCGTTCGTTCCGATATTGAGGCTCTCCGAGACAGCAACAATGAGCGCGCTCTTGCAGCAGTGTCAACGGAAAAGTCAGAAGACAGTGAACCTGCTGAGGCTATCAAGCCTGATGATATCAAGAACCTTGAGATCTTGATTGCTGGACTTGCTATCAAGATTGACTCCGTCAAGGCTGAGAAGGAGGGAGTTCAAAAGGACGACCTTTCCCGCATGGAAGAGCTGCTCAAAACCGTCCAGGATAGCGTGGATGAGATCGCTTCACGAGAGACCCTTCTCACACGGTCAGTCTCGGTAAAAAAGAAGAAGGAGGATGGAGAAGAAAAGACTGCGCGTGGAGTTGAAGGCGAAGGTGAAGAGCCTGCGTCAAAGGACGACATGCTGGCGATCGAGACTATTCTTCGAAACACCAAGGGCAAACTTGATGACCTTATTGAAGGCGAACAGGCTGTTCGTAAGGATCACGTCGATAATTTGGAGGCCCTGCTTCTTGAGACCAAAGAGACTATGGGAACTTTCACCACTCAATTGGAGACCGTATCGCGGAAGGAAGAAATCACTGCATTGGAAACCCTCATTACACAGGTCTCAACTGGCTTAGATGAGATCAAGGAGAATCCCGACAAGGTCTCCAAAGCCGATGTCGAGACTGTGGAAGCCTTGACCCTTGAGATCAAGACAACCCTTGAAGCCTTCACCAGCACCGACCTGGCACTACTTGCTCGCAAGGAAGATGTTGCCAATCTTGAAACTCTTATTGTCAAGAAAGAAGACCTCACTGGCCTCGAAACCGTTGTCAAGGAATTCCAGGAGAAGCTGGACACCACCGTTGATGCTCAGACTAAGGCCATCGCCATTCGCGATGAGGAGAGCACTTCAGTGGGAGAGCGGGTCAACGAGGTCAAGACCTTCCTTGAAGAGTTCCAGGGTGCTATCAACACCAAGCTCGAAGAGGGCACAACTGGCGTCGAGAGCGTCAGCAAACTTTTGGAGACCATGGGTGAGAAGATCGACAAGAATGAGAACGTTCACCAGGATCTCAAGGACATGCTCGATACTATCAAGGCTGAGTTCGAGGACTCCAAGGCCGTCGTCTCTGGAGTCCAGGTCGAGTCCAATGAGAAGCTCCAAGAAGCCACTACCTCCCTGGGCACCAAGATCGAAGAGAAGATTGGTGAACTTATCGCCAAGTACGAGACCTTGCAGACTACCCTAGATGATAGAAGCAAGGTCAGCGAGGCTCGTGATGAGACTATGGAGGCAGCTGTGGTTGGTTCCAAGACTGTCACTGATGAACTCAAGCTTCTCATCGACACTCTGGGTTCTACTGTAACAGACTCCCTTGAGAAGATGGAGGAGGCTTCCAAGACCGTCTTCACCAAGGTAGAGGAGCTCGTCACTCGCACTGAAGAGACTCACGTTGAAGACAAGGCCGAGCACCAGCAGACCCGTGACCAAATCACAGAGGCTTTAACGGCTGTGGAGGTATTGAAGGGAGAAGTCGGCGAGTCCCACCCTAAGATCATCGAATCTGTCAAGGACCTTCTGCTTCTCGTTGGTGAACATTACGAGCATGCCAAGACTTCAACGACTGAGATCCAGGACAAGATTGTCGAGCACAAGTCTCCTGAGGAGCTCATGACTCTTCTCACCCTTCTCACCGACGACAAGTACAACAACACTCAGGTTCATGAGAAGCTCGATAAGCTTATTGAGGAGATCTACAACGATGCTGAGGTCAAGGAACGTCTGGATAAGATCATTGAAGAGAAGTATGACGATGCCCAGGTTCGCGAGAAGCTGGACAAGATCATTGAGGAGAAGTACGACGACGCTCCCGTCCATGAAAAGCTCGCTACCATTATCGAATCCAAGTACGATGACTCAGAGGTCCGTGAGAAGCTCACTACCATCATTGAGTCCAAGTATGACGACACCGAGGTACGGGCCAAGCTTGACAAGATTATCGAGGAGAAGTACGATGACACTCCTGTCCACGAAAAGCTTACCACGATCATTGAGTCCAAGTACGACGATGCCGAGGTGCGAACCAAGCTTGACAAGATTATTGAAGAAAAGTATGATGATGCTGAGGTGCGAGCTAAGCTTGACAAGATCATCGAGGAGAAGTACGATGATGCCGAGGTCAAGGAACTCCTGGCTACGATTGCCGGGCACAAGTACGACGATACTCCTGTGCGCGAGAAGCTTGATTTGATCATGGACTCCAAGTACGATGATACTGTTGTTCGTGAGAAGCTTGACTTGATCACGGATTCCAGGTATGACGATGCAGTTGTGCAAGAGAAACTGGACAAACTCGTCGGTCACACTGCTGTCGCCGATCAAGCCTTCAATCGCCTTGATACCCTTGACAAAGTTCATGCTTCGGTTCTCCAAACAGCAGCTGATATCTCATCGTTCCTCAACAGCCAGAAGAGGCGCATTGAGCAGGCTCATGAAGACCATAACAAGCATCTTCAAGAGACCATGGCTTCTGTGGAGCGCAAGCTTGCCGAGAAGGACCACGTCGAGACTGCAGTTTTGAGCCTCCGAGATGAGGAGCTGAGACTGCGACAAAGCGTCATGACCTTGAGAGCGGAGCAGGAGAACCTCATCCGTCAGAAGACCCGCTTGACTGGCGATGTATCTTCTCTCGAGACTGCTCTCAGCATGCGCAAGGAGGAGCTCTACGATATGGAGTCCCGTGCCGAGAGCCTGGAGCGCCGCATCCTCGAAGGCGTCATGGATCACTCTCGTGTTCTTCTTATGGGCAAGGGCAGCAAGAACGGTGGCGACGCTATGAGCCGCAAACGGGTCAAGAAGCCTTCAGCTGAGGAGTCTCAACAAGGTACCCCTGGTCGCAAATCTATGGTGAACATGGCAATCAACGCCAAGCGCAACCTGGCAGCTCCCTCTCCTGGCCGCAGAATTGCTTCACTGAGTCAGATCAATAACAACATAGCTACCGGTGGCGTCAAGCGTAGCCAGAGTGTGCGAACACCCGTTGGCGGCGGCAAAGTCTACCGCAAGGGAAGTTGGGGTGGCAACCTTGACAAGGCCTTTGCGGAAAATGACAAGGAGAACTGTGTCAACGAGACTGTCGAAGAGGTCGACGAGGCAGATATCAGGTCGACACCAACGGCAGAGACGATAGAGGTTCCTGCCGAAGAGGACACAGCTGTTGAAACCGCTGACGATGGTGGTGCTGGTGGTGCTGGTGGTGACAGTGACAACGAGACCCTAAGAAGAAGCAGCAGAGGTACTGTCGTCACAAATAGCACCGACATGTACACCGATGGTGATGAGTACAGCGACAACAGCTACACCGAGAGCGAGTGGACAGAGAGTAACGTTGGTACCGACGCCCCACAAGGAAATGAGGTGGTGGCGTATGGGAATTAACAATAAGGAGTAACGACAAGTTTGATTTAGCTGGGATACCATTCATGTTTCTTTGTTTGAGGATGAAGATGGAAGAAGAGTTTGATGTTTACATTTGCATTAACATTGGCATCAATACTGCTTTTGTCAAAGCATTTGATGGATTGAGCGTTCCGGTTTGATTTTGTCCGGCGTGGCATGGTTTTGATGAGCTTGGAAGTCCTGTTTCTTATTCCTGGTTTGCCTAATGGCTTCTTGATGAACATATCATGTTTTTTTCCCTTATGGTTTTAGTAGTAAAAAAGTATGTACGAATCAACGCTTTTTAACAACTCGACTTCTTCATAATTTGGTGATGTTTCTGTTAATAATGAAGCAGCTGAGCCTTGGTGTTTCCCTTGTAACAGAAAATGGAAGCTGTTGTTAGGCCCCACCTTTAACGGATGGATATCTTATCAGCAATTGGGACAGCCTCTCCAGCAACGGCAACCGCGTCTACAATAAACATTCAAATAACCACAATACTACCTCACGATTGATTGATTGATTTTACTCCCTCCACGTAAGAGGTTGGCCTCATCAATCGCTATGGACCAAACTCAAACAGGGGGTCTTCTTGATCCTCCAGAGCTTACACCGCTCGAGCAGGAGGTTCTCGACGAGTACGAGCGCCTGGCGGACAATATGAACAAGGTACGTCTGTATACTCGATTCAACAGAACAACGCGTACTAAACTAATGCGCTTAATAGCTAGCTACTATCCTCGATCATCTCGCCTCAAATCCCAGCACAGAAATCCTCGATGGCCTTCGCGAGCTCGAGCGCAAGACAAGCTTGGCCTTCACGCTTCTCAAGGCCAGTGTTTACAGCATAGTTTTGCAGCAGGAGATTGACTGGGGTGATGGATCGACGGCGCAATAAACCGAAGGAGAAAAAAGAACGAGGAATATATTTGTATTTCCAGGCAGAGAAAGTAGGATTGATACCCAACCAAAATACGACATGAGAAACGAAAACGACATTTGTTTCTTCACATGATAATAAGACATTTGTCATCCAAGTGATGCTACACCATCTACTTTATTTTACCACATCAGGGACGTTAGGGGAGAAATCCCTTCATTACAGGCTACAGATACATGATTCTTTGGTGGTACAAGATGTCGTGAGAGTGTGAGAGTGGGTGCGAGTTTGGGTTTAGTATACAGCTCCTCCATAATACACCTTTCGCACATCCACCAGCTTCTTGCCCCGGCCAATAGCGATCTGCTCGGGGTCAGGCTGGTTGGTCAACGCTTGGTACGCCGCCTTGACCGAGTTCATGGGGTTCTTGGACCGGGGCATACGGGCGGCGATATCGTGAATACCGGCAGCGCGGCACATTTCGAAGATACGGTGAGGGCAGCGGAGTCCGAAGCCTGTGAGTAGGAAGGTCAGCGTACTCAACAAGGTGAAGGGTTAAGTAACGTATACGTACCGGGAGGTCGAGCCATCAGCTCAACGACAGTGCCCGAAATCTTCGAAGTCACATTACCGTAGATGGTGCGGTTCTCGTATCGACGGACAGGCTTCATGTTGCGGATGGCCAACATCTGAGCTGTCTCCTCAGCCACACCAGGCTCGGTAGACTTGGCCATACCAAGACCCAGACGACCATTGCCGTTACCAGCAATAGCCACAACTGAGGTACTGCGGACCTTACCCAGACGAGTCTGGTTAGAGACCCAACGAGTCACAAGACCCTTTGTGAGAAGCGATTGAATGTCCTTCAGACTCATGCCTGTCAGGCGCTTGATCTCTTGGTACTTGCCCGAATCATCCTGACCCTGATCCTCCGGGTCAACGGCGTGCTTGTACAAACCCTTAACACCAGGGACCTTGCCCAGGTCAGGTGCCTCAGCTGTGTAGGTGCGGTCGACACCGGCAGGGCCGTCCTGGATGAGTTCGAGATTTGTGGGCTCAACCTCACCCTGACTGCTGAAGCCAGCGATCTTGGCGAGCTCAGCCTTCCATGCATCGTCAACAGCCTCGTCAAGCTTCTCAGCCTGAGATCGGGTCATGAATTCAGGGCCCTTGTCGTTGGCGCTGGGCTCGGGGCCGTCCTCGGCGACGATGTAGCGCTTGATCAGCTCCGGATCCTTTTCGATATCCTTAAGCTCCTCCTCAGTCAGATCTATCAGATCCTCGCCCTGGCTCTCCTTGACACGCCGCAATGCCCGGACCATGGCACGGGTCAGCTGGTCGCTCGTCTTCTTGTCGGTGATCTTCATCATCCTTTGTCCATAGTTGTCGATCCATTCGCTCTTGTCGGGCCATTGCACCTCTCTTGGGGTGCCCTCGATCTCGGGCTTGATATCGTAGCGGGGGTCGAGGGTTGCGTAGTCCTCGATGTATGTGGGCTTGTAGGGATCGTCACGTAACCGACCCTGGATGATCATATCTTCAGGGCTGACAGCCTTCTCGCCCAGCTCAATAGCCTCGAGCTGTTCCGCCGTGTACGAGTCCCTGAGGCTCTCCAGATCCTGCTTGGACAAGTCGGCAAACTTGTCCTGCTTGTACTGATCCATCTTCTTGGTGAATTCGCCCGACTCCTTGACCAATCCTAGCTCCTGAGCCGTAACATTTCGAAATCGAGACTTGCGCTTCGACCGGGGCGCCGAGCTGTGGAATTGACTGCATTGAAGGACGGGGACGGTGATGGAAGCGGAGGTAGAGGCTGTTCGGGATGAGGCGATGCACCTGCCGAGGAGGTTGCGCGCCGGACGTGCGACGCTCATGGTCGGCAGGAGTCGGAAGATATCGATTCGAGAAGCAGGAGGGGCCGGCAACGAAGGAGGAGGAGGAGGTCGCTCTCTCTTTCTCTG
This sequence comes from Fusarium tricinctum, assembly GCA_020744515.1. NCBI lineage: Eukaryota > Fungi > Ascomycota > Sordariomycetes > Hypocreales > Nectriaceae > Fusarium > Fusarium tricinctum. The sequence goes on along the minus strand of JAGPXF010000002.1, from coordinate 1,744,429 downwards.
TATCTCGTATCTCTCTCACACGAGCTCGAGATTTTTTTGGACCCAGGAAATGGATCTCAATTGATGGTATCCTCATACGGCTAGCGGCAGCAAATGGCAGGAGCCAATCAGATGGCTATGCGGTTTTGGTGAGGAACTTCCATTCTCCGGATATAATCACGTGATGATTTTTTGCACCATGTACTCGTCTAAGTCGACTACATCCCATGTCGGCTCATCGAAGTCACCAAACAGCCCGTCTTCGTAAACACATATTAGTTACTCTACCTTGGCTACGTTGACTCTGTGAATGTTTAACTAGTACTATTGGGATCCAATACCTTTTTCCTGGATTATTAGCGCTTGCTTTCATCTCTTCCTGGATATCAAAGCTCAACAGCCAATCATGGCGTGTCTTCACATCAGTCGACTTTTGTTACAAGGTGAAACGTCTCAGTAACACCCCTGAAGCCAAGTGAGTGGCTAGGGGTCTTCCACCGTTACCACCACCCTGCGAGTGGACCGGTTTACCAGGTGCACTTCGTCTCCTCGTCCCTCACTTTAACTCTTTTTCCTTTTCATACTTGACTACCTACATCAACCATTCTGCTTTGTTTTCTACTATCTTGTTATTTCCCTTCTTCTTCTTGTACGTGACTGGCGCACTGTACAATTCTTTTCAACCTGTACATTACTTGAACCCTGATCAACAATACCCTTAATTCAATAGCCCGCTCCTTCACGGACTTCACGCTTCACAATGGGCCAATTCGACTGGTTTTCCTCTATTGGCGCAACGGACGAGGCTGTCGCTGTCCTCAACGATCAGCCCATGATCTTCACGATTCTCTTGGTCGTCCTTGTCGCCGTCATCCTGCAATCTGTTCTCCTTTGGTACATCCATTATGCCACCATGAAGCCCGAGCAGCGCAAAGCAAAGCAGGACCAGAAGGATAAGAAGAAGGCGGCGAAGACAGCGAAGACATCCAAGACGTCGAGATCAGACAACGCACGCAAATAAGCCTGCGCGTCTCTCTTTCACCACTTTAAGCCACTCTATACATTGAGTTATCTGTCTTTTTTCAACAAAGATCTCACGCCATTCGACAACCACAACTTCCCAATATGAGCCGATATATCTATCACCTGAAGCGAACCCCTTGAATATCACAGCTATAATACATAAACCCGCAGACTCTGTCTTCGGGATTTTTCGTCTTAGTCACATCGTGCTATGATCCTCTCTGATACTGTGCCTACATCGTGACACCTGAGGTGACTCATGTTATATGTCATTATTGCAAATGAGCCAATGGTCCAATGTTTGGAAATTTGCCAGATCACTCACCATACCCTTCTCTGACACTACATTCTCACTCTGATTTATCCAACCCATACGCCCGCAACTCTGCTCAAGGGATACCTCATCAATGGGCTTCGTCATTGCCATATCGTCCCCTAGCCAGTTGGGCCCGCCAAGTTCCTGTTGTGACCAATCTCGGGAGACTGGGCTATGGACTGAGCTGGTCCATGGATCATGATGCGCACCAACAAGGTTGGAGTTCGGATCACGATTTGCCTCATTGAACTCTCCATACTTCGCCGTGTCTGGATAGTTGTTCATGGCGTCCCACCTTACCTTCATCGTTGCATTCTCCTGACTTTCCTGCTTATCGCATACACGTGCTTCTGGTGAACCTCCTTCGACCACTGTAACAAACTGTTCATACCTTGCATTAACAATCTCTTGATCTGAATTGTGCTGGTTTGTGTCATGAAGTGCTGGCCTCTTGTTCCTCCTCTTGTTGGCCAGTAATGGGAGTTGTACATGTGTAAGAAGTACCTCCCAGGCACTTTTCTCAATGGCAGCTACACAGTCTACTTCTTGGTTATACACATCAGCAGACGATTTGTTGCATAGTCGTAAGTCGGCCACCTTTTGTCTGAGTGCTGGAGATTCGGCATACTGCATGCGCGCTATCGATGTCGCAATAATTGGTAGTAGCTGGGCACGGTCTGACACATTCTGCTCATGCCATTAGAAGCTTCGACAAGTTGTTGGTCTAAAACATACCTTAAGATAGGGCATGTGGAAAACACCAGGCGCCAAGTTGACGAGACGGTATTTTGGCTCGCAGCCCCAGACATGGTACCCTCTGTATGTTTTCTCCGGCCCCAGAATTAACTGTTCAAATAGGATGTTGATCAAGGATGAGGAGCGCAAGATTTCCAAGTCTTCGGTGCAGGTAGCACTTTCACCCCGGACCGGCGCCTGAGGCGAGTTCCCTAAAACCTTGTTCAATGGAAAGTTGAGACTAGATATGAAGTTCTCAATAGCTTGCTGGTCTACTGGCTCTAGAGTCTCCAACAGATCGCTCTCTGAACGAGGCTCGTCTTTTTCTGCTGGCTCGGTCGTATTCTTCCGGCGTTTGCTTGTTCTGGTAGACTTCCCAGGAGGTTCTTGTCGCTTGGCTAGGTTGCAGACATCGATCGCTACCAACAGAGTTCGAAATGGGGTATTCCGCGCCAAGGATGGAGCTACCAGAACTGATGAGAGATCGGGATGCTGGAGGGAAAAAGAGAGAAGTCCTGGCAGCCCGACCGTACATGATCTGTCGTAGTTAAGATGAATTCCTAGCCGATCCCAAACCTGTAGAATCGGGTTAGTATTGGGTGAAGCTGTTGTTCGGGTTGTTTAGATACCTCGCAGTTACCAACTGCCTTGGCGATACTTTCGAGACGGGTACTCTCTAGTATTGGACGGCCATTCACAGCAACTGATATCTGGATGCAACACGCGCCCGACCGAGTGATCCACAGATGAGAGTCTTGAACCAATGATAAGAGATCGTTGACACTCGTAATAGATTGTACATAGTCCGGAAGGTCGATGTTCAACGATGGTGTTGCTGTCACTTCGACATTTGTTTGTTTTGCCAATATACGAAGAGACGGGAGTCGTAATGCAGGAGACATCATTGCTTCATACCTATTTCAGGAAGCCTTTTGAAGTCTGGGTATTGAAAGTGAAATATTCTGAAGTTGCTCTTGCTTTTGGTTGATGGATATTCCGGCGCTCGGTTCACATCTTTTCCTAAGGAAGGAGCGATGCGCCCCTACAACAGTCAACTTACAAACCTGGCAAGAGGAAAGCAGGAACCGATCAGAAAGGGAAGAAATGAGCACCAACGAAGATCGATATGAGTTATACCGTAGTACCTAGGAATAATGGAAACCTGAACAAGTAGGTATATAGTGGCTTATGGTTAAATGCCTTATATAAAAAACCTATCAATAACAAAATCGCCATGCCTTACTTAGAATGGATGTCCTAGATATAGCTCCAACATAATTCCCCAAGAGATACATCATCGTCTGTAGCCAGTCATCAAGCTACAAAAAGTCTATAATATGCGCCTCCGGTATTTGCATCAGTGATTATAACGCAACTACGTGCTCCCTAAACTCCTTGCGATCAATTAACAGATTACTTCGCAAACCACGGGAACTTCTTTTTAGCGGGCTCTGCAAAACCGCCTGAGCCACTTTCAACCTGCACGCTTCGCTGATAAATGTCCTGTGATCTTGTTAGCTAATGCGTTGGATGAGATTCGTACTGGAACTCTCTCACCTCTTCGTCTGTTGGCATCCGGCAACCCAGAATCAACTCTCTTGCATTATCATGCTTGGCCAGATTCGGGTATGATGCGCCTTGACTCTTCATAATTGGAAGCAGGACTTCTCCCAATACTTCAAACTTCTTCCAGTTGATGCGATCTGCATCTGCACCGACAAAGGTCTTACTTCCTTCCTCTGCTGATACCAAGTCTCGTCGGTGGAGAGGGATGAAAGGAATACGGGGGAGGGACGAGTTTTCCCATGCTAATCGATACGCGAAATGACTCTTTTGAGTTCCCATCAATATACCCAGTCGTGCGAACCTCTTCTGCACTTCGGCTGGTACGAGTGCCCTTGTATGGTTCAGTCGATGAATGGCTGTTCCGTTTACGCCCGCTAGAATAGCCGCCAGCCCGTTGTAGTTATTTAGCTGGCGTAGCTTCAACGAAATGTTCATGAACTTCTCAAGTATCAATGCTCGGTGCTTGGCCTTGTCTCGTAACAATATCATGTTGGCAACCCATTTCGCGACATGGTTGAAATGGTTAATCATCCGGTTGACGTTGCGCAAACTCTTGCATCTCTCCTTTTGGGATGCAGATAAGCTGACATGGCGAACAAAGTCGCGAATACGGATCGACGAAAACATGATCCAATCTATCCTTGTCAATTCGTCCGCAACATCGTCATCCGGTATGTCCATGAAGATGTGGTAACGGAATTTGTTCATAGGAAGGTTCTCCGTGGGTTCCAGGTAACTCGCCGCCTTTTCATAGTCTTCAAATGTATGAAACTGCACCTGGCTTGAAACGCTGCTACTCCGATCGGCAAGTGAAACTTCTGAGCTTCCAGATGGCCTCCCATCCGTATCCGATTCTACTGTCAATACACTCACGCCTGATGACAGTTCGTTCATATCCTTTGACAGGATTTCGCTTGCAAGCTTATCGCTCATCTCGTCTGAGTGTGCCCAGCCAGTATCGTCATCTTCCACGACATTGAATTGAAGATGACGCCGCATATGCTGTGCAGCGATAGAGAAGATTGGCTCCGTGCTCAGGTGTCTTATGAATTCTTCCAGATTTCGTCTGGTTTGAGGACGAGCGAAGTCGCCGGGATAGAGCGACACCCATTTGGCCACCACCTCGATGATGCGTAGCTGTGTTGCTGTCTTTGAAAGGTAATGCGCTGTCTTGTCATCCCTCACTTTGTCTAGTCTGGTCAAAATAGCAGTGAAGAGCTCGCCAGGAGCTGCAAACTTGCGATAAAGACACAGAAAGACATCAGAGAAGTTGTTGTCTATTCTCGTCAAGCGCGGGGCAAGAAGACGATCAACCAGCTCATCGAATGATACCCCTATCATTTTAGCTTGCTTATCCAACATACTGTCATCATTTCTCTGGAGTATTGGAATGTCATCGGAATAGCGATAAGATTCCCCATCTGACTCCTCCACATCCAAGAAAGAATCGGTGCTAGGCCTATCCAATCGAATGCCAGGAGTTCGGAGCATGCTGTTGATCTGCGCCTGACCTGATTCTCCCGTCTCGGGATTGGGGCTAGCGGATTGGCCTGTTCTAGAGCCGCGAGATGTCTGTATTCGATAGTTTTCGGCAGTTGTAGGATTGGAGAATCCCTTGAGCAAGGAGAAATCAGAGCTTGCTCTGCTGTGTTTGCTATGCTGGCTAATAGGACGTCCAGTGCCAACTTCAGGAGCTTCTAAATTGGCGGCAGACTGTGCTCTCCTACGTGATACTGTTTCACCGTTTTCCTCTAACATACAATCAGCAAGAATTCGCCAAAGATAGCCCACTTTTAGTGCTTACCTCTTCGATGTGCTATCGCAGCCCTCAGAATGGTGTGCAAACATGTCTTGGCGACCTCGGTGTCATCTGAGGATATCTTGTAGGTAGAAATGCAAGACTTGAAGAATTTGTGACTCGCCATAGCCTCGGCATTGACCTGCCATTCTCCCTCAGGAGTCTCGCATTTACAGGCCACAAGACTAGCAGGAAGACCCGAGTTTGTAAGAGCCGCTAAATCCATTCAGTATATTTTCTTTCCAGGCAGTGGCAATAAATGTCATACCCAATGTTTGAGGCAGCTCAGCCACCGAGTCGTGGTTTGTGACATCGTACAAAATGAGCGCAGCATCGACGCGAGGAACGATATGCCCATTAATCTGCTTTGGCCATTGAATAGGCTGTGTAGGGTTCAGTTCGAAGTACTCCAGATCCAGTTCGAGCAAGGTTACAGTGTGCGAGTTGTTGTCAACCAGCATGCGAACACTGGAAGCATTGGAGATTGGTGGTCGAGACAAGCCAAGGACCCGCTGGACAAAAGATGATTTGCCAACACCAGTGGAACCGATGACGGCAATGTTGAAACTTTCCATATTTGAGGATGCTTGTGACTGTAAAGCGCGAAACTGTGGTCAGCCGTCTGTCGCATAACTGCCTTCGAGACCCCAAAATCCGGCTCGATGTTGAACAACATGGCCCCGCGACAGCTAGAGTGGGTCCGCATGTGATGGGAGACATTACATACCCAGTACGACGAGGGCGTAGCGGTCAAAGACTCTCGACGAGGAGGCGGCCAATATCGGTTCGGGTCGTTATCATCGCTCTCTGGGTTGGGTTTCTTCCCTTCGGCGCCGCTCCTGCGTTTGCGGGGTTTAGCAGGGTTGCCGAAGTTGTTCCCCTGGGTATCGTGAAAAAGATGTTCGTGGTCCTCGTCTAGGGATTGGTAGATGGAGCTCCCATCAGACTGGTCGTCTTCGTCGGATGCAGTCGCGGCCTGAATTGCCGGGTCGTATGTTTGGAAGAAGGGGTCGTCGATGATTGAACCGACCGAGTCTCGATGATTGCTGGCAGGCGCTGAAGGATCGGAATCGCTTTCGATGTTGTGATCTATAGAAGTCGAACTGGCCGCAGAGTATGACCCCGAGGCGGCAGTGCCTGCAGTTGAGTGAGCATTTCGTGAACCAGCATAATTGGATTGCATGGTCGCAACTTCAGCGACTAGGCCGAGTGGTGGGTAGAGAGAAACATGGACAGGATAGACTGGATGCCAACAGCTCAGATGGAGGGGACCAAATCCGTGGCGCTTTGCGGGGAGGAAGAACTCGTGGAGCCCAAGGTCAAGGTACTAAGGCAAGATAGCTCAACAAAGGCTAAGAGTTGGGAAAGGCATAAGAGAATCAATGATGGATGTAAATGCTTGTGCCTTGAGTAACGAGAGACAAGGAAACAGTAAAGGTAGAGCAAAATGCTAACAAACGAAGAAGGGAGAGGAATTGACTGACCGACAATGCTTGCACTGTACCGTACCGTACCAATGGAAGGGTTTGGGATCGATATCCAATCCAATTGGTGCGGTGGTACCTAGCTTAGCTGCTGGGTACTGTACTCTAGCGAGAGGGACGGAAACAATCGCTACGTACGCGACAGCTGGGGGACCAGACAAGTGGAATGCCTTCAATTAGTAGGCAACGATGGCTTAGAGAGATAAAATTTGAGCTTCTATCGTCCTTAACACGAATTGAACTCTTGAGTTACCAGTCTGAAGCAATGCCAAAGGTCAGCATAGGGTTGAGACACCACTTAAAGCTTCAAGTACTCGAAACCTATTGGAAACACATCGTGTTAGTCGGGTTTTACCAATCTCGGCCAACAACGTTTATACAACAGGATATGCAGGGCACTTGGCAAGCGGGGAATCTAGGTACCTGGTACTGTGCAGCTCTTTGGTAGCACAGTTGCAAAAAGGTCGTTGAAAGGCTAAGTATCGTAAATCGTCGACGTTGCTGAGCCGTGCCGTGCGTGGGTAGAGGGGCAGCACTTCAGCTCAGAGCCGTCAGATCCCAGGAGACGATGTATTACAGCGCGCCGTAAGGGACCTGGTGGCGTGGTAGAAGAGTGGATGCGTGGTGACTTGGAGTCTTGGAGTCTTGGTCACAGGTGGACGACTCCGAGAAGCGCGTCTGGAGGAATGAAGCACAAAGTATCTCGGATTTCAACGCTGACAAGTTCAATTGTAACTGCGCGAAATGTTCGAATCTGGCATTAGTTAAAGAGGGGGAAGAGAGAGAGCTGGAACTGGAACCGAGCCACGGGCTCGGAACAGGGAACGTTTTAGGAGCGGATGGTCTAAGGTAACGGGAACCTTAGTTGGGCGTGGGCTATTTCCAGTTAAGGCAACTGGGTTCAAAGCGTCAACATCAACTCATTTCTCGGCGTTGTTTTGAGGTTTGATTTAAATTGGGTGTTGAAGATCGATCCAACAAGCCGACAATGCAAAGCACGAAACAATAATCTGGGGTGTCTTGAACAAAGAAGAAGAAGAACAAGAAGAAGAAAAGGATTATTTGCGCTCCAATTGATACAGCCCGTCTGGGCTTTCTATAAGAACAATCACATGCGTATAAGCCGACTTACATCATCAATCATATTCCTCTTCCTCAATTGTCAATCGATCGCTCACTGGTGTTTCTTGGTGTTCACGCGCTTCACTGCGCATCACTCCATGACCCAATCCCATGTGCTGTGTTGGCGCTCTCGTGCCCATTGGCCAGAGCACGGAACGATAGAAGACAAGGAGATGCCCTGCCAGGCCTGTAGTTAGTGGTTCAAGACAACCCTGAACCACAAGGATTCAGCTTAGCTGGAGCCTTTCAGGTCGACCGACGACCTCAATAAAGAGTCAACCATTAATGGCGGTCCCTGCAATTCTTGGCTGATAGGTGATAGGTAACGTTAAGTTGTATCCGTAGGTATCTATGGATAAGTTACATGATACATGGCACCACCATTGGTTCCTCCCACATGGCATTCGCATGGCCACTTGTCCTCACTTGCTCTTCCCACCTGCATGCACGGCGCGCCACTAATAAAGGATATGTTATGTACATCGTAGTAGTGTGTAAGACTCCTACTAATTAACTTATAGTACTCCGTAGGTAATTTATAATTACACTTTTATCATCCAATGCAAGGCACCAAACGTTGAATTTGCCAAGTGCTCGACTCTCGCCTGACACCATCCAACGACGTATCCCTCCCGATGAATGTCATTTATTTATCAATGTACCGCTAACACTTGCTTACGCGAGTTGAGAAGCAGAAACAAGCTTGGACAACATGAAGAACCAAGCTCCTTGCGAAGACGTCAGGCTGGGGAACTCTCCAGGGACACGACTCTAGTGTCACCCACTCTTGCTCAGCAAACCACTTGTCGAACATCGATGTTGTGCATTCAACCCCAACACTCGGTCACGGTTGAATGAGCTCGGTTCCGTTGTCCGATCTGGTCTGCTGCACTAATTATTCAAACATAGCTTGGGCTTAACATATTAGAAAGAAAAGAAAAGAAAAGAAAAAGGAAAGAAAAAAAAAAACCGATGGCTGAGCGGTCCCTTGGCAGCAAGTAAAAGGTCGCCCCAAGAATTCAACAGCCTACACCCTGCACGCTTGGATACGTCCTTTATGGACCTAAAAACCGTCCTCTTGTCTAAAACAAATCTGGGCCCTCGTGGCAAAGAGACACCATGCCTATCCTGAAGCTGTTTAGCATGCCCATTCCAATCATGCCGTTTAAGAATTACTTTTACATCCAGATTTCCCATCCTGCCATCGGACTCTCTGCTTCTGGGTTCAAAAGGTTGCACAATCCACGACCTCAATGTTATCGCCACGAACTAACCCTGGACTCTATTCCAATTCTACGCGTCAAGGGCGGAATGAGTTGCCATACGTCGGGCCCGGCTCTCCATGAACTAGCAGCCACGATAGCTTGTCCAGCAATATGCTTCATTAGCGCTCTTCCGTTTTTGTACTGCTGCCCGTTCGTGTGAAGGGCTACGAGCCTAAGGAAACTGTTTAAGTTGCCTCCATGTGGAACTCTTCAAACCTTTTCGATGACTATCTGTGCGCGACTCATGGAAAACAGTTCTTCGAGCAGACTTGGACGGTTGACAACTAACTTTATTGAGTGATCGTGTGAAATCCTCTGGAGTTCCCCAAACACCCGTTGCTTTGAACATCATGGGGCGTGTCAGAAGCCTGGCTGTAGTTAATCTCTGTTATTACAGTCTGGTATACGGGCCATTTGCGTTCTGAGCTAGCTCATCCCGGCAGGAAGTAGCATACACTACACAGCAGACAATATGACGGCTTTTATCAGGAGCCTGGAACGAAAATAGAGACGGATTGTGACACGCAATGGACTTTGAGTTATCACAAGGCTATCGACGCCACAACCATGGCATCAATGACATCCCGCAGGGGAAAAGAAAGCAGAATGGTGCTTGGGCTGGACAATCTCCAACCGCACGTTCAGGTCCTGGTCCGCCATCGAGGCTCTGAGAGGCGCTGTCCTCATTCGTCTCTAGTAGCATATGCAGCAAGTAGTCAACAATGGCTTGGCACATTCCCAAAACCCAGAAGCGGGAGCGCCTAGCTCATTAGAAGCACGAGCCGTCCTGCGAGTCCTGTCAGTGTCATGGATATCTCCCGCAAAGCCTGGCGCCGCCTGGTCGGGTCTGTCAACTTTATTTCAAGTGAATAGCAAGTTGGTGCATGCCAGGACCAAGAAGATGGAATCGATAGAGACTGAGGTATGCATCTCACGAGCCCCCCTGTTGAATGAGCAAGGCATTGCTACATTCACATTATCGTCGAGAATTGAGACCAAGGCTACCTGTCTCAAAAAGACGAGCTGTTTATCTACGTGATCTCAGTAAAGCTCACCACGCGGCTAATCATTTGGCTATGAGACAAGACACGATGTCTCACCTAGAGTCTCGAATACCGAAGAATAAGCCCAACTCGCAAGGCAACAACCGGTCATATGCATATGTAGTTGTGGGCTGTCTCCGGAAACAGCCATCTCCGAACAATAGGGTTTTGTCAAGGGCTGTGTAGGCAAAATACCCCTTCTCGGGGATCAGGAACGCAGTCCACAAACAAGCTGATCATGACAAACGTACCAAAACAAGCTCCGGCCGGATCGGTCCTGCACCCGCCATCGAGGTACGGACGGGGCTCGGTTACGCCACGATGCCAACACATTGCAGAGAGATTCGGACTCTCAATCAATGGGCCAGGCCTCGTGGCTTCAGGATGCTTTGCCTAAGAGAAGTGGAGGATGGGTGACAATAACTATGTGGATGGTGTGTCACTATCGCGTATTAACAAACCCGCAGCTCAAATCATTTATATTGCCACTGTTCCCAACCATATGGACAATGGCTTCCTGCCGTAGCCTACCTGATATAACTTTCAATGATCTTTGATTTAAAGTAACACTGAAGGCTCACTTGTTCCTCGATTCAACTATTTACAGACACCTTGCCGCTGTGGTCAGCATCCTTACAGTACAGTGGCATTCAGCCCATCGAAACCCAAGGCTATTTACACTTGTTCAAACATCACCGAGCTTGCCCAGCATGACCACAACCATGATGTACACAACAGGTGCCTCGGTGGAAGAGTCTACCCACAGCTTTGCTCCCACAATGAGTGGCTCCGGGAGGCCAAGGCATCGGCCAAAAGCTCTCCAAATCCATCCCCTGGACCCGAATGAGCTGAGCGCTAAACTGAACGACCTATCTGCGGACAATCGGGGCCAGCCAAGCCAGCCAGGCCAGTCAGCTTATACTGAGGACTCACTCAGGCCCCCACTGTCTGCCCGAAGTATGGGCGCACCGTCGCCCAGAACCATCCCAAAGATGCCAATGTCGCCATCAGTCACAACCACGGTGTCCTCCAGGTCTTTTAAGAAGGATAAAATAGATGACAAGCTCAGCCCTTCATCACCTTCAAAGCCTCCACGCCGGGGTAGCATATTCGACGCGTTCCGGTTCAGGGGCTCGAACTACACTGATGAAGTGCAGAAGCAAGAGGATGATGTTCAAAAGCCTGCTCGTTATAGACATGTTCCTCAAGTTGCAGCACAGCAATTCGCTCGCACCACAACTGTTGAGCCCTTGACACAGAAGGCCTCGCCCAAGGGGATGGGACCCGCTCCTGGACCTCACTCCATGAACAATGGCACTATGTCGTTGCAGGAATACAACAGGCAATATCGCCGAGCACAGAGTCTTTGCAGTGGAAGGGCAGCGGGCACCTACAACCTCCCTACACTAGCAAGCACTGCCGAGATAGATGAAGGTTTAGCCCAGCAAAAGAAGCTGCATACTCGCGGGTCAAGGTCTTGGAACGGTGGGAGACCTGAATTATCGCGAAGAATGAGCACAGGCAACCTGTGGGGGAAGAATGACCCCCAACCCCCATCTCCCTCCAGAAGAGATTCCACTGGTGTTGGAGGCTTTCAGGCAAGTAGCAGTTCCTCTGCAAGGCGAGGCTCTGCTAGTTCGTCAGGCTTCTCTGATATATCTTCACCGTTTGTACGTGAATCTGGCCCAATCACCCCGTTGAAGCAAGAATCTGGCGGAAACAACTCTCCTCACCGTAGAGGGTCCGAGAACAGTGCAGCTACTTCTGGATCAAGAAGAGGCAGTTTTGTCAACGTACCCAACCCTCAACACACTGCCGAAATTCACCGTGTGGACTGGTCCCAGAGCGATCAGCCGATCCAGGCTCGACGAGATTCTAAGTGGGCAGGTCTCAAACAACGAAAGACCAGTATAAGCCAGCAAAAGTTAAGCGATGAGAAAGAGACTCCTTCTGTTATCGAGACGGGGTCACAGACATCAATCTCTCCGAAGTCGCCAAAATCTGGGTTTCTGAAGCGGTTCATGCATTAGCAAGGGGAAGATGAATAAGGGAGATGAATATGATATCTAGGGATTAGGGATGACCCACCAATTACTACTATAAGATTATAATCAGTTACTCTGAAAATCATGCCTTAATTGTTGTGGTGAAAATATGGCAGATTAACTTGAAACCAGGAGCTAACTCAGCGCTTTTCCTGCGCCATCAAACGCTCTATAAGTTTCGTATCCTCCTGCGCAAGTTGCTGTCTGAGAGTATTGTCGACGTCCGCGGTCGCATTCTCGGTGTTTATCAAGTGCAGGATAAGCTCCGAATACTCACGAATCGCGTCGCCCTGCTCCCCATGAGCGCGACGAGCCTTGCGCAGGGCCTCCTTGCCATTCTGCAAGCCTATGTCGTGGTTCCATGCCTCCTGCTTCGGAGGAAGACCCTTGAGAAGTGAGGCAGGAATCGAGGACTTGGTCTCGGGAGGTGGAAGAGTGGCAGCATCAATTTTACGGAGCTGCTCGGGAAGGTTGGGGTATTTTCGGAAAAGAAGGCGAAGCTTTTCTGATCCTTCGAGCGCGGAGAAAGGATTTGAACGGTCTGAAGGTGAAGGCCGTGATGGTAATTGCGAATATGCAAGCTCGGGCTGCGGCGTTTGCGTTGGTTCGGGATCGGGAGGATGGTTCTCGCGATGGATCTTGTTACAAGCGACAGAGCAGCTTTGTAGAGAATAACCGTTAGCCATTGACCCCGAACTATGTAGAATGGTAAAACATACTACGGCAGACGACACCGTGGGCACTTGTACTTGGGCGGATCTATATTGCATACACCGCAAAGTGAAGGGTTTGCTGGTGTTGTCGCATCGCCATCCTGCGTCTGGGCTGGATCGATTGGTGCAGAAGCTTCTTCTGGTTGCTGGGCTGATAATTCGACTTTTTCCTGGGACTCTGACATTGCAATGTAGGAGATGGTAGATAGTGATGAAGGATAGCTTAGTTTTGGGTAGTTTTGCAACCTGAATTTGTTATTTGATGTAGTTCAAGAAGGGAAAAGTAAACCAAAAAAAGGAAACTTTAGTATAAAGCAGTTACAAAAAGTTCAAGGGGTCCAAGGCTCCCCCGCGTCATTGCGCGCCGAGCGTTAGACCCCAGCAACGACAGCAACTGAACAGCAGAAAAAAGGAAAAAAGATGATTGGTCCATGAAGCCGCACCCACCAGGGACTGACTTGCATCATAGGTTGCTCAGGCATTACTAATGCTTGGGCCTATCACGGGCTAGTTCGTCGGTTTACACAACCAAATACCGAGAGCGGCGAAAAGTTGCGATATTGTCAAGTTTTAACCGTCAACTCCGAAGCGGATTTCTCTCTTCCCGATCATCTTTTACGTTACCTACCTGTGCTTCTATACCACCCAACCTTCTACTATCGTCCAAACATCACGTTCTCATCTTTTTGCATATCGTCCTCATCCTACGTCATGGCATCCCCCAGAGCTATCTCCCGGACGCTCGCCGCTCTAACCCGGCCTGCCGCCGAGACATCTTACAGAGCCGCTCCACGATGGACTCGCTCACTCAGCACAATCCGATCCCAGCTTCCCGCTATCTCCTCCGTCTCGCGACCAATCGCGCAGCGGCAGCGCACTCAAACTGCCGCACCAAGCCTCGCCGGTGTCGGCAGCGGCGTCCGAACCATCTTCATCCAGACCGAAGGTACCCCGAATCCGGATGCCCTCAAGTTCCTACCGAACCATCGCGTTGTTCCCGAAGAGTTCTCTACACCTTTTATCGAGTACCTCAACCCTAGAGCGACGATCTCCCCCCCGCACCCCTCACCACTCGCCGCCAAGCTTATGAATATAGACGGAGTCACTTCGGTTTTCTACGGCGCCGACTTTATCACTGTCACAAAGGCTGCTGATGCGAATTGGGCACATATCCGACCCGAGATCTTTGCCCTCATTACGGAGGCTATCACTGCAGGCGAGAAAATTGTCACTGTCGCCGAGCGCCGAGAAGGCGAGGCCGCTGTAGAAGCCGAGGAGGATAGTCTTGCGTACAACGAGGATGATAGCGAGGTTGTTGGGATGATCAAGGAGCTTCTTGAGACACGAATTCGACCAGCCATCCAGGAAGACGGTGGAGATATTGACTTCCGGGGTTTCGATGACGAGGGATACGTGCACTTGCGTTTGCGAGGCGCTTGCCGCACCTGCGATTCTAGTACTGTTACCCTCAAGAATGGTATTGAGGGCATGTTGATGCATTATGTGAGTATTCGCCAAATGCCTGGTCTATATACTCTAAGCTAACAATCTCCCAGATCGAAGAGGTCAAGGGCGTTAAGCAAGTGATGGACCAAGAGGAGGAGATTGCCTTGCAAGAGTTCGAAAAGTTCGAAGAGAAGTTGAAGCAACAAAAGGGTCAAGCTGCCTCAACAGGATAGGCCAGCAAAAAGGCCAACGATACCAACAGCATCTGTATAATAGTTTGAAGGGATAATTTGATGATACCCACAATGCTTCCTCCGTCTTACTTGTAGCCTCTTGTCCTGTTACATTAGTAGCTGATAGTGTGATTGGCGGATTGAATTTCAATATAGGCAGTCCTTCCATCGCAGCACATACAGAACTTGGGGGCCCGCGATTTGGACTCTAGTCCAAAAAGTGTAAACACCCTGTACACATCGCAGCCTGTTGTTTGGCAGACCCTGACGGTTCTTTAGATATTTCTTGTAATTGAGGAGCAGCAGCGTAGCCACCAACAGTCGCACCACGATCCAGTTCCACCATGGCTGTTACCGTGCTATGCCCGTTATTGCAGGAGCCCCGAAGTCCTCACCAACATACTGCTGGAAGGGACTAGAATAGCATCGCACCTAGTTTGAATGGAATTGACGAGAAAGGATCATAGATTTGTCCAACCCCCCGGCGTAAAGAGTACTGCTGAGCATACGATTTGTAGCACGAAACATCCACCTTTCATGTGTGTTGTAGACTCGCACACGTCAAAGTGAGACGAGCGTGCGTGGGCAGGCTGGACCCCGTGCTTTCCTCAGGTCATCGAAGGCGCGTTGGGCTTGACCTCTGTCGTACAGCTCTATAAGCGCACCAGGCCGGTTCAAGTACGCATCCTTAGGTGGCTGTCGGATGCTGTTCAGATTATGGCTTCTAGTGGTGGGTAATAGTTAATACAGGCGCAAAAACCACAACCCAGTTTCTTTCTGGGTTGCTCGGCTTCAAACGACACAACGCATGGACGTCCAGGGGAAATTGTTTCGGTAGGTTTGGCAGGTGACTGTCAGGATTGGATTGTTCTTATGACTTCGAATTGTTCAAACGGGATCCACAGGTGGTTGTTGGGGGACCCCAGTAAATGTATCTATCCCCCACACGGACATAGACACCTTGCCTGGTCGACCTCTCCAAATACAGGCCGAATCGTATTGATCCTAGGATGTAGCGTTGCGAAGTATTTGAGCATGCTGCGATTGGCCCGGTTAGCGCGATCCGGGAGCCTCCAACATGGCTTATCCTATAATTCGTCGTCGCATTGGCCTATTCGAGAGAGTAGAGAGGGTAACGTTAATTTAGACAAAGATAGCTTTGGGATATCGAATTCGGACCCGCTTACAGCTCCAAAGGTAGTATAGCCGTACCAGTTATGAGCCGCCCTGAATACACCAACGTCTCACTTGGCTCCGCCGGAAGAATGTCATTTTTAAGCAATCGATGTTAAAGAGGCACCGCCTTTCCGGCTGTGGGTGTAAGCTAGGACCGGAGAGCCGCCGGCAAGTTCACAACGGCAAAGTAGAAGTGAAGAAGAGCCCTGCAGCAATATGCCAGGATCTTTTAAGGATAAGCATACATGAGGATGCGTCTCGATGCTCTGCTATGGCCAGCTGGCACAGTCATGTACATGAGCCGTTTATCTGTCCAAAGAAGCCTGGGAACTTGCCAAATGACCGGCAAAAAGCGCTGTAAAATGAATTCAACCGCGAGCTGGATTTAGTTCACAGAGCAGCCACTTTACGCTAGAAGCCCGTTGTAGTGGGATGGCGCCTTGGGAGTCTCCGGGCCGGTTTCTGTGATTGGTGCGGGAGTCAACATGCAGTGGATGATATAGCCTCCACCGAGGCAAACCCCACAAACCCCTCAAAGAGAACGACGTGGGACAGCTGTTGGCGCGTTCGGATCTCGAGGCCCTGCGTTCTTGTTTCAACGTGGGGAATCGGATTTGCCATGCCACCAGGCAACCAAACATATACCGATAGGAGCGCGCATGACCCCGAATTTTTATCCGTGGAAGGAGAGGGCATGATTTAAAAGAGCCCCCATTGCGCCTCAGTCTTGACGGGATTGTCACCTCTCCTTGTGCCTTCTTTGCTTTCCTCCAACTCTTAGATAACTTGACTTGCGTAGCAGTATCAAGACCGGATTCAAATCGAACGAGATCAAACACACATTGCCCACCATGAGCCCTTCAGCAGTCGACGGTAACGGCGTCGCGGACGTCAAGACGACCCTCAAGCCCAACATTGGCGTCTACACCAACCCCAACCATGACCTCTGGGTCACTGACGCCGAGCCCTCTGCTGAAGCCGTCAAGTCCGGCTCTGATTTGAAGCATGGCGAGGTCAGCGTCGCTATCCGAAGCACTGGTATCTGCGGGTAAGTAGCCCTCATAAATTGACCCCGCCTCTTTAAGACCGTTCGCTGACAAGGGTGTAGTTCCGATGTTCATTTCTGGCATGCTGGCTGCATCGGTCCTATGATCGTCGAGGGCGACCACATTCTGGGCCATGAGTCTGCAGGCGAGGTCATCGCCGTGCACTCATCTGTCAGCCATCTCAAAGTTGGTGACAGGGTCGCAGTCGAACCCAACATCCCCTGCGGCACCTGCGAGCCGTGCCTCACTGGCCGATACAACGGTTGCGAATCCGTCCAGTTCCTATCTACCCCTCCTGTTCCTGGCATGCTGCGCCGATACATCAACCACCCCGCTGTCTGGTGTCATAAGATTGGAAACATGTCATTCGAGAACGGCGCTCTGCTTGAGCCTCTGAGCGTTGCTCTGGCCGGTATGCAGCGAGCTGAGATTCGTCTGGGAGACCCTGTTCTGATTTGTGGTGCTGGACCCATCGGATTGATCACTCTTCAGTGCTGCGCTGCCGCTGGTGCTTCGCCTATTGTCATCACTGACATCTCAGAGAGCCGATTGGAGTTCGCCAAGGAGCTTTGCCCCCGCGTTATCACACACAAGGTCGAAAGACAGTCCGCCGAAGACTCAGCCAAGGCCATTGTCAAGAGCTTTGGCGGTGTCGAGCCCAGCGTTGCTATGGAGTGCACCGGTGTCGAGAGCAGCATTGCGGCTTCCGTCTGGTCAGTCAAGTTTGGCGGCAAGGTCTTTATCATTGGTGTCGGAAAGAACGAGATCAACATTCCTTTCATGCGCGCCAGTGTGCGAGAGGTCGACATTCAGCTGCAGTACCGATACTGCAACACCTGGCCTCGAGCCATCCGCTTGATTGAGAACAACGTGATGGACCTTTCCAAGCTGGTTACTCACAAGTTCAAGCTCGAAGATGCTATCAAGGCGTTCGAGACCTCTGCGGATCCCAAGAGCGGGGCCATCAAGGTCATGATCCAGAGCTTGGAATAAAATATGAAATGGGAACGACGTTCATAGTTGGATTCGGTGCTCGGCGTATGTTTTTGCATTCGAGGCGCAAGTCTGTTAGAAGACCCTACAAGTAGCCTCTATCTGGGATATAGACATGAGAATATGAGAATTTGTGAAGAACAGCTATTCGTAAACTGTGGACGATGCATGCTATGATGTCAATGATTCGTCACATGAGGATGGAAATTCAAGGTGATGAAAGAGTGCAGATGGTGACGATGTTGTTAGAGTTAAGATAGAATGCCTAGGAGGTGAAGTTACGAAAACATCGCTTGTTTAAGCTGGTCATAAGGAAAGAATCACAGTCCATCGTAAATTTATCGTACTCCATAGGTAGTTCTTGACCATTTAACCCCTGGCAGCGCGGCTACTAGATCCGAAAGCGGCTTAGCGCACCAATCGTCGGCTCAACCACCATCCAGCGAGTTCTTCCGAGCTTTTTTTCTCCCTCAGACGACCTCACTCAAGATCACGACCCAGCTTCGACTCCATCAATTGACCACCCGCAGCTGGTCTATCCACCCCAAGGAGCTCCGATATCGAATCTACGAGGCATCTCGCACTCTTTTACAGCCTTAATCTTCGCCATGTCTTCCCTCGCACGTCCCATGCTCCGCTCGCCGGCTCTCCGCGTCGCCGCCCGACGCTTCGAGAGCACTGCCACCCAGAAGGCTACTGAGAATGCTAAGCAGGCTGCCTCCAAGGCCACCGAAAATGCTAAGTTGGCTGCTTCAAGGGCCCAGGAAGGTCTATCGCGCGTCACATCTGCTGCTGGTCCTGCTATCGCCGGTTACGCCAAGGGCGTTGCCAACACTCTGGGCAAGGTCGGCGGACGAACGGGCAAGGTCGTTGGCTTCGTTGAGCGTACGTGGAATATAACAGCCATGCCCAATTGCCAATTATTCTTTACTAACAATAGAAAATAGGACAAGTCCCCTTCGTCGTCTACTACTCCAAGGTCGCCCTTGAGGTTGGCAAGTTTGTCTTCCAGAACCAGAAGATGAGCCCTCCGTGAGTTCCCCTCAACAATCGCTTCTTTGATGTAGCGGGATATCCAGCTAATGCGTATCCGACAGTAACCTGGCCACCTTCCAGAACACCTACCAGAACATCATCAAGTCCATCCAGAACCGCACCATTATCCAGTCTTCTCAAAACGCTATCCAGCAGGTGCGGAATATCGGCCCTGCCCAGCTCGCCGCTGGCGGTGTTGTTGCGGCTGAGGTCCTCGGCTTCTTCACCGTTGGTGAGATGATTGGCCGATTCAAGCTTGTTGGCTACCGTGGCGAGACCTCTTCCCACCACTAAACGTGTCTCATATATGGAGCAGGAGTTGTAAGAATCAACCAGTGCTGAACATGATAAACGAATAAGGGCGGGTGGGTTATAGACATGCACCTCCCCGGCTGAGGAAGCCTGGGTATGGCTGGTTGGAGAACGATTTTTTCCGGAGGGGAGTTGAAAACTTGGAGATTTGGGAATACCGGTCTTGCCGGACCTCGATGTTTGTCCTCTGAGCACTTTTCTTTTGTAGAACTGTACATCAATCAACCCACGGCAGCTGCATCTGCTGTGGACAGCTTTCAACAATGATATCTAATAACAACATGCGCTTCATCCGTGAGAGGACTAAACTACGTGTTATTGCTACTATGCTCATCACAAAGCCCTCCGACCAGGATTATTTAGCTGGATTAAGTCTCACACGGTAGCTATAATTCCAGCTGTATAGATAGCTCTAACCTTCAATATCAAATAGCCGAGTTTGTAGATAAGCTAAGGACGTGAAATCAACTCCGCCGTTCTTGTCTGGAGACAGCAATTTGTTCACATGATAGCAAAGTTATGAGTTCTATACGAACATTTCCGGAATGCCTGCTCTTGATAACATAAGGTTCATTTAAGGCGCAACTAAACACCCGGAAAGAACAGAATCACAACTATTGCATGATTCTTGGTGTTGTAGTTATATCTCCCAGTATTTACGCCCACCAATAGCGGATTGTACCATCGTCTATTTACTAACCTGCGCTAGGCTAACTTCTATCATTGATGCAAACAGAACGTAGCTGACGATGAGCGGCTTTACATGTTTGAACATATATTACAGAAAGATGCAGGCGCTAGAGGCACACAATCTCATTACTTCGCAGCAAGACTGCAACCTGAGATTGCAATCAAAGTTGTAGCAGGGAATTGGTTCCAGACATACCTTGAATTTGGATTTTGCCATCTTCTCACATCAATGGAAAATTGCATCTAATAGCTTTAAATTGCCCCAGGCTCTACAGCCCGAAGTTTAAATAATATTGGCAACGGAGAATTTGGCGGTGTATGAAGCAAGCTGATACTTCACAGGCCAGGCACGGTAATTCAGCTCAACTGGGGTAAACCTTGCGAATTATGTCCTCAACCAGGGCATTCAAGATCAACTTGCCATAGTCCCGAGCCGCGGCCCTGTCGTCCACCTTCTGCTTCCGGAAGCAAGTACAGATCCGGGGTATCAACCCTTCCCGCTTGTTTCGATGCCCCTCTCTTCCACACAAAACAAGCTGAGTAGGCGTCTAACAGACGATTGAAAAGGCTGGTCGCTAGAGCTGGCGTAAAGCGCAGCCGCGCGCGAAGACAATGAATAAAACACACGGAACGGAGAGCGGTCCGGTCAAGTTATCCGTTCGATCCGCACCCTGAACGTGGCTGAAGGCCCGAAACGAGCGAGGCCCGTCCCGAGGCGTGCGGACCTATTATGGGGCCCTCCATTGGCCCTTGGCAGGATATATTTTATACGCAATTCCCACGCCGTAACCATAATGGGAGGCCCTTGCCAACGTACGCGCTCAAGAAATCTCGCGCTTGGCGTATGATCGTGGGCAGGTGATTAAGATCTGGCGGTCAGTTGAATTTCGCCTTGATCGGCATGCTTCTTCAGAGTGGTGGACAGGTCGATGTGATAAACCCCCCGCTGCTGTTGGTGATACCAGCTAAGATCCTTGTCGCAAGCCTTAATACCACGCTGCCATTTTTTGTGGCAAGCGTCTCTTGAAACTCGAGGGTCGCGAACATGAGAAGCGAAAAGTAACGCAACTTGTATGAGAAATCGTGGTACCATTTAAGGATCGCCAGGGTGTAGTTGTGCCCAATGTTCATGGCAATTTGTAGCAGTGCCATCTCAACCAAGGCCGTTCAGGCCTGTAAACAATCCCAGCGAGGCCTCGAGTAACAAGGCTTCGTCTAGCTCCTAATGCTTTCCGCCGCAGACGAACTTCGTATAGTTCGTTCAAGGCGAGTCGATTCCTTGCGCTCTGCGATGAACAAACTCACACAATTGGAAGACCAGTGCGTTACTGTGTCGGTCCAGGCTTCCTTGCCGTCCAGACATGTCTGTACAAATATTAACATAATTGAACAAATAGTATGGTTAGCCATGGTTCGGAGACTTACATATTACAGTAGGTGTGATAGCGCAGAACACATGTCTCACGCTTCGCTCTTGTGCATAGCTCGCGAACCTCCTCTGCCGTGAAGCCCAACTCCTCGATGAGAGGTTTTAGGCTCAAGGCTTCCAAGCTATGGGAAAGTCCAATATTGAACCATCTGGCAATTTCCCGCTCATGTCGGTCAGGAGACCAGGGGCAGACATATGCCTGGATCACCTCATGCCTCATATCAGTGAAACCTGCGGTTTCAAGCAATTGCCGGGTTTGTTGCGGTATGACTCTGGCATTGCGATTAAAACGCTCCATACCTTCATGAAACAGCTCTGCCCACCGCTCGAATGCGGAATTTGCAGGCCGCTCATCGTCATCACATCGAGGCGTCCAGTCAATTTCAATGTGTTCCAGGTGACCAACACCTGGAGCTAAGTGCCTAGTCAGGGATTAGATGTGATGTTTAAACATGTACGTGCAACTTACTCGAAGATTTTGCGATAGAGCTGAGGCCATAAGTCCGTTCGAATACTTCCCAAAAGCATCCGGAGATGTATCAGATCACAGTCTGCCAACAACGGGCCCCATGTCGGCTCTTCAATGTCATATTGTGTAGGCAGTACTCCTGGTGGGATTCTAGTGCTGTTAGTTGGTGACCTGCAGAGTAATTTTCAGAAGCTTACAATGCTGGTTGGATCTGATTGAGGTCTACAGCCATAATCTGGGCATCCGTGAAGCATCTAAATCATGTTACTTAACGCCCAGTGACATTTTCCAGAGGGTGAACAAACTCTTCTGCGACGTTAATTGCCCAGATACCCGTCCCCGTACCAAGATCCATAATTCTGGGCGATTGCCGTCTAATGGGAGCCTGGAAGGGCTTATTACCTCGGGCGAGAAGAAATACTTTATGGAATATATCCAACCGGTTCAACTCTTCCTGGGAGACATTTGTCAGGCAATGCATGTTATAATTAGGGGAACTGATAACTTACTGAATCAATAGGGAACAAGTATTTGCCAGGCTTCCAGGAGCCGTAGAAACGGCCATGTTGCCACAAACCATCCCGAAGGTATCTCCCTCCAGACTCAGTTATGCTACATCTCACTGTGTAAGCTCCACTGGTGCTCAGATGACACTATATTAAAACTGGCATACCTATTTTGTGAAGTCATCACAACCATGGAAGAGAATCGTGGATGTTTCCACGTCCTTTTGGGAACCAAGACAGACCACGAGGGGCTCAAAACAAGGTAATAGCACGACGCAGCTTGGACTTTCTGTTGCCGACACAAATAATCTGGCCTGTGCTCTCGAGCCCAGGATGAGGGAAGTTTCTAACGCCAGTGGAGAATCTCGCTGCAAGTGTTAGCAGACGCACGAAAGGAAAGAAGGCGATATTCGCCAAATGAGAGTGTGAAGAAATGCTATGCGAACATTCGAAGGAGAAGTATATGGAAAGATGATGGGAATCTGGTACCGCGAGGGCTAAATAGCATATCGAGCATGCTGTATTGGCTTGCCATGGATGCACAGCAGGTTTCGTGGGCTACATGGGGCCCAACGGATTGTTTCAATCGACTCGACAATCACCCGGGCATTGACCCTAAATCGGCGCAGAGAACGCCGAACGAAAGAAGCTGGCAAAGCGTGACAGAAGCACAGGACTATCAATTGCACGTTGCCTCATACGTGATTATGCCCCGCGAGAAAGCTCTATGATTTTGTGGTCCAAGGTTTGAGTTGAATAAGGATTATGGAGGAGAATGATACAAATGACAGAGGTAGCAAGAAGAGTCGGAAGCTCTGTGATGCTTCGCACCCACGGCTTGTAGTAGAACTTACTGAGTAAAACAAAGCTCGGAAACAGAAGCTGTATGAAGCAAATCCGCGCGTATGAGATAGATTAAGACTCTTGTAGGAAACGCCAAGACTGATACTGGAGCGTCGAGTGGAATGAGAGCTGGAGAGCTTGGCTCCTTGACCAAAATTGGATCAAGTTAAAACGCTGGTTGCAGACCTTGGAGATATCGAGGATAGGTCGTGTAGATGTGAAGTCTCGCAAAGGAGCTTCTTCGGCGTCTTTCAACGGGAGTTCTCTAGGAACGCGGTTCAGTTTGGCTCGAGAGCAAAAAAAACGTGAGTCGGTTGGTGGGTGAAGAGCAGCCCAACAGACTTGAGTTTGAGGATGGTAGGAGGGGTTTTTGTCGTCCCGCGCTTCTCTAGGACAATTGTGCACTGGGCAGCGTGTATCCAGACGATAAGCAAAGAACGAATTGAGACGACAGAAGCTCGCAGCTCGAGATAAACAATTATAATGGCGAAGAAATTGTCGTGGGCGAGAAAGAAGCTGCTCGGGGAAGATGAGGAGGAAGGTTGTTGATACTTATTATTGCCAGTCGGAGTGTGGATCTGGAGTGCGGGACATGGATGCAGGACACAGCTGCTGTAAAGTAGGTAGGGTACCTTCTATACCTTGGTAACTTACAGCGCAGTCGCCTAGCCCAAGGTACCCGGGACAGCAAAACCAGACCAGGCACAGCAGTAGAGGGAGATGTACAGGTACAGACCTATCTAAACAGACGCAGGCAGACGCAGACGGCCCAGAGAAAGGCAAGGCAGGCATTGAACAGACCTACACTACCTGAGGAACTAAGGTACCTTACCTACAGGCTACACCTACAGTTGGACGTGCGTGGAGCATGGAGCATGAGACGTGGGAGGGACGTGGAACCCGTGGGTGTGGCCCTTGTTCCCTCCCCCCCTTTGTATTTTTTATTTATTAAATATTCTACATTACACCCCCTGTTGATTTTGACTGCTTTTTGATGTGATGTGCTATATTCCGCTGTTGGTTGAGTCTCTTTCCTTGTTATTGTTAATGTTATTGTGATTATATCATGCGCCTCGGCAAGCGGTTCAAGCCTTGTGTAACCATCCCTGAAGGATCTGGTAGCCTTCAGAAGAGCGCGGCATGAACGAGCCAGCCATTGGAGATATCCCGACATTTCCTCTCAAATACTCAAGGCACATCACATACCTAGTTGCTTAGGTAGGTGCCTCGCTTTACCTCTCTATCTAAGGATAACGTTATCATAGACAGTCTTATGCATAATTGCACCACAGTCAAATCTCTGCCAAGATGGGCCCGAAACTAGCAATGGACTCGCTCGCCTGGCATTCCGATCTAATCACTAGATGGACATGCATGGTAATAAAGAAGCAAAAAAGAATAATGAGACTCGGACCAGGGGTTCGGCCGATTCACATTGATAGGGCCAAGATGCCACAACACCACAACTCAACAGAGGGGGCAACCAACCTCGATACGGATGGCTGGGCTGACTGGGACTACACCGGTGGGGTTTGATAGGTAGAACCACTTGGTTATGTTATGGCATGCAAGGAACTTAACTTACCTTGCCTTACCTACCCGTCCATACCTACATCACAGCACATAACGTTACAGTGGCTACACAGTCCAGACAGCCTCGCAGCTTACAGCTTACATCTTACATCTTACATCTTAATTACAGCTTGATGGATTCTGCAACAAAACACTTTCAGCGAACTCCTTCGCCATGTGCCAAGCACCAATATGACATGTTGTTCAATACCCTGCCCGCTTTAGATGGGCCCCAAAGCTGGCCTGTGACGTTGGTTTCTATAGCGGAAACGGTCTCACATTAGGTCTGAGGTGACCCTACTCTGCTGCTGTTTTATTGTTTTGTAACACCCGAGATCGCCTCCATAGTCGGAGCCGTTTGTCTTTCCAAACTCCCGGTATGTGTTTTAGGCCGCGGTGCAACCTCTGTATAACCCCCGTAATCGTAGGGGAGTGCCAAACTTCGACTTGATACCAACTGGTAGCGTTCATCGTCACGATACTCTGTGCAACCCATGGCTGTCACCGGTTGGTAGCGCCAAAGCCGCAACCGCTCCATAGTCCTGAGAAATGGACTCAATGGGACGGGCACTGTTTAGGTGTTTTCCTCCTCCCATTCTTGTCCACATCGATGCGGTCTCTGTAGCCGCGCCGAAACAGCCACTGATCGCTGTCACTCTAATGTTAGTCGCTGTGGAGGATGGAGGGGGTCCCGCTGTTGGTTGAAGGCGTCTGTGTTTCGGGACAATATATCAAGGATGCCAATGCCCCTAGCCGATGATGGTCTTGTCCTTAGTCACTTTAGCATTGAGCCAGCAGGGAACAGGGGGCATTAAGCAAGGGACTTTGTCAAACACTGTAGGCACTAACTTAGTTCAATCCGTTGATCTGATAGTCGAGTCGCATCAACCGATTATGCTACGTATCATGAAGCTCATCATGTTAGCGGCAATGTCGTTGCGTTTATGCTAATATATACCCATGGTCATAGACGATCATCGGGTTTCTACTCCCCATCAGAGATCTTCTCTCATCTCTGGGCAACGTAGGTCGACATCTGGCCCAAGCCCAGTCCAAACACCAGCATGTAAGATTATTCGTCCGTGAAATTTTCTCAGACACTGCGCGGACTGTCGGTCATGCTCTTGGTCCAGGACAGGAATTTGTTTTAGATTCTGTGTTACTTGATAGGCTGTCTCTTCTTCTCGGCACGGCAGATGGGTGATAATCAAAATAAATGAGATTGAAGACAAGGCTTCTTCAGGGAAAGCTGAAATAAGCAAGCAAGCACCTTCCTCCGTATTATTGTTAATCGAAGCTCGTCCGTACCTACTAGGTATGTACCTGCCTTCCATGAGGCAACCTTTCAAGCTCAAGGTCGGGTCCTTCCTCCGTTAGGGTAAAATATCTAGCCAGCCAGGTGCGATGGATGTCAGGTGATGTTTCGACTGCGTAACCCAAGTTCCCTTCCACAGAGAGAGGAAAAGCACATTCAATCTTCCCTCCTCATCAACATCATTCTCACTCAAATTTGTCACCGAATCCCACCCGATGCTTTGGGCGGCTTCCCTAGTGCCCGCTGGTTTCTCGCTGCTCGCTACTTTCTGCGCCTGCGCCGCCACCACCGTCACCCGCTTGTTGCGTTTCTACAAGTCCAAGCAAACTTGCTGCAGCCACTTGTGCGCAAAAAGAAATGCCAGGGCTTCCTTGCACCGCGCTAGGGAGATGTCGCGGGAAACTAGCGCTTAGTACCCCTGTCACTCAAGGCTCTCTTTAGGATTGTTGGCTCAGGGCTCGGGCGCTATTTGGCCCCATGTCCTTCTGTTTCGTCCCGTTTTGACACCCTTTCTCCATCGTCACGCTGCTTGCTCCTCACCGATGGCATTCCCTTCTTATGCATCCTGGCTAGATGGAGCTCCTAATCGGGCTTGCACATGCGTGCCATCTGCCTCAGCGTACCGATTATTTGGCTCTCGCCCCGTCTCCGGTCTCCGATGCCTGCCAATTGGCAATGCTTTAGCACCTACGTTGCAAGTTATTATTCAAGGATCGCAATGAACTGTCACAGCCCATCAACACGAGCTCTTGTAAAGGAATTGTATATCTGTGTCATCCTCGTCCCAAACAACTCACGCGGAGAATTAGTCGAGGGGATCATCAACTAAAGTACACAATCCAACGGCCCGGTCATTTTCGATGGGCCAGTGCTAACTTCCCGTTGAACTGTCGTCGATCCAATTTGTTCGTGGCTCTGCCAGGGCACTACCCTGTCCTGTCCAGTGTAGCGGAATCGCGAGGATCCGAACGTCCCACGGTCGTGTATACGTGTTCGAGTTCTTAGTAAATTCCGAAGTCTTTCTTGGATCCCGGTTCAATGACGATGCCAACGATCTGCTTGTCTATCATATTTGGTATTCCTCGTTTCTGTCCAGATGATTATGATCTCAGATCATGCTGGTGAAAAACCTGTGGGTAGCAACAACAAATGAAGGCATTCCGGGGCAAGCTCCATTTTGGGGTTAACAGTAAGTCTTTAGCACATTACTCGTCTCATGTTGATGTGAACTACACAGCCTTCCTACCTTGTGGTATGGACGCACATGCTACATGTACGCCATACCTAAACAATCACGATAAGACATATCGAGCTGTGAGCTTTTCTTAATCTGATACACTCGTGTACAGTCCAATTGGGGCGTTAGATCGGCCAATATGTATCAACAAGCAACAATGATGAGCTAGTTGTTCAAATGGTCTGACCTGAGCCTGGGTATGTTGGACAGGTTGTGAGAAGATAACTAAAACAGCCATTAGTTTTGTTTGAACACCTACTTTTTGTGAGGAGACATATCTCGAGAAGCTACCCTGTAGATATCACATCATCTGACTTGCTCACTCCAGGATAGTTTCGGCCAAGTTTGACTGTGGTTCCCCGACATCGACTAATTGCAAGTTTATTTCCAACGGGCAGGCAATATGCCCATGTTTACACGAAATGGCACCAATCAGAGATCGCAGTGTCCTTCTTCCAAGGTCGACGGGGTCGACTAAGGCAAGGTCTGAAGGAGAGGAAGATGAGGGCTACTGAGTTACATATCCCTGAACCCTGTTCATGCCTACGGTCCCAGATTGCGTACCAAATGATTGGGTCGCACACGTACTTCAGCGCAGATCCCACCGAGCCTACGGATAATCCGTATAACAATGATGAATCTAGAATGTCTGGTGTAAGGGCAAACCCATTTGTGGCTACGACGGACCAGAACATACCGCCATCACCGACCGCTTCAGTATAAAAAAAAAAAGATGAGCTGCACCCAGCTTCAACACATCTGTGGATTCTTCCAGGAAGAGTCCCCACGATTATTGTCTGACAATCAACTACGTTGCGCAATACCTAAATATGGCTGATATAGGACACTGCTGATAGTGTGGACTTACACTGATCATTGCACTGCTCATTGGATTAAACACACGTCCTTCTGGGGTAGTTATCCACAAAGAGCAGACCGATCGTTGTTGGATTGTCATTGGATACTTGTCGAACGCCGTGGAACGATCCGCAGGT
Source organism: Fusarium tricinctum (assembly GCA_020744515.1). Taxonomy (NCBI): domain Eukaryota; kingdom Fungi; phylum Ascomycota; class Sordariomycetes; order Hypocreales; family Nectriaceae; genus Fusarium; species Fusarium tricinctum. The sequence goes on along the minus strand of JAGPXF010000002.1, from coordinate 1,716,043 downwards.
CGCTACTGTATAGCGTACATTAATCGCTTCACCCACCTCCACGCCATGAGCTGCTGGGCTCAGCTCTACTATTTTGATACCGCACGTGGCCCAGGTGAGCAGGCGCGATTTGCGCAAGAAAATCAGCCTGGAACTCCTGCCCGGAAAGTCTGATAACCTCATACAGTGCAACTGTCCTGGTTTGACAATCATCACCGACTTGTGATGGTAGGTTAGGGATATGAATAATCCAAGAGCCTCAAGGGAAATTGGTTTACCGATACATTTACTGTCATTTCCGGGCCACGATTCACCGCCTCAGTCGTCAGAGAGGATGTCCCATGAGAATGGTCAAACGAGTGGGAATCTTCGACCAGTCAACGAGATTAACAAAAGACGCCATCCCGTGAAGGGAGTTTGATACGAGACGAGACTGGGCAACACCTCCACAACCCATTGAGCCCACTCTAGACTAGGCTGTACCATTCCGTCGGATCCCACCACTAGGCAGTGCAGTACGTACTGCCCACAATGAACCTCATGTGGCTAACAGCTCGCCAATGACAAAAATGAGTGTTGGCTTTTAGACGGAAGAGATCAGCCCTCAGAAGAGCTGATGCATTTGTACTGAAATTTCAAGCCCATGTGTCAATTGACCTGAGATTACTCAGTATGCTGCATGTAATGATTCTTGCAAAACGCTTCTGCAATATCCGGAGATGAACTGCTCTATGCTTGTGCTGATTCCGAGTGGTACGGGGTACAAACAGAGTAACACGTAAATGATCATCTCGGTCTCTAGAGATGGTTGCTTGATATACGCAGGGTACTCGGTGTACATGCATTTCGCATCTTGTTGTTGTCACGCCCCAAGCGTCTTCACAATGCGAAGTGGTTTTCGCATCTTACTGTCAATCTTGGCAAGGCACAGAACAGTGCAAACAAGCGTAGCATGGCATGGCACACATGCAGGTTATCCGTAGCCTAATGATACCGAAACTCGACTACAACACCCATTCATGCGACACAAATGTGGTACAACAGGCGAGTTCGTCATCCCTGACTGAGACTTCAACTCTGCTATGACGGTCCTGACAGTCCTGGGACTGGGACTGGTAACTGACGATGTACGGATACGGATGCATGTACCCAATTTAATCCCCCTGGGAATTGAGGCCAGCCACAATCCTTGCTGGCTTTGCCGTTTTGGAGTAAAGACCCGACCCAACGACCCAAACTGTCGGGTCCAAACTGTGGGGTCTATGAAATTGAACTTGCGAGACTGCTAGCGGCAGTTGGAGCGCATGAGTATCAAAGGGGCTGACGTCGCTGCGCTGCAAGATTAACGAACGACATTCACGATTAGTGACTATTAAGATTTTCCAAGGCCATGTCGCTCTTGTACTATCAAATATCAAACAATGGGTCTGAAATCTGCTCTTGGTACGAGCAGGTGTATCTCAAAGATGCGCAAGACGCTGTGAGTACGCATACCCGCCAACCACTATTGCATAAAAATGCCCCTGCTCGTAAGACCGAGCCGACATTATAGTACAGTAAGCTAAGGCTCACCTGCGCAGACAAGACGATCCTTCGTTTACCACCGACGCAACGAGACGCCGGCGAGAATACTTGTCCCGCTGATTTACAAGGTTTCATTGGATGACTTCGAACCAACAGCACCCCCCCAAGTCCAACCCGGCTGCTCGCCGACACATGACCGTCCAGTACTGTAATTGGTGGCTGTATATCGCCTACTGTACAATATGGTCCCAGCCCCCGGGGCCGACCCTAGACTGTGAGTCCGCGCCCTGGCCATCATTCTGACCCTGGGTCTGAGCCGAACCTGACCTCATGCTCACTTGTAACTTGCAACTTGCTGCCCTCGTTCCCACTACCATGGACCAACAGCACAACCCTAGAGCCATATAGGTTAGGCGTGATCCACACAACAAGGTGGGTGCCATCCTCGCTCCATGTCAAAGCAAAACACGAGTCGTTTAGAAAGTGAAGCATACAACCAACATACATGAATCCTGTCAGCTGCTGTCTAGACCGTGTACATGACCCGGGCGCTGGTCAAAGTACTAGGTATGTTGCTCATGCTGAGCTCGTAGGCCCTGCCCTGACACCGTGCACCACACCATCTTGTCGTGGATCATCGCAATTGAGTTCAGCGCTTGCTCCTACTGCTTCCGAGACCTCAATACGAGGAGGTTGATACTATCATGGAACGAATCAAATTCGTTGGACTAAATACGCAATACAATCATTCCGTTAGGTCTATCCATGATATTCTTGTTGCACCAACTAACCGCCATTGCACGGGGACGGTAACGCTGCCTCCAAATGACCACGAGAGGCACCGTAAAATAAACCTAGTATGGCCCCCAGTATGTTGGCCACGAACTGCAGCCTCAAACTTGTGCCATTAATATGTGCACATATTGGCCATCTTCACCACCTCCGGCAACCCTGATTCACTCCATCGCCCCATCTACAATACCTTGGTTTTGATGTTGCGTTGAAGATCCCGTCATGTAAAGGCCAAAACCATCACTTTCCAAGCATGCCGGACCGGTCTTACCACTCGTATTCGCCAGTGGCCTTATGGAAGACATACTCCTTACCGTTGACAGTCAAGACACCATCTTTGAGTGTGCACTTCCTATAGCCGGGGTCAGTAGATAGACAAAACAAACAAGACCTTACAACCCATCTTGGAGTGAGGGGTTGTTGATACGCACCACTTGTTCTTGACTCTCTGAACCTTGTCATACATGCAGAGCATGATATTACCCAGTCCCTCGTCATCAACGTCGTCGTCGTCCCGGTCATCTTCAGGATCATCAAGGTCTGAGTTGATTGCGTCTTCATCCTCCTCTTCGTCATCGTCACCTCCATCGTATGCAGCTGGTTGCTTGCCCTTAGATACACGTGAGTTCGAGTTGGATGAGTGTCGAGTAGCTTCCTTCAAAGGAAGCATCAGGCCGCCGCCCTCCATGGCCTTGGCCTTGGCGAGGATCTGCTCATGCAGCATGCGGTCAATCTCAACCCGTCCAAGCTCACGTAGATCACCGGAAGCAGCCCGCTCCATGAGCACACCCTCAAACTCGTCCATATCAGCAGCACCGTCGGTCTGGCCATTTTGGATGTGGGGTTGGCCATTGGATGGATGTTGTTGTTGCTGTTGGGCAGTTGCTGCGGCCATCTGTTGACGATACATTTGCTGTTGATGTTGTTGTTGTTGTTGTTGTTGTTGTTGTTGCTGTGTGAGACTTGGTTGCTGCTGCTGCTGCTGTTGATGTTGCTGGGGTAAACCTGGCTGTTGTTGGTGTTGTTGACCTTGTTGGGGGTGTGCTTGTTGCTGCTGATGAAGTGCGTTGATAGAGCTGGCAGCACGCTGACCGTACTGAGCTTGCAATTGCTGGGCAGCACGGTTGGCAGCTACGTTGTTCTTGTCATTCATACCCATGTTGTTGTTGTTGTTGTACTGTTGATAGTGCATAGGGTTGCCCTGCAAGCCGGGCTCTTGCTTGATTGGCACAGGAGACTCGGTCTTGACATAGTTGCCTTCGGGTTTGACGCCATTCTGGATCTGGGGCTGGGCCATCCCCGGCAGAGAAAGACCTGTTGGGTTGCCAACTTGAGGCGCAAACTGGGCCTGGGCGTGATTCTGAGCCTGTGGTACAGCTTGCGGTGGTGCTTGTGCAGGAGGAGGGTCAGTCTTGGGATCCCAAGGGAATCGGGCGACATCAAGCTGGGTGAGCTTTTTCTGCCATCCCTAGATTGAAGACCATGTTAGTGATTTTGTTATGGTTGCCTGTCACTTGGATTTTGTAGCATAGAGGTAAAGTGTTCTCAGTTGTCTTGGTGATTAGACCGCATATCGTTACTCGACTTGCAGGTGATTGATTAATCGCAGAGAAAATACGAAAAGGCAATAATGTGCAGATTACAATGCAGCATGATATGAAAGGACAAATTAAGGCAACAGAGCAGGCAGCTGTGATTAGATGTGCAAGAGACAAGGCAGTGCAAGTGTAATACGGAAGAAATAAGTTCGTGATAGGATAATTGACACCTTCAAGTGGATATGGGAAGGCGAAGGAGGGAGGGGATATGTCTCATGCAGACCAATCAGAGAGCAGCGGGTGTCGGCGGAAGGAGTCACAGGGCGAGTGGCAGTCGCAGCAGGGGCCTCTGGCTTAAAAGACCCAAAAGTGCTGTGTCGCCCCCTCACCCTCCCCGTAACCCGCCAACTCCCTCTGCTCAGTGCCAAAAACCGCTTCGCTGCGCTCCGCTTCGATCATGACGATCTTTGGCTTTTGAGGTCTTTTCTCAACGAAATTTTGCAACGGAGCAAAACCTGATATTCTTTGGACTGCCCATGCCCATGAGCAAGGGTTTGCGATACTGACGATATGATGATATAGGTTTGAAACACATCGACACTCGTCTTTGTTGATTGCGCAGGGCATCTTCCACCAACTTCAGGTCATGCCGAGAACAAAGCGAGGCGAATCGCAACGGAACGGAAAGAAACGAAACGAAACGAAACGAAATAGGGAAAGCAACAAAAAATTATGGAAAGCATCTATCTTACCTGTCGCAACTCCTCTAGGACCGATTCTTCAATACCGCTCTCCTCAAAATCGACTCGTGAGCTGTTGACCACCTCGTCAATAATCGCCTGGTAAACGTTTCCGACGGCTGTGTTTGACATGGTGGGCGTTTATGTATGCGAAAGGATGGTATGCTTGGTTAAGGTATCGTGAAGGAGAGTGAGTAGATTCCTGAGCTCGATGCTTGGTTGGATTTGCGCCGTCGAGTTGATGTGCTCCTGTGGTCGCCCTAGGAAATGACTTTGGCGCTAGTGACTGCAAGGTATAGCCTGTGTATGAGCAGCGAGAGCTGAACGAAAGAAACCTTTCAAGTGGGATGGCTCGTTGCGCAGGATGCGAGTTGTTGGTGTTGGATGAGCGCACTTGATGCAGATGTAAATCCGGCACTTGGCGATGCGATACACCTGTAAAGACGATAACACAATCAAGCGATTGTATCAACCGCAATGCGAAATAACTATACGCTCCTAATAAAAGTAAAATAGAGAAGAAAAAAACAAATTCGGGATCAGTTATTTACGGCGTCGCACGGGTTCAGGAATACCGAGGAGGGTATTGTGCCAGGTGCCAGTTTTGGGAGTGCAGTGCAGCAGGCGGCTTTGTGATGTGATGTGCAGTGGGGAGAGTTGGTAGCCTCTGGTAGATTTCCGTTTCATCAACTGCTGAGGGTGCTGACTCATCACGCCAAATCGGCCCCCGGGGCAAGCTCCGCTACTAGGTTAGTAGGTAGGCACCTTAAAGGCCGCCAACTGAAGCAACTTCCCTGGAGCTCCGCTCACAGGGCTGACCAAGGATAAATGTAACCTTCATCATTCTCTCCAAGGCAGTTGCCTTAGTAGGTAGTTTATAACATCGCACTTCTCTCTTAAATGTACCAACATCTCGCTTTACATCTTCCACTCTATATTATCACACGAAAACTGGATAACTACTAATCTATCTGCACCTTCTTGTCTCACTTGGTTACTTCTTACTCACTCGGTCTCTTTACTCATTCACACCGATCTTCACTTTCATGTATTGTTGCATGTTTGATATCTCTATCTAATGTCAAAGCATCTTTATACCACCAACCGTCTCAGGGGATGCGCCTCGGTATTAGACACATACTCGTCCAGACTAATTAGCCCTGGGTCGCTGAAAATGAGATAAAAATACTTGAGCGTCTCACCCATCCAGAATGATTCCATAGAATCGACTGCGCGGGGCTTCTCTTCCGCAACTGTCACATCCCACACAGCTGTGTTGGCCAATTCTGTTTTTGTCGCTTCTTCGATAGCCTTGAACATGGTCCACGCGTGCTCGGTATACTCGTGCTCGCCAGTGACACGGTACATCATGAAGACGCTCTCGATAGCCTCCGGGCGTAGGATGTATCGGCGATCGGGAATACGAGTGAAGCCCTCGGGAAGATGCTGGTCCTTGATAATGGCGTCTGCTTGTGTTGTCTCGCCTTCTTTGATCTTGGATTCCCTGAGAACACCTTCTTTCCATCGCTTTTCGTCCCACTGACATTGCTCCCTCGGGTCACACGCAATCATATGGAAGGTTTCGGGCATGATGCCATGGGGAAATGCTTTGTATGTATAAATACAGCCATTGGTAAGCTTGGCCGCAGTGTCCACATCCTGTTGGCGGTTGAAAAGTCGTCCACCCAGCGCCAGCATGCCTCCAAGGAAGCATACCAGATGTTGTCCTTGGCTCTCGAGTTCAAACTGAATCTTTCCATCCTTGTCTTTGGCACGAATCTGTCCGGAAATGAGGATGTCTTTATTCTCGGGTGTCATAGGACGATACAGATTGTGCTGTAGAGCTGCGTCCACGGCCTTCTCATACATGGCTTGATAAACAGGTAGTTGTCCGCCCATCATTGCTGCCATTTTGGGTAGATATTCGTACACTGAGTCAGCCATGGCGCCGAGAGTGAAGATTGATCCTTGATTGAAGATCTCGCTTTTGGCATCCACAATCAAAGGCCACTGGCCGGGGAGCTTGGTTGAATCTTGCTGCGCTGCCAATAAGTCCGTGATGGTCTGCGAGGCATCAAACCATTTAGGATCTCCTGTGAGTTGTGAGAGTCGTGTGAGTTCCATGCACAGGCTTCCAATCTCTGCAACGAGAACTCCGCCGGCTGCAACCTGATTTTCTCCCTCGCCCGCAGCATGGAAATCCCACCGTGTGATGGGCATGTGGTTGGGCGTGTCGAAAGCCTTGTAGATCATTTCACCAACCTGGACTGCCTTGCGAAGCAGACGCATATCGGCGCTGAGTTCGAAGGCCGCGATGAACCCACCGAGGTAGCGGATGTTGGTCTCGAAAATATTGACCTCTTTGAGTTCTGTGGTTGTGAAGTCAATCTTATCTACCGCCGCAACAGCTTCATTGAATTCTTCCTGCATGTCCATAATCCAGAGAGTGTCGAGGGAGTCGACAAGGGTAGCAGCCCAGCCGCCGAATGGATTCGCCTGGCCAGCCGAAACAGGACTGAGTTCATCAGCCATCCAGGCGTGCTTCTTGTAAGAGTTCCAACATCTTTTGAAGGTCTCTTTGACTGCCTGCTGACGCTCACGTCGCAGTTCAGCAGTACTTCTGGAGAACTCAGGGAATGTCGCCTGGACCTTGGGGAAGATGACGGGAGGAGAAGTTGGCAGTGGTTGGATGGCCGAGTGAGGATAGTTGACCTTTACTGTCTTCCAGTAGTAATTGTCATCCTGGTCTTGCCTCCACAAGGACGACTTGACGGGCCAGCCGTGCTTTTGATTGTGGTTGTATGGGCCGTGTCCATATTGTGGTCCAACGTATTCAGGGGTTCTGCCAGTCCAATAGAAGAAGAGGATTAAGGTTAATAGAGCCCCGGCCAGGACAAGGGCTCGACTTCGGAGGAGCATGATAAGAGGAGCAACCGTGATGTGACGACGCTGCAAAAGAGAGTGTCTTTTTTTTCTTCTCTTTTTGGGGCGGTGAGATGAGAAGTGAACCAAGAGTTTGACCCCAATCTTACTCTGGGGATTGTGTCTTATCTTTCAACACGTTGAGGTACGAGTGAAACCGCTTGGCATTTATTGCATCTAATTTGCCCCGCCAAGCCTTCAAGTTGTACCTTGTATCTTGTACCTTGCACCTTGTTCAACGTGGGGGATACTTTGGTTTTAGCTCGGCCAAGTTTGACTAAACTTGCACGACGCCATCAAAAACTCGACACGACCAACACACAGTTAAGTATCTCATGCGCACGGTACGATCACCTTGCTCAACACTACTTTGCACAGTGTCGATTGTAATCGTCGACCAACAACACCATCCCATCCACAAAAGCAACTCAGAAATGAATTGGTTCAGTAATTGATGGTGCAACTCGTATTGAAATTCTCTCCACCGCAGGACAGTCAAATACTTAACCAATGGTTGTGCTCTGTCACTCTTGTTCTGCAGTGGCTGAAAAGTGACTTTGATATCTCCAATTACAACTCCTGCCAATTTTCTGCTCTCAGTTTGTGCAGTGAGATATGGCATGGCAAATTCTGTCAGCGTCTGAACTCACTTTGTTCCGCTCAAGAGAGCTTCTTCATCCATCAGACGTTCGTCATAGCTGTTTCTCGATAGCGAAGCCTCAGACCTCACGAGCAAAGCAACTTACTTAGGTAGCACAGGCCCTTAACCTGTATCACAGTTATCACAGCAAATCAAAGAGACCTGCTTGGTGTGACAATACGACTCTGTGGCCTTCATCCCAAAAGATCAGAGGAAACATAGACGCGGTGCCTTTCAGTCTCTTAAATCGAGGATCAAAAAGTCTTCATAACCTCAACGAGAGTCTCTTTCTCGGTTGTAAAGAAAGACTTTCATCGAGGTAGTCAGGTCCCCCAATCAGCACAGCGAACAAGCTTTTGATATATCGAGTTTGCGACCATCCACTGTTCCTCACTCAATATTGAATAGTAAACCAATAGCCGCTCAGCTGGCTATACTAGTCGCATGCTATAAAATGCGATGGAAGGAATTACTTCATTATTCTATTTGGGCGCTGTATCCGTACAACCCTTGGACTAATTCATGCATGGCATGAAGGTAGATAGAGGACAACTCTTGTTTCCCTTCTGGAAACAAGGTGGAGAAATAACGAAAGTTTGTTACAAAGAGGAGGTAACCATCTTCCTTCTAGCATTAGATAGTAAATGCCACACCTCATCTATTAGTATTCTACTCTACTTGAGCTATTTGGCATCCCCTACTACTCCTACTACATTAGCATAGGCACCAGATGGTCTGCTTAATCGTTAACCAAATTTGCGGGAAGAGCGCCACAAAACCAGAAACCATAATATCTAGCTTCATTGAGCATGATCATGTGGCCAGGTAAACTTTAAGACGGCATGACCCGAATAGCCAGCCAGCCCTCGAAGAACCAATGTTATTTGTGAATTCCTTTGATTTATGGATATGAAAGAACACTGGACAAACGATGCACCATTGCTTGATTGTTACATATGTCCCTAAGATAAAAAGGAGATGCATCCTTCCATATTGCAAATGACAACAGTTTTGCCCTAATCTCACAGACTTGACATGAAGTATGTGGCTCTGGTCTTTGTCGACTGAAGATTGGCTGATGACCGGGGACGAGTCTCATGCAGTTGGCTATTGCAAAGCATTGTTCTAGATCAGTCCACATGTAATTCGTTTCACAGAGGATGGCAGCAACAAGATAGTTTAAATAATGCTCTTGGCATTTTAATTTCAATTCAGTTTTCATTCCAATTCCATGTCCCATTTAAAGCTCAAGTTCCAAACGCCAATATTAATCCGAGTAACCCACCATCAAGGCGGCTACGTGCTGAAATTCCAATTGATGTGATGCGATACAATGCGCCCATCATAAGATCATGACCAGTCCGTTTCATTCGTCCCTGCGTGGAGAAGCACTTTCATACCACGAGCAGAAGGGCAGGCAGACGCCCCAAACTCCGTGCTTCAAATACAGAGACCCAGATACCAGTGAAAGGTCATACCTACCGTGGTCCAGTGGGTACTGGTATTTATCGGATGGTCATCTGCTTGGCCATGGAGGCCTTGCTAGACGCGCCAGAGGCACTAACGCCGGCGGCAGCGCCAGCCTTCTTCTCGAAGATCTTCCAGAACTTGAGACTCTCATCGGCAGCTAGTGAGTTGTTAGCAGAGACTCCTTTATATTTGGTACGTGAAAAAAAAGACTTACCAGCAGTAGCAAGCATCTGACCGTCAGGGCTCAGGCAGCTGTGGAGGACACGGCTCTCATGGGCAGGGATCTCGACAGTTCGGACGAGGGTGGGGTAGCTCCAGATGCTGAGGGAGTTATCGGGGAAACCACTTGAGCTGACAATCTCGCGCTGGTGGGGGCTCCATCGAAGAGAGGTGACCTGAGAGCCAGTGTCGATGCTGTTGACGCGAGCACCCGAGGTAGAGTTCCAGAAGTGGATGTGGCGGTCGTAAGAACCACCACCAGTAGCGAGGAGGTTCATGTTCCAGGGGCACCAAGAAAGAGCCTTGACGGCGGCCTTGTGGTTGGTCTTGGTGAACTTGGGAACAGACAGAGATCGGGCGTCCCAGATGGAGACGAGGTTGTCGTTGCCGCCAGTAGCGAGCTGGGCACCATCGGAGCGCCACTCAAGACCACAAACCTCGGAAGTGTGAGAAACAAGCTCAGCAACCTTGTGCTCAGCAATGCGAACATCGTGGTTGTAGACAAGGCCACTTCGGGCACCGGTGGAAAGGAGGTGCTTGTTCCATCCCATGACACCAACGCGAGTATCATGGCCGAACATGCTTCGGATCTTCTGGCCCTCAGCAACATCCCAGATCTGGACCTCACCGGTGCCGAGACCAACGCTGACGTAGGCACCGTCGCCAGACCACTTGACGCTGCTGACGTAGGTATCAGGGGTGGTCTCAAGAAGGCAGCTGACGCTACCCTCATCGGCAGACCAGACGTAGACGTTGCGCTCGAGACCGATAGCAACCTGGTTCTCAGAGCTCCAGTCGAGAAGGTTAAGGTAGTAGTCATCGACGAGACCAGGGGCGTCAAGGACACGCTCAGGGGCGGTAGCAATGCGACGGCGAAGCTGAGCAGAGCTAGAGGTGGCAGACCTGAGAGGTCGGTTGTACTGTTGTCGCAGGTCAATGGGCTTGGAAGACTCAGGAGCGGCAGGCTTGAACTCGAGGATGCGAGTGTTGAGGCTCACACCACAAGCGCTGGCAAGGGAATCTTGGTAGGCAACAGTGTTGGGAGAGGGTCGGGAGTAGTTGTCGGGCTCATCGTCGTTGATGTTGAGACTCTCAAGAGCAGCCATGGCCTCATCGGCGGCAGTGGAGAGAACGGTAGAGCTCTCAGCATTGCTGCTCTTCGGTCGCTGTCTGTCAGAGAGATCTAGCTTGCCAGAGCCAGCGTTGGATATCGCAGTGCTCGCACCACGGTTGGGAATGAATCGGTCGCCACCATAGTTGAGGGTAGTCTTGGCAGCCTTGGAACGGATGGTCTTCTTGGACTTTGTGCTGGCGGGGGTCTTGGTAGTGGTAGTGTTGCCAGTGCCGGTGAGAGTAAAGTCAGAGACACCGAGCTCCAGAGCCTTGCGGGGAGTCTGAACGCCACGGGCGATATTGGACTTGGGGGAGTCTCGGTGAGAGGACTTTGTGCTGGACTTGGCGAGGTGAGCCATGAGGTTACCGCCATAGGTAGAACGACCCGAAGGTCTGAAGTCATTGCTGGACTGTCTCTCAGGAGTAAAGGGAGAAGAGTTCAGGTTGAGAGGGATACTGGTGGTAGATGCCTGCTGACGGGGAGAGGGTGTTAGAGGCATCCGTCCGCCGGCGGTACGGGCTGAGAATAGTCCCCTGTGGGACTTGACAGGAGTCGACAATGCTACGGAAGCCATTGTGATGATTGTATTGTGATATGTATGACCTGTGTGGCCAGGTGAAGTAGGATAAGGCGTGTAAGTGGGGCTCCAAATGAGTGACCCAATGCTCAGAAAGAATATCGAGCTTCGATGCAACCGAACGAGGTCCAAGAATCTCTAGCTTGAGGTCCCTGGTGATTAGTATTCCTGTATGGTGATCAATGTTCGATAAGCTCGAAACTGTCTTGACGAAGATAACGAAGCCGAGGGTCGATCAAATAGCCTTAGCGATAGGATCTTGAGAATTTTGAGATTTCTTTCAGGAAATGTTGGAAGAGGTATCTGCAATAAAGCACAAGGCTAATGCGAGAAGAGAGATGCGACTGAGAAGGAGAACGGGTTGTAGATGTGAATGGTGATAGTGAGGAGAGAAGCTGTCCCCAAGTGTCGCTCATGACGGTTACCTTTTATTTACTTTGACCTCTCCGTGCCTCTGACCGGGCAACCACGACTTGAGTGGTCGGACCTGAGTTGCTCCCGTTCCGCGCCCGTGCCAACGCTAGCGAACCAATCAAAAGCGGTTCACGCCAAGCCTCATCAGCCTTGTCCTTGCCTGGACGGAGGACTCCGTACCAACTGGTCAAATTTCTCCCATCTTAGACGCGGCTCTTTAGATGAACAGGGGCTTAACTTATTCTCTTTGCCAGTTGCATCACCGACCGCATTTAAAACCATCCACCCTCACATCCACTTCCCTTACCAACGGCGCATCATCTCCGACATCGCTAAGATCCTACCTTGTCCCAGTTGCCCTTAACTGATCATTTACCTCCCTTCATCGACTTCAACGGCAACACAACGTTGCGACATGCGCAGGGAACGCCACTGATCGCTCGACGAATTTACGATTCAAGCCATGGCTCAACCTTCAACCCCCGGACAGTCCATCTTTGGCGGGCCAACCCCTGTCGCCGGATCGAACCAAGTCTTCGCTACCAACGCCAATATCAACCATACCTTATCGGCCTCGACTTCGCTGCAACCAACTCCGACGCCGCCTTCGGCCGGCTCGTCCTCCAACAATACCTATATCATGCCAAACTCCCCTGCGAAAGGCCGCAATATCGCCGATGGATACCGACCCAAAGTCACCCGTACGCTAGGGCAGAGACCCGCTTGTCTAGTGAATGCTTCAGTGACGTACTGTGGAAACAATCAGATATACGCATTTGGAGGGTTCGATCAATACACAGATGAGGTTTACAATCATGTGCTGAGGCTGGACCTCGTTAGCCATCAATGGAACCTTGTCGACAACTATGGTGATATCCCTGGGGTGCGAATGGGTAAGTTGTGTAGAGTGCCAACGACTTTCGGTTACTGATGCTTGAAAGGACACACTGCGACACTATATCAAGGAAGCAAACTACTGGTTTTTGGCGGCGAGAACGAACATCGAACCTACTTATCCGACCTTATCGTTTTTGACCTCAAGACTGCTCACTGGACTCAACCCCAAGTCTCGGGTCCGATACCGAAAGGCAGAGCGAGACATGCTGCTGTCTTGCACGAAGACAAGCTGTTTATCATTGGAGGCATAACCGGCCAGAACAACTATGTGCTGGATGACATTTGCTACCTGGATTTGAAAACGTTCACCTGGTCCAAGTCATGGCGCTTCGTCGGACGATTCGACCATTCGGCATACATTTGGGGCGATCGAGTATGGGTGTTTGGAGGCTTGAGTGAGGACATGGACAAGATCAGCGACCTTTGGTGGTTGGACCTGAAAGGAAGTCCACAGTTTGACTCTCGGCCCCAAATTGGTATCTTTGATCGGGGGACCCTGTCAACTAGAACTAGCAGCTCTCCTCGACCCCCTTACACAATGCCACAAGCACCTGTCGTGGGTGCCTCTGGATACGCCGCCAATTCTCGAACAGCTCAAGTCAACCCACCATCAGTCCAGATCAAGTCATATGCGCCGTTGGCTCCGGGGTCAATATCTGCTCTCAAGTTCATGTCTGGACCGTCTATCCCATCACAAGGCTCTGGCCTTCATTTCCATGCCTACTCGTCGGGTACTCTCCTCGATTTCGTCACACCCGCCGCTACCATCACATCGAGAGAATGCTCACTATCGGCATTGGATCTAGGTACACTTCGCTGGACAAAACTTGCTGCGGGGCGTGAGATCTTCAAGACAGGCTACAGATGGCATTATTGCTGTATGAATGAAGATGGCACCAAATCCTGGCTGTTGGGGTGCCCAACAGATCCTGCAATAACGGACATTGGGCCCAATGGCTATGAGGAGTATCTTAGGTAAGATTGATCAAACTTGGGCGATGGTAATATGATTATGACTAATGTTGCTCAATAGTGACATTATGGAGATCGACCTCCGTCGGTATGGTTTCCTCGGCGATCACTTGACCCCAGAACCAAGGGCGGAATCAAGACCATCTGCGATGACTAGAGCTATGGATCAACCTTCTAAAGGGCTTGGTTCGGATCTAGCGAAGCTCTTTAACCAGCCGCCCGAGGCAGGAAGCGGTACTGACTTTATCATTACTGCACTGGCCGGCGACTACGATGACGATGAAACGCTCAGTTCCAGTCTGATTCGTAATGATGATACACCACAAAATCAAAGCTGGCTTTCAGCAGATGCACCGACCTCCCAACCCATTCATGTCCACAAACTCATCTTGCAGGCTCGTTGGCCACACTTTGCGCGTCTTTATAACGCCCAAATGGCCGAGTTTCATACCAAAAAGATGCATATTCCTGAACCTTACAGTGTAGTCAAGGCTTTCCTCTATTATCTATACACAGACAGTATCCGCGGCACATCGGACAATGATGGCGATGTAACCACAGCGCTTTCTGACGTGGCTGGTCTCTTGGTCATGTCCAACATTTACAACATCCCCCATCTTCGCCTTCTTTGCGTCAATCGCCTTGCTAAAGAACTTGATGTCGACCATGCCTGTATCATCTGGTACTGCTCAGGGCTCGCTAACGAAGAGTGGCTGCGCAAACGTGCCGCTGGATTCTGCATGACGCATTGGGGCCGCATCGTTCGCACGCAGGGCTTCCTTCGACTACCACGCACTGCACTCGTCGAGCTCTCGCAAGAGATCGACATGGAGGGGCGGGTTATTGGGGGAGAAGAGCTCGAATGGGGTGGTATGAACGACAGCATGGGTCATGACGCTCGTAAGGAGAGCATCAGTAGTAACCAAACGCAGATGATCGAGTCTGAAGTCGACGAAGATGACGGTATGGAAATGTCCTGAAGTCACTCGCATGTACTTTCTGAGCTGGCCTTTACGAGTTAGGTGAATGAACCGAAGGATTCATATCCCGTGCATCTCACCACCAACCTCGTCATATCCCGCAAAGTCATGATCTGCATCATATCACGAACGCACCTATCGCACCAGTCAGTACCCTTCTTTCGACAAATATCCTTTTGTTGTCTCAATGACTCAATTTCTTCTGCCTTATCTCTTCCCCACAATCAGACGCAGGGGGTCGGTCAGAGGTGAGTGGCACTTCTGTAAGAATCCAGCCGAGGCTTGTAAGCCATGCCATGCCATATGTAGAAGCCTCACACGACGCTACGACATGCTCGATGTTATTTGTACTGTCTATGCCAGTACTTTATTATTGGCGTCGATACGACTCTGTCTACCCTTCACTATTTGTACAGGCGGCCTTCTCTTGTGAGCATCGCAGGGCGTTTTGGTATCTACATAGTTAGTTATGAGTTATGACCTAATAAAACAAATAGATTTGCTAAATTCGTGACATCCTGTGCTCACATTCAAAATCCCTTCTTCTGATCGCTTGGCTATTCCACACGTGAGGTTGTGATTAGAGCAACCAATTAAGCACCGAGCATAGCTATAATGAAAGGGCCAACTACATGTCGATCACAGACTTGTTGGTCATGCCGATCGTTTCATCTCATCACACGATCTGTACACTACATACCCGCTGGAAGGTTGGAACAGCATGCTTTATCATCTGACCGTTTGCACTCACGAACAACATTCAGAAGCACAAGTAAATGATGGTAAGAAATTCGAAACAACATTGGTGACGACTATATAGTCTCAGTAACGTGATATCTAATTCTGAAGCAAAAATCCCACAAAGAACCCATTCGCTTGGGACGGACCACTCTGTCCAGTCTATGACCTTGCTTTTGAGTATTCGACCGACGCCATACCATCCTCGCTTTTAGTATAAGTGTCAGTAGGGAATCATGGCAGCTTCTTTACTGCCAAACAACCAATGCTGGACAACAGGAGTAAACAAGAACAGAATGATCATACATAGACCAACCACGCATGAAAAGAAAAAAAAGACAATGCAGTAGACCACCCAATTTTCCGAGGCTCCGTTTAAATGCCAACTTTCCCAACCGAATATCTAGTCATCAGGCCGAAGCTTTTTGAATCAAAGAGAAATAGTGCAAAAGAAACAAACAAATGACACCCCAATTCCATGTGCCAGGCCAGCCAGCAGCCCCCCACAGGCCCTGCCCGGACTCCAATCCACTACTAGTACGATCAGACATCGACATGTGTTCTAAATCATCAACATGTTTCCAATAGATGATAGATGTTACTTCTCCTCATCCAGGGTAAACAATAAGGTGACAAACCGAGTTGAGCATTGAATAGTTTGATTGGGATGAAACAGCCGGAAAATAATATGTCGTTTCCAATGGACAAGCGTTCTGAGTGCAAGGGCAGGTGAGATGTTCTGAACCCTGGGCACAAGAGTGAATCTACGTGCCCAGAGTGGGTATTGGCGACTAAAAGGACGAATAATGCAGACATGATCAATTTCGCGGTCAGGCAAAAGTTGATAGTTGTCACCAATGTCCTGCCGGAGTCGGTTACTGGGACCTAGAACGCTGCTCAGAGGTGTAGACTGGCCAGCCCCCGGAGCGTCGTGGATAATGACTTTGTGATAGGCTATCTGGCAGCTTTCACCTATTGCATCATCTGATCTTCGCCTATCCCAGGCAAATTCATGCCCGCCGCAAGAGCTTGGAGCTTAAAATCAGGGTTGCAGGGAAGAGAATGCGACTTGTGCTGTTCAATGATGTCAGTATCAAGATGGATGTTATTCGGTGTTTCCTGTAAAACTTACGTATTTCAAACCGTTCAAGTTCTTGTATCGCTTGCCACATGTGTCGCAGCTGAAAGGCTTTTCCTTCTCCATGCCTAGAGTACCTGGGTATGGGGCACTGGTCTCGGGATTAACAATAGAGAAAGTGCCATCCCCATTCTCATGAAGCTGCTGGGTTTGATGGCCATGTGTCTTATGGTACCTTAGATTATGTTAGCATACACGTATTTACGATCGGAGCACAGCTTGAGACTTACTTTAGACCGTTTTGGTTCTTGTAAGCCTTTTCGCAGCCAATGACTGGGCACTTAAAAGGCTTGTGTTCTTCGGGCATCATCATGGTCTGCAGACGCTGCATGAGGAGCTTGTTGGCCTGGGGATCGTTGAGCTGAGTCTGGTTGATTCCCAGCTGCTGCAACTGTGCCTGGATGGACCGGTTGGCGGTAGGGAAAGCACCAGTTGGGCTGAAAAGGTGTTTTCCAGGGTCGTTTATGCAGAAGTTGGAATCATTATTGCTTTGGTTCCCACCAAAGCTCATATCGCCAATGTCGTTCGTGTTACCGCCCATGGGCATGCCAGGAAAGTCTTCTTCCATATCAACCTGCTGCTGGCCGTGGGGTACTTGTCCTTGCGTAGTAAGGGTGGGTGTGTTGACGGACGAAACTGTGGGGTTATTCTGCAGGCCAAAGCTAGCGGCAGCAGGAGTTGGTGGTTGAGAGGTTCGCAGGCCTTGAGTCAAGCCAGAAGTGTTCATGTCAAGTTCGGGTCTTTGCTGCTGACCGAAGAGCTGTCTTGTCTGAGACATTCGCTGGCTGTCATCCATCTCCATAGTACCCACGGCATCATCCATCTCCATATCTGCCACAGCGTCCATATCATCGTTCAGATTCGATGACATGGCCAAGCCTCCGTGTGCATCATGAGAGGACTGTTGGCCTCGGTTATGTTGTCCTAACTGGCTTGTTGACTGGGAACTGTTACCAGGTGCTGCTGAGCCAGCTCGAGACATGGACATTCGGGGTGCGGTCGGCATACCCAACTGCGAGAACTGGGAGAATGTGTTATTTCTAGCTGCGTTCGGGCTCGGTTGCGTATGTGCTTCTTCGTAATGTTGGAGCAAATCGTGGAGGTTTGGAAGGATCTTGCCACAACAAGTGAAATCTCGCATGAAGTTCGCTTCCAATTTAGGAAGATAGGAAGATGAATGGAAAGAAGGCGACTGATGGGTTCCAAACGGTGAAGGCGAAGTGCCTGCCATCATGATACTACAGTTCCATCATGTCAGTATATGTCGGCTAGGAGCGGGCGATCAACATTGAGGGAATGGGCGCATTGTTTCTGCCTCATTGCATGCATGTGGGCTACCGCAGGGCTGCGATGGAGCCTGAAGCTTAAAATGGCTTGCCACAAGACATTATCGGTTGACTCCATAAACGGTGGTAAATGGCTGCGAGAAACTAGAACTGCCCGCCACTCGAAACCGCATTATGGAGGAACGGATGACTTAGAATATGGTTTCGCCAGAAGAAAGTTTGCTTGGGGCAATGCCGTGAACCCACGATGGCGGGACAGGTACAATGATCGGGTAACAAACAGGTGATGAATGTGATAGTATAGAGCTGTGACTTACTCGTCTCTAACGAAACTGCCAAAAGACATGCCTCCCCAACTCATGCCCCCGCCCATCAGGCTTCCAGCAAGAGATTCCCTTCTGTTGCGGTTTGCATTGTCACCACGGTTGGGGTTATTCATCGATATGGGCTTAGGCCCAGCGCTGACGAAAGAGTCCCGGCGGCCCATGGATGGGTCGAGGGAGGGTCCGGTAGTCATGTCGGCGTCGTGGTTCTTTGGTAGTGGTAGACTAGAAACGTAAATGTCGGACTCGTTTGTACAATCGTAGACGCTATCCCAGGTGTTGGAGAGGAGCTCTCTGGAGTTGTCGATTGAAGTGTTGGTGAGAATACTAGGATCAGGCTGGCCGATAGAGAGTTGGGGGGCAGCAGTTTTAGCGGTACTAATAAGAGTCGCCAGCGCCGAGGCAGCGGCTGGAGCAGCAGGTGTATAAGCAGATTTAGCGTGAGCGCCAGGCAGGAATTGGCCTGTGGTAGGGGTCCCGGGCTGGGGCGACGGCGACTGCGACTGCGAATGCGTCAGCGAGCTTGAGCCCGAGTTGATGAGTGACCCTGGAGAGTCAGGGTACCGGTTAGGGCAATCAGTAACGGCGGCGGCGAAGTGGGTGGTGGCCGAGTCACAGTTCCAGGCATGGTCATTGCTGTTGGCGGTGGCGGCGGAGACATTGGCCGAGGGGACAAGGGTTGGCGAGCGAATAGTATTAGAGGCATCCCACACCCCAGTTGAGTTAGTGGAGGTAGACGCACGCGGCTCCTGGGTTCCCACCGTGTCGCTTGGCTTCTGGAACATCTTGTCGAAGAACGTCCCCATGTCGACAGCGCGGATAATGAGTGATGAATTCAGGAATATTGGGGTATGGAGATATAGATGAAGATGAAAGTGGGGGAGAGATGATAGGTAAGAGATGAACACAGGGGAGTAGAGAAAATGATGCAGACAGGAGAAAAGAAGTCGGGCAGGAGTGGATGACTGGCAGGCACTGGCAAGCGCTGTAAGGCCTACCTACGTGCAGCGTAAGGTAAATACGGACAGCCTGTACGTAGGCGTCGCCAACCAAGGAAGTACCTGATGAACAGAAAGTGACAGATGGGAGGTAGGGTGAAGCCAGGTACCGATGTCCAATCACGCCCAGCCAGGTCGAGTAAGGTGCTATTCCCAGGTACCTTTCTCTCCAGTGCTGTGTTGTGGACGGTTTCGTTCAGGACGGTATAGGTTAGACTGGGCTTGGCGTGATGCAGTCGAGGGACCCTAGGTGTATCTAGTCACTAATAGCTGGGTGCTTTTAGTGGGTGCCGTGCTTCTGAAGGTGGTAGGTGCTCTTTTTGTTGTGGACGCCCCGACGAGTGTGGACTGGGAGGAGAGAACCCGTTGAATGTCTGTCTCTCTTTTCGAACAAGAAAAAAGAAGAAAGGGAAGAGAGGAGAGGAGAGAACAAGAAAGATTGCAGCTAGCTTGTAGAGAATCTTTCACTTATATCCAGAAATTTATAGGTGGAATTGAGGTGCTCTGCCCTGCCTAAGGGTGTTGGCGTCTCTTGTTGTATTGGACGAGTGCCGAGAGAGCTCCTAGCGGTCAACCTGCAGCAATATGCACACAATTCCACGTTTCTATGACTATTAATCCGTGGGTTGCTGCGTTGATGTGTGTTGATAGGTCGCTGGCTGTGTCTATCTGCGCTCTGTTTCGCAGCTAATTGTCTCAAAGTCAAATTCGACACTCTGAGTTGCGCCACCACTGCGACCTCTTGGACAAGGAGTTGATGATTGGAGAAGAAACCGGATGTGCTCCGACTATCGATGCTCAATTGCTGTCTGATGCAGTTGACTACTACGTAGTAGGCAGTCTGACGTGTAGTGTCGATGATGTTGACGCGACGAACTGGTGATGTGTAGAAGATGAAGAATAGTTTGATAATACGCACTCAGATTGTACGAAAGAGTTGACACTACAGCTGCTGAGACTTTTCGATGCTGGAAATTGGAGGTAACAGAGTGGTTAGGACAAAGGAAGTTCTTGGTCGGCCCTGATATAACATCGTATTCCTACATCCTCGAATTCACAAAAAAGATATGACGAGCATACGACAGGGCCTCTCTCAGGCGCCCACACAACCACTACGCATCTAGTGGAACTGACTTTACCGTAGCTTAATTACCTAGTCGAGATAGGAGATGATCGAGGGGACGCTCAATTCCTTGATTGGGTATTTTCGTGCGGTTGAAGCTTATATTTTATAGTAATTGATACTGTGTAAGTACCTAGATTGATATGCAGCACATCATGGTGTTTATGATGTTTGAAGTTCGCGACGCGACGACAGCTTGTTGCCATATGTATTTGTGTGAGGCAAACATCTTTACAATCCTTCTACCCAGGTCCAGCATAGTTCAGACAATAATAAGGGTCCAAACTCCAAAGTCTCACTTCCCAGCAATAATAGGAATAGCAGTGGGTGCGCCGGGTGAAGAAGCATGGTTCATGGGTCGTGTTTTGAAGCGCAAAACGAAACGTGCCAGCCAATCGATATAGCCAGGGATTGTGAGACTGAGCAGAAAACGCATCAGCTGGAGTGGGGGGACCCAGCGTAGACATGACATACAATCTGCCCCTCGTCCGAGATTGAGTAGGTAAAGTTATAGGATCACACATATACAATAGAGTCAACGCAGTGTCCTTTCGAAACCCCTTTTCCCCTGCTGCCGATTTATTACAACACCAGTGAGGATAGCATGATGGGCTGATAAAGACGGAAAAGACCATCCGAGCAGAAAGATGCGGCATACAGAAAGAGGTAAACACTATTCGCCGTGTGTGAGTGTGTGGCCCCAACTAATGTATGCAGGTATGCGTGTGCCGCTTGGAAAGTCACTTCATCAATTACTTACCTACTTCCTACTACTTACTTTACTTGAACTTCAGGACATGATTGAGACTCTCTCACACAAAACCGTCGTCAAGTCGAAGCTCAACTACCGGCGCTCAGTTGCCTAGTATCAGAAGTGGGGTTTTACCCATGAGTTCCAGTTGCGCTCCTACGGTTGTAGTGGTGCTAACTTAGTAAACGCGGGTTGGACCTCGAGGCGCGAACGTATGAATGAATCTAGGTTAGTATGTATCCAGAGGCTTGGCAACTGAACAATCATCCACCAATCCTACTATAAGTCTACTGTAGGCTTCTTAGATTACGATGAGCCGCTATGCATGTTTGTTTAATACTCGGGCACATTTAGTAGAGTACTAAGTTAACATATACGTTGAGGGCTCCACCCCATAAGCCTCCTCTAAAACGTGGCAGAGCAATGTAAGTACACTGAATTCCCGTCTGGCATTGGCTCCTGACAGATTGTTGAGTGCCGAACAAAACCTCGGTCTGCTAGACTGTTACCATCTGCATCAAATGATCATAAGAACCAGTATACAAGTGGAGATATGGAAAAGTCAAGTGGACCAAGCAGTCTACCTCCACTGGTATCAGCAAGCAGCAATCAATAGCGGACTTGTCTACTTGTTCAGGGGAGTTTCAGTGCCGTACTACGGTGCGAGGAAGTAAACTCTAACTGTCGTATCCATCGACAAGACGCCGTTTGGCAAAGCAAAGCAAGAATCCGAATCATCTTGAGCAGCAGGAAAACGATTACCGTGTTGAAGATCGGCAATTTCATGTCCTTAACCGGAATCGTCCAGACCTGCAGGTCTTCTCTTGTAGGGATGATAACAGCTGACAAGGCTGAAGTCCCGGACTGAGACATAGCGTCTGAGTAGACCAATATCTCCTTGCTGCCAGTCATGCCAGGCCGTCAGTTGTCCCTGAGCATTCTAGCATAATCAGGCAATCCAAGAGCTAGAAGCCTCCAAGAAGAAGCATGCGGTGTCTGTCGCGAACTGGAATAATGGCAAAGTGACTTTGCCAGAAAGGTCCATTCTGGATTGAGTTTATGCAAGTGGGTCTGGGGTCCTGAACACAAGTGATATCATCGAAACTACCTACGAAGGTAAGATCGAGATAGGAAGCATGCAGGCATGGCATTACTGTTGGGCTATTGGCTAAGGGACTACAGTATTGCAGAGTTTCTTGCTTCAGCAGCTCAGCTCTGGAGCCCCTAGCTACGTCGCATTCTCCCGGGTTGACGGATCGCTGTCTCGAGTCAGGTAAAGGGATCGTGATCCAAGATATCATGGAGGTGAATCAAAGCAGATAGGAGGGAAACCCCAGAGACAAATCGCAACAGATCATTCGGTTCACGTATCCTTACATGCTTCACGTTGTTGATTTTCTAACGTTAGTTGGCAATAACTCAGCCCCAGAGCCAACCATTCGAAAGCGTTTTCAGGAGATAGAGTGCTAGTTTCCTAGTGTCTATCCAGTCCACCAAGCTAAACACGGCACAAACTTGCTTAGTTACCGGTCGAGGCGATTGGTATCGAGGTTTACTGCTATTCAATCTTATCAGTGCAGAAGAAGCATCAACCTCAATGACATCTGGCGACTTGCCTGTTGGTTCGTTATCTGATGGAACCATGCTCTTCAGGTTAAGCAGCTCCAAAAATCACCATGTTGCGACTAGTATGTACATGTATTCACTTCAACTCAAGGTTTCATTGGCCTTGGTACGAAACGTCGATGAATATCACTTCCCCTTAGATTCCAGATTCCACGACTCAATGGACATGGACCGTGCAGAGACTTTACGTCAGAGTGTGGTGGTGGTGGAAAAGGTGCATTAGACCAAACTCTGATATCCCGGCCGAAAGTAGCGGACGAGATGTAGATGTAGATGTAGATGCAGATGCAGATGGAGGTAGATGTAGCGCAACACCCTAACACAACGTAAATATTCGATCTAATTTCCGTCTTGCGCTTGCAACTGCTGCATAGCTCAATGCGTCGCGTCAAAGCTCATGACTCTTGTCCGAGCTTTGACGTGGACCACAACGTGGCATAAACGTGCTGTATGGTCCTTGGTGACCTTCTGACAGGCCAATGATCCAGTGTCTTGATAATCTAGGGATGGAGACGCTGAGCTTGTTGGAGTAAGGTACTGCACTAAGCGCCTTGCACTGCAACACCTTGGTAAGGTCAGTAGTATGATATGTCCCTGGAAATTTAAAGAGTTGTATCCGTGTCAGTTTGGGAATGGATACGGATGATACCTAGATCCAAAAACTAGCTCTAACTCCAACCACAGGGATCCAGGGTTGAGGGAAGAGACGACAACGGTCGTGCCTTCTCGAATCGCCGGTATCACCTGCAACCAGTGCCAGTTTCAATTCATGCCTGCCTTGGATAATCTGTTGTTTGGGCCCTGCCTGCCTAGTTTGGTATTCTATCCCAGCACATCTCCAAAACTGCGTTACCTTGACAGGCCGACCTGCCTTCAACATAGTTCGCAGATATGCACTGCTACGTCAAATCCTCGATCGATCCCTGAATTCAACCTGAGAAATGCTACCATTGACTAATACCGGTCGTCTCAAACCCTGCACATCCATCTTTGTCCAGCATATGCTCCACAGTTGGTTGCAAGGCAATGCAAGCTAACGGAACCATGGAAGAAGCAATAACACGCAGACGAACCCTCCTTTCATACGTTACTCAGCGTGTTTAGTCGAAATGCCGTGATTACGGTCAGCCAGTCCGTAAATAACACAAAGGTCACCAACCGATCTCACGTGGCTGGGTTCGTTCCATTCTTCTCGCCACTGTGGAAGCCCTCCACAGAAGCTTCCCGCGGAAAGATCACAGCCCTAGAGCACTCCAGTTATCACCTAAACGGAAGCCCCGTGGTTCAGAAATGTACCGATGCTGGACACAGTTCGAGGTGCCGCACAGAACAGCTGCCAATGGCACACGCCGAGTATCGCCGGGACTTGATCCAACTGTGGACTGGCCCCGGGAATTAGTTCCGCTGTCCATCTTTGAATCTTGCCAAGTCCCGGCCGATCATACCTACTGAAGTTGGTTTCCTACAACCGCAAAACATAGCCAGGGGTTTCGCCCTAGGCAAGTAGCTGCTGGCTGGTGGCTGGGCTGGTGGCTCTCGTCAGATACTATTGGTCTGCTGTGACATATTATACGACTGTGACCTGAGTTTTGAGGATAGTCAGTCCTCTTCCAAGTAACAGCAGCTAGCTCTCCGGATTTTCGTCGTTGTTTACCATCTTCGTGTGATACCGAGCAGAAAGCCCAGCTTGACTCCGGTCTGAACGTCGTTTCCTGCTGAGTATTGGGACAGGGGCAATACTGGTGTTATAAAATCCTGCAAGGCTAGCCAGGCAACAGATACTACCAGTAACCACTCTAAGCTCTTTTTCCCGCCAAACAGGAAAGCTTCTTTTCGGCCACATGGCAATGATCCATTCTATGTCCGTGTCCAGTAGATGGTTCATCGAGCCGCCTCTTGGCTCAAAGCCTCAAACCCACATAACCATAGTGCGGTATGTCACGGCTCCGAGATCTTGTCGCTGATCTGTACAATTCGGTACCGATGCCCTGTCTAGGCCACCCGCCAAAGCTGGCCCAGCTGGAGATTCAAGTGGGTTGGCTGTTTCTAAGTAATGATTGGATCAGTATCTTGGGCCCTTCTGCTTCTCATTCCACAGGAAGGTTCTCATTGTCAGCCGTGCCGTAATGCCTTCACTCTGATTCCTCAAGATGGGGAGGCCAGAAAACGCCGTCTTTCAAGTGGATTGGGGCTAGTAAATGACCAACGCCTCCCGACCAACGGCGTTGAACTCGGCTCTCGCACAAGAGCCCCAAGATGCTATGTCTGACCAAGAAGGCATAGCCCAATCATCCTCTTCGCTTGGGATACTAGGGTGCTGGTCGCGTGACTAGACTACTCACTAGATGAACGACCGTTGTGATTCAAGTACGGATACGGTTTTCGGTTCCGCAAGAGTAAGACATGCATAGCAAGTGAGGGAGAGTGCAAAGACGAGTTTGATCCAATCATTAGGGCTTGATGTTGAGAAGCGCTTGCTTCTGGCTGGTGCTTGGAGGTAATCCCTACCGATCGGCCACCAGACAGACTCTTGAGCTAACATTCAGATAACCCAATATCAGCGTCCAGTCAGTGTTGCTCCTGGGTCGCCTTCTCCTTCGAATCAAAGTGTAATATCGAGCCATATCCCAGAGAAAAGAAAGCCAACAGACCGAACTAGGAAGAGTTGCGGTTTCGTGATCAATGCTGTGATGGTAATAGGTCCTCGACTCCTCTGCAGACTCAGAGAAGGTGTTCTGTAGCAAGGAGCAAGGATAGTTGTTCAGGCCATGTGCAAGTGTACAAACGGCCATGGGGATTTACAATGCCATCATGATCATCGCTCGCTTTACCCTTGCTCGTCTTGGTATTACTCGTTAAACTCAGGATAGGTGCAAGACAGCGCAGCTTAATGTTGGTTTGATGTTGTCTGATCGTTGATCTCGATGAATATTAGATTCTGGGAATTGCATCATGAATACTTTTGACGTCATCAAAGCTTTGGGAGATGAACTGCGACGTGCATGTCTTTTGCATAGATCAACATATACGAAAGCTGCTTCAAGCAATTCGATGCAGCAGGGTAGGTTGTTGCATCAGAACACGCGGCCCCCAGTTGAAGCAATGAATATTATTCCATGAGTCGGGATCCAATAGCCCTATTGAGTACGGAGCATGTACATATCCATGTGGGATGAAACTGCAAGATCTGCGACCTAGTCTAGCTAGTCGGGCTGCAGCGTGGCTTGCAGATCTACAACTGGCGGCTAACTAGGCCGC
This sequence comes from Fusarium tricinctum, assembly GCA_020744515.1. Lineage (NCBI taxonomy): Eukaryota > Fungi > Ascomycota > Sordariomycetes > Hypocreales > Nectriaceae > Fusarium > Fusarium tricinctum. The sequence continues at coordinate 1,690,024 of JAGPXF010000002.1, read as the reverse complement.
GATGCCATGCATACAAGCGAGGTCGGAAAGCTTGAGCCTTGGTGCATTTACTGTATTGTGTTGGTGTCCTTCCATTGCGTGTCGGATCACCAGCTCCGTGAACGCAGATCTTGTCCAAAGATAGTGTACCGAGGATATAAGGGGGAGTGAGCCGAAGACAACTAGTGTGAAGTTATAGATGTTTATATGTGTACTTCTTTGGTACATTGACACACCCATGTAGGAAACAAACTACAACCGCACGAAAGGAAGGCGTTGTCAAGTGAGATTGGCGAGTTACACGATGCGGTGTATGGTTTGTCCTGATCCTTTACTTTCCAATGAGGGTTTGGAGGATGCTGATCTTTAGATGAATGCGGTACTACCAGGAGCTCAAACACTGATGCGGCGTATGAGTTGATACCAATTCCAGTAAGTTTTGGGTCCAGTGATGGCTGTACTTTTGCTGCTTGGCGCGTCGACTGTGAATGTGTGTCAAGCGCTCGTGCATATCCCTATCTTTTGTTGTTGAGGAGGCAAAGCCTGCATAGATCATAGGGGTAGGAGGCTGGGCACCCCGCTCCTAGTGATCACGAGGTCTAAGTCGAAGCAGATCAACAACGACACGGGCTCGAGGCCGTTGCGGAGTGATTCTGATGAGGTCTTGGTTTGTTGCGCTTTGATCGTCAAGACAACTAGAGAGGTCTGGACTGGGTCGATTCGCACTATCTCCACAGTCTGAAAGTCGAAGTTGACTAGTATTATTGACAGTCCCAATTGAGGAGTTCAGAGGATACGTGCAAGAGTTATCAGCCATTGTTTTGGTTGATGTAAGGGGTGTTATTGCTGTCTTCGGTGAAGAGGTCATTCAACGAGGAGGGTATGGTTCCAGGAAAGGAGTTGTAGTCTCGCGATATCTTGCTCATCTGCTTATATGGTACCAAGACTATCAAAAGTCGACACACAGAATAGAGGGGATCGACTTATTATCATAGTCATCGTTCGAGAGTTGACAGATCGTTTATGCATTGTATGCTGTCCCGGGTAGATCAGATGGAGTAGATAGTGTTAACTACTGCTGTACCTAGGTAGGTATAGGTATAGAACCAATCATGTCTTGCGCAACGTCGCTGGAATGCAACAAGGGTCCAAGCATTTAGGTACTCTGTAATTACCGGGACATTCCCTCCTGTGAGGCCCTTGAGGCTGATGAGGCGTTACTCGGAGCTTTCCGGCCCTGATATTAACGGCATGGAACAGAACAGCCAAGATGAGGCGACACGGGCGTGGCTAAGTGGCTTGTTTGTTCAACCACAGTTCAAATTAATTGTGTGTGAACCTACGGAGTAGACGGCGAAGCCACGTAAAGTTACCGACCGTGCCGGTTCTCGTTCAAACTTCAAAGCGCGACAAGCCGAGAGTTTGTGGAGACGTCTTTTGCTTCATGTCAATAAGGTCAACGGTATCCATAATGCCGAGAGGATCACTGAATCATGTAGAATGTCGCAGGTCTAGGCAGGCTGTACGATAGCGTACTATATCCGGACAGTCCCTTAATGGGCTGCGGCATGGCATCAACATCATCTGCACCATTGTGCCGCTTCGACCGCAAAATGCCGCCATCATTGCCGCTCATATGAGAGGCATGTTACGGCGCTTTGCGGCATGATTTGAACTTGCTGTTCGTACTTAAGAAGCCTCATGCTGTCACGCTGTCACGCTGTCACGCTGTTTGTCTAGTGCTGGTTTTGGAATCGGAACTGAAGCTGGAGCTGGAATGCAAGCCCTTACCTGTTAACATCTGCTATTATCATATCAGACTGTAGCTGTAGGGAGACAAGACATGATGGCATTCATTGCAGGATTGGCAAGCATCGGAAGTATTGGTCACGGACAAGCCGATGCATTACTCTCTGCTTTGTAACATTAGCAATCAGTTCAGCTCAACTCAACCAATTTTCTCTACCACAATTCTCTCGCACAAGACTGATTGATGGGCTATCCTCGGCATTGTTCACTAACACAAGCAGAAGCAGAAGCAGAAGCAGAAGCAGCTTCTATGTAAGCATTCGCACACTTTGTTAGTCGCCGACTCGGGCATAGTTCGGTGATTGTTTGCGCCGGACAACTTCGGCAGACGAAAAGCTGACATCATTACATGGCCAAACGCCGTCGTCATGCAAGAAAAGCAGAAAAAGATACCTTCTCGTTGGAAATTCATTCGCCATGTTTGACGTTAGAATTCGGTAAAAAGGCACCTGGGGGACTTCAATTAAAAACTCATCCATTACAGAAACACCACCCATCTGAACATCACAGTCTATATACTCCAGCTTTAGCTCTAACCTTGCGATTCTCTACCGAAGCCATCAGCTCTTCTCAATTGACCCACACTGCGGTTTAAACCACGCTGCAGCCCACCTACGTCGTTTCCTCATCATACCACTTCCGAAACTCTGGCGCGTTGAGATAATTCTTGTTTCTTTTCTACAAATCTCTCTCCTCCCGTTCAAGCTCCCGCTCCAACCGACTGTTTCCCCTCAAGCCTCACATATCGCTCTCGTCGCCAATCGCCAATCGCAATCATGAAGATTCTCACAAAGGAAGAAGAGGAGGCCCACTACTCGGCTGTTGTCAAGGGCGGTCTTATCGGAGGCTCTCTTGGTCTCACTGTCGGTCTTGGAGGTGTTGTGCTCGCCTCAAGGCGATATCCTGCTTTCCGCGGCCTCACACTCCCCTTCAGGGCCTTCCTCGTCACATCTTCCACTACATTTGGCGCCATCATTAATGCCGATCGCTGGTCTATGGACTTCCAGAAGAAGCAGAACCCCATGAACTTCTACGAGGACGAAACCCAGCGCGCACAGCAGATCATCCGCGAGAACCAGACCACCATGGAGCGCTTCATGGAGTACGGCCGGGAGAACCGCTACTCCATTGTTTTTATCTCGTGGCTTGCCTCAATGGGTGTCGCATTTGCGCTTGTCAGCCGCTCACCCATGAACACGGCCAACAAGGTCGTCCAGGCCCGTGTGTACGCCCAGGGCCTGACTCTTGCGGTTCTCATCGTCTCGGCTGTTTTCGAGGTGAACGACGCCAAGAAGGGCGAAGGTCGCTGGCAGACCGTCATGGTGCTCGATCCCAATGATCCTGAGCACAAGCGTCTCATTGAGAAGAAGGTTCACAAGGAGGAGTACGAGGGCCAAGATCTCTGGAAGGGTGAGTTGTGAACAAAGCTGCAAGTGAAGAAACATGAGACTAACTGGTATGTAGATATGGTTGCCGCTGAGGAGCGACGATTGGCCGAAAAGAAAACAGGGAACAAGGCTTAGACGATTTACTGTGTTCAAAATGAAGATGAAACCTCCTGTCCGAACTACACTATCATGAACGATTATCATTAATACCACTTTGAGTTGAGCCAACATGAAGAAGAGGAGGGAGGAAATTTGTATACTCATGGCATTATGCCCAGGAGTTTGATGAAGCGCTGGACCAGGAAGGACAGGATTTTGTTCTCATCGTATAAATACTCATTCGCGAAAAGTTCAACGTCTTTTGTTGTCTATTTTCGGGTTGTAGGGACCGGGATGGGCGGCCACTTGTAGTAACAAACTCATACTGAGGTTTACTTATTAGTTTGGTGCCTTGGGTGTGTTTTGAATTGTTTCCATCATATCACAATCACTTCATAATCAGCCACGACAGCAACATATCACCAATGGTCACAAGCGACATATATACAAGTTCGGGCAAGATGACCCAGCATCTCAATTCTTCTAAACTACATAAACAAGAGATCTGCACCGTCGACTCCCTGCTAACTCTCTTTTGCAGAGTCCAGTTACCGTTCCTTAAAGCAGTCAAATCAACTAATAAATACACTGTCATATCCAAAACAGGATCTGCAAATAGCTTTATAACATTAGACCTCAATGGTAAAGTGGCTGATCTGCGAATAGTACGCATGAACAGCCAGCTCTAGGAGCATAACGTCGCCATACACCTCGCTTCCGTCAAAACCTCCAATAACAATCAGGCGACTGTCATACAGCACCGTGCCATGGTAACCACGGCCCGATGGTGCTTTTCCGTAGACCCGGCGTCTGTCCCAAGTCATCGTGACCAAGTTCAGCAATAGGACGTCGCTGGAATACTCGCTTCCATCGTGGCCGCCAATGACGAAAAGATAAGATCCAACTATTGTGGCCGTGTGCGACAGACGACGGAAAGCAACGGGGATAGGGACTGCTCTCCATAATTGCGCCTCAACGTCGTATACCCATACATCGTCGAAGCATTCGCCGCCATCGGAACCGCCAAAGATGATGAGCTTGCTGCCCACCATGTTGGCAGTGTGATAGCCCCTTGCCTTGGGACGATAGTCTTTCGTCCCTGGATTTGACTTATCAGAACTGGATACTAATCGCCATGACATTTTGTTAACATCGGCAACATCTAACCGCCAGATATCATTAAGAGCACGGACACCATCACCGCCGCCAAACACGTAAATACCGTTCTTGTATAGACAAGCAGTATGCGCTCTCCGCTTTGATGGCATCTTATCTCCTATAATCCGTGGCTTAGTCCACCGGAAATTTGTCGTATCCAACACATAGACATCGTTATAATACTCTGGGCCGTCACCTCCGCCGAACACGACGAGTTTCTTGCCTACAGCAGTACATGTCATAGCCCTCAATGGAACAGGTATTTCACCAACGACATATGGTATAGACCAGTGGAAAGAGTCTGCATCCAACACATAGAGATCGTTAAAGCACGTCCTTGAGTCGCAGCCACCAAAAACGTATACGTTTGAGCCGATAATTGTCGTTGTATGTGCTCGTAAAGAGGTATGAGGAGCTCCCGATACAGGCGCTTTGGACCAGTACATGCCAGATGCTGGTGCCACGTCAACATTAGGAGCCGTCCTAGGATCCGGAAGCGAAGGAAACGCTACGTATTCGTCCTGCGCTATGCGAGACCTATGTGACCCATATCGTGCAGTCGCCTGGGCAGTTGTTCGGCTGGTTATCGCAGAAGTCGACCGTGAAGCTGTAGGTTGCCTGGTACGTCGATCTCCCTCGCTCGAGGCATCCCCGGCGTTGATTGTGGACGAGTGAGCTGGTTTGTGAGCTGTTCTGGAGGTAGACGAGGCCCCTTGCCCGGCTGATTGAGAAGTGGATTGGGAGCGTTGGCGAATAGAAAGATCGGAGGGTTTTCGACGGTTCGCTTGTATGCTCTTGCTAGCGAGATGCCCTGGTGTATGGCTCCTGGGCAATGGCATCTGATCGCTGGACTCGTCATCGTCGTCGGAATCATCGTCGACAAAGGTAGGCCGCGGGGCTGTCGTCGGCGGAGCAGGCGATCTCTGTGGTTGAATTCCTCTTGCTTTGAGAAGCGACTTATCGGGAGACCTCCTCGGATCCGCCATGACTTTGTAGGTCCTTCTTCATTGCCTATAAGCAAGGAGTTGAGCTCGTGACTAGGACCGGTCGAGGTGGGGGATGAGGTGGGAGCTGGAGGGAGGAGAGCGGCGGAAGAGCAGAGTAGAGTAGAGTAGGACGTGTAAAAAGCAACGAAATGATATGTAATAAAATACAATCTGCTACAAATAAAGCCTGATTGGCGATGCGCCAGGGCTGTAACAAGAGAGAGGGGCGGAGAAGCTGTTTGATGACAATATGCGAATGATGATCAAGGGTGCTCTTGCGATCGTGCAACGTTGGAGCTGGGGTTTGATGGGGACATGAGTCGAGAGGTCGAGATACGACGGCCTCCTAATCGAGGTCGGGTACTTGGGTACCTCACGGCGATTGTAGCACTTGAAAGGCCAATGTTTTAGTGAGGGTTGACCCTTGTGCTTCACTGTGGATATGAGGCTTACAGGTGTTGAAAGTACCGGGTACGTTCCCGTTTCTGACCTCATAGCCCAAACGGGGACTGAGACGCGACCCCGGGAAAATTAGTGCATTTTTTTAGTGTGCAGCGGCTGTCAAGTCGAGGATTTTTCTATGTGCTTTGGAAAAGATATCTTTTGAAGATCGACCTTTACAGTAACAGGCACTTACTTGCCCAATACTGCTAACTTGGTTCTCTATATTTTGCTCAATCACCGCAGTGCAAACGGTAAGTAATGAATTGGCACAAACACACGCACTGTATCCCGACACTAGAAACATTTCTCTCTACCTTCCTCCTCACCTCTTACACCCACCCACTCACTCAACCCAACTCATACACCAAATACTTATTTTTATAGCATCGCCGTTGATTATTGGTCTAGAAACTTCAAAGTATTCCCCTGAGAGACAAATCATACTTAAAACCTTCTCATACTACAAGCGCTTCAACACCATGAGTGAGCCACCCGATGCTCCGATGGCTGGTGTTTCACCAGGCCATGAGCATGCTAAGCTCGTTGCCGATGCTAGCAATATTACAACTTCTGCCGATGACGGAGAGCGGGCTTCGAAGCGGGTTAAGATGAACGATTCGATCCTTTCGCAGTCTGTACCTGGAGAGGGTCTTCACGACGCACCCACGCCCAAGGAGAACGGCACAGATGGTGACAAGCAAGATGCACCCCAGGAATCAAATTCGAATTCCAAGCAGGAGCATGTTGATGGCCGCACCAAAGGAATTGCTCCTATTAAGAAAGAGTGAGTGTCTCAAAGTTGAGGTCCATGTGAGACGAACTGACAGTTTAAGGTATCTCATTGACTTGTCAGCGCAAAAGGATAACTCCGATACTGTAAACGACGACGACGCAGCTGAGGCGCGTGACACTGCCGAAGGAAACGGGGAAAACGGTGAGCGCAGATCTAACAAAGGCAAAAAGGATAAGAAGAAGAAGGGCCAGAACACAGAACGTGACTTTGGCAAGTTCGACGATGCCTTTCGTCTCTGTAACAGCCGAGCATTCTATCCCGAATTTTCTCCCAGAGAGTGCAAGTTTGGCGATCGATGCAGGCTTTGCCACGATATTCGAAAATATCTCGAGGATGGACGCCGAGGAGATGTTGAGACTTTTGATGGCAAATGCCCTGTGTTTGAAGCCCATGGCCACTGTCCCTCAGGTTGGAAGTGCCGCTTTGTTAAAAGCCACATGAAGGAAATCGAGCATGAGGATGGCCGAAAGGAGTTGGTTCTCATCAACACTGCAGCTGATGGTGGCCAGAACGGTGCGCCCAAGGATGAAGGGTCCGAGGAGCAGCGTCCTGCTATTCACAACGTCGTTGGTATTGATAAGAAAATCAACCTTAACCGCAAGCGAACCGACTTCACACGATCGGAGCAGTATATTTCTTGGCTCAACAAGGAATCCAAGTTGAGTGAGGAACTCATGAACCGCCGTAAGGACCAGTCCGATGAGGGTATCGAGGATCTTCGTGCTCGCTATGTCGACCCCCCCTTTAGGCCTTCTGAGAAGCGCCGTCTGTACTTTGGCCCCGAGACTCCTACTCTGGCACCTCTCACCACACAAGGAAATCTGCCATTCCGTCGACTCTGTGTTGAGCTTGGCGCCCAACTAACCTACTCGGAGATGGCTCTGAGTATGCCCTTGATCCAAGGAACCAAAGCCGACTGGACACTTCTCAAGGTCCACGACTCGGAGCTTACTCCTCCCAAGTTCAATTCCGGTTCTATCCCTATCTTTGATGACTACGACCACTCCAAGGATATCAAATTCGGTGCACAGATCTCCGGAAATAACCACTGGGTTGTGACCAAGGCCGCTGACGTCCTGAACCGCTTCTGTCCCCATCTTCGCCTTATCGATCTTAACTGTGGCTGCCCAATTGACATGGTTTTCAAGTCCGGAGGTGGCTCAGCACTCCTCGAAAACTCTGGCAAGTTGGAGCGAATGATTCGAGGCATGAACGCCGTGTCAGGGGAAGTCCCCATCACTGCTAAGATTCGCACTGGTATCCGAAACAGCCGACCTACAGCCACCCAGCTCATTGGAAAGCTGGCCTTCGGTGCACGAGAGCACCGAGAACGGCTTGGTGCTCCCGGATGCGCTGCTCTCACTCTTCATGGACGCAGCCGTGAGCAGAGATACACCAAGAAAGCCGATTGGGGTTACATCAGCGAGTGTGCTGCACTCATCAAGACTTACAACAAAGAGAAAGATGCCCTGACTGACACTATTGCTGAACCCGATGCCAGCAGCCTCCCTAACGCTAAGGATAGCCGTATGTACTTCCTCGGCAACGGCGACTGTTACTCTCACACCGAATACTACGAGAATATCGAGAAGTCTCGTGTCGACACCGTCATGATTGGCCGTGGTGCCCTTATCAAGCCTTGGCTGTTTGAGGAGATCGAGAAGGGACAGTATCTTGACAAGTCGTCCAGCGAGCGTCTTCGCTACATCGAGAAGTTTGTACGCTACGGCCTTGACGCCTGGGGCTCCGACGAACTCGGCATTGGCTTCACTCGTCGTTTTCTTCTCGAGTGGCTCAGTTTCGCCTACCGTTACGTTCCTATCGGACTACTTGAGTATCTTCCTCCTTCTCTGAATGATCGACCACCCAGTTACCAGGGCCGAGATGAGATGGAGACACTCATGGCGTCCAACAACTTCAAGGATTGGATCAAGATCAGGTATGTTTCAATCCGCTTGTTGAATGGCATAATAAGCATTGCGCCATGTAAAACTAGTGTACTAATCATGTGTATCTACAGTGAGATGTTCCTTGGTCCCGTTCACCCCACATTCAAGTTCCAGCCCAAGCACAAGTCGAACGCGTACGAGGCTGAGGGCTGATCAACGAGGCATCGACAGGCAAGTGGCGTAACGGGTGTGAAAAGGGGTCATTTCGGTTCTCATATTTGCTATTGTGGGAAGACTGGGAAGACATGTGAAGATGCGTGGGTACGTCCAGACTGTCTACGAAGGATGCCATACCTGTTTGTAAAAGGGGAGATGTACTCTGAGATTTACATTATCAAGTGGAGACCTCAATGTGGCTATCGTAAAAAAAAATCAAGAAACAACTGTAAAAGACTATTATCTCCTCATGCCCGAATTAAAATCCATGTACTCTAAGTATCCATGTTCACCATTTTCGGTCTTCACCTTTGGACCTGGAGAGCGCCTATCAACCCTACTAAAGCTTATAGCCATATACACGAGGTTATATGCTTCATATATATATGGTAAGCGTATAGAAAGCGGTTGGGGCGGCTCAAGTGATAGATACTCGACACTAGTGCATCAACTTGTCAAATAGATTAAACTATGCGACTAAACTAGCTGGACCCTTGAAACTTGACAGTTTCGGATTTCAAGACCCGAGTTCACTTCCAGTCATTTATTCTCGTTGTCACTGTCGATCTTGGGAACCATCCTACTTCACGCAGTTAAATATTGTGTCGGAAAATTATGCGGTAATAGAACCCATACCAAGCGCTGTACAACGGCCTGCTGAGAGAATGTATATAATGTGTATCTTTACGGGATTTATAATCCCCGAGTATGGCAAAATGCTATGAACCCGAACGCTAGGAACTAAGATGTGTATGAAAACCCAACCAACTCCGTGATGACTTTTGTAATCCAATCACCAAATGCACCATAACTTTACTCAAGATAGAATTGTACACGTTTTCGTCTTCATGCATGAATGTCGACGTTTCTGAAGTGACTGCGAACACCTATGAATAGAAGTGGCTTCTCTGCATGCCATCGGCGGATGCATATTCTTTGTTGCCCTCCTCTGGGTGAGCGATCGAGCTTGTTAAAGAGTTGGTGCGGCTGCTGTTGCTAGGGGCGGCCTTGAGCTTCTTAGGCTCTTGCGCCGGACGCTTAATAACCTCGAGGTAGGTAGAGGGAAGATAGCCTTGGCGACCATCGCGGGCGCGACATTGCCACCATTCGCTAGGGTTACCCGACGGGTCATTCTTGTTGAGAACGGCGACCAAATCCCCTTTTCGAGCCTCAAGCTCCATACCGGTGTTGGGCTGGGGAAGGAAATCGAAGGTAAGTCGGCAGAACTCCAGCTTGGAGGGGTCGACGGGTTGTTGCGCTTCAAGAGCCTGAGCCTGTAGGCGTTTTTGCTCCTGCTCTTGTGAGGCGGCAAGTGTCCTGATCATCTTGGACATGAGGTAGGGAATACCAAATGCGGCCAGAACAAAAAAGATGAGAGGTTTCCTGCTAGCCTTGGTGGGAAGAGGGTTACCGTCAGGGCCAATACTGCGGCCTTCAAATCGAGCAAAGGCAGCTGGGGTAAGAGCAGTCGCATCAGCTGGTGGGGGTCGGCCAGTGATCTTCGCAAGCAAAGTTCGAATCCATCGCATCACAGTGAAGATACCCAGGACTGAGCCCAGGGTGTCTCTTAGGTTGCCAAATTGCTCAGCGACAGAGACCATAGCTAGGGGTTGTTAGTAAAGGCCTGCCATCGCGTACGAGCAAGTGAAGTGACTTACCGAAGAAGCTAGAGTGTGTAGCCATATAGGTGCTTTCGAGCATCTGGGCGAAGCCACCGAAGGCTGTGACGATGCCTTCGAGCATTTGGAAGGTGGCTTGAGTGCTGTTGTTAAAACTATTCGTCAAGCTGTTCTGGTCGCCAGGCATTCCCATGCCACCACCGTACATACCACCGCCCATGCCACCATACATGCCGCCTCCATAACCACCATATCCTCCTCCTCCATACATACTGCCGTAACCGCCGCCATAGCCACCCATACCCATGCGCGAGTAGGGCGACGAGTAGGGCGACGAGTAGGCGCCGCCCATGGAGCCGTACGGTGAGGAATTCATTCGGCTGTAGTTGGCAGCGTTCTGGTTGACAGCAGATGTAAGAGAAGAAGGTCGATTGGGAAGCGGAGGGGCGGCAGATGAATCAGTGGGTGATGCAGCAGTAGTTCCAGACGCAATTGAGGATGACATAGACGGAACGGCTAAAGAGTCAAGAAGGTAAGCATGCGCGCTTTGCCTAAGCTGTCAGGTATAGATGATTGGTATGGAACATTGCAGAAGGGCTGAAGAAGGGAGGAAGAATCGATTGACAGGATTGTCGCGACTTACCAGCAGTCGTAGCCGCGCCAGGCTGCTCCCAGGGTTTGGGCGGAGAAGCCATTATGATAGATTGATATGGTGAGGAGGGAAAGAGTAGAAACCGGCCCCGGACAATGAATTACCGAAGAACGGTATCGTAGTGCCAGAATTTGAGTCGTCGAGTCGTTGAGCCTCCTAGGAGAAGTGGACTTGCCTAGGTCGCTTGCCACTCCTCGTGACGTTTGGTGGACCTCGGGAAGTGTACCGGACGCAAGATCGGAGTAAGACTCCGTGATTGTATGCAACCCCCAGTTAGCGCTATCGCGTTGCGCGGGGACAGCGGAGTTGCCTCGGGATACGGGGAAAAGTGCAGCCGAGAGAGAGGACACAGTCGTTATTGCTGCCTTGAGGAATTGAACTGTGGGATATGGGTGATCGCGACAGGCGTAGGCGTGGGCGTGGGCGTGGGCGGGATCAGAAGGATGAGGAAGGGGAAGAATTGTAGGAGAAAAGCCGGGAGAGATGGCGTTGATTAGAGATAAAAGAATAGTGGACCCTCACTTAACCTAGGCCTGAACTGCAGGCGCGGTCAAGTTTAAAAGGGAAAGAAAAATCCGGGGGCAAGGCAGGGACCGAACCAGAGCCAGACCTCGGCAGACTAAGTTTATGGGAAGGCCCCGCCTGCCTCTTGTCGCTTGCCGTTTATTGCCTGTTTGAGGAAGTAACGATTCATGAATCGTGAGAATGGGCGAGGCCAAATGCTTGAAAGCTTTCTCTTTTATGTATATTAATCCATGGTGATACTTAAATACCTACTTGACTTATCTATTATCTACTGCAATCATGTGCGCCTTTGGTAGGTACGTAGGTTTATTTGACTCCACCGAAAACAAAACCGTTTTGTTGTCCATTAACGTTAACCGGTTGAAACTTTCCATGTGATGCTCACGCTGATGCTTTCTGGTTTCGCCACAAGTCATCGGCCTCCCCACGCTGCATGCTAAACAGGTATAATTTAGACCTCCACTACGTCAATTCTATCTATACAGCCACAAACCGCCATGGAAACCCTATCAATAGATGGGGTTCGCTCGTGATCGAGACTGAGAGCATTAATTATGATAAGTAAGTATAGTCTGCCTGGTATGTATGATGGTAAGTCTGAGTGTCCAACACCTCATAATGAACAAGGACCCCGTCATATCATGCCTCTCGTTGAAAACTACATACTAGAATAATTTCACTATGGTAAAAATAAACGTAAAATGATAGAGGTTTCTTATGATTCTCCCGGATCACCCCATTATCATGTCCCATGCCAAAAATCCAATCGATTGGTAAGTTCCAATGTGTGTAAGCGATTGTACAATTAGAATTGAGCTCCCGGGAGCCAGTCATGGTTCAACGTGAACTCAACCACAACAACAAACAACAAAAGATAACTAATAAACGCCATGCCTGAAAAACGATCCCCAAGTCCAGGCCTCATCTCTAATCCGTTCATCAAGAAACGAAACCTTGAATGGACTCTAGACTCGCCATCTCTCTCACAGCCACCAGCAACTGCCGAGATAGAACCTGGATCGGCTACTATAGACGATCACCTCTCCCATTTCAAACGTCTCCTCTCCAAACACATCATTGCTCCTTCACCGTTGTCGATAGCTTCATACGCATCACTATATACGGCCAATGCTGGAAGTACCCGGGGCGCCCACTTTGTCATCCATCAACATGATCACCCGATTGCAGGTACACACTATGACCTCCGTCTTCAAATCAACGAGTCAAGCAGCGTTAGCTGGGCGATTATGTATGGACTTCCAGGCGACCCCAATAGTATCAGATTGAACCGAAACGCAACCGAGACGCGAATTCACTGCTTATGGGTATGAAGTTAATCATACTCCATGAGCACGGCACTGACACTGGACAAACAGAATCATCTCATAGAAACCGCCTCAGCCTCAACTGGTTCTCTTCTCATCTGGGATACGGGAACATACAGTATCCTACCCCGTGAAAGCAAGCACTCACCACCAACCGATCCCTCATCACCACCTTCTTCTCCAACTTCATCTTGCCCATCAACACCACAAGCGCTCTTACACGCAGCTTTCCACAACCGCAAGATCCGCCTCCGCCTACACGGACGGCGCTTACCAGACCCATACGTCTTGAATCTCCGTCTCACCAAGTCAGAAGATGTGGCTGGTAGAGTGAGAAGCGGGAGGACATCACGGAAGCGAAGACGCCGGGGTGTGCAAATGCATACTCAACCTGAGACGACCGACGAAGACGAAAGCGACGTCGATGAGAGCGAAGATGTTCCCACAAACGTCGACGAGAGCACCGACGCAGAGGGTCTCTCTGCGATGGAGCGTGAGCTGCGTGAACTTGAAGATGAGGAGGTTCGGAGAACAAATTCATATCCGGGAGCCTCCAACACCATTGGTAGTATACATCAACGACGGTGGTATCTTTCACTCGATCGTCCAGCATGCGGTTTCCTTGAGAAGCGAACAAATGGTCGTTCGATTTGGGAACTGCAGAACTCCAGAGAAACCAAAGATGAGAAGACAGACAACGGGCGTTTGTCCTATCCGTTTTATGTCCGTGGATCGGATCATGAGCAAAGTGTAGTGACAGGACGGCAAGGAGGCAATATTCTCAAAGATGAGGGCGTGGACAAATTCGTTCAACGCAAGGGTTGGAAACCTGTCTTTAAGTAAGACTATTAGGATATGAAGGCACACTATACGAATACCCAGGCAAATACCATATTTCCTTTTTGTCACCTTAGTGCATGGCTATGTAGCTCAGCTACTTTGATTCCCGACGATAATCCCTTCCTACACGCTGATTCAGATAACTGCCTAACCATGTAATCCGATATAAATCAGTCTGTCTTAACCAGACTCGTCAAACGCCTTTCCATGCTTGCTAAACCCGGGATCTCCATGTCCGTGTAATCGGGACATTCCAAATCAGAACACTACAGAAACAAAGAAACAAAATACACTTTTGAAATACGAGATTTACTCTCTTTCAGTGAGGATTTTGTGATTTAACTCTTGGGTTCCACAAGGGTGGGTGCAATTCGCCTCTTCTTAGGCTCCTTGGTCTCTTCTTTCTCACTTTCGCTTGCATCACGTTTGGTGCCTGCAACGCTGCCAGTGGCACTTTGAGGTGTCTCGGGCGGTGTTGTCAGTGGAACGCCTGTTACCTTCCCTGTGTTCGTCGCGGAAATACTTGGGACATTACCAGAAATAAGGGTTGGGTTGGTAACTACGCCAGTAGCCGGTACGGTACTAGCCTGTGTGGTAATAGTCGCAATCGAAGAGGTCGAATTCGACCTCGTAGGAGACGAGGGACGTTGTGAAATAAGCGAGGCCGACTGAGGTGGCGAGGGTGCAGTAAACGAGCTCGCGGAGTTGCGATGTTGATGATGTGAGCCGTTAGGAAAGGGTGATGGGGGTGCAAAAGCGTTTGTTGGTGTTGGCATAGGAGTACTATGATTAGATGACACGGCTGTTTGAGACTTGGGTGGACCAATTTCGCCTTTATAGACTTCTCCAAGTTCTCCGGCTGCAAATGACAATGTAGAACAAAAGCCATCAGATGAAGATATCATTAGAGTCAGGCCATCACTTGACCTAATCGATTGATTAGTATAGTTTTGCAGCTAGAAAGGGGATGTGCATACCAGGCGAGGTCGGTAAAAGTGGCGCAATGAAGATTGCTGACAACACAAATAGGGGTCTTTTGTTGAGTATCGTAGAGCAAAACTGAGTCTTGTGTAGCAACTGCATAGACCATGCGATAAGGAAGAGAGAAGGCAGGCTTTGGGCCTGGGGTGGTCGAAGCTGCATCTGAATTCGATCCTTTAGAATCAGAAGGGTTCAATGGCGGAGGGGGTGGCTCCATGACAGAAGGCGCCGGTGATGGCTTTGAAAGAGGCTCCGGTAGAGACGGTATAGGCTCCTCCGAGGATGATGTGTCAATGGTGATGTTCCGTGTGACTGGCGGAGACTGACGAAGTGTGTAGAATATGGGAGAGCATTTAACCACCACCGATGGCTTCTTGTGGCCCGGCAAATGGGCAATCGGAGGCTTGTTGATACCGCCTCGCGTGTAGATATAGACTGTGTTGATTACTTCATAAGTAGGCTTCGTGTCTCTCTCCGCTTGGTGTTGATTCTGGTACTGTCCAGATGGAGTCAGCAGCAAGCTACCATCTGGCGTGAACGTGAGTCGTCGGAAGAAGGACGTCAGAGTTTCGTTGGCGTAGAGATTGGCGTTCTTCATTCCCAAGCCACTGCTTAAGGCTGACGATGGCTTAGGTGAAGGGTCCATAGGCATGACAGCAGGCAAAGGCATGGATGGCGCGGGCGAGACAGATCGTCGAGAAGAAAACGAAGATCGGCGGCTATGGCTCATGACGCTGGGAGGGTTCATGGGGAGCGCGAACGATGTAGGCGTACCTGGCGCAGAAGGCACAGGTGACCCAATGGAGGGCGCATCGAGAACGGCGAGCGACGAGCGATGGCCAAAGTCGGGAGGTGCAGGACTGCTGGAGGAGATGCGTCGAGGAGGAAGGTCGGCCTTGATGTGGCTGGCAAGTCTAGGAGTCTTGTCATCCTGACTCAGTGTATACTGCCCATCCTTTGTCTTTAGAGAGTAGATATGAACCGATCGATCGGAGGATTGCGTCGCAATGTATTCGTTAAGAGGATCCCAAGTGACGCCCTGCACATAGTGACTGTGCTCAGCGATTTGGCGAACTAATGTTCCTGTGTCTTGGGTTAGATATGTTGGGTATAGGCTGACTATTGTCGCATGCTGACCTGTCTGAGCATTGTAGATTCGCGCTATGTTATCCATGCTACCAATCATGAAGTGCACACCATCAGGAGACCAGGCCAAGTCATATATCTCTGCACCACTAGATCGACACATATGCTTAGCCCTCCACGATTCCTTGTCTTCTGGTGCATCGGATCCGAAAGCTGTCTGGGGTGTCTCGCTGGGTACCCAGAGTATCACGTTACCGTCGTCGCCGGCAGAGGCTAGGAGCTCGCCTAGAAAGAAAATTGTTAGGGGACTTGGTTCAGAAAGGATAGAGTAGAAGCCAACCTTTGGGTGCCCAGCGCACGACATTGACGGCTTGGTTGTGCTTGGAAAGAGTTGAAAGGTACTCGACCTTACGGTCCTCCCCATCAACCTGAACCTTCCATATTCTGATATGGTTGTCACCACCAGCTGTAGCTAAACGTCCCTTTCCAGTGGGTTCGAAGTGAGCTGAGTAGACCGGGGCATTTTGGTCGTGCCAATTGATAATAAGAGGAGCAGCTTTCATCGTGACGATACGTTTTGGGTTATCGGGGTGGAAGCTGCATAGGTAAGGGAGACGCCTGATGAGGCGGCTGTGGGAGAAGAGACTGTAGAGCTAGCTCTATAACTCCCACACTCGAATGCGAGCAAGGTCGATGGTCGAAGGTGAAAGTGAATCGCGGATATTTATGGGTGGAGATTGGAAGAATCGTACAAGAGAAGACGAGAGTGGGCTCTGAATAATTATCGATGGATGTTATCGGCAGTGATGGAACTGGCAATCGGTAGTGCCAGAGTAGAGTAACAACGGGTGAGTTTGGATGGTGGAGAGCTCCAGGCTGGAGCTGGTGTGGACCTCTGGAAGCCTTTGATTAGACGCCAAGCGGTAGGAGCTAAAAGGGATGAAAAGACAACAGCGGCCAGAGGGCAAGTTGGGTGTTGGTAACTGCTTTCGGTATGATCAAGTAATAAGAAAAGGGAGGAGGGGGAAAAGAGGAAAGAAACGAAGTGGAAGTAAATGTGCGGAAAAGAGGAGTAAAACGGCACGATTGGAGTTTATTCCGGCGAAATGATGCCTACCTACCTTACCTACAGCACGGTACAGTAAGGTACCACCACCTAACATGCTTGGAGCCAACCTCTCATCTCACTTCTTACACTCACACTCAAGCCAACTCTTAATCTTACAACATCACTATCCTCGTAGGCCAGGGCCCACGAGGAACAAGGCACGAGGAACAAGGCACGAGGTACGAGGCACAGGTTCTTTGGCATTGGCATTGAACCAGCCTAGCGAGCCAACTGCCCACCTTAGCTTGGAAAGTTGGAAGCGTGTCACCTAACTAATTAGAGAAAGTAACTTATCGGATGCAAGACGTTGGAGCTGTAGGTGGACGGATTGGATAGCTTTTGCTTAGCAGAGGTTAAGTTGCGGCGGACGCGTGGGCGATCAGACATATGGAGGATTAATGGGATTGATCCAATAGGGACCAGCGTCCAGTCCATGGATTAATGCATGTCACGAGGGCAACGCATTGCATCGCATCGCAAGTGCTGCAGCACCACGCCGCAGCGTGGTGTAGCAACGCATTTCAGTGGTGGACGGTGGAGGCTGATGGATCACTTCTAAGACAGTTACAGTCGTGCCGCAGCCAAGCCGCCTGCACTGAACAATGGAACTTGCATGGAGCCTTGCCTGAATATCACGATACTTGTTACGGTTTATGGTCGACGTCTTAAATAGGTACCCTGCCATCTTGGCCGTCAGCACAATGCGGTGCTGCAAAGAAAACAAAAAAGAGGTTGGTTGTCAGAGCGGCTGAATTGCCCCCACTTGGCACCTCTAGGGAGTCGATGACTTACTTAGTGATCAGCTACCAAGAAATTTTGTTTACTCCATGTACGGATACGGAGTATGGCATTTGGGAAATCAAGACGCCTTGGAATAGGCACCTGAGAGTTTAACGTTTAATGATGCGGGGCAAAATGCCGTACCTTAACAGGAAACTCGTAGTAAACCAGCCAACCGGAATTGCGAACCTTGTCTAAAATATCCCTTTGAGTTTGTGCCAGCGGTTGATTCCCGTGATTCATTGTCGTTGTCGCATGTTTCCACATATAGAGTCAGGCACTGAGACAGAATCAAGGGGGCATCAAACTTTTAGTTTCTGGACCTTTTAATGGGTCATCCTTGCAATTGATCTTTCATATGTATGACCCCGTACACACTCGCCTCCTTTCTGGGCTGATGAGCTTTGGTCCCCATTCCTACTGGTGTTACTGTAACAGCTACGGCTACAGTTAGGAATGCTCCGTAAATCATCCATAAAAACCTAGCAAGGCAGTTTTGTGGCGGGGAAGTCCTCCAGGAATCACCAGCATCCATGATGGTTAAGAGCCAATCAAAAAGTTCGTCTTGATTATCTACAGAGCTGTCAATGGCCTGAATCTCATCACTATGGAGACCACGACGGGTTCATCCCAGCTGTCAGAAACATGGATCGTATCAAGACAAATGACAAGTTATCCATTCGTGTTAAGCAGATTAATTACTCGACTCTGAACTTAATTGTGACTTAAACCCCCTTGCTTACAATTTTGAACCCCTAACTTAACTAGGACTGGCTACCCCTTACACTCTCCTTCAAATCGTAAGTACATCGTACACGGCATACAATATTCCATGGATGGGCCATAATCGACCTCGACAAGGCAGCAATACCTCACAATTCTTAGATAAGGCACCTCATGGCAATGTATCGTTGAAGAACCAAAAGTATTTTAACTCGGCTAAGGCTATCTTTCTTTACCGGTCGACACTATTCCAACATAGCAGACCGG
Organism: Fusarium tricinctum; assembly: GCA_020744515.1. NCBI lineage: Eukaryota > Fungi > Ascomycota > Sordariomycetes > Hypocreales > Nectriaceae > Fusarium > Fusarium tricinctum. The sequence goes on along the minus strand of JAGPXF010000002.1, from coordinate 1,671,357 downwards.
CTGGCCAAGTATGTAACAGCCTATCTGATCCATACAATGTTTTTTGCCAGAGGGACTGTTTTTGAAGGGACTGCCGAGTCTTATATTCCTCTTAATGAGGTGGTAGCAAGCATAAAATAGATCGTGGATCCAAACCCAACGTATCGCTTGTTAAAGAGATATGGAATGTAAGAGGCAAGAGCCGTTGACAAGACAGGTTAACATTCGCATGTACAAGGTCACGCAAATCCATCCTAGGAATCTCAGCGGCAACGGCATGATGGAGGGGAGCTTATCCGAAGGAGAAAATAATGGCATATGGTAGGTAGTCATTGTCACAATATTATACCGGCACGGATGAGATTCGGCAACTCGATTGATTTAAATATACACGAATACTGTAGCTTACAGATACTTTCAACACACTCCCTCCTTTCCAGGCTGTCTCCTAAGTAGTTGTGTCAACAAGGCAGTGACGGCGCTATACGCAAAGTTGATGCACGTTACGACGAAAGGTTGACATATTCAAACACCATCCCATATTTGGAAGAGGAATTTGGAAGGGAGATTGTATCCATTAAGCAAATGGGTAATGGCCGCAACGTGATCAAAGTATGATTGAGATTGTTTGTTGTCACATGTAGTAAGTATTGATTTCTAGAGATTTGTGAAGCTTTACCAGGGACACAGGCAGAGCGACAGCCGAAGACGTTAGTGAACACAATGTCAACGAACCAGAGGCTATTGTAGATGTGTAAACATGGCTACCGGAACGTGCATTTCAGTATCTTTACCGAGAGTTCTGAACTGTTTTTTGCGAATAGAATTCTGTGTATATTGCTGAAGCTGGACAGATCTATGCTGAAGTTGAACTGCCATAAGGGGATCGTGTTATGAACATAGATGAGAGACCATTAAGCGGGCAAAGATATAACATTTATGCCGGCTAAGGCCCATACTTGACTGCTACTTCATGGGAAGCGTATAATATATCATTCTTAGAGAGTTAAACCTATCACTCTAGTTTGTGCTTTAATTTCGGGTATTATTCTTCGTAGGGTTGCCCTCGTAGACGGGGGCGGGAGTGGAGGAAGAGCCGAGAGACAGACTCGAGTGGAGCACCACTACCATCCACCATCAGATTCAATGTGTATAGCTCGACTTGCACCCATGGCCCTATCAACTCTACGCTGAGTAGGGAGTTCGTGACGTGACTGACACTGATCTTGTGTTTATGATGCTAACAAGTGCCAAACATTTCTGTTCCCTCCGTGGGATCATCTCCCAAACTCATCGTAATAAGCTCACCCCTTCAATACGCGAGGAGCATACTATTCGAAATGGCTGCCAAGTTGAATTATTATACATCTTCGATAATACTACCAAGAAAACCCATTCTCCTCTGTCCTATTGTGAAGTATTGATAGGAGACATTTAGTAGTATATGCTTCTAACTTAGAAGCCTAAGGTTCTCACTTGGTTTTATCCACGACCCAGTAAGCTCTGCTGGATTGGATTGTATCAGCTTAGAATATGAAGATAAACAACTGGTTCGTTGCAGAATTATATGATAGAAATCCCACCTTAGGCCCTTTTCCTCTACGATGCCAGCATCCCTGTAAGATGGCACCCATCCAATACCAGATTCCGAGAATGGCTATTCGCCAGAAACTTATAATGTAGGGGCACAAACGACAACTCGTTGGTGCCTTTCACAAAGCCACCTGGTTTATGCATGATGCTTTCTTCGTGCCCGACTCAATGATGATAGGTTAAGGTCATGGCGTCGATTGGCGCAGTATCGTGAAGCGCTTGCCATTGTAACGGAAGCTCGCAGCGCAGAACGGCAGTAGGAAGTCATTCGGCTTCACCGATGTGTGCTTGTGCTGCTGACCTTTATACTTAATTCTGGGCGCTGTCAGCAACCTCCCCTATTGACTTCTAGATATTGGTGTTTAAGGATTTCACGAATCATGTGCATAAGCTCAACATCTGTGATATCCTTGGGTATATGGTTTTTCCTTTGAAATACTCCTTCAGAATCGTTGGAGCGGCCAACAATCTGTTTGTTTGAGAATACATCTTCAGAATTATCCTCCCCCGTCCCATTGCGCAAGTCAAGGATAGACACACTTGTCGTACACAGCAGCTACATGTTGCACTACCATTATTGCACCTTGTCTCGCATACACGACAGGATTGACAAGCTGTCATTGCGGGTTTCCTGTAGGTTGAATTGGTGGCAGCAAACCACCTTTTCCGATTTCTCGAACCCTGCGATTGGATGCCATCGTGATTTTGGCCGTCTTCTATGCTGAAAGTCTCTCGCGAAAGAGGCTGGGGGTATTTCAGTTGCAGTTTGCGACACAGTCGTTGAATCGTTGTTACTCATGACTACACGAAGGTGAGACACGCTTAATTTACGTGCTATTGCCTTATCAGCCCGGTTATTATTTTCTTGTTTTTTTGTTGGCAATCATTCTTAAATCTCGGTTTTTCTACAGTGGTGTAAGTTAGATCAGTCGAATAGCTCGTGTGAGCTACGACTGCGTTCAAGTGGCACACGGGTTCAACATTAAATGCCAAACGAGATCCAATTCTTAATCATTTATGTTAACAAGGCTTCAAGTCAGTACTAGCAATTATCTGTACAGTTTCCAAAATCTGGTACTATGTATCCTTTTCGTACCTAGGTACTTGGGAACGAGAGTATCTTACCCTATACTTGACACTGGAATCTGAATATCAGCTAGTAGAGACAAAGCAGATGTCAACGTACACCAGAATTCGTGACTGTTTTGATAAGCTCCCGACCACATGCGTCTTCCCGAAACATTCGTGAATTAGCCTTCTTTAATCATGCAAGATCATCCTGTACGGGACATAGATATGCATGTCTCAAAAGTACCAATGGTAAAACGAGCTTGGGTTGATGAGTCACGCCGTTCAAGAACTTCTGAGTCGCTAGGAGGATATGCACTAGGTACAAGAGTCACTGCAAAGGGTTTGTGATCAACGTTGTGTGCAAAGGTAACCTTTCCTATTATGGGCGGTTCGCTTTGAATGAGTTACTTATCAATGCCGCATAACCGTGATGTAGACTAGTGAATGTGTTTGAATATTATCCGTAGGTAGGCAGTTATCAATCACTGTCTTAGATACCATAGGCAGAAGTTTGGTTGCTATTGCTGCTGCCTACTATTTATACCTACTAGCCTACCTACCTATACCTTACTGACTGGTGTTGGCTATCTAGCGAGATCCATGATGGTGTTAACCCGTTAGTCCTTCCGTAAACGGTTCGCCGGGTCCCATCTTCCAAGATCCACTGGGTTAGCAATGCACGCTCGCACGGGCCAAACATCCCGGAGACGTTCCCACGTTGCCGGCACCAGTGACCCGTTGATGAATGTTCTACCTATTACAACAACCTGACTCTCACTTACGGAGTACTATGGATGTGAATAAAGGCGACATGTACCAATCGACAGTGGACTAAGATACTAGACTACTGCATACAGATCAAGATGTTGCCTATGTTTCCCCAAGGCCACAATTCTACTGCCTTAAAAATGTCTATCATATTCTCTCCAACAGTCTTTCAAGATGACTGCTGATCGCGATGAACCCTGCCCATCTCACCCAACCACACCGGCTTGTCTGTTCCGTCGATTGGTCAGCCTGAAAAGACCCTGCATTGTCACTGCTTGTGGCTGTCGAGCGGTGACTGAACGATTGCCGGCCTCATTCTGCTCGATACAAGAGATACACAAAGAATGAAGCAAAGACCGAAGGATTCAAAGTATCTTGTCCGATTGTTCCGATGCTGAGCAGCAAGCAGTACATACACATATGTTGTACTACGAGGTACACCCAATACTCGGATCCCGTTGATACCATGCACATCATACCTTGCAGCAAAATCCTGCTATACTCTTTACGGATCGTTGATTTCTCGCCGCAAAGAGTCACGGACAGCCTGATATCATAACATGAAGAACTTTGCAATTCAACTAATGTACGGATAGGCTTAGATAGTGTTCTCAGCAATAACCTTTACAAGCGATATCTTGAGGAGTACGACCCTTACCCCGTCAGCCCCCCTCAAATTTATTCCAGGCAGCCTGGTTCGAGCGGTTCCTTTGAAGCACTAAGAAGACCAAGACCGATTCAATAAATTCCGCACCTTTGATTACCGATCTAACCTGTATCTTTCTGACGACTTATTTTGTTGACTCAACCCACTCAACCGGGGATAGTAGAGGTCCCGTCATTTTTCCCCCTGGGAGCGGCATCAGCCAGCCAGCTTACCTACATGTGCAAGAGGTGTCCGATTTGCATAGTTCCATAAAGACTCTGCTGGATCCTTGCCACCCTCTTCCTCCAACTCGCATCCTTCCTCTTCTTTCAGAGTCACGTCGAACTTGATATCGACTACTCTTGGGCCGGGTTCTAGAATACTTCAAAGCTCAATCAAGGAGAGCGACAAACTTATAACAACAGGCGATAACAAAGATCGCATCGTGGCGTTTTTCGCCCATTGTCTTTATATCGCGTCCTTCCAACCAATCATGGTTGCGCCCAATAACCTCGATGTTGGCTTGACTGGTGTAGGCCTTGCTGTTGTGGCATTGGCCACTACGCCTGCTCTAGTCACAGCCCTCACCCAGCTACGAAAGCGCACTGCCAAGGATAACTTCTACGAGGATATCGATGGAAAAAGTACACCAGAAAGCATCGCCGCCTTTTCAAATCGGCTTCCCAAAATCTTCATTCTGGTATTGTCCGCTATAGGTTTTGGAACCTCGATTGCAATCTCCGTGCTATCTACGCTCAACCCACATACTGATGCATTGCTGCTAAAGAATTGGTTGATTACCGGCACCTGGGTGAGTAGCATACGTTCATAGTGATGGTAACGCACACTGACAATCCCTTCGTTTAGGCTCTTATTATATTGCATGCCATCTCCTTGAGTGCCCATCACTCATCTGTAAAAGTCCATGACCTTGGACTATGGTTATTGGGGTCTTGTCTTGTCGTTACCACTATTACTGTGCCCCAGTTAACTAAAGAAGCCCAGTATGCCTCTCGCAACAGCATCACTACTCTTGTTTTGCGCGCTGTGAACGTTGCTGCTGTTATCGCCCTCTCCTTCTTCAGCGTGCTACTCCCTCGCCGACCTGACGTATTCTTCAAAGGCCACAAAGTCGACGACCAATGGACTGTGTCTGCCTTTAACCGCTACACTTGGTCTTGGATTGCCCCTCTTCTTACCTACGCTGTTAAAAAGAAGGATCTAGATGCTAGCGATGTTCCTCATGTGGATCGGACGCTGCGAGCCGCAGACTTGAAAGAGGATTGGCTAGCTACCAAACCCCAAGGCAGCCTCTTTCGTTCGTTGCTTTGGGCCTACAAGTTTCCATTCGCGTTGCAGCTTTCCCTTACTGTTTTCCGAAACTTCTTGGCTCTCCTACCTTACTGGGCTATGTTGCGAGTCATCAATATCCTCGAACAGCGTGATGTAGGACTACCTGGATCATCCGACCTGGAACTTTGGGTGTTGGTCTTCGCAATGGCCGGCTTTAACCTTGTCGATGCTGTAAGTTTCCTGCATATTAACTACTCATCGCACTTATGCTAATTCCCTCCAAAGTGGGTTGAAGGATGGGTATTCTGGTACTCGTTTGCTAGTATCGCCCTGCCTATTAGATCTCAGATGTCCACGCTCATCTTTGAGAAGTCCCTCCGACGAAAGAACGTCAAGTCAGCAGACAAATCAAAGGAGTCAGACACGCCACAGGATGGAGCGGCTGATAAGAAAGATGAGGATGAGCCTGACGACGGCTCAAGTGTCCTGAAATCTCGACAAGCCATTGTCAACCTCGTTGGCGTTGATGCTTTGCGAATTTCCAACTTTACAGGCTTCCAGTTCCTAATCATGAACAGTATCTTCAAGCTGATTTTCTTCTCCTTTTTTCTTGTCCAGCTAATTGGGTGGATTCCTTTCACAGCCGGCCTAGTAGCCTGGGGTCTTACTCTCCCTGCCAACACTTACTTTTCCAAAGAATTGCTCTCCAGATCGGATAAGTTGATGAAACTTCGCGACGAGAAGTTGGCTGTGGTCAACGAAGCTTTGATTGGTATGAGGCAGATTAAGTTCGCTGCACTGGAGAGTCGTTGGGAGAAGCGCATCCTGACTATGAGAGAAAGGGAACTCAAGACCCTATGGGGACTCTTCGTTATTGACACTGGTCTCTTTGGGTGCTGGGTAGTCAGTCCCATTCTCCTTGCCGCAACGTCTCTCGCCGTCTACGCTATTCGTAACGGGCAGCTACTCCCCTCCGTTGCCTTTGTTAGTATTGGAATTTTCAAGGCTCTGGAAGTGTCACTTGGAGTCTTACCGGAGCTCATTTCTATGGGAGTCGACACTTTTGTTTCCCTTAAGCGAATCCAGACATATCTGAACGGCCCAGAGATGAAGAACACGCTGTCAGAAGGTCCAGAGGTCGCCTTTAAAAATGCCTCCATTGCTTGGCCCGAAGACGACGACACACCCGACGAGGATAGGTTTATTTTAAGAAATCTCAGCATCAGCTTCCCTACTGGCGAGCTGTCCGTCATCTCGGGCAAGACTGGCACGGGAAAGAGTTTGATTCTTTCTGCTATCCTTGGTGAGAGCGATGTGCTAGAAGGTTCTGTTCACGTACCCAAGACTGTTTCTCCGGTAGAACGCCATGACGCACAAGCACATCTTGGCGATTGGATCCTCCCCGGATCTATTGCTTATGTTTGCCAAACTCCTTGGCTCGAAAGTGCATCACTCCGCGATAACATCCTGTTTGGCCTTCCCTTCATCGAGGAACGCTACAACCAGGTCGTCGAGGTTTGTGCACTGAAGAAGGACCTTGACATCTTGACAGATGGCGACAAGACGGAGCTCGGTGCCAACGGTATTAATCTTAGTGGTGGGCAGAAGTGGCGAGTCACATTGGCTCGAGCTATCTACTCGCGTGCCGAGATTTTAGTAATGGACGATGTCTTTAGTGCCGTCGACGCACACGTTGGACGACATATTTTCGAGAAGTGTGTCACAGGCGATATATGCAAAGGACGAACGCGAATTCTTGTCACTCATCATGTTGCTTTGGTCCAGTCGCGAGCGAAGTATATCGTTGAGCTTGGAGCAGGGGTTGTTCTGCACGCTGGCTTAGTATCCGACTTTGTCCAAGATGGAACTTTGGAGGAGATTCGACAGCATGAAGCGACTGCACAGCAAGCCTTGGAAGACGACACGACAGGCTCAGCGACTGCTGTTAACTCTGAGGAAGCTTCCATCACAGATTCGGCCGAGAATCACGAAAGCAACTTACTGCAAAAGGTGTCCTCGAAAAACGCTAAGCAGTTCATCCAGGATGAATTGCGAGAAAAGGGCGTGGTGAAGAAGCATGTCTATTTAACCTATCTCAAAGATAGTGGCGGTGTACTTCTTTGGAGTATATGCGCGGTTATCTTCCTTGGTTACGAAGTTGGAATTCTTGGTACGCCTTTAGGTTATGGTGAAAAATGCATCGCTAACAATAATAATAGGTCGAGCTTGGTGGCTTCGAATCTGGACTGGCGATGTTGGCGAGAGTGCTTCAAGCAGTAGCCTTCATCAACAACATGGCCATGCGTCTATCTTTTCGCTTCAAAAGTTCCCGTACAGCTCTGCATCCGACTTCAAGACCACTGAATCTCACTATGATTTACAGTACTACTTGTGGATCTACATTGCTATCTCTAGTGCCACAGCAATCATTGGAACTTTGCGATTCTTCTGGGCATATTTCCTTGCTATCAAAGCAAGCCGAACGCTCTTTGAAAAGATGCTATTCACGGTTCTACACACTCCCCTGAGATGGCTCGATACTGTTCCTGTTGGTAGAATTCTAAATCGATTCTCATCCGATTTCAACATCATCGACAACCGCATCACCCTCGATTGGACTCAGTTCATCTCCAACTTGCTGGCGTTGGTGGGTGTCTGCGTCGCCGCTTTCTTCGCGTCCGGTATCGTCATCCCCCTGGCAATCGTCCTGCTAGGACTTGGTATCCTCCTAGGAAATAGATATCTTTATGGCGCACGACCGCTGAAGCGACTTGAAAGTAATTGCAAGTCTCCGGTTTTTGAACTCTTCAACGGAGCTCTTGCGGGCGTATCTACCATTCGAGGATATAAGAAAACGCAAGTCTACTTTGACAGGATGTATGAGAAGCTTGACTCGTGGGCTATCATTACTTCTTACATGTGGCTCGTGAACCGATGGATGGGCCTGCGTATGGGCCTTATTGGTACTCTCTTCTCTACCATTGTTGGAATCATCGTCATTCTGAGCCCCAGTATGGATGCCGCCCTTGCCGGATTTACCTTGTCTTTTGCTATGGATTTCGCTGAGAGCATTCTCTGGACTATTCGAAACTACGCTGGCATGGAGTTGAATATGAACTCGACGGAACGGGTCGTTGAGTATACAGAGCTGGAGACAGAATCACTCGAGGGAGAAAAGCCTTCTGCTGCATGGCCCACTTCAGGAGCCATGGAAATCAACAATTTGGAGGTTTCTTACGCCCCTGATTTGCCGCCTGTGCTTAAGGGGGTTTCTTTTGATGTGAAGAACAACGAAAGAGTTGGTGTTGTGGGACGCACAGGCGCTGGAAAGTCATCTCTGACCCTTGCCTTGTTCCGATTTTTGGAGGCTCGCTCTGGCAGTGTCACGATCGACGGACTGGACATTTCTAAGGTTAACCTGCACAGCTTGCGATCTCGTCTGGCCATCATTCCTCAGGTATTTGCAGCCGCCGTCAACATCTTAGCATACATGGATTAACGTTTATTAGGACCCTGTGCTCTTTTCAGGCACTATCAGATCCAACCTCGACCCTTTTGAGGACAACACAGATGATGAGCTCCGCGAATCTCTGAGCCGGGTGCATCTTGTGGATTCTCAGCCAGCAACGCCTGCTAACGAGCCCGCCTCGGCAACATCGACGATAGCGGCCAAGAACACGAATATCTTCCGGGATTTGTCGAGTCCCATTTCCGAATCTGGTGGCAATCTTTCCCAAGGCCAACGCCAGCTTCTCTGTCTTGCTCGTGCTATTGTGGCTCGACCCAAGATCATGGTCCTCGACGAGGCTACATCAGCTGTCGATATGGCTACCGACGCGCTCATCCAGCGCAGCATCCGAGAGGAGTTCACTGACAGCACTCTGATTGTCATCGCACATCGTCTCAGCACTATTGCTGATTTTGACCGTATCCTTGTTCTTGCCGATGGTCAAGTCGCAGAGTTTGGAACGCCCAAGGAACTCTGGGAACAAGAAGGCGTGTTCCACGATATGTGCGAGAGTAGCGGAGAGAAGGAAAAGTTGAAGCAGACGATATTCGGATGAATTAAGTTGAAGGGAAGAAAAAGAAGAAAAGGATCTAGGTATAAGGTCTGGGTACACATTGCGATTCTCAGTTAAGGTTGTGTTTAGGCTATTAGTCGCCAGTTCATCTTTCATGGTGAACGATTTAGTTAATAAGACTTGATCATTGCCTTACTATCTATCATATGTGGTGCTTTCGCAGAAGGTATATATTTGATGCCCAATCTTGTTCAATTTGATAATCATAACTCGTAATGTCAAAGAAGGAAATGCTAGTCATTGATCTGATATGTCAAAAGAGAAATATTGCATCCTTAACTCAAAACTTCAGATTCAGATTCAGGACAGAAAACAGGAGAAGGACGGTTTCACTCGGTATCAGACTCGGAATCGTCAAGAGTATCCTCGAAGCCCTGAACAGGAACTGCATTCTTGATGTAGTCGCGGAAGCCACGGCTCATCTTCACAACAGCCCGAAGGTGCTTCTCGCTGATAGTAATACGTTCTGTGTGTTCCTCTTCAGCCTCGTTCTCAGCCAGAGCAAGCGCAGTTTGCATGGCGTTGCGGATCTCTCGGCCGTTCCATTTAAGACTGCGGACATCCTGACTGTTCCAGACGAACTCTCGAGCTGCACCAGAAATGTGAATTCGCCCGTTCGAGTCATCGCTCAGACGGTCAAAACTGTAGGTCCAGATGCGCTCACGATCTTCGTGGCTGAGGCTCTTATAGTGCAGAGCGACATGGATACGGCTAAGAAACGCGCTATCAAAGGATTGAACCCGGTTGGTAGTGAGGAAGAGGACTCCGCGATAGTATTCGAGCGCACGTAGGAAGACGGAAACAAGACCGTTTCTCATGATGTCCTTGGAACGACGGCGCTCGAGGTAGATGTCTGCTTCGTCTAGCAGGACAAGAGCACCATAACGCTGGCCGAGTTCGAGGAAGTAGCTAAGATTAGACTCGACGGTGTCAGAGTCAACGCTGAGGTCGCCACTGGTCAGAGAAATTAGAGGTCGATTGGTTAACTCAGCAACGCATTCAGCAGTGCATGTCTTTCCAACACCAGGAGCACCGTGTAGAAGGAAGATTCGGCCTTCTCCTTTGTTCTTGACAAAGTCATTGCCCCAAGGCGATACCTTTCCTTCGCCCAGGTTGGTTGCGAACTTTCCAATCAAGGCCTTGACAGTCATTTTGATTTCATCATCAAGAACAAGGTACTTGAAAGCTTCCTTATCACTCTCCACCGGCTTCAGATTGGCGATACTCAAGTGGCCCCAGCGCCTGTCGCCAAGAACAAAGCCGGGCATCGTCTTGCTGCACAGAAGATAAAAGAGCTCGTTATCAGGGGGAGAGTCTCGGGTTGGGTCGAGGTCCTCGAAACCACGATATGGGCTCTCAGTATTTTGGCCTGAGCGATCTTCCATACAAGCATCGCATCCGCAACAAGGAAGGTCTCTGGGCAGATGGTCTTTGACAGGAGGTGCCGTTTCACTGTATCGTGGCATGCGGTTGTAGCGGTCCCCACGAAAGCCGTCTGGCCCCTGATTGTAGAAGTTATCAAAGCCAGGGGCATCACAAATGACGCGACCGGACATGAAACCAGTTGGTCCACGGCAATGTCTGTTGCTCGCACCAGAGTTGACGAGTTGGCCTTCATAGTCCATGTAAGTCGGGCGCTTTAAAAGCTCCCAGTACAGCTTTCCAAGTGCGATATTCTTTTCTCTCATTGGCATTCCGCCTTGGGCTTCGAGATCCTCAGGCCAGAACATGGCGGGGATGACAGAAAGGCTTCCTATGGCCTGCTCCCCGAGCCATTGGGGGAGGTGGAAGCTGGACATGAAACGATTGACCTTGGTACCATTGGACTCAAGCATCCAACAATGGACTCTGTACATATCATAGGGATTGCTGTTCCCCTGATCTACGCTGACGCTGCTAATGATGTACGGGGTCCAGATATCATGCCGCTTAGCGTAGAGAATCTCGCCTGGCTTCAGAAGAAGCCAAAAGAGATCAAATGTGGCTTTCGGGGTAGCTAGCTGATGGCGCTCTGTTTCACGGCGGATATCCTCGCCAAGGTTCTCATCCAGAAACTTGAGAAGAACATCGATATGCTGAGCGGTGGTAGCAGTGTATTCTGGGCTATGGGTAGATGGCTGGCGGTGCCTGTAGTGGGCAAGCTCCTCCCGATGATGATACAGAACCCGGTAAGGGGCAGTGATCTTGACGGACTTGCCGTCGAAGCTGACGTAAGGGTAGTATACCACAACGGCCTTGAGAGCGTTGATGAGATGTTCCGAATGAATGATCATAAAGGGGCGGGTCACTTCAGGGCCAGTCGCTTGAGGCTCTGAATCCAAAACCGGCAAGCCGCCATCGTATCGATGATCGACTTGCTCAAACGCTCCGGTAATAGGTCTGTCGTGATCCCGTGGGCTGCCAGGCGGAGGAGGATGGAGAGGGCGACGGGGTGTGCTCCTGGGTAGAACTCGTGTAACAATCTCAAGTACAGGCTTCTCTTCATCAGTCGAGTCTTCGCCATCGGCAAGGTCGAGACCACCATGAGATCCATATGGTGGAATACTTTCAAAGGGCTGGGTACTCTGACGGACTGTCATCTTGTCAGTATTGTATTATATATATCCAGATTCAACTGTGAAACGACTTACACTCTATGACGTTGTCTCGCCAGCCAAGATACTTGACGACGTGAATCACGTCTGGGACCTTGCCATCGACTTTGAGAATTTCCCGCTTAGGAGGGGGTGAGGCCAATCGGCTGGACATGTTTCTAGTCCTGAGTCTGTGGCGAGAAGGAATATCCTCGAAGCTGGCGATGGAGCTGGTGTCATCGTCAAAGATTTGGACTTCATGAGGTTGAGGAGAGTCCATGATGATAGTGACAAGAACGAACAGTAGGGGTAGAGAGTAGATAGACAAGTAACGAGGAGACAATTTGTTAAGAGAAGGAAGAAGAGACTGTCTTGTTTATGAAAGAAATGGCGAGAGAAGCGTCTTCTTTATACCTTAGATCTTAGACTCAAGCTTTCACTGTAAAGGTAGGCTGACCTGTAGGCAATGCCTTAGAAGCTGAGTTTGTCCTATCATAGTGAACTGATAGAGTTTGCCCAATCAGACAAGTATTTCTGCTGTTAGTCAAGGCAGCAATGTCCATTTTCAAGCCATCTATGCGAGGTGGTGTTGTTAGTCTTGACCAAGTGTAACACAGTGCCTCAGTCATCACCAAAGATAATAGTACTTCCTACAGTTATCTGGAAGCTCTTATTTCATGCACCTAGTGCCTTAAGTCCTGGTAGACATGCAAACCGTAGCAAAGCCCTATGGAACGTCTGGACACCAAGTTAGATGCTGCATATTAGGCATCTTGGCTGACTGTAAGCAATGGCCCCATCTTGTGTCACATGTGAAGCTATACCACGGCCTTCTTTGCCTCGACATGATAATTTAGAAGATAATCGAAGAAAACGCAAACATACATGGTCGTTCCAACAAATTGATTGTCCTTCCTTAATACAAAGAATGAATTAATAGCAGCTTTTAAATCAATACAATCGGGCTGAGTTCAGCTGGGTTGCATCGCCTCCAAAATGCCCCGTGGTAAGCCTCGACCTTCTCAGCCAATCATGCACATGAACTTCACTTATTTCTGCAGCATCATGCTCCAACCGCCTTATTAGGTCTGAATGAGCAGTTCCAGGATCGACACAGTACGTTATAGGGTCGTACTAAGCTGTCCAAGACATTCCCATATTAGTACAGTTTGTAAGAAAATACATAAGAGTCTAAAATCTTCGATAAGGGCGAATAAAAGATTATCAGAAGTTTAATATGCCCACTCTATCTGATTACATAGTCAGTTTGCTTGCATAGTTCCGTGGAAATATTTGATAATAAGCCAAATAGGGATATATATAATGACATTGATGTTAGCTGAGAAAATATGTCATGATTAAAAAAAAATTATATATAGTCTGAGGATAATCAACTCTGTTTAGTCCATACAATCTCATATATAATAAAGGAAAGAGGAAGTTATCAGAACTTTGCCACGCCCACTCGAACAATCTGTAAGTATTAGGAGGCGATGGCAGAAAACAGGAATTGATAGTTATAGGAAGCGTCCCGTCAAGTACATAGCAATCGCCAAACATAGTCCAGTGTCCCTGTCGTGGCTGTATTCCAATACCATCTTATTGCTATTTATAATATGAAGTCCTCGCACAAGGTATTGGGAAGAAGTCCCCGTACTCCTGTTACCATCTTATAACGCCATCCAGTTTGTCCTAAACTCCACATCCATTCAAAAACCCAAATCGATAAGACGAAGACAATGAATCCAACATCCAGTAACAAACAAACTCATTGACAATCAATTAGCCCCGTTCCTTGCGCTCGACGTTACGTTACTGGCGTGAGCGAGCAGAAATTTACAGCATGTCAACGTCAGCTTGCACGCCTTTGTCCAACCATCATCTTGCGCGATGCCGAGTTTGATGCTCACATCTCCAATCTTGTCGCCGTCGATTTTATATGGCAGGCTGAGCGGCGAACCAGTAGCGTCTGTTTGCCTATGCACGAACGCGCCCAGCTGCCGCACAAGTTCCAAGAAACCAACCATTGCGTTGTCAAAACGTCGATGCATGAATGTCAGTCCCAGAGGCATATCTCCGGAGCTGTACAACTCAAGCACATGCTTCTTAGGGGGCGCACTGACAGCGCGGCTGCCTAATCGGCTTGATGAAGGACTCGGCACTTCATATCGGATGATCCGAGATGTACTGCCCATAGGCTGTGGGTCGTATCCATCAAATCGGTATGCCAGCTTGTCCGCAACAGTCACCAACAGCAGCAATGCATGTCCCCAAGCTGCATTGATTTCTGGCCAATCCACTGGTTTGTTAGAAAGTCGACCAAGCCGGAGGCCGTTGATTGTCGCAAAGCTGCCATCATGGCTGATGCAGAAGGTATCGTTGTACACATTAGACCGCTGCAACTTCTCCAAAAGCTGCGAGTCATTGCTATACTTGGCGTTGATGCTGTCCCTTTCGGCCTGGAACTTGGCCATCTTGGTCGCAAACTCATTTCGTTCTCTCCAGAACTTCTCTTCCTCCTTATCCAATTGTCGTGACTCCTCCTCGAGGGCTACGAGCTCCTCGTCCAAAGAAGTCTTGTCTGACTCCAACTTCTTCAACTCTTCCATGGCTGCTGCTCTATCTTGTTCAGCCTTTCGTAGCATCTCCTCTTGAGCCTTTATATCCTCCTCACTTGGCTTACTAGCCTTGGCTTCTTTGAGGTGCTTGACATATGCGTCTCTTTCACGAGAAGCAACCTCTAGCTTCTTCTGCAAGCCCTCGACGAGCATTTCTGTACACTCAACGCAGATAGGATGATCGATATCGGATCGTGCAGAGAGGATCTCGAACAGGCGGTTGATCCTGTCCATTTCGTTTCCCACAGGTGCGTCGGGATTATCTACATTACTTCGACTAGAGCTGGCGCGGCGCAGTATTGTTGGAGTTGTGGGAAGGTCTGGCGACTGAGTTGGTTGTGTCATCTGTGATTCCGACAATAGGACAAACGACATGGATGAGTCTCTAGGGTGTCCTCCATGGTTGCGCTTGAACGTTGGTGGACCGGTATTTCGCGACACTCTGTCGTATAACGACTTGCGCGCCTGCTCTTGCGGCTGCGCAATCGGCGGGCTCGGCACGGATGATTTCTTGAGTGTTTGTGGCGATGTAGATGCTGAGCCAGCGTTAGCAGAGGTGTCGGGTAGTCTGGTCAGAACCACGTACAAACGAGGACATCGTAGGCAGCTGGATTTAGGTCCTCCAGAGAACCGTCCAGCCTAAGAGGCTGGCGACATTTCTGACAATTCATGCTCCGTTCAACTAATGCGCATGATAATAGGGCCGGGCTTGTGGAGGGTAGTGCTGCACCGAGTTATGGGGAGAAGCGAAGTGTTTCAAATATGTTGAAGTTGGAAGGAAAGTAACGAAGGTCAAATGGTTTAGAGGTACAGAGTAGTTACTCTTAGCGGTGACGTTGTGTGTTTAGCTTTGGCCCGCCACGAGCCGCTTTGTGCACCTGATCAAAAGGATTCGGAGAACATTACGTTGAGGATTAACCGAGTTTTCAGACAATACATTAAACATACACAAGATCCAGAGAGAGCAGCCAACATAATACAGTATATAGCTAATAATACCTTTCATGATACCTGTAGCAAGCTGTCAATGGGCTGTCGCATGGTGTCATGGTGTCGAATCCACTGAAATTAGCGTTAACCCCGCCAAACTGGGCCTGTAGGGACTTCAGGCACTTTACGCGTCGCAAGGCCCTCAAACGCGTCCTGGCACGTCAAGAACACTCCAGTTGCTCCTCCAACCGCGGTTGCCTATCAAAGAATGCAGGAGTGATCAAGCGCATGCATTTCGAGGCCCATGCCGCAATGTTCTTTATAGCAATTCGACGTTTACAAAGAAAATAATATTTCATTCATACCAACTAAGAAAATGAGTTCAGCAGCAAAGAAACGTCGTCATGGCTCTTCATCCCGAAAAGATCTTCAAGATGAAGACGACGACGACGACGACGAGCTTGCTTCACATCCTAACGAGATCAGGATCCGCCGAGATCCGGACATTCAATTCGCACTCAAACGTGCAAATGCCGACCATAAACTGCAATCTACTATGGCCCATATCATCGAAAAATACAGTCGCAATTTTGAGGGCATTGGCGACGAAATCGACATGGAAACTGGAGAGATCGTGGTCAACAACGGTCATTTACGGAGCATGCGTGATGAGGGCGATGTCGAAGGTCTCTGGGTGGAGGGTGACAGCAATATCGACGAAGATGAAGGAATCTTGCTTGGGGACCTGACAGATGAATACTCAGAAGATGAAGAGCAAGTCAACCAAGTACGAGATTCTCAGGACGACAATGAGAAGAGCCAAACGTCACCCACAAAGGAGCAAGACACACATACATATATGAAAGATCAAGGCATGAATGCCGATCAAACAACAACATCTGATCCAAAAACGACGAGCAACTCAGATACATTACCACAGAATGAAAGTTCAGATACACCCTTTGACTCTGAGCCCCTCGGCGATCCTCGGTTCGGTCCTCCACCTTTCGCGTCTAGTGCCTCACTGGGTTATGGTCAACCTCCCCCTGGATTTGGACCTTGGGGAATGATGTCTGGGATTCCTATGCAAGCTTGGGGCCGTGATGACATTCCTCCTTACTTCAATATGCCATATAGCATGCCAGGGCCGTGGTTCACAGGGGGTAGGTACGACTTTCCTATTAACAATGGGCAGACATCTATCTGGGGTCGGAGTTGGGCCAAGAGGACCAAACGTGCAGGCTCTATGAAAGGACCATCAAAACTTCCGACCAATAAAGATACTGACGCCACCATTGCGGGCGAGGGAACGGATGTTACACACAGCAACCCCAAGCCCAAGGAGCAGGAATCTCACAACCAAGGATTTCCATCATCTGACCGAACCATCAATGCCACCGATGAGGACGATGATTTGATGCTTTCTGGAATTACTGATCCAGCACCTGCCATAGAACCGGATCTTATTCCTCCAGGAGAGGAAAGTTTGTCCAGGGAGGATAATGCACAAGCGCACGCAGAAAGTGTTCTTGGAGAGACAGGTGGAAATTCCATTGACATGGTACACCAACACGACGAAACGGACGATACTGGCCGAAGACGTTCTGGCCGGGTTAGGAAACAGACCGAGTATATGGGCAAAATCTCTTGGAATGATGCAAAAGAATGGAGGAAGTCATGCCAGACTTTGAGCGTGGAGCTATACCGAGCAAATCCATTAGTCCGAGAAGAATATCGGAGTGTCGATCAGAGCATCGATAACACCGAGGAAGAACGAGATTCACCCTTGGAAAAGGAACAAATCAACGAGTCAACGACAAAAGAGTGGCAAGCAGATGTGGCCTTTCAGAAGCAGGTTATACCCGACTCTCAGGATACGGCAACTCCTTTCAACAGTAGTGCTCCCGAAGCATCACAATCAAGGCAACCCTACACTAAGCTTGATGGTTCCGGGTGTTTGCCAACAATGGAGCTTTCAGATGATGAGGCACCGTTGGTTCTCTCCAGAATCAGAGCTCCAAGGCGCCATGCTGGAACTTCGAGCGCAACCACTCATCTGCCAGACAAGCCACCAATTAAAGATCAAACTTTAAGTATTGAGCCTGTTCTTTCTCGTGTAAATAGCCCGGCAAGGACCACGAAAGGGGTTACTCCTACAGTTGAAACCAGACCGGTGGACGTGCTCGATCAGGCTACACAATCTCTTAAACGCAAGCGAGGGAGACCAAGAGGATCAACTATCAAAGACCGACCTGTGTCCTCTGTTATTAGAGCTGAGCCGGCACCTCTTTCCAGCGCCAAAAATGCGTCGTCTGCTACCACTAATGGATTGGTAGCTGATCGCTATCCCAACCCGCAAAAGCGCAGGATTGGAAGGCCAGGGAAGTCGGAAGTTGCGAGTCTGGAAGCAGAAGCTGAGACTCAACATCCCTCAGAGAAAGCTGGACCTAGCGAGGGTGCTATACCCTACGGCGAGGCTGCTCAGCGAAAACCTATACACAAAAAGCCAGATAGCGAGGCGACGCAAGCATCTCCTCACCTGTCACACGAACTCAAATGGCTCCTGAAAACGAAACCCAACAGCCCTGCTTCGGACAAGTATGTCCGGCCCCGAAAGTCGAGGGAAAACTTTCAACAAGGTGATGATAATGGGTTGTCAACAGAAGAAGCCATTGAGAAGCCGAAAGAAGTCGCTCAGAAGGAACGAGTTATTTCAGAGGAGAATTCGCCAAGTCAGAAGCAACAGGAATTGTTGCCAGAAGATGATACTGTTATGGAGGAGGCTCCTGAAAATGGCGAACCCCTAAAAGTTCAAGACGACCAACCTGACACTACCCAGTCTCCTTCCCCTACCCATAACAGAGAAACGCACGATAATGGCGATTCATATTACGACCAAGAACCTCTTCGCGACAATCCCTTTTCCGACCAAGAAGCTTTTGAGGATGGACTGACTCCCGATGAAGAAGAGTCTCTTCCTGCATTGCCCAATGAAACCACTGTCCAGGAAGCATCAACACCACGAAAACCAAAAGACACCCTCGCTCCTCTCCCAGAACCGCCTTCTAGTTCCCAAAGGCCTCACACTCCTCGCCATACTTCTATACTCACCACTCGCGCACCATCGTCACGTCGCTCTCTTCTCTCCTTTGTATCAGACTCGGAATCAGACACTGATGGCTCTAGGGATGAGTTGACTCGCAGAGTCAAGTCCACATCAAAAACAGCCAGTGTCCGTCCTTCAACAAAAAGAGTCTGGCACTCTATTGCTCTAACTAGAGAAATTCATAGGACGCCCAGCAAGAGGCGACTGCATGGCATGTCCAGTCCTATAGGCGCCGTCAAAACGCCGGGTGGCACGGTACGAACATGTGGGGTAGACGGTTTTCAATGTGGCCGAGATTACTGCTTCACTTGCATATAAACGGGTACGTCACTTTATATAGTTCACCCTTACCCAGGACGGGATGTAGGATAAACACACATAGACAGACAATGCATAACAAAATACAGCGCTGGTCTTATTTGATCCTTACGTTACTTGATAAAGACTGACCCAAAACATGAAGACTTCCAACTCAAAGCTAGAAAAAGGTGAAGTTTGTTGGTAATTAGATTAGCCCTCGTCCCAATGTGCTTTAACCCCAGAACCTGGAACGCCGAAACCACATTGTCTCATTCCAAATCACCCTCATTCATACCCGTGCTTGAAATGAAGGCATGTCGCGCAAGCTTCCCCCTCACCGAACCGATCGATTCATACGTAACGCCAAAGCTGTAAGAGGTAATCACATAGCCTTCGGCCATGTGAAATCATCTCAGGAACCCCCCGGGCCATATGGATACACTGTCGCAAGAGAATAGGATCAGATTCGATGCAATTGGAAGATTCTCTTCCTAATATGGGTATCCTATCAGGGGTTGAAGACCGACAAAAGGGTAAAAGCCGCCGGTCCAGGGTATCATTGGGTGAGGGGGGTGACCGCAAGATGGATCGCCGTGGATGATGAGTGTCAGGGAGCAACGGCTCGAGCTGTTCTCAGGACTTGTTGGCGGTACCGTTAGCAGCTGCGAGGTGCTGCTTGAAGACCTCGGGGTCGCGGACAGGGTTGAAGTAGGGGTGAGCTTGGGCCTCCTTGGCGGTCAAACGTTCCTGTTCAAAAGTTAGAATTAATCAGGGCTGCGAATCATTGGATGTGAACAAACCTGGTGGTCGTATCGCAGTAGCTTGTCCAGGAAGTCAATAGCTTCATTGGAAACAAATCGCTGGTTCTCCGAAGTGACAAAGCTATGCCAGGGCTTCTTCTGGAATCGTCCAAGAATATCATCGTATTGCGCGTCTAGCTCAATCTCGTACTTGTCGATATAGTCAAAAAGATCGTCGGTGCCGAGAACTTTAGCAATCTTGACAAGCTGATCCGAGTTGCTGTTTCCGTGGAAGAAAGGCTCCTTGCGGAAGATCATGGAGGCAAACATAGCTCCCAGACTCCACATATCAAGACTGTAATCGTACTCCTGGAAATCGACCAACAGTTCGGGGCCCTTGAAATAACGAGAGGCGACCCTAACGTTGTATTCGGTGCCGGGGTGATAGAACTCGGCCAGACCCCAATCAATAAGACGAAGCTGGAAACTGTTAGTAAGCTCAATTACAGAAGATCGACGTCGGGAAGACCAACTTTGCGGTTCTCATGATCGATCATAACGTTATGAGGCTTGACATCTCGATGCATAATTCCTTTGCTGTGGCAGAAATCGAGAGCTTTGAGGAGCTCAAAGATGTAGAATCGAACATCAATATCGTTAAACTTGGGGTAGAGGCTTCGGAAATCGGTGTTGTTGACATGCTCGAAGATGAGGGAGGGTGTCTTGCTCTATTTGCAGTGCGCATTAGCCAAGATGTATCGAAGGACTGACCAAGAGGACTGGGAACGAACCTGCGAGTCTCTAACAACATCAAGCAAGGCAACAACATTGGGGCCGCCAGCCAAATTCTGCAGGATCTTGATTTCACGCTTGATCTTCTTCTTCTTGACAGGCTTGAGGACCTTGACTACGCATTTCTGATAGTTGACCACATTGATGCCTTCGAAAACTTCCGAGTACTTTCCTCTGCCTGTGGACGCACACGGAAAAGTGTTAATGACTCAACGACAATATCGAAGACGTCGACATACCAATCTTTCTCACTACTTCGTAGTTTTCTAGGACACCCCAACCTGCAGATGGTGGTCAGCAACGTCGTCGAGAGCTCTCACGTGGGAGGGCATACTAATGTTAACACTGTCGTAGTCCCAGTAACTGCGGGGCATGTTCTGGTTGACATCTGCGTAGACGCGCGCCATGATGGGCGGAGAGACGAGGGCGTCGCGAGGGGGCAGCGCTGGTGGTAAAAGAGAGGTATTTCGCTTGGTGTTGATAATCGTAAGGTGCGGTCGGAGGTGCTATAGATGTGGCGAGTGAGGTTCGATGAGGTGGAGTGAAGTTGCGGTGCTCGTATGTCACTTGGCGACCTCAAGGTGAGAGGCTGAAGAGAAGAGGCTGGACCTGATTTGACTTGGGTTTGCAAAATCGAGGTGGGATGGCATTTCCAGTCGGGTCAAGCCTAAGGTTACCCCGTTGTTTTGGCGGGCGGGCTGATCCGTGATTGGCTGAACCACTTATCGGCTGGTCCGCGATAAGCCTTCTGGCCTTCTGTATGGGCACTGGAGCAGTAACTAATTGGCACAAGCACCCCGAATTCAATCACAAGGCCTAAGCAGCCAAGGCAGGTGGCCTGTGCAGACCCCGAGGCAAGTGTTCTGGACTTCATTCCTCCTGTAAATTTACTGTCCGTTTCTGGCGATTGGATACACCAACACCACATGTAGTAAAGGCAGTTCACCTTGGCCTTGTGCATGAAAGCAGTGGAACCTGGAGGGAGACATATTGGGAGTTAAGGCACGTGTATTATGAATTAATGTATTAACTTCATGAACATTGCTTGACATCCACCACTTCTGTTACCACTTTATGGCACAGATTGAACTGCCAGTATTCCCTCATGTTTATGTAACCTACCTAAGTAGGTCAAGGTATGTAGTCGTCATTCTAACATTACAATTGCCCTGATCCTGTTGGCCGTAGCACACCTAATATCGATGGTCAGCAACAGGAACAAACATTAGTTGCACAGCATAATCGATAAACAGCCTCGTATTCAGAGAGAAGATTAATTGCTCGGCATGTCAGAGCTGCAAAGGTGTCCGCATCAGCAGGGGCCAATACCTCCTACACCTCCAGCTCTGATCCGACTAAGGATGACGATACAAAGGTTTTCATCATGGTGAGGCTAAATCAAATGCGGACGCGAGCAACTTACAAGCTTAGGTGGGCTGACGAATCGTAAACTCATTCTGGTTGTCTTCCAGGTAGATATATGGCCAACTCGTCGACGACCAGTAGATAATAAAAGTGGTGACCCAAGGGTCCATCAAGCGCTTATAGTGATGGTGGTGCGACGGATAGCTGCCAACCTGGGAACCTCCCGCTCTGAACAAATCCTCAACAGGCAGAGGGCAGATACGTTGTAGGATACGTCGTTTGAGTAGGCTCAGTCGTATTCAAGCGAGTCCAGGCCTTTGTCAACAACGTCCCATGTTCGTTTTCTCAAGTCCGGCTTCGGTTCGGGGCGAGCGCGTTTCGATCCCTTCTTCTTTCGTTTCTTGTTAGTTTGGAAAGATGCCGGTAAGGTAGATGAGACGCTTTCGGTTTGCGCGGGAGCATGACTGTCGTCACTGAGGTCCATCGCATCACCCGACGATGCAATCGCTTTCGCACTAAGCTGTTTCTCCTTCTCTTTCTGCTTGCGCAAAGCTTCCAGTTCGGAATGTCGAAATATCTCGACTTGCTCGTCCGTCAAGGTTCGCTTCACACCATCCGGGTAATAGCCCAAGCCATCGTCTTCTTCCTCCCAAGCATCATCGACGGTATCATGTTGGCTGTGGTCCTGGCTTGGCAAGTCTATGAAGTCGGATGTGAAGGAAGCGAGGGCTACTTGTGAGAAATGCGCTTCATGAAAAGCTACTAGATCATCCTAGAGCTGTTAACATATATAACATCAAGGTACGAACAGCAAAGGGTACATACAGGAGAAACATTTGGTAGGGGATGCGCAGTCGTTGTCCCTACATCTTTTGTTTGCGGCATGTCTGGGTTTTTTCCGACGCGAGGTCAAATATAATCTGGGACTTGGGATTTTGACGAGATTGGCGGAAGACGCGTCTAAGCAGGCCGAAATTACGTCACGTGCCAGCGCTCTCTGAGCCAGGTCGTATATGCCGTAATAAAAGGGATGAAATATCCAGAAGCGCGTTGGACCGAAGAAAAAGGGTGGGATGAGAAGATATAAGATATTCTCGTTTTAACTTCGGTCATGTTTTGAGGCTGCAAGCATGGTTGCCTGAAAATAGAGCTTCCAAAAACCTAAGAAAATGTCGACCGGAAGGCTCACTGGGATCTAAGAAGAGCCAGAGCATTCTCAAAGGCTTTCACAACTTGATCATCTGCCAGATCGTCAGTTTTTGTCCATAGTAGAATAATGAAGTTGAAAGGCTCACAATGCTCTTGCTTTCGCCCCATTCTCTCCTCAGAGAGATTCACAAATCGTCTTCGTGTCTGCAAGCGCTTCGCTGCCCGTTCATCATCATGCGCCGATGCCGCTGATGCCCAAACTTTGAAGTACTTCTCATGTATTAGTTTCGTTGCATGGTATACAGCCATTCAATAAATCACCTTGGAGAGTGCATCCGCCTCCTTCAAAATCTCGCGCTCCTGTTCGTCGGCATCGCGCAAAGCAGCCTCATAACGCGCTTCGTACTCATCCCAATCAAACGGCTCAAGAGCACCGGGCGTATCCGGCGTATCAGAGTTACTGGCTTGTCGATCTACCTGAGGTTCAGGCGTTCTGCTATTCGCATGCAGGTGTCTCTGCATGTTATTCATGTTGGTTTCCTGAGAAGCAGGAGATTTGACTTGGTCCTGGCCGGTGTGGTTCTCGCCGTCTTCTTGCGGAGGAAGTTGTAAATCCTCCATGTTGATAGACACGCACGGCGCGGTGAACTGTAAGAGTTGCAAGGGTTGGGTTATTGTCGGCCAAGCAACAGGGGTATTGATTGATTGGAGACGAGCGCAGGCACGATGCAGAGGTTATATGCGTAAGTAAAGACTGAAAGGATCAAATACTTTTAGCGTTATAGCTGCTTGGTGAACACGGTGAATCGTTCAGATTCCATGCATTTCCTGTTACCAGTGAAAGAACAGACTTTGATGGATGCATTGTGAAGAATAAATATAGAATATGAAGTTCGGCAATCACCATTCACCTATCGCCTGCTTCCTGCTTGCTCACTAACAGTCTGGAGGACGCTCCTGCATCTTTTAGTGGTCTTTTGGTTGGCTGCCTGTGTGGCTTAGGCACGTCCATGCGCCACAACCCAATACCCTTTATCATTTGACTCGTGACTCGATCTTAAACCTCAATACCTAGAGTCATCTGGCATTCACCTGAAGCATATAATCTTGGTTTTGCATATAAACATGCGCCTTCGCTGCTCATATTCGATACCGGAAGGCTGAACGTGATCCCTTCGATCGTTCTCAGATCAACCGAATAACGACTACTACTTCGCCCAAAGTGGCAAAGCATACAGCCCAAGATGGACTGTGATATCTGTCATCGCAACCATGATGCAAGGCGTCTTCCATTTCTATGCACCGTGGACGCCAGGAATGCAATCTTTGAGGGTCGCATGGAGAATGTGCAGCTCCTGATCAAAAATGAAGGTCTTCAGCAAGAGATAAACGACCTATTGAATGAGACGAGCACCCCTAGCAAGGATCGCAAAGAATCGCTGCAAGCGCAGCAGCGGACAGCCGAGGATAGGACTTCACAGATTCTAGCCGCCGCAGATAAGCTCAGAAGTGATATCAAGGCTGCCAGGGAGGAGATTCAGGCCCGGAAAGCCGCACTCTCCCGCCGCAAGGCTGATATCGCCTCAGTATCCGATGGTCTGGTTGAGCGCAGAATCAGGCGACAACAGGACGTGGAGAAAGAAATCGGTATGTCCAGGTATAAATGGTCTCGCGGAGCCGACGATATGGCCCGTACACGGTCTTTCCTCTGCATGGAGGCAGCCCGATTATACGGACTCGAACGTGTCAAAGAAGGCTCTTCTGGTAAATATGAGTATTATCTTGGTGGAATTCCTGTGGTTGATTTGACGGGAATGAACTGTGAGATTTCTTAAGCTTCTCTCAAAGCAACACACTAACGCATTCATAGCATCAACACCGGAGATGATATCTACTTCTCTCAGTCATGTTTGTCACATCCTTATGCTTGTATCACATTATCTCTCAATTCGCCTCCCTGCAGCGATTACTCTTCCTCATCGCGACTACCCACGACCAACTATCTTCAATTTGTCTGCATCTTACAGATCTGGAGATCCCGTCTTTCCCAGTCAGTCGGGGTTGTCTACTCCCTCTAATCCTGGGGATGCAGACTCTCAACGTGTTTCGCGCCCGAGGCCTCTTTATATCGACAAGCCGTTGCCACAACTTGCCAAAGAAGACCCAGCAACATTTTCTTACTTTATCGAGGGTGTAACTTTGCTCGCCTATAATATCGCCTGGGCGTGCAGCACACAGGGGGTGCCGATTGGCGACAAGACCTATTTTGAGGATATCTGCAACATGGGCCGCAATTTACACAACCTCCTCACAAATCAGCAAGCTACCGGTAGTAGCCTACTCCCAGCCACATCGACCACGAGGGAATCAGAGGCATCTAAGGGCGAAGCCGATGGCCAAGTCAGCCGAATGGGACAATATTCTCACGGCACAACCTTTTACTACCTGGGAGGCGCAGAGGGCACCGATTTCAGCAAGACCTTTAAGCTTCCTGGTCCAATGAAGCTTGCAGATAAACTTAAAAAGAAGTTACTTAGTGAGGCACCTACGCCGGACTGGGAAGTCTTGGATGACGATGCATGGAAAGTCGAAGAAGAGCCAGCAAACGGAAACCAACCCAGAAAGGACATGCTGGCAATGGATAAGAACACTCCTCGTAGCGGCTGGATGAGGGTCAAAAATAGATGAGTATATATATATACAGACACCTCTCACATCACACAATGCAAATGAACTTGTACAAATCGACTGTCATCAAAATTGTAACTCATTAAAACAACTATGTTGATCAAAACTCCTTCGCTCTCATGCGGTCTATCTTGTTATACATGGCCTGGTCCAGCCAGCCAGCCTTTATGTCCCAGATTCCATCACGCTTTCATTTTGCTTTCATCATGTTTCAAAAGCAAGCTTTTGCTTGCTGTTAACTAGGGATTGTTTGTCAATCACTTCTAGTTCTTGTCTTTGCGGACTTGCTCTCGCAGATGCATAGGGATATCGCCTGCCGCGAGAATCTTGAGGCCTTTTGCATCTGCGCTGACCGACTCAGCCTGTGAACCTGCTAGGTTCTGTCGGGGTGTAGTTGGTGTAGTAGGTGTTGAGGGGCCAGGAGTACCTCCTCGTCTTGGCTGGTGAAACAAACTGGGCCCGGCCTTCTTTCTGGCTTCCCTCGCTCTCCTCTTCCTTTCTATATCCTCGGCTGTTCTTCTTTGCTTTTCCTCTGCGGAGAGAGGAGCTTTACTGGTATGCTGAGGTGTCTGAGGTGTCTGAGGTAGTGGAGTGGTCGCTGGGTTAGATATCACAGCGTTACCTCCAGGCAGAATCAATCCACCCATCTGGATTGGAGCAACAGGTTGTTGTTGCTGATCCTGGGTAAGGCCGGTTTCGTTGGGCGTATTACTGGTAGGTGTCTGCTGTTGAAAAGGGGCTGGTTGAGAAGGGGCGACGTGAGTCTCGGTCTGCTGAGGCGGGACCTCAGGTGTGACTGGCTGGACTACCTCTGGTTGCTCTGTGACCGTGGACTCGTTTGCGGTATTCTCGTGGCTCTGGTTTTCTTGAGAGACCTCCCCGTGAATGGCTTCCTCCTGGACACCTGCCTCTTGGGTGGTTGTCTCTTGGGTTGAAGAGGTTGCCCCCTGGGTCTGAGCATGACCCGGGATAGGGATATCGTTCATCCTTGCGAGTCGCAGAATATTCAGAGCCTCAGTATCCATTATAGCTATGTCGTTCGCTTGAATGTCTTCCAATTGAGGAGCCGGTTGCTGCTGTGTGGCCGGATGCTGTTCTTGTTGCTGTTGCTGTGGGCTTTCATTTTGTACTGAGGGCTGTGGGAAGCTCTCTTGAGCAGGAGTGAGGACAGTTCGTCTGGTTCTTGGCTTCGCGATTCTTCTGCTGGCAAGCTTCTCTTTCGTAGCCACCTTGGCTTGGTCAGGTGCATCCCGTTTTCTGTCAGCCTCATCACGGAGTGAGGTGTATGTATCCCATGGGTTTGTAGGGAGAGGAGCAGGAGCGTTAGCCGCGTCAACTAAAGCTTGGTTTTCATTTGCAAGCTCTGGGTCAATAGGTATAGAGGGGTGATTGCTAAGTCTGGGAGACTGTGTCGGTTGAGACTGGGAGTCCTGGATAGTCTGTGTGTTGGCTCCCTGGACGTCTTGCATGGCAAATTCCGCCTCCATCAATCTTGCTAGGTCATCCTGCTCATCCTGGCTCATGGTATGGTGTTGGGAGGGGCTACCCTCTGTGAATGGAGCCTGTACTTGTACATCCTGACCAGTGGGTAGAGTCTGGGCGAAGTGGAATGCTGGGAACTGTGTTCCTGGTTGCGCGGTCGCTGGTAGTGGTGGAGGTATTGTGAAGTCGTATGGAGGGAACTGGATTCCCAAAATTGCAGTCGCTGGCTCTGTAGATTCTTCAGATAGTGAGAAGCTGGCGTGGGGAAATGGAATGCTTCCCACTTGACCGGAGTTCACAATTTGGTTACTGGCATTGAACTGATGTTGAGACCCAGTTATGGGAGGGATCTGGATAGACCAAGGGCGTGGAATAGGGGGAGAACGAGATCTATCTCTCATTCGGTCGAAGGCGACATTTGAACTTGGCTCTGGTCTGTCACTGACTTCGTCATCATCTTCATCCATGAATTCCCCAAACACATCCATCGCCGCATCCTTTATCCTCTCCTCTTCCTCTTGGGTGGGGTACCGAACTGGAGTTTCTACCATCTCAATATCGTTGACACTTACTTCCTGATCCTCGACTTCCTCTTGCTGGACGTTCGCAGCCGGTTCTTCTGAACCGAAGAATACCTGGTCGACCATCTCCTCGTCAGTATCGCAGGTAACAAGCGTCTGGTTGTGTGACTCCTGGGATACTGCGGAACCATTTGGTTCCCCATATGGCATGTCGTGGTCACCAGCAAGACTGTCCTCATATATATCGTCTTCAGACTCCCCGCTCTCAATGTGTAATTGAGCGTAACCTTCGATAATGCCGTCAAGTGCGGCATCGATATCGACCGAAGACTCATGGTTCGCAGTAGGAGATAGGGAGGGGCAGTTGGTGTTTATAAGGCCGTTAGGCTCTTCCTGGGCAGGAAAGAGGTTGGCAGGGGGAGAGATAAGAGGGCTGTCAGCGTTGCTGAGGTCTTGAGGCTCTTCTTGTTTAAGAGGCGCATGGCTCGCAGGAGGAGAGGGTGAGAGGTGGTCGGTGTTATTGAGGCTATCAGGCTCTTCGCGGACAGGAGAGGCAGGTATCGTAGTGTCAGGGAGAGTGTTGGTAACTGTGATGGTGTCGCCGTTAGGCTCTTCGCGGATAGGAGAAGCAGGAATCGTAGTGTCAGGGAGGGTGTTGGTGACGGTGATGACGTTGGTGTTGATGCTGTTAAGCTCTTCCTGGACAAAGGTCGAAGGTTTTTCTTCAACAGGACTTGTTGTGGTCGTGGGCGTCGAGACTTCCTGAGGGATGACAGGAAGAACAGGGAGGACAGGGAGGACCTTGACCTTGGGCTCCTCGCGAGTAAGAGACTCCACCGGCTCAGTCTGAACACCGCAGGAAACGTACTTCCTTGGTGTAGGGCTGATTGGCTTCGTTGATTTCTTACGAGCGACAAAGTCGGCTTCTTCTGTCTGAGTGCTCTTCGTCCTGTACACAGGGATGTTGATCCCCTCATCTTGGAGCTTGAGTTCTGCCGCCAAGACTCTTCGGGGGTTGTATCCCTCGCCCTGGGGAGGAGGAGGGTCACGGCGGACACGTTGTTGGCGGCGTTGTCTTTGACTTCTCAACGTGAGGGCCTTGGAAGCAACGTCGAGCATCCAGTCGGACTCCTGCTTCTTCAGCAAGGCAGCCTGCTTCGCCTTGTTCTCCTGCTCCAACACCCTCGCCTCCTCGTCCCGCTTGGCTTGCCGGTCGTCCTCGACCTCCTGCAACAGCAACCTCATCCAGCGCTCTGCACCAGAGACTTCGTCGTTCCGGGGGGTCAGGTCCCTACCCTGGGAAACGGGGAAAGAAATGTCGAAGTCGAAGCCATTTCTGACATAGTCGCCCATGCCAATAATAGCTTCTTGTATCATTGCGATGCTCTGGCGCAGCCACAAAGTCACGATGGGAGGGCAGAAAAAGATGTTTGGCAAAGCCAAAAGCATCCAAATCTCCCTCATGATGGAGAATGAGGGCTCTGCCATGCCCCGATGGCGCTCGTAGCCATCACTGTAGATGGTTGGGAGAAGCCAAACTGGGACCGCCGTGATGATAGATAGGGCGAGAATGAGGAGGAGAAGCCGTTGGGAGAGATATTGACTGAAGTGGAAGACCATAAAGGCCCAGAAGAAAAAGGGTGTCGTCAGGAAGATCCTCAAGAGAACCCCCATCAGAGCCGAGAGCACGTTGTCGTACTCCTCGTCGTAGCACTCGTGCATGTTGAAGATTGAGTCCCACTCGCAGTCATCCCTCAGAGGGAGCCAGAACCACGAGGGGAAGTCTGTCGTTCGTGTCATGTTGTTGGTGTGTGTGTGTGTCTTTATATGGGCTAGAGTGATGCAAATGTTAGCTTCTAGAAAAAGAGATTATAGTATAGTATAAAGTTGCAGTCGTGAAGAAATATGCGTATATACATGTGTTGATATATCAAATCGAAGAGGAAACTCACTTGGATCACGATGCGGAAGGTTGAAGGTTTATAAACTGTGATGCTTCGTTGACACTGAGTGAAAGGATGAGGAGAGAGAAGAAAAAGAACATAAATCAGTGGATGGAGTGAAAGAAGAAAGTACGGGAAAGTGTTTTGCGAACGCGGCATCTATGGAATCCATTTGTTCTGAATGGAATCTTGGTTGACAGTGACGAACACTGAACAGTCGTGGTAGATATTGAGCAGTCACTGCCCGAACAGTGGCAGCAAATATATAAATAAGTCTAACTAGGTATTAGTCCCTGGCACTGACACTGGCACTGGCACTGGTAACATGTTCAGGACACTAATCGTTGAGTGTGATTGCTCGTTCCAGGAGACTCATTGTTCGCAGCCCCAGCTTGTTCACGCACAATAAAGACATATCTTCAGGGGATATGTTGGCTACTAGTTTGAGACTTTGAGAGGGTTCGTCTATTTGTAACACTTCTCAATGGCAATCACGGTCTATCCATAAGGTAGTAATAAACAAGCAACCATATTATGATAAATTACAAATAGATATTGCACAAACTCTTTGTTAAACCTCGTCTAACTTGACAAAGCGGTGCCGCAAACTAATCCTCTCGAAAAAGAACAAAGCAAACCGAGGTATCTATGCTCAAACAACGCCAGTTCCCTATTCCCACCCATATGCTTTCGATCCCATCATCACTCATTAGGTATTCTGCTAACTAACCTTGCTTCCGACCTCTCGCAATCAGTCTTCCATGCAATTCCACAACCACATCACTCCATTGCTCCTCTCCAGACCCAACAGCTTTGCCGATGCGTGTCGTAAGGTAATCAACAATCTTTGGTACATTAAAGTGTTCTCCGTAAAGCACTTTGGCCTCAGGCGTAATGGTTATGCGAAGTCCTTCACCATTGCTCTGACCATGGAGGTTCAACTTAATTTCTAAGCGAGTCTCCAAAGGCACAAGCAGCATAGATGTTGTGATTGCCACACTTGAGTCCGATGTTCTCTCCACTGTTGTGGGAAACGTAGCGTTGAGTCGGGCGACTTGCGACGAAACTAGGTTAGCCCTGTCCCAGGCAGACTTGACACTCGCCAGGAGGTGAGAGACTTCGGTCCGGTTGTGAGGCAGTGCGCGAGCATGATCTCGAATGCTTTGCAAAAAGAACTCTTTCTCTGTAGTCTTGGGCAGTGCGTTCTGCTCCCGATTGTCGGCGATGTACCAAAGGTCAATAGTTGAGTTAGGTTGGTGGTCTTGGAACGAAGTGATGTCGAAGACAATCTCAATCTCGCGATTGTAGGCCATGGAGAGGACAGTGCCAGAGATGCCAGTTACTGCCCAGCCATACTGTTTCTCGATAGCGTCAACTCGGGCTAGAATTTGGGTTAGTTATCACTCAGCTTGCAGAATGACAAAGAAACATACCTTTCAGACTGTTAACCTCTGTGCTCGTCCAGCCACGGCACTCCTCTCGAATCTTCTCGGACTCGGCGATATCCTCAATGCAATTCTGTTTTTGAGTGATCAGATCCTCCACTTCGATTTCGGAAGCTTGGAATTGTTCCCTCAGCTCTGCAATGCGTTTCCTCTTGTAATCAACATCCTCGTCAAGGGACGCCAACTCATCGCGGGCAGCCTCAAGGTCGGCAGGGTCGCAATCAGCAAGCTCTTGAGCAACCTCTTCAAGATTACTACTCTCTTCCACAAGTAACTTGTAACGAGCCACGATGGCCGGCAACACAGAATCAAGAAGACTCTTCTGCTTATCCAGAAGCTCCTTATCAACTTCCATGCCTTCATCAATTCCAAGAAGGCCTTCCTTTAGTCCCTCTTGCAGCTTCATTCGCCATTCGTACCACATAGCTTTGCTCAAAAGGCGAGCATGGTTTTTGACGTTCATAAACTGCTTATCCATCAGGGTCTTGATTTCTGGCGTTGCCGCCATGTACTCCTTGAACAGTGGGGGGTTGTCTTCGAACGTGTCGGTCTCGATCTCCTTGACGATCCGTCTACCCTCAGAAATGTACTTCTTCAATTCGCGGCATGAGTGTTGGTATAACTCTAGCATCGGCACTGTGCAAGCACCAGCGACGACGCATCGATCAAGGGAAAGGTTCTCTTCGCCTTCATCAAGGAACCCATTGTCAAGGGTCCCAGGAGCTTGTGTATGGCGGCGTTTAGTAGTTGTCAACTCCATAAAACGGATAGAGGTCATGTTCAAGAAATCCTGCAGATGAATTCTCTCTCCGTCTTCATCGGCTTCAGCCTCTGCTTCATCCTCCAACTGTTCGGCATCCTTGATGGGCGTCTCATCAAAATTGACTTGGTGACCAGCTCGATCATCTTCAATGTTTTTGAATCGCCCCTGGTGTCTTGGTGTTGTTGCTGCATCAGGTTTTTCTGGTGAAAGCAATGTCGGTGTAGCAGTATTTGGCTGCAAACTTTTTCGGAACGAGAGATTCAGTCTTCCAGTTGTCTCTTCTTTAGAGGGTGGCTGTTGGAGCCTGATGTTTTTGACAGGGCTGCCGTGATGTCCTTTGAGTCGTTTCACGCCGTCGTTCTCTTCTGGGTCATCCTCCTCGTCGTCTAGTTCGTTTGGTCGTTTGCCCAGTAGACCTCTGGCACTTCCAACGTGGAGACTCTTTCGACCCTTCAGCGGCTTACGCTTAGGGCTTAGACTATCAATCATCTCCCGCAAGTTAAGTGTAGCTTCAGCACTGTCGGCTTCCCGCTCGAGGATCTTTCTGCGATTTTCTTTGTCTTCTTCCTGTTGTGCTTCCCGCTCGACCTCCTCTGCCATCTCTGTAGGGTCCTCAAACATGACACCACGCTTCTTTCCAGGAACAAAGGTTGTGGCCATGTCACCAATTGAGCCTCGACGGTCAAAAAGCGCAGCAACTTGTGGGGATCCAAGTCCAGCCCGATCGGCACCAAGTCCCGAGAGTCGCCGTTGAGGTGTCGATACACTTGTCGGAGTTCGGTTGTTGTTTCTGAGAGTACTCTGGAAAAGACTTTGCTTAGGGGTGGACTTGACAGGGGATGGTGTTCTAGAACTAGTTCTTGTAGTTCTGACCGAGGATGGTCGCTTTGGCGAAGCAGAAAGAGTGTTACGCTGTAGAGAGCGAGGAGTTGCCGTCCTTTCTGACACAACTGAGTCAAGTTGAGGTGTGGCTACTTTGTTGGATGTCGGTGTCCTGGCCTTGCGTGACTGCGGCGTTGTTGTGGCCTTTACAGGTGATGGAGTCCTTGAATTCCTGGGGTTGAGTTGAGGCGTTGAGATTTTGGGGTCGATAGTCCTTCGCGAGGCACTTGTTGGAGTCTTGGACGGCCCAGGGCTTGGGGTCATGGCCTGCTTCTCGCTCGTAACAGGGGGTTGAAGCTGCTCCTCCATTGCAGTCTTACTGATGGCCGTCTGCAGTGCCTCATCAGGGGCATCCGCACTATCGGCTTCCTCCTCCATAACTCGCTTGCCCAAATTTCGCAGACCGGCTGTCGCTCTGCTAAGAATGCCACCTATTGCCGTCGTCATGTCCATCCCTATTGTAGCGTCGTCTTCGTCCATATCTTCATTCTCCTCCGTCTCCTCACCACCTGGTTTTGATAATATTTGGCCGACCGCCAGGGTCATGTCCATGGGAGCTTCATCATCGTCTTCTTCCTCTTCTTGATTGACTGTCCTTCTTCGGGAAGCAGCGACACTCTTCCTCTTATTTTTTGACAGTAGTCCCCCAAGGACAGTAGTGAGATCCATGGACATGTCCTCGTTGTCGTCCGATTCCTCATTTTCTTGTTGAGGCGCTGGGCGCTGAATGCCGCCAATGGCAGTTGTGAACTCCATAGTCGCTTCTTCCATTGGAACGTCATCTTCCTCATCCTCTTCCTCGGCACCATGTGAAGCGCTGGTGTTTCGAGGTTGATTGACAATGCCACCAAAGGCGCGCGTAACATCCATAGACATATCTTCGTCCGTGTTTTGTTCCTGCGGGGATTTAGGTTTAAGGATACCCCCTATAACACGAGTGACATCCATAGACATGTCTTCATCTGGATCATACTGCTGTGTGTGTTGGGGTTTGATTATACCACCGACTGCGCGTGTCATATCCATGTCCATGTCCATGTCCATGTCCATGCTCATGTTCGTTTCCGTGGCATCTCCTGTATTTTGTGTTGGTTGAGGTGGTTGAGTGCGAGCCGGAGGTGGTAGATTTTCTTGATCCTGAGCAGCAACATTCTGTTTGTTCGCATCCTTGCCCCAGCCAAATGAGGGAATGAATTCTTCATCGTCATCGAGGTCGTCCTCCTCATCTTTCTCATCTTCCAGCTGTTGGTTACCAGCTCTTCTCGCAGCTAATCTAAGTGCCTCGTCCAAGGTGGATGACTCTCCGTCAGAGTCAACTGATCGATCCGAAGCAGCTGTAGTTCCTGTCACATCATCGACGGTCATCATAGTTCCATCATCAGACTCGCTGCTGTCCCCATCCTCATCGCCATCCTCTTCGATGTCTGCGACCTCTTCGACTGCATCTGCAGGTTCGGAATCTGAGCTATACAGTGTCGTCGCAGTATCGTCATCGGAGTTGTGGAAATTGATTGGTGGAGGCCCGGAGCTTCGTCGTTGATTCGTTTCCTCTTCTTTCTGCTGCGCTTGAGCGCTGTTAGAATAGGCAGAATTTCGCCGTGTCGAATCGGTGGATGTGGTTGAGTCTTGGTTAAATTCAACTTCGTGAAAGGTGTGAAGAGTTGCCTCAGCAGCGAAGGATACGCGACGATTGGCAAGAGATTTGCGACGAGCATCGCGTCTTTCCCGCTCCTCGCGCTCCCGAGCTGCGGCTTGTTGCTCCTCCTCTGTCTTGACTGCAATCTTGGACCCGCTGTTATCGGCACTGCTTTGAGTCGGAGTTGAAAGCTGTCTCGTCGGTGATCCAAAGTCAATTAAGTCTGGTTGTTTTGGCTTCAACGGTGGTATCTCGGGGATTGGCATTGTCTGTTTTAGGATTGAGCGCGGGGCTCTTGAAGGAGCAGCAAGGGACTGGGTTTATTATATTAGCACGTATTTTGTAGTAGTAGACAAGAATCATGTCTCACAGCTCGTCTATTGCCGTTGGCTTTCATAAGAGCATCGAGACCGCCGGGGCCCAAACTCTTGCTCCTCGACTTTTTGCGACTTGCAGCAGTGACGTCGACAGTCGCATTCTCTTTTTCGAAGGCCTTGTTAACATCTGTATGCGCACCGATGGATCTGCGCGTGCGCCGTGTAGCGGGCAGAGTGGCATCGGAAGGCGCCATTATGGTTGAGGTTGATGGAGTTGATACCTAGTTCTTGTCGAGACTAAGTCCAACCCCAGCATGAAGCGCGCCTGCGATAAAGTGATACGGATAGTGGGCTGTGACTTGACTAACTGCTAGGGACTGTACTACCTAGGTGCTGCATGTTACGCTAACTTGCGCGTGTTTGTTTACTTTGGCTGCCAGGGGGAGGAGACCCACGTCAGCCAAACACTGCTCGTTACCCACCTGCAACAGCAGCCAACAGAGCGCCAGCTCACGTGAGGCACTGCAGCCACGATCACCCCACCTTTCACCGATTCAGTCACGTGCACGTGTGGCGCTCATCTGCACCGCCATTCTCCAGATTTTCGCAAGCCCTAACTAGGCCTGCACGCAAAATTTGGTGTGCTGAATTTGCCCTACTTCTCCATCAGCGAAAACTACTGTTCGGCATAGCCAATCTCTACCTCGCCTCACCCAGCTCAAGCTACGACACGCCATCTCGTTACGGTACCTGCCCGAGAAGGATAATTCAAGATGTCAGTTACAGTCACAGCGAACGAATATACGATGTCGAAACCGAATGAGTCGCTAACCTCTCAATCAGGGCGACCGAGTTGACCGTCCAGTCGGAGCGTGCTTTCCAGAAGCAGCCTCACATCTTCCAGAACTCGAAGACCAAGACCAAGAGCACCCGACCGGGCAAGGGTGGCCGACGATGGTACAAGGACGTCGGTCTTGGTTTCCGAACCCCCAAGACCGCCATTGAGGGCAGCTACATCGGTACGTTGTGACAGATTTGATATCTTGAGGACTTGGAGACTTGGAGCAGCACACGACGACGAACAACGACAAATACGGGAAATGGCGATGATACGGCAACACGGAACTGTACTAGGAGGAATTGCGCAACACATAAGACATGCATATTAGAGCGCGTTACTAACATCTTGACCCTACAGACAAGAAGTGCCCCTTCACTGGTCTCGTCTCTATCCGTGGCCGTATCCTGACCGGTACCGTCGTTTCCACCAAGATGCACCGAACCATCATCATCCGCCGGGAATACCTCCACTTCATCCCCAAGTACTCCCGTTACGAGAAGCGACACAAGAACGTTGCCGCCCACGTTTCTCCCGCTTTCCGTGTCCAGGAGGGTGACCAGGTCACTGTTGGCCAGTGCCGACCTCTCAGCAAGACTGTACGTTTGATTGAACCCTTCGCGAAATGCCATCATGAGAAATGATCGCTAACATGTATCCAAGGTCCGCTTCAACGTCCTGCGTGTCCTGCCCCGAACTGGCAAGTCTGTTAAGAAGTTCTCCAAGTTTTAAGCTGGGACTTTTTTCTGGCATTTTTTTGGCGTGATAAATATCAGGGGAGATGGGAAGTTTCCCCTGACGGGTCGGGCACCGGATGCTGCGTTGCAAATGGTTGTGCTATAGATGCAATCGCGAATAAAAAAGGATTCACGAAGACAATTGTTTTGGGTTGATGGTTCAATCGGGCGTGATATGGCTAGGAAAAGGGTCGTCATGATCTCAAGATTACGTTCATACCTTTGACTATTCACCGACCAAAAAAATGCCAGTGCCTTGTGAGGAGCTGCTACTTGACTTGCTTGTGTCTGTGATGAAGATCTCAAGTTCATGAAGGATGCGGCTCACGTTCGACGGTACGAGGTGCTGTGTCACCTCGAATCAAAGAAATAGTTATGATAACTGATGAAAAGAATTACCTACAAATAAACTAGACAACGTTGCCCAATCATAAGCTTGAAATTGTACGCTCATGATATGTCGTAGCATTGATGCTCAACGTTTTAAACGGAGTTGCACTACAGTATTTTGAACAGTGCGATGTGTAAATCCACACCTCCACTTTATCGCAGTTGAAGGTATGCTGAAAGTTTGGAGGGCAAACATCAAGTTCAGCTCCAATTCAACCTCAGAACGTCGCCCTTGTTGTTAACTTGGGGTAAATCTCTACTACAATGGGTTGGATATCTTCAGTTCTCGGCACCGACAAGTCGGCAGACCCCCTCGCAAAACTCGATCCTAGCCTTCGCGACTTTCTCGAGAAAGAATCTCCCCTCAAATACCCTACAAATCAATCCAAGAATACTCCTCCGGCAGCTCAGCAACCCAGTCAGGACGATGCTGCAGTGACAGCGACACAGCCCCAGAAGCCAGCCGTTCCCTCGGCGAGCCTCTATCAGGACGGACGATATGCTCATCTCTGGAAGAACTATCAACCACTCGCTGAGATCGAAGCCGAGACAGCGACCGACCATGACAAGTTAATGAGCGTCTTGGAGGCGTACAAAGAGCGGAAAGAAGCGATTGGCAAGGCAGCTTTGGAGAATTGCGCAGAGTCTCAAGAAGAGTGGGTGAATTGCATGAAGCATGGGAGCTGGGAGGACCAAATGCAGATGTGCAGACATCAAGTGCGCAGGTTCGAGAGGTGCTACATGATGCAATCGGTACGTTGTTCGCAGCTTAACCTCCATACATTGCATTGCTAACCTTATATCCAGCGATTCCTTCGTGCGCTGGGACACGGATCAGTAGTGGGCAGATCACCCGCGGTGGAAGAAGATATTCAAATGCACGCCGACTCTCTCTACCAACGGATGTTAAAGCACGAAGAGGCAGTAGAAAAGGCCAAGGCCGAAGGACTTCCCGCTCCCGTCTTTCAGACGACGTTGCCCAAGGCCAAGACAGGCGCAGTCCTGCCCACTGAGGAACTTCAGCAGCAGTGGAAGGAACAGCTTGATAAGCTACCGGCTGAGGAGCGCCTAGTCGAGGAGGCTGCTCTTCGCGCCGATCTCCAAGCCAAGGCTGAAGTTGCGGGCAATGTCCAGAAGATCTGGGATACGCAGGCGGAGCAGAGGAAACAAAGACAGGCAGAGGGCAACTCAACATTCGGGGACTATGTTGCCTCCCTGTTTGGAAGATCTGGAAAATAAAATCGCTGCAGGAAGGGCTAGAAGCTATGTATAAAATCTTGTATATCACGATCGATAGGGGCTGGATGATTGGTTGTGTCCAGGTCCATCACTAAATGTAACATTTATGAATGAAGATGTTGACTAAGATTATGGGTGACTGGCAGCAATTCAACCATTTCTCTATCCCTATATTTTTGTAAGAATACATGTGATAGCGGTTCTTGGCGTTGTAATGGTGATGCTGAATGGGGGTTTTACAACGCGCACGCATAGACACAATATCAGGCAGGATACCAGCCATAACCAGTGTAGAAACAGAAAGTCAAAGCTGGTTTCCAACTATCCTGCGTATCACTAAACATCTCAATAGATATAGCATACAAGCCTACAGTATAAAGCAAGAACGTTCAGATATGTAGATGTTAATATTGGGTTGGCGTTTTAGATGTCTTGGCTGTTGAACTACCCTATACCCCGATGATCAACGAGTCTGTTCTCGCCAAGAACCTGGGCTCAAATTCACAACATTTCTCTCAACCAATCAAAACGCTCGGTTCCGTGGTCTAGTTGGTTATGGCATCTCGTTAACACCGAGAAGGTCCCCGGTTCAATCCCGGGCGGAACCTCACTTTTTAATTCTTTTGTAACCTCTGTTGTTGGTGTTGCAATGGAGTTGCACGTACTAGATATGTATAATTTTGATCACGAAGTCTGTCGTTCAAGTTAATCACGTTGTTGTCATTCTCTTGCCATGCCTGTCAATCCTTAAACATAGTAGCATGCTTGGATGATGTCGCCATAGCAGCATAATTGCCCCTAAAAGCAAATTGGAATGATCACACTGCCCATACACTGTATAACAGAATAGCACTGAAATCAATTCTAGCTATTTAATCCAAACCCTCTTGTACCTAGCTGGCCTGAAGCGTCCGCATCCCTACTCATTGCTCTACTCACCAGTCAAGAACCTACCTAAGCTCTTAAGTAACCCCTGTAACTAGGCAGTTATGGGAGGGAAACGAAGGAGATGATTAAGATGGAGAAAAAAACGCGTAGTCATGATGTATCCCAGAAGTATTCTCTTCTTAGTATGGACGTAGACGAGAGCAGACAGTTATAATTGCCACGTTGAGCCAAGGCTTTTACTCTTGATAGGAAGAAGAGCACTGTACCAGTACCTTACCAACTGTAGACATGAGCTGCTTCACATATCCAATACATCCTCTTTAAGCAGCCATTGGAGCAATTACTAATAGAAAGGTAATAACAGTCTGGAACTTTCACTTAGGCTACCTAGGGAATACAGACTACATCACGTCAAGGCATAAAGGTCAAGTATACAGATATAGTGTATTACTTCATTGCAGGGAACATCCCCGATAGAAGCTGTCAATTCATGATATCAATGCCACCAAAACTCCTCCCCGAGTGAACTATTATATCTCAGGTCGCTCACGTCAAACAAGAAGCTTAGCAGCAGCCCTCTTCGCAAGCGCAGAGACCACAGCAGATCTCGCATCCCGCCTCTTCACCACCACGCATGGTCATGTCAGGCTGAGGCTCAGCAGACTTTACACAGATTGGTTAGCTTTCAAGGTGTGGATATTTATGTATGTGCTCTTCAAACGTACAGGCTGTTGTGTGACGATGTCGCCGTTATCAGCGGTCATGGCGGCCTGTTGGGTGGGTTCCATAGCAGCGGGCATCTTGAATAGCTGAGAGTATCGAGGTATTGGACTGAAAATAGAAGAGAAGCGGTAGGCTCTTGAGTAATGAGTAAGTAAAGGTTGCTTGTTCGAGATTGTGTATTGTGTATTGTGTTGTAGCAAGATAAGTAGCATCCCCATAGCCTTGGACGAGCTCTTAAGTACCTCGACCCAACCCAGAGGCCTCTCCCAGCACTGAAACTCAGCCACTCTCCCTTGGAGCATCTCATGTGCTGTATACATGATTGATTCGTCTCACCGTATTGCAGGATCCTGCTTTGACCTGAGCCGTGCTGAGACGTACGTATTCACCAGATGCCGAGTTGCCGTCCCAGGCCTGGGACCTTCATACACAACACCAATATCCACGGCTGTTCCCGCAGGACAAAAAAGGGTTCGAGCCAGGGTCCAGCCCATAAAGAACGGCACACCAACGCCGAGTATGGCTTGTAGACGAAAGCTAATTCGTTGATCGTTAAGTCTAAGGCTGTAAGTCAATTTGAGTCAGCCGTCATCCGGCACCATCACTGCCGAATTACGCGGTGCCGAACTTCCGACGCCCGCCCGTGCATGCCACTTTATGCAAGCCGCTACAGACAAAGATAAAAATACGACAACAAAATGGGACAAACAAATGACATCGACAGCCAGCCACAAACACAAATGATCAATAACAGCAACAGCAACACTATATTCGTGGTAATCAAATATGTGTCATGTAGTATATAATAGACATGTCAAGGGTGAAACGAATAACCAAGACCATAAGCTCAGAATAATGGTTCAGAGAGCCCTGATGTTTACTCTTGGAACAGCTAGTAATGTAGAAGCAGATGAGACGCTGCAACACATCAATTGTCAGAATTGAAAGCGTTCCATAAGACCCGATCCAGACCATCAGATATAATGGCCTGGTACCGTAGGCAATAAGGTAATCAAAAGAAAGGTTTACACTTTGATCGTCTCAGGTTGGCAAAACTGACACGCTGTGGTCATATAGCATTCACGGATGCCACTTCACATCAGGGCAACTCGAGTGGAGCATAAGGCGGGCAACAAATCGATTTCTCTCGACTCTGTCTCTCCCGGCAACTCAGTCTCAGCTATTATTACACCCAGACCTGAGCGCCTCATTTTTGTACTTATTTTTTTCTTTAGTATTTCGAGAGCTTGGCAGCCTTGAAGCGACTGACGGGCTCTCGTCCGCCATCCTGTATCTCCAGAGGCTGGATGGGAGACTCGTCCTCCTTGAGGAATCCGCCGTCTCGTTGAATGAACTTCTTCCGCAGCTTATGATGTTCATCAGCAACCTCTTGATGGATCAACTCATCGTCAAATTCATCAGGCGGTTGAGGAGTGGTGCGTATCGTTTCACGCTCGACTAATGTGTCAGCGAGCGTTGTTCCTTTAGGACCCGTGGGTGCCGTCGGTCGGTCCTGATCCAGAAACGTGGCAGGCACGTCAAGAGGACCTGGCGGAACAGTATTTATCGCCTTCTTGAATCGTGATGGCTTGCGTGTTGGCTTGGTGTCAGTGGTTTTGGGAGCCTTGGAAGAGCTGGAACGTTCAACAATGTCGCTCAGTGGTTCCACTATCGGCTCCCTTTCCTCGACAGGAGACTCTCTCACTGGGAGAACAGCTGGTTCGCTCTCCTGTGCGATATCCAGATTCGAGGCAAAGCGCACGCCCTTCCTGCCACCGGTCTGCTCTGGTTGCTTCTCTTTGATGTTTGACTTGGCTGGTGTGGATTTCAAGGCTGATGATGCTGGCATGGGCTCAGCGGGAGTTGGTTTCACAACGATACGGCCAATGCCTTCTTCGTCTGAACTTGAATCGCCGTCCTTGTCCTCTGGTTGCTCAGTAAAGCGCGACTTGATGCCGAGCTTCTTTTCAAGCTCGAGCATTCGTTGGCGGTAGTCATCTGTCACAACGCGACCAGTATACCGACCATACTTGTCCTCGTCATCTTCTTCGTCGTCCTCGAAGCCTTCATCGCTATACTCAAATTCGTAATCGCTGTCTCCCTCCTCAAGCTGGAGCTCGGCGACGACTGCACCGACTTCGCCTGAGTATTCCAACATTTGCCGCCGCAACTCTGCATCCTCCTCATCCTCCTCCTCGGGTATGTACGCGTTCTCGTTGCTGATCTTCTCCTGCTCTTTGGCATGGTTCATGATCTCTTCAACACGCTTAGCATTTCGCGAGATTGGGGGCTTGGGGCCATCTTGCGTTTTAGTGTCTGTGGCAAAAGATACGCCTTTGCTTGCAGGTGGTGCTAGAGTTGTGGTCTCAAGATCCTTCGGCTGAGAGGAACTCTGCTTTGAGGCTTCGGCTTCGACTGTGACTTCTTTTTGTTTGGAGCTTTCAGGGGGTGAGTTTATGTCTTCATCCTCAAGATCCTTGATACCGGCTTTTTGAAGTGCTTCTTGGATCTTGGGTAACGCGCTATCAGGCTGGTTAAGCTTATAAGAAATAACGTTGTCGTCATCGTCAAGTTGCTCGATAATTTCTGTCATTGGCAGACCATCATCTTCATCGAGGTTAGGTTGAATTTCGGCAAGCTTAGTCTCAGCAGCGTCGACTTGCTTCCGTAGGGAAGAGATATTCGTAGTAACATAATCGATGCGTCGGTCAAGGATATTCAAGATCTGTTCAGCAGATCGATGCGTCCTTTCACCAAAGATCTCATCAAGCTCACGATCCTTAAGGAGCTCCCCCTCAAAGCCGACATGGATCGCCTTAAGCTCTGTCTCGCCACTTTTGCAAACAGCCTCTACCTCTTCCTTGAGCATCTCATACTCGGCATCCCAGGTTTGCCAGTGCTGCAGGGCATTTTGCAGCTTGGTAACGTCGTCTTCAAGCTGTTTTTGTTGCTTTTCAATATCTGAAGTTTCTGACATTTCAACGCTAATCTGGCGCAACTGCTGCGACGCGGCGAGAAGATGAAGACGAGGAAGAGAAAGAGAAAGAAAGTTTGTGAGGCGCTGAAGTCATGATGAATGATTCGGCCTCTCCACTAGGGAAAAAAAAGTTAGGAGCTGGCTCTTGAAGTTTGACGGGCTAACTTCGGCTAACAGGCGATAGCTGTCAGCGGCTGGCCCCGCCAAACACGCCTGGTCACCACTACTACGTAGGTACCTGTAACAAACGGTTGACGATGTCAGATTTAGCGTCACATACGCCCTTCAGATAACATACAAATCCAAGTATTATCTCTATCTGTGAAGCGAGACTGTCATGATTCACGCATTCACACATTCACGCCGCTAGATATTTATCTAACAGACAACAACCTTTCCCATTATAGGAACTTGTTATCCTATTAAGATGTACAATTTCGTGCTGCCTGTAGGTAATCGATCGGTCAGAGTTCTTCCGAGCAACCTCGCCCACGGCTTACACGAAACGATGCATGACAACACAACACTACCCCGATAAGTAAGGTAGTAACAGACTGCCTTTTAAAAACCAAGAATTTCGTGTGAGGGGTCAATGTTCTTCTTTGTTCAATTCGCATCTTGAGGTTTGGCATCTTTTACACCCCCAGGCTGTTCACCATCAACAACAATGACAGAATCAAGTGACACCAAGACTCTCGAAGCCAAGTGCCATTGCGGCTCTGTTCACTTCACAATTGACGTGCCAGTGTCGAAGCTTCCCCTCCTCACTCATCTGTGCCACTGCAGTCTCTGCAGATATGGCTCAGGCGCTCCATGCATCTTCCATGCGCCGCTCCCAAAAGGCATAGACCTCAACTTTGTGGAGCCATCCTCCGAGAGCAACATGTCAAGCTATGGTATTAACGGGAACGAGAAAGCATGGAATTTCTGCTCGACATGCGGTTGTCATATCGCCTCAAGAGGGCCACCTGGAAGTGTCTCATGGACGGTTGCTTCGTCTATTTTCCTAGACGCTGGAGATTACTTTGATATCCGCAAGCATATCTTCAGCAAGTCAACAAATGATGGAGGCATGGCCGAGGCCCTGACACATACCAATGGAAAAGAGTTCATCGACTGGAACCCTCCCGACGATAGCCCCGAGGCCAAGATCGTCGAATCTCAAGCTGAGGTTGGAGAGGACGGCAGAGAACGTCTTCGCGTGGAGTGCCAGTGCAAGGGCGTCTCATTTACCATTCCTCGCCCTAGTCAAGAGATCAAAGAGGACAAATACTACTCC
The DNA here is from genome assembly GCA_020744515.1 of Fusarium tricinctum. NCBI lineage: Eukaryota > Fungi > Ascomycota > Sordariomycetes > Hypocreales > Nectriaceae > Fusarium > Fusarium tricinctum. The sequence continues at coordinate 1,627,604 of JAGPXF010000002.1, read as the reverse complement.
GAATTCGTTTCTCACAGAGACAACAAGAAATGGTATGCGACCTTCGATGCATGCGACGACTGCCGAATCGTCAACGGGACCAGCGTAGTGGGATGGACATTCATCCCTCTATCGGTCTGCGAACCTCGCATCGGGGACGATCTTCTCATTGGCACGGCCAAAACCTACAAATCATCAGACAACGTCGTTAGATCCTTCTGCGGGACCTGTGGCGCAACAGTCTTCTACTCCCACGTCTGTCGAAGGCCATCCGAGAACCACCATATTGTTGACCTGGCTACGGGTATTATTAGAGCGCCCGAGGGCGTCATGGCAGAGAATTGGCTCACTTGGCGAGCAAGACTGGCGTGGGCTGATAGTGGAAAGAAGTTCGACAGCAAATTTACTGAGGCACTGCAAGAAGGTATGAAGAAGTGGGTGTTGAAGAGAGAGGGCGAGATTGAGGATTATAACATCGGTTGATCCGCTCCGGGGTCTCGGAGATATATGAGGTCGGGGGGTTATTACTACTGTAGTGTGCCGAATCAGGCATTTGTTGGTGATGTAAAACGTGATTAAAGTGTTAAAGTGCTCAAACTTCAACAGTAAATTCGATAATAATTTCTCATCCTGATTTTGTATCCTATTTGCAAATTCTTACATATATCTTTTATCATGGCCAGTCTACTTATCAGCGGCACTCACCTCCGAAAGACCGTCACTAGCGGGGATAGATTCCGAGGGGAGGAAGATACCTACACAATGGCAATACCTCAAGGTGACTAAACCTCTATCAAACTGAGCCAAGTAATCGAATCGAATTACAGCAGCTCCCAAACGAAATCTACCATATGAAGAAAGACATACGGAAATTATAAGCCTCAGATCTCTTCAAATCTCACCTACCACAACGTCAACCACGAGCGAATTACCCGAGCTTTCTGCGAGCCCGTCATCAACCACGATAAGACGGCTTCACTTAAACAACTCAAGACATTGCCGAGTTCAATGCGTCATGTGCTATGGCGAGCTCTTAAGCAACCCTTCAATCTTATAGCAGTGCAGAGAGCATCTTTCTCCAGTATGGCGTCGTCCACCCGTTCATACAATGTACGCAATAAATGGCTGCTACCACGACACATGAGATATGGTGAGCTGACTCTCAGCTTCAGGACGCTATCGATGCTCTTAATTCACTTCAGACACCGTTTCATATAATTGAAGCTCGTCGGAAGGCTGGGATAAAGCCTGCAGCGGTATCTATCAAGGAGATGAAGACATATCTTCATCGCATTGGATATACTGTAAGTGTCCCAGCTATAACCCTACTGCAAGGCTAATAACATCACAGCCTTCTGATTTAAATCAACTCAATATCGTACATGTAGCAGGTACAAAAGGTAAAGGAAGTACCTGCGCCTTTGTAGACTCCATTCTGTCTCAATATCAACACACAAAAGGCACCCCTCGCAAAACAGGCCTCTTCACATCCCCCCACCTCATCGCTGTCCGCGAGCGCATACGCATCAACTCAACACCAATCTCAGAAGAGCTCTTTGCCAAATACTTCTTCGAAGTTTGGGATCGTTTGGAGTCAGCACCAAAAGATGACGTCGATAATTTTATGCCTCCTCGGCCCATCTATGCTCGATACCTGACATTGATGAGCTGGCACGTCTTCCTTCAAGAAGGGATAGACGTCGCTGTATACGAAACCGGAATCGGCGGTGAATTCGATGCCACCAACATTGTTGAGAAACCCGTGGCGTCAGGAATCAGCACGTTGGGTATTGATCATGTTTTTGCTCTGGGTGACACGGTAGCCAAGATCGCATGGCACAAGGCAGGTATCATGAAGACTGGCAGTGCAGCTTTCACAATAGAGCAATTCCAGGACGCCAATGAGGTTTTGCGGAAGAGGGCTGAGGAAAAGAACGTGGATCTTAAAGTACTAGACGTCGACCCTCGACTAAGTGCAGTTCAAATTCGACCAGACGCCGCTTTTCAGAAGCGCAATGCTACGTTAGCTATCGCCCTTGCTGAAACTGCCCTGGAAAAGATCGGTATCTCTCTACCGCCTCGTACCGAGCCTCTAACCAATGAGTTTGTGGATGGTCTTGAGAAGGTTGTGTGGAGGGGTCGATGCGAGGTCAAGAAAGAGGACAAGGTGACATGGCATGTCGACGGTGCTCATACTTCTGACAGTCTCAAGATGTCAGCCAAGTGGTTCAAGGATGAGACGTCAGAACGGTAAGTCATTCTCCATCTGCTATCAACCTATTTGTCTAACACATTCTCAGCGATGGCCCTCGTGTTATGATATTCAACCAACAAGGCCGTTCCGAAGCCGTCGACTTTCTCGACTCGGTCTTTAAAGCAACTCGACGAGACGGCAAGCCAGCCTTTGACCATGTTATCTTCTGCACAAATGTTACATATGCCTCCTCAGGCTACAAGCGTGACTTTGTCAACCGCCAATTCGACCCTGCTGAGATTGACAATATGACCGTCCAGCAACGCTTCGCTGAGAAGTGGACATCTATTGATCCCACCTCTACCGTCAAGGTTATGCCTACCATTGAGCAGTCTATTGACTACGTCCGACACGTAGGAGATAATCTACCAGAAGGTGAGACAGTCCAGGCTCTCGTCACTGGTAGCTTGCATCTCGTTGGGGGTGCATTGGGGATACTAGAGAAGGCTGATGCCCTATGAGTCGTAATGAAAACTAAGTACTTCCATTTTCTTGGATTTATAGGAGGAGGATATCTATAATAGACCCTCGGGCTCCAAGGCTCGCAATATACCCCCTGCAAGATACATACTTCCCGTTGCCAAAATCTTCTGACTTGTTCCCGCAACCATTCTCGCTTCAGAAACTGTATCATCAATATTATCATATGTTTTGATTTGACATTCAGTTGTCCTTTCACCCATCAACTCAGCCACTCTTGTCTGAACGCTCAAGTCTCTAACTTCATCCCCAGAAGACCTCCCCTGGTCGTTTCTTGTAAAGAAAGCATGGCTGAATATGTTCTCTCGCCCAGTAATTTCCTGGATAGTATCAAGCAGAATTGCCAATAGTTGTGTTGCATCCCTCTCCTGCTGGTTAAACACCAGAATTGCAGATTCGTCTTTTCTAAGATTGGCAGCGAACCACTTAGCAACCTCTTGCATACTATCTTTGGTATGCGCACCATCGAGATGCCAGGCAATATGACCCTGTTGGATAATCTCACAGCGACCTCTGAGACTTGCTTCCTTAAGTCCAATGACCATCTTGCCCGGGAGGTTAAGCAAAGCAGTTTTAGTATCGACTTCCATGCCCAGGTGTTGTCGCACCGCAAGCACAGCGAGAGCTTGATTGTACTTCTGGAAATCGCCTGGCAGCCTCCCAGCAATACCTCCCCACTGCTCAACACTAGCATCATCCAATTCGATGAGCTCGGCCCCCTTTTCTGCTGCCCGTTGTTGTAGGATTTGCCTCACACTGGGTTTCTCGTCCATTCTGCGTACGAAACCACGCACTCCCGGCTTGAGGATGCCAGCCTTGTGCCAAGATATCTTTTCAACCGTATCGCCCAACATTGCGACATGGTCTATACCCAGCTGCGTAATGACCGCAGCAGAAACAGCCTCAGGCGGCACCACATTTGTAGCGTCGTACTCGCCGCCAATCCCGCACTCAAGAACCACGCTGTCGACCTTTTCCCTCAGAAAGATATGCCAAGCAAGAAGTGTCATAAAACGGAAGAAGAATGGCTTGGACCCAGGTCCATTGGCCTCTGTTAGACTTTTGCCATCCTTCTTAGCTGCGTCGGATAATCGCTCCCACAGTTCAAAGAAAGCTTCTGTGAAGAGACCTTGGGAGATCTGTTCGCCTTGAATGGCGATGCGCTCACGTGGACTTACGAGATGAGGACTTGTGTATGTCCCAACTGTCTCGTACTGCCGTAGCATACCCGTTGCAAAGGCACTCACAGAACCTTTGCCCTTCGTGCCTGCTATATGAATGTGCCTCAGGCGCGCAAGGTCCTTGGACTCATATCCGGCACGACGAAGCCACTCGCGCATCTCAGGAATAGCCAGCGCATTGAGATCTTTGGGCGGTGCAGCTGAGGCTTTTTTTGTGACGGGCTTGTCGAAGAGATTGGTGACATTGCGATTTGAATAAAGTTGAGAAAGTAAACGGAGAGCTTCGTTGTAATTGTGGGAGACGGTACTAATGCCCCTACGTGCAGCCATCATATGCGTCTTGAAATGACATCTAAGTATTGAACCTCGGTAGCTCATTGCGAAGGCCGAAAGGACATTCCGCGGGCGAACCAATCCGATGGATTATTTTGAGGTGCAAGATTGATGGATTATTAGAGATCACTTACCAAGATGGAGGAATGGGGTTGAAAAAGTTAGGTCATCAACAACTTATCGTAGCACAATACGCCAGCTTTCGCCCCAGATATTCCGCCGTCTGAAATATTTATACAGTAAACAGTAATACTGCAGAATTCAGACCGACAAAAAGGACGTTCTCATTAGGCAACTTCAATTCGGTCTCGAATAAATTTACTTTCCCACGGGCATAGACGCACGCCAGAACCCGAGTGGCATCGATGGCAGAGAGACAGTAAGTGTGGAACAGAATAATAATGTTGGCAGTAATGAACAATCAAAAAATGGTAACCACGCCCTCATCGTCTATTGCTATCTAATACACAGCCAGCCGGCCTCTCTCTAGACACGACGACACATGGGTCCAATTATACACAACAAATGAGACATCCCTTTTTTGTTTAATCCACACGGAGGCTCTGAAGACGCGCTTCTGTAGCAATCACCTATTTGAGTAATGTTAGTAAAGCAAAAATAAACAAAACGAACAATGCATCAACTTACGTCAAGAGCCTGCTGAACCTCCAACACCTTGCGAACCTCGCCCAACCAATCCTTGCTCAAAGTCTTGGCCCATCCATCCAGACCGTTAATCTCTCGCGCCGCAGAGTCCAAGTCACCCTCCTCCAGGTATGTCTGGGTTCGGGTAAGGACGCTTTCGACGTCGTTACCGTCAGCAAGACCTTGCTTCTTGAACATCACATGGCTGAGAACCCAGCTGGAAGCGTGGCTGGCAACACCGGCCTCATCAGGTAGAAGCGAAGCCTTTCGGACCTCGTTGGCAACACGGCGGAAACGGTCAATCAGTTGGGAAGAGGTAGAAATGCCACGTTGGTAAGCGGTGGGGTTAATGGAGGCGATAGCGGCGTTGACAACGGGGTCGTCGGAAGCGATTTCTCGGAGAGCAACAAGCTCGCGGATAAAGGGGCGGGGATGGTGATCATCCTCAAGGCTGGCTCGGACCGCCTCAACGGCGACGTGTAGCTGTTGGGTCTTGAGGTTTGTGTCGATAACGTCGTTCCAGCCAGTGGTAAGCTTCTCGAGGTCGGATACGGCAGAGGACAGGGCATTCAGCTTGCCAAGTCGGTTCTCACGCTCCTGCTCAACTTGCTTCTCAACATCCTTGGTGAACTCCTTCTTGAGGACCAGAGCCTGCTGAGCGAGCTGGTTCTGAAGCTTCTCCTCGTTAACCCTCTGCTCACGCTCGAGCAGAACGTTGACTCGATTCTCGTAGTTCTCTCGGACCTTCTTCATCTCGCTCTCGAAATCTTGTTGCCATTGGTTCTCCTGGCTGATCATGGTGTTCTCTACACGGTCAATCAGGTCTGTAGCAGCCTTGTCAAACTCCTGAATCTTTTCTCTGACTTGCTTGGCAGCCTTCTTATCGAATTCGCCCTTCATGGCCTTGAGCTTGCCTCCGACCTTGGCGATCTCGCTCTTGGCTTTGTCGACAGAGGTACCATACTTGCCGTGAGCATTGTCTGCGTTAATAACTAGGATAAGGTCGTTGACCATGTGGACAAGATCTTGGATAACAGGCTCCTTGGCATCTTCGAGAGAAAGCAGGTCAATTGGCTTCAGAGGAGGCATCTTAGAAGGCTCGTTGACCTCAGGAGCCTTAAATCCGGAATTGGACTTGGAGGTAGGAGCAGCTTCCTTAACCGCCTCGACAGGCTTAGCCTCGACAGCGGGCGCGGCCTTCGCCTTAACCTTAGTCTTGACAGCCTCCGCGGCCTTCTTAGTAGCAGAAACAGGGCCAGCGCTTGAGTGACGTTCGGCCTCTGCAACCCTCCAAGAAGCGCCACTCTGGGCAGGAACTCGGACAGCATCGCCGGTAGCTTGGGTCTTGGATCGTCCAGTGGTGTTGGGGAATCGCTTCTTGTATTCCATCTCCTCGAGGTAAAGAACAGCCTGCTCACCGAAGGGGACGTATTCGGTGAAGAAGTCGTGGAAGTTGTCGCTCACGCGAGAGTACCAAACACCTCCAGCGAAGCCGACAACGCCAAGAACAAGAAGACTGAAGACAAAATTCCTCAACCTTCGGAAGAAGCCCTTCTTCTTCTTTGCAGGCATCGGAGGAGGGGGAGGAGGTGTCCTGGGAACGTCTGCCAGAGCAGCCTTGGTCTCGCCGACATCGTCGATGGTTGTCTCGCGGATTCTCTCGGAGGTAATAGTCTGGGAAGGAGGCAGCACAGGTTGCTTAGAAGGATCAAGCTCGGGCTTTTTGTCGATAGAGTAAAGTCGCTTAAAAAAGTTGACACGGTCAGTTTGTTGCTGCTAATACAAGCTGTGACGTTGTTAGAGAAAGCTTACCTGGCCAGCAAGAGAGGCTTGCCGTGTAGCCGCGATGGGCCATTGGCGGGCAGCAGCGGCCACAATGGGCCTGCCACCAAATGCCCTCACAGACTGAAGCGAAGTTCGCAACATGAGGGATTGCAATAGCGAACAGGGCGCAGTTCGCGATGCAGTTGTACTTCGGTTAGATGGAGTTGAGAGCTGCTTCAAAAACGCTCAGGGTAAAAGTTCGGCAAAAATCCAGCTCCCGGTTCCGCATGGAGCTAAATATTAGCCCAGCGGTAGGAACCGGGTGACGCAACTGCCTTATCGAACAATGAATCTTCAATAATTACCTGAAAAGAACATACAGATATATGATATTTGCTACAAATATTTTACAGCATAGAAATCTACAGAGCCATTCTTTCATACATGACTTTGTATCAGCACTCCCTCTGCTTTCAATTTTGCATTTAGGGTACACACCGGAAATTGAGCATGTGATCAGGCGATTGTTATCCAATACTGGCTATGACAGCACAGCCAACCCTCCTCTGTAGACCATCTCTGAGGCGAGTCTATCAAATCATGTGTTAACTTTAGCGACATTTAATAGAGATGTCAATGCTAAAGAGGCTTTTTTGATAGATCTACAAAGCCTATTCTATTCTGGGTAGTAGTCATAGTCATTATCTTAGAATGAAATTCACACAATCACGGTCCATGATACTTGGGATTTTCCACAGTAGGTCGAATTCGCCGACAAGCATCACTACCTACTGAGCTTGGTTACGACACTGTTATCTCAGTATCCGAGTGATACAAGTGCATGAATCATCTAGTAACAGCCATTTATTTGAAGGCTGCGAAGAAAAAGAAATGCTACAGAGCGCCTCGTACATCCTCTCCTGCCAGTCCATCTCATGAGCCACTCTATATTCTCTGGCATGTTCAAGTGCCAAGCTCCATCAACTTCGAGCACCCAGGCCACCCATACTACCAAGCAACAAAATTCAAGTTCGGTATTAAAAAATATGGACTGAACTGATCACTCCAAACCCAATGACTCCAATAAATTATATGACGCGCCCCAGCTCATTCGTTACCTCAAGAGTCCATAAAAGACAACTTGTCGTGTGTGTTCACGCTGAGGCCCCTGTGATATGTGCGTGGACGTAAAGAAAGGTTGTCTCTAATCTCAAATGTTCCTGACTCGGTGCCAATTTAGCAGCTGCAGGGGCCGCTAACGTTGGTGGTGGAGTTCTCGGGGGCCAGACTGACGCCTGGTCGTTGACCTGGTCGGGCGTGTCGAGGACCTGCCTGGTCCAGGGGAAGCTTCTTAGCGATAGCTGTGAAAAGAGTTTGAACATTCTCGGCAGTCTTGGCTGAGGTCTCGAAAAATAGAAGGCCAGCCTCACGAGCGTAGGCCTCGGCGTCGGCGGTAGAGATGGCGCGCTTATCAGGCTGCTCAGTGACCAAATCCAGCTTGTTTCCTGCAAGTGCAATGACGATGTTCTCGTTCGCCTGGCGTTGGAGCTCCTTGACCCAAGCCTTTGCCTTGTCTAGCGATGCCTATGAGGAGTTTAATACGCTGTTCCTCGAGGATCGAAACTCTTCTGGTTAACGTACGGATTGAGTAATATCGTATACAACGACGGCGCAGTTTGCGTTTCGGTAGTACATGGGAGCAAGAGACTTGTAGCGTTCTTGACCAGCGGTATCCCAGATCTCAAACTTGACGGTGGTGCTCTCATCAAGAGAAATAGTCTGTGTCAGGAAGGCAGCGCCAATGGTAGATTCGCGATAGGAATCGAATTGATCCTAGAAGGCTTTGGTGAGTTGCCAGTTTTACAATGACGTGTGTAAAGAGTTCTTACCTTGACAAATCGCAAGACTATTGAACTCTGGGTTGAAATTAGCAAACCTTTATATTATGAACCATCGTTACAATATACCTTTCCGACAGCAGATTCGCCTATAATACAGGGTCAGCAATCATGTCATGAACCCGACCTGGGCTGGTAATAATGTGGATTCAGGGTAACATACCAAGAAGAACCAGTTTGAACTGCGCAAATCTAGTGTTGGTGCCACGGGCGCCAGCGGGAGGTTGTCGGGAGGCCATATTGAAAGATGGGATACGGTTTCGAGATGGAGAGATATGGAGAGCGTCTATCAAGAGCGATAGAGGCAGTGGCAGTGGCGGTATGACCTGGGCGTTGGGGGTCGGACGTGTCCTAGACAACAGCGTGGAGGGAGACGCTCGGGCGATAAATCGTGTCGGGTTGATTGCGCGACAGAAGCGAGTCGAGGTAAGGGGAGATATAGGATCAAGGTAGCAGGCGACGATAGTGAGATGCAAGACAAGAGACAAGAGTCGAGGCTGAAGGTGAGAGGCGAGTCTTGAGATGGGGCTTCGCTTCTTTGATTAAGACGAGATGGGCGAAGGTAAAGTGACTGCCTGGGTTCCTTGGTTGTGACTGGCTGAGACGGCACGAGGCACACGTCAGGCAGGGCCTTTGGCCTTTTTTTTGGTGAGGGACACCCACTGTGCCACTACGGTAGGCGGGAAGACGGGGTCTGGAGGTGAACGTCTTGCCGAGCATTTGGGTAGTCTCAGCCGTTGTAGTGGTACTTACAGGTGCCCTTGCGCTGGGGCGAGTCATTAGTTTCTCTACATGGCTCGAGCCGCCTCATCCCACTTTGTGACGTACGTCCCCTAGAGCCACAGTGGTCCCCTTCTTTGCTGTACAACCCCGTCATTACAATTTGCCATGTGGCTGTGCTAGAGCTTCGCTGGCCTCATCAGTGCTAATTAGACTGCAGTCAACCATCATCCCATCTCAGCTCATCCCTCACATCGAGTCCCTTTTTCCTTATTTCTTCATCCTTCATTTCTAGCCGTCAAGGGTAGACAAGTTGCCAAGTTGGCCGCTCTTCAATCCCGGGCTGCATTTTTTTCTTTCCACTTCGATTACTCTTCTAATATTTGACGACTTGATAAGCTCCAACTGCTGTATCCACACAATGGCGCATCTCAACTCTCCTAAGTTGCCTTATCGCGACATCAATGTCAAGATCGCCAACGACTCTTATACCTTTACTTCTCCCTCCTCCCCTGATGCGCCCGCACTCGTTCTCGATCGACCGACTGGCGATGTCCGCCTGACTGACGGCAGCGCCGCATCCGCCAAGAGAACAACTCGCGTCTCGAGTATCGCCGGTATCCTGGGAATTATCCAGCTTCGCCTTGGTTCGTCTCTGCCGCGCCAAACCTTGGGCTGATCCTCTGGTGCTGGCTTTTTCATTATAACTAACCATGTAAAGACAAATATGTCATCTTCATCACCAAGGCTCAACCCGTCGGCCGCCTTAAGGGCCACATGGTGTATAAGGTTGCTGCTACCGAGATCCTACCTATGCGCGAGCGTTTGATCCACGATCCCGACGAAGACATCTTTATCCAGCTTCTCAAGACCTTCCTTGCCTCCGGGCCTATGTACTTCTCTTACTCCATCGATCTCACCAACTCGTTCCAGCGCCAAGCTCAGGCCGACGTTTCCAAGCCCTTGTGGATGCAGACCGACGATCGCTTCTTCTTCAACAAGTACCTCCAGGGCGACCTGATTGACTTCCGCACTCGAGGTGCTCGATCTCAGCCTGGCGCGCAACCCGGTGTTGACCCTTACATCCTGCCGTGCATTTTTGGCATGCTCGAGATCAAGCCTACAACATTCAAGGGCAACCCCCTGACTCTGGCTCTCATCACCCGTCGATCGCGTCACCGTGGCGGTACGAGATACTTTACTCGTGGTGTAGATGATGAAGGACATGTCGCCAACTACAATGAGACAGAACAGATAGTTGTCCTCAATGACAGCAACAGCGGGTTGGGTGGGTATGCAGGCAGCTCCGACATGCAGAGCGGAAAGTTTGGCGCCGGCGCTGGCCAGGAGATGCAGATCTTTTCTTATGTCCAGACCCGTGGTAGCGTTCCTACTTTCTGGGCCGAAATTAACAGCTTGCGATATGTCCCCAAGCTCCAAATTCGCGGCACCGACGCTGCTCTTGCTGCTGCTCAGAAGCACTTTGATGAGCAGATTCGCCTGTACGGTGACAACTATCTCATCAACTTGGTCAACCAGAAGGGCCGTGAGCGACGAGTCAAGGAGTCGTACGAGCAGATGGTGGAGAAGCTTGTATCTTCTCCTAAGGAGCGACAGGAGGCAGACCTGCTTACTGAAGAGAAGTTCACTACGATCCAGCCCGAAGGCAAGCATCAAGAGTTCGACCGTCTGCACTACGTCTACTTTGATTATCACAGTGAGACGAAGGGCATGAAGATGAACAAAGCTTATGCTCTTATCGAGAAGCTTGCCGAGGCCCTTGAGAAACAGGGCTACTTCCGGGCTGTTGCTACGACGTCTGGCGTTGATGGTGCCCTCGATGCCCGTAGCTACCAGACAAGTGTGATGCGTACCAACTGCATGGACTGTCTCGACCGAACAAACGTCGTTCAAAGCATGTTCGCTCGACACAAGCTTGACCGCATCTTCGAGGATGTTGGTTTCATGTCCCGTGGCGCTTCCTTCCGCGATGAAGATGCTGCCTTTGAGGATATGTTCCGCAATCTCTGGGCTGACAATGCGGATGTTGTCTCGAACTCATACTCTGGCACAGGTGCCATGAAGACTGATGTCACACGTACAGGTAACAGAACCAAGGTCGGTGCCCTTCAAGATGCCCGGATTGGTGTCACTCGTTATTTCCGTAACAACTTTTTCGACGGACCTCGACAGGATTCTTTTGATCTCTTCCTGGGAACTTACCGACCAGGCTCAACCAACATCGGCACAACCTTGGTCTTTACCGACCGCCGCCCGATTTTGATTCAGTCTATTCCTTACATTCTGGCCTTCAGTGTCTTCATCATTCTTGTCGGTCTCTTTACTCGCCGGGCCCCTGAAACGAGCGCCTTGCCTCTCCGTATTTTCCTTTTCTTCTGGATGGCTATCGCGGCCTGGTCCTTCTACTTTGTTTGGAATCACGGCATGCTTTATGTAAGTTGTTTGCTGCACAACTATTCAGTATCTCATTCTAATTTATTATAGGTCAATTGGCCCCGCCTTAACCCCAGACCATTTGCTATTGAGGGTTACAACGAACACTTCGCCAAGGCGCGCAAGGACTCTGTTATTGGAACCTACGTGGCAAAGCACGAGAGGGGTCTCAGCACAGCTCGATATCTCAATGCAGAGGAGGGCAAGAAGAGGATTGAATAGATCAAAAGAAGGCTTGAGTTTTATTTGTAATGCGAGTGCTCTGCCCTAGTGGTGAGATTGTGTAGCTTTTCAAACGTTTGCTTTGCTTGAACACCACACAAACATGCGTGTGTTTCTTTTAATATGTTTTGGAAGGGAGGGGAAATTATAAATCACTTGTTTTAATGACATTGAATTTTTAGACAGCTTTTGTTTGCACCAAGTAATATTTTCTGTCATCGAGTTGTTCCACTTACACACATGGTCAAACAAGAGATCAAATAATAGAGCGACTCTCCTTGAATATTAAATTTAGTTACATGTATGATAGCAGGAGGATTAGTTATACAAAGAGAAAGGATACAATAAGCACCGCTCAGAATCATGTCGTGTACTCCGAGATTAAATGCTTCTGACAGAACATAATAAGGCGCCACGCCATGCCGCTTCTCCGCAGATATGAAAAAGGGGTATCAAAATGGGTTAACGCTTTGTGTCAAGAAAAGAGAAAGGGGATATGGGGTAAGAATGGTAAGCAAATATGTATGGTAAGGATAAGTGAGGTGAAAGACAACGAAACAAGGGGATCTTTGACAACACCAACCCCATGAAGAAAACTCCTTTGATACTCAACCCTCAACTCTGACTCTTGCTTGCTGAAACTGGTCATCTTCTGACTTATAGCCATAGGAGCCACCTGACTCCTTGCCAGACGCCTGTTCCAAGGCCCAGGAAGAGTCTAAAGATAGTAACGACAAACCAAACGTACCACATGAAGCCAACGAGCAGCCATTCAACGACAGACCACATTCCACGACGGAGCCATCTGAATCTTCTGCGTCTGTTACGCATCATCTTGTCAGTGAGATCGGCGACATGCTTCACTTTAAGAAGCTGGCCCAGGGCCAAATCCTTGCCAGTTTCATCGGCTTGATCTGATGCCTCGCGGGTCATACCCGACAACTCGTCTGCGATTCGCGAACGAACACACCAAATGCGCTCCTCGAGCTTTGGTCGCGTTTGTGCCGTGAACTTATCTGCCGACGTTTGCCATTGCTCCATTGAAGTCTGAATGGCTACACCTAAGGTTGTGCTGGCCAAACGGAAGTGGTCAGAGCAGGGGACTGCATCGTCAGATGGCAATGACTTCTTGGGTGTAAACTTTGCAATATCAACCCAAGGTACTGTCACGAAATTTGACTGTGGTGAAGCTCCGGGCTGCTGAGGGCAGCGGTTGGCAAGGGGCTTTTTTGACTCATGTGCACGACGAGAGATCTCCATGGCTTTGATGCCGGAGGTAAGAATAAGTGTACGCAACCGGGCAATCTCGCGCTTCGAAAGCCGTCCTTCGTGGGGAACAGCCTGATTTGCGATAGACCACTTCCGGCCTCTGAAGTTATCAGGCTCATTGAAGCGAACCATCGGTGTAAACTCGTCGCTTCCCTTCTCCAAGACTCGAGGACCATCCTTGGCGCTCTCCTGGCATGCCTCCACTTCTGACATCGCAGGCTCGACAGCGGAGTCTTTCTCGACTTCTTGAGGCTTGCTAGGGCTAGTAAAGACAGAGACATCAAGTACAGGTGGCTGGGTGACATTGACACGGGGCTGTGGAGGTGGGGGCTTCTTCATGTCAGTTGTCGAATGACTATGTGTCTCGGTCACGGATTGAAACTGCGGCATTGAGTCCAAGAAATGTTTGGCGCCATGCTGAGGCTCAGGCTTATTGCGCTTTGAGTTTGTCCGTGACAAGTTGAGGGATATCCTCGGTCTCCCTTTAGGCTGATCATTGTCAGATTCGTCGGAAGAGAGAATATCGTTGGGGCCTTCAGTTGGCGAATCCTTATTCCACAATATGTCGCCGAGTCTCGAGACGCTGCCTCTTATCACTGTATCGATACGAGGGCCCTTGAACATGCCTCGCAGTCCAACCTGGTCATCCCCTCTTGGCTTGATACTACCAACACTGCGCTGATGTTTGTGGCTCTCGAAAGTTGGTCGAGAATTGGATGGGTGACGCTCAAGCGGTTTGATTTCCTCCTGAGGAACAGCTTCCGATATCGATGGCCTCCCACTAGATGCCTCAGTCTCCACTGCTTGCTCTTCAGGTTCGTCACGAGTCTTGTCTTTGAAGATTTGCTTGACTTTTGTGAAGGGGTTTCGTGAGGGAGATGAGGATCGACTGGAAGGAGCCGAGAGTTCCAAGCCAGTGGGTGGTGCTGATAAGCTGTACTGAGGAGCGAGAGCTGGTGACAAAGGCCGAGGAGTATCGAAACTATCTTTGCGATCCTTGTCACGTTTAGAACCCCCTCCAGTATATCGTCCTAACTTTGACAGCATAGGAATTTCCAAAGAGGCTCTGCTGTGTCTAGGGCCTTGGTCTGCATCTTGATGGTCTGTTGTGTTCCACTCCCTATTGGTAGGGATCTTCGTTTGCGGTTTAAGCTCAGGCGAGTTCGAGATTTCCGGCTCCAGATATTCGGCCTCGGTCTCAGGAACGTGGGAAAGCCTCTGCTGTCTCATGTCTCGGGCAACCATTTCCAACATCTGTTTCTCAAGCAGTTCAGTGTCGCGACTTGAAATGGTGCCGCGCCGAGCCCTTCCTTCATTCGACGTTTCATCATCACTAGCAGAGTCGTCTGAGGACGATCCTCGTCGTCCAAACCGACGGTGGTGCGTAGAACCGTTTTGTCGGTGGAATGATCCCATCTCATGAAGCTTTTGCCTTGCTCGATCTCTATGCCTAGGCTCTGCCAGATCTGTGTCGAGTTTCGCAAGATTAGACCGCTTAGGGTCTGCATTCTTATTCGTCTCCTCCAAAGTCTTGGTAGTGAATGGTGATACACCCGTGCTAAGTTGATCAGACTGTCTTGACATTGGACGGCTCATGGCTTCTCCTGTCTGAGGATATATCTTATTCAGATGTCTGTCCTCAATGAGTTGCTTATGATGATCTTGCTCTAGCCAATAAGCATCTGCAATCAAATCGCATGCTTCGAAGAACCAGTCAACTCTTGGGCGTCGGACTCGAAGAGCGGCCTTTGCAGGAGAATCTGTAGCCATTTCTGAGTCAATTTCTTCGGCACCAGGGAACGGTGGTAGAACTGAGCCATCACTGGATAGGGGTTCCCTTGAAGCTCTCTCTGCAGCTTCACCAACCCAATCTTTAACTGATCCGACGTCGGCAAAGCCTTGCTTCTCACCATCAATGACCATCCGTTCGCGAGCTCTGACTTTTCGGTTCCGGATATACTGCAATGGGTTATATTCTCGACCAAGTGGGACCATGAGCTCCCTGTTTCCAAAGGCGCGCATCTTCTCTTCTGTGGGTGAACCAGGTGGACTTGTGGCTGAATGCCTATCATAGCCGCTTTTGAGCGGAGGAAGAACTTGAAGCAATCGTCTATACTGGGCCATAAGCTCCAGGTGCTCCCTGGCCTTTTGTGCTCTAGCTAGAGTCGAAGTCGAGAAATGGTAACGGTAAGAGACATCGGGGGTATGTTCGAAAGGGGGCGGACGTAGAGGGCTACTGGACCTGACACCGGGCAGTCGTGGTGAAAGAGCCTGATTCGGGATCGGTGACACCCCTCGGATAGCCTTTCTTTGTTGTTGTAGGTGAGTCCTGAGATTGCTACCAGTCTGCGAGTCCTGTACTGGAGCCAAACGAGGGGGGTTCCCACGACTGATGTTGCGCCGAGACGCAATACGCCGTGACTCGCTCAAGTTCAATGCCATATTGACAATCTGTGTTGAATCGACATCGAGCGCAGTTCCTTGTTGTGCTGCTTGCGGCCGGCGGCCGCGCCTTTGACCATCACCCCTTTTTGATAAATGGAGATCTTCTTGAGATGTATCTGGCGACACAACACGAGCTCGGGGGCCACCATTAGAACTGATTCCTAGACCCCCTAAGTCTCGTGAACCTTCAGATGACCGTGACTCTGGAGCATCCTTCCCCTTATGTCGGGATTTACTCCGGTACCCGCGCCGTTGATTTCCAGAATCGCCATCCGCTACTACGGGCTCCTGGAGTAAAAAGGCACTGCTCGGTTGGGTCTTATATGGTCGCTTTGAACGAGCTCGTTTCGATCGGCCGGCTTGAAGACCGCTGGTAGCTGCTGCAGCACCGCGAGACTTGTGGTGGAACCGTGGAAGGCTTTCATCGTCGGAAAAAGCAAGAGGTCGGTCGGGGGACATAGGAACGTTTAAAAGGGCGTTTATGGTGTGGTCGCCCCTTTCGGCGGTATCGTAACTGAACCTCGTAGGAGGCTCTGGCGTAACTGGTCCATCTCGTCTGCCATATGCACTCAATGACGAGGCAGCACGAGAATCAGCCATTGCGAGTCGAGTTTTACATGTAACGTCTAAGTCTCAAGCTCGCGCCCGGGAAGGAAGCGGGGGGTTATCGTTGGAGGTGATGGATGAAGTATTGCAGCATCGTTTTTCTTCTTTCCAAGGGTCTTCGTCGATCGCAAGTGCAAGATCCTTGTAAAATGGGTTGTCCTTGGTGACGATGGCGCCGAGGCGAGCTAATCCAGGTATAGACGGTAGCGACAATGATGGCGGGTATACAGAGTATCGTCAAGGTCGAAGTGAATGCCCCTCAGGCGGTTCCTCCTCAAGAGCTCATGGCTCTCTTTGGAAGTTCGCGAATGTACGTCGTAGAGATGATGCGCTCAACTATAATTTGTCGTGTAGATATGATTCTGCCGAGCGTTGAAAGGATTGGATACCCATTGGAGATGGGACGGGCAGTTGTTAGGGGTCCTTGCGTCACGAGAATGGATCCATGGATGGGATGGGACGCTACAAGACACTGAACCTACAGGGCTTGCAAGCCTCTGATGCGCCAACTTTACGCCTTTCCCACCCTTCCCACCTATCCTGAGCACAAGCGTGGCGGGGAGTGACGCACGCGTGTCTCGATGAGGCAGCCACAGGGCATCTCATCTTACACTGAGATACAAGGTTTAAGGGGTCATTTACACCTAATTTCATGTACCGGGTGTCTTAGGCCCGAAGTGCCGATGGCCATCACATGAAAAATATTAACTCATCCAAGGCCACAGTCTCAGTCAGTTTGCGGGAGCTGCTGAACTCATGGCGGGGGTTTCAGGGGCAATCCAGTTTCATGAATAGAGTCATGTGCCAGCCCGGAATTTGACTCAGCTGATAACTCACGGCTGATCAACTTACACGAAACAGCCAATGTTCTAAGTTCTCATAAAAATTCATGGTAGTGGTGGTTTTGTCTTATATCTACAAATACTATCCAGTCTCGGGACAGTAGCACCAGTAGCACCCTGATAGCTTACATAAAATATTGTACATGTCTCAAGAAAAAGAAGGGTATACATCATCAAGATCATCATCCTTCTTTTCCTTATCCTCTCTTTTCTGCTCAAGCCGAGGTTGGTAATGCACTGACAACCTCCTCGCATCTACCACAAAGCGCGTCTTCCACAGGCGCCACATATCGCCAGCATCGAGAACATTTCTCCTGCTTTGGAGGAAGTACGTGCACTTTGAGCTTGGCGTCGTGAATCTCGAATTCTTGCTGATAAGCCCAATCGGGGCTGTCAGGAAGGGGTTGGTTGATTTGAACTGAAGAGACCACAAATATGTCCTCAAGTTCATCCAGGTAACGCCCAAGAACAGCTGCCGCCCTGCCTTCTTCGATCTCTAGGATGACTGAGCTCTGCAGTGAGCTACCAAGCACCTTGGCAGTACGTGCCTCTTCTAGTGTGGCCTTGACAGCGCTGTGAACTTCTGTGATAATAGTCTGATCCTTGCGCACCACATCCTGAGGAAGTGTCAGACGGAGAGGGTCAACAAGAGGAGAGCTATATAGCTGGCGGGCTGGATTTTCCAGTAACCTAACTATCGTTAGCACAATAACAACATAGACCAGCCTTGATTTATAACTTACGTATCTTCAGCCATCCATGCTGGCCGATGCGACCACGCCTCTTCAACGAGCATAGGCGTGATCGGTGCCAGCATGCGTAAGAACCCAATGAAGATAGGTTCCAAAACACCACCGCCATCGCCACAGTAGAGTCGGTCCTTCAGGGCCTCCAGGTAGAATGCCGACAGATCGGCTGCGACCCAACGATTGATCACACTAACTGCCCTATAGAACTCAAAGTCGTTATATGACTCCATGACCTGGGACATGGTATCTGAGAGTTGGACAAGTGCGATCTGATCCACCTTTGTCAATGGGCTCTGACGGGCCTGTTGATTTAACGATCCAAGAAGCATCTTAATGATGGTTCGGTACTTGATCAGCGAAGTGTGGACTGGCTGAAGAATGGTTTGTCCAATAAGGACATCCGTTGTGAAATCGGCACTTGCTGCCCACAAGCGAACTGCATCTGGACCAAGACCGTCAGATTGTTGTCCGCCTTTGCCCTTGCCCTTTGTCTTGACTGGTCCGAGCAGGCTACCGTCCATGACTTGGCTTGGGACAATCATGTTACCAAGTGACTTTGACATTTTCTTGCCTTGTCCGTCAAGGGTGAACCCATGAGTGACCAGAGTCTTGAAAGGGGCCGAGATCTTGTCAGTGGTCTCCTTTGATTTTTGGGTGGCTACATAGGTCAACAAGCTGGACTGGAACCAACCACGGTGCTGGTCAGATCCTTCAAGATAGACGTCGGCGGGGCCCTCTGTCTCTGTCCAGGAGCTGCCACTGTCGAACCACACATCCATTGTATCAGTCCCCCGACGGTATTTGCCCTTTAGATTGGAGGGGACCCAAGCGGGGTCATCTGGGCTATCAGAGAACCAGGCAGAAGAAGTGCGCTCCTGCATGACCGAGATGATATGCTCAATAGTTTCCGTTGTCATCACAGCGTTGCCGGCCTCGTCGAAAAGGGCTGGGATGGGAACTCCCCATGACCTTTGGCGGGAGATACACCACTCGCTGCGGCCTTTGACGAAACTCTCCAGGCGAACACGGCCGCCCTCTGGGACAAAACGAACATCCTTCAGCGCTGCGAGGGCATCTTCCTTGATACTACCAACATCAGCGAACCATTGGGCTGTAGCACGAATTACAACAGGCCGTTTCGTGCGCCAATCGTAGGGATATTTGTGGCGCAGCTTGTGCGTTCCTAGTACATCATCTTTTACCAAGTCCAGTACAGACTGGCTTCCACCATCCAAGATAGAAGGTGCACCTGTGAGCTTCTCGGGGTCATCGGGATAGGCCTCCTTAGTGAAGAAGCCGCCATCGTCGATGGGCGCAAAGGCCTCAATTCCAACCTTGGAACAAGCCTCGTAGTCGTCCTGACCGTGTCCGGGTGCAATATGGACAAGGCCAGTACCAGAATCAGCAGTAACGAAGTCAGCATCGATGACAGGCTGAGACGGGGCAGCTTTGCCTCGTAGTCTGTTCTGGTATTCAAGGCCCTTCAAGCTCGAGCCTGGAATCGATTCAACGACAAGTTGGAAATTTGGTAGCATTTCCCTCATAGCCTCAACACGATCTGAAGCAACCAGATAGCCATCCGATCCAACCTGAATGACTGAATAAGAAATGTCATTGTGTATGGCAATGGCGCGGTTTGCAGGGAGAGTCCAAGGGGTTGTCGTCCAAATAGCTGCGTACAACTTGCCTTCGAAATTGACTAGCTCGGGTATTGATTTCAAATCAGAAACAATGGGGAATCTGATATATGCGGCCTTGGAGACATGGTCTTCCCGGTATTCCAGCTCTGCCTCGGCGAGCGCAGTTCGGGATGAAGCTGACCAGTAGACGGGCTTATGTTTGCGGTATATCAACCCTCGACGAACCAGATTTTGAAAAACACGCAGTTGCCTGATTTCAAATTCTCGATCCATTGTAGTCCACCTCTTATCCCAATCCGACATAACTGCTAGTGCCTGGAATCCCTTCATCTGGTCCTTGACTGTCTTGGAAGCCAGACGTCGCGCTGTGTCCCGGATTTGCACAGGAGTCAAACCCTTGGTGGTGCTTGATCCTAGAGCCTTCATCTCTATCGGAAGGCCATGGCAGTCCCAGCCTGGTCGGTATACCACTTTTCGCCCTTGCTGCACTTTGACACGCACAATCATATCTTTAAGAACTTTGTTCATGGCATGGCCAACATGGAGGTTGCCATTGGCGTACGGAGGGCCATCATGGAGGGTAAACGGCATCTCCTCAGAGCGATTTTGTCCTTGCCATACATAGAGATCATCGGTACATTGACGAAGATATTGTGGTGCGAGCTTGGGGTTCGGTCGAGCGCTGAGAAATTGGACTATATTAGCTCCCCACGTTCTAAAGCTGGAGGCTCTGCAAAGAGTCGACGTACGGAAAACTCGACCGAGGCAGCCTCAGGGTCGACTTCCAAGATTTGAGCATGATCGATCGAGGACCATGTCGCACTTGATCGGTTGATTCTGATATCTCGAGGTGAGGTCGACACGGCTGAGCAATTGGATGGAGATTTTTTGGCGCCACCTCCACTATCAAGTGTCAATTGATCCGCCCGCTCGGACCAGCTGCAAGGCTGAGCACGCCTGAGCATTCCAGCAGTGGCTTGAACCTTAGCGTGTTCGTGACGCGACTTACAGTGAACGACAGCCCATTACATCACTGAACCAAGCGATGGCTTGTTAAACGAGGCCTCATTCACACCCATTCTTCTCTTCGATCTCATCTTGAGCACCAAACGAACTACATAAAATGGCCCCAGTTCGTCGCTATCTTAGGATATCGAAGTACTCAGTACTTGAGTGCCGGATATATCTGGACAATCCCGCTCTTGCCCAATCATGGCTACTCAACCCCCGGAATCCCATATTGCCCAAGGTCATTGAGAGCATCCGTCCTCTAGTACTACCAAAGCTTCGTGAGGAGAAAGAGAGAAGCAAGAAGAAGAGCAAAAAGAAGAGTGTCAAGGATGTCGTAGTTTCAGGTATTTCTCAGCAAGTCAGCATCATTTGCTCTGTCGATAACTAATCTCATCTAGACGAGTTTGAGGTCTCCATCTTCTTAACAGAAACAAGCACTAGACACTCTCTTCTGTACAAGACCAAACACTTCAGGGATAAGCTACCACTGAAAATGGAATCCAATTCGTCTAAACTCATTGGCGAAACAGACAGTATCCCAGTTGATGTCGACGACGAGTATCGGGCACCAGTCTTACAGGAAGAGGACGATGATGAGGTGAGACTGGCCGATATTCCCATTGCTGAAACAACGACACGGCGGAGTAAGCGCCAGAGAGGGATGTTAAATCCGGGACAAGACGACGATGAGGCTTCTGAAGAGGATGAAACAGCGTCAGCTATCGAAATCGACTCTGATACGGAGGCACCCCCACACAAAAGGCATAGGGCCCAGGAGAACGACGGTCTCGATGGCGGCGACGACAAGAAAAAACTAGCCATGGATGTGTCATATGAGGGATTCGCAATCTACGGGCAAGTGTTGTGCCTCGTGGTCAAGAAAAGAGCGAGTGCCGCACCTAGTAGTGTTGGGGGTGCAAAAGGCCGACCAGAAGGCCAGGCTATGATGGAGAACTGGATCTCGTCGACCCAAATGCCGGTTGGTGAGGACATTTCATAGCCGCGGCCATTTATTTCACATTTTGGATAACAGCACTCCTTATCCGTTCATGCGAGCCAACTGTCTCAGGGAAGCACATCAACCAACATGGCGTCTTGAAATGGCGTGACCATACAATGTCGAGTTGACGAGGATTGACCCGAATACCGGGGTTGAAGGACGGGAACTGCGGCTACGGCCGTCGGGTCCCTGAGGGCGTTCGGGATGGCTGCGGGCGCGGGAGATGACGGACTTCCAATGCTCCGTATAAGCTGGGTTATGCCTGGTACAGTTTGCTGATCAAACAATGGTTGGGCGTCTTTTACGTCAGTCAACATATAGCTCAACCCAGCGCAACTGGATCTGATTACTAGTTAGTATCAATGACCGATCACAAACGAGCCCGAAAGTCTTGCATTGTTGGCCCACCTCCTGGGCCGCGCAGATAGCACCGTCGTTCATCGGCCTTGATATTCCTTGGCGCCTGTCTCGCATGGATCATTTTCAGGTTTAGCACAATAAGAATGATCTGGAGTTGACGAACATAGGGCCCCTGCCATAAGCTCCATCATGATGCTAGGTCAGCTTCAGGGTTGAGCAATAAGACGCGATAGAGCTTTCTCTTCTTGGCTCTATGATATCAGTGTTGAGGTCTTAAAATATTTTATACAAGCAAAACATAAACTCGATTTCCCTTTACTATAATTTGTTGAGTTCAATTAACCTGATCTAATTTATGTAATAGGTTGAATGAATATAGTCTGATTTATGGTTAGAGAATCCCATGTTTGTTGTACCCCTAGGCTCGTGCTTTCTTGCATGGTTGTAGCCGCATAACCGGGGCATCATGGTCCGTCCAACTGTGGATGAGCAATACCAGGGCTTGGCTAAGTTATGTCTCAGTGATATGACAAGAGGAAACCTGCAAATCTGTCATCCGGAAAAGATTCTCCCATGGGGGCTTGTTGAATATGCCGCAATTGAGCCCATCGCTTGTGTGTATCACACATACCCTGGCCTTGTCAGGTAGCATAATGGGTCTGAATGTATAGTGAATGAGGCCTTTTGTTGAGATATCCCCGTCTTTATACGGGCGACATATTGGCTAATGATCAGTAACAGGTTTGAACAAAGGCCGTGTTCTGCAGTTAGAAGCAGGCGTAGAAGCGAAGTCTAGCGAAGTCTCATTGATGGATCCTCGAGTCCAAACGTGGTATCTCTGGAAGAGTCGGATGTCAGGGGGGCAATGTGTTACCAGCATACAACGTCGTAACTCCGTCGGATAATCATATATCAGTTTTTTACATAAGTTATGGAATACATTTCCCCATGGCTTCAAGACATGTTTCTGCTCAACTTTGAGCCTTGTACGGCTGAATGACATGCGGTCATGGTTCATTTGTTGAATGTCTCAGACGATCCGGTGAGGCTGGGGTTTGAAATTGAATTTATATTTAACGCCCAACATCCATGTAAGCCACTGTCTAAATGCAGCAGTATGGGATAGTTAAAGCTTAAGCAAGCTATAGCGCTGCATCTTCAGTTCGGCACTTTGAGGGAGAAATGCATTGACAAATGCTTCTTATAGGCAGATGTACGGGTAATGTCTGGCTGCTTTCACTTTCATTCTCCGACATGCACGAAGGTGGTTTGGTCAGCTTCCTTACTCCGTAGTTTATCGGCAGTTATCAACTTAGAACCAATGTCGATCATGAGAGCATTGATAAAGCACTGGGGCGATCAATAGATGATTTGTGACAGAATCGTTCAGCGCTGAGGTGATATAACGTTATCCAACAGCTGTTGGGTGCTGCAAATTGTCGCGGATACGGATACGTTTGCCTTACGTGTCGTTGATGGCTTGGAATTGAACAGCCTCCGTGTAAGCCCCCGCGTCCGAGTCCCCGCGCCGACACGGATGACAAGACACGGCATCAGCGGGATCTTGGGGGCTTGTGTTTTTTTGGGTTATTTGGTCACAGGACGTCTAAAACCATCGTCAACATGTTTCTGACCCCTGGTACCTTGTGCCTTGTGCCTTGTGCCTGAGATGGAGGGGGCGTTTCAACGAGACTGGCCAACAAGAGAGTTGCAATATGAACTGGCACCAACAGAATAACCTCCCCATTGTGTGGTGAACGAGTATGACTGTACCAAACATCCCGAAGGCCGTGTCTCACACTAAGAGGACAATAGACGTAGAACAGATAGATAGATAATTAGCTAGCTTAGATGTATAGATGACATATCTCGCAAGCAGCTAAACACCAATATCGAGTAACCCCCCGCAACCAAAATATTTCATGTTCGTGGATCCAAGTGCGAGAGAGAGGGAAAATACGCGGGTTCAATTCGATGAAACTCATGAACTCGGTGAGTAGGCAGGTAGGTAGCCAGCCGTTTGGTCTCATGACGGGGGAGGGGAATAGTCTACATGGTACAAGTGGTGGTTGTACCTCTGTGTCTGGCGAGACTGTATCCGTAAGGCCATTCCATTTCCTTCAATGATGACATGGATATTGTTTGTTTGCTATCCGTACACGTGCAATATTCCAATTTCTTGCATCCTTGAATCGACCATCCATGCATGTTTGTTCTTTGTCTTGTCGACACGCCTCCCTCCTCCATTGTAAGACACGACAGGGCAAGCATGTCTACACTGCCACAAGACACCGGTACAGCGGCACGACGATATGTACGGATATGTACTCAATTCTTGACGGTTGACCCCATCATCATCAGCAGTGAGAGTGAGATTACCGTATTTGATCATTCATACGTGCAGCATCTCATTTCCCCTCTTTCTGCCGGCCTATCACCTCTTGGCCGGGCATGCGATACACTGCTAAACCCGCTGTCGTGGCATCATACAGAGGTGTTCACAGACATGCCGCCTGCATCTTTATCATGGCGTCGAGCATCCCGTATCGCTTCCATTTCCCCATGCAGAGATCTGCCTGCTGCCAGACCAGGGCTTGCAGTTGCAGTTGCAGTTGTAGTGCAGGGCTTTGGCCATCCGAAACATCATCTTTCGATGCCTGGGATTTGCACGTCTCAGCCTTGAACAATCCCATGGCTGTGGCAGGCATCACACCTTTATTGTGCTGTGCCACTGCTAGTCCTTGTGTCTTGCGTCTTGCGTCTTGCGTCTTGCGTCTTGCGTCTTGTCTGGTATCTCGTGGTGTAGAGTAGTACAACAGCTCTGGGTCTAATGTGCTTCTGCCTTGTGTCTTTCCCTGCCCTACTTTGCCTTATCACGATCAACTATGACTGTCTGTCTGCACATCTGTCTGTTCGTCTGTCATGCTTTGACCAAACTTCCCCTCATCCGTCCCCCCACGATATATCCAGTCAACCGCCGTATTACTAACGTTTCCCTACTTAGCATGCCATCCTTCTCAACCTAGTCACGTTGGACGATGACTTTGCCTGCCGGTCATTCGTTGTCAGGACCCAATTGAGTTTTATGAACCAATGACGATCCCAACTGCAAGTGAGTTTCTCCTCTTGTGAGCCGTTGCAGATTCCCTGGCTTGGGCCGCACCGTTTCTCAGATATCCGCACGCTAAACCGGCCTGCATCTCGTTGTTCGCTGCTCGCTGCAGAGCAGCAACATACTAGCAACGTTAGTGCCCTGGGAAGGATTCGACAACACAGCACAAGGGAGTATCGTGCATGATTCGGCGCTTTCTTTTGCTTGCGAATGCCATCTCGTGACTCCTCTTTGCAGGTTTTAGCCCTCTGGCCGCCATTTAGTGGCCACCCATCCACCACCAAAGAGTGAAGTCTTGTTTTGATCTCGATCCTTGCGTGCGTGCGTGTGTGTATTTAACATACATACTTGACCGCCTATTCCCATGTAGTAACCCAGTTTTATTTTAAACTACACCATGCTATAGTTTTTGTTCATCGTGGAAGATGACGCCAACTTGAGCAAATTCCCATGTAGGGTAAAAAATACTACACGCGGAAGCCGTACGCATAGCCGCCTTGTATTATCCTCCACTAATCAAGGCCAAGGACACAATCAGTCCATTATCTTGTGATAGCAAGGTACAGTAGTTGCAGGATTAGTCTATCACGGCTCTGTTATCGACAGTCATGATATGTTGATATAGCCATTCATGACATGGATCTGACGTTGGTGACCCCTCTTACACCGAGAACCCCACGATCTGCAACGCGTCAAGTTACATCCGTTTCTGTGGACGTCCTGTCATTTCTTTTCTCAGCAACAACACGAGGATGCTTCTCAAACATGTCCCTAAATAATTATACTGCACATGAAATACGGATACTACAGCAAGCTGCAAGCATGTTCTGTAGACCCCGAACACCTACCTGACAAAGTGTTGCAGGTGGTCGATCAACGCATATCTAGGACCCGCAGCGGGCCGATCTGACACAGAGTCGCTAGCAATTATACCCTGTTCCTCCCAAGTCAAAGCTCCTTGCAATCTATGATTTCGCGCTCTATCACGGTACCACATAGGCGCATGCGTGGGTTGAGGACGATCAACCGAACATACACCGCCAACAGACATGAATCATCACTAGCTGAATGTCAATCATGATGTGATCAACCAACAGCGGTCTCGTAAGAGCATGATACCAAGCAGTGCACAAAAGGCAGCAACGTCAGGGGATATTCATGTCCAACTGAAGGGCAAACGGCAAGCAGCAACTCATGCAAGCTGACGTTTGCAATACAACAAAGGGCTCAGCAGATACAGCTGCAGAAGATTACAGAATACAGCAGCACGCAATGCACAGAATGATGCGGCAAGGAAGCCACCCACGTTGCTTTACTTACTTTCCTTGGCCCTGTATTCGTTGTACGGTACAGAGGTTGAGCAACCCCCAAAAGACAGCCGAGCAGGATCTGTAGAGTTGCGCAAAGGGTTCCCCTGCGATTAAGCACGTTGCCCAAAACGATAGGGTCGCAGGTGAAGGGGCCAAGTCTCCAAGTCCCCTATGTAGCTGTCACCATTCACGGAAAGGACTGCGAATCGAGTCCTGAGTCCCGAACCGATGGTTTACTCCGCCAACTGGGACACGGCGTGTCGTTGTCTTGGGCTCGAGGCCTCTGGCGCAGCTGCAGATAGGCGTATGCATGCCGAGATGTAATGCCTTGGTCAGAAAGCAGTCAACCCTTACCAACGTGGAGACAGCTGCATGTTTGATAACCAACTCATATTAATATGCAGCTCATGGTCCCATTCCAGGGGACCGTGCCCGCTGATTACCTTGCGAATCATCACCACGTGCAGCTGGGGAGGTCGCTTTTGGGTGGAACTTCATATCAAACCTGCAGGATAGTGGTGAGCCAAGAAGATATCCTTAGAAGCCGAGGTATTCGCCGCACCTGTACAATTGTGCGCGCAAGTACGGATAACATGTTACAAGTTGAAGCAGTTTGTTCGAGTTTGAATCCACCGCAATTGCCGTAGATTGATAGAAGGGTAACAATTTCCGACGGGATCTTGTTTCGCGCGCAAAACAGCTCAACACCAGGTTTCATAGCGTGAGCGGAAAAACTCGTGTGTCTCATCACCCAGCCTCCCCTCCCTCCCAAACCCCAAACCTGCGTCCAATCTGAGGGCAGCGCCGAGAATAGTCGGTTATGCTGGAGCCTGGTTGAAAGAGAGCAATTGAACAAAACAAGTCCCGTCGCCTTGGGCGAAATAGGGTTACATCGCTGGATCGATTAATGGTGCTCTTCAACCAGGAAAAGACGCCACGTTTGATTGATTGTTCCAATCAGGGCACATCTTACTGATTCACCGCCCACACAGCAGCCGTCGCTGCGCTGTGCCTAATGTAGGTACTGTAGTATCGTGTAGCCAAAAATATCAGCATCAGCCTCGCATCATTTCCCCAGGGCAGGGGCTCGGACATTACATTGGCAAATGTATCAATAGCGGTAGCCATCATTAACTCGTGCGTGGCTGGCTTTAGATAAAGGTCGAGACCAGATCCAGGTGGAGGCTGAACTATTGAGGGCGTGCCGTCGCGCTGTGCATGGAGGTTATATCTCGAGGACAGGCTGGCAGCCTTAATTGACCATTGATTATTATCGAGGCATGGAAAGGCAGCATGTCTCAGAGCATGGAGCATATCGGAAGTCAATACTCGATCAAACAAGGGCACCAGCTCTGCCTTGAGGCTTTCCCCATCCGTGCACCTGTAATGTCATGTAATCACACATTACAGCTCACGGAATGTGGGAAAGGGGGTTTCGTATGAAGCTGACGACTTGCAACTGAGACAGAGACAAGGACAAGTGGGCAAGGTATCCGTTTGTATGCCCGTCAGAATGATGGACACGAACTGGGATTTTCAGGGGACGCCACACAACAGTCCTCGTCATACATTGGTACACATCCCCTGATTTCCACGTGGAGGAGGTGCGTGCCCCTGCGGGTCTGGGTCCTGTGGCTTGATAGCCCTGTCTCAAGCTGAAGGAGAGTGTAACATAGTCGTGGTGACTGTGGCAGCGTGGTCAATGGGTTTCTTTTCTTTTGGTAGCTGTGGCTGGCTGCTGAACTCGACAACCCGACCGTTGTCAATTGATGCATGACTGTGGCTTTGGCCTCCTTTGTCTTGCTTTCAAGTAATGATACCGTCAGCTCTGCGCCGTACGGAGTAAGAGCTTACGAGTCTTAGTGGTAAGCTGGTAAGCTCGTTTACGTCCGGCTGTGCTTCTCCGAAGCTGGGCATCCTGGGCTGAGACAATGAAGCTGACAGAGTTTAATCGGCCGAGTTGAAGACCAACAGTGACGCCGGCGGCCGTCGATATGTCACTGCCACGATGGTTGAATTTAGTTAGTGGTTACAAGACTATACCGGTTCTGTGTACTCAGCTGCCGCAAGGCCTTGTTGCTTTGAATCTCCGAAAGTCGGCCACTCGATTAACAGAAGAAAGTTCCAAACTGACTAAAAACCGAGAGATTGGTTCTGACAAGTCGGCCAAGAAAGGCACGGGCCCAGTCAGTTTGAAAGAGTTTTTGGTACTTGCTTTGGAAGTACGTGGAGAAGCAAGCGTCTGTCTATTCGGCACTATTATTGTTGATGTGATATGAACGTACGACGGAGCAGACGAAGTTTGATCAAAACCAGTTTTCAGCTCGTGGTGAGCCGGCAGAGGCGTCAATGGCCTTGTGCCAAGTCCCTTAAAGTCCGACCGCGTGGATGAGTTCAACGGTTTGAACTTTGAACTTTGAACTTTGGTGTGAGAGGCTGCGCTGCCTTGGCTGGCAAGGCCTGCGAGGCTAGCTTTTTTAGCGATCAAAGGCCCTAAACCTCGTCTGGAGCCGAGGCACGGCGTCTCCGTGACGGGCAGCATCAAAATGACCATGCTCAGCTGTGAATGGTTCGAGAAACCCAAAACACGCTTGAGACGGGTTACGGTGATCTCTGTTCCTTGTTAGAGAAATGCGACGCAGCCAATTACCAATTGGGGCTTGAGGTTTAGGGGTTTGTTGAACGGGGCGGCCGCTGTCCAATCTCTCTCGCTGCTCGGCAAAGGGGGACGGGCTTCAGGTACCAACACGGCGGAACGGAGGTGGACTTGTTTTGGTGTAGTCCGGAGGAAACTGCCGAGAAGAGCGGAATATACAGTTACTCACCTGACAGAAACGTACCAATAATGTCAAAGAGAAGTGATTGATTATTCAGGGTCGCATCAAAGGATTTCTCCATGACTGATCGCCACAGGCATGCTTGGTTTGACACTTGTAGCGTAGAAGAGTAGAGATAGATTACGGAGTACGTAGTACGGAGTTGACAGATAATAGCATCTGGTTGTATTAATTCGTATTGATTGAACCCTAACCAACCCCGAAATTGATCGGATCTTTGATGATCTACCAGGGAAATCACAACCAAAAAGAAAAACTCATCTGATCATTTGCCACTCTCAGATACATACATGATCTTCATGTTTGCTGTATCAAGGGTTCTGACTTGAGGCAGATAGAAGAGGGCGGAACTCATGCGATGGGTACATGACTTATGGATATCGTACACATTCATGAAGATCACACAGGTTACAGACAACAGTGTTCCGCTCTGGCGCAATGGCGGTATCCATTTGATTTCCTACCAATTTGCCACCATTCCCACTTCAACGTCAAGGAGAAGTCGGTGTAGCATGGAACATGGAGGTTTCTATCAGAAACCCGGCGGTCTGGAACTGGCAACACGGGGTTTGTGGTCTGTGGTTTAACCTCATCTCCCAGAGTCCCAGCAACCCCACGAATTTAGAATTGGGGAAGAAAGAACAAGCGGAAGAAGAAAAGAAAGAAAAATCTTACTGCTGGTGCGACGAATTCTGTATCCACCCTGGAATGATAGTAATAATAAACTGGTTCCTGAGATGCCTGACGACACTGAAACTCGAAGATCAACATCGGATTCGGCCTCAAGTTGGGATGAAGCTAATGGTACGTAGTGTTCACCAGCCTCGTCATCCATCATTCTAAGCCCGCTAAAATGATTATTAACCACCCCGAAACCACCTAACCTCAGCGCCCAAGGTCAGACAAGTGTCCTCCCTAATGACCGTTGGGACGGCATGTTTGCCGCTAGCCTCGAGTTTGCCACCACCCGTACTTTTAGTCAGGGGCACAGGTCGGTGAGGCAAACAAATTGTAAATTATTCCTCAATTGAGTTATGTCCAAGTCTCTAATCGAAGGGGGGGTTTTCCGTTAACTATTGAGGCTGAATTTATCGTGTGGAGAGGTTATTGTTACAAGGGATGAATAGTTCAAACATCGTCAATGCAGGGTCCAGGGAGTTTAATTTCCCAACAGAAGCCAAGAAGCATGACATAGGAGAAGGGGTTATCATGATGATACTGTCCAGGGCTCAGGTAAGCAAGGCTGTCGTTGCTTTTTCCATTCTTTTCCTGATCTATTGACGAGGCACGTGCGCGATGGTTAAGAGCTGGGAAAATGACCTATTGATCATAAAAATAAAATAACATAAAATGCAGGGGTTTGACGCCTCCGTCAAAATCACACAAAGACGGAGACGAAATAGCTGTAGACACACCCCCTTTCGGCATGGACCAAACCTGAAGAAAAAAATGAGATACTCAAACATCAAGTACCGACCGTTTGACGGCATTACCATAGATTGCCAAGCAGTAATTAGACGCTCAAGTCTGGAGTTGGGCCGTGTTGCATGTTGCGTACGGAGTAAAGGACCCAAACTTGCTCAGTAACGGGATGTCGTGCATGATGTCTTGAAGTTTCCTGTCCGTGTAAGCCCAATGCCCCCATCGACAGCTCACACTGGACCCGGTATATGGATTTCGTCTGATGGATACCATGCACGTCTATCACAGAGACACACTGCATTTACGGAGTAATACTGCACTGCGAGCGTCTAAAACGGCCAGCGCATTCAATCCAGTTTTCAGCAGGGTTTAAGACTGTAAGTGAAAGTGCCCATGCAACTTCAGGCTTAGCAAACGCCTCCTGCAGGCTCCGTCTCGCAAGTGCAGCGCCTTGATCAAAATAACAAGTGACCCGAACTGGCGGTAAACCGACGTGACATTGGCATTGGCCTTGGCAGGTTTGTTGAATATCCGAAAACACCATCTTCAGCCCGGACCAGCCACAGAACAAAGAAAAGAAGAAACACGTACGTACGTAGCATCATTCCGAACGTCCCACTCACGTAGGTGGACTATTGCATTTCGTCAATGATCAATCTGTAGTCCGAGCTTAGCTCTAGAACCAGATCCCGACCTTCCATTTTTTTCAAAGAATATTCTACGAGATGGACCGGGCTCTTGTCGGTGTGGTCATGATCCATTCCTCTCTTGCTTTACTTTCGGTAATCGAGTGTACCCATGCTTTTCTGTTGGCCAGACGCTGACGCCTCAGTCGGCAAACGATAACGCCAGCCTAATAATTTTCCACGGCATGATGAAAGTGTGGCTCCTCCACGCACAGCCCTGGAAGAATCAATGGAAGACTTGTAGAACAATTCCACCAGAACCCACTATCAAAGTCACAATCCACAGAAAGAAAAAGAGAAGAACGAAAGAAAAGCCTCGGCCATGTGTTCCGTCCAAATGGAAGTTTCGGCGCTGGTTCGAAATCACGGACCATCCATGAATCGTTATCTTTCTACCGAGTACATAAGATTTTTATCTTCTAAGCCGAAACATCCAGCGGAGCCCCCTTCACATCGTTGGATCGCTACAGAAGCCGTAGTAGGCAACAAGGACCCCTATGACTTCATATCAATCTGCAAGACGATGATCTCGACCATGTCAGACCCAAGCGCTCTCGCTTCGAATGCACAGTCATAATCGCGGTGAGATGAGGTCTTTTCTTCTTTTTCGTCTTGCAGTAGCAGGATTGTGCTGTAGGAGCAGGAGTGGGATTAATATTAAGGTGAGTGAAGCGAGATCTGCTAGCGAAAAGAAAAATGGGGTCAAGCGATGGGTGATGACTGAGCAGAAGTGGAGGTTTCATTTCATTAAGAGCATGCATGCATGCATGGTTCTGGGAATACGAATAAGCAGTGCGGAGAGACTGAAGCAGAGACAGCAGAGAGAAGGTATCAATGGTTCGTTGAGTCCACATCCGTCCGCACACCGTTAACTGAGGCTCGTTGCCAAGACACGGACCGGTGAGTTGGAGACTGCAACGTCGCCGTATAACATCATCGTCACAAGACTCGACGTGTGAGTCATCCAGACCCCGGATCAGTCTCACCCATCGACTGGGGGGATAGCAATTGGGGGGAACACCGTTGGCAGGCAGGGATACAGATCCAGAGCTTGGGGTTGGGCAGTCTGACTGAAGAACCACAGAAACACTCAACATCAAACCCCCCTGTGTAAGTTTGCAGGTGTCGAATACATACATCTACTACCTTGCAAAAAATGTAGGGCTGCAGCCAGCACGGGCACGGTGGTGTTCACGGCGATGTGATGCGATTGCCCATGCAACTCACACCGAAAAGGTAAGGAAGAAGAAACAGAAACAGAAACAGAAAAAAAAAAAGAGGCGGCGGCACAGCATCACCACACGGCGTTGATGTTTTCCAATGTGTCCTCGGCGAACTAATATGTGAAGGATTGATTACAAGACTACGTACGGAGTACGTATACTTTACTTTAGCTTGCACGGCTTACACGGCCAGATGGCTTACACGGCTGATGGGTGCTATTTTGGTCTCCGTGAGTTAAAGGAGCCTCGTAAAAGCCAAAACAGCACACCAACCTGTAACAAGAAAACAGCCCCGGGAGATCATGAGCTACGTTGCACGGTAAACGTGTTGTAGTCAGGCACAGGCACGTAGATTACGGTAGTGCTCTAACAATCTGGCCATTTCCCACTTTGCACCACGAGCTTGAAGATAACACTGGAATGCTCGGAGTCTCCAACCGAAGGCGGCCCGTGTCTTTTTAGACAGCCAAGCCAATCCAGAAGCGCTGTTGACTGTTAAACTTTCCGAATACACATGTTTAAACAAGCGCCAGGTTCCGTGCTGGCGTAAGAGAGTTTTGGGACGCTCTGCCGGGCCAGATGCCGAATACCATCATTCTTTAGCGAGGCGAGGTAGCCTGAAACGAATACGTTTATCTTTTTCTCGCGACGGTAGTTGAATGATTACAGTTTGGCAGGTTGTTGTGTGTTAAATCAGGTGGCATTGCCGGTTTACGAAATCACCACACGGAGGGAAGTGCACTTACATTACATTGGCTGACCTTATTTGTTGAAAGAAACAGCTCAGCTTAGACCAACAAACACGTGTTGTTACATGTCAAGATTCAGGGTTGAGGTTGGGGTTGGGGGTAGTATAATCGATCTGAGACTTTTTGGCACCAATAACCGAGACATGAGATCAGTCATGTTGTATCCGCAAGCTGGAGGTGAAGTCAATTTAGTATGACACCAGCGTTTAGACTGAATTGGATTGGCCTGAATTAGACTGCACTTGATGTTATTATGGAATAGTTCCCCCCGCAATCAACAACTCTCTTTGGGAGTCCAGGCCCGTCAAACCGTGGGCTGCTTTGATGCCCAAAATAATGCAGTATCGAGTTAGCACATGTCTATCGGTCAGTCACTAGGCCGGTATATCCACAATGCCTGCTTGCTTCTTTTCGGCGGTCAAGATCTATCGATGGCATCTAGGGTCCGAATACCTACGTGGTACGCAGGCAAGCATGCTCAGCCCTAATGTTATCCATCCCCGTGGTTGTTGAGAAAGCTCGTAAGCTGACCGCGGATTATCGTACTCAAATTACGGGTACAATTGGCCCATTTTGTGCGGCATGAACATAAACATGAATTAAGCGGTGACAGAAAACCGCTGCCCCCCCTAGGGATCCATTAATTGGCATTAGTTATGGATCTTTTTTTATACACTCATCTCAACTCACATGTGAACCGAACAGACAGAAGCAGGGGCCACGACAGCCCAGCAAGTGTGGAATATAACCCGCACACCGAGGAAGGCTGACAGAAAGACGTAGCCTAATTTTAGCACAAGAACGACGCAAAAGTTTTGTCAACATTCATATCATAAGGTGCTCAGAGTGCTTTGGTGTGCGGATTATTCTCTGACCCACCTGCCCAGCTCGCCCAGGTTCAGGCTCATGGACCACCGAAATTGGACGTCATTCAATTTTCAGCGCCGGGCTTTACAGACCCCGGACAACTCTCCACTTAGGACGGAGCCTAGGTAAGGAGGGCAATCTTGTAATGGCCAGGGATGTGCTTCTTCGAAAGCTTCCACGCGACGTTCTACGACAGGGATTTGTCTGTGGAACCAGTCCTTTTTTTTTCTTCTTCCCTTTCCTTTCTCCAGTTCCGCTTGTTTCATGCTGCTTGGCTGACGAGGATCTGTAGCCGTCTAAGCCGGACCTGCCAGCACCCAAGCAGGCCAAGATGAAAGATGAATATGGTGTCTAGCGCATACCCTGGACTTTCGAATAATTACCTGTTTTGTACAAACCGTATAGTCCAACTCGATGATGGTTGCTCATATGGTAAGAAGAAAAAACTAGTTAGGTCCCCAGATGGTCGGAATGAATGATTCAGTTACAGAGACTTGGTGGCTTGAACTGGGCTGGATCTTCACGGTAGATCCTCACAAATTGACGGGTTTCGTTTTCCTGCTGCCCGAGGTCGCTAGGTAAGGTTGAGTTTTTGGTGCGCCTCGACGGCGGAAGCCGTCAGTTACAATTGACGCCGGTGGTTGATAGCGTTGGACTAGGGTACACCTTGGGTCATGATACTCGTGGCATTTGGTTTCAAGAGTTGCAGGTAACAAAGAGTTGGCTGCTTATTATTACTGCATAGAGAATCTACTCTACAGGTTTAACCTGCTGTGCTGCATTGGCAGCCTGGCAGGCAGTCCAGCTGATATCCCCTATACCCAATGACAGGCTGACAATGCGCCGTACAAAGCAAGGAAATCGTCATGGTGAGCATTTACAACGTCCCCCTTGTTGCTTTTTTTGGGGGCTTAACCGGCATTCAAAAAGTCCAATGGGCGTGTCGTACAGCATATGTGAATTGAATTGAAGTAAAATTATATGGCATCAGCCGTATTACAGAGCGACTAGGCTGTGCTGGGCTGGGCTGAGCTACGCGTGCTATGCTGTGCTGTACGAAACTAATTGATGCACATTGCATTTGCAGCATCGGTGAGGCAGCGAACAGTCAAATTATGGACGAGCACATTGCATTGTGCTACTGCATGTACAGGGGCAAGGGACCAAAGGACAAGACATTGTTTTCTGCTTTCAATAGTATCAAAAGAGTTTGTGGACGCATGTAATTTAATTATGAAGTAGGACTACGGAGCACAATATTAATTAATTATTGATTGCATTGGTGGGTTCTGTTGAATTGCTGTGCGACAGGGGGGGTTGACTCCAGTTGTTATCTTACCACGGCCGCTGTGGTGAGAGCAGTATTAGAGCACTTTCAGCGAGATGGCTTCAGGAGATGGAACCTAGGGATTCCATGCTTCACTCTGCCATGCTATTGACTGCTCTGCCATGCTATTAACAGCTTGTTTCAAGCTCTCCCGTGTTCTATTTTTTCACCTTCACTATTTCCATAGTTAGCAAAAAACCCCTCGGCTCCGTCACCGTATGTTCCAGTCAAATGGAAACGAGACCAGACCAGACCAGATGAGAAAGAGGAGGTGCATCGTATTGCATTCTCTTACACCGCATCAGAATAATTAGAAACCAAAACTCGGCGAGCAAGAAGAAGGACCTCATTGGACCCATGTTGACTGACATTTGGAACTTTGCCTGTCCGCTTGCTTCAGGTCTGAGCGGGCTCGGGTACCTGGGGCCAAAGTACCTCGACTGACGTATCTACCTCGTACGAGACCTCTAGCCCTGACTGACCTCCATTTCATCCTTTTCCTCAGGGGGCGTGTCTCCTAGAGCCGGGGGGTGGGAGGCTCATCAATCTTTCGCTCCTGGGCTGAGGGGAGGGCGTGGGACGTGGAGAGGCGTGGGCACACTCCCCTATTCTGCCCATTCTGCCCCCCCTGTCTCCAAGTGGTGCCCTGTGTCTTGCGCCCTGGCTGCCCGGGCTGGGCTGCTTCACCTCAGATTGCCTTTTTGCCTAGGAGCTGCTGGTAGTCGTAGGTAGAACTGGGAGGCACAAACACAAGATGGGCCAGGAATACAAAAAGGGCTGCGACCTCCCTCTTCCCCACGACCCAAAAACTTGTTGATCACTCTCATCATCGACTCATCAAGAATATATTTAGGCTTTCACTCTCGCCTCCACTACCACTTTCACAAACAACCAACTACCACTACTACTACTATCTATCATCACTACTACTTTGATCGATATACTCGACTCAACTCAACCAACAAACATCTACTTTTACAGAACTGAGCTACTAGTCTTCGGTTCTTTACACAACTACTCGAAGTCTTTTATCTTCAACTACAACAAACAAACACCATCAAGATGCCTGCTCAACGACCTTCGCAGCTTCCTCCTTGCCCCGGCCCTCCTCCCAGCCGCCCTCTGCCTCCTCTGCCCAAGCGAGGTTAAGCAGATCGACAAACTTCGACGGCAAATAACCAACATAACATCATCTTTCTCGCCTTGGTTTCAGCCCCTTCCTGGGATCACAGCAAAAATACCACCGCGCTCTTGGCTTAAGCTCTTTCTCGGTTACACAACCAACAATAGGACATGGTTCGCCCGGCTCTTGTTCGCAACGTGCCGCATATGCACATGCGAACTCCCATGCACCTAATTAATAAAGACCATTATGGGTCATGAGCTGCAAGTCAATTGCCAATTACTACCACGGCTTTGATTCAACCGTCGAATCAATCAACCTGCCTTTACCGGATCTTCCTGGCCACCTCTTTTTGTCCAGGCATATCACGACCCGGTCCAACTCATCAACTGTCCCTTATGGCTGGACCGACCGGACTCTTCAACTTCACTTCTTTCGCGTGCGCCACTCAACTGCGCATCACCGTTCCAATACCCTTTACTACACTATCTAATTACATTGAACACCCTTTTTTACCCTTTCTCTACTTCGTTCATCATTATTTGGGAGGAATTTTGTTCCACGGTCTTTCAGGGAACTGTATCAATAGACAGGCATTATCACGGCGTCTCACACAACATACACCGCATTGGCTCACTATCTCTGGGCTCTGCGCGCGTGTTTGGCTTTTTATTTTTACGATGCACACGCTGGTTGGGAACATAGATTATCATTTGGGATGGGTTGGTTATTTAACACCCAATTCCTCAGGAGCAAATGGGATTATGTCCACTGATCACTCAGTGTCGACGGAAATGGAACGATATACCACGTTTTTACTTATTTGACAATATACACATACGCAAACTCAAACAAATTTGAAATTGCCTTTAAAACAATCAGAATTCAATAGTGACATTGGTGACATGAAATGGCCTCTCCGTGTCTTTCCTTCAGCAAATTTCCTGCCCCAAGAATTACTTGGCGGACGGACCACATTTGAGTCTGCGACTCAAAAACAAAGGTGACTATTGCGTTACTCAAATTACATCGACCCCTGTAGCTTCAACGCCTCGTGATCTTCATCCTTGCTCAGGCTGCTCCCTTGCATTGTAAGATGATGATGTATATTTGTCATTGCCATTGCCAACAATAGGCAAGCCTTGGGGGGGGGGGGGGGGGGGGGGGGGGGGAATAAAACACCGGATGTGGGATTTCTTACATATTAGACTTTCTTGCCAGAATATTTATAACAATTTTATAAAAAGAATGTAAAAGCAATAGGAATTTAGAAGAACCTTTAGAGATACTTGTAATATATTATATTAAGGAGAAATAATTTTATTTCGTATTATCATACTCAATTAAAGATATCTGGTGGCAGAGTCGCTGCCGGTGTTTTATTTCTCCCCCTAGCCATGCTAGGCTGAGTCCTGGGCAACAGGACAAAAGCAGCTATTCGGTTCCTGTCATATCGTTCGCCCTTTTGAGGCGGGCGTCAGCTGTTCAGATCGACGCTGCAGAAGCGCGGCGCAGGACGTAGGCGTCAAAGAGAACTGAAACCCGCAGGGCCCCTTAACCAGGGACTGCTTGCGCAATAATTGCTAACTCCAGCATGCATTTCTGATTGTTAATATCTCATGGAAATGTCTGACATGCCGTCTTGTGCCTTGTCTTATTCGTGTCCCGTCTCCAGCTACAGTCTCCAGCCGGACATGCCGTGTGCTCCTATTCCTAAAGCTGAATCTTGCCCCGAGGGGAGGGGAGGGGAGGGGACAGGCAGACATGTTGTTAGTGAGTATCTGGAGTCATAGTACAGAGTAGTAGAGACGGACATTTCATTCAATCGTCATCTTTCAAAGGAAAGTCCGTTGCTTTGACGTTCGATTTGATCCCCCGCCAAAGCTAGCACAAGAGAGCTGTCCCGTAGGCTGTGGTCCTCTGAATCCAATGTAATACAGGCCAATCGCGTTGCTCAAAATAACGTTTTGCTTTCCAGCTGTTTTATGTCCGGCCCTGAACCGGTTCGACGCCAGGGGGAGTCTTTTCTCCCGCAATTGGGATGTTGGCCGGCCCTATCTAACTATACCCAATCCTCATCGAGCTCCAGAGTCCAAGTGAATAAAAAAAAAAGAAGGAAAAAGCTTGAATCGGTGATTCGATCCAAGCTATTCAGTAGTTTAATCCCAAGTCCAAGGCCTAGGGCTATCTAGTTAACAACCAACACCCATCAGGCTGGGAACATTAATGATTGGTACCAGCTGACGGCGAAGAAAACCCGAGTTCATGGTGCTGGAGTTCTCGGAGGCTTGCAGTAGCCGTTTGGATTTGTTTGGCGCCTCTCACTGTGAAAAGCATCATACTACATACTACACAACCACCAAGAAAGGTAATCTTGCATCTCGAAATGCTGAAACAAGCGGTCGAGGCCACAAAGCCACAAGGCTGCTTATCTTTTTACAATTTGGGATTGTTTAAATTGCCATGTGGCGAACATGCCCAATTTTCTCGCACATGGGCTACTCGTTACTGTAAAGGAAAAAATGCATCTCGTCATGTTCCTGTACCTGTCTCAGAGTTTGGCGATCATCGTCATGGACCAGCTTATTACCGGACCCCTGAAGCGGGAAAAGATTACCGACAGAGGTTGGATTGTCACTGCAACAGGAGTTGGACGAAGATTAGTGTGCTCTTAGGCTCCATAAGGGCGGAATAGTTGCGCAAGCAATCAGTCAAGGAATGTGTCGAGCTTTTAGCGGCTGCCCTAACCGTCTAGTTTTTAGGCTTGGTGGTATTCTGCCCTTGAAGCCCATCGCCCACTACCCATCTCTGGATGGTTGGTGTAAGTTTGTTGGTGAGACGTTCAGATCGATGTGGCTCAGGTCAACCAGTGGAGTGACAGACTGATCCCCGAAACTCAATGTGATAATAAGTTACATGTCGTAATCAATCCTTTCAGCTGTTCAAGCTGTTATCTATTTCCGAAAACTTGGATTAGTATCTGTAGTTTGGGGGCGTTAACCCAACCAACAGTACGGATACATACATGATAGACGTTGGTATGCATGTATGTAGATCACATTGGTTCGTGAAACTGTCTTCTTCAAGGGTGACATGATGTAATTTCTCAAAGAGCTTGTGGACTTGCCAGTGTGAAAAGTCCAGATTGTTTTGCTGTATGTAATAAATAACAAAGACCAATCGATTGAATTGCCTCTTTGAGATGCAGTCATCGGCCCCGAACATGGTCGACACATGGCCGATGTTGCGGGACGGGAGGCTGTATCGTTAAAGCCCGGCTAAGCCAAAGCGGAGATCAGACAGAAATAAGACGAGAGACGGCCCGAGTGCCCAAGGTAAATCGGGGTTTTTCTCGTTTGGAATCAAGCCTCTCTGAGCTGTCTTGATTGCATATTCTGTCACTGAAAGCCCAGGTGGATAGTAGTAGATATCAGTAGATGGAGGCGCTTCTACTAGACTGAAACCTTATCGAGCCGGCGAACTCTCCCGTCATCACGTGGCTACGCGCTGTCACTGATGGCGGGGCAGACAGCTCACAGCTCGCTGCGGGTGCCTTAACATGGTAGGCCAGGCGGCTAAGTTAGTGGACCAGACAAGGCTGGCGCTGCTGTTTGCGCTGTGCTTTGTGAAGGCTTCAAAGAGCGAGCTTCAGCTCTCGACTCCAGCGATCACCTAAGTTTTTACTTGCGGACCTTGGCGTATCGCCACACGATCTATCATAAACCTTACAGTGCTTTTCAGTCTGAGATTCCCGCGCGCTTCTGTTGACGCGGACTGATTCCCGCTCTTTCAAGCCTCTTAACCCTTTCAACTTTGGGTAATACATGACGTCTGTGGGATAACCAGCTTCAGCTTCCTCCCTGATCGACGAACCCTGGCCCGCTCGCTATGTTGGACCTTCATGTCTGGGGTTCCGCCTTTGGTCTTCCGTCCATTGATCCCGAGTGCATTGCGGCCATCACATACCTGCATAGCAGCCTCGCTGTATCAGACTGGCGCCTGATTCCCAGTAACGACCCTTCCGTCAGCCCGTCCAGTATGGCTTGCCCCTCTGTCTTGTTGCCTTGTCTGAACCTTGTCTTGCTGACCGTTTCATCCAGATTCACTTCCCGCACTCTGTCATGAGGGCGTATGGATATCGGGGTTTGCACCCATCGTCAAGTACTTGACCGACAAGTCACTCAGTGACGATCTGGACGCTGATCTGACGTCCATTCAAGAAGCGGATCGTGTTGCATATGCTGCCTTCTTGTCTGCTCACGCTGCTCCCTTGTTGGATCTTTCGCTCTATGTTTCGGCCGCCAACTGGTCCGCTACGACTAGGCCTGCCTTCAGCACTCTATTACCTTTTCCACTAACATGGACTGTCCCGCCGCTGCTCCGCGCCGAGGCTGTCAAGCGTGTCGAGCATTTGGGATTCGCTGATATGGATACCGACTTTGATCCTAATGGAAGCCTTCACCTTTCTTCAGGAAGAGATGCTTTGCCAGAGACATTCCGGAGGCATATTCCTGCGCGGACGAAGAAGACCGTTCATGAGGAGATGACCCCTGAGCAAGCGGCTCTTATCCGACTCTATGGGATTACAGAGGACTGCCTGTCTGTTTTGGATGACTACCTCGAGGAAGGATTTGAAGAGAATGAGCACGGTTTCTTTGAGGGCACAGAGCTTTCATCTTTGGATTGTCTAGCCTTTGGCTACCTTTCACTGATGCGCGATGCGCCTGTGCCAAGGTCGTTCTTGAAAGACTGGCTCATGAAGAAGACTCCTCGGTTATCCACTTTCGTTGATTATGTTAAGT
This sequence comes from Fusarium tricinctum, assembly GCA_020744515.1. Taxonomy (NCBI): domain Eukaryota; kingdom Fungi; phylum Ascomycota; class Sordariomycetes; order Hypocreales; family Nectriaceae; genus Fusarium; species Fusarium tricinctum. The sequence goes on along the minus strand of JAGPXF010000002.1, from coordinate 1,586,294 downwards.
CAACATACTTAAAGGAGTCTGACCCCTTGCCTTGGGTTGACTCCCGCAACAACTCCGCATTACAGATTAGCAGCCGGACGCTGGACAGCATTCTTTACAATATCCCTGGATTTGGTGACGAGTATGCCACTGAAGTACGAAGACGTGCTGAGGGAGGCATTGCTGGTGTTGATGGCAGGTCCCTCATGTTGGCATTGAGTCTTCTCGCCACAGGCGCCGCCCTCGGGTATGGCTACCACACATATAAGGCGATGCAGCCTTTTGGGTCCCGGATACAGGTATGGCAATCACACAAGAACTTGTCAAAACTGAGCGAGTTTGGGGCCCTTGGTTCCATGTTGGGCAGTGTATTGGGAGGGCCGGCAGAGGCGTCTCGACCTTTCCATGCATCAAACCAAGCCCGGTTTGTCGATACCGACACAGACGTAGACTGAACGATCAAAATATTGTAACATTATTGTACATCTACTTAATAGACAAATCAACTACCAAACGCCCTTGCCAGTGTGGGGATGACTGGAGAGCATTTTCCTCCTTTAGTCTAGATGTTTTGAACTATTCATCATTTGTTCTCGTACCATATGAAAATCATGCCCAGTCCGTGCTCGTCCGTGGACCTCCATCTTTTTGCACCATGTCTTTATATCTGTCTGATTTCTTTGCCTGCCATTTCAGGTCGATCAATCTCCCACTCATCTCGTAGGACCGCAAATGTCAGGTCCGTCACCAGCAGACTCTGTCCCAAGCTCCACACAAGAGTGATAGCATAGAAGAAATTGGCATTGCCACTTCCTGCATAGATCCAGAGGTGGTAAAAGGCAGGTCCCAGGAATGTCGCATATAGAAGCGTAGACGTAGTGACGAAAGCGTACCGCATGAGTGGGAAAACATGTCGGAACAGAGGAACCGTGGAAAGGAAGAGACTTACATCTGCAAGCGAAGGGTATGGCTTGAAGATAGAGAAAGTGCCCAGCAGGATGGTCAAAACAGCCAGTGGCTGGGGACGCAGACGGATAGAAAGGGCTGCAGGATAGGAGGCGAGATGAAGCCAGAAGACCCCGAGGAAGAAAGCTCGGAAGGAATCGAACATCTCAATGAAGAAGTACCACCACAATCCAACGTTAGGTGTCAAATCCGACAAAGTCAACTGGATGCCATATGTGCGAGCAAGGAACTCCCATGAGTTATTAGTTAGCAAAAAGGACATACCCAACAACGAAACTATGCATCCTAGCACAACGGCCACGTTGGTGGCAGCAAACTTGGCAGCAGATGCAATGCGACGCTTCTCAACTTGACAATCGTAGGCAAGAAGAATCGTGGGAGGAAGGAGGAGGATAGGGTACATGGACAAATAAGATGCAAAAGACAGAGCGACCATGGCATTGAAGGGAGAGCCCTGTATGGCCTTGCTGATGGCGAGCAGAATGGCGCAGTTGGAAAAGACGCCGGTTGACCGTCCTATGCAAGTTGCGATAGTGTATGGGTTGAATAAGAAGCTGTCGTTATGTTAGTCCTGATATATGAAGAGCCTAGAATCAATGTCTCCCTTACCCAGCAGCAATCGCAGCGCTACCAAACCTATTGGCACGGCGTGGTGATGTGAACAGCCTCGAGCTGCTCGCCACACCCGAGTCTGCAACCTTATAGAGGGAATCGGCGCTGAGTAGATCGACAGCGATATAGAGCAGATGTGTGAAGATGGGCCAGCTCTGTACGTCGGGGAGCAGCGAGAACAAGGGCAGCAGCAACGGTGCTTGGTGAAAAACACCGCCATCGTAAGGGGAAACGTTGTTGGTATATAAGAAGAGACCCTCTTGCACTTTTAAATCAGAGTTGTAAGCTTCCTGCTCTCGACATTCACGATGCGACATGGGATTGTATCTTACATCGCTTGAAGCTTGTAACGGGGGTTGATATCTCGACGCGACCAGTTAGAAGGTCAGGCAGGCCGGGGAAGGCAAGGAACAGAATAAGCCGGAGCAGGCCAGCGCCGGCGAAGACGCTGGCTTTGCCTCGCAATGCCATTGTGTCTGACATCGCATGCTCCTCGTGAAGATGGTAGTTATAAACAGTGGTTTGAGGGTCGCGATGCAGTTGGTTTGGAGGCCACTTGGCGGGTTGAGCTCCTAGCTTGGCGGCCCCTCCACCTTCGGGACCTGCCTGGACCTGCGGAAGAGGGGCCGCTGAAAGAGCCGCTGGAGCTCTGCCCGGATGGTTGATGGCAACTCCACTGTATTCGCTGAATTGGCGATGCCAGGCGCTGGAAATGCGCTTGATGGGGCTGGGCCAGTCCCTGGGCGGTGAGTAGACGGTATACCAATGAGGAGTCGTTGTTGACGGTCTAGCCTGCATTAGCGCCATGGCAAGGCGGTGCAATCTGGCATAAAATTTCACGTCGGAAAAAAAAGTTGAAAGATTGTTAGGAAAAAGTGCCCCGCTGGTTTCGCTGCGAGATACAACCCAAACCACCAACCAACACTACCACATCTCCAAACAACAATGGCTCGGATAAAGAAGAAGGGAAAGGCCGGCGCGGCCAAGAACTACGTTACACGAAACCAGGCGATCCGGAAACTACAGATCAGTCTTCCCGATTTCCGAAAGCTGTGTATCTGGAAGGGAATCTATCCTCGAGAGCCCCGAAGCAGAAAGAAGGTTTCCAAATCATCTACCAGCTCGACCACCTTTTACTACACCAAGGACATCCAGTACCTGCTCCATGAGCCGCTACTGCAAAAGTTCCGCGATCAGAAGGTTCTCGAGAAGAAGATCTCTCGTGCGCTCGGCCGAGGCGATGTCACAGATGCTGCCCGTCTCGAGGGTAACGCTTCGCGACCTGAGAAGACGGGAAAGCCTAGCTACACTCTTGACCATGTCATCCGTGAGCGCTATCCTACCTTTATCGATGCGCTGCGAGATCTCGATGACTGCTTGTCTATGCTCTTCCTGTTCGCCAACCTGCCTTCGACCTCATCGGTTCCTGCAAAGATGATTGCTCGTTGCGAGCGCCTGTGCCTCGAGTTCCAACACTACCTCATTGTGTCCAAGAGCGTTACCAAGTCGTTCCTCTCCATCAAGGGTATTTACTACCAGGCAAATATCCAGGGCGAGGAGGTTCTCTGGCTGGTTCCTTACAAGTTCAACCAGCGCGTTGTCGGTGATGTTGACTTCCGCATCATGGGCACCTTCATCGAGTTCTACATGACCCTGCTTGGCTTCGTCAACTTCCGACTCTACACCTCCCTCAGTCTCAAGTACCCTCCCAAGTTCGACCAGGCCAAGGACGAGGCTGGTGCCGAGCTTGGCGCTTTCACTCTTGAGGGCAAGACCTTGGTTGGCGCTGATGAGAAGGAGCAGAAGACATTGGAGGCTGCTGAGCACAAGCCCGATCCCAAGGTCCAGGCTGCTGTCAACAAGGTTATCAAGAAGATCAAGGGCAGTGATGCCGATGATGAGTCGACAGAGAACCAGATGGAGACCGAGGACCAGGATACTGGCGCAATTGACAAGTTCGAGCCCGCAGCCCCCGGTGGTGATATTCTGCCCCAGCCTTCCAACACTGGAACCAACCCCAACAGCCTCTTCTCTAACGTCACCGTCTACCTCTCTCGCGAAACCCCACGACAACCTCTCGAATTCCTTCTCAAGTCGTTTGGCTGCAGACGTGTTGGCTGGGACGCAGTTCTCGGTGATGGCGCCTTCACCACCAACGAGCTTGACCCCAACATCACTCACCAAATCGTTGATCGACCTCCTATCCAGGCTACTGCCGAGGATGAGGCTGATGGCGACGACAACCAGACATCACAGAAGCTCGCCGCCAACCGACGAGTTCCGGGACGAACATACATCCAGCCTCAATGGGTTTGGGACAGTGTTAACGATGGTGAGCTGAAGGAGCCTCATCTGTACGCTCCTGGCGCTGCCCTTCCTCCTCATCTGAGCCCCTTCGTGAGGAACGTCCAGGGCGCATATGACCCCACTGTTCCTCTTGAGGAGCAGGAGCCTGAGGCCGAGGCCATTGAGGCCCAGAGTGACGGCGAGGATGAGCTTGACAACACAGCCGAGGGTATGGATGTTGCTGACTCGGATGAGGGAGAGGATGAAGAGGGTGATGATGATGAGTTCGGTGGCTTCTCCGCCGATGAGCAAGAAGAGGATGAGGAGGAAGATGATGCCGAGGCTCGCCAAGATGAGCTTGAAGCCGAGCTCACTGGCGGTGCTGTCAAGTCCAAGACAACAAACTCCAAGGCCAAGGCTAAGGAGGATGCCCGCAAGGCCCTCTCCAAGAAGGAGCGCGAAGAGGCTGAGGATCTCGATCGTGCAAAGGGCATGCTCAGCAAGAAGAAGAGAAAGCTGTATGAGCAGATGGTGTACACCAACAACAAGAAGAGTGCTGAGGATCAAAAGCTGCGAGCCAAGAGAAGAAAGTTTGAAAAGGAAAAGGGAAAGGCCAAGGGCAAGGCTTAGGCGTAATGTAAAGGCATTGTTTTATACCATTTCTGATAGATTCGAGTTCCACGCGTTTAAAAGAATTTATTTGTATACCGACCTATTGGAGATGAGAGTTGATGTGGTTGTTGTGTTTGTGAATGCTGTTTCCGAAGGTATCTGTTGTGTCTGGTGGATAAGTTGCTTTAACTTCAAGTCTGGACGGCTGCTTCTGAAAAACTTGAACCTTCACACCACACGTACAATTACCGAGTCACCCTATCTAGTAAAATATTTTCGACTAACAATATGATTTGTTGGTCTTTCTTGATACTTTGATTATTCTCTTTCTCCATAATTAACATCTGGTCCCGAGCCACGATGGAATCTAGCGCCACCGCCTGGGAGTTAGACAGTGATGAGATCGCATCAATCGCCTCTGAAGATCTCCACGCACACAGACCAAATCGTTGGACAGGGCCTAAGTCAACATGGCGCACGCTGACAGAGGAAGATCGGTTGCTCTGGCAGTCGATGAAACAGATCCAGGATCAGGACCTGGCTGTGCATCTATATAATGCTTTTGCGCTGAAGCGACGAAGTCAAAATGCGGCGACGGCACAAGATTTGGTTGTTACAACTGTAAGTAGACGTTGCAATTCCTTTCACCACGAAGCAAATTCAGGCCCGATGCTAACGAGAAACTTAGGAATCTGGCCAACAGGGTATATGGGCACCACCAAGATCATGGACTGCATGGCCATTAAAGCATAAACATGTGCCCAAAGAGCGGTTCACCAACGAACAGCACGACGAAGATGATCGCTTTACATTCCGCAGGAAAGAGGAATTACTTCCCAGCACTGAACTGGAGGAGGAGATCTCTGCCACTATTCTGAGAACCGCCAAACGTCGCTTCCGAAGAAGAAAGAGTAAGATGGCTAAGCCTTCAATTGAAGATTCTACACCTCTCCCCAGCGACAGCGGCACCACCACGCCTGATGTCTTGTCGCGAGAGTCATCTGCTAAGCCCGAGACGGAAGAAGAGAGCGAAAAAATGGCTGTCGACGGAGAAGAGGGTAAGATAAGAATCCGACAAAAACCCAAGACGTATGAACCGATGGAGTCTACCAATGATGAGGCATCTTATGCGCTTTTGCGGCCATCAACCCGACACATTCTTTCACAGCTCGACGACACTTTGACAATACTTCGAAACTCGCGAATAGCCGGCGTGAACTATCTTTCCGACTCCTCAGCCGAGGATGAATCGGACAACCAGAGTCAGAGTGGCCAAAAGAGACCACGCGGCCGCCCACGAAAGATCCTACATGAAGTGGGCGCATCCGAATCAACTTCTCCAGCTCCAGATGGCAAAGTCGGCAGACGAGGTCGTCCTCGAAAGGTCCACGTCCCTCTTGAAGGAGAGTCACAGGAAGAGATGCAGCAGCGCATTGCTCGTGAATCTCATAGAAAGATTCCCACGACAGAAGGAGACCGAGACGCCGCCTTCGAAGAGTGGATTCGAAAGGGAGACGAGGTTATCGAGCGAGAGCGATCACAATCCCTCCATCGTGCAACATCCGAAGGTACTGAAACATCCGAAGGAACAGTGTCTGGGACAAATGTGAACCGCAAACTAGCCCGACAGGGTCTCCGTGATTGGAGCGACGTTCTCGGCGCAGCCGCTATAGCGGGTTTCTCAAGCGATACTATTGCGAGAGCAACACGACGATGCACCGATTTGTTCGGCGAGGGAATGGTAATCAGGACGTTGAACGAGGTACCTGCCACAAACAATAAAGGCACGACTTCTGTCGAATACCGCCCAGAGACTATCCAGCTTTCCTACTCCGATTCCGAGGCCGACGATGAAAGTGACGATGCCGCAGACCTTGCACAGCGCCGTGTTGCATCTCGTCAAGCGTCTCTTGCTCATTCGAGCCGCAGCCCAGACTCCATCCAAAGCAGCCCCCGTCGCTCAGCACGCTCCCCAGGGCCATCATCCGCCGGCAGATCCCCGCGATCCCGCTCCAATTCCGCAGGAGGTCTAATATTCTGTCCAATCCCTTCTTGTGACCGTGCGGCGCAAGGCTTTACACGTAAGGCGAACTTGCGACGACATCTTGAGATCATTCATCAGGGACAGACGGAGGAACTAGATAGTGACGAGGAGGTGGTGGGCGGTGTGCATGTTGATGGCTTTTTGAAGCCGATCGTACCGGGGAGGGGGTGGAGAGGCGAGGACACTATGCAGAGGAAGAGGAAGAGGTTTTACGGAGAGAAACCGAGGATAAGTCGAGAAGCAAGCTACGGAGAAGAGGATTCGTCGTAGAAAAGGGTGCAAGTAGAGGAGGTGTCACAGTTTTGAGGATAAAGAATATCAACTGTCTAGTCAAGTATTCTTTCAAAGCTTCACGCCTGCTGTGAAGTACGAAGGAAAATACTGGTATAGCGTTTGCTAAACAAGACACAAAACCCAAGTTCACATGAAATAAGAGACAAGATATAAGAGACATTTCGTACGCGATTGACAAGTGATAATAAAATTAGAATCATGTGAATGTCATTATTTTGATTGTCTAAAAGTCAAAGGGTATCAAGTACTCAAATAACCCTACTGCTTTAACCACATAGCTATGCTAAGAACTTAAACATCCATCGCAATGCTTCCTTACAACTCCCTAGACTCCAGATCCGAAAAAGAAAAAGAAAAACCTCCGGTATAAACCTGTAAAGAACGTTGAAAGTATGTGACAACCCTAGTTGATTCTAGGGCTCTTTCTCCTAGCCAAACTCTCTTCGAGCGCCGTCGGGAGCGTATTCTCGCCGCCCTCAGAAATGATGGGGTCCCTGCCGCCAATCTTCCTTGTACTGCGAGTCACACGCGTGGTGCGCTTAAACATAGGCAACGTGCGCTCAGGTGGCATAGATACTATACTGGCGCGGGGGTCGAAATTGATAGATCCTGTTGTATGGTTGGTTGACACGTTGGGGTTGACTTCGCGAAGACTCATAGACGGACCAGTATGATCAAGGGCGCCCCCGGTAGACATGCGAGGAGGTGGACGGGCTGGAGAGGAGATCATCTTCTGAGGGGAGTCAATATCGGCAAATACCATTGCATTGTCCTTCTCGTTGGAGTCACGGCCCTTAGTTGGTGTAGTTATCTCGTCGATACGAGAAATGATAAGATCATGGTCTTCAGTACGAGGGAGGTTGGTGGGATAGTGGTATTGAACCTTGGCGGGGGTTTCGCCTGTAGGCTGGTATTCTTGAATTGCAGCACTGGCAATGTCTTCGCGTAGGTTGGCTAGAGGTTGACAGAGCTGATCGTTGAGAGGCTCCATACCTTCCTGAAGATCACCAAGGTCAAGCTCCATCTCTTCACCCAAGTTCTTGACACGGTTAAACGTCGACTTGAAGTGTGAAGAGATGTTTCCGAAGGACTCCTCGACAGTGTTGGTCAATGCCTGAACGGACTGGTTCTGAGTCTCGTGGTGGTGACCATTCTCAGTCTTAGCACGGGTGACAAAGTCGTCGAGGGCTTCCATCTGGACATCAAGATCCTTGATCTGTTCGTCGACAACACGGACAGTCTCAGCATGGACAGACTTAGCAGTTGCTTGGATAGAGCTGCTGTGATCGTCGGCAGCTGCCCAGTCATCCTTGAGCTTGTTCTTGAGTTGGTCTCGAGACTTCTTCACCTCGTCCAACATTTCACCTTCCTTGACATCCCAGGACGACATGCCTTCACCGTATGTGTCAACAGCCTGTTCGAGATTTGTGCTAGCAGCAGTGATGCTCTCTTGGATTTGAGAGGCCTTCTTGTTGAGACGCGATTCCTGACTCTCGGCATGAGTGTTAATCAGCGTCGATATTTGAGTCACAAGCTTCTGGCGCTCGTCAACGGCCTGGCGACGCTCCTCTACTAGGGCATCCTGAATTCGAGAAGAAATGGTAGCGTTCTGCAGCACGATCGTATTTGTCGCAGCCTGGAGTTGCCGTCTGAGGGTATCACACTCAGCTCGCTGGGCGGCGATATGCTTAACAAGGTCCTCGAATGTAGACTTGAAGTCTTTCCCGAGAGCACTGTAAGAGTTGTGTAACTAGGTCATATTAGTTTGTGTGTAGACTTTGCTAGATTGGACTCAAGACTTACCTGACCATGGAATACTGTCATCTCATTCAACATGTCCGCTGCTATCCTCTCAGCAGAATGGGAGATAGCCTGTAGACCCTCGCCCATTCTCTCCTTGACAGTATTACGAACGACCTTGATTTCCTCTAGAACCTCATTCATATCCTCCTTGGACTTTTGCTTTGAGTCAAGGAGTTCTTTTCTGGACTCAGTAAAGGTGCTCAAGTGCTCATCAAGGAAGGATTGTGTTGACGAAAGCTTATTAAGCTCTTCTCCGACAAAGTTCTCCATGCGCTGTCCCACGCTAGCGATATGTTCTTGCTGCTCCTGTTGAAACTCGTTGATTCGGCGCTCGACCATGGAGGTAACATCGGCAACCTGGTCCTGAGATGTCGCCCAAGTGTTTCGATTGAGAGACTGAAGATCTGACTTTCGCTTGTTCTTGGCATGAAGGCCATCAACATCACTCACTGTCTTTTGGAGCTTGTTGATGAGTTCTCCTCCAACCTCGGTAAGTTTCTGCTCCGTCTTCTGGTGTGCCTTTCTGATCCTGGTCTCCTCGGCAAGCGACTGTCGTGTTGCCGATAAGACGATTTCGGTCTGGTCCAGAACCTCCTTTGTGTCATCCAGAAGAGCTCTTGTGCCCTCGTGATCCTTCTTGAGTCCCATAAACGTGGACTGAAGGCTGAACAGCTCTTGGACCTTGTTTCGCAGGTTGCTTTCCAAAGTCTCGAGCTTGGCAGTCTGTTCCTCGTTGACGATACGGCGAGACTCGCTCTGTGCTGTCATCTCCTCGTAGGCCTCGTTAGAGAGATAGACGCCATTCCGTTGACGAGTAGCAATAAGCTCACTCTTCAACTTCTCAATTTCCATAGTAAAGTCTCTGAGCAGTGTCTTCTTCTCCACCATAGGGTTGAGCTGCGGCTTGTTCTTGATGTTCTTTGCTCTAAAGGCGTAGTCAAGGGTTGAGATGGTTTCTTCCAGGTTACTTTTGGCGGGAGAAATCGTAGCAATCATGCAGGTCTTGGTTCTGCCTCCAAGAGAATCTTGCAAGAGTCGAGTCAACTTGGACTCTCTGAAGGGAATGTGAGAGCTGCGATCAACTAGAGCATTGATAACTCGGCCGAGAGTTAAGAGCGACTTGTTGATGAGGCCAGCCTCTGCCGCACGCTTGTTCTCAGCTCCAGATCGCTGAATATTCTCACTACCAGCCAAATCGACGAGGTTAAGTTTTCCGGCGCTGACAAGCGCATCCACGCCCTGCTCGTTGGACTTTCGGACATATGTAGTAATGGTAAAAACAGTGTGACTTCGAGAACTGAGATCGTTGCACTTTGTAGCTGCCACTTGTCGCTTCAAGCTGCCGTCCTGGAGCACCTTGACACCCTCGGCAGCATTCTTAATGTGCTTCTCTTCCATGCCCTGGACAAGAGTGCTGAAGTGGCCCCTTCGTGAGTTATCGTCGTAAATCTTGAGCTTGCCGCCTTCATCGGATGCGAGCAGGTCGCGGAGTTCTTCGTTGTAGAGTTCGATAAAGGAGCACTTGATGGTGCTCTCAGCGTCTTCGAGCTCGAGCTTGTTAAAAAGGGTCTGCAGTACTCGTGGAATGATACCTGCGTCGTCTGAAAGGAGGCCCATTGTTTCTGTCATGTCACCGGACATGGTGTACGTTTTTCCTGTACCTGTCTGTCCGTAGGCAAAGATAGTACAGTTGTATCCAGCGAGCATCTGTAGTCTGGAGTCAGCCACCAACTTGTGTATTACAATTAGTAGAACCCACCTCGTCCAGAATAGGCTTCACTGTATCGTCAAAGACCATATTTTGATCCGCCGCCTGAGAAAAGACGCGGTCGAAATTGTAAGAGCGGTTGTTTAGAGCATTCGAACCCATTGACAACTCAACGACCTTTCCCCTGACCGCATCTGCTGTCACAACAACATTGCTGTTCTCGCGAATCTCGCGCTCGTTGCGTCCTCGACATCGAACCACGACTTGAATGTTGGTCTCTTCGGAGCTAGGCTCCATCTCGAAGTCGCGATCTTTACGCTTAGTGCCCATGGTATTAACTGTGGCCACGGAAGCTATAGAGGGGGTCGGTGATGTAGCGCCGTTGCGCGTCGCAATCGATGGGCCACGTCGTGATGATGGCGCTCTCGAAGTAGATCTCACGCCGGGACGTGTGCTGGCGCTAACAGTGCGCACGCCTGGAGCCATGGCGATACGACTGTTCTCCCGGTCGGAGCGGGTTGTGCGTTGGAAAGCCACGATGGGCAACTGTTTGCGGGTTCTGTGTGGGTTAGTTGTGGTGAAGGCTGTAAAGGAAGCCTCGAGATTGCTTTAAGACCTGCACATTCGCCTGGTCGAGTGTCAAACAAGATAAGCAAAAGAAGATTGAAACTTGAAGAGGCGTTGAATACTTTGATAACACGAGGAGGGGATGCCTGCATATGTTTTTGGCTTGGCTTGGTGTGAGGTAAATGGTGTGAATTGTGGAACCAATGTTTGGGCACAGTCCAGAGTCAACACAGATTTGGCGTCTATCACTGTAGCAACGACCCCTTCCGGTTAAGTCCACAGCTCATCCTGGTCTCTATCCATACATATTGAAACGCTCATTAAGCGGTGAAAATCGCATTGCAATACGTACCTGATCATTATGCCCATGAAACATTCCGATTAGCTTGTCATGTTGATTCAAGGCTAAGCCTAAACGTCCATACTCTATAACGGCGACTGGTAGGAATGCTTGATTATTGTTTCCAATAAGCCTGACCCCTCTTATTAAAGAATGCAGCGTTGTCCGCTTCACTATTCCGTGTCCATCTTATCAGCATCATCTTCTGTCTTTGTTTCTTCCACTGGCGCCTTAGTTTCCTCGTTCTTAACTGCTCCAGCCTTAGCGTCCGTAGTGGCATCGCCATTGGTCTTCTTGTCGTCCTCGGCCTCGTCTTCCTTAATCTTCTTATGAACACTGGCTTCGAGGTCGAGGTCTGCCTCTCGTTTAGTGCCCACGCTCTCTGCGCCGGGGCTCTTGGCTTCGCCCTCCACGTCAGCATCTTCATCGGCGTCCACGTCGGGCTTGGCTTCCTCGTCGTCGTCATGTTTCCGACCAACTGCCGCTTCCACGTCGATTCCTTGCATTCCCATTCCACCTTCTGACATAAAACTCGTTGTGGCAGATTGGGGTCCAGTGTCGCTCATGCCAATTTCCTCAGGTCCTCGAGCGTGAGGTGTCTCCTCTTCTTCGTCATGCGGCTCTTCTTCGTCTTCCTCCTCCATTGCCATGCGCCCCTCTTCGTGAGCAGCTTCCTGGGCCCGTGATAGTTGACTCACAGGTACCACGCCTGCTCGTTGTTCCTGTCTCAATAGTTCACCTTGAGTAACTCCTCTTGCATGCCCTGTAGATGGAATGCCGTTGACACTGACCGAAACTGTCTCGATACTACCCACACCATTGGGTCCTTCGATGGTCTCTGTGCTTTCACTGTGGATTTGCGCACCAGGTGTGTCCTGTGACTCCTCGGGGCTCCGTCTCGTCAACCAAGGAATTGGCGTGAGCAGGGCTCCTCCGAGTGCTTCATCCGTGCCCAATGCCGCCGTTGTAGGGTTACTCCACGCGACTGACGTTGCTGGATCCTTAGCATCTTCACCGTTCAAGTGCATGGAAGACATGTCGGGAATTGGTGGCGGTAGTGGGTATGTGTCGATACTGGATGTTACTTGCACTACACGGTCCACGGCATGTAGGTAAGGTGCGACAGCTCTATAATGCGCATTTGGTCGTAGGATCAGCTCGGCAAGTCGTTGGATCGTGTGAGGAGGATGGGTCTCGAAGGTTTCAAGGTGTTTTGTGATGTCAATCAGCATGTCTGCTAGCTGCTTGGGTAGAGCGCCATCGATGGTTTGTGTGGCGGGAAGAGACTCGGTGGTCGAAGTCTCCTTGTTCGTTTCTTGAGAAGAACCGGCTTGCGGCGATGGGGGCGGTGCAGATGCGCGCGCTTCGATGGAAGGCTGGGGAGCAGGTGGTGGAGGTGGTAGATTGGGTATCGGGAATTCGTTGTGGGCAATCTGAGGTTGTCAGTCCTAAGATCGAAGAAATCGCAAGGTAAGTCGTGAAAATACATGGTCGAGTCTGGTAATGATGTCGTTGCGCACCGCAGGCCAGGCGTCCCTATTATGGTCAGATATCCGCAGTCATATTAAATGCATAGAGGTTATCGAACTCACTTTTCAACTGTCGCACCTGAGGCGAACAAGCCGAGAGGACCGTTGTCGCTATCAACCTCCATGATGATATGACGCAAAAGAATGATGGTATGCGATGATGTTGAATCCACCAAGTCGCAGTTGTCGGTCGCGCAGCTCTATGGTGGGGCGGTAAATATGGGGGTGTCTATCCCGTTAAATGCATGTGTGCTTAACCTACAGCACGACGTCAACGACAACGTTTCTCTCTATAAGCCGAATTATTTGACATGAGATGCCAATGGTTCTGGATTATAGTAAGTGGGTTACGAATTATTCGCTCTGTATATAGCTTCTCTAGGGAGCTTTTATCAGGTACTTTTCTCATCTGCCGAACTTCTGCTTTCCGGTGCACGAGAGCATCTTTCAATATGGGACAACAATACCGAGTAATGCTTTGGTAGTACAGACAAGACTTAATCTAATATGTTCGCAGAGCAAATGATATCTGAGTAGTTTTAAGAATAAAGCCAAACGATTAGACAAATATGTTCCTCCAGTTCATCATCATAACTAAATCATTCAGTCTTTAGACCTGGTATGGGTTATACAACCACTTGGACGGCTCAAACGCAACCTCGAACTTGGCACCGTCATACGTTCCAATAGCACAACTCAAGTCATGGAAACCCTCCAGTCCTGTCACAGGTAGATCTTGCTCAGCATCAGTCTCCTCATGGAGCGCCCAACCACCAGTCATCGTGCCGTTGCGTGTAAAGAAGATATCAACCTGCGGCTTGGGACCACCAACAGAACGGAGCGTCATGCCGATACCGTACGTCTCTCCGCGCTTGAAAGGCTGGGTGAAGTCGCGACCACCCCATCGATCATTGACGTACTTGTGTCCGTCGTCACCGTGAATCGCCAGACTGCCGCGGTGCCAGCCTGGCATACGGAAAGAAGGATATGGTAGCGCGGTGAAGCCAAGTGCTAGGAATACCTCAGGGCTATCGCGCGCGAGTTTTACTTCGTAGTAGATAGTTCTGGGTTGACCGAGACGGATGGGATCATGCTCAGTGACAGAGTAGAGCGGCGGGTAACCAATGATACAACGGTCAGGCGAGTTCTTCTTTGTCCAGCCCTGCCAGTGTCCTGGTTCCATCCAGGTGAGTTTGCCGCTGAAGCCCACTGGTTCCATAAGACGAATGTTGCCCGCCTGGAGAGCTGCCTTTCCAACATGGTCTAGGTGGATAGGTCCAGTCATGGGGTACGATTGACACCAATCCTCGCCGGCATTGGCCTCATCCTCAGTGGCATTGCTGGTAGGGGACCTGTCGTAACCGCTGAAGATGGCGGGTGGCGGCGGAAATAGCGATGTATCTGGCACTGCTACTTCCCAATCATGCTTGGGCGGAGGTCCCGAGGGCGGCGCGTATTGTTGCGACGCCGCGTGGCCCGGAGGCGGTCCTGAAGGAGGAGCATCGTATTGCGGTGGTGCATGCCCGGGGGGCGGCCCTGAAGGAGCATTGTATTGTCCCGGGGGCGGCCCTGAGGGAGCAGAGTATTGCGCTGTGCCCATGGCTGGCGGCGGTCCTGGAGGAGCAGAGTATTGCTGCGATGAAGATTGGCCAGGCGGAGGCCCCGAGGGAGGCGCGAAGTCAGAGGCCTGTTTCCTATCTGGAGGCGGCCCTGAAGGGGCAGAGTAACTAGACTCTCCCGCAAACTGGTTAGGGTCGTTCTGAGGGTTGTATTTGCTCTTCTTGACGTCTCCCTGGCTTTGAGACGATGCCGGCCTCTGCACTGGACGTGGCGCAGGGTCGTTGTTTTCTTCTTTCTTGCTTCCGAAACACATGGTGATGGCGATTATTGGTGTTGATGATGATAAGACTAGGTGTAGCACAGAGGCCACCAGGAAGTGTAAGGAAGGTAGGTAGGTAGGTACCTAGGTAGCTTGAAGCTACCTATGACGAAAGTTAAGGCAAGGCAAGGGTTCAAAAGTGGGCACATGCAACCACTTATAAGCTTAATCTGAGGAGGATTCAGAGAAAGCCACCAATAAAGACAGCTCAATTGATCTTTGAATGCAGCTGGGGAGTCAAGAACCAACAAGCTCAACATGTGTTTCTTTCAGCCTTTATTCAACATCATGTCATTTCAGATTCGTGGCTATGCCGCTAAATTCCCACAAACACCACGCCGCTTTGAGCTGCACAGCCCCTTTGCTCATCACGAGGACGTGACTTATACGCCATTACGCCAGAATGCGTACATTATGCTAGGATCACTATGGAAGCTTCAGTAAGCTTTCAAAAGAAACGAACTATAACAAGAGTTATTAAATTTAGATCTGAACTCCGCTAGTAGTTACAGGACTATCTTTTATTAACTGCATGAATAGGCTGTGATGCGGGCTCGAACGCATCCTTTATTCATTAAGCCTGTAGTTCATACTCCTCTGCACGTCAATCAGCTAACGGGGTATTCTTCGTATACGAGACGGCCATGGTAAATTAACGTGCGTCGTTATCATAGAAAAATTCAATCAGCAGTGTAAGAGTAGCTAGAGCAAGAATGAGCTGGACCAGATTGATCCAGGAAAGAGTTCAGAATAAGAACAATTAGTGGATAAGTTTGCAGGCTTAAAAAAGTGTCAAACCACTTGCATTCAATGTTATCACCGGTAGTAGAGTGAAGAACAATATCTATGAGAGTGGTGATCATAGTACTCCCAGGACTAATCGAAGCGATGACTCCAGGAGTAATACCTGTCTTGTGAGAAGCAGCTGAAGTCAGCAGTAGTGTATCTTGGGGTAGTCCCGGTTCGAATATTTAGAGTAATAAGGATCTCAAGTTATGTTGGTTTGAGGCAGAGCTATTTTGACAAGAGCATCTCCTGATAAAGCGTGTCCAGTACATTCATTTACCCATATCTGTATTATGATGTCGTTGAGACCCATCTGCCCCTTTTCAATACCTAATATATTTGTTTACCCCCCTCTAGGTTATTTCAATCGGCTTTTAATATACCTTTCTGAGTTACTAATACTTTCGTCGTAACGAGGAGGCAAAGGGCAGCATGACTTTGGTGATGTCGCATGTTGTTGAGTAAGATGGTACGGCATTCAGACGTGATAACGAAACCTCGTATGGTTGCGAGCATGAGAAACTATTGCTAGAAAACCGGTAATGTGTAGTAGTTCATGAACGCACAATCCCATCGCAACAACTGGCATGTAACAGTTCTATATCCGCAAAACGTCGGTGTATGGACCAATTTACCTTTCGGATCCGATCTGGGTTACATCCGAGAGTATTTCCGTGTGATGAAGATTGATGGATGGCTATGCTTTGTTGGCAAATTGCGTCACATAGTCAGTATGTCAGCATCGCCATTGCTTAACAGCTAGCTCCGTACGGAGTAGATATCAATCAGTATGAATCACCGACTACGTATCCGTACAGAGAGAGTAACGAGTCAAATTCAAGGTCAAGCCACAGCCAAGGTGATTCCAAGGAAACTTGATTGTGGTCCCTGTCGATCCCTTACTCTTTAGGGTATCAAGCTCTTTTGTTGTGGTGGTGCCAAGCCTCAACTCGGCACATCGAATCCGAGAAAGACGGGGATGTCATCGATAAGCTTGTTATTCGTAGCGCGTTCCCCAGTAGCCTGTTTGCTGGATCGTTTTCTTGGAAACCTGGAGCATTGACGGGAAGAGCTGGGACTTTGTTTGTTGGTCTTTGTGATACGAAGCTGGAGTTGAATTAGTTGTGATGGCAAACGGTGCAAGTAAAAGGTGAGTCAGAAGTCAGAGTCAGGATAGAACTAGAAAGGTCGAGATCTGTTAAAAGTCCAGGTCTAGGGTCACAGGGTAAAAGAAGGGATCTGAGGCTGCACCGCCTCACTTTGCCTCTGATTAGTGTGACCAATCAAACAAGAGGCCAGGCTACCTCTGAGATTTTGACATCAGATCTAGTTGCATCTTTAGATAAGAACACGGAATCTTCAACCATAGTTAAGACCACTATTATTGAGGCTTATGAATAATTGCATGAGTATATCCGCCATTTCTGCAAAATTGTCACCAAATGCAATAATTGTAGAAGTAAAAAAAAAGAGACATCTCCATTCCACGCTGTACGCATACACCGAGTAATCCACTGTGGCCTGCGATGTGTAAATGCCCTGTACATGCACTGACAGCCACTGGAGCGGTGGAGCTGGATCTCCACTGACGCCACTGGAACAAACAGCGTCATTCCCGATCTAGCTCCCGCCTTAAAGCCAAGGCCTTGGCCACACTTCTCTTGCATCCTTCTTACTTACACACTCGACGTTTACCCAAACTTCACCAACCACCAAAGACAACTATCACCCCTTTTTCGATAGTTGACACTTATCTGCCCATACTCTCAAGAGCAACAACACCTGATTCGATGAAGGAAGCTTCTTCTGAACCACCCAACATAGATGGCAGTCATTCTGTTGCACAACCCCCAGCGCCCTCTGCTCAGGCCCTGAATAAGCACCCTCAACCTCAACAACAAGAGTTTAACGAAAAGACTCACCCAAATCAACAAAATGGCAGCTCTGGCTCTGTCGGTAACGGCGGCAATGGCCCCCAGTTCACCAGCCACAGCAACTCCATGCTCAAGATCCCCTCTGCTGGCGATGTCCCATCTCACACATCGTCTCAGATTGCACGGTCGGGGTCTTTCATAGAGACTCCGAACAAGGTCGAGGAACCCTTACAAGAAAAAAATCCAATTTCAAATACCGCCGGCAAGAAGAAAGGCTTCGTTGCCGAAGTGAAGCGTAGTGTCAGAATTGCTATCACCTACAGCTGGCTCAACGTCTTCCTCATCTTTGTCCCAGTTGGTATTGCCGTCGCTCAGATCGATGGCATTAATGGCGGCATTGTCTTTGGCCTCAATGCTGTTGCCATTATTCCTCTCGCTGGACTTTTAGCTTTTGCCACCGAATCTGTAGCCCGCAAAATGGGAGATGCACTAGGTGCACTGCTGAATGTCACTTTTGGTAAGTCAACACACCACTCAACAACCCTTTTATCTCTTTTGATATTATGCCCTTTTATTTCATTTATTCCTTTCCTATCGCCTTTGTATTTGGGTTTCTTTGTTGCTTCGTCGCTGACCTCATCTTTCAGGTAACGCCGTAGAATTGATCATCTTTATACTGGCCCTCACAAAAAACGAGATCAGAATCGTTCAAGCTTCATTGCTTGGCTCTATTCTGGCCAATTTGCTACTTATCCTGGGCATGGCAATGCTCCTGGGAGGTCTACGGTTTCGTGAGCAAGTCTACAACTCTACTGTGACCCAGATGAGCGCTTGTTTGCTCAGTTTGAGTGTAATCAGCTTGGTTTTGCCAACAGCCTTCCACGCCTCCTTCAAGAACAACGCCAAAGCTGATGAGCAGACACTCAAGATCAGCCGTGGAACTAGTGTCGTTCTCCTTCTCGTCTATGGCATATACTTGCTGTTTCAGCTCAAGTCTCACGCGTACATGTACGAATCCACTCCTCAGCATATTATCGATGCCGAGTTAGCTCCTGGCCCGGCTGCTGGCTTCCTAGACTCTTCTAGCTCTGATGACAGCTCATCTTCGAGCTCAGATTCATCTGACTCTGACTCGTCTCATGGTACCATGCGTAAGAGGATGAAAAAGGTCCTGCGCAACAGACGACACCGAAGGTCTAGTGCAGCTTCAGTCGATACTGCCGATACTAAGGGGACTCGTGCCACCTCGTTCACAACTACCACCACTACGCCTCAGGACGAGATCCCTGAAGCAACAGCCTCACGCCATCGAATCCCCCGTTTCCCCTCTTACGAAGGAAGTGATAATGCCATCGATGAAGAGGAAGAGACGAAGCGCTCCCAGAGGCGACGTCGTTACCGCCGACATAGGCACCGCAAGAGCAAGAAGGAAGCTCGCAAGGCTGAAAAGGTCAAAGACACTCAGCCCCTGGACAAACTCTCTGAAAATACTCCACGAACCAAGGATGAGGGTGAACCTCGCCGCGTGGATTTTGCAGTCCAGGATGATGTCGAGGCTGGGCCTTCAAATACGGCCAAGCGACCATTCCCTCTGAGAGTGATCTCTGTCAAAGCGTTGGCCCCTGTCTTTACCGAAAGCCCTTCTATGGGTTCTGCCCCTGCTCCTCATGTTCGCTATGGCATCCGACGTACCAATTCACTCCCGGACCGTCTGCAGATTCGAGCACCTGGTGCAATGCTGCCATCTCATGTCCCATCCTCTTTGCATGCCTCTGGCACTCAGATTGTCAACGACAAGGAGGAGGAAGTAGAGGAGGAGCACCTCACCCAGCTTGGCGCCATCATTTTACTCCTCGTGTCCACGGCCCTGGTGGCTGTTTGTGCTGAATTTCTTGTCGACTCTATTCAAGAAGTTATCGAAACCTCCCATGTCAATCAAGTCGGAATTGGTCTCATCATTCTTCCCATTGTCGGTAATGCAGCTGAGCATGTCACCGCTATCAAAGTCGCGTACAAAAATCACATGGATCTCGCCATCGGTGTTGCTGTAGGTAGCTCGATCCAGATTGCCCTGCTCCTCACTCCTTTCATGGTTATACTTGGATGGATTATGGACAAACCCATGACACTGTACTTCACATTATTTGAGACTGTGTGTCTCTTTGTATCGGCGTTCATCGTGAACTTCTTGGTCTTGGACGGAAGAAGTAACTACCTTGAAGGTGCTCTACTTTGCGCGGTGTACATCATCATCGCCGTTGTGGCATTCTTCTATCCCGATGAAGAAGACGCCAGTGTATGGGGTGGAGGTACCTAGTGTGTCTCAAAAGAGCTGTCAGTCGGTGAGGATTGAAGATGTTCTTATGCTACGTGTAAAAACGGACATATTATAAGTGTCCCCGGCCACCAATCAAAGCAAGATTAGGTGTAGTGAATAGCTCAATTTGACAACACAATAATCAAATATGCTTTCCAATCATGAAAATAATGGCACCTGAAGTGATATTTGCCCTTTCAAGAACCTTATATTGCCTACAGCACTTTTTTACTTAGTTGGCTTGATGAGAAACAAATCTTAGTAGTTCTGTGTGAACGATCCGTGCAAACGGCGTGAAGCACAAGCCATAAATAAACTCCAGACATCATCGTATCACTAAAGTAAAGACAAATAGTTGGGAATTCAAGTCTCCGCCTTGTGTAATTTCTACATAGATCTCATCTTCTCCATCTCGTATAGGTATGTCTAGGTATGATATATGGCAGCTCCAGCCGGAGCAATTTCAGATAAACCACCCCATTCCATCTCCTTCACTGAATGCAAGTAGAACAGTTCAGCCCTGATCGTCGAGTCACTCAATTCTTTGGCTGCGATTCGCTGATGCGCCTCCATTGACAAAACCTGGCTGAGATGCGTTGTATAGGAACAGACAAATAAAATAAAACTCTCTCTTCTTATCCCGCTTCCTCCTTCTTCCGCGGCTCGGAATGTACAGAAACATGGGGTCATCCAGCCCACAGCTTGTTTCCATTCACCGCTCGTAAAAAATCAACAAACTTTGCTTAATCGAGTAATTGTATGTAGTAGAGAGTATAACCGTCCGGGACCACCACCCCAATCTCAATCTCGTATCCCTTTGCGCCATGATGTAAATATGTGTAGGCATGTGTGTGTGTTTGTGTGCGTGCAAAGGACCAACCCTGGGCGGTCTCCAAGTTTGCTAATGGGCATCGTCGAGAGCCCTTGGTGTTCGTCCCTCATTACTGGTAGCTGAATATGTGTGGTGATGCGCGTCCCGGCAAAAAAATAATAATAGACAATGACAATTATGGCATCCAACTGCGAACATTGGTGCGGAACTTCAGACAAGAGATCTTCAAACTGAGACGTTACGCCGTTAACTCCAGATGCTTCAAGCATGCTTTGTTCACCGATCCTCGCCACCTCTGGCCTTTCCGCGTCTCCTGAAGAAATCCATGACTCGTTTGGCGGCCCCGCTGCTGCCCTCATGGCCACGGTAGTTGTCGCCGTCGTAGGCATCTGCGAACTTCTTGTGGGTCTTGTGAAGTGTACTTGAGCGGTCGTCGCGGCTGCTTCCGACAGGACGTCCATCGTAACCTTCAGACTCCGAGAAGTCGGCCTGGTACGGTCGAGATCGTCCCTCTGTAGGGCGTCGCATGTCCACAGACGAATCCGATCCGGTGTTCAGATGAGAACCTCCCTGTATGTAAGTAGGGATTGCGCTAGGCCTTCGGCCGTCCTGTTGCTGAGCGCCTCCCTGTCGTGAATGGTACACAGGGCTGGACTGTGCCGTATCACGCTGTGGATACTGCTCGTAAGGGGCATCGAAGTAAGGCTCGCTATGCCTTGGCTCGTCGTGGGCGCTGTAACCCCGGAGCTGCTCAGTTCGAGGGTGCTGAATAGGCAAGTCCTGTTGCGAATCCGCCTCAGATCCTGTCACACTTCCCTGATCTCTACCCAGTCCCATGGCTTTCGCCAGAGAGAATCGACGGTTCTGCTTGTCACTGGAGCCTTGAACACTGCCACTACGCTTCTTGCCAAGACCCATTGAGAAAGATCGTCGAGAAGCCTTGGAGTCCATCGAGGGTCGTGGTCCGGCGTCCTCACCTGGCAGCATGGTGTTGGACATGCTGACAGGAGGGTACTTTCGTGACTTGTCAGATTGAGGCTGCGGTTGTTGCTGTTGCTCCGGCCGTTTCTTAGATCGGCCACCAAAGATGGAACCGCTGCGTCCCATGAGTTTACTGCCAATGTCACCCAGTGTGTTGGATCTCTTGTGACCTCTGCCTGATGGCTTGGTTTCGTTCTGGAAAGTCGACATCTTCATCACCTTGGGAGGGACACTGCCAACTGCCTTGGCAACATGCTCCTCTTCATCAGGGTTCTGGGGTTGCTGGATACGACCCTGTGCGTTTGTATCGGCAATCGTAGGTGGTGCAGGCTGGCCATAGTTGCCATGAGACTGCAGACCCATCGATGCAGAAGATTGCATAGAGCCTTGTGTACGTGGCCTTGTTGTAGCAGTTCCGCCAGTCATGAAAGCATTGTCGGAAGTGGCACGAGTATCGCGAGATGGCCTGTGAGGAGCAGCGTTCTTGTGCGAGCTCTGGGGACGCCTCGACTGTTGAGCACGAGAAGGGTTGTCCTTTGTCAGTGGTGGTTCACGAGGCAGAGGCTTCTCGGTAACGGGATCAGGCGCATCCGCAGGTGCTTGTTGAAGAGACTGGGAACTATGTTTTGAAGACGCAGCGTCGGCTCCACGTTGGGTTTTCGTTGTAGGGGCAACATATTCGACCTGGACAGTTCTTCGCTTGGCATCCTTCGTTGTGCTGCGGTGAGTAGTCTCAGACTCGGGATCAACACTACCATGGGTTTTGGCCAGTCCTCCGACGACAGGAGGATGGGATTGTTTGTGTTTCGAGGCCTCGCGGACCGAAGAACTTCGGGCCATGCTTGGGGCTTCGGCGTAGTCGTCGGGTGTAACACCAGAGTCGGGGACTTCTGAGGGTAATGTTGTCGCGCTGGTAATGAATTCGACGAGATTCGCGTACTCGCTCAGCCAACTGTGCCTGGCAACCTCGAATAGATCCGCTCTTTTGCGGGGGTTAGGAACGAGGATGCGACGAAGCAGGTCTCGAGCATGAGGAGTGACGTATTCAGGGAAGGTCAGAGGCGTTGTCACAATATACTTGTAGAGTAGGTTGATGTTGTCGCCTTCGGGGTTTGCGGGATCGTCATCGAAGGGAAGGTAACCAGCGAGCATGGCGTACTACAGGTCGAGTGTTAGCTTCAACATTCATCCTATGCATCGATTACGCAACTGACCAGAATGACACCACAGCTCCATACATCCACCTTGCGGCCAGTGTAAAGAGAATCGCTGACAACTAGTTCGGGCGCGGCATAACAAGGACTTCCACAGCTTGTCTGCATGAGATCACCCTTCCTAGAGCCGTTCATCTTGACCCTGTCCAGGCCCATTCGCTTCACAAACTCCTTATCTGTGAGGTTAAGCTCTTCATCCTTGCTCAATTCTTCGTTGGGATCGAAGGTGTTGGCGAAGCCGAAGTCGGTAATGATGATGTTGCGATTGCGGTCGAGAAGCAGGTTTTCTAGCTTCAAATCTCGGTGAACAATTCCCTTCTTGTGTAGGTAGCCGACACCAGACACGAGCTGCGCGAACAAGCGGCGGGCGGCGTTGTCTTTTAGGTAACGGTGGTTGAGGATATAATCGAACAGTTCACCGCCAGACGCATATTCGAGAATAATACCAATGTGTCGGTCTGTCTCGACTTTGTCGATCAGACGCACGATATTGGGGTGCTGAACCCCACGAAGAATAGCAACTTCACGGTAAATCTTGGCAAATCGAGACGGGTTGCTACCCACGGTGTCTCTCTTGATAAGCTTGATGGCGACCTGTAATACCGTGTAAGTTTAGCGCCTCGACAAAGTCAATCACAAGCTTACCTGAACACTGCTGTCCTGCTTCCAGCCCAGCTTCACTTTGCCGAATTCACCCTCGCCGATAGTGTTGCCCAGAATAAAATCGCCGAATTTAGTGTTGCCTTTGTGGCTTCGGCTGTGGTCGTGTCGGCTTCGTTGTCCCCGTCGTTCCTCGCCATGGTCGCCCGTTGCGACAACGGGAGGTGGCGCAGCGGCATCGTCGACGTTGTTGTGGTTTGTGGCATGGTTGCGATCCCGGTCAATGGTGTCTTGAGCAGCTGCAATGGCTTTTGTTAAGCTGTCAGTGGCATCGTGAACCGGCCTCGAGGGCGTGTTTTGTCCAGTTCGAATCGGCATTGAAGTACTGGTGGCCCTGCCGTCCCGGCTACTGGCTCGGGCAGCACCGTCAGCCTTGCTGCTTCGGTGACCGTTCTCTGCGGCCGCAGGATCACCGCGCGAACCAGTTCGCGTGGAATCGTTTCGGCGAGGGGAATTGGAGGACTTTTCGTTAGAATATTGAGACCTTCGCGCACCACTACCACCACCACTCTGGTGGTTGGACGAAGTCCGTGGAGGAGCGACGGGAGGCATGTTGCCTTGCCTGTCAGAGGCAGAAGCTGAGGGTTCCTGGTCGTTGGGCGCCGGAGCGGTGACGGGAGAACCGAAGCCTGGAGCTAGATGATAAGCTGTTGAAGGAGCGCTGTCGTTCGTTTTTCGTGAAGGAGGTCGTCGCGATGATGAAGAAGCGGTCGAGGTTTGCTGGGCATTGTACGCCTGGCTACTAGGGGATGAGTGCGAGGGCCTGTACTGGCGAGACGACGGTGTGCCCAAGGGGGACGAGGCCAGAGCGGTGTGTTGATGGGGGGCCGTTTGTAAGGCAGCCGACGACATCTTCCACGCCCAAACGCGTCAATAAAATAACGGAACGAACCGTTTCGGCAGGGCGTTTTCAAGTATTATACAACGGTGTAATTGAGTTGGAGTTGTTTTTCTGACAGTGGCACCCAGGAAAAAAAAGACTGGCGGCGACGCGAATATGCAGGTCGAGATACCTGGCAGTTTCAGACGGCCCAGCCTAAGGAACTTAAGGGAAGCGCTGAACCGGGGGATAAATGCACGCGGCTCCAGATGAGCAGGTGTAAGCGACTAAGACGGGAGAATCCGTTTCAAAGCTGGTGATGAGCCAGTATTAAATGAAGTTGGTTCGAGTGAGTTGAATGCTGAGCTGGTGCGTATCTCGACTATCTCATGGTGCGCGCGCAACGGTCGAATTACGAATTAAAGGTAACGTACAGCAGGTCCTCGATATCGGGTCGTATCCGCTTGCTTGGTAGCTCGCTTGTTGCATGTATTTCGGGGCGAACGGAGGTGCAGCTAACGGCCGCGACAGGCGGATCAGGATTGGAGAACGGCCGACGCTGTATGCGCTGGCAGCCGAGCTGGGTATGGTATTGGTATTGTTTTTTTTGTTGTTGTTGTGTTGTTGCGGCTTGGACCTTGGGTCTTGCTTGGATCCTGCAGGTGCTAATTAACTCCCTTTTTTTAGGCGATAGGACTGGATCCAATTGGGCTGGGAGGTTGGGGCGCGCGAAAAAAAGAGAGTTGATCGACAAATCAAAGCAAACGCTCAATGCGACAGGATGCGATGTAATGCGATGCGATGCGAACGCGCAAACGCCAGATTAGACGTGACAAATGTTTGAATCGCCAGAAATAGGCGGACAAAGAAAGAGAAGAGGAAAAATAAGATTGGGACAAGGTCTATTAAAACGGGCGAGCCAGGTACAGTAAAGTAGAGGAATAGAAAGGTTTGTTTTTAGTACACCAAGCAAGCCAAGGTTCTTGGTACCTTAGCCAGCAATTGGTGTGAGGACCGTGTCTGAGTCGGGGCCTCACGCGCTATGAGAGTCAGAGTCAGTCAGAGTCAGGGTTAGAGAGAGCGAAGAGAGAGGGTGTCCAGAGGTGGAGGTGGAGGTGGAGATGGAGATGGAGATGGAGATGGAGGTGGAAGTGGAAGTGAGTGGAGGGAGAGAATAGGTACCAAGCAAGAGAAGAGGAGCCTGAAGGTAAGGGAAGGGAAGGGAATTTGCAGGGCCCTGGCAATCGGTCAATTTAGTGGACGGGAGCCCAGGCCAGGCAGGCCTAGCAAAAAAAAGAAACATGACGGAGGTACTTAATTTACTGCGGGATAAACAGTGCATGTTCAGGTACTAACACAAGCTGGGCAGGCTGGGCAGGACTTGACAGGGCAGCCTGGTCTAAGAAGAGAGAACCTTGAAGCATTTCGTCAATTTCCCAGCTTGGGACTGTTCAGACTGAAAGACTCGGGCGCCAGGACACGATGAGACGTTCTAACTGCAGTGACCAGGTTTGGGCTTTTTAGGTGTGTGGGACCTCCAACTTCCAACCTCAACCTCATCCTCATCCTCATCCTCTGGTTATCCTCCTCCAACACAACAATAATAATCGGTCAAGTCAGTCCAATATCCACCACAGGACAGGCCACCACAAGTCACTGATCAGACTACACTAATTAGCGCGCCTCTGGGCAATATTTGCATCCACTTAAAGTCTCATAAGAGATCAGTGCTCTAACGATTTTCCAGTTGAGAGAGATACAGTGGGATGCAAAAAGTATTCGCAGGTGTGCGGGTAGACCTGACGCTCGAAACTTAGCCAGGGGTAGCTTATCAGGTTGTCAGTACCTCATGATACACCAGAACCAGTAGTGGAATCAAGTATCGATTACCCAAGCTAGGCCAGGCTACTAACTCGAGAAGCTGGGGCCACCTACACACCTGCGAATACTTTTTGCATCCCACTGTAATACTCCATGCCTTGTGTCTGATCAAATGCAAGGAGTCGAGGGGATAGAAAGAACCTTGGCTGGAAGGGGTGCCGTGCATGGATTTGTATGTATCAAGATCCATTATCAGGGTTAGTACGTAGGTACAGAGTATCACTGCAGTACCCCTGAATATAGCGTTGTCGTTCCTGCAGGTACGGAACCTGGAAACCCATCCCATCTTCGGGCTATCTCAGCTCCATAGCCTCCCTTCCCTTGCGATCCGGATGCTTCTGAATGCGCCCTCCAGCTGGTCTATTTACAGTTGTTAGCTCCTGGTAACGACACTACCTAACTATCTATCGCCTGGTTACGAACAACAACAATATGCCGCCCGCACCCGAGCAGACAAGAGTCTGTCTGGCCCAATAGATCAGATCCTTGATCCATGAAGCAACTCAATTATCACGCATATCGAATGACGGTCGATGTGATAATAATAACTCGAGCTAACGAGGAAACAAGGCGTTTGTCTTGTTTCGAGGTTAAACTTTGGCCGAGTGTTTCTCGTAACACACTCTCTCAGTCTCGCACCTCTTGTTATCTCGAGATTGGATATCATGCTTCAGCAGCCAGCAGCCAGCAACCGGCCAGTGCTCACACCATCACATCACGTCGTGTCTCTTGTCCCTTGTCCCTTGTTCCGAGGCGCCTGAGGCTAGTACAAGTTGAGTTCCAACCAGCCGAGACCTTTCGGGTCCTTGTTTGTCTGACGTCGCTGGAATTGAAATTTACTTTGACTTTTGCTGCCCAAAAGTCAATGCTTTTCGATACTCGATATTTGCCTATTGCATGCTTGGCTTGGCTTAACTGTCAAGAGGGGGGACCTTGAAAAGGGAGGCCTTCGGATCCAAGGACAAGAGTGTGACTTGTGAGGCATTGACTAGTAATCTTACGAGTGGACTTAACGAGGAGGCTCTTCTTTCAGGTGTGGATGGTTTCAGCTCTGGGGTTTCTTCTTCTCGTTAACATTGACAATTGACATGAACGGCATCTCGCATCACGATGTTGTGGGCAACTAGCAGCTTGTCGGTCTTACCGTCAGCGTCATCTCAATTTCTTTCTATAGTCTTGACGTGTGGTAGGCACTTTAACTAATATTGTGATCTCTACTGCATGGATGCATAGACGAACAACGTTGCGCCGTTTGCATGCAATGTATAATTGACGCATTAAACAATCCCGCATGTATGAGTGACCAGGCCCAACAGCATGGTCAAGCTGCTCAACACCACCATGTTACTTGGATTCAACGGCACATGCCACCATCCGTCTCGCCCGAACCCGTCCGTCGTCTTCTTCCTCGTATTGCAGCTGCCTCTAACAACATGGACTTCTCGGTTGTTTCGACAAGTCTTGAATCAAAGCGACGGAACCGCGTCGTCCATGGTTCGTGCATCTATAGGATGATCCTCTCTATGGAGTATGAGTGGATGAACCTAGGGCCTCGCTTGCGATCCGCTATCCATATATCGAACCATAAAGACTTCATGATGGAAATGTTACAATATTGGCATTTCCGTAACAATCTCCATGGTGATGAGCCTGGGAATCCAATTGTATTTGTCGTGCTTGTTGTTCTGTTCAGGGCTCATGGATGAGCTCCCACAGCCTCTATCCGACCATGTTACAAACTTTACTTCTTTTAATGCCATTAAAACTGCGTAGTTTCTTCTTTGGTCGTGTCCACGAACTTCGGCGATCATCATAACTGGCTCACAGCATCTTCCTTGCCCGGCAGAGTCGTCGGGCGAGTTTTTCCTGCCTCAAGCGGCCAATTCCCCGGCTTAGTCTGTGATCCTTGCTGGTACCAATGTCTTACATACCCGTCCGTACTCCGTAGATTGGGCTGATTTGCGGTTCCTTGCGGGACTCTGGGGTCATGTAAACGTCTCTTTTACCTCATGACAGGCCCAAATCTCGCTAGATAATACCCCAGACCACACATGTCGAATTTATTGATTTTTCTAAATTGAACAATAAGAGGAATATTTGATTGCGACTTATTCTCTGTATCCGTCCGTATCTCTCTGCTTGGCTATTTACCCCGAGTCTTGTCTCTTTTTCCGGTGACTTCTGAAACGCCGTAATCTCCATCACCAATTTTTCTACGCCGCTACCCACGATCTGGATGCCATAAATACACAAAAATAACATCCATGAGATGAAAAGGTTTGTACATGAGATGGCACTTGGCCGTGCGCAGTTCTTCTTCTCAACGCCCACTAAAGACGATGCCATCTAGCTGTGTATTCACTCTTCAGGTGCAAAGCTGACACCAACACACCCCAGCATTAATGCCCGGAGATGAGCTGCGTTCAAGCCAGGCAGGGATCCCGCTGACGTGAATCTGAGCTTGGCAAAGTTGCTTGGACGTTATTCTTTCGTTTCAGACGTCATTTTCCGGCGTCGCCGTTAGTAGAAACGAAGCGTTTTCCCCCTCGTTCGTGACTAAAATCGTCCAAAACATCGGATGGCATGTATGATGTTTGAGAGACCTGAGTGTTTTGGTTCGGGCCATTGAGCATGGCAATGTAACTCTATCTGTTTCACTCTGAAAATAAAAAATCAATTCTCTTTACTTCTTTAGAATGAACTCTTTTCAGCTGAGCCCGTCGCCTGAGACCCCCGGATGGTACGATATAAACTCACGCAGCTGAGCTGAACTGTCTGCAAGATCCAGCCCGCACTGCGTCGTATTAAAGACGAGACACATCTATCCCTGTAATGATGAGCCGCCAGGTCACAAGCCGGGCCAGATATCCTAGTTCGATGAGGCCTTGTCACTTTGATCAATTAGGTAGTTCTGAGATGCCAGTATCTTGAATTTCTACCGATATCGCAAACAAATTGAAATCGTGGTGCATTTCACAAGACTTTCATCTCTAAAGCATGAATTGGCCATACTCGTAGTCTCAATTCCCGTCTCCATGTACGCTCCTCATACACACTGGCCGAATGTCACTTGATCAGATAGTTAAAAAGAGCATTAACTTTACCTAGATTTGCGTGGTCAACATGACCGAGAACCATTCATGCCCGATATTATGCTGCCGTAGGGTAGCAAAATTGCTACATTTAAGAGCGATGCATAGATTCGGCAGCAAATGCGTGCAAATTAACATTATGCATTTCCTTCGAATTACTTCAGTAGCGCCTTCGTGACCAGTGGTGATGTTTTGTTTCTAACTACTTAGTACTTACCTGTCGCTTGGAAACAGCCTAGCTTCACCTTCTGAGTCCTCCAAGGCGTCGGATCTCTAACCGCGAAGTCGGTCGCCCGTTTCTTTCATTCCGGTCCAGGAGGCAGGAGGTTGGAATCGGCTACAAAGCTCTACTAGCCGCTTACAGCTGGGGTTCAGCATATATCGCTGAGAGTACTGATATCCGACATCAAGATGAAGAGTAAGAGAGGCAGACGTAAGATCAGATTTTGGTTCTGTATTCATGTTGGAGATCTCGCAAGCTTGATAAGATGCTGCGTCAGATGTCTAAGATCAATATGCTAAATGCTAAACTCAAAGCTTGATGCTGATATTATAAGCATCCAGTACCACCGCGAAGACCGTAATGGTCAAAGTGTATGCAACCATGATTCCCATTGTCAAAACCGGAGTAGCATCCAGTGTGTTGACTGTCATGTTGACCAAGCCGGTTAAGAGGTTGGCCACCAAGAAAATGGCCAACCCATTACGATTATAAGCCCTCATCACACGGCTCGTGGCCTGCATATAAGCCTCCTTTTCGGTCTTTGCGTCTTGCGCATTGTAGAACGCAGGGAAGAATATCGTGTCAATAACTGCAAACCCAAAAACTTGCAGGGTATTGAAGGCAACGATCCAAAGAACATAGGGAAGGTTAGCCATGCGGCGAGACACTGCCAGCCCGAAACCATAGTGGTAATTCGTGGCCAAGAGATAGAGACCAGTCCAAACGCCACCCCATACAGCCATGGTCATCAAGAGTGTGTTTCTTTGAGCCCCTGGACTAGCAGTGCTCTTGGGCGGGATGTTACGGGGAATGACAAACATGCCCGTGTCCTGTCCTGCAAGGAAGATTGCCAGGTACCCGATGAAGCTAAAAATTCCTTCACGGTTCATGCTAATCAGGTCGGTTCTGGGCGCTGTTAGGACATAGGCTTTGAGGTCAGTAGTTTCAAGCAGAACTTGATACGTGACGCCAACCAACAACGACAGGGCCGCAAATGAGGGAATCCACTTGAGCGCTGATTGGAAGATAGCCACAAAAGGAGGTAGAAATCCGAGAGTGAAGAAGAAGTTCCAGTGGACGCCATATTCTGTCACATGTTCGGCATAGTCCAGCCCCTTGACGCTCAGGAACCTTATAAAGCCCAGGACCAATAGCGGGATGGAATGGCGTAGCGAATGCACGATCCGGTAGGAAAGGGGTGTAGCCCGACCTGTTGTGCGACCTATCGCTTTCTCCCGCAACACGGGGCGAGCTGCTACAAGACCAGCTGAGAAGACAAAGGATCCAACACCAAGATCCATGAGAGAAGTGCCCCATGTTTCGACTTTGGCAAAGCGCCTGGGAAACAGCCGGAAATCGACAGCCAAGATTGCCACGCAGGTGGCAATCATCATGCATCCCCGGAAATTTGTGAGGAAAGGCTTCGTCGACAGGACATCCAGCTGCCCAGAGCTCTCTTTGGACCGAGCATTTGGCGGTACCCTGGCCTTCTTCTTCCGGCCTATAGAATGGGGCGGTAGAGTGAAGATGAGAGCGGCAGGCGCAATAAGGAGGAGATTGAGCAGAAGCGGCGACTTGGAGTATAGAGTCATGGACAGAAGGATAGCGCCGACATTGAGGAAGAAATCGACGGCGAATGCGAGGACGGTATACGGTTCAAAGAAGGACTGGCGGGCTTGGAGGACGGACCACAGTACGATAGCTACCTGCAACGGTTCAAATTTAGCAACTCTTCACGCATGACGGGTGGTGTAGGGGAACAAACAGCCGCAACGGATGTAACATAGTTGATTTCTGCGACAGAGCCGCCAGAGAGATTGGACACAAAGTCCTCCTTTCGCTGCTTGTAGCTGGCGGAGTTCGACATTGCCGGCTGTATATGGTGGTAACTCTCAGTGCATAGTTAGAGAAAAAGAACAGGTTTCGGGCACAAAGAAACAGTGGAAGCAGTCAGGGTAACGACACCTGTCAACTTGACAAGTAATGAAAGCTCAGCCTTGTCCGTGATACCAGGTTGTTGAAGTAGGATATTGAGTTCCACTTTGGAGGGGTCCGGCCCAAGGCTACGGGCTGTTACAGGAGCTTAGGCTAACCAATGAGACGCTGCGTCTTCTACAGGATAACGTGTCACGTGTGTCCTCAATCAACCACAGTACAAAGTAATCTAGCAGCATAGGTATCTTCAGCTTCCCAGCTTCTTTACCATCAAACATTAGCATTGTCGCAAAAATTCGACATGTCGGGCTTTGCCAGCGCCTCGTTCAGGCCGTCGGATCGGAAAGTCCAACCAAATACGGGCTCCGTCCTGCGGACGCAGATATTATGTTGGCAGCCATTACCCTAGAGCAAGCCGCATTTCTTTGTTCTCTTCCTTAGCAAACACATTCTTGTTTTCGTCAAAGATATCCGTCAGCCGCTAAATGGCTAAATTCTTTGTGACAAAGTTTCTGAAGTCATAGTATGATGGAAAAAGTGTGTATCAGTCATGTCATCCTTTCTTCAGGAGCAGACACCACTTCATTGCAATAATTAATAATGAAACTTTTGTCGTCCAAGAGATAGGGTCGCATCCAATATCTTAAACACAACTACATCTCATTACCCCAGACGCAGTTATCTTCTGGTTCCAGGTCGTGCTTCATTCTTGGTTGTCTGCGTACACAAATCTTGGCCAACGTCTTCGTGAAACTGCGTCATCAGCACCAAACAAGTCATGCCAATGGCCACAGCTGAAGCCCGGCCTCGCCTGGCCATAGATCCCATCCGAACCTCCGGTCCTGGCCTCACTGTTCAATCTCTGCGATCCCGTATCATTCAGAAGAGCCCTTCTTGGACCCCTTCGCCTCTCTCGCCTCGCAGCCTCCCCCTTCCACGACTTCAGGAGGTGAGAGATGAGGAGATCGAACAACATGACGAGATGGACATCAAATCTCAAGAACCTCAAAAGCGTGATCCTTCAAAGCTTGAGCCCAGCCTCCGCAATGTTTCTCTGCGGCCTATTACAGAAATGCCCCTCCTAAGTCCAAGTCCCAGTACCTTGCCGCCTCGGCCTTCGCCTCTCTCAGCGCCACTCTGTGCACCTCCAGTTTTTCGAAGACCGACTCTTGCAGAGAAGTCGAGAAACATGCTGCTGCGCGAGTCGGATGCTGAGCAACATCGGGATTCTGCTCCTTTGGAATATGAGCGTCGACAGTCTGCGCCTGGTGGTGCTGCCCATGCAAGAGCCTTGCAACTTGCTCGACACCGAGACCACCTTCATCGCCGGTGGATGATAGGGTCATATAGACCTCGCGAACCTGAGATATTGGTGTTGCCTGTCGAACTCCGCCGCTTTTCTCTTATGTCGTCCAGTGATGCAGAACCACCTTCGCCCTACCCTGTGGACGGACGTCTGACCACCCGTGTTGCTGTCCATTCTCCTGGCAAGAAGACATTGGTACTCACGAGAATCTTCGACTTGGATGAGTTGAGAGCCACACTTCCAGCTATCAGCTCCATCGAAAGAATCGAAGAAGTTCGGCGCGCATCAGTTGTAACTCTCCATCCTCCCCCTCACAACTCTCGACCACCATCCCCTGGACTCTCACACGAAAGACGCCACTCTTATGGCGCTCTTCCGAGAACTGCTTCTAGCCGCTCACCATCGTCTGAGCGAAGAGGTTCACGGCAAGGGCTCCGGCCTGTTGCTATACGTAAGTCACACACAGTTCCCAAAATCCTCTAGAAGAAACCTATTGCTGACTTTGCCCAGGCCTAAACTATGCTCGCCGATATCTCCCTGTTCTGGCCGCCATCATGCTTTCCGAGATCGTTCGTCCCGGTGACATGGTAGAGCTTCCGCTCCCGCACCCTCATGCCTGGGAAGACACTGTTGCACACGTTTACACTGGGCGAGTTGCACTTACTGAACACATCAGACAGAACATTATGTACCTTGGAGGATCAATCTGATACAGTCCTGGGATGTATCAAGGTGATTGGAAATTGTGATGTAACCGGGGCCGGGTCATGAGAAAAAACTTTCAATTGTATTTTCTAGTTCTTGGTGTTGTTAGCGAGTTCATGTGGTCTTTCAGTTCGCTATCAATTTATTTCTCTTTACCATGAGAGTGGTAATTACACTGCACTCTAGTTTTTATGCCAAAAATGTCACACTTACATTATCGAGTTATACCTGTTGTATATGCTGAAATTGCTCTTTGCTATGTATGTTCTTATGCATTGTCGCTTCTGCATCTTCCGGGTCACTGAAGGTGTTGGAGTATGTAAGTGCTCATTCTTAGGAGGTGTTATTAGGCTGTGACTTGTTCACGAAGGGTATGAATGTTTGCAGGATATGGTGCCCCTGAAATACGATAATGTTCGAAACAAAACATTTATTGTTCATCTCTAGAAAGGGTCACTATCACAAGATCCTTCCGTTGGGGAGAGTGTATTGGTATAAAAAGTATATAGACGGACTTGTTATTCGTACAGGTGCATCTGTGGGAGTAGTATAAGATAATGAAGAATTAGAAGAAGTGCCTGAACATTCTCATAGCTCCTGTCAATATCAGACTCTTTGTGTATATCAAACCCGGCCATACATAGCCACCCCCCCCCCCCCCCCCCCCCCCCCCCCCCCAAATGGCCAGTTGATCAAGTCCAGAGCCGGTATCACAAAGGCATACTGACTAAATAGGATTATATGTTAACGTTGTGACTACAAGACCGCATTGTGCTCGGTTCTGTTACTCGTGTTAGCTTGAGTCTTTGTTTACAGGTGTCAGCCACGGTATGATGCAGTTTGAGGCAACGTTTGAGGGATCAATATTTCTGATAATGGTTAGTTCTAAACCGACCTCGGCTGATTCATCTGTCAGTTTTTGGGTGGTTGATGTGATGTCCGGTAATAACACTTTGCTCAGAGAGTATCATCGATCCAGGTAGTAATCCATGGTGATGATCCTGATATTCACATGTCTCAGTCTGGCGCTATGGGTCACATCACACGATCTGTCCACACGATCATCGACAAGAGATCATAGCGATGACATCTGCAGCTAGCATCAATATGGTGGTTCAAGGAAACAAGTCTGTGCCTACCTGTCACCTGCCCACTGCCTATTATGGACTCTACGTCGTCCCCTCCCCCACAAGTGTTGCTATGTGCTGCCGACACGAACGCCCCCAGTATGCCAACTTTGGTTGGCGTAGTCTGTGGAGAAAGACGGCGCGACGCAAGCATGGCCTGCAGGATGCACGCTCGGACGTCCATGTATGCTAACAACACACCTACGTGCCGCTTATTAGCTCGACCGGACGCTGCCAGGATTATGGAGGTACTAAAATACATCGCGTGTATTTTAGGCTAGGCTAGGTTCTTTAGGTAGCGCTGTCCAGGTTTTAAACAGTCGATTTCTGAGACAACAACCTGCATAATTGAGAGAAGAAGAGAAGAGAAGCGAATTGCGCCAATAGGTTGGTGGTTTCCGTGCCGTAAGCCTGCTCGACGGTAGTAGAAGATCTTGATTTATGCGGAGGAATCGCAAAGCAGTTTCCCACATTAAACGATACATAGAGTTCTGTCAAGGGCCCATAGCAACTGGACCGGCCCGGCGGCTATTGCGGCTTTGTGCAAGTTCAAGTTCAAGTTAAGCGGACCTCCGAAGAATGGGCGATGACCGGCCGATGGTAAGCCGCCGCCGTTGCTACACCTCCGCCCACCATCGCATGTCTCATGTCTCATGTCTCGGCAGACTCCTGTGATAATGGTGCGCTGGAATCATTGATGAGTAGATATCGCACAACCTGTGCTTGCACAAGTTAATAGAACAAGTCAACCCAGTAAAACTCGGCATGAGCAGAAACGCACCACTGCATAACAGGCCTGCACTGTTCTTCAAGCAATTTGCTGTGACCCTGTGCGTTGTTTTATTTTGCTTTGTTTACTAAACAATGCAAATAATGACGAGTCTAGGTAAGCATTGCATATGCCGCCGCCACGATTGAAAACTGAAGGGTCTTGTCTCTGCGCGACATTTCCCCCGGGAGAGTACGAATCTGTAGCAGCTCTTGAGACTTGGCTTTGATTGCGTTGGTGTGTGCCTGTGCTGGCTAGGAAAGTGGCAGGGTTCCCTCCAGCATGAGCATTTGACAATGTGACGCCTCCGGCCGATAGCGAGCTGCAGCTAAGCATATGGGGAGATGTACGTACTGCGTAGCATGTACTTCACGAACGGGCGATGAGTGAACGGACTTGTCGATCTTAGAACCGCATTAGAGACTCGATAATCGTCTGACGCCATCTCGGCCGGGGTCTTGAAGTTAGTCTATTCGTGGCATACTTTCCGATTCTTGCGCCATCGTTCATTATTGATGAGGGGATATCCGTTGAGCTAGGTAGGGATGGAGGATCTTGAAGATGGATAAGGCAGGTTCGTACTGCGAACTACGCAGCACTTACCTATCTAAGTTGATCGAGCTGTGTTCCTCCTACCCATGATAGGCGTAACTTAAAGCAGGAGGTACCTGGTTATCTAGATCCCGCTTGCTCCAAGATCTCAAGTTGCCTCATCAGGCAATCGGTTGTTGGGAAGCTTTGACTATTGCTTCTTCAACCATCATCACATCAACATACTGGCTTGACTGGGTATAGGCAGTGTTTAGATAATTAGCTTCCTCATATCATTCTGATACCAACAAAGTACCTTATTGTACCGGTACACATCTGATTACGCTCATGCTGCCAGATAATGAAACCCATTACTACTATTTTTGTTGTACATGAGCACATTTTCTTTGATCATACAACCAACTTACACAAAAATAGACGACCCCACCTCAAAAGTCAAGACATATGTTGTTTCATGCGATCTACGTCCTCATGCCTCTCTTTGGGAAATCACTAATCCGAGTTCGAGACACCAGGAACACTCGATGCAGCTTTGCTGGAGGTATATCCGTAACCTTTGGTCTGTCTGTAATCTTTTGTCAAATCCAGTTCGACCCTGTTCACTAAGTATCACTTGGCGTCAAGCTTTCGACTGACCCGTGCCATCCTTGCTATTGCCGATTCATGTCCGAGCTCTGGACCCGCGGCGATATCTTGGTCGAAGAGGGGAAATGGAGAATTTGCAAGGGTCCATGGTGCATCGACGTGTTGCGTATCTGAGGTGCAGCACAGTACTGTGTACGCGAATGGGTATTACCCAGTGACTTTACTGATATGTGGCTAACCGTCTTATATCATGGGGCTAGACTGTGAGTGTCGTGATACCCTGATGAAAGAAGGGAAATCTTCTGGAGTAAGTTTCCGGCGTCAGCAAAGATTGGCCACTTGCAGACTCAGGATCTACGAAAGGGTAATTCCGGAGGATTATGAACCAGGGACCTGCGTCTAAGATGACGATTCAAACAAAAAGGATCAAGATTGTGGGGTTGCTTGCAGCCTCTGGCCAAGCCAAGGTTGGGTTGGTGACACAAGCGGGATCGGACCTTTGCTGTGGTGAAGGTTGAAATCAAATCATGCCATCGTCACAGACTTCAATGAATCCCACTGTGGATTTTGGATGGATATGCTTCTTCAGGGTCCACCAGCGTGCGTGACCCGAATTTGCAAGGCACAAGTCAAACGGCTTGTGAGCTCACACAAGCTTCCATGCCAGCAAGGCGTCTCAAATCAAGATATGATACATGCCGAGTAGCTGCTGCTGTGTTGTGATGAGCAAGTCATGTCATTTTCAACCGGAGGCGGTCCAATGACGGCCATACGCCGGCAGCACACCAAAGTCGCAGAGCTCCAAGACCCGCATAGAGCCGGGCAAGCAAGAACTGACATAGCATATAATTATCACGATAACCTGTACAGAGCATCGCCGAATGGTTTGAGAAGACGTACAGTTGTGTACTAATTCACGACTCATAAGAGGTTACATACAACACGATTCGACATATGCACGCGCCGCACCTCCACTTCCTTGCCAGATGCTTGTCTGTATGTTGACGGCCGAGTTAGCGAGGGTACAGTAGCAAGAGTACATACAATAGGGTTAGAGATCAAACGACAGAAATGACCATGACTATCGAAAGTCACGGTGCTGAGCCAGGGACCAGTCGCATTGCAGAACCAAGAGTCCAAACCAAGAACTCAGGGACCCTGGCTCACACCCCCAGACTCATCTAACCGCAGAATTATCTAGACCTAGGTACCTTGCGTCCTGTCTCACATCATGATATCTAGTCTACTAGTCTAACTACTAGGTACTGCAGAAGTGGATACTACAGCAAAAAAAAACCCGCGCCAAAAACACCCGTGCCATATCAAATCAAATGCTCCAAGTAGGCCAATTTTGCAGACGATCGCTGTCCACCAGTCCTTAGCCTGGCTCGCAAATCCTAGCTTCTCTTACTTGTCTTGGCATTTATCTTGCATATTCTATCCGTCTTGTGACTTTTGATTCACCCCCGGATAACAGATTTGTGCTTTGAACCAACAAACATACTGGGCATATTCATATCAAGGCCCACAAAAAGGTGAAGAAAGAAAATCTGTCTTGGTTCGGCCGACAAGGAGGGGAAGCGGAGTGATATCTGGTGGTGGGGCATGCAGTCTCTGGCCAATGGAGGTCCCCTGTTATAGCGCTGTCTGCAGCTCATCTTGACTGAGTCCCGCAGGAGATGCAACGGTGATCAGGGAAACCCAGGCTGATAATGACACGAAAGTGGTACCTACGCACCCTTGATACCACGTACTACGACTCGTGCTGTTTGGCTTTGATCCGTATTGCCCAACGGGGCAGGACCCTGGATAGTTATTTCCTTTAAGGCGGCCAGCCTCAGACCTCAGATCTCAGACGCCGCATTGTTCTGTTTTGACTTTGTGGCCACCTGCGAGTCTGCGAGATGGAGATGGGAGTGTTGCACGTCAAACTCTAGTTGAGCCTGCAACGAGAAACAAGAGGTTGCATCTGCAGCTCCATCTGCAGCTCCATCTGCATCTGGCTGAGTGAGACCTGCCAACCATCTGAGCTGTCGTACCACGAAACTAAACATTTGTGGGTGGTGCTGTGGATCTTCAGTCTACTCATTCCTGAGTCTCTTTTGGGCTAGGGTTGTCATCGCTAACCTCCAAGCTAGTGTTAACGACACCATGTAAATTTTGTACTCTACCTAATCTGCTAATCTCGTAAACTAACGGGTTTGTTGTTTTTCAATGTGGGTATCGTTTGAACTAGGTACGCAGTAGGACTCTGCGCCATTATGTCCGCGTAATACACAATCAAGTCACATCACAACAGATAAATCAAGTGAATGTCATGTAGGAGTTTAATAACCCCGGGTGGCTTGATTATTGCTCTCACATGCCTCAAAGCTGTGCCTTGTGTGAATCTAGCACACCACCTAAAAGCTTCCATCCCTAGTCCCTATAATACCAAATTGTTACAATATGAGAAATGTTGACTTGAGCTCGGGCTTCGTCAGCAAGTCGAGAAGCTAGGAATCGTGATAGCCTCGACTGCTTTTGCCCACCAATAATTATTCGGCCCAGCAAAGCTCGCTGTTCAGGTTACCACATGTCTTTCATCTGCCCGGAAATATCCCATTCCAAGCAGGCGACACTTCGAACCTCGTCAGCGGCCGTCGACTGGAAAAGCGTCTTCGTCGTCCCTCATTAAAAAAGAAGCAAGAACTTTTTCCCACTCCGCCTCTTGCCATGCTTCCCCGTTGGTGTTCCCTTGCCTGTTTTTTTTTGTGGTGGTGATGGTAGTGTAAAAGAGAAAAATAGGTGGAAAGATTTTCGTGTGTTTTGCATGACCTCACTGGTCGTGAACAATTAACTTCCCATATGAAAGTGAAAACATTACTCATGGCCTCATCATAATCGTCTCGTCGCAAAGTCAAATCGCCCAACAGTGTCCGCTGATAGAATTTTCGTTCGTATACAGCGTAGTGTCGTTTGGTATTGTTGCCATTGGTGTATGCACTCGTATAGGTACATAAGAGGTGCTCGAATCGTAGGCTGCATAGTCGCTCTTCTCCCATGCGCCTTGCTGTATTTGTTGTTGTCGTCCCTTCTGACGAGCGTTGTAGCGAATAAGTGAGCCCTTTCCAGGAGGAGTCTTCAAAACAATTGAAGGTTGTGGGGCGGGAGCAAGTCGCTGCTCATCGTTGGCGTCTCCATCAGCTCGGCTACCCCATGAAGTCTATAGTAGAGATTCATCAGCAAGGTGTCGGTTTCAACGACAGATATCTGGAACGTACCATATTCAAAGTGATCAGGGCGTACAGCTTGACCAGTCCGTGGAAATATCCAAACATGACCGAAAGGGGTAGAAACATGATATCACTAGGGTTTCGAATAAAGAGACCCATGAGCTTGACAACCTTGGTGAAAGCAAACATGAAGATAAACTGAGCCCAGAAAGCGTATCGGCGGTTTTGAACATCCCAGTCTGCGGTTCCCCACCAGCAAGATGCGAGAAGAAGCGGGTCAACGACAAAAGCCAGCGAAGTGAACGTCGCAAAATGGAGGGCATACGTGCACCACAATTGCTGCCTGTTTTGTTGTTAGACCTGAATTTGGGTTTTCACAGGGAACAATTTTTTACTCACTTCCAAATGTAGCGTTCAGTAACCATGCTGGTCCAGTTGCTTCGCCAGTTGCTTCGCGCCCAGCGAGAGCACTGGTACAAAAATTTGGTGCTGTTCTCCAGCGTTGTCTCGATCTCACATTCCTTGTCGTACTGGATCCATGTCTTCCATTGATGGCTCACCAACCAACGAGTCACGAAGTTGTCGTCGTCAGCATTCAAAATCCACTTTCTCCACTTCTCATTCTTGAAGCCGTGGAGAAAGTCGTGGCTGGAGAGAATTTCAGAGCGGTAGGCGCCAGTACGGCCGGACATACATGATGTACCACCGTCAATGTTGTGTGTAGCCGAGATCTCGAAGTTGCGGCGCTCGATGTATGCAGCACCTAGCCAGTTCCAAGCCTTAGTAGACCAAGAAGCATCGTGCTCTCGTCGGACTCGCTGGCAGGTTCCTACGCCACCAATCTGAGGGTCCTCGAAAGGAGCCAAGATCCAGGGCATAAGAGTTGAAGGCCATGTTACATCATCATCGGCCATGATGGTGATAGGTGTCTCGACCTTGGGGAGTGCCTCGCAGACTTGCAGGCGCTTGTTGGCAATAGGAGTGTCCAGAACACGGACTTTGGGGAAAGGCAAAGAGTCAGCTAACAGTTGAAGACCCTTTCGCTTGTCATGCGTAGTGACCAGGATCAACTCGGCCGGTTCGCAGGCCAAAATACTCTCAAGCGAAGGACGAAGCTCCTCAAAGGCATTGTGGATAGTTGGGATAACCACAGTGACATCCTTACTGGTGAAGGTCGGCTTGCTAGGAATAGGCTTTGACTTATATGTCCAATGGCTGACGCAATGAACTAGAAGACGGAAATAACGATGGATCCTAGAATGTTGTTAGGGTCGAGTGGTGATCATATATCATAAGTAGATTTGTGAGAGTGAGAGCATGGGCTTTCTGCAAGCATAGTGGCTCAGAGGCTGGATTCTCTTATTGAGGTTTTCGGTGACGACTTACCAGAGACCTAAGAAGAGGTACAGCCAGAATGTGCTCGAATACCAAAAGCTGAAGGAAGGCATTGAGAGAAATAGTGGCCTGGCGAAGCCAAGAGGGCTATGCCCAATACTTTGACTGTCTGACTCTTGCATACTGACGCTGTGGAGGGTGTCGAAATCCGGGAATGTTGATGTGTGGTGAAAGGTGTTGTTCCGTGTAAGGCAAGAGAAGTTTTCGTGATGTAGGATGAATATTGATGGATACCAAACAGCGACGGTATGGGTCTGAAAGAGCGAGAGCGAGGAAGAGTTTATACGTGATTTTGGAACAAGATTTGAGGTCTCGTAATCTGGAATTGACAGTGGTTGACCGTCGAAGATGATTGTGGTGAGGTGGAAGTGAATCAGAGACGCTGGAAGTACCAAAGCAAAAACACTGTGTACCAGAGACACAATCGCACCGGCGTAAAACTTGAGGCAGTGGACGTATAATATACAATGACGGGAAAGGGAACTATTCAGAGAAGGCCATGACAAGAGAAATTGGCCGATGAAAGAAGAGCGAGGAGGAGGAAAAGAGGTAGTGGCGATGATAGCAGCCTGGGGTGAAGATGGGGAACGGGTCGACGATATATACCTATGCCAAACCCCGTCTCCAAAACGGACCATGCATGAACATGGAGTAGAGAGGGTCCTTGATGAGGCCGTGGGCCATCGTAGTGTGTACCTAGCTGTGGTGGGACTGGTAGGGCGGCAACTACGTAGAGACAAGCGCGCAAGTCTGTCGAGATTTGATCTTGGTCTGGACAACGGACAAAAAGGCAGGGGTGTATTGGGTCTTGCGCTCACTGCATTAGGACCAGTGGGGAGCGAGGGGTTGGATGGTTTGAAAGGCTGGAGGGGCCATGTATGGCGGCGGCGGCGGCTCGACTTGGGGGGATAAAGAGGGCACAACTATGTAGCTAATTAGTAGCGCAGATGGGATTGGAGGAGGGGGTGTAGTGAAATCACAGCAAGACTGGCGCGCGGTATTTTGAGAGGCGTTCCATTACTGGAAAGCCAGTTGACTTCCGTTGAACGTTGAGTTGACCCCGGCGGCGTTACTACCGAGGCCGGTGCTGTAATGCGGGTTTGTTTCTTGTCTTTTCTTGTTGTTCAGTCGCTACTGCACGCTGTCGCGGAATACTGGAGTGCGAGCGGGGTGATCATGTCTGCAACTGCGACAGTGAATGTACAGGCCACAGGACAGGGCATGGGGGCGCAGGCTCACGAACGTGGAGTCCGTCTACTTTGGCACTCTGGCTAAGTACGGTGCCTCAGTGCCTTGGCCTGAAAACACCACCATGTCCGTTCGCTTCTCTAGGACCCTATCGTCGTGGCGCCGATTCAATTCTGTCTGGCGCACATGAGGGTCACGTCTCGTGCCTAAGGTAGTGATAGTCCATGTCATAGCCCTGGAATAGTCCATGGCCAGTGCTGCTCGGCCCGCGGCGCACATCACGGTGGTCCTTGTCGTTGTCGCTGCTCGTTGTTTTGCCTCTGGGGTCCAACTGACAGGGGTTTTCACAAACCTCGATGGCGTCGATGGCGACGGGCGGGAGAGGAGACATGGGACCTTGCTCGTGTTTAGCGTGTGGATCTCGTTACTGCTGGCGCCAACGAGTAGAGTCCAAAGCCAAGACAAGCCAAGACAAAACAAGATAGCCATTCAGCATTGCCTTGGTGAGTATCTGGTGGGGAGTGGATTAACAGCTGGAGGCTTAGACAAAGCAGAGCCAGTGACCTCAAAGGTCAACCAAGATAATACTGCATTGTGCAAGCACAGGACTTTGGAATTGAGCTGCCTGTAACATGAAAGCATAGTACAATCTGACTTGGGGATATACCAGTGCATTAGTCGCTTATGTGTGGTGAGACAAGCATGACCCGTCGTATCAGAACCAAAATATGGCGTCTTGCGTCTTGCGTCTTGCGTTGTGCGTCTTGCATCTGATTCTGAGGGTCTAGGTGAACCCTGCGGAACGCAGTAAATACCCCATACAAAGGCGAAGGACAGAGGTTGCTGCGACTATGTATTGCTGCTGCAGATGCGAAAGGCTGTATATAGTCGGTTGTGTGTTTTGAGATTGCATGTCAACAGTTCACGAGTTCATGACCCAATCAGAAGCCACAGATCGTAGAGACAAGTGACGAGAGAGCTACTGTATTCGATATCGGATATCATGGAACGCGCAATACTAACATCCCTGAAGCGCAGGAACTGGGTCTCGATGCGGGCCAGTAATTGGACGAGGAATGGAGATGGGAATATGTATGCTTGGACGGGGAAGATGCAGCATGTACGCTTAAGAAGCCATATCACACAAGATGCAGGTGATTGCGCGGTTGAGTTCTTCCGCTTCCGTGAAATAAGCTCTTTTGAAGGTAGCTGTCTACCTACCGACCTAGGTACTAAGGTATGTTGGCCCGGGATGAGCCTCTCGATCTTTGCGGGCAGGTTCCTGCCAGTTGAAGAAGATGGAGCTCGTGCCCTGGACAGGCCAGAAGTAGGTCGCAGGTGGTAGGTGCAGATAACCTCAAATCCGAAGCCCTTGCCTCGTCAACATTAGCTTAGTTGTCGAGCAAAGAGTGGAGAAAACCTGTTTACATCTACATCTGCCTCTACCTTACCTAGGTACCTCCTAGCATATGGATCCATGATACCTGCATACCTTACGTTTTTTTACAATTGCAGATTGTTTGACCTTTTCGTGGCTTCAGCTTAACTACCTACTAAAGTGGCCAACACACTACAGTGAGTTGTCCACTGCAGTCTGCAGCTATACTTGTCCATCGTTCAGATTTCCATACCACTCCCTACCATCGTCATCACAATTTGATATAACCACCAATATCCGGCCCGTTACCACATCGCTTCACTTTCTCCTCGCCGTTAACCTGCACGTCCACGAATCAGCAAGGGAGTTTTTTTTTCTCCCCCGGGTTGAGAGTAACAAAGCAACTTGAGGTACAGAGAGGACTTCCGTGCCCTATCCGCGCAGGACG
This sequence comes from Fusarium tricinctum, assembly GCA_020744515.1. Classification (NCBI taxonomy): domain Eukaryota; kingdom Fungi; phylum Ascomycota; class Sordariomycetes; order Hypocreales; family Nectriaceae; genus Fusarium; species Fusarium tricinctum. Next base: position 1,542,392 of record JAGPXF010000002.1, on the reverse strand, counting down.
AGACAATTATTGTATGGCAGAGCGCTTCAAAGTACGGACAATACATAGGTGAAGTGGCCAGAGAAAATGCATCATCACATCACATCGCATTGCCTCACCTTTTCAGGTTGTCAAGATTGGATCCGCTCCGTCCATACGGGATGGGATGGACAGCTGCCGCGTTGCGTTGCTGGTCGGTCTTCCAATAACACTCATTGTCGAAAGACAGCGGCCGATTATGCTCAGCGGGAGGGGACCGGCCTGAAGAAAATAGCCGGCAAGCGGACACTACAAACCGCAGATCGACCAACCCCGGCAGCTAGACAACTAAGCAAAGGCAGGTCAGGGTTACAATAGTGCGGGCCCCCCAGTCGACTTCGGCTGGTTGATATGAGATTTACATATTGAAAAGAGTCCGAGGGAGGGTCTGCATATCTCCGCCAGCCCTGGTCTCTTCCAGTCATGGTTATTTGTGTTACCTTCCTTCTGCATCGGCAGCTTTAGAGCATAAGGTGCATGGTGCACGGTGCAACACATCAGAGCTCCACGATCTATGGCTTTGCATAATATGTACGGAGTACCTAGGTCATATCTACTGAAGCATTGGCTTTCTTGAATGCAATATGACAGATGCAGCCGCTGCATGGCTGGCTTGAAATAAGATGCGACGATGCTATTCATCAATGATGTGGCTTTGCTTTCTTTTGCCATGCTTTACTTCGGCTTTGCTTGGATAGACGGGTGTCCAGCCTGTTCTTGGCCACTCTTGTCTACCCTAGTACCTTGCTGCATTCTGGATCTGAGATTGGATCCTCTGAACGAGAAGGCACACTTTTATGCAGTTGGTTCTCATCGGAGTTACCTTACTGCGATACGGGCATTGAGTCTGAAGGAGTCGTGTGCAAATACGGAAGGGAGCTAACGTTCTCAAATCACACCATACCTGGATCTGCTACGCCTACATAATGCTCAATTTCAAACCCACATGGCCTGTTGCTGGCTTTTTTATGAGACAGGCACCACAAGGGTCTTTCGTGTAGGCTCATGTACGACAGCCAAGACGGGGCCACAACGCTTAGGGCGAAATGAACATCATCGGCTCCAGTAAGATGAGGGCACAACGAGTGTCAACAAGGAGAAGGCTACTGAGGTCTCAGCACCTACTACGTAGTAGTATGCAAAAATAGCTCAGCTACAGTAATCCGTACCTACATACATATTACTACCTATGCACAGATATGATATATGCAGAGATCGATAACGACAAGGCGCATGGCCGCATATCGATCAGCACCTGTTCCAATTGGTGGCACGCTTGATCAATTATGAGCCGCAAAAATACACTGAAAGCTGACGTGAATGACGGGAGCCACTCGTTGTTTCCTCGTTTGCATTGCACCTGTCCTTTGCGACACCATCCCCACTGTCAGCGGACTGCCACTTGAATTGTTGCTCAGTCGACGACTCACCAAGCTCGCCAGATCCCGAGCCCTTGCCGGATCCAACCTAGACTCAGAAGCTGGCGCGTGCACAGCAGCACAGCATGGTGGATATTATACACCCATCTGCCCTGTCAGGATCCTGCAATCAACAGCTAGTAGTAGTTATCAACCAGCTGTTGGTCCCAGGCCGAGTCAAGTTCAACGCGGCGCAACGCAGCTCGACACATTCGGCAACAGTTATCGTCCTGCAGACTACTGCAGAGCATCGGCCAAATTACTTTGCTGGTTGGCCAGAGTAGGTCTCAAGTTTTGACATGGCTATCTACCGTGGTAACTCATGAATAACCAATCTCGCAAGTCCGAGTAGTGTTACTTTGGCCACTATTGTTGAGACACAGCTGCCACTCTGTCTGCAGCTATTGACAAAATGGTGCTCCTGCTTGCAATTGAGGTCGCTAACCTGATATACAATTTTGAACGGCGTTTATTATTCGCAAGACACTCACCACTACCTGCGACGTAACAGGTAGCAGCAGGTAGCGCGAGCGATGCTATTCGATTAAGCCAGTTTTACCACTGTGGGGGTCTATCAGACCTTTTGTTCATTTTTCACAACAGGCCCTTGGAGGGAGTCTGCCCATCAAGACCGGAGGGATCCCCACTGCACCCTGATCCTGAGCCGCTCGTTTACTACTCAACCCTTTCGCATTCGATTTGCCGCTATGGAGCCATTGGCATATTCGTGGGCGCATGCTCGAGGTATTTTCCTCTTGCCCTTCTCTTTCGCAGATCCTTAGTACCTTGCCACCATGCAATGAAAAGAAAGCTGCTGCGGGCGTTGTTGCTCCGGGATATGGAAGGAGGTGCATCAACAGAGGTGATATTGACAATGCGTTGTGATATCACCATCATGTTGAAAAGCTCAAGACGATCTTCATGCCGTTATTTGCTTAGTGCTTCAAACGGGATTGAAACTTGTGGAGGAACCAGGATAACCCTCGCTTGTCTTGAGGACCAGGGGACACAAAGTCAATTCAAGCACGGAGCACCTGCTAAACCGACGTCTGTCGGCCGAGTCTTTAATTTTGAAGCTCACCAAGTCAGATACGATATTCATCCTTGTCAATATTTTACAATATCAACCCAACGCCAGATCATTACAGAGTATGGTTACAATCATGCGCTCGTCTGCCATTGTCAGCTAGTGCTTTGGTACTCTCTTTCCTGACCAATGCATCATTATCCTTCCACGTACAGCAATAGTGAGTGTCTGGGGACGGAGTTGTGAATGTTATTGCGCTTACCAGTGTAGACATCAACCCTGGGCAGGTCACGCATGTCATGATGATAGAGATGTATGCCATACAACCATATTCGCAATGTTGATGTCATTCTTCCAAGCTGTCAGAAACAAGGACTAAAATCTGCATTTGTCCCTCAGGCGGCAAAGCTGGTTAGCTTATCGGTATAGGTTAGTTGATATAATGAACATTAACTGACAAGACCTCAGATATTTGATGACAATGTACTTTTGGAACACGACTTACCAATATGCCAGGCTCTATATTTGCACTCGACCTCTACTGATGCTTGTGACCTCTTTGAGTCAACGTCATTCTCTCCTCATTGATAAGTCCTCGATGTTTGACAAGTTCTCAAGCCACATCTCCAGCTTGATAACTTCATTTATACAGCGGTTATCTCGCCCGATGCCATGGTCTACTAGTCAATGAATATTTGAGCTCAGAGGGACATCTTATTTATTTGACAAAGAGGAGACGCGGTGCAAGCGTAAGGGATACCTAAATGCTCAAGTGTTTGGTTCTAGATAATGTTTGTAATGATATTCGACTCGCCCGTATGAGAGCTGTTTCCCACATATATATACATATATATCAGCACGAACGTTTTATATATGCTCGCTTATTGAGGAATCCTGTATTCGAAGCATGCCAGGGCCTGGCGGGGCGTTGGTATTGGCATGCCTCGGGGAAGCACAAGGTGCCGCCGGCGCTTCTGTCGGAATAAGCATGCAGCCAGGGAGCTACCATCGTGGACTTCACCACAGCTGATAGATTTCATAGGTCCATAACTCAGTGTACCTGCACTAGGTATTCTCCCCTGCAATTTGATATGGAGCCAAGTCTCGTATTGCGGAAAATTGATGTGTGGTTTGACATTTCCAAGTATATAGGTTATATCGATGAGATGACACAACCTGAACAAAAGTTTGATTTGGACATGTGATAACAAACATCAATAGTAAATAATTAGTTCTACTTCCAGAATGTAAATCTTTAACTAAATGATAGCAAAATGGCTATGTTTCCTGCATAACCAAACGTGTGGACTGTGTAGTGTCCAGCACAAAATGAGTACTCGACCTACATCATGGAACAAATGTTAGAGACATTTGTCCCGCGTAGTCCATGGTCTTGCTAAAGCCAGAGTTTGGCAGGAAACTATACGCCCCGGCCTTGAAGAAAATATATCAGTCAAACGGATGCGTCTTCAAAGTAATTGGAGTACCTACCCTACATGGATGTGATATGGTCATTGTGCTATGATCGTTGTGCTATCAAACAAGAACTACGAAATACATTGAGTATGGTTGATAAGGCCTCATATCGTAGTATGAGACCATGCAGTTCCTAAGCTATCGGTGCAGGCCTGGAGGCAGATTTATGTCCGACTTACAAGATGCCTCTGATGTCTTTGATGAGTGTAGCCACAAACTCTTTCCCAAAGCCAAGACAATTTGTCCAAAACGGATGATTCTGAGGGACTCGCTTACTCAAATTAACCGTAATGTAGTCGTATTAACATCACAGGACTGAGATGAGGTTAGAGTGCTTCTGATATATGAATTCTGATCGATTGAATCCATCAACGACCACTTTGTACCTATAGAGTAGACGATTTTAAGCTAAGGAACAGAGGACTGACAGTACCACACTCACCTAGCAAAGTGAAATGGGGACATGTAGATGTTATTGAATCATTACTTAGTTGCAGTCGTGTAAAGAAAGCTCAAGTATAGGTTCAGCGACTACAAATATAAGATAAAAGCATGCTTGATAGACAGAATCGGAAACACTAACTGGATGAGAGAATGAAGACTTATGTTTATAGTTTCTCAAATTATATGCTCTCAACTCCTTGGTGGTTTTAGATATAGGAACGAGTGATATTGTGTTAGTTAAGAGTCTCCTTTGTGTAACGACTCTTTGCAGACGACTCTACAGATGATTGATACGCAATCACAATTTATACAAAGTAGATTGAAATTTGTTCATATCCCTTTAATACAACTCAAGAAAGAATTCGATTTCATGTTGCTCTTGTCAGTCACTTGTCTAGTTACATCTTAACATGATACACCTTGCAAACGCAGAGTATTACAGCTGAGCAGGACATTAACCGTTATGCGGAGTGGACTCGCTCCTCGTTCTGGCGGTGAACAAAAGGGTATATGAATCAAAGATATATTCGAATCAGCATGCTATCCCATGCACTCGTTTGCTTGTATCACGAGCGTATCATTAGCGATGATTATGAAACGCGTAGTAGTTTAGGTATCGGCGATGTGTTTGAAACGAAACCGGCGAGATCTTCAAGTGTCTGAGCTAAAGGCGGGCCTTGCCGTGTTTTAAGATGAGGACTAGGGTTATGTTTGTGTTAGACATTGTGTTTGAGCATGAAGTCATAGCGAGAGCTCTTCGCAGGGTTGCGATGCAGGTTCCTAGTTTAAAGCCAGCCCTAGAGAGTACTATTGGGCAATGTCTATCATGACATCTTATATACTTTAGGTAGAATGGGTTAGTTAAGTTCTGAGACTGCAAGTTAATTATCGCCATCCTGTAAGTGATAGGGCAGTTCTTTTGGATTCTGTGTGAAGTTACTACCTACCTATACTCCGCAATCCTCTATGTACACAATGGGTATGTGAAGACAAACAGGGAAGTTGTTGAAAGCCCACAGGGTGTATGTATTTATTACGTAGCTTGTAACTAAGTTAGATGGAGAATTCTCCAAGTATTTGGTGGATACGAATGCCATTCTTCTGCTTGCAAGTCGCTCGTCTTGTCCAAAGTGGTCCTGGAATGAGTGGATTTGATTTGAGGCATGACAATCTGGAGATGAATGATAATCAGAATCAGAATCTCCACACACGGAATACTACAAAGGGTTAAGATTTATGGAGACGATGGGAGTAGGAATGAATATTGGCGATTTGCATGTCATGTCTGGAAGAGTTGCAGATATTTGTTACTGCATGACTCGACTAACAGCTATTTGCTGTTGCAAAATTACGTATGAGAGGCGAATTTGCGCAACATTTGAAGTGCATGAAAAATCTCAAGCCTCAATCAAGGTACAAGACAAAACTAGTTGCACAGAAACTATACGTCATTGGGGCGTGTTTGGTAGCTCACCCTGACTGTTATAATTCCCACCTGACTTGAGCACGAGAGAGGAGTTTGCGAGGCATTTGAGGCGGAGGCGGAGGCGGAGGAGGAGGACGAGGAGGGGTCGTTGAAGAGAGAGGGGCAATGAGGGGCAATTGAGGGCTCGTAAACGCCATTCATTATTAGCATAAGTTATAGAGGATGTGGCGTGAGTTAAAGAGACCCTCTCTTGAATTGAGACAACTTTAAGCAATAAGGTACAGGGTGTCAAGAGTCAAGTATCTCGGTCTGGTAATTGTGGTGTTGACCAAAGTCTCCAAGTTGAGTCGCGTGACCTGGAGTGGTCTCATTGATGAGCTCTGCAAGGTTCGAGTTGGAATTGGAGTTGGATGCCTCACTCAAATTTGGTGTAATTTACAGCATGTGACACCAGGCAGAGCAGACCCTTACAAGCCTCGATTTGAGGGGACAAACTTAAGGGATCGCCAGGAGAAAGACGGTTGATGGCGTCTCCCGTCCCTGTGCCTGTGCCTGATGACCATGCTGGTGGCGCAGTCTGGAATCTGGAATCTGGAATCTGTAGGAGTATTCTCTTCCTCATCCAACAAGCAGAGGGACATGACTAGGTAGACTGAAGAAGGAATGTTAGACACATGGCTAGACTCTGAGATGCAGTAAGCTCGTTAGTAGACAATACAGTTACGTAGCTAGTAGTTTGACATAAAGTGTTGGAGTTTCAAGACGGGCTATGTCAATACGTATCTAAAAGGCTGAGTGACAGACTAATTACAATTTACATGCAATCACTTCCCAAGCCATAAAGCGTATATCCGATGGTGCATCTAAGCCTCATCAAACACGCTGCTCGCTTTCATCAGCGACGCGTATGTATCTACGGATACTCCGTACTCCGTAGAGTTGGAGAGAAAGAAATAGCGATAACATCAATAAAGCTGGACTGGCCTAGAGTGAATGATCGACCATTAGTGCCAAGGGATAAGGGGTCGAGAGCAGACCATTTCGTGGTCGAGGCCAAGATAAGGAACGCGGGAAAATGAAGACGAGGCAATTAGAACAAGCGAGAGTACATGGCAATCGCGATTAACAGTGAGAGATTAATTAATTAATTAATCACGTTGATTAATCGCGTAGCTAAAAGTTTGATTTCCATGACCAACTAACGTACCTGGACAGGAGAAGCCATCCAGGCACCATCACCATATTTCATTAGCAAGGTTAGAATACATGTACTGGGTGTTTATCCGGCCTCGTGGCGTTACAGGAACCGAGATAAAAAACCCCGCAAACAGAAGCTGTTGCTGGGCGTTGGATAATTCGGATGAATGAGACCGGGCGATGATGCTATAGAAGCTGATATATCCGGGGGATCAACACGGATGAAACAGTAGATGATGCAAAGAGGGCGACATTCTGTAACAGATCTACGATGCTGGTACATTACAGATTACATATGACACAAGGAGCAGCAGGGCTGAGAGAGAAACATGAGATTCCTTTTCTGCCTGCTAGAGAGTTTGTATTGTTTGTCTCTTCCACCACATCCGAAAAGGGCCGATGAAGTAGGCAACTAATCAGTAAATGATACAGACCAAGATTCAGTCGTCTGACAAGCAGTCGAATTGCCTAGGCTTAGCCGCTGATCCATTCATCCTTGTAGAGCTGGCGAGACTATCCGTATTGGCGAACCAATAAATGGTAAACCATGTATTCGTAAAGTACTCCTGATTTCCGTCTTGCATTTCCTTCTCGCTCGCTTCCTGGAGTAATCAATCGGTCAATTTCGCCTGGGGTAGAAGCGTTATGAGATGGAGACATCTATGGAGTCTATACGGGCACCCTTTTGATGAGATACTTTTTGGCATGTGAGCGAATATCTTTTTAGTTCCTGGATCTGTACTGAGTTAGGAAGTACACGATAGTCTCTGTGCTTCTGTTAGCTACAGAGCCTAGGAAGCCTAGATAGAGGCCTAGAGAGCCCAGAGAGGTGCATCACACATCGATCTCATTCCTACTCTTCCTATTGGATAACTTGTCACCTCCGTTCGACCATTTGAGACAGATACGGACTGTTGCATCTCATGTTCCAAGGATTCAATCCCCCACAAACGCCCCCAAATCTCACATTTTGTCTCTTGTCGTTATCTGCCGCTCCTCTGCTGTAGGCTAGACAAGCATTGAATTTCAACTGAGACCACTCACCTTTTCTTAAACCGCATCTGCGACCTTTTCGTGGATCGTCCCCCCGCCCGTCTTTCTTTACCGCCTCTCAACAATCAACAGTGCAGTAGTACTCTGTAGCAGTCAATCAGTCCAGCAGCTGCTGTAACCCCGGAGACATCGGCATGGAACTCATCACATCATTGCGAGTTCGCAGACCGCAGTTCGCAGTTCGCAGTTCGCAGACCGACCTGGGCTTGGCACGTCGGCGGATCAAACAACCCTTGAGCCAATCCCTGCCCAGCGTCCACAAAGTAAGACAGTAAAGCCAATGGATAAGAGGAAAAAAAAGGACCCAACAACTTTTTGTCAAGAGAAGACTCTCTACTAAATCATTAAACCCCACGTGCCCATGCACTTGATGAGGCTGAATCTGGCCTAGAACGTCCCGACATTGGCTCAATCCCTCGGCTTCGCTGGAACCGGAACCCAGTTTTTAGCTCTGTCTCTGACTTGCAGAGTTCTGCTGTACTGTACTGTACAGTCCTGTAGTTTGTAGGCATCTCGAGTGCTGTAAGATAAGTGATTGTGGTACCTGGGTATTGGTTTGCCCCGGACGCACCGCCATTCTCAACCTCCACTCGCTCACTCACTCACTCACTCACAGCCTCCGCCGCCTTCACCGTCGTAATCTGCCGCCTCTTACACGGCCACAGAGCCAAGGACGAAGCAGAGAGGAATATTACCTACCGTCTTACCCTCCTTCCCCTCTTCTCGTGTTCAATCTTGTCTTCTTTCATATCATTTCCATTTGCATTTCCAAATCACCAGAACCTTCATTTCGCATCTCGTCATAGTTCTTGGCTCGGCCGCATTCTCACTGGTATTTCGAAATTGGCTTCTAGAGTCTGAGTCTGGAGTCTTGACAGAGTCGAGCTACATACGGTTGGGTCCCGACTCCTTTACCCACCCACTACTCTCGGTTCTTGAAGACTAGGACACCCCTGGAGTTGGTGGCCCAGAGACCGGCAACAGGCCTGGCCTCCCCGTCCTCCACTGGCCTGTCCTATCCTGTCCTGTCCTGTCCCGACTTTCTCTTTAGTATACATTCTGCGACATTTCCATTGTCGCTTCTTGCCTTGTTTACGCTGGTCGTTGTCGTTGTCGTTTTGAGAGAAAGGATAAGAGTACCGTACATTCTGCGAGCAAATTGCGCAGTTTGTCCGTCTATCTGTTTGCTCTTCTTTTGTCTTGTCGTCCTGTGCAACTTGAAACAAAAGAATTCATTCATGATGCTCTGAGATACGCTGGGCGTGCGACAGACTCCTCACCTCCCGCTGCGCTGCGCCCGTATCCGTGCAACGGCGACGAGACGCCCAACAACACCAGAGCCAACGACGACAACCATCAAAAAAAAACCCCTCGTATACTTCTCTTATACCTTGACAACCTCTCACCTCTAACCTGCCTTTTTCTTCCATGGCTATGGCGCAGACCAGCAGCTCGTTACCGGGTCACCTACACGGTCACGGATACCGCGGAAATCAACATGGACACTCCAAGATAACAAAGCCACGAAGCCGACCAGCTGTGAAACCAATTCTCAAGAAACTGCAGTCGCATCACTCCCACTCGGAAAAGAACTCGCTAGATTTGGATCGCAGTTGGGATGAACAAGGCCAGTTTGGGTATGGTTACTCTTCGTATAATGTCGATGGCGATGACTCGTCTTATACGGCAGGTGCATCAGCACTGCCAACACCTGCTGGCCGCGCACGCGATGTGAGCTTTTCTATATCGGCCACTGATATCAGCACTGGCGGCGCCCGCTCAAACAAGTATTCGCATGCTCGTTCAACAAGCGGAAATTCTCACGCTTCTCACGCGTCTCACGCCTCTATTGCGACTTCTGCTAGCGGTGGTCGAAACGGCTCTTTCGTGCATCCTTTTCAGCAAACACCTCGCACTTCGACCCCTCCGCTCTCATACGCAAACTCGCTCGCCTCTCTCGACAACCCTAGCGGCCCTCGCGACTGTTCTCCTACCATTACAGAAACCGAAGACGACCTCGAGTCTCCAAACTTCCAAACTTCAGGTCGTGCTTACCACTCAGGTCCTGGCCCTCGGCGTCCCTCGCTTGCCAGTCAGCGCACCAGCTCGCTCTCGGACGTGAATCAGCCACAACGCATCACTGCCCACGGTCGTTCATCATCAGGAGTTTCTGCGCGAAAGCCCCATAACATCGTGACTCGAAGCCGGTCCGATCTGCACCTTAACACAGGCTCTACAACTGCTATCGACTCGGCATCGAGTGCCAGTCCACCTTCTGGCTCTTTTGTGTCCCCGCAGATGATTGCTGCATCGACATCTTCAAACGCTATGTCTCCCCTCCGCAGCTCTCTCGATATGAGTGGCTTCCGCCTCCGCTCGCGCAGCGAGGTCGACACCGCAACCCGCCAGGAGAACGTCCGTGAAGCTCGTCGCAAGTTTGAGGAGAAGGAGAAAGCCAAAGAAGAGAAGTACCATCGCGACCAAGTCCGCAAGCAGGAGCGCGCAGAGGCCCATCGCTTCACCAAGAATAGCCGCAAGGGCAGCTTCGCAAATTCTCGCATCTCGTGTGATCGCATGTCCAGTAGCACTGATATTCGACCTACTATTTCCCGCAAGAACACTGGCAATGGCGTAGGCTTGGGCCTGACTACTGAGAACGAGAAGGTCGACTTTGCTACTAGAAGCTATGACACTGTGCCCCCAGGCCAGTCGCTTGGTGCTAGGGCCGACGATGTGCACTTCCAGTCAACCCAGCGAACCAACACCACCAAGCGAAAGACCACCAGTACCTGGACCGCCTTTGTTCTGTGGCTGAGAACGCGACTGCTCAAGCTGGGTCGACGATAGGAGAAGGTCACCAGCGAGACCAAGACCAAACTCAAGACCCAATGCTCCGGCAAAAAGAAGGGGTTCGTTGTCAGAACTCCTCATCAGTTTTATCAGCCGCAGCAGACGACAAACACTCTCAATCCATATCTCTCGACACCATATACCACCCGTCGATGAATCTACGCAGACTTTGTTCTCGGCAAATACCTGGCGAGCACAACTTTACAGCTGGGGTCACATCGACTTATCATGATACCTTGAATTTTACACCACGGGAAGCTCTATATCCCCAACTTCCCGTTTGCTCACGTATACGTACACGCAATCACGGCCTCTTGGAAGCAACGCGGCGATGGAAACGACCAAGTCTTCACGACCGGACCGGGCAGTTATCTTTTGACATTTTACCAGGCAAGGAGTTGGGGTCTATTTTTTTCTTCTTTTCTCTCTTTTCTTTCTCCTCTTTATGATTGGCAAGCATGGCCATGGTTGCATCAACGGAATCAAGCTACGCGCGATGCACGCGGGAACGGAAAGTTCTTTGATTTCGAGAGGATTTGCATTTGTCTTTTTGTTTTCGAGGTAACATTTACCAGCTGCATCCCCCTTAAGGGCGAGGCACACGGATAGGACGGCTTTGGCGTTTCTAGACCCGGATCAAAATACAAATAAGCATGACGGGCAATTTGCCTCTCTCAAGTTAACGTTACTTCCTTGGCACTTGAATATCGTGAATTATCGTAACACTGCCCCGATCTGTAACGATTAACGACTGATGGGACGACAATGGACATGAGCACATACGCCGTAATGACAATTACATACTGATAAGTCTGCTCTTAAATGACCGCTTTCTAGACCACGGAACAATGCGCCTTATAATTAGCCGTAGTATTACTTGTTTTGATCAGCCAATTTACGCCTCAATCTTACAGTGACCCAAGCCAAGAGCAACGCGACTCCATCGTACGTGTGTATTTGTGTGGCTCAGCGTTCGCCGTTACCCCCTCCTTCACTTTCACATGACATTGATTTGCACATGACAACCGTTTGCAGCCGGGTCGGGATCATCGCTGTCTGTTTCGAGAGTGGAGAAGCTTCACTAAGAGACAAAGTGTGGGGAAGAAGAGGCTGGCGTAAGGCACGGCCCTTATGACCTTACAGATGGCCCAAGAGCGCTCAGTAATTTTTGAACATTACCGAGACATTGATAACCTGGGGAAGGGACTGAGCGTTATGGCGAGAGTGGAACGGTATGTCTGGCCGTAGAATGAGAGAATGTGGTTCGCACGAAGGGATCGTGAAGTGGTGTTTGCCAAAGCTTCATTAAAATAGTATTGGAACGTGTACTGCTCATCAAGATAAATATATACGAACCCTAAAGATACATCGTATAGTACAACAACAATAAAGCCAAGCTAATCGACAGGAAAAAGGAAGAGTCAATATCTACAGCTTCGGTCTGGCAATATCAACTGGCGTCCACCAAGGCCAAACCTTGGGCGCATTCTTCTCCATGGTCCCTGTGAAATCTGGGTTCCTCTTCTCTAGGAAACTCTTCATTCCCTCCTTAGCATCCTTACCCGTAAACAAATCCCAGAATATCTTACTCTCGAGAAGATGCGCCTCCTCAGGCGATGATACTCCCCTGTAGATCATGTCCTTCATTACACGTGCAGAAACACCACTTACGTTGGTCGCGATCCCATCGGCGATCTTTAGAGCTGTAGGCAAAACCTCCTCCGGTGCGACAATCTCAGTAAAAAGTCCGTCAAAGAGTCGATGTGTGGATGGATAGACGCCGCCGGTGGTGGTGAGGTGCAGAGCGCGGCTGGTTCCTATGAGACGCGGGAGGAAGAAGCTGCTGCATGCCTCCATACTGAAGCCGCGACGACCAAATACAAAGCCGATTTGGGCGTCGCGGCTCACAACGCGAATGTTGGCACCCAGAGTCATGGTGATGCCCACGCCCACAGCAGAGCCGTTGATGGCGACGATGACGGGCTTGTTACAGCGGTACATAGGCAGAGTGACAATACCACCCGAGTCGCGATGGTCGGCGGCATCTTTGCCCAAGGCGTGCTCCTCATTGAAGTCCATACCGGCGCAGTACATTCGGTTCTTTGGGTCAGAGGAAGTAAGGACTACAGCGCGAACACGAGGGTCACCGGAGAGTGTATTCAGCGCGTGGGCGAGGTTTGCGGCCATGGTATCGGTGAAAGCATTGCGAGCTTCGGGACGGTGAAGCTTGATGACTATGACGGGGGTGACTTCTTTGGAGGATTCAGGATGGTGAAAGAGCTGGAGGGTTGGAAGGTCAAGGGAGGCGTAACTATCGGGGAGTGAAGACGGTGCCATGATGACTCTTGTAATAGTGAGTGGGAGAGATTGGAAGGTGAGGGTATGTTAAGTTGAAGTCCAGAGGATGTTCGTTTATAGTTTAAAGGGCTCGGCTTCACAAGTTGAGTCTCGTGACGATTGACAATCTTTGGTCTTCAACTTGACTTACACGTTGAGCCGAGGGCCACAGCTGCAGGAGAATGTACCAACAAGGGATCAAGCTGTAGTGTTTGTTCTTTAGGCAAGTTACGAGGAAAATTATGCAGTTGCTTCAAATCAAGATGTAAAGGTTTTATCAGAAATGATGGATGGATTTGGCTTTGAATGATGATTATCACATGAAAATGGTTGCAACATGTGAGCCTTGTACAGTTCATAGCACAGTGCTTTGTAGTGTTGGGACTGTAGCGTGCATGACTAATCCTCCAGCAAATACGCTCCGGACGGCCAGATCAACCAGCAATGCAAAAGCCTACTCCACAAGCCTCAAAGATACAGTTGAACCTTTCCGACCAAAAACGCAGGGTCAACAGACGATGCAGCTTCTGGAGCCATGGTCTACCAGTGGGAACCGCATAAAGATGTCTGCTACCAATTATACATCAACGAGCGCAGGCCCCTTGAGGATATCATGGTGCACATGAAAAATGTTTACCAGTTCGCGCCAAGGTTGGTGTTGTCCCCCAGTGTAAGTGAATGAATGAATATTCCTTTCGACTTACACGACCTACTTCAGTAAACGCGCTTTTCAAGTGCAGTTCAGTCGCTGGAAGTTCCCTACAAAACAAAGACTCAAACACAAAGATGATCGACTTGTCAAGCGCATCCATGATTTGTGGCAGAAGAATGTACCGCAGGGTGAGATGCTGCGTATTCTCACTGACGAAGATGGGTTTGACATCAATGCACGCGAACTCATGAGAGTGCGCGCCCGGAATAGATGGCTTCTCAGGGTTCGGCACGGAGATCGAGCAAGGTTGGGGGACTTCGAGCAAGATGATGAGGCTCTCGACAACGATTCATCGCCCGCTGAGGATGGAGACGTGATGAGCTCACTACCGGACCAAGAACACGGACTCCCTGATCATTCTGCAACGGGAAACTCTACCAACTCATTACAAGAGAATTCCGACTCTACTACTCTGGCCCCCAAGGCACGAAAGATTAGCAAAAGACAAAGCCGGAGAAACCGTCAACACCTCAGCGAAGCAGAGCACATTGTTCGGTTTCCTTCAGAGATGACATTGAACGACTCCAAGGACGTGCTAATGCTCGACGCGAGTACTTACTCGGAAACCCGCGAATGTTTTGCCCATATTTGCCAAGAAGAATCTATTGTCAAAAAGACCCTGGCTGGACCTGGGAGATGGGACTATGTCAAGAATCGTCTGATACACGAGCGCCCGAACCTGCAACAGGTTCTTTGGATATCCAAAGAAAATCTCGAAAGAAAACAACTCGCGCTGGACATCATCTGCACTGATGTGACTAAGCGCATACGCAACCAAGAGACAAAAATGACTCTTGTTGATGCAAAGAATGAGCTGGGTCTCAACCCGGAAGAATCCCATGACATCCGCGCTGCTTTGCACGAGGTGCTCTGCGATGCACAGTTCACGTGTAAATCTGACGGGACGCCAGAGCAATGGGAAGAACTGAAGAAGCAATGGTTTGAGAAGTCAACGCGTCTCAAAGCCATTCCCCTGGATGGAGACGACGAGCAGTCGCGTCGGAAGATGAGGGCGATTGAGATTGTGGCTCGGGATGTGATCAAGCGAAAGCGGGATGAGAAACGGTCAAAGGGCGCAAAGAGTGGTGAGACTGCTAAACAGAAGGGTTCTACGCAGCGCAAGTCCCAAAGCGTTGCTCAGGAGTCACAGGTTGCGCACGAGGAACAGCCGTCCCAACACCAACACCAGGTGCAGCAAGTTGTGGAAAACTCGTCCAATTTCCCTGCACCAGAGAGGGAAGCCGCAAGGTCTAGTTCACCCGCAAGCCCAGCTTTGATGGTTGATGGTGGGATGAATGACACTATGGATAACACTGGCTACGATGCTATCCCTGAATCAACGAATTCACAGATGAATTATGCGGCTACCAGACAATCCGTAACGCCACATCGACCTATGCAATTGCAGGCCACCAACGGGATCTTGCCGCAACCTCATAGAATGCTAGGCTCGTCTGCCACTACTGGTGTACCTATGAACAGTCAATATGGGCCGCCGTCCATGTACTTGGGAACTCAAACTCAACCGAACTATATGGAGCAGCAATATGTGCCACACCAGTTTTCAACACCAACGCCCAGTACAATGTTCCAGAGCGTGCCGGCGGTATCAGCTTCTTTTGCAGTGTTCCTGCGTTTACACCCTTCTTCAACATATGTCACCAACACAAACCTATGGATCTCTACTATGGCATCGCAGTCGATCCAGGAGCTCCGGCAGGCGGCGGTTGCCAAGTTTCCCGGGGCACTGTGTGTCCGCATCGAGGGTATTTTGAAGGATCCAAAAGGTAGCGAGCTGCCACTTCAGATCCAAGGAGATGATGAACTGGGGGCTTACTTTGCACATATGCAAGGCGGTTCGCCAACGTTTGCTGTCCAGCTTGTCTAAGAAAGAAAATATTGTTTAATAAGATTACATAAATTTAGTACATACATCCTACTACGTAGTAATTGGTCGGTGACTTGACCAGATTACCGGCAATTGGTATCTAATAAACTCGCAGTGTAATTGCGGCAGATTTTGTTGGAATCACAGAATGGGCGTACGGAGCTTCGGGTCAACATAAAGTCTGTGATTGGATAGATATGAACATTGCTCGGAGCTGAGGAGGACAAAGGCGTAGACGAAGCGGACTTGGGCTCCGCGATATATCTAGGAGAGGGTAACTGTGATACCTTGGCGGATGCCAACTTCCGGGGAGATGTCAATGTACAACACGAAAGTTGATGATTTAGGAAAAGATGATGCAGAACATGGTCTGGACAACAGATGCAACATAATGCCTCGAGATTGGTAATACGTGATAGAGAAATTGGCCGAGGCCGGCGGTGACGTGCTTTCTTGTGATAATTGCTCTTTCACTTGTCCACTCATTCTGGAGTATTTACTGTCCAAACGAGTATGGACAATCCACTTTCTCTATGTTTCACCCCTACATAATTTCTGTTTTGTAGGGCCTTTGGAGAGAGGCTCCGGGGCCAGGCCGGGACGGAGATGGAGATAGAGATGAAGAGACGGGCATTGCACGGCGCGATTTGTCGAGACATCATAAGATGAACAAGTAATACAAATGTATGAGAAGTATGATGAGCGACGCAGCCAATGGGAGTTAATAGAATTAGTTACAGATCCTCCACGCCGTAGCTGATCACATCGGAAGCCGACCTTAAGGCCCTGGCGATGCCCGAAACCAGGCGCCGTGGATGTGGGGCTCGGGGGTCGTAGACTCGTAGTGCGGTATTCCAACTCCGTCCTCTCAAATTTCCATTGCCGTGCGCTTCAACTCTTAAGCTCGACAGCGACCTTCAATTCGCTTTCCCGACACGCTCCCGCAGTTCCAATCACCTCCTCGACGGCTTGGACGCTTCTGTTCCTCCTGCGATTGGCTCTTGACCCTCTCCCCGCGCACCCGCCACGGCTACACATTGTCATGGCTTCTCTCCAATTGCGCGCCCAGCGTGCTGCTCTTGGGAGCTTGCGGACTCCCACCACAGCCAGCTGCAGAGCATCGAGGTTACCGGCGTCCTTCTACCGTTCATACGCTACCGAGATCGAGCCTCAGAGGCCGAATAAACCCGCCCGCCAGAGCAATGAGACCAAGGTTGGAAGGACGTTCCAGGGACAGGTCATGGGCAGTATTGGAGCTCGGTTGAGGCGGGAGCGGGAGCAGAGGGCGCAGTATGAGGAGTGGCGCGATATGACAGATCCTACAAGGAATTGGATGGTGACCTTTGGTGGGTTTATACATGCACATGTCTTTCCTCTGGAGCTTGGGCTAACAGGAGATACCTAGTCTTCATCTCGGGTGTCGGCATTTCATACTGGCTTGGAACTTTCTGGCCAAGAGAACCAGAACCTACATCGACATTGCCTCTCAACAAGACCAGGGCGCCCGTGCATAACACCAAGCTCGAGAATATGCAGGCCGCCTGGGCCGACTTTGTCAAGATTGTTGGACAAGACAATGTTAGCACCGCCGAGAACGATATCGAGCACCACGCAACCTCAAGCTGGTCCTCGCATCAGGCAGGCCCCGACGACCGACCCTTCTGTGTTGTCTACCCTGGAAGCACTGAGGAGGTATCTGAAATTATGAAGATCTGCCACAAACGCAAGATTCCTGTTACGGGCTACAGCGGCGGTACCAGTCTTGAAGGTCACTTTACCCCTACTCGTAAGGGCATTTCCATCGACTTCGGCCGTATGAACAAGATCATCAACCTTCACAAGGAAGATCTCGATGTTGTTGTCCAGCCCGCTATGGGCTGGGAGGCTCTGAATGATCACCTTGGCCAAGAGGGTCTTTTCTTCCCTCCTGACCCTGGCCCTGGTGCTATGATTGGAGGTATGATCGGTACTGGATGCAGCGGTACCAACGCCTACCGCTACGGTACGATGCGTGAATGGGTCCTCAGCTTGACTGTCGTTCTCGCCGACGGCACCGTCATCAAGACCCGGCAACGACCTCGCAAGAGTTCTGCTGGCTACGACCTTACCAAGCTCTTCATTGGCTCCGAGGGTACTCTCGGTCTTGTGACTGAAGCCACCCTCAAGGTCACTGTCAAGCCCGAGTCGACCAGTGTTGCTGTATGCAGTTTCCCCTCGATCCGTGATGCCGCCAACTGCGTGGGCAAGGTTGTGGGCCAGGGCATCCCCGTGGCAGCGGTTGAGATTCTCGACGATAACCAGATGAAGTGTATCAACGACGCGGGAATGACATCACGAGCCTGGACCGAGGCGGCCACGCTTTTCTTCAAGTTCGCTGGTACTCCCGCTGGTGTCAAGGAGCAGATCGCCCAAGTCCAAGGCCTCGCCAAGCAGGCCGGCAGCAAGACCTTCGAGTTCGCCAAGAGCCAGGAGGAGCAAGATGAGCTGTGGAGTGCGCGTAAGGAGGCTTTGTGGAGTACAACGGCTGTCAAGAAGCCCGGCGACCACGTGTGGACCGGCGATGTCGCCGTGCCCATGAGCAAGCTGCCAGATCTGATCGAAGACACTAAGAAGGACATGGCAAGAAGCGGCCTGTTCGCTTCTATCGTGGGCCATGTTGGTGATGGCAACTTCCACACTATCCTGCTGTACAACGATTCTCAGCGAAAGACGGCCGAGGCTGTGGTGCACCGCATGGTCAAGAAGGCTGTTGAGATGGAGGGTACTGTGACGGGCGAGCATGGTGTTGGTCTCGTCAAGCGGGATTACCTCCCCCATGAGCTTGGCGAGACTACAGTGGATGCTATGCGACAGGTAAGAGCCCTTTGCTAAAAGTGACAGAAAAAGCTTTTGCTAACACTCAATATAGATCAAGAAGGCTTACGATCCTCTATGTTTGCTCAACTGCGACAAGGTTGTGCGCGTAGAAAAGCCCAAGAAGGGTGAAGTTGATGAATGGTAGAAGGAGTATGAGTGAAGACATGCGAACAAGAAGAACGGGAGGAATGGCAAGTAAGAATATACCTGGTGTTTACGTGTACGATGTAGTAAAAGATGGCTTCGACGGCGGTTCAAGGGGTTGGCCTCTGTTTAGGGAAGCTGGTGTATATGAACAATTCAACAAAACTTTACCAACATCCACTCAAGGGGCTTTGCGAGATATGAAGTGCTCGAAGGGGGTATTGTGAAAGTGTATCGTGAAAGGGTGGCTAACCGATATTGACATCATGTCTTTGCTTGGGTTACCTTTTGTGCGCTATGGTGTAAACTCAAGACGTCTTGCTCGCTCTTCCATCGACGCGTTTACCGTGCCTTGAACACTCTTGATCGGCAGGCTGTCCCCTCACCCTCCTTCACAAGCTCGCTGGGGAGCTCTACCGCTCGCCGAGCAACTGCAACATGAACCGACAGCTTGGTTGGAAGCCAAGCGTATCCTTCTACCAGTCCAATTCCTAGCTGAAATTAAACAACCCCGATCCTCCGATGTTACCCATGTAGTCCAGAAGCGGCGGTTGCCAGAGCGGCAGCATTGTGTTTGCATTCTGATTTTGAGATGGGATCTGAGGCAGCTGCGGGTGCATTGCGTGATGCCTGAACAAAACATCAGCATCAGCTCGTCCACGAAACCATGAAGGGAAACACTAACCCATGGTGATGGACGACCAGGGGCCCGGGGGCGTTTTGCTGCGTCGAAAGTTGGTGCTTCTTGCGCTTCTTCTGGAGGGTTTTGAGCAACCTTGCACTCTCGGCGATGCCCTCGTCAAGCTTGTCACTCATAGCATAGAGTCGGGCTATGTTCTCGTTCATCTCGTTGATTTTCTTACGGACGGCCTCTTTGTCGACCTGTCCTTCGATGGCCTCCTTGGCAACTGGCTTTGCAGTGCCTGTTTGCTCGTTGGTCGACATGGCGGCTTTCCCCATGTGAAAGAATGAAGAATGCAAACAGTATTTTCAGAAGAGTAAGCGATATAGTGAGAATAAATTCGTGGGTAACAGAGAGTCACCAGTGGGAGTGAATCATTGTTTTGGTGGAGATTGTTGCTCGTACTTGAAATGTGCACCTTCCCACACAACCAAATGCATAGATTGTACAAACAATAGAAACAATGGGTAACACGTTACAGTGAATGTTGACGCCTAACTGCCTGCCTGCCTGCCTGCCTGCCTAAGCTACTTTATGAGTTGGTAAGCACAGCATCTAAAACCTAGTAGAGGTATCGAGTAAAACAAAATAGAACCGTTGCATTGACTCTTCTTACCAAACACCGTAAACTCCTCAAAGTAATCATCAATGCCAAAAATCGATCAAAACACTGTCACAGTGTTGACATGCCCGTTCCTCAGAACTTCAAATACCATGCCTGGGAATCCATATAATGTCGTTGTAGAATCGCCGTTCGCTTCTGCTCGCTTTGCACCGCTCTCCTCCCACCCTCCCAAGAACTCACAACTACTGCCTGGACTGTCGCCCCAGCCTCGATTAAGGACCATACCGCGTTGCCTTTGCTGTGAGTCGCTCCGAGGGAATTCAGATGCCCATGCTGCGTTCATACGGTCTTCTATCTGTGGAAAAGACGTTTCCGAATTTGTTGGTCCGCTGCCATCATCTAGGGAGTCCAGATATGCGATCTCCCAGCGGCAGCGACGATGGCGGTTGAACTCATATGACCCGGGTATGTTACCGTGAAGAACCAACTTCGTTGCCACCAAACGGTCGGGAGAGTGTGATATGATACCGTTCTGACCCTCTGCTTCACTGGTCTTGCTCCCCGGAGGGGCTTGCGATGGAGGCACGCGAGTGGATATCAAAATATCAAAGCCAAGAAAAAAGTAGTTATAGAAGCATTCACCGCTTGAGTTGAGACCAATCTGGTCATCAATAGCTTCCTCATTGTCAGATCCGTCAGACCCGTCATGCATAGAAGACTGGTCTGTATCGGTGAGGTCTTCAGGCCGACCAATATCTGCCGTATCGGGACGAACCTTTGTGTTGCTTACTGTGCGCATCTTATGAATGACCATCTTTTGATCATTTTTGCGATACATGGCGTTTGGAGGACCTAACTCCATGAGGAGATCTTGGGGTGTTGTCTCGCCCAGGGTGATCCAGAAAGAGTTGCTTGTCCATTTCCTGAACAGCTGTATTTTTCCACCACCGTGCAATCGAACAAGTGAGATCTCATCCGGGTAAACGTCTTTTCCACGAGGTATCACAGTAGTGGACTTGATACTCGGAAGGATCTCAGTCCACAGAGTCGGTCTGGCATCGGCCCACGAATCACCACTGAAGACAGCCATCGAGGTCGCGACTTGGCTGGAAGCCGTTGCAAAGGTCGATACTACATCTTTTTCGGGCGAGTATTCGGAAGGGTTCAAGGAGAAGTTGAACGCAACGCCTGGATATGACAAGACGTATATCCCGTTGTCATGAGGACTAGGTGGATGGATGAACTCTCCAGCGTATGTAGGGCCGAGTAGTTTGTGGTAAATATGTCGAAAAGTAGGCCCTGATGTCGAGTCTCCCGGTACAGGTGATCCAGGAGCCGAAGAACCGGCAGTTGGCTTAACAAGGTCTCGTTCCTTGAAAGTGATATGGTTCTTGGTAAAGTCGATAACCTCGATAAGCCGCAAACGCTGTTCCGGGCCATCAAACCTCAGTCGCATCCCATTTCCAGGAAGCTCAACTCCAACAGGTTCGGTTACGGGGCGGTCGGGAGAGTAAAGTAGCTCGATCTTTGGGAAGCGCTGGGGTTCGGCTTTGAGACGGGTAAGGACATCGTGGAGAGTTGCGCCAAGGACTAGATACGGGATTATTAGACACAACTTGAGTGTTTTTGGAGCTTAACTAACCTAAAAAGCCCAGTGCTCGACCTGGATGAAGCTGCGCGGTAAAGAGTGACATGGTTGCGGTTACGGTTGATGGTGCAAGGTATAGATAACAAGTAGATGGCTTATCACGAAGCTGTCTTTGGAGTCTGGAGGGGCTGAGTTGAGCTGAGCTGTGTAAGAGCCGAGCTCCTGGGTGAGCTTTGTAGAGTGAATGTCGCCAACCATGAGATGTTGGTTCTTGAAGGATCTAGAGAAGTGGGAGATGGAGGCTACAGCGAGAAGCGAGATTCAAGGTAATCAAAGGAAATGGTCACGGTATCGGTTCTTAAGTTGGTTAATTACTATCGAGTAAAGAGTGACAAAGGTCCCATGTGATGCGATGCTGTGACGCGGGGCACTTTAGCTTAGGATGACGTAAGGCGACCACATGCCGTTTAATAAGGCCTTCTCCTTTGCTTGGTAGCCAGTCACTTTGATCTAAAGATTGTCTATGCTTTATTGGAATACAAACGGCTGCGTCTTATAAAAGACAGGATTTTGAGCTTTATACAGTATCCGATTATTAACTGGCAGAATGAGGGTAGACCGTATTCTCAGCATGAAGACTTGAATCAACAAAATGGAATGGCACTCTTTATGGAGTAGCTGCTAGCTATGACTCGCCTGCTACAAACCCGTCCTGTTCTTTAACCCTTATGTCCCCGGAGGTTAAAAGAACATAGGCCTGGCTCATATGAGTATGTATGCTTCCAGTTGCTAAAATAAATGGCAGGAGAATTTCCAAATAGATCGGTTCTGGATATGCAGTCGACACCCAAATGATATTATTCCTTCTTTACTAGATCCGCAACATCCAACCACTCACTGGGTCGTCGTCGGCCTGATTCCGTAGCATTGTGCAGATACTCTTCGGCCTCTGATGCCCATGCCAAAAGCTGCTCTTCACTGCCCCATTCTCCTGTAGCCATCAAGCCGATGGGTAGCTTACCCTCACCCTGGTCCGGGTCGACGTATCCGACGGGGGCCGAAAGTGAAGGGGTACCGGTCAAATTGGCCAGGAAGATGTATAGCATGTTCCGGATAGTCGTGTTGGTATCGCTCATGCCGTAGGCTTCGTCACCGGGGACGATAGGCCATCCGATCAAAGGTGTTGTGGGCGTAACGATGAGAAGTCCGGGGTGCTTCTGGAACAGGAAAGCCAGGTGCTGCATGATGAGCTCTCTGAGAGCATTGTACTTGAGAAGATCTGCTGCGGGCGTCTTGGTTGCGACAGACATGATGACTTTGTTAGCAGGCCCGACAAGGGAAAGCCAATCCGCTGGGTTGGGAGTTCGTCGACGAGCAGCCTCGGCCATTTCAATTATGCAGACAGCACTATGCGCGAGCTGTGCCTCGGGGATATAAGGGATGGTGATATCCACGATCTCATAGCCGCACTTGCTGGCAAGGTAATCAACTGCTCGCTGACAGACCTCGTTAACGCGAGGATCGGCTTGGTTCCACCAGTCGCGGTAGATACCAATGACCTTCTTCTCGCCCTCTGGGGGTGGGACAGAAAGTGCAAAGCGACCCTGAACGTGGCAGTCGGGATTCGGCTGGGACATGACACGGTAGGCAATGGTTAGATCCGCGACAGTGGCTGCTAGGGGGCCAGTGATGCACATAGTGTTGTTCATAAAGACAGTTCTGTTGTGCGTTGTCTTGAGACCATAGACGCCGTTGAAAGTGGGAGGAATACGGATACTGCCTCCGGCGTCGGTGCCAACTGAGATAGGCACGATACCGACGGAGACGGCGGATGAGCCGCCAGAGGAAGAACCGCCGGGATAGTAGGACTTGTTATGCCAGTTGGTAGGGGTTCCTTGGGCAGCCTGTATGTGTTAGTCGTAGTCTGTAAGACTGGATTTGGTGCTCACATTGCATCCACTGGTGTCTGTTTATGGTCAGTTATCGTTGAAAGGGTGTTGATGTTATCGAGAAACTCACCAGAGCCAAGCTCATGCATGGAATTCTTGCCAATGACCACAGCACCAGCTCCTTGAAGTTTCTTGACCGGCCATGAGGATTCTTCCTTCTCTTTGAAAGTGTCAATCGACGGGTCGTACTTCATGCCAATGTGGTTATGGAAACCCTTGGTATCGGTATCATCCTTGACGCCGATAGGAACACCGTCCAAGACACTTAGCGGTTGGCCAGCAGCATATCGCTCCGTGGAGGCTTTGGCAGCCTCAAGAATGAGATGGTCTTTGCCATGGTTATCAACCCAGCCATCTGCATACTTACCGTTCGGTCGGGAAATGAGAGGGAGAAGAGCCTCGGCGACCTGGAGAGGCGTCATCTGACCGGACTTGTACATCTCATGATAGTCGCTTGCAGTGTAGTAGCGGGCTTTCGACTCTGCGTACTGGGACTTGATAAGTTCTGGGCCCAACTCGAGCATAGGCTCGGTGGGACCTAGGGGTGTGACTGTAGGCTGGGAGGATTAGCTATGCTAAGATCAAAGTCTGACTGGGCATACATGAAATCTGTAGGGGATGTCATCTAGAGCAGGAATATCTTTGATGGTGCCAAAGCGTGCATTGTTCCAGAAATGCTGCTGAATGAACCCAAATCTAGATATGCTGCACGATGTCAGATTTGCGAGGTCAATTACTACGAATAAGAGCTTACAGGTTGGCACCAATTGCAAGGGGGAGTCCTCGAAGTACAGGATTATTGTCAATCTTAGGGTTGTAGGTTGTTGCAGGTATTTCAACAGGTTTGGGATAGTCGGCAAAATCTGAGGGAGCCATTGTGAAGAATTTGGAGGGATTAACCGAAAATAAGGGATTAGGTAGCAGTAAGGGACCCTCGGAGTGTTATATAAATGGCAGACGTGGTAGTATTAGAACAATAAGCGGTAACTAGACAGTTAAGTCCTGATAGAGCAGGTCTTGAATTGATTGAAGAGGTGAGACTCTCATGCAAGCTAAAGTAGCTCCCATCTTGCAACGGACCTAGGCTACTAGGCTGACCCACTCAAAGTTACTGAGCATGAGGTGGTTTTGCTGAAACTTACCGAGGCTCGTATAACCGACAAATGATAACAGCTGGGCATCCGTTCTTATCAATGAACACTTGGGTTAATTATCTTCTGTCTTCATTCAGAGTTTAAGCTAATACCAGAAGAAAGACCTTGATTTACCAATCTTTTATTTCCGCTTCAATATCATTTCTTCCACGTCAGCTTCGGTTTGTTTATCTATTTAGCCAGGAACTTAGTAGCCAGTCCCATAAGACCTCCAGCGCCGCCCTGCTGTCCACCGCCACCAGCCTGGTTCTTGAAATACATCTTGAGGGCAACTTCACCAGCCTGCTGGATGACACTCTCCTTGCTAGTCCCATCAGAAACCTTGCCCGATGCCGCCTTGTTGTCAAATAGCTGCGAGGTGTCCATTAGCCAGTGCTGCGTAGCGATGTATGCAATGCATCGAAACTTACCTTGCTCGCCTCAGCCAAGGCAAGACCCAGGAATGCAGTCTGGCTGTTACTGTTACCGGTGCTGCTCTGGCCTTGGCCCTGGGTGTACATCTTCAGGGCCTGCATAGCCGCAGCGGTGCCCAAGCTCTTGCTGTCCTGCTGAGATTGGTCGTTGTTGTAAGTCTCCTTGTGTTGCTTGATGGCATCTAGTTTCACACATGATCAGTATCGCCCTTCACAGAAACAAGAAATGGATGCCCACCCTCTTCGTCAAGATCCTCGTCAGCAAGCTTGTTCTGCTTCTGCCCGAGAGCCCCTAGAATGCTGCCAAAGAGATCCTTGTCACCAGACGATCCGGCCTTCTGGTGAGCCTCCTCCTTGGCGTTGTCGAAGTCGACGTTTCCGCCCATGAAGCTAGAGAAGCCACCACCACCTTGAGCCTCTGTATATTTATTAGAATCGTTCGCTTAGAGTTTGGTAGGAGCGTCGGTCACTAACGGATGCCGCCAGCAGGAGGGTACTGCTGTTGCTGACCATACTGGCCTTGCTCCTGTCCGTAGCCACTCTGCTGTCCATAGCCCTGCTGTTGGCCGTGGCCTTGTTGTTGCTGTCCTTCACCATAGCCCTGTTGCTGTCCGTATCCCTGTGGCTGCTGGTCTAAATGGAAACATAAATTAGCAGGTATTTTCTGGAGCCCAGTACATGATAGAGGAGTAGAATGATCGACAGGTTTGATATGCCATCATTGTACACCATTCAAACAGCTGTTGTCGGACGAGGGGCATCATGGAATCATCCATGGCGGGGTAATCAGAGCTATCCTGAGATAAAGCTTCGGAGCTTGAACATACCCTGACGCTTGTCCTTGTCATCATCAAGGTAATCCTTGGCGGCGTTGATGAGCTTATCCATGGTTGTGATTTAGATTTGGAGGAATTGAAAATAGGTAGGTTGCGTATTGATCAAGATGTAGGAGTGAAGTCGATGATGGCGGGGAACAAGTTGAAATCGAGGGGTCTCCCTATGTTTTATGGAAACTAGGGTACAGAAGGGAGGGGCCTACAGTGAAGCACGAACGGCGTGAGTACTAGCATCCAATACAAAGCTATTGGCCTCCTATATTACGTGGTCATCGAGCTACTGCGTACTGAGTCTTGGGAAGATGGAAGCGTCCATACAAGGACCCACATGAGCTCTTCTACTCCGTAATGATCTACCTTGTTGACCAGCCGTGCTCCAAGATTGTTGGTCTTCTCTTCTCAAATCTCCTCCTTATTTACCCAAACTACTCGTACTTGCGTGGCTAGGTATATGGCAGGCCGCATTCATGTCCAATATGACGTGGATCCAGCTATTGCTCGCTGCAAATAGGGAGCTTCCATGCCTGGGTGGGTAACCTACGTAATCCATTCAGCGAGGCTTATCGGCGGGACCCCTCGGCATTAACTTAGCTGATGCTTGTTTCAGCTACTCAGGACCCCTAATTCAAGCATCACTTCAGCTGAATTGGATCAGGCAAATAAAGGTTACAAAAGTTATAAGCTGAAACTAAAAACGCCTATAACATATAATCGAGCTCAATGTTTTACTCTCAATATTCAACAGACTCTTAATAATGCTTAAAGACTATAAAACAGTAAAGATAAGAATGCATTACTATTATTATTGGGACAAATGATGACAAGCCATGGGAGTTATAGTAGAACGAACGAAGGTAGCAGTGAAGAGCAATATCAAGTTAGTTTAATACTACAGCCATTATAGCGCAAGTAGGATATTTGCGGGATACTTGTAAAGCTAATAGAAGGAGACCGATGTTGCTGATATCACTCTCTCTGTAACCCATGTTATGAGTATTAAGTTGTTAATGAACGCCAGCTCCCAGAATGTAAAGAAAAACTCATTTAAACTTTTCGGATGGAATATATGACTACAGTACTAAAGCCGAGAAACGGGAATGGGAAGGGGGGAAAGTTTGTTGTTGTAAGTTCGTTTGAGCGTTGAGTATTGGCAACTGTTAAAGCATATACTAATTGGGCGCAAACTGAAGGGAGAAGAGAAGCGCCTCCTTTCGCAGCTAATCTTGAGTTTACCTTCGGCTGACACTAAAAAGCCCCTACATCCTTTATACTACTTAAGCCCTTCATCACATCCAGCACCCGCTCAGCAATGCGTCAATTCATGTATGTGGTGCATCAAGATGTGCGCACCAGCTTTATCTGCCCCAATTGATCCCTACACCGTAGGTATCTGGGTTGTAGTCCCTAGTCGTGACAAAAATCCAACTCATCAACTAAAAAAGTAAGCTCCTGTAGAGCATAAGAAATAAACAACCGGCTGTGAGCGTCTCGTGTATCCCGCGTTCGCCGTGTAAATGCAGACATAATATCAACCCAAACTCCTTTGTGCTTCTGACACCGTATATCTCTAATCAACTCGTTTCGTATCGTGGCAATCGCCGCTCCCTCGCGCTGTTTCGTTTCGTTCAAATCCTGTTATCTTGCAAGTTGATGCATCGCCAGGACTGATCTCGTTATCGTCTAAGTCACCGATGGGTCCACAGTAGGAGGATGGCTGGTACTGGTCCTCTTTTTCTCTCTCTTGGCCCATCGTAAACCGCAAGCATTGCATAATGTCTTGGGTCCTTGGGGTCCTTTTCTCCATTCCGGGGAATCCAGAGTACCTGGTTTCATTAGCATCTGCAAAACGTAGTAATTATGTCATGTGATAACTTACCGCAGTCAGTACACACGTATTCCTCCGAAGTTTTGAGTTTCTTTTTCTTATCACCTGTCCGAGGGTCTCGCTCCATTGGAATCGCGATACCTGCATCGCCCTTGATCAAAGTCGGACTTGCATTTCCAGTTGTGATTCCCCGACTTCTTTCGCCCTCGATATATCGTAAACCCGTCAACATTTCGATCGTGTCCGTGTGAGACGCTCCCTCATATCGTGCCATCTTGTCCTTAAGCGAATCCTGCCGGGTACCCCCCGCGCCTTCCAGGTTTTCGCGCGTGAGTGCTTTATTGAGGGCAGCTCGGTCGACCTCAGTCAATCCCCTCTCGCTGCTGGGACGGTAGAAGGTTGATGATGTCACCCCCGTTCCTTCGGACGGTGTCATGTCCGATCGACCCTCTTGGCTCTGCATCCATTGCTGTTGCGCTTCATCGTTTTCGGCCTCCTCTTCGCGGCGAAGCTCGGCGATGCGACGCTTTAATCGTTCGTTTTCGATCTTGTGCTCAAGAAAAGAGTCTAAAAGACCGGCGTTCTTGGTCGGGTACGGGCGTGCCATCATAAACACGGCCTGGCAGAAGGGGGACTGATTATTGGGATTGGGGGCGAATTTGGCGCCTGCAATATGAGCATGACCAACCGTCTCGAAAATCGCATATTTTTCGTCCTTCTTCTTGAAACGGTAGAATAGACGTAGCGGGTTGCCGGATGCGATAGATTCGTTGAGTTCTGCAACAAAAACACCTTGGTCGTCGGGATGAATCAAATCTTTTAGGAAAACATCCTGGATCTCCTCCACACTGTATCCTGTGACTTGGAGGATACTGGGCGATGCGTATTTAATGCGCCCGTTGGCGTCAAGAATCTGTAGAAAATCTCTGAGTTCTTCCACGACCTTAGCAGGCCAGTTTCTTCGTTTTGTGAACTCAGTCAGGGTACTGGCACCAGCAAGATTCATTTGCGCAAACGCGCCAGCAGGGAGGGGCCCTGCACCGGGTACGTTGTTCGCAGCGGTGTTGAACTGATTTTCAGCTCTGGCGACAGACTCTTCTGTAGACGATTGCGCGTTACCAAAGGAGCCGTTCATATTAGAGTCATCGACTGATTCGAGGCCCATGGATACGTCGCCCATGGAGCCGAGCATGTTGTTGTCGAGCATAGCCATTATGTCGTTACCTTGACCATCAGCGCCCATCTACAAAATCGGGTTAGCCGAAATGATCACAGATTAAGTTTGCGTTGGCCTTGGCTGAAGGCGCTACAGTATAGGGCCGCAGCCCCGGCGTCCGCATCGCGGGGGAAGGGGGATTGACCTGACCACCCGTCAAGTCGGGGAGAGAACCAATATCGAGGTTGAAACCGTAGTAGTTGTTGAAGTTGTTTGGGTGAGGGGCGCTCTGAGGCGAAGAAGGTGGAGGTGGCCGGTGGGACATGGTTGCGGTTGTGGCAGTAGATCGTCCGTATTTGCATTGGCAAACGCCCAGGCCCGAAACGGGTACTTCCTAATAGTCTGCGGCGTGGCTGAGGTCGAATTCCTTCAGCGCTCGATTCAGTGGGTGTGGTAGCGGTGGATGCTGGGGCTTGAGAGTCTGATTGAAGATGACGATTCGACGACGCGAGAACATGAGAAAGTTCTCCAAAAGAAAATAAATATGTATATCGGATGATAGGCTTATTCGAGATCGTAATGGCGACTTTAAATATCCCGTGTTGGCTTTGATGTGATGGATGATAAATCCTTAAGCACGGCACCTAAGTTGAGCCACAGGACTGGGTATCAGAAGAAGAGGCAACGAGCATCAAATACAGGCCAGGACCCTGGAGAAAAAGAATCAAAGAGTCCTATAAGATGACATTAGGAAACCGGGATCAGACAAAGAAAATCGCTGGTGAAGAAAATTGAAGCTGTTAAGTTGACACAAAACGAAGGAGGAGGGGTCATAGAGCATAAAAAGGCATGGTGGAATGGAAATGCTGCACGAGTACAAAGGGTCGAGTTAGTTACCTGAATGATGGAATAATAGCTTTCAATTAGATGCCTGCCATATGGCTGGGTAACCTCAGGCGGAGCACAAGAGGCCAGAGGCAAGGAGCAAGATATTTAAAGGTGAGGGTATGGATGTATGTGATGGGACAGGAAGAAAGATGAGATAGTATCAGCAAACTTGTCACCTAACTTGCAATACCTAGTAGCGTCATAAGAAACAAAGAATGGCCCGCTTTCTGAGTCAAGACGATGCTCAAAACCGCTTTGAACGGCGCAGATCGTAAAACTGCAGAAACAGGAGAGTCTCAAATATGATTTCCCTTTGCTTTGGTCTGATGACAGGCCGCTGTGTGCCGTTAAAAATCGGTCCATAGACTGACGAGTGGGCTAGACCTGGCCAGACCGGGACAGGAACGATCAGTAACCTGGCCTACGAAAAAACATGGCACTTTGACAAAATCGGATTCTCACAGACATGGGAATTTGGGCATGAAACGTCACCTCTTGTGCCCCGAGTTGCTCGGCAAGACACCCTGTTCTTGTCTTTCGCCTCATGGATACTTTCTCGACTTCAGCCAATGCTCGGCTTGTTGGCCGGAGGTTATGCCCCGAAGAGAGCTTTCAGTGGCTCACTGGAGCACCTCCGACCATTATAATTGGATACTTGTCTGCTCTAATTCGTTTTAGCGTGCTGTTGGTGTGCTTTAGCAGGATCCATAGCAAAGGGTCCTGATGACAGAGGGTCCTGATGACAGAGGGTCAAGCGGCAGTAGCGCAGTCTGGGCAGTGTAGCGTCTCATTCAAGGCTCGATGGCTCATGGCGGGAACACAGATTCTCCTACACATTCATGATGTGTGCTGTGATTGACTTTCAGGGGGATCACCGCGGGGCAGTTTCTGGGGATCCATCATAGATGCGAGATCGAGATGCGCGCACATGGAAATTTGGATATGAGGAGAAGCTATCGGGATTTGAAGATGCCAATCTGGTTGAGGCATATCATGCCATGATGCCATGGCTTTTCTCTAAAATCAGACCTTGGCTATATCCATTCTCGAGGGCTAATTACCAGGGAGGTCAATCCGGGCCATCTCTCCCTATTATGACGTCGTAGCCTGTCCTATCAGTCACGGTCTTTCCACCTTGTAGCAATGTAACCGTATCCTGTGCAATAAAATCCAATCCACAACACTCTGGCAAGTGCCATGAGAAGCAAATGTGCGGTAAGCTTTCGCCCTCGCAGTCTAGTCCTGACGTAGTTGACGCTTGGTTGTGAATCACCCTAGCATTTCACGTTCCGAGATGAGGGTCTGATCATCTAAAGCGGAGTGGCGCCGGGACTGGTGTCTTCCGAACAAAGACGATATTTTCAGGGTCTTTCTAGATTGGAACTTGCTCCCCTTTCTGTGACGTCGAAAAGACGTAATCTCTCAGACGATCTCATGAGTTGCTAAATTAAAACATTAAAAATAGGTGCCATGATAATGCTCAAACTCAGGCTCAAGTTCTGACAGATGCCAGAGGTCTTGAATCCAAAGCCCAATGCAACCCCTCTTATCCTTCGGGGCAAAAAATGATTAGTGAACAGTCACGGCAGGCACGTGAAGGAGCTGTATGTCGCTCTTGCCAATCTCATCATGCAAAATTCGCTGAAACCACGGGTAAACTCTCGAGCACGTGCTCACGTATCAGATATTCTCCACTTCGAACCTCTTAACGCGTCTTTGTCTTCAATGTCGCGTCCCGTTCAATTGCCCTTCCATGGTTGCCTGATCCACACTACCTAAGTCAACGACATACCCTACTCAAGACCGTCAAACGAGGCACCCAGACCGTTGTGAATTTTATACCACATTTCTCAACCCATACGTGATTCAGTCTATGCAGTCGTAGGAGCGACCATCCACATCCTACACCTCTTTATGCGGTAGCCTTCACGATGTCTAGAATCGACAAGCTATCAATCTCAGGTGTACGGTCCTTCAGTCCTTCTGTCCGAGAGGCAATCCAGTTCAACACTCCTCTGACTCTTATTGTCGGTTACAATGGGTCCGGCAAGACAACAATCATTGAATGCCTGAAGTATGCCACGACTGGCGAGCTGCCGCCCAACAGCAAGGGTGGCGCTTTCATCCATGACCCAAAGGTGCCTTCATGTACCCCCACTTGCTTGCATTGCAACAGTTTGTACTGATGTCTCTTAGCTATGCGGCGAGAAAGAAGTCATGGCCCAAGTGAAACTCCAATTCCGATCGATCAACGACCGCCAACATGTCGCCACTCGAAGTCTGCAGCTAACTGTAAAAAAGACTACACGTTCACAAAAAACTCTAGATTGTTCACTAGTCGTAGTTAACAATGGAGAACGAACAACAACTTCGACCCGGCAAGCTCAACTGGATGAGATGATACCTGAGCGTCTTGGTGTCTCTCCTGCAATTCTCGACGCCGTTATCTTCTGTCATCAAGACGAATCTCTCTGGCCGTTGAGTGAACCAGCCGCCTTGAAAAAACGCTTTGACGAGATCTTCGAGGCGATGAAATACACCAAAGCCATTGACAATCTCAAAGTGCTGCGGAAAAAACAAGTCGAGCAGCTTGGCAAGCTTCAAAACGACGAAGCCCACAACAAAGTGAACAAGGATCGGGGCGACCGAGCTGAAAAGAGGATGAAAGCCCTGCAGGCTGAGATAGAGGGAGCTCGGGAGACCTGCGAGTCTATCAGCGCCGAAATGGAGGAGACCCAGGAAAATATCCGGAACACTCGGGAAACTGCCAACAGTCATCTTGCGATTGTGCAAAACCTCAACACCAAGCGTGAGCAGCTTGAGTACAGAGAAGAGGCCGTCAAGGAACTGAAAACCACTATCGAGGAACTTCCTGACGACGACAGCAAACTGGAAGGCGACCTCGCACATTATGAAGACCGCATGCAACATCTCCAGGATGAGGCCGATCAAAACAAGGCTCAGTATAATGATTTACAGAAGGAGTTGGGTCAATCACGAAAGGAGCTATCTACTAAGCTCTCTGAACAAGGCAAGCACCAGTCCGATAAAGACAAGTACGAACGTCAATTGAAGATACGCATGGAGACGATTCAAGAAGCTGCCCAGTCCTATGGCTTCTCAGGCTTCGACGGTGAATTGACAGATCACCATGTCAAGACCTTTAACGATCGGCTTCAAAAGCTCCTTGGCGAGAAGAAGCGAGACCTGGAGCGTTTGCAAAAGGAGAACTCGGTTGAGCTAGATCGGGCCACTGGTGTCATTACCGAGCTTGAAGGTCGCAAGGCCGCGCGCACTCAAGATCGCGTGTCCGCTAAACAACGGATGAGTGCCATCGAGAAGCGCACTTCGGTGCTTCAGAATGAGGCGAGTCAGATAGACGTGGACGAAGGTGCGAAGGCTGTACTTGATGGGCAAATGCAAGATCTCGAGGGTAGGTTCCAAACCGCCCAGAAGACCTTTGAGAACGCAGACTGGGATCGTCAACTCTCCGATGAGAACGACAAGTTGCACCAGCTTGAGAGCGAGAATGACAAGCTGGGTAGGGAGCTTGTCGAGTGCACTCGTTTGGCGTCTGAGAGGGCCCAACTCGACTACAGGAAGAAGGAACTTGCTGATCGCAAGCGTAAACTTGATACCTTAACAAGTACCTGGAAGCCAAAGCTTGACAAGATGCTCGGCAGCGACTGGCAGCCGGAGACGCTCGATACCAAATTCCACTCGCTGGTTCAGGACCAGAACAAGGTCGTCTCCGAGGCCCAAAGACGTCGCGACCAAACACGCATCAAACAGCAGAAAGTTGAATTTCGGTTGAGAACTGCTAAGGAATCGCAGGATAAGAAAAGCAAGGAAGCAGGAGCTTGTCAACAGCGAGTGATTGATGCCCTCCTCACAGTCCGCGATAATGCGCTCGTCGAAGACTACAAGGAGGAAATTGAGGCCGCCGAATCTCAAGTCGAGGAGCTCAGAAACGACCTCAGTCTTTTTGACGCCCTTGTGGACTATTATACCAAATGCAAGCGCCTCCTTGATACCAAGCGAAAATGTTTGCTCTGCGACCGTCATTTTGACGAAAACCAAGCTGCAAGCATGGAACGCTTGGGCAAGAGAATTGAAAAGCACCTTGATCCCAAAGGTAAAGTCGATACTGAGAAGGACCTCAAGGAGGCGGTCGCAAGCTTGGAGAAACTGAGATCTGTGCGGCCATCCTATGAAACGTATGAGCGATTGACTGCCGAACTGCCTTCTCTCCGCGAAGAGTGCAAGAGCGCCGAGACGGAGTTTGATACTCTCGAAAGACAACTGGAGGAGCAAGGCGCTGTCGTGTCAGCCGAGGAGGAGAAGCACAAAGATTTGGAAGACATGTCAAAGACAGTTCTGAACATTGTCCAAACGGTGAAAGACATCGGAGAATCGGAAAACCAGGTTGATCGCATTATGTCGCAGCAAATGTCTGGCGGGGCCACTCGAAGCCCTGACGAGATTCACGAGCTTCAAGCTGGCCTATCTGATCAGATGAGGAGCTTGAAGAACCGCATCTCCAAGTTGAGCACGGATCGTCAGCGGACGAAAGATCAGCTCAACTCGCTCGAATTGGAAAAGAGCGAGTTGAGAAATAAGATCAGCCGAGCAGCAGGCCAATTGGATAAGAAACAGGACCTCCAGAACCAGATCCAAGCACTGAAAGAAGAGGTCTCACACCAGCGAGACGTTATTCAACGTGCTGATGAAGAATTAGAAACCATTGAGCCTAGCATAGCTGAGGCGCGCTCCGCTCGTGACGAAGTTTTACGACGAGGCCGGGCCAAAGAGCAAGTGATTGCTGAGGCTCGCGATACTGTCGCTAATTCTGTCAATGAGATGAAGATGATGGATACCGATATCCAAGATTACATCGACCGCGGTGGCCCAGCCAATCTTGCATCTAATCAACGAGCTATTGCAACACTCGAGAAAACGATATCTAGCACTGAAAAGGAGGTTACAGACTTGACAGTTCGCACGAATAAGCTGAAGCAGGACATTGACAACGGAGACCGCAAGAAGAAGAATATCAGAGATAATCTCAATTACCGTAAGAATCTCCGGACTATCGACGTTATCCGTCAGGAGATATTGGAGCTGGAGGATCGCAATGCGGACGAAGACTATGAGCGCCTCCAGGCTGAGGCTCGAATGCAAGAAAACCACTACAACCGCCTTCTTGCTGAGCGTGGCTCAGTCATGGGCACAATGAAAACCAAGGATGAGGAGCTTGGTAGACTACTTCAAGAGTGGGAGATGGATTACAAGGATGCCAAAAGAAAGTATCGGGAGTCACACATTCGTGTGGAAACGACCAAAGCTGCTATTGAGGATCTGGCTCAATGTAGCTCGGCTGTTGATAAAGCCGTCATGCAGTTTCACTCGATGAAGATGGCGGAGATCAATCGCATTGCTGGTGAATTGTGGCAGAGCACCTACCAAGGAACAGACATCGACACAATTCTCATCCGCTCGGACAATGAGTCAAATACAGGCAAGCGCAATTACAACTACCGGCTCTGCATGGTGAAGCAAGACACGGAGATGGACATGCGTGGTCGATGTTCTGCCGGACAGAAGGTTCTCGCCTCCATCATCATTCGTTTGGCTCTGGCAGAGTCGTTTGGTGTCAATTGCGGACTGATTGCACTTGACGAGCCCACGACAAACCTGGATCGCGACAACATCAAGAGTCTGGCAGAGAGCTTGCATATGATTATCAAGGCCCGCCAGGCTCAGAGCAACTTCCAACTGATTGTGATTACTCACGACGAGGACTTCTTGCGACATATGAGGTGTAGCGATTTCTGCGACAGTTTCTTTAGAGTCAAGCGTGACGAGCGACAAAATAGTGTGATTTCACGGGAAAGCATCACGAAGATATTTTAGATCAGGCATTTGTGAAAGTGGAGGTAAAACGGAAGGGTAATTAAGACAGGAGAGAAGAATATGTAAAACAAGGATGAGATCTTGTAGTTTTCTTCCCACATGGGTTTCGGCGTTGGGATTGTACAAATATCCATATCCATTCCATATATTTGCAAGTTAACATGCCAGTATCGCCCAACTTGTGAAGCCTGTCTTGAACATTCATCATGACACACTCAACATATGGCGCTACCTACATCGGGCAGGTTCATGTTCTAGTTATTGGCTGAACCTGAAGGTATTGGAAGTTGAAATTCCTAAGAATAAACGGATTTAAGTCATGGCAATAATATCCGGACTCCACACACACGCAATATCCTTGTCTTCTCTTGATGTCGTTGACGCCTTTATTTCACTGGAAACGTGATGGAACGAACTGTTAATTATTTCTCCACCCTCTAACTCCGTCTCGGCCTCGCGTGCCGGGTTTTATTCCCTACCTAGTCATGGATATTATTATTGCGAGGTCCCCGTTCTCGGCGAAAGGTTTCATCAGTCACAATGCCTTCACTCATCCCAATCTCTTCATCCCCCCTTTGACGAGGAACCCCCATGCTTTTGTGACTTGAAAGGCGCATGCATATCGAACCAAAGAAGCGATACGCATAGCATTGGTCTGTACTCCGTACGGCCAATACTACCACGACTGTCAAAGGCCCCGGATTCTTGATTAGCAATCACGGTTACGGTCGACGCCGGCCTCCGGACAAGGATCTTTTGCTCTTTTCAGTAGCTACGTCGACGACTTTTGACCCCCATCTCCAAGAGTTGAAGCGAGAGAAGGGCCTTGTAGGGCTTCTCCATCAACAATGGCAGCCTCAACGCCGACTCGAACGCCAGCGCCAGAGCCGAGGACTAGCTCGGACAGCACTCTTGACGTTGAACGAGATGGAGCTTCTAACAACCCCACAACCACCGAATCTGGCCCCGAAGGAGCGGAGACGACACCGGCCGGCAGCAGCCCGTCGCCCGGAGGTCCTGAGGCCAGTGACCCCGAGGCCGGGCGGACCAGGTCGGAGAACATCCTGATCATGAGTGCTCTGTGCCTTGCGCTCTTCCTGGCCGCACTGGATACTACCATTATCACTACAGCGGTTCCTACTATAGCCACCGAATTCAACTCAAGCCAGGGTTATGTCTGGATAGGAACTGCATATCTGCTGGGCAACGCCGCGTTTGTGCCGACGTGGGGCAAGATCTCGGATATCTTTGGTCGCAAGCCTGTCATCCTTGCCGCCGCTATCATCTTCTGGATTGGCTCTCTGCTGTGTGCTGTGAGTACTGGCATGTCCATGCTCATCGCCGCGCGTGCCATCCAAGGTATTGGCGGAGGTGGTCTTATCGTGCTGCCCAATATCGCTATCAGTGATCTCTTCTCCATACGGAACCGTGGAATGTACTTTGGTATCCTGGGCATGGTGTGGGCGTTGGCATCTGCTGTTGGGCCTATTCTCGGCGGTGTCTTTACCAGCCAGGTCACTTGGCGGTGGTGTTTCTACATCAACCTCCCTATTTCTGCGGTGGCCTTCGTCATCCTATTCTTCTTCCTAAAGCTGCATAACCCGCGAACACCATGGAAGGAAGGTCTTCTAGCTTTGGACTGGCCAGGCAGTATCCTCATCATCGGCGGTACCATCATGTGGTTGCTGGGACTCGAGTTTGGTGGCGTTTCTTTCCCCTGGGACTCTGCCACAGTCATTTGTCTCATTGTATTTGGCATCTCCGTCGTTGGGCTCTTTATTGTTTACGAGTGGAAGGTTGCTCAGTTCCCTGTCCTTCCTATCCGTCTTTTCAACTCGCGGAATAGCGTTGCAGCATACGGAGTGGGCTTCACTCACGCCTTTGTCTTTATGTCTGGTAGTTACTGGCTTCCGCTGTACTACCAGGGTGTTCTCGGCGCCTCGTCGCTACTCTCTGGTGTCTATCTGCTGCCATATGTGCTTTCTCTCTCGTTTGTCTCAGCTGGAGCTGGAGTCTATATCAAGAAGACGGGCAAGTACAAGCTTGTTATTGTTTCAGGTTTGATCGTTATGGTTCTCGGCTTCGGTCTCTTCATCGACCTCGAACCGCGCGCCAACTGGGTCAAGATCATAATCTTCCAGATCGTTGCTGGTATTGGCGTTGGTCCAAACTTCCAGGCCCCCCTCATCGCACTCCAGACAAACGTCGAGCCACGAGATATTGGCGCTGCGACTTCGTGTTTCTCCTTCATTCGCCAGCTTGGCACGTCCATCTCTGTCGTGGTAGGCGGCGTGATCTTCAACAACGAGATGGAGAGCCAATACCCCAAACTCCAGCGAGAACTCGGCTCCGACCTGGCAAACAGACTTTCTGGCTCCAACGCAGCAGGAAGCGTCGAGCTCGTGGGCTCATTGACGGGCGAGGACGGCAGAGTAGCCAAGACAGCGTTCTGGAAGAGTCTGCAGACCATGTATATCGTCTACACATGCTTTGCAGGTTTGTCACTTGCCATCAGTTTGTTGTTCAAACAAGTCTACCTCAGCAAGGAGCATACAGAGCATAAGACAGGTCTCAAATCGCTTAAGCGACGTGATGAGGAGAAGATTGAAGCTGGTGCTCAGGAGGGTGTGACAACGGGGAACGAGAAATCTACTGACAGTTAAAAGGGGTTTTGTATTTTGTATTTATAGGTCACTTCAACATACTCATGGCCATATAAAACTGGACTACATTGGTATAGGCGTTTGTCGATTCAACAAAGATACTAGCGAATATTGTAATTAGACTATAGCAAACCCCTATGTTTCTAGCTTGAATGGTACCCTGTGTTTATTGGCATAAGCGTTTATGTGTAGCTGTAATTATGAATTGTTTCGAAGCTATACTTGAGATAGGTTGTGAACATTGAACATTATACTGTATTCCACATCAGGGTACAGGCAACTGGTCATTATGCTGCTTTTGAAAACACGTCTAGTCTAGAATAACTTCTCTCCCTCTTCAATAGTTCTCTTCCACTCTTCATAATCGAAACCAAGATCTTCCAATGTCCTTAATTGATGCCTCTTGTCTCCCGCTGCTCTGCTCGCCAGCTTAATCTTGGGAACTCTCTCCCTCACCCACCGCTTTTCCAGGCCCCAATACGGCGGCATTTTACCTTCGCCGTTATTCTCAAGATTCAGCTCAGGGGCCTTTATTGCTGATTTGCTCAGCTCATGCAGTCGGTTGATGTAATCAACATCTTCTGGGAAAGCCATCACGTGGATTGCCTTGCCCTCTCCCTTTGCCTTGTGCTGCTCTGCGACCCAAGATTCCATAGCATCTTCAGAGGGAGGACTCAATCGTCCAGACCAGATTCGAGAGATCAGGGCGCTCTGAGCCTCGGCGATGGGGAATGGCACGATACGCTGCGGGACACTGAGGAACGACAGAGTAGGGTCTGCAGTGTAAAGAATTTGTTCCCAGAGATGCGCCGCGTGGCCACCGCTGGGGACTACGACAGGCGGGTTGAGGGATTTGAGAAAGGGGTATGAGTAGTGGAAGCCAGTGCAGAAGATGACAGCGTCAATATCATTCTCGACATGGTCATTGGCGAAACGGACACTCCTCTCTGATGGCTGAAATTCAACAATTTCTGGGACACTAGCTGCCCACGGCTCTTTGGTGGGTGGTATAACTGTAGCCTTCTCCTTTTCAGAGACGAAGATTGGATGTTTTGCGACGACGGAGAGTTGTGCGCTTACGTCTACACCAGACGCAGAGTTGCCGACAATAATGACTTTCTAATACTCATGAGCGAAGGTTCAAGAAATGAGGGGGGACGCGCTTACCTTGTCTTTAAAATCATTCGGTCTTCGATAGAACTTGGAATGTGAAATGGCGCCCGGAAACGCCTTATCAAACTCAACAAGGCCTGGAATATCAGGGATGAACGGGTCATTGTAATGACCACTCGCCACCACAACAGCATCATACTCATATTTGATGACCTTGTTGGCCTTGAGTTCAAGTACCTCGACTGTCCATGGTTGAGAACGATCTGAGCCAGGCTTCTCAATGTTCAAGACCTGAGTCTGATACGAGATATGAGGTGTAAGTTCTTGAGCGTAATCCTTAAGATACTGTAGCACGACACTGTGGCGGGGGAAAAGAGAAGAGTTTTGAGGAAATTCCTTGTCGCTGTATCTCATGAGAGAATGAGGAATATTCGTCTCGAGGAGATCATAGATGGGGGACATAAACTCAACATCACCACTGTCGTTAGGCCAGAGTGCTTGATCTGGAGCATAACTCGGTTGGGTTCTAGGAACAGAAAAGCCCTTCTCACGGACTAAGGGAGTGTAGTTCCAGACACCGCCCGGGGTAGCACGCTGCTCGAATATGCGCACTTGTGAGAACTTCTTCTCAGCAAGAAGGTATCTACAAGAATTGTCAGTTGGATGTTCAGCTTGTAAGTGGAGTTGTGAGTAGTTACTTAGCCGCTGCAAGGCCGCTGGGACCGGCGCCGATAATGGCGATGCGGCGGACGTCGAGTCTGTCTGCGAGGGCCATTCTCTTGACGTGTTTGAGGTTATCTTAAGGGGTATATTGTGGTAGAGATTCGAGCCAAGTAGAGCCGACCAAGCCGTAGGAAGTGGGAACGACGTGCGTGGTTGCACAAGATAATGTCGAGTATCTCAACGATTATTGAGGAAAAGAAATTAATAAAGGTTGAAGGGCCAAGTTATGTATTCAATGTTCCGATTTCACTCAATTACTCAATCAATCTTGCTACAGCTGTACAACAGCTGATACAGACGCTGCCGATGGATCCCGCACAATACCCTCATACATTCATGGCGTGGGACGATTGCCTCATTCTCATTTCACCACGATTTCCATTCTAGGTAATCCCGGTCGGCTTCCGCGCGACACCGGCTCCGGGCATCGGAGCTCTCGCCGTTGGAATAAATAATTTTATCTGTCTTGGACTGAGGAGTTGAATTTGCCAAAGGTTGTGGATTTATATCATTGGCCTAGTTGTGAGCTGGTTATCTGCATGCGAAGGTGCCATTCAATTCAACCTTGGTACTTTACTGCCTGCCACCACTTAACGTTACAGTTGACGTGTGCAACGGTTCTGATAATTCCTTTCAAATCTTTTCTTCTTGAATATTGTAGTCAAACTTGTACATACTGGCTATAATGAACTGCTGCATATAATCAATCGTACAAGGCTCATGCCTGTACGGATACGATTGCGCGAATTGCCTTTGGCTAGTGGCCTGGCCTGACCTGACCTGGCTGTTGAGAAGAAAAAGTATAATCATGTATGCTAACAATTTCCCTCTCCTCTCACACTCTCAGGGAAACCTCGCGTGCAAGCACGCAATTTGGTCCACCTTCATCATCAACGGATGGGCACAATGTCACTTGTTTGCCTGCGCTGAACACTCTATCTTATCGCCAAATGAGGTGATTGAATTGAATTCTCTTCTCACCATCAATGAGATCCGGTTCCGGAACCGTTACTGTTACTATTACTGCTACCTTCTTTTCTGACCAGCCGCGTAAGACATCAAAGTCCATAACGTATACTCTACACCCGCCCTTATTGGGCCTATCCACTCTAGCCATGCTGCTTGTGAGAGCGCCGATTACCCAAAATGGCATCTGATATGAAAGCCTCGATCCACCGCTTCCGCCTCCGCCGGGTGTCTCCATCGAAAGATGTCGGCGGTCGGACCCGGTCCGCTTCACCTCCGGTATCTCCTGATCAGCGCCTCCAGGACGCAGATGCAACCCCAGCTCAGCGAGAGGTGCAAAGCCGCCGGCAGGGTCAAGATCAGCAGCAGCAGCAGCATCCTCAACTGGTCACTGTCGGCCGGAGTTCCGGGGCAAGACCCACAGCGCCGGCCTGTGACCGGTGTCGCAGTTTCAAAAAGAAGTGCAGCCGCACGTATCCTGTATGCTCTCTATGTGCCAGCGCCGGTCAGCGTTGCTCCTACACCAACCCCATTGCCAATGCCGAGGCTCAGACTCATCACTTGCGCTCGCGCGTACAATGGTTGAGTCAGTACATTGATCAAAACCTCCTTCCGCAGGGCCAAGGTGGGATTGACAATGTCAAGACAGGAACTGATCTAGGGACCGTACTTGGTGGCCACGGGCTTCGGAGTGGTACTACAAATACTACGAATACTACGAATCCAGCCACGGAATCATCACCACTTTCACAGGTCCCCGGCTCGGCCACTTCTCCGTTGGATATTACAGCATCTCTTCCTACGACGCGTGGGCAGGATCGTGTATCGACCGAACAACAAGGCGCCGAGGCGCGATTCGAAGAAAGGGACCCTGGGAGTGTACGGACGACGAGCAGTTATCTCTCCTACCAAGGATCAACAGAAGGATCTGTTATCCGCCGAAGAGTGATCGCTCGGCAGGCTCTGCCTCCTGATATTGCCCCGAGTCGCTTTGTCGATGCCTTCTTTAGCCACGTAAACAGGGCATATCCTTTTGTCGACCAGGCTAGAATACGACGAGATCTAGAGATACTGGGGGACGCCTCTCCGGCAGATCAGGATCCGCCCATGACGTTACTATATCTTGTCATGGCTATTGGATGTACGTCGCTGGTGCGGGCTGGGCAGATACCCTCTGATACAGCACGGCAGTTCGACGTGGTGTACCCAGACATTATCCAAGAGTGCCTCTGTAACGAAAGTGTCGAATCTGTACAGATTCTTGTTCTGTTGGGACTGTACTCCCTGTTTGACCCAGCGGCGACCTCGGCTTATTTCATCGTTGGCGTCGCAGCACGGCAGGCTATAGTCATTGGCCTTACTCGACCAGACGACTTACCACGAACGGCAATAGAAACCGAGCTCAGGCATCGACTGTACTGGAGCATCTTCGTCCTCGACCGCATGATGTCGGCATCACAGGGACTTCCACCGGCCTTCACAGACGAGCATGCGAACATCCCCCTTCCGGGCCTCACTGTAGAGGAATTTGCCAGTCCAGATCGAGCGGTGTATGCTCGCAATCTGCAGACCAGCCGACACGTTATCCAGCTCCGTCAACTGGAGTATCGAATTCTGCACGCCGTGCACCTCCAGCGAGATGCCGACACTACGCGCTTAGCCCCTGTAGATCGGCGTGCAGTCTTGAGCAGTTTGCGATCTGAGATCGAAGATTGGTACAGCAACGGCTGTCTCATGTCACCAATGGAAGCAGATAATCTACCCATCCATAGCAGCATTACCTGGCTAAGCGCGCAATATTACCACCTGCTTGTCCTCCTCTACTTCCCTAACCACTTCAATAGCTCGGCTGCAGCTGTTACTCGACAAGAGCAGCTCGAGTTTGCTCGCAAGCAGCTTCAAGCTAATTCGGCGTTGCTTCAACAACGACAACTACCCCTAAACAGAGTGTCCTTGAGTCGATTACTGCCACTTTGCTTGGTGCTGATGCATGATTTCGTAGCATCATATAACTCTGCTCAAGAATCGTCATCTTTCTCAGCTCGGGACGAAGTCAGTATTCTTATCACGCTTCTCGAAGCG
This sequence comes from Fusarium tricinctum, assembly GCA_020744515.1. Lineage (NCBI taxonomy): Eukaryota > Fungi > Ascomycota > Sordariomycetes > Hypocreales > Nectriaceae > Fusarium > Fusarium tricinctum. The sequence continues at coordinate 1,499,030 of JAGPXF010000002.1, read as the reverse complement.
TTTCCCAAGGAATGGGCAGTGGCACAGGGTGCAACTCGCATTATGCAACAGTTTGTAGCCGTGATGAGAGGACAAGGAGGCATAGGCACAGCATACTTTGGCTCAGCGACTGTGTTCCAACCGACAGGCAAGGAGACTATTGAAGAGCTGACTAAGCCATGTATCGCGGCCTTTACAGAACTGCTCCGTAAGTTTCTGGGCAGGGCTACATGCTTCCAATCGATCGAGTATGCCCAGGAGGAAACGCAAGAGGTTGAAAGAATAGGGCAGGTTGGTGTTGCGACACAGCAGCAGCAGCAGCAGCAACAACAACAGCAACAACCGTCAACTAATTCGTTATGGCTGAATGGAGCAGATTCGAACGCAGCCGGGGGAATGAACGAGGAGGCCGTGCTAGGATATGGATGGGGTTCGTGGGATCTTGATTTTCTCTAACAAGCTTCCTCTCAGAGCATTAAACTTTATTTTTATAGATTTTCTTAGAATAGGATAGGTAGTTATAGAATCATTCGACTGGGGAGCCTAGAGTAATTGATGAAATAGTTTAGCATCATAATATCCTACACGGGCGTATGGTGATTTATAGTGGCCACTCAATATCAATATTCCTAGCAGGAAGGCGAGAGTCGAGGCTCATAAAATGATGTGCATGTGATTGATTATATTGAGAAGATGATCTGAACTATGCTTCTCCATAATCTATTAATTACAAACAACCTATTCCCTATGAAACCAATGGGAAAGAAGACATGTCGCTACTCCACGGACCCTGAATGCCTAAACTTAGGAGCATTGATGAATAGAACCTGCAAATGAAATGTATGATGACGACGACAATAACAGCAATAACAATAAAGTGGACGATCCTGCTGACATGCATCTGCAGACTGCCAGCAACTGGCTGACCGTATAACTTGCCCTGCGTGCCCACTGCCCAGGCGATTTATTTATGGAATCCCTCACTGTGGATCCTTAGAGATTACCACTGCAACGCAACGTACGTCTATCTTATGCCAGGAACACGAGTGCGTACTGTATTGTACTGTACAGTCAGCGCCCAGGAGAGTAATAATAGAAATGCAGTAATTCACAGTAAACCACAAAGTTGATCAACACTCAACACTCGACACGCTACTCCGTATACTCCGTATCAAGTGCCTGAAATAGCTCATTGCAGAAGTAATCAATGTCTTGCTTGATGAGACGACGGTGGTTGGATCACAGCCTCGATAGGGCTGCATATCGAAATATGGCAGGGAGCAGGGAGTACTGAGTACTGAGCACTAAGCAGTATCCGTAGGCTGTAGGGAATGATCACGGATAAATGCGCTAACATATTTATGATCACCAACCATCTTTTTTAGCTTTATTCACTAATTCGTCTCGTGCTGTCCATTGTTTTATTTTAATATCCATCCATGGATATCTTTATCTTGCTCGGTAATGCTTGCACAGCGGCCTCATGTCACATTAGCCCATCCCCATTCCCTTCCCTTGACTCTCTCTTTGTTCTTGATTGTAATCTTGATCAACTACGTGCATGTCAATTGTCAATTTATTGTGATTCATCAACAAGGGAAACCCAAAAGTCGAGGTGGCTGTACGATGTACGGACTCGGCTGTGTCCGTCGGACATTTCCATTGCATAGGTCGGCATAGTCCATTCAGTGAGCGTTGTGTGCACAAAGTATCGACTGTTACGATTGGGCTGCCATACGAGCCTGCGTTTCTAGCTGTGGCAGGCTTGATTGATTCTTCACTAACAATGGGGACAATGGGGACTCTCTCTGCATGAGTGCACTGCCGCAGTCCTTCATCTCTTTGCTGCACAGGCATTTGTTCCCTCATCAACACAGCCCTGTCACTGTCATAGTCGCAGCCATAATCATAGTCATACCGACAAATGGCAGGGAGAAGATCTGATGCCTTCCCTATACCGGCATATTAATTGAATTAGATTCCCAAAGATGGCGTCCGTGTCTGCTTCTGCTTTTAAGCCCGGCAGTTTGCAATGTGGATGTGGGATCCCTCCCAAGGCTGATCAAGTTTAATCCACTCCCACACAGTAGGTACTCCGTATGTATGGTAGCTTGAATAATAGCTCGGGCTTATTATACTTTCTAGCTCTCAGCTAAGTCGTGTGCTGCACCGTTAGAGGCGGGAAGGGAAATGCTGCGTCCCGTCTTTGTGGTTCCGTGGATTCTTTTTGTTCATTAGGTGTTTTTTTTTAAGCTCCACCCGCCAACTGTGCAGCGGCCAGCCTCCACTGTTCGATCCATGTGGCTTAATGTACTGTAACGGAGGTCCGCGTGTTTATCCCAGGTTCTCTTGGCCTCCAGCTCCTGAGGCCTGAAGTAGTTCCTTGCTTTTGCTTTGCTTCTTGGCTGTGTGCGTCACAATTCCTCAACCGGAATTCCTAATCGTTCGCTACATTACCTAAGGTAGTCATCTGTTGCAAGATAAACCTCATCCGACGTCTTCAGTGCAGTTGCAGCAACAATCTGAGACAAAGTGCAAAAGCTAATTGCAGCTGGGCCACCTCTAGAACTAAAGGGAACCCACCTCCAATTCAGGATCGAGTAGCGACGGGTCAGTCACTCCACTATTAACTCTTCGCTACAGAGCCTGGCAGCCTGGGCACCCCCAGGAAAGTGAACCTGGAAGGGGGGGGGAAACGCCTAAAAACCCCTGGAGTTTGCTGTGCCCTGCCACTTCCACCTCCAGTTCTGGGTCGCCCGCCCCAGGCGAGCCAACGCCAACGCAAGTCAGGCTCTTTAAGCTAGCCTTGGCTCCCCCCTCCCCCCTGCTCGGTTCTTGTTTCAGTAACAACTCTTTCTCTTCTCTAAGCTGACATTGCCTCTCTTTCTCTTTAACGCTCGGGCTCTCCTCTCTTTCTCACTTGCTTCTTCCATTTCATTTCTCTCTTCTCAACATCAACATCCTTATTACCCCGGTCAGGCCGTATTCAGCCACCAACCCAATTCGCAACCAGATTCTCTCTCAATCGCGTCTTCGTCCCTCGCTTCTCTTCAATTTCCCTCATCTTGCGACTCCTATTTCCCCCTCTGGATTCAATTTTCGCATACGTTTATTTATCGACAACATATCCCACTGGTCGCAATCGCGTGAGCTATTCTCGGGTACCTTAATATACACCACGGTCGCCCAACCCGAACCACCGCGTCCCTGTCGCTTCCGAATTCTCTTGGTTCCATCAACTTCGACGACAATAACAACGTAGATTCATCGTCCGTCGAACGATATCGACGAGCATTTTCATTCTTCTTTCGACTATTCGCCCGCGGCTCCCGGCTGGAGTCTTCCCATGTCCACCGTGGCTACCCGCCTAGAGTCTCGCAAGTCGCTCCTTGGAGCCGACGCTGGCTTCGGCTACGGTCATTCATACAACAACTCTTACGGCGACGGCAGCTTCGCTCCGTCCCCAACTCCTTCTCCTCAGCCCATTCCTCAGCCCGCTGCATTCGCTCAGCCTGTCGAGCCCGCCTACAACCAGGGATTCGCTTATCGAGAAGGTCTTACTCCTTCTGTCCCCGCAACAAGCATGAAGAATGGCAAGATAGATTTCATGAAGAGCCGATGGCCGGCCTGCTTCATGGCTGTTTCCTTACTGCAGGCCGTCCTCTGCATTTGTTTTGAGGCGTATGTCATTTTCATACCTTTCGCTATCCTCACACCTTGCTAACCCCTGATTTAGTTACATCTTTGGCAAGTTCCAGATCAACCTCGGTGCACATAACTCCGACCCCAAAGTCCAGTCTCAATACAAGACAATCCCTACCTTCTTGACGCTTTTCATTTTCGGTTTCCTGTATACATTGGTAGTCGTATGGGATGCTCTCCGCCAAAAGAACACTATTCAAGTCATTGGTGTCTGCTTCTCTAACCTCGCCCTCATGGTTTACACGACTATCCAGGTGGATCAAATTTCCGAGGCCTTTGATATCCTTCAGGCGAACAACGCTCTTTCGCCAGACATTACCGCGGCACAGCTCTGGCACGATGTCAAGCCGTACCTCGTCGCTATTCCAGGAATTATCGCCTTAGCTACCCTTGTTATGGGCTTCCTTTCTTGGAAAATCTACCAAGAGTACGCATGGGATATTCTCAAGAACATTGGTGCTGATTATCGCATGAAGAAGCGATTCCTCCACTACCAGGTATATCTTCTCTCCTTTGTTTTGGCTTACTAGTTGGGCAACTTCTGACCTGTGCTAGATTTATATCGCTCTGCTGAAGTTCGATTTCTTCTTCTTCCTCGGTTTCATCGTCCAGTTTGTCGTTGTCGTCGCCGACAAGAACGATCCTGAATTCGCCCTGACCATTGTCACCATTCCCATCACTATCCTCATCCTTCTCCTTGCCGCTTTCTTCACCCGCCGAGAGAACAAGATCGGTATGGTGTGTATCATCGTCCTCTATTTCGGAGGTCTAAGCTACTTCATCTTCAAGCTGGTCCGAATTTACCAGCCTGGACACAAGCAAAACTATGAAGCCGTTCGCCGATCATTGACTGCCTTCGCCGTCATCACCATCCTCCTCATCCTCCTCACCATTACCAACGCTATTGTGTGCATACGGAACTTTGGCAAGGGCCTGAAGCCCCACCTCCAAGCTTTGTCTCGAAAGCGCAAGGTTGAGGAGAAGCCTGACGTCAACTCAATCAACATGCAGGACGTCAAGCCTCAGATCCCCAGCCGTATGACTATCGATTAACCGGCTCCTATGCAAGTCATGGCACCTCTCAGAATCACCATTTCAGAGGTATCGCTATACAGAGACACGAATTTACGAAAGGATATAAAAATATTTCCCTTTTTATGGCACCAGTCACAGGGCAGGCTCAGAAGGACGGTGACCAAACGGGTGCGGTGTGAGCAGAAGGCGACGAGATGATATCCCTTGGTGTCGGAAACTTGCTTGGACTTTTATTTCTACTTGCTTTGGTTGTTTTTGTTTCCTTTGTTAGATCCAACCACATTAGGCGTTCGATGCTCCACTCCATGGAATGCGATCCAGGAGCTGATATCTAGTTCTTTTGTTGCTTCTATTTTGCCCTCTGATCGATTGGATACTGGGCTTTTTATGATAAGATAATCTGTAAAGGAATTAAATAGGTCAAATCCAAAATATGTACAGATACAATCGCAGCATACCAGACTTTGGGAAGTTTTTGGCATGAGTACTTCAGTACATAATGATCTGGAACGAGTGAAACCACCAGGATTCAAACTTGGTACGCTGGTTTCAACTTTACGAAGCATGGCGCGCGACAAGAGTGCGGCTAGGACGTTACATGTTTCACTGCTTAAGTTGGATAAGGATTGACATGTCTATGAAGGAGGGGAATATCCCGATAACAAACTCACAAAATCATAAAACAAAACCCCAAACGCCCGCTGTCAATTCCTGATTCCGAATCAAGGGCAAATGTAACCCTCTCGCTATACCTCTCAGATACCGGTAAACACCTAGTCATGTCGCCCAACACAATTGTAGACCCGTCGTAAGTAGCATTCCAATTTACGTAACCAAAGGACTGCCCTTTTACAGCCTGATCTTGGTCGCATTCTTGAGGTGGCCTTCGGTCGGGCAGTAGGGGCACTTGTACAGAGCTGATTTTACTATGTTGTGCAGAGACTCGCGACAAATGACGTGACCACAGCTGAGCATCATGGGTGGGTTGTCTTGAGTTGTCTGCTCTTTGCTCACAGGACAGACGAAGATGGGGTGGTAGATCATGGACTCGGGCAAAGGCGTCTCAAACGCAAGTTCATTCTCTGTCGTCCACTCTGTCTTCTTCTCGCGCATATACGTCGTGTATTTGATTAGGCGGGGTAGGGCGATAGAGCCTGCTGTAACAGCCACGTAAAGAGGTGACTCTGCTGATAATCCGAGAAGGGAGCAGAACTCGCGAGTGAAAGACATGGCGACGTCTTCGAATGCTGAGTCTGTCTCAAATATGTGGCTATACGGCGAGGCGGCCAGGTTGGGTGCATACGCCATGGCGCAGCAGAGCTGTTGAATCTCGGATAGGTGACGGCTTTGGAAGCGAGTGAAGTTTTCCCGAGCGTAGTTCAAGGCACCGCGGAGTCCGTTGGTCTCGGGGTCATCGGTAAGACCATTTATTGAGGAGCCTTTGAAAAGCCAGACGAACTGAAGCTTGATAAGTTCGAACTCGAGCGTGCTCCCCTTGGCCTCGAGCTGAGGACTATTCGTATGAGCCCATTTAATGGCGGGCACTAAGTTACGATACTTGATCTGAGAGAGAATGTTATACATCTCGGAGAACTTGCTCTGCAAGTGCTCTGAATGTAGTCCAGCTATATCGGTTTCGGGCTCATCGTCGTTGTCCATGTCATCATCGCCGTCTTCGTCTGTTTGTGGGATCGCATGAGCCTCTCGGTTGGGAGGGTGGTCAGTGGCTTCTTTAAGGAAAGTCGAGGCAACAGAGAATTGTCCTTCACGAAGCATATGCATAGCTATCGCCCGGTTGATAAGACCTGGGTGGTCGGCCATAGCGTCTGTCTCCATAGGGAGCTCTCGATGAGGGAGAGCCTGCATGGTCAGATACCGTCTTGGCTAGGGAATCCTAGAGTATGTAAACGAACCTTGTCGAGAGCTTTCCCAAAAGCTTTCTGCGCTTTTGTAACATCTTTCAGATCTGAAGTGATCCGCTCGAAGCGCTGCTTAACCGGGTTCTGCAGTTGCATCATAGTCAACCCGGTACGAGTCGCGTCTGGCTCTGTTCAAGTGATTAGAAGGTAGCGTAGACATTGACCAAAGGGCAAACTAACCACCTTGCGCGATCTGCTCCCGTGCTGTTGTGAGAAGATCTATGACCGAATCTACTTCATCAATAGCTGCGTTGAGGTTTCGGGTCCTCATGCGAGCCAGCTCAGCCATGAGGGGCGCGAAAGGCGAGACATGATCGTTATCTGCTCCTGCCATGGCAGTGGTTTATATGGAGGATTCGGAAAGATATGATGGAAATGAAGGTACGTTTAATCTGATACGAAGTGTGTCGAACGGCCAAAAGACCTATATACACGTCCAAGAACTAAGATGTTTGACCAATGTACAGCAAAAGACCTGTCGCGGTAAATGCCGATGTCGTTGAATGGAGCTTGACGGTGACGAGATGGCCTTGCATGATGCTAGTGACTGAGCCAGGATAACGTAAGTGCATTATCGCTATCGATAAGGCAGATAGCGAGGCTTTGCTATTAAAGAGGACCGTTCTCGCTAACGTTAGTCCCTATGTATTATGATAGTCAAACCAGCCAGGGCAGAGATTAACAGGCTTAAGTCAAGGCGTCGGTTTGATAACTACAGGCAATGCTGCAAACTCTACTCGCCCTGGCCAGGGGTAATAACCGCGAGCCTCCTTTTTCTTTACAATTAACGTCTATACGGACTACGGAGAAACTCTCCCATCGTCAACTCCCACTGTCGAACTTACAAGTGCAGTGTGTCCAGTGACCCCAGTCCCCCAGGGATTGCACGTGGGGCTTGGTTGAATTAGTGCCCCGCATATAGCTGTGCATCTGCGTGACTGCGTCTGCGGAAGGTACATGTACTCCGTACTTTAGGTAAGGTACCGAGAGCTAACTTGGAAGCTATTGCATCACATGAAGGCCCTGGACTGTACTTGGACTCAACACCGAAGAAGGCCTCCCAACACTGCTCAAGCCCCATCTTTCTTAGAGACGACCTCTTGCTCCTCGCTCACCACGGGTGAGGATGAAGCTCGAGACTGCCTCTAATAACTACAGGGGCCAATGACGACACCATGGCTTTCAGATTTCCAGATCCTCGACTGCGAGTCGAAGAAGACTACGCTACAGCCGTCACCGCCAAGGGGTCTGTCGCCCGCACAGCAACTACTTCAAACTCCAGCACCACACGAGAAAGTCCTCCAAATGGCGTCCCTCCTATAGAGGTCTATGCCTACAACGAAGCCACCGATGGCCAACCTATACCCTCGCCGAAGCGCAAAAATATTGTCTTTGCAGATCCTTTCGCCTTTCGGTACGATACAGTTAAGCCCAACCTATGGGCTTTAATACTAATACTCTTTCAATAGATATCTCGAAGAAGGCAGCAATGTTGTCGTTGTCGAGCGCCGAGGAATTTTACGCGGTTACGAGTCCTACCTAGTCGAACAATGGGCGTGTTCTCGAAAACCACCGACACTACTGATCGTCACTTATACTGGAGATGAGGACCATTCGGTCGTTGTCGGCGTGCTTTCCGTCCCAGTAGATGAGAATCTCTGGCCTCCAAGACTGCGCTTCTATTTCGATCAATTACAGGACTCTCATGCGCGACCCAAGGAGACCGAACTGGGAGAGCTCATGGTCACCAACCTGAGCAACTTCCCTTCAGCACTCACCGTTATCATGGTACCTGAGGGTGATATCAGGAAATATCGCTCATCTTTCATCGTCAACGAGGATCTGAAGCGGCTGGGGTGTTCTGGGCGGTCCGGCATGACTCTTTCCGATCCGACAGAGGCAACTCAATTGAAATTCATACAACTTTACAGAACCAGCGATCGCGTACCGGTTACGCAAGCTGTCGTCGAACTCGTCAAATTATGTCAGGTCACATTATACATGTTTGATAAGCTAGGGCACCAATACATCGATGGATTACTCTGCGACAAGACAGAAATGGCCATCAACAACTGGTGGATTGAAATTGGTGCTGAGCACTACAATTTCGAGCCTACCGATGGCATATTAGGACCAAGTACGGTGGCGGCACTGCTAGGCATGTTTTTGGGTGTTCGGAACCGTCTTCATTGGTACGGTGCGCCTGTGTCAAAGGATGTATTTGATCTTGAAAGCACTAAGCGTGGTATCGGTCACTTCCAAAAATCACAAAAGCTCGAGAAGACCCGAAGGCTAGACCGTCAAACACTTCTCAAACTCTATACCGTATCTGCCAAGGCTGCTGCTGGTGAAAGCTGGGGCGTACAGAGGGCTGTCAAGTCAACACTCACAGAAGTGGGAGGTAAACGCGGTGAGCTTGTTATGGGCATGGTATCAGGAAAAGACAAAGGCGGACTTGCAGATATTGAAACCCTCGATATTGGCACTTTTGCCAGTTTGGCATATGGCGAGCGAGCCAAATGGCTCTGGCATGGTAAACCTCGAAGATCAGTCGCCGAGCTTCCCCATCATAGTCCAGAACTAGGCAATGCGGTGCCTTGGAAAGATGATGAAGTAAACCCGAACCAGAAACGCGTCCATTCAGCACCTGTCGAGAACGAATCGGACTCCAAACGAACCGAAGACTCTACTGATGTCTACTCAGCCTATCCGCCTGGTTCCGCTCTTAGTATTGCTGACGGCTCCGGTGATAAGGAGGCTTTGCGAAAGAACATGTTCAAAAGCGTTGCTGGAAAGATGAACGACGCAAGGTCTGGTTTTGGGCGGATCAAGGATGCTGTTGGGGGAGGTTTACGTGGTCATAACAACCGACCTTCAATCTCAACAAGAGATGACTTTCCAGAAACAGGACCCAAAGGTTCAACCCAGGGACTAGCTCCAGGGATGGGACAGCCACCGGCGCCCACCCAAGGAGTCGGGAGAGCATTCACATGGAACAACAAACCGCAAGAGTATATTGCTGCGATGAAACGAGCAGATGCAGAAGGAAATCCTGGTTTCCCCCAGCTTTCCCACTTTGCATCAACTTCAACGGTTGATATCAAACCAGTTTCAGCTCCTGTAGACGCCCACAAGCGTGACCAAGACGGAGATCTGTTCGATTTGGGTGTTGAAGTGCGCAAGGACGTCCTATCCAAAGCACCCTCCGCTGTTGGGTCTCTCGTGGATGAGAATGATCTCCAAGGACCTGTTTTGGATGCAGAGCTGAAAAACGACCATGCTAAAAAGGGGCTATCACGACGACATAGCATCCAATTATCGCACTGCCTAACCACGACTATTCTTAACGAAAACCGCTGGCCACGTCGAATGTCGTTCGGTGACGCTGAAGAAGCTGTATTGGAATGGGACCGACTCATTGATATTCCTGATGCGGCGGATGACCTTGCGGGACTTGAAGCATTCAATGACATTGCGCAACATTTCAATCAGCGGATGGAAGAAATCAAGAATGGGATTGAGCCATGGGTCATAGAAAAGCTCAGAGCAGTTCAACTTCTCGATAACGGTTTTGCCAAAGATAAGGAAGAGCTCCACGCACTCTATTATCAACTAAATGAGGCATGTCAGCGCATGCGCATAAGTTCGCATGAGCTACTTGCTGAGGAGCGATCGCATCTTACAGAAGCACTCAAAGAAGTCGAGGTGCTCGTTGCTCGACTTGACTATGAGGTCAACGCTCTGCTTCAGAAGGTAGTTGACGTTGAAGATGGCATTGTAACGTTTGAGAGACAAGTCGAGGACATGGAGAAAAGAGCTGAGGGTCTCAAAGCTCAGCTCGAGACTGAAGGATGGCTGCACTGGTTATTCCGAACAATCACTGGAATTGGCACCGGGCCAGATATTACGCGACCGCTTTCTTAATACAAGGGTCGGGCATGGACCGTTGTCTTAGGGTATATATATACTTTCTTATGTGGTTTATTAGCACGGAGTTTTGGCACATGGATATCATACCATACACAGTATAGCATAGCGTGGCATAGCTCACATTGGGAAGAGTTCATTTGTTCAGTATCAAATAGAAGAAACATAATCGAGTTTGCTTCATAGAAGAGGTGTTATTTCTGCTTTAGAGACAGATCCATATACAAGTATTATACAGCAACACCTCTGTCGCGCCCGCTCGTCATCAGTTCGTGACACAAGCGCCAGATATAGGTTCAAGTCCAATCATATCTATCCATCCGTTGAATGGTTCCCCATAATATTCGTACAAAATTCCCTGTTCGCCTCTCCATTCCAGTGTCCTTCCTCTCTGCTAGATTTCTTCTAGTCGTGATGGTATTTGCGCTTCCTTCGTTACGCTTACATCATGCCACCGCCCTGCTGACCGCCGAGAGCCTGGCCCTGCTGCTGCATGATCTCGCTGACCTTCATTGATGTGTCGAGGAACTTTGCTGTGCAGCGATCGAGGCAGACGGACTCGCCCTTGTTGAGCTCGCCCTCGCGGTAGTCGTTGGGAACGCACTTCTTCTGGCAAGATTGCTGGAGACTATATAGCACAAGTATGTCAGTCCCTATGCTCTCTGCAGGCATTCTTCATCATCGGTGGCTTACCGGTTGTAGGTGTCGGCCATCATGCGCATCTCGCTCTCCACGGCAGCAATCTTTTGCTCCGAGGTAGGCTGAGGGCGTCCCATTCCGAGGAAGTTCATATTGGTGGTATTGGTAGTGTTGTTGTGGGTGTACTTGGGATTTAGGAGATAGGTCAATGGTGGGTTGAAGCTGCGTTATGACGGCGTTTGGAGCCTCTGGCTAGATACCAGGAAATTTTCCACTTATCGCGGATTGGTTGATTATGTAAGGTGCCACGAGCCCGGGCTACCCTATACCCTTGTGCTGTCCTCCAAAGCAATTCATGGGGAATTTGTAGGGTCTAATAGAATTCTTCATTTAATGATCAAATTATTGATTTCATTAGACTTCTGGATTGGATCTTTTTCATTAATGTGATCACCTTTTCCTGACATGTGCGCGCAATGCCCCATCACATGTACCTCAGATTAACTCAGTGTATCTCTGATTTAACTGTAACTCTTATTATTGATAACTAAATTTCCATCCTAGTTCTTAAATGTAATATTCTTTGTTCGAGTCCACTCTTCTAGACCCGCAGAAGCATTGAAACGGCCGTAGCCACTTGATTTAGCTCCTCCATGAGGGAGACTAGCCTCATCATGAATACTCATGTTGTTGATGTGTACCGCACCTGTTTCGATCTCACGAGCAATACGAAGGCCTCTCTGAAGATCTGATGTGAACAGAGCTGAGCTTAGGCCATAATCGGTATCGTTGGCGATCTTGATAGCCTCCTCCTCAGTCTCAATGGTGATGAGAGACACGGTAGGGCCAAAGGATTCTGTCTGGTAGATATCCATTTCCGTAGTGACGTCCCTGACCACGATCGGTCTCAAACGGGTCTTGCTGGTCTCTTCAAGGTCAGGGTTTCCATGAACCAGAGAGGCACCCTTGGAAAGGGCATCCTTGATCAGGGCCTTGTTCTTGTCAACAGGAGCTGAGGCAACAAGAACTGGGGCATCTCCCTTGGACGAGAAGATTTGCTCGATAGTAGCTGACAGCTTCTTCTCAAACTCATCCTTGATGTTCTTATGCACCAAAATCCTCTCTGTGGCCATGCAGACTTGTCCGGAGTTCATGAAAGCTCCTAGTGTGCACTGCAGAGCAGCAAGGTCGAGGTCCGCATCCTCCCAGACAATAGCAGGAGCCTTACCGCCCAACTCCAGAATGACAGGCTTTAAGTTCTCGCCCGCAATCTTTCCAATTATGCGACCCACAGGTGTGCTACCAGTGAAGTTGATCTTCTTAACCTGAGGATGTTCTATCAAGGATGAGGTGACTGCTGCGGCAGTAGATCGCTCATGAAAGATGACATTGAGGACACCATCTGGAAATCCTGCCTCTCTAAAAATATCGGCAATAGCCCAAAGAGTTCGAGGGCAAACCTCGCTGGCCTTGAAGACAACTGTGTTACCAGCAGCAATTGGGAAGATAACAGATCTTGAGCCCAAGATATAAGGAGCGTTCCTGGAGGTAATGGATTAGTGGGCATTTGGGTATAGAAGAGGATAAAAAGCATACCATGGTGCAATAGCCAAAACGACACCGTAAGGTTCTCTCAAGACAAGAGCGGTTGTGTTGGGATCCGATGTGATAGGAATTGCACCCTCAAGTGTTCCCACGCGGCCAGCAACCTCCTTAATGTGACTAATGGCAGTGGTGATATCGAAGTTGGCCCAAGTAGCATCGCTGCCAGTCTCCGACATAGCGTAACTGCGGAGCTCATCTCTTCGCCTTTCCATAATCTCAGCCGCCTTGAATAATAGATCACGACGATCGGAAGGTCTCGTCTTGCGCCATGACTTGAAAGCTCCAGCGGCAGCATCTACAGCAGCATTGGCTTCCTTGACGTCAGCGCTGTGGTATCGGTGGATGACATCGCCGCTTGCGGGAGAAACCACATCAATGACTTTGTCGTTGGTGTGATCGCTACCGTTGATGAGGAACGGTACTGTATGAAGTTTGGTCATGGCGAAGAAGGACCGGGTTTGGATATAATGTGTACTACGTGGTAGCTGTTCTATGAACAAGAGGTAACGAGCGGGCAGGACAGCAGCTTAAATATCTAGTCCAGATGAGGAGAATCCCCAGGAACAGCACACCCTATACCTGTTAGCTAGTTATTCGGATCGGCTCTCCACTTGACAGAGAGGCACGGAAGTATCCTCTAACGCTCTAACCCCGCAGATAGTGTGGGTGACCCGCGGAATGGATGAGGGGGGATTGTCAATTGTGGTGATCTAAATTCTTCGGCACTTCAACCGGGTTCGGATTTATAGACATCGGCTTTTGACGTCGACATAGAATTCCAAGTCCGACGCTTGGCTAGCGTGGCGACAAAACATGCCCGTCCAATACCCAAGGATGAGGTGAAGCCTTGAAGGGGGGCCTCGGGGCTATAACGGATAGGTCCCGTCTCGCTCGCGCAACAGGACAGGGCAATTCGGATCATAGCCGTTGAGCCAGGATCGGGCCTGTGAACGACATGCAACTTCTGTTGGCGTATTTCAGCCGCCATCAAGAATTGTGCAATGAACTTGGGTCCAAGAAGGGCTGAGAAACAGCCGCAGTGCGAATGCGAAGGGTATCTATTCGAACAGTACTTAGAAAGCATATTTCCTAGTTGTTGATCGTATCAGATTCACAGAAACTCACCGATATCTGAGAACGATCCTGGCATCGCAAAGTGGACCTCTGACTTGAGTCTTGGAGAGTGCAACGTTTGGCCAGGACGTTGCGGAGCAGGCTTTAGTTGGCGTTTGACCGATGGACGAGGTTTGTCAGCTTCCGACATGTTGCGAGCTTAGCAGTCCTGGCTGAGGCCTGGTGAGTTGATAGCTTGAAGAAATGCACAGGTGATATTGTTCTTTGATGATTGCAATTGCGAAGTTGTTTGACTAAGGTAGGTAGGGATGGTAATATACCTAGTTAAGGTGATAAACCCAGGTCATCTTAGTAGGCAGGTACATATTTAGAGTGGCAGTACGGAGTAGGTTGGGTCTGAAAGGAAGGAGTTGCGGGGCATGAGACCCATCAAATGCTAAATAATAAATAAGCTTACATACCTAGTAGATAATTATTAAGACTTATGAGTAGTATGTTCAACACTCAAATGCAGTATGTTTTCCACTTTTCCGAGGAAGCACAAGTTGATCTTGGGGATACATGTGTTAAGGATTAAAGATGTTCGTTACTTGATCTTGTTCTTAACAATTACAAGACGCAGCATAGTGACTACTATATAATTCAAATCAATAATTCCCGATGCAAAGATCAAGAATCCTGTTCTATAAATCTATGTAATATGAACAGGCCTACGTAGGTAGTATGGATACATGCTCTTTTATCGTACCTTCCTTGTCTGGTTGATGGCCTCGGCAAGCTTTAATTTCACGTGATATGGTTGCTGCCTAACCAATCAGAGACCTCGGTAGCAGTACTGAAATCTTCCTTGGGCCCCGCTCCTTGTCATGTCGCTTAGAGGTCGCCGTAGAAGGCAGCATCGGCCAAAGAGTACCACGACTCTACCTGCACCTTCCCAGACATTCAAGCGAGAACGGAAGGAGAGAAAAAAGCTCGTAATTGGCCGAGTACAGACAAATTCTAGCCACTCGAACAAGTCACCTTTTTTTCGCACCTTGAAACTTGGGAAAAAGCAATCTTCTCCCAAACAACCAAACCCCTCTCCTCCGTAGTCGGCCTTTGTTCGCGCGCATTGTCTTTGCCAACACACGACGCGCCCACTCAGCGCCGCGACCCAGAAATCGACTTCAACGCCAACACCGACACCGGCCGGTCAACAACCTCCGATACACCTTCCGTTCTTTGTCTGCCCGTGCCCGTGTCCCTCTCGGCGCCGGCGCATTCTCATATAATACTGTCGCGTCCTTCCGGGCTTCCGCCTGCGGCTTTCGCGCCCATGGACGGCTCGTCCATGATGGCTGGTGGGGCGGCTTCTATGAGTCCTACAAGCCCGGTCAGCTCTCGTCATGGCCATGGAAACAGTAATGGCATCAACAAGCGCAAGAGGAGCAGCATGGCTGGCATTGAAAGCAGTCCTGGCAGTGGTAACGAGGACCATGACGACAAGAAGCGCCAGCCTGGTGTCAAAAGAGCTTGTAATGAGTGCCGTCAGCAAAAGGTGAGTTACGCAGGCCGATAGGAAAATCGAGTCACATCCTTGCTAACATAATCTTTCAACAGCTTCGATGCGATGTCGTGCAAGACCCTTTTCAAAGTTGCTCACGATGCAACCGTCTGAAGCTAGAATGCAAGATCGAATCCAATTTTAAGCGAGTCGGCAAGCGCTCCAAGCATGCCGAGATGGAGAAAGAGATCGATCGCCTGCGTCGCAGTGTTGCCCGCGCAAAATCTCAAGGCTTCACCCCAGAAGCTGGTGAAGACGATGTCGACTCACCTATCGCAGCAAGCAACCCGACCTACTCCCACACTCACACCCGAAACACTTCTTTAATGGGCTCTGACGAAGCGGTCTCGTCTTTACTACACCTCAAGCGCGGCGGCAACTACAACATGCCTCGATATTCCCACGAGTTGGAAAATGTCCAATTGACTGAAGAAAATGTTAATCACCTATTTCACGAGTTCTTCGCCTACTACCATTCATTTTTGCCCTTTCTCAATCCGAGCCAAGCGCCCGACCTCTACTATCAGCAACATCCTCTACTTTTCTGGTCTATCGTCTCTGTCGCGGCTCGACGGTATAGTCCGCCAAATGTACCTGGCCTGCTCAACAGCCTCTCGGGGCCTCTGACGCGGTTCCTGTGGTCGACCATTGGGGAGGTTCCAAACAGTTACTACGTGGTCAAGGCCATGTGTCTGCTGTGTACCTGGCCACTGCCCACAAGTACGACATCGTCCGACCCTACGCATATCCTCTGTGGAGTCATGATGAAAACGGCTACTGGACTGGGTCTTCATCGACCCAATAACATTCAAGACTTTTCCAGAGTGTCGGTTGAGTTGAACAAGGAACAGCTCGGCGACCGTGTGACAACATGGGCTGTTTGTAACATCGTTTCGCAATCTGTTGGGACTGGTTATGGCCAACCAGCATCAACTCTGTATGACTGGACTTTGGCCTCAAGATCTGGAGAAGAGAGCGCGTACCAGCTCTCACGAGCACTGGAGGCTCGGTTACAGATTGAGAGATTCTGTGACAAGGTATCGAAAGAGATGTATAGTAATGCCAGCGATCCCCGTGGGGTTGCTGGAGACGAGCATCGAGCTATGTTGATGCGTGTCTACCGTCGAGACTACGCGGAACTGCATGCTTCCATCTTATCGCAAGAGCTGGGCCCGTTCGTCAACCTTCATCTGAGAGCGGCAGCTCTCCACATGCGCCTGGCAGGCTTCTTTGATTCTAGCAAGACCCCGGGTTACATGGATGATCTGATGGGTCTCTGGCGCGCCACCACCAATTTTCTAGATGAGGTACTTGAAGTTGATAAGGTCACCAGTCCTCAGGAACAGATGGGCGGGAATTTGCTTCATCATTGCAGTAACTACATTGGACAGATGATGGTCGCTGCAGGCTTTGCCCTTCTCAAGCTCATGAGGTCATTCTTTGCAAAGACGATCGACTTCCAGCGAGGTCGAACTCTCTTCCACCAAACTATCCGAGCCATAAGGGCTACCAGTGTTGTGAACAACGATCTTCAGTGGCGATTGGCTGAACTTATGGTGCAGATGTGGAACGGCGCTCGGCTCGACAACAATCAGCACAACTTCAACAGCAACGACGATCTGCCGATTCAGATGGATGACAGCCTCCAACTCAAAGTCCGGTGCCGTCACAGCATGAGTCTCGTGTTTGATTCAGTCTGGAGATGGAGGGAGGACTTCCAGGCTCTGGGGCGAGGTACTATAGACGGTTGGTCAACCCCTTTTCTCCTTTTGTTTTGGTGATGCCCTTTGGAGTAGAGCATGTCTTGATCTGTTTCGTGCAAATATTGCAAACACTGCAGCAAGAATGCTAATACAGACAACAGCCGCCAAACAACCGACAAATCCAGATTCGGCTAATGAGTCTTCAGCATCATCAACACACATGGACACCACCCTCGTCTCGTCTCATGCTCTCCCACCTTCGAGCCTGCTCACTGCCAACAGCAATCACAATAGCAACTCTAACTCTAACGGTGCCCTGACGCCTGGAGGCACAGGACTATCAGCCGTATCTTCAGCTCATAGCATGATGGCGGGTGTCAGTTATGGCGACACAACAAATTACGATTTCTTCGACCCCCAGCACTGGATGTTGGACGGCCTTCTTGACTTTAACTACTCATTTGTGCCGCCCTTGGAAGGCGCCTAGCAGCCGTGATCCACGACGACGGGATTTATGAGGCCTTTAAGTATCTTCTCTTTACACGGCGTGAGCTTTGACGTTGTAAGGGAGCATGATAACCACAGCGAGATCCTTTTTTGTGACAAACAGACATTGCTGGCTGTTTTCACTGGAGCGATCTTGCCCCTTTGCTGATGACAGGTCTGCACAATGGCAGGTAAACTCTGGGTTTAGTTTTGTTTTCTCCTTATACTGTCTATACTCTCCGCATTGTGATTATTCTAGACTGTTTAGCGAGAGGAACCCGGTAGGGTTCCTGTTGAATTATTGCCTTTGATACAGGGATGGGTTAGGTACAGCCGAAAGCTATCGGAATATCTCGATGCGGGATAATGGGTGAGGGATATGGTAAAGACAGCCTATGTGTATGGAACATGACGGAATGTTCAAGCAAACAATACCAATTGTTTAATTATTCTACTTTTAAATGGGGCTCCAGCTGTTGCTACAGTTCCCACCGACTTTCTTCCAGTTTCCTTCCTCTTGGGTTGTCCACGAACCCCCGAGGTACTTTTGCAGCGTGGAATGATCTGGAGACGAAGAGCTGGGATATCTGCCGGCATGGGGAGAGGCACAAATGCTCCTGCACAAGCAAAGGATGAGGGAAAAGGATACGCGAGCGTGAATCATCCCCACAAGCATTTCGCAACACCTCGGCGAGGTTGAGGACGAGGACGAGGATGCATGGCTATGGAGACGCGGGGGCTTGATCCGTGAGCCGGGTCCGATTTGGGTTGTATAGTGACATTGACATCCAGGGGCAGGGGTCGGAGGGTTTTCTCATCTTGTCGCACGTACCATCCTGTGTTCATTTCGTCTATCACTTATGGAAATCGTATGGGGCAAACATGAATGGAGCCGAAGCTGAACTGCACAGTTCAGTCCGTGAATCTTTCTTACAAGTTAGTAACCATGTCAACCAATAACAGGTTAAATTCACGTTATGTCGAGCGTGTGTAGAAATCGCCGAAGAGGCATGCGACTTGACGAGCCCATAACCCCGGTTATTGGAGTTGGTTCGCAGTCATCGTGTCGCATATATCACCGTTATCGACCTAGTGTGGCAATACAATAGAGTAGGGAGAAAGCCATTGCCGATTCCCTGCTCCATCGCCAAGATTTTGGGTTGTTTGGGCGTTCTCGGCGTCGACGAGGTCCATCCACTGTTGGTTGCGTTGTGCTGATCGTGATTCGATTTCCACCAAAGCGCAAGGAACAATAGAAGAAGACTCTACGCCACAGCCGTTTTACCCTATTCTCTATTTCCGAATTCCTACCTCGACGGAAATGGTGTTGCCATGGCGTTTTCAATAACGTGCTGAGCGTTTAAAATTGGTGACATCCTAAACCAAGAATAAAAAAGAGCCCATCCTGGGAATCGATGGTCCAGTGGCAACATGAGCTAACGTTTAATGAATAACATCGGATCAAGAATGAATTCCTTGGCTGAGAATGGGGTTCGAGAGCTGGTACCGACAGTGCTTAGTACAGTTACATTCCTGTTCAATGCGATCCGAAACATTCTGCAGATACCGAAAACGCCTCGTCAAGCACGCACGTTAGATCTCTCCACAAAGCTTAGAAAGCCTCGGCAGCCAATCTCTAATAAATGCCATGAAATAGTGCCTTGTGATGGGGTAAAATGACATGGCATGACATATGTCGTCAAGTAGAAGTATATGGCCGCCATTTCAGGCCGGCAAAGCCTCTGGCCCGTTTTGCAGACCCATGGCCGCATGGAACGGCCTGGGGAGTCGGCAGCGCGGTAGAAGACAAACCAAGGCACAGAATTAAGCGCCCTCAGACGATAGTTGGTAGTTTAAGGTCAGACTTTGACGATAATGGTTGTTGTCCGAAAAAGAAACTGTGCTTTGGCGAGGCACTCTTATCGGGCTATACAGAGCCCACGATTCAGGTTGCACATCCAGTCCCCATTTTGCCGTGTCATGTACATACTGTAGACACTGACGGGGCTATGCCGGCTCCGGATATCTTTTTCAGTGTTGGATTCTCCATGTACATCGCAAGGTGTTGAACGCAGACGTTGAGTCAACTCGGTAAGAAACGGGCAGGGATATCTGATTTCAGAATCAAATTCTGAATCTGATCCTGAACTGGAGACGAGCTAATTACTCTTTAAGCCTGGAACAGAGCCACACCAATTTCGGCCCTGTGTTGCCGCTCTCACTCTGCTCAGAAAACAGAGCCAACAACCAACAACAAAAACAAAAACACGCCCCCCGTCAGGTCCCCCATGGCCGCTTATGAAACTTGCCAGCGATCTGCGCCAGGATAAGCCCTACAGCCTGTAGCAAAGCAATCATGAGTCCAGTCCGGCTTAGTTTAGTCTGTTTCGCTTCACTAAAGAGCGCGAAGGCTCGGCAAGCCGTTAGACAGCGCTTGTAAGTGCCGGGAATGATTCGCCAACCCGCTCTGGCAGAGCTCTCCAACGTAGTGATGGTGATAGCTTGCATTATTGTATCTCTGGCTCGTGCGCAGCCAATTCCGAATGTGGCGTTTTATCCTCCAATTTCCTTTCCAGAACACCATCTTAGCACGTAGAAGATGGAGGACGCAAGCCATGACCATGTGGTCTATCTCCAGGGCATGCTTACTTGAGTTGGTGAGATCCTGTTTCAGGAATATTTTGTAGTACATACTGGCAGTAAGAAAAAGGTGAGTCTTTCCAAAACCCTGGCGGTCCCATATCGTGGACCTTAGCCTTGTCTTGGAAATTGGACAATCGGGACTCGCTTCACATGGAAATATAGTGTAGTGTTTGCCACATATAAACGTGTCAAGCATGCAGATTCATAGGCAGATTCTAGACCATCTTGTTGAAGATGAGTTGAGGTGGTCATCGCGGTGCAGGTTTCAGGAGTGTTGGTTGAGCTGTCTTGATGCTCCTTGAATTTTAGACATCAAGGACCGAGACCATCACCGCAACTCCATGCCACATGCAAAAAGATGACATGCGAGAAAGGGTCGATATGCTCAATGAGCAACTGGGATGCACTGATCACCACTGGTAGATAGGGAAGGGAAATGTGAATAGGCTATTGCTTGAAGCATCAACAAGTCCGTGCTACAGAAAGCAAGCAACTATCGGTGAAACATCTTGATAAGATTGTTGGCGCAGCTTCCCATCGAGTTGCACAAGGTTCGTGAATCGAGATTCCTTTGCTTTCGTTAGATGAACACAGATTCTCAACTCTTACAGTCAATATGATAACGCTCGCAGAGGGCAACGTTATCGAGGACCGTCACGGATATTCCGGAATTAGCTCTTGCAATATGGAGAGATGGAAAGATAGGCTGGAAGTTTCACTTCAGCTTGGAAACAACTGTTCGTCCTGTTGCGAATAGCCGACAGTAGTATACGCTTTGGTACCCCCGACATAAAGTAAAAGGTAAATAAGCTCAATTTGTCCGCCTAACGGCAACGCCGATGAAAACTCGACGCATATTCGCTCCATTCTGGAGTAGTATGGGGCAGCGTTTCGAATCAAGTAAGGCACACTGGGCAAGATGCTCAGGAGCTTGGTCCATGTTTAAAACAATGGGTGGCCATAATGAGCTATCCACATAGCTGCAAAGACAAGATCCTATTGACACCCAAAAAGGATAGCGAGTCTATGCTTGTTGCGGGCGTTTTCATGTGTCGCGGCTGTTCTATGATGTATGAAGGCATACATACCCCTGCTGAGCATATCATAAGTACCATGGCGATTGAGGCGAAGCCAGATGTTGCTTCCGTTCGTTATTATATTTCCTGTAGCTCTGCGACGTATGCAGTGGCTCTCGGTGACATACTCTGCAGTCAACCTTGATGCGAACAAGCAGATGTACTCAGCCGTAGATAGACATCTGTGACCAGGGTTACGATGGATGGAAGGAAGGACCGAAACCCCACGAGATTGGCTTCTCACGAGGGCGTCGGTTCCTTGACAGATGATCGACCGACCGATAGATGATGAGATGGGCTGCCAAGAAAGAGGGGGTTTGGGGGCGTTGCCCTATGCTTGTGCGTTCTCTGGAAGACAACGCTAAATCAGGCGAGCAAGGAATTGAAAACGTTTTCCTGTCAAGTCTTGTGCGTGGACTATGGCTGCAGAGCCGGACTGTTGCAAGGCGAATCCTGGTAAGAGCCATGTCACAGCGGGGGGGGGGGGGGGGGGGGCCGTTTTTACAGACAGCCGGACGTGTACTATACCGTACTTGTTGTCCAAGCACCGCTGAGCCCTGCCAACACCTGCCTGTTCTGTTGGAAACGTACGAGTAGAAAAATGCTATTCGTTCCCGAAAGTCTGGTACCGCTCACTCTGCATGAGCATGCGTGTGATTCGAGATATGACTGGGAGAGAGGGTGGAGCGGGTCGGACCAAAATGCGACCCTGGAGGCCGACATATACGAACTCTTTAAAGTTGAAATCTGAGACGTCAAAAACGCGGCTAAGCTCGCGCACAAGGCGGAATAATCGCGACAAGCATCCCACACCTGTTGGAAGTACCGTAACAAACAATGCCTCGGTAGTGTTGACATGCTGCAAGTTGGAGGGGATGATCGTCAACACTGACGCGACAAAAGCGCTTAGAGTGTGCATGGAACGGGTCGGATGCGCTTCGGAAAAGCCAGCCAATCGAGCAATTCAACGCAAAACTTTCCTTTTCAGGCCAATGTTAAACCATGTAAACTGTCCCGGCAGTTGGGTAAATTAGATGGAGAAGTGTGAAACCGGAAACAAAATCAAGAGCATCAGTGGCACGACGCTAGGGCACAGGCAACCAAACAGGGTCGCCCTTGATTCTTGAGGGCCGATAGCAAGAGAAAGCCGTTGAGCACGGGATATCTTCTTGACCCGAACTGACTGCGTAACAAGATTTAGGGGTTCGATGAATGAAAAAGGAGAGGTAGAGCCACCATTGGAGCCTGCTTGGCCAGGCGTGATGAAACTGTCGAGCAGGGCGAAGCATTGTGTCACTGACCTTGAAGCGAGAGAACAGCAGTCTGCGACTGAGCACAGCTGGCGTTTTAGCCGGAATGCCTCGGTAGCCACATGGAATGGATATATGGCATGGCAAGGGCTGTGTTATCTGGCACCCACGACGTTAGATCCGAGAATGGATCTGCAGGAACCCTCAAACGAACCCCAGATCTGGCGGCAGCGGCGTGTGATGGGAGGCGTTGATTGTCAGATGAGCGATAGCGCAGAAGCGAAAAGGGAGCAAGGAGACAACTGCCCGGGGGCTTGGTGCTTTCAGTCCCGGCACTTGGCTTGTGATATCGTGCGAGCAAGTCGACTTGAGCTGGGAATATCAGGGGAAGGCGGAACTCGTGGAGCACGCACGCTCCCACTGTCGATCAGAATAGGAAAGAGATAACAGTTGGAAAGTGCCAGTAGGATTGTTAAAGACAAATGGTTATCGGTACGACAAGGCCCGGAGCTGATTGAATGAGAGGGTTGATTCTGATGATGTTGGGTTGGGACTTGGAAATCAAAAGAGCATGGGGGGGTGTGCATCCGTTACACACGGAAACCAAGACCCAGCATGAGTTGGCAGGAAGTTCGTTTGCAGACCAGCCGCTGTCCAATGATAGCCAACCGCATCATAAACGCGCGCGTGTCCACTATTCCATATCTGGCAAGGCGGTCGCGGCCGGGGCGCTCACCTATTGGTGCAATTCCATCATCGGGCAGGAGCAAGGGCCGATCACCTGCGCGGCCAATAAAGCCTCTTTGTGAGCCACTAAAGCCCACTTTAAGACAAGGTGCGCCCTTGCTCGGACCATACTGATTTAGGAAGACGAGCTACCTTGCAGGGTATAAACCGAGGTTAGCGCGTCCCGGGAGTTTGGTAAGCTAAGCTTTTTAGTGCACCACTAGCTTGCGGCACAAAGTGCTGAATGGCCGGCTGCGGGGCCGCATTCTGCACCAAAAGTGGGTATTCTCTAAGTCCGATACCCCTGTCAATTCTCAAGCGCCGCCAGGCGAATGCCATGTTATGTTATGGGTTGCATATTGCGCAGGGCAAGTGGATGTTCAAACTTGTCATTAGACAATTATTAGTCGTGTCTTTGTGATTGTTGTTTGCCCGCTTGGCTACATACAGTACGAATCGTCATAGACAGGCACTGAGACGGGTGACAATGCCCAGCCAGCCTCAAATTGGCAGCCATTTGAACCGTGCCAGGTTGAGTCAGGCCAGCTAGGATGCTGTCACACTTGCAGCGTCATGATCCTCATTGCTTTTTTGTTACTCATGTATTTCATGCCAGGGTGCCAGGGCAATCGTGGTACTTCCTGGCCTGAATTTGTGCACAGAGATATGGGTTTATCTTGATGTAACTGACGACTGACCAGCGTCATTTGGCATTTGGGCGGCTCCTCCAGACTCGGGTCACATCCGCGGACCAGGGCGAAGAGTATATACCAGTCAAAAGCAAAACCTTCCGAATGTGCGGCAGACTGTCGTTAATTTAGCCCTTTCAGGGGGGGGGGCGCCTGAGGGGACCTGTCGCCTGTCAAGGCTAACAGCCTAGACATACGGATAGACAGCCTGGCACTACTGTTCATTTTGCGACGAGGATCATTCTCAACGGCTTCGCGCCACACGCGGTCCTATCACAACTCCTAGCACCGCGCGTATCGGATCGCTCTGGCTGTTGGTGATTCTCTTTTCTGGCATCGCAGACGCAATTACTCCATGATTGATTGACTGATTGATTGATTGATAGGCAGAATCTTTAGTATGCGTGACCGAATGCTCCGCTCTACTCAACTTTCTTCCTCTCCCACACATCACGTCCATTTGACGATGCAATCTGCCGACAAGTGCCAAGCCTGGCAGTGGAGTCGCTGGGCTCTGCCTAAGCTGTTGCAGGCATGGCCGCTTTGTTTTCTGTCATGTCTTCTTCCTCCATCTCCGTTTCCGTCTCCGAGCTTGCTCCCGCTCCCACTTTCATTTTCACTTTCACTTTCACTTTCAGCGTCACTTTTATTTCATTGCAACTTGACCAGATTCATATTAACAATGTCAGCCAAGAAAGTATCCTAGAGCGAAACGCTCCCTGTGCTTATCTTATGGGCTGAGTATAGTATCCGCAGTCTGGCTGTGTCGTGGTGACCTGGCCCTTGGCCCTTACCCAGCCCCAAAAGTGCTCCCCCCCAGCAAACCCCTGCTCCCACTTTAGATCATCGCGTCTTCTAACTTCTAATTCTGATTCTCAGACGTCTTGTCTTGTTCTCTTTTCCGCCCTCCTCCACTCACATCCCAGCACGGTACGGGACGTCACTGGCGCATCCTTTTTTCCTCTCAAGCTGCCGATCTTGAGATCGATGTACGCCAAACGGCCCGCACAGCATTATCGAGCTCCCGTGTTCCTGAAGTCAGCCCTTGCACGAGATTTGGATAGCGGTCATGTCCGTCATGTCCGTCATGTCCGTCATGTCCGTCATGTCCATCATGATTGATCCTCCCACTCAGATAGCCAGGTAGGCAAGACAGGTTTGTCAACCTGTCTCACTAGGTAATGGGGGGGCAACCAGTTCTCAAAGTCCAGCTGTGCGTGCAGGTAGAGTCCGAGCCATATGTCTGATTGCTTTCTCCATTTTCAAGGAAGGGCACAAAGGGTCCTTGGTCAAACTCTTCCCCACCCCGTTGCGTTTCCTATCATTCTTAGCCATTTCTCTTCGCGTACCTGGTCGCTGGCCCCATGTGCTGTAGTCGTTTATTGTCAGGGCTCAAGTCCCTGTACTGGTTGGTAATCGGGGATTACTGTTTCCTCGTGCCCGTTAGCTCAGCCTGATCTACCTAGCAGAGGACCACTCCGCATAGCTTTTCAGCTTGCCTAGTAGCCTCCGGGCTAGTTGCCTCGTCTTGCTTCTTCTTGCCTTGTCAGGCCATTGGTGTCACCCGTCCACTTCTGTACGTACCGCACAAACAAGAGTAGCGGCGGCTCATGATATCGTGGTCTTGGTGTAGAGTTGATCTGCTTTCGACTTGACTTTGTATTCTCCCCCATTGTTGACGATTCAAGGGCAGCTATGAGGGGGACTCTGGGCGAGAGGCGACCAGCACCCAATCTCGTCAAGGACCTTCTCTTCATCTCCCTACTGCCACCGTCTGTTGTTGGACTGATAACCAGGCATTGCCATTACATATCCTATCCAGACTGTCGGATCCAAGGACTGCTCGAGACCGTATGCGCGAGACGCCGGTCGTATGAAGGCGAATGGATATGCCTGATAGCAGAAGTTCCGAGCATCCTTGAGACGCGCTGTAGTGAATTGGAAGAAACCACCGAACTGTTTCCGGTGCGTTCCTCCTTGTTCAGAGTTGAGACTCCATGCTCATCCCTCCATCCCATCCCATTTTCCCACACCCATTCGTGGATGGATGGATGACCCTCAGACGAACACCCCTGTCCCATGTCCACGCCCACACCCATGCCCACGCCCACGCCCACGCAACAGCAAACGCCACTCCCACTCGTTTTCACACCCTTCAACCCGCGATGGTCCCCCTCTATCTCTCCCAGCGTCATTTCCTAGTCTTTCTCCATCCAGCCCATTTGCATTCATTGCTTCAGATCCCCTCAGCGGCTATCGTTATGCACCAAAGCTCAAGTATCTTGGCATGGTGGAGGAAAACAAGCCCTCCGCTTCGTGGGTGTAGGCAATGGCAGACCCTACGTACCCATACTTACTACCTCTGCTCAACACGCCCAGTCTTTCTCCCTCGTTGGCCCCCCTGGCACCTAGGCCCGTGTCTCTGGTCTATGGGTTCCTGGGGCTTGCTTGCTGAAAGAAAGGCTCTCAAGAATGTCTTGGTACCTCGCTGTTGTACTTGAGACCGACCTCCCTGTAAATCTATATACACTCCAACGATCTGCACTCCACCACTCTTCATCTCCAAACACCATTTATACAAAGAGCCCGGGCCGTCTGCGACCCCACAAGGCTCTGTTTTTCTCAACTTCGTCTTCCTGCCCTTGCCCCTGTTACCTGCACTTGCACTTGGCCTCGATCTTTAGACACCCGGGTCTTCAAAAAGCGGCCGCGGCCAGAAAAGGCTGAATCGTCTTCCACTTCGTTTCTTCCATATCTGCCTCGTCAGGTCCTGAAGTATTCTTGAAGCATCTTAGATTCTGTTCATAAATGCGACAGTCTCGGACTGAATCTTGAATTGCAGCCACATCCTCAACAGCTATCCACCACTTACAAACACAATTTGTTCTTCAGCCCCGCCCATAAACCAACCGATCTGGACTGCAATTGTCCAATCCCCCAAACCTGATATCCACATGATCATGGTCGAGCAGCAGTATATTGCCCCAGGTCTACCCCAGCCGGATGGTCTTTCGGGAGCCCCCAATTTGCACGATTCAATTTCAACAACTGCGACTTCCCCTTACCAAGACCTCGCTTCCTACGCATCTGTAAGTTATAATTCTTCCCAGGTGGACAGCTCGAGCCGGGCAGGAAACCGTTCCTATTCCTCTCTCCTCCCCATTACTGGCGATCAAACTCATACTCATTGACATAGGTTTCTTCACCTTTCAGCGGTTACTCAGGCCAGTGCGACCCGAACCTCTTGACTCCCGTCTCAGTCGTGGGCTCTCCCCCTCTGCACGGCTTATCAAAGATTGCGTCGCAATATCCTCCTCCTCCAGGCACACCCGGCCAGCAAAATACTCCTCCAGGGAGTTCCAGGATGTACCATCAGCAGTGGACAGGACAGTTCGACGTAAATAACCAGTCCCCTCAAGCAACTTCGCCCATGGCTTCCCAGCCTCCATCCACGGGGGATTTTCTCCATAACAATTACGTCCATGATGGACGCCGAACCCCGGGACCACCTGAGCCCTACATGGGAGCATTTGGTGTTTCAACAGGACCAGAGCCACAACCTATGAACCCACCTTATTACGTCAATATAGGACCTCCTGTCGGCCATCCGGACCATATCATGATGCGGGATAGCCACCACGCTTCGATGGGAATACACCATCGAGAGGTGCCTCCAGCGCCTCTCTCAAATGAGCCCCATCCCACCCAATACCGTCGTCGACCTAGCCCTGAAGATTCTATGCTGCATGGCATGCCTATCGATGTTCCACGCTCTATGACTGGATCTCCCCGCCGGAAATCTGGTCCACACGCCCCTAGCCGGGTCAAGAAGCGACAATCGAAGCGGCCTGGGGTGACTCGAACCGTCACTACCGAAGATCCTGTCAGTGAGCACAAGAATTGCTATGGCCAAGAGGTCCCCCCAACACTCAAGAACACTTGCCCCGATGAGGAGCGCTGCATATTTGAGTCTCGCTGGCAGCACCGCAATCAGAAGGGTCAGGATATGTGGGAGAGTATTCAAGGTGATTTCAAAGATCGTTTCCAAAAGTGCCCTGGCAAGGAGATGCTCCAAATGAAGTTCAAGCGAGGCCGATCCAAGTACCTTGATTGGATCCCCAAAGATGTAAGCCGCTCTGCTCCGCGAATTCTAGAACCACACTAATCGTTTCCAGGAGGATATACTTCGCGAGGCGTGGAATGTCGTCGAGAAGAATCGATACCAGATGATTCTTGAGACATTTCATGAGCTTGGAGGCTCTCGAAACATGCGCCTGAGCGCAAGTGATATTGAAGTCAAAGTTGTGAACGATCTGAAACTTGAAGAGGGCATGTACATGGAGTCCCATGGTGATGCCAACATCAGACGACGACGTAAGTCAATACCGACAAGAAAGCGTGCTGGTCGTGGCGTCAACGATCACGACTCACGAACCAATGACGAGATGATGAGTGTCGGATCACACAACACACATGAAGATGAAGTCATCAACCAAGTTCACGGTGTTTCACATATGAAGATGGAGGAAGATGGACATGGGGGCCACCACAACATGATGGACACGCATTTATGGGACCACCAGATGAAGATGGAGCCGGGGGTGATGCCACAACGCAATGACCGTATGCAGCCCTTGATGAGATTGAGCCCGGCATCGCAAAGCATGTATGGAGGACGCAGAGGATCGTGAGAATTGGAAACTTCCGGCTGCTGTTCTGGTTGGCCGGTCCAATGCCTGGACACCATTATAGATTGTTTCATCTTCTCGACGAAGAGCCTTCATTCTTTGTATTTTCTTAGCTTGTCTCCCGTCACTGTGGATGTTGCGAATCCTTCTAAGAGTCCTCTCATATACCCAATAATTGTTTTAGATAGATGTCTGGGAAGAATTTGATTGTTTTAACTTTTCAGAGACAAGTAAAGTTGGTTGTTATTTAGTGATGCCCATCAGCCAACTACATCCCCAGAGTAGGTATGTATCGCCCGGTGACCTGATGCGCTTTAACAGTTGTCCACCCTATCTCTGCTGAGTCTTCTTCTGAGAATTTTGCAGCTTTCAGACGGCAGGTGCACTTCACATGTGGAAAGTCAAGTGACCGAGAGTGGCTTCACACAAAGTCTGGGGGTCTTGATTTGGGCATGTCTGACTTAGAACCGGAGATTGGCGATTTGCGAATGGCCCAGGCGGAGGGAGGCTTGAGGCTTGTCGTGGGCTGTCGCCCTGCTGCCCTACTCCCACAAGAACAAGGGGGAATGCGAAAGACCTGGAAAGATTCGGAAAGGGGGCGGAGCGCGAGACAGCACACAGCTCGTATTGACAAACTGGTCCTTGTTTGCGCGGTCCCGACAGTCTGGAAAATTGCGCTTCAAAGTAAATTTGGTTTTCGTTGCAACTCGCATGCAGCTGGGTTCAAGGTGACAAGGGTCAGGAGCCAGGTCGCCAGCGGAAGCCGGAAGGATGTCGAGACAAGCTTGATGGGTCACCTTTGAGCCTAAACTAGTGGCCCCATCTGTGGACCCTCCAATAGTCAGGGATTCAGACTTCTAGCCCCCGATGCAGATCACACCGTTTGACACTTCGGCAATGCTTATGCTCAGAGATGAGGTTCTTGACGGCCAGTGACTGGCTCAAGATTTTCCTTTGCCTGGCCACGTTGAGTGTTTTACCACGAGAGCTCAGAGACGTTGGTCTGGCTGGCTCGTCTTTCTCCTCACTGGCTAAAACATTACACGGGAATGTTTGTTCCATACACAGGTCATACATATGTATGCATCAAAAGACCGTGTCACCCCTGTGAAATATGATTTTCACAGAGTACTGGCGACATTTGCGTACGTCCTGCTCGGTGCTCAGGACCTTTGATGCATGGACTGTTGTGCGTGCAGTCTTTGTTATGACATCTCAGGCCTAATCAGTTGGTAGGGGATTTCGCAATGAACGAGCATGAATATCTTAGTAAGTATGACGAAATATTAAGTCACCCGCGGGTCTGATTGTTCGAGCACATATGAAGCTCTTGCACGAGGAAGATTGTAACTATGCAGCCGGAAAATTTTGTGGTATCTCGAACATTTGAACATTCGCAAACTCTAGGCCTGGCGCCCACTGCGTTAAGAGGTGGTTTTGTTAAATTGTTCAAGTCGAAATCTGGGACATCGAAAACTTCAACTGGCTTTTTCGCAGGCTGATACCAAGCAAATGCTCGAAGTCTCACTTGAGCTTCGCCCGATTTGTTTAACCGTTTGCACTTGGAACTAACAATATTGAGCGGAAAGACAATAAAAGAGTGAACCACCCTGAGCCCGACAACACGAAGGTGAAAAAGAAGTTGCTTTGGGGTTAGCAGTCGCCGCAGTCTTCCGCAAAAATGAAGTATACCAGTAACAACAATAGGTGCTATGTTAGACATAACCTATGCACAAGTAAGCAAACAGAGTCTGGTTGGGTGGGTGCGTGTTTGTTAGGGAATGTAGGCACATCGTTTGGTGCCGTTTGAGATGAAGTAAAGCAGCACAGGAGCTTTCGAAGTACATATCACGCCGTGCAACCGGTGGAAGCAGCCTAGAAAATGTCTACAGGGTCTTTGACTTGTGATATCCGAATATAGGTTAGGCCAATTTTCGGCTTGCCGTTAACAATGAATCCATGTTGAAGCGGAGGATTTTCAAAAGAACTTGAGTGGAGACTGATCCGATTCTACTTTTATAAGGGCACAACAGGACGGGCCAGGTTTCGATACTCAATTGCTTTGCAAGGGTTCGCGCGTACAATAAACCCCTATGGGCCACGCGCGTGTGACGAGGACATGTTGAAAGACAGCGACGAACCGCTAGAAGCGCAATTGATATATGGCCTCAAGTTGATTAAACATGAGCCACACTGACAATCATCCAGCGCATAGATCTAGTTGTTACCATTTGACACCAATGATTGATTAGCTCGCGATTCAACAGTGACGTTTGTCAAGGGTCCGCCTTGGCGCCAGGGTGTGACGCATTGGTACATTCGCAACTCACGTCGTGACCGTTTATCTTGGCACAAGCTTCTCTGGGCATCGCGCCTTTTGGTCATGCTCGAGAGAGATTATGGTATTGGTATTGAGCGGAGATTTTGGAGAGAAATGAATGAAGTGGTAGCGTGTAGATGCAGACAATAAATGGAAATGCAGAAGCCAACTCTTTGAAAAGCCGGAAGATTTTAAATGTTTGTCTTAGGTAGGTGCCTGCGTTTCTGTTGCAGTGGAACGCCTGGGCCGTGTTAGAGCGAATGGCAAGCGCGATAATTTGGATGATAGTTAGATCGGAAGGCGCCTACTGGGCCACCGGATTTGGTATCACGATGTCAACTGAGACCAAGGCGTCTATTAACAACTGACAAGTAAAACACCTGAGAAATTCTGGGGCACTTGCCATATCATGAAATGGAGGAATACCTAGTTGATAGGAGATGTCTTAGCAAATAAACACTAATTTCCATTGGCAGAGAACTTTTGGATGACAGGTAAGGTAGCCCCGACGGGCTGCCACAGATATCAGCCACAGGTGGCGGAATGAACACAAGACATAATCATCACCACGAATTCGCAACGACTTTGTCCCATCAAAGTATCTGCACCGCGACGCCGAGCGCCCGTTGCGCGCCGTATAAAAGGCGTCCCATATCCCATTTATATGGTTTAATATTCGGATTCGCTATATCTAGCCCCCCCCTCGATGAGCCCAGCAGCTCTCGAGCGCCACCCCCCCTGGCCAGTATCTTTCAAGGCTTGAGCTTCATGAGACCCGAGACAGGATGCTCTTGGCCTCTGTTCAGCTCTTAATATGGGCTTTACTATCATGGAAGGCCCATGCCATGAGGCAGGATCGCCTTGTGCAGCTGCGCCAAGAAACAGTGAACATGTTCTACCATGGCTACAACAACTACATGCAGCATGCTTTCCCTGAGGATGAGGTATGTTTGGTATTGCAGGCGGCGACTGATCAATGCTGATTCTGTTCTCTCACAGCTTCGACCCTTGACGTGCTCCCCCTTGACCCGAGATCGAGAGAACCCTGGCCATATCGGACTGAACGATGCTCTGGGGAACTATTCCCTTACGCTTATCGATAGTCTATCGACACTCGCAATCCTCGCTGGAGGACCCGAAGACGAGTCAGGAACTGGATCGCAAGCACTAAGCGATTTCCAAGATGGCGTGGCGAACTTCGTACAATACTATGGTGATGGACGACCAGGTGCATCGGGCCAAGGCATGCGAGCGAATGGGTTCGACCTCGATAGCAAGGTGCAGGTATTTGAGACTGTCATTCGTGGATTGGGTGGACTCCTCAGTGCACACCTCTTTGCCATCGGCGAGCTACCCATTACCGGGTACACTGTGCAGCCTGATTGGGCGACCGAGGCAGATGATCCCTTGGAACTTGTCCCTATATCATGGCCGAATGGCTTTAGATATGACGGCCAACTTTTAAGGTTGGCTCTCGATCTTGGGCAAAGACTTCTCCCAGCCTTCTATACGGACACAGGTATACCATATCCGCGAGTTAATCTTCGACACGGGATTCCGTTCTATACCAACTCCCCTCTCTTTCGCCAGACGGGTGAGGACAAACCACCAGTAACTTCGGCGGAGGTCACCGAGACTTGTAGTGCTGGAGCTGGAAGTCTCACTCTTGAGTTTACCGTTCTCAGTCGTCTAGCAGGTGATGTTCGATTTGAACAAGCAGCCAAACGAGCCTTCTGGGCGGTTTGGGGCAGGAGAAGCGAAATCGGGCTCGTTGGTAACGGACTCGATGCAGAAGGTGGGCAATGGATTGGCCCGCACGCCGGTATTGGTGCTGGTGTGGATAGCTTCTTCGAATATGCTTTGAAGAGCCATATCTTACTTTCAGGGCACGGCATGCCGAACAATTCGACTTCCAATCGACAGAGTAGCACTGAATGGCTCGACCCCAATTCCATTCATCCTCCTCTCCCCAACGAGTTGCAGACCTCCGAAGCATTCTTAGATGCATGGCATCAGGCCCACGCGTCAGTCAAACGGTATTTATACACAGACCGGAGCCATTACCCATATTACTCGAATAACCATCGAACTACTGGACAACCATATACGATGTGGATTGATAGCCTTGGGGCCTTTTACCCTGGTCTATTGGCAATGGCTGGCGAGATAGATGAGGCCGTAGAAGCAAACCTTGTTTACACTGCTCTCTGGACGCGATATTCTGCCTTGCCTGAGCGATGGTCTGTCCGCGACAACAACGTTGATCAGGGGCTCGGGTGGTGGCCAGGTCGTCCCGAGTTCATAGAGTCAACATACTATATATATCGTGCCACACAAGACCCATGGTACCTACACGTCGGAGAAATGGTGCTTAGAGATATTGAGCGCCGATGTCGTACTCCCTGCGGGTGGGCTGGTCTTCAAGACGTCAGGACGGGGGAATTGTCTGACCGTATGGAGAGTTTCTTCCTTGGTGAAACGGCAAAGTATATGTACCTACTTTTCGACCCAAGTCATGCTCTCAACAAAGTTGATGCTGCATTTGTCTTTTCCACCGAGGGTCATCCGCTCATCATCCCTAAGCGCAGCCGGTCGAGACCTACTATGTGGCATTCTGTGGTAAAACAACATGTTCCCAGAAATAACACCACGGACGAGAGTTTTACCAACTCATGCCCTGTGCCTATTGTGGCAGGGTTTGCCGGGTCGGCTACTGCAGCCCGTTCTGATCTCTTTAGTGTTGCACTATTCGTCGATCTGCATAACACTCCCAACGTCCATGGGCCTTTTGAAGCTGTTGATGTTATAGACAAGAAAAGAGGACTGATAACCAAATATCGAGCAACGACTAATTACACGATGTTTCCCTGGACACTGCCCCCTACGATGCTGCCGCAAGATGGCGTGTGCTCTGCACCTGTTGAGCGGGTTACGACATGGATAGAGTTTCCACCGGGTGACACTGCTAGTTCCCTTGTTTCGCGTTTCGCAACGTCTCTCGTGTGGTACAGCCACAACGGGCCGACGGTCCGCAACCTCGACGGCATGCGGCTCCAATTAGAGCGGCACCAAAATAGAGATCTCGCAGGCCAGTCTTGGAGGATCACGCACGCTGCGAACAGAGAGCTAGGTCGGCACGAGAACGTCTTCTTCCACGCGGAACACGTAAGAAACTACAAAGACGACGCCTTCACCTGTGTACGACGAAAAGATATTGTCGAGATTGACCTATTACTTGACTCTCCAGACAAGCTGAATGCTAGTGCGCCAGCACCCGCGCAGGGTGTCAACGCATCCACCGAGATAATTCCCAGTCATGCAGCACTCCCTTCAGAATCGCTTCTCAAGTCGTTGCTCCGTGCCGTTAGCTCCGTTTTTGAACCCGCCTACACGGACCTTCCCGAGTCGGAGGCGGAAGGCGTCGGCCCCACCATTCTCCGTTGGTCGGCTTACACGGCGACCGGCCCGGGTTCATTCCCAATGCCTCCTGTTGCTGATACGCCAATGACCGGTTCACCCAGCTATAACTCCCGTAAACCCGCCGCCAACTTTCCTTGGACTTCAGTGTATCTTGGTGGTGAGGCATGCGGTGCCCCATTGCCTGACTCATCTTCTCGCCAGCATCAAATCATCGTCCTGCGTCGCGGTGGCTGTTCATTTAGCGAAAAGCTTGAGCGCATCCCCACCTTCCCTGCGTCGCAGCATTCTTTACAACTTGTGCTTGTCATTGACGAGGGCGATGATTCAGAAGAAGGCGCTGATGAAATCGTTCGCCCCCTTTTAACAGTGCCGCAGCTAACACCCAGAGGCATGGGCAGACTTAACGGTGTACCGCTTGTTCTTATGCGCGGTGCTAAAGGTGACTACGGCCGGTTTGGGGAGGCTAAGGGTGTAGGACTGCGGCGCAAGTACGTGGTCGAGAGCCAAGGGATGTTGATAGAGAACGCCATTGTTTTATAACGTATGGGGTACATGATGCATGTCTCGGAGTTTTTGTTGTGGATTTTGGTCGTTGTTTTTGCATTGGGTAGCTTCGTATAGCATGGGGATGTGCCAGCGTGAAGTCGAAGCCGTTGCTTAGTTAGGCATTGCGAAGCGTTGCTTGAACATAGAATCATGTTCGTCTTCATCACAGGCTAAGGAAATCATGGTCACATCTTTCCTGTATAACATAGTCACAAGAGTATCGAGAAATGATCCGATTATACTGTCGTTTTGCCATTATTAGCTTGAGATATTTGTTTATATGGGCTATATCAAGGTATCCTCCAAAAACCCCGTTCTATATGCGCGAACCAAAAAAGACTTTTGCGGTTGAGAGAGTGAAAAGGCCATCCACAAAACGCCAACCAGTGTATATTTCACTCAATGAATAAGTGAATCGCTGTAAATTTTGGCCATGACCACTGCCAACAACTCAAGTTCCAAAGCAAACAGGGCAAAAAAATACTTTGCAGGTCTAACGGATTCCTCACACATGCGCCGCGGCGCATAGCATACCAATAATTGGTTGACATCGATCTATGGCCCGATATCGTTTTATGGCTTGATATAGGGTCGAAAAGAGGAAGCTCAGCATCGGCCAACTAAGCATCATCGAGAAGAATCTTGGTAGGAGCAGCACCAAGCTTATCGCGGCCGTTGAGGCCAGGGATTTCAAGAATAAACAAGTATCCCATAACCTCACCCTTGAGCTGCTCAACAAGTTCAGCCGCAGCCTTTGCAGAACCACCTATAAAAAGCACGTCAGCAAGGGCCAATTACACGCCATGAATGATGCCATTCAAATAAAGAGTTACTCACCAGTAGCGATGATGTCGTCCACAACAAGGACCTTCTGGCCCTCACGGACGGCATCTTGCTGCATCTGGAACAAGTCCTTGCCATACTCCTTAATGTACTCGGCGGTAACGCAAGGTCCAGGGAGCTTGCCCTGCTTGCGCACAGCAGCGAAAGGAACACCGAGACGGAGCGCAAGACCAGGGCCGAAAAGGAAGCCACGAGCATCAAGACCAACGATAACATCAGGCTTGGTAGGGAAAGCCTCAGCGGTCTGGAGCACGAGAGCGTCGACAAGAGTGGCATGGGCGGCTGGGTCGGCAAAAAGAGGCATAATATCGACAAAGTTGATTCCCGGAATAGGGAAGTCGGGGAAGCTACGCAGCGACTTGCGCAGGCTTATCTTTGCACTGGAGAGTTCGGAGGAACCGGCGGCGGAGGAGGAGGGCTGTCGTCCCGAGGCATCTTGGCTATCAACAGCGGTAGACGTGGTGTTGTTTGTCGCTGAGGATGAGTTGGTGGAGGAGAGGGGCTGTTGAGCGCTCATTGTGGAGGAAGAGAAGAGGAAAAGAGAGAGGGAAGGCAGGGTAGAAGAAGGTGGGAGGGTCGGGGAAAAGAAGGAATAAGGGGAGAAGGGGAAAAGAGACGAGGGATACAAGTCGGGAAAGGGTGAGCGGAGGCAGTCGCCAGGCACAAGTAGTGGTTTTTTTTTCTTGGGTAAGGTAGTTAGTTGGTGGTGGTAGGTGGTCAAGCCGTCTCGGAAGAAGCAGTCGCAGTAGATTAGTGGAAGTGGAAGCGGATGTGGAAGGCGGGAAGGAAGTACAAACGAGGTACGTGCTCCGTCTGGGTGTGATACTTGGCTGATTTTGTACCTGATGGCAGGATTGTAACGGGCAGGTACGGACACAACCTGTGAAGTCGAAAGACGGAAGGAGGGGTGCAACCTAGGTTGAGCGATAGTGGCAGGCACCTCGCGACTGATTGATTGATTTGGGAGGGGAAACTGACAGGGTTGAGCAGGAAGGCTTCGAGGGGCGCAAAGTGCAAACGACAAGGTGGGGGAGGGGAAAATTCTGTTAACTTTTTTTTTCCCCTTCCAAAACTCTCTCAGTAGCAGCGGATTCCATCAAATTGTGGCCGCTGAGTTGGGTCCAGGAACCCACTGGTGATCAATGCCCAGCAAGCCCCAGCAGTGCCTAACATGGAGGTCCGGAGGTACTGTGGAGGTATCGAGACCCCTGCGTCTTTACTAATATCCGTATGTTGCTATCTGTGGAAGAAAGGCAAGGTTTGTTGAGTGATGGATGTGATAATGGGTAAGCATCTCACCAAGCAACTACGAAGGAGACAAGCATTACCAACGTGAGACTCGATGGGATATTATTTGACTTTCCTGTCACCAGAAAAGGGCGAGCTGGCGGTCAAGCAGACGGGAGCTTTAGCAAGTGTCTAAGCTCCAAATCAGGCAGGGTAATGTCGACAATTCAAGGTGTTGTTAGTATACATGAGTCAATGAGCACCAATCAGCCAACTCATGTGCTAAAAAAAAACAGCCACGTCCAGATACAGAAAGCAACTCACGGCAGGCAGTCTTGTTTCGCGAGAGACCATTGACCTGTATCACAAGCATCTTACCTTAGATACTGTTCTACACAGCATTGCGTGTTATGTACAGTAATGCTCCCAGGTTACGTGGTAGTTTGAGTATCCAGCCAGCTGCATCATGATGAAACACTCGTACGGCGACATGGCGGTAGTGCAGTTAATAGCATGACAGTTTTGATATATCAAACACCTTTTCACACAAATAACAGTGCAGTTTTCACGGTTTGCGCGCATTGTTGTTGTATCAAAGTGGTATTGATGCTGTATCAGTTGCTAATCATCAATTCCATCCCCTGTATGAATTCTCTCATTGGACACTCTCACTCTGTAGCTCTGAGTCAATTTACGAATCAGACTTCACGCAGTCTGACGAACACGAACCTGACGTGATAGAGTTCACAAATGTGTTCCCCATGCCTGTAACAACCTCGTTCTGGAGGACATGCGCCGTAACAAGCGGATAGGCACAGACAATTGTCCGATGTTGTTCGGTACACGTCAAAGACGACAGCTCGTACCACTCAAGTACATTTTTAGATCGCGGAGAGGTACTTGGCCGCCACACAACGGGCCCTGTTGAACGATGATGATTGGTCTTTGTTATTCCTCCACCACTAACATTAAATATGTTGACAAGGCTCTTATAACTGTTTCGTGTTCTTGTGTAGGCAACTTGAATACGCGTTAGCCTGAGGTGTAAAGGTATGATCAATAGCATCAGTAATATACCAGGAATTCCATTAGATTCTACGGCTTATCCAAGCTCACTCCGTCCTTGTCTCGCTGTGTTTATTCTCATCAATGCTTACCCCAGTATCGGGCCTGCTGTTAGTCGGGCATCCACTGCAGGGCGCTAGAATTCTTCCCGCTCGAAATATTACCAGTACCAAAGTTAAGTACTAATCTTATGGGTGAGCGATGGCCTAATGCTAATCGCGTATCCCCGTATTTTGCTAGCATCCGTTCAGCAGACAGTAGGCACCCGGAGAGACACGGACCCAAGAACAATGCGAGCCCTGGAAATGGAACAAAGACAACAACAGGCAGAAAGAAAGCCCGAAGTATTTCATGAAAGATGCAACATAAGTGGTACCTACTTGTTGTTTCGTAAGAGTAAACTTCACAGCGTCGCATCAACCAGGCATAGTATGAGAAGCACTTTCATGCCACATCTTGAAGTTGGCTTTACAAATCTAGGCTCCAACGGGAGATGATCCTTGTTAGTCCAAATCTATCTCCACTTCACAGCTTGATATCGAAGAACAGAGGAAGCCAGCGGCAACGTTGCCTCGATGTATTCCTTTCCTTTTCTTTCACTTATCTCTCTATCTTTTGTCTCTGTTCCTTCTTCATATAGGTAGTATACCGGTAGGTAAGAGGTAGACGCCTAGTAGTCTTTGACTTCGGCGGCAAGCCTCTGTCCCGACCTTGCGGGGGTGCCTCGTGCTTCCGTTGTGCTGCGAGCTGGAAGCCGGAAGCATATACATTGTTCCAACACCCATCTCGACTTACAGAAATAAACAACTCCTTTCCCATCATCCAATCCACTAGACTGCCCAAAATACCTTTAGCTGCTGTGCTCGGCTCAAACTGCCTACTACTAATCCACCTGCCCCATTCAACTGCCGCTGTTCCATTACCTACATCTTTCTCCGTTGTCTAGGCTGGGGCATGATAAAGCTATGAAAGCACGCATTCAGACAGCAAGCCCAGCCAAGCGATGGGCCGTCGTCCCAAATTGCATCCCCACTCTCCACGAGTTGTGATATTTGTGTTGCAACTCTACGGCGCATGGGATACAAGTAAATGTTGTTACTGTGGAGAACTTCAACACAAACTGCATTTCCTCTGATTTAAAGTCTTTTTCCTAGGATATACGAATGCAGTGGGTACGGACTCGCAATCCACTCCTCTGTTCGAGTACGGCAAAGAGCTCATCTCGATGAATTCGTTACAGCCAGCCCAGATTGATAGCGAAACCAGACCATGCTAAGGTCACTTCCATGCCAAGATAACACCACTGCGCGACCTATCACCACTCAAAATGTGCTAATTCAATCTTTCCATCAATATCTAGCTGCCTGGCTGTATATGTAACTGATCAGTCACTGCCGTACTCTAATGCTGAGCTTGATGCAACCCTACCAGGGCCTTGATAGCTGAGACCTTCTCTTTGTCTGATATGGCCTTACTGAAGAGGATGAGACGCATAACAAAGTACCTTTGAATCCACGCACAGTCTACCACAAGACAAACTTCTTTTTTAGCCAGTTTTCCCTCGATATGGTATCCAACAAAGCCCTTCAGCGCCCTTGAGCAATACGTAGCACGGTCGAGAAACGGCGCTTCAGCTTCCTGCAAGCCACCATCATCTATCATGACTCTTGGTTTAATCAATGCCACACCAAAGTAGACCGCACCAGCCAGCCAGCCGTAGCCAGCACAAGTGCTACGATATCTTGATTCAGCCTCGATCCCAGCCACCAGGTTCTTTTCCAGAACGCCATGCAGGAATTCTCTGCGTCCAAGACTCCAAGTTGTCTCGGTATCTTCTATTCTAGCCACTCCCATCCCACATCGTCCATCTGCATAGATGATAATGCTTTCTTATGCACATGCTGTGCCTGCTGTTTCCCCAGTTCTCCATTCAATTTCTTGCATATTCTCCCCCCAGGAATCGTTGACCGGCTGTCTGTCCATCGCCGCGTCATCTCTTTCTCCTTCTGATGATTGACCGGCTGCCGATAACCATTGAACCGTTCACCGCCGTTTGCTGTACGTTCACTAGAAGAATATGTACTGGTCACTGGTCACTGATCGGGGCTTGCACTAGCAGTTGCTGCGTGCTTGTCTGCTGGCCTCTGCCCGGGCCGCCCGATGTGAAGATTCTACACAAGCGTCTCCATCTTTCTCAGTGGGCGATGTCGCCATGTTGAGAGGTATGGGTCTTGCCGTACCACAGTCTCTATACCAATCTCAATTTGAAATGGGAGGGCGTTTTGATGATTGTGTCAAATGTGAGTCAGATTGATTGGGACTGGTCGTTGAGTCAGTGCAGCTCTATCCATGCATGGTACTCATCTTATGCAAAACAACACATAAAAGGCGAGCATTGCATGGTATTCAAAATGGGGTTTCAAAAAAAGACCCCTAGAACAAGCAGCACCGACCCAATCATGACGCAGAAGGACTTCTGTGGAATATGACACCGTTGATCAAGCATACATAGTAGTCAAAGGCTCCGAACCTATCTTCCAATCACTGCCTGATTGCGAGTCCCAGAACAGCGCGCTTGGATAGATAAGTTGGTCAAACAACGTAGATAGATTGCTATTTTCGTACACCTCAGAGCTCACAAGTCAAAGTCGCTATTACAGGAATGGCCAATGTGCCGGCAAACATTACATGGTATCTAATGCTAACGGAACTGAAAGTGAACTAAGAACTCTCTAGAAACGTTCTAACGGGTATCTATCTGCCTGCATCGAAAACGCAGCCCCTAGTCTAAGACAAAGACAAACCATGCATGCAGGCCATGCAACCAAATCGCTCTGCTCAAAACATAAACAAAGACAATAACACATAAATCAAGAGCAGCAAAAAAAAACTCTCCTTGTCGGTTTCTTGTATACTGTACTGTACGCAAGACGCGCCATCTCAATAATCCAACCCACACCTCTCAGCAACATCTCTCGGGCCGTCCCGACCTTCTCAGATGTTCGTGGGATCAATCGAGTAGGGCCCTGGTTGATCTCCCTTTACACCAAATCTCCAAGGTCGATCTTTCTCCACTCACTGAAACTGTAATCGAATGATGGAAAATAGCATGTTCTGCAACACGTGCAACATGACTGCTGCGCTCGTTGGCATCAACTCCGGCCATACAGCCAAGTCCAGCTTTCCCTCCAAACCAACGTCAATTTGAAAACACAGTCGGATGAGACCCCGTACTGCAACACTTGCCACCAATTCGCATGCCCACGTGACAGACGAGGCATAGAAGGTGAGGCCAAAGTTGTATCCCTCGTCATCCTCTGTGTCAAAGGCAAAGTATGGGTAAACATCTTTGTTGGCGCCAAAGTGCAGCACCAGAATACTTCCGAGGAATGCGACCATGGAGACGTTCTCGGCAAGAAAGCGAATGAAGACGTTGCGGGTCTGGAGCTTCTGGTATGATCCGTAACTCTGGTTGTTCAGGCCTAAAATTGTGAGGGCTCTGTGCACGAAAGAGGTCATCATTATGGGCGT
Organism: Fusarium tricinctum; assembly: GCA_020744515.1. Lineage (NCBI taxonomy): Eukaryota > Fungi > Ascomycota > Sordariomycetes > Hypocreales > Nectriaceae > Fusarium > Fusarium tricinctum. The sequence goes on along the minus strand of JAGPXF010000002.1, from coordinate 1,457,394 downwards.
AATGACCACCAGTCCTGTTGATGACATGATCTGGAGGGTGATGAACTGTTTCGGTGAACGCAGTCGGGCATATAGCGCGCGGACATACATCTGGTAGGTCAACATGAAGTACCTGGGTCAAGGGGTCAGCAGTGCAGACATGGTAGGTGCAATAATACCAAAACTTACAGCTTAAAGATCCAGCTCAAAGGGTAACTTCCTACACGCTCACCCTCTCGAATACCCAACACCCAACCGCTCAAGGCATCCAATAGATGCACTGTCGCAACCCATCCATAGACGTATACCACTGTTTCCAAATTGTTATGGGGCAGGGTTCGAAGATAGATCTCAGCGTATGCCTCTCCAATCACATACGCCATGAGACCAATGAACAAGGCAACGCAAAACCACAAGAAGCGCACAAAGCTGGCCGGTAGCCAGAGTCGGCGCATCTTAACGCCCTGTGGGCGTAACTCGGGTTCAACTTGGATTACATCTGCATCAAACAAGTCTGCAGTGACGTTGCGACGTCGACGGTCCCTACCATCAAACGTGTCTGGCTCCCCGGTCCACCATGATGTGGTAAAAATGCGCTGGGTATCTGATAATGAGTGACGGAGCCCGATATGTCGTTCATTAGTCGTAAGAATGATAAAGGCTATTGTGACAGGCAGAGCCATGATTACAAAGGTCCAGGAGATCCAAGACGTATTGTGAACAAGGAGCTCACATGCCTTATCGTTATAGTAGATCGGTATTGGGGCGGCGATGGATAAGATTGCGATAAGTGAGACTGTAAGTGGAAAGCCCAGAGACTTAGGCCACCAGTTGAGGCTGTAAAGGTTGAACACCTTTGTGATCCAGATGAGGGCTGTCATGTTGTAGAATCCATAATAGACGAAGAGGAAGAACCAAAAGTTGACCTTGACTCGCGCAGCTCCGTGGCCAGGCACCTTACGACCGTCGGGGAGACTATCCTCGTCTCCGCCGCCATCTTCAGATATCTCGTACTGGGGAAAGGGTATAGCACACCACGCCACAGCCTACCAACAGGTCAGTAAAGTTCTTCCTTCTCAACTCAACTCAACTCAACCACATACCAACAAGGCAGGCATCAACACCAAAAACGCATACCGACTCCACCACTTATCAACAACCCTCCTTACCGCCGACTGTCTCGGATTGACCCAGATATCCAACACCCACCGTTGCCAAAGGCGCTGCCATAAACTCCTATCGTCCTCGAGGTCATAATCGCTGTCCGTATCATCATCGCCTTCGGCAGAAAAGGCACCGTATCCAAGAATATGCACACTGCCGCGGTTGTCAGACGTATTTGAGAAGAGGCCGAGCTGACTGCGCCGTCGCCCTATGGCACCTGGACGTGGAGGAACGGCGCGGAAGCGACCCAGTAGAGGGGCCGAGTCGTTGGGACGAGCATGCGACTCGGTGCCCTGCGTGAACTGGAAGAAGCTGGGCATGGAATGGAGGGGGTCGGTGTGATCGAGTTGTGATATCGGGCTACATTGAAGGCTTTCGAAGTTATATGTTATCGCGTGTTTACTGCTGGCATTCGATAGCTTTTGTATCAGGTACTGTAAGCTCAAGAAACTGACGTGTTAAGGACAAGAAGAAAGTCTATGCTGAAAAGTCGGTATCGTGAATTTGGAAACTGGTGTTGTTTTGTCTAAGCGTTGGGTTACTCCGTATCTCGGCTGGTAATAAAGCAGGGGTCCGATTTCCCTATTTCCAGGCATGACGCGCGCTATCCATGTTTAGCGGGCTTCAGTGGATACGTTCTAACAACTGCAGGGTCCCTCTTTGCAGCTCGATATGGATCTAAGCTGACTTTCCATCTTATCAGATGCTCTTTGATCAAGCGTACTTACAACCGAGTTGCATCTTTTGTGGTACCTAATTCGCGGAGTTACAGAGTTACCAATACGAAAGACTTTGTTGCACGCTTAAAAATATATTCAGCTTTGTTATCGTCGAACACTATGAGCATCAGTCGTACTGCGTTCATGAGGGTAAAGAATCTAAATATGCTGACTAGAATAGCAATTACATATTGCGTAATATTACAAGCGTATAACTGCCCATGCGCGTACACATATCGGCGCCACACAGGTCAACATCTTCTCTCAAGCTTGCTCTGAAGCTATACTCATACTCTCTACTAATGATCCATCGTCCTGCTCATCCACAAGCACACCCCCCGTTATATCATCTGAAAAAGCCACCGTCTTTGCTGAGGCATGCTTTGCAGACGGCTCTAACAAGCCACCACTCCAGGGCTTGCATTCTTTGACATGTTCACCGCATCGCAAACAGGTCCATCCTTCACCTTCCTCCCTCTCCAAGCGGGTTGCCAGGCAGACAAAACAGTATACGCATCCACACGAGATTGTCTCATATGGGTTGGTTATGTCAGTCTGAGCTGAACCAACAACACCGCTCGATACTGCTGCTGCCATGACCTCGTTCTCCGAGGTTGCGTTGTTCTGGTCCTGGTAGCAAATTGCGCACGTTCTCTCAGGAAGGAATGCGTATTCGCCGTTCGCCTTGCCCTCTTCCTGAGGCCCTGTTCTAATCATGTCTTTGGTTTTCCGCCATGTCCTTGTCAGCCAGCGTCGCCATCGCTGGATTCCGATCAGGGGTAGTACAAAAAGCAAAAACTCGGTGAACGCATGCCAGACAAGCTGACGATTGAGATACTCGAATGAGACCTCTCTGCTTACTTGGCTTGTGGGTGGTGCCAATCTCATCCTCAGGATCCTGTCGAGGAGTGTTCGGTATCGTCCATGCAATAGGAATACAAGAAATGAGACACATGCCGCTGCCGAATGCATAGTTGATAAGGCAGATGTCAGTCTCGAAAGTCGCTTCAATCGGGGGCTTGGCTCATCATAGCCATCATCGTGTTCCAAAAGCCAATCCTCCCACCTCGTCCAACCATAGCTGCCAAAGACTGTTACCAGTCCATAGAGTGATTTCTGCCATTTTGAAGGTGCTTTGAGGATAAGCGCGTCGTTTCGGGCGTCGGTATATTTGAGGTTTTGAAGAGCCGCACCGTATGTGGCATCGTGATCCCAGACAGTGAGCTTGAATAGCACCGCTCTCAGAGCGAGCATGATTTCGGCGGACCAGTCATCGTGAAGGTGCCCTCCGCCAAAGTACTTGAGACCTTCGCAAACTTGATCCTTGAGGATATCCAGCAGCTCCACATCAAGCAATTCGGCGTCGACTTGTCCTACTCGAAATGCAGGGCGCGTGCCCTCCCTTGTCGACACTGCATCCCAAGCGGATCCTATGCGATTTAGAGGATAAGGTAGGCGCTCGAGGTTGGCTCTGGGTCGAGAAGATTGCCGCTGTGCAGCAATGCGGGCAGCGGCTTCGGCCTCACGTGTCTGACGGCGCGCAGCAACGCGGCGCTGGGCTTGGACGAAGCTCGAATCGGTCATTTGACTTTGTGCATGGAGGCGGTCGGTTAAGATTTGGGTATTGTTTCGGAGTGTATCGGTTGGTGGCTGGCAGTTGGTGAATGGTTGTTTGAGGTGAGGGTTGAGGTTTTGTTGTAAGGGTAAAGAGGAATTAAGGAAACGCGCACCTCGGGAAGTCAGCCCGTGCATCGCATCGCAATGGATCGCATTGCATCTGGGGGTGGGACTACGGGTAAGCTAGCCCATGACGACAGGGTCTGAGCCGGGATTGTCCAACAGAAGCCGAGGTTTCACAGTGTCTTATCGGCAGCTTTACCGTATCATGTCCACAATCTCCTCCTTGCCTAGGTTCTTTCCCTAGCGATACAATATGATGAGAGACATGCGTAATAAAAAGATTGCTCGTATATAATTATATAACCATTCGTATATCAATTTCACATACATATGAATTTATCTTCGCGCGTCTGATACGTGAGCCTCTAAAGATTCGGAAGATCTGGCCTGAGGTGCCGCCTTGTCTTAGAAGTAGATCCTAACGTTAGGTACTGGTTGGTTGTTGCTTCAATCTTTGACAATGGCAGTCCAAGTCATGTTTCTTGTCTCTAGACGGTTACACCACTTGCTAAAGTCTAGGTACTATGTGGAAAGAACCACCTTGATGCCGACCCTACCTATACTCGACATGTGTCTTGCTCCATTAAGAACGTCTCAATATGTTCCCATAGCGTTCCTGCCCAAAGTGGCCCCCACTGTCAGCAGCTGCGCGTTTGGTTCCTGGGCACGCTTACCCCAATGCATTATACAGCCGCAGGTGGCAGTCCTACTGGCAGGGCAGCCAGTTGTACAAGACAACCTCAAGGCAAGCACAACAGTTGAGGCTCAACTACTCCTTAGGTAACCTCAACGCCTCTAGAAACTTCTATTGTTTCTGGAACTCTGATCATCCAATATCAACTTAACCTCATCCGACAACCTTCGGCCTAACAGCAATAACAGCACCCTGTTGAAAGCATCGCGAATCGTCAGCGAACCAACAACCAGGCTCTGGGGAGACTGAGCCGCCCTCGGCTAGCACCAACAACCCGATTGTGTGTTTAACCCAGCAATCAAAGAGCGGTACGATACTCATCTATCTCCGATGGCTTGCATATAGCCAGGCTCCTGGGCGCTGGGACAAGACGACTAGCCGCATGGATCCTGTAAGTGTTACACTGGGAACTCCCCAGGCTTGCCAGGCTCCCCTCCAAAGTCAAGAAGAAAAAGCAAGCAAGGAGCAGTTGAATGCTTTGTGCTTACCACGTCCAATCTCACTGATGACTCCTGGCATTTGGTTGTCAAAATCGTTCGTTCCTCCAACCGGCGATCAAGCACATCCTCCCCTGTGGATACCAGCCCAAGCAACCAAACCTCCAGCTCTCCAGGGACTTGAGACAGAATATCCGCTTTGGTAAACTCATTACCTACTGTCTCAAGGTTGACGGGAGCTTTGCAAGGCCCGCTCCGAGGGACTACTCCGATATGTGTCTAACAGGCTAGCTAGTTGGGCTGGGCTGGGCTTGGCTTGTCTGAGTTGCTGAGACTTAACTCTGGCAACAAACTCCGAGCATTGAATCGCAAACGGCACATACCCTATATCAGAACATGTCTCAAGAATCCCCCGGTGCCAGATACACCACCAGCCCGGTTTTCATGTCAGAAGCGACACCGTTGATCTAGTGGTGTTCCATTCACATTAGTCCTTAACTCTCGTAATCCGCAACAAGATACGAGACTGACAGTTTGCCCAGCACTCCTGTGTCTGGGACCCCATCATGGCGAGCCAACATTAAGCTGCAGCTGGCCGTTTTTGATAGATCTTCCCCTTTAGCTGGACGTCGACTGGGAAGTCAGATCCAGCCACATACCTCCCAGCCAACAGAACTGGAAGGTTCAGCACCGAACATTATTTTGACGTTAGAATCCAACTCAGCTATATCTACTTCCAATCGTGATGTTATGGGCCATTTGCTTTTGTCTGATCCTGACGATTATCTTCTGTACACTATGCTTCCATATCGTTAGCTGCCACCATTTATACATCTCGGATCCGTGCCGACACCCGTCTCCTTAGATCTTCTTTCTTCTCTTATACATCTGTCTCTTCTATAGTGCTCGCACTCGAAGCAAGTTTACTCCTGTTGTTGGCTCTTAGCAAACAGTCCCGATACGGTACCACGCGACACCCTCTATCGAGTCTGACCCTCACGTTGGGCTCTGCTAAAGGCAATTACCAACAAAGCAAGGGCTTTAAGGACTTCAGAGTTCTTTCTTCCCATTCATCTAAGACACTCACAGTCCATCACTCAAATCATGGCAGATTCATCACCGGACGACCTTTCGGCCCAGACTGAATTCAAGGCAGGTCAGAAGCGAGCTGGCGCGGAGCGTTCAAATGCCAAACAGCGTGCCTCTTTGGCATGTGTTCCTTGCCGCAGTAAGCACGTTAAGTGTGATGGACTTCTACCGCAATGCACTCGATGTAAAGAGGAGGGGAAAACGTGTCGCTATGTCAATTCACGTCGAGGATTCCGAGATACAAAGAAGCGAAGCATGATGAAGGATGGGACCTCGATGACCGACCAAGATGACATGACAGAGAGCACGCCCTCGCCCAGCCTTGCAGGATCCGATATATCGGTTCCCCAAATCAGAACGCACACTGCTCCCAGTCCTAAGCAACACATCGACCTCTACTATGACCACTTTCATGTTGCCCACCCCTGGCTCCCTCCTAGAGAAACACTGGATCATTACTGGAGAACGAATCAAGATGACTTGCAGTTTCTCATGGCAACAGTTCGTTATATTGGTTCTCTCTATTCAGAGCCTCGGGGTAATGCGATCCTATGGCAGCAAGCCGACCATATGTCGCGCCAGTCTCTTCCCCTAACAGTCTGGTCTGTTCAAGCGCTACTGTCTTTATCCATAGCTACATTTGGGGAGCGTGGCGCTTACGCCTCCATGTTTACCCAAGCCCTCCAGCTCGCTCTTCGTCTAGAACTCCAGCACAAGAGGACTGCCGATGGATACACGGACCCCGTTCTAGGCGAGTCATGCCGACGAACGTATTGGGGACTATACGTGTACGAATCGTTGCTAAACATACCATCAAGCTCGTTTCATTCATTGGTCTACCCATTGGACACAAATGCAGGCACGGAACTTCCATGTGAAGAATGGGAATATCACGCCCGTGTAAGTAAAATGTCTGTTTTGTATTCTCATACTAACCCTTTGACAGAATATCCCAGCCCCAGTGTCTCTACATCAGTACGACCGACCAGACACCCATCAGGGGTATTCTTCTTGGGCTTACTTCATCGAGATTATACGCATACGTGACCGCTACATGGTCCCCCTCCTTTACGGATGTGGCAAAGCAGACCCCAATCTTCTTGTGAATGCGAACCAAGATATCAATATATGGAGGTTCCGCATAAGTGACTGGAAACTACAGCGTGTCGACGAGGACGGTATGCTTGATACAATATTATACCATGCGGTAAGCTCATAAATCGCTTAATTTTCAGCTCGGCTACTTACATAGTGACTTACAGCTGGTAGTTTCCTACGGGTGAGTCGATTCATAACATTGTCATGTCTGTACCTGTGTCTAACTCGTCCCAAAGTCTCCAGATTCAAATGCAGCTTCACCTTCACCGCGCATCGCCCCAGGGAGGACATCAAGAGGCCGAATGTAGTGGACAGTCCAGTATTTATATTCCAGCTTCGCTAACTCAATCATCTTATAACGTGGCTATCGAAACTAATACTTCGCTACCGCCAACTATCCAAGCACCACTGCGTCTTGTGTCACTTTTTAACCCTCGTCTTGAACCGGGAAGGCTCTCTCCGACATGCGTTTCGGAATTGGAGGCGGCAGCTATATCCCTTATCGACAGCTTATGTCCTAGCAATGGAGGGTATCAGGACTACACGGCCAAAGCCTACTTTTTAGTAGGTGTCCTGAGAAAATCCGGTGAGTTTTGGTCACGATCGAAAGAGGCCTCAGAAAGGATGTACCAGAGGGTACAAGTGACACAGGCAAGAATTACCCGGCCTGTAACGACAGATATTGAGGCAATCGCCTCTGCATTATCTTGTGAGGACGAATGCCTCGGGATCCTGTCGCCTATGATGGGGCCAATTAGAGGCTGGTCGGATCATACTTTTCAGTCGATAAGAGACACACCAATAACAGCAGGATTCCCTTCTTGGCTGGGAATGCTGTCTCAACCTTTCGGTGCGGATGCGATGGGGGCGGGTGCAGTGGCTGGGATTAGAGGTTCGTATTCACATCTTGAGTCCAGAGCAGGTGGTACAGATGATGGATCCGGGACATCCTCTCCACATATCAAGGCAGAGAGGCAATGGTTTATAGATGCTTGACATGGTTTTTTAGTGGTGATATATGGAGGGTATTGATATGTTGTGGTGATGGAAGAAGCCATAGCTGGCAAGTTCATGTTAATAGATGTGTAACTTTTTGGCGAAGTGTTGATGTTATAATGAGAGGATTTTAGGATTTTGATGGGTGTTTTGTCATTGTCTGGTGCATGTTAGAAGTCCTTTTTGCTATATGAATATTGTTTCTCGTGGAGGATGAACTTATGCCTATCTACGTGCATTCCCCAAACTAACAATTAGATTTGCGGTGAGGGATTTACTCGACTCGGGAAAATCTTGTCAGTATAGGTAGTGTAATATACGACTACCTGATGGAATAATTTGATACCCAACATATGTCCTTTGACTTGATCAATTGGCGTTGACGTCTAATTAAGATGGTGGCTGTTGATAAGTACCCTAGACTATGTACTAAGATTGACCACGAGGTCTTGGTCAGCTTCTAGATGCACCCCTGCGATTGGGCGATGGGGCGCTAGTGGAGGCAGCTCCAGCATGAACAAGGGTTAGATAAGCCAGGATCTTTGTCTTTCCCCCCAATAAGATTCGGTTTAGGTGGATTCGGTAGTGACCTCACTCATCTTCACCCACGCCTCTTTCATTTGCCGCCTACCTCTCGCTCTTACATCATGCAACAACAACAAACAATATTGCTCTTATATTCTCAGCTCCTATTCACGCACCCTCATCGATATTCCTTGTGAAGAATAGCACTCAGCTGCACATGACTCATCACCTCTAGATCCCTGCATCTCTCTACACTAACAACGATTCACGATCAAGACTGGCGCATATTGTTACCTATTCCAAACTATAAACACGACATTTCCGCAATACCTTTTCGCCTATCTGATGCAACCAGGTATCGTAACCAGATATTTCTTGGCCTGAGGCGACGTTACCGTGACGTCTACTCGTGTGCGACCCTGCCGTGCTCGAGTGTCGACGGCGAACAACAATGGGATCTTCGCGACGACGTGAGCTTCGACCAGAAGACTCGTGGCGCTTTGTTGAAGGCGAGAACGACAGTTTTGACACAAGTATCCTGCCATCGCTTGGAGAATCATCGCCACCTACTTCCTCGGGCAACATCCCCTCGCAACCTTTCTCTCAAGGCAACATCAGCTTCGGTTCGCAGGATAGTATCCGCGATTTTGGCGCCGATCCAGACGACGAACAAGTTATCCTTCGAGAACCCTTCCGACCGAGTCTCTCTCGCGCCAGCGTAAGCGCAAACGGGGAGCCTGTCTTCAGATCACCCGATCCCGAGTTCCACATGCCGCGCATAGACGCCATGAGCGAAAGCAGCGGCAGAAGTGAGCGCACGATAAGGGGCCTGGGAATAGGATATGGTGGCGAAGATGGAATGAGACGAAGGGGAAATCCGCCAACAACAAGTCCCGGACAACAGAGAAATGCGCGGGCGAGATACGATGCTGAAGATGAATACTACCGCCGCCAATATCGCAACCAAGCGCCGCCGACAGTCCGCAATCAACTCGCCCAGAGTATTCCCGCAGGCATTTACAACACTCTCGGGTGGTTCCTCAATGTGGTCGGGCTTGCTTTTCGCTATGCACAGAAGCCCTTTGCGATTCTCTTGGCCATCTATCTTTGCTTCGGTGGACTTATCATCGCTCAAAACATGGCAACTCGCTCCATCGCCGCATCGCTCTCACCGCTTTGCCGTATCCCAGGCGCATCATTACTCAACCTCCCATTCTGTCCCTCCATTGATGCCATAGTGCCACCAGGAAGCGATGGTTCGCCTGTTGAGTTTGACGATCTTATGAACGTCCAATCCAAGTTCGAGCAAGTTCTTGAGAAGAGTTCTGATGGAGTATCACTCCCCTTTGAGATGAAGCGTTCCGAAACAGCCATTAGAGATCTACGCAGCCTTGTACGACATAGCGAGTTGGCGGCTCGTGACGAACTTCTCTTTGAGTTTGACGGCTATGTCGACACAGCGCGACAGACAGCTGCGGACTTGCAAAGGTTCAATACACATGTTGGCTCCGCCGTTGATGCCGTCATAAGCATCAACCGCTGGACATCTCGCTATCTCGATACTCTGTCTCCTGAAACAGAAGAAGTGAACTCGATTTCTTCACCTTCTCCAATCTTTAGTTTGGCGTCGTGGCTTTTCCATCCTTTCCAGCCGACTACTCAGCACATCTTTAACGAGCGAGTCCTCCTTGACAAGTATATCGAACACACAGCTCTGGTCTCAGATCGTATTTCGACTCTGATCCTTGAAGCACAGTCTGTTCTGCGCCTTCTCACAAAAGCAGAGGATCACCTCATGCTCATCTACGACATCAGCTCGCGCTCATCCGCCGACACCGCATCTCGCCGCGAAAACGTATTCTGGAACATCTGGACTATTGTCGGCGCAAACTCCAATCAACTCAATAGCCTGACTCGCCAACTCGCTCTACTACGTCAGGTTGATGCTCAGCGTACTTCGGCAGTGGCGCAAATCAACGCGCTGATCCTCGAACTCGAGGGCATCCAAGCTGGCCTCGGCGACCTACGCGATCGTGTTGCCGAGCCAGAAGTGCTACGCAGCGGCGGTCTCCCGATTCCTCTAAGCGTTCACATTGAAACCATCGACCGTGGAGTTGAGCGTCTTGAGGATGCGAGAAGCAGGATCCGCGCTGCCGAGAATGATCGTGTTCGCGATGCATTGGCGAGAGGAGGAGTACGTACCGAGCCCTTGATCGAGGGGCAAGGAAAGCGAGGTGATGCGAACTGAGCAGTACACGGACGATACACAATATCTATAAGAGACAGTGAAACTTGGATCGTCATGGCCTTGGGTCATGCTAGGCGTTTTGGGCGTACTAAAGAGTGGTGGATAACAGAGCACTTAGCTTGATTAACAAAGAGATGGGTATATATAGCATGCTAGTTTTAAACCGCGATTTGCTTCATAAAAGACTTGAAACGCGGTATAACCTTTGTCATTCAACTCACTCAAGATATTAATTAGTTATCATAGTTGTGTTATATCGTTTCGGGTTTATGCTCGTTTCCAAACGGTCCTTTTGGTATCTAGTGGGATTCACTCAACCACCGTTTTACCATGTAACCGGTCCAGAATCTTGATAACTGGCCAATGACATAGATGGAGTACTATTGTTAGCCCACCGCTTTGCACTGAGCTATGAGATATCGTACATTTCTTTTGACCCTCGTTGCATATACAATTCTCATAAATCCACCAACGCCTCATTAAATGCCTACCCAATGCACCTATGAACCCAGTAAAAAGTTGTAAAATCAGTTGCCTTTCCATGGTATCGGTCCAGATCCCAAAACCTTGTCCGAGACATAAAACGCCAAAGCCATGCTTCCTTAGTAAATGCAAGACAAGATGCCATCTGAGCTCGAGTATTGTTCAAGAACAATATTAGAAATAGCCCGGGAAAACCTTCGAAAGTGCCCTTAGCCCTAAAAAGTATGTCAGTTCCGAATTCTTCAATGATTCAAGATATAACTTACATATAGCCCTTTGGGAATCGGGATCGTCGAAGGGCGCATTCTTTGCTGCTATTTCTCGCATGCGCTGTCGAGCAAAAGAAGAAGGGCTTCCACGTCTTGGTGTTGGTTCTGTACTCAACTCTGAGTCCTCCGGCTGTGTCGGGAGCATATTCAAGAGACGAGGTCTTGGTTTTCTTGGCTTCGGAATCCTGGCTGGAGCAGGTGGGCGTGTACTTGATTCTGGGCTTTCGGAATGTGCGGCGGTAGACGAGGGTTCCGACGGTGAATCAACCTGTTCTTCATCTTGCGTTGTAGTCACTTCAGCAGGCCGTCGCCTAAACCTTGGTAGTTTCAGAGCTACCAAAGGCGCAGAGGAAGGTCGGGAAGGTGAGGTCGAGGTCCGGAAGAGCCGTTTGCTCCAGTCCTTCACCTTCGTGTTATCATGTTCATCCGATAGATCCTCGAGATCGACCCTATGGCGCAGTTTTCTCAAAGCCCGTTCTCGACGGACCATACCATTGGTGATTCGAGGACTATAGCCTCTGGGCAACATAGAATGTTTGCACATAGGACATAGGGAACTGTTTTTGGACAGAAACTCATCTATGCATTCCGGGTGGAATATGTGCCCGCAAGAGAGCTCTCGGATGATGGTTACTCGGTGTTCGTAATTGGTGAGGCAAATATGACAGCTTGGCTGAAAGTTGGTAGCAGCGCTGTCACCGGAGGCTCCAATGCTAGATCGCTTGCTTCGAACACTAACGCCTGACCTGACACTATGTTGATCGAATCCTCGGCTACTTCGGAGGCGACGCCCTGACGAGGGTGTCGGAGGGGGCGCTGTCGATTCGGGATCCGCGTTGTAAGTAAATAGGGGAAAGCCACTGATGTGAGTGGTTGGTACCGTCATGCGCTTGATACCCATGGCTTCAAGATCAACCTCGCCAGTTTCGACTCGTTTCCGTAGTGTTATTCGTCGTCGTCGCTGAACAAGGTGCATGGTTATCGAAACGAAAGCGAATATTGCTAGAAGAGCACCGATGACGATAAGAAAGAACGCCCATAGCGGAGGGATATTGGATTCATCCTCCACAGAGAGTTCAGTCCAGATACGAACATAATCCTTCGGATTTGGACCATAAAGTGTACTGATATTTTCGCCGTAGGGAATGTTGTCCACATTGCCTGAATAGTAACTCAACTGTTGCATCATGTTCTGGCCTTCTTGGCCAGAAATGGCATATATCGGATACTTGTTAGCAGTCGTCCAGGCTCCACCATCTTCAAGATTCCAAACAGGCGAGTCCGCATCTTGGGGTTGGTTTGACGAGTTATTTGGTTTGTAGAAAATGAAGGCGCGAATGGGGTCGAGACGCGCAGAAGCGAGGTAGGCTAGGGTACAGTCGATACTGAACCAAGGAGCGAGAGCGATGAGGTTGTAGTTGGTAGGAGGGAGATTGCTTCGTCGGGTGACATTTCGAGGAATGAATTGGTACTGCTGCTGGTCGCACTCACGATCGTTGTCAAGATCGGGAACATACAGGAGACCAGTGATGACACCATTAGTCGCGTCGGCATTCGTGGATGTTAATGTGGTGATGTTCGTTGAAATGCGCTCCTTGTATGCTATGTCGGACTGCTTACATTGTCAGTCAAGGCCAGATGAGTCTTGGAGTTTATCGACGCCATCGGAACTGGAAAGCCGAGAAGAGCAAACGCACCGAGAGAGCCGTAAGGTTTCGAATGATTGTTGACGGGACCGTACTGGCGCCGCTCCATACTGGGTTACTAAAGAGGAGGCTGGTGATTCTGGTCAGCAATGTCCAAAGCTTCAAGCAATCATATCTCAAATAGTGTCGCCTGATCGCAAGGTCGTGCCTGCTCGATGCCGTGTGGTGTGCCGTATTGGCGCGAGCGGGGAGTCGAGAGCAGCGCAGTCGTTATCATCACGCCAGTAACGCTGACGACCATGTTGACCACGAGTAGAACAGCAACGTTGTAAATAGAGAGGATTGGTAACAATAGTAAATGACATACACGACATTTCGTATCTCGGTGAGCGCTGAAAGATTTATGTCAGTTCGTGGGACGCCAAGACTGGGGTATGATGCGAGGCTCTTGGCCTAGAACCCGTGGGAGCGGATGAGAAGCAGGAACTGTAAGAAGCAAACGCCCGTGGGCAAGGTCGAGAGGGTATGTAGTCACGATGCAGCATGGGATGATAGAAAACGGCATGAAAGAAGCCGGGTAGACAAGAGAGAGAAAGAACTTACACATGCTTCTAAAACATATTCAATCATGGAATCGTAGGCATGATATGGCGTGCACTGAAGGCACAGAAAGGTAGGTAATGGCCAGGGTCAATGAGAATTAAACAACGAATAATCCGGAGGAGGCGAGTTGGCGATAATGGCGTTGAGGACCAAGAGGAAAATGATTATTTGAACGCGAAATGGGAAATAAGTTTGAGAATAGGTAGGCAATTGAGAATAAGTGAAAAGCAGGAGCTGGGGGAAAGAGAATCAATCAAGCGAGAGAAAGAGAGTAGGTGGACTTTGGGAAAACAGGTGGAAATGGCCCAGAACGCTGATTGTGGCTGTCACTGGAGGAGAATGGACAGGCAAGAAGTGCAGGCAGGAGCAGAAGCAGGAGCAGGAAGTCTAGCAAGACAATCCGGGAGGGAGCGGGTGTGGATAGAAGGGAAGTCCGGGCTGGTGGAGAAGGGGCAGGATCGGATTACAAAAGGGAGAAAGCGCGAAGTGATTGAGCGTTTTTGGGAGGTGACGACCTGGATCTGGGCCTGCCTGAGCCTGCCTGAGCCTGCCCGAGCTGCGAAAAGAGAGGGGGGATCCAACTAGGACTGGGAAACTGGCCTCGAGGTGCTAGGGTTGGGGGTGGAGTGAGCAAATGGGGAGTTTTGTTGGTGGCGCGTTTCGGGTTTTTCGGGGCCTGCCTGACCTGGTGTGAGTGTGATTGTGACTGTGAAGAGAAGGTAAGGTAAGAAAGGATAAGGGCGTGAGGATAAGAGTGATTTAATCTCATGTAGGGACTGTCTGTCTTGTCTATTGATGAAATGTGATCATATCCTCACGCTCAAACAACCAGTAACAAATGATGGAAAATTGGTAAAGGAAATCTTCTCAGAGTGAAGCGAGGCACGATGGAGAAGACCTTGATGATAAGCCGGCCCAGGCACGCAATAGCCCGATTCAAGACCAAACTCCAAACTCCAAAAGCGCAAAGCGTCCCGGTTCACGATGCAAATGGATCATCGAACAAATCACACGAGGTCTGCACTGAGCTAGCTTCTCTTTTTAGTGGCAGGAACAACAAGACGAAGCCGATAGATAGCTAATATGTAAAACCATGGTGGCAGTAGCTTTGATGCCAAGCCGGCTATCTCGTGGACGAACCGAGTATTTGGTAAACATCAAAGATCTAGGTACGGTGTAGTTAGAATCCAGGTGGATTGAGCTTCAGCCTGGTATGTACCCGTCTTTGATAAATTCATCGACTTTTGACGGTGGGCCAATGGTCAACCAGTAGTCGTTCCCCCTGCGATTTGTCACTGGTTCGAAGCACGGAGGCTTTTAATCAAAGCTCGGGTCGGATATATCGATGGAATTGAATGGAACTGGCCAAATCTAGGTCAGTCCGAGCAACGCTGTTGCTATTTGCTTCTTCCGCATACCTTTAAGACAGGGAGAAACCGACGAGAATGCTTCACATCAATACCAACGCGGAAGATAGCCATCACTATTACTCAATAGAGCAGTCTGCATTAGCGGTGCAACAAGCTCTCACCAGGCAGTCAAGAATCAAGATTGGCCCGTCCACTTCCCCACAAACCAAAAGCTTGTTGGTCAAGACTTGAACATATTGGGAATAATGACCCGCAGAGGGTAACCCCTTGTGAATGTCCTTTTTTATCTCTCATGGTTCACATTTTGGCGAGACATGGATGATTGATTTCTTTATCCTGCCGAACTACGGATATGCAGGTCGAAAAAGAGGTTCTCACCGTTGCATTCGAATTTTGAAAAGGACAAGGGAGCTTAAAAACATCTCCATAGTTATTTATTTAAGTTTGAGAATACGCTGTGATGCTGGTTAGTCACACAATTGCTTTTAGTATGCAGCTCGTCATGACCTGCAGCGCTCAACTTGCTAAAGCTTTTCTAGAGCATTGAAGGAAGAAAAGCCAAAACCGAGCCTGTTCTTGTTTGTTGGCAAGAGGTTAATCACCACGGTTTCTGGCGCAACATAAGCTTCTGCGACCAAAAGCTTGTCTTGGACAGGCGTCATGGCGGGAGAATCTCTGGAGATAACCCTAATAACTCAATGATCAACGGTCATACGTGTTGCTGATGCAGATCCGTCGATGACAATGTCCGTCAAAAGGTCCAAAACGCACCAATGCAACAGAATGTGGTGGACAATGCGGGTGACGGACCCTTGATTTGGTTTTGCAACTTCAGCTGACTCGTCTCTTCTCTTCCCTCCTAGCCTCCACTCCCATGTGCGTGTTTCTCCGTCATACAGTAGAGAGGGGTATCACAGAGTGATGCACTCAAAATCCTTACCCGTCAAAACCCTCAAGGGAGGCATGTCTCTGGGCTCCAACGACTGGTCGGATCAATGCGAACCGAACCTGGAAAGGCTCACATCACCCGTCAAACCGTCCCGTCACCGTCTGGAAACCATTTTGGCGCAAGCAGATAGGGCAAGCGCTGTAACCCACTGAAAGAGAACCCCGGATCAGCAGCTCAGGGTTACATAAAATACAACACGTTCAGGGTGCACGACTCTAGGTATTCCACAACGTACTTAGCAGCTACTGCACTGAACTGCATGATGCTCGTACTGACCCGAGATGCTAGGGACCTTTGGCTGGAGATATCTCGGTAAGGCGGCAAGTGAGCCTTACTGTCTTTTCTTACCTCTCTCCTAGCTTTCACTCGTCCCTTTGTCTCTGTCTATATGGATCACATTTTGCTGTGCAGAAAAGAGCGTTCCAATCCATCCAATGGCATAAACATACGATTCTTTCCCCTGCACCCCCTTGGACTTTCAAGGTTCGAGAATCCCTGTCTTCTTCCATGTGCTACGCCACTTGACGTAATCAAAAGTGGGTAGATCTGCAGTACAGTTGCAGCCTGAGGCATGATTCTCGGTGACCTGCTGTCGCAGTGTGAAGCGTCAGCTCACCCTGACTTAAAGTTAGGATCCGATTTGTGAGTGTGAGAATGGGCATATCTAAACGAAAAATAGACAAACCAAGTCTGTGCCTTGATCGCACGTGCTGCACCATGACTCGTGCTGAGGGTAATAGATGTGCCTGATGATGGGGTTCTGGTTGGAGATAGTTACCACTCGTATCTGTGGAGTCCCGACAACCATGCCAGTATAATGCTACAGTACGATGGTTTGTTAAATCTGTGCCTCCAAGTTGAGATGGAAAGACAAAAGATCAAGACAATGATTGATCATTGCTATGCCGGCTAGTTGAGATATAACTTCACTTCTTGGGAACGAATCTGTCATACAATCCTTTCACTTTTATTGTGGTTTGCTTTTCATTCAACTCATACTCGACATCCACTTCATCTTATGTACTCAACTCTCCTGGCCCGAGAGCCCTCGTGAATTGAGTCGAAGTAATCGTTAAATAGCTTACCAGCGTCGCTCACCACCATAGTTGTTGTCTTCGTATTCATTGCTGCCACGACGCTCGCGATCACGCCCATGGCCTCCCTGACTTTGACGGACATATTCGTCGGCAGAGCCTCCGCCGAAACCGCCCTGGTCTTGACGTCCGTAGTTATCGCCGCCATATCCACCCTCCTCGCGGCGGCCATAACCACCACTCTCCTCACGGCGCTCATGACCGCCGCTGCTGCCACCATAGCCGCCACCGTAGCTGCTCTCCTCTTGACGTCCGTAGCTACTGTTACCGCCATATCCACCCTCCTCGCGACGGCCATAACCACCACTCTCCTCACGGCGCTCATGACCGCCGCTGCTGCCACCATAGCCGCCACCGTAGCTGCTCTCCTCTTGACGTCCATATCCACTGTTACCACCGTAACTGCTCTCCTCTTGACGGCGGCCGCCATAGCCGCCATCATCATCGTCACGGCGACGACCGTAGCTTTGTTCGTTGTTAGAGCCAGAAAACTCGTGTCGCTCAGTGCGCTGTTCGTAGCCTCCAGAGTAGGTCTGGTGAGTCTCAGTTCGCTCTTCATAACCGTAGCCACCTGCATGGCGGCCGTCTGAAGAGTCTTGCTGCTCATACCGACGATACTCTTCTTGATGACTGCCATCGGGACGCTGTGTCTGAGAATACTCCGCTTGACCATAGCGATCACCTTGACGACCATACTCTACCTCAGTTCTAGTGTAAGAGCCATCGTCCTCTCGGCGACTGCTGGTCTGTTTCTTAGTGTCATCACCACCAAAAGCGCCTCCGAGGATAGAGCCCGCTTGGTTGAGGAAGCCACTGAGACCACCCTCTTCCTTGTCCTCCTTACGGGAAGAAGAGGGCATCTTATAGCCGGTGTTCTGCTCAACCATGCCGGAGATGGCACCAGTAGCACCCTTCAGGATGGCGTCGGCCGCAGCACCAGCAATCTTGTCCTCAAGGGTCTCAGGTCCGCCTCCGTACAGCTTACGCATCTCAAGCTTGCCAGAGCAGCCGTGGCCGTGGCCAGTGTCGTGGACACCTTCCTTGTGGTTCTCGCCGTTCTGAACACCCTCACGGGTCAGCTTGCGGCGGTAGTCCTCTCGCTGCTGGTCACCCATCTTGTTCCACCAGTCCTTGACACCTTCATAGGAGCGGCGACGACCTTCTTGAACCTTTCGGTTTCCAAGGTCGCGCTGAGCGGGGTGGTGCATGACACCGTTGACGATGTCGTCGAGGAGTCTCTCCACATCGACACTCTCGTCATCAATGGCATCCATGAGTTGAGGAACAACCCACTGGACTACAGCGGCAGCATTTCGTCCGGCGATTTCGTTCAGGATCTGTGTCCGAGTTAGTATATTGGACAGGCATATGTGACGGGCTGACTCACGTTGGAGAAGTGATCCTTGGAAAGCATAGAGTGAGTAGGGTCAGAGGAGCGGTCATCGTTGAAGACAATGTGCTGCTGGTTCTCACTGCTTGCAATAATCTCATCCGAACCAGTCTTCAGCTCGTTTCGGATCTGCTGAATAAGAGGAACGATGAAAGGAGCAATGATGGAGAAGATGAAGACAGAGAGCTGCTCCTCAAGCTGCTCAATGATCTTGGGAAGTATAGGGATTCGCTCCATGGCGCCCGAGATGCTCTTCATGATATCATCGTGGAACTCAATAGCAGGCATGACTTGCTTAAAGACATTCTGGATGTATTGAGTGAATTCCTCGGGGTCACGGGGAGACACACTGGTATTCTCCATCTGGGCAGTAGCGGCATTGTTCTGGAGCTCATCTACTCGGTCGCTCTGGTGCTTGTCTCCAAAAATGCCATCAGGGATCTTATCCAGAAGATCACGGAGCATGCTGGTGTCAGACTTGGCACCCTGCTGAAGAGTACCCTCAAGCTCCTCAATCTCGTTCTGGGTCAGCTTATCGGAAACTGGGATTATTAGCATTTTCGGTGCATCGTTGACAGCTGACTATTCAACCTACCTTCACCAGTGACTGAGTGCAGGAAATCAACACCACCGAAAGTGCCAGTGACAATAGGATAGACAGGGCCACGAGCACCCTCGATCTCGATCTCGGTATCCCGACCAACGTGAGGGAAGACATCACGCTCGCCGAGCTCAATAAGAGCCAGCTCGCAGTAGTTGCTGTGGGCAAAGAAATCTAGATAGAACACGAATTAGCCTTCAACGTTTCTAGCAATAAGTAGGAGCCTAGCAATAAATAATGATCAGGTAGCTGGGAACTCACCCTCAAGACAGTGCAGTCCAGTTCCCATAAGGCGAAGAGCCTCGTACTTGTCCGCCTTTCGCTGAGAGTCCTTGTATCGGCGGCCAAGCTCAATGGTACCGCTAAAAAGCTTCTTGACGTGCTTAGCGGAAGTCATGATGCGAGCACGTTCATTCGCAATGTAGTTCTTCATGCCAGTCTCGGGATCAATAGACAGCTCTCGTTCTTCATCGATGGGCCCTCGGAGACGCTGGTCATAGTCACGAGCATCGACGTTGTCGGCGTAGTCCTTGGGGTTGTCGATGTGATCCTCAGGGCGGTAGCAGCCAAGTCGCTCGGCGGTAACCTCGAACTCGCCGGAACCGTAGCCAAAGGTCATGAAACCAAGAACACAGAGAAGGAGGCGGATGGCCTCAGCAGACACAGACTTGACGGTACCAACATCGATGGCCTGCGAATAGTCCCGAAGCCAGTTTCCGAAATAGACACGCGAAACGTTGATCTTGTTGAACTTCTTGCCATTGAGGGCACGGGCTTGTGACAGGATCAAGAGAGCATCGGTGATATCGCCATGGCGCCCTATGAAGAGAGGAAGAATCAGCCACTTGCACCTGTATCTCGCCTACCGACGGAGGACAGGCCACTCACAGTTTTGGCCCTCTACCTTGGAGATAGAGGCAATGTTACCAGCACCGAAAGCCAAGGCTGGAGAAGCCAAGGCAACGAGGATAACAAGCCCCACCAGGAGGCTTTGGGATCTGAGGGTGAACATGATGGCGGCTCACGTCTTCAGTGGTGCTGGGATATCCCAGAAGGTGAGTTGTTGTTGTGTTACAAAGACGGGAATGAAAAGAAGCCCTTCTGAGCTAGCAGAGGGGAACACAGTATCGTCAGGGGGGTGATTTGAAGAAATAAGTAAGGACGAAGAACTTCTTGGAGGTTCAACTTGAAGGAAGAGGAGAAGGAAAAAATAGGGAGACGGTGGAGGAGAGAATGGAGGGGAGCTGAGGGGCAACCTCCCGCAGCAAGTGACGCAGCTTCAGCTGGCAACAGCAATGCATAAGGTGCCCGTGCTTTAGGTGGTGACATATAGCAAGCGATAGGGCACTGTCCGTCAAAACAAGCTTAAGCAAACCGGCAGAAACACTCGACCTCGCCTTTATTTGCTCTACGCTATTTCTAGGATATCAATTGCTACCTTGGACGAGACAAGTCAAGACAAGGCAAGCCACCTCACCTCTTACAGCGCGCTAACACACTAGAAGAGAAGGGTGGGCTGCCTCACAACTTCACAAGCTGCTTGCCAAGCTCACTCGATCTCAAGAATAGTTGCTTCAGGTTGCTGTATTCCGCAATCAACCCAGTTTTCCCGGATGATCCGTTGGGCATACTCGGCAGTGGGAAGGTATCCTGCTTCACATCATGCCAAGCATGAAATCATACGCGCCCAGGGCCCGCAACTTGGTTGATTGAGGGGCAAAGAAGGGTGAAGCTGGGGGGAGCTTTGCAAGCTGTGACAAGGGTCCAGTACATGATTTCTGGGTGCCATTACCGCACAAAAACAAGTACCTCACCTCTCCATCAGTGACAACAGGGGTCTGTAACACAAGCCGACGTGTCGTCGAATGAAGCTTAAGAGGAGAAGGTGCGTGGATGCAGGAATTAACTGAGCCGATCGCTGATCAAATATCAGTAATCGCGGGCATGGACAGAGACTGGCGCCAGGTATTCTACAATACCTCGAACATGATGGTGCTTTTCATCAGATATCTGCTGCCTCTTTCAGAATGTCTTATCTTGTTACAACTTGTGAGCTCCATGTTGTTCTCTTTCAGCTGCACCTCATGGAGGGGTTGCCTGACCCCTCCCGTCGCGTCAGGTCGCCTTGACCTATGATGCGACAAGAGGAAACTGGCCAAGTTCTGTGTGCAATAGGCGATCAGAAACAACGGCATAGTCTAAATCGTAGACATCAATGATATGGGCCCAGGCCCAAATTTCATTGATTATGCGCATGAGCAGAGGCCTCGCATGAATCTGTCGTCGCCTTAAGACGTAACCACTGGTCGCGTCCCATCGCGGTTAGCATGACCTTGAGATGCCAGCTTCTTCCGTAGGATGATTGACCTCGTCCGGCAATTGTTGAGGAAAGCGAGAACGAGCCCGTTCAGGTCTTAAATCAAAAGATAAGTTCAGGCCATAGATAGTGAATCGAAGAAATCAATAACAAAAAATGAATGCATGCTTGTGTCTTTATACCATCTAAAGTTGGGCGGGGTAAAGGCCCAACTGGAACAAGAGTTTACGCGGCATCAAGTATTAGACCTATAGCCATCAGGGTGTCTCTGTTATCATCTTTGAGATTTGAGAGTAATCGATTTCAAGCCCAGGTGAAACCCAAGTCGTGTTCCATTCATCATTACCTTCGACACTGTAAACAATCGTCTTGATATGGTGCTGTAGAAGTCATCAACAATGACTCGAGCACTCTGGTAGCTTATCATTTCCCATGCAGTCTGTCACAATGCGAGTGGCATTCTGGGTACTTCTAGCATCAGAATGGGGTAGTCAGCTACCTACGTAGATAGTTACATGGAAACCATGACCGATAAGTTAGTGGTCTGTAATGATATGACATCTGTCATTCAATGACAATCATTGATAACTGCTGTTGGCGGCTTAGGAGCCTTCCGTCACGAACGCGCCGTAAAGCCTAAGGTGATTTACTGGATGGCACAATGGAAACGATGGGCACTGATAAACCATGCTCGACGCGCTGAAGGGCTGCTAGCTGAGTCAAGGTCATACCACTCAATGATAAATTGTCAAGGATGATAACCAGAACAAAAACCCACGGGAGAGGGCAGTACAAGCCGAGACCCAAAAAACAAACAGACCATCTCTGTTCTCGGCGCAGGCCCAAGGTGAAAATATGGCCCAGCTGGGTTGGTGCTCGGGCTGCTGGAGAGTTGCGGAGGTTCTGTCACACAGCGAGACGTTGGGGGGTCGTCAAGTGCCTGAAAAAAGCCTCGAATTTTGAGCCGCCTGTAGTGGTCGTCATTCCATGTGCCCCTGTGCACATCGTGCTCAAATGTACAGGTCAAGGGTGAAGGTGCTGGAATGACCCCGCTTGGCAATTGTCCAGCGAGCTCAGCAGCTGGACGGCGCTCTCAAATTGGGTTTTGCATGGGGAGCGGTGAGTGGAGGGCAACACACTTCGCAGGGTGTGACAGTGACACATCGCTTCAGCATGCCCTGAGAGGCGTCACGTAAAGCGCTAGAGAAGCCGCTGAAAGAGTCGTTTGTTGGTATCGCTGAAATATCTCAGCTTGTGATTGTAATTGCGAGCGGCCTCAACGCAGGTGTAAGTCGATTTTGACAACCAACTTGCGATGCACAAGCATCCAACATCCGTACTATTGTAAGGAGCATACCCACGGCGAAGGGAACACTCAGGAATATTCCCTGACGGAGAGACTCAGTACTAGAAAATCTTAGACGAGTACAGGCACGATACATCCATCATCAAGACTGAGAATTCCGCACTTGCAGCAGTAGCACCCAAAAAGCTGCACGACTGAGTGCGGGCAAATTGTTCCCTTGTTGCGAGTGGCTGACTGACCAGTCAGCGGTACCCGAGTAAAAGTCCATATGGCCTTAATGTTTGCGCGTCTCGAGATTGGACTGTGTGCTGTGTTTTGGGTTTATTGAGATGGAAGAGAGTGATGTACGATAGACATTCCCAACTAGGAGACCTCGGATTGATTCATAGAGAGCCTGGCGGCGCTGTTGGGCCGGGCTGGGCCACCTATTATTTCATGTCTTCCTTCCTTCTACTCTCAGCGTTGCCTTCTATTGCAGTGCTTTGGCAGCTGTTAGGGAAGGTCCAGGTCCGATGGGTGCTCAGGGTGCTTGCTCTACAAGGTGTTTTTAGAAATGGCAGGTATGGACGGGGCGGGAATATCCATCTGGATTGGCCTCTATGATTAGGGGACTTTAGGTGGAAGTTAATAAGAGCCCATAACACCTTAAGCTGCCAACCTCCAGCAACGGGATGAAAGCTCTGGAAGCATTGGGTCGGGTGTCGCGGGACGGGACAGTTTGAACACAACGGGGCACTGCTGTAGTGGAAAAACCGAGGACAATCATAGATCGCAGGCCCCGTTTTCAAGGCCCCCGCCCTTGAGAGATGAAATTTTCGGCATCCGTTGTGCTCTACTGGGCTGTGCTCTTTACGGGGTGACTTGGGGGGCCACTCGAGCGGGTGGGTTACAGCCAATTGATTGGTGGTCGACCACTAAGAACGCGTGCCTGCTGCAGATGCTGCCCTTTTTTTCCTAATTCTTTTTTTTCCCGCGTAGGAAGGCGGGCGCTGATTTTATTTTTCTTAGGCGCTTCCATTTTTTGGCGCCCCCGCCTAGCGAGCATTTACTGATTGCGCCTGGTGCCTGACCCCTACATATTCAGCGCATCGCCCACCCCGCGCCGGTTTTCCCTTTTTCCCTATTTCTTCAGTACTCTCAGCACCCTCATTCTCCAGCACTTCTTAGTGAATCACTGGATTTCCATTTCCCTCAACGCGCCAGAACCCGCCTGAATCCGCACGCATTGACTTTATCGCAACAGAAGAACAGCGCATCGCGTCCCACTGCACAATTAACGCGTCTTCACATCCCATAAGCCCATTAAACCGCCCACGCAGAGCTTCAGGCGAAGATACCAGCAGATCAGCACCACCAATAAATATCATCACAACCAGATATCATGGCCCGCCCAAAGAAGACAGCTGTTGAGAAGCAGCAGCCTGCTCCCATGCCCATGCCTCCCCAGCACATTCAGCAATATCCTCAGCACCCTCAACCCATTGCTGCTGTTCCTCAACCCCCAATGCCTGTGCCTATGCCTATGCCCGCTGCGGTTGCGCCTCCCCCACAACAGGCTTTGATGCCTCAGCGTGTTGTTGATAATGACAGCTTTATCCGTGTGAGAGATTCTGTAAGTTCATTTCATCATATTTCATCCAGTCTCGTCCCTACGTCTTCATATTTCGACCTGGGCGTTAGTAGCACCGCCTACCTATGCTGCGGCTCTCTCAAGTGCCTCTCTTTCAACGCTCAAAGTTGGAGCTGTGAAGGTTGGAACGGCTGTCGATGCAAGCCTATCAAATATTGTGTCAAGTCTGGAGACGAGCGGAATTCCCTACTCCACCTTACAGCAAATGCTCTGCCTTCCATAAGTTTCGACGCGTTCTCAAATGCTGCACAAGTTGAGGTCCTTGGTAGCACAAAAGAGCTGTGCCCATCGCGTCGCTGTATCCACTCCAGCTCCCCACTCAGTTACACTGACTTCGTTCCACTATCTGGAATACTGAAGACAATGACAACCTTGCTAACGGTCATTCTTCTAGGCTGTCGATCGCTTGACCACTATCATGCAGCTTCTGCGATCCTTCACTGCCGACTATGTCCGCCAGACTAACCTTCTCCTGGGCGAGCCTACCGCAGAAGGCTCTCAGGATAACCTCCTTGCAAACTTCGAGCATGCCGCTCAGCAACTCATTATGCCAGTTCCCGAGCTTGCTCCTCCTGTCGAGGAGAAGAAGGAGCGTAAGAAGCGGACTATTGACCCCAACGCTCCCAAGCGTCCCTTGACACCCTACTTCCTTTACATGCAGCATGCTCGCTCCATCATCGCCAATGATCTTGGAGCCGAAGCCCCCAAGGGAGCTGTTCAGGAAGAAGGTCAGCGACGGTGGGCTCACATGGGCCCTCATGAGAAGCAGGTAAGCTGCCCTGTATTTAACACACTCCGAATGATTTATACTAACTAGGTGACAGGGCTGGAACAACGCTTACCAGTACAACCTTCGTCTCTACAACGCCCGTGTTCACTCTTACAAGCATGGCAACCCTATTGCTAAGGGTATGACTGATGAGGAGGCACTTAAGTATGCCGAAGATTTTAGCATCCCCATGCCCGAACTCAAGGATGTCACCCAGACTGAGGCCCCCGCCAATGACCAGGACGCTATCGCTGAACAGCTTCAAGCTGTGGCTGCTGCTCCCGCCGTTGACGAGCCTGAGGAGGCGGAGACTCCCGCTAAGACACCCAAGAAAGCTGCTGGTGGCCGCAAGCGCAAGACAGCTACTCCTGCCGCCGCTGCTGAGGAGGTTAAGCCTGCACCTGCTAGCCCTGACAAGAAGCGAAGGCGAACATCTACAAAGGCCGCTGCAGCTATCGAGCCCCAGGAAGAGCCCAAGAAGTCGGGTCGTAAGAAGACTAAGAGCTCTTGATTGCCCAACATCTTTTCTTCTCTTTCTTGGTGAGCCTTGGTCCGTCTTGGCTGTCATACCACTCTCCATTAAGCTCCAACTGCAGCATTGTTGTCAGGGAGCATGATACCTGAGGAGACTGTTATATACATAGGGTCTTTATAGGCGTTAAGGGGGATTGCTTTGTTGCTTGTCCATGATTTCACATGAATTTTTGGTATCGGGATGATTAAAACCTGGACTTTTAACGATACTGCTGGTCAGTGGTTAGTGGGGGGAGGTTCGCTGTATTGTGTATGATGGCCGTGTTGCTTTGACGTGCATAGCGATGCCGTAACGATAGCAATGAATTATAACACATCAATTACTTTAACTGTTTATCCCGTAAGATTGAAATTTCGTGTGCTGTCCAGCAGTCCATGGCTTGCCCAAGTATCGTTAATATGCGTCAGACCATATGTGAGCTACTAACATCCTCAGTACTATCACAACATTGTTAGGACGAAACACAACTTCTTTCGTTTTGTAATCGTTGTGTCGGATTGTCCTGGTCTTGAATAAGGTCCTAGCATCTAGATATCTTTCTTGTGATGTGCAATGTCCAGTAGTACATGCTCGAAGATAAACGCAACAGCTCAGTTTAGCATCAGCCGTCTGCCTCTTGCGGACCCTTCAGCGCGTCACAAATGCATTGCCATCACTCATACCCAGCTTATACCATGCTCTCTGGTCATACAGCTCTTCCGGTGTCACATCTTGGGTGGCAGCTTGTGTACTTTTCTTATGTATCTTATATGGCACTCGAGAGAAACATTCTTGCTGTATGTTACTGTTCATCTTGCCATCAACTGTACATATAAGCCTTGCGTTGTGAAGACAGTTCTGTACATGGGCTAACACAGGCCCTTGAAAGTTCCATCTCATCGCCCGGTATTGGATCCAATGGATTACCTAGGTAGGTTCCTTGCCGTTATTATAGGCGGCCTACTGTAACACTCCCTAATTGTTCAGTTTAGTGGTCCGTCTGGCGCAACGCGTGATTGAGAGCCTGGGCAGGCCTTGGACCACCACGCTTCGGTCGTCACAGTAAACAGAGATAGCATACAATCCCAGAGGCGTTATGAACTGATAGGTGATAAATGGAAGTTTGTTGCTTTTCTCGAACTATCACGGCAGTTACTATATCCATATGTACCTACAACCTCGGAGAGTTGCTCCAGGCAGTTTACACATAGCTGTCCTCGCCCTGACGCAGCTTTAGTTGACCTTGTGACCTTGCTATTTACTTTGCAACTCAGAGCCCCCACGACTTGTATATGCGACTCTAATCAGTGACAGTTCAAGTGGATTTTCATTTCTTATTTCAAGCCACCTTGATAATGCCAGATCCTGGGTACCTGGTAGCTTTAACTGGAAAGTCTGGGCCACCTTTGCTGTCATTCCAGTAGCGGATTACATGCAGTAAGCATATATGAAAATATCGCTATATTCGTAATATCTGAAACATCATTCTACAATCAGTTACCGGTGTGCACTTAACCATGCTAGTGCTCCTTATCGGGATGTGCCCCTAGAAGATCGCCAGCTCCCGCTGTGGGACACAAAAAGTCTGGAGCCCCAGCTCAGCACAGCTCTTAAGACGAGGGACGGAACAGCCATTTTCTATCAGAGCGCCTTTACTACGTCATGCTTTCTGCAGCTTGAATTGCTTTTACCTGAACTTCTTAATTTGCACCGAGTAGGTTTTCTTTACTCATATGAAAAGAACCTCTGCAAGGAAAAGGCTTTCTTCTTACCTATTCCCCCTCGACGCCCTTTTCCATAGCTCAGAATCCATACAACGCTGTGGCTTATCGAATCTCGACTTTTCGAGACCTCTGTCAATCTTCCCCCAAGCGGATCATTAAACTTTAATCACGCCTGAACTGGATCTCACAAACGCAGCCTCATCATGTCTGCTTTCATTCGTTGGTAGGTCCAGCCAGGTTCCATATCCAACTTCTGTATCATTCTAGTGTCCGTGCTGATATATATCCAGGTACAACGCCAGGTTGGCCGCGCGCCCACTGCTCACTCAGAGTATTACCACTTCATTCCTCTTCGTAACAGGCGATGTGACAGCCCAGCAGCTGGTCGAGAAAAAGGGCATTCAGAAGCATGATTTCGTTCGAACAGGCCGAATGGCTCTCTACGGTGGCTGTAAGTTTCCTTCTACCTCTAACCCCAAACTCGGTTTCTAAACAGCCTTTGCCTCTGCTTAGTGGTTTTCGGCCCTGTCGCATCAAACTGGTTCAACTTTCTCGCTCGCAATGTCAACTTGAGGAATAAGAAGGCCGAAGTCCTCGCCCGAGTTGCCTGTGACCAGCTTGGTTTTGCGCCTGTGATGATCGGTGTCTTCCTTGGTAGCATGGCTACCATGGAAGGTAAGAGTGCACAGGAACGCATCGAGAAGACCTGGTGGTCAGCGTTGAAGGCCAACTGGTTGTTATGGCCGGCTGTCCAGTTCATTAACTTCTCGTTCATTCCCTTGCAACACCGTCTCTTCTTCGCCAACATCATTGCTATTGGATGGAACTCTTATTTGAGCTGGGTGAACGCTCAGTAAACACCCACTTGGTCGGTCAAGATCGGTCTGCTGCATTTCTCAACATAGACATAGAAGCATCTCCATTTCACGTAGGAACGATGATCTTTACGAGGATTAGCTAAGTTTGCTTAGCCAGATTTGGGGATTACACGGTAAAGACGGGATATGGACAGGACAGCGAGAATTTCAAAGGATCTGGATTGTATTACGGTAGATACCAAGCCTCTGTACTGTTAACTATACAAAACCACATGGTTTCGGCTTTCGTGGTCAACGATAGGTCTCATTCGACTTATCAGACGGGGAAGAGGTGGGCTGCCAAGCCCCATGATGAAGCGGCAATCAAAGTCCGGGGTGTCCATCGCCATCGGAGGGGTAAAGTCCATGATAACCGTCAAAGCTCGTGTCTTCCGCCATTTTGAGTCACTGATTATCGCCCTGTTGAAACTGCGGAGAAGCCCCGTGACGGGATGAGCTGCAGTGGTTGGGGTAGGTTCCAAGTTTAGAACATGAGATTGACTGACTGGTCGACATAAATATTGTATAAGTCCCTATCTGGAAGACCTCTAGGGCGGCGGCCTAGACTAGATCACATGAGTGTTGTCGAAACCCTCGAAACCCGAGTGAGCACAAGAGAAAGATAGTGTCACTATCTACTTGGTTGATGAGATATCCACGAGTTAATTACGACAATTGTTGAAATACATCAACCTGTACTCGCAGTGTTGCTCTTTTTGTCTTCAATAGATTGATGCCGTTATCGCTGCCTTAGGCCACAAATAGTTAGTGTCGGAAACCCTGGCCCATCGCAGCGCAGCCTTTTCCCAGGCGGCCAAATCCGGGTTTTGTAGATACAACCGAACAACATCAGGAACTCGTCCTGGTGCTCAAACCCGCCTCTCTCTCCCCCTTCTTCAGACTCTGCGGTCCCCCCGCATCTGGTAGCACATCATGTTGCCTTCATCGATGCGCCGAGTCGTCTCCGCCGTCTCCTCCGCCCCTCAGACAGGCATCGTGTCTTCCTTCGCCTCAACCACTCCCAAAACGACTCCTGTCTTTATTCGGGCACACCAGCGACGATGTTCCTCTTCAAAACCTTCGAAGTCCGATAGCGGCTCCAACGAGATCTCGGCTGGTCAGTCCGTCCCTGCGGCCGCAACACCCAAGTCTGGCAGCGAGAAGCGAAAGCGCAAGAGCAGCAAGGATACATCCGATCGATCAGCTTCTGTGAAGAAGTTGCCCAGCGTTCCCAACACGCATCACATGTCACAAGAAGGTAGGATTACGGATCTTTCTGGTAGCAGACTGGGGAACGATGGCTAACTGGCTCAGCTCTCGGTCTATCAAGTTTCTTTTCACTACATAGGCCCATCTCTGTTACTCAGACCATGCCCCGAGCCGTAACCGACGAGCACTTTGCCTCCATCTTTGCTGCCCGAACCAGGAACAACAAAATGGCCGAGACCGAATCTACTCTTGCCAGTACTATCGAGCAGCTGGAAAGCCCTATGGCTCAGATGACGATTGGCGGGGAGGGCCACGAGGGAATGCACAAGGTCGACATCAAGAATCCAGACGGCACCGAATCAAGCATGTATCTCCAGATCGACACTATGTCCGGCGAATTCTTGCCATTTCGACCCCCTCCTCTGCCTCAACTCGAGGCTGCTGGTGAGGCAAGCAGTGCTGTTGCGGAAGCCGAGGCAGCGGAGAACGTTCCCCAACACCGTGTATACAAGGCCCTCTTCACCATTGAGGAGTCTACCGACCCTGATGGTCAGATCCGCATCATGGCTCACAGCCCCCGAATCGTCCAAGATGCCCAACCGCGGAGCTTCCTTGAACGCCTGGCCCTTCGTCAGCTTAAGTTCGATGAGGCCCAGGGCCGTCGCGATATGCACGCCATTAGTGTCAAGCGACAACGAAAACTGAAGATGAAGAAGAAGAAGTATAAGAAGCTTATGAAGAGGACGCGAGTCCTGCGCCGCAAGTTGGATCGAACTTAAACATGTGTACATATCCTTGGTTGTTCGAGTTCCGTTTCTGATTGTCTCTATCTCGCATACGGATCATTCGAAGGACTTTTTTCATTCGTGGTGTCTAGGCATGGAAGGTGAAGATTTATTTCCCGGCTTATGATAGGGCTGCGGCATTGCGCTTTGAGGGTTTTCATTTTCCATAGACTCGCGCAGGTAACAATCATCATTTCAAATGAGCTGAGATATCTTCATTAGTGACTCCAGTCTCAGACATACGAATCATGTAAACTAGCTGTACAATTCACTCATTGGTCCTCATTTTAGTATATTCAGTGTAGTAGTGACTCCTACATCCTAAGTGTGATACACCTTGCTAGTGATGTTACCATGAGTATCAGAAAGGATGTATCAATGCGAGCCAGCCAGTTGCCCTTATAGTTTGTCAAAGTAAAGCGTGCTGGACCTCGTGCAGATTCTATAAGCCTTGAGACGTATACGTCAAGACTGGCTACACTCAAAGGGATGATCGATTGGCGACGGCCATTGGCGGCTCTTTGAATCTACACCGAGCGCCCTCGACAATTCTCGGTGAGACTGGAGCTAAGTTTGGTAAGGACCCCACTCAAAAGTGTCTTACCGAGGCTTGACCGCCCGGCAGAAAGTGGCCTGGCCGCCAAAATTTTGGATTTTTTGAGCCAAGTCCCACCTCGAAATGAGATCGCAATTGCGCCAGCGTATTTTCAGAGCAATTGATCTTTAAGAAAATCTGAAAAGATGCAGCGCAAAGCGGTGTATGTATAGCTCTTCATGCTTGCAAGATGAAGCTTAGGCTGACAATGACACAGGGACTCGCGCATTCCAGCGCTTATTCAAAATGGCCTGCAAGAGAAGAAGAGAAGCTTCTTCGTCGTCGTGGGAGATAGGTCCAAGGACGTGATCGTGCGTCTGCACTACATCATGTCCCAGTTCGACATCAAGCAAAACAAATCCGTTCTGTGGGCTTATAAGAACAAGCTTTTGGGCTTCACCAGGTTAGTAATGCTTCTCGGTCTTTTCATCCGATGCGACGCAGCTAACACAGCGTTCTCAGTCACCGAAAGAAGCGCGAGCAAAAGATCAAGAAGGAGATCAAGCGAGGAATTCGAGAAGCCAACACCGAGGACCCCTTCGAGCTGTTCGTTTCGCTACACAATATTCGATATACCTACTACAAGGAGACCGACAAGATCTTGGGTCAGACGTTCGGCATGTGTATTCTCCAGGACTTCGAGGCCATCACGCCCAATATCCTTGCGCGAACTATCGAGACTGTCGAGGGTGGTGGATTAGTTGTTCTGCTACTGAAGGGAATGAACAGTTTGAAGCAGCTCTACAGCTTGTCTATGGACGTCCACTCGCGTTACAGGACAGAAGCCCATGACGATGTGGTCGCTCGTTTCAACGAGCGCTTCATTCTGTCTCTGGGTAGCTGCAACTCTTGCTTGGTTATCGATGACGAGATGAACGTACTGCCTATCTCAGGTGGTAAGGGTGTCAAGAAGCTGCCTCCACCTGACCTGGACAATGCCAAGACCGAGTCGCAAGTTGAGCTTGAGGCTATGAAGGAGCAAAACGAAGGCCGACAGCCTGTCGGACCTCTCATCTCTCTCGCCAAGACTGTCGACCAGGCCAAGGCCCTCATCACATTTACAGATGCCATTGCCGAGAAGACCCTACGAAGCACAGTTACTCTGACCGCTGCCCGAGGTCGTGGAAAGTCTGCTGCCATGGGTGTTGCTGTTGCAGCTGCTGTTGCATACGGATACAGCAACATCTTCATCACATCTCCTTCGCCCGAGAACTTGAAGACTCTCTTTGAGTTTGTCTTCAAGGGTTTCGATGAGCTTGGCTACGCCGATCACGCCGATTACTCGATTATCCAGAGCACCAACCCCGACTTTAACAAGGCCATCGTCCGAGTTAACATTCACCGACAACACAGACAAACTATTCAGTACATCCGACCCCAAGACGCGCATGTGCTAGGACAGGCCGAGTTGGTGGTTATCGACGAGGCGGCAGCTATTCCTCTACCTCTTGTGAAGAAGCTCATGGGCCCTTACCTAGTCTTCATGGCCTCCACCATCAACGGTTACGAGGGTACTGGTCGATCTCTTTCTCTCAAGCTCATCAAGCAGCTGAGAGACCAATCGCGCACTGCTTCCACCGCCGGCGAAGGCATGGAGATCGCAGATCGATCGACTGGCAAGACATCAAAGACTGAGGAATTCCAGGCTGGACGTAAGCTACGAGAGATTACCTTGTCTGAGCCTATCCGATATGCCCAGGGCGATGCTGTGGAGAAGTGGCTCAACACTGTTCTTTGTCTCGACGCAACTCTCCCCAAGAGCAAGTCGAGCATCAATGGGTGTCCCGATCCAACACAATGTCAGCTCCTTAACGTCAACCGAGATACCCTCTTCTCTTTCCACCCCGTATCTGAGAAATTCCTGCAGCAAATGGTTGCCTTGTATGTCGCTAGTCACTACAAGAACTCGCCCGATGATCTTCAGCTCATGAGTGATGCGCCTGCGCACGAGCTATTCGTTCTTGTTCCTCCAGTTTCTGAAGATAGCGCAAGACTGCCAGAACCTCTGTGTGTTATCCAGGTTTCTCTAGAAGGAAAGATCAGCAGACAAAGCGTTCTCAACAGTTTGAGCCGAGGACAGCGCCCCCATGGTGATCTTATTCCCTGGCTGGTCAGCCAGCAGTTCCAGGACGAGGACTTTGCTTCTCTCTCTGGTGCTCGAGTTGTCCGTATTGCCACAAACCCCGAGTACGTCTCAATGGGTTACGGATCAAAGGCCCTAGAACTCCTCGTCGATTACTATGAGGGCCGCTTCGCCAACTTGTCTGAGAACGAAGACCAAGTCATGGATGAGGCGGTAACCCGAGTTACTGATGCTGAGTTGTCCAACGCCAACTTGCTCGACGATGATATCAAGGTGCGAGACATTAACAAGATGCCTCCTCTGTTCTCCAAGCTTTCAGAGAAGAAGCCTGAGCGACTCGACTACGTGGGTGTGAGCTACGGTCTGACCCAGCCTCTCCACAGATTCTGGAAGAGAGCGGCTTTCTCCCCTGTTTACTTGCGCCAAACCGCCAATGATCTCACCGGCGAACACACTTCCGTTATGCTTCGGCCGCTTGAGAACAGCGATGACCGAAGCTGGCTCGGTGCTTTCTCCCGAGATTTTCACAAGCGTTTCCTGTCGCTGCTGTCATACCAGTTCCGCTCCTTCTCTCCTTCTACCGCTCTTGGTATCAATGAGTCTGCCAACAATGGCGCGAGCTTGGACTCGTTTGAGGTTCAGCCATTGACCAAGGCAGATCTTGATCGATACATGACTCCTTTTGATCTCAAGCGACTTGAATCGTACGCTAACAACATGCTCGACTATCACGTTATCCTCGACCTTGTTCCTACCATTGCCATCCTCTACTTCACAGGACGTATCAAGGAGAGTATTTCTCTGTCAGGAGTTCAGCAGGCCATCCTGCTCGCTATTGGTCTGCAGCACAAGGACATTGAGGACATTTCTAAAGAGCTCAACCTGCCAACATCTCAGCTCCTCGCCATGTTCATCAAGATCCTACGTAAGGTGACTGGTCACTTCGCTACTCTCGTTTCAGATGCTGTTGACGCAGAGCTTCCCAAGGCCGAGCGTCTAGGCGTCAGCCGTGAGAACGCCAGCGGTGCTCACGACGACGAAATCGTGGATCAGCGTTACGTGCCTCTCGATACTACTCTTGATGAGGAGCTTGAGGAGGGTGGTGATGAAGCTATGAAGGAGCTCAAGAAGAAGCAAAGAGAACTCATTGACTCTTTGCCTCTTGACCAGTAAGTTATTCTCACAACAGACGCTCAGAAAACGTTCGCTAACCGAAACCAGGTATGAGATTGAGGGCGATACTCCTGCATGGGAAGATGCGGAAAAGCAGGTCCTGAGCGCCACGAAGCAGGGCAAATTAAACCCGGTCGTCAGTGTCAAGTCAGCCAAGCAGAAGAGAAAGGCTGGCCAGCAGACAGCGGCTGAGGTGTATGAGGAGGAATTTGGTGAGAAGAAGAAGAAGGGCAGCAAGAGGGCGAAAAAGTCGACATGAGAGGGATATAGAACATCCTAGGTTTGGTAAAGGGAAAGGCGTTTTGCTTGATAGAGTTGTGTTCATAGTAATTAAAACACCATTTCGCTCATCCCATTCTCCATTGTAAAGAGTATTGAAGTCTCAATTGCCAGAAGGTATACTAAGAGGCCTTGATGAGGAACACCAGGGGTAAGGGGGATATAGCATTTGAAGCATTCGTCAAAACGGCGGAAGAGACTTGGCAGCGTGGAGTTCAGATTACTCAAGGAGTATGTATGTTCAGGAAGCCCAGTACAAACAGCTAGGGCACAGATTCTTGTGGCCACTCTTTTGAGTCTCGCTGGAGGTATATATAGAGGCTGTAGAGCCCCTATGGGAAACGTTAGTCATAGGCATTGACTGGGGGTCAGTGTTGGTCGAAAGATGTTGATTTGTAGCACAGATATAGTGTTACCAACAGAACATCGAGACTTACAAGGAAATGTATCATTTGGATAAAAGAAATATCATACATCATCAAGACTGTTTAGAATCAATACGTTTCACCATAAATTTCATCTGCAAGGCTCCTGGTAACGAATAGCAGCATGATTAAAGTCACATACTTGAAGGGTAATGAATATTTCCTGAGAATTTAGGGTATCGTTCTGTTTTTGTGCTAATTTGATAAGAGAAACCATTGTCTAAACTCCTTGTAACACGCAATCCATAAGATATCTTAACCTACCAACTTATCTTATCCTCCGCCAGGGAGGCCTAGGAGCACATATCGTAAATCAAATCCTCTTACCTTTTACTCAGTCGCAGAACTCACTATCGCGGCCCAGGTCCATGGCAGGGTAAAGCGCATTCCATACAGGAACCACTAGGTCCCGATACTCTTCCGTGGTTGTCCTGGTCAGAGGCGGTTGACCTTCCTTTCCTTCAGAGCGATTTGTGAGCAAACTCTCCAAGAACAGGTCTTCTGGGTCTATCTCTGCGCTCTCACCACTGGCATGTTCAAGAGCATTGTCATTGCTAGCCTCGTCACACTGCATGTGAACAGTTTGGCTACACCCATAGTCAGAAATCCCCGCTGAACCTTCATGATCAGTCTCACTGTCTAAAGTAAGAACAGGGGTGGAAGATTGGCCATCGGTAAAACGATCTCTCAACATCGTAAGCCGAAAACTCACAGGCTCTTGGCGAGGTGGGATGGGCTTCTTCGCAAAGTACTTACAAGCAAAGTCAGCCTCAAGTTCATTGTACTTCTCCCGGGCAACGTTGTCTCGTACCAACTGGATCTCTCGATCCTCGTTCTTGGCATCTCCAAAGCCCCTTAGGAGGTTGTCAAGCCAAGACGGGCAGGTGTCGTTGTTAGGGCATCCCGAGAGCACGGGTTTTATCTCCTGCTCAAGATGCGCACATTCAGATGCTCTGGGAAGGTCTAGATACTCCCTGCCAGCTCTCAAGGCAGCGACACGCCAAGCATTGCAGGCGATAAAATAGGGAGTCAGGGGCTCGCCACAATGGCAGCATCTAGTGACGATTTTGACACACATGGCCAACGACGATTCGCTTGCCAGAGCATTCAATTTTGGATAATACGAGAACGCGATTGAGTTGTCAGGCACCGTTGTCTTATGGATATCTTGAGAGTATGGATGGAAAGGGGGAGCTTGATTGCGGCAATAAGGAAGAATATATAGACAGCTAAAAGTAGAGGCTAGGCCATAGGCATGGTATAGCGAACATTACTTTGCAACTAACAGGGACGGATTAACAAGGACATTCTTATAGAACACAGCAAACTTAACATCTATCACTGCATCCTGACTGGAGCGAACACGAGCGACGAGGATCCATAACAACTGAACAAAAACATTACTCGCTGCAGAACATGTGCTTGTCTCAATAAGGATACTTAAGTACCAGATCAACGAATCAAGAGATTTGATAGAGCATTTAATGTAATTCCAGTGCCTTTTAGTGCACCGGATTGGTCACGTAGTGAAGTCAGTTAGTAGTAGGAACAGTCTCACAATGGGCTCAAGAGGATATTCACCAAAGGTTCTCCGCCAGATCTTAAACAATAGTGCTTGTGTCTTTATTCCTTTTTTTACTTCCATAGAATCCAGATTCTAGTTGTTACATCTTGTACTCGGCTCTTTGTTCTCTGTACTGCCCTCCAACTGCCGATATCGGTTCCTGTAAGCAACCACCCACCACATAACCAACAACAACCTTAACTTGCACATACTCCGCCTCTTTCACCAAGGAAAGATACATAGACTTATCATTAGAGGCGCAAAAAGAAAACATACAACACCGGGGATTCGCTGGTCGTCACCGACCCAACTACTAATCCAGCGCTTCGCGGCTTGACTCTGGGGGAGCGGACGGGACCCCGTATTCTCCACGAGCTGTGGTCGTATGTGCTCAGCTTGGAAATACAATACAATATGAATGGTACCTGATGTTGCTTATTGTGTGTAATCATTTTAATGCTGCTGCTAGTAAATAGCCGTCACTATACTCGTTTCTCTCTCAAACTTGCCATCAAGGCTTCTACTTTTCCTTCTTCATTTCCGTCTTCACTTCCTCCTTCGCTTCTTCCTTCACCTTGAATGTAAGCTTGCTAGGTCAATGGCTGTTAGGGCAATCTCTACCTGGATAACCATTGGGGTATTAAGGGTCGCTGGAGCGTGAAAGTTAACCACAACCCAGTAATAGTAAAGCTCTGGCTCAGTTGGAGGCCGCACCAAAGCTGCTCAAAATATCAGTGCTTACAATGAAGGCGGTTGTGATAAATGGTGAAGGGCATATAAGTTCTTGGGATGTAATTGATCAGGGCCGCACGTTAATGAAAATTTCTTGTTCAGTTCATGCAAAACTGGTTCCCAGGCAGTCTATTGTATCACTTGTAAGTGGTACGTCTAATTGACTTCATCACAAAGGTGATCAACACCTGAAGTAGCTTCGCTTTAGTTGACTTACGCA
Organism: Fusarium tricinctum; assembly: GCA_020744515.1. Taxonomy (NCBI): domain Eukaryota; kingdom Fungi; phylum Ascomycota; class Sordariomycetes; order Hypocreales; family Nectriaceae; genus Fusarium; species Fusarium tricinctum. Next base: position 1,420,178 of record JAGPXF010000002.1, on the reverse strand, counting down.
TAACACGTATCAAGTTCAACGTACCGGATCTAACCATGTTCGAACACAAATAAGTTCACAATGAAAAGAAGTCGAAGCGTTTTATTTGCCAAATATTTTATTTCCAGCTAATTGACTTGACCACTCATATCATACATCATTCGCGCTGATGTTACACGGTAGTTCCGCAGCTCCGATCTCGGCGGCAGCCTCAGCCTGAAGCTTCTCCTCACGATTATTACAGGTTACAGGTTAACAATTCCAAATATAAATATGCGACAAGTCTTCCAATTTCATCTCCGTCCATTAAATCACCAGTCTCAGTTACCCTTTAATAATAATCATGTCTGAACAAAAGGATAGGTGGTCGACAAATGTGCGTCTCTCCTTGATCAATACCACTATTTAGACACTTATACAGATTTCAGGCATACCAACACTCAGCTTCTTTTGTGCCCAAATTGGCCACAAAGGTAATTTCGTGGCTAGATCTACAGAAGGATGATGTTCTTCTCGACATTGGATGTGGTGGTATGTGCCCCTGTCTCAAGTTACATAGAATCGTGGAGCTGATCTTGCAGACGGCATACTGAATGCCGAGTTCGCCAAGATCTTAGCCCAGGGAAACGGCTCAATGTATGGTGTTGATAGCTCAGCTTCCATGATTGAGGCTGCTCGAGAATTATGCAAGGACTCCAAAATTTCTACTTTTGACGGCACGATATCCATCCCTTTTATGACTTCGTTTCGTAGACTAACCTGCTTGTAGTTCTGGATGCTACGCAACTTGTCACCAAACCAGAACTCCAAAAGGGAACTTTCAACAAAGTTTTCTCCAATGCAGCCATGCACTGGATCTTACGACCAGAGGAGACCCGAGCTCAATTCTTCAAGGGAGTCTATGCTTCACTGGCTCCCGGTGGCTCATTTACCTTTGAGATGGGCGGCTTAGGCAACGTCTCCGAGATGCGCACAGCGGCTCTTGGTGCGGTATCTCGCCGTGTTGGCATGGAAGCGGCACTTGCAGCTGATCCCTGGTTCTTCCCAGATGAAACTTGGATTACCAAGGCGCTGGAGGAGGCGGGCTTTGTAGTCGAGCGGGCAGAGCGTGAGTGGAGGCCGACTCCAGCTGATAAAGGCGGTGTTGAAGGTTGGATTAGGCTTATGGCAAGTCAGATTCTAGATGTTATTTCGGATGAGAAAGGGAGAGAAGAGGCCGTGCAGGAATGTGTACAGGTACTGAGAGAGGTGTGCCGTGATCCTAATGGTGGAGAGATGATATCATATGTTAGGCTGAGAGGTGTAGCCAGAAAGCCTGAATGAAGATGCTGGCTTTGAAGGCAGTCGTAGGTAATACATACAGCCTTAGTACAAGATTTGGATATAGGGAATGTTAATTCTACCTATTCATTGAGCTGCAGGTACTTCAACCTCTATCACCAAACGACGATTAGTCATCCCCAGTAACCACGGAAATTTCTAGGCTGCTCTGCGTCAGCGTCCAACTGCGAATACCATTCAGTCACACCTGTTCTGGGGGCAACAAAGTCCAAGGCACCTGCCCTTGACGTGGCAAGATCTGGCAGTCTCAACCGCTGAAGAATCCGCCGACTAACGACTAAATACCTTAATGAAAGCTTCATGAAATCACATAAAGCTTGTTTCGTGGATCTTGTATTTAAATACAACGCCAGTGCCTACCTACTCACTGATATCCGCATCGTTTGTGGTCGTAACCTGCGAAATTACTTACAACACCATGTCGGAACACGATGCGCTTGTTTTATCGTATAGTCACTTGGCCAAGCTCCCCAGAGCGAGCGATGCACTGCAGACTTTAAAAAAGGTTGCTTCTCTGGTGAAACCTATAATGCGAGCCCGCAACTGGAAGGTTCGTGAGCTGGCCGAGTTCTATCCTGAACAGCAAAATCTCCTAGGTAGGTGCTACATAGATCCTGCGAGACGTCTGCCGTATTAAACGCAGTTCATAGGTCTCAACGTAAATCGAGGAGCCAAAATATGTCTTCGCTTGCGGCACGCCGGAGATCGGAATCAGTTCATGCCCATCGAAAACATCGTCGATACCATGCTACATGAGTTATCACATATTGTTCATGGCCCCCATGATGCCAAGTTTCACGCTCTCTGGGATCAACTTCGAGATGAACATCAGGGCCTACTCCTCAAAGGCTACACAGGCGAAGGATTCCTCTCTGAGGGACGACGTCTGGGAGGCTCGCGAATGCCACCGCTAGAGGCTCGTCGACTGGCACGTGAAGCTGCAGAGAAACGTCGGGTCCGTCCTGGCACTGGATCAGGCAAACGCTTGGGGGGATCTGCCCCACGGCCAGGCGAAGATATTCGAAGAGTTATCGCGGATGCTGCTGAGCGGCGTAGCAGGACCCTTAAGGGCTGTGGTACGGATAATCTGAGTGAAAATCAGATTCGGAATATCTCTGATACTGCCACAAAAAATGGCTTCCGAACACAAGCCGAAGAAGATGAGGCTAATGATGCAGCCATTGCTCAAGCGTTGTGGGAACTCGTGCAGGAGGACAAATCAGTCAAGTACGGCAGCTCGTATATTCCTCCCACGGCAGGCAATCCAACTGGAAACGGGGGTGGAAGAATAATGCCAGATGGAGAACACGGTGGTGATGCATCAGAGGGATCTAGAGAGCCTCGGAGTTGGACATGCGATACTTGCACCCTGCAAAATCCCATTGGTTATCTTTGTTGCGATGCTTGCGGGATGGAGCGCTCCGCAAGGACACAGCCGGTCAAGAACAACCGCCGATCAAGGTCGCCGATAACTCGAAGACAACCTGCTGTTATTGACTTGACACAAAGTCCGCCACGAGATCAGCGGCATGCGACTACGACATCGCGGAATTCAAGGCCAGCAAGTACAACACAAGCAGACACCTCTTCAGCACCTCAAGTATGGCAATGTAGTTTTTGTGGGACAGAGATGGAAAAGATATGGTGGACATGCTCGACATGTGGAAAAATCAAGGACAGTTCACGATAGTTAGCCTAGGGATTTGCATTGTTGTTGGTCAATGATACGAGCTGGAGCGAATCAGTGCTGCGAACCCCTGCTTCTCGTGTCTTGGTTGACGATCAACAATGACTTCATTAATCAATGCAGGGTCAATGAGGGTTAAGCCTGCGACAGCCAGCGCCTTGGCTTCGAGGTGCGCGACTGCGGTTTTTATCGGAGCGAGACCTAAGGCGCAGGGGTCAACCAAGATCGCAGCCCGAGATTCCCAAGAAAAGATGACATTAATGAGACTTTGCAGGATCCGGAAAGGCGCCGATTGGAACTGGAGATGATCTGCGCGGCGGGCTTGGGCGCCATCGGAGCTTGTAACAATTGGATCCTAGCAGAAACCGGTGGGTTGGGGGAAGAGATTCGGAGTGAAACAACAGGAGATGAAGAATGAGAACGAGAACAAGAACAAGAACAAACAACCTAGCGCTTACGCTTGAAGCGGCTGCTGAATGATAATCAAGTTCAAAAAGTGCAACAGTGATTGCCAGGTAATTGTACAGAGATGGGCATGGCCGCACCTATGAGAGCTAATTGTGGTTTGATAAAGGTGAGTCAGTAAGTAGCTGTTGTGTGTGCTTTCACAGTCCCGCATCAATGGAATATGTTTATTTGGGAACATGCAGACAGACACCAGGGTTGCTTTTTCTCCAAGTTGATTCTGGACCTGGCGATGAGGTCTAGATGCCTTTGGACTCAAGGGCTAGGCCACTTTGCGCAACCACAGATGGCACATAATATGGCAGTATGCAGCGAATTGGCCGAGACGCAGTTGTCGCAGGATACCGTGCGCGTGCATGGAACTTTCATTGTCAGTCACACAACCACTTACTTGGCTTCGCTGAATAAGAGCGAGCCTCTGCTGTGCAGGATTGTCAATCATTTTGACGGAGGATGTCCGTCGATTCTCTTTCGCCGCGCAAATACGTGGTTGCGTAGCGGGGACTTTCTAACCCTCAACGGTTAAGCTAGTTGAGGGCAAATGGGCAAACTGTTTTGTTGCTGTCTGCTAAAATGCGAAAGTGTCTGCGTGGTGCCTGAAAGACCGTCCACCTTATTCGTCAGTTTCCGAGATCTCCTGTGTTGTGCAGTGCAATGCACCCATCCATTTCAGAGTGGGAACGTGCACCCCTACAGAGCCAGCATCAGCATTAGCATGATGGGGATGCGAATGCAACTGCAACCCCATCAAGCGAGATAGTGTTATACATACTGTAGGCGTAGCAAATCTCTCAGCGCACAGCGTGTCCTCTACGGTATATCGTCACAGTCGTGTGATGAGTGAGTTTCATTGACAGCTGACATCTTGATTTATTATCAGAGGATGATATGAACAGGTAATCAACAAACCTCAACCTTCAACAACAGCCTCGGTCTGGTTGGGTATCCGTAAGGCACTGCAGTCGCTAGCGGCGAAGAGCTCCCGCAGTTGATGGTGGGCAGATGACAAGCAATTTGCCCTTTGATATGCGGTTCAGCTACCTGTAGAAGCTACAGAATGCAGAAAGAGAGATGGTGGCGTTTGTAAGCTACCCGGCAACGGGCAATTCAGAAATCCCCATGATGAGGTTTAGGGTCATGCTTGAGCTTCCGTTGTCGCCATTCCTAGGTAAAACGGGACGAGGCACAATCTGTAGAAGCCGCTGTAAAATGGCAACTTTCGCGGTTCCGCAACGTTCAACGGACGGATGAAACGGATCAATACGCTTCCGTGGAATTCTGACTCTTGTCGTTTTGCCCTGGATGCGGGGATCATGGTAGCGAGGTTATCCATTCCCATGGGACGTCCCAGTTCTTATATTAGACCAAGAGCCAGACCGCCCTATTCCTGTGCCTGAACCGATTATTGGGCATATTGCACGACATCACATTTGCAACGCTTCGAGCGCTTTGTGCGACCTTGGCCGAGTTTGTCTTGGTGATTGCTATTCTCATACCGCGCAAGGCTGGTGTTTGTTGCACTTGTGCCGTAAACGTACGGTCCTGTACCGTGTCTGTGCATACAGCAAGCAGCAAGCAGCAGCCTCAAGCTTGAGGTGCGACAAACTAGGCGGCGGGGATTTCTGAGATGATGAAGCTAGGCTAGAGCAGTGTTAGCGCGCGATTCTGGGCTCCCGTAGAATTGATTATTGATCCTTGAGATTGGATCGTCAGTGTTGTTGCAGGGCTTCGATTTAATGGAGCTCCAGTACCATCCAGCGACAGGAACAGTCAACCGCTTGAATCTGTGCCAGAGCAATACAAGGTCTCTCGTTGATGAAGCCTTCACCGCAGAAATCAGGGCTTGCAGATGGAGCCCATGAGCCATGGATGGCGTGCCTTACCCATTATCATGCTCGATCGGCATTTCATGAACAAGGTAGAGTGGGCCCGGCTGTGGAGGCGATCCCGACCCTGGACAAGGCCGTGGCGTTCTCTTAGGTGAGCAGCCGGCTGCAACCGCCCCACTCTGCAGCACCTTTAGGTGGGGAGGACCCGCTCGCCTTGCCCCGTCACCCCGTGCAGACCTTCTGCGAGACGCTGGAAGGGGGACAAGGGACCTACACTGGAGGGCGTTAGAGAGTAGAAACCACCCGTAAGACGCTCGACGCTCCCTAACTTAGAGACCCCCGCCCGCTTGCCCGTCGTTGTTCTTGCCTATCACCACACCCCGGTCGTAGGAAGAAGGTGTGCCAATTCAGGGTCCTCGGGTGTCGACTGCTCTCTTTCTTCGTAAGGACCTAGTGCACCTTACTGTGTTGGGAGTGAAAATCAATACCTATTCCTTTCAACGTAGTGGCACAAGAAACAACTTGAACATTTTCTCTTCAACTGTCCTTGTCTACTCCATATCTTTTGCTGTATGAACGCCTGATTCAACCTCGGCCTTTACCTCGAGCTTGAACTTCTCGCTCGTCTTGTCCAAGCCGTCGTCATATCTATTCATACCTATTCAAGTTCCACGACTCTTACTCTACCGACCGGGCTTATTCATCCGTCTCCCGATCTTGTGTTCAATATCACGAAACCTGGTGCATCAACTTCATCCGCAGCAATATTCCTTCTTCTCTTTGCAACTCATCCAACAGCAAGACTCCCTCTAGTTCCCGACCGGACGACTAAACTAAGCCAAACCGTCTCAACACGCCCTTCGAAGTCTACTCCCGCCTCCGTCGACGCCGTGCCCAGAAGAGCTAGATCCTGGGCCAGGATTGCCTGACCTTTACGGCACTTTTCTCCCTCCACGCCATGCCAATTCCTCGTCGACGGTCACTTGTCGATTCAGAGTAAATCAACTCCACTAACCACTTTCTTGTGGACTTGTCTCAAGGTCGAGACCACCGACGCCCCGACCTTGCGTCGCCCATTGGCATTGCATTCACAACTTACAACTCTCAATATTCTTTCCACGATATCAATCTCTTTGGCGGATTCTAATTGTTGTGTCTGGTTCACATTACCAAGTCGCTGAGGACGGCATCCACTATCCATGCCTTATAACGCAGCACCGACATGAGCCCCCCCGAACAAACTCGTGACAGTAGCCAAACTCGAGCTATCAGGCCCGCTGCAACTGGTCACGATTCTGGTTTCCCACTGACTCTCTCTGAACCTCACCATAATCACATCCAAGCTCCAGTTCCGACTGTCTTTGACCATGCGCGACCAAGAGCTCCATTCGATCTGGTGAACGACATCAAAGGCCAAGATGCCACTCCTCGCCCATTCGTCGGCGGCCGTTTTCTGAGAGACTTTGGAGATGCTTCGCGTTCACCTACACAGAGCCCTTTTCGCCTAGCCATGCCAAGCATGTCTCCTGGTCAGCTCGCATTTTCAGCCATGCAGTATCTGCCCGTACCAACACTGGTCCTCAATAACCTGAAGACGGTTGTCCTTGCCAACGAAGCAATGGGTCGAATGCTTGGAATTCTTACAGACGATTCAGATGAGGAAGCGCTTTCTATTATCGACCGCCTTCGGGGTCAAACGCTCTCCCAAGTTGGTGTCGATATCCTGCAGGATGGGCAGCCCGTGTGGGCAACATGGGAAGCCTTTCTCGACTCTCAGGTAGATGAAATGGGCGTACGAACTGCAGCAAAAGATCTACGACAGCCCCCACAATCCGGCGGCGATGCGACACCAACCGCGAGCACGATGCCCATCCCCGAACGACGTCCAAGCCCGCCCGCTCGCAGGTATCAGGATTCCATTGTGGAAGTTGTGATTACACGTAAAGGCGCCAGCAAGGTGGCTTTTGATGGACGTTTTAACCCCAGAGAATCAGGTTGTCAAGTATACGCCAAGATGATCATCACAATATGGGAACTCGAAGATCACCAGACCTTCTTCACACTCACCTTCACTAGCACAGAGTCCCCATCTTCAACGCTTCATAGTACCAAAAAGTCTGTCGCAAGACCAAGTGTCCTTGAAGCCGCCGATCGGAAAACTATCACGCATTCGAATCCTCCTTCGGTTGCGTCAAGTCGAGAGTCCAGCTCACCTTCTTTCCACAGCCCAGGGATTGTCACTATGTCCTCTAGCCCTTTCCCGCCGATGGGCCCCCCATCTGTTGCGACTCATTCAAGCACACCCTCCCTTCTACAAAAGATGTTACTGATGAAGGATGCTCTGCTCAACAATACTCAAATGCCCATTCTTGCTATGTGGAAGGATGGCAGTGTCACATTCCCAAATACGGCGGCTCGGAAACTTTTCGAGAAAGAAGCACCACTTGACACATCTCTCAACGGCTTTGACCTTATGAAATACTGGCACATATATACCGAGGATTTCTCACGGCGCCTTAGTATTGAGGAAATGCCCATCTGTAAGCTGCTCAAGACTGAGAAGCCTTTTACAGGACATCGAGTTGGCATGTACGATGAAAACAAGAGCAGACGGGTCTACGATATTCTTGGCGAGGCGATTCGAGACGATTCCACAGGCGAATTTCTTGCTGGTGTCGTTACAGGACGCGATGTTACTGTCATGACTGAGGAAATTACGCAAATCAAGGAGCGGGACGAGGAGAGATTCAAATTGATTTGTGACACAATGCCTCAGCTAGTTTGGACGGCAACACCAGACGGTTTGGTTGACTTCTGGAATACTCGATTCTACACTTATACCGGATTGTCTCCTGAGAATAGCCTTGGCAAGTCATGGGTGAATGCTTTTCATCCAGATGATCTTCCTGAAGCCAACAGACGATGGCGACACTCACTTGACACGGGCGAAAGCTATATGACGGAATATCGATGTCAAAGTAAAGAAGGCGACTGGCGTTGGTTCCTTGGTCGAGCGCTTCCCCAGCGCAATAAAGAAACAGGCAAGGTTGAGATGTGGTTCGGTAAGTATTTTTGTTGAGGATGTGTGAAATCGCGACTGACCTTTCACGTTCGGCAGGAACTTGCACCGATGTTCACGAGGGCATTCAGACCAAGATGACCGCGAAACGTACACGACAACAACTCCTCAGTGTTATTGCACACTCCCATGTTACCATATTCACTGTCGACCCAAATCGAAGGGTTACAATGCTCGAAGGTGCATTGATCTGGAATAATACCCACGAAGAGAACCATGACGGAACGAGGTGGTTTATTGGGGAGAATATGTACACCGTTTTCAACCGTCTGACTGCGCAACTTGCAGATGGAGAGCGTCCCGCATTCCTTGAGCCCATAGAGAATCTACTGGACGGGAAAGCCACCGAAGATCTCAAGGAACACGGAATTGGTAAGAAATGAAACTCGTTGAAGATCGAGAACGCCCTACTGATTTCAAGCAGACGATCGCTGGTACCGAACTCGCTTCCTCCCGATGTTTGGCAAAAGAACGCAAGAAGGAAATGCTACAAACGACACTTATATCGAAGGCGTCATTGGCGTGATAATGGACGTAACCGAACTCAAAGTTCGCGAGGAAGCCTTAGAGAAGCAATCCAAAGAGAAGCGGAAGGCTATGGCCAACGAGGCCGCGGCCAAGGAAGCCAACAGATTGAAGAGCCAGTTCCTCGCTAACATGTCTCATGAGATCCGAACACCCATCACAGGCGTGCTCGGCATGGCTGAGCTATTAGCTGGAATGGAGCTTGACGAGGAACAGCAAGAATATGTCGAGAACATTCAGAGTTCAGCAACGTCACTCCTCACTGTCATCAACGATATTCTGGACTTTTCCAAGGTGGAGTCTGGACGACTAGATATTGAAGAGGTGCAGTTCTCGTTATCACACATCGTGAAAGAAGTGGGAAGAATGCTCCAGTTTGCCGTTGAACGCAAAAACCTCGACTTCCAATCTGACATTGGGGATGGCATTGAGAACGATTTGGTAGTTATAGGAGACCCGGGCCGCGTGCGACAGATCCTCACCAATCTCCTTACCAACAGCATAAAATTTACGAATCAAGGATATGTCAGATTCTCAGTTACTGCGGAAAAGGAGACATCAGAGTCCATCGAGGTTCGGTTCACAGTTGAAGATTCGGGTATTGGTATCCAGGATGATGTTCACAAGAAACTTTTCCAGCCTTTCAGCCAAGGCGATGCCTCGACAGCCCGGCGATTTGGTGGCACTGGACTGGGTTTGACTATTTGCAAGAATCTTTTGGATCTGATGCATGGCCGTATAACACTCGAGTCGACTGTTGGTGTTGGAACTTGCGCAACCTTCTGGATCCCTTTCAACAAACCAAGTGGCCCGGCTGAGACTGGTCTTGCTAATGCCGGTGCTATTCCTGATCGACTTCAATCAGAGTTGAGCTTGTCCTGCAATAGTTCGGAATATGACCAAATCATTGGCACTCCTCCGCCTTTTGACGGCACACATGGAAACACATCCGGATCACGTCGAACTCGATTCGGCATATCATCTACCTCAAGCCCTGAACAAGAAATGACAGCATCAGAAAGGGCCAAGATTCATGTTCTGGTGGTCGAGGATAAGTAAGTGATATTAACATTCCCAAGAGAAAGGTAAACTAACCAGGCATAGTCCTATCAATCAGAAGATCGCCACGAAAACCATCGGTAAACTTGGCTTCCAAGTCACAGCCACTTGGAACGGCAAAGAAGCTCTTGAGTACCTTGCTGGTGTTCACAGAGGCATCAAACAAAAGCCGGACATTATTCTTATGGATGTGCAGATGCCTATCATCGACGGCTACAAATGCACCCACCTTTTAAGACACCATATGCCTTACAAACCGTTAGTTCAAGATGTACCGATTGTGGCCATGACAGCATCAGCTATTCAAGGTGATCGCGAAAAGTGCACCAAAGCAGGCATGGACGATTATTTGGCCAAGCCGGTTCGGGGCGTTATACTGGAGAAGATGCTTCTACGATGGTGCCACGCGCGACGCAGATCAGCAGCACCGGATCCCACTGCTTCAGACTGCTCAGAGATGAGCGAGCACTGTGATAACGCTGACATCCCGAATGTCGGTATTGACGACGACGATGTGCCGCCTGCGTCTGACGATTTCAACGGCAGCCCTGTTACGCCTCGGCCATTAACGACCAATGGGTATCAAAACGAGCCATCTCCGTTTGATTCCACTGAAATACCACCCCAGGTTCGACGGCCAGAAGGAGAGACAGAATGGTCTAACAGACTCCAAGAAACGAAACTCATTGACGCCGCAGGGGGGTCACCAAACTTCCACCGGCGAAATTCATATCACGAACTACAGACAGGGGATTCATTGACAGAAGAGAATGTCAACAAACTAAAGAGCGAGAATCAGTCAGCAACACGGCGTTAACTGAATCAATCGACGACGGATCGGTCCAGCACCGAAGCTATTGAATGGCCATATTGGTCGATTGCCGATCTACTCTACCATACCAGGATCCCCCCACTTCACCCACATTCACAACATACTGGTTCGATAAGCGCGGAATCATTTTTACAGTCTTCTTTTCTTGACTACGGCATTTGCAATAAAAGCCTGCATTGCATTACACATGGTGGAACTGGCGTTGGAACAGAATCCCGCGCATTCCAGTGGGCAGGAGAAATTTAGCGACAGAGCATACTGGGGAGCCAGCAGCTTGATGTTTTTTGTTCTTTGCTGCGTGTTTTTGTCTTTGAAGAATTATAGACGGTTTCCACTACTCCGGCAAAAAAGGCAATGGGGGGGATGTTTTGATTGCCTGTACATGCTCACGGCAAAATTACGTTGTACGAGTTCACTGGCCAGAACACATATCATGGTTACACAAAGGCACAGGAACAATGGTCATATTTTTAGTAACGAACGGGTTGGGACGATACATGATGGGATGGGATGGACGATACCTTTGTTTTACTTTAAGTTTGACTATTTCAATTATTTACAAACGTGTTTGAGACGGTTTCGGTCCCAAGCATCTATATAATCGCACCTCGCTTGCTATGCACAAATTTTTGAAATAAAACCTGGTGATTGTCGTGAAAATCGTGAGTGACACATACCGTCAATTGATGCCTGGCACGAGTGTATGTATCCATCGTCTGACCATGCCACCCATGTATCTGCCTCTGAACCGTGGCTTGGTTTAGACCTCGGTCTCGATGCCTGGTTGCTTGGAGGAGTGGTCAAAGACGTTAGAGGCTTTATCTCCAACATGGTTCATTTTGTTCTTGATCCACTTGGCCGTGCGCGGGATCTAGGCCCATCTGTCAGTTCTGGTCTGGTCCTCAAATAAGTGGTTGGTGTTAATTTCGGGCACACCCCCTCTGAAAAGTGGAAAGGCAGAAAATAGCTTCATGAAAACCACGTGGGATTTGTACAAGGATTCGGGAGCTTACCTTCCATTGCATTAGACCCCGATGCTGACGATGCAGACGTTTGTCTCGACGGCGATAATCCCGAACCTTGTCTATGGGGCCTTGTTTTTGTGCAGCGCTACCATCCGGAACACTAGATATTTGTCCATCGTCGTCGTCTTCTGTATCTGAGCTGGAGTTAGAGTCTGAGTCGCTGTCTAGCGAACCCGGACGACGATCTCGGTCTGAATCGTCATCATCAGAGTCCACAATACCGGCGTCCTTTGCCTGGCGACCCAGCTCGAGATTGTCGCGGGCAGTCTCGATAACTTCGACGACGTTTTGCAGGTGCTCGTCGCGACTTGCCCAACGAGAATGGGCACCTCCCTGTAAATATTGTCAGTAACTGTCACATGCCCTATAGAAGTGGCATTCAGTGTGGGGTTCTTACCAAACCGGACCAAAACGTGAGCTTGAGCTTGATAGTGCCGACTCTCTCTCCACACTCTTCCAAACTGCAAGATATAGCACGCTTGAAGTCACCCTTCCAGATCGGCAGCTCCAACTCCGTCTGTTTCTCGTCAACAATGTCCTTGAGCCAGAGGACAGCAAAAGCAACAGTATCCTCTCCTAAGAGACCCTTGTTCCGAAAAGCAATAGACATGCAGCTACTGTATCTCGATGCAACAGCTAAAGCAAGTGATTTGCCTCGCTTCGATTTCCAAGTTGCTGTTCCTTCATTTCCACCATCCTCAGTGTACATCTTTGCACTACTAATACTAGTTCGGAACTTGAGCTTCGAAGAGCGAAGATCAGAAGGACAGTCTAGGACTGTGGCAGTAGGTTTCACCTCAATAGTGCCATACTGCCAGCCCAAGAGGTTCCGTGGTGCTTGAAGCTGAATACTGCGGAAGACCATCGAGATACGAACACGTCCGTAACCAATGCCACCAGTCAGAGGCCAGAAGCTCATGACTTGCGAACGCTCGCGGAATACATCTGAAAGTGGCAGATGGATGATTCCTAGTAGGGGATCATCCTCTTTCACACGAGCATCACGGACTGCAATAAACACCTCTGCTTCATGCCAATTGCGGATGAATCTTTCGCAGCCAGCGTTGTAGAAAGGCTTGGCGTTTTGAGGCTTTGTCCTTGTCTTGAAAGTCTTTCGATGATTGAGGATAATGGTGCAATATGCGCTCGGCAGGCCTTCGCCAGAATCCTCTTCGTCAGTCGCCTCAGCGTCATTAGCAGCCTTGCGCTTGTTGAGGCGCTCCAGCTCAAGACCTACAATATTGTGGATCTGAATACTAAGCACGCCACTGGGGTAGCCATCAGGGGGAGGTGCTGAAATAATCATGGCGTCTTGCTCCTCCTTAAGCTCTTGACTAGCCTGTTGTTCAAGTTCATCGGCGTCGCGCTCCTTCTTGCCTTCCTTGTACATAGTCTCACGGAGTTTGTTCTCGCTCGACTCTCTAGTCTTATTCTTGAGCTGATCCATGGTGCGGATCTCAGGATCGTGAGTTTGTTTCTCGAACTGGCATTGCTGAATCCTGGTCTTCGAAAAGTAGCCAACGCTCCATTCCAGCTTTCCAGGCATGCCATCACCCGACTTCAAAGCTCTGAAGCCATCTTGTCGTTGCGACATCTTTCCATTAGACTTGTCATCTTTCATCAATTCCTTGATTGGGACTTCGATTCTTCCAAGATCGTCATCTGCGGTTAGTCTGTCAGAATCCCATAGCTGGACACGCAGACGTTCGTCGATGTTGAGCTCCTGCGGTGTCACCAGTATGAAGCAAGTCTCGTCCCAGACAGGCTCCATTTCACCCTGCAACACCCGTGTTGTCCACATCACTTTACCGAACTTGGCCCAGCCAACCGAGACGTAGCCATCGGAGCTACCCTCCTTGACAAGTGGAATGCCAGTGTCGCCCACCTTGAAGTCGTAGCCGCGTTTGATGTTAACCATCAACACACCTACCGCATTGGTGTCCTTCTTGAAATCATCACCAGCAAGCATGTCCTTCAAATCGAGAGTGAGACTCTTTGGTGCGACATACTCGGCCATGGCTGCGTCGACGGCAGATTGAACAAAGTTGCTGATAAAAGGCACATCCATGATGTTGATGGCATGCTTACTCAAAGGCACGCAGCTCACGTTGACCTTTGGCTGTCCGAGAAAGGTGAGAGTGCATAGAGCGAAGAAGGGAGGGTCTGGAGTAAGCTGAAGACGCACACGCATTGTACCAATGATACCTTGTAGGTCTACCCACACAGGAATTTTGATGTTTCCGGGGAGATAAAAGGCAAGATATAAGTGCATATCCTTAGTTCGCTCCTTGAGGGACTTGGAAGAAGATCGAGTGCGGTAGGCGAATGCGATCTCAAGGTTGATAAAGTCTCCTTCTTCGGCCTCCATGCCATCCTGCAGGTTTTCACTGCTATCGCTGTTCTCGCCGTCCTTCTCTTCGGTATCATTCTCACTCTGCTCCCGTGACATGAGCTGCCCGTCCTCATTAACGGCTCTAGCTGCAGCTCCAGTGGGGAGCCATCGTACACCGAGAATACGGAGAGACTCGCTCCCTTGGCCGATATCCTCCACACTGACCATGCGAATAAACCTCGGGAGCGAGGCTTGCATCACATCTTCCAAAGTGTCCGCAAGACTTGCAAATAGATCGGGGTTGACGAGAGGCCAAACGGAGCCGATCAATGAGTTGAGCCATACAGTTGTTTCTGTCTCGTTCTTCTTGGATGCCTTCACGACGCCTCGTCTATGGGCATCCCACACCTCATCTTCAAATATGTTATTGACCTTGTTGGACATCCATTGTCGAACGAATTCAACAAGAAACCAGACAGCACCGGCGCTGGCTGCGGCCAACACCAACCAGAGGGTGCCGCCCACAAGCCAAGACTTGGCCATTGCGCTTTGTAATATACCTTCGCGTAGGAGTCTTTCGAAACCAAACGCGCCAGTAACGATGATTGCAACACCAGCAAGCCCAACGGTGATGCCACGCTTGCTAATGGCTGCAAGTTCAATGCGAAGAGCATCGAAATCTGGCGGTGGGAATAACTCGCCCATGGCATCATGACTTTGTTGAATTTCCTTTTGCTCCTCGTGTAGCTGATCCTCCGATTTGTTCTTATTTTCTCCTCCGGTTGCTGTTCGTTGTGTCGCACCGAAGGGAGGCTCATTACGGTCCACTTCTTCAAGCGCTTCATCTGTGAAGTCATGGATAGTGACAGGGAGATGAGTAATAGGATCTGTGACTTCACGCTCGGCTCTCTCTCGGTTGCTCTTCTTGAGTTCTTTTCTCCTTTGTTTGGGATCTGATGATGAGGGACCAATTTGTGAGGTATCGGTCATTTCTTCGCCATTTCCATTTTCATTTCCATCTCCCTTGCTTTCGTTCTTCTCGTTCTTTTCATTGTCATTGCCTTTCTCAGCTCTCTCTGATTCTAGGTTGGACCCGGCATCTTCCCTAGACTTCTGCTGTAGTTGGTAGTCGTTTGAACTTGGATCATCTGAAGTTCCATCGGCTTTTGTTGAGGCTGCATCCTGGCGGGCAGCTCTCTCTTCTCGATATCTAGAGACGGTAGGAATGGGATGCCGAGCGCTATACGGAGTTGTGTAGCGACGGTGATCCTCCGCGTCGTCCTTTCCCGACATGGCTGGTGGTTCTTATGAAAAGGTTAAAGACAAGATAGGTAGGTAGATAGATAGACTTGTAACAGTAGCGACAGGCGAACAGATTAGAGGAATAGCGTCCAATGAATTGACTGACACGAAGAATTGGATTGGCGATGGAGGTTTCCTCGGAGATGCAAGATAGAAACTAAAGTTTCATGGAGAAGAAGTAAAGCCAAGGGTAGTGACTACCTACTAATTGGCAAGAACGAGCATGATTGAAGTGATGGCAGGACAGGGTAGGTACGATGTGGTAGGTGGTAAGTTGCTACGTCATAAGCCTGGTGGGATTTGACGGTCTATGCCGAGCTTTCCATCTTGGCGGTGGTAATTTCAGTGCAAGTGCACCTGAAAGACGATTTTCTAGAAATAAATAGATCCTCGATCGCCCGCAAGCAAGTATTTAGAGCTTGGCGAGTCAATGCTCGAGGGGGGTATAAACCCAACGATGATGCTTGAATGGCTCTGTCGAATCCAATTGCAGGCAGTTTATAAACTAAAGCTGTGTCTAACTGTGCCACAGCCTAAGAGGCGTTAGCTGAGCTAGTGCGATTTACGTCTGCTGTCAATTGCCTGTCTTGTACCCGAACAGAACGTGTTTATTATTACCCTATGATTATGCTTCAATTAGCCTCAACAGTGTCCCTTCGCTACGCTATTGCAGTATATCTTCGATTGTTTGGCCACACGCAATGTAATGCAGGCTCTGCACACAAAAACCGGGCTACAACCGATGGGCTCTCCTTGGCACTACAGCAAACACGTCAGCTTGCGGGGGGGGGGGGGGGGGGGGGGGGGGGAGTTCGACAAGCTTTGCCTTGATGAATTAATGGTGGGGTATCGAGATCGTCAAGCTTTATGGACAGCAAATTAGTCATTGGAGGGTAATACTGATGGGCTTGGGATATCTCAATCAATTGGGGCTGCCTTGAGCCCGCCCGTGTATGGCCAAAATGTCAAGTTTCATGATGCCTTGAAAGGGCTTTAAAGCAGGTTTTGGAACATGGTTACACCATGAAAAGAGAGAACTGCGGACACCAAAGGTAAAGGCCCGTGGAATGCGCCATGAATTCATACTGACGACCGCAGCCGTTTCTTCTATAGACGCACTACGTCCCTGCGGCTGTCATTAATTCGGGTACTAGGCCACGCCGTTTGTTTATTGCCGAAGAACAACGTGCTCTCTCTTCCACAATGTCGGCCCCACTCCGCCGGCACGGGTGCGGCGCCGACCTAAATGTCTTCCGGGTTGACGATAGGAGATGGCACGTGATGTGCTGTGCAGCCTGTGCTGTCGGCAGTCAGACTGTGATCTCCCGTCGGTCTTGCAAGAATCCGAGGTTAACTAGTATTGGAGATGTGTGATACGCTACCTACAGAAATAACTATAGGAGAATGATGAAACACCAGTCACGCGACACACTTTACTCAGCAGTATCTGTTACAGCTAGCCATAAGAGGAGAGTGCTCAACAAACTGTCGCACGATCGATGGCATTTCGCTTTTCTACAAATGATGTATCGAGTAGAAGAAGTACTAAAGGAGTTGAG
Organism: Fusarium tricinctum; assembly: GCA_020744515.1. Classification (NCBI taxonomy): domain Eukaryota; kingdom Fungi; phylum Ascomycota; class Sordariomycetes; order Hypocreales; family Nectriaceae; genus Fusarium; species Fusarium tricinctum. The sequence goes on along the minus strand of JAGPXF010000002.1, from coordinate 1,403,164 downwards.
GGTGAGTGCCAAGATTTGGGTAATGTGACTGTGATATAAGCGGTCTGCTTATGATGACCGCTAAGCTTTCTGCGACATTAATAGATTTCTTGGGTTGAGTTCGAAACTGCCCCGATAGTTTGGACAGCAGTGAGCACACTGCAGGTAGAAGGGATGGAAGAGACCATCGGATGACAGTCGTTCGATTTAGCTATGGGATTGCTACAGCTGAGGGTTATAAATGACCGTGACGAGGTGCAGCCGGCTCATGCATGTGGATGCATTAACTAGCCCCAGACATTCGCGGATGCTGTGTCACCCTTGAGCCGCCCTGTACGGTTATCTGCTCATCCCGGTCCCGAGTACTCGGTCATTATTGATTCCATCAGATCTCTCACGAGGCAAAATGAGAATGAAAGAGAAAAAGAGTGCCACCAAGCTGCAGAAACAAATCATGCCAGGGGGGGGGGAGGCCAAGCAAACTTGCGAAACTAGCGCCGTCACAGCGCATCACAAGCATTACAAACAAGGTTGGACGAGACCTGTCGTTGGCTGCGTCTTCTGCCATTAAGCGCCCAGAGACAATCACGTACCCAGCTAGCCAACCCCCCCAGGCGCCTCCTCAGGGTCCGCTTGTTGGTGAGTGGTTCAAGGGTTCGTTGGTGGCTTTAACGTGCAGTGTTCCAAATTTACTCGGCCAGTCAGACGCAGCGCAGCAGTAATGCCCAGACCCTCTAATAGGCGCCGGGCATAGTGTGCACCATAGTAGATGGTCTGCATGTTGGTATTCAAAGTATTGAATCTATTGATCGCCTGTTGTGTGTTGTTAGTCTTGGGCACACACCAATAAGTGGCCGAGTAAAACCAACATGGTCCCCAGTTTCTTTTTGCCTCTCGAGACTCAAGAAATCTGTAGATTTTACGGATACTTCGAACCTCTCGTGCGACAGATCGACTCCTTACTCCGATACACTATAGTCTATATCACCGTTTGGAGTAACAATAAAACACCACCACCCCTGGTCACTTGTCACTTGGCGTCTTCCCCCCGCGAAACACCACCTAAAAGAGGACGTCTCCCACACCATTTGTCTCAGCACATATCCTCGAAACTCACTATAGAGCTCTTGTTCTTCTCCTTGACGTTTCAACTTCCGCTGGTGTCTTGATAACATCTCGGCATCCCCATGTTCCGTACCTGATCTGGCAACCCGATACCTCCTCGAGACGCATTATGCCCGTTTAAACTGCGCTATTGACTCGGATCGTCCATTCGCATCGCATCAGATTTCGGATCACGGTTACTCCTCCTCATACTCCTCATACTCCTACTCCTAGAGCAAGACTTTTCTCTTGGCTAAATCTCCGATTTTTTGTTTATCAACCTGGTCTTTCCTACGATCTCATCCGATCTCTCTCTCATCCTTCTTTCTTTTTTTTTTCTCGGGTCGCTTCTCTTACTCAGCGTCCTCACCAACATTCCCTCCACGGGCTTCCCAGCCACGACTTTCGCTTCCTTTTCTGCTGCTGGATCAGTTTTTTTTTTCGCTTTATTACTTATTATACTAAAGGATTGGATAATCGACTCGATATCACCCTCTTTTCATCAAGAGGTAATCCGCTACAGTCTCGTCGCCGGCCGACTTTGACTCTTTAATTCACATACACAACACATATCGCAAAGATGGGTTCTCATATTGGATTCTTCGAATTAATAAAGAAGCAGTTTACACCCAGTAAATTGCTCTTCCATTTTCTGTTCTGGACATTTCATTGGGGTATCTTTGCTTATGGATGGTAAGTTAAATCCTTCAAATTCCCTCACATACACACAATCAATAGATTGATAACTAACTGTCATTTCAGGTGGAAGCAATTCGCCGATGCTCGACTTGCAGGTCTCAACACACTCAAATTCTCAGTATGGATCTCACGAGGTGCCGGTCTAGTCCTCAGCGTCGACTGCATGCTTATTCTCCTCCCTGTATGCCGAACCATTATGCGCTGGGTCCGACCCAAGATTCGCTTCATCCCCCTCGACGAGAATCTCTGGATGCATCGACAACTCGCCTACTCCATTCTGCTTTTTACCTGTCTTCACACGGGTGCTCACTACGTCAACTTCTATAACGTTGAGATAACTCAGATTCGACCTGTCTCGGCGCTCCAGATTCACTATGCCCAGCCTGGTGGCATCACCGGCCATGTTATGCTGCTATGTATGCTTCTCATGTACACGACTGCCCATGCTCGCATCCGCCAACAGTCCTTTGAGACCTTCTGGTACACTCACCATCTCTTCATTCCTTTCTTCCTCGCTCTTTACACCCACACCGTTGGATGTTTCGTGCGGGACACTCCTGAGGGATTCTCGCCATTTGCGGGCGATGAATTCTGGGAGCACTGCATTGGTTACCTGGGATGGCGATGGGAACTCTGGACTGGTGGCTTCTACCTCATCGAGCGTCTCTGGCGAGAGGTTCGTGCTCGACGATCAACAAAAATCACTCGAGTCGTTCGTCACCCGTACGATGTGGTAGAGATTCAGTTCGCCAAGCCATCCTTCAAGTACAAGGCCGGCCAGTGGCTCTTCCTCCAGGTGCCTTCGCTCTCCAAGTACCAGTGGCATCCCTTTACCATCACCTCGTGCCCCTTCGATCCTTATGTGTCGGTTCACGTTCGTCAAGTCGGTGATTTCACCCGAGAGTTGGGTGATGCTCTTGGTGCCGGTGCTGCTCAGGCCAAGCTCTACGATGATGTTGACCCCATGGGCATGTACGAAGTTGCTCTCCAGAACGGTGACCAGATGCCCGCCCTACGAATCGACGGCCCTTACGGTGCTCCCGCCGAAGACGTGTTTGAGAACGAGATTGCTGTGCTTATCGGTACTGGTATTGGTGTAACCCCCTGGGCCGCCATTCTCAAGAATATCTGGCATCTCCGCAACTCACCTAACCCTCCCCGCCGTCTTCGCCGAGTCGAGTTCATCTGGGTGTGCAAGGACACTGGTTCGTTCGAGTGGTTCCAGACTCTATTATCTTCTCTGGAGGAGCAGTCCAATGAAGCAGCTCGCATGCCTGGCAGCACAGGCGTCGAGTTCCTTAAGATCCACACCTACCTTACACAAAAGCTGGATATCGACACTGCTCAGAACATTGTCCTCAACAGTGTCGGTGCTCAGATGGATCCCTTGACAGAACTACAATCACGTACCAACTTTGGCCGTCCCGACTTCCCTCGTCTGTTCACCACCATGCGAAATGGTATCTTGGATCGAACATATCTCAACGGCCTGGAGTCCCACATCCGAACAACAGTCGGTGTCTACTTCTGTGGTCCTTCAGCAGCCGGTAAGTCATATAGTACTCCCATAACTTCTGAATATCCATACTAACAATATTTAGCTCGTGATATCAAGACTGCGTGTAAAGAAGCGACAGTCCCCGATGTTGATTTCCGTTTCTGGAAGGAACACTTCTAAGCTAGCGATAGTTATGATTACTTTCTCTTTAATTTCAGGATACCAACAAATACAGCCTATTTGCGCAAGACACAAAATCTACTATGAGTGAAATCGCGTACCTCATTCATTCTCCTCAGTAAAGCACAGCGATGTAACCTATAACCTGGTTCGAAAGGGACGGAACATATGAAACCGAGTTTACCCCGTCTTGCGGCCTTCACGTTTCAGGCATGAATTTGGATAATATGGGTCTCATCAATCGACTTCCAAACACGGCCCGGCGTAGGCCATGGCTAGAATAACGATGTGAACACGGGTATCTTACAGGAATAGCATGGGTCATGTTTCGTGATCTTAACGCATAATAACGATGACATAGTATTGTGCCACTACAGCCAGCCCTAAACAACGGTTCTCGATATGGAAACACAGAATCAAGCTCATATGGCCTTGGCAAGCATCCAACAGCCTCTTGAAGTTTCATCAGTATACGTAAAATTGCTGTGTGAGAGGCAGCGTTTCCGCCGGCGCCGCCTCACAAACCTCCCCATCAGCCTCAACAGTGTAGCTCTCCGGATCAACACGCATGCGCGGTTTAAGGTCGTTATGGCGCATATCGCTCTTTCCAATAGACCTGCATCCACGAACTGCTTCAACGCGACTGCGCAGACCATACGAGGCGATGGCGCCGGACTCGATGGATGCGGATGAGACGAATAGAATACTCGTAGAGGCGCAGTGAGGCGAGAACATGGGACGGGCAATGATAGGCTGAACTGTCGGGATAGAGGCGTTGGGATCTCCCTGATATAGTGTTAGTGGTTCGTTCAGTATATCGACGAAAGGAAAGAGTATATATCTTACCATCTGAGCATACGCAATATGTCCGCCCTTGAGGACATAGCTAGGCTTCGTGCCGAACCACGCCGGATCCCACAGAACAATATCAGCAAACTTGCCAACTTCGATACTTCCTACAACATGTCCAAAGCCCTGCGCAATGGCCGGGTTGATGGTATACTTGCTCACATAGCGCTTCACACGCGCGTTGTCAGCTCCTGTGCCCTCATCCTCCGGCAACCAGCCCCTCTGGATCTTATTCTTATGCGCCGTGTTCCACGTCCTTAGAATGACCTCTCCGCAGCGACCCATGGCTTGCGAGTCAGAACTCATCATGCTAATGGCACCTTTGTCGTGCAGGACATCTTCAGCCGCGATGGTCTCGGCGCGGATACGACTCTCTGCGAAAGCTACATCCTCTGGGATGTTCTTGGACAAATGATGGCAGACCATCAGCATGTCGAGATGTTCATCGAGAGTGTTGCGCGTAAACGGTCTTGTGGGGTTGGTGGACGACGGGAGCACATTTTGATGCTCTACAACAGAGATGATGTCGGGAGCATGACCACCTCCTGCACCTTCTGTGTGATAGGTATGAATCGTTCGACCCTTGAACGCAGCGATGGTAGATTCGACAAAACCAGACTCGTTGAGCGTGTCAGTATGGATGAGACACTGAATATCAAACTCATCGCAGACACCGAGACAAGCATCGATAGCAGCTGGCGTGCATCCCCAGTCCTCGTGAAGCTTAAGGCCACATGCACCAGCGTTTACCTGGTCACGCAGGCCCTCGGGGGAGCTATCGTTGCCTTTACCTGTGATGCCAATGTTGATAGGCAGTTGATCACATGCTTGAAGCATTTGACGCATGTAGTGAGCGCCGGGTGTACAAGTAGTCGCGTTGGTTCCAGCACTATTACAATGATAAGCTCCTGGAGCAACGTGTTGGAGGGGCATTGGACTAACCTTGGACCGGTACCACCGCCAAGCATGGTGGTTACACCAGATGCAAGTGCTTCGGGTACTTGCTGGGGACAGATAAAGTGAATATGCGTATCGATGGCACCCGCGGTAACAATCTTTCCTTCGCCTGCGACAACATCTGTGCAGCTTCCAACGACCATTCCCTCGGTTACACCATCCATAACGTCTGGGTTGCCTGCTTTGCCAATACCCACAATCATACCCTCTTTGACTCCGATGTCTGCCTTGTATATACCTGTCCAGTCAACAATAAGAGCATTTGTCACTACGAGATCGAGCGTCTCAGCGTCAGACCTTCCGGTTGCTTGGCCCATTCCCTCCCGCAATGTCTTTCCACCGCCGAATTTGCACTCATCTCCATAGACAGTCAAGTCGCGCTCGACCTTGATCCATAGATCTGTGCTACCAAGTCGAACAAGGTCTCCAGTTGTAGGCCCAAACATGGTCGCATATGAAGCGTGATCCATCTGGAAGACATCGATATGGGCCATGTCTCCTGCAGGATCCGGCTTGTGGGCGTACCCAGCTTCTTGTAGGCGGGCGAGAATCTCGTCACTACGTGAAAGATCGACAACACCCGATGCGAGATTGTTACCGCCGCGGATTACACGATTACCGCCAATCTCAACAAGGGTAACAGTTTTGGTATCCCCAGGCTCAAACCGTACCGATGTTCCTGCCGGGATATCCAGTCGGTAACCGTATGAGCGAATACGATCAAACTCAAGTTGCGGGTTTGTCTCGATGAAGTGATAATGAGACCCAACTTGTATGGGCCGATCACCCGTACTCGTTACTTGAAGCCGGGTTCTCTTTCTGCCCTCATTAAGAGTGATCTTCTTGGTCTTGACAGGCACCACGACACCAGGCTGCTTATCGAGTTGATACTCTTCTGCAGCTGCCATGGGAAAGACACTGTTGTCTGGCACTGGAAGGAAACTTCCATAAAGAGCACGGCGCAGATCTCCATCATCTGAACTGATGGGGTTGTGAACTGTGACGAGATATGTACCAGATGGAAAAGTACCCTCAACTTGAATCTCGTGGAGAGTGGTGCAGACAGAAGGTAGAACATGGCGACGTCCTAGCATTGTCGCACCCAGTGCCATGAGATCAGCGACAGTATGGTTTCCATCTCTGATGAGTTCATGGAGGTTATTAGCAATAAGAGCCTAGATTCTTGTGTGTTAGTCATGGCCATCGACTCACATCTCCCAACAAGAGCCGACATCGAGTCGCAGCAATTACTCACCACAGCCTCTGAATGATTCAACTTAACACCTCTCGCCAACCTCCTCTGAGCAAGCACTCCCAGCTGAGAGATGACGAGCTTGTCGATCTGTAGAGTACGTTAGAGTGTTGCTCTGGTACCGTAGTCTCAACAACCCTGCTGCAGTACGAGCATGTCTCCAACCAACGACATGACTCCGCAAACTGGGTCTCTAGTCTTGGCGAATTAGGACGGACGAACCTCTTTAGGTACCAAATGCATTTTTATGGATAATAAGCTCTTTTAGCTAGTAAGAGGTTAAAAGGATTGAGATATGGAAAGAGGAGGGGTTCTAGTTGTAGTTCTCGGCACGGAATAGCCGGTTCAAGAGTAGCCTGACTTTTTGCCCATGGCTTATTCTAGTTTACCTGCCGTACATTAAAGTACTGTATGTACTTCCCCCACTATATCTCAAGATAACAGACTTCTTGGGGTTGAGTCCACTGATAAGTAAAGGCAGATCGATTGGTCATATCCTTGCGCGCGTTCTTTACAGGGGTTTGACATCATTAAATACACTCATTCCAGTCAATCATTGGCTCAGAAGTTGTTCATTATGTATACTTTTATACATAGCTGATAACGCTTCGCGAAGTCTATAGCATAGCATGACTTCTAATTCAAACAGTAAACGGCTGGTAACAGGACTGTCAGACCCTCACTACAGCTGCAATTCCGAGCGTATCGTTATACCATACGGATCCTCCAGAATCAAAGAGTAAAACATCGATGTGGTATCCATGACATATAATCGTTGTTTCAACTCCATCCTATACCGTCCAACGCCTTTCTGCAAATCAAGTCTACCGCAACAGTAGAGAAAACAAATCTGAAAATCAGAGCCTAGAACTGAGATAGATAGGACCGCTATTCCTCCTCCACTTCCTCATCCCACTGCTCCTTTTCTTTGTTCATTAGTTCGGTCATGTCCGTCGGTTTAAAGATAGAACTCTCCGGATCTGATATTCTCGGAACCTTGCGAAGGCTTTCATCGTCAAATACTGATCCGATGGTATCGATCCATCGCTTTCGGCGCTCCATAAGTGTCTTCGTAAGATCGCCAATGCCAGGTCGAGCCGTACCTGCAGCACCACCCACGAAGTGGCTACCACCACCCGCACCTCCAGGCCGTTTGGTCTTTTTGCTCTTACCTATGGTCCGAGTTCTTTTGAGATATGCGGCCTGTACCTGAGAATCGAGATCCTCCAGTATTGTCTGGTATTCCTGATAGGCCATGCGTTCACGCACAAGTTCCGTAAGGCGAGATTTGCGCGCACCGTTGATCAACATTTGCTCCTTGAGTCGATTTTGCAAAAGTCGCAGTCTCGCAGCCACTTCATCATCGTAATGGCCGTCGTACTCTGCTTCAAATCCTTCCAGGGGCAGAAATCCAATATGCCTAAGCTCTTGCTTGATACGCTCATCAACCTGCGAATACTCCAGCTTCGGATGCGACGCCTTCTTCCAGGACTCGGTCGATGATTCGGGCATGAAGGCCGCAGGCTGCTGAACCGGTTTGTCGTCCAAGCTTGCAGGTTTGTCTTCGGCATCCGCATCGCCGTTCATGCTGATGTCTCCATTGGTAGTGCCATTTGTCGTCGGTTTGTCTTCTGCAGACTGTGCTCGAGCTTCTGGGCGAAGAGTTTGCATCAACCGGGTTAACCAGGGGCCAACAGATAGCTTGTCCGTTTCTCCAACATCATCATCCATGTTGTCTATGCTTCCTCGCGGTTGGTTCTGCGGTAGCTTATCGCGCCCTTGTTGTGGCGCATCGATCGACATGGCACCATCTTCCTCAGCCCATATTTCTGTGTAATGTCTCTTGCCGCGCTTAGGCATGACAAAGGGTGTGACGCGATCTCCTCGTTCTCGTAGGAAGGCTAGGTCTTCCTCGGAAAATGGTCGGAAGTACGGTTCAACATATGTTGAGAAAGTGGTGAAGTTGATCTGACTGTTGGGCTTTGCGTTGCTGAAGTCCTTGTCTGGTGGATCGCCCGCTATGAGATCGGCGAGATCTGATGGAGGGTATCTTGCGACGGAGTAAATTTCTTTGCGCTCCTCATCGGGCATTCCGGGATACGTCGGTCGAATTTCGTAGATGGTGGGATCAGGGAAAGTTGAAGGATCTTCACCAAAAGTCATGGCTTGAGGCTGTTCGCGACGAGGCGGCGCACCCTCGTCCTCAGAGCTTGACTCTTCCTCTTCCTCTTCTTCCTCGTCCTCCTTTTCTTCGGTTTTGGCCTTCTTGTCGACATCCATCGCTGAGGGTGAACCGGCGCGTGTGGGGGATAAGGGAGAACTTGGGTCGCGGTCTTGTTTGCGGTTTTTCGAATCTCGCATCGGTGATGAACGTTCTGTTGAAAATTAGTGGGAACCCGAGTTTAAACTGGTTGCCAGTTTCTGCCAGTTTCTGCCAGTGACAGCCGTCTGCCACCAAGCGCATGCCTCAGGCTTTTGGTGAAAAAACTTACCAATGTTGGTCTCCTGTGGTGCCAGTGTATCAGGCTTCTTTCTTTTGTGCTTTGGTCGTTTTCCCTCCTGTTCACCATCGGCACGGCTCCCATAGTCTTCGGACGGTCGTTTCTTGCGCTCGTCCGCCAAGTGTCTCATGCCGCGATCATAGAAGGTTGAGCGTTTTTCCATAATATTAGTTAAGCTCTTTAACCGTTCAATCATGCCATCGAGGCTCTTCGAATCTGGGATGGTCGCATTCAAGGCCGATTGGTCGACTATATCATCGTATGTAAGGTTGCGAAAAAGTATAACTCTGGTGTTGAGATAGTCGGGATCGTAAAACTCCTGCGGCGGGAGACTAGCTGTCGCGACTGGGGCCGGTGTCGTGTTGCGGCTCTGCTTGGGTATGGCCGAGTTCTTCTTGCCGGTTCCCTTCTGACTTGACCCCGGAGGCATTATCGCGGGTGTTTAAGAGGGAAAGCCAGCGCAGCTTTCTCTGTCTTTGATTACGATGTTGGCTAAGTGTAAGTTTGTGGTTTGATGAGATAGAATCAGAGGTGAGGTGGGTGTTTCGATGGTAATCGCGACAGGATCAACCACAGGCAGGAACGACACGGCTCGGATCGCGCGATCCTATCAACATGCGTCACAAGCTTATTTAATGGAGGTACGTACCTACCCCTTGATGTGGGGGAAGCAGTGGGGAAGAGTGAAGTCGATATCAGTTACCCTAGAGAATGGTTACCATAGCTAAGACTTTACAATTAACTACCTTGTAATTAAGTAGGTAGGTATTTTTTGCAATCTCATGGTAATTCATACGTTACTGTTATAAGGTTTGTCACTCAAGGTATTCTCTTCTCTGCAGCATTTACTTTGGTAAGACATCGGATTTCAACTATCAATTGTCAACACCCATGGCTATCTTAACCATCCAGCCAGACATACTACCACCTTGAGCTCCAGACAACGACACTTTTACCCCTATAGTTAACTTTTAACATGTTGCATAAACAAACAATGGTTCGCCGCCTGATAAACGCAAAGAGCCGGCACTTTCTCCAGGAAGCCTACGAATCAGAGAAATCGGACTTGAAATTACCTAGGCCATTTGCTCGACAGTTCAAGATTGTCGATTATCTTCACCAGGTTCAACCAGGGTAAATTCTTGGACCCAAGGTCATCGTGCTCGCCAGTCTATGTTGAAGACAAGAGAAATCCATTGGTTGTGCACAGGTCTAACTACCCCGGAATTCCTTTACTTCGTCATGTTTGGACCCTGAAGGAACTCGACAAGCGTTGAGCTCCATGGGCTTGAAGATGGCTGTTGCAGCCGAAAACTCCCGTGCAAGTCAATTGGCCTTTACTCTATTGCAACGAAATGTTTATCGCTCTGTCTAATCTCTACCACGTTCCCGTCCAATGCTAATGGGCTGTTATGCTACAATACGTATGTGTCCGTACGTTGGTGTTGATGGCTCCATGTGGTGAACTACTCTTCTCTGATTGGTTGGTGGGCATACCCTTTACGACGACCCGACTAATACGAAAACACCGAGCATGGCTCATCTTAGCAAGAAAGAGTGTGTGGTATTTTGTTTTTGTTTTCACATGTAAGAATATAATTCTCATGGTAATCATTCAATCTTCAAATGAAGATTGATGCATCCACAGACCAATGCCATTGGAGATCCAAGCTCTGTCACGAGACTGAATTCATACTCAGTGGCTCTGTCACTCAATGGCCTCAACACCGTGATCGTCGCCAACGCTCAATTGAAATATATCTACAGTACTAACGACCTATATACCCCACTCACACGCTATAAACTAGACCAAGTAGCAAGTCTTCACAACGAACGAAGGATGGCACATGTTTCCCGCCGCCGCAGCCTTGCAAGGCCCCTGAAATTCAATCATCTTTGCACATGTGCTTCAGTCATTGGCTCCCACCACCATTGCCCACCTCTTTCCTCATGCCCAGAGTGAACCCTGGCGGCGGGGTCATCATGACTATCTGGTGGGGTTGAGCTGATCAACAGGGACCTACAGACGCATGAGCAAGTAGATTGGCGTCGAGCACTTCGTGTGTGAGGCGTCAGAGCCGGCGATTGTGTACAATGGCCATTCTACCGAGACTGCTTTACCCGAATTGGATTCCAGGCCAAGTATGCTTGGTTTCAAACTCGCGTGCCTCGACGTATATAGCCCTGGACTGCCGTGGTCTTGTTCCCAGGATTTCCTTCATCTTCAACCAGGTCGTACGAACAGCTTTCAACACAGCTTTATAGCTCCATTATTTCAACAATTATTCTCTCAGCATATCATGAGAGAGTACCATGGCTTCTCATGTACGTATTTACTCAATCTCTAACCTTGGCTCCTACTAATCAAGCTACCAGGGTGGTAACATGTTATCTCTGGCTAACGCCCAGTCTCTTGTGGCCGGTATTGTTGCAGCTGCCCTAAGCACGTTCTGCCTTACCTCAGTCTTCTCCAGCAAGAGTCAGGACGAAGCCCCAGGGTTAATTAAATCCTTCTTCCTCTTTTTCTACTCCTCTTTCATCAAACCCCACCAGGGCGGTACCAAGGGTAACCAGCAAGATGCCCTTGAGAGTTTTTACAAGAAGCAAGCCGGGGCTTATGATGCTACTCGAAAGGTCCTCCTTCGTGGCCGTGAGGACATGCTCGCTCTTGTCGCTGCACAGCTTCAGGCGAAGCTGAAGGAGATCAGCTCCAAGGACAGCAACAAGAATAAGCGAATCTGGGTTGATGTGAGTGTAATCGGTGTCCAAAATTACTCAACAAATGACTGATGTGCTGTCTTATAGATTGGCGGTGGCACTGGCTTTAACATCGAAGCCATGGGCGCATTTGTCAATGTCCCAACCTTCTTCTCGAGCGTATACCTCGTCGACTTCTCCCCTTCTCTTTGTGAAGTGGCTAGAAAGCGATTCGAACGCCTTGGCTGGAAGAATGTCAAGGTTGTTTGCGAGGACGCTCGCAAGTTTCGTCTGGAGGATTATGAGTCTGGCATGCCCTCGCAGCCAATCCCACCTCGATCTCCAGCCTTGAGCTACTTTGACAAGCCGCGTCCAGACTTTGGTGGAGCGGATTTGATCACCATGTCATACAGCCTGTCTATGATTGTGAGTGTTTGCAACCACTTTTGAACAACGAGAGCTAACTAAATACTAGCCCGACTACTACTCTGTCATTGACTCTGTGACTTCGCTCCTATCGCCCCAAGGCATCATGGGCGTTGTCGACTTCTACGTCCAGAACCAGACCGACTTTGCTTTCCGAAACTACACTGGTGGTTTTGTTGACAGACATGTCAACTTCTTGTCACGAAGCTTTTGGCGCTCTTGGTTTGATCTCGACAGTGTTGGTCTTGAGCCCAGTCGCCGGGATTACCTCGAGTACAAGTTCGGCACTGTTCTCAATGCCAACACTCGCAACAAGGGCCTGGGAGCTATTCCTTACTACATCTGGCTTGGATGCCATAAAAAGCCCTTTTCGTCGTCGAGTCTCCCTCACGAGATTGTCGAGCGTATTGATGCTCTGGTTACTGAATCGCCTTACATGTATCCCGTCAATCACGGAGATGCCTTGACACGAGCCATCGAGAGGTCTGCGCCTGAGATTCGTTCTAAGGCTTTCCTCACGGCTGTTCAGAACCTCTCCTCCAACTTGCCTCTTCCTTCTTTCTTCTACCAAAACCACCATTGGCGGATCTACTACGATGAGCAGCTCCCAAAGCACACCCAGTTCAAGGACGAGTATATCTATGCCTTCACTTGGGAGGACACTCGCGTCGATGAACGCCTGTTGAAGCTGGGTGCTGACGACAAGGTCCTAGCCATTACTTCTGCTGGTGATAACATCTTGTCATACCTCCTGCAGAGTCCCGCCCGAGTTCATGCTGTTGATCTGAACCCCACTCAGAATCATCTCCTCGAACTCAAGGCAGCTTCTTACACTGCTCTTCCATATGAAGACTTCTGGAAAATCTTTGGAGATGGCAAGCACCCTCACTTCCGCGAGTTGCTCATCACCAAGCTCTCTCCTCATCTTTCTGGTCGTGCGTTCCAGTACTGGCTCAAGAACATCCATGTGTTCCAGAACAGCAGTGGTTATGGTCTCTATGATACTGGTGGTTCTCGCCACGCCATTCGTGTCTTCCGCTGGATTGCTCGAATCTTCGGTCTTAGAAAGGCTGTGAAGCAACTCCTTGAGGCCAAGACCCTCAACGAGCAGCGAGAGATCTGGCGTAGGAAGATTCGCCCCGCGCTCTTATCCAAGCTTGTGTGCAATCTGGTTGTTTCTCAGGAAAGCTTCCTATGGGCAGCTCTTGGTGTCCCCAAGAACCAGTTGGCCATGATTGAGGCTGATCATGCCGACTCTGACCTGGTCAAAGGTCCCAAGCCCGCTGCCAAGAACACTCGTTCTCATGCTATCTGGCACTACATGGTCAACACTCTCGACCCTGTCGCCGAGGAGACTCACATCGCTGCTGATAATCCTTATTACTATGTCTGCATGGACGGCAAATTCTCTCCCAAGTGCCACCCTGATTATCTCAGCCCCAAGGCCCACGCAAAACTGTCTCGCCCTAGCGCTCTCGATGGTCTCCGCATTCATACCGATGAGCTGGAGGAGGTTATTGCACGCATCACTCCTGGTACCCTGACTGTTGCTGTTGTCATGGACAGCATGGACTGGTTTGACACTGGCTCTCGAGCCGCTGCCGCTCAAATCACAAAGCTCAATCGAGCGCTGGCAATGGGCGGACGTGTGCTGCTGCGTTCTTCTGCGCTGACGCCTTGGTACATCAAGGAGTTTGAGAGCCATGGTTTCACGCCCAAGCGACATGGTGCCCGCACTGACGGAGCTTGCATCGACCGCGTCAACATGTATGCTAGTTGCTGGATCTGCACCAAGTCAGAGAACTTGCCTCCTCCTACACCTGAGATGGATCGAGCTGGAGGATCTGAAATTACATCGTTGACTATTTAACAAAATAGTGGGAGTTGACTTGAAGTAGGGAAATTGATATCATGAGGCATATGACAGCAGATTAGCATGGCAAAATAACAATACAATTGATTTCGCGCAACTTCACTGACCCCCTTGCCATGGCTGCCAGTCAAGATCATGGCCGTTGCGGTATATCCCTTGTAAATATACAGGAAAATGAAAGTAGTCACAATGATCGTACGTTCTGTCGTCCAAGAACAGTCCAAGAAAAGCGCCGTCTTATGTGAAATTGACGCAGTCTTCGTTAACTCAAAGGGAATTTTTCTATACAGGTGCCTGCAGTCACAAACCTGCGCGACAAGTAATACCACCATTGGCATCCTTCCTTCATACACACACATATCAATCAACGCTGCACCACTCTACGCCTTCCAGACCCGTCGAACAGCCTCGGTGATACCAACGTCGTTGGTCTCAAACTCGTACAGACCAACACCGACAAGCACTGTGGCGGCGTTGAGGAGCCAGGTGAAGACCTTGCGGAGGCCAGGGTGAGTCCTTGAGGGGATGTAGTCGATAACGACCTGCTGGAAGCCCATGTGGGAGTGGAGGAGGAGAACGCTGCAGAGGATGGCGTCGAGAGTAGGGTTAAGAGAGCCAGCGGCGAAGGGAGCGACGGTCAAAGGGACGAGGCCGGCGGCGAGGAGACGCTCGAATGTCCAGTGGTAGGATCCGTGGGCGGCATTGGGATCGGGGATGGGAGCAGGGTCGTTGACTAAGGAATATGTTAGCTATTAAGCTCTGCATCATGTGAAGCTGTCGAGTTGCGATTCAGCTCCGGGATAAGTTGATTCGTACCACTACCCTCAATGCGCTCTGTAATATATGGTTAGCAGAAGCTTCTGACAATACAGATATCCCAACGTACGAGGTCCAGGAGGGAGAATAGCAGATCGTCGAGTAGTGTTGTGGAAAGCCGCAACACCCTTAAGCTGAGTACGGATGCTAGGCATGAAGGCGCTTCTGGTCGCGGGGGCAGCGGCCAATCGAGAAGCCATAGCGGTCTGCCTAAGCAGAGAGGAACGCGCAATTGAGGCCATTGTGAAGTATTCGGAGGATTCTTGTGGTTGTTGTCGCGGCGCTCAATTGGTGGCTGCTTCGAAGGGCGTTTGTTTGGTGAGCAGAGTTGATGATGTAGGCTATTGGGATCCTTCAATTCGGAACTGGAAGCCCATTGCCGAGGATCTCGAATTACCTTTTCTGTGATTGGTTGGCTGCGTCCCGAAGGTTTCCCTGTGGTGTGGATACTCGAAGCCCGCTGAGATCCAATAGCGCTCGCTTCTGAAACTTGTCTCTGATTGGTCAGCTCTTTCAAGGAAGATCTCGTCCGACGTCGCTTGGGAATTTTTTGGGGCTAACAGCTTCAAGCTATTGCCCAGGCGTGGAGGTTGTTCTAACTCCAACGATCTGGAATTTCTATATTGACGATCTTTTTCCCTTTCGCTCCTCCAATTCTCTCCTAATCTGAGCGCTTTGCTCAAACCCTCAATCATGGCGACTCGCGCCGTCGTCTCGAAAATTGCGCCCACAAGACCTGCCATATATTCGAGATGTCTTAACGGGCAACGATCCATTCAAATTCGATACATTGCGACAACGTACCTTAAAAAAGTTGCGGAGGGCGAAGAGCGATGGAAGCAAAGGGCCCAAAAGATTGAGAGTGGCGAGATTCCGCACACATGGGATATTCTCCAAGAGCGAGGATATATCAAGGATGTAGCCGGGTATGCGACAATACCCATAATGCTCAAGCGAACCTATATCTAATTTATACCCAGATCCCCAGAAAAGATCAAGGAGATTATGCGAGTCAAACGAATAGGTTCTTACGTCGGTATCGACCCCACCGCCGATTCGATGCATGTTGGTCACTTGCTACCTCTCATGCCTATGTTCTGGATGTGGTTCCACGGTTATCCTGCTGTCACATTGATCGGTGGCTCGACTGCGCGTATTGGTGACCCTACCGACCGTCTCGAGAGCCGACAGATTCTTTCCAATGCCGACATTTCCAAGAATATCACCAAGATACATGTGCAATTGACAAGGTTATGGCAAAATGTTCACATCTTAAAGCAAAAGTACGGCTACGCGGATGACTGGGCTGCCACGCATCGGTTGTTAAACAACAATATGTGGTTAGGAAACCTCACACTATACGATTTCGCCAAGAGGATAGCCAGGCATACTAGAATTGGACCTATGCTGGCTAAGGATACGTGAGTTTTCCCTTCAGACTCAATTATTTTAAGATTCTGACTTGACATTGCAGTGTAAAGCGCAAGATGACTGAAGGTGACGGAATGTCGTTGGGTGAATTCATGTACCCTCTCCTCCAAGGTTGGGATTTCTGGCACATGTACAACAAACTGGGCATCCAGATGCAGATCGGAGGTTCTGACCAGTACGGCAATATCACTGCCGGAATCGACGCACTCAAGACCATTCGCGAAACTGAGGAAGCTCCTCACCTGAAGATGCCAACGACTTGGGAGCACGAGCCAGTCGGTTTTACCGTCCCTCTATTGACTGACTCGTCCGGTGCCAAGTTTGGCAAGAGCGCTGGCAACGCTGTGTGGTTGGATGAGTTCAAGACGACAGCATTTGACTTGTACGGATACTTTGTTCGACGCTCCGACGAAGAGGTGGAGAAGCTGCTCAAGATGTTCACATTCATGCCTCTGGAGCAGATCGCCAAGACAATGGAGGAGCACAGAGCGAACCCCCAGGAACGTAAAGCACAGCACACACTTGCCTTTGACGTTGTCTCTCTCATTCACGGTTCGCAAAAGGCTCTCAAGGAGGCGAAGCAGCACGAATTCCGGTTCGGCGCTAAGCTCCCCAGTGGGATTGTCAGCGAGCCGACATCGGAAACTGGCATTGTCACGCCCAACAACGCCCCGAGAAGCGATATCCAACTTCCTCGCTCTATCATGGACCTGTCACCGGCCAAGATCCTCCACGCTTGCGGCCTCGCCTCCAGCAGCAGTGAAGGCCAGCGTCTGCTCAGTCAACAGGGTGCCTATATCGCCGCCCAGCCCGGTCAGAAGCGAGGTCTTGTTCCCGGGAACCTGTCCTGGACGCCCATGAAGGCGTGGTTCCCCGAGGAGACCTCCAAGTTCCTCATTGACAACCGCATGCTCATTATGCGCAAGGGCAAGCACAACGTGCGCATTGTCGAGCTCATTGATGAAGAGAAATGGAAGAAGAGTGGCCAGATTTACCCAGGCCAGGCCGGCACTGGTCTTCTCCGCAGGATGAAGGAGGAGCTAAAGAAGGAAATGGAAGCAGACGGCAAGAAAGTATCGGACGAACAACTTGCCAGGATTGCGCAACGGAAGAAGGACCAGCTCAAGGTGGCCAACAACCCCAATATTGAACTGCCCGACAAGCACGAGATACGCGATCGCTACAGATCGGGAGGTTCCGAAAAATAAGGAGGGATGGGTCCAGTATTGGCGTACGTTCGCTGTGTAAGATGACACTGTACTATATTGTAATCTGCATGATACCATAGAAATGATGTAAAATGTATGAACCTCATGGGTATGAAGATTCTGCTGGGTCTATCTGTAAAAGACTGCCAAATCCCCTTTTGGAACCGGCAACTTCTTAAGCTTCTCCATGATATCGCTGTCTGTCATGTTCTGCTCCGTAATGATTTGATCAAAGTGATGGCAGCCATCTGTGTACTTCTGCAGCGGGTCTCCTCCTTCGACAGGACGGCTCTGGCCCGATGCCAAGGCAGCTAGATACTGCTTGGAGACGACGAATTTATGAACGCGATAAATGCAGCCTTTAATGATACCGAACTGGACAAATCGGCGGACATCAACAAACCGGAGGACCTCGAAGCCTGAGTCTTGGTGCACCTTGAGCCATTCCATGACAGATTTCCCTGGAGCAAAAGTAGACATGAGTTTGATGAGGTGGTAGTTACTCACAAGGCCCCGCCCATGAGACACATAAGCAGCGCATTCATCAGCCATACCGTCGACATTTCGAATGAAATCATGGATGCCAGGACGTGGGGCATAACAAGCAGAGAAGAAGAACATGTCGAGGAGGAGAATGGTGTCGTAGTATAGAAGATGGCGGAGGGCGGTTTTGGCGAGCTCGAGTGAGACAGATGCTGCATGGGCTATACGTCGAACATCGGAGACACCATCTATGTGTGATATGACTTTTTGGAGGGTAAGATCCCAGGTCGGATCCATAATATCGGCAAATTTGGCCTTGGGGACTGGGACATGCCAGCCTCGAACCCTGGGAGGATCAACGTGATGAGGGAATAGTTTCATGTTGATTGTATTGGCTTCGTCTGCGAGGAGGTGAGTATAAGCCCTACTTGAACGATCAATGACAAGACTTACCAACTGGAATCATGCACTCTCCATAATTGTCCAAATCCTCCTTGACGATCTCCAGCAGACTGTCAATAGGCCTCCTTCCCGAGCCCTTGGTCTCTGCATTCTGGCTCAGATACTCATTCTGCCTCTCCATCTCGGAAAAGGTAGAAGCGAGACCCCGAACGACGCGCTCATACGGGACGTGATCAACATCAGCGTCGAGGACGAGGCCAAAGTTGAAAATGAACTCATTTCGGAGATACTTTGTGTTGGGGATGACAACAGGGTATCCTAACACGGTGTACTTCCCGTCGGGTGTGTTGATGGTGAGGTAGCGGTTGCAAAAGGCCTGCCTAGGGATGATGTACTCATGAAGCACGTCGAAATCGATCAGAGGAGGTTTGGTTGAGTTGTCGACGGGGGTGATACAGCCTGCGGGAGACTGAGCGACCACCTTGGGCCCTGTTTTATATTAACATGATATTTTTATGAGTATCCTGGCTTTTGAAATTACCCTCTTGAGGAAAGAACCTGGCGTAAAAGATGCCTTGGATCATGATGAACTTTGGGTCATGGTTTGGAGTTGTTCATGCCCGTTATCTGAACAAACTTGAGTTTGAGCACGCGCCAGACCTTGCTAGTATAATATTTTGTGACTTTCGATAGATCAATTCAGGGCATTTTTACTGCTGGTAGAGTTTACGGATGAGATGGAAGTGATGGTGAGCGTTGAAGATGGTGGAGAGAAGTCTACTGTTCAACTCAATTCAGCAACGGTGCACTATTTCCCCGCGCTAATTGGTTACCCTGGATTAATCTCAACACCAACCTGATAACATGAGAATATGATACGATCGTTGAACCGTTCCCGTTGTAGACAATCGGAATTGAAGGCTTAGGAAATTAACAACCCGGACCATCCTCTGTATGTCTGATTCATCTTGTCCGTACTTTTCAGCTCAAGACTACATGCATCCATGGGTGTGAGGCCTTTACTTCATCACGCGTTTAAACACAGCCTAAACATATGAAGCACAGCCTCTCTATCTACTTGTGTGGAAGAGGTAGACTTTATTGATGACGTCCTCGTTGCCGGTTAAAGATACATCGTGTCTATGCTCCGTTCCGGAAATGAGGAATACCTGTCTAGGATAGTCGAGTAATCTCGCGATAGAAGATGATGGACCGCGGTGGAATATGAAAGGTGTTCTTGTGAAATGATCAAAAGACGGATGGTTCTTTATAAGCTGCTATGTCCAAATCAAATCCATGTCTTTAGTTAATTACTTTCCATATGTTTTCAAGACTTATCTTTTATAATTCTTTAATTATTGGGCAATCAATCAACACCTTGACGTTATTAGTTTCCAGTTCTAGATTATCCACAGCGCGTCATTGGCAGCAAAGTTGCCCCACGTCACTATCCCCATAAGTTAGGTAGTGACAGTACCACCTGAGCCCTTGGAGTTGAGAGCCAAGCATCCAGATCCATCCAACCCAGCACCGGACCCTCCTTCTCCAGGCTTCGCTCGAATCGAATTACCTGCTTTCAACTTCGCCTTTGGACTCCTCAGCCCGAGACATAATCTTCCTCTTGCATAATAAAACTTGCAAAACCTTCACCCTTGACAGCATTTTCGAATACAACCACCGCGATCGTATCATATTATACCTTCTGGAACCCCCAAAGTGCTCTCCCCGCTCTTACTCAACCCCTCCCACTGTCGCTTCTCAACCATCTCGTTGCGCCGCGACACGCCATATCGTCAGTCTCCGCGATGGCCGACAACCCCGAACCGAGCAGTGACTCCCAGATCACCTTCAAGGTGAAAACATCATCCGAGAGTACCCACAGTGTCACCATGAACGACACATCGACTGTTCTTGACCTCAAGACTAAGCTCGCGGGCGAGGACTTTGAGAACATTCCTGTTGACCGACAACGCCTAATCTACTCTGGCCGAGTCATGAAGAACGATGATGCTCTAAGCACCTACAAGATTAAGCACAACAACACAATCCACATGGTCAAGAGCGCTGCCAGCAATCAACAGCCCAACCAGACTCCCGCCGCCAGCACCTCCAGATCGACACCCGCCCCCGCCAACATGGCTTCTGGCACAGCGAACCAACCGTTCGCTGGATTGACTGGTGCGAGATACGCTGGATTCGGAAACGGTCTTCCTGGACCTGATATGTTCGGTCCTGACGGTGGCGTACGTGCAATGCCAATAATTTAAGTATCTCGTATCTCGTTGCTGACGTACACTTTCAGATGGGCGCTCCTATGGACGAGACACGCATGCAGCGACTCATGGCCGATCCCAATGTCCAACAATCCATGAACGAGGCCCTCAACAACCCCGATTTCATCAACATGCTTATCGATTCGAACCCTATGCTCAGAAACATGCCCAATGCTCGGGAGATAATCACTTCCCCCTTTATGAGACAGATGATGAGCAACCCCGAGATGATGAGTCAGGCTATGCGGATGCAGCGCCATATGCAAGGCGGAGAATCTGGGGGATTTCCCGCTCCTGGAGCCACTGACACCACGCCTCAAGGAGCAGCGAGTGGAGGTAATGCACAGGGCAGTGATGGACAGCCCCAACAAGGCCTGCCAAACCCTTTCATGAATCCGCTCTTGTCAAGCATGATGGGAGGTCAACAGGGTGGAGGAGCACAGCCTGACTTTTCACAAATGATGCAGCAGCTCCAGGGCCTCGGCTCATTGCAGAACGCGGGTGCGACTGGCCAGACAGGATCAGGAACCACACCTAGCCAAGGTGCTACGGGTGGCTCTGGCGGTGCGCAAGCTCCTGGAACAACGCCCAGTGAAGGTGGTGCCCAGCAGGGTTCGACTACCAGCCCGCCTCCCGCGAACCCCTTCGCGGCACTCTTTCCTGCTCCTGGAACCGCGCAGCCCAACAACCCCTTTGGCATGAACCCTGAGATGATGCAGCAGATGATGCAAATGTTTGGTGGTGGAGGACTGGGTGGTGCAGCTCCAGCTGCGGCCCCTGCCGACAACCGACCCCCCGAAGAGCGATATGCTGAGCAACTGCGCCAGTTGAATGATATGGGGTTCTTCGACTTTGACCGAAATGTTGCGGCACTGAGACGAAGCGGCGGGAGTGTTCAGGGTGCCATCGAGCACCTGCTTAGCGGTTAAATTGCATACTTACGATGAAAGCTTTGGGGTTCAAGTGTTCGCTCAGCTCAGCAAGGTGTGGCATTTTACGTGGGAGATAGGCCAGATTAGTCAGGTAATACATATTGACACTGGGAGAGATATCTCCCAAGCGAAGAATGGAGCGGTTGGTATCAGACTAGTACATAATTCTTCAGAGCAGTTGAATTGTGATTTTGTATCGTGACTATTTGCCAATTGGATGTGGCTTAGTAGTAATTTATGTCATGAGGCTGGGATGTTGTACTGTACCTATGCTACCTTGTCCTGCATCATATCAGTGAACTTGGGGCCGATCACTGGGGAAGATGCCTCGGCTCATGGATGTCTTCCCCGCGTAACCCCAGACTCGCCGCGACAAGGTAACCGACGTCAGCCATTAAATCTTTATCTATAACCTGTCGTCTTTTACTTAACCCCAGTTCATCAGCTGGGATTTATCTTTTCTCAACATCTTAGTAACTGCAGAACCGTTTCCCCATACTCTTACACACTTGTCGTATACAGTTAAAGCTTCAACTCACGGTGATTCACACTCACAACCCAACCAATACCTTCATCATGCGCGGCATTCAAATCACAGAATATCTCAAAGTAGACACCCCAATTCTCATCAAAAACCCCAGGAAATGAGCCTCACTAACAAACAAAAAGGGGCCTGATCAGCTCAAGGTCTCCGACCTTCCCGATCCCAAGCCTTCAGAAGATGAATACCTCATTCAAGTACACGCCGCAGCAGCCAACTTTTTCGACATCCTACAGATCCAAGGAAAATACCAGAACCAACCCCGTAAGCCTGCTGCCTCTTTACTCCCATAATAAATATTAACGCACACTCAGCCTTCCCTTGGATCGCCGGCGCCGAATTCGCAGGCACAGTCATCGCCACGCCCGCCAATTCCTCCAAACCTAAGTTCCCCGTTGGATCGCGCGTCTTTGGCGCATCTCAGGGCGCGTTTGCGACAAAGATCCGCGCCATAGAGAACACCCTCCTCCCTGTTCCCGATGGCTGGTCATTCAAAGAAGCTGCTGGTCTGTTTGTTACTGCGCCGACGAGCTATGGTGCGCTGGTAGTCAGAGCCGAGGTCAAGAAGGGCGATTATGTGCTAGTCCATGCTGCGGCTGGCGGTGTTGGTCTTGCAGCTGTCCAAGGTATGAACTGCCCCAGCGTATTGTAATGTCAAAACTGACGTGGAGTAGTGGCCAAGGCATTTGGCGCAACAGTCATCGCCACAGCTTCAACGCAGCATAAGCTCGACATCGCAAAGTCATACGGCGCCGACCATGTCATCTCCTACAACGACGCCTCATGGCCCGCGCAAGTCAAGAAGCTCACCCCCAATTCCCGCGGCGTCGACATCGTGTACGACCCAGTCGGTCTAGTCGACCTCTCCACCAAGTGCACGGCGTGGAACGGTCGAATTCTGGTCATCGGCTTCGCCGCAGGCAAGATTGAAAAGGTCGCCATGAACAAGGTTCTCCTCAAGAACATCTCCATTGTAGGACTGCACTGGGGCGCGTATTCCATCCATGAGAAGGAGATGATCCCTAAGGTCTGGGAGGGAATCATGGGCCTTGTTAAGGAGGGCAAGCTCAGGGGTACAGAGTATACCGATGAGGAGTTTGTTGGATTGGAGAGGGCTGGGGCTGCGTTGAAGGCGCTGGGAGGTAGAGGGACTTGGGGAAAGGTTGTTATTAAGATACCCGAGGAGGGACAGAGCAAGCTATAGAGGGTGTGTGTAGGGAGTGTTTGATATGACCGGAGGAGAATGTATATCAACAAATTATTGGATATCACAACCTCCAAAGACAGGGAACGATTTGCCACATACGATACAAGCCCTGTGTCTAATATGAGTTCGGTATCAATGGTCTAGCTTTACTGTAAATCCATCTTTGGTGTATCATTTCCCTCCTTATAATCAAAGCCCACCTCTTAATCTAATCTTATGTTCAAGTCTACTAGGCTACTGTTATTGCTGCTGCTGCTGCTGCTGCTGCTGCAACCCAGACGCCATAAGCTGGAACTTGTCCAGCACCTCTTTGTCGACATTGACTGCCCATTGCTCCTGGAAAGCCTGCTCGCCTCCAACTCTGTTAACCAAATCCTGCAAGCGCATCTTGACAAACTCGAACGCATGAACAGTGTGCACCGGATCCTTGGCATGCATATTGCGATCTGCGACGATCTTGGGGGTATCATATTCGCTGGGCTCCAAAGGACCCCAAATCAGAGTATCACTGCCGTTTGCAACGCCGTCCTGCAGCTCAGAAACCACGTTGATCCACATGTCAAAGTAATCCTGGAGCTTACTCAAGACCAGCTCTTGCACGGGAGACTGCAGTTCCAGTAGTCTTGTAAGTCCCAGAAGATAAAGCTTCTGTCGCTCAATGTGGTCCATACCCGATATATGCGAGAACCACTCAGACGATAGCCAGGCCCAGACCTGGTCAAGAGAGCCCATATTGGTCAGCATCTGGGTGAAAAGCGTGGGTTCAGAAAGCGCAAGACGTCCTAGGATCGCGAAATAGTCCGTCTCAGTAATAGTGCTCAGCTTGCTGACCTTTCGGTTGGGACCTGTAGTCTGATGCGATTCCCAAGCGTCGTGAAGGTTTCCAAGGAGCTTGTTCATGAAGCCAATCTCGACCATATCAGTCAAGATAACTTCAACACCACTAGAGCCACCAAGCTCAACAGCGGCTCGGATGAGGTTCTCAATACAATTTGTTCCCAAACGAACTTGTTCTCGGCTCTTGGAATCCAAAATATTAGACAAAGCGCTCAATGTAGGGCGGCGCAGCCGATCTTCCAGTATAGAGCCAGGAGCCAGAAGAATGTATGACTCGACAGCAGTGAGGGCTAAAGAAGCCGTCTCACTATCATATTCGAGAAGTGGGAGGGCAAGCTCAGCCAAGTTAATCAACTCAGGAGCCAACGGAGCGTAGCTCTGCATCAAAATATTATTCCACAGCTCCAAGGATTCGTCGATTAGATGGAGATGCAGGTCTGACCCTCGGCGAGCTGCCTCTGATAGTAATGGTAGCATGAAATGCTGGTAGCGCTGAGAGTCGGGACCCATGCTCATAACCAGGGCTGCAAAGATGGATGTGACTGCTTGTTTAATCATATACTCTTCAGCCCCTGACTTTTCCCACACTGTGGGAAGAGCGGACATGAGTTGGTCTCCGAATTGTGAGACTTGTTCTTCCATTCGGGTCACTAAGATTCGAATAGACTCAAGAATTGCCAGCTTAGTTTCGTCCACCTCAACACCCTGAACAAGGTTGATGAGTTGTGATAGAACATCGGATGTGTACGGTAGGAAGGCATCAACATTGAAGTCAAGCTCATCAGCAATCCAGCGCAGTTGTCTAGCCGCAGTGATTCTCACGACCACATCGTTGGTCTCATCTTCCGGGTTGAGAAAATGTCGATAGATTTGATAGACTATAGGTCGGCTGGAATCGTCCAGTTTGACAGGCGCCCACTGACTTACGAGAATGGCAATCCGTCGTCGCAGTACTTGGCAAAGACCACCCTGTAGCTGGGCATCATTGACAATTGTTGAAGCTAGAACACCATCAAAGTCAAACACTTGATGAACATGAGCAGCCGCAAGACCCATTGCAGTATATACGGCTTCTTTGGTAGCAATGTCAGCCTGAGGGTTCTGTGCTGTCTGGAAATACGACAGCAGGGGAGGGATTAGCAACTCCTTATAATTCGTGAGGAGATCAAGGAACAATTTTTCAGCGCAAGGCCGCACTTCCCACTCATAAGCATTTCCTTCGCTTTGCTCCTGTTGTTCCCACTCCTCTGGATCTTCTTCCCAACCTTCGAGATCCGACTTACGGAACACAAAAAGGTGGGTGATGATTGAGTTCACAATTTGTATGACTAGATCAGGTTTCAAGAGTTCTGACTTGACTAGAGTCTTGGCTTTCTCCTGCTCTGCCTTTGTCTCTGGGCTTCTCCATCTGAATGTCTGAACATGTTGGAATGCTATTCGAACGCAGGACCTGAGAAGAAGGAGTCCCTTGAGAGCCAATCTCTCTAGCACAGGGCCCTCAACCTTGGACTTTGCCGATCCGGCCTCTGAAGGCCCTTGCCGGATACCACCAGATTGGTCAAATACTTCCGCAAACTTCGCAACAAGTTCCCAGTACGATAAAACTAGAGGAATGGAGTTGGGGAGGAACACAAAGCTGGCGGCATGTTGGTCCGCCATGTCGATATGTAGCTTTGTAAACTGAAGAAGGTGCTTGCCAACGATATCCTGGTAATTTGTTGGAACAGCTGAATCGTGGCTAACAAAGTTGAGTAGCTGCCCGAACTGGTTCTGTGATAAAGTCCAGAACTGCTCAACAGTGTTATCACTGTGGGGTCGCTCGTAGCCCATAATGACAAGCCGACGAAGAATTCTTAGTGCAAGCAAGCTGTTTTGCATAGCCAGATTGACCTCTTCTTCGCCTCCGGGTCCACCCGTGAGAAAGCCCATCCATGCCTGTGATTTTTCTGAGTAGATCTCTGACAATACATGAACGATTTCAGGGGTGACAGATTGAAGAGCGGTCTGGTTCTTTCGCATTCGTGCTGTTCCAAGTTCCTTTACTACTCGAAGAAGAATCTCGAGGATGCCATGAAGATGTTTTGGGTTGCCATCTCGGGTTGAACGAAGGAGCTCAATAATATTTCCCATAGCATCTGGCCACTCGCCAGGATAATCGATCCTAACAATTTTTGCGACCACAAGGGCATTGTGTAGGGCAAGGCTGGTATGTTCTTCCTCGATGGATCCTTCGAACAGTCGTGAGCGTATTAAGCTTTTCTCGTCTGGTTTTATGCTGTTCTTGACTTGGTTAAATAACCGCCAATACCGATCGATTCCATTTTTAAGCTGGATAATGGCAAGAAATCGGGCTTCGTAGGCAAGGGACTTGTCGAGGTAAACAGCCTAGAAGATGGTTAGTACCCGCATAGACGGTCTGGGGTCGCTCACAGACTCACCTGCAACGAAGAGTAGTAGCCCGGTTGGAGCTCCCACGATGCTAATTGTTGCCCTGCCGTAAGGCGCTGCGCGCTATTGGTGGTCGAACCAGCGGCCAGCAACGTCTGATAAAGCGATTGCAGAGACAGCGGGTTCGCATCGCCGGGAACTTCGATAGCGAAGCTCATGATGAGAGCCAGCGGCGGCTTATGTCCGCGAGAGCCGCAAGATTTGTCGAAACAGCCAGAGACGTGGGGCCTAGGCTATGGCGACCAGATAGCAGAATCTGTCTGTAAAAAGTGCGAGGAGTAAATTGCGGTATGAACAAGAGTCGTGGATCTTGACTAACGTTAGTCGATGCTCACGTAGTTGCTCTGTTTGTATGGCGGGGTTCCATTGGGTTGTTAGCGTTGGGGAGGGGTTGCACAAAGACCCATGCCTCGGGGGGAAATAAAACACCAGATATGAGATCTCCTACATATTAAACTTTCTAGCCAGAACATTTATGATAATTTTATATAAAGAATATGAAAATAATAAAAATTTTAAGAAAAGCTGTAGTAGTAATTATAATATAAGATATTAAAAAGAAATAAGTCTATATAATATTATTAAAGATATCTTATGGTAGAGTCGCTGCCGGTGTTTTATTTCTCCCCCTAGCCATGCCACAATGTCCATGGCATGGTCATTACCTCTGCAGAACAAAGACATTCAACATTCAGGCTATAGTTTTGGAGGGTTATGTACTGCAACCGCCTGTAATTGTATTTATTTATGATCTGACTGGCTCCTCCAGCGTCACAGTTCTCACATGATAATAAATTATACATAAGCCATCCATCACAGCGCAAGAGATGAGTTACCTGGTTCAGGTTGTTTCCTGCCGACTCCCGATAGGCGATAGCTGACCGCTAAGAATAGCGGCCCGGGCTGCTCGCTAGGCTTTAAGCAGTAACAAGCTGTCAGGCGTTATTCAACGAATTCAGGTGGGTTTGACTTCCATTTGATTTCAGCAGAACGACAGATACAACACGCGCAATTGCGTGAATAATCGGCCATGATCCGCCCAAGAACCGCCCGGGCGACAGTAAACCTCTCCCTTAAGCGACAATGGACATGTCCGCAATGCCTCTCGCGCAGTCGCTTCTACTCCCAGAAGCCCGTAACCGAAAAGCGAGAACCTCCGGACCATCGCAAACTTGGTCTTCAGCAAGAGCTCTTCATCACCTCAATCTACAGCCCAGGATCTCCCATATTCTTGCCGAATGGTGCCCGGATCTTCAACCGACTTGTCGACTTTCTTCGAAAACAATATGTGCGATATGGGTTTGAAGAGGTCATCACGCCAACCATCTACAAAAAGTCACTATGGGCAAAATCAGGTCATTTGGAAAACTACGCCGACGATATGTATGCTGTGAGAGGGAACACAGAACCGCCGCCTGCGCAAGACGATGGGTCCTGTGGAAGTAACCAGGAAAACTTAAAGCCAGATGAGGAGGAAGAGGGCGATTATGGTCTCAAGCCAATGAATTGCCCCGGCCACTGCCTTATTTTTGCTTCAAAACGACACAGTTATCGTGATCTTCCTGTTCGCTATGCAGACTTCAGTCCTCTGCATCGTAACGAGATTTCTGGTGCACTTAGCGGACTCACCCGTGTTCGACGTTTCCACCAAGATGATGGACACATCTTTTGCCGGCCGGTCCAGGTTGAGGAGGAGATCAAGAAGACCCTGGACTTTGTCAAAGTGGTTTACACGGTTCTGCGATTCGGTGCGAACTACCGACTGGCACTTTCCACGCGACCAAAGGATCATTACATCGGCACTGAGGAAGAATGGAATCAAGCTGAGAACGCCTTGAAGCGAGCCCTGGACGCATCAGGCATGGAGTGGGGAGTAAATGAGGGAGATGGTGCTTTCTACGGACCCAAGATCGATATTGTTCTTACGGACTCTGACGGAAAAGAACACCAAACGGCCACTATCCAACTCGACTTCCAGCTTCCCAAGCGATTTGAACTTGAGTACCAAGCCCCTGCTCCTGAGTACGAAGCTAGAGGTGAGACAACCGAAGACCCTGCTCTTCTGGCCGAGTATGGACCCGTCCGTCCTGTCATGATCCACCGCGCCGTCCTGGGTTCAGTCGAACGTCTCATGGCACTCTTGATCGAGAAGTACGACGGCCAATGGCCCTTCTGGCTCAACCCCCGCCAGGCCATTATTCTTACCGTTAACGATACCGAACCTGTTCTACAATGGGCCGAGCATGTGCGCGACGTACTAGTTGGTCAGAACAAACAGCTTTACGAAGACTTGGAAAGCGGTAGGCTTCCTGGCCAGGAGAATGTCTTCCGGCCAACTGGACTTGCAGTGGATATTGACTCGACCGCTCGACCGCTAGGAGCCAAGATCAAGGAGGCCCAAAGTAACGGCTACGGCCGAATTCTAGTGATCGGCAAAGACGATGTTCAGAACAAAAAGGTTGCGATGGGTAAGGAGAGGTTGACACCAGATGATCTACGCGAGCGGTTGAAAACTATGGTAGACACATTTGCTTAGACATTTGTCGTGTAAAATAACATGTAGAAATCAGTGTAGAAGTATACATGTAAAAGTTTATTCATTCGCTGTACCAGTCTTTCTTCCCAAGTTGCGCTGGTAGCGTGGCGCTGCTACTTTGGCGCGGCTCATTGCTATATCGCAATCTTGGGTTGGTCAGGTGGCTGGCTACAAGCGGTAGTTCGAGAATGGGATCATCCAGCTTGATGCTCGGCGTTCTCCAGTCTCGAGCCTCTGTGACTGTTGACGCGTGGTAATTAAAGACCATCTGATATGTTAATCACCCTCTCGTACGACCTGGGTTTGTCGCTTGCTGATATAACGCCCTGTAGACGCGGTTAATGAACCGATCAATGAATGTGGTCACCCGACAACTTACTTTTTATGCTTCTCATCCACTTCACCGCCAGCCTGTTCAACGCGGTCAACCAGCGCCTGCCTCTCTGAGAGTTGCTCTCGCATATAATCCACGGTGCGCTTCAGGACCAGTCCTTCAGATCTGCCCTGTCCTTCCAAGCCGGGCACCAGCTCTGTCAACTTATCGAAGCCCTCACGAATCGCTTGCCGGCGCTTTTGCTCTGGTCGATGCGCGTCAGTGACCGAAGTTTCGAAATATGATTTGAGAGTATGCGAGATGTCGTGCGACAGCTGCAATCACATGCGCAGAGTCAACTTACCAGATGCGATGTGGTTCTGCTTCTTTTCCTCCTCAGTGAGACGCGGTTTTTCATCGGCCCCGCCGTCGCCATTCGCGGGTGACTTATTATTCGGAGACGACATGGTTCGAGGCTGTATTTACAAAGTTCAGGACAGTAAAAATTTGAAGGCAGATGCGCAAATGTTATAAAAGTTTCACAGGGGCCATGCATGTGAGAGAGCTGATGTAGGTTGTAAATGACGTGCAAGGGTGTTGCCCCGGATTTTCCATGTGAAAATGATACTACAAGACCCCTACTTGGGTAGTCCTTGCATATTTCCGTGTGAAAAGCGGCGTTCTCCATTGTTTGCTACGGTAGGTAAGTACTATATTTACTGTCCCCCGATGTGCTGGCACGTTCCTGATCTACCACACCACCTCGTGGTTAAGCTTACCAGTTAAGTACTATTCACCTAAAGGCCAGATATGCTTGTTTATGATGTCCGGATACAGTTCATCTGTAGGCTTGTTCTAAGTTGTTCCTCAGTGAAACGGCACTTAGACATGGAGGCGCGGTAGTTCAGGTGAGCGGGTCTAATTAGATGCTTTGAACGTTTGAGTAATTGCATTTCCTGAGCCACGAAGAGAATTCCATGTCGTAATAATTACTAGGTTTCACATGTAGAATACATAAGCCGCATAAAGATGGCTCTTACGAATTACATGATAAACGAGACGGAGTCTAGGCAAGCCACTATGTTATTGCGTGGCTCGTTGATAATTGCACTGGAGTATCTATCTATCAAGTTTGTCATGTCCCAGAATCCTTGAATCCCAATCTTTAAATATCATCTTCGTCTCCCTCGCCTTCGAAATCCTCCTCTTGTCTAAATATCACCTTTTCCGCCATAGCCATGCATTTTCTCACCGGTAGTCCGATGACGTTGTCTACGCTTCCTTCGATCTTTTCAACAAGCAACATACCGCCAATGCCCTGGATACCATAGCCACCCGCCTTGTCCGCTCCCTCTCGGGTCTTGACATAAGCTTCGATCACATCGTCAGGAAGACCCTCATCCTCAGTTAGGAAGTAGACCTTGGTTTCTTCTGTGTATGTTTCGAGACTGTAGCCTGGATGTCTCGCGTCTTCTCTAGGGGCGAGAACTACGATGGCTGTCAAGACCTTGTGCATTCGCTGGTCGCGGAGATGCTTTAGCATGCGGATGTGATCAGCTTCGCTTCGGGGCTTCTCAAGGATTTGACCATCCTTGGTGGCGATAACGGTATCTGCGGCGATGACAAGATCAGGGTCGGGTATAGATTTCAGATGAATCTCGAGCGCGTTGGTGTAGACATCCATGCACTTCTGGTGGGCAGTCGCTGCTACATATTCATAAGGTCCAAGTGAACCCTTGTCGAGATCTTCAGGTTTCGTGGACGGGATGATCTCGAGGTTTGTGAGGCCAAACTACGCATTGCGTCAGAATAGAGTGATATAGGGTGAGGGGAGAGGCTCGACGCACCTGCTGCAGTAATGCCTTCCTGCGAGGTGAGGCAGACGCGAGAATCACTCGCTTGGATTTGAGGTGCTGAAGGATAGGAAGCTCTAGCGGTAAAGGGCCTTTGCGCAGCGGTCGTGGGGCGGTTCCTGGACCAGAGGAATTGTTCAGGTCGGAGGGGGGTTCGCTTGTTATACCAGCCATGTTGTTTGGCTTCGGGAGTACTTTTATTATGACGAAGGAGAAGTTGTTCAGATTACTGAGCTCATGAGGTCAATGTGGGGGTGAAGAATAGGAGCTCAAGCTTAGCAGACGCCCCATCTGGCTCGGCTCTTTAGGTAGCTTTGAGCTGCCCTGCCCCTCATAGCGTTTTGGTTTTCATCATGGCAATTCATCCTACTTGGCAGGAATTGCTATGGTCTCTAGGTCGAAAATGCCTCCTTGATTTATTTCGTAAATAGGTCAATTATCTAGTACACACTCAGCTCATCTGATGCATCTACCCCATAGCGAGCTTATTCGTTGTTACCTTTGATATCTAGCATGGTGTTTTGGAGTCTAGGTTTCATGATACAGTCCAACGGACCATAGCGTAGGCGATCGCTCATGGATGTTCCAAAGGTTGGATGCATGAAACCATAAAGCTTACAACAGGAAATGCCAGTGCCGAGAAAGCCAACAGCAGGATTTTGAACACGTTTACGACGCAATTTCTAATATAATTCAACCGTTCGTGAGCTTTCCGTTTGTTTGTCAATTGGGACAATCATGTTTTCTGCCTTGTTGCCTTACTCCCATTCTCAGGCACGCGCACAGAGCAGGTTGAGCGGGTACCTCCACCATGTACCTCCAAACCTCACCCTCCAGCTCAGCTGGCAATTGAAGCCCGCCCCATTTACCACCATCGCAAAATCAACTGCACCGGAGCTTTTACCAACGCTGCATTGACCTGCAATAACCTAAAACCAAGTGGGAAACTTCAGAATATCTTAGCGGCCCTTTTAGAGACCGTGCATCTTTACATTTTGTGCTGTTCTCGAGGCTCGACCCTGGAGGTAGCATTCTACTCGACGCGACCAGTGGACCAGCACGCGTCAAAATCCACACCAGCGCCGCCGCAACGACCTCGATCCCACGATTTGCGATCTCCCATTGCGTCCCAACGAACGCACCAGAGAAGACATCTTGTAGCGGCCTTGAATGCGCTTGATTAGGCGACCCTATCGATTATAGCCAAGATGGACAGCAAACGCAAAGCAAATGGTGCCGCATCGGTCGATACCGATGATAGAGGTTCTAAGCGTCGCAGACTTACTGTAAGTCTAGCCTGTCTCTTCTCGTAAAATTGCTCGTTTTCAGTGCGCGCATATGCACACAACAGACTTGGACCTGTTCTCATGCGCATTTGTTTCGCATTCGATTTATTGATGACTGACAATATCTACCAGGGCGATTTCGATCTTTCAAAAGGCGAAACCAAAGAATCAACGACTGCCTATGGCATGTCTTTCCTGGAACAAGTGCGAAGAACTGCTGATAAAAGGTATGTTTGCGAACTCGTCAATCATATCCATCATACTGATCCAGTTCTTAGTGGACGTCTAATTGCATCGAATTTCGAGGAACTCCCATCCCGCGAAGAGGATGCAGACTACTATAAGAAGACACGCATGCCCATTTCACTATCGACAATCGAAAAGAAGTTGAACAATGGCGAGTTCAAAAATCTATCCGAAGTCGAGGGTTATTTCAAACGAATGATCAGCAATGCCAAGGAATATTTCTCCCGATCGACTGAACAGTACGATGATGCGGAACGAATTAGAAAGGCTCTTAGCAACTTCATGACCAAGACGAATCCGGCATATCATGTTCGTGGTTATCAAGCGTTGCCAGCTCCTTTCCCGGATTCAGATGGCGCAGAAGGTGACGAGGACAACGAGAACGAAGAAGACGAGAATGATGATGAACCTGAAGAGGATAAGGAAGACGAAAATGAAGACGACGAGGAAGAAGAGGAGGAGGAGGAGGAGGAGGAACCAAGCTCTCGCAGACGAACAATCACACTCAAGCGGAGAGGGCCCGGTCGTCCTCCAGCGAGTACACCAAGAAGAGCATCAACAAGAGGCAGGGATGCCCCAAAGACACCAGCCCCCACAACAAAGCCAGACCATCAGTATGAGAACGTACCTTATAAGGGATTGTCCTTTCAGGGCGCACAAGAAAAGATCATGGAGGAGCTCATTCGACGTGAGGATCCTGGGTATGCCGAACCACTTGTCGCATTATTTGGCTATTACTAACACTATTCAGGTACGAAGGCTCTTATTTCGAAGCTTTTATCAATCTACCGCCTCGTTCTCTGAAAGAGTACTTCAAAGTTATTAGCGAACCCATTTCGATCAGAAAGCTGCAGAAGATGGTCAAGGGAGTGCATGCGCGAGGTGAAACCACCGGCAGCAGCGATTTCAAGTCTTGGGCTGCTTTTG
This sequence comes from Fusarium tricinctum, assembly GCA_020744515.1. Lineage (NCBI taxonomy): Eukaryota > Fungi > Ascomycota > Sordariomycetes > Hypocreales > Nectriaceae > Fusarium > Fusarium tricinctum. The sequence goes on along the minus strand of JAGPXF010000002.1, from coordinate 1,369,410 downwards.
AAGAAAAGGCGAAACTCTTATGGACCAACGCATACTTCTTCAACGAGGAAGGTAGTGAAATTTACTCTGTTGCACAGGAGCTTGAGGTTTGTGTTTTTCTGCCAATAACCATGTATAATCTCTAACAGGGCCAACAGGAGTTCTTTTATGACCAGCTCAAACAGGCGCAGGCTGCGGTGGCCGAGCCCTCACAACCAAAGATTAAGCTTAAGGTTGGTGGATCTAGTGATACACCTACTCCAGGGCCCAAGAAGATCACCATTCATGTTGGGGGCCAGCGGGATTCTGCAGATTCGCCAGCGCCAGCTCAGCAAAAGGAGGCGATAACGAATGGACTGAACGTCAACGGCGCAGCACGTACTTCAACACCTGCCCAAGTTACCAACCCTCAACTGGAAAAGGTTACAAGTGCCTCAGCGTCTGCCCTCCCGTCGCCAACTCCTTCTACACAGGCAGCCCCTAGTACAGAGGAAGCTACCAAAGCAACGCCAGCTCCTTTGATGCGGACGCTCAGCGGTGTAGCTACTCAAGGTACTCCTGGAGTTCCCATAGCTGCTCCTATAGCTGCTCCAGCTCCAGTCCCTGTTGCGCCGCCTCAGCCGATCCATAACCCTCTGATCAATGGATACATGGAGCAGAAACATCCTCGTCGTGCCGGCAAAGGTATTTCGCTCTTACTCGTATATTGATGACAATTACTAACAGATTCAGGCATTGACGATGCTCTTATCGAGACTATGAAAATACAGGTCCACCCAAGCCTTCAGTCACATAGTCCCATACTGGCAACCATTAAACCCAATCCCCTGGAGATGGATCAAGCTGCCACTCTTAACCTACCCACTCATCTCACGCGCATCCTTGTTGTCACCGCCATACCCAGCCATCTACAAAACAGGCAATACAGCCTATGGACTCTAGTCAACAGACAGCCCCTCAAGCCTATCCTTCATCAAGCTTCTGGCCAAAAACCCCACGAGCGCGCTTTTGAAGCCATGCTCCATCCAGGAGTCAATCTCCTCGAGTCACATCTCATCGCCGCCATCCCGCGAGATGAACGTGTACCAGGGGGCCCAGAGGTTGAGCTAGAAACGTTCACCATCTCAGTCAACGTGCTGCGGAACTAGATGTCCCACGACCGTCAACCGGAGCATAGTAGAACGATGACGCCGACCATGGCTATGGGCACGCCCCCTCCTCAAGTTGGAATGGCCAGGATGAGGAACGCGTTTGCGAGGAACTACCCATGATGCCTTTTATGAGCGGGGTACGGGAATGGGAGGTGTTGGTGTTGAACGGGTATAAGGTCATATTATTATTCATTCGCGGAACAGGCCTGAGCAACTAGGCTTATAGGGTGTGCTTAAATATTACTACTACTTAAGCGCAAGTCGCCATTTATGTGGTACAGGTAAAATAATGCAATATCAAAATTTGACATGCTAAGTTTCCTTGTGGTATCTTAAGTCAAAAGCCGCCCAAGCGCCACGCAAAGCCGTTTTCATAATCCTTTACTGTTGTCGCATTTTGATCAACATCAGACTAACCGGGCGCAGGCCGTTGCTTCAACTGCATCAAGTGCTTGAGCCGAGTCTGAACAGCCACGTACTGACGTGTCTTGGGGTCATAGTAGCCCGCAACAAGAACTGCCATGACTGCCGTCTTCCCCTTCAATTCGACGATGCCATCAACTCTGATACAACCTCTAGATGGCAAACTTCTGGTAGGTTTCCAGTGTCGCAGGAAAGCAAAAGCACCAGCCAGACTAGCAGCTTGGAGGCGAGGATCAAGCTTTGCCTCTGGGCCGAATGCAGCACCGAGGATATCATTGAACACAGGCGGGAGAGGGGTGGGAAGACGCGTTTTAGCATCATGTTGAGTCGCTGTCCTGGGGATTGGCTGTGGCATTGTTCCGGGTAGGCCACTTACTGGAACATGCTGCCAGCCAGACTCTGGAGGGTCAGGTTCACTTAAACCGACAGATTTCGCAATATCCTGTGCCACTTGCTTCGTCAAGTAGCTGACGAAAGTCCAGCATCCCATTGCAAGAGCCTTGGGGTAGAGAGCCTTGGCAAGGAAGCTGGCAGCAATAGAGTCAATGGGTCGATCACCCCAGAAGACACCATCCTCATCAATCATAATTCTGCAAATATGAGTAAGACAAAATACTTAGTATATAGGTAGAAGACTTACCCTGAGACGTAATGCATCGGTGGAGGGGCCGGTGGGAAGATAATATCCAGCCAGAACTTCCTTACGGCGACTTCCCCACCAAGCAGCTTATTAAACGCAGGGTTTTTCTCAACGCCGCGTTTGATCTCATTCGCTAAACCGACTATAGTTCCGTTAGAATGCGCAACTATTCACAGAATGTTCCCACTTACATTTGATGTCCTGTAAGAGCTTCTTGTCCTGGCTAACCTTAACAAACGTTTGCCACTCAGGGTCTGAGCCTCGATATGGGGGTTGCTTGACTTCTTTCGTTGTGAAAGGAAACGGAAGGAATAGAAGTGGCTCGTCAGGGTCGTGATCAGCTTCTGCTTCCTCCTTCTCTTTATCTGACAGTGCCTCCCACTCTGCATCAGCCCAATCGAATATGGGATCGAAGACAACGGTGATGAAGATTTGCCAACAGGCGTAGAGTATGATAGTCGTAACAATCGCCCGGCTTCAAAGCATGTCAGCCTAATTCGGTCAAGGTAATTGTTCCATGAGACCTACCGAATTCGTACTCCGTATTTATACCGTCTCATTCGACTTATAAGCGCCCCTGTATGCTTGTCGTACTTCGAGCCATTTTGACCTGAATCACTGGGGTTGGCGAAATAAACCGGTATTGGTTCTGATTTCTTTTGACGCCAGGGAAGAAAAGATATTTGTCTTCCCAGAGGTCGGATCTGGTAAGCGATTACTCGTTGACTCGCCGGTCTGGTCTGGGAGAGAGCTGTTCGTCGCAGAACAACTTGCCGAGCTAACATGTCGCTTGTGCCTTGTCGCAAGGCGCGGGAACTCAGAAGAAGGTATTAAGGCTAAACAAAAGAAATGCGATAAGTATCGCTATCGGAGTATCGGTTTTCAAGGTCGCATATTGATAATGACGACAGTAGTAATCGTGGTAGCAAAATGTTGTCCCGCGCTTGATGGGGAGTCGATAGCAAGTAGTGGTTGACTGTGTCAGAGCCAAAACGCACTGTATAATCTCGTCCTAATCGCAGCATAAATCGATTCATCGCACTGTATGACGACGGAACAACTCCACGCCGCAACCCGACACGTGCATCATCCCCGATTCGCGTTGCCTACCAAGCTTGCGACATTCAAGCTATCTCAGCCTGGCCTCCAGACAACAAGCTTCATCAATCCACATTAAAAATGAAGCTCAACATTGGGCTCAGTGCAGCCCTTGCAGGTCTTGCTGCTGCCTCTCAACAAGCCGCCGCCGATGTCGCCAAAGTTTACATCCTACGAGGATCCCATCATATCGAGCCTACGACGAGTCTCACCCCAAGCGAAGCACGTCTCATCATCCACCAGCGCCTCGCCCCCGAGGGAGAGGGCCCCTCCTTCCGCGATCTCACAGAGTCCGACGATGAGGAGCGCATTGTGTCTTTAATGAATAAATATGGAAAGGCTCCTGCACCACTGCTCTCTGATGAGAAGACCGCGACGCCGCGCCAGCTCGCTATCACCATTGATGGAATGCCCACTTTCGAGTACGAGTCATTCTTTGGCTGGCTGTTCAACACACAGCCCGACTTCACCATGGATGTGAAAAAGGAGAATGGCGAACACCCCGACGTCTTTACTTCAGTTATCGCGAAGATGCCCGAGTGTCCCCTGAGCAAGATCGCCGCTATGGATGACAGTTGCTTCGGTGGCGAGGCTGCTTTTGCGACATACACCAGGTCCCAGGTATGAAGCTCTTTGTTCCGTTTTAAACTAATTATCTAATGACTCCATAAGGATGGTGACCACCCCACTACTCTTTTGAACGAGCTTCCCAAGCTTCAGAAGCTTGCCGAGTCTGGCGAATTGCACACCACTCTAGTGTTCCTCCCCCTGAACGCCAACCCCGATTACGAGGAGAAGGATCTTCGACGCCGACAGGCCGAGACTGTTATCTCTTCCATTGAGGAGGTTGTCGAGTCGCCTGCCGAAACCTCTTCTGTCGCCGAGAACCCTATCTTTTCCGGACGCCCTGGTGCTATCCCCTCATGCTTCAAGTCTGAGGAAAGCTGTATCGAGGCTACCAAGAACTGTTCAAGCCAGGGTATCTGCCAGAGCAGGTATGGTAAGGGCAGCGACTCTTGCTTCGCCTGCCATTGCCTCAGCACCAAGTCGGCTGGTGGCAGTGTTACTCACTGGGCTGGCGGCGCATGCTCCAAGAAGGACATCAGTGTCGAATTCTGGCTCTTTGCTGGATTCACCATTGCCCTCATTACCATCCTCTACTTGGCCATTGGTATGCTTTTCAGCGTTGGCGAGGAGAAGCTTCCTGGAGTTATCGGTGCCGGTGTGTCGAAGTCTAAGTAAGAAAGGACTCGGAGCTAGACAGCGGTCTATGAGAAGTGTCGGGCTGCTGGAGATGTGTAAGCCGACCAAGGGAGTTTTCCACGACATAATCACCCCAGGGCGGCATGTATCATCATATGGTGTATTTGATATATGGGCGTACAAAGGCTAGGAGCTTGTATTAGGTGCCTTGAACACGGGCCTCTTTTGTTAGAATGCGTTTGAATTTACCGAACAGTCACCGAGTACCCGAGCAATGTAGTTATTTAACTTATAAAGTGCCTGACTTTCCACATGTCGTGATGAGCTGATGCCGAGTCGTATCTTCACATGCGATATTCTCTTTGGCCTGAACATGCCATGACGCGTGTTCGGCGGGTCTCTGAGGTCTTCATTCTACGTTTTAGCACTTCCACATGCTTTTACATAGATGCCTGCTCAAGTATCCTCCATTCTATTCTGAGTAGGGCAGTGGCATTTTGGGATCAAGAGTGTCCCTATTTGCTTATCGCAGGATTTGGTGACGCTTGTTTCGGGTTGCGATCAATCGTTTCAGACGCGTCTCCTTACACGTATCACTTGGCAGTGCAGATGAATATTCTCAGCAGTTCAATTGGCAAGTGAAAGATGTGCTGAAGGTTTTCATTCGGCAACAGATGATTGTTCCAAACTGGGTGTGTTGTTAATTAGCATGCCTAATACATTGGGTAGCCGTACAAGTTCATCTGCTCAGATGAGTTAAGCCGGCTCTTCTTCAGCTATAAATAGTGCGATGATGTATTTTCTAGGGCCTCACTGTTGGATTGAATCATTCTCAACAACTTATCACTAGGAAGTTGTTAAACGGCGTTTATGTAAAAGTCCGATCTATCCCGAGCCCCTAGACCCACCCTAGAACTAGACACTAAGGTTAGATCTCCCTTCTGCGCCATCCGCGTAGTTTCCATGTCGACTCTCAACTAACGTAATAAAATAACACTCCAAACCAAGGACTTGGGTTCTTTCTTATACCTCTAAAAGTCCGCCGGACTTGTTCTCTTTCTGGGTGATCCACTTGCTCTTCTTTTCTCAAGCACAGCAGATCTGTGATCTATTATGATGTCCAATTCAGACAAATCCAGGCACCCAACGGCTAAATGGGGTGCGGCGTGCGCGCAGTGTTCTACTGCAAAGGCGAAATGTATTCGCTCTAATAAAACTCCTGGATCAAAATGCGACAGGTATTTCACGTTCAATTTCCCCCCTCCTCCCTTTTCCCCTTTTCTTGCCATTTTGCGATTGCCCTTTCATGGACTCGGAGATGTATGATCTGGCTCCGAAAGTGCCGGTGGTCTAACTACCGGGTCCGCCGGAGGTATCACGGAGCTCCATAATTTATTCCAACCGCGGCCGGAACAAGACTGACACATGTTTTATAGATGTGAGAGGTTGACAAAGAATTGCACAGAGCAGGTCCATAGGCCACGGAAAAAGAGGACTGTTAAACCTTCGTGAGTCAACTCAGTCACTTGACAGCTTTTTGGTTTACACAACTACAAGCCATAGCCGCACTATCATATGCCGTTACTAATTACGATGTTCAATTAGTCGAACTGCTCAAATAGAGGAAAGACTGAATGGATTAGTCAATCTTCTCAAGGCCGGCGGTCTGACTAACGCTGACCTTGCTACCGATACCACTTGTATCCCAACTGAATCAGACCCTGCTGTGACTGACCAGCGGAAACCTTCATCAAAGGAAAGTAATGCTTCTATAACGCCAGAACCTACAGTCTGGTCTATCCCTAGTGCATACAACTCATATGCTCCACCGCAATGTATATGTCGACAGACCAGCGGAGATGCTCCCCCTCCGCCTGGTTCAGACCAGGAACTCCTGAACGTCTATCGGAAGGAATTGCAAATTCTACATCCTTTCGTCATCATCCCCGAGGGAGTCACGGCAGCGAAGCTTAAGGAGGCACGGCCGTTCCTCATGTCCTCCATCCGCATGGTCACGTCGTTTCGCAGTATAAGATCGATGAGAGCACAAATGTATCATCTCATGAAGCACATTGCAGACCACATGCTTATACGGTCAGAGCGATCTCTGGACTTGCTGCTTGGAATCATGGTCATAGTTGCATGGTATCAGTATCATTGTTTTATGCACGCCCAGCTACATAACCTAATAGGATTGGCTACTACTCTTGTTGGGGAGTTGGGCTTACACCGCAGCCCGACTGTTCTGGAGCGAACTAACTTGATGGTTGTCAAACCATTCCAGCCTACACCGCGCACGAATGAAGAGAGAAGAGCTTTATTGGGAGTCTGGTACTTGTCCTCGTGGTGAGTTGTCTTACTTTTTGTGCGGTCTGCTTCTAAACTAACTGGCAAAAGCATGTCACTTGGCTTCCTACGGATAGAGCCGATGCGGTACACCAAGTACATCCAAGCATGTCTGGCCGCTCTCGAACAGGAGCAGGAGTACGAGACAGACTCACGTCTCGTCACTCTTGTTCGTATCCAGCACTTGACGGAACGCATTGCACAACTCAATTCTCCTGATGATCCAGCTGAGGAGGTTGCTGGTCTTCCAACAGCGCCAATATCGGCCTATGTTTCTGCTTTCCAGAGTGAACTCGACAGGATACGGAACGAACTATCACATGACCTCAGAAATGACAGTAAGTTTCTGGAATCAGCTTCCTTTCTTTACTTTGTTAACCTTTGTAGCGGTAATAAACATATTCCTCAACACAGCGATGCTCCGGTTATATGAACCTCCTATACTGGATGCCTCTCGAATTAGCTCCATGTCAGAGTCTCTAACTGCCCCCACACTAGGGGCTCCTTCAGCTCTTGACGTGTTTTACCAGTCAAGAAATGCTCTTCAGAAGTTCTTTAGCGATTGGCTCTCGATACCAGTGTCAGAGTTTTGCAATCAGACCACACCGATAGCTGCACAACTTGTCTATGGTTTGACAATGCTCGGTCGGTGGACAAAGCTCACAGCACCAATCTTAACAAAGACCCCAATTCCAATGCCCCATGATACTAGTGCCTCAAACCCGAACGTGGAACTTTACAAAGCGGACTCCGAGTACTCAGCAAGCGTTAGTCCATCGAATGCCACCGTCTCGGTGGCAGGGTCAACAACAGGTGACAAGGACGCGCAAGCAGCCAGCCCCTTCGTATTACGAGAAGGTACAGACCCGAGACTGCTAGCTGCCGTGGCAGCTCTGAGATCCAAGATTCAAACTCAGCCTGGACTCTCCCTGGACGTCACAGGGATCCTGTCCGCGATATGCTCCCGATTTGAAGAAGCCAATGCATCATTCCAAGTAACATCTGCAGAACCTGGTGCATCGGATCACAACATCTGGAGCATGAGTGCGATCAAGGTCAGGATCACGAGGGCGAAGTTGGAACGCTGGGCGGAGATTGTTGCGGCCGGACCAAGCGCTCTGAAGATCTACGAAGATGAGTCCCGAGACACGGAGATGGAGTTATACGACAGCGAGATCGGAGAAGGCGCCACAGCAGGTGGCGCAGGGGTAATGACGAGCCAGAACACACATGCCGACGTGTTCGCCATGCCCGATTGGAATTCAGAAATGCCGTGGACTTCAGATGTGCTCCAAGGTGTTGATCCCTCTATTTGGTTTGACGGATACCTCGACTGGGGCGCTGTTGTTATGAGCTCGATGGGGAATCTGGAGCAATGAAAACTTATGGCAATGTAATACAGAGTGATAGAGGTAGCCACAAACACTGATAGAAGAGCCCCACTAGTTAAGTTAGTTCATAGGCTCATCTTGGATCCGAGATATAATTCATGTAAGACAGGAATTCTCCAATCTCTAATATCTTGAGACTTGAGACTTGGAGTACACATACTCACATACCCGCATTCACTGTGTAATAATAACTAGACTGTTTGTCTCTGCCATCGCTATGGTAGCCTGGAGAATTTGTTCAACGTCGTGCTGGTCACTTCACCGCCAAAGGATCAAAGTAAAGTTTGCTTGCTAGCCCTTCCTGAGAATGTTCAATCAACCGATGGAACGTCAACTATTGTACTGTTTGCGTGTTGACACCACCAAGCCTCATCGAGATAGACATAAGCGGAGAGGAAGCTAATAGCATACTAATTGGACAGCGACATATGCAGCAAGGTGAGTGGATTTATCTAGCGTATTGTCCTTATACAAATAGGTAGTTAATACATGTGAGAACTGATGCGGAGTTGTAAATGGGCTATGCAGCTAGCCAGCTTACTGGCATGGTTTCGCATGTCTATACACGAGGCAACGAAACCCCAAATGTCTATCAAGCTCTACCATGATTCGATGATCAGTTCGCTAGACCCTCCGGTTCTCTGACATTGGATTGAGTTGCGAGGCGTTCCATTGTTACCAGGGTAGGAGAGCTATTGACAGTCGTGCAATTGTATGAGCGTAGCCGGAAGGTCGAGGCCACCCTTGATGTATACCAGTCGATTTCGATGCCCAAAGTGAGCTTTTGAAGAAAATATCAGTATTCAATTCCAAGGCAAAGAGTGATAAACTGAACTGTGGGTTTGATTTCACCTCGACAGACAATTGTCGGGCAGAAAGCGTATGATTCAACAAAGTTCTTTTAAGTTGAAGGTCAATTCTCGAATGCCGTATCATCCTTGCAGCCCTAGGAACAATGCACCAGCCGGTCGACTAACACCTCGATCGATCGGTGTGGCAGCTGCATGTTATAGCCATGCATCAATACCTGAATAATCTCTGAGTGTGTGGTGGGGTGATGACAGGGTGGTTGCTCGTGGGCTTTGGTTTTTCAATCTTCTGTCTCATACTACGTATCCCAAAGTCCAGATCCCCACCTATACTACGGCGCGAGAGAAGTAAAACGACCGGAATTCGTTCGGGCCGGGATTCTATCAAGTCTGGTGAAGTGTTGAACTGGCGTCCCCTGATTCAGAACAATTCCGGCAACGCAGATATCCGCGTACGACTTCCATCTTGTATTTGCGTGGCCAGTATATTAAGAAAAAGCCATTCCGTTTGCACCACGTATGGCAACACATCCATTCCACACATCCGAGCTAGGCAGCCATGGCAAAAGCTGCTCTTGTGACTATGAGCTACAAACTGAGCTCTTCGTCGAAATATGTGCAAAAACCAGTCTGCCAACCGTGGATTGGTGATGCAATTGACATCTCAGACACACAACAAGGTATGGAGGGACTCGTGACCTCGGTTTTTGGGGTTGGGCCACCGTGATGCGTGCTGACTGACAATACATATCGTGTAGGCCCTATTTCATCCGCCGAAGCCTCATACCAAAAGACAGAGGGACCGAACCAGAACCTGCGCCAGATTTTAAATTCAGAAACGTCCGAGAATTTGGAGCTCCGAGTGGACAAGCTCGAAGATGAATTGAGGCCAGCTCGCTGCGGTCATGCTCGACGTAGGTCTCTCTCTGCCTTTTTATATCTGTCTGCCTTCTTTTCAACATATAAGCCCCCTTGACCGACGGACGATTGACAAGGCGACCGCTTTTGTAGTCTGGTCCCAACCGGTACCATATAGAGAGCAACCCCCGAGACGCAAAGTGGTATGGATTTGGGTCTGTGTACGTCTCCACCAATCTGAACCAATATTGCTTCTCAAACCATCGACTAACACTTCCACGAGTGCTGCTGTGGAAATGGAGGGATGAAAGTGTCCGTGGACCCCTGTCCATATTGCGGAATACCACGTTGTCCGAACTGTGGTACACAGCGATATAATACGCGTTGAGACAAAAATCCTCTTATTCAATTTTATATGTACTCCAAGATTATTCGTTTTCACTAGAACCAGACCACAGTTCTCGCATATCTTACAAGTACGTAAAATTCTGGTTGAGTTGAGCTTAAAAGGATAGATTCTTCCAAGTCCAGTCCTCGGCAGCGTCAGGAGATCTTCAGATTATCACATGAACGGGTAGAGAAAACCAGGGTTTGGAACTAATATCCTAATCAGTCGCTGACAAGAAACCTGTTAGATGTTTGGAACGGGCTTCGGGAAGAAGTGGTCTTCGTCAGCAGCTTGGTCGGGATGTATCGGTATCTTGGTTGACTTGAATCAGTATCCCATTTCCCGTATCATCATTCTGAAAGAAGGGTTGAGGGTCTGTTTTGGGTTGTTCTTCCACAGTAGATTTCCCAGATAAGCTGACTTGGTCCTCTTCAATGACCCCTTCGTTAGAGCTTGTTGCCTCATCGTCATCCCGATCGTAGGGCTGAGGATTCAAAGCAGGTACGGTTTCTGGCTAATCCTCTTCTCAAAGATATCTCGCATGAGCGCTTCACATAGAACCTCTCATTAGCTTCATGAATATAAGACGCCTCCTTGAAAGCCGGGTTAGCCCGCTGTGCTTCTGTAGGTGCGCTGATTTGATTGATTGTGCATATTTGCCAATCTTCAGCGGCCTGAGCGGTATGTAACGTGAAAACGGGGATTGGATGCACTGAAGAGCCCTGTTGTAATTGAATTCGATTAGTCCTCTCAACCAACCCGTTTAACAACCGCCTGGCAAGGGGGCTAGGTCTCCCTTCCCTGACTTACAGCCCTGTCGCTGCTAGACAGCAAGAATAAGAACGCAACTGTAGGCAATCTGCTTGAATCCGCTGAAAGTATTGGGTTCTGGAATGCTGTAACTGTAAACAAGGGCACAAGGCACAAGGCGCAGATCGTAAGTTGATTCGCTATCCAGAGGTGGTTGACTAATCCTTCATGCATGCATACTCAAACGTGATGGTGCCCAGGTTAATGTTTTGTGCACTTGCATTCTTCACACCACCCGAAAAGGAATTGCAATCCCCCCGGTGCCTCGCCGGAGTTTTGTCACTATTTATGGAGAAGCAGCATTTTTAAACAGAATACACAAGTTGCCACATGAGCCATGGAAGAAGGCAGTACTATTGCCATTGCCCCGTGCGAGAAGAACTCACTGGTCGAGTCTCTCCAAGACTGCATAGACTTAGACTCTGATGAGATACACACCTTTTTCTACGACCTTACCTCACCACGGTCATTGGCACGCCAGGCGAGCCGTGTCAAAGGATTCTGCGGCGATGCCCCTCCCATATTGGATGACACGAAAAGGAACGATGTCAACGGCTGGCAATCATATCGCGGCGAGAAACCGATTGCTTGGGTCTCTGAGCCAGATTGGAGCCCTGATATTACCAAAGCCCCTGTAGCTGATGGCGAATCCGCTGGCAGAGTCCTCGGCAACAAGGAGCTATGGATTACCTTGCAAAGATATGTGCGTCAATACATGCAAAGGCTAGCACATAACTATATGACATAGTTTGCTGATTTCCTTGTCGCTCCCAGCGCGTGTCAGGTGGTGACCGAGACCTTAAAGCTGGCCCGCCTCGAAGGATGTAAGGATTCTACCTGAGCTCACCCGAGACCCAAGTCTGATTAATTGAAAAGCTATGTCAACAAGCCTGATGCGTATAGTGTCTGGGCAATTATAAAAACCACACCCCCATCGCAGGTCCCCGGTTTCCGAGAGCTGTTAGCTAACTATGTTACTGAAGCCCCAAAACCAGTCATGAGTTCAAGAGAAATTGTAAGCGAAACAATCCGTGTACAAGTTTTTAAACCATGTCTAATATGATTCTGACCGCACAGTTTTGGTGGGGGGCTGTATCCTTCGTCTTCTCGTTCAACCTCCCCTTCTATGCTATTAGTGCCCAAAATCAGCTAGATACCCGAACGCTATTCGACGGCAAACGTCCGCTCCGATCTCGACTCGATCTTTCATTTTTGCGTTTAGGAAAGTCCGAAGAACACCATTACACAGAAACTGAGTCCTCCGAAACTCAGCTTTGCCTCGTCGAGGGTGTTTCCTCAGTCGTCGTCACGGGCCGAAGCAGCCATTACTGGACTGCTATTTGCTTCAACGATGACCTATATGACGACGTAGACGAGCCTAGAGTATCACCAGAAGATGATGTGCAACACATGGATGGGGAAACAGACCCGATTATTCTCAAAATGAATGATAAACCCGAGTCACCTCGGGCATACGCACTTGCAGCATTGGCAACTGCTCTTGTGAAGATTGCAGATTTCCACAAAGATATACATTATGTTTTTGAGACTAGCCTAAACAGCCATGTGAGTTATAAGATGGAGCCCCAACAATAGTCGACGAATGGCTTCGTACTCGCCGCCAACCATGAACTTCCACATCAGTGTCTGTTGCTAACAGTATTATCCAGTTTTTCAATTCTGTCTATAGCCCCCCAGAGTCTAGATCGCCACAAAATGTTAGAGATTGGATAAGAGGATATCCACAGGCTCTGAGGGAAGTGATTCACCACAATAAAAGGATTGTTGGAAAGCTGGAGCACTTCTTGTCGCATCATCTTTTAATCAACCCCGAAGGACTTCCTCAGCATCGAATGTGGCTGAACGTGCAAAACGAGGAACGTGCAATGCAATCATTGACTGATATCAAAGATAGTCTGGATGTTCTATGTGATATCAATCACGAACTCACATGCCTGTTAAAGTCTTATACGGAGGCAAGACAAGAGGTAAGTGGCTTGGCCGAGACTCCAGGAGCTTATCTTAGACTCTTGCCGAATTAAGCTGATATCTGACGCAGGAGAAAAGGAGAGACCAGGATGAACTAGCAGCTAGAGAAGGCAGCCTCCAAAAGCTAATGTTCGCTACTTTTGTAGGGCTGCCCTCCCGCTCTCCCGAGCCAATTTTGCTAACTATACGATGTCAGGTATTGGGCATACTAAACCTCACTACCCAAGCCTATGCCGGCGTAAGAGAAAATGGCAACACGATATCTTCACCAGTGTATGGTGTTCTCCTATGGACCAGCCTTACTGTCTGCCTTCTAGTATACCTGGGTCTCAGCTGGTCTAACTTGCGGCCGTACCTGCCGGACTTCACCAACGATCCTTTCCCATTGTCATACATAATCTCACAGAAGCAACGACGCGGTCCAAGCCACTTGATTAATTTAGTGGAAAAGATCTCGATCATGGTAGAAGATCACGTCAGACCGCGACAGCTTGCTGAGAGCATCCGCAGAAAAGCAAAGATAGCGATACGGAGGGCAGCTAGGAACATACTTCCTGCGTAAGCATTATAATAAACCGTCATTCCAAATTCATACAACGACAATCCTGGATATATGTTTGAATTTACAACACACGGTGCTGGTATAAAGATGAAACGACCTGTTTAAATTGTCGATGGACAATAAAGAGCCCCATGCCACGTTCGCCCGGCAGAAACTCTCAAACCCTGTCAGGATGTGTAAACAGGAAAGAATGTTACACGGCACTTCAGATGTCCGATAACGCTCTTGTTTGTGCTCAGCCATGTCTCGGATACAGTAATTGAGATGAACTGTTATTCGATGCTCTGAGACTAGCATATTCATCTCCTCCATGATGATGAGTTGACTGGCACGCGACTATACCACGACTGACTCATTGACTAGTACCATATATTGGGACGTAGTAAATGAGAGGAAGTTCAAGACATTTGGTATACCGACTCGAACATTGTACTTCATGGGACAGATCTCGCCGCAAGTACTCCATAGTAACCCAAGAGGTTTTGTTGCACAGTTACAATCGCTCAACTTTACCAGTTCTGGGATTCTTTTGGCCATTGATCGAGCTGCCGAACAACCCACCCCCTCTTCCCAATAATGAGCAGTCATTTAAGTCAAGGGGGTAAGCACGGAACCATTGATGGCTGAAGGGGATGGTTGGCTGAACCCTTGAACCATTGGATCTATTTAAACCTTGGAACAAAGCAATTTCGCGACGTCTTAGCCTCGCCTTTCATGTTGAGTTTCTGGACTGAAGCACGCACAATGTATTAGCAGTTTTCGAGTCTTCTATATCAGATGCTCCTAGGCATCACCAACAATACAGTGCGTCCTCTCCACGGAAATGGCAGTGACTCAAGTGCAACAAGTTAGGCGAGTATCCAGATTGGAAGCTATATACAAGTAACTAGCAGGAAAGACAAAAAGTTTACTACCCCTGACTGATATGAGACGCCCCTTGCTCCTACCAACCTCTTTGGGACATTGCCCGACGAGGAGTCCCCTGAAGAGGGCTGTGTTATTTAGGTATAATACCAGCTCAAGGCCCATCTTCCTGATGGAATCGGTGTTTGGTGCTCATGTTACTTGTTTTAACTCCAGTGACTAGGAACGGATACTATTTGCCTTGAGGTATGTAGGTTCATAACTATTGGTTGGATGTAGCTACAGGGGTGTGATCGTTATTGCCTAGCCAGGAACTGACGACAAAGCAGCCTATGACACACAGCTTCCTCTTTTTGTACCAACCGGCCAGATGCAGGAGAAAGAAAGGCATGAAGCGGTGCGACTATCTGATGATATCTCCTCTTTCGATACGCACTCGACCTTCAATGATTGCCTGGAATCTGAAGGTACGTAATTTCTCCTTCTCTTTCTTGCACTACATCGACTTTCACTGTTCGCTGACACGATTCGTAATCGCAAGGTGTGCCCCGCGATATCTTCGTGGTTCCCGTAAAACAACTACCTCCACGCAAAAAGGCAGTTTGGATCTGGGCTTGTGTAAGTTGTCTAATACGCAGTCTCAAGATAAAAATAGACTTCCCTCTACGATTGAACCTTCTTACTGACTTCGCCAGTGCGTCTGCGGGAATGGGGGCATGAAAGTCTCTGTTGATCCTTGCCCTTATTGCGGCACACCGCGCTGCCCAAATTGCGATACACGGCGTGCTAATGCCCGATGAGCGGATGTAAGATCTCTTTAAAGCCCCGGCTGCTTAGTACCCGTAATATCAGTCACTAAGCACAGGGGCAAGTAAAGGTATTCTAATAAGGCATAATTCTATTAAAAGGACCCAAGCTTAATATTACTTTTATAAATATACCAAGCTTAGACCTCTACAGAACGGACTATCTATAGGTCTAGCTTCCTTACTAAGGTTATAATACCTTTATAATTTAATAACTAGCTATAAAAAGAAAATATTACTATTCTTAGTATAAATAGTATAGAATTCTTTATATTATAAAGACTTAATTATTCTATATTTAATATTTATTAATTATTATTTCTTAGACTTTTTATATTTTTTATTATAGTAAAAGCTATTTTTTTTTTAAATTATTTTAAATAATTATAATAAAAGTCTATAATTAAATTTTTAATAATATTAATAGTTTATATCTATTAATTATATTAAGGTCTTTATTTTTTTAAAAAAAAAAAAGAATTCTTTAATTAATATTATATTTTTTTTAAATTATTTAATTTCTTACTATAAAATGTACTTAATAATATACTTTTTACTATTTTTAAAACCTCTTTTTATAGAATTTAATTTCTTCTTTTTATAGTTATTAATATATATAGGTAAAAGCTATTAAATTAAAATAACTAAATAAATCTTTATACTATTAAGTAGTTAAAGTTTATAAACTAAATCTTTAACTATTTAAATAATCTTAAATAGGCCTATATATTATTATAATTATTTTTAAGAAGGATTTCTAAATAAATAATATTTATTATAAAGGTATAAATAAACTTAATTACCTTTTTTAATATAATAGAATTATATTTCTTATTATAGGCTTACTTTCCTTTTATAATAATAAAATTAATAATAAATTAGGCCTTTTTTTAAATAGTCTTTTATAAATAAGATAAGTTAATGATATTTTTTATAAATATAATAATATTTAAAAGACTTTTATATTTAAAGTTATAAATATATTTATATATAAAGGTCTTTATATTTAAGTTTAAGATATTATTTAAATTCTATTAAATATTAAAAAGAAAATATATCTAGTTAATATAAAGATTTTTAATATAATAAAATTATAAGGTAATTTCTATTATTTAATTCTTTTTCTTTAATAAACTATTTACCTAAGAACAATATATTATTATTATTAACTAATTATATTCTTTAAATCTATTTAATATCTAGGGAGTTCCTTTTAATATTATTAAAGATATATTTATAATAAAGTTAATTATAACTATATATATAAAAAGAAGTAATAATTAAATAGTATAATATTTAATTAGTCTATTAATTAATTATTAATAAAACCTTAGTCTCTAGCTAAGATCTAATTAAATCCTATATAAACCTTTTATATAAATAGAACTTTCCTTCTTTAAGCTTTAATATAATATAATTATTATATCTACCTAGCTTTTAATTAATTATTATTTTTATAATAATTCTAAAGTTTTAATCTAAGCTACCTAGGATAATAGTTTCTATTTAAAATATCCTTAATACTATTAATAAGTTTACTATAGATAATCTTATAGTTAAGGTATAAAACCTTTTATATATTATAATTATTACTAATTAAAATAAGATTTAAATTTAATAGATTACTATATTAATAGCCTAAATCCCTATAGAATCTATAATATCTATAGATATAATATTAAAATTTAACCCTAGAAGATATTAAATCTACCTTAATTAAAATAAAAGTAATCTTTATAATATTTAAATAAAAATATAAGATTTAATAAAGGATTATTAAGCTTAAAGTAGAATTATATAATTATTTTAATAAAAAACTATCTTATTATTAAGAGAGATCTTATTAAGAATTCTTTAAATCTACCTTAAGTAATAAAGAAAATATTAAGGTTATTAATATTATTAAACTATTATTATTAATAAATATATATAAATATAATAAGTAGCTTTATAATCTTAAATATACCTTTTAAGAAATATAAAGGAAATTCTAAAAGGACTATAAGAAGATTATTTTTATAATAAATAATATAAACCTTAAAGGCTATATAGATTAGGAATAATACCTTAATAAATAATCTTTAAGTTATAAAAAAGAATTTAAAAAGAATTAAAAAGTATTTATAAAATAATTCTTTATTTTTATTAAGGATTTTAAAAATTAAGAAATTTAAATAATAAAATAATTTAAAAAGGCTTAATAATAAACTAATTAATCTCTATAAGACTTTTATAACTATCTTACTTTAATTAAAAGATATCTCCCTAAAGAAAACCTTAAAATTTAGGTCTTTTACTTTTATATTAAGCTTTTACTTAATATTAAGTTAATTATTATATTAAATAAAATTACCTTACTAGAGACTTAAGAAGGTATAGTAATCTTAATAATTTATATTTAGGATAGCTAATAATATAATAAGAGGTATTTAATAGCCTTAAATAAATCCCTATTTTAGAAGAGAGTATACTTTTAACCTTAATTAAATTTTTAACCTTTTTACTTAAGTTATTCTAAGGACTATTAAGACTTTAATTTAAATTATAATATATTTAGTAATTAAAGGGAATACCTAGGAAAATTAATTTATTATAAATATTAAAAAGAAAGGCATTTTATAAAAAACTATTATATTAAGAATAAAGCCTAAGTAAATTATATATTAAAAAACTAGACTTAGCTAAATATTAAGTTTAAATTCTAGTTAAAACCTAATAAGACTATTAGTAAATTAAGATAGTAAGTTATCTAGTTATACTTATTATAATTTATAGGTAAATTACCTATAAAACTAATACTTACCTTAATAATAGAGTTAAAATTAATATTATTAGTAAGTAGTTTACTTATTCTTAAGGTCTTTAAAGACTTAATAATATTAATATCTAACTAAATAGATTTAATAATAAACCTAGGAAAGCCTATAGTAAATAGAAAATCTTATTCTCTATAATTAGCTATAAAGAATACCTCTATTATATTATAAGAATCTTTATTAATACTAATTAGGATTCTAATTCTATAAACGACCTAATTATCCTATTAATTACCTTATTAATTAACTTAAGAATCTAAACTAATTACTAATTAAAATAATAATAATTTTAATAATAATAAATTAACTATATATAAAATAAAAACTATTAATAGCCTTTTATCTATACATAGATAGGTAAACTAAGTAATTAAATTACATATTAAGCTATTATTTAAGATATTTTATTATAAATAATTAAGATATATAGTTAAAACTACTATAAATAGTATAGTATACCTATAACTCTATATAAAATATAATTACTAGAGTATTACCTAATAAGGCATTTTTAGGGTATATACCTAACTTTTATATACCTAGTAAGGATATAGTTATTTAACCCCAGTTAATAATATTATTAATAACATTACGCATTGCATTACAGAAGAAGGCATAGTGGGATTTTAATAATTATTATATAGTCTGATTTAATTCCTCGGCCTGAAGTTACCTTTAACTTCAGGACTGCCTTAACTTTAACTTTAACTTTAATCAACAGAATATATATTCTTCCTACTAATTTTAACCTTCTATATTTCTACCTTAGCCCCTTAGCGCCTTATATATAACTTCTCTTTATAAATCATTCTTAAAGACCTTAACTATCCAGTTAATCTGCTTTTTTAAGCTATTATACCAAGCCTTATAGTAAGGCTTTAACTTTAATGCCTTAATAAAGGAAATCTCAGTCTTAAGGACTAGCCCTTTTATAAACCTATTTTTTAAACTTCTTAAAGACTTAAATTACTTTTTTACTTTCTATTTCCTACCTAATATATACTTTTAATTACTATTTCTAGTATTAAGCCTTAAACTATAAAATATTAAAAGCTTATAATTAAAAATAATTAATTTAATTAAATTATAATTATTTTATTTAATATAGAAAGGTAATTTAAGGTAGTTATTAAAAAGATTTTTAGCCTTATTTTTAAGTAAATTAAGCTTTTATTTATTATAATAGCTATTAATAGCTATTTTAATATTATTATAAATTAAGCTAAGGTTTATATTATAGTAAATATTTAATATTTAAATACTTATTATAGTAATTATAAAAAAGATTAGTAATATAGACTAAAGGGTAGGGGATTAAGGTTTAATTAACTAACTATATATAATATAGTCTATATTTTACTTCTTAAATCTAATTTCTATTAAGTAGTTATAAGGGTTAATTAATTAGTTTATAATATAGATTAGGTTAAAGGTATATATATAGGGGGGGGAGGCTAGTTTTTATATATATAGCTATTATATATATTTATTTAATTAGAGTTTAATTACTATATATAATATCTATTATCTTAATTATATTAAGTTTTTAACCTTAAAAGAGGTTATTTTTATTATTAATATTATTAAAAGATTTAAAAAGCCTAGGCTTAATAAAGTTAAAGGTTAAAGTAAAGAAAATATATAGTTATTTAAAGAAGGATTTTAAAAGTATAACTTTAAATTTAATATTTATAAAAGCTTAAAAATAGTCTATAAGACTATTAAAAGGTTATTATAAAAAGATAAATAAAATACTATAATTTTTACTATAAACCTCTTATATTTTATATAGAATAATTAGTAATATTATTAATAAAGAACCTTAATCTTAAAGGTAAAAAGAAAAAGCTTATATTAAGGTTTATTAAATTATTTTAAGTTTTTAAAAGAATTACTTTATAAGCCTATAAAATTATCCTTTTAAATTAATACTTAAGGATTTATAATATATTTTATATTAATTTCTTAGAGCTATATTAAAAATATAATAAAGAAGGCTAAGATTCCCTATTAATACCTAAATTTAAAGAATAATAGGAAGACTAGAAGGTTAAATAAATTAAGGTAGAAAGGATTTTTAAAAGAGAAATATATTACCTAGTAAAATAGTAAGGTTAACTGCCTAAATATAACTAATAGGTTATAGCTAAAGATATAAAGAAAAGAGATAGATTTAAGAAGTATTAATTAAGGTAATAACTAGCTAGTTATAAGTATATTACTATAGTAAATATCCTTAATATTAAAAATATAAAGATATAACTATATTATAGTTAAATTTACCTTAAAAATAATAAGACTTAAGGCAGTTTAAATTACTTGTTATCTATATTAATATAAGTATATTTATTTAAAGCCTAAATATAAATAAAATAAGGGTTTAAGGCTAACCTAAAATTAGAAAACTTCTTTATAAAACTAATTAAAGTAGTTAAGTTAATTAGGTTTAAAAGGTTATTAAGACTAATTTAAAAAGCCTTTATTATAGTAATTTAAGTAATACTATTAGTATTATTACTATAAATAAAGAGTTACTAGGTATTATTTTAAAAGGTTTAAAAGGAAGTTATTTATAATAAAAAAATTAAAATAGGGTTAAAACCTTATAAAATAGAATAATATATTAAGCTAAGCCCTAGTTAATAATATTATTAATAACATTATATATTACATTATAAAGGCATAGTAAGATTTTAATAATTATTATATAATCTAATTTAATTCCTTAGCCTAAAGTTACCTTTAACTTTAAGGCTGCCTTAACTTTAACTTTAACTTTAAATATATATTCCTCCCAGTAACTAATTTTAACCTTCTATATTTTTACCTTAGCCCCTTAGTATCTTATATATAACTTCTCTTTATAAATTATTCTTAAAGACCTTAATTACCTAGTTAATTTACTTTTCTAAGCTATTATATTAAGCCTTATAATAAGGCTTTAACTTTAATATCTTAATAAAGGAGGTCTTAGTCTTAAGGATTAGCCTTTTTATAAGCCTATTTTTTAGGCTTTTTAAGGATTTAAGCTATTTCTTTACCTTCTATTTCTTACTTAATATATATTTTTAATTACTATTTTTAATATTAAGCCTTAGACTATAAAGTATTAAAAGTTTATAGTTAAAGGTAATTAATTTAATTAAATTATAGTTATTTTATTTAATATAAAAAGGTAATTTAAAATAACTATTAAGAAGATTTTTAGCCTTATTTTTAAGTAGATTAAGCTTTTACTTATTATAATAGCTATTAAGAATTATTTTAATATTATTATAAATTAGGCTAAGGTTTATATTATAGTAAATACTTAATATTTAAATAGTAATACTTATTATAATAACTATAAAAAAGATTAATAATATAGACTAAAGGGTAGGGTTTAATTAACTAACTATATATAATATAGCCTATACTTTACTTTTTAAATCTAATCTTTATTAATTAGCTATAAAGGTTAATTAACTAGCTTATAGTATAGATTAGGTTAAGGGTATATATATAGAGGGGGGGGGGGGGGAGGCTAGCTTTTATATATATAGCTATATAAGTTATATATATATTTATTTAATTAGAGTTTAGTTATTATATATAATATCTATTATCTTAATTATATTAAGTTTTTAACCTTAGAAAAGGTTATTTTTATTATTAATATTATTAAGAGATTTAAAAAGCCTAGGCTTAATAAAGTTAAAGGTTAAAATAAAAAAATAAAAATATTAAGCTAAGGGTAAAAAAGGAAAATTATTAAGTTAGAATAGTATATTATTAAGTAATTAAAGTATTATAGATATAGTAATTTTTTTATAAAAAGAGTTAGAAAAAAATAAGTAATTAGATTATATTAAGACTTATAATTAAGGTATTCTTTTTATTATTAAGACTAAAGAAATAGTAATATATTTCTTTAAGAGAAAGAAAAGAGTTAATAAGGTAATATATAATAGTAATAATATTAAAATAAACTAGCTTTAAAAATTAATAAAAAGAGTTATTTCTTTTATTTTTAGCTATAATTAGAAAAGAAATTAAGATATAAATTGCCTAAATAATATTCTAGAAATCCCCTTTTAGTAAGATAGGTATATTATAAAGATAAGAGTTAATAATAATAAAAGTTAGAATAGTTTTAAAGAAGACTTACCTATAATAAGAATACTTATAGTTAGAATAAGTAATATAATAAAAATTATTAAAGTTTTTAATTATATAGCTAAGGGAATTAACTATAATATTATTCTTAGGAAGAAAGATAAATAGAAAATTAAAGTAAGTTTACTAGGTATATATATAGATTATATAGATATTCTTATTAAATTAAATAGAAATTTATTTTAGGATCTTAATAAAAATAGAGGGCTTTTTATTATAGGATTTATTATTAGGCTAATAAGGTTTTAAATATAAAGGGGTTTAAGGAGTATAAGGTATATTAAATAATAATAATAAGGCTATAAAAGAAAAAAGAAAATAATATAAATTAATATAAATAGATAATATAAGGTATAAAGAATTAAAGTAAAGGTTAGGGTAGATAAAATAATAAAATATATTATAATATTAAAGAAAGAAGAAAGAAAAAAAAAAGAAATAAGGAAAGAGAAGGATATTTATATTTAAATTTAAAGGCTATTTTTATAATATTAAATATAAAGTAAATTACTTTTATAATAACTTTAAGGTAATTATATAGATTACTAAGGGTAAATATATTAACTGCCTAATAGTAATTAATATTAATAAAATAATATTACTATTTTTATAAGTTTATTAAAGATAGTTTTAATTAATAGGGGAATAATTATAATATCTAATTAATCTATTAATTAATTATTAATAAAACCTTAGCTTTTAATAAAGATCTAACTAAATTCTATATAAACCTTTTATATAGATAGAACTTTCCTTCTTTAAGCTTTAATATAATATAATTACTATACCTACCTAGCTTTTAATTAACTATTATTTCTATAATAAATAGGTAAATAGTTCTTAACTTATTACTATTAATTAGTCTATTTAAAATAGTATATTTAGTAATTATAAATATATTTCTTTATATAATAAAATAAATTATTAATTAAAGGATTTAAAAGCTTTTTTATTATTTATTTAATATTAAAGTAATTATAATTATTATTTATTATTTTAAGTATATTATTAATAATATCTTATATTATATATAGTCTTATATATTTATTAATTCCTTTATAATAAAGTAATATATTCTTTAAAAAGAATAATACCTCTTACTTTAATATAAAAGTAATATTCTTACTATATAGTCTCTTAACTATTATATTTATCTTATTATCTATTTATTTAAAAAGTATTTTAAGAATAAGGCTATACTTTATATTATTTAAATATCCCTTTTAAAATCTAGTTTTTATCTTATTAATTATTATTACTTTAATAAAAATAAAAATATTATTTAAGGCTATATAGTTAGGCCGGTAATAATTAGTATTAAGGTTAATCTTTAAGGTAGCTAAGTAATTAAAGGTATTTAAAATAAAGTTCTTAATACTAAGGATATAAAAAATATAAAAATTAAATTTAAATAAATAAATACAAATATTAATAAGCTTTTAATTAGCCTTATTAATACTAAATCTTTTTAAAGTAATCTTTTTAACTATAGGCTTTATTACTAAATAGTCTATAAATACTATTAGAAATCCCTTAGAAAAACTAATATATACTTTTAATCTTTTTACTATTTATACTAAGGTAGTAACTTCTAACTCTATTAGGCTATATTACTTCTTTATATTTATAAGAGTTTTATTAATAGAATAAATAGAAAATATAATATTAATAGGAATTAAGGTCCTTTCTTTTTAAGTATAGCTATTCTTAATATAAAATAAAATAGCTTTAAAGCCTTACTAAATATTTTTATTAACTTAAAAAAATAATTACTTATTTAGGTTAAGATAATATAGTCTATTTTTTAATATAATCTTACTTTAAATAGCCTTAAAGAATATTAATTTAATATTAATTAGATTATAATAAATAGACTTTATATATAATTTATATTTTCTAAGGTTTTTAATTATTACTTTATTATTTTTTAATTCTATAGTAAGAAAGGTAACTTTTCTTTACTATAGAGACTTAATAAGTTAAATATAATAAAGAATAAAATACCTAATATACCTTAAAGAGTATAAATAATAAAAGACTTTTTATAGTTTAATTACTTAATAATTCCTACCTTTCTTTAAGCCTATTAAATAAAAATAATAGTATTCTATATAAACTAAGAAGTATATTAAACTTAATATAATTCCTTAACTAGCTTTACTTTAATTTACTTAAACCGCTTAATAATAATTTTATAAAACTTATTAATAAATATATTAAAGACTTTATATTAAGTGTAATAATTAAGTTTAAATATAAGCTAGGTATTTATATTACCGGTTAATATACTAAGGTAATAATTAATTAAAATAAAATTACTATAATATTTAAATAATAATATATTTTTATAGAATATATATATATTAATATAAATAATTTTCTTATTACTAAATATAATTAGACTATAATTATTAATATTATTAATATTTCTAGAATTAAATAGTTTTAATAATTCCTTTTTAATCTTTTTTAAATTATTATTAATTAATTAATTAATAAATATTATATTCTCTTATTATTATTACTTTTATATATTTCTTTTACTAATTTAATTATTTCCCTTATTATTAAAAAGGGAAAAAATAGGCTATTAAGAGATATTATATAGATATTAAACAGTAAAAAAGGTAATAATATTATAGTTATTTAATATTTTAAAGATAAAACTCTTAGTAATTAAAGTCCTTTATTAATTTATATACTCTAAATAGAATATCTTTACTTAAGGAATTACTAAAAGTTCTCTAGTAATTTAATTTTAATTTATTAATCTTAATATAAATATATATATCTATTCTATAATATTAAAATCCTAGATTATAATAATCTTAAGGACGGTTTATATACTATATTCCTTTACTAGTTATTTATATTATATTTTCTATTTAATAATTTTAAGATTTTTCTATAATATTAATAGTTTATTAATTACTTTAATATTAGGCTAATAAAAGCTATTTTATTAATTAATTAAGGTATTTTCTTAATTAAAGCCTTTATTACTTAAAACTAAACTATTTATTATTTCTTATACTATTAAAATAAAATATAAAATATAATAACTTAATAGGTTATAAATATATATATCCTTTTATTAAAAATAAAGGGTTTAATAATTAAATAGTTTAGTAATTAATTTAATTATAATTACTTTACTAAAGACAGTCCTAACTAAGTTAAAAGATATCTATAAATAGATAATATAATAATAAAGATATATTATATTAAACTAAAATAATTTAATATACTATTTTAATAAGACTACCTTAGGGTTTATTTACCTAAATACCTAAAATATATATAATAAGATATTATACCTTTTAATATATAAAAAGATTTCTTTTAATATAAAGTATAAAGATAATTAAAAATTTCATTTCTTTTATTTCTTTAAGATAAAAAAAATAACTAAAATATAATATTAAAAATCTTATAATACCTTTAATAATAATATAAATAAAGTAAAGAAAAGTAAAGCTTAATATATTTATAAAGTAAGGTATAATATATAAAAGCTTAGGTAAATACTAAAAAAGCTAAAGACTAGGGTTTAAATCTACCTTCTATAGGTTTTTATATATATTTTTAAGGTTTTTTTATAATATATATATATTTAGTTAGATTAATTAGCTAGGTAATATATTATAATATACTTATAATAATTAAAGATATACTTTTTTAAAGATAAAAAGAAAGTAATTTTAGGTAATTAAATTAATATTTTTAATATATTATATTAGACTAAAAGGAAGGTTATATTAAAATAAAAACTTATAGTTAGGCTTATTAAATAATAAGGTTTAGTCTAGAGGTTATACTTTAATTACTTTAATAATATAATTAAAAGTAAAAAAGTATTTTAATAATAATAAGAAAATTACTAATGTATTTAATAAGCAAGTGCCGTACTTTTTTATATACCCTTTATTATCTATATAATGAAATTACTATAATTTATTTAATTAATTAAAATTACTTACTATACTCTTACCTAAATAACTCTAGAACTACCTAATAGGTCTTTAAATTATATCTAGCTATACTATATATACTATAATACTAAATACCTAGTCTAACTAACCTTCCTTAATTATTACTCCTTAATAATTTTATAACTATTTATATATTAATATCTATTTAATTAATTATTTATAATAATTTCTATATAGTTATTACCTTTCCTTTCTATAGTTTAGTTTTTATTTATTTATAATGCCAGCTTAATATCTTATTTACTTATTAAAGTTCTTTATTCTTTACTAGTAATAAGGTAACTTTATATATAATTACTTTAATATTTTTAAAAAGAGACTAAAAAGCTTTAATAATTAACTTTAAGAAGCTATTATAATGCCTTTTAATTTATTTTATAAGGTAGTTAGATTAAGATTAGGCCTTATTTACTGTTATTAAGGTCTTTAAAGTCTAAAGGGAGAAAGGTTTAGCTATCTCTTTAGGAGGTATTAAAGTCTATAGTTATATATTAAGCTTTAAGATTATATTTTCTAGGTTTAAAGAAATAAGTCTAATTTCTTTAAAACCTCTTTAGATATTATTTTCTATAAAAATAGCTTTAAATATAATATAAAAGGTAAAAAAGAACTTAATTTTTAAAATATAGATTATATAGTATTTAATTAAATACTTTATTTTTTAACTATAAGCCTATTTTAATAGCCTAAAGTATTTAATATTAAGTAGCTAAAGTAAATAAGATATATAAGTAGGTATATAGAATATAATAATTTTATTTTTTTATAATATTTTTTAAAATTAGCTAAATAATAGCTTTTATAACTATTAAGGATTAAAAGATAATAGAAATTAGTTAATTAATTAATTATAAACTAATTAAAGTACTTTAATTACTTAAAACCTAGTTTATTATTTATTTATTTATTTTAGCTTATTATAATAATCTAATTACTTAGGAGATTATATTCTTAATATTAATTTATAAGGTAATATTAGCCTATATTAATAATAAATAGTATAATTAATTAACTTTCTATATTAATTACCTAGATTATAGTAATCTATTTTTAATTTCTAGGCTATATTAATTTAGGTCTTTTCTATCTTTTTAAACTAATAATAGCTATTCTAGTTATTATAAGGCCTATTATAAAGCCAGTCTTATTAAAGTTCTAGATATTATTTAATTTAATACTATATTTTATAATTATATTTTATATAAGCCTAAACTAGTTATAAATAATAATTAGATCTTTATATTTAGCTCTTTAATAGTTATATTTCTAAAATAAATATAGTTTTAGTTTTAGTTATTACTTTATAAAGTTATAAGCCTAGTATTTATTAATAGGTAATATATTACAGTCTATAAGTAAAGAATTAGCTATTTTTTCTATAAAATATAATTATAAGGGAAATCCTTATAAATCTAGGTTAAAAATAAATTAAACTATTATTTACTTTTCTAGATTAAATAGTTACTATAAGTTTAGGATAGAATTATATTATAATTAAATGCCTTACTGGCAGTAATATAGGTAATACTTATTAATATTATATATCTTTACAGTATGTTAGGTACTTAAATCTAGGTTCCTTTAAATAGCCTAAAGTGCAAGAAGGGTTTTAGCCTTAATTAAAGGTTATAATATAATATATAGTTAAAAACTAATTAATTAGATAAAAGTAATAATATAGAAGGGAAAAGTACAGCGCTTACTTATCTACGGCGCTTGCCTATTAAATATATTATATAATAACTATTACTATTTAATACTAATTACTAAATATAAAGGTAAGTAAAGGTATTCTAATAAGGTATAATTCTATTAAAAGGACTTAAGCTTAATATTACTCTTATAAACACACCAAGCTCGGACCTCTACGGAACGGACTATTTATAGGTCCGGCTTTCCCACCAAGGTCACGATGCCTTCATGCATCAACCCGCAACTCCATTACACTACTTCTGTCCCGTGGTAAATAACACGAGGCTGAAGTATCTCGAGATAGAGGTGCAGGTAACAAGCAGCCGGGGCCTCAAAGAGATAGGGGCAATAGGGCGTTACATACACAGCTAGCTGCCTCTGAGGGCTGCAAAACTTAACTGCAGAGCTAGCTGTGTAAGTAAAGTATCATTAACAGAAAAGTAAAATTGCTAGAATTAGACTGCATAGATTGATCACTGGTCGAGCAGAGCATGTAAGATTATTGGAAGACTGGAAGTAAGCTATAACTAGATATCTAGTCCTCAGAAGACACCTTTTCTCTTCGCCTGGAGTATTAAGAGCGAAAATGTAAATCGCTTGTGTACCATGTAAAAAGTAGACTGTTTTAAACGGGGTTATGCAAATAACTTTCTACTATAAGTAATAGTTTTCAGGGTTCACTTTATTTTTCTTCGTGTTAGAAATCTATTATAAGCCCGTTTAAATAATCGAGTTTGCAGTAGTCTGCCCTACTAAAACAAATTACATACTACCTTACCTGGCGTTACGTGTTAATACTCGACCTGTCATATAATCATAATAAGGTATTAGTGAGATTAGTAGTAAGGAGTAATACCTTAAGTAACATAATAACTTCTAACATATTTTGCTGTTGAAGATGCTAGCGTTGCCAGGTTGAAAACCGAGAAATGAGGCTATGCGTTGCATACCTACCTAGGTAAGTTGTTATTTGGATTTCCCGGGAAATGAATGTCTCAAGAAGAGGCACCATCTTGTAACGTCTGAGAAGGTGCCATTTCGATTCTCTCCGCCTCTGGGCTATGCTTACATTGAGATCCAACTTCCTAATTTAGGCTAACGTTGGTCCTGTGTAGGTGGTGAAGCTGCAGGTTAAAGTGACTGCCTTTTTCTACTGAGTCTAGATCAGTCAACCTCTTTCAATAATCCAACATCCATTGTCTACCATCGCACCTTGGTGTGGCCGCAGTATAAAGTGCAAATGCCAAATTCCACGGTCATGGAACATGCACTTTACTCCTAGTTAGTGGTTGCAGCCGAATGAAGGGGACGCCCAGCCCAAGGTAATGGATGTCTAAATTGGGCGCTCTACCGGTTGAATCCTCTGCTCTTAGATATTATCCAGCAGGAAGTCTTCGTTTTGGATATATGCACCTCCCTGGAAGCACCAGATAGCGCCTAGAGCTATCTTGGTCCCTTCAAAGACTGACTGGTGATAGAATCGCAAATTCAACCTCTGTCATGGCGACAACCGAAATACCTATGAACGCATTGCTCGAGAAAGCGCAACCGGCAAACCCTCGAAAGAATCGCAACCTCCCTATCATCGGCTACTTCGGGCGTGTGAAAACAGCTCTGGAGGTAGTCGCCGCCACTACAACCCAATGGGTGGACAGGTATGAGTGGGAAAGGCGATTTGGACACAGAGTCAGAGTCAAAGCTATCACTCAAGACAATATTCCTTTCGTCCAAGTACTCAGAAATACCGGAGAAGAGATCGAAGATATTGTGGCCTTCATGATACCCTATCCAAGTTCGCCCCGGTGGGAGGACAGACTTACGCAAATCCAGGAATTCTGCGAAGGGGCAGATTTCATCCTCCAGAATTTTCTGCCAGATGTTCCTGGGAGCTCTCGCTTGAAAGATGCACAGGAGCCTAGAGCGTGGATATCCGATTGCACCTTAGACCCTGAGGCTAATAGTCACCTCCGTGATTGCCTCCTGACTAACAGCCAACTTTACATTGCATTGAAGGAAAAGGTTTGTAGAGAGTCGCCACGTACAAAGGGTCACTATAAACTGATACGGAAACTTGCTTAGCGTTTTCGCATGGGTGTGGGATTTGAAACAGTCAGTAATACTCGGCGCATGTAAGTTTCCAGCTGACATATGGTCACCAACCTTGTGCTAACCATCTCTAGATGCATCATCAACCCAAATGGAGCCAGTATACTGGCTCTTTTGAGAACAGCACCTGCATCCCAAGTTTATGGCTTTCGGATCTTATTTGCAAATTACCTGAACCCCAACCCAGTGCCTGAACTGGTGGTTATTGACCCCGTATGTGAAGCTCCTTTGAGATCTCCTTGACTTACTAATGTCTTTTCTCATAGGATTGGTGGGGTTCCTGCTTTATTATTGCATGTACTCTCCCCTTTCTCGCAATCGGCACCCAAGATCGATCAGACACTCGCATCTTTTCCAGCGACAATAACCTTCGAGCGAGATACGACATCGGTTTCCTTAATCTTAAGTATCGGATATCGTCGAGAGTCCGACACGAGAGCTCTTGCGTACCAGACAACGCAGTTCTGCATGTGGCTGTCTACTCACTCATGATCACGGGTCGCAGTGAACAGTACTCAACTGCAGTTTGTCTGGATGACGACTTTTTTGACGATGAGCCACGACTAGCTAACGCGGATGAAGTTGAACAAGTAGATTTGGATGGAATTCCGGACCCAATCATTTTCCAGTTTGTGGGCTCGAAAGTCCAGTCTAGTCGAGCTTACGCGCTCTTGGCTCTGGCAAAGCAGCTCGAAAGGATTGTTGAGTACCATGGAAACATACAAGAATGTATGAAGAGAAGCTTTGAGTTTTATGTGAGTCCTAGCCCTTCCAATTAATAATTGAGCGAGGTATACGTGATTATTATTGTTGGGTAGAACGTTTCTGACTGACCTGACTAGACTTCTATACCAGATGCTCATGCTATTAAAGCACGGAAAGCAGTGGAGGATTGGAGAAAGAACTTTCCAGTAAATCTCAACAAGTTGATTCAATTCAACTCGAAGCTCGCAGAAAAAGTGAGTCACTTCTTGGCGGACGACATCAGGGTTGGCTCAGATGATATCCCCTATGGAGAATTATGGAGGGGTTTGCAAGCCGAGCCTGAAGCTCTAAAGTCCTTACGTGCAGTAAAGGGTTTCTGTAGCAAGTTGAGAGATATTGGAACTGGTCTCGAGCACCTGAAAGACGCGTTTGACGTTGTCAGGCGTGAGGTACGATACACCTTCTATTTATTATGTGTCTCTAAGGCTGGATCTATCTGTTTCTATATTGACTAACAACTTTCTCATTCTAGAGCAAGAACCTCTATGCAGTTGAGCAGCAGAGCAGAGACAAAATCATCGAACAGATTACGGTTGCAGCGTTTGTATGCCACCTAAGTCACGGATTTGCGAACTGAAGCTAATAAGGATAGGTCCTGGCTATCATGAATTTGATTGCTCAAGTCTATGCTGGAAAGCCAGGCAATGACGATAAAACCGACTGGCCTGGTTACATCACGATGGTGGCCATCTACACCGTCATCTGTATTCCGGGTATACTTTGGTTCGTATGCCAGTACAGGTCTCGAAAGAACAAGGCAGGATGATCAGGCTTGGCGGCCAAGTTCCACGAGGTATGCCGTATCAGTTCAACACATGCCAATCATTTGAACTGACGAGTTGATGGATGGTTTGACGGGAGCCGCGGGCCGGTAATAATTTGCGGCTTTATGTCAATCTGTTATTTGTGCTGTCGTTGTCGTTGTCGTTGTCATCCTTGTTATTCTTTCTCTTTCCTGTGGAAGGTATCGCAATCATCTTCGAGTGAGTTGGCAATAAAGCATTGTGAATTCAGGATACCAGGAGAAACAATAGACTGATGATCATTTGACAGTATTCGCATGTGGTCATCCCTCGGAAAAGGCGACTGCATAAAGAGAGGCTTGGGACTTCCATAATAAGGCTTGTGAAGGTTGAAGGCGGGCCTCAAAATGGGTAGCGAATCACTATGGCTGGAGTCGCCATCCTTTGGTTGCCTCATCTTTCTCTGTCCTATGCATGACAATCTCAACCGTACACCTGGTGTTGGGCAACAAGATTGTCAGGTTCGAGATGTGACACGTTTCCCGCTGTCAATGCTACGACACAAGGGAAGACTCGAGTGTAACCTTCCTCTTCCTTTGTGCGCTATAGGTACACCGTTCTGTTTTCGATCGGTGAGCTAACAGCCAATTGCCCTCTGTCAGCCTCATTAGCGATAGATTATGGGTGGCTGCCAATTCATCTCGCAGCTTGACAGCATCGAGCGGCACAGGCTCTTGCTGGCAAATCAGAGTGTCGCTTTGAATATGAGGCTTTGAATATCTATTGCTCTCGATGCCCAACTACGGCTGAGCCCGTACTTCAAAGGGCCTTGGGAGCGCCTGCCTTTTTGATTAACTGGCTGCGTTCACAAGGCAATCGAGAAATTGCCATCTGACTCACGGTTCTTCGACCTCAAAACCATTGTAATATCGTGGCTATGGCGACAACAACTTGCTCGGTCAGTGGTATTGAGAGTCTGCTGGGAAAAGCTGGGCTGGACACACCAATCCCAGACTACCCTGGGGCCGACATCGTGCATAACCCGCAGGACATCTTTCGAGTCTACCTTGCCGAGCTACTCCAAAAGCTTGTCAAATGCGACAGACTGATTGCCTACGATGCTATCCAAACACCAAACGTCACGGGAATGGGCGATCTTGTAATTGTGGCGCCGAGGCTTAGACTCAGAGACGTCAAGCCGGAGGATTTGGTATTGGACCTTGCTCAGAAAGTGAGATTATTGCAAAGCACCTGTTTTGAGGTAACCAACGATTGACTGATGCTTGTTCACACAGTTGCCAATCTCGCCACCATTTGGTTGTCCACTCAAAGACGGCATCCGGCTGCAGATATTCTCGTCACCTAACACGTTATCCCGACTCCTTCTTTCATACATCAGTGACAGGGCTGCCTCGTACGGCTATGATGCATCACTCGGACTTGCCGATAATGCAACGCCTGATGGACCAAGGAAGAAGCTTCTCTTGGAGTTCTCGTCTCCTAACATGGCGAGTGAGTTTCAAGTGTCTCACTTGCGCAGTACACTCATTGGCACATATATTGCAAACCTTCACACCGCTATGGGATGGGATGTTGTCAAGATGAACTACCTAGGTGATTGGGGGAAACAGATTGGGCTTCTTGCTGCTGGTTGGCAGAGATTCGGTTCTGAGGAGGAGTTTACTAAACAACCGCTCCGTCACCTCCTTGAAGTCAACCACAAAATCCAGGAACTATTCAAGCCCGAAGTCGACGAGTGCAAAGCCGCAAAGGGGAATGGCCAAGATGTCACCGAGATCGAGTCAAGAGGCTTGTACGCCGAACGGGATGAGTTCTTCAAAAAAATGGAGGACAGAGATCCA
Source organism: Fusarium tricinctum (assembly GCA_020744515.1). Classification (NCBI taxonomy): domain Eukaryota; kingdom Fungi; phylum Ascomycota; class Sordariomycetes; order Hypocreales; family Nectriaceae; genus Fusarium; species Fusarium tricinctum. Next base: position 1,335,962 of record JAGPXF010000002.1, on the reverse strand, counting down.
GAAGCCATCGCGGTGTGGCAGCGATTTCGCGACGCAACTGTGGAGGATTACACCGATTCCTACGCACAACTTGGTGTGACGTTTGACGAGTATTCTGGAGAATCGCAAGTTACAGCCGAATCTATCGCAGAAGTGGAACAAGTGTTGAAGGAGAAGGGAGTTTATGAGGAACACGAAGATTCCTGGAAAATTGACTTTTCGAAGCACGACGCGAAGGGACTATCACTCGCTGTGTTGCGCTATCGCAATGGGACGACCTCATATCTATTGCGGGATCTTGCTGCGGTACTTGACCGATTTAAGAAACACTCTTTCGATAAGATGATTTATGTTGTTGCAATGGAGCAAGAGATGCATTTCCATAGAGTTACCAAGACACTGGAGCTCATGGGAAGACAGGATCTCGCTGAGCGTATACAGCATGTTTCTTTTGCTAAGATAACTGGGCTCCCAGAGGAACTCAAAGGTGCGACACTATTGAATGACTACCTCGACGGCTGCCGCTCTATGGTGCATGCGAGTCTTGAAGAGGAAGAGGAGGAATCCTTTCATGTGGATAAGTCTGACAAGTCGGTGGACCTACTTGGTCTTGCTGGTCTATTTATCCAAGACCACATTCACAAACGAACTACCTCATATACGAGCGATCCGAAGAAGATGGTTCCCCTGGAAGGCGAGTCGGGTGCAGCCATTCAGAACTGCTATGCTAGGTTGTCCAAGAAACTGGCATCCGGACCTAGCAATTTCGACTATGAGACGCTTGACTACTCTTCTCTGGAGGAAGAAGACTATGCTGAGCTCCTTCGTATCTTGCTACAATACCCAGATGCTGCGCATGGCTCTTTCAGAACTCTTGAGCCATCGTTCATCGTTGTATACCTGCTGCGACTTGTCGATCAACTTACGGCTACACTCGATGATGACGATGAGAAGGATTGGACCGACCTAGAGACAGCCAGCGAGGCGAGATTTGCTCTCTACGAGAATACCAGACAAGTGTTTGAGAATGCGCTGAGACTTATTGGGGTGACTCCATGGAGTTCTTGAGGTTATCTTGGCACGCACTGGCTGTGAATCCTGTCTGCTTTCCTGCTTTGCTTGAGATTTTTTATTTTGTATTTGGTCTTTTTCTATGTCATTTAAAGTTGGGTCTCGCAAGTTTGGAGTTTTGAAATGGGGATACTGTCCTTCAGATTGGATCAGTCTGGTTCTAGGGCCGTTTTAGGTCAAACAGGACCAACAAGAAGTTGGATGTCAAGGGTAGCTTTATTCTGAGGGGTTTCAAACCAACACGAGTACTTATGACAAATCTTGACATCAAATAGTAAAACAGAAAGGCGTGAATCCATACATACCCGGTGTGGGCTAAGCTATATGGCTTATAAGTGACTGTCTAGCAGATAGGTAGCGTTGGTTGCAGAAGTATGGTACCATCATGAACAATCTTGATCATGTATTATACTCTATGATTTGATCTACAAAGTGATTTTGATTCGAGGGCTCTTTTCTCAAGAATTTTGATGAGCAGTGTTGATGGTAATGGGTAGTGACTGCTTGACCCGTGGTGGTACCTTACACGCCGGTTCCGGGGTAAAGGTTCCGGAGGCTGCACTGCATCGTCATCATCACCCTCTGTGTATATATACTACGAGTTTCTTCAACCATTGCTAATACCTGAATACATCTCTCGCAAATAAAACCTCGCATCACTCGGATTTATATACAACTATACACCTGATCCCTTCTCAGAACCTACAAAACTCACATCATGGGAGAAGACGCCCCGCAAGACACCCCGCAGCAGCAATGGTGGGAGGCCTTCCCTGAGCCAAAGGCTGAATGCCCTCGAACAGACCCGGCCATTGTCGCCAAAGACATCGAAGTGAATGCAGCATTAGGCAAAAAAGCTCAACGAGATTTCCTTTTGGTCGATGTTCGAAGGACAGACTGGGAGGGCGGCACTATCTCAACATCCATCAACCTCCCCGCTCACACATTCTACCAGACCCGTCAACAGGTCTATCAGCTCGCCTCGCAGGCAGGGATTAAGAGAATCATCTTTTATTGCGGTGAGTAATTACTATTGATAGCTAAGCCTGACTTTTTACTCATGCCTCCTCAGGAAGCTGCGGCAGTCGAGGCCCACGATGCGCTGGATGGATGCAGGACTATCTCGACGAGATTGAAGAGACTGACATGAAGGCTGAGATCTTGGCTGGAGGTATCAAGGCGTGGCAGAAGGCGTATGCTGGCCAGTTGATGGACTTTTACGACGAGAAGGCGTGGGAGGAGAAAGAGGAGTAGTGTTTGGCTGGGCATGGAATAGCGGTCCAAGGACATCTCCCTCTCTTGATGTCTAGTAAGGATGTGACCCAAACAAACTGTCCGCAGGGACTTGTCTCATTTTCGACCTTAACGCCAATACAGATCACATAATTTCCATCGTCTCTTCCAGTGTTTCCGCTGTCAAGGATTATCGGTCTCCGCGTCGGTCGTCTCCGCCAATTCGTTCAAGAGCTTCGAGCATTACCACAGAGTTACCACGGATGACCTATTCATATGTTAGTATCGTTCTTCTCTTGATAAGCTTGTAGAATGGAGAAAACGTACGACCATGCCAATTCTGACCTTCTCTCCGTTGTCCTTCTCCTCCACCGCCTCGTCGAGAACAATGTTCAGGAAGACCTAATTTCGTTAGCTTCGTTCCTGAGTTTCGTAGGTATATCGCTCACATCGTAACCGCGGAGGACACCAATGACCTTGCGGCTGCCGTTCAACTGGATGAACAGTCTCTTGTCTAGGTACTGTAGAGAAAAGTTAGCAGCAGATCAGAGGTAGCGATCGCAAGGCGTCGGCCTGGGGAGGTCTCGAAGAACTATCCAGTAACCACGCGATACAAAAGATTGAAACTGACCTTCTTCAGCTCAGGTTGTGCGGGCGCCATCTTGAGCAGTCAAATCGTTGAATACTTGGATGCTGTTTCATGCGACGCGATCGCGGCCTAGAGCTATCCCATTTCGCTGGGCCAGAAATTCTCGTCACGTGCTGATAAGCTCCCGAGCCAAAATGCACGTCACTTTAACCCAATCTGCAGGCGCGTCGCGAACTCTATCTTTTTTCATGTAATGCGCCAAAAGAGAGAAGTAATATCGTCATGAGTTTTGCTGGGAAACGGAAGGCCAAGGTCATCAAGATCGCCGATGAGGAGGATGTTAGTGGAAACGTTCCAGCTACAGGCGGCGACAATGCTACTAGCGATGGTGAGTATTCCTAGACTTTGAACATGCGACTCTTGCTGATGAGATCAAGGCTGACCCTTGCGATTATAGAATCTACAAAACCACTATTCGGTGCGAAAGCCGGGCGAAAACCGTTCAGGCAATCGGGATTAAGAAAGAGCTTCAACCCAGCGGATAGCGAAAGTCTTGGAGATGCACCTGCGGCAAACGACGACGAAGATGATGGGCCAGTGGTGGTACGGCCAGCCATTAGTCGATCAGGATCATTGAAAGGCAAGAAGAAATCCAAGTCTTCACGATTATCCTTTGGCGGAGACGACAGCACGGCAGGCGACGATGAACCGACAGAGGTATTCACACCGAAGAAGCTGCCCTTGGGGCGCGCATTGGAAAACAGTGCTATCAAGAGAGGATTGGGCACAAAGGGTCTTCCAATGAGGTCTATCGGAGACGATGATGACCGACCCAAATACAGCAAAGAATACCTCGAAGAACTACAATCATCCACGCCGAACACCCCCCAAAGGCCCTCCACGTTACCGCCCGGCGACAGCGACCTGATGGACCTGGATGCTTCCGAGCTAGAGGGCGCTGTAGTTGTCGATACTTCGGACTTCAACCAACCACAACCACAACCGACAGCTATTCTATCTGAGGTCGAAATTCGCGAAAAGAAGGAACGACGACAACGATTAGCCTTGGAAAAGGACTTTTTATCAGTCGAAGATGATGAGGACCCTTTTGGACGTAAAAAGAAGGATGACACACGGTTAATAGCGGAAGATGAAGATCTTGGCGAAGGCTTCGATAACTACGTCGAAGATGGTGGACTTTCTCTTGGTAGACGTGCCGAGAAGGAGAGACGGAAACAAGATCGCAAGCAAATGGAGGAGCTCATCACAGCTGCTGAAGGCCACACTTCCGATTCTTCATCTGACAGCGATGCAGAGCGACGAATCGCATACGAAGCCGCGCAGACACGCGCAGGCATGGATGGCTTGAAGAAGCCTCGAAAAGATCCCAGCCAGGACTTGCTACAAGCACCACCCAAGATATCACCTCTTCCCAGCCTCACAGAATGTTTGGCCCGCTTGCAGACCACGCTGAAGGTGATGGGAGAGGAAATGAAGGGTAAGCAGAATCGAGTGGAGAAGCTCAAAAATGAGCGCGAGGAGATTGTGAAAAGAGAGGGAGAGGTGCAGGCCTTGCTGGATGAGACGGGTCGGAAATATCAAGAGGCTATGGGGCAAGGAAAGGTGGTTGACGGGAAGGGGCCGGATATTCTGGCAAATGCTCCGGTAGAAATGGTGGGAGCGAGGGGGCTTGAAACGCTTGGTACGCCATCGAGGAAACCCGAGGAAGAGGATGTTTGATGGCCTCAGGAAGGGAATGCTTTACATCTTGACCGGCTTATCATAACAAGGCAGGCTCATTTCGTGATCGCCCCAGCCCGGGAACTATCTATCTAGGGTCGTCAATAGAGCCCCAAGTAGATACGGGATTTAGAACTGGGACCTTGACAGTGCCCATAGCCCTGGTGGCCCTAGAAGTTCTGGTTGCTCCCTCATAGATCTTACTATTTGGATTGGTCACTGGTTGGGTATGGTAGTATCGTGCGATGCGCCACACGGGCATCACTGCATATTGGAGGTCCGTTATGAGACCTAAGCCTATATATATCGAATCCCTAATATTATGCCGTTTTACGATGAGAACTATCACTTCTCTTCCTCACGTCTAGTGATCTTGACCCAGAAGTCCGAGGCGAAGAGAAAGACTGAGGTCTGCACTTTTATCGGCCTCTCTGCGTTCAACACCGCAAAATCGTAGTGTTTGATCAACTGATACCACTTAGCACCAGCCTGATACAGGGAACGTGTTTAAATACCTCAAAAACAGCCTTGTGAATCTCCATGAGTGCAATCGGTTTCCCCAAGCATGAGTATTTGCCATGGCCGAAATGCGTGTCAAACGCAGCTATCATATCTCTCAACCTGTCCCCCTCTGCAAGCAGCCACCTTTCAGGACGGAAACTATCCGCATCCTCGCCCCAAACAAGATGAGATCGGCCAACGGCGTAAAAGCCTTGGTCGACTTGCGTCCCACCTGGGACAAAGAAGCCGTTGATGGTATCGCCCTCTGGTGGTACTTGCTTAAAGCCAAGACCGGCGACGGGAGGCCACATGCGTAGGCCTTCGCGGACAATGGCTTGGAGATAAGGTAGAGCCTGGGTTTGGGCCCAGGATATAGGTGTGTTGACTGCTGAGGCAGATTGGCGGATCTCTGCGATGAGGGCGGCGTATGCTGTTGGGTTCGTTATAAGGGAAAGGATGATCATGCGTAGGGCATGTGCTGAAGTATTTGAGCCAGCGATGCTAAGGTTTATTAGTGCAATATCCTTGGTAGAGTCTTTTGTACGCACATGGATATGAAGACTTGTTGGATGAGTTCCTCTTCGTTCATACCGCTATTGATATGAGCTTGCATCATACCTTTCGTCTGTCCAGCGCCGTCCAAAAGCCTGCTACGTACGATCTGAGTAGCGAACCTGAGAGGTTAGAGCTGAGCCTCAACCGGCTATCAATAACTTACCCCATCAGCCGTCCAAACCCAACCTGGTCCTCCTCCCTTGGCAGCAGCATACTCAGCGGCCACCGATGGACTATCCTACCCAGCCAGGGATAGACAGATACTATGTTCATGACCGGAAGCGAGCTAGCATTGACCTCGTTATAGTTGTAAAGGTCCTCATCATTCGACAGATATCCGAATGGTTCCCCGAAGGACACATCGCCAATGACATCTAGGGCAAAGAACTGACTCTTCTCTGCAAAATCCATGGGTCGTGACTCACTGATCGTCGACAAGTACTTGCGATCAATGAGACGAATGAAGTTGAGTAATTGACGATCGATACCCGCCTCAAATCCGAAGCCCTCATTTTCCTTATATGAATACTTCCAAGTCATCAGCATCACCAAGGCAATTAATTATACTTTACTTAGGACTTTCCCCCGGAGCCATCTTTGCTCTCATGGCTTTGTGTTTGACTTCATCTCTCTCAGAGACAACATTGTCAACCTTTGGAATTATCCTCCCGCTGGAGTAAAAGTCTCCTTTCGTGTAAGTGCTTCTCACGGCGGACATGCTACGAAGCACGACAGGGTCCGTGGAGAGAAGCTCATTAGGGCCGATGCGAACCAGAGGACCTGTGAAGTGTAAGTTATCCAGTTCAACAGAGCACATTAGAAAAATGTACCGAATTGTTCTGCAGCGCCCTTCAGATGTTCATGATAGCGACCGCTGAGTGCTCCACGGAGCTGCGACCATGATGACCACCCTGCGCCAGTGGGGCCAGGAATATGGTGCAGTCGATACCACCGTTGAATAAGACGGGCGACTTGACCAAAAATGGTTAGAAGTATTGCCTGGAGATAGAGCGTAGTTGAAGACTGCTCAGACAAGAGTCCCATTGTCTCAGGATCACAAGAAGTGAATTTATTATAACTTAACGAAGTCCAGGATGACCCTCTTCCAAACTAGAGTAGGCCAAGTAGTTATACGTCTTCCAAGACATGAACTGCCTAAATTAGCAAGAGAACAAGGGCATTGACTTTGCACTAATTGGACACCCCCAAGTCTAGAAACCGGCCCGCGTGGCGTGGCGTAGGACTCAGTGCCCATTGATTCAGAAGGTCGTGTTCGTTGAATGTCAAACATTCATAGAAGCTCTTGGGGAAGACGATACAGTGCTTGCAAAGCAAGGTTATCTAACCGAACTCCTTGATGCAACATCAAGACACCGCCAACCGTTATTCTCCCTAAGCAATCAAGAGTATTTTCATTAAACGAACAAGTCATGTCGAAAAATACCCCAAAGACGTTCATGTGAGCACAAAGACCAATAGCGACTCAGCGGAAGCACCCGCTGGTGGGAGAAACTGGAGGCGTTCAACTTCCACCACCCCCTATCTTCTAATCGTTGTTTAGTCAAGTGTGGCTTCGATCTTATCTGTATTGACAGTGCTTCACCCATAGAGACAATTGACTGTTATGCATTTTCATTATTTGTTTCGAATTCAAAGACCACTCGAAATGATGAAGCAAGACCTTCAATTCCAATGTCAACAATAATACGCTCTGATATGTTGTTCATAATTCGTCTCATGTTCGGTCCGATCAGTGTCGGCAAGACATACGCTTCCCAGTCATGCGAAATCTATCCTCTAAATGTCTTTCTTTCTCAATCCCCCGCTGTAGAGAAGTCCACTGCTTACATCTCCCATCATCCACGCCCACCAGTCCTTAGCCAAGTTCACCCTTCCGTACCACGGGCCATCGCCGGTCACCTTGGGCATACGGTCTGCAGCCTTGACGAAGTAGCTACTTGTGGCGTTGACGGGTAGCTTCTGCGGCTTGGTCTTCTCCTTGTCGTCGAGCACTGGCATCACGCTCGTTGATCCCGTTTTCTCCATCTCTTTCACGACGTTTGTCAATATCTTGGCTGTCAGATCTGCGCCAGGTGTCCATGACGTTGTCACATAACCCATTACAAAGCCCATGTTGGGAAGAGAGTCCATCATGCAGCCGCGCCATGTGTAATGTGTACCGACGTCGATGGGCTGACCGTCTACTAACGGGGTTATGCCGCCAAAGAGCTGGAAGTATAAGCCCGTTGCAGTAACGATGACATCAGCTTCGAGCTTGCGGCCAGATTTGAGAAGAATACCATCTTTCGTGACTGTCTCGATGGTGTCCGTCACAATATCGCAGTTATCCCGATGCAAAGCCTTGAAGAAATCTCCATTCGGACACATACAGAGTCTTTGCTCAAAGGGATTATAACTGGGGTTGAAGTGGACGTCGACGTCAATATCCTTCGGTAATTCCCCTCGCATCCCCTCCATCAAAAGCTTGCGGCCTAGGGTAGGAAAGTTGAGGAGAACCTGTGTGCCTATAAGCTCCATCACAACGTCTTTCCAGTATATGAGCCAATACGCGAGCGACCAGGGAAGAAGGAAGCGCAGGCAGGAGTCGAGAATAGAAGTGGTAGGCCGAGAGATGACAAAGGATGGGCTGCGTTGAAGCATAGTCACCATCCCGGCCTTCTCGGCGAGTGATGGGACAACAGTGATGGCTGTAGCTCCAGATCCGATGACAATAACCCGTTTATCGGAGTAGTCGAGGTCTTTTGGCCACCATTGAGGATGCGCAACGACCCCTCCGAAATCTTCGATACCTGGAATAGTGGTCTGAAAAGCCTTGTCATAGGAATAGTATCCCAAGCAACTGATGACAAAATTGGCAGTTAAGATCTTTCGCTGGCCATCTGCATCCACCTCCAACCTCCATTGTTGCTCATCCGTCCGCCATTCGCACGCCACCATCTTATGGCGGAATTGAATACGGTCCCTTATGCCAGCCGCATCGACAGCCTCCTCAAGATAATCCACAATCTCGCCAGCCTGGGCCATCTTATGTTCATGTTTCCAAGGATGCCATGGTAGACCAAACGCGGTCATGAACGAGTCGGAACGGAAACCTGGGTATTGAAAGAAGCGCCATGTTCCACCAATGGCCGATTGCGCCTCGAGGATCGTGTACGAGCGGTGGGGGAGCTTCTGGTCGAGAATGTGGGCGGTGTTGATACCAGAAAGACCGGCGCCGAGGACGATGATGTCGTGGTGCGTTACTGGATCACCCATTTTGAGTGAGAGGTTGACGATGACGTTGTCGTTATCGTGGGAGAGTTTGTTGAAGGGTGGAATTGGATGTTGAGAAGTCTCGTTTTACCCCTACGGCGACTCTGCGAGCGACACCAATTACTGGTCCCACATTTGATCGACGCCACAAACTTTGACTGCAGTACGTACTACTTGAGTGAAGTTGATTAAGTCTAACAATGATACTGAGATAGGACAAAATACTTCAAACTGACTCCTAGACATGCTTTCTGATATCTACAGCTCTAAGAACACTATGATTTGTAGAATTTCGATCAATTGAATCCTATAATGCAACACTAATCAGAGATGCGTGTCGTTCTAGTTATGAAGCTATGCTGGAGGCTATGTAGAAACCAAGCTCGTCCAAGGTAACATACGTCAATAGTTTTCGCTCACTAATATTCGTATCAAGACTGCGCCTACTTGTCAATCATCTCCACTTCTCACAGGGGCAGAGAGATAAGCATCTGACACCGGCACTTAACGGTTGAGGTCCCCGGGATTCAAACCCGTAAGCCGTGAGAACTGCGATTGGTCAGGAGACTACACACGACTATCTACAGTAGATACGATAGAGGACCATATTCCCATCTTGCGACTGCTCGATGATATCCTTTGAGTAAACTAAAGCCCGATTTAATTAACCTTGGCCAAAACTGATCCATTTATCTATCAAGGGTTATATGTCACCCGAACAAGGTTAACCAGACATGGTACGATCCATAATGCTACTTCAGAAAATTAAAATCTAAACATGTCTTGGTCTGGTGACTTCTTTTCTATTAACTTGAATCTTATTAAACCATGCTCGATGCATATCTTGCCATATAAAAACCGAATCTTTGAGCTGATTACTTTACTACCCAACGCTTAAACGGCTAGACACATTTTTAAGTTCCCGATATCATCCTATTAATGTTTGACTACATACTGCTGTGTCATAATATTTTGAAACATTGATGCAAGAAACGCCCTGTCAATTAATCTGTGCCAGTCTCATACAATGGTTTTGTGGAGGACTCTCATACGCAATGACAACTATCTTTTCAAATACGAATTCTGTTCTTTCCTAAACATTCTATGCCACCCTTTGCTCCATTAACTCCAAATCTAATAATCTCTGCGCCAGTTGTTTGATACTGTAGCGTTGTTCGAGTCAGGTCTGTTTGGGCGGGTATTGTTCATACGATCAGCCACACTACGACCCTCTCGGGCATCCAGTTGTCGACCCCCGAGCTTTTGCGGTATTCTCTCTGACACGGATACCTTGAGTTGACCCCCTGGTATCTCCTTGCCGTTCAGCGCTTCAACTGCTGAACTGGCTTCTTCCTTAGTTTCAAAGTCGACGAAGCAGTAGTGATGATTTCCTGGCGTTGTTCTCTTGCTCTCGTGAGGTGTGATTCGCTTTCCGATCGCAGTCCTAGTAAGCTGTTAGCAAGAATTGCATACTATCCGGGTCCCGTTACGTACGGCTTGAAGCCAGAGAAAATCAGACTTAGTTCTTCTTGATGTTGGGCTTGATCGACCATTTTACTCAAACCACCAACATACAACCTCCGTCCTCCAGGATTTCTCACCATATCCTCAAAGTGGTCGATCGCCCAGTAAGGTCCCTTTTCTTCTCCTTTACCGTTAACTTTACCGATTGTAATACCGCCTTCGCTCGGCCTGACGTTCCAATCGCCCCAACGTCGAGAAGTCGACTCCTCATCACGGAAACCATGACGAGGCTTTTTGGGCTCGCAGGGTCCAACCTTCAGGGGTCTTCCATATACAACAGCGTTGAGAGATGAGAGGGCCTTCTCTGCTGCTTCGCGGTCGTTGAAGTCAACGAAGCAATATCCCGGGTTTCGAGCGCTGACGGGATCGATGGAGATGTGGATTTTGTCCAGGCTGCCGAATCCTTCTTTGGCGAGGATTTCTTCGACCTCAAAGGGCTTGGCATCGTAGGGGAGATTACCTGTCAGGAAAATCAAAGAATCAGTTTTCGTCCCAAAAGCGGCCCCAGTCTGGGAGAAGTTACGGAGGAGTCATGCCTAGATAGATGCGCCTCCCGGCGTCGATAGCGTCTTGTTTCATGGCTGAGGCTTCCAGAGACGTGTCGTAGAGTACAATGTACGAGGCGGTAAGTAAGGCGATGTTGATTAGGAGTCTTTACAGGAACTCTGGCGATTTATTGAGTCTCTCGTGGACCAATGAGCGGAGTTACTGTCACCCCGCGAAGACCCTGAATGAGGGGGCAGAAACAAAGAGTGGCTAAGCATGGGGGTACACAAGATAAGCCCAGGTTTGCTAGGTCTTTGTTTTTCAAACTGCAGCTATGTTTGAAAAAATGTTGAAAATGAAGATAAGTATAGCCAGTTATACTCGTATATATCATACAACCAACACCAAACGTCTCTAATGAAACCCATTATCCCATACCAACTCCACTGCTTACGAGTCCTCTGCTATGTAAGTACTCAATCCCGGTATCAATATTTTATACTTGCTTGCCAATCAGACAAAAGCCATTGCCTATCCCATCTTAGGGCCACCGGACATGTTTGATGAGTCCGCTGAAGGATATCTCGACACCTCTCTCAAATGATCAGGTGTTCCCAAAGCCTTCATTTCTCTCGATCCCCATTTTCGAATGGCAACTTTGTGGCCGCAATTGGTACAGTAGTGTGCCAAATGGCAAGCCCAGTTTCCAGCGTAAGGAACAGCAGCACCTGCAATTGTTGTGAACCCAAGGACCGTTGCCGATACACTGTAGCTTGTTAGCTCAAACCTTTCCGTATGTTTTAATGGAAAACTCACTGTGTCATCTTGGAAGACTTCTTTTTCACGCGTGTCTCGGCACGACGTCTGCAGAACGGGCAGTCCACAAACTTTGGAAGATCTCCTAGCTCATGGAGTGGTGTTACGTAAGTCATGACTTCGTTTCCGTTGTACGGTGGTAGTTGCGGTGAGTGGCCGCCATAGCCTTGCTGTTGTTGAGCTTGATGCTGCTGAGGTGGGTAACCGCCGTGGCCTTGTTGGTAATGTTGCTGCGGTTGGGGGGAGTAACCGCCCTGGTTGTAGTACTGAGGAGTGCCGGTGGAATGACGAGCAGGTAGTGGAGGTGGAGAGTTATCGTATGAGTCAACCGGAATGGGAGCTTCGTTAAATCGTTTGTCTGTTTCTGAATCCACGGGTATGGGAGCGTCGTAGTATTCATTTGTTCTTGTGGTTTGGCTAGAAATGACCACTTCTGGAAGACCCTCATCGCTGAGAACCGTACGATTGACGCTATTCACTGTTAGTTGCTGTGAGACAAGCGCTGTTTGGATTAAAATCTTACGCAGGAGCTGTGAAGTTTTGAGACTGCGATGATTGCTCATATAGCGTCTTTTCGACTGGCTGCGAATGCGGCGTGTCGTTTTGTAATGTCGCCATTTTATCCTTAGGTATACGCAGTTTCGACGGTGTAAGATAGCATTCAAAATAGGTACCTACGTTAGATATTTAAAACGGCGGTGGGTGGGGGCCTCAAGGGTCTTTTATGCAGGCAAAAACACAGCCTAACAGCTTAAAAGCAATAGTGACATCCTTGATCCTGCAGCTCCTCCCTTCAAATTGTCAAACACACTGCTCGGTGGCTGAGTTTTAGCCCCAATAGCCAACCAACAGATTCCCAGGGCCATGACGTTGAAGGATTCGGTCTGCGTGGATTAGGTCGGTATTTGGGCTGCCGATCCTGGTTTTTTTTAGCAGGGATGCAAACTTCGCACTCGTTAACTCACTCAGCCATGTTTGGCTTAAGTCCTAGCTCCCTCAGTCTCCGCTAATGAAAGCTGACACGGAATTCCGTGTCAACTGCAACCATCCTTGTTAAATTGCTAGACTGCTTTGATAGAGCGTTGCATGTAACCCGATAAGGCTGACATTCGTTATATGTGAGGCACAGTTAAAAGAGAGATCCCGTGAATAGGTAGCCTTCAGTAGCATTTTGCCACTATATGAGCAACCTACCACAGCTTCGTCACCGTCATAAATCACAGCCATAAGAATAACTAGAAAGTGAGCAAGCCTAATTCACGCAGACATGGCTAGTCCAAAATATTACAACTGGAGGGTTGAAATCCGTTACCGTTCACTACACTCGTTATGATATGACTGTGGAGTTGGCTTAGGGCGGTTGAATGAATACATCTCATAAGAAAACCGTACTCGTCGAAACCTGTTTGAATATTACTGTTCACACAAATCAATTATCGGACCTCGCTACGTGAAAAATGACTAACGATAACACATAAAACTAAATTAACATAAGTCCTCAACGTTTGATGTTCCTCTCTCGGACCCAACCCATGGCTACAAATGCTACCATCACCACCATAGTAACAGGGAACGCAATAAGGAAATATAGCCAGAATCTGTCACCCCCAGGTCCATACTCACCAGACATGCTGAAAAGTGTAGCTACATATGCTAACGGCACAAAAAGCAACCCCAGAGTCGTAATATTCTGTGTTCTTATGGCAGCTTCTAGAGAAAGCTGCTGTTCTCTGAAAGCCTGCCTATTTCCCACTATACCAGTCAATCCCGTGATGCTCTCATTGATCTTGCCAGACCAGTTACGAGCATTCTCGAATCGATGATGAAGCATCTGAAAGTCGACATGTACATCTCTCCAGGATGTTACTTGGGCGAGATCAGGACGTTGGAGAGGAACGCGCATCTGGGCGAGCGTATGCTCCAAGTCGTAGCAATACTGGTGCAATCGCTCTCCAGCGTCTGGCAGCTACTCCAGTTTGCCTCCACAGTTGCAAGATCCAGTCCTGTAAAGTCGGAATGCCTACGCATAGGTACCTGCGAACGGATGACTGCCTGGTGTACGTGGTCGAGATGCCTGCTGTAAAGACTTGCTACGATCTTTCTAGCAAACAACAACACGAGATCCGGAGACTCTAGAGTGAGGCCCGGTAGAGTCGAGTAGTTCTCGAGGTAGAAGCACAAATCTTGGGCGAGGCTTGTCCTTGGAGATACCTGTCGTCGTTGCGATTGAAGATTTGTGGGAAGAAAATCGACATAGCCTCCTGCGACTGGTTTGGAATTCACTTTGTATACGAGTCCTTTGGAAGGGCCTTCTTGCCTGATTGTAATGTGATCCAAAGGTGGATCGCAAATGACTATACCTGCGAGTACGTAAGTAGATGAAGAAAAACACAAACAGACTTCACATCACTCACAATCCCAGCCGTCATCACGTACGTTGCTCCATATCAAACACTTACGTTTGACGTAAGCGACGCTATCAAATTCTCCGTTGAATCTCGTAATCTCAATCTTCCTTCTAGTGGCTGAACAATTGAGACCGAAGTATCCGATCAACTCGCTGGGCAGAGCAACCAAATTACGATATGGTAAAGATATGTAAGGCTGGGTTGCCAGACTTGTAGCCAATATTTCGTTGCACCTAGCTTTCTTCGATACGGTGCTAGCAGTGCGGTGGTATTCCATGAAGAACGATGGGTTCATCCAGAAGTGGTTTCCAAGGACTGTTGCCACATCTTTATTCATGCCCTCGAAGATGTATGCCCTTCGCAGAGGTTCACCAACGAGGTCTCGCCGAGCTAGAAATTCGCTCAGAGAGTCTGGCTTCACGGCGGTTGAAATTGAGACGTTGGGTCTTTCCCCGTCTCGAAACGTAACAATGCGGCTGTTGACAACACGGCTGTCCCATGATACTCCAGGCAAGTGTTTTTGTTCAGAGTCAGGCCGGTGTAATCGCGGATTGGATGATGCGAGATCATTGACATAGTCGTTGTATGGGCTTTTTCGGACTAGCCATGATTCATCCGGTGGTTGAATCATCGTATTATCAACAAGGGGATTGCATCTGGTAGTCATATCATTTAATAGTATTTCTCGGGAGGCCATCTGATAGGAATGCTGTTCTCCCCAGATGGATGAGATCGAAGAATCCAGCAGCGAGACGCGGCTTTTTATAGACCTTGCCAACAGATGCACTGCACAAACTACGTAGGATGCACCCAAGCATGCACCGACCCTAGTTTATATAGTGTTTCCATATGGTTGCCAGCGTTACCGAGGTTCCAATGTGAAGAGAGTGACTTTGATTGGTAGCAAAGTGCAGCTCACTACCCTGGTATGGGTTATTGGTGGCTATCGCTCTCTAAAAGGGTTGCATTACTGCAGCCACTATTTCAAAACCCCAACTCCGGGCGAGAATGTGTTAGTAGGCGTAAAGATCTCCGCAATCTACCGTGTTGGGCTTTCCAGCTTGGTCGAGAAACGTTGCATTTTTCATTGAAAACCTTGGGACTAAGAAAGTCATGGTGGACACCTTGTTGATAGCCCTTGATGTGCTAGGACTCAGAGGGGGTGAACAGGAAGCCCATGTGAGATATATTCCCCGATATCCTAGAGATTCTCGTTCTGCTAATAAAAAGCTCTTACTGTCATGAATAAGCTCATATATGCCACATGTACAACTTGCACACCTCCAGTTTTCACGGTAGGAATTCAATTACCAGCTTTCAAATACGCACAAGCCAAGAAGTATGGGCTTCAAGTCAGCATCAGGTATCAACGGTTTGAAACAAATACACAATGACCCTTTTCGACGAACCGTAAGCATATTCAAATATGTGTAAAGACGCTTAGCGGCCAATGCATTCATCTCACCTGCTGACAGCGCTTATGCAAGATGGTAACAACACAACGTCGGCTAAGCCTGCCGTCTAATTGTGACACTAGGTCTATCGTTGAATTGATTTATACCGTCCAGCTCCTTCTCAAGTTCAGTGAAACAGCAATTAACGTTGATTGGCTAGACTAGACGGAACCTCGGCAGTCAATAGCAGGGCGTAGCTCCCCACTATTGATTGCCCCTCCTGCCATCTGAGCTTCAAGCTCGATTAATAAGTACCTACTTAACTTAGTACCTCAGGTAGGTAGCCAGTCAGTTCATATTCTGGAAACTTCACTATTCATCACAATTTCTCAATCACCCAAAATGTCTGATCAATACGTTCTGTTTGACCTTCCAAGCCGAGACTCTCTCGGTGCTTGGTCTCTCAACCCGTGGAAAAGTGAGTTCCACCTGACAACCCCTCCATGATATCACCGCTCATCCTGTCACAGCTCGATTTCTCTTGAACTTCAAGGGAATTGACTACAAGACCGAATGGGTATGTCTTTTCTGAACCTGTAATTAAGAGGATACTGATCAGAGCACAGCTTGAGTACCCCGACATCAAGGCGAATCTGGAGCCTCAGTGAGTCGTCAGATCATCTATCAAGACTCAGCTAACACCCTTCAGCATTTCTGCCAACCCAGCCACAGGCACATGGACCATCCCAACCATCAAGTGCCCCGACGGCACCTACATTATGGACTCGGCCAAGATTCTCGAGCGCATTGAGAAAGATCACCCTGAGCCCTCCGTCCACAAGGACTCGCCTGTCCTGACTAAGCTCTTTTCGATCATGCCCAAGATCATGAGCGCCCTCCAGCCGGTCTACTTCTACACCGTCCCAAGTAACATTCTTGGTCAAAAGAGCATTCCATACTGGCACGAGACCCGATCAAAGGTGGCTGGCAAGCCTATTGATGAGTTCTATAAGGAAAAGGGCGGCCAGCAGGCCTGGGACAACGCCAAGGCTTCTGTGCAAGAGGCCGAGGCTCTTCTCAAGGAGAACTCGGAGGGTCCTTTCTTCTTAGGAAAGACTCCCAGCTATGCTGACTTTGTTTGGGGCGGTTTCCTTATCTTCATGCAGCGCAACAAGGTCATTGAAGAGGTTTATAAGATCAGTGGCGATAATCAGGTTCATAAGGACCTTCTCGAGGCCCTTGCTCCTTGGCACAAGAGGAACGACCATTGAGTCGCGGAATAGACTGCTTCAGTTGGGACGCAAAAAGTGTGATAAAGATACTATGCGATACAAGAAATAGAAGAGAGGCACAAAATAGACGTTCTTTCCACATTATCTTCAACACCACTATCTCGTCAAAGACTAGTTCCCCCATTCTCATCATCAGAGCCAGACGCCTCAAAACTGTTGTCCGGAGAATCCAGACTAAGCCCGTTAGCGAACTCCTGCTCTAACTCATCAATATCAGGCAGACTCCGAGCACTCAGGTCTGTCTGCATGTCAGTATACCGTACTGACAGAGGATGAGTGCTGGAGTCGTGCCTTCTGCCCTCCGAGTTCCTGCTCACCAGAATACCCTGTGCCTCCACGCGGATCTTGTCTATCACAGAATTGAAGATGATCTGTCGTCGGGTCTTTGCAAAAGGGCCGTCGGACTCATAAAGATCAGGAAACCGCCAGCTCATGTACAGATTACCATGACTCGCTCGCGTCTCTATACCGTTGTGCTGGCCTGGTGCGTCGAAGTAATAGCGACAGAGCTGGCATGCGCCTTTGCTGCTCCCAATGTATTTCCAGTTCTTAAAGAATGCGACAGGGTGTACTCGTGACTCGGCCATCACCCATTCGAGAACCAAGATCTCAGCGTGCACGATAGGCCTAAATGCAGGTGTGTTCCGCCGCCTGATACGATCATCGAGATCCATGTCCTGCAAGCTCTGAGCAAGCATGCGATACCTCTCCTGCGAAGCCTCATCACCGCACATTCGTCCAATGATGGCATCGGCGCTGTCGCTTTTCCGACCAAGCGGATTCGGATCTTTGCTGCTTGATTCAATGGGAACAATGACGAACTCTTGGAAGAGCTCTGACCATTCGTTCTCTGCTTCTATAAGGTCCTGTACGGTTCTTTTATAGTTCTGAAGACGGGATAGGCTGTGTCGCAGGTCGGGCCAGCATTCGGAACTTCGTCCGTCGTTAAAGCGACCTTGTGTAGCGGCGCGTTCTTCCATGTATACTTTGGCATTCTCTGTCAGAAAGCCTTTGATGGCCTGGGTGATGTCCTTGTAAGCCTCTTGGCCTATTACTAGGTTAGACTGTCGAGGGATACTGGGCCTATGGGTCATACATTGCCTTTCATCTAATCCTTTAAACGTGATGTCTTTGACACCTCTGTCAAGAGTTGTCAGAGCATCACCAATAGAAGTTGCTGTTATGAACGGTCAATCTTACTTCTTATCATCCCCGAGCAGTGAGACTCACCATCCGCGTTGTTCTGCCGTTCGCAATACTCTAGACATTGACCAATGCTCTTCTTCAACTCCCCAAGATAGCAAGTAATTCTTGGCGAGTTGAAAGTAAGTATCATCTTCAAAACATCCTTCTCAACAGAACGTTTCTCCTCAAGTCCAAGCCTGTGGGCTCCAGAGAGCTTTGTCAGAAGTGCAGTTAAGAAATCGCGAGTCTCATGCAAGTCATCAATAGTGACTTGGTTGCAGCCAAAGGCGTATGTGAAATTGTGTTCCCCATCGAGGATGGTGATGGATGTCACGGTCTTGCCGCCCTTGGTCCTGTCGCAGATACTAGCGAGTCTGTTGAGGAAGTAATGATATTTCTGTTCTTCATTCATGGGGCGCTCAGGAACGTCAGAGCGTCTGAGGGCACCTTCTTGGTGGGTGATGTCAGTAAGGGCCTTGTACATGATGATAGGCTCATAGAGACGGCGTTTCTGCTTGGGTCTGAGAGGGACGAGGTCGTCTGTGAGACGTTAGTCAGAAGCCATCAATCGGATAGTAGTTGAATTACTTGACGCCATGATCATTGTCCGTTGAGAGTCTTGATGGTTGGTGGTTGCTGGGTTGTGAGAGAATTGTGGGAATCAATAATCAACTCCAAAGTCCAGGATAATATCTCATTATTATATCTCTCTTATGAGTAGAGAGCTTTGTGTCAACTATATCCTCGCTCATGACCTTATCAACCAACTGGATCTGCCTCGCCCAAGCCCCACGCCGGGGGCCGACTTGGAGGCCCATCACATCATGCGGGCTGACCTCAATCACCAACAACCGGGTCTCCTGGTGGCCGGCCTCCTTCAATTTCGATTGCCTTATTTCAACTTCCACTCAAAGTGTAAATCCAATGAGAATTGATGTTCTCACCGAATCTGGCCTGTTTCTGGGCCGCATCCGTCGAACAGCAAGGCTGAGTCGTGATATCGCGAGTTACCTCGTTTTCCACCCACGCTATTGAGAGACCCGCATTTGCGGATGTGTAGAGACACCGGTTGTCGATCACATTCGGGGACGTTCTAAGAACCAGTCTCGCAAGATTGGACTGACGAAACTGTAATAATGCGCATTGTAGATAGGGTGGCTGTGGTCGGCCCCCTGGCCGGCCTCCCATGAGAAGGTTCACAATGAGCTTCTTTCGATGAATATATATCGTAGACTTGATTGCTTTACCAAATGCTGAAATCACCACTTCGAAAACTTTAATTGAGCAACCCTCTCTCTGATCCTTAAACAAGTCGCCTTTGATTAGACTCTTCCGTCACTTATCTGCCAGAGTATAAGTTGGCGAGCATGTCACGACGAAGCGATCGTCCTCACAGACACAGCCGGTTCAGCAGATCTCATCAGGACCATATACCCATTGATCCAACTCTTACTGAAGCCTTTTACCCTGAGAACCCGGAGACCCAAAGCTACGGCTCCTATACCCAGGCTGGTCCAAGTCAGAGCCAGTAGAGCGCTGATTCTCAACCCTCTGAGATTGATACTGGTGTATACACAGCAGTATCAAGTGCATCGGAGACTCAGGACACAAGCCAAATGGCGTATTATATGGTGCAGCAGCCGGAAACGGTGAACCCCAATGAAGTTTTGCTTGACCGAGGATTTGGCCATGCAGCTCAAAGTTATTCCGGTTCTGCTTACCAAATTTCCGGCTATGGTATGTTGTACACCAGATAAATACTGCAACGAAGCCAGAGGGATGATGATTCGTAGAAGCTGACATGAGATGACAGCCGAGCCAGTTGCCTCTTCATCAACAGCACAAGCCCCCAATGACAACTACTGCTTAAAGTGCAAGATTTCCTACGACACAGCTCGAAACTTCAAGTGAAACACCCCAACTATCCCAACTTAAACGGTGGAAGTTTATCTAACACGATACAGCAAGCACATGAAGACTCACAACAAACCCGTGAAATGCAAAGCCAGTCCGAACTGTAATGTCACAAAGGCAGAACAGCGAGACATGGACCGTCATTATCAGACATCTCATAAAGCCTATGCAGCAAGCAAGAACATTTTGACTGAAGAAGTGGCTTGTGGCTTTGAAGGATGTGCTTCGACGTTTACAAGGAGGGACAATCTTCTTAAGCATTGGAAGACATACCCTGACCATGAGCCTAGCAAGTATTGACGGGTACATGGGCATGAGCTCTTCCATTCTCCTCTTCGCGTTGAAGGTCCTGGTATCTTTCTTTGTTCGTCTTACATCTCCTAATTTCCTTTATACTTGACCAGCCTACCTTGTTGTTAGACAGGATCGGGCAAAGACGGAATGGTTTTCCTTTATGCGAATACGGAGACGTGTAGTCACTTTCAAAGCACAAATCGCTCGTTTATGGACATTCGTTCTTTGTTGTATGTTATTATTCAGATGGATCACTTTGTATTTCAATGTCTGTTTTGCTTTTCTTTACGTATTTTTGCATGAAACAATACGATGCTCCTGATTCTCTTTTTCGCTTTCCTGCAAACGGGATTTGAGCCATTCTGTTCCGTATACGCATTCATTCAAATGGCCGGGATATTAACCCTTTCATATTCATAAAGTCCAATGTGGAAGAAAATGTTCTTATATGATCATCAAAGGGAATCTTGTAGTTAAAAAGATACAAAAGTAGACCAAAATCCACGCCCCATTTCCGATAACGCCTCATCAATTCCCGTCTAGACTGTAGCCAGTAGTCGCCCCATTAATAGTTTTATGTTTTCATTCCTCATCCTGTAAAATTGACTGTTCCGCTCACACAGCTGAGAATGGGCAAGCAGCACCATCCGTAGAGGTAGCTCCAGAGCTGGGGCATCTTTGCTCGGTGCTGGCCACTGAAGGGCAGCTTTTCTTGGAGGCAGAGGCGATGCTTAGGGTATCAACCTTGAACTCCATGTCACCAGTGCTGAAGAGTTCGAAGTGCATACGGCTAGCATCGACCTTTTGCACCTTGAGGTACTCGGCCATCTCGAGCATGAACTGCTCAGGACCGCAGATGTAGTACTCGGTGGAGCTGTGGCACAGATAGAGATCTTCCTTGTCAACCTTGGCCAGATCCATGCGGAAGTCGTGGTTGTACGTGACGCCGTAGACGTCGGACTCGGCGAGATGGGTCTTGAAGATGTTTGTGCGGAAGCTGGGCCGGTTGCGGGCGATGCGGCGGACTTGGTCGTAGAAGGGGACGGAGCGTCGGGAGCCGTGGATCCATGAGACGGGACGGTGAGGTTGGCGTTCGGAGACGGTGTTGAGGATGGCCATCATGGGAGTGACGCCGACACCGGCTGAGATGAGGACGATGGGGACGTTGGAGGTGTTGGACATGTCGAGGTAGAACTCGCCGGCAGGGTGAGTGAGCTCAACTACGTCACCCTCGTCCTTCATGTCGATGAGGAGGTTGGACACAACACCGGGGTTGAGGGCATCGCCTCCGAGATATCGGCCGCTGCGTGTCATGTGAAGACCCTCGTCTCGCTTGATGGTAACGCGGTAGTAGTCCGGACGGGGAGCGTCACTCAAAGAGTACTGTCGAGACTGGATATAGCCCTTGTCGGCGATGGGCACCATAACAGAGACGTACTGGCCAGGCTGGAAGGGAGGAAGACGCTTCCCGTCGACGGGGACAAGGTAGAATGAGAAGATATCCTCAGCCTCCTCGACCTTCTTCTCGATGCGGAACTTGCGGTAGCCCTGCCACTTACCAAAGTCACGATAGAGCTGAGCCTCACGACCGATGAGCATCTTGGCGAGCATCCAGTAAGCCTTTGCCCAGGCCTCTCTGACCTGGGGCGTCATGGCGGGACCGAGGACCTCGGCAAAGGCATTGAGAAGATACTTTTCGACGATGGCGTAGTGCTCCGGCTTGATGCCGAGGGAGCAGTGCTTGTGGCACATGCGCTCCATCTTGGGGATGAGCTCTGTGATGTGGTTGATGTTGTTTGCGTAGCTGAGGATGACGGCGGTGAGGGCACGGGGTTGGCGGCCGTTAGCCTGGTTGACGGTGTTAAAGTAGTCATTGAGCTCGGGATGGTCACGGAGCATGTTGCGGTAGAAGATTGTGGTGATGCGCTCGCCGTGGTCGGTGAGGGCGGGGATGGTGCCCCGGATGAGCTTGGTCTGTTGGTAGGATAAGGCCATTGTGAGGACAAGCAGTAGATAGACCTCTAAGAAGGATGTTGAGGCTCAACAGACAGTTTAAGGGTATCTAGAGTATCGATGGTGGTTGAGTGGTTGAGTGGTGACTAATTGTGCCGTGTAAGTCAAGATTGGAATATGGGTATCAGGCTAGAGAAAGGAATGGAGCAAGAAGATGAAGCAGAGTCGGTCAGTAGTGAACAAAGTTTACGAGGGGGAGTCGTCCCCAGATATTATATCCTCATGGCTCAAGCTCTCATGCTCGCTCATGGCCATGTCATGACATGGTATATTATGGTACGGCATGGACATGGACATGGACCTGGCTCCTCTCCTCACACGCCCCCAGGTCGAATTAGACGAGGGCACAGGTCTCTCAGCATTATTACCATTGTTACAGAGTACAGAGTATCCCTACTCGGTACAAATCAGGAGCCCCCCAGAAAAAGAAAAGAATAAAAAAGAGTAAAAAAGCTGTGTTTTCTTCTTCTTCTCCACAAGCCGTTAATTCCTCGTGGCATCGACGTAAAAACGCCAGAGGGTGTGTCTAAGTGCTGGGGAACCCAACGAAGTCGTACGATGCAGTTGCAACAGCTGGGGCAAAGAGTTTCCAGGTGGGGTCGAGCCCTGTAAATTATCGAGCTTTTTTATTTTTTGCTTTTGCTACCTTTTTATTATGGGCGGCCCGGCGGGTTCCTCTCACGCTGGAAATCCACTGCGAGGTTGAAGTTCTTGGCGGGCTGGTTGTCAAATGTAACTAATGGCTGAATGGTCCGAGATTTAAATCAGGCGAGGGAGAGAAACAAGGCTGATCTGGATCCGGTTGTGGTCACTTTGTTGTGATGATAGTTTTATTATTCGGATTTGGCTGGTTAATCCAAGTCATTGAACCTACCAGCTGAAGGTTAATTTGACTCGAGTTTAATGACTGAAAACTCGAAATCTGCCCTGCGATAGCTAATTTAGTCCCGAGATATCCTCCTGTAGGTGCTTCGATCTCGACATGAGTCTGTGTGGTGGAGATGTAGAGCTACCTACAGTACCTACCTACCATAGCGTTAACAATACCTACAAAGCTGGGCTGCACTGTAAATAATACACGTCAAGAATAGGTGACCTACATATTGATATCAGCCATGCACTCAGCCATGCGAGAAGGGAAAACGATGCATCACAACACTTGGCAAACCACATTATTCGAGGAATGGCCCTGACAATCGAGATGTGACCAACCGAGAAGCGAGCGGTCCAGAACCTGGAGGCGCAACGTTCTAGACAAATGCTTTTTTTTATGCTATCGAATCAAAGCATGGTAACAAACAAACACAACCAACGGATCACACAAACAAGCAAATAGGGACGTTGCAGATTTATCACGTACAGATAAATGATACAAACAGAGGAAGCCGACAGGCCGTGTACTCGATGTACTCGATGTACTTGAGCCTTGAGGTATCACAGATGCAAACTCTAAACGCGAAACTCCGAGACAGAGAACGAGTACTGCATAAGCGAGTGAGAAACACCTTCCTGTCACCGGGAATAAAAAATAAAAAATAAAAAATAGCATGATTTCATTCCCATCAGAAAACCCGAACAGCGAGACCCCTTGCTCAACTCAGTTCCCTGTCTACCACATCCCAGTTCACAGCCTGACGGCCGGCTATCTACAGAATGGATTGGATTGAAGTAGAGAAAGCCGTGGTATGACTCTGTCCCATGTGAGTGGTTCCAGATGTATGTTCGCAATAGGCAATGCTGGACTGGACAGCCGCGGAGATGAATGCGCGCGAGAAAATGAGCCGCATGCAATTAACTACGGATGCAGAATAGAAGGATTCCTCTCCACGCGAGAACCAGGTTAACCAGGTTCTAGGTTCCAACACCTCACGCGACCGTTTAATAAATCGTCATGGCAGTTCCGCCCTGAGAATTGCCCATAATTACTCCAGAAAGTCCCAAAAAAGGACACCGAGGTCACATATGACAACTAAATAAGCAAGGCGTTCCATTAGTAGCTTTGTAGATCAACAAGCTTAACGAATCTATCCAGAACCAGTGCCACAGAACGGGGTAAGGCTTTGAAGTTTGAGCTAGTAGCTTAGGTACGTAGGTAACCGCAAGAAACTCATTGTCAAGTGGAATCCAGGCCTCCTTCATCAACAGCAAACGCCGAGGCTTCCAGAAGACGAGCCGAGTTATTCGACTGTGGAACCTTGTGCTTCTGTTCTTTTGTGCCTGGGCAGCAAAAGAAAGAACCTGGAACCTAAACCTGGAACCTGGGCGGAATAGGCCGCCCGCCTCGGGAAGAAGACCTCCGAGGTTGATACCCGTATAATGTTGTATGTTGTATAAGTATTGGCTGGCTAGTATTGTCTCGCAACCCGGGAATACCGTCAACTCGTCCTCAGAACGGTCCGTGTTCAAATCCTATTCAATGCCTCGGATGCCATCATCTGCGGAACCCAACTCGTCAAAGCCGTGACAGCTCAGGGTCTAGAAGATCTGCACCGGCCACTCCAAGCACCCAACGTTGTAGATTCGCTGGGCCGTGCTCAAATTGCCCATCGTATATCGTGCAACACGGAGTACGCAACCCCATATTCATCTTTGACAGCTTAAATCACAGCTCAAAATCGGACAAAGCCGGGGCTGGCAAGGCGGGTTATGCCCGCATCTCCTCGTTTCTTGTTCCTTCGTATCACGATCTCTAGGAACAAGGTACATGTTATTCTCTTGTTCATTTCCCCAATGGAGGGGAAGCATGTCCATTTTCGGGCTTGCTTTTTTAGTCTACTCAGGGTCCTGATGGTCCAAAGAAGGTGATTTTCTGGTGCCCCTGTTGACTTGCATTGGTTTCACTGGGCCTCTTAATTGATGATTCTCTGAGGTGAGTGACGCACGCGTTTGGGATAGACTCGTGCAACGAAGCAAACATTGTGTTATTAAACCAGGCGTCCTTCGTAGCAAACTGTCAGATATGATAGTAAATGCCTGACTTCTTACCACCACTCAACAACACATGACATCCATCTCCATGCAGCACATGGCATAAACCGCACCTGTAAGATGCAAGGCAAGCCAACGCAACGCAACGTGCTGTACCTGCATCACAAGAACCAAGATTCCCGACGGTCCAGCCCCAGGAACCATCCACTCGATAATCTAGGCTCTGCTTAAAAATGAACCAATACATCTTGAAATACTGAACCCGCCAATATCGGCTGACGAGACGAGATGAGATGAAAAAGACTGGTACTCTTCCGCGTACGGAATATCATGAACAGCTCACCTGTCAAAGCAAATAACAAACCATCGTATTCATACCCGAAATCCGGCACCGCCGGCTAGCATTAGATCTACACTACACAGACTCCCAAAGGGAAAATCTCGCAACGGTCGGGTCGAAATCTCTTAGCCGCTTGGCGAGCGGTGCGCTTTGTCCATCCCAACGGTGGCCGCTATTGTCATTGGCATCTGCCCTGTGATTCCCTCGGTTTATATTTATGGCGAGATGAGACAGTGTACGGAGTATCTTCCAGTAAAATATAGGAGGAGACTCCCCGGACCGTCACTGAAACCCAACAGCACCCTGTGGATATCGCCTGGGGCTGGGATATATGCCGTACCGGGATCCCGAGCCTGGAACCGTACGACGGCAGCGCCCGGGTCAATCAACCCCCTTGTAAGTGCCCTTGTAAGTGACCAGCCCCCTGCTGCCACAAACTTTTTCTCAACGGCCACCTCCAGAGCCGCTTCATGTGAAAGTGAAAAGAGAGACGTCAATCGTAGGCTTGTCTTTTCAAACTTAGTTAATTAGCAAACATGTTCAAATGGGGATTAGGCCTCTGCCACATGGTTTCTTCACATCACATATCATATCATATCATATCATGGTAATTCCATGCCCAAGTGGCAGCACCACAAGTCTATCCTCTCTCAAATTCTACTCTGTAATATTGTCTTTTTCCTTTTTCTTACTGCGTGCAGTATGAGACCAACACGCTTCATATCTCAAACGACTCGTCACAAACCCAAACAAGAAAAAACTCTCGCTTCTCCATCATCGTTGCCCACGCGTTGAACTTGCGGGATCTTCTGCTACAGTCGCACTCGCGTGTTAGGCCCAGCCACCCTATTAGTTCAGCTCTGTGAAATTCGATTCCTCTGAAAGGACCAGATACTAGCGCTCAGACAGTCTTGGCATGAGCTGTGGCTAACCAACAATGAATCGACGATGCTTGTTATAAGGAACGACTCTTTGACCCAGAGACATCGAGATACCCTCAGAAATATGAGCACATACTTACATATATGGATCTCGCCGTTGTCCGAATAGGTACAAGAATATGCACGAAAGACATGCCCTTTCCCCACAGAGCTCGTCCCTTTTCATTATCCTGCATGTCTCCATCGTCGAATCACCAATTCCATCTTACTCATACTGTCTTTCTTCCCTCCCCCTACCGATTCCCTAGCTATAGTCCATATGACGTATAGTTAAGGTAGTACTCAACGCCTGCCATCGGAAGAATGATAAAAAGCATAAAAATAAAAAGGAGAGAGAGAGAGAGAGAAGAAAAGAGAGACCAAAGCTAAGGGCGGCCCGGTTCGGTTACAGTAGTCGAGTCGTTAGTGCCACGCGGAAACGAGTGGTCATGTTGCATCCCGCTAATCAAGTTGTTGATGTGACTTGTAACTACGGGCGAACGGCGTTGTTATTGGCGTTTAAAGGTTCTTTGTTGAACGGATACAGACCCCGTTATTTCGCTTGTTTCCGGGTTGTAAACATGTATTGGCAAAAGCAATTAGCTTTTCGTTAACAGATTATGAGACATAACGTATGCTATTCTGCTCAGCAGCGTAGGCTAGGGTACCGAGCTAGTATCTTCAGATGCTCTCGCAAGTCTTGTGTTTTCTATGGGCACCTCAATTCTTGAAGTCTCTATCTTGGTTGGTATGTATATTTATCCTTGGTCGAAACAATGCCTTCGTTGCATCAGTAGATCACCAAGCACATTCCAGATCCCTACTATCCGAATCACAACCTGGGATGTTTGTTCCTTTTACCAAGTCTCAGTATCCTCGACTGGCCCCGTTTGCATCCGTTGTGGCGGCCGTTTGTCTTCTTCACCAAGTCTCACACGCCCTCTCGTTACTTTTTCCTTCCTCTTCCTTTCTCGGCCTCCTGCAGCATAAAAACTGTCCCTCTCTCCACTGTGCGATATGTCTCTCACTTTGCTTCTTGCATAGTCCGTCTCATTGTCTCTGACGATCAAACCTGGGAGACACGTTTTCTTGCCCTTCGGTTCTCCTGTTCTGCTCCGTTCCTGCGTCACCTCGTGCCCTCCACGTGTTGTCGGTCCCCACGTTGCTGTAAAAATTGTTCTTTGCTAGCCACCCTCGCTTTCTCAGATTTGTTGGTTTTTCCCTTGAAGTTGTTGGTGGAAGACACTATTGTATAACGAACGGTGTGGCGCTGGGCTCAGACGCTTCGCCTATTCATTTTTAACATTGAGAAAAGGAGGTGAATTAGAAATCAACTGCCGTACTGACAGCCGAGAGAAATGCAACCATAGCATACGTACGTACGCATTGCTACATCAAGTCCCTACTGTTTGTCAGATATCCAATGGTGGTGTTGACTCTCAGCCATAGAGCGTTGTGGCAAGGGACGCCAGCAGATAAACAACCTGCATAGACTGGCCTATCGCATCATATGTCCCCAAGATATGCCACAGCAAATAAAACATCTCTCACGCTTGATATCCCAGGAAAAGATCTATCAGTTTACTTCAAGGTTCATTTCTCATTAACGACCAGTCAAACAATACTGGCTCGGTATTAATTTGTACATGTCAAGGATCATTTGCCCAGTTCATATGTAATCACACACGCTCCTTATCCCCCTTCCCGTGCCATCCTAGCCATCATCTTGACTCGACTCTGGGAAGTGGATGCCATGTCTGAAAAAGCAAACTTTCCCTGTTGCAACCCATCTTCGTCACCGTTTCATCTTCGCTTACCGACCAACACGGATCACACCGGCAGCGATCAGTTTCTGGATCTTGGACCGCACGCCAGGGTTCTTCATGTGTTCCTGAAGAGCAGCGGGATCCGACTGAGCCTGCTGAAGGATCGATTGCATCACGGGGTCTTGCATGAGGCCCATAATCTATACATATGTCAGTAACCGTTTCAGCCATCAGTCCAATTGGGTGTTCTTACTTCGGGGTCCTTTGTCAGGCGCTCTCGGGTCTGCTCTTCAGTCTCGTTATCACGGGCAGAGTACATAGCCGACAAAGCCTTTTGCTGCTGTTGCTCAATCTCACGAGCGTTGGCACCATTGTGGTGCTCCTGGTCGACATGCTGGGCCTCGGTGCAGGCATCAACACACTCTGAGTACTTGCGCATGCCGAAGTAGGCCTGAGCCTTGCGAATGTATGCTCGGATGAAGGTAGGGTCCTTCTTGATAGCAATGTCGCAGTCCTCGAGGGCACTGGGGAACTCGAAGAGCTTGACAAAGGCCGCAGCTCGGTTGCTGTAACCACGAGGGTCCTCAGGGGCTCGCTTGGTCATCTCTGTGTAGGCGGCAACGGCACCAGGGAAGTCCATCTCCTTGAACTTCTTGTTACCCTCCTCACGCGCCTCCTCAGCCTTGGCAGGGTCGATATAAGCCTTTCTGGCAGACTCTGTCTTCTGACGCTCAGCAGCACGGAGCTTGTTGAGGACGTCAGGAGTTCGGTGCTCAGTCAGAGATCGGTTGTAGTTCTCAACAGCCTTCTCGAAGTCTCCCTTGCGGTCATAGCATGTACCAATGCGAGCGTAGCTCTTGGCGATGAGCTTGAAGTCGGCGTAGATCTCACGTCCCTCCTCAACAGCCTTAGTGCAAGCCTCAATGGCCTTGTCGTAGTCTCCCTTCTCGAAATAAGCAGCTCCCAGGTTGTTCAGGTAGGTGATATCCTTGTAGGTCTCCCAGGCCTTGGTGTAGTGTGCAATAGCCTCGTCAAAGTTTCGCTTCTTGTAGTTCTCGGTACCCAGAGCCTTCTCCTTGTCGGCCTCCTCCTTCTTTTTCTTCTTCTCGATAGCCTCCTCGTCCTCGGGCTCAGGCTCGGGCGTAGGGGCCTTCTTGGGCTCGGGCTGCTTAGGAGCCTGCTTAGGGGCAGGTGGCGCATCGGGCATAGCAGTATCCTGGATATCAGGGGCGTTGGGGTCGACCTCACGCTCGCGCATCTCCAGATCAACACCCATCAAGACACCCATGACGGTCAACAAACGGGGGTCGCTGAAGATGTCGGCAGCGTTTGAAGGGTTGTCCTTCATCGATTGTAGCTTGGCCATGAAGGAGGGGTCGGCGAGGAAGCCACTGGTCTTGGGGTTTGAAGCAAGCTTCTGCATCATCTGAGGGTCGTTGAACATCTGGCCGAGGCCACCGCTGGGGTCTTGAGGTCCGCCTGTAGGTATCAAGTCAGTCGCCAGATCTTGTCTTGTTTTGAAGAAATTACTTACCAACTTCGGCGTCCATGGCCTTCTTGACTGAAGCCAGACCACTCTTGAGCTGGGCATTGTTGGCATCATGCTTCAATCCCTCCTCGTAGGCATCGTTGGCGCCCAAGAGGTCGCCCTGTCCGTGCAAAGCAGCACCCTTGCGTCCCCAACCCTTGGCCCAGTCGGGCTTAATCTCTGTGGTCTTCTCAGCATCCTTCAGGGCATGTTCCCAATCTTTCTTCGAGGCGTAAGCAGCAGATCGGTTGCTGTAAAGAATGTGGTTTTCGGGCTGAATGGCAATAGCCTCAGTGAACTTTTCGCTGTGGAATAGTCAGCAACCTAATGTCCTTTGAGTGTGATGGTAACCTACACAGCCTCGTCAAAGTTCTTCTCGGCAATGGCCTTGTTACCCAGAGCCTTGAGCTCATCCGCGGAAGCCATTATGTGTGTTGATTAACAGAATCTGGGGATTGTGCGTAGTAAACAACAGTTCTGAAAGTCGAGTCTGTGGTGGTGATATCAAAGAGTAAAGGTTAGTTACGATGAAATATGAGCGTCGCCCCAGACGATCTATGGTGGGGAAGAAGAGGGCCATCGATAACTTCTAGCTCATTCGATGCAAGTCTACGCAGGGAGCTTCCCATTGGGTGGAGCTTGCTTACAGCACCACTGCCCCGCCCCGCATGTGCGCTACGAGGCTGAAGGACCCTTATGGAGTTATGATGAGCGGGCTTGGTTCCAGGGTAGCACTGGTAAACAAAACAAGAAACAAATATCTAGAAGTTTCCTAGTAATTCTGTGTCCTATATGTGGCACTTGGAATTCGAGACAGACGAGATTATTATGTATGTTAGTTCAACTTTAGTTTGTGTTTTGTGTAAAAGATAATGGAGATACTGGATCCATTTTATGACGTGTGTATAATACAAGTAACAGGTAGCGTTTCTTGAAGGGCATAAAACAATCAGTAGATACTGACGCCGCTGGGTGAATCGTCCACTCGACAATCCACTCAACAGGGTTCATGATCTGCCGTTGAAAGGAGCTATAAAAAAAGATCAATTACACAACGCTATACTATATAAATACTTTTGATTCGCTGGTTTTAAAGATCGATTGACTTCTCCTCCACGGTAACCGTTGACTCCAAAACAATATCACCAGCCGACCTTCCAATCATAAACTTGTAGTCTCCACCCTTAACCACCCACTTCTGCGCCGACTCGTCAAAGAAGGCAAAGTCACGGGCACGCACAGGCACATCAACCGTTGTACTCTCACCAGGCTTCAGTGTAACCTTATCGAAAGCAGCCAGTTGCTTCAAGGGATCGCCCTTGGTGGTCTTGACGGCACCCACGTAGACCTGCACAGCGATGGCGCCGACTACCTTGCCGGTGTTGGAAACCTTTACGCTGGCAGTGTAGTCACCGTTAGACTCCTTGACCTTTAGATCAGAATAGTTGAATGTGGTGTATGAGAGGCCGAACCCGAAGGGGAAGTTGACCTTGTCGGCAGAGAAACAGTCGAAGTAGCGGTAGCCGACAAAAACTCCCTCTCCGTATGTGACTTTGAGCTTGCCGTCGACGTGCTCGCCTGGGAAGTTGCCATATGCCGGACAGTCTTCGATTTTCTTGGGGAATGTGCAGGTAAGATGACCCTCAGGGGTTTGAGCGCCTGTAAGCACATCTGCGATCGAGTTACCACACTCTTGGCCGGGGAACCAAGTTTGAAGCAGACCCTGAACCTTGTCTAGCCAGGGCATAGCGATCGCAACACCAGTGGAGTTGACCACAATGGTGTTAGGGTTGGCCTCAGCCACCTTGGCGATCAGGCGATCCTGGCTACCATCTTTAGGGAGGTTGAAGCTGACCTGGTCTTGACCCTCCGTCTCCCAGAAGGGCTCGTGACCAGTGAAGACAATGGCGTAGTCGGCATCCTTGGCTACATCGACAGCTTCGGAAAGCAGGTCGCGGTCGTGCTCAGCCTCCGACATGTATCCAACTCGAAGTCCGCATCGTCCTTCAAGGATACCAAGATCCTCTCCAGCCTTGGGAGCGGGAGGTGAAGTGTACATGACCATCTTGTACTTGCGTCCGGCTTCAAACGATACCTTGAACTCAGGAGGGTTCACACCACCGAACAAGAATCCCATGGCATCACTGCAGTTTCCTTTCTGTTCGAAAACAACCTCGTCATCGATGACAAGCTTGCTGGGACCAAGACCGGAGACGGTAAAGTAGTATTTGGCTGTCTCCTGGGCAGTAAATGTGCCCTCGAGGGTGACGTCTTTGTCGCTAAAACCAAAGCCGCTGAGGACAGATACCTCGGAGTTTTCATGACAAGGTCGGACCTCGATGGGCTTGGGATTTCCTGGCTCGAAGAGTTTAAACGTGAATCCGGGGTTGCCATCAAGATCGACGACATTCTCAGCAATGGGCGGAAGCATGCGGAATGTGTGAGCACCTGCTATACTGTAAGTAACTAATCCCTGGACCTTGTTATTTGTGTTGCATACCTTTGGCATAGGAAAACTCAGCGGTATCGCCAAGAGATTCGTGTAGAGCATCCCAAGGGGTAACCTTGTAGTGCGCGTTGACAGACGCGCTGCCACCACCATGAGCGAGTCCAATCTTGGCGTGACCGAGAAGAGCAATCTTCTTGCCCTTGACCTTCTCCTTTGACAGAGGAAGGACATTGTCCTGATTCTTCAGAAGAACAATACCCTTGGAACCAGCCTCTCTGATCAGAGCCTGATGTTTTGGGTTGTTGATAGCTCTCTCGTCAGGGATATGGGGGTCCTTGAAGCAGTTGAGACGCTCCAGGAACTTAAGCACATGAGTGGCTCGCTCGTTGATAGTCTCCTCGGAAGTCTTACCAGCCTTGATGGCGGCAAGAACATCCTCGGTCTTCCTCCATCGGGTAGGACCAGGCATCTCGAGATCTAGACCAGCCTCGAGGGACTCAGCAGTGGAGTTGACACCGCCCCAATCGCTCATAACAAGACCGTCCCATTTCCAGTCGCCACGAAGAACCTTCTTCAGTAAGAATTCGTTGGAATCGGCGTGATGGCCGTTCACCTTGTTGTAAGAAGTCATGACAGCCCAAGGATTGGCCTCCTTGATAGCAATCTCAAAGGGTCGGAGGTAGAGCTCTCGTAGTGCCCTCTCGCTAATGGTCTCGTCAACTGTCAAACGTTCTGTCTCCTGCTCGTTGGCAGCAAAGTGCTTGATAGTGGCCGAAACACCCTTGTCTTGCAGACCCTCGACGACTCTCGCAGCCATCTTTCCAGTCAGGAGAGGATCTTCAGAGAAAGACTCGAAGTTGCGGCCACCTAAAGGATGTCGGTGGAGACACATGGTGGGAGCCAGAAGACATCGAGCGCCCTTGGATTGGGTCTCCTCAGCAAGAGCAGCACCAATTTTCTGGGCCAGTTTGACATCAAAGGTCGATGCCATTAGACAAGCAGCAGGGAAGCAGGCAGCTTTGGTACCGCCAGCAAAAGCAGCTCCACGAGCGCCATTGGGGCCATCTGAGACCTTGGCTTTGGGAACATCTTTGGAAGGGATAGGGACAGTCTCCCATAGGTCCTTTCCAGCGAGGAGTGAAATCTATAAATTGACTTGGTCAGTTGACAGAGAAGGGACGGATGGTATATAGATGGAAATTCGTTCAACATACCTTCTCCTCGAGTGTGAGGGAGGAGAGAATAGACTGGATATCAACAGAAGCCATGTTGATGAAGGTGAAGTCAATTGACTATAGAGGAGTGAAGAAGAAGTATCCTGTCAAACGAGGGAGAAGAGGACTCTTTAAAAGAAAAGAAGCCACAGCCCCCTCCCTCAAAGGCCCAAACACCATGACGAGTTCCCCGATGCATAAGACAATGCAGTCGACTCAATTCACCCGACTGATCCGTATTTCAACCGAAGATGGGCACTCATCACTCATGTGGCCATGTCGTACCCGCTTTACGTGCATCTGTGTTGGATGCGGTGTTGTGCCATTGGGTGCACAAGAAGCTGGTTCCTTGGTTGAGACGGAGTTAGTTGATGCTAGTGAGGGCCGATCCGAGGCTATTCCGACGTTCAGACGGGGCTTTTCCAGTGGATGGCTTCATGTTCTGTACATGTACAAGACACGATGCGTGTATGACATGATTCACTCTTAAAATGTCTGATAATCATATATGTTTGAACAAATCCAAAACTTAGTAGATTCTTCCTCTCATCGTTATGGAGTTTATACGTTCGCACCTAATCACTATCGACATCAGCAACAGTATCCCGCCGGGTAAAGTCAACGTCCATTTTTGGTGGAGAAAGATGTCCTGGGTCTTCATCCGGGGCCCCTGAAGGATCGCCATGACAGCTGCAGTTGGAGCACTAAAAGAATACTAGCGTCATTGCATGCACATCGCCATCAAGCGGTAAGAGATGGGACGTGATTACAAGAAGAAGATATATAAGGCATAGTTGCAAACCTCTTAAGAAACATCTACAACTATTGCTGTTTCCTTTTTTTGACACCTGTTCCCTGCTCCCTTTCCGTAGTAAAACAAACAAATATCCATATCCCCCTTGAAACCCATCTGCCGAGGATTATGCGCTTAGAGAACACCAAACGAACTTAAAACATGTGCATGTGCATTCTGACCAAGTGACGCAACGGAAATAGAACATGACCTGTAATCGTGTCCTCTCCGCGATGAAATTGTCCAAAACACTGCAATTGTAGAGGGAAAATCTAGGAAGATTCCCTTCATCAATATGAGCGCCCATTCCGAGGTGCCCCGAGGTATTACACGCCGTGGTTGCTGTTTCCCGTCGCATTGAACCCCCTTTTTACTGACTGCCATGGGTTGTTGTAGGGGAGTCATGGGCTTCAATCCCCACGGATATGATCCTCGCTGAGCTGAGGCGTCGCAAGGACGATGGAGAGAAACCAGAGTGCGGTTCGAGGTCAAAGGGGTCCTATGACACTTCGGCGCATGTGTTCGCATTGATCCTTATCTTGGTGCTCAGCACATTAGGTACAGCATCACCAATTGACAAATCCAGACACCGTACTGACACTACCCAGCATGCGGTTTTCCTCTAATGTCGAAACGAACGATGCGCGGTCGACGACAAAAATCTATTATATTCTACTGCCAGCACATTGGAACCGGCGTCCTCCTGGCTACGGCTTTCGTCCATCTCCTCCCCACCGCGTTCGAGTCCATGACCGATCCATGTCTTCCCGACTTCTTCAGTAAAGGCTATACACCGCTCCCGGGCCTCGTGGCCATGACATCTGCCATTGTCGTCGTTGCGATCGAATCGTATCTCACAGCCCGCGGAGCCGGCCACTCTCACTCTCACAACCATGGCTACTTTGACTCCGACGACGAACATGAGAGCGAGCTGCCCATGATGGATACAGGCGGTATGTCTGAGAGGAGAGGATCGCGTCCACCAGATATTCATCTTGAGCCCATGGAAAACCAGGGGCTAGTTGCCGGCGTGTCACCCTTGCCAGGATCGTCGCCTGGACAAGCGAAGAAGCTTAATGATGAGTTCAACGACGAGGACTCAGATCTTGACCTAGATATGGATGAACTTGATCCTTCTGGGCCGAGCAGCATGAGACATCGAAATGGAACCTACGACTCCCTTAAACCCGAGGGGGCCGATGAAGAGCCTTTGACACCCATGACACCTATGTCTCCAGGACCACAATCACCCGAAGAGAGAGAGCGCAAGATGCTTCAATGTCTACTCCTTGAAGCAGGAATTCTTTTCCACAGTGTCTTCATCGGCATGGCCATCTCCGTCGCCACCGGTCCAGCCTTCGTAGTATTCCTGGTCGCCATCAGCTTCCACCAGACATTCGAAGGCCTCGCCCTGGGCAGCCGCATCGCCGCGATCCAATTCCCCCGCAAATCCCTCCGTCCGTGGCTCATGGTTCTAGCCTACGGCACCACCACACCCATTGGCCAAGCAATCGGCCTCATTGTGCACCGCATGTACGACCCCAAGAGCGCCGGAGGTCTTCTCGTGGTTGGCTTCATGAATGCTGTGTCATCGGGGCTCCTGCTGTATGCTGGTCTTGTGCAACTCCTAGCGGAGGACTTTCTAACAGAGAAGAGCTACAAGATATTGAAGGGTACCAAGAGGCTGCAGGCTTTCATGGCTATGTGCGGTGGCGCGATATTGATGGCTGCCGTCGGAGCTTTTGCTTGAGTTGGGGTGCGATCAAAAAGGAAAAGTGTATATAGATTGTATTATCGGTCGCATGTTGTCAAACGGCGTTTGTTGTTCAATGTAGAAATTGGAGTTGGGTAACAATTTGGAGGTTGTGTAAAGATCTTATAGAATACCATATTTATTCTTTACCCACGAGCTAGCCATCCCGAACCAACTACGTGTAGTTATCGTCACTCGTATACTCTCGCCTTGTCGTCACATCTCATGCCTTGTCCTTCGTCTTGTCCTGCTTGTATCGTAGCCAAACTCCGGCCGGCCCCACATCGAAAGTCCGAAGCCCGGGGCCCGGTCTTCAAGTTGGTCCGCTGGCCTCGGCTCTTTTGTTTGACCCAGGGGGTGCCCAGGGGTATCACGTATCATCCAATGGCGGATGCCCTGTTAATCAGCTCCCGCAGTTCCCACACACACCTACATAAGCTTCCGATGTCCTGTACCAGCCATCATATGACGAGCTATCGAACCATCAAAAAGTGAGCCCAGAAGCTGAATCTTGAGTGGCTGCCACGTTTGTGAAAGTCGGACAAACGCGCCCCTCGTTGTACATTGTCGTGGCATCCCCCTCCCCCTCTTCCTTTCTTTATATCTTCATCATGCCTGGTCAACGCATCATCCTCTTTATTGCTGCACAGGCCCTTTTTGCTGGACTAGCATTGTTTCTTGCCAATTCGCCGTTTCTCAACATGTCCGTCTCACCGACCAGTAGCCAGCCATGGGCCGATGGACCTATGAAGCTGGTGACAACACCTCAGTATGAGACTAAGAAGGTCAGTCAATTGGAACTGTGTGCTTTTGTAGGGTAATGGCAATGCTGACTTATTTTATCTTGCAGACCGACCTTTTCACCACCGGTGCTACTCATATGGCTCTTTTACACAACGCCATCATCCGTGGTTTCAACTCCATTTATCTTCAGGCCCCTCATGTCAAGGACGCTGACAAGGCCGACTTCATTGGGTATTCTCAGACCTGGTTCCGTTTCGTGAAGTCTCACCACGATGATGAGGAAGACAATCTGTTCCCTAAGGTCCAAGAATTACTTGGCGATGAACATGCTTGGGATGAGACGCACCAGGAGCATGGTAATAAATTGCTATCTGAGAGTCAGTTCTTAATACTAATACGGAGATTAGAGTCTTTCCTCGGCCCCCTCGCCGAATTTAACACATACCTCTCTAACCTCGCATCTCCTGCCGACCTCGACGGTGCTCAAGTTGTAAAGCTCATGGACGCTTTCAAGAAGGACTTCGAGCACCACTTCCACAGCGAAATCACCACCATCGCCGCTCTATCAAACCACCCCAAGGCCCCCAAGGAAGATAGCCCCGAGGGCGCTGCCGCCAGCTTGACGTTCAAGACATGGGGAAAGAAGACGGTCACCAAAGCCGGCGTACTCGATGTCGTGCCCTTCTTCCTATTGAACTTAGACCGAACGGCTGAGGAGGGTATGTGGGCCAATTGGCCCCCAATGCCTGCACCTATCTCGTGGGGCCTGACAAATATCGCGGGTTCGTGGTATGGAAAGTGGTGGAAGTTTTCGAGCTGTGATTCCCAGGGCAAGCCTCAGGAGCTGTACGCTCTTCGTGGCTTGAAGCAGTGAGGCTGTGTTGGAAGGGCTCTTCAGTCTGGTTTGAATAGGCAGTAATTTGGGTTTGTTCTCGGCGTTTATCGGTACGTGAGTGAGTGGGTGGGAACTACGGATATACTTTGTTAGTTTGAAATAGGAACCATGGATAGGTAGGCTACGAGCCATTACTCCACCATTTCTTTGAAGACAATCTGTGTAGTCTTTGCCAATTGACATCGACATGCCTAGGGTCGTTGTGAGAAAGGAAAAATAAATGCTTGTTTCTTTCATTACCATGACAGGCATTCAAATGACTCTGGTGCATCAATGGTCGTTTGAAAGTGCTGAAAGAAAGGGCTGACTTCCAAGCATGTAAGCGACCATTGAAAGCTGAATTCTTTGTAGAAAGTCGTTCGCACTTGGTACAGCAGGCAACGTAAGGGTATAAATTCGTTGATCGTCCAAAATTGTCTGAGAGTTAGCTGGCTCGTCATATTCTGCAATTTGTGCCAAACTATTCGCTACGGTATTAGTGAAGCTCAAGATTCATAGAATATCATCAGACACAAATCAGTCTTATTGCGAACTCAACATGGGGTGTTTTCCTTCCACCCTGAAAGACCGGAAAGATGGCCACGAAAAACTGTCAGACACAAGCTCGACATACTCTGATGGCAAGGCCGATAGCACTACAGCTCAGGTCAGTTTCAACCATCGACAGGAATCTGAAGACAAGAGGCAAGCGCCCAGTCAGCCTCGTGACGATCCTCCCTCTCCACGAATGGCTTTTGCAGAACGTCTCTGGGCATACTGGCACGAAACCGAATGCCCTGATATTGCCAACTGCACTCACTCGTTCTATGCAATCTATACGAGGTAGGTTTCTTAAGAGGTATATTGCTTGAACATGTTGATGCTGAAACTTTGATGTAGCTCGCCGACTCGATATACTGCGCCACGATCTGTAAGTACATACTCAGTCAGGAAATAACGCTCACTATAGCAATCCCTAACGGACTTACAAGCTGACACATCCTAGGCTGGTTCGGGTTCCTACTACACTCTCGGGGGTAGCAAGGCAAATTCCAACCGCTCTTCCAGGAACCCACAGCCGTTTGAATTTGACGGAAGAACCAATTTTATTTCTGCCCGAAGAAACAGGGCCACAGATGGAGTAAGCCCTAGGCCACCAGTAGCAATGCTTCGTCGTACTTGGTCCGAGTCTGAATGTCGAACTACCGCCCTTTTGCCCAAATCGCGACCTCACACGGCTTGAGCCTACAACAAAGGCGAACTATTGATGCCGTACCAACTTGGGGCGAAGGAGAGCCCAAGGGCGGCAATTTGGACGGGTTATCACTCGTGTTGTTTCTGAGGGCGTCGAAGTCTTTCTTTTGTATTGGGTTGGTCGTTTGGCATGGGAAGGGCTTGGTTTTGGCATGGCAGCTTAGGAGAGCAGATCGGCGTATACGAGTGGGGGAGGTTTTTGATTATTCTTCGGTTTATGGATATATTTGGGATTCTTTGTCGACCGAATCTTGTGTTGAACACACAGTAAAGCATTTTGGTATTCTGAGAGCATAACTTGATCTCAGCAAAAGTGTCCAATCCCAAATTTCGTAACTTGCTGAAGAGCTGTCGGCCTCTTACCTCTCAGTGGTACTGGAATGATAACTCTGTATGTGGGTTGCGTTCTTTTGGCTCTTTCTTTCTCTGTGTAAGCTCTGAAGCTCTGTCGATTCCTCCGTTCGGTCATACTCTGATGGGATGTTCCTTGGACGACAGAGGAGATGAGTTTCAAATAGCAGGGGTTAAGAGCCTACAGCTCGGTCAGCTGTCTGGTCTCGAGCCCCTGGGCAATGTTGTAAATAGGGTAGGGATCTGGCGTATGGGAAGAAGTTGCTAGCATCACTGTCCCTGTTTGAAAGTTTGTCAGCTTTGGCTGCTAGCACTCAACGTTGAAAGGAAGATGGTTTTTACTTACACTTACACCTGTTGGCCCAAGATAAACTTCAGTGCTCAATCGAACAGCTGCTGATTACTCCAAGTCTTGGCTTTTCTATAAAGCTGCCGAGCCAAATTGTCCACAGCTTGATCTTCCCAAAGCCCAAATCCATTTCCCCCGACTCAACTAATTCTTCGAGATCTTTTCAAGCACAACTAGACGTTTTATCAATTCTGAGTCTTCGAAATGGGCGGTTGTTTCAGTGCACCCAGACCTAGATCCTACGAGTTCCGTAGATCACACAGAGGCGAGGTCGAAGTCGTGTATCCTGGTGTTACCCGGCATCGTCGTCGACATTCCCACGGTCATAAATCCAAACACGGACATCATCATCACCATCACCATGAGCATCACCGTAAGCATGGTGGTAAACGTGAAGTGGAAGAACATGTGGATTCGACGCCTGGAGCTGCCGTCTTGGTTGGTCCGCCTGAACCTGAAGCAGGCATTGAAAGTTGAAGGTCGTATTAGAAGCTTCTGTAGCTCTACCAATGAAAACCGTTAGTTTCTGACTATCATATCTCGTAGTGTAGTGAGTGCCTTTCCGTGTGTCACTTACTGGTCGTACCTTCCTCGGCAGGGTCGATCAATTGAGACAAAGAGTGGAGATGCTCGCGTCATGGACAAGTCCGAGGTCCGTAGTCTGGGTCGTGGTTGGTCAATTGAGAAGCCAAAGTAGCCAGGGTCCTGAACTTACAAGCATGATGTGTCTTTCTTGCGTCTTTTAGAACTTACACCTCCCAAACCTAATTCTAACTACCACTGCTCACTTATCCCAATACAATGGCTTCTAATCGTCATGTTCTCGTACTCGGGGGCAATGGAAAGATCAGCAGGCTCCTCACAGTCATGCTGCTGAAGAAGTCCTGGACTGTGACAAGCTTGATTCGTAACCCAGACCAAATCGACGACTTGAAGAAGATCTCTGAGGGTTTGCCGGGAGCCCACAAGATTTTAGTGCACGATCTCATCAAGATTGATAGTCAGGAGAAGGCTGCTGCTGTTATCGATGAAGTGAAGCCAGACTCGGTGGTTTTCAGTGCTGGTACGTTGGATCTTGGCCAAGTTCCTGCTGAAGATGTATGCTGATCAGTAAACAGGACCTGGTAGGGGAACTGATCAAGACACGGTAGGAACTCACTTACTTCTTGTACGAGACTTCACGTAGCTGATGTTGTTCTAGATCATCCGCATCGATCGTGATGCTGCAATCTTCTTCATTCAAGCTTCAGTCGCCAACAAAGCCATCAGCCATCACGTTCAAGTGTCCTATCTTGGTGCCCGCCGTGAGCAAGCGCCATGGTGGACTGCTGAAGACTGGGAAGGCTGGAAGAAGATCAACTCGACCTTCCTGGGTCCCTACTACGAACCCAAGACCGCCGCAGATGAAGCTCTCGTGACTGAAGGCAACAAGAGAGACGACCTGACTGCTGTTTCTGTTCGTCCCGGTGGTTTAACAGACAAGGAGGAGGGAGGAGTGCTCTTGGGCCAGACGAAGCAAGCCAGGGGCATGACGACTCGGGCCTCGACGGCGAGAGTGATGGCACTGGTTCTGGAGAAGGAGCATGTCAAAGGGCACTGGTTGGATGTTCTTGACGGCGAAGAGGACGCCAATACTGCAGTCGATCGATTTGTTCATGATGAGACGGAGT
Source organism: Fusarium tricinctum (assembly GCA_020744515.1). NCBI lineage: Eukaryota > Fungi > Ascomycota > Sordariomycetes > Hypocreales > Nectriaceae > Fusarium > Fusarium tricinctum. The sequence goes on along the minus strand of JAGPXF010000002.1, from coordinate 1,294,762 downwards.
GTGCTGAGGGAGAACCAGTTCTAAAGAACTAATCCTTTCGTCGACGATCGATGAATTCCCCTTGGTGAGACGACACTTGGTGTTGCCCGACTTCTCAGGCATACCCACTACAAATTCCGAGCTCGCAGAGGGACAGGCGTCAGTAGGGGGGGCTCCCTGCTCCAGCCAGCCCTATCAAGTCCCACTTGTTGCTGCTGGTGCCGCCTAGTCGATTCAGAGAGGAGAACGTGCGCTAGAATATCTGAAAGGGGAAATATTTTGATATGGAACTACAACACAGTTGCATGATTTTAACAACAACCACAAAGGCTATATAACTCTCAAACCAAGGTCGAAGCATCTATTAATCGTGCTGTATGTGCTCCCATTTTACGCTAAGCTTGCATCGTTTTGTGTGTTGAGTAACGGTCGAGTGTGTTATCAGGTATCCCATATACTTCACCTTTGATATCAACAATAGAGCAGCGAGACTACTAATCCAGGCATTCAACTCAGTGAATTAATAAACGGCCCTCTGGAATTGCAATCACTCCCGCTCTCCTGACGGCTATAAATTCCCACCTTTCCTCCCGCCCCAAACATTTCTTTCTTTTCCCCCAACACAACAACATTCGGACAAAGCATCCTCGGACTCGATTTCAAACATCGTTTGATATCCGGTCTACTACCTTGCTTTCTTCGTTCGCTTCACAAGGTAAGTCGTATTCCCTTTCTTCATGTCACCCTTCTACCTCTTCATCCACCTCATCTTTTCTTTGTCTCCCCTTCGGTATCTCACCCTCCCTTCTAGCCACTTCACAAAACAAAACACCTACTTCAACACACCTACTCCAACAACATTCACCATGGGCTGTGTTTGGTCCTGCATCCGCGAGCGCAAGAAGAAGCGCGCTGAGGCTGAAGGTATCCAGCTTCAGATCTCTGACCCGTAAGTACAACCTCATCGCCGCTTGTGACATGTTTCCCTTGATGGAACTAACCCATATCTCTGCAGCATCCCCATTGGTCGCACCAACCTCAGTGGCTCTGGTCTCGATGTCCTTCGTCTTGATCGACCCCAGATCGTTTTCAACCGCCCTGAGGACCTCTATGGCCAAGTCACCACTGGCCCTACTCCTGCTCAGGAGGAAGCCAACAAGGCCAGCCCCCGTGCTGACCTTCCCACCCTCAAGTCTGCTGAGGACAAGGATGAGGCCGCCACTGTTGATGGCGCTGATGCTTCCGACAAGCTTGTCTAAACTCGCCAACCATCTACTGTCATCTTCGACGATTCCTAGGATTCTACGACCTTGGCAACTGATCATGGGGATTTGGTGGACAGGATTGGAGATGCATCTCCTTCTACTTTGATTTTGGGGGTGATCATCTGAGCATGTTTTCTGCAGTGGGCAGCTAAGGACGCTTCCTTCGGGATTTGAATTCAGTGGTTTTTCTGTTGAGCAAGCGGCATTTGGTACTTGAGATTTACGATGGATGCTGGCGAGCATCGTGCAGTTTTACAAACAGAGACTCTGCACACAAACTTGACTGTCCCCTCTCGTGAATGCCATGATTTCTACATGTTCGTGATCCTCGTATTTTGCTTCATAATATTGCTGCTCTAATTTTGAAATTGTGGCCGCTCAAGACGCGTAAATCGGCAGTGCTGTGACTACTGTTCACCTGGAGACGCGGGGGCAGCAAGCCGACCTCGGGGCGGTTTTCCTAGACAAATGTGCTCGAGGTCACCCGTCCACTCATACTCTTTGCCTTCCTACTCTTAATCTACAGACGGCAAACGCGTCTAGACAGCGTTTGCAGTTTTAATTTCACTAATGGTGGACAAAGTGGGAGGGTAGGGCAGGGCAAACACTCGCGTATTCCGAGGTCACAAAGAATTTCAGAATCAAAGCAAACAGTGCACTACACAGAGGGCATTCTATTGTCTACGTCATGTTATTTCTCATGGGCTACGAGTGTTGTGTGGAATATGGTGGAAGAGTGTCGGCGGGTGGTGGAAATCAGGGGCGGACGAGCGTGGGCCGTGACTGTTTCAAATGTCTGCCTGCACTGGCAAATTCATTGCACATGATGATGGGCACCAAGAGTGATATTTTGGTGTTGTTCTTTATCGCAGTCGGCAGCAGAATTCTTAGCAAGCAGTCAGTTGTATGCCCCTTTCAATATTTTACTATTTGAAATTTTCATCTTGTAAAGCTGTATGATAGACAAGCATTCTTTCTCAAGTATCTGAAGTGCAGTTGATATATAGGGGAAAACTGCATCAAATTTGAATTCGTTGATTGATAAAATAGATATTGCAACCGGCCAACCATGAATGCCGAGGACTGCCTCTACACGAAAAATAGAACAAAAGACGTCGAAATAAAGTAACCAACTAAGCAGTCAGCTCATATTTAGTTCTAGGCCCCAGTTCCACTTCTGCTCCCATATTATCACATCCCCAATCGAAGCAAGCCACCAAAGTCATAGCATGATCATCATCCCTGCACCAAAATTCCAGCCCATGGAAACTTGCTCAAATCTACGCAATGTTGGGTCCTCACCTGATAATCGCTCTCAAAAATCAATTTATCTGCGTTTATTTTCTCTACGGACATGATCCTGAGAGATTGTGGATAAGGTTTGTTATCTGTTGGTGGAAAAGGTAGAAATACTGCTTCATTCGCCCCTTCGTTGGCTTCCTCTGTTGACCCTCCTTCGTTACTCAGCTATCGCAGGTCATTAGACTTTGACACAGGCATCACGTTATTCGTATTTCGATTTACCCCCTCTCGAGTCCTTTTCTTCCCTTCTTCGACAATTCAAGTCCTTACAACAATCAAACGAATTACTGTTGCTGTTCAGCACGACTATTCAACATGACTTCGGCTATGAACCACGATATGCACATGACAGGCATGACGGAGTCTGGCACCATGACAATGGATATACCAGCTTCCACAGCCTCAGCTGCCATGGACATGGATCACGGAGGCATGGGCGGCGGTTGCAAGATCTCTGTACGTTGATTCCTCCCATTGTGACAAGTCTCGCACGGACACCACAACTAACATCTACACTCCGCAGATGCTGTGGAACTGGAACACCGTCGACTCATGCTTCATCGCTAGTTCATGGCGCATCACCTCCAAGGGCATGTTCGCTGGCTCCTGTATCGGCGTCATTCTCCTCGTCATGTCCCTCGAACTACTCCGCCGCTCCGTCAAGGAATGGGACCGCTACCTCCTCCGTCAACACGCCGCAAAGTACCAAGAATCATCCTCCTCCGCTGCTGCTGGTCCTTCTGGTGTCAATGGCTCTGACAACGGCAAGGATGGCAATGCCCTCGTCAGCTGCGCCAGTCCCATCCCTCCTTTCCGCCCCAATGTCTGGCAGCAGGCGATCCGAGCTTTGCTGCATATGATGCAGTTTGCTGTGGCCTACTTTGTGATGCTGCTGGCCATGTACTACAACGGTTATTTCATCATCTGCATCTTCATCGGTGCCTACCTGGGCGCTTTCATCTTCCAGTGGGAGACTCTGAGTGCGTCTGGAAATACCAGTGCTTCCAAGGAGGCTACTGTTTGCTGTGGTTAAGAAGGAGAGGGAAACTACTACCCATGGGTTATAAGTCAATGTTGCATTGAAAGATTGTTTGGGATGGACCTGATTACGGAGCCATGTTACATGGCTGTCTTTCTGCGTAACCATTCTTCTTTCTTCAGTTTATGTGGCACCAAGCCCTTGTAATAGATAACAAGATCCGTATTCATGCAGTGCTTGCTTCTTTGTTTCGTGTCGTGCAACGGCAAAGATACTACCTTTATACCTACTGTAGACTTTGTGTAAGCCAGTCCACTTTTCCAATTGGGCTGCTAAGTATAGCACAAATTGATCATCAGGAAGCTGCTGGCCGCTACCGTAGCGTTGTACTTGGTGGGTATAAACATCAACTGCTCTGAAAGCTACTATCAGCATTGGGCCTTTTGCAAGGCATTTTCTTTATATTAAATCCGAATCAAAAGTCCTCATGTCACCCTCAACTTGACTCAAACTAGCAGTATTATTATTATGGAAGTCAACTTATAGAGCAGCATACCTATAAAACGGAATGGCTGACAAATTGTCTTGGCAAGATCCGCGAAAGCCCCAGTTTCGATTGGCCTCGACTGTCGATCCTCAACATGGGGGGATGCTACTAGCCCAATTGAGAAAATCCCTTACTCTAAGGAACAAGCCGAACTTGGATCTGTCATCAAATAAAGAGCGTTATTAATAACACGACAATCTCCATCGCCAGCAAAAAATACTCATTTATCGTTTCATCTATCTTATACCCTATTATTACCGGCCCAAGGGAGTCAGTCCTCCCCACAAACCGCCATGTTTCGGCATCTCATGTCCTCAAAAGTGCGCTCCAACGCGGGCTGCTGGACGTGTCGTCTTCGTCGCAAGAAATGCGATGAGAAACGCCCTGTCTGCGACTCTTGTGGCAGTCTTGAGATCACTTGCTACTTTGACGATGAGAAGCCAGAATGGATGGATGGCGGACCAAAGCAGAAGGCCATGGCGGAGAAGATCAAGGCCCAGGTCAAGAAACAGGCCAGTCAGCGTCGCGACCGCAAGTACATGGAGATGCTTGAAGCTGGTACTCGCGATGTCACTCTACAGACAGAAAACAACCAAGACAAACAGCAGCCTCACGACCATAGCATGTCCGCTGCATCCGACACAGATCCTCACTCAGGCCATGAGTTTGGATCGACTCCTGCTTCCAGCAACACCAGTGGCGCCTCACCCCCCGAAATGCCCTGGCACAGTCACTTCTCAGTCCCGACTGATGATCCCAGCAGCTCGACTGGCGCCAGTACTGAGATTCACTTCATCATGATCTATCTCGACTATGTCTTTCCTCACCTATTCCCCTTCTACCGCCCTCCCATCCTCGCTGGCGGTCGTGGCTGGGTACTCGACGTTCTTCAGAGCAACAAGTCTGTATGGCATACAGCCATCTCACTCACTTCATACTATTTTAGCATCATTATGGCGGACGGCAATATCCAGCACAAGGAGTGCACAAATCGCATGGCTCATCAGCTGCAGTCCCAGCTTGAAATGGGCTTGAGAGAACTACAGCGTGAGATGACAGCTGTAAACCACAAAGTCTCTTGCGCTGGTGCCCGAGATAGACTTCTTGTCCTCCAGGCAATTTTACAGATGCTCATCTTTGAGGTATCAATAAGCAACAAGGACCATTGGAAGATGCACCTCGACGCTGCTATCACCATGTTCCAGCAGATCCTTCCTCAACCTGAGAAATGGGGCGAGACAATGGAGGCTCTTTACAGCTACCGTTGGCCACCACCAGAGATGGGCTTGCGTCGACCCTTCAGCACAAACCAAGCTGCCCTTCGCTTCTTCACAGCCAATGTACTCTACATCGATGTCATGTCCAGCATTACGCTCGAGCAGGCACCGCGCCTTCAGAAATACCAGGACAATATCATGCCCAGTTGCAAAGCCCACGTTGCACCAGAAGCGGTCCGGATCTCAGGATCGCTTTTCATGGAAGAATATGTCGGTCTTCACAATTGGGTTATCCAGATCCTTGGTGATATTGCTGCACTCGATGCCTGGAAGAAGGAGCAGAAGAAGAAAAACTCGTTGTCAATAAACGAGCTTGTTCAGCGAGGCAAGATTATGGAAGATGCCATCAAGGGGGGGCTCAGCATGGTTGAAGCACAAACCCAATTGCCCGTCCCCTTTCATGATACCGGCATGTGTCTTGTCTCTAGTCCTGTGCACAACAACGATACCAAGACCAAGCAAGCCCCTGCCGTTGCAGTCAACAGTCTCATCTGGCTCCAAGCAGCCCTCACATACCTTCACGTGGTCATCTCCGGCTGGCAGCCATCCTGTCCCGAAATACGATGCTCCGTTGCCCGCATGACCGAACTCCTGACGACTCTCCCATCAGACATCTGCCTCCGAACCCTGGTCTGGCCCTTCTGCATTGCCGGATGCCTCTCGCCTCCAGAAGACGAGGACAAGTACCGTGAGATGGTGGAGCGTATGGGGCCGATCAGTGTGTTTGGCACGGTCAGGGAGGCACTTGAGGTTATGGAAAAAGTCTGGTCGAAACGAGACCAGATCGATGAGAGTTGGGACATGGCCAAGTGCCTGCAAGTCCTTGGACATGGAGTTTTGCTGATTTGATACCCTCTGGAGTGCGTTACATGGTTGATTATGTAAATGAATAATGATCCTCTATTTATGTTGAATGTTTGGTATACGATGTACGCCGCTGTTTCAGGAGAAATGTACGGATGGGGAACTGACAGTACATTATAGTATTAAAAGATCATTTTGTTTCGAGGCCTCTTTAAAGATGTGTGATACTAAGGGAGATTTGAGCTCTGTCTCTTACAGCATCCTCTTCATCAAGTCAACTTGTGGTCAATTGGAATACCTGGACAGCTTACTATTAATCACAAAGGTCAGAGGCACAATTATTTGATGGTGGAACAATCCATGTTCAACCCCTGAACCCATTTTTATTCATTTTCTGATGATGAAGCTGATCTAACCAGTAGACATTACCGTTTGTTTCCAAACTCCCATTGTTCCCGTGGCCCGACAAGCCAGACAACGTCCAATCTATTATATTCCACAAATTCCCAAGATTACCGTTTAAACTCGCTTTCCACCAAAGAGCGTCTGTCGCTTCTCGAGCAGATCAAGATCCCACCAACCCAAGAGGGTCTTATGTTTCGACCAAACCCTTTCCAAGGGGCTCTTGGGCCCACTTTCATTCATTAGTCCTGGCGATACAGGAACTGGAGGCAACGGAGGGAGAAGCTGCACAGGTTTTGGAGCCTCTTTCCTCTTGACTCGGACAGGCGCCGTGGGGGGCGGGGGACACCACGGCTGGCGAACGCTCTCAGCATCAGAAGAGTCGCTGTCGAACCGCTTCGCCATGGCCATGGTTCCCAGGCTTCGGTCCTGGGCCATCACTGGCGGTCCTTGACTGATGCCCAGGGCGTTGACCTGCCCCTCACGGCTGTACCCTCAACCCTCAATGTCCTTGGGGGCGGGGCGAGAAGGGCCCTTTGTGCGCTTCCACAGGCATCCTGAGGTGATGGCTGAGAAGGCAAAGAGCACGCAGAGCGCAATGCTGAGACCCCAGACGGACTTCATCTGGTAGCATGATGCCTTGTCCGGGTCGACCCAGGCGAAGGTGTTTCCACGAGAGTGGTAGACGTTGTGGAAGAGGGAGTTGACAAAGTTGGCTGTGTTGCCGTCTGAGGGGAACTTGGGGCATGAGAGGTAGCTGACGGGCTTGCCAACTGTGCATGCCACAACAATGCAAGCAATGAGGAGCATCAGATCAGCTCCTGTGGCAAGAAGGAGAGGAAGCATCCCATCCCAGTAGAGAATGTATGAGATGGCGATGTAGAGGGTTGAGATGCAAGCCTATGGGGTGTAAGTCACTGTCCATGCCACCACACTATGGAATAAAATACTTACAACAATCAGTGTTCCAATCAGGGCAGACGGTGCCGCATAATCGGCATTGACCATCTCACCAATAAAGTTGGCCGTCAATCCAATGATGGTAATCAGAGAGATGAACTCCATGGCTCGCATGGCAGTCCAGGTGTGCCCGAGGGCTCCGAGAGCAGGCTGCATCTTGGTCTTGAGTTTTCCGACTGCTTCTGTGTCGAGGGAGAGGCGAGGGCGCGACGAGCCAGCTGTGCGCAGCGGGAGGTTCTTGGAGTAGAAGGGGATGGAGGGTGAGGAAGATATTTTGTCTAAGTGAGAGACCCGCGCTCAAACAAGAGGCGAGAAATGGGTTTATTTAAAAAAGGAAAAAGAAACAGGAATAAAGAGACAAGAGAGATCGTTATGAGGAAATTCGTCTGGTCGTGATAGTAAAAAGATTGATGCTATATAACCCAGAACCTGATGCGGTAGAGGACAAAGGAAAATAAGGAAATAAAGAGACAAGGAAAAAAGAGAGAGATTGGAGTGGTTGTTGTGTGAGTTGCTTGATGAAGGGAAAGAGATTCTTTACAACGCCCGAAACCTCACATCTTTATACACATCTCTCATTGTCAACAAACGCAAGAAGTAACACAGATACCTACACATAACAAACAACAAGGCCAATACCTTGTCTAGTCTCGTTTCCAATTACAGCAGCCGCCCACGGCAAAAAGAAAAGGCTACCAGCCGCGCCATCGCGCTTCACTATCTCCCCATAGACGATCCTCTCAACCCTGACGATTTCGCAACATGATACAAGGTTTTCCTTTTACCTTTCCCTGGGCGTCATGGTTCTCTAGCCAATGAGGCTCCAGAAACTCAATGTCGTGGCAGCGCCTAAACTTGCAGGGGTGGTTGCTAACTGAATAGCCGCGCAGAGGGGAAAAGGGCGGCTGGTTGTTTCAAAATATGGCGACAAGGTTATAATTGGATGGGAGCCGTTCTCGGGGAGAGAAAGCGGTAGATGAGGCTCCTTTGTTTGGAATGCGGTCGCATAGAGGGCGAGATTGCTTGGGTGAAGATCGTGGTGAGTGAGTCCACTATTGCAAGTTTATTCTGGGACAGTCGTGCTACTGCAACGGCAAATGATCCGGTACAGGGCTCGATGGGCAAAACGGACTAGCATCTTAGTTCTTGATCTCATCTTGGGGGTTCACAATGATCGCCGTGAACCCATTGTTGGTTAGTCTTCACCTGATACAACTCCAATGCATAGCGATCCAACGCTGGCCTTCTTGTACGGCCTGCCAAAGGATCCATGGGCTGAAAATAGAGCGACATGACATGTCAGTTCATTTTGTTGCGCCAGACGCCTATCTAGGATCCTATTATGAAAACAAACATGCTGTCCCACTGCTGATTATTCTGTACATTCTCAAGGCCACCAGACTGAACGCGGCAATAACATGCTGGCCGCCGTCTCGGTTCCAAGCCGTGATCCACCATTCTTAGACAGACTTAGTATATAGCTTAACCCAAAAGATCGTCCAAGGCAGAGCCGCCAGTCTTGGGGGGGGCACTGCCGCTGGAGGGTCCTGGTGCTGGTGCACCCCAGATTCCAGCACTACTCTTCTCCTTGGCCAACTGGCCCAGCGCAGGTCCGGCCTTGGGTGTCTCAGGCTTCTTCATGCCGCCACTCGCCTTACCCCAGAGAGCTCCAAAGGCATCTCCACCAGCAGCAGGTGCTGGCTTGGCTGAGGAGCTAATGACGGGCTTCATGTTAGCCATCGTAGTGGGGGTGTTTGGAGTAGCGTTGGAAGTGCTGCCCATGCCGGAGAAGGCAGATGTTGTGGGAGGCTTAGATGCCTGTGCCTGGACAGAGCTAAAGTAGTTGGGGCCAGATTGCTGGAAACCAGAGGGCTTAGGAGCCTGGGCAGCAGGAGCAGAGGGGATGCTGAAGGCAGAGTAGTTGGGTCCAGGAGTGCCTGAGGCACTAGGAGCAGGCGAGATGGACGCCATGCTAACCATTTGGCTGATATCAGCCCGTTGAGGACCCGAATGAGGTTGGGGTGCTGCGAATTGAGCAGTTGTAGAGGCCGACGATGTCACAGCAGGGCTCTGCATAATGTTGTTGGATGGTGCGACCGGAGCAGGGGCAGCCTGGAAGTCGTCGAACTCGTCGTCGTCGTCGGCCGGAGCAGGAGCGGCAGCAGAGCTGCTAGGGGCCAGTGCAGCAAATCCTGAGTTGTTGGACGCGGATGGGGCTGGTACAGGATCATCAAAGGAAAAGAGATCGACCTCAGGCTCCTTCTTCTTGGGTGGCTCGGCAGCAGCCTTCTTAACGGGAGTACGCTCTGGTCGCTTAGCAGCAGCCCTTGATGAGCTGGCAGTAGGTCTCTCGCCCTCGTCAAACTCATCGTACTCCTCAAATCGTTCAGCCCTGCTAGCAGCGCCGTCTCCTCGCCAGTCATCAGTCTGGCCGCCGAAACCACCACCATCACCATAAACACCTCCAGAGTATCCGCCAAAGTCGCGAGGGCCCGCACCGCTGCTGCTGCCGGCGCCGCCGCCACCATACCCAGCACTCTCGCTACCAAAACCACCATAACGGCTTGAGCTGCCACTCGAGAAGCCGCCGCCAAAAGTCGCACCACCCTCTACTCCAGTATACTTATTCTTTGTTGCACGCGCTTTCTTGCGCTCGGTTCGGATACGGTCAACGTCGCCCAGAAGGTCGGCCAACTCCTTAGCTCGGTTGCGCACGTTGATGCCCTGGTCCTTTCCGTTCTGATCAATAAAGTGAAATTGGCGGAGCATCTTAAGAAGCGAAAGATGTCCTCTGGCATCGTCGATCACGCGCTCGGAACCGTGCTTGATGAGGAACTCGAGTAATTGGAGGGCCTTGTAGATTTGGCGCCACTCCTCAGCAGCCTTCTCGGTGAAGCGACGGTAGATCATGGGCATGATCTCGTTAAGGGTTTGGCTGGCTCATTGTCAGCAGCTGAACTTGTATGTAATTCGAAGTGCCGTACTAGTTAAAGGTTCCGTTGGCAATCTCTTGCATAGTGGTGGTTGAAGCACCCCATGGCTCGTTATTCGTCGCCTCGCGCACCTGAACAAGGGTAAGTCGATGGTGTCCCGACCACAGTTGTCGCGTATAGTTAAACTAACCTTAGACTCCATCTCGGTAAAGTTCATAACAGCTGGGTATCCCGTCAGTAACCATCAGGCGCAGCAGGCAAGGCCACTAAGGAGGTACCATTCTGGGCCTTCCGAAAGCCTGCCTTGAGGTCATACAAGGTCAGGTTGGAGACCGTGTTCTTCAAATCGTTGATATCCATGGTGAAGTAGTCCAAGAAAAAAGGAACCAGCAGGTAGCTAGAAAGACGGGCGCAAACGACGCAGAGCTTGAGATGATTCTCTCAAGGGGGATGCTAATTCCAATGGGGTAGAATAGGATATCTGGAGTTCAAGATGCCCCTTGTTGCGCTACAGCCCATGGTGGATGGACACTTGGACACTTCCACAGCCCAACGTCAGCATGGATTGGCTGGTCACGTGATGGTTAGCAACATTCCCAGCTGCTTAAGACTGGATTCATGAAGTTGTAGGTAAGTGAATGTCTTTTGGTTTAGCTTAGAAATTGACATAGAGTACATAATTCCCCGCTGGTGTTGTAATTGACGCGCAATTGTTGTTGAGCCAGAAATCGAGCTTCATGACAGTGCCTTATTAGTTTGTCTGGAGACGACATCGAAGTACCCGCCATACAACCTTAGACTTCAGGCCTGAAGAGGGCCCGTCGCAACGCTAGGATAGAGTACCAGACGTCAAGCTGGTCCAAACTTTTACCTTCCCTTTCTCGAGATCAGTCCAAAAGACCAACCTCAGCACGCACATCGCCAGTCTCTGTAATTCTATCTGTCTTAACTTTACCTTTCCTGTACTATCATCCCTTTTCCCAGGTGTATTAATCCTCAAGGTATGTGCAAGCTCAATTGTTTTACCCTGCCACATATGCCTTTGTTCCACCACCAGGAGCTCTCTGTCTAGGGAAGCTTAAGCTGGACATCAATTGGGCTACAAGGAGAGAATCAAGACGCCTTGGGGCAGACATTGGACATCTGAGAATCTGTCTGGGTCAATGCGGTCTTATTCGGAACCCAATTGGGATCTTGGGCAAGCCCTCTGGTCGGGCCAACGCCGGTGTTGTCGGTTCCTTCGCGCCTTTGTACTGCTCTTGTCTATCTGCTTCTATCTCTTTGATTGCCCCTGTCCTTCCCGGTGTTGTGGAGGGAGCTCCCTTTCCCGGCTATTCACAGCGGTCACTCCCACCCACGGGTTGACGGGCTGGACAAGACTCGAGGTGGAGGGGCCATGCAATGGCATGAATCCACTGGGGTGGCCATGTCCCTTGCCCCCTCCAATGGGCGCTATGGCTGGGCAAAAGTCTGCTGCACTTTCGGGCATGTCGGGCCACTGACTCGACGCTTTTGAGCGACTCCCTCTGGACTGGTTGCTTGAGGGGCTACAGCCAGGCCAGAGAGTTGAGAAGATGCTTGACGTGGCCCGGGCAACCTCCATCAGCTCAAAGGTAGCCCCATTGAGAAGCTCTGATGGGGAGAGCCATTGAGACCACAGTCCATTGTGGTCCTGTTTTTTTCCTCAATGCGTACGCCATCAAGGACCTGGCAGCAATGGCGGTCAGAACATTGAGAACCAGGGGGGGCAAAGCTTGTCAGCTCTTCTTGTTATTGAACAAGCATTCATCATTGATCAGCAGAAGCTATTGCAGAGGTTGCAGAGCTCCCCCCGCCCCGCAGTGGCCATTGCCGTGACCTCATGGAAACGACTTACCAGCGTCAGCCAAAATAGCAGAGCAAAAGCTTGCCTGGCTTCCTTCACGTGATCTCCTTCTGACCTTTCCCCCCACCTTACCCCTCTACGGCGCGCTCCCATTGGCTTTAACGGTCCCGCGCTAACGTTTTGCCCCTCCAGCTTCCTCAAAATGAGACCCTCCCTCTTCAAGCCCCTCCTACCCCGCCATAACTGCTTGTCTGCCGCGAGAACTTCTTCTTTCCTTCAACATTCCAACACATCCCAAAACATCCGATTCTTCTCAGCATCAACCGCAGTCATGGGCAACAAGGTGTAAGTTCTCTCTCATTAAGCGGCATTGCTAGAAATGCTTACTGACTGCGAATAGTTACTTCGATATTAAGTGGAAGGGTCCCGTCTTCCAGAACGGCCGACCTACCAGCACCATCCAGGGTAAGCTTTGATTCCTCTCGCTGCCATCCGTCGTCGTCAAATAAGATACGCTGGTAAGCTGCATCGTCAGCTTCCTCGATGTCTTGATACCTTCATCAACCGGGACATTGGTGTCTTGATAGCATTCGCGACGCGCGTCATTGCATTCTCATAACCTGCATATCCGACCAAACCTCTCAGTCTGTCACACCAAAGCTAATATTCCTTGTTTCCAGAGCAGAATGGTCGCATCACCTTCAACCTCTTCAATGATGTAGTCCCCAAGACTACCGAGAACTTCCGCGCTCTCTGCACTGGTGAGAAGGGCTTCGGCTACGCTGGCTCTTCCTTCCACCGAGTCATCCCCGACTTCATGCTTCAGGGTGGTGACTTCACCCGTGGCAACGTACGTTGATTTCCCTCAAATCCCAATTCACTTGATGAATACTAACACGCAGCAGGGCACTGGTGGCAAGTCCATCTACGGCGAGAAGTTCGGCGATGAGAACTTCAAGTTGCAGCACACCAAGCCTGGTCTGCTGTCCATGGCTAACGCTGGCCCCAACACGTAAGAACAATCGCCGCCCCGTGAATGCAATTCGTAATTAACACATTCGCAGCAACGGCTCTCAGTTCTTCATCACCACCGTCGTCACCTCTTGGCTCGATGGTCGCCACGTCGTCTTCGGCGAGGTCGCTGATGAGGAGTCAATGAACATTGTCAGGGCTATTGAGGCTTGTGGCTCCGGCAGCGGTGCCCTCAAGTACGACCCTCGCCCTACCATCACTGCCTCTGGTGAACTCTAAACGGTTCGATGTCGCACAGGGCACTGATGGAGATTTGGAAGTACATTACAAAATGTCGATGACAGCTAGCGTTATGAAGCTAGGTATTCAAAAACTGGCATAAAGAGCTAGTTATTGCAAATACCAACCATCAATTCCCACAAATACTATTTCTTTGAATCGTCGTGATACTGTGAATGTTTTGATTTATGAAGCATCGCTCGTGCGCAACTTGTTGTTCTACCTAGACAATTTATAACACTGCGACCAGCTGGACACTGAGCGGCCTTCGCTTGTCCTACTACGCCGTTGCTGTTTTCCCTAAAAACAAGAAAGCCGACTTCCAGACCATAACTCCGTTCTCCCATAGGATACAACAGTTGTCGGTATCCCTTGTCGTTCCAAGTGCAAAATCTGCACCTATGCTCTATTCAACACCAAGCCATTTTTTGAAGTACTCACAGTTACTAGGACCCACAGGTCCACCTTCTTCACATATCTCAAACACTGGACAACGCCCGCATGGAGCTTCTGTGAAGGCACTCACAAGGGATTCAGGGCCGCCTTCACGGCCTGTGGGATCGTCGCGACCAGCCCAGCTCTCCAAAGACTGCTTCGCAATGCGAGAAACGCGATAGCCAATCTTGCCTGCCACCTTGACTGATTCGACAAGGTTGTCCCAAACTAGAACGTCGACAAGTTTCTGCACATCGTGCTCGGAGAGGATGGTGTTGTGGGTAATTCCGCTGGAGGAGAGTAAACGAGCAATATCTCGAACAGTTGGGTAGCCTGTGTAGCCAGCAGGGAGAGGGAGGAGGGCGTCTTTCTTAACGGTGGGAGTTGAAGAGGTCTTGAGTACCTTGGCTGGGGGCTCTTCCATGTGACTAGCATCGCGCTTCTTGCCCTTGTCCACGCCACCTTTAACAACACCCTTCTTGGGGACCTGCGTCCGCGCAACACCACCGCCGTGAGTGCTGTGGTAGGTACTCTGCCGCTTGATGAAATCAAATACAACACGCTGTAGGTCTTCGATGAAGGCCTCGTCGAGGTTCTGGTCGGTATACCACGGGCCGCCTGTGGCACGATCGCTGGGCCGTATGGAGGCCTTGATGAACATCTTCTTGTTGGGGTGCTCGACGTTCTTGAATGGCGCAATAAGTCCCTTCGTCTGAAGCTGCTTCAGGGCATTCTTGAGAACCGAATCGTGCATGTTGAGGCGCTTCTGGAGCGTCTGGGACCAGATACCGTCGCCGCCCGAATCGTCGATAAGCGAGTAGACCATGACCTGCTCGTCGGTCGAACATTGCTTGTATCTAGATATCAATTGTCAGCCATACGCTTCGTGCAGATCCCAGGAACGCTTCTACGCACTTGTGGGCTTCCTGGGAGTCGCGCCATTTCCATAGCACTTGGCCCGAGGCCTCGCGCATGGTGATGAAAAGCTTGTCATCGGTAAGCGACTGGACGACGCGGGCCAGCAGCATGAGATCGCGGTTGGGAATGACATCGAGGCGCATAAGATCGTCCTGCGAGAACATATCCGTTCCTGATTCGCGACATCGATCGTAGAGAGCCTGTTTCCAGACGCCGAGCTTGGCCGTCGCGGCGTCGCCCTCGGCGGGCGCGGGGGTGGGCATTGTGAGTCAAAGCGAGCGATGCGATCGTCTTAGAGAAGGAATTGTTGGATAAGACGATGCGTTATAGGTGCTGTTGAAGTAAAACCGGATATATATGATGCTACATTGACATGATATAGCGAGTGGTGGCGAGCCAGAGGAGAGGAGAATAAATATGACGATGGTGGGATGGGATGGGAATTGGAACTTCTCGAGTAGAAGCGGCTGGGTTGGAAATAATTATTTTTCGGCTCCCCCGCAGTCGACGCTAGAGTGTAGCTCGTCCCCTACCCTGCTAATCTTCTCCCGCCGTCAGAGTCACTCCAGTAAGTGAACCGGCGGAATATCGGTAGTTGGGCGGAATGTGGGGGATCTTATCAGTGTCTCGGTCCCCCACTATCTTGTGATGTCTCACTCACCCTATAGTTAGATTACACGACTTTCGGCATGCTGCAGTGTAAAAGATGCACGATGATATGAAAGCCTGACCTCTTATATACGATTTTCAAATCTCTTCAATCGAGAAAGCCCACTAGTTGAAACGCATACCATTCTTCGTAGTTCGAGACATATGTCATTCTGTTGGATCAAGTGTTACAAAATCAACGGATAAAAGCAACGACTCTTCCCCGCGACATGTAGCTAAAACACTGGATCTTAGATGGAAATACGGCATGCGGTCCCTCGCCGTCTCAGCACCTTGCACCCTTCCTCAAGAAGAACAATATGATATGTGTCACCTTCATTAAAGCGTGTATAAAAAAAATAGACAAAATTAGTTCTTTCGCTATGTCAAACTAGAAACATGAAACCTCATAACGGCACACAAGGCTTTCCTACAATGTATGGCCAAGCCGAATAACAGCCCTACACACAGTTCGTTGCCTGTCCCTTCGTGCCATCTTAATATCCCTACGCCCGAAACGCCCGACTGCAGACCGCATCTCACTACCGCTATGATACAGAGTATTTCACTCCTGTTGTGTTGCTGGAGGGTCGGCTGCGTACATGCGAAGATAAGAGCAGCGTGAGCTTTTGCTGGCAACGTGCAATGTCTATATGATCCAGATGATTTGCTTCCCGCGCAACTCCTAGTTTGCGGGACTCTTGCTCTTCTCTGTGGGTTGCTCTGGCTTGTCCTTCTCCATATCAACGTCCATAGCATCGTCAGGTTGGTCGCTTTGAGCCTTCTCGGGTGCTGCTGTAGACTTCTCGGCGGCTTCTTCGGTAGGTTTAGGCTCTGAGCCAGACTCCTTGGTAGTTGTGTCGGCAGGCTCCTGGGCAGCTGGCTTGTCTTGCGTAGGCTTCTCGGTAGACACCGGAGGCTCAGCAGGCGCCTCTGGCTCAATCTCTTCCGTTTTGATTGTTGTTGTTTCCTCTGCAGCTGCTGAGTCCTCCATACCTACGTCGCCGTCACCGTCCACTTTAGTAGTTTCAGGTTCCTTGGCGGTCTCCTTAGGCTTTTCGACTTCTTTCTCTGGTAGATCCTTGTCGGCTTGGCCATGCGCCGAAATATCGTCGATGGTATCGTCATTAATGTCGTGGGTATCCTCGGCAACGTGTTCGTCAACAGATTCATCAGCGGGAGTGCCATTGGTGACCTTTGCAGGAGGAGCGTCGGGGTTATCGACGTCCATCTCTCCCTTGCGGAAGTCGGTAAAGCTACGCTTGTTACCGTTCTGGCGTGTAGCACCATTTGCGCGAGCCATATCGTCATCATCACTGGGCTCGAACTCGTTGTCGTGTTCAACATGCTTGTCCCAACGATGCTCTGACATGCGCACGTCTTTGTTCTCGTCCTCGTCCAGGTCATCCAACTCAGCCTCCTCCTCATCAGTCATGCCACCAAAGGGCTTTCGTGGGACATCCTGCAGTTGGACTGATGGTGCAGGCCCAGTTTGTCGAAGGTTATCGATGACTGCGGAAGTAATCTTCTCAAGATACTCTCGGCTGTTGGAGTTCTCCATATTGGATGAACGGACATTCAGCTCAAAGTCAGGTGCATAGTACTGTCTTGTGTTAGCGAATTCTCATCAACCAGTACCTGTTTACTTACTTCGTAGTATTCGTTGTAAGGCAAGGTTCGTTCCATCTCCTTGCCAACAAGAACACCTGTCTCAAAAGCCCAAGTACGTGCGACATTTCGCATTGTGTAGCCACCTCCACCGAGAACCAGAGTAGGAAGGTTGAAGCTCTTGACGAAGTTGACACAGTTGGCATGACCATCCATGCTCAGGTTGAAGCAACCGAGACGATCGCCAGATAGACTGTCACCACCACATTGCAAGACAACAGCCTCAGGCTGGTAGTACTTCATGACGTTCTCAATAACAGGCTGGAAGATCGAACGGTACGACGCATCGGTAATACCATCTCGGAGAGGAAAGTTGACGGCGTAGTTCTTTCCCTGTCCAATACCAGTATCTCTAAGCTCACCAGTTCCAGGGAAATACTCGCCGTACTTGTGGAAAGAAACAGTCATGACACGGTCGGTGGTGTAGAAAGCCTCCTCAACACCATCACCGTGATGGACATCAATATCGATGTAGAGGACCCGCTTTTTAAATCGAAGGAGTTCGAGAATACCGAGGACGATATCTGAAAGTCTAGTTAGTGACTGTTATCGGTGAGGATGTAAGACACATACCGTTGACGTAGCAGAAACCACTGGCTTCACACTTTTTGGCGTGGTGAAGACCACCCGCCCAATTGATAGCAATGTCGCACTTTTGGCGGTTCAGTCGCGCAGCGCCCTCCATACTGCCGCCTGCACTGATGCCGCAAAATTCGAAAAGACCGTCAAATACAGGACAATCGTCTCCGACGTTGTATTTTCCTTGCTCCCTCATGAAGCTGTCCATATTGTCTGGCGTGACCTTTTGGAGGAAATCGATGTAGTCGTCGGTGTGAAATTGGGTCATCTCGCCTCGAGTCGCAGGTTTCGCGCGCTTCCAAAATGTTAGCATGAATTTCAGAATCCAGGCGCACACGGTTTAAGTTTATGGTAAGTAGTAGACTTACGTATATCTCCATCTTCTGGTAGAGGTTGTACTGCATAATCAAGCTATGCGCCAACCGAATGCGATGAGGCTTCATAGGATGACCAGTGACATATGCATAGTTGCCAATATCAGAATCGTAGAAGTAGGCAACCTTCTTTGGGGATGAGGCATTGAGCGCAACTGAGCCGAGCTCGACACGTATATCGTCACCCATGGTGGTGTCTACTCGTGGTGTCTACTCGTGGTGTCGCGAACTCGGGCAAGTGGGTGGGAAGAAAGGGTTAAATCGGGTTTGCGCACAGATTCGAAACGATTTCTGATGAGAGATTGAAGCTTGATGGCCTCAGAGAGAGCTCAGCATGATCGACCGAAAAGCGGGAAGGAGTTTGGTAGAGTATAGCGGAGTTTCGAGAAGCAGCTCCGAGTGTAAGTTCATGGGCAGAGACGCTTGCTATGCGAAGCCCACCCCGGAGCTCAGAATCGCCGTTTACACCGGATCAACGTTGAAGCGCTCCTATCTAGATTGGCACAAGCCACAACGCGTGCCCCTCGCCCTGATACGCCACATAGTGCCACTGCAAGCTCCCACACGTGACGTGACTAAGCTCCTAGCTGTGTCTCCCAGGCTGCCGGGCTGGCGTCAACGTCAATAACCTTCTACCAAGCTCCGATCATAGCAACACCCTCCATCACCGCCCATATTCCCATCAACACCTGCAATCTTTTTGTCGACGATTGGTTCTACGCACATATCACTTATAACTTCTTAAACCACAGCCGATATTATGGAGCGCTTCAGGAGTTTACTTGGCGGCGGCGGTATGGGAGGAGCTGCTCATGGGACTGTAAGCTATGATTCTGTACCTCCAAGCTCTTCCCACAGAGGATGCTTGCCCATTTAGAGCTCAGCTAACCTCAGTGAACACAGGACAACACAAACCTCATCGACAACTCCGAAACGGTGTACATTTCCTCCCTTGCCCTCCTCAAAATGCTTCGACACGGTCGCGCAGGTGTGCCCATGGAAGTCATGGGTCTGATGCTGGGCGAGTTTGTGGATGACTTTACCGTCAAGGTTATGGATGTGTTTGCTATGCCCCAGAGCGGTACCGGAGTCAGTGTCGAGGCTGTCGACCCTGTATTCCAGACCAAGATGATGGATATGCTCCGACAAACAGGACGGTTCGTCGATTTCAATGTTTCTATCTACTGACCTTAGCTGACTTGCCTGCAGCCCCGAATCAGTAGTCGGATGGTACCACTCGCATCCTGGTTTCGGTTGCTGGCTGTCATCTGTTGATATAAACACTCAACAGTCCTTCGAGCAACTGAACCCCCGTGCAGTCGCCGTCGTCATTGACCCTATCCAATCCGTCAAGGGCAAGGTCGTCATCGATGCTTTCCGTCTCATCAACCCTCAGCTTTTGATGCTGGGCCAAGAACCCAGACAGAGCACCAGCAATTTGGGTCACCTTAACAAGCCCTCGATTCAAGCCCTCATTCATGGGCTCAACCGACACTACTACTCGATAGGAATTAACTACCGCAAGACCGCTCTCGAGGAGAACATGCTCATGAACCTACACAAGCATGTATGGACTGAAGCTCTAGAGATGGACGATTTCCGACATGAGGGCTGCAAGAACAAGGACCGACTACAGCAGTTGGTTACGTTGGCGGATGGTTACGAGAAGCGAGTGAAGGAGGAGACCGAATTGACCAAAGATCAGCTTAAGACTCGATACGTTGGCAAGTTGGATCCCAAGAAGCATCTCGAAGATGTTGGCCAGGAGCTCATTGAGGACAACATTGTCTCTGTGTCGAGACAAATGATCGACAAGGAGGCAACTATGCCCAAAAAGGATGCGCCGGCAGGGTCCAAGGGAGCAGCGAATGGCGAGCAAATGGATGTGGAGGAGGAGTTATGAGCGAGAGGAAGCGGATACCTTTTACAAGATTAACGAGGCCACGGGATGGACTTGTAAGATTAATGGGCGTTGGCGGTCGGGACGGACGATATAGAGACCTAGCCATGTCACGAATTATTGCACAAGGTTAGCATCGTACCATGGATCATGGATGACATTAATTCGCGTGTTCTTTTGTTCGTTTAAGTGTGAGGTCTGTGGTCAAATTACATGTGGTGTTCATGATGTTATCCACGTTCTGTGTGGAACTTGCATTCACACTTCATGCGCCTGAACAAAGCACCTTGGCGTTATAAAAGAAAAGATGAGTTCTTTTCTCCGTTGTTTCTTTAGAAAAGCAGCATTTATCCTGGCATGGTACATATCTCTACAATCTACCCAATTGTTTGTAGGAATATCTGTGTAGATAAGAACAAAGACAACAAACCACCGAGAAAGCAGGTCGCCATCACCGATATTTCGCACTATTGAAAATCTCACATACGCCGACGTATTTTGGGATCTATAACGACAGGTAAGTCCTATTCCTCCTTGTTGAGTACGAAGAGAGTTGTAGATTTGTTCCAGCGAAGCTATCAAGATGGCTATTGGATCGTTTATGCGCTCACTTTTGCGCGGCTGCTTCTCTTCTGGAGACATTTCTGACACCGAGAAACAGACGAAATATCCGCATTTGAGAGGAGGAGAATATTCTTCAAAGGAACGATGCAGCACACGACGACTACAGAAATTTCCTGGAGCAAACAAGACGTGGCGTGGATCCGGATCTGGATCTGATCACAAATCTTGGCGCGACTACATGATCAAGGTCAAGGTCAAGGATCCAGGCAGAATAATCACGCGTCAGGTGGCCAAAAACATGATTTGCATCCAGTAGCAGTGACAGCTACTAGTCATACTCCTAAGCGGAGGCCAGTGAGGCCTAATCATGAGAAGCCTCTCCCTGTGGTTCCACGTAAAAGTCCCCCACAGCAGCAGCAACAGCAGCAGCAAAAGGCACTACTACCCCTGCATGACCAGAACCACAATGTTCAACAGCAGGACTTTAACGTTACGCATTCGCACACGCATACGCATACACGCGAACGCGAAGCAGAAGCAGAAACAGATTCAGATGAAACTCATGTACATGTGCTCACTCAGCAACCAACTGAGAGCATCCAAACATTCATTTCGCACGACCGCTCAATGAACCGCGAGGCCGTGTCTGAGGTAATCGACATGATAGCCCTTCGCTTCAGCCACATCCCCTACGCCGTGAGCGGTCTGGCCGCAATGGTTTACTACGGCTACGACGCGAGGCCCTATAAAGTGAGCATCATATGTCCCGAGCACACGCGCGAGAACCAGAAATGCTGGGCCAAGGCGCAGGGCATGATCCCTATACCGCGCCGCTCCGATATCTGGGGGCTGGCCACCACGGACGGCATCGTCCACCAGATCCGCGTGAGGTTTCCCTACGATTTCGAGGACATGCATGCTTTAAAAATAGGCAGCTCGGCCGTCTCGATGCTCTCACTAGCGGGTCTAGCTGATGAGCTGGCGCGCACGTACGTGAACGAGCTGAAGCATTCCGACCACGCCCGGCAGGACAACCTCGCGCGGGAGATGGTCTGGATTCTCCAGAGGATCATCCAGGTCAGGATGCCCGAGCACATGCTGACGCCCGAGAGGATTCCTCGTCTTACCAAGGAGACATTCTGGCTGCCATTTTCGCTGGCTTATCCTGAGACGGTGCCGCTTTTTGCAAAAGCCGGATGGAGGATTCCCAGCGACGGGTGGATTTAACGCAGATGATGTGGCATGAGATGATGAGCTGTTATGGATGGAATTGTTTTGGAGTTTGGGGACTGTAATGGCGGTATGGGATTTTGGTTATGAGAATGGATGATACCCTTAGATTTTCTTATTTCTTTTGTACTAATGATAGGAAGGTGGTTAGATATGATAATGATCAAGAAGAAGAAGAATGTTATGTTTCCAAGTATGATATTTTCACATTTTAAACCGAGCTGGAGTAACCACTCATAAGGTCATTCATTATTATCACATGAGAACAATGCTTGACTTCTGACGCTTTTCTTCCTCATCCGAGAGCGAAGGGTGCTTTTATGTATCCAAGAGCATCTAAACTCCCATCTAACCAGACTCAGCATGTGTAGCTACTATTGATGGCATATCATGTGCGTTGCTTGCCTCTCTAGTCTCCAAAAACTACCCTTCTGCCTTATCTAAACCCAAACGAAAGAATCGCATATAAGAGCGGGAACCTAATCACGACCCTTATTGACAGCCTTGACAACATGGCTGACAGCATACTCGCCCCAGACCTTGATGTAGCTCAAGTGGACGGACAGATCCTTGCCACCAGCCTCGCAAAAGGGGTCGTTGGCATCACAGAAGGAAATGGCCTTGGAGGCGATGCTGTCGCAGCCAGCAGGAAGGTTGCGGGGGAACATCTGGGGACTATGTCAGTTGTGTTTGTGGTGTGTTGAGCTTGAGCTTCGAGACTTACTCCGCTGCCCTTGCTAGTTCCAACATGGAAGGGCTGGCCTTCAGTGAGACTGGGGTCACCCATGAGGATGACAGAGGCGACTACCAAGTGTTAGTATTCTCTCGAGGATGTGGGGAAGACCTATCTTACTGTTTTCAGTGATGTAGGCAGGCTGGGGCAGAGTGGCCGGGAATCCAGTTGAGCTCGCACCACAGATGGAGTCGGCAATAACGTGCGCACCCTGGAAGAAACATCAGCAACTTCAACTATCATGGTGATAATGACTACTCCCACTTACCTGAGAGTATCCCATGAGGATGAGCTGAGTGTCGGGGCAGTTCTTGACGTAGTTGCGAACAACTGAAGTCATGACACGAACGCCAGTGGGCTGGGACTCGAGATACTCATCGTAGAGGGCAGGGTACACGAGGGCCTCCATATCAGAACCAGGAACGAGCTTCAGGATCTCCTCAGCGAGGGCACCCATAGCACCCGGGCCCTGAGGCTCAAGACTACCGCGAGCCACAATGATGTGAGCTCCCTTGGCACAAGTGGCGTTGGGGGTAGCCGCAGGGGCAGCTGGGAGGGCCGAGACCAGAGCCACGAAGAAGCTCAGAAGGGGCATGAAAGCAATCATGGTTGTGTTGTCGTTGGTATGAAAGCTTTCTGGAAGAAAATCAGAATTGTTTTTTATTGTGAGCTGGTGAGGGGGAAATATCTTACTGTGATGTGTAGTTGATCTCGGCGAGCTGCAGTCACATCAGACTCAAGAGCCAAGGATGATCTCAAGTGAAGATGTCAGGAATGAAGTGAAGAAGAAAGAAGAAAACCGAGGAGCAAATTATAAATTATATAGTTAGCCTCTCCGCCTCTGGCACTGGAATTGCACACTGTCAGAACACATTCATCCCGAATCACTCCACGATGATATTATGAACTGCACTGGTAACGGCGTAGCATTGGCAGACCCACACTTGAGCTTTTAGAATATCGAGATGGAAAAAGCAAAACAAATGCGGCTAAGATATAGAACACATCAACGCTGGGTTACAGGGACTGGGGTAGATCGATAGTATCGGACTTGTTTCTTCTTCTGGCGATGGAAGTCTGCGTAACTCGACCATTGACGACATGTTTATATAGGAAAATACTATATAATTAAGATGTTTCTGATATATAGAGCATGGGACGGCATAGGAAGGAGCTTGTCTTGGGGTTATGTGACAGACAGGGCGAGTTGACTAGGAATGACAAGGCCTAATCTATATATCGTAATTTCGTCTGCTCCCAAAGAAGCGGATAAGGTGGTAATCCTTCGCAACCGTAACCGTATCGAGCTAGAAACATCTGCTTTACGATTTGCGAATACAAAACGGGGTTTACTAGTCCGTACAAGCATTCTACCCCATTTACACAACGGTGTTGGCCCATTTGCTGAATGCATGTCCTTGATTGAACTGGCTTGGCAGTGCTATTAGCAAATTCGCCTATGCGGAAGAACACACACACACACTACTGCACACTGACCACTATATGTTTGCATTTGGATATGTTTGCGAACATAAATTCATCTGCTGGATCCCAAGTAGACAGATATACGAGTTGTCCTAGTAAAAGTAGGGATATGCTGGTTATTGGCATTTGCCGGAAATACGGAGGGCGATGTATTGGGATAGTCATAGGTACGGCTGCACTGACACAACGATGGAGTGTTTTGCATTAATTACGATAAATTTCCGACAGATGAGCTTTCTATATTGCTTTTACTGATACTAAGCCATTGCGTTCATTGCTATGATTGCATGCTGATCTGTCCTTGTTGCTGTCGATCTCAAACCTCGATCCTTGGAACAAACTGGAAACAATCCGCAAACTTAGCAGCATCATTCGGAAAACACATGGACGGATAACTAAACCATATATCCAACACTTTTGGCTCACTGACATGCATACTTAACTAGATTTCAAGGTATCGGGCAGCTTCCTCGGGACCTTGTACAGATTACAGGGGCAGCATATTATCGCATAACTCATTCGGAAATATGTATTACAATGACTCCTGAAGACCTCAGCTGTCTTCATGGATACCTGTCGGACGATATCGGATCAAAAACTGACCAGCGATATTTCTAGGTACTATGAAACATAGAAACAGCAAAATCGGCAGCAAAATGCCCATATGTAGTCACGTAACTCATATGGGTTCTCAAGTCGTGCCCTCCAGCCTCACAGAAAGGGTCCCCTGCATCGCAGAATGAGATTGTCTTGGCCGCAACACACTGACATCCTTCGGGTCTTTGTCGTGGGAATATCTAACAACTTTCCGTCAGCTTCTCCAACTTCGTTTATAAATCTCATGCATATATCCACTTACACCATCGCCTGTACTACTTCCAATGTGGAAAGGCTGACCTTTGGTGGTACTCGGATCGCCCATCAAAACGATAGCGGCAACTGCATCTAACGGTAAGTATATTTAGATGAAATTAGATGGATAAGGTATTTGGACTGACTCTTGCTAGAAATACTAGGAGGCTGTGGCGCTGTAGCTGGAAACCCGACTGCACTTGTGCCGCACATCACATCAGCGACAATATGAGCACCCTGTATCGGAGAGTTAGCAGATCTTATAAGAACGAGCTCTTTTGAGAGCCATTATCATATTTGACATGGCATACCTGAGAATAGCCACGTAGGATCATCTTCGTATCGGGACAAAAGGCAGCGTACTGCCAGACTGCCAGAGCAAGAGCTTCAACACCTTCGATTTGGGACGGCTTGTAGGGCTCATACATAGCTGGATATCGAAGAGAGGTCAGATCAGAATCGGGGATCGCAGACATGATTTGCTGAGCAACAGCTCCGATGATACCGGGCCCTTGAGGTTCGAGGCTGCCTCTGACGGCGATGATGTGAGCTCCAGAGACGCATGTGAAGTTGCTGGGGATATCACATCCCTGAGAGATGACGAGGCTGATGAGTAGCGTAAGAGCTTGGAGTATGAAGAGAGCGTTGTAGGGCCTGGGAAGGTAGTCAAAGATTAGAGAGGGGTTGGAAGCCTCGGTGAACACAGGATGAGGCGACTTACATGATGCCTGGCCGGACGAGAGAACAAAGATTTGGGACGCAGTGTTAATAGAGATGCGAGGATTGTAAGGGATCAAGCGGAGTAGCTTAGATGTCAAACCTGTTGATTTGGGAAGCTGAAGGAAACAGAAGCTGAAAATGGAGCGGAACTGAAGATGAGAGGGACGTGCAAGACGGGACGAACAAACAAGTTTGGATCCCCAGCTTGAACAGTGTTCACAGATCATGTTCTCCGTACGTTGCAAACGACAGTCATTCAAGTAGATAGAACCAATCTAATTCACAGTGCTTGACTGTCGGCTGCCATATAAGCCCTGTCTCACATCCAAACAAGGTGAGTAAATATAGCATCAACATAGACCAATAACGCCATCTCGAGGCTGAAGTAGAATTAATGAAATACGATATTT
Source organism: Fusarium tricinctum (assembly GCA_020744515.1). Taxonomy (NCBI): domain Eukaryota; kingdom Fungi; phylum Ascomycota; class Sordariomycetes; order Hypocreales; family Nectriaceae; genus Fusarium; species Fusarium tricinctum. The sequence continues at coordinate 1,268,722 of JAGPXF010000002.1, read as the reverse complement.
GGCGTAAAATCTCATGACATCCATTCTTCTGCACTATTGAGTACAAAAATGGCTCAGCCAGGCATGTCTCAATATTCTTCCTTTCGATAGGTATGGAAAAAGCCAACCACACCCATGCCCTTCTCCGCGTGGCACTCATCGGGTGAGCAAACCTACACTCTTCACTAACACGAGCTCAATATTTTAATCAAATAAAGACATATCTTGACAAAATTCCCTTGCACAATGGTGAAAAATACACTGGAAGATTTATAGAATGCGCTGCATCATCAAATCCGTGCTGTTCTGCGTGCCCTCTGCCAGGATACAGACACCCGCTCCTGCGCCTTAAGCTACCTGGAAGATTTGCAGGCCATCGACGAGCCTTCTAGTTCACGTAAACGCAAAGCGGACGATGAGCTGTGTATTTGCGTCCAATGCGACGAGGCCTTTCACAAGAGCGACATCGCTGACAATACAGCGTGCCGTTATCACTGGGGTAAGGAATGACAGCTGCGATTGAGCTTGGGGCTAGCTGACCAGGCTTTAGGGGGGCTCGAGGTCAATTACCAGGCATATGTATGGGCGGATCACGACGAGAGGTGCCATGGGACAATAGACACAAAGGATATGCGCAAGGAGAGCCCAGAGGGATTTATCTGGGATTGCTGTGGGAAACGAGGCGATGAATCAGGCTGTAAACTTGGCAAACATGAGGCTGATCCTGACAAGTCAAGAAGGGAAATAGGTGCTGAACCGAGTCATATTGATGCGGACGAGTTTGACGAAGAAGATAGCGAAGATCAGGATGAGGATGAGGATGAGTGATACATCTCATATTGTTTTTATTTATTAAAACATATTTCTCTATATATTCTCTACAACATGAACGTACACTGCAAATCGTCATTCCAATTTAGAAGCCATCCCTGCATCGGCCACGAAAACAAGCTTCAGACCAAACTCCAAACCCAAGTAGACGTCACTGATAGCTAAACACCCAAACATCCAAACTCGTACTCACTTATCTAACACATCACAAACAAAGAGACCACACCCCAATCATCAAAATGAGTCTCCCACTATGTAAAGAAATGGCCCTCCTAGCGTCAGAGCAGCAACTCCGCGCCATCCTCCTTGCCCTCTGCGACGACTCTTCCGTGCGCGCCCTCGCAGAGAACCACTACCGCGCGCTCAAAGCCGCCGACGACCCATCCACGGGGCTGAAGCGCAAGGCCGCCGACGACTTGTTTGTTTGCGTGCAGTGTGACGAGGCTTTCACTGAGGAGTCCAATACGGAAACTTCGTGTTGGTACCATCTAGGTTTGTCAACTTACACAGAACATCTAGGTAAACTCATGAGAAAGAAACTGATGTCGCGGTAGGGGACCTCGATGTTGATGACTCAGGGGACTTCTGGGCAGATCATGATGAGGATTGTCACGGTGAAATCGATACGTGGGAGATGCGCGAGGAAATGCCTGATGGGTTTGTTTGGTCGTGTTGTAGGAAGTTGGGTGGGCGAAAGGGTTGTACCAAGGGGAAACACGAGGCTGATACGGGACGATCAAAGCGAGGCGGCAATGTTCCTTCTGGCAGTAACCTCAGAAAGAACAATGGCTCGCATTTTCCTGTCTCAGACGAAGACGATGGAGAAGATGAAGAGTAACATACAACATGTGGTATTCAACGTCAAAGTCATATATCTATGATAACCAATAGTCTTAAAACCATTTCATTTCAACAAAAGTTATAACGAGATTCCAAAACTCCCAGCCTATGGATGATGTTACCATGGGCATGATTGCCACAGCCTCTCCCCAGCACACGCAGATATATAGATTTCAAAAGACAAGAGCACTGAATCATACATAGTCCCTGGCCTTTGACAAATATTACATGACATAAAACGTTGCAAATAGTCTCGAGTCCCAAACGACCTGGGCTGTATCAGAATCAATCGCCCGTTACTCCTTGCGCCTGAATGCACTTCAATAATCTGTTGCCTCCACCGTCCACGAATATTCTCAGTGACAATTGTTCTCGTGGCACCTTGCCTCTTTCCAATATGCCATATGTGGAACATTCGCTCCGAAGTCCACCATCTTTCATTCATGGTCTTCAAACATAAAAGGAAGGTCCGTAGAATGCCGTTGAAGGGGTGTTGGCCTCGGCGAGGCTGCACCATCGAGGCTAAAGCTCTTTCGCCTTGGAGTTGCTGTTCCTAAGACACTGGACGACCCGTTGTAATGAGGCCCCTAAATCCCCATGACGGGAACCTTCTTGTTTCTCTTGCCCAATAGAGTGGCGTTGTCTAGGTTGAGCTCGAATGCTCCACGTTGGCGGTTGCGCTCACGGACCTGCTGTCGAGCTGCCGAAGCGACGGTTGCTGAGTGCTGGCCGTAGCCCTTCTCAGCACGCTCACGCTCACGACCCCGAGATTGTTGTTGCTGCTCTTGATCTCGAATGTTTGTCTTTCGCATGCTTTGCTCAAGAGCCTGAGTCGCAGCGTTGGGCTTGGCACCGTTGTCCTCAGGGCCATCAACCTGCATAACGTCGTCGTCGTCATCTTCCTCCTCTTCGTTGAGACCACCGAGGAATCGCGCAGGGGTGCCCTTGGGTCCAATCTGGGCTCTTCGCTTGCCCTCCTCCTCCTGGCGATGCACGGCATAACCGACATCGAAGACTTCACGCAGGTTAACGGCACCGGGAGATCGGAAGTCGTATCTTCTGCCAGCCTCCTCGAACTTGGTCGCATCAAACGCACGGAGCATGCCGTCGGACTTCTTCGTCTCTTCACGAGGAGTAGGTCCGTTTCCAGCGATCCAAGGATGAGCCAGGAATTCGGTGATTGTGTATCGCTTCTCAGGATCCACAGTCAACAAATGGCTGATAAGATCCTGGGCAGACTTGGAGATCTCATCCCACCATGGAGACAAAAAGGTGTACTGGCCCTTAGCAACCTTCTCAGTAAGCACCTCAATACTCTCATCGTAGAATGGTGGGAAACCACATAGCAGGGTGTAGAGCACGCAGCCCAGAGCCCACATATCAACCGACTTGGAATACCGCTCATCCTTGACGATTTCAGGCGCCGTGTAACCAACAGTACCGCAGGGTGTCATGGTCTGGTTATCCCAGACAATCTTGGAAAGACCGAAATCGGCGATCTTGATTCGACCAATACCACCAGCTCCCACGCCGGGGACAAATTCACCCTCATCGACCTTGTCCTCATCGCCGGGCTGCTTGGGTTTCGGGTGCTTTGAAGGCACCACAGGAATGGGCTCGAACAGAATGTTCTCAGGCTTGATGTCACTGGTAGGGATGTTAGCGACATTTCCAAGGCCGTGCAGGGGCGAATGACGTCAGGAGGGGCATCATCATATCTGACATCAAGCGGACCACAACACCAGGGAAATGATGACATACCGATGAACAACGCCCTTCTCCTCATGGAGGTATTCTAGTGCCTGAGCAACCTGAACAATGACGTGTCGGGAGAGCTCCTCGCTGAAATATGTCAAGCGGACAATCTGGTGGAAGAGCTCGCCACCAGGGGCAAGCTCCAGAACAATATAGTAGTATTGTCTTGATTCAGAGAATTCGACGAGCTTGATAATGTTGGGATGGTCAAGTTGTCGCATGATTTGTACTTCTTTCAAGATATTCGCTCGCTGCGGTTGTGTTAGTATTCTGCCTCGCATGTCCTCGAGTCTAAAGGCTGGCCATCACCGCCGATAAGGCAGCAGGAACTGACTTCAAACGGGGACAGCCATCGGCCTGGACGTAGGAAAGAAAGAAAAGGAAAAGTAGAAATCTTCTCGCACCTCGGCTGCCTTTGGGACTTTCTTGAAGTCTGGATGTAAATGCTTATTTCCCTATAAAGGGGACAACCCCGTGTTGGTAAATGGGGACCACAAGAAGTAAAAAGCAGAACAGAAAGAACAATCACAAAACATCAAAACACAAGGAGAAGGGGTGACAGATACGAACGACCCCGGGTATGCTCACCTGCATGCTGTTCATTTCGTACTTGCGTACAACCTTGATAGCAACATCGCCTTGCTCGCCTGTTGTGTCGCGGGCACGGTAGACGTTGCTGAAAGCGCCATCGCCCATCTTGTCGGTAAGTTCCCAGCGCTCGAGGCCAGGGTAGCGAGGGAATTTGCTCTTGCTAGCATTCTCCTCGGCGATGAGTTTGGCAAGCTTCTCGTCATCGATACGCTTCTTGCTCTTGCCGCGAGAGTACTCGTCATCGGCGTAATCGTTCATGGGCTCTTGTGAGCGTGAGTATTGACCATGGCTAGGGTCTGATGCACCCTTGTGCTGGACTACGGGAGCTTGCTGCTGTTCTGTCTTGCGTGGGGCCTCTTCTGGGGCGGCACGAGCTTGCTTGCCTGAGCAATAACCGTCAGCGACTGGAAAAACAGGCCAAATTGAACAAAGCAAGAGGCTGAAACGTACCGTGCCTGATGAAGTTCTTAAGTTGCTGAATGGTAGACATGGCTATCGGGATTGTCGCCTAGGCGCGACAAGTCGCCTTTGGGAGAAGAGTTGGGAGGCCTTGGGCCAACTTTGGTAGTGAAAAATGGACGATTTGACGTCTGGAGAGCAGTGATTGCTGTTAATTTGTGACGTAGCTAAAACGGGTTTCACCGGTTTAGTCTGAAGATGTTGCGTTTTCAAGTCGTGCGAGTCGTAATCGTAAACGTGAGCTTTCTCGGCGTGGTAAATCGCAGAGCGCGGACAAAATTATTATAAATGCGAAGTGGGATGTTTTTGACAGAGCCAGGAAAACAGGGCTGGAGGACGATGCGGATGCGGGGTTTAGCAGCTCTACTCTAGCGAAACGGCAGCGATTCTTGCTTTGTATGGGCGTTTCTTGTGATGGAGTCGTACAGATCGATTAGAGAAGAGATAGATGAGCTGTGGTGTTTTTGTTTTTGTTTTGTGTCAAAAAGATGACGAGAATAGGAATGGAAGAGAAGAAAAAAACAGACGTCTTCAAAGAGTCAAGTGGAAGGAAGAGGGAAAAGAAACAGGAAAAGGGAAATTGGATAAAACTGCCTTGCGGTTGGGTTAGGTTTGGCGCTGCTGGTGACAAGCAAAGCCCGGTTCTTTTTTGGTCGGGGGGAGGTGACGAAGGGGGAAAAGGTGGGCAGCCCACTTGGAGTGGCAGCCCAGATTTTAGCAGGATTCTAGGCCAACGCCAGGAGGATCGAGGTGGGGATGGGGCGTTTTCCTGGCGGGAAACCTGGAAGCACAGGGGATGGGGGGGTTTACTGCCAGTAACGTAGGTACCTTATGGTAGCACGTTCAACAGACGGCCAGGTCTGGGGAGGTGAGGTCACTGGATGGCTAAGAGAGGTGAGTCCCTGGCGACGATTGATTGCTCTGGATATTGCGGTTCTAGAAAAATATCCAGCTGGGGTTTGTTTAACTGAAACCGAATAAGCTTGACAAGGTGAGGTGAATGACGACGGCAAACCAAAACGTAGCTAATAAAGGACGAGGTAAATAGTGGTGGTGATAGCGGGGTATATCTGGCTGTGACGTTGACAACTTGATAGTCTTGAGACATGGATACTGGAAAGTCATCAACGTTACCAGAAAAGGATGATCAAGATTGATTTAGATTGATGGCTAGATTACAATGTTGAGCCTCACACTGACACAAAACGTCTCTACTAAAGCCATTCGGGCTGACCCAAATCATTTCTGGCAAAGTTGTGGGAGTGTATCGTCAATGAGAAGAACAGACCCGATGAAGTCACCCCGCGATATCGTCACAGCAGACGCAGTACCCAAGACGCACAGGCAGTTACAAAAGCTACCAGCGTCCCTCTACCCTCTCCCCTAGCAGAGATGACACCAGCAAGCGTGCGTAGTGAAGGTTCAAAAGGGGTCCAGGCCTTACACCCACGCGACGATGATGCTGACGATGATGGCATCGCCCTTTTTTCTTCTTTTCTTTTCGCTTCCTACCCATGCTAGCTGGACTAGGGTGTATGCATGTGCTTGTCTTGCTTGTCTAGTGGCATCATCGGTTTACCTTATCATTTGCGCATATCTAGAGGCTAATACCTCATACCGACATGCATCGTGTCTTTTCTCCCCTTACAATCTGTCGGTTGCTGGACCGTATAAACATAAACAAACCAATTTGAAATCCATGTGCTGCAGATGTTGTTGACATTGTACGTAAACCGTGCTTTGGTCCATCTCCGCCCTATGACGCCGGTGACGACATGATCCCCTTCGAGAGTGGATAGCCAGAGCCGCCTGTGCCCAATCAACGCCCCTCATAAGCCCCGAGACATCCTGGCTGCTCGGGGATGTCTGTTCCAGCGGGTTGGCCGCTGGAAATGAAATGAAATCACGGCCAGCCTCAATCACGAACTACCATGTGCCCTGTCGCTTCAAGGTTTCCCCAGTTCGGGATGGATTCCACCGATGGATCTCAAGATTTTGTCAAGATGAGTTTCTCGTGATGGGATGGGAGTTGACTGTGTTAAATGAGGTATTCTATATATGGAGTTTGATTGATAACTCGCAACCTCCACATCGAAAGCCACTGTACTTCCCAGTGTGTGTGACTGTAGCGGCACTACTCCGTATTCCACATCCATCGCTGTCTCTCATCTTTCTCATTTCCGTCGTATCTCAAGTAGATCCGTTCCTCAGCGAGTCATGGATGGCCACCTGTATCACAATATCTCAGCCTTCTTAGATACTATGCATCTAATTGCTTCATCCGCGCCAAAAATGGAAAAATGTTGACTCTCAATGCTGATCATGACGATGCTGCACCTGACTCTTGTGCAACCCCAGGACTGACCACATCTGCTATTATTATCATTCATTCTCCCAGACAAATGCAGCCAGATCTAAAACCGGCTTTTGGAGGCTGCTTACTCAATGCCTCGGGCTCGGGATAATTTACCACCACGAGACTGTTTTTGGCTGTTTGGCTGTCTTTTTGGTTGTCGCTGTCCAAGGCATGTAACCTGCTGGGCCGGGTCTGGATCTCTATTCCAGACCCCTGGCTGCATACAGCAGCACGCCAAGCTCTTTGATATGCCATGTTATTGCCTCACATGTTAATATTGGAACAAGTGCTCCGTATTTACAAAAGCAAAATTCCTTTATCGATTTACTGAAACACCACCATGTACGAAGTCGGCCTTGGTTTGCCTCGCCCAACTTCTCCATCTGGGCCCAGCATATCCTGGTGAGAAGCTCTGTGCGAAGTCTAGACCACGATCCATTACGTTGTCAGTCTGAGCACGCATTCTGTACACCGATGGGAAGCCCGAAATGTGGTCTGGTGGTGCTTCAGAACAAGCGACATTACACGGCAGTGAATTCTTATAAGTAAGCCGGCAGGACCTTTGCCGTTGAGGCCGTGACACGACTTGCAACCTGGAATCGTCCACATCCCAAGCTTGCATGGTATATGTCTCGGTTAGATTTACCAGGGGCACGCAGACTGGTAATTACAGGAACCCTGCCTCGTGCATGTTCCATGGATGCTGTTCCTGGAAACCTGTATTGATTGCATCCCAGATCTCGGCACTTGTAGCCAAGCGAGTCTAAGTTTAAAAGACGCGCTCTTTGCTACCATTGCATCGAACATTGGGCCCACGAGCATACAGGATATCATGCTGTTAACTTTGTGCATGGCATTGACAGTCACCCAACTGTGGCCAGGGGACACAACGCTCCTGAGTTTCTCTGCCATTATATAGATAAGACATCAGGACCGCGGCTGCACAATGCGCAGTATGAAATTGAAAGTCATTCATTAAATTAATCATGGCAAAGCATAACATAACATGCCAAGTTACTAAACCTACAGTTTGTAGCATCGATAAGGTACTCCGTTCATCTCGGCATATGTCTTCAACTGCCGGTTCTTCCAACCATAAAACAGTCTTAGACCCAGGGCTACGACCGCCACAAACAGCAGCAGAGCCGCATTGACCCAGTGCCCCGTTGTGAAACCTCCCTGTCGCTCTGATGTCTGATAAATCCAGACACCAGGGATCTGTCCGATGCCTCCGCCGAGACTGACGTTGAGCGCAATGGCAAGACCTGTAGAGGCCGTCGTAAAAACATTGGAACTGAGCCATCCAAGCATAGGTGGCATACACGCAAACGAGCCGGCTGTTGCCATGATCAAACCTCCATATCGGCCTGCGTATTGGTCGGCAGGGAGGGCGGCTGATATAATGAAGCCAACAGCGCCAACGGTTGCAGCCATGGCTGTGTGAACGCCTCGAGCGTTGAAGTGATCTGCCGACCAAGCCACCAAAACTTGACATACTGTTATGTACAGTTAGCCCTGGCCGATGTCCAAAAGATAAAAACATTGGGAACTTACCATAAGCGATGGCCCACGGAGGGACGGTCATCAGCTGCGCCTTCAAGTCGAAATATCCCAGCCCAACAGTAATCGATGGCGCAAACAAACTTAAGCTAGCAAACGCAGGCCCGGATGCAAAGTAAATAGCATAGTGAGCATAGAGTCTCCAATCCATCAAGGTTTCCTTGGCCTCAGTCCAGTTCATCGTCGGGTGTGATTCCTTAGAGCCTTCATAGTACAACCGGTGAATAGCCATGTCTTTCTCTGCTTCAGATAACCACTTTGCACGCTCCGGATAATCGGGCAAGAAGAAGAGAACCAGGAAGGCAGCAAGACAAGATGGGATACCTTCAATGATGAATAGCCAGCGCCAGCCGGAGAGGCCAGCCGTGCCGTTCATGTGGCCGATGCCATACGCGATTGCGCCACCGAACTAGGCTTTTGTAAGTAAAAGGTTGGTTGTACTACGAGGACAGAACTTACTGCGCCAGCAAGAGTTGCAGATGCAAGAATAAAAGCAACACTGTAGGGTTTTGAGGTCAGCATTTGCACCGTTGCGCCACGCATAGCCAAAGACTTTGAACGCTCGGGTATAGAAAGACCTACCGAACACTACGCTCATCGTGCTTGTACCAGAATGTAAGATAAAACACCAGTCCAGGAAACAATCCAGCCTCAAATGTACCCAATAGAAAGCGCACAGCCACGACGCTGCCAAAGTTCTTCGTCGCAGCCGTAAGGATCGTCATGGCACCCCAGCAGAACATGAGAAAGGCGAGCCATCGGCTGGGGCGCAACTTCTTGAGAAGCATATTGCTCGGAACTTCGAAGACGGCGTAAGAGACGAGGAAGACCATGAGGGAGATGATGAACTGGTGGTCGGACATGTTCGTTTCGCGCTGCATATCGTTGTTGGTCGACGAGTTGAGGATCATGGCGTTTCCGATGTTGGTTCGGTCGAGGAAGGAGAGGAAGTAGATGGCGGCCGATAGCGGAATGATGCGCATGTCTTGTTTCCAGAGGAGCTGCTTTTCGAGCGGGCTCATGGCGGTGCCATAGTGGACGGGGACGCCCTGGAAGAAGTGTTGTTAGATACGAGTGAACATGATTGACTTTGGTGATATGCGCGGGTGTTGCGCGCAAACCAGTGAAGGCGGGTATTTACATCGTCTTTGCCGAGAGTCGAATCAACGTCGTCAACGGCGGCCGGAGGAGGAAACGGCACCGGGATGGGGACCTTCTCCATGGTCGACATCCGGCGGTTTATTTGAAAGAGAAGACCGCGATGCGATGGAGATGCGATTGATGGTGTTTGTCGGTGGGATGTCGAGATCGGCAGGAGGGGGCGAAACAGCCGGCTTCTGTCTTGTGATACCGATACAGCTGTAGGCTGGATATTGTTGCTCAGAGATAAGATACGAAACAAAATGCGTGAACAAAAAGAAGAAAAGGAAAAAGCTGGGAGATGAGAAACAAACGCCAAGAATAAGGACGGGGCCTTGTACGTATATATCTTGGACCCCCAGTTCTAGAGATGAGATTGGAAAAGGACGAGGAGGAGGACGACGGGAGTAAAAGGGAATTGAAGCGAAGCGAAGTGGGTGGGTAACGTTAAAGCACGGATATGCAATCCCCAAAGTAGCTCGCAGACCAGGGAAAGGGAAAAAAGAGGGTTGCCAATCGATGAGTTTATTTTCTGGGCGTTTTTTTTTGAGACTTTACTCTTTTTGGAGGATGGGCTTGCGCTGGCTGAAATAAAGACGAGACAAGCACAAGCACATGCACAGGTACAAGCTCAAACTTTAGTCCTGGAACCAACAGAGTGACAGACTCAGCAAGAATTGAGAGTGTAAAATGCGGGGGAAGTCTTGGGCCTTTTCACGGATGCACAAGTCTCAGCCACTGGGGGTCACGCTCTCTGCAGTTTTCAGACTCTTGGGTCTTGGCTTTTTTTTTTTTTTACTTCAGCTTTATTAGATTCTCGATTCTCCATTCTCTCGCTTCTGTCTCATCTCTTCCGTTCCGTTCGCTCGGCAAAAGAGGATCCACTGCCGATCAGATCACCACTCGGATTGCCCCAATGACTCGCTCGTAGTGGCGCCATTCATGCGGGCTCTTGTTTCTTGACTCTTACTCTCTTACTGACCAGGTACAGTACTGGAGTACCTTCATGGACTACAACCAACGGTCAACTTAACCCTTCTGGCCGTTCTGCTGTTGCTCTGCTGTAAGCTGGGCATTTCCCGGTTTGACAACTCACCACTCACTCAGTCGGTCAGCAAACACGACATTCGTTTAATCTCTTTTCGCCTTCGAAACCGTTACACCCGCTACCTTCTGCTGTAAGTGCAACTGCAACTGCAACTGTGACTGTGACTATGACTGCAACTACAGGCAACTGTACCCGCGCTCATCGCGCTCATCTCCAAAACCAAACGATGCTCCCCTAAACCGTCCCCCCACTCAAAGATCTTCATTCGTATATCCGAGCAAGCACACGAATCCAACAAGGTACTGGTACTGTAAAAATTTGAACAAAGCCAGACGAGCATCTCCAGGGCGAATTAGACTTAAGCTCAAGAACGAAAAGAAAAATCTTATCACACGCGGAGGCTCCGCTTCGGCAATCCTACTGTAAACTGTGACACGAAAACCCCAAACCAAGCGGGGGCATAAGACAGGGAATAGAGGGAAAATGTGCCCAAAGCGTTGGCAATTCGAGCCGCAATGGCCCGATTACCTTATACAAACCTTCCTTTTATTCATACTTACCAACCGCCTAGGCCTGGTTCATAAGACGTTTGAAATCGTCTTCTTCTTCTCTCGCTTTCCGGCCCTTTTGTGTCATTGCACAGCTCCGAGATGCTCTCCCAAAACGGCAGATTCTTCGGCTCCGGGCCGGCCGGAGTGGGGGGGTCCGGTGCCGGACCTTGCTTCTGCCGGGACCTTCTTAGACGTGAAGATCATTTGGTCGTTTGCACATCGCATTATAAGCCGTGTTGTCCCATTGGAGACTTGTGGTTCCTAGATAGGTATCCCGACGAAGAAATAGGTCACGAGTTGAGTCTGCTCCAGCATTAGTGCAACCCATCCACATGGCACGTCCATCAGAGTTAACCATGACATGGCGAATCTTTGAGTAGGGTGTCCGATTTCGGGTTTTAATCGTATTAGATGATCGATTGCTCAGCTATTATCCTCTCTAACTAATCCATGTGGTGCATCATGTCGGCAAAAGATCATAAATCCCGAGATTCCTGATATTGACGTGATCGACAAAACCACCACCGCTGCATCGACTAATTCAGCACTATGTCACTCTGCCACGGTACGATGACGTTGGAGCTCAATGACTGATAATAAGCTATGCCTTTATTCCTTGTATCCGGAATTAATCTTCCTCTGTTTCTTCCTCTGAGCGCCACAAGAACCACGCGACAACCATGCATAGCTTTAGCCCAGCGGCGATCCATAGGGCTCCCGCAATGCCGACAGAGCTCTGCGCAAATAAACCACCTGCTACCACGCCGAACAAGAGCAACAACGGTGCAGCTGCACGTTGATTTCTTGAAACATTGTCCAATGCAAACAACTCCCTGTCTGAAAATAAGTCGCAGTACACGCTCGTCAGAACCAGGCTGATGAGCGCGTTCTGCTTCAGAGCCCGACTAGCCACTGCTTGCCCGCAGCTCTGGAAGGCCATGAGCGTGATTGGTACGAGGACATTCCATGCGAGACTGTCCGTGTTTGGGCCTGGTGGGCGCAGGGTGACTATAAGTGCGGCTGCGCTAGTGAGAAGGGCCTGCATGGTGAAAGAAGCGCAGAGAACCCAGCGACGTCTAGGAGAGACCAGGCGATGGAAGCGGGCAAAAAGAAAAGAGCCGAGACAAAAGGATGCCACAGAGAGGGCAGATTTGTAAAGACGGGGACCGGGGTTTGATGTTGCAAAGCTTGCAAGTCCGAGACCGATATAGACGGTGTTTCCTGGGGTCTCATTAGCCGCCTGTGTATGGTCTGTTCGAGATGCTATATATACTGACCTGTCTGCATAGAGACGAACGTTCCCCAAACTTGGATAGAAGAGCTGTCGAGGAGACCAGTTACGACATAACAGGCAAGCAACACCGCATCCGCCCACGAACATGATATGTCATGTTGAAACCTTTGCCTCCAAGTTTCCTTCTGAGGTTTTACAGGGAAACGTCCTAATAGTGGTGTTTCCTCATCTCTCACGACGGTGTCGGTAGCACCGGAACCTACTGCGCGCACCATAACGCGAAACGCGGTGAGTATCCCGCCGAAATCCCAAAAAGAATGCTACACGATTTGAGCTGGGAACAAATTGGAACAATAAGAGTGTCTAGTCGAGTGAGATGAGTCTGATAAATAAAGAGGTTCAAGAAGACAAGAGGTTGAAAGAAAGATTTGGTGCTAAAGACCCTTATGACGCCAGCCGAGCCAGATGATATCCACTTGTGCTATTGAAAGAAAACGCCGAGATGACACCAACACTCGCTTACAGGAAGATAAATTTTTGCTAGTGATGGTACGACTGATGATGGGTACCTTTGTCTAAATCGCCGAAATATTTCTTACGCGAGATCAAAAGTTTGAGGTCTGGAGCTTTTCATGATATTGAATCTGACCGAACGTGAGAGTCACGTACATTATCACCCAGGAAATAGGGTACGATATCAGAGTTTTCCTCCTGCGAATATAAATATATCCCGTCACCAGGAACGATGAACTGCAAACCATTATGGGGCATCCCTGCTGAATGTTTATGTTGATATTTTGAGTAAAAGTTCATTTACTTCCTGGCCCCTCTTCGTATAAAGCGATTAGTACAGCCCAAAGGCGGCAAGTCCATACTCCTGGTGCTTGCGTCACATGTGTACCGATGCACTGGACTATCTACATATACCGAGACGAAGGCCATATTGCCCTTATCATAACACACAAACACGTAAAGCCACATGATAATGAATGGAGGCAAACGCCAAGGTTGGCGTATATCATTTATATACCAGACACAAAGTCTGTCAGAACAAGTATATTGTACACGAAGGTTTATCAGCAAAGATAAAACACCAATCTCATTCTAAACCCTGTCTTATGCTCAAGAAGCCAATACTGACTCCTTAATATCCAGAAGCAGAAGGGGTGGCAGTCACATAGACCGTTTCGGTGACAGTCTTAGCGACGCACTTCTTATCCTTAGCCCAAGGGAAACTGGTCGGGCGGGGGCGACGAGTGCGAGTTCGGCGGCCGGTAGGCTTGGGAGCTTCAGTAGGAACCTGAGTAGCAGCAGGGGCGTTACCAGACTCTTCTTCATCGCAGTCCTCGCCATCGGCAGGTTCAGACTCGACTGGGGTGGTCTTAGGGGGAGTCTTGGTTGAGGTTTGGGTGGCAACGGGAGCATCGCCAGACTCCTCATCACGGTCCCTGGGGACATCAGATTCTTCAGTCTCAGGGCCAACAGTAGAAGAAGGCTTGACAACAACAGCAGAGGAGGGTTTCTTGACTGAGACAGCGGAAGTGACCTCTGTAGGCTTAGAAAGAACATCAGTCACGGATCCGGGGACAGTAGCAAAAGAAGGACGGGGAGCACCATCCGGAAGGGCAGAAGACGTTTCAGCAACAGCCTCCTCAGCATCAGCAGAGGCCTTCACAGCTGAAGGCTTGGAAGCACCAGCATTGGGAGTCTTGGTAGCAACAGGCTGAGAAACGACAGCAGAGGCCTTGGTGGCAGAGCCGGAACCGGATCCAGAGCCACTACCGTTGGACATGCAAGCGAAAGAAATCTTCTTGACATCAGCAGCCTGAGTAGGGCCACTAAGAGACCAGGCCATGTTGACATAAGGCCAGCAAATACGGCCATCAGACATAGTGACCATATCGCCGGCAACATAGGTGTCTTCAGAAGTGATGGCAGCGCCAACCTTCTTGCCCTTGCTGTCTACAGCTTGGAACTTGGTACCAGCGAACTTTCCCTTGCAGCCCATAGCTTCAAACTCGCAGATAGGGTCGGAGATCTCCTCCCAGGAGATAAGAGCAGTGGAGGCGTCGAAGGTAGCAGCGTGGGCGTTGGAACAGTCATTGGCACCGTCGGTAACCCAGTTGATCTGGCTATCACCATCCTTAGCACCGACCTTGGAGGAGGCTTGCTCGCCAACAAGGGTCTTCTTGTCGGAGAAGAGAGCGATGGCAACGTTGCGGTTGTTGGTGCGGTTTGCAGCATGGGTGTAGCCTTCGCCCATCCAGTCGTTAAGAGTAAGGTCGACGGCGCCACGGGAAACCCAGGAGAAGATGTAGGAATCAGCGCCGACGAAGCGAGCCAGGGAGCTGTACGAACCACCCATACCGCCCATTGGCTCGTTGCTGGCACCGTTGATGACATGCTCGTTGGATACCTTCACACCGTTGTTGCCCATGCCCTGGGTCTCGGTGTTCAACCAGATAGCGCCCTGATCCTCGGAGCAAAGCGAAGCAAAAGGAGGTTCATCGGCAGCTTCAAAGGCAATACCAGTGTTGTGAGAGCAACCCCACGAAGAAGATGCGCCCTGGATCTCCTCGACTTTACCGGCAGGGGTGATGTAACGAATGGCATCTCCAAAGTGACCTGAGGCATCACCACTGTAAGAAGTGACAACGATGTAGGCGGCATAGTAGCCAGCCTTTTCAGAGAAGACAAGGTCACCGTTGATATCAGGAGAAGCAAGAGCATTGCCCGAGAAGCCAGAACCACCAAGAAGGGTTCGGAAGGCCTGCTTACCGTTGGTGTACTTGTAAATAACTGGGAGGGGGTCCTTGGACTCTCCTGATACAACCTCGTTGGTCAGAAGAGCGAAACCGTCATTGTGCGCAACAAGACCGCCGGCTTCTTTACCACTCTTGAGAGTAACTGGAGTGCCAACAGCAGCGAAAGTCTTGGGGTCGATGCCCTGAACGTGAACGCCTGTGCCGCTGGCGTCGAGGTAGGCCAGGAAAGCAGTCTTGCCATCAGGTGAGACGGCGAAGGGAGTGCGGCGGTGGTGAGGAAGACCGGTCCAGTAAGCCTCCTTGACGGGGTTGAACGAGCTGCCCAGAGTGAGGGTATCGACGTGTTTTTCGAGAGAGGAAGAAGTGAGCTGAGCAGCAGCCAGCGCCAGGCCGGCGGCGAAAGTAAGAAGACGCGACATGGTGATTTTGACTTATACGAATATATATCAAAAGAACGAGAAGAGTCTGTTAGGTTTGTGCAACAAAAGAATGTGTATAGTTGGTTCAGTAAAGATCGTATAAAGGCAAGAAAAGAATGTAGGTAGGACTAGACTTCAAGTCAATCGTCCAGAGCATAGAAGTGAAGGTATCCTCTCTTTTTCTGTCAGCAACATGAGCAGTATCAAGCCTTTTAAGGCTGGGACAGTTACCATAGCTAGACTTCTAGCCAAGCATCTTGAAACTGGACGGAGAGCGGTGGAAAAACTCAACAAGCCTGACCAAAGCAGTGATGGATAGTAACAAGCTCATAATCACTTATTGAGGGGCTCACGAACAATCACTGGCGTGTTTCAATCCCCGGCATAAGCTAGTGTCGATGATGGTTTCGGGACGTTTACGTGGGTGGTGGCCATTGATGATTGGTAAACGCTGGGAGGGACCAGGATAGTAGCCATCATGACATACAATACCCGTTGTTTGGTCGAATGAAAGTGTCGTGAATCCTCGGGTTACAGATTTATACGCGTATTCAACAAAGGCCCTTGCGGTTTTGATGATACTTGGGTGTTTCAATGTGGCCATGTTCCTTTCTCACATAGATTTGTTTTTATTAGAGGAATAACATAGCTCAATTCCGTCTGCTGTTGCATGGTCGTGTTTCGAGAGTTAAGGTCATGAAAGCAGCACCACCAGTACCGTATGATGCCGCCTTCACTTTGTAGGGAGTGTTGGAATTGACAGTCGGGGACGTCGGAGGCAGCCAGTCATGACATACTACGTACATTCTTCAGGGTGAAGGGAGATCGATATTCATCTTATAAAGGGAAATGAGAAAAGATGATATCAGGGGTCTCTTGGCCTCAGCGTTCGAGAAGCATGTATCCCTGGGAATTTCACCTGTCACTTGAACATACGGACACTTCTCCGCGATAGACAGCCGGCCGACGAAAATAATAATAGCCCAGCTAAGCGGAAGCTTCGGGGACCTCAAGGAACATGCCACGCGAGATGCTGCTGAAGAAAATGAGAAATTAGATATGGAGCCATGAGAGATCTATCATGGGTCGAGAACCTTCATTCCTCCCGACACAAGGGATAGTGGAGTATGGCTCTCGGGCTTTATCAAAGATCCGGCATTTGCTCTTAATTATTCTTTTCGCGAGATTATATCCTCTGTTATGTCCCGTAATTAGATATCTAATAATAATAAGACCTGCACTTTGATGTCAATCCCTTCTCCTAGCTCAGCAAAGACAGCCATAAAGTGCGGGCAAGTTTTAATCTTGGGGAACGGGTGGTTCGGTTTATCAATAGTGGCCGGATTTAGCGGCTAATAGCCTAGAATCTTGGCAGATAATCCTTCATTCAGGGTCTCACGTGCTGCAAGCGCCCTGGAGCAACCCCCGGCTTAACGACACCGCTAGGCCCAGTTCGGCGAGTCGCCTCAAGCCCCCTCACGTTATTATTGTTTCTTGCCTCGTATTGCCAATGGTAATGAGGCTGAGCTCATACCCAGTAAAGCAAAAGCGTGAATAGGGGCACTTTTGAATCAGCAGCTTCTCATTCTTATGGTGCATTCTTTCACTCGATACTCAGTCACTCAATCACTCACTCATACACTCATTTTATCAACCTCTCATCAGTAACGCGACAGAAACAAGAGCAACTGACTTCAACGCCATCACGTCATCGTCAGAATCTGCCTCAAGCTAGGCTATCAGCCATGATGCTCAAATATCTCACCAAGCCTACGAGGAAAGGCATCGCTGATGCTCTTCTCATATTGGCCGTGATAGGCAGCGTTGTATCGGTCATTTTGGTGTTTATTGTCTTTATTGCAGGAACCACAATCATCCGTGGCGACCCTGACCATCTTCTCTGGAAGCCATTAGCTCTAGTATCGGTACGTTTATTTATCTCATCTGAGTCTCTCATTTTTCTCATCGCTCAAATCTCCAACCTTTGACTATCAACTTCCGGCTGCTCCGATCGCTAACCAGTTGCCTAGTTCGATGGAGTTATTCCCAACAATGACACCTCTCACTTCTTAATCCGCCTGAACTGGTATGCCAGTTCTTTTGGGTGGGAGCACCCCACAGCCCCAAAGGGTTTTCCAAAAGCTGGAATTACTTCCTCAGGACTGAGATATAATTCCAACATTGTCAATGATCTTCATCAGATTGCCTCGGAACTGCGGCTACCTGAAGATACCTGGAACTGCCCCAAGCCAGGCCCATACGAGGATCCGTGCGGCAATATATTCTTCGAGGCTTGGCGAAGCTTCATGGCCAGCGGTGGACTCCCTATCCATAGCTGGTTTGTATGGATCAATATTGTCGCTGCCCTCTTGCTGGGCACCATGGACATCTTCCGTGAGTGGGTTATCCCCAACAGACCTCACTGGCTAAAGTGCCGGTGCATCATCGGCAAGCGCTGGTGTCCTCTTCCCAAGGGCAGCAAAGAGGAAATCGAGCAGTTCGACGACTACGTCTGGGACAAGGTCCGCCTTGCCTACTGGGGTCTTTCGGCAGCTTACTTCGGCGTCGCTGCCGCGCACACATGCCTCAACTCGGTTTTCTTTGTTCGTTATCTTAGTTATTTTGAGGAGAGGCTTCCCGATGGCATCAGCATGCACGGAAGGAGGCGCTTGGCTTCTGAGATCTTGCTCTGGGTGGCCTTCGGCATCAAGACCGGCGGTGCGCTGTGCATGGCTATAAGGTGGAAGCTGAGCAGAAGACCAAAGGGCTGGGTGGATGGACAAAGTCTTGGCCGCATCGAGCGCTCAAAGCCGAATGTTGCAGACGGTGGGAAATATACCGATTAGACTGTGATATAACATAGAGCGAGAAAGTTTTCATACTTACTAATTACTTGTATTCTACAATATAATCTTTCAGGAACTAGACAAGATTTGGTTTATATCCGTGCCTTAGTAGAGTAACATGGACAGACTGAAAGCTAACGTTAGAGTATTGCTTAAACTCACTCCTGCTCAATATTCAATGCCGATCTCCAGCTTTGTCATGCCTGCACTGCACCCCACAGATAGCAAGATCCACTGGACGTTATATCTAAACAATGGTTGGATAGTTCGAACAAGGTGCCTGGTCTCTAGCTTCAACTTTATCTGGAGGCGGAGAAACTGATGAACAGTTCGCCGTTGATAACAAACATCCGGTCCCGGGCCGGGGCCGTGCCGGTCCCCCGGTTTATATAAATGAACTCCGAGTGAATAGGGCATAGTAACAGTATAGGCTCTGCGGTCACCTTTTGCTCTCGCACCAGATATATCTGATCTATTATTATCATATTCGCCTTATAACCACGATGCTTTCATCAGCGTCCTTCCGAACAGCAGCGCCTCTGCGGCGACTCATTTCAAGACAAACCGCGCACTCATTTAGTACCTCTGTACCCAAGTCCCGCCTTGCACTATCTTCACTCAAACCTACCACAAAACCCTCTTCCAAAATCGATACCTCAGTTCTTCGGTCTGCATCTTTCGCCACCAGCGCTGAAGCTCCCGCTGAGCAGGTAAACCAGAACTTCGCTGCTGTTGCAACAGGCGGTATCCCGTATCCTGGTATTCCCAGCATTGAGGATCCGTACCAGAAGCGACAATGGCAGCTGGAGCATATGGCTGGTGCGTTTCGTGTGTTTGCCCGTATGGGATTCACTGAAGGTGCTGCGGGACATATCAGCGTGAGGGATCCTGTTGATCCTGATACGTTCTGGATTAATCCGTAAGTTATTTCCTTTTACTTAGGTCTATACTGGTTAGCTGATATATAAAATAGTATGGGCGTTCACTTTGGCATGCTTAAAGCAAGTGATATGGTTCACATCAACGAACAAGGTCAAGTTATCGGTGGTAACCGCGTGGCTGTTAACGCAGCTGGTTTTACAATCCATGCAGCTATTCACAAAGCCAGACCCGATGTGCACGCCGCGTGCCATGCTCACTCCAAGTACGGAAAAGCCTGGTCGTCCTTTGGCAAGCCGCTCGAGATGCTCAACCAAGACGCGTGCATCTTTTACAAGGACCACAGCGTGTACTCCGACTTCGGAGGTGTTGTCTTTGAAGACGATGAGGGTGCTCGTATTGCAAAGGCGCTGGGCCCAACCAACCGATCGGTGATCTTGCAGAACCATGGAATACTGACAGCGGGAGGAACTGTTGATGAAGCAGCGTATCTCTTCTCGCTGATGGAGAGGACGTGTGAGGTGCAGCTTTTGGTCGAGAGTGCCAGGTTGCAGAGGCAGGTTATTGGGGACGAAGAGGCTGAGTATACTTATCGATATAACGCTGACCCGGTAAGTTGTTTTCGCTGCATGATGCTTCAAGGTATCTGGCTGACTTATTGAATAGACGACGCTGTATACAGAATTCCAGCCTGATTTTGAGTACGAAGTTTGGAAGTCCCAGGGGGAACTTCAATCTGGAGTTAACTGAAGTAGAATACGGACGTTCTCAAAGAATCGGTTTAAAGTCGACGGCACTGGTTCTTTTATTGTGTTTGCTGTCTACTCTTAGCTTGGTAGCAAATACTCAGTAGACCAAACTTGATGATGTAGACTAAGCCATTATAAGACTACGTCCAGTTCATGTTCGTTGCATTCACACGTCTCGAGACGCTGTCAGATAATCTCCCAGATAGTTCTTGGCTCATCAACCATCGCATCATCACAGCAAGGTCTTCCTCCACCACTTCTCTTCTTCCTCCAACCACAACTTTACATTCCCCGGCTGAGAAAACCCATGACCTTCATCCTGCGCGATGATAAGCTCAACCTCGCCACCAGCCTTCTCGATAGCAGTAGCCATCTCCTGAGCCTGATCCAGCGGCGTGATCTTGTCCAAGACGCCATGTAAGAGTAGTAACGGGGCCGTGATTTTGTGGGCTTCAAATAATGGACTTCTCTCACGACAGATCCTGTCTTTCTCGCTCTTGTCTACACCCGGTGCCAGGACTAGATGGTCTGTATAATCTGATTCCAGCTTGTGGGTGGAGTCGTCCAGGCGCTTGATGTCGCTTACACCAGAGAGACAAACTCCACCAGCGAATGTCTCCGGGTGGCGGGTGAGGCTTCGAAGGGTGTTGTAGCCTCCTGCGCTGACCCCGGTGATCCCTACGCCGCCGGATCTCACCTGCCCAGTCGTCGTCAAGTTCTCTGCAAACTCAGCGGCATCGTCGCTGTCCACTAAACCCCAATTTCCCCAGAGAGCTTCGCGGTACGCTCGACCGTGAGCGCACGAACCTTTGTAGTTGAAAGCGAGAACTGCGTATCCTCTTGACGTAAAGTATTGAGTCCGTGGTTCAAGGCCTGGTCCAGTATATGATGTTGGTCCTCCATGGCTTGTCATGATGAGAGGAGGCAGATGCCCCTCTGGCGCTTGAAAGTTAGGATTGTGCGGCAGCCAGAGAAATCCATATAATTCCCTCTCAGGCTCGCCCTTTGAGCGAATTGATTTTAGGATGGGTTTTGAGCAGAATTCTTTGGGAACCGCATCGTTCGTAGACTCTCGCACTTCTGTGATTTTACTCCAGCCTTCGACGTCAATTCGATACAACGCTTTAGCAGTAGTCTCGCCAGCTCCAACGATAAGGGCTGAAGTGTCACTTAGTCGAGCTACTGAGTCAAGCATGACCTCTGATAGACGCTCAGAATCACCAACGTCTTTCCAAGAGCCTGACTCCAGGTCAATGAGAATCACTCTTGTTTGCCCAAGTATGACCGGGCAGGCAATGAGGTGTTGATTAGACAACGGCGCATAGGTGTGACTAAGTTCGTTCAGCAAAGCCTCAAAGTCAGGGTGTCAAACAAACACTTACGATCCCTGGAACCATCGTAATCCGCCAAACTCTGCATTGTCCAAGCCATCGACCTTGACTTCACGCTGCTCGTCACTACCTGGAAGAAGGCGGAATAGACGACGATATTGCCCAATCTCTTTACCAAAGAACAATGACCCATCCGGACCCCATCTTGGCTCTGCAACACCTTCACTATCCTTGCCTGCGATGAGGCGAATATCCGAAATGGAATCGCCATGCCATGATGCCGTATACAATCTCGCAGCGTCAAAAGGTAACTCGGGATGGTTCCACTCCAGCCATGCAAGCTTGGTACCGTCCGGATTAAAAGACGGTTCGTAGTAGAAGTCTGCAGTATCTAAAATGCGCTTCGCCTCTGCTGTTTCCGTGTTGATCGCCACGATGTAGTTGCGAATTCCCTCGGGTGTATCAATCTCATGATCTTCTTGGTTAGCAAGAACCCAAGGAGACTCGAGGTTAGCCTCGAAGTTTGAATATCTTAGCTTCGAGTCTCCAGTCAGTTTAGTAACTTCCTTGCTATCTGGGTTGAGAATGTAAACCGCGTTGTCTTTGTTGGAAAAGATGATGCGGTCGTCGGGTAGAACCGCATATAGTGCGCCGCCATACTCATACACGCCGTTCTTACAACTATATTCATCTGGGAGAACCTCCCCGATCCCATCTTTGAGAATCTCCATGATGGTTGTGCCTCCATTCTCGCGACTTTCGGCATAAAAAGCTCTTCCCGATTTGGGCTATTGGTGTCAGCAGCTACACTATTCATGAATTATTGTACAGCTTACGCTAGCTCTTGGTGCAGAGAGTCTTCTCGTTTTAGAGACGATAGATTCGGCCGAGATGGGTGACTCCCAGTCTCCGTATGGCGCAATCTTTCGAGTTGACATGGTTTTTACTGTTGTTGTTGAGGTGAAGCCCAGTCATAAAATGCGGGGGTTCCAGAAACATGAGAGTAAGACGACGCCTGCAGCCTTAGGTAAATACCATCAGTTTAGGAAGTGGTCCCTTAAAACTGGTTTATTATTCGAGTCTGACATAACGGACAAGACACTTGAATGGGCCCCATGGTATCTTCCTTGAGAGGTGTAAAGGGATATTGATAAGACGGCGAGATTGCCATTGGTGTTGGCAAAACAGCTCACACCAACTTTCTATGAAACACCACCGCCAATGCTTCAAACAAGTAGGGATTGCTGTCCTATAATATTTACAATGTTTTTCTCTCCTTAATAAATAGATGATACGTAGTGAGCGGCCTTCTTTAATCTCACCGAGAGAGAAAAAAAACCTAGCGATATCATCATTACGCTATGTAAATTTTCTTATTCATTCGACCTTTGGGATGAACGAAGTTATGCGGCTCAACCCTCACGAGCAAAGCTGCAATATTGGCATGTCACAATAATTATGAGGCTGCTCTCATTAGGCTTGTGAATAACTCTGGAATGAGCGTCGCGTCTGTTCATACAGTATAATACAATGATCGTACTTACTTACAACCATAGAATGATATAAAATTCCCACGCAAACTCACCCTTATTACATTCACAATAAATAACCTGCCATCAAACTGGTTGTAATTTCTTCATCTCACAACAATAGTTACTTCACAGACGAACTTACTCTGTCGTCGCAGCAAACTTCTCGTGGCGTCCCTGACAGCCGGCAACACCAGGAACAACATGCAAGGTACCCATCGGTCCCGCACAATGATCGTCGACAATTCTATCAGTCTTGTTTGGTATACGTCATTCACCCACGTGGTGGACTGTATCGTTCTTTAGCAAATGTGTAGTTGTGTCCCTCGTGATGTTGTGCCGTCGCATGTCAACACCACTTCCACATGACCCACGTGCCGTGATACAGCCCACGGTCACGTCACCTGCTACAGGTACATCAGGCGCAATATGGTACTCACTGAGTGTTCTAAAAGCAGGGCATTTCACTTCAAAATGACCACCAGAGTCTCTTCATCAAGGCTATTTGTAAGTGAGTGACCGTATGTCGCAAAGATCATAAGGAAGATGTGGTTAAAGAGGAATTTAAATGTCATGAGATACAGGTATCTACCGCTTACTTGGAATATATACATAGCACCCTGCCTCCCCCTTTGCTAGTCCAGCCGTCTCCTTATCACCGGCCGTTTCCTTTGGCAATCATGCATAGGTTTTTGAATCTTGCTCAGTGATTCCTCAGGACTCCGGCGTATGTCTTTCAGAACTGAACTTTCTCGGCGGTAGGTGTGGCTCTTTGGCGAGGGGGAAGTTGAACGACGAGGAGACGGTATTCTCCATGCCGCAACGGATTTGTACTCAATGTAGCAAGACGCGATAGTCTCCTGTCGAGGAGTTGGAGTGTCATCGGACTCCGGGGTATCGTTACAGAAATCGAAAGCGTCGCTAGCATCTTCAGGAAATTGAGCAGTAGGAAAATCGTCATCGTCATCCTCCAGGTCGTCCACAGTCAAGTCGTGAGATTGTTCCCCATCATCCATCATGTCTAGTGACGACTGGCTCTCTGCACAATCAGAATCAGAGGTGACAGCATTGTCACATTCGTCAGATTGAGAGGTCTCATCATCGTCATGAACAAGTGATCGAGTTAAATCGGGAACAAAGGAGCCAGATTCTGACCCAGAAAACGACATGGAGCGTGAGGGAGGGTTGGAAGGATATTCGTGCGACTCCAAACAAATTGGAGAAGAAGCAGAATATTCACCACCGTGCGCAGCCTCAGAATGGGGAGGCGACAGGGGCGCCTGGACGACAGAGGATGATCGAATGTCGGTATGTATCGAGAGAGGGGTCTTCGCCAAGACATGTCCATCGTCAAAGAAACTTGAGGTATCATCGACGCTGCTGGCCGTGGTGCTCTCTGTCTTGACGCTGTTGGTCTCGGAGAAGGAGGATTCAGAAGCAATAGAAATAGTGTCGTGGTCATGATCATGACGATCAAGGTAGTTATCGGGGAGGTAGCTTGCAAAATAGCGGACAATGGAGTCAAAAGATTTAGTGCGGAAGAGTTGGAGGGCGTACTGCCAATGGTCGGAATCCATCAACTTGGGGTTGGCGATGATTTCAACGGCGAGAGATTCGAGAGATTCATGCAACTCGTAAATTCGTTGTTGCTTTCGCTCCGCCATCATGCGGTGGAACTCATCGGCAGTATCGGCATCGCGGGAAATTTCGTAGACGTCGTGATGAAAGGCTTCGGGGTCTTGAAGGTTAAAGGTAAAGGTGTTGTATTGATCGTGGAGATTGGTAAAGAGGTCATCCCTCTTCATGCCGAATTTCCAAGCCGGCCATGACCAGCCCGGATCGTCCATGTCGAGGTCACAGTCAAAAGAAGTAGATAAATTATGGTGGTTCAGTGTTGGAGGTATAGAAGAGAGTGTCCAGTAAGAGTGCCCAGGGCGTAACGCGTGAGAAGCTCGTGGGAGCTGCAGAATCTATATCATGGCCATGGTGCCCAAATATTCCAGAGAGTTTTCAGTAAGTCACAGAGAGCGACGGAACTGAAATATGTCAAAGAAGCGTGCTGAACAGGGCTCTTTTGGGACTCTTTGGGCGTTGAGTTTTTGGTTGATGGTGATAATCGAGGGTGTTTAGGAGGCGGGCGTGACGAGAAACAGAATTGGGCAGGTTCTGGGGGGCAAGAGCCATACCCATATCTCAGGGTGCGTTTGGCCCCCAGCAACCTAAAGACCACGAGTGCGGCCTGAAATGCCTCAGGCAAAAGCGGATTGGAACTATGATTGGCTTTTGCTTGTCAAAAGCCGGTAGCACGAGACGCGCCTGCATAACTAGCATCCAATGAAAATTTGACAAAAGCGGCAAGTGGAACCACGTCATGCACACTCTTGGGCTAGCTGCATAGTGGCACCTATTGAGAGTGGATTTCAGGCCACTTTTTACAGTTCCGTTGTTGCATTTGCGGCAGATTTGTTTGAGCCTGTCCGACGCCGGCGTTCCAAGAGATTCCATCATTCTGAAGTGGTTGTCAGATTTGCACAAAACACCAGAAGTTTGGTCTGTTCACTCTGTTGTAACATTTGGCAAGGGTAGCAAAATGACCATCACGTAGAAATGATAGACTACCTAACATTGCAGACGAAGATATCTGCACACTCAATTCTATCAATGGCTTGTTTGATGGTGACTACATCTATGTCATAATGGATCCTTTCCTTTCCCCTCTCTACCGACATGTCACGAGGGTTGTAAGCATGAAAAATCTGCCCTGGCCCTACTACGTAGTAAAATCGCCATAACTTCTCATTAAAACTCATATGAGACAACAACTGACCTTGCCAGCAAATGTCTTCACTTGTGGGTATCGTGACGCTTTCACATTACTTTGTATACCATGACGCCCTGCTCTATATAAATTACTACTTCCCTGATCTCGATACAGTCCAGTCATGCTGAGCTCCATTGCTCTCCTCAGCAGCTTCAGTGTCGTCATAGTAAGATCCGCTGAGCAGTGAGAGACTGCTAATATTAGCAGAACTACCGTCTACAGTACCAGATGATTCTATGATCGCCTTTAAGTTGTCAACGTGCCGCTTAAGGGCTCGTCAGTATCAGATTTTGGGGATGATCTGTCCTATTCGTCACGACATTACCATGGGATTACACGGAGTATGAAGATAGAAAATACAAGAGGTATTTGTATTCACAATTTGGCAGTATGTGTACATTCGGACTATTCTTAGATGAGAGGAGAGCTTCACACAGCCACAATTCGATGTGGAGTTGTGGCAGTGAGGTTTGTGTCCTCTCTCCCTCTGCCCTTGTTGAAGTCTGCCTTGTCAGCTCTGTCCAGCCCTACACGTTTACACTGTAATGGAGTCCTACCCTACCCACAAGCTCCCTCCCAGTCCCAGTCCCAGTCCCAGTCCCAGTCCCAGCTCAGAGGTTCCAGTTCGATTTAGGACAGGGCAAGACAAGACAGGCTGCCACCTCAAGCTGCTCAGTGCCACTCACTTACTTCGCTTCGTACCGTTCGTCCCGCTCCCGCATTTTCTACTATTCTTTCTTTAGAAAAGAATCGCCCTTTTTTTGGTTTGATCATAGTCTATCTCCTCCTCAGGCGACAACTGTCCAGTTGAGCCTTTCGTTGTATGACTCGACCCCGAATCACTCTCACTCTCAGTCTTGTTCCTCGTGGAGTCTAAGACGAGACCAGTCGCTATTATCAGCAGGCCTGGCTGAAAGTTGTCTTTTCAACCCTCCCAAAGAAAACCCCACAGCGTGTCCTGTCCTTCTGATACGAACATATCCCCCTGTTCCATCCTATTAAACCTGCCTCGTACCCGTAACCACCTTGGCCATCAAAAGAAGACGAAGCTGTCCTGTCCTGTCTTGGTTCCTGCATTTAAAATCAATCTTACCAAAGCTTTCGCTGCAAGGTGTTTTTACCAAGCCACAACCCACTTCCCCAGCTCCTATTAAACCCTTCCGCCTCCCCTCGCCTCACCTAGTTTGACCTGCGTTGTGCTGTGCTCTTTTGGAGTGCATCGCCTCACAAGCGCAGCCTACCCCGATACTGTACCAATTACTACCTTGCTGTAGCCAGTTACGAGTCTCAGCCCCTCTTACTCATACTTCCATCTACTGTACCTGCCTAGGTACTCAATCGCAACAACATTTTTTTTCCAGCTTGAGCGCATCACCGTATCTCAATACGCTTGGTACACCGCACGGTTCAACCTTGCACGTATCAACCGCACAAACTCAAACTCAATCAATTATAGACGTACTATCCTGCCATCCATTCGTCTGCGTTTGGTTGGCTAGCATCAAAGGTACACACATAATCACTATCTAGCCTCACCTTCCAGGCTACCGCCTTACTTCCAGGTTGCTTACCAAACGTCGAATGGCAAACAGAAGATAGCCAACTTTATGGCAGACCCGAGGCTCGGGCTCTCTGAGGCCATCTCAGAGGAGCGCACCGAGCCATTTTCACAGTCCGAGATTGACGCCCGCTTTAAGGGTATTCGCGTGGAGGAGCCCGTCCCTACAACTGGGTCTTCGGCCGTGCCACTAGACGAACTCCATATTGAGGATCACCACCACAAGCAAGGCATCCGCATCTTGTTCCGTCCTTTGGCTAGCTTCCCCAACTCACGGTCAGTAAGTCCTGGCAGTGACAGTTGCCAGTGGCTCGCTCTCCGTGCCGAAGTTGCCTCTTCAGAGCAGCCTGAGCACAAAGTTCTAGCTGTGACTCAGACCTCCAAGGATATCAAGTTCTCCGTTCGTATCCCCGGTGAGACTCAGGATGCCTCTCCGAGACCTCCTCTATGGTGTGAGCTATACTATGATCCTGCCAGTGACAAAGTCATTTTCTTGAATAAGTCAGACGTGCCGATTTCTTTATCAAGTGTGTCGCCGACGCCGCTTTCGAGTCATCCCCTCAGTGCTGCTCACATCATCAATCCCGGATCAGCCAAGGCTCTGAAGCCTGGAACTTGGCGCATCACTGTTCGAGACATTGATGTTATTGATTTCCGAGTACTTGAGAAGCGCCCAGTGACGCTCTATCAACCACAGCAACCGACTATTAACGAGGATGTTCCACCAACCTCAAGCACCCCTACTATCAACTCGAGCGGGAAGCGAGCACTGACTCCGGAGTATGACGAGAAGAGAGTGAAACGTCGTGTCTCGGACCCGGAGACACCCGGTGACGATGGTGTCATTATGTTCCTCAGGCCTTCCGCAGATCCCCTGGTTTTCTCCCTACCAAACGGCAAGGAGCTTTCCACCGCAAATACCCATGCATTGCTAGACGCCGAAAAGGGCGACACTGTTGCAATCCCAGGTGTCTGTGAGCTCGACGAATACCAGCTCACCAAGCGGGAGCCAATTGCGTCGACGTCGTTGTCTGCCGTGTACACGGCAACACATTCCCACGTACCAGACAACATCGTTACTGTCAAGGTGCTCAAGACGCGCGTTGCCAACACCAACGACAAAGCGCTCCTCCACGAGCGTACCGTTATCCGTCAAGCCGACATGTGGCTTCGTGAGTGCAGGAGTCAGGAAGACCTGCATCATAAGTCTATCGTTAGGTACTACGGTGGTGATGCACGTTTCTTGTCCCTCTACATGGAACATATAGATGCCAAAGACCTCACCGCTGCGCCTCGATGGAGAAGCAAGGCCACCGATGAGTTTTTGGGCGACAGAAATGACGCCATCAGAATTCTGGGAGATATTGCCGGTGCCCTCAACTACATCCACGGCCGTAAGCTTGTACACAACGACATCAAACCCGCCAACATTCTCTATTCGCCAGAGCGAGGTGCTGTCCTCTGTGATTTTGGACTTTCGACGCTGGCCGCTAATTCACCGACAACTGGCGGAACACCGTACTACATCCCTCCCGAATTCATTGGGCGGAAGCAGCGTGGACCTGCGTCTGATATTTGGGCGCTTGGTGTCACCATGCTCTACGTGTTGCGCAAAATCTCGTTCCCCGACTCTCGCGCTCGTCGGCAGCATCCCCGACCTCTGTATTGGCTGATCGCTGGTGTGAACAGCCCAAATACACCGCACAAGCAGCATGGAAATGGACAGCCCGCCATTCTGCAAATGCGAGATTGGCTTACCGAGATTTTTGAGGCCAGAGAGAAGCTCAACTCCAAGGATCGACTCGAGCGGATCATTATGGAAATGCTATACCCCAACCCCGGCCAGCGCATCACCATGGCCAAGGTCTTACAGGAATTGGCTGTCGACCAAGTTGCTGTTGCTGCAGGATGAGGCTTGCGCAAGGAACCGAGCAAATGTTTATCAACCGTTATTTTGCCTGCATGGCGTTCGCAAGAATAATTACTTCTTATCTTTAATTTCTAGGAGTTTAGTGCTGGATGTGTTTCAGCGTTACGTGCCGGTTACGTGCCGGATATACATGAGTAGGAGGGTAAGTTTACAAGCAATCCTTGATGTCCCGCCGACACCTACTAATTTACTCAGATTGGATATACCCAGTTAATGATTTCAAACGTTGCTTTTTTGTTTCGTTTCAACTTGTCATATTATATAATGAGACATTTTTTCAGCATGTATTATAGATTTTGGAAGGCCGTTCATATTCTGTCATGACTGCTCATTACACTTCAAACATTTGTAGCATCCATGACCCATGAGGTGTATCTATCTATAGGCTGAATCCCATTGCGAAGGCGGCGGCAAGACCTACGACAGAGGTCAAGGTCACAGCATTCACACCGAGAATACCTGCCGCGTTACCATCATCGCCGCCCTTCTCTCCTGAGGAGGACGAGTTGGAAGCGCTCTCCTCTGTTCCATTGCCCTCCTGCTGCTTGATCGCGACGTATTCCACGTCGCCGGTGCGGTTGCTAGGACCCTTTGCATTCTCCTTGAAGCGGATATCCGCACAGTTGTAGAGCGCACTGCCACTGTCGCCAAGAGTGATAACCTGAATACTGCCAATGTCACCATCAGAGGGCTTGACGTCTGAAGGCAGCGCAAGCTCTTCGATGAAGAGTGTGCCAGGGTTTGTCGCATTCAGGAATTGGGGTGTGAGGGAGATGTTGAAGTTGGTTGTGTTCTCGCCGAGACCGAGGTTAACGAAAACATAGGTCCAGTCGTGGTGGAGATCAAGAGTAAGAGCACCACCCTCTAGGGGCCAATCGGTGAGGTTCTTCTTGTTGTAGTCAACTCCAGCACCTAGGGTTGTTAGTATAGTATGAGGCACGGCATGCGATATGGAGGATCTTACAAGGATAGGTCCACTGGCTGTATTTCTCCTCGTTCTCTTCACTGAGAGTATCAGCTCTCCACGCAGGGAAGACAAGACCGAAGTGGGCAGAAACAGCCTGGACGGTAGCCAGGCCGAGGAGAGTCTTGAAGGCCATCATCTTGGAGATTTGTCGAGTGGGATTGAAGGTAGAGGTGGATGAAAAACAACAAATGAAAGGCTGACAGGCGCATCAGGCGTCTTTATATACAGAAAAGAAAACAGCCATCTCGTCTCATTCCAGGGTCCAGAGCATGCAGCCAAGCTCCAGCTCTTTCAATCGACTCTGGATATGGAAGCTGCTCTTGACCAAGCAGTTATCGACCTAGCGTGAGTCAGTTTCGCAGGGTTGTGGCTGACTCTGGGCCTGCTGTGTTACTGGTGTTGAAGTGCTCCGGTCCCTTCCCCGGACGTTCGGCGGTTGGTGTGAATCTTGACGGAGCGGGTGGCCGGTTGAGGACGGGCCTTGGCCGGGACGTTACCTAGGGACAAATTGATGATACCGCAGTCATTATGGTACTTCAACTCATCGATGCACTACTGTAGACATTCATGTCCTCTCAACTTTATTTAAGAACAGCATATAAACAGTATCTGTATACATACCACACCCGGAGCACGAGCAACATTCTCACCTACCTGTCACGACATTTATCCCAAAACAGTGATGCCATGTGGGGGGGCGGCTGATGAGAGCGAATTTGAGACGTTAATAAACTTGCTCAAATGGCCGCAACAACCCCTGTGGGGTAGAGCGGTTGTCACGCCTGTTCATACTTAGCGACAGGGAGAACTAACTCAAGTTATGGTTCTTTTTAAGCCTCTTTATAAATCTGGTGCTAGCGGTGTGAATGGCGTTGGTGATCTAGATTGTTGCGAGTTTGGGTGGTGGTGATGGTTAGGTGGTGTGGTGGGCGATGCAGGGTAAGTTTACGAGTGAGTTATTGTTGACAAAGTTGAACGCTACAACAGCTGAGTATTTCCTACATCGGGGACTTGCCAAACTGTTAGACTGAATATAGGTTTATCAATAACTATAGCTTAAATAGTTCAATTTTGCGCATGGACACGACCTTTTTTTCCCAAGCTTTGTCGAAATCTTGTTGCCCGCGTTCTGGACGTGAGATGTCCATGTAACTGCCAGCACTTTGCCAATCCCACCTCAAGCTGGGAACAACGAGCCTTCTGATTACTGACAGTCCCGCGATAATTAGAACGGGAGCCATGATACACCAAAAATGGGGCGATGTTTTGATTCTGTCTTGCTGTAGTCCTACGATTCTGTTGAACTATATCAAATTCGGGTCCTTCTGGCCCACTTCAGCGTGTAAGTCAGTGGAATGACGGCGTCAGAGACCGTTACTGTCCGACCGTTTGGAGTTAACATGCTCTAAACTTATGAATAAACAGTAACAGGGAAGAAAGAAGCACATAACGTAAGAGCATAATTTTCTTCCTCTCGAATTAACTCATATTTCAGACATATGTGACTATCAGCACTCAATAAGTGAGAGCTATGTCATGTCACGTGCTGCCAGGCGCTCATATCGATAAGATTTTCAGGCAAGAGATCCACTTTTCACCGATAAGATCATTGTTTCCTCGATGCTTCAATGTTTGGCTTGGCTTCTCCCTTTCTCTATCTATAACAGCGTCTACAACAATTATTATCATGGATCCCGCACGTAAAGCCATGATCGCGGGGCGAAGATCTCCTACCCGCCGAGACGTGACCTCCCCTCGACACGATCCTACCAACCGAATCAGCAAATCAACCAAACCAACTGGTTCCAAAATCAATCCGAAGTACTTGACCCAAGACGAGCAATCCCGACAATTCGTTGCCGATGAGGACAAGTTCGTACTTAAACAGTCCAAGAAGAAGGCCAATATTCGAATTCGAGAAGGCCGTGCGAAGCCTATTGACTACCTTGCTTTCAACCTGAGATTTATCGATACCGACCGCGACGTATTCGACGACGACGATGTCGATGTCGATATCGATATTCCTGCACCTGGAGATGTTATCGCATCGCTTGACGGAGAACAGATTGCAGAGTTAGACTCTGACATTGCATCTTATCACGTGCTTGAAACTAATGCTACCAACCGCGAATACTGGAAAGCGCTTCAAACCCTCTGTGCAGACAGGAAGGCGAAATTAGACCCGCACGGCCACGAGAGAAGGGTTGTGAGCAGTGTTTCAGACGACATTGATAAGATTCTCGCCCCCAAGACGCATGACCAGTTGGAAGCCCTGGAAAAGCAGATCAAGGCCAAACTGCAGTCCAACGAGGATATCGACACGGATTACTGGGAACAGCTGCTTCGAAGCCTTCGAGTGTGGAAAGCTCGTGCCAAGCTGAGCCAGGTATACGAGACAATCAAGGAGATTCGTGTCAACCAACTGAAGGAACGTGACCCAGCCAAGGCCAAGGCATTGGGCCAGTCGACTTCTGCCCCCAAGGTGACATTTGGTTCGCAGCCAGTAGCATCAGCCTCAGCTTCATCGGATGAAAAGGCGATGCAGGCAGCAGTTTCATCCTCAAGCCATGTGGACAGATCCGCCCCTCCTGGCACTGAGCGCTTTTCTCAGGCCGATAACGAGGACTTTTCTCAGGCTACCAAAGCACTGTATGATCGTGAAGTTGCTCGAGGTGTTGACGAGAACGAGGAGATCTTCACAAGCGAGGAGACCGTCACTTCTACCAAGCCGCAGTGGGCGGATAAGTACAGGCCTAGGAAACCACGTTATTTCAACCGTGTGCAGATGGGTTATGATTGGAACAAGTACAACCAGACTCATTATGATCACGATAATCCACCACCCAAGGTTGTCCAGGGCTACAAGTTCAACATATTTTATCCTGAGCTCATCGACAAGACAAAGGCACCAACTTTCAAGATCATTCGAGAGCATGGCCGCAGACGTGGAGAGTCGTTTGCTGCTGCTGGTGAGGAGGACACATGCCTGATTCGGTTCATTGCAGGCCCCCCATACGAGGATATTGCGTTTCGCATTGTCGATCGAGAGTGGGATTACAGCGCCAAGAAAGATCGAGGCTTCAAAAGCTCCTTTGACAAGGTATGTTCAGCTCCCCTTTCTCGCCATCCTTCACGTGGCAGGGCCAAGTATCTGCTCCCGTACGGACCACCCTGAGTTCGTACTGTACCAGCTGCTTTGACCGTTGGATGAGCAGCACTTTATGCAGCCTAGGCCAGGCCACGTTGATGGCAGCTGTTCAGACTCATGCCACCAAACGCCATCGCCCCTCCCTATTAAACGTTCAGGAACCCATGGAGCTAACCATGCACACTCTACAGGGTATCTTGCAGCTGCACTTCCAGTTCAAAAAGGTATGGTTCTAAAACACTTCTATTGGTCTAACTGATCGTCTGGACTAACACGATACTTCTAGATCTATTACCGGAAGTAGATCTGGGTATCGGCTACTATCTTTTTCTTGCCTCAGTTGCATCGGGCTTCGCCTAGTTCGAGCAAACCAGACCAACAACTAATGCAAAGAAGAGGAAACCTGTGTATGCATCCCCCGTTCCGTCATGTTTGAGCTGGGGAAAGGAAAAGGATGCAAGTTTCCAAGCGGGAGTGTGGCTCAAACCGCCCCGCTAGATAAGGCTTGCATCATTATGGCTGTTTATAGCTTTCGACATATGCGCTTCATCAAGCCTTATGTCTGTTAATACTCCTGTATTACTCATTTGGGATGTTCTAGTTCAGGACCCAGAGGTGGACGTTGGTGCACAGCCAGAGGCAAGCAGAGAACGCATCGTCAACCCAAATTTTGCCTACCTATCTCTGACACTGCAAACCAGCTATAGAATGTGGAGCTATAGAGCCGGATTCTATGACACTGCATTATCGACACATTCCCAGTATACATAGAAGAGTATCAGAGCATGAAGCAGCGATGTTTCGGTTGCCGCAAGCATCACAGTGGACATGTTAGCAAACCCGGGTCATCAGGCCAGCTGCACCTGAAGGTTTCTGGAAGGCTGTCATTCACAAGCGTTCACGGACCGCGCGTCGAACTGATGACACCAAACCGCTCGGGCATCTTTATGTTTATGTGTTTGAAGAGGGAAATCTGCGTGGAGGATAAGCAATCAACAATATGACAAGAGGATTGGTGCGATTGCCACCAGTCGGAACAACTTCCTCAACCCTGATACCTTAAACCTCAGTTCTCAGTCGGGTACCCGACCATGAAGTTTCGAAAGATTGTTCGATATGTATTCTTTGACGCATCGGTCCGCAATGCGATGGTGATTTTATGCCCCAGCAATCTTCTGACGGCTTCCCCGGCAGCTTCCATAGTGCTTCACAGCAGCAGCAGATGGAAAACGGAGATTCAAACGGGAAGGGCATCGACCGATGCAATGATTGGCGTTCTGATTGGTATCCAGATTGGTGTCCCGATTCGTATCGTCTGAAATGCAAGGTGCCGTTTGAGACGTATACGTCCCGCGATAGCCCCGTTGACGAGAGTACAAACCGGCTGAGCTACCGTCAAATGACTTGAGGCCGCCTTGGTAACATGTACCATGTAGGGTGTGATGTATCGTGCTTCTCGGTCGCGATACCAGACTTGCCAGATGAGCCCGGGACGTTTTGTCAGAGGAGAAGGCAGATTTGGCGACACGCAAAGGGGCATGGAACACAAGGCTCTATGGACCGGTCCAACCAGCATCGGCACATTTCTTGTTAGAGTCTTCTGCTGCAAGGTTGCACGTCCAGTTTGAACCTTGAATCAGGGCCTTGGTCTATTCCCTTCCTGAGGTTTAATTGACTACATTACTTGCAGATCATCCTTGCAATTTTACTCCATCGAAGCAAGTACTGAGCATACATGCAGACATATCTGGCGGCCGTTTCAAAAGCCAGGTATGTGGATGCGTATACGTCGAGGCGTGTGAAGTAACAAGACAGTGGTATTAAGCTGTGCTAATTGCTCTGGCAGGGCTCATGGACGTCACTCAAGTCAGAGGAGGGCAGCAGCAGAAGAGGCAGAGAGGCCCGGTGGGAACTCGTTTGCGCGTCCAACATCCTTCAGACTTGTATCTGATGGCCACACACAGCACACAGCACACAGCACACACAAGCACAGGCACACACAGGACACAGATGCATGTTAGTAGGATGGCTTGCCGTGTGTTATTAGCCACCCTAAGGGGGTGTTTGACAGATGGCGTCCCTGTCCGTTTACCTTGTATGCCACGGTCCACAGACCTAGTTTAATGGCTTGCCAGGCGCTTGTTGGTTGAATCTGTCTATTTGGCTTGGCCCACACCCCCCAGCCTTGATTCGATCTTAGGGTCCATGTCCATAGCTTCGACGGTTATGAAGGAGGATAGAGGATATTGAGCTAAGATTTCTGGATCTGTTAACAGGCAGTTGTTTATCCACGGATCGACGTCTAAACAAAGCCGTTGCCCAAGAGTCAGCCCTGCAACTTCACGCCCTACCCCAAACGAGCGGGAAGAGCTTAAGCGTCGTTGCTTCGGCATCAAATATCGCCATCTATCCTACTCCCCCGTCCTTGTCCTATTGTTTCTATTGTAACGTTCTGCTATCTCCCGTTCTCCTCCTTCATTCTTCGTCTCCTCTACACACATCTCATCCCAACTTACTCTACTCCTCGCTTCCCCATTGCTTGGTACGTGAGTCAAGAAGTCTCCTTGTCCTGAGAGCACCACAAGTCACCACGAGACCTATCATACTTCCTTCCAAACAGCGGACCTTGACTTCAACAGAGGTCACTATGGATCCACCGTTTCCAGGTGACGGACAACCTTCCAGCTACACGAATACTCTTCCCGGTCACGGGCAACAATCGCCTTGCGTGCCAGAGCTCACCGGTATGGGGTCATACTATGCCCTCTCCTCGGGTCCTCAGGATCAACCACCTCATCTATCATCAACTGGTCCTCTGCCACTGGGCTTGACCCTCTCACAGCACCAAGATAATCAGCAGCGGTCACATCCGACTCAAGATGCGACTGCGTACACCTCCATGTCCTCAGGTTTTCACTATCCGCCTCGAAGCCATCATCAAGTCTGGCCTTCACCTCCACCAGGACCTGACGATTATGACAACTACTCCTACCAAAGTTCTCCAAGCAGCGGCAGTGCCCCTATGAGCTGTTACAACCCTTCACCTATCTCACCTAGGACGTGGTCCTCTCCAGACTTTCCCTTGTCCCAAGCATCGGAATCTCTCCACCAGCAGAGCCAACAGAATCCATATCATAACCTCCGGATTTGCACCCCAACATCAACTGAAGGGCTTCCTGTCAGAGGCTCTCAGGTACTGACGCCCTTTTCAGGCGGCTGCATGAACCAAGGTTTCGATAATGAAATTGACGGTATGCCACACAACTATTCCCCCGTAACGATTCCAAGCTCGTCGGTTGGGGCACTTTCTTGCACTAGCTCCCCACAAGAACCTCTGCTCAGCACTCCAATGCACATGGAGACGCGGCAGGAATCGCCGGCTGGCGAGCCAGATTACCGTGCGGGTACAGATGAGCAGCTGGATGCCAAAGACGGCAAAGGTGCGGTTGTTGGCGTTAAAACAGAGGAACCGTACGCCAAACTCCTCTACAGAGCGCTTATGAGCGCTCCGGATCATGCCATGACTCTTCAAGAGATTTATCAGTGGTTTCGCGAAAACACCGACAAGGATGTCAAGAAGGAGAACACGCCCAAGAGGCCAGGCAAAAACGCCGAAGGTTGGCAGAATAGCATCCGCCACAACCTGAGTATGAATGAGGTACGTGTTTAAGTTCCTTAGCGATACCCTCTCCATATTTCCTGTCTCAGATCTCCCCCAAGCCCCCTTGCGCTTCCGGGTATAGCATGCGGCATTAGCATATGTACACGGGCCAACGTCTTTCTGAGGGTTTGGACGAATCATACTACAGCAACTTCCTCTAAGCGGGCGTTCCAAAAGCTGACAGTGAACCTTGACGGTAGGCTTTTATCAAACGAGGGAGCAAGCAAGCTTCAGGCTGTAAGTCGAATGCAGGAGACCAGGATTCAGGTCCAGGGCCAGCAAAAGCTGGTGAGCCTAAGAAACCTACAGAATGGATGTTGGAGGATTGGGCTGTTCAAAATGGAGTTGAGAGCACAACAAAATATCGACCCAAACATCCCCCACGCCGAGCTGTAGGATCGAGGGTCCATCACCATCCTTACGATCACAAATTTCTACAGCACGGCAGCCCAATCTCTCCCACCGGAGCAGCGGGTCGAAAGGGAGACTGCCCGTCTACCAAGCTGAGAATGCGAGGGCGCCAGTACGCCCACGAGACGAACATGCCACCGACATCCCACCATATCAATATCATGGCACACCCTCATCCCACGCGACGGACAACAGCGATGCCGAGCATGTACCAGTCACATCACCAACAACAATTAGGTTACGAGGATATGATGATGCCACGGATTGAGGCAATGTCACAAACGGCGATCAAGCAGGACTACTCCCCAATCAAGCAGGAGTATTCCCCAATGGCACAAACCGCAATCAAGCAGGAGTACTCCCCAATGACACCCGATTCTAGTGCGTTTGGTTTCGTGCTTCCAGAGCCGAGCCTGATACACGCGCATGCAGTCAATTCCAGCGCTAGCGCCAGCGTCAGCAATGTCAATGGCAATGCTAATGTCGATGTCAACGGCAATGGCCCTACCGCGTATGCGCTCCTTAGTGGCGGACATCAGGCCCAAAGCATGTACGTCGGATCATCTCCGTGCGAATATCCGTATGGGATGGTAGACGTCACAGGCGTCTATCAGGGAGCTGGCCACAATACAGTTAGCGGCGGAGTCAACGAACGCCTCATAGGGATCGGCCCTAACGCAGTCTACAACTGGAACGGCCAGGCACTTTGAGTCTGGCTGGCAGTCTAGCGCTGGTAGGCGCTGTCTGAGTCTGGCATGAAATCCTCCGATGGCAGGTCTTTAGTTTCTCAGCCATAATGTCACATTGAATGCGTGTCGGCGGCCAACATACTACAGTTTCATACTGTAATGGTGCGATATGCAACACTATTCAGGGTCGTTTGTCACGGAGAAGAGAGAGGAAAAAAAGAAAAGAGAGAAAACGAAAAGAGTCAAGAAAAAGAAAGCATAAAAAAAAACCGACAAAAAAGACGGAACCGGCGACAAAGTCAAATCCTGGATACTTCAGCCAGTCGACTTTGTGATGCGTCGGCAGCGCGGAAACCGCGGGTTCAGAAGGAAAAGAGGGGCTGAGAGTGGAAGTGAGAGCTGAGTGGTTCTGGAAGAAAAAGCAAATCGACATTTCTTTGACGACGCAGTAAGATGAGGAGAATGGCGGCACTTCTCAAACGACCCCTCAGGGGGACAGACGTTGGAGAAAGTGGACAGCACCAACAACAATACGCTTCGCATCATTCCAACTCACACTTTCATTTCACACTCTGGAGACCTTGCTTCACTTTTACTTTCACTCTCACTAACGTTAGGATGGATCATCGAGAAACCCCACACAGACCCTGGAGGTCATGGCGGATCACAATCTATCCGGACGTACATGTACATGAACATGAACATGAAGAGCATAGACTCGCGGTCATGGGTTAGGCGCGAGACGCCGAGGCTGGAGCTGGGACTGGGGCTGCCTCTGGCTGGTTAAGCATGGTCATGGTCATGGTTCCTATGCAGTGCAGTGCAATTCAGTGCAATTCAGTGCACCGCAACACAGCTAAACTGGGCCTGGCTTGGCATGACATATCAAGCGGGGGGCTCACAAAACGGAGAAAGATAGACAGACAGAGCCTTGTCATGTCTTGAATTTCCCTGTCTTGTGTCGGCCCATCCCCCTCATTCCATCCCCTCTAATGACCACGACATCTATCATATTTCCAGCTTCCCGGAACGCATGGCTATGTGTCACCACAGAACAAGGAATATGGCGGTCACTGGTATTGCTGCGACTTTTAGGTCGCAGGGCGCAAGGGAGAAAAACCAGGGGGGCTAAAACATAGAGACGACATTCCCTTTCTCCTTTTCTCCTTTTCTCCTTTCCTCCTTTCTCTTCCTTTTGTCTTTGTCTTTGCCTTACTTTGGGTGGTTTTTGAGAATTTTCACCTAGACGATGCGCTCCATCTTATGGCTCCCCGAGGACTGACAAAGAGGCATCATTATTATTCGGTATGGTTTATCGCCGGAGGCGACGAGCAAGAGAAGTCCTCCAAAGCGTGTTAATTGGTTTTATTGTTTCTTCACCCTCATAATTGGCTTGTTATTGACCCCCTTGTATCTTCTCCATGTCGATGGGCTTGGCTGGATGTGAACGCTCTGTTTACATAGCCCTTTTCCCCATAACCGCTTCCGGCAGAATGCCGAGGAACATTCATCATCGCCGCCTTTTCCCACCACCAACATGAATATCAATCAGCCATGTCTTTGAGATTTGTATTGTTATCTGTACCCTTCTCATTGTGCGTTCTGTTTGATATTCGAGGTGACCAGGAATGGGTTATCACCAGTAAGAAGAATAACACTATCAGATAGAAGAGATGTATAAGAGAATTTGGCACGACTCATACGTAGCAAAGGTAGATCTGCAAGAACGACAATACAATACAACTCTAAGATATTGGGCACTTTCCATTGTGAAAACTGTCAAAGCTTGGCTTTGTGAGTCATTCCATTCGTGTCTCCGTGCTCGAAAGATCAGAGAAGGCGATTGGCTCGACCAGCTTTTTGTTTTGCGATCTCGAACGGTAAAGGTAAATCGAGCCCAGATCGCTGTTCTTTGCTGTTCCCTGTTTCCCCCCACCCCGTCTGGCCCTGATTTCTATTCATTGCAGACGTAAGTGGAGAAGCAGCAGGGTTCATGAGGCCATTGTTGAGAGATGCTGCAATATAATTGGGTACCAGACTGTCGGGACAGCTGAGCCAACAGGGTAAGGATCCGGTTGCCCCCCCCCCCCCCCCCCCCCCCTTCGTCTCCAGGTGCTTGCTATTCATCCTGAACCCCTGTCGCGCCGCTTCGTCGTCTCGCTTCCTCTAGCTATCGCGTTGAGCTGCGCTAACGGGGAAGCTCGGGCATACGAAGCCAACCAAGAGCCGGGGGCCGGGGACAGGGCTGCCAGTTGAACTTTATGAGGGGGAGGATTTAGAGCGGGTTGGTTTGATCGCCAGGACAGGAGCCTAGACACTTGTCACTGGCGTCCAGACAGACGTGCAGGGCGTATCCCTGAAAAGGTAAGTTATTGAGAAACAACGGAAATTGGGAGGAAATAATTCGCAGCCCAAGTCTAAGTCGACGCACAAGCGCTCCATATCCGAGAATGGCATAATAGAATGGGATACCGATACGGATGCTCCACTTGTATGTAGAATAAGCATTGAATCTCCGCTTCCCAATGCCAACGACCAACAACATACGTTCAAGAAAGACACTCGCATGAATATCTGCATCAGGGCGTGAATATCAGTTGTCAAAGACAGCCTACAACGGGCCGTTGCTCTGCGCTTCCCTCTTTTTAGGACAGCAAAGAAACACTGTAGAAGACAAGTGCATCCGACGACTGCGTATTATTAGAAGTTGTGTTGGACTCACAACAATCAACAGGTCGGTGGAAAGCCACACCTTGAATGACGCCCAAGTCTGCTGTTAATCTGGGGTCCGTAGCAAGAAACACTGGCCCCAACGTGCTCCCTGTCTAATCAAGCCTCATCATGTGAGACACATGGCATGGTTACCGGTCTCGTTAACTTTTCTTTTCCCGCCCAACACCCTTGTATTGGCATGTCTGAATAGGGAACCTTCTGGCTTTGTTCCGTCTTGGCTTCAAACAGTGCCAATCCTCCAGCGCGGGCATGTGGTGTGGGGCTCTCGAACCTATCGCTAACGCAAGCAACGTGTTGTGTTGTGCCATTGAGACACTGTCGATTGCGGGCTTACATCTCAGGCGTTGGAATTTGGAGACCCAACAGGTCCCGAGAACATGGCTGCTGCGGTAGCACAAGATACGATGCGACTTGGCTATGCACAGCAAGGACGTGGGAAGAATAGGACCTCATCACGAGACTGGAGTTACTCCATCGATGCAAAAGACATGACAAAACCCACACCTTGCGTCCTTGACCCTTCAGTGGATCAAACCCCGTAGTAGCGGCCGCTTACCTTGCGCTACTGTTCTAAAGTGAACGCCTTTGACAGTCTGACACTTTGACAGTGCAATCAGCCCTCAATCTCAGCCATAGTCCCAACCAGGAACGGGCCGGGTCATGGCTGTCATGCTTGGACAGGACCTCCTGGCCGACCCCGTTTGCATTTCCTGCTTAAGATAACCTCTTCAAGCCCTGGTATTATGCCAGAATCAGCCGAGTAGCACAGAGCTCGAATAGGCAAGAAAAAGCAAAATACCTTTTGCGTTCGGTGTGTACTAGGCATATATGTCCGAATGCCGATATGCTTCACCGTTAAGAAGTGGAACTTTTTCAAGATTAGCTTTGGAGCCAACAGTGACAATAGGAACAAGGCGTTCTGCACCAACCATGGCTTGCCATCAAAGGTCAAGCGGAGCTGGGCAGACACGTTCTAGTGTCATCCCTCAGGCGTCTATCCTATCGCATCTGCTGATTTCTGCATCCTGCCTAGCAGGGGATTGCAATTGATGGTGGAAACCAAGAATGCTAGGAAAGGTAGCTTCCTCGTCCTGCAAGTCTAGCAGGCCTAAACTGCTGGGCGTCATGATTGACCTCCAGGATGTATGAGTGGATGGATACCTTACACTTCTGCGTTTGAACCTTCGTCTATTTACGCTTATTATTGTCATGGCATGCCCCCCCCCCCCCCCCCCCCCCCCCCCCTTCTTCGTGTCCCAAGCGGGAATAAGCCCCGTAGTCAAACGCAGAGTTGGCTGGTGCAATGCTCAGTGCAGTCTTCTAAGTAACGGAAAGCTCAAACACTTCATTGCCAGATTGGCATTTCCACCGCGCAACGCCATATCTCTGTAAGGCAGTGTCCTGTAATGGACGCACACACAACCGGGGAAGACCGAGGACCCTCATCCCTGTTCACACAGGCACATTACGTAGGTTGTCAGCTTTGAGGTCGTATTGATGTAACCCTCAAGCACGAATCTGATCCCCGATCCCTCGCATCCTGTGTCCTGCAGACTTACATGGCCTTTTGAGACAATCCTGATCAACAACCGAGTAATATATAGTCAATCTGCGCGTAACCCCCATCAGCTATTTTCGCACACGTTTCCACCAACAAAGCATGAAACCTCGTGTTAGAGAGGTGGTGGTGATCATCCGCCTCGGCAGCTCTAATTGGATCTTCCTCACACAAAATTCTGATGTTACCAACATCATATGCCAGGTGCTCAAAGTTGCACTATTTTTGACATGCACGATTGCGAATTCGGAATGACTTGGCCCATGCAGTTTCCTGGCCTAGGAAACAGCGAATTGTCAACCCTGGAT
Organism: Fusarium tricinctum; assembly: GCA_020744515.1. Lineage (NCBI taxonomy): Eukaryota > Fungi > Ascomycota > Sordariomycetes > Hypocreales > Nectriaceae > Fusarium > Fusarium tricinctum. The sequence goes on along the minus strand of JAGPXF010000002.1, from coordinate 1,226,076 downwards.
GACAATGTCGCCAACTGATATGCAAACCCAGACGAGCTTAAAGGACAAACGTCACGGTTGCAAAAAGAATGATGCGCAAGAAGTACGGGTTGATGAGTGAGACACCAGGTACATTGAAGTATACCGCGGTATGGCTCGTGACCTGTCCTGGCGTAACCGGGGGGGCTGGTTCCTAGAAAACGCTGATGTAGCCGGCTAATCGTCGATCATCATCCCCTGATGTGCTGTGCCGCGCTCTAATTCGGGGAGAATCAACCAGCCTAATTGATTGATCTTAATTGGCACTCGGGCGGTCGGATTCACCCACGACCCGGTACCTGGTACGATCCAACAGGCATCGGCAGCCACTTGATCCGCTATCGAGATAATAACACGATCTAAAAGAGATACACTTCTCAGATCGCGACAACGACCGGCTGGCTGAGACTTCAGATCGAGTTGGACCAACATCTGACCCACCCGTGCGTTCTCAACGAAGCTATGAGCGTTTGGTTCTTTAATTGGATCTGATGGTCCAGCCACCTCCGGAATGATAGTGATAACCAGGATCGAAGTCAGGGGCATTACAGTCAGCAAGTTCTCCCGCTCGAACATAGGTAGCGCCATCGCTCTGTGAAGGCCGGGAGTTACCCGAAGACCAGCATATCGAGCACGAATAGTTATCTGTAATGAGAAGGCCGGCCTAAGAAAGGAGCGGGTACTAAAGATAAGCTGTGCACTTGTGTCGTCAAGTATCGCCAACGTCCCTTCCCATCAGCCCTGTCGATATTGTAGTCGGCTTGTCTCGATTCATCCATCAGTACTGTTATAGAGCAGCCCTTCCACTTTCCCTTATTCTGTCCGCAATACAACACTCGTCGTAAGGGCCGGCCTTCGATCCGCTAGCTCATTATTAGGGCGTGTATTGTTCATCCTTGCAAGAGGACCCTTGTTGCATAGGATTTCGTAATGCCACACAGACATGGATTTCGGAGTTCTCCAAGTTCTGTAAGAGTTCTTGTTGGCTCCAGCTAGGCACACTCCTCGAAGGGTCTCTTGGCAACTGCACTATTCCATTAGGCTGAGGAGGACCCACTACCCTTGAGTACCAAAGGTGCTTAGAGGGTGCCACAATTCGTCTGTTTGATGCGTTGCCGTTATGTGCGACTACCGCGTGACAGATGTTGTATGGAGTCGAAGCCATACAGTGACTAGTGGCAGAATGTACAGGAAAGCCCCCAATTGCAACACAATGCTATATCGTCTCTCCAATGAGAGTCAAGCACATAGACGCAACATGGCCGAGTCTGGAAGTTCTTCTAAGTTGGTGTCCTCGATGCAGAGGAGTGTCTTCAGCGCCCCTCTGCCATACGCTATAAAGCGCCCCGTCAAGCCTCAATCGTACGACTTTCGTGGTTTCGGACATTAACAATTGTTGCCTGGTAATTGACCACAACATCATATTTGCATTTTAGTAGCATTCGGTTTTTGAATAGGCACATTGGCCCATGCAGACGGGAGATGGTATATGAAACTGTGAAGAGCCAACCTGCAGACCACATGGTGGGCAAGCAAACGCATCATACGTAGGGCGCTGATTGTCCCGAGTAAGCCTAACTACCCTTCAACGAGTGTGGTAGACTCCCGTTATATTCGCGAATCATGATGTAAATAAATTGCCAGGTATAACTCTTACCCCAGGCGAAGATCCAGCGACATTGCAAACGCGATTTCTGTTTATCTCCTGAAGTCTCAGTCAGGTCCTGGGTGTAGTACACCAACTGAACGCTCCCTGAACCCTGTCTTAACAGGCGAGCTTCGAGCAACAAGCATGTATAGGTTTGAAGGGTTTGTGTCATACACCAAATGAAGTACTTAGACGGAGATTTAGCTGTACACAAGGAACATGTGTTGCACAAACGTCCATGTTTCAGACTGTCCTCAAACTGTCGACCATTTGTGCAAACGTAGTAATACTGGCATGTAGAGATTCAGATTTTATACCAAGACAACTGAGAGATGACAGACAGGGAAACATTCGGTACAATGAGGCTTTACAGATTCGATTCCGCTCACTATTCATAGCATAGACACATAAGGGTGCATCAACCATGCTCTATGCTGTCAGTAAGATGTAGCGCTGTCTCATGCTTTACAAGTTTGAGAAAGAGATCATCGCGCTGTTTGAATAACGATGTGCGGATCTTCGATAGAGGCATGTGGCATGCCACCCTCTGGTTGCCTGTAAACCATGCTTTGACTGCAAAACAAATTTGATCGAATGCGAACCCTAATGATGTTTTCGTCAGCGATAACAATAGACGAAAGCACAGGGCTTCATGATATCGCGTGCCGTCTCATCGTGGCAGAGACATTGTTTTGGCATTCAAGTCCTTCTGTGTGTTTTTCACAAACGGGTCAACAACTGAATGAGGATTGTTTTGTATTTCTTATATCTTGACCAGAGAGTTTTAGCAATTGAACGTCAAGGACCAGGTCTGCAGCTCCAGCAGGAAATAGGCAATGGCGGTTAAAACCTTCGTTTCTTCTTGGCGGGACCGGCTGCCGCCTTCTTTTCAAGTTCCTTTTTGAGTTCCTCTCGCCTTCGGTCTGCCCTCTCTTGAGATGTCTCTCTCGGTTTCGAGTCCGCTATAGGTTCCTTTGCGGCAGACCTGCCCCGTCGGCCGCCTTCGTCGGCTACTGGCACTGGCTCTCCCTCGCTGCTATTGCTCTTGCCAATAAGCCCCAGCTTCTTGGGAGGGCGATGGGAAACTGCTGCCGTGGTAGACTCAATTGCTTCAGTGTCATAAGGAATCGATTTCTCCTCAATGGATGGCTTCGGTTTCACCCCTCCAATACGCCCGAGGCCGCCTTTCTTCGACACAGGTCGTGGTGATGAATGGGACGGGGATGTGTCTTTTCCAATTCCAGGCGGCTTTGCTGTATCGTCATCATCTGCTTCGGATGCTGTCTCAGAGCCATCGCGAGGTTGAATCGATGACTCTCCCTTTGGCTGAGATACCGCAGGCGAAAGAGCAAGTGGCGGAGTAGACTGCTTCTTTCGGCCCAATGCCCCTAGACGACGAACTGGCTTATCCGCGTTGTGTGTACTGGGAGGTGATACACTGCCTGCAGAAGCCAATGATTCTCCCTCTGTAGATGCATCATCAGCGGCCAGCATTTTCTTCGCATCTGTCGATCTCCCCTTGGACATGAGGTGCGGGGGTGTCGATTGGACTTGGAAATCATCATCGTCGTCTTCAATATGGCCGATTCCAATGTCCTTTGGAGGCGGGGATTTGTCCTTCGTAGCAGCCGCTTTGTGCTGCGTTTGACGTGCCGTGGATGATGCACCTTTGAAATCTTGCCACCATTGATCTAACTGAGGTGATTCTTCGTTATTCATCATTGGCTCAAACTGCAGTCCTCCATCACCAAATACACCCTGCACCAACGACTCTGCGTCATTTGGATCATTTTCTTGAAACTCAAGTTCACGCTTCCAGCTTCGGCGGTCGAAAGGGGCAAGACCAGGCACTTTTTCCGCGGCGGCAGTTCTGGAAACCTTTTTCTTTCCGGACAGAGCATTGAATACATGTTCCATACCTGTCCCCATGGCCTCCAATTTATCCAAAAGCTTGGTGAGAACTGTGTCTTTGTACGCGAGGGTCCTGACAAGAGACTCGATTTCCATGTCTTTTGTATGATGTGCTTGGATGAGTGGGAGCACGAGATTTGTGGCCACGCTGAAAGCAGGCAGTTTCGTTAGATATATGGGCCACTTCAGTGGCTGTAGTCCCGGAATTTCACAAGTAATATTCAAGATGAGATCATCGTCGCCCGCCTCAGACCTAGAATCGCGGTCTAGACGAATATATGTCTCATCGTGACCCGGCTGAGAAGCGTCCAAGGCAGTGCTGAGGCTCGTCAAGAATTTGGCCATGTTGTCGGGAGTGTCGCTGGGGTCGATACTCGTGTTTTCGTTCCAGCCTCTCATAAAAATAGCCTTGCGATCAAGTGTCTCGGCCCACATGTTAGCCATGTCGGTTACGTGAATAGTGTATGCCGCGGTGTCTGTATGGAACGATACCAGCAGAACAGGCAAGTCGGCAGAGGTATGAAGCGGCAGAGACCGCCACGATTTGGTTTGGGACATATTTGGTGAACGAAAAGGGGTCCACCGTCGGTGCTGGCTTGAGACGTGATCAAACACGAAGAAATGGCTAGCGGTACTGCTCAAGAAAACTATGCCCAGAGGATTGAAACAGTGGGAATCTCCCAGTTCGGCCTAATATCCAGAGCCAAGTGTTTGGCCAATTGATTTTGTAATGGAGTAGTGGAAGCCGAGGTGATAAGGATGACAGGCCAAAAAGACGTCGCACAGCATAGAGCAGCAGACGGGTTAAATTGAGAGGTATAGTAGACTAGAGTACCAGAAAATTTACTACTCAGGGATGAGATCCGAACTGGAGGCACAACCTCGTTTCTATCAGCTAGATTCGACAAAATGGATGCTTGGGTAAATACAGGTAGCACAAGCTCATATGGATGGGTGTGTGTCTGTTATGAGACTCAAGCTTGGGTTGTCGAAGTCGTATCACGATCCACTGCGTTCGAAGGGAAAGCTCCGCGGTGCCCAAGGATTCGTGAGATGGCAGAGAAAGATGTCGAGATCCGAGGTAGTAGTTTTGTCTGCGGCTCTTTGTAATCTTAATCTTAATCTTAGAGTGACGGAGGTGAAAGTGGTAATGGTGGTGATAGAAACGCGTGAGACTGACGCGCACAGGCATCTATCAGGCTACCGCTCCTGCCTGTGAAGCAGCCAGCCAATCACAACGCCCTAGGAGTAGAAGACAAGTGAAGGTGCAGCACAGCGCAGCAATTTATACCTTCCCAGGCAGACAGCAAAACTTTTATTTTGACGATAGCACTGGCCTATTTCCTCGTTCAATGGATTTGGCCGATGTTTATAGGAGCAGGCATAAGATCAACCTTTGAGACATGCAAACATCAATTTACAATAAGACCTCCATAAGCATAACCAACCACAACTGCCGAATGTCTCATCATCTGGATTGGTCAAGTTCACAGTCCACGACGACTTTATGAAATAGATTGAATGTTGATACTATACACTCCACAGCGAGAAAAAAATCCTATACAAATTACAGTACCGTCGACTTTGCGGACTCCACCTACTGGAGGTAGGAAAGCACAAGCGTCTTCACAATACGTAGTATTTCACATAAATGATAGGTTAGCCAATCAGCAAAGCGAGCCAGACGCTAAAAGCTCCACTAGATCTACGAATCTCAGATCTGCTTGGTGCAAGCTTCGATCGCCAGGGACTTTATGACGTACTTCAAATCGGAGCTACACGCTTTTTCTGACAGCCTTAGATGCCATTGCCGTGGCAGCAATTTAGTTAGGATTAGGGGAAATCAAGGGGCTTCTACCTGGTTTTATCAATCTATCAAGAACAAACGCGTTCTCCCACCTTTGCGCCTTTCCACATGTCGCTGTTAGGATCACGCATACACAAATTGCCATTGAGAGCGTTGCGGTCCTCTTTAAAAACAAACAGTCCACATTTCGCAAGAAGCGCCACGCACTTCTCACTTGCAAGCTTTACGACGATGCCTCCCAAACGAACAAAGCGTGAGTCTTCGACGCCTCCAGTCCGTGGCTCTCCCAAAAGGGCAAAGACGTCAAAGACCAATGGTAGCTCATCCGATGCTTTGCGCCAGCCTCATCACAAGGCTGGTGAAGCTGAGGAGAACGGGATTGCGATTCGCAAGTTCTATCCAGCTGAAATGAGCAATGCGCGGGCTTGCGCCTACAACAACAACGAACTTCCGCGACCAATCGAAGTATTGATCAATGCCCTCGAGGATACGGCACAGGACCGCAAGAGCATCGATGTCAAGAAGGCGGTCGTCCATTGGTTCAAGATGGACCTGCGAATATCTGACAACAGAGCTTTGGCTTTGGCCAGCGATAAGGCGAAGGAAGCAGGGGTTCCTCTCATCGCGATGTACATCATTAGTCCTCAGGACTACGAGGCTCATCTGAGGGCCCCTGTACGCATCGACTTTATGCTACGAACACTGGCAGTTATCAGAGAAGACCTTGCAAAACTCGATATTCCTTTATACGTGGAGACTGTTGAGAAAAGGAAGCATCTTCCCGACCGAATTCTAGAGCTTATGGATGAATGGGGGGCAAGCCACCTGTACGCCAACATGGAATATGAAGTTGATGAACTAAGGCGCGAAGGTGCAATGATCAGAGACTTCGCAGAAAATGGCAAAGCATTCGAAGTGGTTCATGATACATGTGTCGTCCCTCCAGGAGAGCTTCACACTGGTGCTGGGAAGCAGTATGCAGTTTACACTCCATGGTACCGGACTTGGGTTGCTCATATTCACGAAAATCTTGATCTGCTGGAATTGTTCGAGCCGCCACATAAAAACCCAAGTAGTGCACGCAACGACTTCAAAAAGCTTTTCGATGTCAAAATCCCTGACGCACCTGAGAGCAAACGACTCGATGGCGAGGAGAAAGAGCGATTACGCCTACTGTGGCCGTGTGGAGAGCACGAGGCGAAGAAGAGACTGGACAAGTTCTGTGAAGAGATGATTAGCAATTATCAAAAGAAGAGGAACATTCCAGCTGATGCAGGCACCTCGTCGCTATCAGTGCACTTGGCTTCCGGGACAATCAGCGCAAGGACATGCGTACGAACTGTGCGTGACAGGAACAAAACAAAGAAGCTCAACGCAGGTAATGAAGGAATTCAGACTTGGATCAGTGAAGTTGCCTGGCGAGACTTCTACAAGCATGTTCTCGTTCACTGGCCATATGTCTGGTAAGTGAAAGCATCCTTGGAGTCCAGTGCAATCGACTAACATTAGTAGCATGAATAAACCTTTTAAGCCTGAGTACTCGAATATTTCATGGTCATACGACAACGATCACTTTGCGGCATGGTGTGAGGGACGCACGGGATTTCCTATTGTCGATGCAGGAATGCGACAGTTGAACACTCTAGGATATATGCACAACCGATGCCGAATGATTGTCGCTTGCTTCCTAGCAAAAGACCTCCTACTTGACTGGTAAGTCATTTTCATGCGCCGTACTATTATCGAATCTTCCTTCTAACCCACCTTTAGGCGGAAGGGTGAAAGATACTTCATGGAGCATCTTGTCGATGGCGACTTTGCTTCGAACAACGGCGGCTGGGGCTTCAGTGCCAGTGTCGGTGTTGACCCCCAACCGTATTTCCGCATCTTCAACCCCTTGCTACAAAGCGAGAAGTTCGATCCAGATGGCGACTACATCCGCAAGTGGATTCCTGAGCTTAAAGGTCTCGACAATAAAGCAATTCACGACCCATACAACCGGGGTGCCGGCCTCAAAGCTAAGAAGGCCGGATATCCTGCACCTATTGTTTCGCACAAGGATTGTCGGGATCGAGCGCTGTCGGCATATAAAGAGGGACTTGCGAGCGGCGAGTGATCTTTACAAACGAGACTCAAGAAGAGTGTATAGCCTGTCTTTTCATATCAAGTCAGTTGGGTGTATAAATGTTATTCCTATTGTAATGTCTGCTTGAGGACAAGCATATCAAGAAAGAAGGCGAATCTGACCTACCCTTTACTAATTTGATGTTATAGAACATTCAAGTAATCAGTACCTAGTTCATAAGAGTTACCCCATGCATCGTAGTCGCACTTCTCTCGGCTTACATGTCTTCTCGCTGTTTGACGTCACATTTGGTTGTTGTTAACAGAAACAATAGCCTATCTTTCAAGTCTCTGGTCTCTGACACACAACCTTAAACATCGTCATTGAACCACATGGTCTGCAAGGGTTAAGGGCTGGCCAAGATCACAGTCCTAGGATATCTGTAACACCACGATTACATGCAATTGGGTGTTTGAACTTGAAATCAGCAACACTTCAATGGAAAGCTGAGATTGTCACATAATTAAAAATTCATGTTAGACACGTATCTGTACCATAGCAAACGACTTAAGCGCTACAGCTTTTTCAGTGCCTTGTCAATCTGCGGCACGGAGACTATCAAAGTAGTCCCAGAATCCTCGGACTGGGCTGACTTGTGAAGTCTGTCCGAGGAGACTTCGCTAGCCGTATCGTATAGGAGCATTATAACCAGTTCATCACATCTTCAAACACGGATTCGGGATATCGTAATGTTGTCTCAAAATCGAGCCGAACGCCTCGAAGTGGATTTGCTAGATGCAGCCAACCCTAGTTTCTTTCACCCATTGCCTTCGTGTCCGAACCCAAAACCCTGTGGCCCAATTCGTGTCAGAATCCCATGTCGAGGACTCAGGACCAGATGTCGAGTACTTTTCCCCACACTTTATTCCTTTATCGCTGTCCGCTCCAGACGCTCTTGACGAGGCCGTCGCGCTGGGCCAGTCGGTTGAGGGAGTCGTCGCTCTCGCCCATGGCTCGGACGAAACCGCAGAGGGCGTAGACGTGGTTCTCGCCCTGGATGGCACGGCCGTTCTCGTCAACCTTGGCGATGGAGATCTGGACAGAGCCGTGATCCTTGGCCTTGATGATGCGGTTGGTGGCGCTGCACTTGCGGGGGACGTAACTGGTGATGCCGTATCAGTATCTTAATTGTTCCTTCGCAAGTCCTTAAACCCAATATCCAAAGTGAGGTCTTACAGGTCCACAATCTCGCCGCGGTCGTTCTCCATTTTGGCTGATTTGAGAGGGGTGGTTTTGGGTGATTTTGAGTGGTTGTGTCGGCGGGAGGTGAGGTCGTCGCAAGTGGGAGAAGGAGCAATCGTTTAATGGTGTTTTTTCAATTTTGTGGTGTGGGGCCTTCCAAACATGGCCCTACTGGGGGATGGTCGCTCCTTCCTATGGGTCAGGTCATGTGACTCATCTAAGACGATGTCCCACGTGACAGCGCGTACTAGTGCATCGCGAGGCCAGGCAAGGCAAGGCAAGGCAATCGCTAGCGTGATCGGGATTTGGCGAACAAACCCCTTGGCTTGGGCGAACCATTTCCATGACACCAAGATCAGGCAGGATTAGGCGTTCTCAGGTTATGACCCCGCCGTTGTCTATTTTCAACGTCTGTCATCTTCGACATTATTCTGCTACGAACAACGGGCCTGAGATGCGCTCTGCGCTCTCGGTCCATCATCCTGAGAGTCATGGTTTCCTCTAATGTCTTGAGGTCGTCGCCACTCGGAGGCGCCAGACGCTCGCTTTATGCCAATTCTTCGTCCCCTGATCTCCCATCGCTCCGGGACGTTCTAACTGCGAAAAATGAAACTCAACCTCCCATTCATGGCAATAGAGCCACCCCAATCTCGATAGATGATTCATCTGCTTTTATCTCAGCAAGTCACTTACACCCAGCAATGGACTCGATACAATCTGCAGCATTGCCTTCGACAGTACCTGGCCACAATCCTGCTGCTAGCCTGACAGAAGATACTAGCTCAAATGGGGGTTTCATAGCTGGAGACCTTGCTCCCCTGAAAGAACGGGAAGATGATATAGTGGTTATAAAGATCACTGGGAAATCTACCAGGAAACCTCGTCAACCGAAGGTATCAAAACCAGCGGCCCCCAAACGGGCTAAGCCTAAACCAGCAGCAAAGCCAAAAACTTCAACTAAAGGGGCGACTGAAAAGGGCCCTTCTACAGCAGATAATAATGGCGAAGATGCTGAGGGCAAAGCGACCAAAGCCAAGACATCAAAGCCAAGGGCGAAAAAGACTGGTACTATGAGCAGCCACTTCCCGTCGGTAGAGGAGCCCGGAGTTTCTGAGAAACAGAAAGAAGTTGACGTGAATGAGCCCCTCCACCTGGAACAAGCAGCCGCGCGGAGATTGGATTGGACACCTCCAGCTCAGAAGACAGTTGTCAACATTGATTCAGATTCGTCAGCTTTCAAGCAGCTAGGTTCGTCGGAGACAGGTCATCCTCTACCTATCTTCAAGGATCTCGTCGAAGGGTACTCCTGTCTGGAAGTTCCAACGGAACCGGCACCCCAGACAATGCTGAGCGCCTCGGATGAGGACTCGAGTTTCTTGAAGAAACGAAAGCGCATCGAACTTTTAGCAACCAAAGGTGGAAATACGACAGCAGTACCACCAGAGAAATCACCCACTAAGAAACCCCCTAAGAAGAAGAAGCCTAGAACTATAACGGAGCTTGCAACAGCTGCATACAAAGTTCCTAGTCAGCCTGAAACTGAGACCCTTGATGCTTCTATACTTGATCACTTTCAGACAACTAGCAATGAGGCGGGCTCCGCAGGTGACGCACCGCCTAAAATTACAAAAGGCAAGGGAAATCAGAAACGGAAAACGTCAAAGGCACCCAAAAAGAAAGCACCTCCCAAACCCATGTTATTGTCGCCCAGTACAGCGTTGGCACAGGTCGCCAATCAAGACTTTGTCTTCGGGACCTCAAGCCAGTTGGCCAGGGAAGAATCTCCAACAGTGTTGAGAGATCTTCAAGCTGCTTTGAGGCAGTCGAACCAGAACGACGATCTGGATTTTGCTGTACCCATCAATAGTGATGCCATCGAACCACCAGAGCAACGAAGTAATCTTTGGGATGCAGCAGCCCGAGATGCCGAAGGAGATCTCTTTGATGCAGAAGTGATCAACTTGATAGAGGACACGTCGCGACTACATCAGCAGGATGATTCCACGAACCCATTCGGGTATCGCTTAGGCGGAGATGAATCAGTCATTGCCATCGAGGCTCCGGTGTCAAACACTCATGATCCATTTGGCAAGCCTTCGGACGTTTTGCAATCGCCTGGTGAAAGGGCTGCGCATGCCTCGGGGGATGACTCTCCATACTTCTCGGACAGTGATCTGTCGACAAGTACAAATATACAACGTTCGGTACCTGGTCCGAAAGAGATTGAGCAAGAACGCGTGGCACTTTCAATGGTAGAGCCTGATAAACTACCTCAAGTCTCGCCACAGCCACCTCGACCCAACTACGAAGGTTTCACAGATATTCGACTCGCAAGGGAAATAAAAAAGTTCGGATTCAAGCCTATCAAGCGAAGAAGTGCCATGATTGCCTTGCTCGACCAATGTTGGCATAGTAAGGTTCGTATGGTCCAGGCGGGTCTTCATACCAGCGCCAAGTCACCTGCTATTTCTAAAACTACCAAAAAGACGAGCTCGCCAGCAACCACAAGCAGCCAGAAGAGACCTAGGGGACGGCCACGGAAGAGTAGCCTTAGCGCTCCGGAACCACAGGAGCCACCTCCTTCAGCTCAGCCTCCAGAAACCCCCAAGCGGCCTCGTGGTCGACCGAGGAAAGACAGTTTGGGTTCATCACCAGGCATTATTTCTCCCCGAAAATCTAAATCAGTTTCACCATCAAAGCGAGCAGCAACATTGCCTCGCCGTGGGAAGGCTGGCAAGAAGTCCGTAATTGAGATCCCTGACTCCGAGGACAATGAAAGCGACTTCGTCTCTTCACCTCAAGCCAATCTTGACCGAATGTTTTCCTCACCACCTCCCTTGGATATGTCCCTCACCACCAATGACAGCACAGAACCTCCGCTTACAGCAACCCCGACCGATCAAGAAGTGGCATTGTTCGAGCACATCACCAATGCCGTCAGATCAGCCCCACGTACTACTGATCCGCAAGAGCCTTCATGGCATGAAAAGATATTACTCTATGATCCAGTTGTGCTGGAGGATCTCGCAACATGGCTCAACACTGGCGAACTTAGTCGTGTGGGTTACGACGGAGAAGTAAACCCGAACGATGTCAAAAAATGGTGCGAGTCGAAAAGTATATGCTGCCTGTGGCGAGCCACTCATCGAGGCAACGAACGAAAACGATTTTGATCTATTGAACAGCGAGCATTACGTTGTCTTTATTCTTTTTCCGAGTCTTCTGGATTATGATGACGTTCGTCAACAACATAAGTCTATAGTCACTTTTCCCGGTACCTTTTAAGCATATCAGTTTACCATGTGGTTTTGGACATGCGGAAACTTAGATGATACAGCACTTACTGTTTGACTAGACGAAAACAAGCTCAATGCTTATGCCACGGCAATAATGAATACATTTTAAGATAACGACAGATTGCCTCTCAAAGGCAGAAATTCATATTTACATTCTGGTCCCTTCGTGTTCACTTGCGCCTGCGCGGGTATCAAATCATTCCAGCACTTAACACCGATTCACTTTCCTCCGGCTTTCTTGTTTTCTGATCCTTGCGCTGCCCAAATGTCAGGTAGCTCAAGTGGCGTGGCGATGTAAGTCTTAATGGCTCTACGTCTGTTAGTGCTGGGCGAAACGAAGACGAATGCATATCCTCTTACTCGGATTGATCGGCCATGGCGATTTTCAGCAATTGATGATTCTTTTAATGATGATAGGGCTTATGGGACACTGGCAGGTCTTGGTCACCAGTTGATAAGATAATGGGAATGTTGTTGTTTTTGCTGTTGGAAGAATATTCTTGATGATCGGGCTGCTTGGCGACTAATTTATATTTCGAGCTAGCGCCTATCAACCCAGCGGAGCGTCTTTCGGTCTTTGCAACACAACGTCTCTGGGATCCGACCTCGACAATTCAATCGTCACCTATCTTCCTGGGCACCAATGATAACACACCACATCGCTCTCTTGAGGCTCTGCTCTTCCTCAGCTGCTCCACTAGTAGCTTGCAGACCACACCATCTCGCAGGAAGCTTTGGGATTATGTTAATGGTGTTGCGAGCGGATGTAACGCACTTGATCGGTCTACCCGCAAGATAATCGAGGGTGAAGATGGCGCACCAATGGCAACCCTTGGCACTTGCTTGCGTCTTCGAACAACCCAGCCTGGGGCAGCTAAGCTGGCTGCGTGGTTGGTGCATAGCGGCTAGGATTCTTATCGGGGAAAAGGACACATTCAGCAGCCAAAGGCGCCTCCCGTGACCTCGGACTGCTAATGGTTGCAGAGTTGGTGACAAAGTTAGCTTTTACGTGCAGATCGTGACAGCTCATCGAACATCACGAACACTGCAGCTATGATTCTCGGTGTCTTGGATCTGTGGTGGGGCTACTGGGACATCTATCCTCCTGGTCCATTCGCCAGAGGTGGCCTCCATGGTATGGTCTGGGGAGATGTGTTTGGAAAGCTCCCTTGCGTTTTGCCATCTGCGTCGATGGTCATGCCTCCAAGATCATACATGTCTTGGCGCTGGAACCCCGCCAACGGCCCGGTTAGCCAGAAACCTACATTGATATGCATCCCGCAGACCACACCAACTATTCCTCACTTGAGCCAGCGAATCAATCACGATGATTACTTACCAGCACCCCGAGCTGGCCACCTAAATTGGCCTCTTCCGTTGGCAACATGAATCGCATTTGATTGCTGTGGCGATAATGAGGCTCTGCTCTTGGTGACTTTCTATGTTGGCGTTCACGATTTCACCAAATGCCGCATCTCAAATCGTCATTCTTTATGCGCGCCGTATAGTTCTTACTTGTCAATTGCTAACTGGTGGAATGTCGAATTGAAGAGGGTACTTGGACAAAGATCCCATGCGGCGTTGGATCTCCGTGCCGCACCATTGAGCAAGAATCAACTTTACTCAAGAGCAGCGGTGGAACATTGGAGCTTACGATAGGCTTTGGGTGTGAGCACACAGATGCCAGCTATCACAATGAAGGGCTGCGCATATGCTTTAGCTTCAAGGGCTAAATGACAGATGGCGACCATGATCTGAGCCGTTATTTTGGTGCCAGTCATGGAGCCACATTCCCTTTATCGTAGTCTTGCCGGCTCCGACGCGGCCTCTTGACGCTGAGGATGCCCGGCTTTGATTCGCCTCCCTTCCGGCATAGTGGGGCCGCTCCGAATCCGTGTTTAATGGTAACGGGCTCCGACAACGTTAATTATAGAGGTCCGCTGGGCCATGAAAGAAGATGCCTATTAATTATGCTTTAGCAATTCATTGCACAGTGAAGCGTACTGCATGAGAAATGAGAAGACGCCACCTCGATTGGTATGCCACCAAACGATTTGTTGCTGCTGTTGAAAACGCAGCCTGACTTGTTGAGATAAGGAACTCCGAAGTCTCTTGATTGTTATCACCTAGAGAATATGATTTGATGTGTTTAATTCCGCTGTCAGGATTAAGGCGCGTACTCTCGGCTTTCATATCTGCCAATCGCATCTCTCAATTGGCGTTGCATCTCGTCTAGTGGGATGTGTGTCAAATGATACCAGCTGTCTGGTTGCCTTAAACCTTCCATCCCACTATCATGACGTGCCGTAGGCGATCTCATTTTATGAGAGACGGCAACTGCAAGGCAATCGACTTGTGACATATCGCAATCAGTCATACTTTCTAAAAAGAATGGTTAAGGTTCAGGTCCTAGCAGATTATCTGCCGCTTCTACAAGTCTCGTGATCCCCAGTGACGCAAGATCTATTGTATTAATAACACTGATCTATCGCTGGTTGCTTATTGGCTTTGGTCTAGAGCGTGGAGGGTTCAAACCTTCTCCAGATCCGCGCCGTTAGAACAGTTTAAGCCGAAGAACGTGGTCAGCAAGGCTCAAACTTTAAGAACGTCTTGTGATATGAGCTACCATCAGACATCATGGCTAGGAAGCACTTTGCATGTGAAGGTGAACGGATATTCCTAACTTTTCTTGCCGAAGCTGAAGTGAATTATTGGGAGAACAGCACGATCTACTAATTAACTTGCTTTGTGTAATAGCTTATATTGGCGCGAGCCGCATACCGTACTTATACTCATTTCTACCTGTAAAAGTCCGGACAACTCGAGACCGGCTCGGTGGTATGATCGGTCTCCGCCCAGTAGAGGACGCATTGACTCGGCATGGTTGAACCACTAGATTCACAACTCTTCCAATACGTGCATGTAATTACAGTTTTTCTATGAAGAGAGCCCGTGGAAATGGCTGCATGGGTAACAAATGACCTCATAAGTCGGAAGGTTCGGATGCCTAAATATCTTACATATATATACTCACTAGGATTCTAGGATTAACCATAACTTGATAGTTTTATGGTTATGCATACAAAGAGAGGATCATTATGAATTAAATGACTTTCAACACTCGGTTCAAATGGAAGGGAGACTCGTTGATGACGACAACATTGATCCTGGGATTCAGTGCTAACGCCAAACACGGAATTAGTGCTGACTTTGTTCTTTGAATGATTAATCGTAGACTGATGCCATCAAATAAGAGTCTAGAAGCCAGTGGAGGGAGGACTCCTCGTGCTGTCAAACCTGGTACTTAGCGCTAGCCATCAGCTAGAGCGCCCTACAGCCCTAGACAATCAAAAAGTCCCCAGAAAGTTAGAGGCGGTGGTGCCAAGCTGCCAAGGCAGGGTAGGCACGGATCTCAATAGAGGGAATACGACAAACAACCCAAGTCGAGACCCCTCACCCTCTGGTCCCTGGTCCCCAGTCATTTCATTCCTACCACTGCAGGGACAGACAGTCCTCAGCAGTCAGCAGTCAGCACTCTTCAACTCACCCAACGTTTTCTTTATGTTTCACAAAGACCTGGACCTACGGATACAGCCTTCTCATTCTCAGCCTCTTCTTGGCTTTTTTCTGGCTTCACGACAGGCACTCTCTTGCATGACTGACGTTGCGCTTTAGCACGTAGGTTCGCCTGCGTCACCGCACCAGCACCAGCACCAGCGTCCCCTTCCGCTTCCGCTTCCGCTTCCACATAGCGTAGCGTAGCAAGTTGATGGCCTCGCCCGCGTTCCGTCCATTCCAAGCCCGACTCCGACTCCGACTCCGCGGACACTCCGCCTATCTTCTGCCCGATCGACTCGACGTTTTTTCGAACATAGTACCTTAACTCAATTCTCGTCATTGTCTCCCGCTGTCCAACCAACGTTACACAACAATGGCCAACTACATAGAGGGTTTAGCCCTCGGATACGGTTTCAACAATACCAATCTGCCCGAGGGGCTTGATTCTGCGCAACAGTCCACAGCATCGCCCTCATCCAATACCCAGCAAGATGCTTCGTCATACCACCAACCGACAACTTCCTTCCAAGGCAACGTTACTGTCTATCAGACGACAGGCCCCGATGCCCATACAGGTCCGATCCAGCAACCCGGAAGCAACGCTCCCGCCCTGAACCCGCGATCATGCGTGACCTGTCGCCGCCGGAAAGTCCGTTGCGACAAGCAGATGCCGTGTTCCAACTGTCGTCGAGCACAAATTCCCTGCGTTTTCCCCGCCCCTGGGAGAGCGCCGCGGCAGCCGCGCCGAAAGGACCCTAACGCCCCCACCAAGAACTCAAGCCAGCGCGAGATCGAGTTGATGAAGAGGTTAAGGAAGCTGGAAGGCATAGTGGAAGAACTCAGTGGACAGATCGAGGTCGAGTCTGGGGGTAAAGGTGCCTCATCTGCTAGTTCACCCGAGGCTGCACATGCAGGTCAAAACACATCGTTTGAGACATCGGCACCTAACCCTCAAAGGCATCTATCAAATGCATCTTCTCACCATGGAAACACAGGGATGATTGGTGACAGCCCGCGGGGTAGCGATGCTACAAGTGAACACAGCGAGGCAGCGCGCAAAAATATGCACAAAAAGTTTGGACGGCTAGTTTTGAACGATACAGCTGGAAGCCGAAGATATGTCAGCCATGGGTTCTGGTCAAAGCTTAATGACGAGGTTTGTTTGTTTTTCAGCGTTGTAACTATGTGGCTAACTTTGCAACCAGCTCGACTTGATACGAGAAGAAACACAAAAACTCACCGATGAGGACTTCGACGATTCGGATGAAGAGACTCCAGACAGTTCACCAGCGGCGGCGCTCACAGCGAACCACAATGCCTTCATCTTTGGATATCGCACTGCAGATGTGGACTTGGAGAATCAATGGCCTCTGCCTTCGCACATTCCATTTCTATGGTCTGTCTATCAGGATAATGTGGAGCCATTGCTTAAAGTGTTGCATATACCAACTATGGAGCCCGTCTTTCGAGATGCGAGAAAGGATCGTAAACAACTGTCTCCTGCGAACGAGGCGCTTGTCTGGGCAATTTACTATGCTGCAATTATGTCACTAGAACCTGAGGAGGTATGAGACCCACATAGCTATGAGTATGGAAAAGGATGCTAACTCTTCGAAACCAGGTGCAAGCCAATCTTGGCATCAACAAAGAGGATGTTCTTGTACAGTACCGTTTCGCGGTCGAGCAAGCTCTTGCCAAGGCCAACTTCCTTAACTCGTTGGACACCACGATTATCCAAGCCTTTCTCATATTCCTCTTTGTAGTCAAGGGCCAAGATCAGAGTAGATTCTGTTGGTCGTTGACCGGCTTGGTAGCTCATCTTGCTCAGGGCATGGGCCTTCATCGCGATGGGTCACATTTCGGATTGAGCCCTTTCGAAACCGAAATGCGGAGACGTCTTTGGTGGACATTACTTCTCCTGGATCTTCGGTCGGCCGATGATCTGGGTACTGACCTTATCATTCAGGAGTTCAATTATGATACGCAGATGCCAAGCAACATCAACGATACCGATATCAAACCTGACTCAGCAGAGTCGCCGGAACCCAGAGAAGGTCACTCTGACTGTGCATTGGCTCTCATCCGTTTTGAGATTGCAGGCTTTGGCAGACGTCTTCTTCGCCTCTCATCTGCTTCCATGTCATTTTGCCCCAACGGCACGGCTTATGAAAATACCAGTCTTGCTGATCGAGAGCGTATGCTTATCGACGTTTACGAAAGAGTCGAGCACAAGTTCCTGAAGCACGTCACGGATGATGCGGATCCCATGTACTGGGTGGCGGCCTCCATCGCTCGCATAATTATGGCCAAGATGACTCTAGTGATCTACCAGCCGGCACTCTTCCCAGGCTCAGACAGTGAAGGCACGCTTTCGGAAGAGGCGAGGGAGCGCGCCTACTTGGCGGCAATCGAGATCACCGAATACAATCATATCTTGAATAGCGATTCAAGGTGTAAGCAGTTCAAGTGGCTCTTCAAAGGATATACCAACTGGTCAGCTATGGCCTACTTTCTCATTGCTAGTTGTCGTCGACCATGGACTCCTCTCGTGGAGCGTGGCTGGCAAGCTCTACATGGGTACGACGGCCACCCAGCCCTTCTCCCACGGACTGCCGACCTCACAGCTGTTGTAATGCCTATCAGAAAGCTTTATCTGAGAGCCCAAAGGCACCGTGCAGCTGAAATTACTCGGCTCCGTGGTAATCCTGAGGAAGCACGTAGACTGGAATTCGAAGAGAGGAATAACCCCAGCTACCAAACTCGGTTTGGACAAGCTGCTGACGGAGCAGTTAACAAAATGGAAGAGATAAGAAATAACTGGAAAAATCTGGTGCGATCCGACGGCAGCAACATACCGATGTCTACCCCAGCCGAGATGAGCCCTGTAGCGCCACCCGCGATGCTCCAACCAATGCAACCGCAAGCCCCTTCTCGTCCTCGAACCCCTTTGGCCAACGATGTACCGGGAAGTCTGGATCTTTCTGACACGACCATGGGTTACATGAACGAGATGATGTCGCAGGATGCGAGTTTTCCTATGGTAAATTTCTGGCCTGTGATTGACGTTGGCTCTGCTCAGATTAAGGCCATGGGAACAGGAGCGACGCCGATGCAAGCCGTTAATCAGTTGCCTCAGCAGCCCACAACACAAGTAGGGGACGTTGGCCAACAATTTTCTCTCGATACCATGCAATTACCTAAAGACGACAATCAAGCTTATTTCTGGAATGCTCAGTTCCCATCCGTACACACGAATTATGATGGCATGGGGATGGACGACGTTGATATGATTGGAGAAGATTTCAACTGGCATAGTTGGAGCCAGAACGTTCGTGGCCTGTAGATAGAGGAGCCTTGGACAGCTGAGTAGTTGTTGAGGCTCATCGGTTAATGGGTGATGATGATACATGGGGTGCACGAGGAGTAATTATGCATGCATGGTACGGTTGATACCCGATGGAATATGTAAAGTGAGATACCGCAAACTTAGACAATTTTCAATTCCGAAAAGCTCAATTATGTCATTATGGATCATCCATCTATCTCAGTCCTCATTGAGGTACCAGCTAATCCCCAACTTCCAACTCTAATTCTCGCGCTTGAAAACCTGGCGAACCTTGCGCATGCTGTCTCGTGCATGTCGAAGTGTGAAGGATGCCAGCTGCATGTAGTTCTTTGGCTTGGCCTCATCAGCACTTTGTCGATCCTTCAGGGCCTCCTTATCACTAGCTGCTACTGCAATACGCAAATATTCCTGTCGATCGTCGCCGGACTGCCCAATGCAAACAATTCCACCGCTGTACTTGAGGAGGAGAGAGTTGAGGATCAGACGGCACATCCTGCCGTTGCCGTCTGCGAAAGGGTGGATATTGACGAACTCATGGCAGTACTTACTCGCAAGCAGTACTGGATCGATTTGGCCCCTTTCTGTAGCTGCTTTGATGTCACTTTCAAGTGACTCGATCATTTCGCGCATGGCCGAAGGGACTCGATTCTCATCCATGAAGACATGGGAACCACATCGGACGTTCCATGTTCGATATACGCCACTATAGTAGATCCATGGCGTCTGCTCGTTGATGTCGATTTTATAGGTTAAAATAGCATGGGTCTCTCTGATGGTCTCCTGCGAGAGATCTTTGCCCTTGATACAGACTTCCTCAATCATGAACCGTGCTGCCTGGGCGTGTTGAACGATCTCTCGACGACTTCTAAGAACTGCCGTATGTCCGCTGGGCAAGTTCTTGTTCATGAGATACAGCTTCAACTCCTCATAGTCGGAGTCGCGCTCGGTGATGTCTTCAGGGACTTCTTTGCCCTGGAAGACTGCTTTGCAAAGCTTCAGCGTGATATCGACACCACCACCAGCTACCTCGATCATGTTGGACCCATAGACCATGCGAGCGAGTTCGCTGGTGAAGTGCTCATCAAAGGCGGCCTCCTTATCCTTAGACCGGCCCAACTCACCTGCTACATCCGAGGTGTACTTGCGCAGTTCATAGTGAAGTTGGTCGGGAGTTTCTTGCAGAATATTGTAGTCGTAAGCGTCGCCCATTTTGATAGTAAATTTTGGCTTGCTGAAGGTAGACAGCATCATGAGGCGAATGGATCGTCCAAGGTGCTCACTCTCGTTGTCCATATTGAGCCCTTCAAAAGGACCTTGGGACAGGCTTTGTCGCTTGTGACTGGAAGACATCTTTAAGTTGACAGGACAGATTTCAGACATAAAGATTTGGTTGCAAGTATGAAGAAGAAGAAGGAAGAAGAATAGGGGAAACCCTCCTTTTATAGATGAGATTCAAAGTTTGTGATTCACAGTACATCAAAGTTTCCACAATGATTCACTGATAGACTTTCTTCCTATTCATGATGACGTTTAGAAAATGTTGCCTTCAGTTTAGTGTAGCTACCTCACATTACTTAAAAGTCATCATGGGTGACCGAAAGCTTTATAATTCACTCAAATTTGTGCATATCTTCGTGTGGGAAAAGTATAATAACTTTATTGAACATGGGCCAAACCCCTTATCGTTGTCATATCTGCATGTAACATGCACCCCTGAGTGCAAAGTTCAGGCATATATAATTAACATGTATATATGCGAATCATAGTTTGGTTTCTGCGGCTTTGCTCTTCCTTTCTTCTTCTAAGACATCTTCTCGCCTGCGAACTTCGACATTAGTCGGCCCGCCTTTGCCAAAGTTCACAAGAACCACACGTTCCCAGTCACCTCCTCTATCCGAGCCTCTAAGCTCCGGACCTGGCTTATCTAAACCCAAAACAATCCTTTTATCTTGTTTCCTTATAAACAGATTATGCGGGCTCATAACTTTGTCGCCCCACGGAATCATAGCTGTCTTATGGTCCTGGCCCTTTTCTGTCTCCGCAGTGGGTACTTGCTCTAGAAAAGACAGTAGCTTCTTTCTCTGCGCTGTGATCTGTTGAGGGTCAGGTGTTTCTGAAGATTGATTCAGTTCTTGGAAGATTTTATCGACGAGGGTAAGAAGATATGCCTGTGGTGGGAAGAGAATGATGCTGTTTGTGGCGGCGCGTGAGAGGAAGGATTTGGCGGGTGCAAAGAGAGCGGCTGTATGTTCAACGCCGTTGTCGGGTGTTGGGATGAGCATCTCTGAGGGCATATCGTTGCGTGATTGCGGGAGCATGTAGAGATACATCTGAGTGGTGAAGCGTTTGGTGTTGGTTGCTGGTGTGATCCACCGCGTAAAGGGGATGAGGCCGTCTAAATAATTGGTCAACAATCAGTTGACCTTGTTCTCTATTTGTTAAGTTCAGTCATACCAAGATCTGGCTCAGCGCCTAAAGACTTCAGCCAGTCCATAAACTTGATCTGGTTGTTATGTATATGTTTCCTTGCCAGATCTCTATCCTCACTGCTCAAGTTTATGAGCTCATTATCCTTCTTGGCTAACAAGATACCCGTCTCTTCGAACGTCTCTCTGATAGCGCCTATCCTGTAAGCGTGACCGTCATGATGCCTCTCTGGCGAGTCTTCGGCGGGGATGTATCCATCATGGTAAGGGTCTAAGTTCCCACCAGGGAAGACATGCGCCGAGGCAAACGATGTGGACGTGTGCACGCGGTGAAGGAGTAGCACCTCATTGACTGGCGAGACCACAAGGACTGAAGAACTCGGCCGTGGTTCTGAAGGTGAGGGTTTCTCTCTTGACGAGGACAGTGGTCGGGAAGTCATGATAGGCAGGTTGAGCTTGGGGGTGAAGTTATATCTTGGAGTAGTCAAATTGCTAGTACAGAAAAGATGTCGCGACCAAGACCGCCTAAAGGCACAGAGGAGGAAAGACATGAGTGCCAGCTATACGGATAGTAATTGACCTATAACCAATAGTTGGCAGTACAATCTAATTGACTGCTGTAGGCGCGCATGTGAGGGTTTGAGCGCGGTCCAGGTGACGTCGAGCCGAGGTCCCGCTTCGCGATGGGTAACTATCGGCTCCGAGTCCCCGGACGGCAACGCGGGGGTCCGGCCGGGGTGGTTACGAGCGGAATTTGTTTGAGGAAGTTCGTTGTGCTTTATCTACGAAATGTGGGCTTCGGAAAGTAAATATTGTAATTTAATATGTATTTAAGTCAAGCATTCGCTGAAAGGCTACGCAGTGATTGACATATGTAATGATTCTTGGACTACATCTTTCTTTGCTCGAGGATAAACAAAATGCCCTAAATGACAAAACATATGTCGATTTTGTACATCACACATGAGTCCCAGGACAAATATACAGGGAAAAGTTTTAAAAGTATCTTATAATGTTTATTAGTTATTGTAATTAGTTCATAAGTGTGAAGAAGTCTACCAAAATCAGTTCGCGTATGTGCTCTAGGGTAGACTTGGACGATATACTTGGGAGTAAATCCAACCCGACAGCCCTCGAACTTTGTGCTACGTACACCGTCAAACAACTCAGTACACATGGCAACCATCTCCAACAAAATCGACAACAACGTGATAAGGAAAAAGAAGGAGGGATGCACATTAACTTGGACAGTCGCACATGGGGCGAACATATGGAACAAAAGAACACAAAAAATAGCACTTCTCAATCATGATATAGTATTATAGGAACAGCCCGATGCGGGGGTCGAACCCGCAACCTTGAGATCGCGTACTCATAAGAGTCTCACGCTCTACCGATTGAGCTAACCGGGCGTGCTACTCTGGGTGATCAAGCCCTTGAGTTGAGTTGGGGAGAGAGTTTGAAATTGAGTTTATACAGGCTGAGAGTGGTCTTCACTGAAAAGTGTGTGTGTGAGTCTTTGGTGTAAACGATTGGGTCATCTCGTGTGTTTTAGTGGAGTCATGATTTCTTTGACCCAAGTCTCCACTGATGCCTGATTGGTGCTTCGTTCTTTCCCAGGCTGCCAGGCCCTCAATTCGACTTTGGCGGCAGGTGCGAGTCACGTGCCCTCGATCCCACCTTCTTCGTCTAGGGTTTCTCCCCCACGAAAAACAATTTCGCCTGAAAACTGGTAGCTACTGTTTGTTCACGGCATCTCGAGACCCGGCAAGACCACGACACTTTACGAAGTAACGCCACACTAACCCTTCAGACATAATGGCCAAGATCTCGTAAGTCGCTCTCTCCCTCTGCGGATTTGATTGTCAGGTCTTTGCATTCTCGTCCTTCTTCGTCATGATCTCGATCATTTTCTCTGCCAACTTCTCCGAATGCGCAAAAAGAGTTGGGACATTATTTCTGAGTGGGTGGTTTGGCGGGGAGGAAACGTCAAGGATTTTCGTGTCGACGCACACAACGAAAACAAGATAAAACGACCAGAACCAGACCACCAAAGACACGGCATCACTGTCTCCTCTGGTAACGACGACATTCATGGCCTTGTGCTTTGAATTTTGACATTCGATTCCGACATCAGCATTCTACACCGAAAACTGTGACGCACCTCCGACAGAGCTTGGCAGAGAAAATTCGAGATGTAGCGAGAACGAGACCGCAAGACGAACGAGATCTTTAACCAAACAGATTACTGACAAAATGTCTATAGGCGTGGTGCCCCTGGTGGCAAGCTCAAGATGACCCTGGGTCTCCCTGTGTACGAACCCTCCCACCTCGTTTTCTACCGGCTCAGCAAACTAACACCCTCTCCAGTGGTGCCGTCATGAACTGCGCCGACAACTCCGGTGCCCGAAACCTCTACATCATCTCCGTCAAGGGTATCGGTGCCCGCCTGAACCGATTGCCCGCTGGTGGTGTCGGTGACATGGTCATGGCCACCGTCAAGAAGGGAAAGCCCGAGCTCCGAAAGAAGGTCCACCCCGCCGTTATCGTCCGACAGTCCAAGCCCTGGAAGCGATTCGACGGTGTCTTCCTTTACTTCGAGGACAACGCCGGTGTGGTATGTTACGAACACATGTGTATATTCGCAATGACGCATGGCTAACTAAGACGCTACAGATCGTCAACCCCAAGGGTGAGATGAAGGGATCCGCCATCACTGGTCCCGTTGGTAAGGAGGCTGCTGAGTTGTGGCCCGTAAGTTCACCTCTCCTTCTGAGTCACTCACTACATATAACTAACACTCTCCAGCGTATTGCCAGCAACTCCGGTGTCGTCATGTAAAGTGCTTGCTTAAGAATCAAGGAAAGACAAAAGGGCGTGCGGTTGCGTGGTGGTTGGGTTTCTGTCCCGAATGCGATCAGATAGAGCGCGGTAAAGAAACATTTTCCCCCTCCTCCCCCAACACTTCTTATTTCCTTTTTCTTCCCGACAAAAACTTGCTCGGGGGAAACGGGGGGAGGGCGAAACAGGGGGGAATGTTCTTTTTATCTACTACTTTTAAAGTCGCTGGATTGGCACAAGGCTCTTGCATTTCGGTTGCGGCGTGTAAGGATGATTCACATACCAGGCATTCACATCAAGGACAAAACAAAAGTCACTTCAAACGATTTCCCCCTGGGCGTTGTGTTCTTTTTTGGGTTAAACTATGTGCAATTCTCCTCTCGCCGTGAACCTTGTGATACATGTTGATGTGAAATGTGCTTATGTATGAGGTGTAGATGCGGCTCAGTTACCCCGTAGTTCCTGTCTAATACTGTATGGGATTCAATAGTGAGCAGGGAAAGACTGAGATTTATCGTTGTAGCTGGTGGCTACCCTGTGGAAAGAATTCACCTGGTTCTTGTATCCTCTTACCAGAACGAAGTTGTACGGCTAGGAGTGAAAAGAAATCGAATAATCTTATTGATATCATTCTACGGTTTTTCTTTTTTTGAACAAAAGTTTATGATGGCTTTCCAGATGAAACACCACACGGTTTAAAGGACAAGGTGTTGCTGCATTGTGTTGACCTTTTTGATGATTTACCTCCTACTAAAATGTTTTTGGATCCTCCAATGTGTGACAAAAAGTATGTATTTGATCATACTACAAAATACAGTCACGAAGCATGATGAGAGACGCTTAATATATATAACTTGGTATTAAAGATATTCTTTTAGGTGCTAGCTGCGACGTTTGCCACTCCTTTCCTCACGCTTGGCCTCCCATGTCGGGCCAATTACCATTTGATACCGAAGGATTATGCAAAGCCTCCCGATGAATGCAGCTTAAGTGAACAACATTAAAGCACGAGAAAAAAAATAGCAGGGAAAAGCAAGAACCAGGAAAAGAGCAATCCGAATCTAGTGTACAAGAGAAAACGTGCAAGGAAAGCAGCATCCAAAAAGCCTCTCTTGATATCCGTAGTATACAGAGCAACTGCATATACCAGTTGGGAGACTGCGCATATCTCTTGGCATTTCATGAGTGTTACATCGGGCTACTGGGCTTTTTGCCGAGAGCTCGAAAAATCATTTTCCTTTTTTTTTGGTGGTTTTGTTGGTTTTAGTGTAAGACCAGATCGTAGCTAGACGATTCTATGATCGATCAACGAACCAGTTAAAAGAACTGGTTGTGAAATACTCATCCCCTCTAGTAGGGGTACCCCATGCCAGGCATGCCGTGGCCATGACCATGGTTGTGGTGTTGGCCGTGTCCATGGATGAAAGGCGGAGGAGGGTTTCCAGGCTGATGAGGCGGGGGAGGAGGAAGATGGTGTGGGTGAGGCTGGTGCATCTGTGGCGGCGGCGGCTGCTGCTGCTGAAGATGAAGTGGATGATGCGGGTGCTGGTGTTGGTGTTGATGCTGATACTGATCGGGGTGTTGATGTTGATGTTGGGGCTGAGGAGGGAGCTGATGATGCTGATGCTGATGGGAGTGCATAGATGGCTGCTGGTGAAGCATAGGCTGCTGCTGCTGCTGCTGCTGCTGCTGTGGCACCTGAGCCTGGTCTGGTTGCATATGCATCTTGAGAGTAGAATCTCTCTTGACAGTGGCCTTGTTGCCCTTGGGCTTGGGAGCGACGACACCTGTTCTTTGCTCGGCTGCCGCTTGAGCCGCCTTTTTAGCAGCCAGGGTCGCTTTACGTTTCTCAACGGCTCCGGCCATGTTGCCATTAGCCCATCGATCTGCAGAGTGTTAGTGTGCGTATAGCATAGAGTAATCGGTTGAATAGCTTACTCTTCATAGAGGCCGACATCTTCTCAGACTTGGTCATTGACTTGTAATCCTTAGGACTATCATCACCCTCCTCGACAGGAGTAACAGCAGGGACAGGGGGCTGAGGTGGAGGGGGAGGTGCTCCCCCGTTCTTGGTATCCTGGCTAGACCTGACAACCTTGATCTTTTGAATCTTGCGATTGTTTTGGGCCTGTGCCGGTTCAATGGAGGGAGCTGGCGTAGAAGCAGTCGATAGAATCTCGCTAGTAGCGGTACCGCCGCTTGTTCGCTTGCCTCTCTTCTTTGGTGGCGCCTGAGCTGACTCTTCAGCCCCATCAGGATCATCACGGAAACGCTTCTGTCGCTTAGGCCGGAAAGAGTAGGCAGATTCGACAGTGTGAGCAGACTCCTCCGAGGAGGCAGTGGTAGGGCGTGAATCACCATTGTCCACGATCTCCATATCAGGCGTAGCCTCGGTCAAGAAACCTCTGGGAAGTTTGAGGGTGAGAAGATGTCGACGGACAGGTGGCTTCTCGTCCTTCTCCTCCTCCTCAACTTCCTCTTCTTCCTCCTCCTCCTCCTGGGGTTCATCGTCGACAAACTCATTCGGGTCAGCTTCTTCATACTTAACAGCGGGTCTAGCACGGCCGCGACGAGTCGACTTTGAAGGCTCTTCTTGTGCTGCTTCCTCAGCATCTAGTGTCGAGACAGGATCCTCAACGAAAGCAGCATTCTTGCCACGAGTGCCACGTTTGCGTCTGGTCTTTGGACCCGCAGCCTCACTATCCGAAACACCCTCGTTGTTGAAGCTGACCGACGGGGCAGGCTGGACATCATCATCACCGTTGGCATTCTTCCGTCGACGAGCACCGCCACGAGTTGTTGGCACTGGTGTTGAACTTCGACTGACATCTTGTGTCGCGGGGTCGAAGAGTTGGACAGGCTTACGTTGCCGCTTGCCGACCACCTCGTCAGTCTCTGTGGCCTTGGCAGTCTGCTTGGGCTGATTTCGAAGGGATCGCCCACGGGTCATAATTCCGACTTGCTGGGTCTCGGGGTTCTGTTTGCCAATCTTTGAAGGATGGGGATCATACTCGAACCCGTAAGTGGCTGCCATGATGCGGTCTTGTCCTTGGAGATAGCGAGTCTCGTTGAGACCTTCCTTATCGCGAGACTTGTAACCCTTAACGGCAAATTCAGGCTCCTCATAGTTGACACCGTGCTGGCGGAGGTTGCGAGTGCGAGCTTCGTACTTGGCATCGGCAGCTCGTCGACGGAGAGAATTCTCGTGATCGTCAACAATTGCACCCTGGTCAGTCCACTCATCCTGCCACTGAACTAAGGAAACATTGATGGCCTCGAGAACTTCAAATAAATCCTCAGTCGACATATCTTCATAGTTTTCAACGGCGGAGATGTACTCTTCGGGATCTCTTAACTTTCTGTACTTGTAGTAACGGTTGCGCCCGGGTAATTCCTGGGACTCGGATACATCAGCCTCATCGCCGTCCTCCCCAATGGGAGCAGGCGAATTGAAAGCAGTTGGATCTGCAGAGTCTGCTACAGGTGAACCACGAGTAGGCGTGTTAAGTGCTGGAGTAGGCGCCTCGAGTCCTCCACCTTCTCCAGCGTCGTCTTGGTCATCTACCATTGGCTCCATGTCGGTATCTTTTCCTTCCGGGTTCGCATCGTCGGCCGTGCCGTCCTCGTTAGATTGCCCCTTCTTTTCTGGGTATAATACAAACTCGCCATCAATATAAGGCTTGAGGTGGGCCCAGCGCCCGACGGGAGTAGGCTGTGGCATTGATTCCATGGCAATTCGAGGAGCGACAGGCTTTTGAGGACTCGATTTTGTTTCTGAGGGTGCAGATGAAGCAGGGGTCTCGATGGTCTCGGCAGGAGGGGGAGTAGGAGCTCGTAACTCAGTGGGACTTGAGATAGCGACTGGCTCTTGGGCGACGGGAGCGTGAGGCGAGTCTGGAATTGGAAGCTCATTGGCAGTGGCTACCACTTCTGCGGCTTCTTTATCTTTATTGTTCTCAACGCTCTCGATGCTCTCAATGCCCTCATTGTTCAACTGTTCAACCTGTGCTGAGTCGCCGTTCACATTTACAGGTAGAGGTGCTTCAGTGGCAGCATCAGCTGGGGGAGAGGTGCTGTCAAGAACGTGTTGAGAGTCTTCCAGTTCTTTGGCAGGCGAAGGTACAGGCGAGGGTGCAGGCGAAGGTGCAGGTGGCTCGGAAACCGACTTTGCTAGTGACTTTGGTGGTGGCGTAGAAGGAGTTTTTGATGGCAACGGAGACGGGGCTGCAGGCGGGGGAGGAGGCGGTGATGATGGCGAAATCGCAGCTGCTGGTGTCGGATCTTGAGTATCAAGTGGCGCGGCATCAGCCATTTCGACGTCTTGAGCAAGAGGTCCTTGGTTGACCGGATCGATTTCCATCTCATCCATCTTGTTTTCTTGATGCTGATTCAGCGGCTGATCTGGGGATTCAGGGACTTCTTCAAGAGTTGTTTGATAGGGTGCTTCTTCCTTGATGCTGATGTTGTTGGTTGCAGAAGAATTAGGTTCGGGGTTGTCTTGAAGAAGAGGTTCAGCGGCGGGGACTTCAGCAATGCTGTTTACAAGCTCAGGTCCAGCTGCAGGAACAATAGGTGAATGAACAGACTCGCTCTTATTGTTCATATTGTCTGCAGTGGCCGGCGGTGCTATTATCAGAGCTGGAACCGGCAGCGACACTGGCAGCGACACTGGCTCTGGCACCGGCTCTGATACTGGCTCTGATACCGGCACTGGTGTTGTCTCTGGTTCCACATTTTTTGCTTGTGCATCTGATACCGTTGTGGCAGGCGGTTTAGAACTCGCACCTGGCACTGCCGCCGGCTCTTCTACCGTTGGCACACCATGATGTATATCTGCTGCTGTAGAGGATTCCTGCTGAGCACTTAAAGCTTCTGGCTGGGGTTCCACTTTAGGAAATTCCTTAACCTGCGGCTCTGTAGGTTGAGATATAGACTGCTCGATAGAGGTACTCGGAGGTTCCACAACAGAAGAAGCTAATTGATCTGAAGGGACGTTCTCTAAAGTTTCTATTCCAGTAACAGTTTTCTCATCATGCGTTGACGGTTCGAGTTGGTGAGTGCCGTCAGCCTGAGGACCAGGCAACTCATGTTGGGTAAATTCCTTTTTAGGTGACTTTTTAGGTGAGCCGTTGGGGGATATCTTAGTTTGAGGGGATGAGTGATTTGACTCGGCAGGCTCTCTAAGCTCCGAATCGTCAACGTCGGAGTAATAGGCACCGACTTCAATTGTGTCTTGAACGTCATTATCGTCATCCTGCAAAGCAGCGTGATGAAATGCCTTGAGGTCACTAGATTTGCGTGTCGGATTCTTCCGGCGATTGGATGGGGTGTCAGCACCCATCGAGGCGCCCCGTCTCTTTGGGTCATTGGTATAAAAGTCATCTGTGTCAAAGTTGACTTCTGATCTGCGTTTTTTGCCACGTGCCGAAGAGGTTGAATTGGGAACAATAACGTCGTCGTCAATGTGCTCAAACGTGTAGTCCACGCGAGCACGCTTACGAAGACTGTGTCCGCCCTTTCTAGGGCCATGGTCACTCCCATCTGGGATTGGAAAGTTATCCATAGTAGTAGATCGCCTCTTGGGGTTAGAGTTGCGACTGCTACCTGGAGGTGAGAAAGAGAAGGTGTGTTGAAGAGGTTTGGTTGAGCGTCGACCACCAACACTTTGAGGCGTGATATTGGTATTGGTATTAGTGTGAGCAACAACAGGGCTTGTGAGTGGGTTGGAGTCAAAAGAAGCTTCCGAAACAGAAGCAGAAGTAGGAGAAGCAGAAGCTCCCAGATGACGGCGACGTTGTGGCATCCGGCGCGAGCGATCCATTGTCAGCCAAGAAAGGCCAGAGTCTGAGATGAGGATGAGGATGAGGCTGGGATGTTACAGCAAGGACGTGTAGCGGCCAGCCGGGCCCGCGAGAGGCGTCATGCGAGTGAGTCCACAGCCAAGGCAACTAAGTGCGCAGCGTTCAAACAACAATCACCTGCTTATAAACACAAGCAGCCTGAAATTGATAGCCAGGTAGAGGCAATGTTACCGAGGATGAGGCTCAAAGTGCGTGGATATGAATGAATGAGATGAGCGTGTCGGATGGAGTAAGAGAAACAAGCCAGGGCAGAGAAAGAATTTTGAAGTACAGGACAGGGAATTGGCGGCGACCAAGACCAACCAGCAAAATGCACCAGACACCCAAGTAAAGTAAAAGCAAGGCAAAAGCGTCTTGACAATATTACAGGGCAGTAAGAAACTAGTAGCCTGACTGATCTTTGATCCAGCCGTGTTTTGATGGCTTCACTGGGTGTGTAATATATGGTTAGAAGCGCGGGTGATGAAGACAGTCAGTCTCCTTTTGGCCCTGATGTTAGAATGGTCTCCAGTCGATTTTCTCGAGGTGTCCAGTCGTGGTCCGTCCGAATAAGCCAGCAAAGGCTAGGCCAGACCCGCCTGGGGCCATGCTGTTAGTGGTATCCTGGCACGCCTGGCCACTGAAGGCTGGGACCTGAAAAACCGTAGGTACGTACCGACCCCAGTAACCCCTTCTCCGGGGTTCCTCCAGGCCAATCAAATTATTGCTTTCTTCGGAACTACACGGCGCTAGTACGACCCGGGTATGAGCATGACCGTGTCGTCTGCTGTAAATCGCTGCGTGTTAGTGGTTGCTTATGTTGTTGTAAGTCGTAGGTGAGCCAATAAAATCTACCTGATGAGTACTTGGGCTGAGAGTTTGGGTGAGGCTTGTAACCCACAGAATCAGGTGTTTCGGTGAGTAGCCGACAAGTATCTGTTTTATTATATCAGCTCTTACAACTCTATTGAAAAATAGGAGATTCTCTTAGGAACGTAATGATATCACTACTATTGAACGTGAGCTTGCAATTAGCAAGAAACAATTATAGACTACCTAATTATTGCATAGACGTATAGACTTGGTTATCATTTTGCACTCGTAGTGATGTAACCTGATCATCCGTCTTGGAAACCGCACGTGTTAGACGTTCCTGCCTGTCTCCTGGACCCTTGCAGCTGTGCCTACCTCCGGAGCTCCAACCATCTCCCTAGGTTCCCATTTCCTTTTGCGCCAAACAACCTTCTTTCAACCCCACCCTCGCCAAATCATCACCATTTGTGATAACCTCTGATATACCACCTAACACACCTCTACAACGACACACTTTCTTTCTAGTTGTTGCAGAGGCAATCGCGGCCATGGCGTCAAAGAAGACCAAGCCCACCCCCGGAGACGACGTCGATGTTGACGAGCTCTTCTCCGGTCTTGACCGCGAGAAGAAGCCAAAGAAGACCGCCAAGTCCAAGCCCACGTCTGCCGCATCGAAGGCAATTGCTGATTCGGATATCCTTGCCGACCTTGAATCGGAGTTGGCTGAGCAGCCTTCTCGACCTCATACCCCCCGACTTAAGGATGCTGTCGCCCGCCGTTCCACAGCCACACCTCCCGCCGGCGACCCTCGTAAATCTACAGATAGCGCACGTAGCTTGAAAGCCACATTTACACCGAGTGCCACAAGCTCAGAACTCCATGAAGCCGAAAAGAAACCACCATCTGAGCCTGTCCAGCAGCCAGACCCAGCCCCTCAGGCCTCAGGTGGAGGATGGTGGGGTGGCATCTTGTCTACGGCCACCGCTACCGCCAGCGCTGCCATGAAGCAGGCCGAAGCCGCTGTTACTCAAATCCAGCAGAATGAAGAGGCCAAGAAGTGGGCAGATCAAGTCAAGGGAATCAGAGGACTCGATGTTAATACCCTCCGGACTTACGGTATGCTTTCTAACTCTAAGTTGAACGTTGTCCATAAAGCTAATTGGGACTTTAGGTGACGAACTCCGACATCGCGCTCTTCCCACCTTTACCAACATCCTGCACACTTTGGCGCCTCCTATCAGCTCACACGAACGTCTTCTCATCCATATCACCCACGATCTTGTCGGCTACCCCTCTCTCGATCCTCTGATCCATAACGTCTTTGGCCATGTGATGGCACAGGTTGAGGGTGGCGACCTCCTCGTCATTCAACGCGGCCAGGAGAGCCACTCTCGACGCAGCACCGACAGTGCTGCTGGATGGCACGACGGACCTTGGTGGAGACAGACCGATACTGTTCGTGAGCTTGGACTGATTAATGGTTTGGCGGAAGGCACCAAATTGTGCCGCGCCAATGCTGAATCGCACGCGACTGAATACTTCTCCGCCAACGGTGGCGTAGAGGAAGCCAAGCATAAGGCCACGGAAGACGTCAGCGAGACTAACCCCGTTCGAACCTCGGACTTGTTCTTGGCTGTTCAAGCAATTGCTGTCGACGCAGACAACAGCCTGTTTGCTCGCACTGCTTCGGCCGAGAAGGAGAAGAGCTCTTCCGATGTCCAGGACCAAGATGACGACGAGGAGCTCATCTGTTTTGCCGTATTTATCCTGGATCCTGTCCACGATATTGAATTTTATACCGTCAGCCAGACTATCCCTTCCCGATGGGTCCAGTGGCTCGATATCCCAGCTCCCCTTACTCCTCGTTCTGGTGAGGATAGTGAGTATTTGGATGACAATGTTCCGGAGGAAATCAAAGATATCATTGAGAGTGGCGGCGTTGACCCGCGTGAATGGGTAGCTGAGTGGCTTGAGGAGCTTCTCAATCTCTCGATTGGTACCGTTGCTCAGCGATACGTTGCTCGCCGTATGGGTGTTGGAGAGGGTGGTCTTGGCAGGGGTAAGAGAAGGATGGAAGAGCTCGTGCAGGACAACGCGGGCGAGGCTGCTCGGGCTGGCGTCATTTAAACGACGTGTAAGTGGCAGATATTTGAAACGCGTTGTATGACAAGGTATGATGGGCGTTGGGGTTTGCGACTGGTAAATGAAGGACTTCCCCGAGCTTAAAAGTTTGCTTGGGAATATTTGAATATTACGTTCTTTTTCGATATAGTGCTATGATCAGATTGAGTCTAGATTGTCATTAATATCGAGTTCGGCTTTGAAAGTCAAATAGCTCGACTATGCTATAACTGTTACCCTTCGAGACAGATCTACCCGTTGTATACCGGCCCATTCAACAAGCCTTATGTGTGACCACTTCGATGAACGGTCCCGGCCTTTTTAAGTTCGCCTCTAGCCTCTCTCGTGGCACTGTCTAGATCCACCTTCTTCAACGGTCGATACTCGGGATCCCACATCTGCTCCTTGATCCAGTCCTCCAGATCCTCATCCTTTTCAGGGATACCCTCCTGTGTAGCCTCGCCATCCTTGACAGCTGCTTGTATCACATTGCGAGCAATACGGACACTTACATCCCTGACAGAACTTACATCTGGGAGAAGAGGCGCGGTAGAATCTTTGAGCACAGGACTCATTGAGGAAACTCCTTCCACAGCGGCGACAAGCATGCGATCTGTCAGATGCTTGGAGCGCGAGAGGACGCACCCAAGACCAATTCCAGGGAAGACAACTGAGTTGTTGCACTCGCCAACCTTAATGGTGATCTCGGACCCGTCGTCACCCCATGGGCCCTTAACAGCTGGGAAAGGCGAGCCGGTCGCCACGAGCGCCTTTCCGTCTGTCCATTTCAAGATATCCTCGGGCTTGGCCTCATGAAGGCGTGTAGGGTTAGACAAAGGAAGGACAATAGGGCGTTCGTGATGCTCAGCCATAGCACGGATGATGTCCTCGGTAAAGGCACCGGGCTTGGTAGATGTGCCGATGAGAACATTGGGCCGAACTTCCTTGATCACTGATAGAAGATCAGTGTCCTTGTCTTTCCACTCAGAAGCATCCTTGGTGAAGATCTTTTGAGAATCAGTGACCCCTTCGGTTTCTGAGGTCAGCAGACCAGGCTTGTCGATCAACCTAAAGCAGTCAGTCATATTCGATCTTGTCTTCTAGTAGGAAACATCTTACCAGATCTGCTTTGCTGCGTCCTCATGGCTCATGTTTCCCTCTGTGGCAATGGCATCTCGTACTTGGTCTGCAATACCTAGACCGGCGCTGCCAGATCCAAACACAACCATGCGGACATCCTTAAGCTCTTGTTTACTGGCATGAAGACCTGACATGATAGCTGCAAGAGTCACGCAGCCGGTCCCTTGCACATCGTCGTTGAAGCAGGCAAAGTCAGGACGATAGCGTTCTAACAGCTTCCTCGCTACACTATATATCAGAATATGCTGCCAAACTGAGGGATGGGTGGCTTACCGTTGTCTAGTCCAAAATCCTCAAAGTGAATGTAGGCCTTTGGATAGAGCTTCCTGGCTGATTGAATAAAGGTGTCGACGAACTTGGCGTACTCTTCACCGCGAACACGCTTCTCCTTTAGGCCGAGATACAACTCATCGTTAAGGAGGTCCTTGTTGTCTGTGCCGCAGTCGAGGACTACGGGAAGGGTTCGGTTGGGGTGAACACCGGCGCAGAGTGTTGTTAAAACCAGTTTGGCAACGGCGATGAGGATGCCGCCAACGCCTTGATCACCAATGCCGAGAATTTCCTCGCCGTCTACATAAGAGATTAGCTACCTGTTGGTGGTTAGATTTTGGAAATGGATAACTCACCAGATACGACAATATAGTCAATGTCATCAGGATTTCCCCATTGCGCAAGGTCATTGTGTACGTGATCTGGGTCTCGGATGTTGAGATAACAACCCTCTGGTCGTCTGAAAAGGCGAGAGTAATTCTGGATAGCATCGCCTTCAGTTGGGGTGTAGACTATACTCATCATCTCATCAAGATGGAGTTGAAGTAGCTTTACACGACAGTTAGCACATCGCTTCAAGGTATAGAAATTAGAACAGTGAAGCCTACCTTGTAGTAGAGGACTTCATTCTGATCCTTGAGAGAAGTGAGAAAGGTGTTTTTGCTCAAGTCATCAGGCTGCGAAGAGTACTGCTCATAGGCTCGCTTGCACTGCTGGTCAAGCGTCTGAACGCCCTGGGGCAGCAAACCTGTGAGGTTGAATTTGCGACGCTCATCTGGAGGAAATGCAGAGCCCTTGTTGAGATAAGGCGTATTCAGCAGCGATGTGCCGCTGAGTGCGCAGTTGATAGGACCGCTGGTGCTGAGCGGGAGGTTGTCATGCTTGGGTTTCGACTTGGACTCGTGCTTTGGCTGTTCTGACTTGGTGGAATAACCGTTTATGCCTCGTAGAGGGAGTGATGAAGATAGGCGGCGGCAGGTACGGGAAGACGAGGGTTGGGTTAGTTTGAACATGGCGATCTCGTTACTTGGCACAATCTCTTGGCCCTCAAAATGCAGTGGTATTATAGTATTATTATATTGGTAGTTTAAGTAGCAGCAGACGATAGTTGTCTGGTCAAGTAATTATCAAAATTTCCTGATCGGGCCGCCAGATGCAGCTCAAAATGACGTCGTTGAGCTCTCACAGGCAAATCCACTCTGACGAAACCTGCCATCTTTTGCACGTGTAAAAACTGGATATTATTATTCATGATAAACTAACGTCAATGATACTACCCGCCGTAGTAGAATATCACATGATATGTATTACATGCACTATAGAAGAATGTCGGTGCTCCTGGAGCCTCGCCCGTGTAGGATGTAATACAATGCCAGCCACAAAATGTGACCAGCAAAGAAACAAGACGGACGCGGACTATGATGGCCCTTGTTGTTCTAGCAACGACGACAGAAGAAAAGACAAGCACAAAAGCACTTTTCTCTTCTTGTATCGTTTAATCAGACCTTCAGACTACTTCACGGGGACAGCACAAAACGTGCCGTCCAAGGAAGACCTTCCCTGTGAAGGGAAGACTCGTGAGGAAAACAGAGTGACTGAAGGAAGAACGCTGCTGCTGAGTGTGTAACGAAAAGAAAGTAAAAGTAAAGCCTACCTTGCCATGTCAAGAGCGCGCCGTGAGAATATCTTGATAGAGATAAAGAACGCGTCTTTATTTGTTGTTCAGTCTTCTTGAAAGAGTCAACGTGAAGGACTTGGGTTTATGTTGAAAGAAAATTTGACGCGGAGTTTATGGGCAGTGGAGCCGATATTTTCTGGTTGCTCCACTGGTTGGCGGGCCACAGAACCCAGCCACCTACTGCTTGACTGAGGGTCTATCCTGAAATTCTATTGGCTCTTCAACTCATACCGCAACAGTTCATGTCTTGAAGCTATGTCTTACAAGATATATATATATATATATATTTGTGGCCTATGAAACACGACATTGACCAGTACTTGTATCAATCGAACCTATAATTAAATCAGTAGCAAGGCTTAGGGTCAGTAATAAATGTCACACGCAGTAGTTAGGGTTACCAGAATCGCAATGTGCACAGCTGTATATTCAAATGACTTATAAACAGTTGAGATCGAATCAAAGATTGTCATCACATTCCTCCAGCACACAACCCATCATATATACTCATACTCGCCTTCGCCGCCATCACCGCTCCACCTAATTCTCAACACTCGTTAATCTCCTACTCCTTATATCATCCTCCAACCATCTCTTGGCGCTCTTTCAGAAGCGTTGGAATTTACTGGGAGGTGTTTCCGTTGTTACCGATCAGGTTGGGGGAGCTGCGGAGGCTGCCAGAGATCTTGCCAGAAGTGGCAGTGGTCTTGAGCCAGTTGGTAACGCCAGTGACACCGGAGACACCGTTGACGGAGATGCCGTAAAGGACAAGGCCAGCAATGTGGGGAGTAGCCATGGAAGTACCGCTGATGCTGTTGGTGGCGCTGTTGCTGGTGTACCAAGCAGAGAGAACACCGGTACCGGGGGCAAAGATGTCGAGAACAGTGCCGTAGTTGGAGTAAGAGGCGATGGTCCAGGTGCTGTCGATGGCACCGACGGTGATGGCACTGGGAGCGGAAGCAGGAGAGGTGTTGGCAGCGTTAGCGCCGTCGTTGCCAGCAGCAATGGCAGAGATGATACCGGACCTGGAGGCAGACTCGATGGCGTTGTTGAAAGAAGCAGAGTAGCCACCGCCAAGGGACATGTTGACAACAGACTTGGTGACTCGGCCCTTGGAGATGATATCGTTGGCAGCCCAGTTGAAGCCAGCAAGGATGATAGAGGTGCTAGAAGAGCTGCCCTGGAAAACCTTAACAGCCTGGATAGTAGCCTTCTTGGAAACGCCGTAGGTCTTTCCGGCAATAGTACCGGCAACGTGAGTGCC
Source organism: Fusarium tricinctum (assembly GCA_020744515.1). Lineage (NCBI taxonomy): Eukaryota > Fungi > Ascomycota > Sordariomycetes > Hypocreales > Nectriaceae > Fusarium > Fusarium tricinctum. Next base: position 1,188,792 of record JAGPXF010000002.1, on the reverse strand, counting down.
GTGACCGGCAGTGTCAGCGTTGTCGCCGCTGAAAGCAGTGTAGACAGCCTGAGCGCGGCCCTCGAACTCATTGTGAGTAGCCCGAATACCAGTGTCGACGATGTAGGCAAAGGTTCCGGTACCAGCAGCAGTATCGTAGATGTAGCTGGTAGACCCTCTAGTACGGTGAGAGACCGTGCCGAGACCCCAAGGAGCACCGGTCTGGGTGGTCAGGGCACGCTTGGAAAGAGACTCCTCTTCGTCCTCCTCAACCATGTTGATAGTCCAGACGCGATCCTCCTCAACGATGGCAACCTGAATGGAATGTCAGCATTCTGTAAGTTAGTGTAGTTGGGGGTGTCTTACATCGGGGCTCTCCTTGATCTCCTTGATGGTGCTCTTGTCGAAAGAGCCAGCATAGCCGTGGAAGCCATACTTGCCATTGTAGGTGCGCTCGACACCCTTCTCGGCGCGCTCGTTCAAGCCACGCTTGTGGACATCGCCAACCCAGCTGAGATGGCTCTCGACATCTGCAGCAGCGATATCAGACTTGAGAGTGACGATGTACTTGCCAGGGATGATCTTGCTAGAGTCAACCTTAGCAGTAGGAGCAGCGTTGACAAGTCCGAAGAGGGTAGTCGCAGCGACGGCGAGGTTCTTGAAGTTCACCATTGTGAAGATGATTCAAAGAGGCAGATACAGAAGAAGAGGCAGAGGCGGTTGTAGATGTTGGAGTGTTGAGGATGGAGATGCTGAGAAGAAAGGACACGGTTAGGAGGAGGATGCGTTGTCTTATATAGATATTGATGTATACCCGTCGGCGACTTTCTTCGATCTATCATGATCGAGTACATGATCCACAAGATACAAACCTGCAACTGTCTTGTATCGACTGACAGGTATGCTACCCAAACCGAGACACAATCAAAGGGATGGCATTCATCAACTTCCTCTTGTGGTGAGGAGCGAGAGCCTCACACAGTGTCTTGTCGTCGTCCTCGACAGCACCAAACGGAAAGGGGAAGGCGATATGCGATGCATTGAGGCGGCAGACATTCTGGCAGGCAGGTCGCGATGGCGAAAGTGCAAAAGTCCTTCAGGAATGCGAGTAGCTGGTCGGTAGGCCATGTCTCAAGGCCAAAGCGTATGCAAGGAACCTTTCACCAGAACTGATACCTTGATAATAAAGTGCCAGGATATCAGGGCGTGGTCTAAACAGTCGTAGTGAATATATCTGGCCTGTCTTAAGCATCGATGGAAGACAGGTTGTCAAAGAGGCTCATTTACATGTGATGAGATAGGCCTATATCGCTATTCATCGGCCTCATAGAAATTCAGGCACTCAGCATTGATTGGAGGGGTCCGCCTGGCGTGAATCGTAGTCGACATTGTATTAAAGGAGCAACCCTACCTGCTGGTGTTCTTGGCAAGTACCGCCACCCACTCTCTAGATGCTGTGATACCTCAATTTTGGCAGCAACTACCGGTCTCCATGACGATTGAAGCTGGGGGGTAAAATGGCCGGAGGAGGAAGGCAAATGCCTTTCAGGTCTCTTATTGGAGGCAGAGATTAAGAACCTAGCCGCTCGGAATTATGGAGCGGCCCGTGAATGATGCATAAATCCTAGTTAAATGTTTATCGTCAAGAAGTTGAAGAGTACACAGTCGTAGAGGATCAGGAAGCTACCTAGGAGACTACCCAATGAGGTAGCTATGCTTGTCCACAACTCCAGGATAATCGACCAAGTGAGGTCAGGCGAAGGCCCTTGGCGACTTAGCCTTGCTGACAATAAAAAGCAATCGAGACGTCTTTCGCACCATGAAATGTGCTATATCCGTACTGAGGTTTTCTGTATTGACCTTCAAGTCAACTTCCTGTTTGGGGCACTCCGGCCGTCTTGGTGCGCATTGATACCGCCGCTGGCATTGCAGTAGAAGGCGATTTGGATGCCCATTTTCGCTAAGGACTGAGGCTACAAAGCCAAGAAATGCGGAGAATACCCTTGCTTAGCCTTGCTCGTTTTTCACTTAAAGCTCCTAATGGATAAGAAGGAGGGCAGCGTGATGTGATGCGAGGGGTAGGAGGTGGTGCACTCTTAGGGGTTGCTGATCAAAGTAAGGGTTTGGAAGAATTGAGGATTCTGATGAACAGTACCAGAATCGAGGAAGCGACAGTGACCTGTTGGATCATCTCCCCTGTTGACTGCTTTTCATGATTCGAATTCCATATATTTTGTCTACAGGTAAGAGTCTAAGACGTTCAAAAGCTCAAGTGGGGTCGACATGATAGACGGGCCGGGGATGAGACGGGCAAGAGTGGGTAATATAGATCGGGGCCATAATAGCCCGAAGCGCAGGCAGGGCCCACATCCAATCAGATTCAGCGGCAGGAACAAGTGTTGGCTCTTGAAAGATAAGATTTAGTGGCGCTGTGGCCCTGCCCTGCCTGCCTGCACCCCAGAAGTCTAACTTACAGCATCAACAGCAACGTCGGCTGCAATAATGTCTTAGAAGCACCTGCCGTAAGACATTTTTACCCAACAATAGGTAACCTACTCCGTAGACGTTCTCACTTCACTGCTGGCGCCTCCCATATTCACGTCACGGATCCTTCGAAACCTGGTTTTGATGGCGCCAACTTTAAACCCGACTTCAGCAAGAAATGGACCCCGCTTCAATCCTAGGCCAACGCATCTCATCATGATCCTTGTCTCTTACTCTTACACCCATGCAATCGGTTAATTGATCAGTCAATCAATCAATCAATCAGTTGATCGTTATCAACACCACCTGATTCGACCTCGACAAAAGTACTTACCTCGCCCACGTTCTTGGGAAGACATTCAAGCAGCTTACCTTATGTTGCATAAGCTTATCAGACGCCGAGACATACGCGATATTTGGCAATAACGAATAAGCCCTCGGGTCAGCGGACCCCTGGGGTCATTCGTGGAAACCATCCGCCGTCCTAGAGCAACTCGCACGCCATTCTTTACAATGCTCGCTCTCAAGAGTCCTTTTAACTGGCCAGGAAAGCTCACCAACCTTGCCCATCCCCTGGTCACTCTCGATATCTTAGCCAAGCCAGCAATAGGTTGGCACCATCGACCCTGCTTTTATCCATTTCTGCACCCTTCCAAAGCCCGTTCCTCGACGTGTCGGCTTGGTCTCCCGTAGCCGTGCCGCACGATCACCACGGCCCGTTTGAATCCCTCGGCGAAAGGTTCTGTTTGGACTATTGAAGCAAAGCTCAGGAACAAAAGCTGCGAACTGACCTTGATTCTTCGGTTGCCAACCGGAGCTGCATCCTACCATAATCACCATGGCCAGCGGTATACGGCACGTCTTCCACGGTCAGGTCATCTGTTAAACCTTCCATTACAGCCAAAGAGGTGTTCTCGCTATTCTAGTCCTAGACTAGCATGAATACAACTCACGGACTTGAAGTTGATACCGTCAAGGGTAGCACTCGCATCAACTACAGTACCCCAGAACTGGCATAGTACTGCTCTCATTCCGGATGAGATCATCACCAGGGAGTCCATCGCATCGTGTACCCTGAGGACCCTTGTCACCATTCAATCCACGCATGCCGCCTCTGCGATAGACGTACTGCTTGAAACAGGGACCACAAAAGTACTTACAACGTCAATAACCCGAGCTCCTTCCTAGCTGGTCACTACAGTCCGGAGACGAGAGCAATGTCGCGATAAGGCTACCATCTTGTTCAATGTCGTGCAGGGAGCAGCGCCATTACGAAGTATTGCAAGAGTTGGTGAAGATGAGGTATTCCGCTCAATGTTACAACAATAGACCAACAAAGGTCCCTACAACATGGAGGGAACTGTTATGGTCTCATAAAGGTACGCGCTTCGACTAGTCGACTGCCTGAACCTCGAATGCACCATGAACGGCAGCAGCTGTATCCAATCACGCAAAGCACAATGCTTCCAAGGCTTCCAAATTGCTCTCGCCGTTCTCTGAGAGGGTGTCATCATCAGCACTATCTCGAAGCAATGATCTTCGAACAAAGTTCATGCAGTTCAGTCAAGGTGCCCTCTTCGTCAAGCTGTCCCTATGTCCAATCATTGACAGATACTGTGACGAACCTTTCCTCTGATACCTTCCTCTTTGCGTCAGTAGGCGCGGAATCTCACGCCTTGGTGATGTGATATTGCAACTCGAAGCCAAGTCCGTGGGGGTATTGTATGCTTTTAGACGAGTTCAACACTTTGACTTGCAATTTGGTCTGAAGGTCTCATCCAATCTAAATGCTTATGCCATTTTACAGATGGGGTGCCGCCAGATAGATATTCTCTGTCTTCAACTGCAAGCAAGGCATAAGCACTTTCTCATATCTGGACGGCGTTAGTATACTAATGATGCCTCAACGGTGAAAACAAATGACAGGAATATCATTCCTATGCCTGTAGCTACTTAGCAACCAATCAGCATTCGCCGCTTTGGCTCAGTGGTAGAGCGTGTCACTAGTAATGACAAGGCCCACGGTTCGATCCCGTGAAGCGGCATCACCTTAGAATCTCCTTCGGATTTCGACAACCCAACTTTTTGTCATTCTTTCGAATGGGCCATTGTATTGGACTCCCATGCAATTCCAAGACCCACCAAGGTGTCTGTCTATGCTTGTAACCAACCTGTGGCCAACCAGGCTTTTGTGTATCATTCAACTGTTACTTGGCCGCTTGTTGTTTGAGACGACCAAGTTCAGGTTTGGTCCCTTTTTGGTGTCATAAACCTCAATACAAAGAACCAGGATCCGAGGGTTCAAAACTTATCAGCCTCAACATGTGCTATAGGCTAAGGCAACTGAATGTTGTTCAGAATGCAGGTCCTAGTCCACCTTCTAGATAATTTACAGTCGATGCACCTTTTACAAACCACCTTACGCAAACTCATTTGGGAACCGATATCTCTATCCTACTAAAGAGGCTGGTAGTATTGAAAGCCCGTTTCCCTTATCAGTGTGCAGACTGTATGTGCATTGAATATGGCACCGCCAAGTGTTCATTTGCAGGACACGCTCTATGCTACCAATCGGACGAAACGACAGCTTGGCTTTCCTTACCTATACCATAATAGTGAGTCTCTGACCGTTCTCAAATGCTTTTGAACGCTTGAGTCTTCGATGGTGGAGCCCCTATGATTTATACCACCAGCGGCAATGCTTCCAAGAGTTTCAAACTATGCTCAGAAACTATTCATTTGCGATAGATTAATGGGCTTTCTGCCTATCACCCAAAGGACCCCCTTTAAAATGCGTCTGAGATCTTATAGCACTTATGTGTTAACATCCTGCCAACTCAAGCTTGTTGTGACTCGACACATTGTTCTCTCCTAATTGCCAGGTATATATCTGCTGGTTGGTAGCACCGCCATCCCGTGGGTGTAGGTTCCAGCTCACAGGATCAGGCACCATCTCATACCCGAGATATGCCGGTGTCAGCTTCGTGTGTTGGTTGCTACGTTGTCACTACAACACCTAGACTTTGTCATAACCTTAATCGGACTGCATTGTGCTGACTCTTGAAATGCTGCGTGTGTTCCATTTGCTACCCTCTGCTGACACTGGTACAGATACATGCCTCAACGGTCCCCATTGGAATACTTTATTTTCAAGGAACCTGTTCATATCTGGTAACCCCTAGCGTCTCGTTACAGTCAGTCGACTCCCTATTGTCTTTACCTCCTTCAAATCCGCCGATTCTCCCATTATAATACCAAGCACATCCTTGGTAACACTATAAGCTTGATGGGGTATCTCCGACCACGAAGAGGTCAAGTCCACACTATCTACGCTACGCGGACAGCACAGTCTACCTCCAATAATAATATACTCTTCATACTACTCATTCATGCATGCGGGGCATACACGGAGAAATCTCGACCCTTGAGCTTAGAGTTTAATGGATGACCTTAGTTTCTAATTAGCAGCCCACTACTTACAGTACTCCTGGTCCATATTGTTATATCAGTAGCTTGTTGCCCTGCATTTGTTTAAGACGCCGTTATCTAGGCGTTGGCGAAGAGACTTTCTCCTTTCAATGATGAGGCATCAGCAAGACCCTACAATTGACACTTCCCATCGAAACTTGTCCGACCACTCGTTAGCCGCTGCCGCTTCTTTATACCTGAGCATCCAGGAGCACGCTTCTCTAGTCTAAAGGCCTAAGAATTTCAAATCACTTTATTGGGTCTTTTTTAAGATCGTTTCTTTTCATAATCTCTTATTGCATAATACGACAAGTATATACAACCAAGAAGCTGGTTTCTTTCACATAAAGACAGGGTGGTCGTAACGACATCTATTACTATTGTGTTGTTGAGAACATGGGAAAGCAGTGCTTCCAACCTTTCAATCAGAGTCATGTATACTGTTATGGTTGTGTGCTCCTTAATTCAACGAGTTCTTACTCATTGTGATATAAGCTTTCTACCCGGGCAATTGCATGTTACCTGCTGATTTGCAGCTTACAGAAATTCGATTCCGCGCACCAAAGAAAGCATATGGATCAGAACTGTTGAAGAGATGAAGATGGTCGGAGAAAGTGCACATAGTGTCTGAATTCACGTAAGAAATAATTTAGGACGCCCAGTTCAGTCGCATTGGCATCTCATCCTTCTTCGTAAAGCATATTTCGCCTTTTCATCAGGCATCTACCTGCATTCCCAAGTACTGTGTCTTGAGAGTAGTATCCTTCTTCGCGCCTCTAATTCCAATCTTCACAACCTCTCCAGGAACAATATCCACCAGGTTGTCCTCAAACTTAACTTCATCGTCCTCACATTCAAGCGCCAGTCCCTTGATTGGGACCTCAGCACTGACTTCTACAAACTTGGCTCCGTCGGTAAGCTTAGCTTTAAGTTCCTTGGGCTTCTGGAAGTGCAGATACTTGAGTGGCTCCGGCCAGTTGACGTATCGCGCAATTTGTTTGCCGTCTTGATACAGGTAGGCAGCAACAACAGTCTTTGCTTCAAGATCAGCGTTGGGCTTTTCAACAGGGACGTCCAGTGTCTTGATTTCTGTCGAGCGGTTTCTTTGGAGAATCAGGTCCGACGATACTGTCTGAGAGTACGTTTCCTTTCCAGTTTCAACATCCCAGGCTTTGACAACACAGTCCACAGTCACATTTTCCAATTCAAGGTTGCTTCCCCAAATTTCAACTTGTACTTTGGTGTCGATGTCGACTCTTGTGTACTTGTTCTTAGGGTGCTTATGTTCTCGGCGTGTCATCCCAATAGTGACTGGTGCCATCTCCCGCTTAATGGTGAAGTAGGAGTGTTTTGGTCGGAGGTAATAGTCACAGATAGCCCATGATGTAACCGGCCAGCAGTCGTTGGTCTGCCAAACCAAGACACCGCTACAATACTCCTTATTGGGGCCCTGCCATTGACGCTTCCACAAGCGATAAGCTGATGCTAAGGCTTCAGCCTGTAGCAGTTGGCTGTAATAGACATAGTCTTCCAGGGGATCCATGGTGAAGCGGAAGTTCTCGGCCATGTAAAGGCCGAGCCTGCGAAGCTGTCCATCTGCCTTGTTGTGGAAGTCTATGGTAGACGAGGTTGCAAACCTCTCAGGGTCATCTTTACCCTTTGGAAGGTAGTCATCAATGGTCTTGATATTTGGGAAACCCTCCATACCAAATTCGGAAACGAAACGACCAACAAGCTTATCAAAGTCCTGGTATCTTTGCTGGGAGCCGTGCCAGACATTCCACTGGTGGATGTCTCCGATGGTTGGATCAGTGGTCACCTTGCCGCCCCAAGGACTGGCAATGTGATAGACGGCTCCAGGATGAAGCTCGTTGCAGGCATCTGGGAGCAGCTTTTCGTAGATGTAACGAGCCGGGAAGTCGGTATTCAACCAGCTCTCTGGATCATGGTCGTCAAAGTCATAAGTGAGCTCCTCTGACTCCCGTAGTTGGTAATCTTCGTTGTTTCCAGCCCAGAGAACGATTGAGGGATGGTGACGCAGTCGCTTGATATTCGCTCGCGCTTCTCTGTCGATTGACTCAAGGAATTTGGGCCAAGCAGGGTAGTTTCCACAGGCGAACATAAAATCTTGCCAGACAAGAATACCAAACTCATCACAAGCATCATAGAAGACGTCTTCTTCGTAAATGCCACCTCCCCAAACTCGAAGCATAAACTGGTTACCGTCAGTGACAAGCTTGACCCAGTCACGGTATCTCTCCTTGGAGATCCTAGGGATAAAGTTGTCTGCTGGGATCCAGTTGCTACCACCGCAGAAGATGGGAATGTTGTTGACTTGAAAGAAGAAACTAGTTCCTGGTTGTCCGCTGAGCTCTCGTTGAACGAGCTCTAGTTTACGAAGGCCGATCTTTTTGGAGATTGAGTCAATCCCATCATTGCCTTCGAGAAGTGTGGCCTTGATGGTATAAAGAGGTTGCTTTCCATACCTGACGGGAAACCAAAGAGCTGGGTCTTGAATGTGGAAGGTGGTGGTTGCATCTTTGTCTTTGACATTTGCAGTTTCAGACGCGACCCCCTTTCCATCCAAGGAGACGTCGAAGCGGACTTTTGAAGCTTTTCCCTCGACTGTGGCATGCACAACAACGCTGGCCTTCTTTAGAGACTTCTCCACTTCCGATTCACAGTATAGGTCGGTGATGTGGGATTCATAAACCTCGAGGTTGATAGGTCGCCAGGGACCACAAGTGAGCATAGCAGGGCCCCAATCCCACCCCTGGTATTAGTTAGTTGATATGTGATGCACCGATTGTTGCAATGGCTTACCCAGTGGTACTGTGCCTTTCTAACCGGTAGTCTTGAGCCATCTCCATTCCAGACAACGTACTTATGATCGGGGTGCTCTTCCACCAACTTCCAGCCTCTCAAATAAGCAGCGTCGAATGTGATGCGAAGTTCATTCTCGCCGTCTTTCTTGAGGTTCTTTGTGACATCCACACGCTCAGGGACAAACATATTCTCAGTCTCAAGAATATTCTCACCATTTAGCTCAACCGTGGCGAATGTGTCAAGGCCATCAAATACCAGAACCGCCTTTGCACCATCGCTAACCTTTGGGCTTTCAAAGGTGGTCTTGTAGACCCAGACGGTCTCTCCAATCCATTGGACCTTTAACTCATTCTTTCCAATGTACGGATCAGGAATCTTTTTGTGATGCAAGAGATCGAGATGAACGTTTGTAGGGAATTGAGCGACTGGTAAATAAGACGAGTCGTCTTCCTTCTGCTGCTTGAACTGCCAGTTCTTGTTGACCGGGGTAACAGTGCGGGGAGTCATGATGCTGTGCCTCTGGCTGGGGTTTGTATGATGCGGCGTGTGTGAGAGCTACCGAGATAAATCGAGGATAGTGAAGAGTTTATTTCAGCTGCGTGATATAGCCCAGGTAGTAATAGAAGAGGAGAGAGAGGGATTGAAATGCAATGCACGATCTGACGTTTTGACGTTTTAACATGGAAGGAAGGTCGCGTTTACCCGGACAATTTGCCTGGGCAAGTACAACCATGACCCCGCGAAATGTGCAAAAGACTCCAAGCATCAACTGATAATCCTCGTAAGACATTCAGTGACTTCAGTGGTCAGTTTAAACAATGACAAGAGATCCGACCTTTACACAGCAGAAGAATGCCCACCTCCGCTTCACCGGCACGTCGATCCGTCACACCACTCAATCCTTCGGTGGCATGAATTATGTAGATTCATCCACCAAAGAGAACGCAATATCGCTCGTAAGGTATACATGTATGCATTGGACTGCGTTTGTGGCCCAATCGAGTTGATACAAGTCGAACAATTATATCAACATGTATCAATGCACTCTATATAGACCTATCGTCTACACTCAACCCCTTTGCAATCAACTTGCAACTTCCCACCATCTATAACCAAACGCCAACACGCTCATGAACGAATGTCTCACGAAACAATATTCCTGAAAACACTGCCAGTCTAAGTATATGACTGAACCCCTCAGACAACCCTCATCCATTACCCCCAGAGCTCCCAACCACAAAAAAGGATTGATGGAAAGGCAATTCCACCAATCAACAGCAACCTCCTCCTCTTCGTCGATTGCTCAGTGTAAATACTTCCTCCCATTCTCGCAGCCCCCAATTCTGTGTGCGGTTCTTTTTTCGCCTCCTCCTAAGTCCGCTGTGCTCGTCGACCGTGGCTCCTGTCATGGAGCTCTTGATACTGCCTCCGTCGCTAGCTGTGTTCCAACCGCCGCTATCGCCGTACTGAATTCCACTCGCCGGGTCGTCAGGGTCAATCTCGCCCAGCTCGATCTTTGTGAGAATTATCCTTGCTAGTCGTTCAAAGATCTCATCTACGCCCTCGCCGTTGAATGCGCTCGCCTCTGTCACCACTGATATTCCTGCTGTGCTGGCCCATCGACTTGATTCGGCTCTTGTGACTTCTCTGCCTTCCGGCGCATAGGTAGCTCTTAGTTGGTTTCCTGCGCTTATGGATGCTCCGCGATCTCTAGTCGTGGCTGTGCTTGTATAAGAGCTGCCCCCAGCGCCTAGTATACCGGATGTTAGGGTTGAATTGGAGGTAACACTTGTCGGTGTCGGGGGCGGGAGATCGATGAGAGTTTCAGTAAGATCGAGTTTGTTGCCCACGAGCATCAGGCTGAGGTTCGGAGACGCGAGCGCTCGGGCATCGTTGAGGAAAGGTTGTAAGTTTCGGAAGGATGCGTGTGAGGTGAGGTCGTAGACGAGGATGGCGCCCGCGGCGCCTCGGTAGTAAGAGCGAGAAACAGATCGAAATCGTTCGGTTCCAGCCGTGTCCCAAAGCTACATCTTGTTAATGCTGCGTTCTTTGTTGTCGCGCGGCCATAAGCCATCGTACCTGAAGCTTTATCCGTTTCCGCCTTGATCCAGTGCCGACTTTGATTATTTTGGTAGCAAACTCGACACCGATCGTTTGTGATGACAAGACTCTCCATTCGTTTTTGACAAAGCGATGCAGAAGACATGACCTATAAATTCGCACAACGGTCAGCCAGGAGCTCCAGTATGCGACCGCCCTTTTGCTATCATCGCATATACGGCCGATCACTTTTTCAACGACTATACTGAGGGGTAACGTACTTTCCCGTTCCACTGGGGCCAAGCAATATAATCTTCGCCAGGTAATCATACATGCTCCCTAGCTCCTTTATCAAACAGTCAGCCACCTTGCATCGCAGTCGACGACAATGCTGCTTCGTTCGCCTACCTGCTCTCGGGCCGTACCGGAACTCTCCTCGCTCGCGCCGGAGTGTCGGCGAGGCCTGGTCATCGCGGGCAGATTGACGAGATTGCTGAAGGTAATGGCGGATGGAGTTTCAGGCGGTCGGACGATGTCGCATGTCTTGGCTCTCGATCGGTCTGGCAGGCTATCGCGGTAAGGTAAATAGGCAGAAAAGAGCGGTTATATGTTAGGCACGAGAGTCGTAATAGCGAGTAGGAAATGGAGAGGAAGTAGACAAGTTTTGTTTTTGAATGTGTAGTTGTTAAAATCGACAAGAAATGACAATGCGATCCTTGAAACTGGATGGATGTTTACATGCCCTGCATGCTCGGTGAGAACGAGGGTGGGTCGCCTGTAAATAGCCCTCGAGCTGTAGCGGGAGATAGCGTCATTAGGTGATGATAACGTGACGATGATGTGGGAGCCCGATAACACCGTTTGAGCTTGGGTGGATAAGCTCTGATTATTGGGTAGCAGAGCTGTGTCTTGAATTCTTGCAATCCAACAATTGGCTGGAGATAGAGAGCTCCATGTCGATCATTTAAGGCCAAAACCTGGGGTTTTCGGACGGTCTTTCTGTTCTTAAAACTTGATACTTTTTAATGCCAAGTATTGGGGTCCATTGATACCACTTTTGACGTGATAAACCCGTAACAAAAACTAGACTGTTGGTTTATTCGCTTGGTGCGTCATTATGCATAAGTGATTGCTTGTCGCATGTTTCAAAGCGTTCATGGACTACAGTAATACTTAGCCATGGAGCTACCCTACACTCTTCTTATCATTTTTAATTTGGTGCTAAAGAGTTGAGGCATGTCAAATATCCATATACCTATCGCAAGAGACAGAATACATGTCAGTATTGGCTCTGAGGTTTTAGCGCAACGGGTTCGGCCGAGATTTAATATTTCCATGACTTACAAGGATTGAAGGTGACAAGATGCCGAGGCATGTTCGGTTCAGCCACCCCGGATTCCCCACGTGTGTTAACGAGCCGGGGTGATCAACCAATACCCAGATATTCATTCAATCATTGATTCACTATCAACCTTCTTTCCACTTCTCACAAGCCTTTACAACAACTACAAACCCTCATTATGAAGATTCAAGGTCGCACATTCATCATTTCTGGAGGGTAAGTCACATCAACATCGATCGTCCATGGACATCGACACTATGCTAACTTAAATGTAGAGCTTCGGGCCTCGGCCAAGCTTGCGTTGAAGACATTTGCGCCAATGGCGGTAATGTGGCCATTTTGGACATGAACGAAGAGAATGGCCAGGATCTGGTTAAGAAGCTGTCTTCCTCGACCAAGTTTTTTGAGTGCAATGTGCTAGAAACAGAGAGCGTTGCCAAGGCAGTTCAGGGTGCTGCTGAGTGGGCTAAAGAGACGGGAAAGTCTTTGGGAGGCGTGATAGCTGCAGCTGGTGTTTCAACACCCGCCACAGTAAGTCCTCAGAATCATTTCAAGACGTGGGTGAATACGACCGTGACTAATGACATGAAATAGATCCTCGATCGACATGGCGCTGCCTTCAGTCTAGATGATTTCGACTTCGTTCTCAACGTCAACCTGCGCGGCACCATCGACCTCGTCCGCCAGACTCTGGAGCAACTAGCCAAGGTAGAGCCCGAGGGATCCGACGGCGAGAGAGGTATCGTTATCATGGTAGCATCATCTGCGGCCTTCGATGGCCAAAAGGGCCAGGTTTCCTACTCTGCAAGCAAGGGCGCTGTGACGGCCATGACACTGCCTATGGCGCGGGACCTTGCTCGGTACGGCATCAGAGTTGTGACTATTGCGCCGAGTCTCTTCGACAGCCGAATGACAAGCGTGATGCCCGAGAAGGTCAAGAAGAGCCTTGAGGGTGCGATGGAGTTTCCCAGGAGAGCTGGCCAGCCAAAGGAGTTTGCGCAATTGGCGCGGCAGGGAATTGAGAATGTTATGTTGAATGGTGTGGTTATGAGATTGGATGGAGCCATGAGGATGCCTAGCAAAATGTAAATCACTCTATTGAGAGCGGTAGAATACCTAGTTTGATTTGGGGACACTTGTGGTGTATTTTGTATATAATATAGTGGTTCACTTGGCATTTACCGTGCAATAATCAAGGTTGGTCCCCAGTTTGCCGAGAATCATATCCGAGTTGCGAGATCGGCAGGCCCGGCAGAGATCTTACCCACCTCGTCGGATTGGTCATCAGTACAAACGACTTCCTTATTCAATACTCCAGAACATCTTTGAATACAAGATAACAAGTAAAGCCATCATTCTCATATTGTCATAATCTAACATTAACTCAGCCCGAGGTATCTTTCACGTGGAAGAGTCGCACACAGTGTCTATAACCTAGCGACTTACACACCTGGGGCACACCTCAAACACCTCATCATCATTACGAAACCATCTGCAGCCTCAACAATGGCTCCGACTAAAGTAGCAATCCTGGACGACTACCAGGGCGTTGCTGACCCCTTCTTTGCGAAACTTGACTCGGACAAGTATGAAGTCGTGTCTCTCAAGGATACGGCGCTGCCCTATAACCACCCCGAGAATTCGCAAGCAGGCAAGGATGCCTTGGTAGAGAAACTGAAGCCCTTCGATGTAATATGTACGTATCACGAGTCGCATGCAAATGTAGATATGAGTGGCTAACCGACGTTTTAGGTACCATGCGGGAGCGCACACCCTTCCCCGCCGAGTTGATAGAAAGGCTGCCGTCTCTCAAGCTCCTACTCACCACAGCCTTCCGCAACAGATCCTTGGATCTGGATGCCCTCAAAGCACGGGGGATCCCAGTTGCCGGCACAGGCGAAAAGGCTGGAGCTGTTCAGAAAACACCTGGCACCGGTAGCACAACTCAGCACTGTATCACTCTTATCCTTGCGCTCGCCCGCGGTGTCGCCCGCGACGATGCCGCCGTCAAAGAGGGAGCTTGGCAAACCGGCCTCGCTACTGAACTTTCCGGTAAGACGTTGGGCATCCTCGGCCTCGGGAGATTGGGAAGCACCGTCGCCAAGATCTTGAACGTCGCATTGGGTATGAAGATAATCGCGTGGAGCACCAACCTCACTCAGGAGGCGGCAGATGAGAAGGCCAGGGAGGCTGGTCTTCCCGTCGAAGATGCGGAGGGCGAGAAGACGTTCAAAGCAGTAAGCCGAGACGAGTTGTTCCGCAATGCCGACGTGGTATCTGTGCACCTTGTCCTCTCCGATCGATCGCGCGGCATAATCAACGCGCAAGACTTGGCAAAGATGAAGCCTACATCTCTCTTCGTCAACACCTCCCGAGGACCTCTCGTCGTGGAGAAGGATCTTCTCGAGCACCTCAAAGCAGGCCGCATCAGGGGCGCTGCAATCGACGTCTTTGACCTGGAGCCTCTCCCTGCAGATAGTGCGTGGCGAAGCAAGAATTGGGGTCGTGATGGGTCAAGTCAGGTACTTCTCACTCCGCATATGGGCTATGTAGAGGAGGATACATTGAAGTCGTGGTATGAGCAACAGGTTGAGAACATCGGCCGATGGGCTGCCAACGAACCTTTGCAGAATGTGTTCACTTAGCTATGATCAGCAAAATAAAGACAGGGACAAGGCTTCCAGAAAATGCTCGCGTCCAACATCACGTTTCATCTTAAAAGCCGACAGAAGCAAGTTCGAACCAACATCTCCAACGGGACATAGCCGCATCTATCCATAACCTAGAAGGCTCCTTCGTGATAGGCTCATAGTCGAAGCAGTGACGATCGGATCCTTTGATATGCACAAGACTGGGATCAAGCATCTGCACGTAAGGACGGGCCAACCCGCGACATCCTTGAATATAACATCGGCCCCAGATTTATGAGAGTCATAGACGACGTTTCTATGGCTCGAATAAACCCGAGTTGAAGCCTGACCCACGGCGGCAACTGTAGATCAAACAACGGTCGTCGATCATGTCCCCAAGAGTTCCCCGATGCTCCTCACTTGGCTCGTTGCATTATTAGTCCTTCGGGCTGGAATATGTGGCTGAAATCATCTACTTGCAGATATGATGGTTTCACATACATTGACTCAGCACACCATTATGTCCATGCTCACACTCAGTCATGTTTTGGCTTTCGGGTTACTGTATATATGTAGCTATGGTGACTATCAGCTCGTTATCCAATGATATGGGCAGGCAAAAGAGCTCATCACATAGTCCTAGGTATTTGCTTTCTCCTCGGATGATTGACGAATAACCCACAGTTCAAGGCGCCATGTTCAAGCTCAGCAGACTCCTTCACAGCCCTGTTCCGTATCTGTCCATGACCGTCTTGTGATGGGTTCTCGACCATGCCTGAGAGCAAACCCATCACCAAAACAATCTCCACAGTTCACATAATGCTATCTATTGAGACAACTTACATATCCTACCGCTCGAGGCGCTGAAAAGGCGTAACTTGTAGGAGAGAAGCCCAGGATCTTCAGCTGGCTTCGGGAACGGCGCCGCGTCCCTTTCTGTCAAAATCTAAGACATGGGAAAGTCAACAATCGGATGTGTTGCCTCGAAGAGCTGCATGCGTGTTGTTAGCCTTTTGTCCCCTGTTGTGTGGAAGAGACTTGACTCAAACAGGGAGATATTAGAATGCGACAGATGCTAGTCAAGCCTTTCTTTTCACGCACATGGCATCCAGGCGTGTTATGATCTGTCTTAGTTGTCAAGGTAGTTTGGCGCATCGCGTGATAGTCCGGGGTGCGCGGCCAAGCTATCGTGAATCTAGTGATTGTATTCTGTAGGATCCCTGAAGTTGCAGATTTGCACCAGGGGTCTCTTACATGTAAAAGAGTCTCGTGAGGTGTCAACCACTAGCGTAACTGGCCATCTACCCGCATTTGAATTTAACGACAGACCATGGCTTGCGGGAAGAAGCTGAACGGGCTTGAAATTATTGATTGGCTCTTTTTATGTGACTAATCTGCGTTTTTTTCTGGATCTACAGAGTACTCTGTACATCTACAGTATCAGATAAAAGCGCCCAATGGCTTGCTCCCGCTTCTCCGCTCCCTTACGGGGCCATTCGTTAGTGTCCATATCCGTTACCCCCCTGTCCTTACAGTGAAGGGCATCATCGCATCCATTCACATCACCATCTTTTATCTCGACGAATTCCAGTGTTAACGAACACTTTAAAACATTCCCATGCTTGCCTACCAAGACCAGTATCCAACTCGGAAACTCGATACTTCAGCATTTTATCCCAGTCATTATCAATATCAATCAATGATCTAAGAATTAAACAGCAGGGACTGTTTGGTCCGGTAAGCAACCAGGTACCGGACTGTATCCGTACAACCAATAGAACATGGTAGATATGATGCTTCAAAGTGACGTCGCTTATTAGCCCTATTGCTTCAAAGTTTATTTTTACTGAATTAACAAGAAAGCTCGGAAAAGCCTTCAACGTCATCTCTTTTCGAGCAAGAGGAGTTGATAGCGTCAATGATGTTTACTAGCGACGTACCAACGTTGGAGCTAACATCTCTCTAAGGCAAATGGCCGTTGAACAGTGTCAAACGGTGCAAGAAAGGGGAAGAGAGAGAGGGGGGAAAAGGCGGCTTGCTAACGTTGTTAGAGCGCGCCCGTTGAGTTTAAAGGTACTTCCCCGTTGATGGACATGGATGAGGTTACAGTTGTTTTATTCGGATTTCTCCTTTGGCTTTCTGACATGCGGGGGATCAGCAAACAAACAAAAGTGATCGACAATTGTGAGCTGAGAGTTCAAGAAGATGGAGGAGAAAATATCACATGAAACCTTTCTGTCCTAGTAGAGCGAACCCTGGTACAGCCGCAGTGTTACATCCCAAGTCTCAGCAATATTACCCTGCATTCTTTCCCTCTCCCAAGCTACGATGGTGTGGTCTCGACCCGATGGTCAATGGCCTAGGGAGAGAAGTCGCATATTCTCCACGCATCAGTCTCAGCCCAGTAAGCGATGTCATGAGAGATCCAGTACCTTGGCGCTTTGCCGCATGGGGTCGTAGTCTTGCCGTAGGTGCCTTGCCTTGAATCTCCATCGTCAGTTCGTCACCAGCTGAGGGAGCTAACACGACAATAGTCGCATTATTTTGCATATGTGCGCCTCCAAGAGAAACGCCACGAGCCAGGGAAAGTTAATGTTGCCCTGTCTGGTTTCTGCTGATTGGAGAAAAAAAAAAACATCATCTGGAGAATGCCAGCCACTTTTCTGGTATTGCTGAGCAACATCCAGAGTACACATGCTCTGAGCCCATGATCAACATGGAGTGTGAGTGTATATGGGTGTCTTCTTTCCAAGTTCTTGTAACCATATCCCAGACAGCGTCGAGTTGGGCAGACAGACAGGACAAAAGGGCTCTGTTTGTTATAACCCAGGCAGGACCTTGTATGTGATATGCAATCTACAGTATCACGAGACTTGTAGAGAAGGATTGTACTTCGCAGCGTTACGTGAGGGTTATACCCCAAGATGGGAGTGAGTGAGTATGGGAGTATCAGTATCAAAGTCAGGGTTTTGCCAGTTGGAGATCTCCTTTCCCGCTCCATCATTCCACTCCTCACCCCTCCTCCGTGCGCCATACGATAGAAAGCTGAGGTACAATGCGGCTACTCAGGGACTACGCCACTTGAGCTGTCTAGTCTGAGGTGTAGGTGTGCTTCGATGTAGGGAATGGTGGACAGCTATTGAGCGGCAACAATCTGTGGTTCTCTCCTGCTCTATTTCGATATAAAATCCCCGAGTACGCCATCGAAGAAAACTCTCTTTGCCAGATCCAACAGCCTCCATCTTCATCATCATCATCCTATTTTCCTTCTATTCCTATTCCTGCCCCTTTCCTATTCACCACATACAGTCAACGGCCCAGCTGAAAACCAGTCACAATGGTTCAGTTCACACAAAGAACCAACTCAGGCATGTCGGGTCTGCCGACTGAGGAAGCCGTCGCAGACACCAAAGCAAGAACTCCCATCCCAGACCGCATCAAAAACGCCATCGTCATCATCATCGGAGAGTTCTGCGGAACCTTCATGTTCTTGCTCCTCTCCTTCATCGGTACCCAGACTGCCCTCGTTACCAACAATCCCTCCAACCCTTCTGCCGCACTCGAGCCCTTCAGTCTCATGTACATTGCTGCTTCCTTCGGAACTGCTCTCGCTGTCAATGTCTGGATCTTTTACCGTGTTAGCGGTGGCATGTTCAACCCAGCTGTAAGTGACAGTCGCACTGAATGAAATCTTGTTTTGATTGACTCACATGCTTATTCTTTTGCTCTTCTCCAGGTGACTCTCGGTCTGGTTCTTGTTGGTGCTGTGCCACCTCTCCATGCCGCTGCCATTATTCCTACACAGCTGATTGCCGCCATTACCGCTGCGGGTATTACGAAAGCTCTCATCCCCGGCCCGCTCCTTGTCACTAATGCTCTCGGCAATGGCACAAGCATCGCTCAGGGTGTTTTTATTGAGATGTTCCTCACAGCACAGCTCGTCCTGACTGTCTACTTCCTTGCTGTTGAGAAGCACCGCAGCACCCATCTTGCCCCCATCGGCATTGGCATCTCTGTCTTCATTGCCCACATCTGTGCGACCAACTGGACTGGCACATCCATCAACCCTGCCCGATCCTTTGGCCCTTCCGTCGTCGCTGGCTTCAACGGCTACGACTGGATCTACTACGTCGGACCCTTCATGGGCTCTCTCCTTGCCTTCGGCTGCTACAAGATCTTTAAGGTGCTCGAGTATCAGACCGCCAATCCTGGCCAGGATGATGATGACTTAGAGAGAAACTCGGGAGGCCATCACTTCTTCAAACGCGAGAAGGAGGAGCCTGTGTCTCATTCCCACACCGACACGATCGAGCCCAAGGATCACGGCGTTCCTCAGCGAAACGACAGCGTCATTGACGGTCAGATGCCGCCTGTTTAAGTCTTTCCCGACGATCGGGACTGCCCAGACCACATGCTCGGCATTGGTTGTATGACGGGATGAGCAGCACAGAATTGTGAGTGCCGTTACTTTCTCATGATAGTACAGCGGAGTTGGACACAAGGCTGGCTCATCGTGTTGAATCATCTGTTGCTACATTGTATCAGTGTCTGTGACACGAAAACGGTTATGATGGGAGGTTATGAGACGTATTGGAAAGGGAAATGGAAGAAAAATTGGAGAACACGAGGAGGATATATGATTATATGAAGTCTTTTATGCATAAGTTTCTGGAGTACCTACAGCTTTAATGAAGACATGGGCCTTTTTCGAGTGCCTTCCCACTCAGTTACCCCGATTATCCTGAAAGTCATTCCACTCGTCGTCTTCTTTGGCGGTCAATCCTATTGCTTCCTCTTCAGGACTCTTTAAATTTTTGACCCGGATACACGCCTGGACACCGACATAAATGGCCCAGAAAGGCAGTGGGATGAAAGAAAACATCCCCCCGATGTAAATGACCAGCGCGATAACACTGGAAATGCGGGTGTTCAAAAACTCAATAGATTTAGTAAGGGACCCTCCTCCAGCAATCAGATCTTGAGCAGCGAAGTCGGCAACCATGAAAATGCCAAGGAGCCAGACTATGGTCAAAACAGGAAGAATCATAGCCCAATCCCGGGTCTCGTAGAAGAATTTGTTGAGTCGTCTAGTCCATGGAGACAGAGCGGAAAAGCAAGAGGCCGTGGTGAAAAGGAGAAAACCTTCAAAGGTGATAAGGAAGAGGAGAAGAAGCAGGGCGAGAGGATTCGGAACATTTCCACCAGAGAAGATACTGCCGATGCTTGTTGCCAATAACCAGCCAAATTGGAATGTCCAGATACAGTAGACGGCGATCTTGAATGGGGAAGTTGTTGTCGACATAATGCTGTGATGTTGATGCTAGAGTTGAAGTTGAGGATGAATGACAGTAGAGGATTGACACGCCAGGGGTAAGACGCGTTGATCAAGGTAGATTTGACCCCGCTGTGCCGCTGTACTGCATGGATGATCCTTGTTGGAGGTAACCGAAAATAGTCGCCTGTTGAAGGTACCTGTATGGCTTGTTAATTATTGGAATATTTAACATCTGTTAATTTTGAGCATTGGTACAGATGAGGTTTATTGGATAACTTTATTCTTATGGAATTAAAATCAGATACATAACCAGAGCCGTGAAAAGTATGGTTGTTGTATATCGTACTAGAGTACTTTGTACTGCATGCATGATTTGATAACGACATACATCAAAATCACTAACAACAATGACTAGTAACTGTCCCAGTTGCCCAGAACCGTCCTCGAGTTCTTAGCTCAATGCTGTAGAACTTATTGACCAAGTTATGGAATGTGGCTATTTTGCATGTGCATGCATCTATGGTACTGTCCTCGTGTAAGTGAACGAAACGTCACATGCAGTGTCCGGTAGAAAGGACACACGCAGAGGCTGTGTTAGTAAGACGGAACATGAAGAAAGATAACAGGAGTTGCAGGCGTGAACACTGAGTCACCGGAGCTCAGGAGCAATTGACCCGAAACCAGATGATATATTGTTATTGGTGCTACACAATCGAAGCCTGATAGGAGGTGGAGGGTTGGATATGACAAGGTAGAACTTCTTTATCCACTTTGGAAGTCTTTTCTCATATACGAGTGAAGTTATACTTAGCACGCTATAAGTATCAAACATGATTGATATAATGGTTCGTGGCATTTGTTTGCATCCACTGCACCGCGCATTGATGTTGATACTTTGGAGCCGCCGCAAGAGTGGATATAATCGGATCCGCTCGCCCGAGGTTGCTGATTTTCCTGTGGATGAAAGGAGAATAGAAGTTGGGCAAGTGATCAAGCGAGTGAGTAATTAGTATTTGTTGAAAAGCAATAGAGAGCACCGGCAGTTATAATTCAATACTTGTGTATAAGGTGCTAGGAGATATGAGCCTTATCAGATGTTGCTGCCGGTTCCTCGGTACGGGAATGGCTCTGCGGAGCTCCGGTTCCGGTTTCGCCCCGTCTCGTTGTGCGGCTGAGTATAAGGATATATCATGTAAATCAGCATATAAAACAGTAATCGATTAACGACCTGATGGATTGTAGTATGTTATGTTAGAAGGTCAAGGCATGTGAGTTGCAAACGATTGTGGTCAGTCTACAGGGCATTTCTAGGGGATTCTCAGCGCTGTAGTTTAGTTGACGCTACGTACCGACAGGACGGGATGGTTCTTCCCAAACAGCACATGACCCACGTGATCATCTTGTAATTAGTCCTGAGGTTCCCAAACATGGCTAATCAATCCTTGCTTCTTCTTTTCAACTGCGAGATCATGTAATACTGCAGATGGCCTTTAATTGACATCGTCTACTGTACCGTGCAGTAACTGTATAACGAGGAGGATCTCTCTTACACAGTGGCCTGGGCCCTATAATCAACTCCCCCCACTTCCCCGTCGTCTTGCGCCGGCCCAACGCAGCATCGGCTCCGTGTACTGTTTTGAAGGACGTCAGGCGGAGAGTTTCTGGTAGTCAGCTTCTCTACTATTCTTTTGTTCTTCGTTGCCCTTACCCCTAAAGCAGGCGGCGACTTTCACCGCCCCCTTTTTGTTTTTGGTGTAATTATTCACAGCTTCATCTTTCGGACAGACCCGGCCAAGGCACTCTCCAACTAGACTCTACCTAGGTCCGAGGTGGGGTTTCCAATGTCCAACGCGGGGCTCTAGCTCTCTCTCACGACTCTTAAAACGTTTAACCAACTTCAATACACTGAGAGAGCACGCGCTGTGGTACAACAATGTCGTCGGTAAAGGCCACCAAGAAGAGCGCTTTCTCGTGTGAGCCGTGTCGTAGACGCAAGGTCAATACAAACCATTATTCTTCCATGACCTCGGCTTGTACTGATACTTCCCCAGGTCAAGTGTGGCGGCGAACAACCCATCTGCAATCGCTGTGCTGCAAGAACCGATGAGTGTATTTATAAACTGTGAGATTGTCCCCCTCGGCCTCACGGTCGTGTGCTCCCCTGTGCTTTGCGACACAGGTTGCTCACATTGTCACATGTCATAGAAACCCGACTCTGTCTTACACCCAACGCCTTGAGGAGCGCATCAAAGAACTCGAGGACCAACTCGCTGCCATCAAGTCTCCCCCTTCAGTTGCGGCTTCAAATCACTCGAGCCCGGGTGTCTGGAACGGCCATGATTTAAACCGTCATTTCGATGAGCATGCCATGTCAAGGAGCTTCATGGGTCTCAAGATCGACGACAAGGGTGGCATTACCTATCATGGCCCTACTAGTCTTTTCAACCTTCCCAGTGACCCTCACAAGCACAAGCCTGACTCAATATCCTCCATTGACTCAGATGCTCATAGGAGGGAGCGGTTGGTTAACAATGCATGGCATCAGCGAGCGATGGAAAATCTGTCCGACATTCCAGTATGTTCATTGCCAATGGTTTATCCTTCATCTCAACTCACATCGCGTAGGAACCATTTCAATATCTTCTGAATGTGCACTGGTGTTGGATCCAGCCCCTGTTCAACTTCATCTACAGGCCAGCATTCACTCGTATGCTTCCCCAATCTAGTCCGATGGATACCTCTAACTTTGACAGGCGACATGCAATCCATGGGACCTTACTACTCCCACACACTTCTCAACGCCATGCTTTCACATTCTATCCGCTGGGGGAAAAGCGATCCTTCAACAAAACAACTGCTTGATCAGTCATACGATGGTGGGGCTGTCTTTGCAAAACATGCTAGAAGCATGCTCTTTGACGAGCTCAGCAGAGGTGTCTGTACCATTCCAACAGTCCAGACGTTACTCCTTCTCAGCGCAGGAGAATGCGGTCACGGAAACACCGCCCAGGCCTGGATATACAGTGGTATAGCTTTTCGTCTTATCGACCATCTGGGTATTTGTGTCGATGGGCAGAGATATCCAGGATCTGTCCATCTGACCGATGAAGAGGTTGAGATTCGGCATCGGCTCTACTGGAGTTGTTATTTCTGGGATAAGATCATCAGTTTATACCTCGGCCGTTCGCCGTCTTTGCAACATACACTTGTATCACCGCCACAAATTATCAGTAAGTCACTCGCATTTCCATGAGTTCTCTGCTTACAGTTACTAGTGGATGACTCTGCCGAGAACGAGCTATGGGTTCCCTTCGACTCTCCTCAAGGATCGGATTGGAAGTATCCCCCTGCCACCGCTCACTCTACGTCTTGTTTCATGAGCGCCTGCCAACTGTCTGTCATTTTTAATGAAATCCTCATCCACATGTATGATCCATTGTTGGAAAATACAGAGGCGGAGATGCAAGAGTGTTTACAGACTCAAGACCCTGCTATGAAATTATGGTGGGAGCAGCTCCCGCCTTACCTCAGGATCGAGCTCTCCGCCATGCCTGACTTAGCACCGCCATCTCATATAGTTACCATGAAGTGAGTACCCCAACACTTTTTTTTTTTTCGGATTCTCGGCTAATCATCTTCAAGTGCCTTGTACCATACCTTCAGAATTCTCTTGTTCAGACCCATGCTCTCCTGGCAGGTGTATCCAGAAGACGAGGGTCCTCATCCGATGCAGAATCATCTGGTGGAATGCGTCACATCAGCAACCTCCATCATCGCCATTTTCGATCTTTTCTGCAGAACCTTTTCCATAAACCACTGTGTTCTGTCCCTTTCTTACAGTGTGTATATCGCAGCATCCATATTTCTCTTGCAGGTGCAAGCTACCCCTGAGGACCAACAAGCCGTTCGCAAATTGAACTTCTGCGTACGAGCCTTGCACCAAGCCAAGAATGTCAATCCGGGTAAGTGAGCTGATCAAATCATAGGTTCTTTTCTAATCAATTCATAGTGATTTCAAGTGCCTTGGATTTGATCACCAAAGAAATGACCAACCTAGGACTTAGTCCAGGCCTCAACACCCAACCCCAGCAACAGCCTCAGCCTGCACCACAGCCAATGCCTGATATCTCAATGGCTTCAGAGATACCGCTCTCAGAGACGATCTACCCGCCTACTTTCGATTTACCCACGCAGCAATCTCCTTACGAGCCCGAGCAGCTGTTCCAAACGCCCTGGGCAGATGACATGAATCCTAATGCAATGGCGGTCGACCGTGGAGTTTTTGAGGCCTTGTCGTCATTTGAGCCACTCAGTGTGCGGGTGGGTGCTATTTACGAGTCGGGAAATAACTCCCAGAACTTTGGCTAGTAAGGATATCGTGTCAGAGAAAAGTAATGGAATTCACTGCTCCGACCTGGCGAGTGGTCAGGGGTTGCAGGATGGAGGTCCCGAGATTGTTTGAATCGAGGGAACTTCAATGCAAAACTCGACAAATCCAATGGGAGCGGCTTATTGATCTTCTGAGCCGAACAACTGTGCTGGACACAGCTGGCAGCGAGCTTACTGACTGGCAGCCCATCTTGAAGTAAAGTCTCAGCTGAGTCGCCTTCAAGCAATTCATGGAAGTGAGCTCATCCTTCCAAATTGGTTCGGCTGCAGAAATCATCTGCCAAGTCCTACCTGTAGGACAGCGCGATAATCACCATCGAGCCTTGGCCAGACGAGTCGGAGCCTGATTGCCGAGTCAAATCGTGCTGCTCGTCTCAAGTTCAATTGCGACGCATGACTCTGCGGCTCGGCCACCTGTACAATGTCGAGTTTCCTCAGGGAAGAGTCAACCTGGGACACGTCAGAACAAGTTTGCAAAAGGATTGCCAGATAGGAGATAACATATGCGACCTGGATTTGAATTCATAATTTGAGGGTAAAAGTGTTTTATGTGCGGAGTATATTGGGTAAATTCAAAGTTGTGAAGTATGAAACAGGTCACCCCTGAGCAAAGTATACCAAACTTAGTACATGATCACAAAATATTACCTGTTCTCTAGCCCTCCAAGTTTAACCTCGAATCATGACTTATTTGAATCATTGTTGCGTCCTCGGCAACCGTTTGACATCCCACAAGTCCTCAGCATTTCCTCTAAACAGCCTCTCTATCAGATGTTCATCATCGCTACACCAACTGAGCACCCTCTCCATCCATGGCTTGATATCTAGTCCCTCGAACCTGGTATGAGGCCAGTCAGTCGCAAAAACTACATGGCTGTTGCCTGCGACACGGATAACCTCTTTGGCGATTGGGTCCACATCGCTATTATCGGGCAATGCGCTCATGCGATACGGCGCTGACAACTTGACATATGTGTGGCCATCTTTGAGTAAGCGGATAAGAGATGAGAAGCCGGGGATATCATAGGGAGCAACGCCCTGGTAGTCTTTGAGAGGGGGTTGTCCCAGGTGATCTATGCAGAACTTGACTTTGAGTTTTGGGACGATAGACTCAAGAATGGTAATCAACTTCATGGGAACGTAGACCTGAACGACCCAGCCCAATGGTCTCACAGCATCCGCGTACAGCATAAGCTGGCGTTCCAACTGGTCTGCATCCAATTCGACTCCAGTCGACTGAAGATTCAACCTCACCCCACGTACACCCAGATCATGCCATGTGCGTAGCTCCTGTGCATCAAAAGCCTCGGGGTCAATTGCAACAACGCCCCTTCCGCGCCCAGCACCAAGTTCATGTAGACCGTCAAGTAAACAAGAGTTGTTAAGGCCGTAAATGGATGGTTGGACGAGGACTATGTTGCGGAGCCCCACGCTAGTCTCAAATGTGAGAGCTTGCTCGAGGGAGTGTGAAGTTGGACGGTAGGTTGCTGAAGGATCGAGGGTGTAGTTTTCTACGTCGACGATGTGCATATGTGAATCCCACGAATCAGGAGGAATGCGCTGAGTGAGCTGTGATGAAACCATGATGAAAGTTGTTATGGTATAGTAATAAAAGATGCAAAGATAGCGATACATATTCAGACACTATGGTATTATGTCTTATGTCTTATATCTTATAAGCAAGTAGTGGCGGTTGGTAGATGGTTCGATATGTCCGAGGTCGGCCGAGTCGGCGGGGAAAGCGAGAATTTAAGCTCGGTGTTCTCCATGCCGAACTTCCGGTGTTAAATCTACAGATTTGGAGGAAGGTACGAAATTACTGTTGCATTCTGTTCCTTTTCGCAACGTTGCAATTACTATGCATATCTCGGACGATGGTCGATGTGGAAGTTGTGTGGCGGCTGTGGATAGTTTAGCTGGCGCAAATAGAGGGTTTACAGACATTATTGCATGCAGATACGATGAGGTTGGGTGAGAGGTGCATAAATTGGAAACCAGTAAAATCAATCTCTGCCGTTGAGATTCTTCTAAAAGCAGTTGAATCAGCCTTGTCAGATGCATCTGCGTTACCGCGTATTGAAGGTACGTACAGGCGTATTGACGCATCCTAGGCACAGAATACGCTCAACTTACAAGCATGTAATCACCACTACCTATTTCAAATACATACCTGTATAACGCCCTGACTTATCTCCACTAACAGTCTTCCTTTGTATAGCTCACTTGGCTGACAAACACAGCCTCAATTGCCTTTGATTCCAAAAACCAAAGCATCATACACAAGCACAGCCCATAAACTGCTCCCACTAACAAGTTAATAGCAAACCGCGGGGCAAAAAAAGGACCCTGAAGACCAGCAACGCCACCTTCCCAAAAGAGGAAATAAAGCTGTCTCAGAGTCCAATCGTCATCTGCGACTCGAGTGACGCATCCCCCACCCCCGCCACACCTTCCACGTTTCCATTCGTTGAGGATTTGTCATTGACCGACAGCCCGAAAAAGTTCAAATACAATGCAATTCCCGTTTGCGATAGCTTCACTTTCTACCACAACAGACGGTAGCGCTCCATTTTATTAACACCAGTTCAATCGATTATATCGCAAACTGCTGCAAAAATGTCTTTTAACCTTCCTCCTTTCCTGGCGCGTCTCGCCCGCCCCTTTACGCAATCCACTCGTCTCTCCATCGCCCCCGATCAATCTGCCGCATCAGTTATTCCCGAGGGCGCTCAGCGCTGCACCGTTGCCGCCGGTTGCTTCTGGGGTACCGAGCATCTCTATCGCCGCCACTTCGCCGACAAAGGCCTCATTGACGCCAAAGTCGGCTACATTGGAGGTGATCTCGACAATCCATCTTACCGCGCCGTATGCGGGGGCAAGACAGGCCGTACGTCTCCCAATTCCCCAGAGCACTGTTAAGCAGAGACTGACTGACTTCTCTAGATGCCGAGGCTGCACAGATTATCTTTGACCCCACCAAGGTCACGTACGCACAGCTCCTGGAATTCTTCTACAAGACCCACGACCCCACGACGCTGAACCGCCAGGGTCCCGATACTGGCCCTCAGTACCGTTCTGCCATCTACTTCCACAACCCCGAGCAGGAAAAGGTTGCGCGCGAGGTGACAGAAAAGGCCAACAAGCAATGGTGGAAGGGTGGTATCGTCACAGAGGTTGCGCCCGCTGGTAAGTGGTGGACGGCTGAGGAGTACCACCAGCTCTACCTTCACAACAACCCCTCTGGTTACGAATGCCCAAGTCACTTTATGCGACCGTTCCCCCCTTTGGAGTAAAAAGTTGGAAGTTTTATTTTGGTTTGATAGACAGAAAGGCTAGGGACTCAACGATATCCATGTATAGGCTGGTGAATAGGTTGTATTATCATATTGGGACGGGGAATTGTTATGATGCACGAGGAAAATCTCACTTCAACTTGAGAAATTTGATCTTTTTTTATATATATTTGATAATCCTAAAAATTACAAAGGGGAATTTCCGTCAATTTGCAAACCGGTCCGACCAGTAAAAGAGGAGAGGGGTTCATTAACCTCTGAACAAACAATAATCCTTTTTGCCAAAAATAATACAAGTCGCGTGTAGCGCTAGTCTATGCAAGTGAAACACCATCGCTTACTTGCGTCGGTTCTGCTGCATCATCAAGATCTGCACCATGCGGATGAAGATGTTAAGGAAGTCAAGCTCGAGAGAGATACTCTCGTTGACGGGGTCACGACGCATGACACCAGCCTGGGCGAGACGGGCGTGGTGCAGAACCTTCTGGACATCGTAAAGGGTGAAGCCACCGAAGACGGCAAGACCACCGTAGAGCCAGATGCTCTCAGTGAAAGCGATTGTTCGGAGAGCAGTGGCGGGAAGAACCAGAGGGGCAAGACCAGAGGCAGCAACAATGGCAGCACCAGCCAGGAGAGGACCACCAATGTAGAGGTACTTCTCCTGCTTAGCAGTGGCACCGACAAGGGCAAGACCACCCATCATGGCAATGGTGTAGAGACCAGCACGACCCAGGATAGCAGGAGGAACGAAGGCGAGGAGAGGGGCGACAAAAGCGGCCTGGGTGGCGTTGAAGGCGGTCCAGAGAGCGTACTTGGGGATATAACTATTGATTTGTTAGTCAAAAAGCTTCAATTTCGTCATTGACTTTTGTTGCAGGCACTTACTTATCAGGGCTGATAGATCGGGTTCCAATCATGGTAGCGAAGCTGAGAGCGAGACCACCAATACCGACAACCCAAGGGTTGGTCACCATAATTCGGTAAACGAAACCAGTCTGAACCATTTGTCGAGCCGTCAATCCAATGATACCAATTCCGAGACCGGTGTGCAAGAAGGTGTTGTTCAGGTATTCGCGCTCGTAAATGGGCATGCCACCATCCTCACGGGTCTCCCGGTTGAAGACGGTATTGATGGCGACAAGTGTACCACCGAAGATGGCACCTCCAACCAAAAGTCTTCGGCTTGTTGACTGAGGCGCTGCCACGCGGGCAGCCTCCTGGTGGTAAGATCGACCGCCGGCGCGGCTTGTTCGCTGGAAAGCATTGCGTGTAGCAGCGGATGTGAGGCGTGAGGTGAAGAAGTTGGCAGTAGGCTTAGCCTGGACGTGGAAGCTTCGGGCGGATGCAGTATTGCGGAAAGCGGTCTTTGAAAGCTCAGGAAGCCTCTGCGCAAGACGCGCAGGGCCCTGGCGAACAGTAAGCGTGAAGGACATCGTCGTTCTGGCGATGCAGTTGTTGTATCGATTGTGCAGTCGTTTACAAAGGAAAAAGACGAAGCGGGGACGGGGGAGACAGAGGCTATAAGTTCGCGGCAAAAGAGAGCATGACGTTGGGTCGGAGAGTGGAGCTCACCAAACTCCGACATCACGTGCATACGACAGTGGAATATTGTGGAAAGAACCGGCGCCTCTCAGTGACTCAGTTGGTCAGCGCTCGGCCGCTAAACCTCTAAACTCCAGCCTCCGTCGGCTTTAGAGGAGCAAAAGCTGCGGTGCGCTACTGAGTAGAGATTCTAACTTGGGCATTCATAGTTACATCATATCACCATCAATCTTCTAGTCTGTTCTGTCGATTTTCGAACGATAGTATCGAGGAAGCTTATACGAGTGGTAAATTCTCGGCTCCATCAGGGTATCTACCGAGTAAAGGTGCTT
The DNA here is from genome assembly GCA_020744515.1 of Fusarium tricinctum. Taxonomy (NCBI): domain Eukaryota; kingdom Fungi; phylum Ascomycota; class Sordariomycetes; order Hypocreales; family Nectriaceae; genus Fusarium; species Fusarium tricinctum. The sequence continues at coordinate 1,159,192 of JAGPXF010000002.1, read as the reverse complement.
ACTTTCCACCCTAGTTCACATTCATGTAATATCATCATATCCTCCTCTCCTTTCCCTTCCTTTCTTTCCAGATCAGTAGGCTGCATCTCACTTCTTATGTAGTAGGATGAAACTTGATATGTGATGTTAAATGCTCCACAACTCTGACGCCAATGCTGTAAACAACATATATCATATGCCCAATGCACCTGTCAATACCCCATCAATTCTAAAACATGTTCTCCGAGGCGCCTTTCTTCCTTCATCGTAAGCTTCCATATCCTTTCTCGATAACGAAGCGCACAGGCCGTCTCGCTCTCTTAGATCTGTATCCAAATGCAGACCGTGGCATAAAGTTCTGTGATGTGAGCATAGCAACGCTCATTGCTTTTGGCGCTGGGGTATCTTCTTCACCATCTCCTGGTGTAGTTCCATCACTTGGTGCGGGTTCTGCGGGCCGTTGACCAATTCTATCATCAAAGCCCCAATTAGTCACACCACCAGCTCGAAGCCAAGACTCCAGGTTCCGGCACTGGCTGATATCCATCCAGTTGAGTCGTCCGCATCCATTCAGCACGTTTTCGACTCCCCGGCCTGTCACACGTACACAACCGCGGACACTAAGTGCCTCCAGTTCATTCAGATGGAGTGCTACACTTTCCAGGCTCCCATCACTAACGGCACTTCCGCAGAATGCTAACCGCAACTCTCGTAACTTCGGCAGCCGAAGAGCGACAACCTCTGTTGCCGTATCGGAAAGTGCACAGCAGAATGATAGATCCAAATGTGTGAGGTTCTTGGCTGAGTTTACCAGGGCAACAACAGCGTTGTCTGACAGATATGTACAATCTGCCAAGCACAGCCGAGATAACTTCTCAAACCGGAAAGGTGCCCATGACTGGAAACCTGCGTCTGTAATCGACGTACACCGTGTAAGCGAAAGCGATTCGATGCGGTTTGAGGCGTGTGCTGCAAGATGAGCCATGGATCGGTCCGTGATGTGTTTGCAGTAGGAGAGGTTAAGGCGTTTCAACTTTGGGCACCCAACCACTGTGCCTGGTGGCAAAACCGTTTGTGCCGCATGCTTCTGTTGCTGTTGCTTGCTTCGCGTACGGGCTGCTGAGCTTGATATGACAACTGATTTGGAAGGTGGAGGGTCAGGCACAACCCAGCCAACAACACGGCCAAGTAGATTATCGCCAACTTTGCGGCAGTTACTCCAGTCCACCTCTTCTAACCCTTTTGCATTCTCACTCATCTCCAGAATTTGATTCGCTGAGACATCCCAAACCGACTTCATTTTCCATCTCTTGACATTCTTTCCACAGCTACGCCATAGAGCTCCAAAGCCCTCATCTGTTATATGAAAGCAATTATTCAGGTCAATGCTTAAAGCGCGAGTGCCGATAAATGGAGCAAGCACCTTGATCAATACCTCATCATTGACCTTGCGGTTGTAAATCGAAAGGTCAACGTCTTGACAGACCTTGGGTGATGTTGTCAAGAGCTTGCGCCAATGGGTGCTCACAAGTCGTAGTCGGAAAAGCTCGCCAATATCCACATGCTTGAATATGTAAATCAAGATCTCGTCTGAGAGCACCGGCTTACTCATCCCTGAAGGTCGGGTGGGTAGGGTTGTCCGTACTCGTTTCGCCGGAATATCCTCGTCATCACTTGGGGTCTCAGAGAACGCAAACTTAATGGGCGTCACTTCTGATAGGCGAGATCTCGCGCCGTTAGTACCGACCAAGGAGCTATCCATTGGCGGCACAGGGGGTGCCAAAGAATGCCGTCTTCGGTTCCTGATATTCTCCATATTGACACTCAAAAATGGATCCGGGTCTCTTGGTGCTACATTACCAGTGTCATCTTTGGAAGGGGATCCTGGCTTAGATGGAGTAGTGAAGGTGAGATTAGGGAGTGATGTTCTTGGACCTGTCGTAGGAGTTGGCGGGTCGGACTTGGTGGCCTTTTCCTTAACGTTGTCGGCATCGATCATATCAACATCATCGCTTTGTTTGTGATATCGTAGTCTTGCAGTCTCTTTGACCTGTGTCAAGATATCTGCAGGGCAGCGTCTCCAAAACTCATCAAGGACATCGCCAGCAATCATAATACACTCGACAGAGGTGATAGATCGAACAGTGGCTGTTCGGCCACGAGAAAGACCAAGACTGGCGACTTCACCAAAATATTGGCCCGCCTTCAATCTCGGCCGACTCGGGATAGCTTGAGCCTTGTTCTGAATGTTGTCGTCGTACACTGGTTCATCGTGTATCACCTCGGCCTCGCCACGAACAATGAAAAATATTTCGTTTCCTGGTAAGCCTTGCCGGACAATATCTGAGAAGGGAGTATAAGATTTGGGCTGAACACTCAATCCTAGGAAGTGCAGAATATCTGCAGGGAGTGTAGAGAAGAGCGGCAACTCCTTAAGCGTTGTTCGGATATTAATTTGTCCACTTCCAATGGCGCTCCCAGCGCTTGGGTCTTCCATGATGCCTGGGCTCGGGGATTTCCTCTTCTTGTTGTTGACCACTGTGCCGTCTTTGATAACGCCCCTTTCGCCGGTAGAGACCTCACCGGGCGCAGGCTCTCGGGCGCTGAAGTCTCCCGAAGGAGATTTGATCAATCGCCCACTCTCCTGGCGTTTCTTTTTCAGAAGGTTCAAACGTTCTTGCGCCTCTTCGCGAATTGCCTTTTCCATCTCTGGAAATCTGGGTATCACTGTATGTAAATCCTCCTTTTTCAGCACCAGCAAGAGACACTTTGTGCGCGCAACAATAGTAGCTGTACGCGGCATCTGCATCAAAACACCAATTTCACCAAAGAACGACCCAGGGTTCAACTCGGCGTATACTGCTTCTCCATCCCTAGAGGTCACGGCAACAACGCCTCGCACCAACCAATACATCGCCTTGGCTTCATCTCCCTCGGTCACGATATGGTCGTTAGGACTCTGAATCTGAGGCTTCAAGTGATTTCCAATAGCAACCAGAAACTCCTCGGGAGCAGACATGAAGAGCGGGAAAGATCTGATACGGTCGACAAGATCTAAAGGCATGTCTCGGATAAGCGATGCTGTGAGCGGCGAAGGCCGGACTGGGCGCGTAGGATTTGTCTCGACATTAAAAGATCGAATCAACGAGATAGAGTCTGACGACGCCCCGGCCCCCGAAGCATTTTGATGATGAGCCAACGCCCTATAGGGCGACGGTGAGCTGGAAGAGCGACTCCGCCTCATGGTTCCGGGTTTCATTAGGAGCGATGTGGTTAGGAATCAACCAAGACCAATGATGAGGATAATTATCCTCCCCTCCAACAGCTCCCAGGCCGCCGCAGCAGCAACTAAATTGGCAGGTTTCTGGCGTTCGTGTAAGGTGCTTTGTTCTTGCTGCCGAGAGATCAGGAGGCGCAAATAACAGCAATAGTTTCGAATATCGAGTAAGCTACGTTCATACTCTGGTGAAACGGTTTGGTAGCGAAGGCTGGTGACTACAAGATTATCGGATTGTACAATCGTTTTGCGGGTCGACGATTCGACAAGATTTGCATGAAAGGCCTGTACAGTAGCTCAAGACCAGTCTGAAGGCCTCGCAATAGGTGGAAAACGCGCGTGCTATAGTCACAATTTGAATGTCGCGCTGAAAGTCGCACAGGGTTCCAAGACGGCGGTTTGGAACTTTTTCGTGACACGAGAACAAGGAGCGAGCTGTTGTGTAGGTGCGGGCGTGGAAGCTGAGCGTCAGGGATGATCGTGTGGATGTGCTGAAGTAGACTTTGAGAGTTGTGAGCGATGACGGCAACGCAGACAAAGAATGGAGACCAGTGTAGGGGCTTACCAAAGCTTGAGTGGGAGCCAAGTAATGAAGGTTATCTGTGAATGTATGCAAAACGCTGAGGAAGAAGAAAGCAGGTGGGGAGCAACAAGGAAGCTATTGCGAGTGGCAATTGGCAGACAGCTCGATGAGGAAATCAGTTGAGGAAGGTCTCCAGGTCTTGCAAGGTCAAGAACCACGAAAGATAGATCCGCCTGGGAAAAGATGGATTCCAGTGCCTAAGGAGCAGCGCAGTTCGGCCGCCACAAGAATAACGCCCACGCACAAGACAGCACGGAAGGCCCCTCAGCATTGGATCTCTTACGGTCTCACACGCCCACCGCCCACTCACACGCACAAAGGCGAGCTTCTGGTGTGGGGTACCTATGGACCGGTACTGTATCGATTTTAGCTGAATTACTGGCGGGCGGGCAGTGCCGTCACACACGGTGAAGAGCGTGTAAGAAGTGAGCAAAAGAGCAAGGGGCCCTAGGATAACGAGGTAGGTATCGAGTGGAGCAAGCAAGCCAGAGCAAGCAGGCGAGCAAGCAGGCAGGCGAGCAAGCAGGCAGGCGAGCAAGCGTCGGCAATGCAAGTAATTCGTAGAAGAGGACGGCCGGAGAGATGTGTATTTCTGGTGGTGAGCGGCGCAAGAAACACGACAATGCAACTGCGAGATGTCCATATCCATGCCCATATCCATGTCCATGTCTGCGTGGTGATGCCGGTACCTTGGCACATGCGCAGGTAGCTAAGATAGTTGCAGTACCTAAAAATTGGTGGCGTCCTGCTTAAGTTAGTGGTTACCACACAGGGCCATCGCAAGGTGAAACGGGAGACGATGGGGCTGTTGCTGGGAAGGGTCAGTGCGTGCTTGCGTCCACAGTCCACACCTTGGCGCTTCTGTGGATGCTTCGATGAAGCTTCAGTGGGAGTGGATGGTCGTCATGGAGCCATGTAGCCATGTTAGCACTCTAGCCTCTAGCTCCTTCAGGGACCCTGGCGAGAGAGCCTTGCAATCCTCACTAGCGGGCGGCACCAAGCGCAGATGACCGAGCGCGCACAGAGCGCTTAATGGTTCTTCGCGTTGATGTTGACGCTTGTTGCAGGGGTAAACACTAAACAGTCTGTCTGGAGCTGATGCTACAGAAGCAATCGGATAGCTTCTAGGCCATCCATAATACTTCTTTTGCTGAACACAGTATGTCGACAGGACTAATTAAAGGGTTAGTTAACCCGCCATGCCCTCCCGTGGCTGACGGTGAGCCGTGGTTCCTTAGGGTCAGTAGCGGTCGACCTCTGCCGTCATCATTTCCCCTCTGCTACGTCGATCCTGATCTTCGGATCCGTGCAGCCAGCCATCCAGGCCAGCCTACCGGGAAAGGGGTCATCGGTCAGAAGACCTCTCTTTTTGGTGGTATATCCGCCCCCGCCATCTGAACCATACGTAGCAGTACGGATATGCTTGACGAGAAGGCCTTGTAGGTTTTATTGACTGTAACGCTGATAGTTTGTACTATGGGAAACACCACGATGCAACTGCAAATCAGTTTCATTCTGGTATACTCTGTATGTTGGGCCGTGCAGTTGACGTTGCAGACGCGTACGTACTAATTGCAGCGTCGTTCGCGTTCGTGTCAATGCCAGTGCCAACGCCAGATGAGGCATGTTGTCGGAGAGAGATCCTGGTATACGGAGTAGATTGTAATACCTAGATTAGTAGATAAAAATGCCTTCCATCTGTGAAACGTTTCGTCACGCTGTTTCATCTGGGCGGGTTATCATGATGCGATGCACCTTCCTTACACGGATATAAAATAGAGGTACGTACTATAAACATGCAGGTACCTAAGGTATCTACTAATTTATGCTCAAACCGCCCTGCTTATCTCTGTGGAAACCCGAGATAATAATAACTGCAGCTTTCATTGCATCAACTACCAACCTACTAGGTACTAACCTCTCTACGGAGTACTCCCAATCCAACACACAAAAGACTCTACGTGTGTGGCTGAAATATAATGACGGAAGGATTATGACCAGTGCCAGGTGCCTATTAATAAGACTCTCAGCTGTGATATGATCTTTCTAGAAGGTCGCACTTAGCAAGGGACAGCGGTCAACCAACGCCATGACCATCCAGCCCCTGGTCATGGAACGTCGCTAGAAGAACGCACGATAGACTGAGGTGCTTCTTTTTCAAAGTGGGTTGTGTTTGTGTTTTCCAGGCAAACGAACTGCAACTCCCAAGACCTAAAACAGACAGAGGCAGACGCGCTTCAATCGGTTGGTCGTGTTCCTTGTCTTTTACGGCTCCATAATATGTATCCCATTTCGGTCACTAAACAGTAAACATCACGCCTCGTTGATAGGCTCACACAGTAACAAGTTAACAACTCACGCCACGTCAAGACATAATATCTACCAACCTCTACTTAGAATGGCCCCTCCTCTGCCACCCGCTCGGATTCAGGCTCACGTCTACTTGAGACCGCGATGCGGTATATGTGGTGTTTTTATCAAGATTGGCGAGCGCTTCGTGGCAAGTAAGTACTTGCTGAGCGGTCAAGGTGTGATGATGTGATCAAAAAAGCCAAACCGCTTATTTTCATTCTAGTAATTGGAAACACTGACTCGAGCGCTCCGCTTTACCGCACCCAAAGCTTGCCCTTCACAGACCACGCCCAGTTTGTGGACGATGTTTGTCTATGCCGCCCGCATCCTTGCCCATTTTGTGAGAGCTCGACTGAAAGTGTCCCGATTCACCCAGATTGTCTCGGACTGTTTCTGCGAGATTGCCAGCAACCTGATGCTTGGAATCGACTATGGATTTTGGCTGCTTGGCAAACTCCGTGGCAAACACCATGGAACGGTTCAAAGTATCTCCAGTTCCACCTAGAGCCAGAAGATATCTCAACATCTAGCCTGACGGTTGCACAAGTACTTAACTTTCCTAAACTGGCTCTACTTCCCTCCGAGATCATCCAGACAATCCGGTTGTACTCAGTTGATAGCCCCTTATGGCGGTTGCGTACTGCTCAAGCACTTTCCTTGCTGGCCTCTCAAGATGACTCCCAAGATTCAACGACTATCAGTCTGACCGAAATCGTATCTTGGACAAGAGGAAGGAGGCCCACGACTGCCAAGGTCTTGCCACAGCCGCCTATCATCCGTTTCACACTAGATGCTCTTGGAATACAACGAATCGAAAGACTATCGTTCTATTCGAATTACACGGATAAGCAGTCTAGTTCAGAATCGAGACTTTTCGCATTTGTTGACGAACGATTTCTCCGGTATCACTACAAAGATTTAGGGGGAGGTGACGCATGGGAAGCTGCAGACTCGAGTCCTGCTGTTATTCACTTCAAAGTAATTATTGAAACCGTTCTAAGACTGCTACATAAGTAAGCTGACGACAGCGTCAGTTCGGCCGTGCTCGCTTCCAGTTCAGCAATGAAATGCACTATCCTTGGCTGTGGAATACTCCATCCCCAGCCATCCAAACCGTCTCTGTACACCCAGGTACCACCACCTCAAGCGACAGGAAGACTGAGGATGTGGTGGCAGTCTATCAAACTACCACAAAAGTACCACTCGGCGAATCCACCTCTTGTCCTCTTAGATCAGCATTTGGCAGCTTCTATAAGAGACTATCTGAAACAGCAATAGCATCCCTACGACCAAGCGATTATAGATTACACGTATACACTCTCCCAATCATTGTGTGCACTTCGCAACTCCGGACTATCTCACTAGACCATGTTACAGGCCTCACTTTCTTCTACATGTCAAATCAGATGTATGGAGTTCATGGCCATACTATATCAGAACCCTCAGCCGTCCACAGTTTGGAACGGCTACCAAGGAACATTCGAAACAAAGTTGTATGGGTGCATTTGCCTATCCCACCCGACGAACAGATGATGGGTATGGGCCAGGTGGACCAGTATGCTCACATGATGGATTGCACTTTCATGGTATGTGCTCTCTACCAAACAACTGCCCGATTTTCTGTTTCTGACCTCGTAGATTCGCATGAAACTCGCTGGTGATATAGTCGTCGGTCCTGCACAATTTCATCATGCTGACACGTACTCGATCCTGGACTCACCTCCTGCAGCCCTTGTGTTTCGTGATGGAGTAGATCATCATGTTACATATTTCGGCGTCATCGCCCGGAATGATTCCACCGCGGACAGGGTTGCTCTCATATCCAGTCCTCGTGTCACCACCCCATCGAGAAACCTTCTCTTTTCAACAGCTCCGTTAGAAGATGTGACGAAAGTCGACATCTATACATCTCAATACACAGGTCTATGTGTCGGGATTCTCCTGCACTATCGGAGCAGTGGTCAAAGGGCATTAGGCCAGTGTCGCTTGGGGGTCGATGCCGTCGAGACACATCTCCAACCAAATCAGATATGCGTAAAACGCATCCGATTTGCAGACCTTCGCTCGGGAGAAATAAAGGAAAGTGCTGCGATTGATTGCACGACGGAGCGGTTACATGAACACAGTGATGAAGACTGGGTATGCTATGCATTTCAAGGCAGCTTTGAGGTTTGTTTTGATAATGCGGAGTTTCACGTTACTCACGTTGAGGCTCCGTTGCCGTGATATCTTTAGTAGTTTACAAGATATTATTTGATTTGTCGAGCTACAAGAGTTGTCATGTAGACATTCCGCAACGTTATAGATTACTAATGATCTTTGGCCTCCTATTTCGAATACACATTACCTTCAAGACGTGGCTGGCAAGTGTGGCTGCTCTTCTGTATTAATCTCTAAGGGGTGCAGTGTGTTCTTCACGAGTTTTTGGTGACTGTATGAGAACGCTTCTCAGAGGCGACTTGGATGGGGACATGACGCCAGAATATATATCGCCAATGTAATACTGAATTCTCGATTCGGTATACTAAAGACCAGATTTTAAGTGCATCATGTAAGAGTACAACACGTAACTATGTCTCCGGTATCAAGATCATTCAGTCACGTAAAGGCATTGTTCTGGGATACAACAATGACGATCGAAAGCGAAACGGCAATGCTAACCAAGGATCGTGGTTATCCCAAATACTTGGACCAAGGACCGTATATGAACAAGTTTAGGATATATGGACACATATAAGTCATATATCACTACTCGGAGGGGTTCTTCACTCATTCTGATTCGCCTGGAGGGCTGGTGTCAGAATTGCGGTCCGAAACTTATGGTACTATGCAGGGATATGGACGGCAAATGCGCATAGTGGCGGTCCAACTCGCGTCAACACAATCACATCCGCGGCTATATCTTGGTCCATTCGTTGAGTTGATGCTCAGTCCGTTTCTATATTGAATACCCCCCCGCACAGCAACTCAGTCTATCTACTACAACATTCAAATTCGCTAAATCTGAGACCCAATAACCACATCCGGCTTTTACAGAACTCACGTTTCGAAACCCAACGCCAAATTAAAAGACCCCAAATAGCCCATTCTTTCTCGTCCATTCGTCTCTTCAGGTTCTCAAGAATGTCTTGAATACTTGAGAGTCGGTGCAGTCTTCGTAGGGGTATCCGATCTTGCGCAAAAAGCTATGCAGTTCGGCAACCTCCTCGTCGGGACATTGGAGGCCGCTCAGGATTTTACCCACGTCGCCGCCGTAGTTACGGTATTGGAACAGACTGATGTTGAACTTGGAACGAAGTGTGGTGAGGAATTTCTCGAGAGCTCCTGGTCGTTCAGGGAATGTGAACATGTATAGTCTTTCGTTGGGCACACCTGATCGGCCACCGACGAGATATCGGATATGACTCTTCGCCAGCTCATCTTGGCTAAGGTCGGTCACAGTCATCTCATTATGTTGAATACGCTCGATAAGGGAGCGGAGTTCGTCAGCTCGCTCATGAGCGGGAGCTGTCAGAGAGATACCAATGAGGATATTGGCAACTTCGTCTGTTGAATATCGGTAGGAGAACTCCGTAACGGCATGAGGCATAATGGTGTTGATAAGCTCGGCGAAGGCTCCAGGGCGTTCGGGAATCTGCACAGCAAACAATGCCTCCTTTCCTTCACCCATGGTTGCACGCTCAGCAACGAATCTTAGACGGTCGAAGTTCATGTTGGCACCTGATGTCACAGCGATGAGGTTGCGCTTTGAATCATTCGAAGGGTTCTGAGCGACATATTTTTTGAGGCCAGCGATGGAGAGAGCGCCAGCGGGTTCCAAACCTGAACGAGTATCGTCGTACATGTCTTTGATAGCGGCACAAATCTCGTCGGTCGAGACTTCAATGACATCGTCAACAACCTCCTTGCAGATGCGGAACGTCTCTTCTCCGGGGATCTTCACAGCGGCGCCATCGGCAAACAGACCAACCTCCTTAAGCAGAACTCTCTCGCCCGCTTTCAAAGACTGCACCATAGCATTGGCGTCATGAGCCTCGACACCAATGATCTTGACGTGAGGGGCCATTCGCTTGACATAGAGACCGATTCCAGCAATGAGGCCGCCGCCACCGACACAGCAGAAGATGGCTTCCACCTTGGCCATGTTGACCTGACCGAACAGTTCGTTTCCGATAGTTCCTTGACCAGCGATGACATAAGGATCGTCGAAAGGAGGGATGTTGATAAGTCCATCCTGCACCTCTCGTCTCGCGCATTCCTCCTTGGCCCCATCGAAGTCAGCGCCATGCAACACAACATGGCCACCGAGACGTGCAACGTTCAGATGCTTGATGCTGGGTGTCGCTTCGGGCATGACAATGGTCGCGGGGATCTTGAGCTTGCGAGCAGAGTAGGCGACGCCTTGGGCGTGATTGCCAGCGGAGCAGCACACAACACCCTTCCAGCTCTTTTTCGGATCAAGATGGGCCATCTTGTTGTACGCCCCACGCAGCTTAAAGCTGAAGACGGGCTGCTGGTCTTCACGCTTGAGAAGGACATTGCATTCGAGTCGGTTACTCAAGTTAATGGCGTGGGTGAGGGAAGTGACCTTGCAGGCTTCGTACACTCGGGATGTAGCGCTGGCGATGAGACGGAGGTACTAAAGACAGTACTGTTAGCTTCACGGCTGGCAATGTGGGAAGCTAGACAAAACTCACATCGGGGTATCCAGTAGGAAGAAGGTATTCCTCGGGGACAATCTCCTTGATGCGCGCCCGCTTCTCTTCAGACGGCGTGGAGGGGTTGGCGCTGTACTCAGTCAAAGACATTCCGGTTGTCGGCGTATGCGGCCGCTTGTCGCCATTTGTTCCGTTGACTGTGCCATTGACGGCGCCATTGGTAGGCAAAGCGACGATAGGAGGATCGTGGGCTGCGGGCATCGTGACGATTGTATGAAGAGGGAGTTGTTTTGGGATGAAAAGAAAGAGTCGGGACAGGGAAAGTTTACTTTGTCTTTCTACGTTAGTGTTGTATCTGGTCACCGCCGAAAGATCGGACCTGAATTTTTGTTGGTTTCGCGGGATGAGCACTGATAGTGAGTCAATTCACACAGGGGTGACGTAGAATGCGGAGTGTTTGCGCCTGATAAGAAGTCCCTACCCTGTGCGGATGTTACTTTGGTGGGGTTCATTGGGACTATTCACGCCGATCTAAGTCCGGTCATCGTGCGATATTGGATTAGATTATTCTGGTCATAATGGCCCGATCTTGATATAACTCGACGAGCAATTTCTTAATACAAGAACCTCCTGTATGTCTCTCAAGCTGCCATATGTAAAGCTATCCCTTATCAATGGAGGAGCTTTAGAAGAGACCGCGCCGCCGCGCACCCGCGGGTTTCGATATCGGAGGTTCCAGCAGTTGCACCAACCACAGCTGCTGTATTTGTCTCTTACAGGGCGTATTAGTGAAAGGCGTCTTACACGATGGCGTGCCCGCTTACATTATCGCATGCCGCCGTGACTGATGCAAAGAGGAAATCTTGGTCAAAACTTTCCATTTATAGAGTAATTCTAATCGTCAAATATTCTTGTTCCAACTCCAAACTCCTAATACCAATTCTCTACTAACACTCTCGCTTACTTCCTCACAACTTCGTCGTATGCAGGGGGCGCATCCTTTTCCAAGTGTCGGCCATAGACACTATCCCTGGGCTCCTCTTGAATATCCCGCGTCTCACGTACACTTCCATCATTTGCTTGTCCACCGACGAAGCCAATCCTCTGTACTCCCGACATGAGAAGCTTAGCACCCGCTTGACGCCTTTCTGCTTTCTGTATATCCCTCTCAGCTCGCTGTTCAGCACGAAGTTGCGAACGCTCAGCGCGCTGTATCTGCCTCTGGTAACGGCGTTCCATCTTGCGTTGATGACATGAAGGCCGACCGGTGTGTGTTGCATAATTGGGGCGTTCAGCCCAGAGTTGTGAATGTTGGGTAAGGTAGGCTTGTTGGGTTTGGTTTCGACGATTACAGCAGCCTCCAGAACGAGGTTGACGGTCTGAACCATCAAGGAGACTGCGGATAGCGAGACCAATGAGACCCATGATGATAGTAGAGGAGTACAATATGGTTTGTGAGTGAAAGTATTGTTTTGAGTAATAAGCTGTATGTAGAAGTATTGTTTTAGCTGTGTATGTGTCTGCAGATATTCTCTCTCCTGGCGACGAACCTCGTCTTCTTATATCCTCAAGACACCATCTTCTTTTGATTGATACCATTCCTAAAAAGTAAATTCATTCGACACAAACTCCTACGTCAATGTTGAATGCGAGTGCGCAGCCACCGCCAATATCTCGAATGGGATCCCAAACCAGGCTTAGCGTTAGTTGTGAAGGTTGTCATGAGCTGTTCAGCCAATCCCCTCTCTCCGTTTATTTCGCATTCGCTTCAACAGCAAGCGATTTATCGTATCCTTAGTACAAAAAGGTATGCTAGATATGTTTCAAGGTTCGATCAATATATTGAGGCGAGTCCGGGATGCGACTACTAGCTAACTTGGCGCATGCTATGTTACTTCGCTTCAGTCCATTCAAAAACCCTTTATCGGCTCTGATGCATAATGATGAAGCAACTACTACTCGGATTGGAAATGAGGAGGTCAAAGAACAAAACAAGTGGGCAACTCTATTGCTGGCGAAATCGATCTGTCGCGGTCTAGTTGGTCTAGTTGGTCTAGTTGGTCTATCAACTCTAAAGAAATGAGTAGTATCCATCATGAACATGTAGTCTCGTCATCATAATCATCAAAATGCCTGGGAAAGCTCCCAATATGCTCGAAGCAGCGCAATTCCCCCAATCTGCGTCTCTACAGTCCGGCCCAGGCCTCGGCTATTGGGATCCTGGGGTTGCGATTTCACTCCTTGAGATTCTCCTCCTCCAGTCTCTGGTAGAGCCTCCCTGACACTGTTCATAACATGCTGGTCGGGCTTCGACGCTAATGGCGACGAGCGTCCTGTGCCTGGAATCCATCTGTGGCTCTCACCCCAAGTCTCATCGTCGGGCGTTCCTTGGTTGCGACAATCGGTTGCGTTTTGAGCTTCGTGATTTATACCGTCAGTGCCCAGAGTGACGGTTGCGTCAAAGATGCCTGCACCCCACCACATTCCAAAGAGGCCTTCTTCATTGCGAGTTTCAAGAGCTGCTAGAGCGTTGTGTCGAACCCAGCCCAGATAGGACTTGCAAGCTGCTGCGTGTATCTTTTTGACCTTCTGATAGCCACGCGTATCTACAGTCCTAGCCTTCTCAGCCCGAAGAGCCTCAAGAGGGTGGCAGAACGCAGTAAAGTGGTGGAAGAAAATGCCCTTGAAAGTCTGGCCGTCCTGTGAGCAGGTGCTGCTAGCATCGCACTGCTCTTCGAGAATTCCGCCTCGGCCTAATCCTTGCCAGGGAGGTAGCTGGCCTGGACTTAGACGTTCTAGATCATCCATGGGTTTGTTGGTTTTGAGGCTCCATCCCGTCGCTTCGATGACAGACTGAATTAGATGATGTCCATCTTCTAAATATGATGCGCTTCCACTGACAGACCAGAGTCCCCTTTGGCCTGTTAGTAAGACACCTTGGTTGTACGTGTATACCATCTCGTCTCGCAAGTCGCACTTTGTGTTACCAGGCTTGGTTGCGTCAATATGATACCCATCGACAAAAAGACCACGAGCATTGGTCATGTTGACGTCCATGAGCCACTTGTACCCATGGATAGCGGCCTCCAGGTGTGCGGGATCGGTATCCGGGTATGCAGAATTGGCCAGCCATGGCGCAGTGAAGTTGTCACCGGGGAAGTGCTCATACATGGCAATCGAAGCAGAAATCCAAAGCTCGTTCGTGATGGCGTTCTTGTAGGGGTTGAGGCGAGCGTTCCAGACCATGCCCCCGCCGCAGAATTTGTTGTCCCATCCATGAGTTGCCAGATTCCAGAAGATGCGAGAACGGTGCGCAAAGGATGAAAACCAGTTGTAGCCCTGCCACGGCATAGCGTCGATCATATCGCGAAGCCCGTTGCCTGATGAAACTCCCTCGGATTTTACCTTGGGATAGTGAAGATCAGCGTGAGTTCTCACAAACTTGATCGCCTCGATCCAGCCAAGTGACACCCATAAGATGTCGTCGTAGGCCTGCACTACAGTATTAGCATAGGGCGTGAATTTAGGATAGCATTGTAGTTGCTAACCTGGCCTCTGAGTGACAAAACATCCTGTCCAAAGTATGAGCCGACTAGCTGCGCATAGAATGTCGAGATGATGTTCTCCTTCACTTTCCAATCCTTAACACCGGCCAAATCGACTGTGTCGATAGCTTTTGACAAAGTCGTTAACATCCCGGCTACAACTGTTCCTGCAACTGCAGCTGTCCAATCTATAGCTGACGGCCATGTCGCATAATCCGGCTGAAAGAAGTGGTCCTGCAGAGCTGAGAGGGCACTCAAGGCATCCTCGAGTACCTGTGTTTCTGCTGGAGATCCCGAGGCCTTCGAGGAGAAACTCAAAAATGTTTCCGGTAGAGGATTGCAATTCTTCGGTGGCTCGCTGTAGATAACGGGGCAATACTCTTGCTGTGCATTTCCACGACTCGGCGCGGCTGATACAGGTTGGACGATTGCGAGTAAACTGGCGAGGCCAGCAATAGCTTTGAGCCAGGTCATGGGAGCTGACGAAACCTTTTGAGACGTCGATATGGAAGTTTCTTGTTGAGTGTCGTATTGGGATAGAAAGAGCTTCTCGAATCAGGCCGCGCGGATTTCATGAGATAACTCGATACATGCCATGAATTGTGGCAATACGGTTTCGCAGCGACTAAAGGTGTAAGATAAGCTACCCGCCAGTGCTAGCCACTGCTTATGGAAAGGAAAGAGAACACAAGGGGAATATGTTCACATGAAGAAGAGAGAAGAAATCACGCAATGTACAAAACAATGTCGAGTCAAGTCCAAGGTTATTTATCAGTCAAGATCTTAATTCAAGACAAGGTGCAACGGAGGATCTGCCCCACCATGTAACGAATCAAGCAGGTCACAGGATGGATTCTAGAACCATTAACTAGAGTCTAAGAGAATCGGTGGAATAGGGAAACTGAGAAGCTAATTGAGTACATATGCCACTGAAGTCTTTTGCTCTGGACCTGTTCACTTAATCTTGCTCAGGGTTGACCGAGATTTGGGGGCAGAGACTTATCAACTCATGTGTTATTACAGGTTGTTGATTGATAAGGAGAGACATTGGGTGTTTTATGTCCTTTAATCAATAAATCAAAGACCAAGATAGAAGTATATGAATATTAGATCAAATATTATAGTTCTTAACCTGTATTATATGCATGAATGAGACAACTGTACCATATGAATAACAATTCTGCCTTCAGAGAGTTGTTGTTCTCAACTCCAGGTTAACCTCCATGCACAAAAAAAACCATCTGCAATAACGCGCCGAGCTGCAGAAGCACCAACCCTGGAACGGCTACACGCTAGCGGTCCAGGGCTTTGGTTTGACGGTTGAGCGTAGCCAATCGTTTGACCGGTTGATGGCTCTAGCGGCGCTTTTAGGCTTCAGACAGTAAATCCCAGTGGCTGGTAGCAGCTGCGGGAGTGGGTCCTTCTTTTGTTTACTTTCTGTCCAAAAACAGTCAAAACTACCCCGGTCTTGTCTCTCGACCTAAACACAACTTGATAGTTAACACGGACGTCTCTTTCTCTTTGCCAAAACAGAGTCACTTCCATTCTTACAACACATTCTTGGGCACTTCTCTTATTTTTTCACGTCCTTCTTGACGCGTTTTGCCCGCTAGATGTATTGCAGACTTAAGTCAACATAGCTTTGACATCTTCCGACCCCTAATCACGACACCGTCGTCCAAATACGCGCCACGGGTGCTATCGCATCCTCGCCTTATATCGTCATATCCCCAAGCCCTCTTACCAACTACGCGCCCACAAGGCGTGAGAAGGAGCTATGGAGGTCGACGCCGCCAGCAGATATCGATCTCGTATTCTTCGAGAAATGAAAGCAAACCGCGACAATCCATTCAACTCCCCGCCTTCATCCACTGGCTCCCACGGCACCGTTAGCCCAACTGTTTCTTCCGTCTTCTCCGACCCAGACGGCGAGTCTACACGCAGACTCAACGAGGACATTGCCCGTGTCACTGCTCCCCGAAGTCTGCCCATCAATTGGGAGGCTGCCCACCGCAAGTGGCCCGAGTTCTTTGGCATCCCCAAGACACGTGAGGTGCCTGTTTACGACGACGACACTGATCCTCGGCCTATGAGTGCCGAGTCTAAGGAGAACAAACCTCCCGTGCCTGCTTTCAAGTTCGCCATCGACGACATCACACAAAATACTTGGCAAGGCTCCGCCAGAACGCGTTCTGAGATGCAACCTCGCGTCGATAGCGATTCCGACCTGTCTTCGATCCTCGCCAAGTCTCCTGCCCGAGGACTTTCCCACCAGTCTTGGAACAAGAACACACGCAACCCTAGCCCCCTGGCTAAAGTCCACACACGAGTTTCCTCCGAATCAATGGCAGGACAAAAGCAACAGCGACGAGACACGATCTCGGACGCGTTTGATCGCTTACGAAGTGGGGCAAGGAGCCCCGAGATCCAGGATCAGAGCGAGCAAAATAAGTCCTCGCCGCAGATGTCTTCGGCCAAATCCAGTCTGACTGCTGTGCCTCCCTCCCCGGCATCCGTAGCCAGCCCCGCCCCCAACGAAAGCAACGCCCGTTCTTTCTTCATGCCTGACATTTCTCATCTTGGCGATTTCGTGGATGGTACACTTCGATTCAGCGGCTCAATGAGGGACGGCGTTCCCATCTTTGTCAAGAATGGCCGGGTTCATGATCGGTTTGAGAAGCCATCTCTCTCAGTCCACGCTGAAGTGGATGAGGTCGAGGTTCCAGAAGACGAAGAGAAGATTTTTGTATCGATGGATATGATCCGTGATGAAATCATCTCGCTTCAAGAACACTATGACAAGGTCCATGAGTATGCCGAGAACCTACAAGAACAGGTTGAGCGATTGGAGGCTCAGCTAAAGTCTCGAAAGTCGTTCGATGGCGACTATGGCTCTAGCCGGGCTAACGAGCATCTCATGGCACAGAAGAACCGTAAGTGTAGAGCCGTATTTTCAGACAACAGCCGACTAACTCATCATAGGCCTAGAGGTGGAAGTATCTACTCTTCAATCGCGCCTGGAACAAGCTTCGCGTAAAATCAGCTTGAACGAGATTGAGAATGATTCGTTGTCCCAAGAGCGAGACCGCGCAGTGAGGAAGCTGCAAGAGGCATGTGAAGACATCAACAAGCTTACTCGAAAGTTGAGCACGAAGCAGAAGGAGTTGGATACGACCCACAGGCAGCTCGAGTCAACAGAGCAGATTCGTAGCGAGAACGACACTCTGCGACGCGATTTGATGTCTCTTAAGCATGGCCGCGACTCGCTAGATCTTGAGAACAAGTCTCTTTTGGCCTCCAACGAGACCCTACGAAAGGAGCATGAAACTCTCAAGGAGGAGGCAGAGTCTCTTCGCACTGACAACAACAATATTCGACATGAGCACCAGTCCCTGATCAATGAGAATCGTTCACTAAGAACAACCAACAAAACTCTTATGGATGAGAACGAAGATCTCCGGGAAAACCTTGATAATGTTCAGCATGAGCTTGATGCTGCCAAGGAAGAGATTGAGACACTGCAGCAAGAACTCCAGAATGTGTCCCAGGAGAAGTCAACACTTGGCGAAGACAACGCAAGCCTGGTGCGACACAACGAGAAGTATTTCGAAGAGAACAAGATCCTTCGACGCGAGAACTCGGGCTTTGAACGAAGCATTCATGATATGCATGATGAAAACATGAAGCTTAAGGAGGAAGTAGAGTTTCTCAAGCAGCAGTTGCAATCCTATCGACCTGTTCCCAAGGAAGACTTTTCTGCTCGTCTCGATGACGAGACGGAAGAGAACATGACATCAGCTTTCTTTATTCCCGACATCACTATGAACAGTGACACCGGTGATGTCGATACGGTTGAGAACGCTCAAGCCACTGAGACCAAGGAACTCACCGAACAGACCGATGATAGTGCCAGGTTGCCGACTATTCCTGATGTCACACAGGAGGAGACTCGTACCCACACCAAGCGCGACAACACTTCCCACAGCGAAACTAAGCAGTCGCTGAGCAAGAGTAAGGGTTCCAAGTCTCCCGGCCAACAAAAGGTTGCCTTCTCAATTCCTGGCAAGACTTCCAAGAAGAGCAGCTCCAATGTCGCAAACCAGGGTAGCAAGCGCCGAACAACTTCTGATTCCAAGAGACGAAGCTATTTGAAGGGCATTGCAACCTACACTTACGATATGGATACACTAGAGGAAAATGACGAGACTACTGGTGCCCAGTCTGTTGAGGAGGTCACCCAAGACAACTCGACACAGCTCAGCGTTGCCCCTAAGGCACGTAAGGAGGCCAAGACCTCCGAGCATAAGCAACTCACTACACGTACCACTCCTGTCCAGAGCGAGAAACCCAAACATTCTCGAACTCGATCTCAATCCTCGCGCAAACAGGTCGCAACCGACATCACGGCTGATAGCATTAAGAGCATGGACAAGGATAATACCTGCCCCGTTCTCTCCAGCGATGCCAAGAGAGTACTTGACGATCTCTGTGAGCATGAGTGTCGAAACTGCACTGTCTGTAGCCGCATCACATCCCACCGAGGCATCTTCTCTTCCGCCGATATTGCCGCCGGCAAGAAGCGTGTGACTGTTCCTCGACCCGTCCCTGTTACTGACCGTGGCCTATCGGAGGATGCTACAATGCGACCTGCCCAACATCCTGGCCATGCACTTGCTGTGGTTATCAAAGGCCTGGAGGATGAGTCACATCACCTCCAACTTGAGCTCACCCGTATCCAGGCTCAATACAATGGCCGCGATAAGGCTCTAGGCCGTCGTGAGCGTCTTAGTCTCGCCGAGACTATCCGTACACTACTTAAGTCGCTTGAGGCGAAGAACGACCAGATTTACAGCCTTTATGATGTCCTTGAGGGTCAAAAGGCTGCCGGCCAGGCGATGTCGGAGGAGGAGATTGAGATGACAGTCTTGAACATCACTGGCATGACAGTCCGCGATGTTACTAGTCACAGTGACCAACTTACATGGGAGGGTATTCCTGAGCTATGAGTAGCAGCTGGCATGATATGAAGCGTTACAGGCGTGCAGGATTTGGGGGTAATCATGAAAAGGCGTTTTTGGTTCAGAAATTGGTCCTCAGGTTCAAGGGTATCGATCATCGCGGGTTATATGACATTACCCGGGGGAGTTTGGAATTATTAGGGTCACTCCATTAGTGTTTGCGGTTTTTGTACAAATATGACTCGCTCTTCTTTGGCGACAATGGCTAAAAAGGCATTTTTTCAGTTGAATCACTTATACCCATTAAACACACATCGACCGTGCTTGTTTACAGTGAAGTTAACAGTGGAACGTAGGTATCCTTGATTCAGGTCTTTAAAGTAATATCAAATAATGTCCGTTTTACACACCAGCCCAGAAAACACAAATACTTTATCTCTACTCTTCGTCATCCTCTTCGTCGCTGTCAGCAGCGCCGTTCTCATCTTCCATCTCCTCGTCCTCGTCATCATCCTCGCCATCTTCACTCTCGCCCTCCGCTTGCTCTTGCAAATCGGCCTTCTCATCCTCTCGTCTCTTACGATCGTCTTCTCTCCTGGCCTCCTCGAGCAGCTTGGCACGCTCAGCACGAGCCTTGCGCTGGCCGATAACATAGGCTCCTAGAGGTGTCTTGGCGATATCGAAGTCGCGCAGGAAGGCCTCGACTTGAGCGCGGTCCTTGGGGGCGAACTCGACCTTGGCGCGCTTCTCCTCGATAAACTTGGCATTTGCCTCGAGCTTCTGGACAAGGAGAATCAGTTGTCCGGCGAGCTTGGCGTTCTTGTTGCCCGAGGACTTGTTGCGGGCTTGCTTAAGCCAACGCTTGAGCTGAATGATAACGGGGAGAACAAGCTCGGGGAAGGCGACAGAGGTGGCCCAGAGGAGGAAGTACTCGCCCAAAAGCTCAACAAGTTGTTCGCCGACGCCATCCTGGAAGACGCGGGTACGGAGGTAGGATTTAGGCGCCTTGTACGCTGTGGCGAACTCGAAGGGCTTGAGGGAAGCGGCCTTGGGGGCCTTCTTCATCTCAGCCGAGGTGAGGACCTCGAGAAGGGGAGAGGCGAGAGGGATGAAGGTTCCAGTGGCACGAGAGATTCGGAGAAGTGATCGGATAAGGTGGAAACGGAAGGGGAAGTAAATGGCAGTGGGGATAAGACGCATGGCTCCGAGCGTGACTTGAACGAGAGGATATATGAGGAGCTTGAGCTGACTCTCCTTTCCAGCCTCAGCCTCCTTCATGGGACTGCAGTGCTCGGCGAGGACGCAGGACCAGAAGTCCAGGGAGTGGGTGTACTGCCAGTTGTAGACGATACGGAAGGCGTCGTTCTTGTTGTGCACGATACTGTTACGCAAGTGAATGGCGAGTTGTCGGATGAAGGAGAAGGCAGTTGTGTAGCCAACAGCCTGGTCGATACCCCAGAGCTCAGCAGCAGAGTTCTTCATGAGGTTGATGCCCTGGATAGTGTTGGGGTTTGTGACACGGCAGCCTTGGATAAGACCCTGGTAAACCGACTTGAGGACAGTCTCGCGAATGCCCTTGTCGCCAATAACGACGAGACGTCGTAGGACGAGGAATGCTGTGATCTTTGTCGTCTCCGAACTGGCAGGCTGGGCCCAGAAGTTGACGACAGACTTGGCAAGAGCCTTGATAAGCTTCTTGAAGGAGAGGAGATAGGGGAGGATGGGTGTGATAGATGAGATGGTGAGCTTGAGGGTCTTGTCATCGGACAGTGTGCTGAGGAGGTGCATGATAGACGATGTGTATGTCTTGAGGAGCAGAGACAAGGTGTGGAACTTCTTGGTTTCGGTCTGGACGTGGACTCTGCCGGAAGCCGACTCCTTAACAGGAAGATGGTGGTTCATAACCGTGGGGATCTCCTTCAATGCAAGGAGCAGGATGTCGTTGAAGACTTCGGGGCTGTTGATGGCATATCGCTGTGGGTTCTCCTCATCGTCCTCGTTCAAGTGCGCGGCGCAACGGAACGCCAGAACAACACGTCGAGCGGCCTTCAGAGAGTGCCTCTCAGCCATAGCCTTCCTCCATGAAGCAACGAGCTCACGGGTCAACTCGTTTCCTTGCGCAACAGGCTCATCCTTGGCCTCCTTCTTTCTCTTCTTCTTAGGCTGCTCCTCTTCTTGTTCCTCATCGTCGTCACCGCTGAGCGCATCCACCTCTGACAGATCGGCATTGTCGTCAAAGTCCAGGACCTCGGGGTCGTTTTCCTTGAGGAACTTGTAGAATTCGGGGTCCTTCTCGGCGAGCTCGTCCATGGTCTTCTTGCTCATGCCCATGTCGGCGTCCTCGTCAGCATTGTCGTCGCTGTCGCTCACGACAGGCTGCGCGCCAATTGCGTCGTCAGAATCGCTGGCTTCGTTGTCCCCGGCGGCGCGGCCATCCCTCTTGCGCTTTCCAAGCTTGTCGGCCTTCTTATCCTTGCTGTCAATAATTTCATCAAAACCGCCCGAGAAAAACTCGTCGACGCTCATATCATTGATCTTCTTGCCCTTAGCACTGGGCTTCTTGACCTCTCCATTCTCTCCTTCCTTGGAGCCTTTGTAGAACTCTGCATCTTTTGACTTCGAGGACTTCTTCTTGTCCTGCATCTGATGGCGCTGCTTGACTTTGGCGCCTGCTTTCCGCTTGTCGAGGACACCTGTGAGATGTCTCTTCTCGAACTTCTTGGTCGCCTTGAGATTCTTCTTTCCTGGCGCCATCTTGAATAACTTGGAAGCGCCTTGGCTGCCGAATAATTCAAGTTTGGGAGACTGGGTGGTTTTTGTTTGTTAATTTTAGATGGGTCTCGCAGATGCTCTTGCAACCAAACCAAAAACCAAAATTTTTGCTGCTGGCTTATCGATAACGGAGATGGGCCAAAAGTGGCAGGCGGTATAACCATTCTGCCACACTCTACGTAACCTGTCCCGCAGCGATCTATCCCACTTCTAAGTGCGGCGCATCGCTTTAGCAATCTCACATATCGACAATCAAGCCAATGCCTTTTTCATGATGATTCCAAGACAAGGCTATGCGCCAACTCCACATAGCTATGTTCCCAATACCAGTCTATCTGCAAGTATAAATCTTGACGAAGTATGTTTCCTACCTTATGCAAGGTCACTTTAAATTGCAACTAATCGCCAGCTGAAGGAAGTCAAGCTCACAAACACCCGCGCCGAGCGCAACCTTCAAGAATCCCTTGCCGAGCTCTTCAGCATCATCATCACCATCGACGAGCTCGAGAAAGCTTTCCTCAAAGATGCTATCCCCGAAGCAGAGTACACTGAAATCTGCGAGCGATCGCTGAGGCAGTATAAGGCGCTGCTAGCTGTTGAGACGATTGCCAATGAATTTGGAGATTTGGAAACATTCAAGGCGAAATGGGATGTATGACCTTCCCTTGCCTCCTCATTTCCAATACAATGCTGATAACTATTTAGCTCGAAGCACCCCGCGCAACCGAGCGCATTCGTGTCGGTATGCCCTCGACAACTATCGACCGAGCCCCCTCTGCGTCAACTCCCGCCCCCTCCGCATCTAACAACACGAGCGGTGTTCTGATTCTCGAAGCCACACAAGAATTCATTACTTTCCTCGACGCCGTTAAGCTCGGTCTTCTCTCCAAGGATCAACTACATCCACTACTCTCCGATGTTATCCAATCCGTGAACCGTGTCACAGACCAGGACTTCGAGAACCGTGGCAAGATTGTGCAATGGCTCATCACGCTTAATCAGATGAGGGCGACCGACGAGCTCAGCGAACAGCAGGCACGCGAGTTAGAGCTTGATATTCAGCAGGCGTATCAGGGATTTAGAAGGACATTGACATGAAAAACCGTGGTCTAGTGACTTTGTAATTGTTGATGTTTTGAGAGCGAAGATGCTTGCGCCAATATCCGCATAGCTATCAGAAGTAGCGTTCCTTTATCTATATACCCATAACGTTCATTTTCATAATCTCATTGTGCAACTAGACTAGGAATGTCCAGAAGCTGGGATAGACGAATTCTGACTCGAAAATCCTCCTGACCTGCTCGAGCACGAATCTTTCAACCTTGCCCACGTTTTTTAAGCTCTGTTTTCCGCCAACCCGTTCTCCAATCTCACTCTCCACACGGATCTCCTGTAAAAGCCCTCCAAATCTTGGCGCAGGACCCCCATTCTTCGCACCTCCAGTTGACTCCTCCTTGGTATCATCAGGACCAACAGCAGCAAGAGCATCGTCTGGGCCAAGAAAACAAAAGTGTACGCGCTTGCGAATATGCGCCAACACGCCCACACCGTCAAAAGTCAAACCCGTGATGTTGAGCTTGAGAGGGATGCCCACGAAGCTTGGCATGGGATAGTCAAGCAAGATCTCTGCCGTAAGGTTTAAGCGTATGTCGCCGTTGTAGCGTATTCGAAAAACAGCTTGCACATCTTCAACTCGAGGTTCTCTCGGTCGTGGCCCTGCGTCATCCTCTCCTTCTTCGTCATCGTCATCGTCATCATCAACAATAGCTGAACCACCAAGATGTGTGTCCCTTGTTGGTGGTCGTGATGCCTCGACTGACGTAGGCGCAAGTGTGGACACGCTTCCCTTTTCACGGAGGCTTTGCAAAGGGTCGAGGCTGGCTTTAAAGTTGTCCACCGAATTGAGGCTACTCTGTGACGGGTTCCGAGTGTGACTTGGAGCTCCCCACTCGCGTGCTGGTGTCCCTGGGACGCTCATCCAGCTGGTGTGATGTGCGCTTGCAACGGCGGCCAACGGTGTATGCGTGCCTGTATTGAGATGACTCTGGAAATAACCCAATCCCGGCCCTCCCAAGATTCCCGGCGTAGATGTTCCCAAGAACGGACTGCCGAAGTCGTGACCCATCATCTCATTTCTCAGTACCTCGCTTCTTAAACCACCACCTCTCCTCGTCGTTCCTCCCCACGGCGTAGGCCCAGGCCTCATCCTTGTAGGCTCTGGAGGAGGTGGCGGCGATGGTTCCTCTTCGCTGTCTTCTTCATCATCTTCCAAGTCTTCTTCGTAAAAGTCGGGCAGAGGATCCGTGATGTCCTTCAACTCAAGTTGTGGAGGGATAGTGCCAAAGTCAAAGCCATGGACTGTTACCGAACGAATGAATTTTGGTAGTGGAACTGTCTGAAACTTGTCGTGCACAAACTCTCTGATGCGTTCCGCGAGGGCATCGCCATCAGGGCCGCTTGTAAGCGTCTCCCAATTTAGTTCAATAGACATTTGGCTGTCCTTTTCCGATAACCCTTTGATATCAAGATGGAATGCGTGGAGTTTAGTTACAAGAAGTGGATGCGGTGATGTATGAGAGGGTTCCACTGATGTGGCAGGGTTCCGGTAGTGGCTTATGGGGGTTACAGTGACTGTCATGACGCCCTTGGCTTAAAGACACTGTTAACTTACACAATAAATGTCAAAGGCTGTTTCAGTGCAATAGTCAAAATAGCTAAACCTCTTTCTATTAACTTGTTTATCGTGTATCGTAAACCCTTTGAGTCATAAAAATGCTGTACCGAATGAATGCTCTTGTAAATGACCCTCATACCAACGCTGATGCTTGCTTGACATGTAACAAAAATGCAATCCTTTAACGTTTGCAATGGCCGTCACGAACTACATGTCTTTGTCTCATTCGTATTTCCTCTTGATATATGAACTTCACACAACTCCTCAGCGAAGCATCTCGGGCTCTTCGAATCTAGCGCGGCCATAGTAATGCGGATACTGAGGGTTGTTGAACAGATGCCAGCAGTTAGGCGCCTGCAAGATGTATCTAATTACAAGTTAGCATACGAACAGCCTGGGCCATCGTCCCATGTACGTACCTTGCCATAGCCTCTCTGAAACGGGACTTGTATTCCTTGGGACTTGTCACGGTAGGTCGGTTACGACCGCCGCCTGCAAATCCACGATCCTTTATCCAACTCTCGAGTTTCTTGTCCCAGGTGTATGTACGAATGCAATCAATAATACCAACCACAAGTTCCTTGCGAGCCTCGTCAACGGCGATCATGAGAGAATAGTCCATCACATTCTGCCTTGCAAGGAACAGTGTGTCGTTCCACACTGAAGCACGGAGTAACTTCTTGGAATGCTCTCTCGCGAAGAGAGGTGACTCATAAATGTACTCAACCATGTTCTCGTCGAGAAGAACCTCGTTCTGCTCTCCGGTTGACTGGATCTTGCGGTTACGCATGGAGCCCTTGAGATCAAAGATCCGAGTCGCTGAACGATCGTAGAAAAGATTCTCGGTGATAAGAAGATCCAACTTGATGTCGGTTCCTGTGATGGGGTTCTTGATGAGCACTTGGAAGAATCCCAACATTTTTGCAATCACGGATGGGAGGTCATGGAATAGTGCCTCTGCCATGATGTTGAAGTAACCAGGAGCAAATCGTAGGAAAGCAGACGTCTCGATGGGCGAGAGTGACTGGATGCCTGTTAGCTAGGATCGATATACTTATCAGATGAACACTTACCTTCAAAATGAGCCGATCATCCAGCGTCTTCAAGAACACAGACTTGGTCTTGCCACCCTTGGAATCCCACTTTAGACATCGTGAGAGTGACTCGACAATGCGTTCTGCGACGCCGCACTTCCTCCTGAGTGCATCAAACTGCTCCGCATAGAAGATCTTACAAGTCATCGTTGCACTGCCCTCTCGGAATTGGTACTTGAGATGAGTGCCTGTGACACGAAGCAGACTCTTTTCCAACTCTGTCTCGGATACCATCCAGTCGGTACCGTCTGAAGGAAGGGATTTTGGCTCTACATCACTGCCACCACCAACTTCCCGCTGCATGACCTCCTGTGCTTCTCGTCGAATGTTGCCCAACTTGCCTTTGTAATCTTCACTGTTCAGAGCAAGCGCGATAACTGAGCTAGGCTCATCCTCTCGCACTATGATGTCTGAATCGGCAAAGATATGGTCGCTAGGATTGACAGGGTATTCAAGCTGATGCCAACCGCTCGCACCACGTTCAGCCCAAAAGTTGGTAAGATATTTCATCAAGCTAGTCTTCTGATGTTTGGGCAGCTCCAGTGGAATTTCGCTTGCTTCCACTGAATCGGCAATC
Organism: Fusarium tricinctum; assembly: GCA_020744515.1. Lineage (NCBI taxonomy): Eukaryota > Fungi > Ascomycota > Sordariomycetes > Hypocreales > Nectriaceae > Fusarium > Fusarium tricinctum. Next base: position 1,132,723 of record JAGPXF010000002.1, on the reverse strand, counting down.
TCTTTGATGTCGTGCAGATATTCGTCCGGTACCGAGTGTTCAAGATCAGTGGTTCGTTCTTCGTCATCCGAGAATGTCTGGCTGGTGTTCGCGATCGTGTTGTCATCGTTTTCCTCTTTCTCTGCTCTTTCGGCTTTGTCGTCCTTTCCTTCATGCTCCTCCTGCCCTTCGTGCTCTTCGCAATGATCTGCTTCCTCTGGCTGTTGGTCCTGGTTCCCATGCTCTTGTTCCTCTAAGCTTGCAGGTGGTTCTGCAGGAGTCAGTGGCTCAGCAAGAGAATCTGACTTTTGTTGCGAATCAGACTTTCGGGAAGCGACGCTGCTGGCACGTTTGCTAGCTTCACGCTCAGCTACACTTTCTGCTGGGGGGCTCGGCTCTTCGAAGGCGTCATTCACATCATCATAAACCTCGACAATGGCTTTTGTTGTGGTCCTAGGTAGCATGGCTCGAGGCTGGCGCATGCTTGCGGCACGCTTCTTGCGATCTCGAATACGTTCCTTCTCAAATTCACGACTGAGTTGCTCAAAGTGCCTTGCTAGTGTCGAAACTTTTGACTCTCTCTTCTTATGGACGAATCGCGGGATTCCTGAAGCAGTCGCTTTGCCTCTGTCTTTCAGATTCCTCAACCCTAAGCGATCGGAGAGCTTCTTATCCACTCTGATCGAACCTTCGGATGTTGTTGTCTCGGACCCTGCACTTTCAGGAGGATTCGTCTTGGACTCTTTGATCCCAAGGCCCTTACCAATTCCCGACTGCGTTCTAGGCAGTGCACGAGTAGGATGCGAAGCCGCTCTCACAATAGGAGGCGAAACCACCTGTCCGGATTTGCGAGCAGCTCCACGCTCGGCGGTGACAGTTGGTATTCCATGTTGACCTGATTGGTAAGATTGCTCGCGTCGCATTTGGTCTACCCTTTCTGTCAACGATGGCGCAGGTGAAGGCAGGACCTCAAGAGGTGAGGGAAGTGGTTCAGCAGGATCAATAGGAGCCACATCGAAAGCCGCATCCGATGCCTTTGGTGTGGACCCAGGGTCCGCAATTGGCGTCTCTTGATCTTCTGGGACTTCCGTGACCTGATCAGTTTCTGAAAACTCAGGAGGAGGATGAATCGGCGTGGAAGGCGTGCGAGCTAAATCTAGTGGTTCAACTCGCTCGATAGCCCCTTCGGCAGGAATTTCGACTTTTCCATGCTCGTCAGGAACATCTCTATCATCGACAGGTTTTGATGAAGCGACACTAGCCTCCATACTGGTGTTGTCGGTGTAGTCCGTAGGCTGGGTACTCTTCCCTTCCTCTTCGGTGAAAGTCTGAGACGGCCGCTCGTCGCTATCAACAGTTGATGGTGTGCCTTCATTCGATGCGAGTGATTCTTTTGACTCATTGTCTGTAAACATCTTCTTCAGCTGCATGATCGTCAACTGGCGCATATCCTTGTCGCTCAGGAAATCTGCTTCGAATTTGGTAAAAGCCTGATCCCATTCGCCGGCTTTCTCAAGCATCTCTCGAACAATACTGTTGAAAGGCACCACTTCGTAATACTTCGAATTAACGTAGATATCCTGCAGCCTCTTCACAATGGTTGGCAGGTCTTCTTTCGCTTTGGCTGTTAAACGGTCAACTTCAGACTTGCATAGATCTGCCTTGTCAGGCAAGACACTGTCGATTCGGATACACAAAAGCCTCGACCGGACAGAAGCCATAAATTTGGCCCACCGCTCCTCCATTCTGGCGAAAATCTCATTCTTGAGTTTGAGGTCATTGGTCACCTTCCAGGTAATTCTTGCACGGGGTACAACAATTTCCAAAAGATCGATGGGATCCCAATGGATTCGGATCCGCGCGTCCTGTAGACTGAAATACCGGACGTGATCCCGGCGATGATCATGGGGACAATCATGCATGTCTTTCATTTTCAGTCCATGTCCCCAGAAGAGCAGCTCCAAATATTTCCCAAACGAGTATTTGAACGTCGCTTCCGACATGGCTCTCTCCTGAGTATCCTTTTTGCAAATTTTGCAGTAAGTCCACATCGTGATGCCATCATAGTCAGCCAGACCGGAGTTGTTTGGCAGGTTTTCGACAAATACGGTAATTCGAGATTCGTCATGCACATAGGTTCTGTGGTGTTCTAACATCCTCCGCTCGCAACCATTGGACGTGCAAACCTGACTCATGGTGTATGCGAGATCTTCGATGTATTGACCTAAGGTGCAGTCAGGATCCATACCAGTGTCAATATGTTGCTCGTCGTAGAAGTTAATGGCCACGAGAGATGGCTCTGTACAAGGGATTTTTGTCTCCGTGCAAATGACGGAATAAAGGACAACAATATTTTGGTGGGAATATGGGTCAAAGAGGTCTATGTTGCCCTGGATATATGTCTCCCATTGCCGGGTCTGTGTTTGATAATTGTACAAGGCCTTGTCGTACTCGGCATCGTGAACAGCCCGAAGAATTTCCATGATCTGTCGAGGTGCCTTTTGGCCAATTGCTTCGACCATTTCGGGTTTTATGAGCTGGAATCTTGGAGGGTCTGCCTTCTCTGAATCACCTTTCTCATCATCATAATCATGATTACGGAGTCTGCGCAGGTAGAGCAATCTCCTCTCCTGCTCACGCGTCTTCATCAGAAGATAGGGTTGCGTGAATTTGACGTACGGTGAAGCGGAGAGGATCTTGGTTTCGTACTTCGCTACCATATCGCTGTAGTAAGTTGGCATGGGGATGTCGTCCGGAACTTGACTTGTCTGATCCTGAGCGGCGGGGGCTTGCTGTTCCTGGAGGGACATCAGACGTGTACGCTCCTGAGTCAGCTGGCTCGACTGGTTTATGGAGCCTGCGTCGTCAGTCTCGGCAATGCTAGAGCTGTCCACAGTGGTTTGTGAAGGCTGTTCACTTTCGCTTGGCGGATGATTAACCACAACAGCGGGGCCGTCTCTCGAGTGGTCGACGCTGTTGGCGCTCTGAGATCTTATACTATCACCAGCGAGATGAAGAGAGTTTGCCATAGAGTCGCCGCCTTCTGGTAGCTCTATCGACTCATCCCTCAGAAGACTCGACTCAAGCTTCAGGTTGTAGACGACATAAACCATGAACTCCATGATGTGCTTCACTTTTGAGAGTACTGTGCTGTTAGTACCTCTCAGTGCTATGGTGCAACCAAGCTCCGGTGTGCAACCAGACAAGAAGATGTATGACTTTTTGCGGCCTGGATAGTCGTTATTCACAAATGTCCTCACTTCAAAACTTGCGCAACGCCCAATCTGAACAGGCAAGGCCAGCATGTCAAGAGACGAGATAATGTCTGTCTCAGCACATCGCGCGACTGCCTCAATGACTGTGTGCTTAACATTGTAGGCTACTGAAATGTTCGCGTCGGAAAGATATTGCAATGCTACGCCAGAGATGCTCTTTTCAGCAAGCAGCACCTGCGGACGCAGGTTTGTGATCCTTTGAACCACAACTCGTAGGAATTCCTTTTCTTGCTCGATGACGGGTTGCAAGCTCATAAAATGCTGTTGATGTCGCTGATACTCTATGGCAAACGTGACAAGCATTACCCGAGGGTTGGTAATTCTGCGTGGCATGCTTTTCAGTGCTAAATTCTTGGTGAAAACTACACCAGAAATGTAAGCTGTGTCACCAGGTTTACCCCCTGGAATTCTCTTCAACTTGACATAGTGTCGAATATCCATATCTTCTCCCTTTGCAACGTCCGGGTCGACGTCATCTGTTGCCTGTAAGAGAATGGGAACCAGGGCCTTCTGCCACGCAGGAGGGTTTGAAATCTCTGCATCGACGAGGAGTTGATGTAGAAGTTTGTCGACATGTCTTAGACTAGACGAGTTGAGCTCGACTTTGGGGGCCTTCTTGTGCTGTAAAGAGTCACTTCTAGTGATTTGGCTCGCACTGTGATGAGGCGTATCCAACGCAAAGAGCATTTCCGATGACTGCGAGGGGCCTTTGTATATACCAGATTTTGGACGTGGCGAAGGCATGTGATGCATGCTGCCACCGACATTGCTAGTGTTCCGTCGCCTTGGCGGTCGACGATACGCACCAAGGCTACCAGGCAGCTCATCAAGTCCAGTCCTGCTCACCATGCTCATGCCACTGATGCTCTTCTCGCCCGCCCTATGGCGATATTTTCTGTTGGCATTTACGTATGGAGTGAGCTCCGACTTATCATCGCCAAGGCTTCCTGGTTGCAGGTCGCCGGTCATTGTTGTAAAGAGGCTCATCTGCTCATCTTCGGTCGATTCGTCAGACATATAGTCGGCTAGCTCGGGGTCAATGATATTATCGTCGTGGAAAGCTGGAAACTTGGGCTTCTTAGCACTCTCGTCATCAATTCCACGTCGAAATGGTGCTCTTTCTTCTGGCGCAGGCTTGAAACGGTTCAGGAAGCCGCTATGCTTGGAGTGGTGCCGTTTGTGGCCCGCAGAGGAGTGTGGCCTTGCGCTCAAGGATTTCAGGGACCGCGAAGAGCCAGGCCTGCTTAACTGTGGTGCATCAATCTCAAGAATAGCCGCAGCGCGAGATTCTCCAAGGCGACGAGTTGCAGGTATGGCCATCATGGGTGTCGTCACGGGTCGGGATACTGGTCTCGAGTCTTCTGATCCTTCTGAGGCAATCCCTGATTCATTGTCTCTCGGCTTGGACTGGCTCGCGTTGCTAGGACTTTTACCGTGATTTGCCCCGAAGAATCTTGGCATGAACGACTGCTCGTCTCCAGAGTCTTCTGAGCCGCTCCCATCGAAACGTCTGGTGATGACTTCAAGACACCGTTTGCAAACGCGCAACGAGCCCTGTACGCCAAACTTCTCTCCCGATATTACTGTGGTGCACTTTGAATCAAAGATGCAGCCACAGGTCCGGCAATGGTGCTTTCTTCTGAAGGCGCTGAATGGTGTCTGGCAGAGAAAACATTCCTTGACAGTGTCGTCCTTCATCCAGAATTCCTTGCTTAACACTTGTTTTCGCATCCGCGTGAGTTGCGCATTCACCTGCTCAGAAGCTTCTTCATTACTCGTAATAGTGCCAGGTATTCTGAAGTCACCTGAAGCCATCTTTTGTGGCTTTGGATTCTGGGAGAAGGAATCATGGCAAACGGAGTCGTGGGCAGAGGTGCTGACGTGGCTAGGCTCTGCAGTTCCTCTATCCAGCGACGACTCTCTCGAATTCTGGCCCCCAGGAGACTTCGACCGACTGATCCGGTCAATAACAGCAGGCTTTCGTCTCACGCTGTCCGGAGATAGCAAGGATGAAGTCACAGAAGCGCTACGTAGACTTCGGGTCTGCAGTGAGGGTGCACGGTGATGATGTGTGGTCCTGGGACTTGTCGGGCTTCTGAGGCTTTCGTCGATGCTCGAGGTATCTTCGCGCTTGGATCTTGGCGGGAGTTTGCCATCTTTCATGTCATACAGACTGGCCGAAGATTCCACCGTAGATAGATGCGCTTGCAAATCAGCTCGACTGCTGATGCTTTTCCGACTTGAACCAACACCGTTACTTTCCTCAGTGCGGGTACTGGTATGGCTGGGATCCCTATGTACCGTGATAGGAGCAATCGTGGGGTCGGCGGCGATAGAGCTGGGAGCCTTTTTGGAGAAACTTTGACGGTTTGTGGGGTTGGATTTCTGGTTGGACATAAGGCTGATGCTTGATGGTTTGGAAGAGCCTGGTTGTGGTCGAGCTTCAACAATGCCACCACTTGTATGTACTGAAGATGCATCGTTGAGGAGGACTTGAGATGAGGTAGGAGACAAGGAGGCGCCTGTGTCCACTCGAGTTAGGGAGCTGATAGAGGCTTTCGAGCCATGATTCCCCACGATAGAGGTCCTTTTGGAAGATGGCTCAGATCTTTCTCCAGGTGATTGCTCCTGGGGCGATTTTGAAGGCCCTCCAGCACCTACAGCTTCCCTCAGTCGACTATAGAGGCCGCTGAATCCTTGTTGGACCAGATCGCCGGTTATTCCTCTATTTTCTGAGGTTGGAGCGGCCGTCGGAGGTGGCGCGAAATCGTTAAAAGTAGTGAGGGAGTCACACTGGCTTGCAGAATTGTGTATCTTGTCAAGTGTGTGGGCAAGTTGCCCTGTAGCAATCGAATTGATAGAGTCGCGGCGGGTTCGGACCGGGGAGTTCGCCGACGCTACAGAGTCAGATCGGGGCCGCGACATGTTGATAATGTGGTTATTATGAGAATCGAACGTCCAGTGCTAGCAGGAAGAATTCAATATCAACTCGGGGGGAATGAAGTTGGAAGGTTCGTATGCGGATGCCCAATGATCGTCGCCAAAAAGTCCTAAAGTTTAAGGCTCAATACATGTGACGCTTGTCCCCTCAGGCCGCTCAAACAAACGCAGTAGCGACAGATCGGGAACAAGATATCAACAGCATGGTGAGCTCGTGGACGTTTTGAGACGGTAAGCAGGTCGTCGACGGACGGCGGGGAGAAGCGGCGAGCGGAGAAGTCGATCTTCAGGGTTCGTTGATCGGTGAAGCTGCTGTGGGTAGAGTCGGTAGACGAGACTGCAAGAGAGGACAAGGCGAAATGCCTTAGTGCAGGCAAACCCAGACGATAAAGGCGGATAAGGCAAGAGACAGTATAGCAAGTAAAATGACGAAAGGTCAGCAGCAGGATGTTGCAGCGCAGAAGAACATGCCGTGCCGCGCAACTAATCACAGGCTCGCAGCTGTGTGTCGTGAAGATCAAAGGTCGAGAACGACCTTTGGGCATCTAAGGTGGGTGTTGGATGCGTGATTGCGTCAGATCTGTCCGTGCGAAACTGCTAACAGCTGAGTCGCTGATACATATTTCTACGTCTGAATCACTGCTAACAGCTGAGTCGCTGATACATATTTCTACGTCTGAATCACTGCTAACATATCGATACTCAACAAATTCTGATGTCAAACAAGATATGATCGATGGTATTAGACTCTGGATACACGCTACGAAAGTCGTTTAGCGAACCTACCTATCCTTCAATATACCTTGGATATCATGACAGCTCGTTCTCGTTATCAAGCTGAACAATTAGCACATGCATGAGCAAGCAAGCACAGGCCTGAGGCAAGCTGAAGCATGAAGAAAAAAAATTCCCAGGGCAAGTACCGGCTACTTGGCGCTGATCAAGCACGAGCCATCCACCTGCCACCCCTTCCCTGACAAAACAACCCCGCAGCCTTCAACACGGCCCAAAATTACCCGTCGCGTCGCGCTTGGTGTGGCTTCTGCTTTAATTATTACTTCACCTAATCGTTGCTCTTTTTGCAAACAACTCCACCCACTATACTTCCCGCTGCAAGAGTCTGGCAACCGTCCCCGTGCATCCTTTCGATCGTCCTGCCCACCGCCATCCCACCGATCCCATCGATTATCGCACAAACCCATTATCGAGCACACCGCAGCCCATGTAACGCTCTACCGTGACTGGTAGGACAGTCAGGTATCCAATGTCTCCCTCCTCCTCGTCCCCTTCAAGGGACATAACGGAGCTTTTCAGCCGGCGTCGCGGTATCAACATCCCCTCGGATCAAAAGGATTTACTCGACGGGCCTCGTTCTTGGGCTGTAGAGTTGAACAACCAGCCTCACAATCTGGCACATATTCCAGGTCACGTTTTGGAAACGGTCAAGGCAAGTTACCTGGCTCGAAAAGTAAGCTTGCAAGACCGCACGCCACAAGCGAAGAAGCGCGGCGCAAGTCCAGGTCCATTGACAAGAAGCAAGCGCATACGAAATGGCGATGCACCAATACCTACGGCCGATCATGAGAACTCGCCAGCATCGTCTCCCGAAAGGTCAATCTCTTGGGGGCCAAGTCGAGGCCCAACTCCGGTTCCTAAGGATACCAAAGACTCCGAATCCATCGCAGTACTTATAGGGCCAACTACTCAATCGTCTATCATACACGAGACTCCGAAAACGGGTTCCGTACCACCAGTCAACGACCCACCTTCGTCTGAGGAAGTTGATGACCTGGAAACGAGGATTCCGGATGCCCAACCTCACATCAATGTCCTCGTTAACCGAATGGCTGTACCTGCCAATCCAACGGTGCCATCGCCGCTCTCCACGGACAGGACTATGGCCACACCACCATGCGCACAGCCAAGCAATCCCACTCAAGCACTGGTCCTAGACACGGTCGTCACGAATAGAGGGACTTGTAAAGAGAATAGAAGTCCAGGGACTGACCTATCAAAACCTCGACTCAGATTCAAACCTATTGGTGTTGGTGAAATGGGAAAGAAGAGGAAGAAAAGTCATAACGAGAAAGAGCGCCTTCCACCCACAATAATGCCGCCAGAAATCGAGAGTTCACAAATACCGACATCCTCCGACTCCATCATTCCCAATACGTACAACCATAACGGGTCGACGATTCGGGAACTCATAAGAGAGTCTATAGAAGGCAACGAAGAGGACGAGACAGCTGATAATGTTGAGGAGATTGTACCGTCAACCTACGGCCAGCCATTAATAGTGAATCGTCCTTCCACTCATCATCAGAGGCCCGTCATTAAGCATGAATCTCTTGAGACGGAACAAAGGGCCCCTAGTCAGTATAAGCAAGCTGCTCAAGAACCCATCACTCCATCGCAGATGGGTCCATCAAAAATGACCCCATCGTCGACTTCTCATAGGCGGTTAGGTGACCAATTACAACCGACTACACCACTATGCATAGCCCCAGGAGCGCCTCTAGAACCATATGATGTCTTCGTACAACACTACCCGGCGTATACGGGCGACGATGATGGCCGAAAGTTACCAGGGACCAAGTTGCATTTTATTAAAGCCTGCGCGTACCTCAACTATCTACGCCCGAAACGTCTTCTTCGAGACTGTCTCTATGACGACTTCATCCGAGCTTTCCCTTGTTATTATAAGAAATACGTGGATCGCACTCGCGTGCCAGTTATGTTTGCAGTCGAATGGTTCAACAAGCAGAAAAACCCCCCAGTCTATGATAAATATCTGGTTAATAGGAGCAACCTTAGCCATATTCTTAGGTCATACCCTGAAGAATTTGCGAAGGTGACAAAACTGTATTCAAAAAAGGATGGTGACCAAGTCAGTATCTATACCAGTTCAGAAGAGGGAGATGTGCAGGAAAATCGTCGGCTATCGAGCTCAGTTTCCAGTTCTTCGAACCATTCACATCAAAGGAAGAGCGCGGAATCTCATGAACCCATCACAACTGTTGAGAGTGACATGGATATCGATCTTCCCGAGATGCTACCTGCACTGCGGTCAAACTCCAGGAAGCGGAAGTTGTCAATAGTATCGGTAGAGGAAACAGAGGTGAAATCGAGGCACATGCAAGCAACAAAGCCAACACCACCCTCTTTTCCCAGGGCCCGGAAGACATTGTCACAGCTCCCACCACCAGAATCTTCACGAGCTCATGGAATTCAAACTCAGGCGCCGGCGCCGCCCTCGCCTAAGATCCCACAGACTTCAATGCTACCACCATCCACAGTCGGAACGTCAGCAACAAGGCCGAAATCAATTCGACCATTAAAAAGATACTTTAGCAACGTCCCGTCCAGCATCCCGGGCAACTCGGCACCAGCAGGACGCACGAAGGAAGAAAATGAAAGACTTCGAAGACATTTCAGAAAGAGCATGGAGGGCACGAAAAGGATGAACGGAGGCAATTCGTGGGGTATGCGGAGGAGTAGCAGTGGTAGAATCGACTGAGGGTTTTTTTTTTTTTTCTTTTTTTGCAAATTCGAATAACTAATATCGGTTGATAGAGGAGTTGCCGATGGAGTTCCGACGGACGGAATTGATGATAAAGAAACGAGGCGTCTTTGGTTGTTTCCCTCATGGAGTGATACCCCGAATGAATTGTTCTTAAGTAATAAGACCGTTGTTAGCGAGCATACTTTTGAGGAAATGGTATGATAGAACACAGCATCCAATCCCAAATAGTCAAACCCCCCAAAATACGAAATGAGAAAAATATTATGGCGGAAAGAACTGTCTATTGTGCGTGGGCAACATATCTATGGTGAGCTAGCTGGTTCTACTAAGAACCTGGCTTGATTAAGGACTGGCAACATGACGATGATGCGGAAGATGGAGAATTATACAAGAGTCCTTGAGGTCAAGTCGCCTTTCCTAGTCAAGAAATCCAGTCCCGATCATTCCGTAAAAACAAAATTATCTTCGCCTGCCAGTCGTCTCGTTCCACGGGGGGTATCATACAATTTTCTTTTTGGTCCCAATCTTTTTTTTTTGCGCTCCGTGGCACGAACTCCTCGCTGCCCATCTTCGACGTCTTGAGTTCGCCTTGTTCCATTCTTGCTATTGCTAGCCCAATTGTTTGTTAAGAGTAAAATTCAGTGTAAAGCCTTGTTGGTCGTTTCATTCCTGTCGTAAGCGGTCATTAAGTCCTTTCTTTCTTTCTTTCTTTCTTTCTTTCTTTCTTTCTTTCTTTCTTTCTTTCTTTCTTTCTTTCTTTCTTTCTTTCTTTCTACTGAGAAAAGTGTTGTTGTTTTTGTTTTCCTGGTGGGAGCATTTCACTCGTCCTGCACTTCGGTGCGGGCGGCTCTGGCTTCGGCTTCGGCTTCCTTCTTCTTCCTTTGGCGTGTTTCCTCCTCAGGGGTCATGGTGCGCAGCTGGAGGGCGTGGATACCGTTCTCCTGGGCCATCTCGTCACGGAGAAGGGCATAGACCATGCGGTGACGAGCAGGCTGCATCTTAGAGTTGAAGGCGTCTGAGGTGATAACAACGCTGTCACATGTTAGTATATAATTCATATGCAGTAAAAAAATTCAATACTGGGATTGTTGCAGAAAGAACGGTGTGATATGCGTCTGGGGTACAAGACTGCATTGCATGACAAGTGTCACGCGGGATGAGATGAGATGAGATCAGATGAGACGTGACGCGACATGATTCCAAAAACAAGGGGCAAGCAAAGTTGCACTTGTTCGCTTGGGTTGTGACAGAGCGCAATTCTTACCGAAAGTGTGTCTCGCTGGAAGTAGTATGTTCCATGGCCTTGTGGTGAGAGTGCAGATGAGAGTCGTTGTAGATCTCGAGAGTCTGCGGATTAAGGGCGGCCATAATCTAGAAACAGTCAACAACATGTTCTATTTCTGCCTTTGGCAACGGCGCATTTGAGGTCTTACCTTGGCGCGAATAGTATCCTCAACGGGAGTGCTGGAGCTCATGGTTGAGAGCTGTCGTGGGAGGCTCGAAAAGCCGAGCGCGTATCGTCGATACATGAGGTGAGAGGGCGGTCTGGAAGGGAGAGAACGTAGCAACGTCCCAACGCGAATTACTGAATGTCGACTGAGATTCGACGAAAGTTGACACAGGCGACGCAGATGCAACTTTTTAAAAGACGAATTGAGTTGATGCAAACTCAGATTGCGCCAGGCGATATAGTTGAGAGAATCTTTGTCCGGATTCCAAAGTGGAGCGGTAATGGATCGACAGGGCAACACTGTGATTTTGGGTGGGAGGGAGGCAAGTTTTTAAAAGAGCTCCAGTGACGGTTCGTTTTTTTAAGTTTCAGGTTCAAATCGATCTGCCCGGAATAGCAAGCCACACTGTCTAACGTGACGTGATATAGCAGAGACGAAGTAGCGAAAGAGGAGAGATGCTGGTAGGAGCCGGAGGAGGAAGACGAAGTGGAAGTGAGAGAAGCAAAACAAAAAAGAGGCGGACCAGAGAGAGATAGAGACGGTTTTAAGATGGGAAGTCGAGGCTCGGGCTTGGGCCTGAGATATACGGTGTTTGGATAGATAATGCTAGCATTAGGTATCGAATAGAAGTGGCGGAACACGTTTGATGATTGGGGAATTGTCAAATGTGAACTGTGATTTGTGAACTTGACAACTCAGGGAGCTCATTAGTCTACGTCTACGTCTACCTAGTCTATGCGTTTCGTTTCGGTGTGAAAGTCTGTCGGTGAGGAGCAGGAAAAGTAAAACGAAGGGCAGAAGCAAAGACGAAAGCCACTTACAGGCACATCCATCCTCTTTTTTTTTTTACCCTCCAAAGTACCAGAGTACCTACACTACAGTACCGTGCTGTACCTGTACCTAAACGGCAGCTGTCCATAGCTGTAAGTTGGCTCTCTGTAAGGTACAGCACTATACAGACTATCAACCTAAGGTAGTAGAGCAGGTAGCTTAACTTAAACCCACCCCCCTTCCTACGGCAGCCGTTCGTTCGTTTCACCACCATCCAGTGGATGGAAGGTTCTCCATCTCTAGGCTCTAGGCTTCTGCTGGGCTTCTAATTCCAGAGGCGCGGGCGCGGGGAGGGGGGGTCCCCATTTACCGTTACCGTCTTTCCAAAAAGCAAAGTGGCGGACAAGTTTTCTGCTCCATCATCACACCCGCATCACCAATCCCTACCACAAAAAAAAAGGAAAAAGGAACAGCTGAACCCCTGAGCGACTCGTTTTAGCAAATGATCAGCCGCCAATCTGCTTCTGTTTTTCTCTTTGTCCAGACGGTTGGGTCGGGCGCTCATGGCCCCCCTTGGTCCTTTGGTGCTTGGTGCTTGGTCCTTGGCCCTTGAAGTCGCTTTTTTCCTGACCGCCTGGGGAGGCTCTAAAGCGGTGAAGCCAGGGGACAAGGGTTGAACTTTGGTCAAAGTTGTGAACCCCTGGTCTCTTTTTTTCTCTTGTGACTGTGTCTGTCTATTCACGATGGTACATACATACATACATACATATATACGGTCAGTTATTTTGGGACAACAATCCCCCAAATGCAATATAATGGACTGTCACTCCCCATGTTAACCCATAGTACCTGAACTGTACCCCCCCCCCCCCCCCAAGCTGCAGACTTGACAGCCCAGCATACGGGATACTCAGTGGATCAAGTTGGAGCTTCTGGAGCTTTTTTGCTGTAGGTACGGCCCCTGCGGCCCAAACAGGCGGGATCTGATGTGATAGCGGTCTCGTGGGTTGTCTCCATTATATCGTCCGGGGGTGTCTTGTCAATATGCAACAACATGCAACGTGCAACGTGCAACGTACAACATGTAACCCACTCACGTATTCGTCTTTTGTGTGTTGTTTGATGAGGCCAGCGTTTAAACCAGACAGCAAAGCACAACAGTCAACAAAGGATCTTCCTTGAAACAAAATCTATTGACTCACAGACTCGCTGGGCTTGTATGTACTGTACGCATGTACTGCAATGTACTGTATGGTACTGCACTTTCTCATCTGGCCATCTCAACGGTTGGGTTCCTGTCCAACATGAACACGTCCGCTTGTGTTGCATTGCAGTCGAATGGTTCCTTTTTAGTTTGAGCCTCCCCAAGCTTAGACACGCGGACGCATGGCTAGCTGCCGATGTCCGGTCTGAGGTCTGAGAACAGGTCTGAGAACAGAACAAAGCCAATCTATTGGTTTCGTCCTCGACTGTTTCTCTGCCACTACGACGCACTAGAGACTCAAAGAAATGTACAAATTGTCCTCAAAAACTGTTCGGTGCGGCTTCTAAAAGTACGTACCTCCGGGGAAGACGGCCGTCCGTCCGGGTCCGTGGGCCGAGCTCGCAACCCCATCGACGTCAAGGACCCTACCCACTTTAGAGCTTCACAACTCCAAACACCAAATCTGGACGTCAACCTCATGTTCAGCTTTCTTGCGGGATCGTCAATCCCCCCAATGCACTAATTCCCCCCTTCCTTTCCCCTCTCCAGCTGTCCTCGGCAAATGCGCCGGTGAACCAAAACTCGACGTAGCAATTGAATCCCAGTAACTCAGGTCCTGCATCTTTGCGAGCTCCGGATTGGCCTTGTTCATTCTTGCATCCTTGTCGTAAACCCCCCCGGCGCTTCGGGACCTTCATCGTTCGTCATGTCGCTCCTCCGGTCTCTTGTCTACCCCGCCCTCCGGCGCCCGATATCCTTCATCACCCTCCGCCCCGCCGCCAGAATGCTCTCTACATTACCGCGCTTACCGCTCTTCGAGGCCGTTGCTCAACATGACCCCGAGTCCAAAGCCGTCGTCCACTCCCTCTCCGGGCGGACTTTCAAGTACGGAGAGCTTCTCGGCGATGTAAGTCGCGCGCGAGACAGGCTCTTTGAAGCTTCTGGTCGCAAAGACCTCAATAGCGAGCGCATTGCTTTCCTTGTCGAGAATAGCTATGACTACGTAGGTGAGCTCAGAGCATGACCCCGCGATGCTGCGTTGCGACAACAACATTGATATATCTCACAGTGACGCTCTTGGCCGCAATGGCTGCGCGCTCCATCGCCGTACCACTATCTCCCGCATTTCCTGCGCCAGAGCTGCAATACATCCTCAACCAAAGTGAAGCTTCGTTGCTGGTCTCTTCTCCAAAATTCGCTTCAAAAGCCAAGGAAGTTCTTGCGACAGAACTTTCAACAAAGCCGGCGCATCTAGAACTCCAGAAGCACCAAGGAGGAGGTAGTCATGAGAAGGTTCAATTGGACGATGCGAGTCCTGGCGAAGCTGGCATGATGCTATATACTTCAGGCACGACCAACAAACCTGTAGGTCAATACTCCAAGCAAAGACAATAGGACCATGTGCTAAAGCTCGTCTTAGAAAGGAGTTCTACTCCCCCAAACTGTCTTGACGGCTCAATCTCGTTCCCTCATCGAAGCTTGGAATTACTCACCTTCCGACCATCTTCTCCACGTCCTCCCTCTTCACCACATTCACGGCACCATCAATGCCATTCTCACACCTCTCCTCGCTGGCTCAACAATTGAGTTCATGTTCCCCTTCAACGCTGATGCTGTCTGGAAGCGCTTCTCGGCACCTTTTCTTGCCGACAACACTTCCACGCCAAAAGAGAAGATCACATTCTTTACAGTCGTGCCCACCGTCTACAGCAGACTTCTTAACTCTCACAAGAGTCTTCCTCCTAACATGCAAGAAGCCACCCGCAAGGCCATTTCCCCAGAGAACATGCGACTCTCCATTTCTGGCTCTGCGGCACTCCCAACACCGGTAAAGACTGCCTGGAAGGATCTTAGCCACGGCAACGTTCTCCTCGAGCGCTACGGCATGACTGAGGTTGGTATGGCGCTGAGCTGCGGTCTTGACTTTTCAGATCGTGTCGATGCCAGCGTCGGCTGGCCATTGCCATCTGTGCAGGCACGTCTGATCGACGTCGACACTGGTGACATTATCAAGGAGGGCGAGGAAATCGACGGGCAAGGTCGTGAGCGCTCTGGAGAAATCCAGCTTCGTGGACCGACCATTTTCCGCGAGTACTGGCGCAACCCAACCGCAACAGCGAGTGAATTTGTCGAAGACACAGACGGAAACGGTAAATGGTTCAAGACAGGCGATGTTGCTGTTCGGCGCCCAGTTCCATCTGCCACTGCTGCTCAGTCTTGGACTACCGGCCCCTTATACTTTATCCAGGGACGCAAATCCGCCGATATCATCAAAACCGGCGGCGAGAAGGTAAGTGCTCTAGAGGTCGAGCGCGAGTTATTGTCTCTGCCCGAAGTATCTGAAGCGGCTGTCGTGGCTGTGCCCAGTGGACAATGGGGCCACAAGGTCGGCGCGGTGCTGGTTCTAGACAAAGATGTCGTCAAGAAGTGGTCGGCGCTCGACATGCGCCGGGCCCTGAAGGGACGTCTGGCGAAATACAAAATCCCCCAAGTGATGCGACTCGTTGATCAAATTCCCCGCAACGCCATGGGCAAGATCAATAAGAAGCAGCTAGTCAAGTCCATCTTCCCTGATGATATCAGTGGGGATGAGAGCTAAAGAGGATCAAAAAGTCCAAAAGGATGTACCAGTTATTGTAATTGTATGGTGTCAACCAATGGGATGTAGAGCATGATCAAGCAAATTGGTAGCATTTGGTTTGGTTATAGCTATCAGAAACATGAAGCAACCGGGTACAGTTGATCAAAAGTAGAAATCTATTTTTCTGTCCCTTTTAGTGGCCCTTTTCCTACTTTGTGGATGCCACTCGGAAAACAGCTCCTCCAACTTCCAAGACGCCAGTAAAATATTGAGCCCAATGAAATCAAGGATAAGTTGCGGCCGAGCTACTTCACTGCTTCGGTCCTAGTCAGTAGCCACTTCCTCCTTGCCCTGCCGTTCCATCATCAGCCTCGTCGACCTTTCGTGAATCGCTCAGTGAATGGCGTCAGGTTCAGAAACGTGAATTGGTCATTATCGGATATCGTGCTAAATCAACATCGTGCCTCTGCGTAATAGCTGCACAGTCTTAGACAACGTGCTTCGCCTTGGCTCTTGTACTTCCAGAGTGGGCACTGTCGGTGTGGCCAGAGAATTCGACCTGCTCAGAGGGAGGCAACTCAAGGACCTCCTTGAACTTCTTGCCGATGTTCAAGAGAATGTCCTTACCCTTCTCACTGCTTCGGCCCTTACCACCAGCAACATCACCGTCTCCTCGGCCTGGAATGCTCTTTCCTATGGTGCGAGTCCAGACACCGATACGGAAGAAGGCCTTGCGAACATTGACAACAACACCCATGACCTCACCATCATCTTCGTCCTCGAGAGTCTCGCCAATGGCAGACATCATGACCTGGAGCCAGAGACGGTCGACATCGATGTTGCGCTTGTCCTTGTACTGGTAAGACCACTTGCCACCGTGCTTGTTCTGGGGGTCCTCCCACTCGGGGCGGACTCCAGCCTTGAAAAGGTGGTAGTCGGACTTGAGGGAGAGCTCGGAAACGGGGGCAACATTGTTCTAGAATTCGAGTTTAGCGCGCGGTCGTGATAAGATAGAGTTTTTTTTTACTCACGTAAACACCCCAGAACTCCTCAACCGAATCGAAGGTGATAACTTCTTTTAGGAGGTCGTTCCAGTTGTCGCCCTATCACTGCTGTTAGTGCCCAAATTTGGCAATTTGATAGTGATATTCCGTACCTTTCCACTCGGGGGCTTGGTGAACCAAAGAGTCCACTTGTTCTGAAGAGGGTGCTTCACATTGAAGTTGTCTTTGTCGTGGAAGACAGTGACGGGCTTGTCGTCCTTGTCGTCCTTGATGTCGGAGGAATCCTCCTTGCCGGCAGGATCGACGGGAATGGTGGTGAGGTCGACCTGCTCGTCCATCTTGGGGGTTTCTGCGACGGCGGTAGCCATTGTGTCGGATGCTTCTCGCGGAATCGTAGTTGCGAATGAAGGTTTCGCGGATGAGAGATCGCGGGGCAGGTTTGGGATGATAGCGGAGGCAAAAAGAAGTGGAAGCAAGCGGTGGGAGTGGGGCAAGCAAAGACGAAAATACGTCGTTCAAGCAAGTCCTTCCGTTTGGAAAAAAATATCGCTTGCAAAGTTGCGCCAGGCAAACGATGCAAAAATGGAGCAAGAGCGATAGAGGTGACGTTTGTTGTAAGGAGCAAAAGGCACCTGTTTGAGGTTTGGTTTGTGTCGCGAGGCGCAAGGTCAAAAATTCTTAGGTGCTGACCTAAAGTGGTGCAGGCGGCTGTCCCTTACTTTCCAAACCGGGTAATATTTGTGCCTTGCTGTGCCTGGCTGCAGCCTTGGATATGAGGCCGCGCATTTATCATCCTGACTTTGCTTCTCTGAAACGTCTCAGTCAAGCGGTTCTCTTTCTGAACTCGTAGTTGACCGAGTATTCGCATTGACACGACATGGGTCAGCGGCAGGTATTAACTGAAGCTGGAGGTGTAAATTGAATCCTCGCTTGTTTCAACATGGGCTTCACGTGCCAAGAAATATCCGTCTTTGTGTCTAATTCCGATCCATGCGCCTGGGATCAGAACTACTGCCAAGTTCCGTTCCTTTGATATCAAGTCTTGAGCAACTGACACAAGGAGTTATTTCTGTCCAAGACTAAGAAAAGGGTCGGAAGCTCACGGGGTCTTCTTTTCCCAACTCGCTCTCTTATTAGTCAATGTTTCAAAGGCACTTGCAAATACAAGAAACATATCCACAAATAGAGTTGACAAACCTGACAATTAACTAGCGTCCAAGTCAGGCCTCGACAGCTCAAAATTCAATGCAACTTTACTGCGTATATATGACGCAGCACTGCCAGTCACGCGGATATCTGATGAGAGAAAGATGCACGGATTTGCTCTTGAAAGTGAGCCCATCTCAGGATTTGAAGGCACAAAATGCCAAGATGCTGTGCCCATTTGAGTCTCGAACACGGTAATGTGCTGTCATATAACTAACTACCTGTATGTCTTCAAATTGTTACTACAACTTGGTGATGCCCCATTCATGCCTCCACCTCAAAGCAACCCAACGCACGTTTCTGTGTCCATGAGTCGTTTGTTCATGCCTCACACCATTTCTCATTCAGGCTGGAATCTAGACATTATACCCTGGTCCGGTGAGCTGAACGCCAACAGATAAATATCGCACCCAAGCTAGAACACCAGGGACAAAGGAAAGACACAGTCAGATACAACCAGTAAAGGCCATCTCACACAATTCCATTCGCCCATAGATGCCCTCTCCTGGCCAACTTGTGCCAACTCAAGCAATGATGCGTCACTTCTCCCTTAACAAGGCGTTCAAGACGCCAATAATATCACAAGTCTACAATTAAGCCTCAAAAGTCACCCCCCTCGAACCACGTTCGCCATTCACAAACGGCCTTGGCCTACACGGGGCGGCATCTCCATTTAGCTTTGCTAATGTTTATTGGCCTTTGTAAATATCTCTTGTCCCACAAAAAGAATGACAACTGGTGCACACCCGCTTCATTATGTATTCTGCACCATATTGACCCCAATGATCGTCAATGTTCAACGCTAGGCTCTTATGCAGGAGCTCAGGCACTGGCTATTCGCTCTGGAATGCAAACGCGTCTCACAAGCTCGATTCCATCCCACCTTCGCAACCCCTCGGGTCCCTGGAGTCGATGCGAGCCCCTCATGAGCTGTCATCTGAGACTGCGTGATCAATTCTAGGCTGACCAGGTTTGGCAAGCCGGGCCGTTTCGTTTATGTCAACTTTCTACCCATATAGACCAACTTATAATAGACCCGATTCCCAGCCAGACAAAGACGGTTTTCCTCACCAACACACCATCTTAACTACCTCTTTGTTCTCTCCTCTAACTATCTAAAGCTCCCTTTATTACCCGTACCAAATTACCTTGACATCATGGAGCCCGAGACTAGAGCCACTTCCTTTGAGAAGGATGCCTACAAGACAAAGGACAAAGCCCCCAAGGGCAAGACTCGAAGCAACTCCCTCTTCACAATTAGCTCAGGCTTCACCTTTTTTGCTGCCCTTCCCGGTGTATCTGGGTCTTCTTCTTTCAGGTCGTCTTCTTTCCGATAAATACCCAACGCCAGCTCCTGTTTGATTCTCACAGTCATTCGTTCATACCAAGCTATTTTATACCATTGTTTACTTACACCCACCATCTGCTGGATCAGTCATCTCTTTCATTCTTTTATTACGATATCTTGCTTGACGCAACACATTTTCTTTTCCGTGTCCTACCGTCCACCCCAAAATGAAGGAATTTCGGTCATTTAATCCTAGCCGCCGGGGCCTCAACTTTACGAAACTCGATCGAGACTATGCAGATGAGTTTTACGAGAAGCATTTCAACGGGCTTCATGTCGAAATCTTTGCCCTCGTTCAAGCAGCATTCTGTCCCGAAAGCAGTTCCAGAACAACTCCCAAGGCACCCTTGACATCCCCTTGGTTGAGGGAGTACCCGGAGGAATTCATCAAATACGTCGAGCTTGTGGCTTACCCGGATGCGCGTGCAGGGAAGTGGGAGAGACTTCTTCGCGATGGCGCCGAAAGAAGCAACCTCCTCCAGGCCATTATCATCAGGGTCATGTATACAAAGGTCTTTTCGCAGCTGCTCTTTGGAGCTAGTCCTAAGCATTGTGAGACGTTGAAGCAGTCCGATACGGCACTCATCAATGCAGAAGGTGTGTAATGTGGTACAACATAAGAGTAACACCATGCTGACATTGCCATAGGATTCGAACGCAGCAAACTCCGGGCACACACCACGAGAACCTGGCTTCATGTAACCGGTGGAGAACCTACTCGTTTCTGGGGAGAGGTTGACAAGTTGTGTACTCAGACACTGGCCTTGCTGCTTCCTGTTTATGACTACACCTCTGAATTTACTGGCTACAGCCCCATTCCCATGGCAGAACTGTATCAAATGCTGCACGATGTGATTGCTTACGCTGGGTGGCTCAGTGTATGCATCCGCATGTCTCCAGCCATCGTCTCGATCAACTGGCTCAAGCCTGCGGACCGATACGCTATGGGTCAAACCAACACATGTCAGTCAGCATACGAATTCTCGAAAGAAGCAGCCCGCCAACATCAGATGCGAGCTAGGCAGCGAAGACTCAAAGGTGATCATATGCTGTCGGCACCCAGAATTAAGATTTCGGTTGCGCCAGCAATCATTCGTCACAAGATCCTTCCAAAGGTTCTGCAAACCCAAGGTGTTACGTCTTACACGATAATGAAGCCCCAGGTGGTGTACTACGAGGGACTGCAGCTCGATCAAGACGAGTGGAGGGTATATATTAGTCTTCCAGACTACATCAAGAAACTGCGGGATCAGAACTGCGTGCCACGTTATGCTGCGCTGGTGATCATGCTATTCGTTTTGCTTGCACTTTGGGTTCACTTTACTGCCTCAGGGCAACAAATTTGGCAGGGCATCCACGAAATGGTACGATCAGTGCCAAACTTGGAGTACTTGTCAAAGCTCATCAACCCTCAACGGAACATGGTACAATATTCGTGATGAGTTTGAGATCATTGTGTTTTCTGGTATATTTGGGTAGCATATTCGGGGATATGGGTTCTGGAGTTTAGCAACGAGGGTTTTAGTGTGCTTTTGCAAGTTTTAATATATATCATATTGTTTGATTGCTCGAGATTAACAATTATGATGTTTCAAACTGCGCCATCCGGTTTCAATAAATTAAATTCCTAATTTGCTCATATGTTCTTTCAAATCGAGGTTACGACCAGCATCGGATCATTCAAACAATTACAAAAACAAAAAAACAGTATGGTAGGTTAGCAAATTCGATCACCTTTTCCAGTACATTTTGTGCAACTATTCTGATTAGCCTTTATTGAATTTTATTAATCTCTCATTAAATCATTCTAAACTTATATAATTCTAATAAATTCTGCTAAATTGAAGTGGAGTTTACTAAATTCATCCTAAAAATCTTCTAACAGGTACCGAATATCTTATTTTTAACGAAAATTTTGTGGTACTGGATAATCTGTAGGGTATGCTGTCTGCGGTCGGTAACTGCTGGAGAGTAAGGAGAGCCAACTCATCACAAAACCGATGAATAACTGCATAACGCAGAAGCGGCCTCGGTTGGAAATCGATGAGGGATTTATCATATCAACGAGGGTTCGTCCAGGGATTGCATGCATCCTCATGGTTGAATGATCCCACACGATTCTTCTAATCTTATCTGATCATTAAGATCAGCC
Source organism: Fusarium tricinctum (assembly GCA_020744515.1). Lineage (NCBI taxonomy): Eukaryota > Fungi > Ascomycota > Sordariomycetes > Hypocreales > Nectriaceae > Fusarium > Fusarium tricinctum. The sequence goes on along the minus strand of JAGPXF010000002.1, from coordinate 1,111,289 downwards.
CCACCCACCCCCACCCAGCCGTTTCTAAGCTGTTGCAACTTGCATAAAGCGCTATCACCACCACACACACCACTACCACCACATCACAACAAGAAGACATCTAAACAACGCAAAATAATGACGAAATGTAAAAAAAGAAGCTGATGGGCACTGGGAGAATGTGCTCCCGCCAGGGCTTGAACCTGAGACCTTCGCATGTTACTGGACACTCGGTATGAAGTATTAGTACGACGCTCTAACCAACTGAGCTACGGAAGCCGACCAGCTGTAATGGGTGTGGTGATCCATTGTTGATTCACCGACCCGGTGTTTTTCTCTATGGACCATAGTCAAACTAGCTACCCTGTAACCGTGGTTACAAATGATAGAAAAGAATGCTGGGAATTGAAGTCATGTCGTGAGGAGGTTGTGTTTTTATGGGTGGGATTGCTTTGGATGGATTGCTACTTCTTATAGCTTCTAATGGAGTTGCAATGCATTAGCCTGGACATAATGTCAGACATTGTGTACACTATCATGACTCGTGTATAATTGGTACTTGGTAAGAGAGAGGATCATCAAACATGCCATGTCGAGCTGTCGACTGCATATTCACTAGAGACCCATCGAGGTAACTAACTCATACGTGGACGTACTATTGCGACAAGGGAATTCCTAATGGTGAGCCCAATAAATATCATCGATATTTGCAGATTTTTGGCAGAACTTATGATTGACATGCGATTAGTCACTATTTGGCCAGAGCTGAGTCTTTGGCGGATAGGAACTATCAATACTTCATACAAGATTAAGGATGTTCGCAGATAAAGATTTTCCTAAGACTAAGGGTCTAAGCTAAGGAAACATAAGAGCATGCTGGCCCAAATATGAACCAATTATATGTAGAAGAGACTGAATATCTCGCTTTCTATTCTAGGAGTAAAAGATGCAGGCCACGGAGTAGATGGCGACGATGATGATGAACAGAGATACCATAGTGTAACGAGACTCGAAAACGCCGAGACATTTCCAACCACCAAATCGACTGGGATACATCGGCATCGTGATGAAACAAGGGAATTAGATAACCGGAGAATACGAGAAATCCACGAGGGACCTTGCAGAGACAACAACGAGTCCATCAATCAAGTGCTTCTGGCGGGTAACGACATGCAGTAACTGCCGTGTGGCTTTGGTCGAGGGTGGTTGGGCAAAGTGCCAGCCCAACAGCTTTGTGTAGACTACGAAGTACGTTGTGCTACATGATACTTTTCCAGGACCTGGCAATTGCCTGGCAATGAGTATATTTCCCTAATTGAGTATGTTTGGAGCATGGATTTATTTACAATGCATGCCGTTGAAAATCTCTATATCGTGCTCGAGTTGTAAAGCAGTGTGTAGACCGGACAAAGTTTAGTCGGGCCATCCCGCCCGCCCGGACGCCAACGATTGACGCACTTTATGGAATCAAACTTATTCGGGAGCTACTGATGTATGACTTCATCATTTTAATGAGTGAGATTCTACTCCGTACGGATATTGACAAAGAACATGCTTGTTTTGAGGTTGCTAGATGTGTATAATGCGTGTCTATTAACGAGACTAATTGTGTACTCCGTACACAAGCACAATACCTACTAACCCAATGGCTCCTCCGTTCTTCGCATCCTCCGTCTTGTGTCTTGCCCCGGGCCCGTCCCGCGTCTCCGTAGCCAGCCACCCGCCTTTTTGGGTCTTCGGAAGTGCTTCAAGAGTGAGACACGGTGACACCCCGCCCCCAGCCATCCCCAACCTCAAATCGACAAGGCAAAATGGCGACTAGCACGATATATCAAGTTTTTCATCCTTGCTAGCTGCTTCAATCACTCCTTTTCTTGCTTTTCTGATGCGACTTTGCTCGGCGCAAAAGTGTATTATAAGGATTTATCGACGCCGAAGCTTACCTCAAAGACAGCCGAGCCATGATGGATTACCTCGAGGCTGGGAAAGATGCTGAGCATGGGGAAGCTCCCAGGGTGTAAATAGCTCCTGAATGAGTTTAGACAGCGCAATCCCTGTACCGAGTACTCCGTACGGTTAACGTCGCGACGATTTGGGCTTGAAGGCAGCGCAGAGTACGGAGCAGGGCAGGGCAATTCCTGGTTCTGCTATCGTCCGTATTGACCCATGGAAGCCTCGATATCCTTTCCTTTCCTTCTTCAACTACTCCGTACCTCAATAGTTTTCTCCCTCCATGATCTGGTACCTGCGGCCTGCAAGAACAATCCTTTTCCACTTGTTCTCTCTTCACCTCCATTAAAACGTTGCCAAATTCTGCACAGCATTAGCTAGCCCAGCAGCTCATGAGCCCTAGACCAGACTCAGCGCCCCGCTACTAGCGCCTGAACAGCCCAGAAAGCAACAGGCAAGCTTTATTCGCCTCGAAGCCCAAGCAAGCAAGCAAGCAAGCAAGCAAGCAAGCAAGCAAGCAAGCAAAGCGAAGCAAAGCACGGTCTCCAGCTCCCAATCTTTTACCCGCCTCCGGCTCAACGCAACGCACGATTTAACGCCCGACATCCATCTTTTTTTGTCTCTTTTTTCCCCGCCTCTAACCAATCACACCGCCCATTCATCCAACTGTCAGCCTCAAATGTCTACGCCATACTGGGGCCAATTGCCCGGGCCCAAGGTCGCCCAGGTCGGCCATGCGGGCCATACCCGCCGCAGGTCTGAGTCGGACGACGCCTATAATGCTGACCGTAGATCTTCGTTCGACGCCGCCCCAGTTCGCAGATCGAATCGTGGTTCTTTACAAACTCAGGCCACTGAAGCTCCTTCTGAATCTACCTTTAGTCCTTATGATTCTCCTACCACTTCTAATTTTGCTCCTCAAGGTCTAGCTCCTAGACCATCTTCCTACAGACGTGATATTCCTGTTGGAGAGTCTTCTAGATCCCGTCACCAGAGCCAACAGCAAGCAGAGTACGACGACGAACCATTGTCACCTCTTCCAGCTGCTCCAGAAGTTCCACGCGGTCCTCCTGTGAGCTATCGCCACCCACACGGTAACGGCGGTCCTCACACCTACACCGCCCCCGATTCCTCTGCTCCTCGCGATCTTCACCCACAAGACGACGATATGGAGGACGACTACTACCAAAGGTCCTCTGACAGGACTGGAGGTCAGAGACCTAACCAAGGCCAAGAAGATTTCTCAAGACGAGACTCGAGCGCCGGCGCATTCGATCAATTGCCTAGGAGAGGGACAACAGGCGGGTCATCAGACCGTCGCAAACCGTTCGCAAACGACCGATCACCCCTTCAAAGGCTTGAGCTGACGCTCGATAGCATGACCAAGGAGGAAAAACGCGCCCGAGTCGAAGCCGCAGAAAAGCGCGCCCGAGAGAGACAGGCATTGAAGGCTGGAAAGCAACCTGCAGGCCAGCAAGTGCGGTCCCATGAACGAAAACCATCAGCCGCATACGGTGATAGGCGTTCATCAGCAGGTGGTGCTTTCTTTACAGCTCCTCAGCCTTTGTCGCACAAAGATGTAGCCGGCGATTACAGCAGAGAAGCACCCAGAGACACACCCAGAGACGCACCTAGGGAAGCGCCCCGAGACACCCAAAGAGACATATACCACGATGTCCCACAAGATACCTATCCAGAGATCCCACAGAATGAGCGAGTAGAATCGCCCATCTCAGTATACCGAGAGCTGCCTCCGCAAGTCACTGTGCAAAGAGGAGGGTCGCATCGTCGCCGTAGTTCTGTCGCGCACCATCCAGAAGACGACAGACACTACGTTTCAGGCGCACTACAGCAAGAGGAAGTCGAGCCTACACCTAGGCGCATGGATCCTCAAACTGCCATTCCTAGATACGCCGAACAAGACTCTGGCATTCCTAAGCGTAATCTGAGCTTCCGCGAAAGAGCGACTCGAGATAACGTACAGCTTCCCGAACAAAATGCGCCAAGACCACAGGCCCAGCCGCCTACCCAGAGCGGAGGATTCTCTTTGACCAGAAGTGGCAGCAACAAACTGAAGAAACCTCCTCCAGCAGATCTGAGCTACCCCCGTAGGGTGGTATCCGAAAGACAGCCTGCTCCGATGGCCCCAGCGCTAAAACAACAGCAACAGTATGATAACGATGATTATTACTATGACGATCAAGATGACCTGCTTCCCGCTCGGCAAAACACACAACAGAATACCAGACAGATTACCCAAGAACTCAATGACCGTTTCACCCGCGAAAAAGAGCTTCCTCCTAACCCCCCACAATCTGATGAAGCACGGAGACCGTCAGTCGACTTCATACCTGGACGCCACCAGATGCCCATGCCTGGTGACAACCAAGGTATCAAGAGGCGCGTCACTGAGCCTGTGCCAAGGGTTCAATATGCAGATGAGGATGAATTCATCCCTCCCCCCAATCGTGGCCAGTCCATTGGTACTAGGCTCCTTGGTAGAAGGGAACCTGACAATGGAGTCCATGCCCAGAATCAGGCTGCTGTTCGCAGGAAAGCTGGTAGATCAGAAAGTTTCTCTTCTGACAGCTCTGACGGTCATCACATCTCCAACATGGTTTTCAAGCGCCCTGAAGACATGGTACCTGGCGATGGTCTGTACCAGCCACCTCAATGGCTAGACGAGTGGAAGAAGGGAACTGTTGGCACATTGTCCGGAAACTTCTTGGATCTTCAGGAAGCCCAATTCTCTGAACCAGATGGCCAAAAGGCTTGGTGGGAGCAAGATAAGACAAAGGCCTACTCTGCGCGGCCACGAAAGGCTGAGGCTTTTGATGGCGAGTACAATGAGCAGTGTAAGTTTAACCACACCTTTCGGATGATTGAAGCGTAACTGACAAAGTCCAGCCCCTACTCGCTTCAAGCCTGCGCTGTTTATGAAGTGCGGTCCGCTTTTGAGATATTGCGGAATTAAACGTGAGAAGGTCCCTAGTAGAACAGCAACTGGTGCTTTGGTCGAGCGAGAGATGTGGCGAGGCAGCATCATGATTGTCACCCAAGATTCCGACTCTTCGTATGACATCGCGCCCACACTGCGACTATTTGTCCAAGGCCTCGACCTGCTACCCCCTCCACCTCATCGTATCAAGGGTGATTTATCCCCCGAATACATCGATCCTATTGCTGGTCATCCCAAGGTGGGACGCCGAGGAGAAACCCTTTACGTCCGCCCTGTGGATCAGCTAGATGAGGAGAAGGATCTCTCCCGCGATGAGACCGATCATGGACTTTTCGAGCAGACTCGCAGCGCTCTTGATCACTCCGGCCCTGATGGCCCAACTGATTTGCCTGGGTCGTTTGCTAGCCGCAGAAAGCGTATTGGAACCGATGGCGAGAAGGTACAGAAGTACAAGGATGTGAGAGGCTTCAGGCTACACGCTGAACGTGGATGCACTTTCTGGCGCTTCAATATCGAGGTTGAGCTCCGTGATAAGCAGCAGCGCATCGCGTATCGCATCAACCGCGGACCGGCTACAGGTTTCTGGGTACCCGCTCAAACCGAGACAATGAACATGATGTTCCACAGCTGCAATGGTTTCAGCATGAGCGTGAAGCCTGATGAGCTGAGTGGTCCTGACCCCATGTGGCGCGATGTGCTCAACAACCACCAAAGCCGACCTTTCCATCTCATGATTGGTGGTGGTGACCAGATCTACAACGACTGCGTGTCGAAGGAATGTAGCCTCTTCAAAGAGTGGCTTGATATTCGCAACCCTATCCATAAGCACACTGCCGCTCTCACTCCTGAGATGCAAGCTGAGCTGGAGAACTTTTACCTTGAACGATATTGCATGTGGTTCTCCCAAGGCTTGTTCGGTCTTGCAAGCTCGCAGATCCCTATGGTCAACATGTGGGATGACCATGACATCTTTGACGGATATGGATCTTATCCTCATCACGACCAGAAGTCCCCTGTTATGACTGGTTTGGGAGCAGTTGCGTACAAGTACTATATGCTGTTCCAGCACCAGTCTGTCCTCACTGAGATGGAGAACACCGAGTCAAGCTGGATCCTTGGCGCAGAACCTGGCCCATACATTGGTGAGCTTGGCCGCAGTCTGTTCATGTCTGTTGGTTCAAGGGTTGGACTCCTCGCCGTCGACTGCCGCACAGAAAGGACAGAGCACGATGTTGTTTCTGACAAGTCATGGGAGAAGATCATGAACCGACTTTACGCAGAGGTCCGCCGTGGACAAGTTGAACATCTGCTGGTACTGTTGGGTATTCCTATTGCATACCCCAGACTGGTATGGTTGGAGAATATGTTAGTAAATCCCGATGTTGAAGAGAAACATAAGACTAACCTGACAATAGCTTGACATCCAGACTTATGGATCCTGTGAAGGCGCTCGGACGAACTGGTGTCCTTGGTAAGGCTCTTAACAACATTGATGGTGGCGTTGAAGTCTTGGACGATCTGAACGACCACTGGACCGCCAAGAACCACAAGCAGGAGAGATCTGTTGTGGTTGAAGACTTGCAGGACCTTGCTATCGACAAGTCTCTTCGAGTCACCATCCTCAGTGGTGACGTCCACCTTGCGGCCGTTGGGCAATTCTATTCCAACCCCAAGCTCGGCCTCGCCAAGCACAAGGATCCGCGATACATGCCTAACATTATCTCATCAGCCATCGCCAATACGCCACCTCCTGATTTGATGGCCGATGTGTTGAACAAAAGGAACAAGGTGCACCACTTCGACAAGCAGACGGACGAGGACATGATTCCCCTCTTCCAGCAAGGAGTTGACGGCAAACCTAGAAACAACAAGCATCTTCTCCCACACCGAAACTGGTGTGCCATTCGCGAGTGGCAGCCAGGCACTACCCCGCCTCCAACACCTCCAGGGTCTTCTGACGGTAGAAGCCCAAGTCCCCCCCCTAAGCCCCAAGGCGGCCTTCTTCGGAGATTGTCCTTGTCTAGGAGCAAGTCTACATCTTCTGATGTGCGCCCCGACTTGAACAGAGAGACTGTTCGCGGATCTCGGCCTCCAGTTACTCGAGGCGGCGGCGGTCTATTCCGCAGCTTGTCACGACGCAACTCGACAAGCTCGGAGCGACCTCCTCCAGCCAAGCTTCAGCGATCTATGTCTGTCGACCAGGCTCCTGAAGGCAAGAAGGCTGGATTCTTTAGTTTTATTCGACGACCCAGTCAGCGTCGTGCTGATGATGGTGGCATCAACGGCAACTGGGGAGACGAAGAGTACTACGATGATGAGGAGTACTGGGATGAGCCGCAATCTCCTCGACGAGGAGGCGGTCATCCTTCTGGTATGCGAGGCGGAGCAGCATACGATGAGTACACTGAAGGTGACGACTCGTACTTTATGGCCCAGCCCCAACGGGCCCAAACGGTTGGATCGCGAGCCATGTCACACTCGCGAGAGGCCGTTGGTTATATCCCTCCTGGACCACGTCCGGGAAACTTTTACCGAACACCTACAGGTCTTTCGACCAAACAGAAGAAGCAGGCCACCAAGTATGCGGTTGACCTGGAGGGTGGATTGGATATCACCCTGAACGTCGAGATCAACCCCAAGGACCCTGCCGGCATCACCAAGCCGTACAGATTGCTGGTCCCGAAGCTGTTCTACGATTACGAAGCTGAGAACGAGGCACAGGACGTGCCGGAAGCTGAGCCGGAGATGGCACAAGCTGGAGCTGCGGATCCTGCGGAGCCGAGTGGATTTAAGAGACTGCTCAGCTTCCGCAAGAAGCCCAAGAACCCTCCTCCAATGGAGGATGACGATTATAGTGAAGATGACGATGACGATATTGATGTTTACCGTGTAAGATAAGTCTGGCAAGGCATATCTGTGTGTTTATATTTCGCATATGGGTTTTGTATTTTGGCATGACCATGCCAATGTGCGTATGGCATGAAGACGGAGTTTTGGAATATGGGCTTTTTACTAAACACATTAGCTTTCGGTACATACGCCGTCTAATAGAGGCTGTATATTTTGGTTCAAAATACGAATGTACGAGGAGTATTGTCTCTTCAGTTTTATACTCTTCACATATATCATTTTGATACTCCATACTTCATACTTTGCTTACTATGACGATTGTGAGAACCAGGCTTCATCCACCGAGTTTCCTTTTCCCCTGAAACAATGCAGTTTACCGCCGCTAAAACCCCTGAATAGCGGGGGTCTCAGCGCTAATCGCGCCCCAACAAAGCCCCGGAATTTCATCATGCAGGGCCAAAGTAAAAAAAGGTTGGCCAATCGTGTTGAGGTACGAGCCCAAAGTAGCTCAAGCTACGTATTTGTCCTTCCGAGGAGGCGAGGAGCTTAACAACACGCGATGAATGTTTTGTAAACTTTCCACCTTTTTAACAATCCGTGCGACGGAACACGAAAAAGACAGCAAGTCTATTGTCATACCCTTGCGTTATTGAAAAGTGTACGAAACGAGGCCGTCGGATATTTGACTGAAATACTGTCATTCGCATCAAGGGGTCTCCCTGTTCCTGGAACGTTGATCAACGCAGGTCTTCGACGACATACAGCCACCTTGCGACAACACCGACAAGAATACGCGTAGGAAGGCTTCAGAAAGAGGCTCTTGTCCGTCAGAGCTAGGGCATGGCGCCATCATGTCGCGCCAATACCAGTATCACAACAACTCTAGGCTTCCCACCAACATCCAGTCAATAGGCCATGTATTATCGGTCAACGCACAGCAGCTGGCGCATCAGCTAAGAATATGGGCTTCTGGGCCGGGAAAACGTATGGCGATGTCAGCGAGTGAACGAGTCGCGCGACGAATACAACGCAATCTTACATCGAGACGACTGTTGAGCTTTCCTCATCTGCTGGTCTTGATCTGGGTCGTTGCGCTGCTGTATGGTGAGAGATGGGTGTTCAATAGCAAGGTCGCAAGTTGCGATTGGGACCATTGGGAGAAATGGGTATGTTTGACCCTATTGAAAGTCCAGCAGGGCGAGAAATGGTGCACCTAGAGCTTGAAGAGACATAACTGATCGTATATAGCCAAAAGATGCGAAACCTCACCACCTCGTCTTTGTCGCCGACCCTCAAATCATCGATCCGCATTCCTACCCAGGTCGTCCCTGGCCTCTCAATCCTCTCACCGTCCTCGTCACCGACAACTACCTGCGACGTGGCTACCGGGCCATGCAAGGCCGGCTTAATCCTGACAGTCTATTCTTCCTCGGCGATTTATTTGACGGCGGTCGCGAGTGGAAGACCCGAGAGGGTAAATTCGTCGATCCGAAATGGGGACGGGGTCGTTCCAAGGATGAGAAGAAGCTGGTTCAGTCGTGGCACGAAAAATACGGCGAGGATTTCTGGTTGCACGAGTACGAGAGGTTCGGGAATATCTTCTTCAAACACTTCAACGATGGTGGTGAGGTACCTGGATCGTGGCAGCGTGGGCGAAAACTGGTGACGAGTCTACCTGGAAACCACGATCTAGGCTTCGGCGCGCAAGTACAAGTTTCTGTCCGGAATCGCTTCAGCGCATTCTTTGGCGACGTCAACCGCGTGGACGTTGTTGGAAACCATACACTTGTATCTGTGGACTCGGTCTCCTTGAGTGCAGATACTTCAGAGTGGAAGAACAAGCATGACTTGAAGCCCATTTACGGACCAGTAAATGAGTTTCTGGATGGTGTGAAGGTAACCAAAAGAAGGGCTGTAGAAGAAGAGTTGCGCCATTACTACGATCTCAACGGAGGTCTACGATATCCTCATAATGTTGAAGAGCTCGACAAATCACATCCTACCTGGGGAAGTAGCTCCGAAGCGAATAAAGGCGACGGCCCCGACTTTCCTACAATTCTTCTTACTCATGTTCCGCTATATCGAGCCCCCGGAACACCTTGCGGACCTCAGCGAGAACATTGGCCGCCCGCGACACCTCCCAAGGGCCAGAAGGAGCCAGTGTTCCCTGATAACCGAAATGCACTCAGTATTGTCGGCGGATATCAATACCAGAATGTTCTCAACGAACAAGACTCGGTCAGGCTGGTAAAGAGCATAGGTAATATCAAGCATGTCTTTTCTGGTGATGATCACGACTACTGCGAGGTGGTGCATTCTGATGCCAAGGAGAACGTGCGTGAAATCACAGTCAAGAGTATGAGCATGGCTATGGGTGTCCCTACACCGGGATTTCAGATGGTCAGCATGTATAACCCCGTTGATGCTCAGGGAAGACCACTTCCTGGAGCGCCTGAGCAGACCATTCAGACGCATCTGTGTCTTCTCCCGAACCAGCTCCATACATACATGCAGTATATCATCTTCTTCGTGGCGACTCTCGTCCTTCTACTCATCCGCGCAGCACTTGTTCCTGCGCTTTCACTTACCCCTTTCGCCCTCGAGCCTGAGAAGTCATCAGCCTCGGCTGTCCTGCCTGTGTATAAGGACAAGATGGACCCTCCTGAGGCTTCATCATACCGCAACACGACATCTTCAGGTACCTCAGCGCATCATCTACCTTCACGCCTATCCGCCGCGGCACCGCGCAACGCGAGGAGCACATCTCCTGGCCAGACATCAGCTCGATGGCAGGCTCGGCGCGGAGGACGTAACGACAAGCGCTGGGGCTGGGGGTCTGCAGGTGGACCGCGCATCCATCTCGACGATAACTACTTTAGCACAGACGTCCAAGATAGACGCGTGGGTGGTAGAAAAGCCCTTGGAGTGATCGGTCGCGAGCTTTGGACAACCACATGGCGTGTGGCTTGGATGGCAGTCTCGTTTTTTGCATACCTTGCATGGAGAGGGTAGATGAAGCGTCCATTGCTAGGAGTCTTGATTTTGAATAGAGCAGCTTGGGGATACTGTACAAAGAGAGGTGTTCGGCTTGAATCGGACCGGAGAACATCCCGGGTTACTTGGAAACGCAGCCTCTCTAATAGCTGATGTAGGCTCATACAGAGCATTTTTTTATATGTATAGATAAGACAATAAAAGTAATAGGATTCCAAGGGATAATTCCTATCATGTAATGCATGTAAACCGGACGACCATAATATTAGGTCGTTGTGAAGACCAACCCTCCAGCATCATCAACCATATCGATCTCATCTCTCCCCCCGTAAACAGACTATCGAGACTCCCTCATCTCCTCCTCGAAACACCAATCCTGTCATCCCTAACCCTTCTGATATCGTCATCCCTCTCCCTCTCCTGCAGCGCCTGATGCACGCCCTCCATATCGGCCTGGCTCTGCTGCGCAGCTGCCACAGCTGCGGCCCTGCGCGCTTGCTGAGCCGCAACAAGGGCCTCTCGGGCGCGCCGATCCTCATAGGCGGCGACGTCCTCTGAGGTGATGTGCAGTGTTGTCGCAGGGCGTCTGAGCATCTTGTTTTGTGGTGATGTGTGTACAGGTGTTTGAATCGGTATGCGTTTGTGTGATAGTGAAGTTGCCTTGAGCTTTGAGCTTAGAGAGACGAGAGTGAACAAAGGGCTTTTGTTGTGATGATGGGCTTGGAGAGTGTGGTGTGAAGTGGGCCGAGTGTATCTGGGAGCATTGACGAGAATAGCGGCAACTATAAAGATATGAAAAGAAATAGACGAATGCTTATTTGTTTTAGTTTCCTTTTTGTCTTTGTTTGTCAGGATCGGAGTGTGATGAGATGCTGTTGCAACTTGCAAGGGTAGAATGAGTTGAGATGAATGAACATTGTGGGGGGGATATTCTGTAAATAAGGGCCGAGTTGATTGGCTACATACTTCGCTGTTCGTATCAAGCAACGTTCTTACGGGTGAAGTCGGTATTCAGCAGATGCAATTCTGAAACAATTTAAAGCTGGAATACGTAATCTTTTAATTCGTCTATCTGCGTGATACTTCGTATCAACATGTCGATCGTTCTATTATAAATGCTTCAAGCGCCTTCAATGCCTAGGTATAAGATAGTAAGTATAAGTGAAATGTCATGCATGGGACATATCATCCCAGCTCGCAAATAAACGTTACATGTCAGACGAGAACAGAAAAAAGAAAATAAAAAGGAAATAAAACCGAACAGAAATCACCTTCACGGTGATAAGCTAAACCCAGGTGCATACACATTTTCCGCCTCCCACTTGAGAAAGTCGCCCAGGTCGTGACCCAGGTTATAACCCATCGGGACCGTATTCGGAATATCGGCTTCGCCAGTGCCCATACGAACCACGAGAGGCATCATAGGGCTCGGTGGTAGACTTTCTTCCGAGCTGTGCGACGAAGGGCGCTTGGGACCTCCTTCGCCAACCCATCGTTTTAGCCCTGTACTGTTGAAGAACTTAGCTTTGTCGAGAGCCTGGCCGGGCGCCGGGGCGTTCCAGAACCCGGAAGGGAACTCAGCACCCACCGGGATCGGCAAGTCAACATCTGTGTTGATAGTTGAAGGCGTTGAAGAGAGAGTGCTATGAGCCGATGACCTCATTGATGGCGTTGGCTCAGGCTCAGATTCTGGCTTGGGCACATCTCCAGGTACCAGCACCCCGTATGTCTCAAAACCAAACGTATCAAACCATGACGTGATCTCCTCCACTTGTTTTGTATCTTCTTCGCTGGACATGTCTTGCAATAGGTCTCCAGCCCCTCCCAGTATCGCCATCTGGAATGCGGTCCAGTCCAACGTGTCGTCCATTGTCTTGACCCCCTTTCCCGCCTCAGCTTTGGACAAGGTGATAGGCCCATGGCGGAATGATGGTTTTGTGAGCGTGTACGGCGTGCTCTTGAGGTAGAAGTATTCATCGTTCTCATCCATCTTTATGTTGGCAGTTTTAGGGGTAGTCGTACTAGCCGGCGGTTCGCTTTGTGTCCTGAGTGTTCCTGCTGCCACGATCTCGGGTATCGGTGGTAATTTCTGAATGGCCTCTGCACCTACACGCGCAGGGTTCTTCATCGGCAGTTGGGGTGATGTCTCTGGGGAAGTGTCGCTCTTGTCCCGAGCACTCCCAATAGATGCATCATCCGCTGTTACCGAGCTTTGTTTGGTGAAGTCCCGAGAAACAACATCCAGATCAGGGGTCAGTTCTGGAGCAGGAGGTGTTTCTTCGATTGAGATGACTGGATGTTCCATGGCCTGCCTCGCTCTGATTCGAGAAGCTAGTTCGTCAAGATGGAATGGCTCGACATCTGTCTCAGAGTTATCTGATGCCGCACTGCGAACAGAGTCGATGGAATATCTCTCTCTCCGCTCCTCACGCTCCTCGTCCAACTGTTGCGCTGCTTCCCGCTTCTTGCGCAGCGCTTCGATGCGATCCGGTGTTAGCATTTCATCGGCCTCGATGCGTCTGAAACGTTGGCCGGTGAGAATGTCTGTCACGTTTTCGGACAAGGTCCATCGAGGGGTACGGATGGCTGCTTTGGCAAAGGGATGACCAGCGAGGTTGTGCTTCTTTCTTTGGGGCTTTTTGACCACAGATGATCGTCTGTCTGGCGATGATCGTTGAGATGAAGCTGAAGGCGAAACCTCCCCTCTCCATCTTGAATGTTTTTGAAAGCCTGTGGGCAGCGGCATGGATTTAGAATGTTTGTGCTGTGTGGGAATTCCCGGTGGTGATGGAGGTGAAGGTAAATCCGAAACTTGGGATGCACGCTGGGTTTCTCTAAGTGCAGACCCAAGTGCTTTGAAGGCTTCGTCGGTCTCGCGAAATAGACGGTTAACGCTATCTGATGACGAGCCAAGGCTTTGATCGTCGTACATTGGCTGGGCAGGCTGCCAGCTGGTTGGCTCAACCTCGTACTCATCAGCGCCATGGTTTGACAAAGAAACAGTCGACGCCCCGGGCGAGGGTCTCTCAAGGCGTGGACTATCGTCGATGACATTGACAGTGCTAAGAGGACCATTCCCAGAGCGAGGGGGGCGCAGGTACCGGGAAGAATGAGAGGAATGGGAGTATTGGTAGGAATGTGGGTGGGTTTGCCCATGCTCAACAGGACAAAGAATTGGTTCAGTCCTTCTGTTGGTGGGAACGTTGCCTGTGAGAGCATCAAGGGCGGCACTTCGCCCTTCAAAGCGAGAAGAGCTGATTGACGGGGGTCGTAAGCGAGGAGTTGGCAGCGAAGGGACTGGATGCGCAACACGATGGACATCTGGCACCCTTGGAATAGTAACTCGTGCCGCACTGACTGCTTTCTGCTTTGGCACCGGTAGACGTGATTTTGTGTTATTGGCCCGTCTTTGTGTGGACTTTTTGGAGCAGCAAGAGCTTAACTCTTCACATGAATCAGTGAGATCTTCATTGCCATCACGGTCACGTCCACGATCCCGATCTCGGATGTTGGCTTGTGACCGTTGAGGAGTTATAAGTCGCCGTATCAAGCCAGGCATTTTGGCTTGCCCTAGCAAGGTACAGCGATGTAAGTGATGGATCGAGAATAATTCGAGAAAAGGCTTCGCATGGCTCTGAGGTTGAAAGAATGAAGGAAGAATGAAAGATGAAAAGAGAGTTTCTTGAGCAAACGCTGTCAGTATATGCTCTTAGTGAGTGGAAACGATATCATTCCGAGTCGCCGCTTTCGAGGCTGCTTTAGACGGCTCTAGAATTCAACGGACCCGAATGCGGAAACAAGTAGAGATTTTTGACCTGCAAACAATCAAACGGCCAACAACTTGTGGGTTATGATCAATGATTTATACTTGAGTACGCGTAGGGTGCGACATATTCATTGAAGAGATTCATGTGAACCTTTGTGATCCTACTTGGACCTGTGAGCCTATCCTCAATCATGGTGTTGTGGAGCAGAAAGGCCCCCAAGCTGCAAGCAAGTAAACTCCTACCGATAGGCAATGTAACGGTGATTTCTTGATATGCTAACTGGTTGTGGAACGAACGTGGCTGATGCTATTCAGGGCTGTCTATTCAGGCCTGCAAGAACGAAGATATATGTCTTTCCATGATGTCGAGGCCCAGTCGAATGCAGATTGTGTAACAATTCGCCAACAATTCAACGGCATTAGTTGGTTCGTTCGATCTTCGATATTGTCTGTGACCCAACAATACCGATAGCAATTGGGTGAATGGACCCAAGGAAGAGGCCCGTATAACACGTTAGAGTCGGTACCCGTGCGACAAGATCATTATTGATGTCGGGTACAACTAGTGGGACCCATGACAGCTTGGTAGTATCGCAGGAGCGGGTAACAGGCGGAACGGGATGATGCAGCAAGAGTAACGATCCTACTGTCAGCCTGCGTATGGTGTGCCTTGTTTACCTGCATCGCAGCCCCAGACTTCGGCAATCTGCAGCCATAGACTGAACGGAGAGCCCTGAGCCACACGGCAATCAAGTTGCTATCAAATCGCATCATATCTGGCTGAGTATCTTGGCAAGGAACGGCTGATCCACTGGCCTTGCTGATCGTCGGGTGGAGAGCGGGAAAGGAACGAAACGCTCCCGTGTGCATTGATAACAGTTCAGGTCAAATAGTTTATTACCTATTTCTTCACCATTCCGAGCGGTGAATCGCGGTTTCTTGCAGGATGAGAGCCCCATCTCGCCGTATCAGAATGAATTATTTGCGACAAAAGACAGCGGCGGGGATCAATGTCTTGATTGACACTCGTCCGATAACCTCGCAAAAAGAATTGTGATGGACAGTTCCAGGGTCGAGAATGGCAAGTGGCGGAGCTGAAATGATGTTGTATTCGGTGGAAGGAGGATCCGTCTTGTCCCTGCTGCGCCTATCGATAATTATAATAAACTCGGCAGTTAGTGGAGCATGATCCTTCCATCTGTAGAATGACATACACCATGAGCCTCAACAACAAGTTTAATCCCTGTATTAGGATTTACCAATATGATTCAATGCAGATCATGTTTAATCGTAACATAAATATTGTTCAATTTGGTGTTTCGTAATTCTTCCGGTCTGCCCACTAGTTCCACGTGGTTCATATTCCAGGCATACTCCCAGGATGCGGCCCCCAATGGCACGATATACTTCCTTCAGCCTCGGGCACCTACATATAATCAATGATACCATGTCGAATGGCACAATTCGCTTCAATTTCCTTCAATTGGCACCCCTGCTTAGATGTATAATGTGCTCCCTTATCCAATGAAACATTGCTCGATTGTGCCTTGCCATTAGTCAAACTGCTGAGAACTAACAGTCTTTCAGGTTGGTGATTTGACATCACCGAAACTCAAAACCCCTAGCACTACTGATTGAACAATGAAAAATATTGCTGTCAGAAATGGATCTGCGAACCTGGCTGAATTTACTAAAGCAGTAGATCGGAACATTCTGCGTACAATCTAAGCGTGCCTGACCTCGTGCTAGTTACAACCTCTAATCCAACAAACTCCTGTTCGTGTATGCCATGTTCATCATTCGTTTACGTAGTATACCACCTTCGTCCAGTACATTCATCCCAGCCAGCGAGTCGCGCCCTAGCACGTACTGAATTCCCACCAACATGGTCCCATTTCCTTGCGTAGGTTCGTTGCATTTAATGATAAGTCCCTAGGCTTATTTTCACCTGGCTCAAGTTCTCGTCGTAGCTCCACGCTTTCACTTAGCCCTTAGGGGAGACGGCTGTATCTTTTCGTTGGTCGAGATGTTGCAAGGCGTATAAGTGTCGATCCCATATATGTTGGTTTGAATGTACTCATATTGTCGACCAACGGCTCAGAGTCCTCGTCCAATTCGGCATATGCAGACTTGTTTCTGAAAATCGACATTGCCCATGCCCTGATGGGGTCGAATAAACACCCGTACCCGTGCCAGGTAAACTTCCTATCGCTCTTTGGCATAACTGTGCCAGCCGTGCATTGGTTTGACGACATGGCAATCTTAATCTCTCGGAATTGATTCATGATGAATAGAAACTGTGACTCCGCGCAGCAGACTATGCAGATGATTAAATATATTATACGAAAGAGAGTCAGAATGATGGTTCAAGAGTGGGATCTGACCCCTTTTCAACATGGCCGCTTGGGTTGGATTTTGGAGTAAATGCGATGATGCCACAAGAGGCTGTCTTCATCATTCCGACCACTTCGGCTTCAACGTAGGTGTTCCAGATTGCTGCACGCTACATTCCACTGGAAAATCAAGGGAGAAACAGGCTGAAAGAGTCTTTGGCCTAATGGCCTGGCCCTTGGGTCCAAAAAACCAGCGAGAAGGGCTAAGATACTATGAGCAAGGTCTTTGGCATGGTTTCACTACGAAACCAGTTGTTTAAGGCATAATGGCGGCATTCGAACAAGTATGTGAGACATGAAGTGGCTGGATGAAATTCATTGTCTTTTAATTAAGTCCCTGTAACTAGACCGTACCTAGTCCGATGCATCTAATCAGCTTCACCAGGCTCTTCTCCCTCGTTGTCATCCTCGTCATCATGCTGGATAAATGGCACGAAACGAAAGTCCAAAAAGCTCCGCTTGCCACCCTCAATATCTACCATAAATTGCAAACTTAGTACGCCTTGTCCGTCCCCTCGCAAGCTGACCTTGGTGGCGATTCGCATCGCTTCTGTCGAATTCTTGACAAAGTCAAACTTGTAGGCCTGTGACCAGCGTTCTTGAATATTAAAGGTTTCGAGAAGATCCCTGCCTCGTGCAAAGTCCACCCCCGAGCTTCCAAGATCCCCCACACCAGCAATCGATAGAAAAGGTGATGTTTTGTTGGCAGTGATTGTTAACTTCGTGGGAGCGGTCGGGGAAATCTCAGCAAGAGAATCAAGCAGCGTTCGAGATTGCATGATTATTTTGAAAGCGAGGTCGTTGCGGTCAAATGGAATGTCGTCTGGTATTTCTGGTAGATAGGTTGTTAAAGATGCTGTCGTTTTTACGCCAGACTCCTCAATAGTAATTTTGAATGGATCTCCTTCCTCAGCGTATTGGAGAGTGCAAGTGCCAGATATACCGAGAGTTTGGTTGCTGAAAGCATCGGGGCGGTAGTTTCGAAGATTGCTTCGATAGGGATCTTGGTCGGCTTTTTGAGCACGAGTAGCCACGTCTACGGCCCCAAAGATTTGGAGAACTTCGAGGACAGAAGATAAGGAAAGTTGGAAATTGGGAAGCTCAGGCGCATTATCGCCGTCCTGAGCAGGTAAATTGACGGTATAGGATGAAAATAAAGCTTTATCGAGAAATGCAACACCTGGTAGGTGTTAGCACTGATATATACTGCAAACAATTGTAATTACCTTGCATCACCCGCGCGTGATCAGCGGCAAAACGAACACCTTCCTCTGTAATTTGCACATGAACTCTGGGTGCAAAGTTGATGCATCTCAGAAGCTGGTACAGTGGCCTGGTCGAAGTCGCTACCGCGCGGAAGATGGGCTGAGCGTCCGTAGCCATTTCCCTCACACAACCGGCCGAGGCGAGGATTTTTGGGATATCTTAGATATATACTCCGACTGCACAGAACATGTAGACGACTCCGAACGCGAGGGCCAGAGAAGCTGGGATGCCCAATACAGGAACGTTGACGAGTGATCGGTCTAGAAGCCAAGTCAGCAGGCAGAAACAAAATGAGAGAGTCTATGACGCATACTCAGGGCAAAGACACCAAGAAGAGAGAATCCGAGCAGTGTCAACAAAAAGCCGACCCAGAATTGGCTTCCTTTATTGACGGCGGGAAGGAATGGACTGCCAGCAGCAGCTTGCCAGACCTCATGCAGCGAAGAATCCATAGGCTAGGTTTGAAAGAAATTTACTAGGATTTTTGAAAAAGCGCGGGCGATATGAGGCTGTTGACGAATTGTTGGCTCTGGAGCTGCAGTTGTTAAGAGTAGAGATGCTCTGGGGAAGCTTCATGAGCTCAATGGGCAATCGTGGCCGATTCACGAATAGAGTTTAGTGCGCGGGTGCCCCTGCCACAGCTGCGCAAGGCAGGTACGTAGCGCATAGTAGAGGTACCTTCCATAACCAGGTCACTGATTTGGAATGTCTTGGGATATTGCAGTTTAGTTCAGGGTGAAATAGTCTATCCAGGACTTCAAGTGCCCTCTTAGATATAAGCATCATTCCCGAGTCCTAAATATCTTTTCTATTAAGCTATTTTACTCCGTAGACCTTGTTGCAATTCCACTTCCATGCCATTCAACAAAGGTGGAGCGTGATTGTGTGACATAAGCAGCGCACGGACGCTCTCGACGCGCTTCACTCCGCTGTCATGATGCTGTATCTTATCATGTCAAACTTACCTCCCTAATAACAACGAAACTCAATCGCTTGCGGTTGTACCGCTACCATCATGTCGGAAGAAAGTCAGTCTTATACAGAAAGTTCCCGCGATGCGAACTAGACCACTAACAAGTCATAAAATAGACGGCAAGCGCAAAGCCGAGGAGGAGCCATCATCTCCTACCCCATCCAAGCGCATCAAGCAAGATGATTCCGCCGAGCCCCCGGAGAAGAAACCCGAAATCAAACGAATTCCATTTCCCGAAAAGGTAGGTCTTTTTAATAAGAATCTGCGCATACGTGCTCACAATAAATACTTTAGCCTGCTGTTATCGAGGAGCGCAATGGTGAGATCGAATTCCGAGTAGTCAACAACGACAACGAGCGCGAGTCGCTCATCATTTTGACCGGCCTCAAATGCATCTTTCAGAAACAACTCCCTAAGATGCCTAAGGATTATATTGCGCGACTTGTTTACGATCGAACTCACTTGTCAATCGCCATCGTCAAGAAGCCCCTCGAAGTTGTAGGGGGAATTACCTATCGGCCCTTCAAAGGGCGCCGTTTCGCCGAGATTGTCTTCTGCGCCATTAGTTCTGACCAGCAAGTCAAGGGATACGGTGCCCATCTTATGTCACATCTGAAGGATTATGTGAAAGCCACGAGCGACGTAATGCATTTCCTGACTTACGCCGACAACTATGCCATCGGCTACTTCAAAAAGCAAGGCTTCACTAAGGAGATTACTCTCGACAAAAAAGTGTGGATGGGTTATATCAAAGATTACGAGGGAGGTACTATCATGCAGTGTTCTATGTTGCCACGGATTCGCTATCTCGAGATGGGTCGCATGCTCCTTAAGCAGAAAGAATGCGTTCAGTCTAAGATCCGTGCTTACTCCAAATCACACAACATTCATGCTCCACCGAAGGATTGGAAGAACGGCATCAAAGAAATCAACCCTCTCGATATTCCAGCTATTCGAGCTTCTGGATGGTCACCCGATATGGACGAGCTGGCCCGGCAACCTCGTCACGGACCCAACTACAACCAGCTTCTCCATCTACTCAACGATCTTCAGAACCACAATTCTGCCTGGCCTTTCCTTGTGCCGGTCAATCGAGATGACGTCGCCGACTATTACGAAGTGATCAAGGAGCCTATGGATCTCAGTACCATGGAGAGCAAGCTTGAGGCCGACCAATACCTCACCCCTGAGGATTTTACTAGAGACGCCAAGCTGGTTTTTGACAATTGCCGGAAGTACAACAACGAAAGCACTCCCTATGCAAAGTCGGCCAACAAGCTGGAAAAGTTCATGTGGCAGCAGATCAAAGCCATTCCCGAATGGTCCCATCTGGAGCCCGAGAGGTAGGGCTCTCATCCAGTGACTAAACCAAAAGCAGGGAATCGGATCCGCATCACGCTTCGAAGATCGTCGGGAGGTAGTGCAAAGTAGCTTGTTTTGCGTGGTGTTTTATTTTTGGCATTGGCGCAAGAGAGATGATATCTAGCGAGGGCGTTTTGGAAGTTGACCTGGGATTACGGATACTAAATGACATAGTTACGCGACATTGAGTTATATTTTGGACTGGACTCTGATATGATCCTTAAACGTAAACTTGTCTTCCATTTTCCTAGGATTGTGTCACATTAAGCTCCGGTGGGTTTGTGAAGATGACTCTAGAGGAATTATGTATTATGAAAGAAACAGAATTTGGATCAGCAATCCAGTAGTTGTTAGATATCTTGAATCATTCACAATCCTATTTAAAGCCTTTATATACACTATTTTCGGAAACGAGCCTAACAAATGACTAGGATCTAGTGTCCGGCCTGATGGTCTAGCGGTATGATTCTTGCTTCGGGATTGACATCTCAGTTCTCATCAGAGTACTTAGTTTGCGAGAGGTCCCGGGTTCAATCCCCGGTCAGGCCCTTCTTTTTGCCTTTTGCCCATCTTGACAGATAGAAACCTTTCCTTGATTCTAGACGAACTTTAAAACTCGTGTTAGTCACATGAATCGACAAGATCTTAGCCTGACGATTTCTCGTTTTGCGGGATGTCACATGAACAGAACCACAGGTGAGTTGTGAACACTAGAAGGGTGCTGAAGAGACTCTCGGAGTAAAGGTTCCATTGATAAAAGTGGATTAGGAATTGGGTTAATTTGTTGTCACTCGACAATAATCATGTATCATTGTATTGATAACCTTTACTACGAAATTCTTCAGGATAGTGCTATTCATGATCGAGGCCCAACCGACGCATTATTGATCGACACGTGTTATGCATATGTTATGCATATGTTATTGTGTCTTTCTATATACGTATTACACCCAAACAACACAGGAGCTAAGTATTGTAGAATGTCTTAAACGCATGCATCAATTGCTGGCTATCTATCAACGAGCCTGTATGATTCGAATGTGACCAGCACAAGCACCAAGGTGAAAGAGAACCAACCATACAGAAAGACTGTTCTATCCCCGCCTGATGATCCAAAGTCGGCACAACCTTGTCTCGGGGTGCAATCATTCTATCAAATATACCATAATGCAGACCTTGTAAAAAGAAATCAACTAGATATTTCCCGTTTCCTATCATATCAAACCCAATCGCCAGACACCGTAATCCATTTTGTGTATGGTCAAAAAGAAATGCAAAAGGGACGTGGTTGTATGCGCTGTAAGGCCGTTCTCTTGTTGACCCTGTGATGACTGGTAAGACACAAGGATGAGATATTGGTCATGCCTGCAGGAGGCTGCGGGTTCCGTGATCCGATGTTGTGAAAAGAGGCCGTGCTGCCTGAGGGTTGTGTAGGTTAAAATAACCGCACCTTGAGTGAAATTGGTGAAGCAAAAGGGTATAATTTCGTCATGAAGAAATGCTTTTCTGCCTCCTTTTTTATATGTCGTTTTCGTTCGATAGTCAAGCATTCGATGTTCCCGTACGTCCTGATCCAGACTCGCCCACTGGCAGACGAAGATCTGAAAATGTGCGGCGGGTCCATGGAGCACGCCACTGACGGTTGTCCATAAAATGGTTCCGCAGGGAAGGGACAGAAGCTTGGGAACGTGTGCTTGGCAGCTGTGTTTGTTGGGGGCGATTTGGGTCCTCGGATTGTAGAGTCTGGCGGAGAATGCGGTGAAGAGATTCGGGTATCTCATTCCATTGGCCAGCTCGAGCGGCGCTGAGCAAGCTTGGTGGGAAGGATGTGGCGGGGATATCGCTCTCATGGAAGATGTGGTGCTCGTTCAGAAAGTTCATTTCGCCCGACTCAATAGCGTTCTTGAGCCATTGTTCCCATTCTTCGTCCAAGACAGCTGAAGTGTCGCCAGCCTCGCGTCTTGCAACCCCGTCTCTGAGACGCTCATTAAGTTCAACACCCACACTATCCAGCTCGTCCTCACTCTCGACGTCCATGTCGTTATCCAAGTCATCGAGTCCAACGTAGCCAACCTCAGCCGAGTGGCTACGAGTAGCGCGGGGCAGGTGTTCGATATCGGTCCAGTCAGGGAAGCCATCAGCGGTGGTGTCATGAATAGTGTATCCCTGCTCTTTCTCGTACTTCTCCTTGGCCCATTTTGTCCCCTCCCACTTGGTCAAGCCCGCGATTTCAGCACCAGTAAGTTGAAGGTTGTCGAATGCGCGGAATAGTCGTCGGTGCCATGGCCAGCGAGAGAGGCGAATACGATGAGTGTGGTGGGTATAATCGAGGCCAGGATATTTCGCTTCCTGAGTCTCGAGATGGCCGTAAAAAGCGTGGGTTTCCTGACGGACCTCGGGGATCAGGTTGCGTTGGAGAAGGGCGTGGAAGTTCTGAGGGTCGTTGCTCTTGGGACGAGGGAACATGCACTCGTAGACGAGTTGATCAACAGGACGGCCCTTCATGATGGTGGTAATAAAAAAGTGAGGCCGATGTCGGACGTGTCGAAAGTATGAAATCGGTGTTAAAGTAAGAGCGAAATTGTCGGGTATTTCGTTGTAGAATTTTGTCGCTCAAAGAAGGTACCAGAAAGAATCTAGTCAGTCACGTAATTGGTGGCTGGAGTAAACTGCAGTAGAAGTTTGAGCGCTGGTTTGGTCGTCGGTTCGAGGAATAATGGCCGACAAGGAGTAATGCTGAGGATGAAGCAGGCAACGATCAAATGTTTACAGGTTCAAGTTGTCTGTAAAGCAAAACAAACCAGGCTATAGAAATTGTTTGCTCGGGCGTTCTTGGCGGGGTGTAAGTAGGCAGGCAGGGGACGGCGAAGCCGAGTTGGCCTTTGCGATAGGATCTCTAGTTAGACGGGCAACGAATACGCACGTGGGCAAGAGGAGGGGATATGCAGGACGGAGTAGTTCTTTTTTGACAGCCCAGCCTCTCAGCGAGAGAAGATTATCTGATCGTGAAATATCGAGAAGTGGAAAAAGAGGAGAGAGTTGCTTTCGTGAGACAAGGGAGGGAAGCAACAGTTAATATGGATAGGTAGCACGCTATGGTAAGGTGGTAAGGTATGCAATGGAAAGATGCATTGGTCGGGAACAGGTGAGAGCAGGCAGTCCAAGCCAACTAGAGGGCGCCCCAGGAAGGAGGGGCGCCGCATGAGAGACCTGAATGAAAGAGAGTGAGAGAGAAAAAAATAGGCAACAAAAAAGCACCTAACCACAGAAAGATGTGGAGGGGGTCTGGAATTTTACCAGGGGACCTCCAGGGATTTCAGGGCTGGTGCCAATAACATCCCCCATCGGGAGACTACAGGCCATCGCAGAGGCACTTGATAGGCTGCCATTGATTCTGAGGCCGGGACCTAATGCGCCTGGATTAAGTCGACACGGCAGGGTGTGGGTGAGGGTGTGATCGTTGGAGAGTGCGAGTAAGAGGATAATAGCATAATTAGCATCAGTCAGTAGAGTAAGCAAGCGGTCAGGCGTTGGGGATGGGTTCCGAAACTTCGACTCCTTCTTTCGTGCAGTAAAGTAACTCTACTATTCCGATGACTATGTATGTACTCCGTATTCATTGTCTATTTGTTTACATTTCTTAATTCAGAGTCTACAGTTTCGGAGCAGAACCAGGCCATGCTTATTGGCCATGGGTTCTGCCACATATGTACTCTGTACGTGTTGTGTTGTGTTATGTTGTGTCGTGTTGTCCCATGAACGTGTAACATGTTCGTGTGTTACGCTTGGACTGATGACTTGGCGGGCACTTTAACAGAAACGCCATTAACTCATCATTTCAAGTATATTATATTTGACACAACGAGATTCAATAATATCATATCGAGGCGAGATCTACCCAGGGGTGATCACAGTCATGAAGCTTCACTTATGGCCCGAAAGGCTAAAGCATAACATAACGTCAGACGTCTAAACTTTAGAGTCTCTTGATTAAATCTATGATGATGGGAAATTAGCATTCTTGTCATGAACTCAACACAAAAGCTCATAAGACTCGCCCTCTGCTAATCTCGCACAGGACTAACCGAGCATCATTCAAATCAAATCTGCTGATCCTCCCCAATCATAGTTTATTTCCAAATCTTAGGTTCAGAGTGCTCATCATACAAAGCTCGGAATCTCCTATAAATACGGTCATGCTCCTACAGCAACTGGCGTTCTCGTGGCAGGTCGTCACGAGATTGGCCCAGCAAAAACGAACATTCTGCGAGTCACGCGCATGTTAAAGCGACTCTCTAGCTCCACTACCATCCTTTATCATCCTCGTTATCTTGTCCTCATGCACCTTTGCTAACGTGATACCAGCATTTTATCCGCCTCGGTTATCATAGAACCTTGCTTCTTTAACCCTTTTTACCTGCCCATGATCGTTTTACTCAACCGGGACGATGCCGGTTTCCGGAGCGGGGCCGGAGGATAAGTTCCTGATGCGATAACGCCGGCAATCAATCAACATGCTATCCATAAACCTTTCAATTGATCTGATAGAAAGCTTTGGCTGATCTACAGAACTCTCACCTCAGGTGCTGGCTGAGGTGACTTATTAAAGCTCTTCATGGGCTCAAGTCCCCATCGACCAAACATAGCCGCATCCTCATCCCAGCCGTTACACTCCGTCGTGAGCATCTTCTCACCCGTAAAAATGGCGTTGGCGCCCGCCATGAAGCACAGCGCCTGCTTTTCCTCTGACATAGTCTTGCGCCCAGCGGCGATACGGATGATGGTCGAGGGCATGATGATACGGGCCGTCGCAATAGTCCGCAGCATGCTCGTGAACTCAACCACGGGTCGATCACCCAGCGGCGTGCCCTTGATGGGAACCAGGGCGTTGACGGGGAAGCTCTCCGGGTGGCTTGGAAGCGTCGAGACCGTGTGAAGAAGACCAACGCGATCTTCGCTGCTCTCGCCGAGACCTAGGATTCCGCCTGAGCATACATTGATGCCGGCATCGCGGACGTGGCTCAGGGTCTGCAGTCGCTCGTCGTA
The DNA here is from genome assembly GCA_020744515.1 of Fusarium tricinctum. NCBI lineage: Eukaryota > Fungi > Ascomycota > Sordariomycetes > Hypocreales > Nectriaceae > Fusarium > Fusarium tricinctum. The sequence continues at coordinate 1,085,751 of JAGPXF010000002.1, read as the reverse complement.
GCTGCGCGTCGTGATGACAGACGGGTAGAACTCGCGGCTAGTGTCGACGTTGTGGTTGTACGCCGTGAGACCAGCTGCCTTGAGCTCCTTCGCCTGCTCGGCATCGATCATACCCAGTGTGACACAAACCTCCATGTCCATAGCCTTGACGCCCTCTACCATAGCCTTGATATTCTTAAGGCTGTTTTTGCGCCCGCGCATGTCTCTCCATGCAGCGCCCATACAGAATCGAGTGCTTCCGTTTTCCTTGGCCGTTCGCGCAGCTGCCAATACGCTCTCGACGCTTTCGACTCTCTTGGCAGGAACCTTTGTGCCCTCTTGGTAACGGGTTGACTGAGCACAATAGGAGCAGTCTTCGGTACAACCGCCAGTCTTGATGTTCATCAGGGTGCATAGTTGTACCTCGGCGGGGTTGTGCCATCGACGGTGTACGGTGCTCTGTTGAGTGTTGTGTTAGTCATGGCGTTTGTCCTGTGAGATATAGACTCTGCCATCAAGTACACAGCAGTCGTAACGCAACCCTGTCGCATTGAACAACAACGGTAGTGATCGTCTATAATTGACTCCCCCTCTCAATCGATCTACTCACAGCTTGGTATGCGAGCTCAAGAGCAGGCTGGTAGTAAATGGCCGCAATCTGCTCCTTGGTCCAGTCATGTCGAACCTGGGTCGCAGTGACAGCCTCATGCAGAATCTGCTTGCTCTTCTCAGCCCGCTGCTTCTCGACTGCATCATGGGCTCCGGTCGGGGGAGGAGGCGGCTGTGATGGTCGAGGTTGGAAATCGACCACGGTCGACATGGCCCGGGAATGTTTCCATCTCGCCGTTGTGGGGAGAGACAAACGATTACCAGGTGTGACCTGTCGAAGAGCCCTTAGGCGTAGCGAGGCATTGGGTTTCATTGTGAGGGGACGGGTGAATTAAAGAGAAGGCAATGAAAGGAGAGAATGTGAGATGAAAGAGAGAGAGGGAGGATGAGTTGCGTGAAGCGAAGATGAAGACGGGGACATTAGCTGCAACTGTGAGCGAGCTGCAGCAGCGAGAGGCACTAAGCCGAAGAAAGATATGCGGACAACAGCTATAACACCAGAATCGGATGAGCACGAAACTCTAGACTATGGACGAGCCTACTCTTGTTGGTGAGCTCTCCGGTACAGTAGAGCTACGCCTCATCAAGTTCCCCACTGTCTTCAGGGCACCGACTAACCGATCCTCGGCCAGTGTCCGTTTCCAAAACATACACAGGCAGTAATAGCTCGACATCAAGGCGATGGCTCTCAACTAAGCTTGTAAGCTCCCTGTTCACAGTAGCCTCGGCCCTTTACTGTCTTACCACTGCCATCCGGCTCAAACCGCGTCTACCGAGATCCGTAATGGGACCTGGCGATGATCCTCTAAATACGGGGTAGGGGTGGGAAGATGTTGCAGATGGGAACGGAACCATGATGTGTGCTGTAACTCAACAGACGTTGCTGTTGAATGTAGATCAACGTATTACCCATTATATGACCCATGCCTAAACCCCTCTTCCCTCTCAGCAACAAATATGCGAATCGTATGTCCATAGCTCATGCTTCCAGTTCTCGGCCTACAATGGCCGTCAAAGTTGAGAGCTCCTAGACTTTTTGTTGAAGACAGCTCTGGGCCCTGAGACCGAGAGCTTGGCAATCCGGCATTTCTCGTTGGTCTCGCTAGTGGGAGGGGAATTTTTGGTTGAGATGAGGGGCTAGAATCTCCAAGCTTGGCGAATAGCTAACCACCCTTACCTTCTAGTGCTACTGGACCCCCGGGGAGGAGCCCGCCCAGGTCGCCTGGCACGGCTTAGCTACCGTGATTTGAGCGGCATTTTTAACTAAGGTTATGGCGTAACCGTGGGGTTGCTTGGTGGATGGATGGATGAAGCTGTTTAGGTTGTGGCTTGCTTTGCTGAGAAGGAGCTCAAGAGTGTCCAAGGTCCAATATTGTTTAAGCTGAATTACCTAGGTGAACACACAAAGCTAATCGATTGAAAGAAATACTCGGTGCAGAGTATATATGTATTCATAGTCACATTATGTCCCTCAATCTATCCAGAGACGCCAATTCTTCAAACCCATAAATCTGATCATATCCAAGCTAAAGCAGAGCACCAACCCTCGTTCAAATGCTCGATGTGTCGCTTTCACTACTCAGTAACAACTGGCAAAGGTACAAATCATGAAACTAAACCTGTAAGCCAGCTCATTGATACGCCGGCTCAGCATATCGTCTGTTCGGGGTCCCAAGGGGACTTGTCCCCCGCTCATCGGGCGGCATGCGCTTATCCCACCTCTTCCTATCGGATCGCGGGTCCCATCCGGGATAGTCACGGCGTCGCTCGGCATCTGCGTGGCTGCTAGTCCGTCGTTCCATCTCTGGTCGGCGAAGATACCGTTCACGTCGCTCCTCCTCTCGTTCCCGGTCGAGTTCCCTCTGTCTACCTCTGCGTTCACGTTCGCGTTCGCGGTCTCGCTCTCTGTCTCGCTCCTCGCGCATTCTCCTTGCTCGGTGCGCTTCATCGTCGCTGGAATCTGCTTCAGATGAGGCTCCTGAGATGTCGGAGTAGCTTTTGCTGAGACGAGATGGGGGTAGTCGATCCCGGCTTCGACGCCCGCGTGAGGAATCGGTGTTGTATGATGCAGTTCGAGGCGCGTTTCTGTTGCGATCTTGGGTGTTACCGAGTCCGTTGGGAAGGATATTCGAGACCTTCTCAGATAGCTTTTCTCTAAGACTGGGGCTATGCGTTGATCGTCGTCGAGTAGATTCGTCAGCTCTCGCATCAGCGCGATGAGGACGGAACGATGACGGGTTACTGGCAACAGGCGGTGGTCGGTCGTTTGTAGGTGAGTATCGACGAGAAGTTGGAGACGGAGGACTCGCTTCGGGTCTTCTCTTTGCGCGGGGAGGAGCAGATTCATCTTCGCTTGAATCCGAAGAGAAGTGTCTCGGCTGGCTATGTCGACGTGGTGGTGCAGGCCGCTTTGCGTTAGGGTCGAGATAAGGCGCTGGCTGTCCATGCTGCGCATGTGGTGGAACATCTGGCGTCGGCTGCTGATTATAATCTGAAAAGCTCCGTCGTCTGGCATGTTCATCAGAGCGACTGTTGTATCTCTCGGGCGAAGGTCTGGTTGGTCGCCCACTACCTGCATGTCTACCCGGCACATGATTGTACAACGGCCGTTCTGGTCTGGCCCGGTTTCCGGCAAAAGCGCTACCGCGTACGTGGGTGTAGGCAAACTTGGGCTCTGATCCATCTCCAGGCTCGCCGGTGCCAGGTGATTCCCGTGCAGCTTCTCGGACCGCATCCCTCTCCCTGGCACTCGCTTCCTTTCTGAGCTTCTCGGCGCACGACTTGTGCCAGCGGTCCACCTCGGCGTCGGCCTGTGTTGGGAATACGGTCGGAGGTAGGTCGGGAGGAAATGCTTGGCCAGTCTCTGGGTGTTTTAGCTGCCAGTTCTTTACAGCGAACTGTAGAAAAGGAACATGCTCCTCTGGGCCAAGCAAAATCTCAAGAGATTCCCATCGCGAGAAACCTCTTGGGGTGAGGGCGGGTATTGAAGGCGGCTCAAAATCGTCGTCGGTAGGTTGTAGCGTATGTTGACATCCAGTGACTTGCCAGATGTACGAGATGGACTCGTGGGGCATCTCGAATAGAGCTGTAGATGGTTAGCATACGAGCGCAGGTTAGTTAAGAGTGAACTTACAGTCATAGTCGCCTCCAACGGCCTTGTAGAAGGCGGCCAGCTTGTCAGGTGTTAGGTGACAAACAGTCTTATCGCCAATTTCGAGTGTCTATTATGACGTAAGGTGGTTAGTATGCGATTCTTGACATACCGAAACTTCATATACTGGTACAGTGGGGTAAGGTATGCGCATACAATATAACAACTAATGGCTCTCAAGAGAGCATCTAATAGTTTAGATGGACTCTTATCCTTTTCATACATATAGGAATACTCAATGGGCGGCGGTGGCGGGGTTGATGAAGCCGCGCCGGGCGGGGCTTCCGTCTTTGGAGGGGCCGCCATATTCGGAGAGAATAGAGAAGAGTAAAAAACGGCGGAGGAAGTTGAGGTGGAAGTTGAAGATGAGGAGGTAGTTGTGAAACAAGGTCACGATGATAGCGCGCTCACATCCAGGGCAGATCGCGGGGAAACGTGGGAAGCGAGGCAATCGGCGGTCAGCGGGTCGATAAATGATATCGATCGAGAGTCGATGATCTGGTATAATGCAACAGTGTCGTAGATGAGGACAAGGACGATGGCGCATTCAACAAGGCGAGAGAAGCAGAAGAAAAGCAGCAAAGGCGCCCAAAGGCAATGAGAACAAAAAGTCGCTAAGAAGAGGCAGAGGCGCAAAGTGCAATCGAAAACAGGTCCGGCCCGTCAGGTTTAAGTCAGGTTGGGATCCGATACCTTATGAATGGAGCCCAGCTGATGACAATGATAACCTAAACTAATAAGGCAATGATGGAGAATGGGGCCAGGGCAGACAGGCAGAATGACAGGGCCAAGGGGGGGTTGTGTATGGGTTAACTGTAGGCTTGGCAAAGAAGAAGTGGGCAGAAAGTCGAAGAGGGAAAAAGCACGGGCACAAGAGGACAAGGAGGAACAAGGGAAGGTAAATACAAGGCACAAAGAGACGAGAAGAAGAAAAAGACGCTGTGAGAGCGACAAATGTTGGTTCCATGTCTAGCATGTCTCTTTTTTTTTACATGGATATGTGGATGGGACATGGATGTGCCTGGGAGGGAGACTGCGGCGTGCAAAGTGGCTGACAAAAGGTTGTCAGTCATCAGTGATCAAAGTCACATCGATTAGTTAGATACTATTACCAGTGCTGAGGAGGAAACAGCTGACTTTGTTTATCATCTGGGCTATTATAATGTTGATCTTTTGATACATCAGTATCTCTGCTACTACCTTCTCACCATGCATCAACAATCAACAAACTACAGCGTCTTCCAACCCAAGCCAACCCAAGCAAACATCAATCACATCACAGCGCAGCGTCCGGCGTGCATCCTCCCTGGCCCTTCTGCCTCACTCACTGCCGGCCGCTCCTAGCTTGACACGTGCGAGGTCCCGTCACGGGTGATCCCTCCCACGAGGACAAGTGTAAAGTAGAAGAAGTGTGGATTTTTCCTAAATTGGACCTAACTAAGCTGCGCGCGGTTGAAGAAGAGTACCGCAATATGCATCTTGGCTGTGTAATCTAAGCCTGTGCTATGCTATTAACATCCCGAAAATAGGTTGTTCTTCTAGAACTGAGCCTGCTTGGTTCCCTCTGGGAATACAAAGCTCAGCCTCAACGGCGTCTGGTGTTGCTCAGCACCGCATTCTGAATGCCCCCCACCTGCCAAGTCCGAGGTCTGTGAGATTTGTTCCCTGTCTTACCTATCGGAGAATGCGAGAATAATCTCGAATAATCTGACGTGATTTAAGTGCGAGAAGTCACTTATCAGAGAACAAAACATGCTGTGCCATGGAGCAACAAGTGTCTAGTGAAACATTCGGAGACTGATGTCATCGCTTAATCAACGACAGGGGGTCTCATGCAAAACGGCAACGGAAACAGGGCAGCCGAGGATGGTTCCGAAAAGCTGGGGCGGAAAGCCGTTGAATTCTGTGCTCTAGGGTAACCGCTTTAGGGAGAAATAAAACATTAGCCGTGAGTCTCCCATTACAACATCTTCAATTGACTATGATAATTCAAGATAAATTTACTTCTTTTTATTAAGTATATAATACGCATTAATAAGAGCTTGTACAGCAGCCTGCTTTATTTACATACGTATTGTTCTAGTATAATAATTATTATGACACGCATAGCCTTTTACCTAATTGTTTCCATGTCCCATATTTTGTTTACCCGAAAGCTCCTCCATAGAAAGCCATTGAATACTGTGCTCTAGGGTAACCGCGTTTCCGCCCACTTGACTTCTGGCACCTACTGCTGTAGGGCAGAACCAGGGTTACCGACTCACTAGGGCCAATCAGGAAAGGGGCTTCTCCAATTCACTGTCGCATTGTTGGCCTCTTCTTTGAAGCTTTTCATCTCATGAAACAAGCAATTCAAGCTTTGTGACGACTTTTGTCCACTTCTTTCACTCTCTCTTTCAGAATACCTCTTTGTGTACCTACTGGGCTTTGAACAGCTTCTCTTCTACAACTCCCACCCTTTTTCTTGATATCTGCAACATCAGACCACCATCATGGACGCCCTCAAATCAGCCATCACCCCCATCACGCATAACCTCCCTGCGCCCATCCGCGATCTGGGCGTTTCCATCATTGGAGAGACTTGCTACAACTCCCTCCTCCTCGACGTCAACATCGAGGATGCCGACTGCATCAAGCTCGCTGTCTCCAAGGCCCTAGGAATCGGTATCATCGCTGCCTCTTCCATCGTCAAGGTGCCACAGATCCTCAAGCTCCTCAACTCCAAGTCCTCCGAGGGCGTTTCTTTCCTCTCTTACCTCCTCGAGACGGCGTCGTACCTCATCTCGCTCGCCTACAATATCCGAAATGGCTTCCCTTTCAGCACTTTTGGCGAGACAGCCTTGATCGTGGGACAGAACGTTATCATTTCGGTCCTCGTTCTCAACTACAGCGGCCGCGCTAGTCTGGCTGCCGTCTTCGTCGCTGCTCTTGCTGCTACTGCAGCTACTCTTTTCGCCGAGAACATTGTTGATGCGCAGACCCTGAGCTACCTCCAGGCTGGTGCTGGTGTTCTGAGCGTCGCTAGCAAGCTGCCTCAGATCCTTACCATTTTCCAGCAGGGTGGCACTGGTCAGCTCAGTGCTTTTGCCGTAAGTTGAACCGTAGACTGTACAAAATTCCGCGACTAACACAATATTTAGGTTTTCAACTACCTCGCCGGCTCTCTGTCGCGAATTTTCACAACCCTCCAGGAGGTCGACGACAAGCTCATCCTCTACGGATTCATCTCTGGATTCGCTCTCAACGCTATCCTTGCTCTCCAGATGATCTTCTACTGGAACGCTCCCTCTGAGAAGGCCAAGGGTAAGCGCAGGGCCGCTCCCATCGAGGCCAAGTCTGCTCCTACCAGCACTCTGACCCCTGCCGCTTCCACCACTTCTACTCCCAAGAAGAGCCCTACCACTCGCCGACGTGGTTAGACGGGCATTCTTGTAGGATGCTTGCGAGGTTGCGTTTGTTTTATATACTCATTGCTGCAATAGCTTAATTTTTTTAATACATACTTCACTTTATGTCATTATTGCTCAGTGATGGCTGATTATGCTAATGTGTAATTCATGTGTTATTATATTTTTATAACAGTTGTGCTATGTTTGACTATATATGTGTGCTGTACAATGCTTGACCACAATGCTCTTAAAGCAATGAAGCAAATGGTATCCCCCTGTTGATGCCGCCCGATTTTAACGCCTTTGTAATATCCCAATATGCTGTCGCTAGTTGTCCCTGATTGCCCAATTCCATTTCTCAACCCTAATTAAAAGAACGAAGCAGCGGGCCGGCTCCATGCAGCGCGGCTGGTTTGACCAGGTTGATCATTTCGACCGGCACATTGCAAACAGCGTCGCTGCTCGCCCAAGTTGCTCACAGAGCAGCTGAAGCAGACATGCTTGCCACAGGCACCGCATGAGTGATCTTCATGATCAAGCCCGTCGATCTCCATTCCGTCGTCACCGCCGGTCAAACCAGCACCGCAGTCATCACAGTCCGAAGGAGCGAGTTGGGTTTGGTTGAGGTTGGAGTTCGTTGTCGAAGGGGCTGAAGAGATGTTCCAAAACCGATGGAGAGATTGTTGGTTTGATTCGGTCTGAGTAGTCTCAGATGGTGGTTGTGCATGTTCGAAGGGGACTTGTGCGTCTTGGTGTTGATTCTGTGCTGAGTATAACATATCGAGTGTACGTTCTAAAACTTAATCAGCACTTGAATACAAACATCTGATGGCGCGTTGTTTAGTGAGAACTTACGATGAATTATCTCTGCTGAAGGTCGACTATCGCGAAATCGTTTCATAGTTCGACTATGGAGGTGAATAGGTGCCGTAGCCATAATGGTAAAAGGGTTGATGAGAGCGTTGCCAGGTCGTGGAGGAGAGTTTAAGGATGAGACCGAGGAGGGAGAAGAGCACAGTTCAGAGACGGATCGCTTGCGCTTGTGGGCCATATTGGGTGATTGTAGTTAAATTTGGTTAAAAGTCTGGAGATAAACTTGAAAGTTGAGATGCGAAAATTTGAACCAGGGTTGTCGTTGGAAGTGATGAAATGCAAAAGGATATGAGGTGAGATATGTACTCTCTGTGGGGCTTGATGCTCGGTTGACGGCGCGACATGACGCGCTTGGTGGTGATGTCCACTCCTTAGGGACGCGTTAATGGCCTCAAGTCGCGTAATCTCTACGTGATGAGGAAATCTTTAGGATATATTCAGGGGTCAGGCAGTAAGAAAAAATCCGAGACACTTTATACTGAGGCAACCAACAGTGACAAAAATGCTGATCACTTGTGCAAGGTGTTTGTTACTTGGTTATCAATTCGATATTTCTGTCGCTGAATTCTGGTGTCCCGATTATTATTTGACCACATGAGGCTATATATCTGCTACGGATGACGTTACATAGTACATGTGCTTCGGGCTCTTATGGCCAATCGTTTCAGCCAAAAAGAAAATCAGATGAGTTGAGGAAGAAGAGGGTGTTCTTCACCGCGACCTGGGCCTCATGATAGGCGTATTTGCTCAGTGGCTAAGCCATCAACTTGGTGCATTTTTGTGCAATCTGGTGCACTTTGGTGCTTTCGCTGGTGAATATTACTCTGGACTTGTCCCAGTTCTTGAGAGCTTCTTACACGAGTGTGTTTCTTTAGAACTCTCATCTGATTGATATTTCACATCTATACTTCTTCACCTTTCGATATGGGGCGTCTTTCATCCGATGCTGGCATATCTCTCACCGGTACTATAGGTACAGTTGCTGGCCTAGCTGTGTCATGTTTGGCTGTCTGGATTGCATACCAGACAATGCGCCGCCGGGGTGCGTCTCGCAATGATTTTGAGGTTCGAATGGTCGAGTTCATTGCTACACAAATCGGCATAAACATAAACACACCGAGGTATGTCTGCCATATTCCTCTCTTCCCACTTATACTCTCCCCCGAAATGCGATTTAATAACCTGGTGTAGTATACAGTGACGGGCTTCCCTTCCACGTATCCCAAACTACAACCGAAGTTTCATTTCCAAACGAAAGCTTACCCCAACTGCCATCAATGACCCGCCAGAACACCATTGGACGGATGCAAAGGCGAACTGAAGTTTTAGCACCTCCACAACCATCAAGCCTACACCACGATGACCATTAAGCAAGCCGATACCCCAATAATCATTAAGCGAACCAAACTGCCACGGCGTCGATATTATATTTGAAAGCACGATTGTACTGTACTACATCTTAGATGCAAAGAGTTAGATGGGGAAATGTTAGAAATGGGGTTTCGTACGTATTCGAATTGTACCACGAGAAAATTCAATACAGTTGCCATAATGGGAACCATTATCATCTTTCCGTTAAAGTTAACCACTTCAAGGAACGATTTCAATGACTGACTGAGGTGGGGTGCTTTGTTGCCGTAGACGGAAACTACCCCACGTTGGAGGCGGGAACTAAAATAGCCGAAGATCTTGGTTTGATTCCTGGTAAAAGTATCAATCAATGTGTTCTGTCTCTATTGTTCTAGTCGTTCAACGCATACCATAAATATCGCCTAAATATTGATCTTCTTCGTCAGTCATTATATAGGATAACTATATGACTGCCGCCGTAACATACCTATAGATTAATTCGGAAAGAGAACAGTGGCCACATCAATATCGTGGGTCCAAATCAGGGGTTTTGCCTTCGAACCAATTGTCAATGGTTGGTTATATGCTGGATCAGAAGCCCTTCGAATGCACAGATACGTATGGCTACTTAGTAGCTTGTGTTCTGATGATCAGCGCAATACTTGAAAATGCGCGAAAATAATGGGAGTCAATACTCACTATGATATGTAATCAAAGTGATGGAGCTTACTAGAACGGATGCTTTATCCTTTTTATTGCTTTCTTAACCCTTGGCCACTGCTTGGACTGGTAGAGTTTGTAGGCAAAGAAAAGACCGATGCAGGACACAACCAAACCGATTGTGGAGTAGACTATGGTAACAATTACTTCGGTCGACATTTGAGCAGATCGATAAGAGACGGTTTTGCAAAAGGACAAAAAGATTAACGAGCGAGGGTGTAACGGGGGGTAATGAGGAGAGCATTTAATACCAACGGTGGTCAAAGAGCCACAGCCTTAATCTGGTAGCACATTACTTTATGGCAGTGCTACAAAGTTGAATGTTGTAAAATACACATTTAACCCCATTTGGTAATGTGTATGTAACCTGAATATGATTCCATAAGGCGATTAGAAATAGACAGTCCAGCTTGTATCCCTTGTATCCATCCCACGGAATCATTATAGTTTCATGTGGATATATATAACTTGTTGCATTCTGTCAAGGGACCAAGTTAGACTACCATAATGGGAAGTGTGTGATCATGGCAATATAATACAACCAAAAGCACATCTCTCGGAGGATTAAGCTAATAATCGTCCACTCGCTCAAGTATAATTCTCCCTCCCTGTTCTGACGAGCTCAAACTCAACGATGAGCGTGAACGTTGAAAGACTCCTGCATCAGCACGTTGCTTGTGTATGTGTATAAGTCTACGCATGTACTCCCGATGCCATGCCAACGGCGTGTACACTTATCATTGATAAGATCAAGAGATGTCAGTTGGTGATGAATCAGGGACACGTATACTAAACCCTAAGTAACGCGGTTGGCACCTCATATCAGAGTTCCGCCTCGTCTCAACACTCAACACATCGCCTTGACGACCGAGAGTCAACCTTATTATCCGAGGCATAAATGTCATCCATAGCACCAACTTCGGGGCTGCCCAAAGTTCCCATCCCCACGAACTACACCCTCACACATACTTACACCCTCACTACAACCGAACATGGTGCAAAGAAGACAAAGATCAAGGCCCTCGAGCAGGGCCCCTTCTCCCCTCGCCCGTCCGGAAAGCCCTGTAATAGGAGCATATATTCCCGAGCTTATTGTTACCATCATCGGGATTGTGGTTTCGACTTTGATCAATGCTGCTGCAAGCAATCAGTTCTGGAAACGGCCATGAGTCGCGGACGAGATAGTGAGGTCTACATAACCCCATGAAAGTATTTGGGTCAATTCTAATAAGAAACCGCAATAGCATCGTGAAACAAAGAGTCGGCGGCCGTCTATATCCAACAATATCTACCAAGACACAGATTGACGCCCCGAATACGACGACCGAAATCGAGCGAGGACTTGGCTAGGTTTCTCAACTATCATCACTGGAATTTACGATGGTTGGTACTTCTGAGGATTGAACATGCGAGCAAATAGATGGGCCATGATCTGGACGAGTAGCACTCTGGGGGCAAAGGGTTGATAACTTCAATACTTTCTGTCTCATACTTATTTCGAGGAGGATGACAATTGCACAGAATACTATACCCAACCTCTAAATGCGAATCACCAACTTTCCAAGTCCTCCTTTACTAACACGAACCCTCTCACAAGCCTCCCTCACCTCCCCCAGATTATTCAAACTCACCACCGTAAAGATCGGCTTGACCTTTCCCTGCGCAACCATATCCGTCACCACCATCATATCCTCCCGAATGCCCGGATTCCCCGATACAAACTCGTACTTGATGTTCGTGCCGCGCAGTTTCCACATGTACCAAAGTTGCAGAAAGTCGAGAATCCAACCCAGCCAGGCTGGAAACAGTTTCGGACCTAGTATCTCTAGTATTACGTCGCTCTTGGGAAGACTTGCGATGCTCATAAGAATGCCATCTGGTTTGAGAAGGGCTATGCACTCGTTCAGAGTGGCAAATTGTGTGTTCAGCGCGAAATCAACTGTACCGCTGCCGATGAGCTTGACGACGTCTTGTGTCTTGTAGTCGTACAGTTGGTTAACCATACCGGGAAGATACTTCTCCACAAGGTCCATCTTAGGCGTAGACACTGTCGAAATGATCTTCTCAGCGCCGAAATAGTTCCTGGCAACTTGGATCATCATAGAGCCAGATGCACTCAGGGCAGCGGGTATATAAACCGTCTGTCCTGCCAGGCTATCTCTGCCTTGGAGTTGAAGTCCACGTTTGATGACTTGGTACGCAGTCGCTGTCAGGCCAGGGATAGAAGCAGCCTCTTCAAAAGAGATAACGTCCGGCTTCTTATAAATAAACTTGGCTTCGGTTACTGCGTACTCCGAGCCCCATGCCGCTGGAGGCCGAGAGAAGAAAGGCTTCTCGAGTTCCGCGCCGTACACTGCGTCGCCGACTTTGAAGTCCGTGACGGCGGATCCAACAGCTACTACTACGCCAGAGCCTTCGCAGCCGATAGGAAAGGGATATTTCCTAAACTTGTGTCAGTCCATGATGTGCTCAGATGGTCTTAGATAACTTACACGCTATGCAGGATGGACAACGTCCCAGATGCAAACTGCGTATCCCCGGTATTAATACCAACAGCTTTCATTTGGAGTAGAATGTCATCGGGCTTATTGATAGTCGGCATGGGCAAGTCCCTAACCTCGTATTCGGCCGGAAGACACTTCTTCGGCGCCACGAGAGTTCGGGTGGTGGACGATAGTTTTGACATGTTGTTGTATGGAGTGTCTTGCTGAAACCTGACTCCGGTTGATTCTGGAATTATTATTAATATAGAGAGCGAAAGCCCGCTTCTTTTATTCACATCCGAAATTGTACTCCGGCGGCGGAGTCGGTGTCTCGGCGGTCGTGATGGGGTCGTCCGGGGGATCCACCGAAACCGCCGAACTCCGCCGCCGGTGAAGCTTTGGTGTCACCATAACCAGCCCAAGTGCCCTAAACCTGCGGAATTTATGTGATTGAGAAAATGAACAATAGCTGAGGCTTTGTCGTTTAAGTGAACACTGCCGCATTGGACAAGTACGGGGCCCGCTGATGCCATATCCTCAATAGGGTTACATAACGAAGGATTCGCCTAACCCAGACGGCTCCTATCCTATCCATCAAGTCAGGTGGAATATTATGTATACTTAATTTTATTTTGAAAATAAGTCTTGTCGACTACGCATCAGTGAGTAACATCTTCATTTCTATGATCCCCTCATCGCATGCTCACTTAGCCGTCATGTGTTCCCGATTCTACACATGGCCCAGTCTTCATACGATGAACATTCCCACGACATTTCATCAAAGACTCATGTGCCCATATCAAATGAGAACTTTAACTAGTGATACTTTTCAAGGCTAAGTCAGGGCGCATCAGCAAGCTGTATTCTCAAAACATGGGGAATATGGTACCTTCCGAGCTTGTCTTAGAGCAGCAGTCACCGAAACAATACCGCGCAGGCCGCATTGTGGTGCTGTAAAATATAATCGACTCCAAAACGCTTGCTTCCATTTAAACGCCGAAATCGAATAGCTGCCATGTTGCTGTACTGGCGGTGGGCGGTAAGTGCGGGATAGGCTCTCGTTAAACGACAAGAGCACAGGTGCCGCTATATCGAGTACGTCTTTACCACCTCCCATACGGGACATAACCGCCCTGATTCTCCTGTCGACGTCTCTGGTGGTATCCATACCATCGTGAGTAGCTCGACTCGTCTAATCGGATATCAGTCTCAGGTTTACATTCAAACATGAATGCAACATACCTCGCTCACGACTGATGCCAAGTTGGTCTGCAACATTGACATAGCCTTCATCGTCAACATCACCTTTATCCTTCTGGACTTTGGCCACAATCTTCTCGTCCCCCTTCCAAACGCTGCGACACATCGGGCAGGTAACACTTCCTGCACCACGCTTGGTCTGTGCCCACATCCTGAAGCACTCCTCATGAATGTTTTGACCACAAGCTGCAGCACACCAGACGATAGATTCTTTGTTCTTCTCGTCGAACTCGCAATAGCAGATGGGGCAGTCTCCTTCGATAGGCTTGCGCTTGTCGGATTCACTCTGTTCCGGTGTTGAGATAGGGGGTGCTGCAGCGAAGATAGAACAAAGCTCAGTGCTGAGGAGTGCAAGTTGATAGACGAGTTCAAATGGAGCATTTAGAACTTGCTTCATTACCTACAGTAATGGTCAGTGGGATATTCTGGATAAAAAACGGAGGAAACTTACGTATAGGATATGCTTGCACTGGTGGCCCTTCTCATTGTGGGGGCAAGTACATCGGGGCTGCTTCCCAACGTGAACATTGTAGATGTTGCCAGTAGACCCAGTCATCTCAACGTCTTCCTCAGGACAATCTTGGGTGCCACCTCTCACACGATTGAGAACATAAAAGCGTTGGGAAAGAGCACGGTCATAGATCTCCCGGAAAGACTGGGGTGGATGAGGCCTGAATCTGCGCACTCGCTTCTCTTCTTTTTCAATTTTCTGCTTCTTCACCTTCTTTTCATTTTTCGTCTCACAAGAAACGTCTTCCGATGGCAACTCATCTGCTTTGCGCTTCATTGATGGGGAGGTGTAGGTCTCAGCTCCCAAGTTGACAGGGTTCTGGGGCGTCTGACCTGCAGTTGGCGTCTTAGTTGGAGAATACGAAACAACTTTCTGTGGCGTTGTGAAGTTTTCTGCGACATTCGATCGCCCACTTCTCAAGGACCGAGCATTAGCTGAACCCATCTCGATAAGATTCAGTTCTTCGACGATGGTTTTAGTTGTAATAGCGACGGGGAGGGCAAAAAGGCTTTGGGATGGACTGTCTCCAGGGTATGGACCTTCCTTCACTGTTAGTGGCGTCACGACTACGCCAAGTCACGTGCGGTTCCTTCCAAGTTGCTGTTGTGAACATGACAGGGAAGGAGCCGTTGCACAACTCCTGATCTTCATTCCTGATTCACAATCCGTTTCATAACAAGTGGCTTGGCTTTGATTCATTGCCACCCATGATAGAGTACTGGGGAACTGTTAGTATCCCTCAAACATTACCCAGTTTTCATCCTTTGACTAGATGTGATGTTTGTTTACATATATTCACAGACAGCATAGAGGCATTGACTTTGAAAGGAACTGCACTTTGGCATTGTTTTATCCTATCTTCTTCATCCACTGATCCGTCTCTTTTGCCTGGCTTCATACCACTCATGATAGCCTAAAAAACACAGCCAAACGCCCCGAAGCAAAGGGCTAACCCGCCCCCTGTTCGCCTGAGGAGACATATATGCCCCACCGTAATGCGCCCCATGTACAAAGAAAACAACAAAAGAAATCGAAACGCATGTTGATATTGGAGGTACAGGCTCTGCCACAAAGTGGGCTGCCACTTTGAAAGGTTCAACGCCGAGTCTATGCTATGGCTGTCAAAGGTATATAGTATTAGACATGAAAGGAATATTGGTGTGTGGCCGTAAGATCATCGAAGTGATAGTATCATGGAGGTCATGTGGTTGTTGAGGGCCGCGGTACTGTCATCGAGGTATTCGGGTGTTAATCGTAGTAAATCGCAAGCGTGGGTATTATGTGGTTTGGCCCAATGGTGAGGTGATGCTAGCTGGTTGTGACAGTAATCGAACAGCGATGGTTTGTGCCGCCTTTGACGCAGTGCGGGAGAAAGTGTCGCAAAATAGATGCGCTCAACATTCAAGGCAAGGGTCGTCGGTGGCCAGGATCACGAGGCTGCTGATATCGGCCATGAGATTGTTGCTGCTGGGCAGTCAACCACTCAGTAGATCCAGCTTGTCGACCAGGTTGCTCAGCAGGCAACTTGGTATCGCTTCCGGTTGCTGTGTGGTTTGACCCACTGGAGGATCCCGGAACAAGGTCAGTAACAGCCTGTGCAATTGAAGCTACAACGTAGCCTCGAAGCTCGTTGTCTTCCCGGCTGTCCTCCTTCTCTAATCGGAACCGGGCGTCCTTGTTCATGTTGGATCGACGCATGTTCTTGATCTCTTGCATAACGTAGAGCAGAACTTCTTCGGGGCATCGATTGCGCTCGACAGCGTGTTGGTTCTTGCGCACATATCGGCGGGTGACGTCGGTAGCGCCATCAATAGAAAATGCTATGCAGTAGGACATCTTCTTGCCCCAACCCTCAGCATATAGACGTGGGTTGTCCCATGCCTCCTCACAAGCGTCCACGTGAACCCATCGCTTCTGGTGGTCAGAGTACACCTCGGTCCAAACATGGTCTTCGGCATTCCAGACCCAGCGAACGCGGCCACCGACAGCTCGGCAAAGCATGCTGAAGCAGTTGGCCCATTCACCAACGCGTCCTCGTCGGGTTTGCAGTAATCGCCAGACGTCACCATAGCGAGGGAAGCGTTCGTAAGCCCCACAGTGTTGAGCAGAGCATCGGTACAACTCGACTCGAAGGGCACCGCATGCGCTCTCTTCTGGTGACGGAGCAGTCATACCTTGAGCAATAGTGGGAGATAAGCAGACAGGGCAGGGTGGGTTGTTGACCCAGGTAAAGAATGATCGCTTAAACCATCTATCAATCGTGTCAGTTAATTCGTCCCAATGAGAGGATGGGATGAAAAATGACATACCTTAATAATGCCCGGATGACGCAGTCTTGGTAGCCCCATTCAGGTCGTCGACCGTCGCCCATACTCTCAGCCTGAGCTTGCAAAACCTGTGTCTCTTCCTCGGCTTCGCTATAAATACGGTCCAATGGGATGGTCTGCAATGCCTCATCCAACAAGCCGGGGTTTTCGTATTTCGTTGGTGTTAATGATAAGCTGATGAGGAGGTTTCTGAATTTTTGGGAATCACGGTCGCCAGCAGCAGGAGGACTCGGGATCTTGGGAAGATGTCGCAGGGCGGCATAAGAGGGAGGAGTAGGTCCTTGGGATGCTGAAGGTCCATCGCTGGGAAAAGGCGAGCTTCGCAGGCGAGGGGATTGATCTCCCAGGCTTGGAGAGCCTTGTCGAGACGAGGCCCGAAGATCGTTCATTCGCTTATCTCGCAACAATCCCTCAAACTGGACACGAAGGTCTCGCGCCCATTCCTCGCCATACTCGCCCGCAGGCGTGCGTTGGCCCGCCATGATGAGAGGAGGAGTAAGTCGGAGAGTGAGTAGTCCGCGGATATAGTTGGTGATGTAGTTTCAATATGGTGTCGATGGTGTTGTTGCCCAGATGCGTGACCGGGCTGGAGAGAATATGGTTCAATCGTTGATATTTACGAGGTCCTAAACAACCTCTTGAGGAGCGAAATGTGTCGTAATATTGATCGTAAATTGTCGTCGTCAGCAACTAGATGCGTGTCGGTAAGGCTGATTGCCACCTTGACACGCGTTGTTCTAGATGCTTGATTCTTCGGTCCTAAGAGGAGATCTACTGGCTTTTGCCGCAGATGGTGTCGCTGTCTGGATCGGCGATGACTAAGGTAGCCCAGCCAAAAAAAGGTCGATGCCTTTAAGTCGTCGTGAAGACCGGCGACTACTCGTTGATCATGAAAAGAGGTTGAGTCGCTTTTTCGTCGTCGCTGTGGGTGAGGTTAAAGGAGAGGAGTTGACGGCTCGCGAATGGCGAAAGCTGATGGCCGCTGTAGGTAAGAGAAACAGCACAAAAGAGGAGAGGCAGGAGCAAGAGCAGGCGGCGATGAGAATCGAGGGTGGACCAGGGGAATAAAGGGACGGGGTGTCTCGGGAGGGTGTGCGTCTGCTTCGCTCTTGCCCACTCTAGGTCAGAGCCTACGCTGCCAGTTTACGCGTCAGCAGTGAGGGCCGCGCCCAATGAGGGAGCCGGATGTTTCTCGAGGTGGATACCACTGGGCGCAGGGGCATGTACTGGTACAGCTGCCCTCGTACTTTGCTCCGGGTCTTACAGTTAGAAAACAGAAAACGGTCACTGAGAACCAGGCTTGTAAAGACCGGGTTGATTGGCTTGACAGAATGAATGGATGCTCAGTGCTTGGAAGAGTAGACATTTGTGGGCTCTGATAGATTGCTATTTAATTGATATCGTGACCTACGAAGCCTACGAATATTAATGCGCGTCGCTGCCTACCTATCTTGAACGAGAACATAAGCCTTCAGAGACAGGTAATCGTCTTTCAGGGTCTAAAGTGAAGGGAAATGGGTCAACCGATCAAGTCTACGCAACGGATTCATCATCAAGAGGCGAACCTAAGGAGCCAATCTCAGCAGCCCAGGCACTACAAGGCATGTGTACGTAGACTTTTCGTGCTACACTTCTAATTTGCGTGCGTACACTTTTAAGTCGACACGGGGGAGAGTGGCGCCTGGCCTAGATCCTCGTAATCAACGAATAGGCAAGCGTCAGCTCCTTTATTTGTGAGACTCAATAAGTTCAGACGCAGAAATGAACGACAAGAGGCAATAGGAAATATGGGAATGTTGACGAGAATAATGGGAAACGGGAAATGAGCGACAATCGCTGTCTGTGGCAATGAATGTGAAGCCTCTAACTCAACCCAGCAGTTGATAAGCGCGGGGAAGCACAGACAAACCGTCAGGTCGTGTCAAAAAAAGCATCGACCGCTTTAACGATGGGGTTTGATTCAAACTTTTGCAGTGGACTAGGTCTCGAGGCTGCTAACGACCGCTGCAGTTTTCTGCGAGTCACTCGGCCCTGACCTGGGAGAACAAGTATCGATACTTTGACGGGAACGTGCCCCCTCGTCGTGGTGGGCGATGACGAGGCAGTGGTGAGGTCCCCGGGTCCCTGGGCCCCTAGCAGACGCCCGAGGGAAATAATCGTGGCACAGCCCAAGACTTAGCCACGATGAATGCGATCCCGGATCCCTCTCGCAGCGATGTTGGACAAGAGCTGCGCACTGCCGCGCAATAAAGCGATGATGTACCGATAGAGAGGAAAAGCGACTTCCCGCGCTTATTGTTTTAATGTCGTAGGCCTCTCAGGCATTCTTCTGTCGCTGTATTGTGATTGAAAGTCACTAGCCACAGCACGTCTGGCTCGTGGCGGGGCTTGGCTATTTCCAGTTCCACAGGACCCACCTTGACTCGCGGCCTCTTGTCCCTTGTAATTCCACTGCCTCCATCGACTTGCATCACAACCCACCTGAATGTTTGGTTCCGTTTCAACACTATTACCACATGAGGATATCAAAATTTAGAGGATGATGTCTTACCGAATACCGAGCTTGAGGGGATTCACTAAATTTAATGTGGCTCACAAGTGAAGTTGACTACTGGGGATTCACAGTTGCTATTCTTACTTGAGTATGGGCAAGACAATCAATATGTGCATCACACCGACAAGTTACAACAAAAAGATATTCAGCAACTCCACAGCGATCTGCAATATGTGTCTCTCCCCTCTGCATTTGAATGATAGCTGATGATATTAAATTATTCGAGCTCGAGTCATACTTATGGACCATCCTGGAAGAACATTCATTATCTGACACATCTTAGTTAATACTTTAATATTGGTTCTCGGACTACAGACCCTTCAATGCCAGAGAAAGCCATCTGGGTGGCATACATACCTACTATGTACTTACAGTAGACGGGCTGGGCGCCTTGGAAAGAAGCTTAACTGGCGTTGGCGTCTGTATCGCGTGCGCCTGCCCCTGGAAAAGCGGCCTCATCCAATCCCAGCGTGCCATTTGATGCTCTGTACATGTGGGTGATATTAAAACTCGCACACCAAGTCTCAGTAGGTAGAAGAGGAGGTATCACAAGAATCTATGTCTCCTAGGACAAACAACAATTCATTATAACCAGTTAAACTATTCTTAGTAGCAAAGCTCCTGTCTAGGACTTGCCTTTTCCCCAGGGTTGTAATAAGCTTCCTTATGGAGTGTATTCTTTTCTACTCACCAGCTTATGAAGTTTATTGTCAGTCGCTCCATCATGTATGCTTACCTGGCAACGTTACTTGAACTGAAGCATGTAATAAACTGAGCCTACCATAGCCCTGCGTCTCTAGACCATCTTGGCAGCGGGAACGCTCAGAGCGTTGCGTTGACAATTAATAACAGGAACAGGGGGTCAAATCGGAGTTGAATTCTATCACATCTTTCAGTCTCCGTTTTCCCAATGAGTTTCCGTTACAGCACCAGTTTTGGTTCGTTCTGCATTCACGACTTGCGATCTGCTCAGCTCTGCACACCGTTTTCCCGCAATTGCTCCCCCCATTGTCGCACAGTTGCACCGTCGCCCAACAATGACACCCAATCGTCAATCGGACTGCGACTCTAAGCCTTGCACTAGATCACCAAACCAATCAAATCAACCCTCAGTTTGTGGGTTGCCGATCTTTGTTGCACCTACAGCCGGGGGTGTGGACTAAGACACTGCTAAAGGCCGCGTCATCTGGACGCTCCATGTCATTTGGGCTTGCGGCTTGCGTGCGTCTATTGTACATCCACGCAAACACCAAATATTATCTTATCTCAAACTGTGAGAAAGAGCCTACGCAACGCGATCTTCCTCAATTGCCACCTCCTGAACCAGCAAATCTGTCTCCAAAGAAAGCAAATCTCGGTGTGTTGATGCGCTTCTCTACTCTCGTGGTTCTTGTCTACACGGACCGTTTGATAGACCCTGCCAAGGACGACCGAATATTAAGGAAACGCGGCCAAGTCATCAGCCAGATCAAATTACTAGGCTAGCTAGGCCAAGCATTCTATTGGCTTGTGCTACGCTCGTCCTGGAGTCGACTTGGAAAGAGAGCTGGATAACTTCAAGTGTGGTCCCAGACTGATCTCCAAATTACTGCAATACACAGAGACAATAACCCGAGACTGTTTCCGCTACCAACTCAGTTCATCGTCTGTTTGACAACCTTATTGGAAGTCGAGACAGATCATCCCTAGGATCAACTCAGCTTTCAACGTGGCTAACGATCCTTTGCTCTTCTTGGAACTTCGAGACACAAGCATGACGAAGCAAGGACTGGGGACCGCGTGGGCCAGGATACGTACACGCTCAAGAACTAATGATAGCAGTCAAGCGGCCAGTCATTCATTAGATATATGAGTTGTGTGGGTTCGGATGAAGTCAAAGGCTCAGGGATGTTCATACTCCAACGCCAATCTATCCAAAACTATGACACGAACCATCCTACCGTTTCATCTGGGCTACCACTTTTCCGATGGAACCTGCCATCCGCCTTCAGCTGGATGTCCGTGGGCTCTCTCACATGAAGCTATTCCCGCAGTGCAGCCTACCTGGTCAGGCTGATGTCCGTGGTTCTTCTGATGGCCGCGGACGCGCGTTCCATGGCGAGTAATGGGTCTTGTTAATCAAGTCTAGACGATTTCGGTAAGTTATGCAGCAGTCTAGTATAGAAACTGTATGACCTGTTTCCGGTGTGGTTCCCTCACTTTTTTAATCATCTAAGTCAGGAAATCGCTCAGGTTGTGTCAAGTGTCGTGTCTCGAAATTGGCTTTCAGCCTTGAAAATCATCTGATGTTATCACGACACTCTACATAAGAGATCTGATACGCGAGATAACTCTAGCCTTGTGAAACACGGACTGTATAGCAACAGTGACCCATCTGGGGAAAGGTATACGAATGACCATACAACAATTTACCGAAAAACTGCTGTGTAATTACAAACTCTTCATTGTCACAACCCAGACATGGGTATACGTACGCCACGGAAAGCCGATTTTTCGAAAATTTGATTCGATAGCCCGTACATACGTAGTTGGTATAAAAATCCAAATCTACAAGCCGCATCATGCTTTTGAGTCTAGACCCTGAATACCTCATCCCTGCAAACACGTCCAACATGCTTCTCCATGATTCAATATCAAGACAGCCTTTTTAGTACACTCTGTACAACTACCTCCGCATGCTCCATTACCTCCTCCACTGCTCGACGCTGAAGTAGCTCTCGGGCATGTCTACATCCCATGTCGGCCTCTCCACCAGAGCAATCTCGAGAGGCTGGTCCGCTGTGCTGATGGGGACGACACCGAAGATGGGTCGATACTTGAAAGTCATCCACCAGCTCTTGCGTTCACCGCCAGTCTCGGCAACCTCCAGGTCTTTGCCCACTTCACGACGGTTCCGTAGCTGGGCGAGTTCACCCTCGGGCTGGTCCTCATCGTCACTGTTGATGTCCTCGGGTCGTGGGGCGTCTTCCATATCAACGTCTTCCCACTGACCAGCTGTGTGCTTGCGAACTAGCGAAGGAGCAAGAGAGCCTTGCTCCATTCTGCCTCCGGCTCCGGTAGAGGGTCCTGTCCTCTTGCGCTTGAGGTTCTGCTTGCCCGTTGTAGCTGTAGGGTCAAGGACTTCGCCCTCAAGAGGCTTAGGGAGGTCTTGAGCCAAGTCGAGCATGAGAAGGAATGAGACACCGTAGATCCAAGCGCGAGAGCCCTGCCAGAAAACACCCTTGGCCAGGTCGAGGAGATCTTGCACGGGGGCGGGCAAGTCCTTTCGGACATGACGACGTGACCAGGGGGTCAGAGAACCCTGGAGAGGGTGGAAGGTAAGCAAGTTCCACGATGATGTAATTGCGAGGAGGGTGTAGTCGTCGACATGGTCAGATGAGCCATTTTCCCCGTCGGGAGACCCTCGAGGAGAGACCTTGGCTTGAGGTACGTCGGCTGAGAATGAAAGAACCGTGGCAGCGGAGGGAAGTTTGGGCAGTAGCTTGGCACTAGGGTTGCGAATCCACTTCTCGATGTTCTGCGATGCCTCCTCTTCCTCCTCTGAAGACTCACTCTCGCTTGATGAGGACGCGTCATCTTCAGACTTGCTCTTGTCCCCGTCACTCAAGATCCACGTATCAATGTAGCCAGCAAGGTCAGATGCCGCAAGCATCTTGGAGTCTGGAGAAAAGGTGACCTGTGTGATGGTCCTGTCGTAGCTTCCCATTCCCCCGTTGAGGATATGGCGTGGAATTTGTCGTCGTAGGCGAGTAAGGCGTTGCACTTGAGGTGAAAAGACGAGTGAAGTTCTGGGAGTGACAGGGTCGAGCGCACCCACAACAACGCGAGAGCCTTCTTGGACTGCGCAGAGCCATTGGGCGTTAGGTGAAAGTTGAACTTTTATGGCACCCACGCCCGCAAGCTTCTTAGGAAGGTCGGCAGAGGCGATCTTGACATCTGATGGCTTGACGGGATCCTGGTGTTCTAGTCTGAAAGCCTTGACATCGATGGCAGTAGATACGATCAGAAGCGAACCCTCATCGTCGATAGTGGCTGAAGTAATGTTCGAATCTCCCTTGACAACGATCGTTTTAAGTAGCTTGCGGTTCTGGTTCACGTCGACATCATCGCCTCCAGCATTGAACAAATCGGTAGCTGATTTCTGGAGCAGCCAGATGTGAACCTCTCGATCCCACCAGCTGACGACGAAGCGGGCCTTTGGAGCACTCAGTAGAGGAGCCTGCTGAGGCAAGCTGGACATCATGCGATGGTTCTCGCGTCCCATCTCCTTCAGAGGGATGACGACGGGGTTAGCATCGGGACCTGAGTTCGAGTTAGCTTTGAAGCATGATAGGAAAGGTTGGTCTTACCTCCTGAAACAACGACGCTGATTTTGCCACTCTCGAAAGATGCCATAGACTTGACATCATGATCGTGATATCTTCTTCCCCAAACCTTGCTCCATCGTGATCCTGCGCCATTGTTCTGCTTGTAAAGGATTGTTCGTCGGTCCATACCTCCGCTGAGGATGGATGTGCCGTCGGCGCTAATTGCAAGACTGAGAACATCTTGCTTATGGCTTTGCATTCGCTGTGTTTGAGTGTATGTCTTGCCGTCCCAAATGCAAACCTGACCAGTTGAATCGCCGGAGACAATGTTGCCGTTTGGCAGACACTTGACAGACCAAACAATGATATCCTTTGATCCACCGACAAGGTCAGAGCCAAGTGTCATCCTGCGCAACATGTGGCCCTTTGTAATATCGTATGCTCGAATCGTGCTATCGGAGCAGCCAACAATTGCGACCTTGCGCGACTGGAAGGTAATGCTGACCATCTGGGCCTTCTTGGTTGGCGATCGCAGTAGAACTCGCTGAAATCGAAGATCATCGTCCTCAATCGAGTACATAACAAGCTCGCCGTCGATTGTGCCGGCGACAAGCTTGGTGGAATCCTGAGAGTCGGCGCCGAGTCCAACCTTGTCGGCTCCAGCAGGTTGAGCAGCCATGCACCAGATATCACCGTGTTGACCGCTGGCGTGCCTCTTTGGCCGCCCTGTGACGAGATCCCATTCGGTAACGGTAGATGTGTAGCCTATACTGAACAGTCGCGACTTTCCAGCGACAACGCGTCCATCACCGAGATCCTGATCAGGCTCGTTGACCCAAACAAGCCCGTCAACGCTTCGATCTTTACCACCGGGAATGATGAGCTCCTGATTCCAAGAGCCATTTGTAGGGTTCCAGATTTCGATATCACCATTGGCGCGTCCGATGGCAAGGCGCGCGAGCGTAGCTTGTAGCGCTGAACGTGTCTTGGGGTGAGAGAAGGCGATGGCGTTAATGGCAGACGGCTTGTAGGGGACGAATCGGCAGCGATGAATGTCCATTGTGACGGCGGTGGTCGGGCTCTGATAGCGAGTCCTCAGTCGCGTAATCTTTCTCAGTTAAGTATTAACCTGTTGAATGCTAGAGTCGGGTTGAAGTGGTTGCGCGGATCGAGAAAAGATTGTAAACCTGCTATGTAGCCAGGCGTTGAGATCCAGTTCAGGAAGAAAAATCCTAGCCTCGCAGACTTGCCCAAATTTTTTTCTTTGCAAAAAGATTAAGGTGTGGTCATAGCGCTCTTAGTGTCCCGCCGTCCCCACTCATAGCAGCCGCGACCAACCCCTCATCTTCCTTCAGCGCGTGCCCCTCTGCTTCCCTTCTCCAGCGGGTTCTATTCTGGATCTCACCTGAATGCGTCACATTTTCGTTGTCTTGGGTCCCTTTTTTCGATGAAAACGTGTGAACGCCCTAACCTCCAGCCTCGCGATATCTTATGGCCATACCTCGCCTGCAATCTCCGATCCTGTCCTTTCAGCACAAAGCATAACCATCGATAACACACCTTAACTTGCCAACGCCGCTACTCACGACTCCTTCGACTTGACCTCCGCATCCCCGAACTCGGTCCCAGGCCCCCCAAAGCTCAAACCCAAATACCAATCCAACACACTTCCTCGCCCGAGTACTGTCGCTGTCATATCACACGCATACGCACACGTACACGATCACTGCCATGGATTTCAACAGCTCTTCACCCTACCCGGAGGGTGTCATCTCCTTCCTCGACACCGACTTGTACAAGTTGACGATGCAATGCGCCGTCTTCAAGTTTTTCAAAGATGTACCCGTGACGTATGCTTACACCAACCGAACTCCGGATAAGAAGCTGTCACGAACCGCGTTCAAGTGGCTTCAAGAGCAAATTCGAAGTATGATACTATTTTAATGGCGGGGTATGATCCAAGACTGACCTTGATGTCCAGAGCTTGGAAACATCTCCCTCTCCACCGACGAGTACCTGTTTCTTAAAAAGCACTGCGACTACCTCTCTGCCGACTATCTCACTTTTCTCCAGGAGTTCCGCTTAAATCCTCGAGAGCAAGTAGTTGCAACATTCACACCTGTTGGGGAAGACAATGGAGATGACTCTATCGTTGGCGATGTCGACATCCAGATTAAGGGCACTTGGGTCGACACGATTCTCTACGAGATTCCGATGCTTGCACTGACTTCTGAGGCGTACTTCAAATTCATGGACACAGATTGGAACTATGAAGGACAGAGAGAACAAGCAACTGAGAAGGGTCTGAAGCTGTTGGAAGCAGGATGCGTTACATCCGAGTTTGGTACACGAAGACGTCGCGACTATCACACTCAGGCCCTGGTTTTCCAAGGTTTGGTAGAGGCTTCCAAGAAGGCGGAGGAAAAGGGCTTCCCAGGCAAGCTTTCAGGAACCAGTAATGTCCATCTGGCTATGCGCTTCAACATACCCCCTGTCGGAACAGTTGCTCATGAATGGTTCATGGGAGTTGCTGCTATTATTGGTGACTACAAGCAAGCCACCGAGGTTGCACTACGACATTGGGTGGCCTGCTTTGGCAACAAGCTTGCCATTGCTCTGACCGACACTTTCGGAACTCAGGAATTCTTGCGTGCATTCACCCAGCCTGTACAGACCATGGAAGGAGGCTTTCCTGCGGAGACATTCAAGAAGCCTGATGGAACCATGAAGACTTATGCCGAGGCCTTTTCTGGAATTCGACAAGATTCTGGTGACCCTGCAGAATACACCAAGTGGATGAGAGAGTTTTACGACAAGCAGGGCATAACTGACAAGAAGGTTATCGTTTTCTCTGACTCATTGAACATTGAAAGATGTCTGGAGTACAAGAAGGTTGCTGAAGAACTTGGCTTCCAGCCTACCTTTGGTGTAGGAACATACCTTACCAATGACTTTGTTCACCTAAGCACTGGAACCAAGTCTGTCCCTCTGAATATTGTTATCAAGATCAGCTCAGCGGGAGGCCGTCCAGCTGTTAAAATCAGGTAAGTCCCGTTTACTGCGTTAGGATAGTAGCTTGATCTAACTCTGAATAGTGACAATGCTGGAAAGAACACAGGCGACAAAGAGACCGTTGAAATGGTTAAGAAAGAGCTTGGATATGTTGAGCGCGAATGGAAGGAGGGCGACGAAACCTCGCGTTGGGGAAAGGAATAGATGGAAGGGTAGACTACGATACCAAATCATTATGCCATCTGCTTGGATTTGAGACGATAGAATATGTCGTCATGTAAGTGTCAAAAAGAAGATAGAAATAGGGCGCATTCTTTATGCATGAAGGGCGCATTAGCCTTCATTGCGGTTAATTTAGACCCGGTTGCTGCTTAACTGAAAACAAACGTATTACTGAGAGGGGTATGTGTGTTACTATCGAAGTTGAGTAAGTAGGTAGTGAAACCTGATCTGAATGCATATGCCGCTTGTACATGAACACTATCTACACAAGTCAACTGTGGACAAAGTCACTCTTCCGGTACAACCTCGACAATAGGCGGTATATCAACTTCTAACCTTGCCCAAGAGATGCACTCTCTCCAGCCAGGCATACTCATAATCTCAGACCCAGGATCAGGTACCCATAGAAGCTCCGAGACCTCATCCACCATCTTCTTGCCGAATGTGCCAGCCCACCAGGCAAGTTTGCCAAGCTCGTTGAGCTGTACACCCCAGTACACCATAAGTAGCAAAGCCACTGGGTCCGAACTCTTGAGCGCTAGGCCAAAGTCCCGTCCTGCCATTGCTGGGAACCCAATAGCTACTCCCCTGTAGACGTCTTTTGAGTCTTGCACGAAACATGTTTGTATGGCTGAGACGCTAGCGCGGTATGAGCTGATGCGTGTATTCACCTCAGACTTATCCTCGGGGCTCGAGGAAGTAAGTATTTCGCATGCTTTGTTGACGATAATGGATAGACGCTCTATTGCTTCCTCTGTATCCTTACTCAAAGACGAAGGCGTCTCGATTTGAAGCTGCGTTCTCAGCATTAACGATTCAGTAGATCGCGATAAAGCTCCTGATATCAAAGCATCAAAGTGCTGATCGGCAATCGAGGCATTCCCCATGAGTAGCTCCCACAGAGTCACCATCCGCTCAAGAACTCCCTCCTGCAGCTCCTCAAAAGCAGTGCACTGACCTAGAGCCATGTTGACAGAGACAGCCAGGAACGAAAACATGAAGATCTTTTGCGCATTCTCAGAAGTCACATTCTCAAGCTGTGCCCGAAACGAACGACTTGCTTTATCGTAGTATTCCACCGCCAACTTGGCATAGTACGTTGGATAATCATCTTCTACAACAACAGCGCCGCCGCAAAGAGCAACTTCGAGGGCAGAGAAGGCAAACATGCCTTGAAGGAGATACTCATGCTTGAGGGCCCAGCGACCCATGTCTTGCTGCAGCCACTGTTCGTCCTCGGGAATACTGACGAGACTCTTGTAACTGGACGTTGACCAACGATGCATGAGCTCTAGCTCTATACGGCGCCTGGTCTCTGTTGCTGGGAGCTGAGTGAGAGGGTCAGCGAGATATGAGCATCCTTCGAGATTGCGGGCTAGACAGTTGGCGCAGGGAGGGCCTTGCTCATCACACTGGCCGTGTTAGTGAGTTCATTGCGCATTTTGGAGGTGGTCTTATATACTTTTACATGTCTCTTTTTGCAGTTTCGACAACCGTGCCGAGACTTGTTGTGAGTTCTTCGTTTCATTTGATTGGACATTGTGTTGAGCAATACTGTACACGGTCTGCGTATACGAGTGACTATGCCAAGGCAGTATTACAGTAATCATGTGTCATAAGATTGAATCATTTGTTTTGCCTGCTGTGAGTGTTAAAGTGAGGTAAATATTAGTTAGTCGACAGCTGTAAGATAGTAATGTGGCTGTGCTTACCTGGTTCCCCCGCGGATTTGAATATGAAACCAGCGAATCAGAGTAAACTATGCTCTGAGTCAACGAACTCTCACGTCCTATCTCATTACCTATACTTTATCGCTGTTAATTTATAGACAGTACAGTGGGTGCGCAGAAGTTCCGACAACTTCCTCTCTTCTAAAGTTTATATAAAATAATATAGATTATAATAAATTCTTCTATTCTATGTAGTCCTATATAGTCTTAGGATAATATTGTGTATAAATTATTGTAACTATTTATTATATAGTTTGTATGTTTATAATATTATATATATTTCTAGTCAGCTTCTAGTCGGAACCTTTGCAAGGGACTGTATCTCACTCAAGACACATGACAATGTGATGGCAAACTAAAATTGGATTCAATTACTCATCTGATCATAAATCTTATTATCTAGCTCATTTCTCTACTGGTCCTTCTCAGCTTTATTGACTGGTATGACACCATCTCTGTGTGGTAGTAAATGCCCCTCCACACATCATACTCTCAAGCATCGTGCCCAGCAATCCGCCAGCAAGAACACCAGCAGTCTCACCAACCCCCACCATCTGAAGACTAAACTCCAGGTTAATACCAGGTTCAAGGGTCTTTTCTTCAAGTAACCTATCGAAAAGGATCATATAAACCGCTCCTCCACCGAGTCCAGCAACGAAAGCGAGTAATCCTACAAGGACCTGCGTTGAAAATATGAGGAAGATCGAGTTTGCTAGTAGGGCGAAGGTGGCTGCGCCTAGAATCACGAAACTGCCTTTGGTGCTGGTTGGCTGAAAGAGCAAAGTATGAGTTCGAGAGATGAAGTTCCCCAGTTGGAAAGCAAGACCGTAGCTGGTGAAGTAGGAGAAGAACGATGTAGATGACTCAGGAAGCGGTAATGCTCGTGAGATGCCAGGGTATGCGAGCGCCTGAATCGCGAATGCTCCGAATAGAGGCATCATGAATGGTTGAACCATGGATTTCGTGAGATGAATTCGGTTTCTGAAGCTCAGCGTCTTCGAAAGCTGTTGAACAGCATCCTGAAGCAGAGCTGAAGCATCCTCCACATCTCCATCAATCTTAGACAGCTCTTGTCGCGCATGGGGGTAGTTGACAGGCGCTCCTGGGAGAATTGCAAAGAATGCCACGAGCATAGCGCCTGTGAGAGCATAAATACAGTCAATAAAGTCTCGCAAGAAAGACTCCAGCCAAACCGTCAGAACAAAAGGCAAGACTGCGCAAAACACAGCGCCGGCGCCAACACCGGCACCCCATCCAGTGAGACTCATTCGACCGTAGTACCGCATCATTCCCAGAAACGATACTTCCATCGCAGCAGCTGACACAGATGCAAGTGCTGAGGTCAAAATGCGAACTGGTGGTGCGATGTTGGGCGGCGTGACTTTTGTGATCAGTGCCACTATGATCCAGCCCGCTCCAACAGTAAGAGGGCGCATCCAGTAAGGGACGCGATGGAGAATGTGAGGTATCAGGAGCTTGGTGAGTAAAGCCGAAAGAGTCTCGATGAGAATAACAACCCAACGTGGGTATGGGATGATGAGATAGTTTGCCGAGTGTACGATGAAAGGTACCACTACACTGACAAAACCTGAGAGTGGTCAGTAATAGCCAGTAAATGAGGGTCTAAGCAGCATACCGAGTATCGCAAAGCCTAGGTATGTGAGCATCGTGACACTGAACTGTCTGCCACTCTTTGAAGAGTCCATGATGTACGACTCCTCCTCAATTCCAGCCACAAGATAATAATGTATTTCCAAAAAAGAGAAAAGAGAAAAAAAAAAAAGAAGAAAAGCATCAAGATAAGAAAACGGTTCGCTTAGATATGTTAGAATGACTATTATTATACATATACGTAAGCGTAGCAGTTCGGCAAATACGGGATTGGACCTGGACCACAGAAGTTATACGAGAAGAAAGTTTGTTACGAGTAATGCTTCTCACGGACCATGTTCCCTCCCCAATAATAGCCTCCGTCACCAATTCTCCGAGAGCGCATCTTCTCACGAATCAATTCATCACCAGCGTACAATGACGTGCAACATTGGATCGTTCGGTGGTAAAACATGGAGGGTTGAGGAAAGCCCCGTAGGGCCTCTTGTTATCCCACGTGGGGCTAATTTATACCGAGTGTCAGGGACACGGTGGCGAACGATTGGCTGTAGCGTATTAACGGCTGTTAGTGGAAGCTTGATGATCTGCGCTGTAGGGACGGGCATGTATGAGAAGTGTGACCTTCAATGAGACATGATGATAGCTAGAGAGATTGAAGATAGCCATTTCTTGAAGGAAATTGATTAGATAGTGATGCTAGCAAGAAGCTAAGATAGTTCTTCATCGGGTAGTCATGAGCTGTTATGACAATTTCATTTCTTGCTCCCAAACATGATCACATCACTTACACATCTACCGGCATCTTCCTCCTCTCACGTTAATCAACTTGCGATGCTTCGTAAATGAGCTCGTCTTCAATTTCGAATCAATCACTCTCCAGGATGAGAAGAGTTCCCGACGCTGATCCTGAAGATGCATCATTCCCATCTGCTCAATCAGCACGACCAGTCCTATCACTCTTGAAGCCATCTTGGTTTGTTCCTCGATATTTCAAGAGTTTAAGATGGATCGCCATCACTCTTACGTTCATACAAGTGTCATGGGCGACATATACGGGAGTAGTAAGTCTGAAGATCAAATGGCTTGCAGACTCAACTGACACATTCAGTTTACTTCACCACTTGGCCATGCTGTTCCCAATCGACAAAACTCACAGATCCTATCCAAAGCGGATCTAAATAGTCTTGCAGTCCCTCCACGCATCTCCAAGCCAAGTACATCCCGTCGCCTACGTCTCTTCATGCCCGCCGACTCGCCTCACATCAACCTCTGCAAAACCATCATGTCCGCCGTCGCAATGGGATATCCCATGCCCATACTCCTCAACTGGAAGCGCGAGTACAACCGGCCCTCGTGGCACTTTGCTGGCAGTCACATCGCGAAGCTTGAAAGTCTTCTGGGCGCTATAGAAGTATTGCTCGAGGGAACAGAGGGCGATGATGTAGGTGAGGACGATATCGCAGTGTTGGTGGACGCATATGATATGTGGTTCCAGCTTCCACCTTCTGTTCTGCTCGAGCGTTATCATTTGCTTAATCGCGAGGCGGATGCTAGAGTGCGCAAACAATGGGCAGAATTTAACATTGGAGCTGATTTCCCAATATCGCCACCACGACAGGATATCATCGTCACGACAGCAAAAGATTGTTTCCCAGATTTCTACTCTGGCTCTGATCCGCGCTACGAATACT
This sequence comes from Fusarium tricinctum, assembly GCA_020744515.1. Classification (NCBI taxonomy): domain Eukaryota; kingdom Fungi; phylum Ascomycota; class Sordariomycetes; order Hypocreales; family Nectriaceae; genus Fusarium; species Fusarium tricinctum. The sequence continues at coordinate 1,053,972 of JAGPXF010000002.1, read as the reverse complement.
GGCCCAGCTCACCTATGCCAGAGGACATGTATGGCGAAGACACAGACAAAGTTCCTTGGTCTTTCGACCCAGCGCGCAAGTATAGAAAAGTTCGGCCACGATGTGTTAACAGCGGTCTTATCATGGGTTCCATGAGCGCATTGAGGCAAGCTTTGAAGCGATCTAAACAGAAGATTGACTCAGTGGCTATGAAAGGTCGTCAGCTTTGGAGTGACCAGGCACTCATCGGCGAAGTCATAGGAGAGCAGGAAATTTGGCGAGAATGGGTGAAGCATCTCGGATCATCGTGGAATGGCTCTAAAGCTTCCAACGACAGAGATTCGCTTGAACCTGCAATTCGTGGTATTGCAGATGCAGCTATTCTGGGCCAGCAATTCGAATACGGGATTGGCTTAGATTACAACTTCACCACAGCTCCCCCAACTTGTTCCTCTGAGGAAGATGGCTATTTCGTCAATCTTTCCAGCAAGTCCAATGTCCGCGAAGAGTCTGAAAAGGCCGGTGTTCAAGGAGAAGTGCGCATTCACGGTGTACCACCTGAGTTGCGCAATGTTAATGACACGCTACTGTCCATGATAGATTGGGGTTCGATCCCTCTTTATACCGACTTTTTCTTCGGTACAACTCCCGTAGCTATCCATCACAATGCGTATGTCAATGGCCTCAAGGGATGGAGACTCAAGAACTGGTGGGACAGGATGTGGTACTATCCCCAGCTACGACACCTCGTCACTCAGCGTCTAAAGCCGAGTGCCGATACGCCCGCACTACTCGCAGAGCTGGATCTTGAAGGTACCAAGATTGTGTACGCGTCCCCGAAGGAAGATGAAGAGTATAGGAAAGCTAGGGTGTTTAGTCCCCTGAAACCAAACTTCGCGCCCGTCGAGTGGGATGCGGTGTGTCAGAAACACGGCCACGGGGTGAATTGGTATGACGAGCTCTTCGGGGACAATAAGGGTCCTCTGTAAAAACAGGAGCGTAATGAATGAAAGTCTCCGATAATACAAATCTTTCCCTCAATCTAGCTTGAGCCACAACCAGACGTCGTCATTCCTAAATCCCTTGGCGATTGTTTCATGGCTAGCATACATTACAAATCACCGCACGACTCAGACTTGAGCGTGACGCCGGGAATACAAAACGACACAAAGTCCATGGAGGGAGGGTAAGCCAGCACTAATATAGCGGACGGGAACTATCTTAAGCATGTCCACGATCTATGTTAGACGCCATCGCTCGGGCTGAATACAAGTTTAGAATTCCCCACGATTGATAATCAGAGGTCATTCAGTGCCCGTCTGCGGAAGTCTAATCCAGAGCCTCCTGGCGTAGGGCTCGTTTTGACATCCAGCCCTTTGGTCTGGGGGCGTCGCCTTGGCGAGGCTGTTACCATGGACTCGGTGCAACGTTGAACAAATATTGGGAAATGTTTGTTGGTGGAGGTGGTGGAGGTGCTGTAGGTCACTTGATTGATGACAGAGATTTAGGTATTGTTAAGTTTCTTTTCAAAGCAGGGCATGGCTGCATTATCTTAAGTTCTTTACAGGCTAATTAAAGGTTCCCAGCCTGTCAACCAGGGTATACAATCATAAACGCCATTTTAGTATAGGAGAAAAAGAAGAAAGAAAACACGTCTGATATGAACTCAAGACCAAACCCCTGGTAACTGATCCTGCAGCTTCGATTGGCCAGGAATCATGCAGCCTCCTCAGATAGTCTTACAATCTCGCAGAGACTCTTCACAAAGATAATGTCAATCTCCTGTGGCTCGGTGTCCATTATCTTCTCTTCTTCAGTCCCCTCTACGGCGATCATCCTGGCGGTGGCAACAAGCCGAGAGATACAGCGCAGCAGGCCTGACTCGATGTTCCGCGTTGCGTTGTCGTGGACAGTTGCAGTAGATGTTTCCTCCTTTCCGAAGCCAATGACATTGAGAGGAGCGCTGAACTTCCTGGCGAAACGACCAACGCTGGGTGTGGGATGAGTCTGAGGCGTTACTAGTCCAAGAAGCGAGGCAGCTTTCTTAGGGATGTTTTCGCCTTGCGATTTGGAATCTGATGTTGACGCTCGGTGGCCTGAGGGCTGGCTACGAGGGACTCGTGAAACGTAGTTGTATGCAACAATGTGCGCGTACAAGGCGTCACAGATGTAATCTGAGCATCCAGAAAACACGTTTCGCAGCGATGCCCAAGGTACTGGTGAAGCAGCAGCGCCAGCGACGGCGCTGGAGTGAGTGTTGCTATCACATGAGTGTAACCGGTGACGTCTGGTACTTGCTGAGTCGCGACCATGTGAAACAACCTTCTTCCAGATGGACTTTCGAGGGTGCAGTGTTGATGAGTCGGTGGCTGGATCGGCCCAGGTATCTGGTAAAGGCTGTCTGACTTTCTTTGAGTACGAACGAATTGTCTCTATTGTCAAGCCCGATGACAGCAGCATTGTTTCGGGGAAGCAGGCAATTGAGACTCTGAGCGTTTCGATGATATCAGGCGGGAGAGGAACGGCTTTTACCAAGTCATCGACGGGAATTTGAGATAGATAAGGAGGGTTTGAGTCGTCCAGCCAAGACTCGACTGTGGGTAGTGGTGATGGCGGTGGTGTCTGTTCGATGTAAACTGTATCCGGTCGGGACATTGGTGGTGGAGGTGGATAATGGGCCATGTAGGTATCTTCGTCCTCGATTTCGAGCTCTAGCTCGATAGATCCAAAGTCTGATTTGAGAAGGATTGTGTTGTTGTCGGTCTCATCGCGAAAACGGTGAGTGTAAGAGGGTGATTGTGTGGTGTAACCATGGTTGTCGGGCGATGTCCACGAATCAAATACTGGTATTCTGAGAATAGGAGTTGCATCAAATGAATCTGTTGCACAAGTAAGGGATGCTTTTCTAGGCGGGATGGCTGGCGCATCCATTGATTTGGCCGAAATCTTCCTTTTATGCTGATTTGTGTGGTTGGAAGATTCGTCGATACAGGATTGTGCTCTGTGAAGACGACGTCCAGGGGCCTCCATCATGACCGTGATGTCGAACGTCGGCGCCGCATCTGATGGTGTAGGAGGCCGCGGTGATAGAGCCACTGCTCCTTTAGGTGTGACGAGTTGTTCCCGAATTTCAGGCCCAACCTCGTCATCACTGTCAGAATCGATGTCAATCCAACTCTCGCCATGTCCTGGCTCGTGTGGTGGGAGACTCTTGGGCGAAGGTAGGTTGCCGCTGGCTGACGTAAGAGATGTTGCCGTCGTGACGATAGACTGCTCGCGCAAATTGGTAGAGGGTATGTCAATAGCCCCAGGGGATGATTCGGTTGATGAAATAGAGTCCACGTCTGATTCGCACTCTTCATCGGCTTGACCTCTGTATTCGAGGAAAGATACCATTGATTGACGTTCCTCTATTGAGCCCAGGTTCTGTACTCCTACAGATCCTGATTCGTATGGAGAAGTGATAATTCTATTTCTGGGCGATATGTCCTGACTGTTGATCTGGCTCTCTGCGAACCAGACAGGCGCGGAGGGTAAACCGGCAGTCATGTTCTTGGACATGAACACTGAGCTCGAGCTTTCCAGATCCCTGGCGAGCATCTCAGGGAAACAATCCATCATATCGTCCATGGTTTCCTCGTCAAGCAAGATACTAGGTGTGTCTGAACGCGGGGCTGGCAAAGCAAGCGGCAGTAGACCCGTCATACTCGAGACCGATCGTCGTTTCGAAGGGGAAGAAGATGTCGAAGATGAGCGCGAAGCTTCGAGGATAATGCTTGGGTCTTGTCTGTATATGTAGATGGCCACTGGAATCCGAGGGGCAAGTACAGACATGTGGGCTGAAGTTGGGACACCCACAAGCAGGCAATCAGAGACACGAAGATTACCGTGATTCACTGATTGAGTTCTGGCGGAGGACTATCTCCAAGAGGGCACAACAACACTTATATGATTCGACTTGCTGGAACTTAAAACACAAGTGATTAGGGAATAGTGGATATAAGAGTGGACAGGTAGGGTGAGACAACGGCGTGCTAGGGAGACGAAGGTCTTGTTATGTTTCCTAGAGATTTCAGACCAAGTATCGAGTACGTACTGCAACCGTCAACAGCCATGGATGGAATCAGGAAATGGGGGCTGCAGTAGGCAACTTCAAAGGAAAAATGGGCGGGGGTTTCGTTACACACGGCAGAGGCTGGGTAACGTAACCGAGGACGGTGATACCCAGGCATCAGCACTCTGGTACCTAAGATACAATACCGACTGGATGGGGGTTGAATGTAACTAACGGCCGCGCCCTGGCGAAAGGAATGAGGTGGGCAACTGAGTGGCGTTGTTGAATGCAATGGTTGCGCCGCGCAAAAAAGCAATACGGAACAAGAACAGGTTCGTAAATGGGCCACCAAGCATCATAAGGTTTAGAGGATTTGCTGATCCTTGAGCAAAAGAGGACAAGATGGAGTAGAAAGAAGCGCAAGGGAGAACAAAAAGGGAGTCGGCCTTATTCCAGGTTCCCCATCCGAGCGCATTGTAACCTCCCATCTCGGGAATCGGGATACTAAATCGAAGCTGTTGTGACAGCTTGTAGTCGTCATATCAATATGTACTTGGAATAACATGAATATTCATGCATGCTCCTGGCTTCCACAAGAAAGCTCAAGCAGGCAAATGCCGCGAGTGCCTGTCCGCGAACGGCATTCTTGACAGGCAACTCATACTCCACTAGGAGAAGCTGCATAAACACAGCAGGAAAGAAAGACAATTGAATTCCACTAGAGTACTGCTCTACTCGGACAAGAGTGTCGTACAGCTGTGTTCATGTGTGCCAAGGCTTCCCTCAGCAAGGGTTGGTAAACAGTGGCTGAACTTGTCGACGCCATGAGATATGGGATGGCCAATTCTTGCATCACCAAGAGGCGTCAAGTTTGAGTAGCATCATCCGGGAATAAATGGACGTAAGGTACGGAGTAAGGTTCCTCGTCTCTCAGAGTGTCACCAAACGCGATCGTAGATCCTGACCCGATTAGCACCAACCTCGCGGTGGCTCCCGTGGCTGAAACCAAAGACTGGTATGTAAAGTCAAACTCTGATTCCTGTCCCAAAGTCTCCGCGTCGATTCACGATGTGGGAGACGATAATGGAGTTGCGAATCGTGCACTATTGAGCCGGGGAAGAGTCGGATCTGTTAGGCAGGGCGGACGACAAGGGTCACCGAGAGCGATATTTAGTATACGGAGAATCCAAGCAAGTCTGGCAATGACAGGCTGACAGGCAAGGTAAGGGTAGGATCTAGAGTGCATGGGTTGTCGATGTAAGGGAGATCATAACTGTAGCCCGTAGCCGCGTTTGGCATGCGTTTATCGTTAGGTAACGCTTGTCGGTTGCCACATGGTTGTCTGTCATCTATGATCTTGACGTGCAGAAACGACAGGAAACGAAACAAAGACGGACGAGAAAAATGATATCACTTGTCAGGCGAAAGCCATGTGCCCTAACTAACCATAACATGCATAAGATCCATCCGTCACTGCTGCTGTCAGCTCCAGCTCCAGCTCCAGAAGCAAGTAAACAAGTTAGCAAGGTCTAGATTCGCTAATGCTGCTCTGGAACTGCTCGGGTTTAGTTCAGGTATGTGATAAGTGCCTGCAGGTCGATAAGTGAGGAGGAAGGAAAAGAACAATCCTTCTCTTTGTAAGTTGTAACAGGACAAGACATGTTCTTGCTTGAAGTCAGTCAAGGTGGAGTATCTCAAAGTAAGGGAGTGAGAATGGTGTTGCCAGTTGACGACGGGAGGGATAGAGTGTGGATGCGTAGGTCGATGCGAGAAGCAAAAAGCAAGTATAGATCCAGGGACTGATCTGATCACTGGAATTAGCTTAGTAGCTAAGCTACGTTAGCACGTATCTGCAGTTCCCCAGCTTCAGGGCCTCAGAGCAGTCTCCAAGACCCTTTTTAGACGATTCGGCTTTGGATCATATTTAACAAGTATTGTTCCACCCTCCTTAGTATGTGTCTTATAAAATACTACCGATCCTCCTGACTACAAATGGCTTTGATAATCAAGTTATACCATAGTAAGAATGACTAACTGATAGATCTTTGATAATTTGCTGGGTGTTGTAAAGCACAGTGTCAGTTTATGACACAATGCAGGGTGATATTCCCTCTGTATTCCTTAGCCTGGCCCTATCGCGGCCGCTAAAGCAAAAGCCTCTACTGTATCTACACTGTACCTCGCGCTAGTCAGACGCTCACCGCCCGCGGCTGGTATTGGCGCAAGAGGCCTGACAGTATCCACCAAAAAGAGCAAAAAGCAAAAAAGCAAGCAAAACTTCACGGCTACCAAAATAAAGTCAAAGCTCGTATCTCATTTCAACGAAGCAAATAAGACAAGGGAAAAAGTTCTGGTCTTCAACTAACATCACCTTCTATTTCGGACCTTTCCAGAGACACTTGAACTCCCTTCATCAAACAACACCTATCGGCTTGTATTGTCTTAGCCAAAGCTTGACAAAAGGTCCCTCGACCTAGACTTGAACCTGGGCCAACCTGGACCCTTCAAAACTCGAGCAGAAAAAGCCATCAGAAAAAAGCCAAAGCTGGACTTTTGATTGGTCAATTGCACTGCACGACTTGACTTCCTCCAGTCCACGCACTCTCTCTCTCTCTATTTGGAGCTGTAGTCTAAGTGCTTGTTGGTTTATTCTGCACGAAACATCACACCTACAATCCATCCTTTCTTCCGTGTTTGCTTGTTCTGCAACACTTCCAATCTCCCCAGCGAGCGGTATCCGGGACTTTTTTAAAACCAACTGCACCTTTGCCTTGGGACAATCCCGGCCTCTTGGGCGTCTCTCCCGCCACAGTTGAACCAACAAACATTCCTTAGCTGAAAGCCAAGCAGAGCTTCCCATAGGCAAAGCTTCAACTTCAGCTTCAGCTTCCTGCGTATTATCCTGTTCACTTTGAAACAAGGCTTTCTCAATCGAAACAATGTTATCTCAAGAGTTCATCTCGACCATATCCGGTCCTCCTCTCGCCGCGAACACAGCCGTTTCAAAGGACATTGGCATCTACTCTCACTCCCTTACCCCGTCCCACACCATCAAGACAACCTTCAAGAAGAGTTCAACCCCTGTCAACGGTCTAGCCGTCAGTCCAACACACGTCTTTGCGGCCCAGGACCAGAAGGCGCATGTTCATGTCTACTCCCGTCAACGTGGCAACCAAGAAGCCCTCGTACCTTTTCCCGAGAGGATCCGCAGCTTGGCCCTTGCTGGTCAAGTCTTGGTCGTGGGTTCTGTAGAGGGCAGACTATTTCTTTGGGAGGTTAGTACCGTCTCATTCAAGTCACTTGCGCGCCGTTGCGTTCTATGACACAATGGAATCGTCGAATATGAATACTGACAAGTGATATAGACATGTACCGGTAGACAAGTCTCGACGCCGCCTTGTCACGTCCAAGCCGTCTCATGCTTGGCCGTAACGCCATATCACATTCTATCCGGGTCTGATGACTCCAACATCAACGTCTGGTCATTATCACGCCTTCTTGAGCTTGATGCTCAGATGGAACAAGAGCCCGATCTGACACTTTCTAACCATCGCGGCGCCATCACAAGTCTAACTGTCGGTCCGGGTACCAACTCGGAAACCAGCATATGCGTGTCTGCCAGTAAAGACAAGACATGCATCATCTGGAATTACCAGACTGGCCAGCTCCTTCGAACGTTACTCTTCCCCACCTTTCCTCTCTGCGCACGTCTTGACCCAAGTGCCAGGGCGCTCTTTGTGTCTTCTGAAGCTGGTGCTGTCTACCTGGTTGAGCTATTCGGTGGTGACAAGCCGTTGCTTGGTTCCCGCAGCACCGAGTTGCCATCTATCGTCGTGCAGGTCAACACCCCGCTCGCTGTCTCGGATCCAGAACTCGGACTGCCATCCTGTCTCGCTCTAACATATGACGGCACTTCGATATTGTCCGGCCACACAAAGGGCAAGATTCTCCGGTGGACTCTGGCCGAGAACGGCCATCCTACAGACGTTGCGAACCTGAATGCCTCTGTCACCAACCTATGTTTCGTGCCTCCACTATCAACCGAGCAACCAACCAAGACGGTGTCCATTGTGAAACCAAACCAGAGCCTAAAACAGTACAACTTTACCGCTCAGCTAAACACAGACCTGGGCGAGCAGACAAGATTCGATCAGTTGCTTGAGACCAACGGGTTCCCATCGCAATCGCTTGAGACAGCAATTTCATCAGTGACAGGTCCGGTAGACGATAAACAAGATGACGAGCTTGCGAGACAAGATGCACAATTCCGGGCTATCATAAACAGTTGCAACCTTCTTCAAGACCCAATCAGTTAGACAAGACATTTGCCTCAAGCGCACACCCTAGAACAGCTACATCTCTCAGATAACTTACCTAATATGTAATCTTCTCAGAACACACGTACATAGTCCCCAGTCAAACCCCTGTTTCGGAATGGTTCATGCTCTTTTCCGTTTCTTTTTTCTCAGCCTCAACGCTCAAGTGCATGTATCCCATTGCACATATAACCTGCTGTATCACACAAGTTGCTGGCCTCGTTCATATCCCCTAACTAACTCGCCCATCCCAAGGATATGTCAAAGCGTACGACAGGTTGTACATGTATCAAAATTCAGATTCCATGGGAGAGGCATATGGCGTTTACTTCCCTGCTTCGTGAAGACCTAGAACCGCCATTTTTGCGATAGGGTTGTGGCTGCTGCAATCCGCATTTGGAGTTACATCTCACCGGCTCTGAGAAACGTGCTTTTGATGGAAAGGTTCTTGCAGCAAAATGTGGCTGCGTCATGAACTTGCTGCGAGGGGCTTCAACGCAGATGATGCCGTGGGCGCTAGTCTTGGGCTGCTATATGCAAGGGGTTCCGAGCCTCTTCGCGTGTGTAACATTGTCCACTAAATCAAGTAATATCGTCGCCTCAATCCGACATATGAGCATTTCAGTCTAATCTGCTTGACCATATCCGGGAGGACTTGCAGCAGCCTCCTGCTGGGGAGATACCACCACTCAATGCAACCCATCAGTTGAAGTTTTCTGATTGATCATAGCACTGTCGTCAAGCCAACTCCAAATTCTCGTTCATATATGCAACTAGCAATGCTGTCTCATTCAATCAACTTGCAAGACTTCGTTCCCTTGCATATAATTATCGTCCTTTCCCGACCGCCACAACGGCAAACCAGTCAAGCCGATGGAAACGGCTTCTAAGCCCGAGACAACACGCGCGAGAGAAGAGTCTTCTCTGAATTCCTGGAGCTTCTATGCTCAGATGCCTAGATTCAGTCAAATACTCGCAGTAATTTGGGGAAGGACAGGATCCCGCTGCAAGGAGTCGCTTTCAGGATTCGAAACAGGAGGCGGATATGCCCGTGGGAGTCAGATGTGAGGGTGGTGATGATCGCAGTGGAAATGTTGAGACAACGAGTCAGAATGGTCCTATACTATGAGTCTTGTCATGAAGTATAGTTTAATTATTTCATTGGTAGCAGTTGCTTTGGTTGACGTTCGATATTTGTTCTATCAATCGCAAATGTGTCAAACACGAACCCAACATGCTAGAACAAACAATCACTATAGTATCATGAGAGTGTGCCAGAAGAAGGTATTAAGTGACACTCTTGCTTGGTGTTTCTGATTGTTGTAAGATAGGTAGAGTGAAGCTCTAGGGTAACTAAAATGCATATTTTTTTCTTATTCAGTGAGGAGTATAGGCATTAGAGATCGGCTGCCGAGGAATATTAAACGAGTAGGATGTCCGACCATGGAAAAATAATTAAAAAGCTAGTAAGAAGGATTTATAACATATATCATTCCTTCATACTTTGGCATTTGAGGAAATACTTCCCCACTGAGATGGTAAATAAATATATGATTAATATTTTGTACAATATCCCGAAATCCACGGATGAACAAATATCAATCCACGCACTGTATTTGTCACTTAAACTCTCGTATATGACACAGTATGAAAACTCTTCCCCGGAATGACCGGCCGGAGCGGCAAATTCTCCGCCCCGACTAACACCGAGCTCGCAGCGCCAAATGTCTTGCATCATCGGACAGTTCTAAGCCCGTCGCAAATCTACATTGTCGTCGATTCCCCCGACCTACAAACTCACACCAATGTCCGCCGTTGGTACAATCAAGGGCAACATGCCGCAACAAGTTCGATCACTTGTGAGTACTCTACCAATCCCGCCCAACCAAGCAGCCTCCGTTCGCGGGGGAAATTTGCAGGGATCATAGAATCTCGCTGTGCATCGAAACAATATTTCATCATGGCTGACGAAATTTATGTCTAGTACCGCCAGCTATTACGGCAAGGGTCGCAGTTCCAAGCGTACAACTTCCGCGAGTATGCGAAGAGACGGACGAGAGATGCTTTCCGAGAGCACCAGGGCGAGCAGGATGCCCGCAAGGTGCAGGAATTGGTCCAGCACGGAATTAAGGAGCTTCAGGGTTTGAAGGTACGTGGTGAAATTTTGCCGCCAGGGTGAATTGAGGTGCTGACATCGAATAGCGACAAACAGTCATCAGCCAGTTTTACCAGATCGACCGGTTAGTCGTTGAGGGAGGAATCTCGGTAAGTTGGGTCCGTTGAGATAACGCAGTCGGTATATTAATATTGGAGCAGGGCAAGCAGACGGGCAACAACCAAGAAATCGTGAGACAGAAGGAACAGGGGTAAGTCAAAGGCTACCATCGTCACCATGTCTGTTACTGATAATTCTGCATAGTTACGACTAAGACGATTGGACCGGCACGATTTCTCGAAACGACCAGATAAAAGACGAAAGAGACAAGACAAGTGTACAGTAGTATGGTTATGAGGATAGGGTATATTCATCGGATACCACAAGGGATTAAGGCGTCAACGGCCCAGGAGGATGTTATCGGGCGCTGGGGAAGGGGGCATTATGACTTGAAAACTAGATGGCGAACCTCATTTCTGATTATCTATCGCCTCTCAATTGTTATCTCTGTCTAAAATGCTGATAGCTCATCTGTATGGTCTATTGGGCGCCTTGCTGCCAGAGCTTTGGGAACACTCCCCCATGTTTCAACCACCACTGAAACTCTTATATCCATAAAACGAGACTCAGGTGCTGTAAAGATAAAGCTTGAGTTTATAATAAATCAAGAATTAAACCCGTCAATGGCGTTTCAGCCATATCAACTATATTCTTGTCATATGGTACATGATGTATTACGTCAGCGGGGAACAGCAAATTCAATTGGCCAACTGACACTTCCTATGGACATTCATCGCGACTCGCGACTCAGCCTCGTACAACTAAGTTACAGTGACCATATTTTTACGACAGTACAGTGCAGTGCAGCGCAACTCAATTCGAATTCGCATAAAGTGTTTTTATCATCCTTATAGTAGTAAGCGAGTCGCTGCGCCCCCACATTAACCGCGATGGCGCCCGGAGTGAGTAGCTGCCTGCTTCCCTTGCGCAAGCATCAACTAAATCGAATAGACGCGACGCGCCAACAGATCTGGATACGCGGAACACGACGACTTCGAAGGTAGGAGGATTTTGATTGCGGCCTACGACGCGTACTAATGACTTCAAGGTCTTCCCGTGCGACAATGGCGTCAAGAGTGGATAAGCGTTGCGCCGCCGCAACAACAAGAACAGACTCAACAAAATGATATTTGGTCGATTGACTTGCCTCACGGCATGCCTAAGGACTCCCATCTGCTTCCAGCTCATAGCCAGGAGCTCCTTGCTGCTGCGCGATCCGGAAGACTTTATAAGAGGCCCGCGCCAGTAGAGGAGGAAGAGGCCGACGCCGATGCAGCCCCCGAGAAGCCAGAGAAAAAAGAGGAGGATATAAGCGTCAGAGGATTCAGTGTCAAAGTCTGGAAACAGCTACCGCGAAACATCGACACAGCATCTACATCTCATCTCGCGAAACGACAAAAGAACACCGTCACAATTGCCAGTCGCACAGTTGAAGAGAGAGTCCAGGGACCGACGATTACGAGGGCAACAGTCAGAAGAGTCGACGCTGCCGGAAACCCATATACTGAGGAGGTCACGCTATCCGACGGTCAGCCAGTTCAGGGCGAGATTGTGTCAACGAGAATTGAGCCTGCTCCTACTCGTGGCACCGAACCTCTTGCTACGACACCAGTTCCCAACAGACGCAGGCCACCACCACCTAAGAGAAAGGCGAAGGCCGGCCCTGGCCGAGGAAAGAAGAAGATCAAGAACCCCCCACCCGAAATCGGTACTGCTCCTGTGGCGCCTGTTGCAGGTACAGACGGCACTGCGCCCGCGACTCCAGCTAAGCCCGAGAATCCTGCAGAAGCGGTACGTTGTGATACACTAATGTATTTGGCTCTATTGCTGACTTTTCACAGGCCATCAAGCAGGAACGTGAAGATTCTGCCAATCAGGATAGTCCAATGCTTGATGCAGATGATGACGACGATGAAGACGGCGATGATGATGAAGGCGACGAGGGTGAAGATGGAGATGGAACACCAGCTGCGGACAGTCAAACGAACGTTGAAAACAACAAGCCACAAGACCACGAGATGACAGACGCTGCTGCTACGACTACCACAGAGTCCGCTCCTGTTCCACCTCCTGCACCAGTGCCAGCCCCCGCTGCGCCCCCGGTTGCTCTTGGGAATGACGAGTCTGATGTTGTTATGCAGAACGATTCGTTAGAACCTGTGGAAAACCCTGCGAATCTAGTACCACCCGCTATCCTTACGCCTGGAGGATCACGACCTGAGGGCAGCCCCCTCAAGAACGTTCTCATACCTTCGCCTACAAAGGAGGTGGATCAGGAGCAACTGCTGAAGGAAGCTATAGATGCTCCTCTGGCGGGAGGTGATAAACCTCAAGAGCCTGAATTGACCGAAGAGAATCTTGCAGAGGCATTACGGGACCCCACTGGTAAAGATGAAGAACCTCACTTCGAGAAGCTAGACGAGGAAGATATTCTGCAAGCTGCTATCAATGCTCCTTTCGCGCCAGGTCAACAACTACCAGTTGGTCCTGGGGCTGAGCCTGCTGGATCGACTGTGGCTGAACCACCATCTACGATCGTCGGAGAGGCACCTGAGGTTGCGGCGGATCGTGACGTCCCGATGCTGGAACCAACCGACAACGAGGCACTACTGCCTCCTCCACATGAGGAGGTCGGTAACATCGCGACTACACCCCCAGGAAACTCTGGTGAACCAAGTACCTCCGTACCCGGAAGTGATACCAAGCCATCAATGGATCTTGAGGCTGGTGAGGAGGCGGTACCTCAAAGACCACTACTTGCCCAAAACGACACTGGCTTGACAGAAGATAGCATTAGACCTGATGACTCGGCCTCGGTCGCTGCTCCTATGTCTGATATCACAGATGTTCCAGCCGCTGCCCCATCAGTTGTCTCCCCTCCTCCTGAACCAGCAGCTGAAACCACAATTCAGGAGCCCGCTGAAGAGGAGACCAAGCAATCAACACCACCTCAACCCGAGATTAAGGAAGAGTCTGCTCCTCCAGGCGAGGACATTTCTCAACATAACTCGCCCAATCTGCTTGATGCCTTGATGGATAAGCTTGATCGCCAATCTGCAGAGAGCGAGAGAAAGAAGCAAGAGGAGTCATCTGCAGAGGTACCTGAGCCACTACCAGAGGCGGTACCCCAGGTTCCTGAGGTTCCCACAGAAGCTATCAGTGAGCCTCCTACTGATCTTCCGGAATCTATTCCTGAGCCTCCTGCTGCACCCGTTGTTGAACCCACAGCCGAATCTGCCCCTGAACCTGCTGCTGAGACTGCTTCTGAGACTGCTGTTGAGCCTACCACTGAACATACCACCGAGCCTATCACCGAGTCCGCCACTGAGCCTATCAATGAACCCGCTGTCGAGTTTTCAGCGGAGCCTATTGCCGAACCACTGGCTGAGCCAGCATCTGAAGTACCTCCTGAATCAACACTAATACCCACTGAGGCACCTGAAGGAGGGCCAGGTGATGAGGCCATGGTCATGGATGACACGGAGCCTGCTGACCCTGTGCTTGAAGCTCCTGAAGTGGAAAAGCCCACGGAGGAAGCCCCTACAGTTTCCGAACCAGTGGCGGTTGAGGAGGAAAAGAGTGAACAGCCACCAAAGCAGGATTAGTATGCTTCTCAGGATATAGTTTGTTATATGTTGGTAGCTCGAGAGGAAAAGAGCCTTTGCAAAGGTCAATCGTTCTGTATTCAGAATACAATGTTGAAAAGAGGTTGGAGTTTGTATAATATGATTACCTCTAGGGCCATTAGATCTAATGAAATCATGGACAATAGTCATAAAGGCTATGTCTTATCTATGTTCACATTACTCCGTGTTCGTATCTAGTCTTGGCGACCTCCTATTTCTGCTCCTTTTCTGCTAAACTAGTTGGTTTTCTACGCTTCTCCCACTGCTCTGACTACCTGGAGCTAACGATTTAGCAATAGTCTTTGCTCTTTTTCTTTGCGGCATCGCGTAACGTCCATGCATACGAAATCCGCGGGCATGTGCATTACTTAGACCTAACAGCGCAGCGCTCAAAACCAACAAACCAATAAGTACTATCGAACCCGCCTGCGTCATGTTTCCTCCCAGGGCAGCAGACATGTACACCATCAGCTTGGCCGTTGCCTCGAGATAGCCTTCGAGGCTCGACTGCGCGCGTAGCCAGGCGTGCGTTACAAGAGCTTGTAAGTCGGCGTCAGGACCGCGTAGACGCACGCTGTGTCCGCCGCCAAGGTCGATGCGATACTCTGTCATGGCGATGCTTTCGGGGGAGGAGGTTGAGGGCGTCATCCGTTGTTTTATGGCCCAGATGTTAAGGATGCGCGAAGTGATGAGAGTGAGAAGAATGGCGAGACCCCACCAGTCTTCAAATATGATCATGAAGGTTACTGATGTGGAAGTTATGAGCGGACTGCCGAGATAGAAGAGATGGCTGAGCCAGTCCACATCGGATAGGGAACCCCAATCATCGTGGTCTGCATCGTCATCTTCCTCTTCTTCGTCTATGACTCTGCGATTCTCGATCACTTTCCCAATAATCTTGATGACATCCCATGGCGTATCCAAGCCAACATTTAGCGTGACAATCTCCTCAGCACCATCCCTACAAAGACTCTTGAGGTAATTTGCGGTCATAGTATTCTTCACAGCGTATTGAATCTCCCCGAGAGCCTGTGTAGATAGTGCTATCAATCCCACGGGGGCCTCACGCTCGAGGTCATCGCATGCTTGTTGGTAGTGTAGGCCGGGAGCGAGGACGAGGGCGTCAATCCATGAGGAGCCACCGGTGAGAGCTGTGCGGCGAGATATTGTTCGGAGATCGGCGAGGACGAGAAGACCGCTGGCGGAGAGGGTGATATTGGGGATGGGAGTGGTGCTCCATGATGGGATGAGGGATCTGGGCTGCTTGGTGTAAGTGAGAGCTGAGATACGGAGCTACATACGGACCTCCATAGTATATACGATCCGGTTGGCTTCAATCATCGGAAGAGTAATAGAAGACGTGATATCAAATATGTTTTAAATCAACCTTAGTTCAAGAGAATTGCATTTAATATGTATAATATGTATTAGAATACATCTGCTGCTTGACCTTCAAATGATGGTAGGCCAGCGCTCCCTTCCACATGACAACTACATGAGAACTTATTTAAGACATGATTACGATGCGAAACAAAGAATGAGTCGAAGAAACGTCAATCAAGCTTATCCCTTGACTTGGGAGCAGTAATTAAAAGCTGTAAGTGTACGTTATGTAGAGAAACACGAGATCGTGTTGGTGGCACGGGACATATCACAACGCGTGGGTCGGTCTCATGATAGTAGCTTGCGTGCAAACTCAAAAATACTATTAGTGATACAATGAAACACGTTGAGCTAGGAGAATTATTTGATTATTGTAACTGATCTTTTCCGGCCTAAACAATGTTACAAGAATGATTTAATGATTTCGCTGGATAAAGCAAAGATCCTGTACAGTCTCAAGCGTGCAAGTTCCGAATTTTTGGAATATCACGAGCATTCTACAACAACAGCACATGTTTTCGGATTCTAGTACAGCAAATAGCTTCTAACTTTCATTAATAACGACAGAGAAAGCTGTATTCATCAAAATGCCTTCAACCTTGCATATCTCTCACTAGGACGGTTCAAGACTGGGAGATTGCTTACCCTAAGCTAGCCCGATGACTAAGCATTGCGCAACGAACAGATAGCCATCATGATGCAACAGGCCAGCTCTGGAGCTCCCCAAGCGTGAAGCCCGCACAACGCCTTCAACACCACAATCATGCGGCTCTCACTCCAACCATTGCTCCTTTTGGGGCTATCGTCGCTCGGCGCAGCCGTTTTCCAGGACGAAGTCGGCGAAATCGATTTCCACCACGCGCTCATCGGCGTCCCCCAGGTCGAAACCACCTTCTTCCATCGACCGCGAAAGCAAGATAAGGCGAGCCTCCTTTACACACTCAGCGACGTCGGCGTCATCGGCGCCGTGAACCCCAGCACTGGCGCCGTTGTTTGGCGCCAGCAGATTGCAGATGATATCACCAATGGCGGTGGCTTCTTGCGCGCTGCTGAGGGGGAGCACTGGATAGCTGCGGCGTATGGCTCCCGAGTGCAGGCTTGGGACGGACTGACAGGTCGTAACGTCTGGCACAACGAATTCAAGGGCGAGGTTAAGGATCTGGAGATTCTCGAGTTGACTGAAAGCTCAAGGAAGGATGTTTTGGTTCTGTACGACGAGGACGGCACAACTGTTCTACGACGCATACATGGTACTCTGGGCAAGGTGGTTTGGGAGTTCCGCGAAGTCGCCAGGAACATCCCTCTCCAGGTCTCAACGGACATCTCCAAGATCTTCGTTATCAGCCTTCACGGATCACCCGCGTCTTACAGTCTCAAGGTCACTGCACTCGACACTCTTACAGGAGGACGATTGGATGACTTTGCCATTGGCACCAAGGGCGATGTCCATGGACCCAAGGACGTTATGTTTGTCGGCGGCAACTCGGCCTCACCCATCCTTGCTTGGACCGACAGCACCCTTTCCAAGCTCAAGGTGAACGTCCTTGGCAGCAAGAACACCCAGGAGCTCAAGTTGCCCACTGATGCCACCTCCGTCACTATCCATGCGCCCCATCTCATGCAGTCACAGCCTCACTTCCTGGTTCACACTCGAACAAAGACCGGAAACAAGGCTGAGGTTTACCACACCGATTTGAAGAACAACCAGGTCTCTAAGGCCTACGACCTTCCTCACCTTTCTGGTCTGGGCGCCTTTTCCACCAGCTCTGATGGAGCCAATGTTTACTTCGCCCGCGTCACCGAGGACGAGACGATCATTGTCTCATCTGAGTCTCATGCTATTTTGGCCCGCTGGCCCATCAAGCCTGCCGGTGATATCGAGGCTGTCCATGCTGTTGCCGAGGTCCTCAAGAAACCTGGCACCGAGGGCTTCGCCATCCGTGCTGCTGCTGTCACCAAGTCTGATGACTGGGTTTTGGTCCGCAACGGCGAAATTGACTGGAAGCGTCCCGAGGGCCTGAGCGGCGCTGTTGCTGCTGTCTGGGCCGACATCCCTGGTACTGAGAACCTTGCCAAGGTCTTGGAGGAAGAGGCTCACACAAACCCTGTATCGGCCTATATCCACCGTGTCACCCGACATATCGATGACCTCCAGTACCTGCCTGGATACCTTGCATCGCTACCTGAGAGCTTCATCACCAGTGTGTTTGGTGGCGAGCCTGCTGTCAGCAAGAAGGAGGGTCTGCACCGGGACACCTTTGGCTTTAACAAGCTCATTGTGCTCGCAACTCGCCGCGGTCGTATGTATGGTCTTAGCACCGAACACAAGGGCCAGGTTGTCTGGAACAAGTCTGTCCTTCCCCAGGTTCCTGGCGAGTCCCTTGATGTCAAGGGTATGTACGCTAAGGATGAGGGTGTTGTTACTCTGCGCGGAGCCAAGGGTGAATATGTCGCCATCAAGAGCGACACTGGTGACGTTGTTGAAGTGATGCCCGCGGGATCTCTTCCTCGTGTATCCAGCACTGTCGTCGTCGATAGCCCTGCGGGCAACTGGTTGCTCCCCATCGGTGCTAACGGTGAGGTTGGACCTGTTCCCGCTGGTTTCACTCCCAGTCAGACTATCGTCGTCCGAGGCGAAGGAGAGACTCTTAAGGGCATCAAGTTCGTCGAGGGGAACAACAAGGTTTCTGAGGAAGAGATTTGGCAGCTCCAGCTCTTCCCTGGGCAGAAGATTGTTGAAGTGGCTAAGCATGCTTCGCATGACCCTGTCGCCTCTATTGGTCGTGTTCTGACCGATCGTCGCGTCAGCTACAAGTACCTCAACCCTAACACAATTGTGGTTGCTGCTGTCGACGAGACCAAGTCGTCTCTGTCTGTTCAGCTTGTCGACACCATCTCCGGCCAGGTTCTTGCATCTCAGTCTTACGCTGGTGTTGACTCTACCAAGCCTATCTCGTGCACAATGGCCGAGAACTGGTACGCCTGCACCTTCTTCGGTCAGTATACCCTCGGAGATGGAACCAAGCGATCTATCCGCGGATACCAGATTGTCATTGTCGACCTCTACGAGTCTTCGGCACCCAACGACCGTGGCCCTCTGGGTGACGCTGTCAACTTTTCTTCGCTCAAACCTGTCGACACACCAACTGGACCTGCTCTGCCTTGGGCTGAGGAGCAATCCTATGTTTTGTCTCAGCCACTCGACCATCTCTCAGTGACACAGACACGCCAAGGCATCGCGAACCGCTATGTGCTCGCCTATCTGCCCGAAGCGCACTCCATTGCTGGCCTGTCTCGCCAGGTTCTCGACGCCCGACGACCTGTTGGTCGCGACTCGACCCCAGCGGAGAAGGAAGCCGAAGGCCTCATCCAGTACACCCCCAACATCGAGATTGACCCTCGAGGTATCTTTTCTCACCAGCGAAACGTGATTGGCGTCAAGAACATCCTCGCAACACCAGTCATTGTGGAGAGCACAACCCTGATTGTTGCTTATGGTGTGGATGTCTTCGGAACACGCATCGCTCCTAGCGGCGTGTTCGATATTCTTGGAAACGGCTTCAATAAGTCTACGCTTGTTTTGACCGTTGTGTCACTACTGGGTGGCGTACTGTTCCTGTCACCCATGGTAAGCATATCACCGTTCGCATTCGCATATGATGATTATTGAGCTAACAATACTCTAGGTTAGGAGAAAACAGATCAACAGGGTCTGGGAGAGCTAGAAGGGATGAAAAGAGAGGGCATGTCATATCTGGAGCTAATTGCTGAACACGGCCTACACGAGGCCAATGAAAGTAGGGTATTGGATTATGAGCTGTAAATGGAAGCAAAGTATTTACCATTCTACGTCATGCCGGTGATTTCAACAGCGTTCCCGTTAACACATGAGGTGACTGGCCTGTCATGTCAGCCTCACAATGTAACGATCCAGATCTCTCAAGGTAACTGGGCACCCGAGACCCTTCAGGCGTTAGGTCAAGCCACATGTTTGGGCTCAAGTTCGTCTCTGCCACAACGGTCGAGATCGGGGTCTCCGAATCCGCCGATGGGCGAAGTAGGCCGGGCTTGGCGCCACGGCGTCCCAGGGCTGAAAAGACGGGGAGTCAAGCTTTGGATATTCTTTTATTTTATTCAACAAGTCTGTCTTGCTTGGGATGATGTACGGTGAGAAAGTGCATTGTAAGCACATGGATTCCCCTGTTTCTTCCTCGTATTTCTTACTGCTGATGTGTTGGCTATGTATGCTTCGTGTACGAGGCATCGCATGGCATGATTCTTGATGAATTCTAGGACTTGAGCTGATGGTGGGGAGATGGAGAATATGGTGCCGGCATACACGGGTTTCCCAAAGACCTTTGCTTGGGCATTGTCAGCAGGTTACTCCGTACGGCCTCTCCAAAACGGCAATACCCTCAGCGATGATCCGAATGCAAGTCTTGATTCTCTTCCATTCAGCTCGTAGTTCACATTCAGGTTTATGGCATGCCTAGAGTCATCACGAGGTTGGTAGTCCTGTTCTGTACAACCGCATGATCCCGAGACATCGTCTTCTTCTATTCTTGTGCTCCAATCAAGGAGATTTCAATTGATATTCGATATGTCAGAGTAATTAATTGATTCCTCCGGACCCTCGCGGAACACGAGAATGGCTTACAGCGACGAATAAGATGGGTGATTAACAGGTGCTTGCTTTTTGCGGGGTAAATGATGGAGGTGCTTGGGGATTTATTTTTAGCTGGATTTGAATCTGGTTGGATAGTCTACATGCCTGGTATCTACCGTTTTGGTTGTTGGATCATATATCGCTTTGTATTTTGTATTATGGTATCGTGAGGTTATGAGCCCATTTCGTTATGAGTAACGTGACAATACACTGAGTTCGAAATAACACCAATATTTGCAATGAATATGGCTCTTTTACAATTCGAAAGGGGAATACCGCATCTGCAAGTCTGGCAGCTCAGATCGTGTGACTAGTTGACTGATGCTGTGTAAGTGGCTTGCAAGCCCATATCCTACTCCTGGTCTAGCTTCAACCGAGGAGTCAACGTTGCCATCTCTCGCTTTAGCACGAGTTATAGCCCCAGCACCATGGGAACGTAAACTCCCACCATTGCATTCCCCAAGTCAGCCTCGTATAACCCAATCTCTCCGTGGTATGACGCTCTACTCCGCAGCCCTATTCGACTCCACGCTATGAACATCTCCCGTGGATAGGCGGGGAGGATGGAAACTAAAATAGCACAGGGGAGAGGTACCTTCGGTCTAGGACTATGGAGGCCTGGTTCGTGTAAGTGAGACCATGGCGAGCTGGAGATGCAAGAATAGAAACTCCATATGCTCAACAGGTGAAGTACATACATACACGAGAACGAGAATCAGGTATATAAACTCCCCTAGATCACCTCCAAGTCCGATTCTATTCTCCTCATCCTCATCAACACAATCATCTCAAAGCCTCTTCATCCACTTTCGCTTCCCAAGCAAAAAACCAAACACTCGCTCTAAACAACCAAACTTCGTTCAACTTCCAACCACCGCAAACATGAAGTTCACTGCCATCGCCATCGCTGCCATCGCCTCCGTGGCTGCTGCTACTCCCCTCACCACTTCGAACAGCGCCTGCAAGCCTGGCACCTACGCTTGCACTCCCGACAAGAGTGGCTGGCAGGTCTGCGATGTCTCCGGCAAGTACGTGGTAAGTACAACAAGAACACCTTCTCTTTCTCTGCTGGTGATAGTTTGACTAACATGTCGACAATAGGCTGCCGGACTTTGCCCTCCCAAGACCGCTTGCGTCTTCTACAAGAAGAGCGCCAGCCCCTACTGTGTCCCTCCCGGCTTCAAGTTCCCCCAGAACTAAGCAGGCCCTCGGACAACGATGTGATGGCCATGAGAGTCACTGGCTCTTACAGACCCTCGACAATATCGTCTATCACAGTCAAACATTGGAAGACGGAGACTTTAGGTTTGGAATTTGAATAGCTGCACTTAGTCTTTCCTTTTTTTCATGGCTTGCATGAGGTCCTTTCCTTAGACCGTTTAAATTAGAGATATGGCACATACACAACAGGCTGGGTTTAGCATTATACATAAGTACTTACTTAGCATGGCATCTTCGATCTACTGCGTTGTCTCATTTCTCTTGCTCTAGCCATTATATGCAGTGAACTCGTCGTGATTCAGATAGTCATTTCCTCTCTAGTACTACAACATGATATGGATAACGGATTCTCACATACTTCAGACTTGGAAGAGTAGAATTCAAATATGATTATGTCCAATTTAATAACTATGATGGCCTGATACACCTATGATATCCGAGATACTTGAAAACGCTCCGGCTTGCTCCCAATTCCCTCTATTCACATGGCTATCTAACATTCGCCCTGCCAGTTCTTGGCAATCCAATCCGACATATAGTAAGTAAAAGACCCTTGAATGTACCGCTCAACATCAGCATCGCTGTAGTCACCTGCTCCTGCTAGCCTGAGGGCTGGGATAACCCAGGGCTGGAGAAAGTCAAGGAAGACGAAGTCGACCGTTTCAGGTTCGCCGTCCTTGGGCATGGCAATCTCGGCCTGGATACAGTTGGGTTGCTCATACATTTTGATAGGCTCGTGAATGGTGTCGTCGCCATCAGTGCCAATATCATCTTTAGTGGTGTATCCGGCGGTCAGGTCAGGCTTGTCGAGAAAACTCCTAAGCTCGAGGCGCGGCTCTTCTTTTTCATCTTCTTCTGTATTCTTCTCAAACTGAGCCTTCATGGCAGGAGCAGGGAACATATGCTCCGGTGAGGCCATGAATTTGACGTCGGCTCCATTCTCTGCGAAGATCCTTCCTGCGCTGTTGAGAAGGTCTATGACCTTGGAAGCTGCCTTGTATGGAACATCGGGAATGTACTTGAAGCCACTGGTGAAAGGGCTCACGGCGAAAGTACTATCTCTTGTGAAACCGCCCTTGAAGATATCGAATCGAATACCGCCGGTGTTGAAAAGGGCTAAGGTGGGCTTGTTCTTACGATCCTTGCGAGTGATGATATCAGGCAAGACCTGGTTGGAGATCCAATAGTAAATGCTGTCCTCGGCCGTGTGCTTAGTTCGGGTCATCCATAAAGTCTTTGGTGCACAGCCAAATTTGTAATCGAGTTGAAGCGCCTTGCGGGCACGTGTAATCATCTGAGTAACCCTTTTACCGTCTGTGGTAGGGAACGTAGTAGCGTTTAGACCAGTATGGTAGTGTAGACCATAAAGGTTGTTGTCGATATATCGGCGAGTAAAGGTAGTGGAAGCTGCAGTCTCGACTTCCTTGTTGCTGCTCTTACTGATGCCATCTATGGACATCCATCCGATTGTCTCAAAATATCGACCACTAGCCATAGCAAAAGCTTGGGAATCGTACTTGACGGCATCACGAACATGCGCATGGCCACCAAAGAAGGCAATTGGAATGTGCCAGTTCTGTTTACGAATGGCAGTATAGATGACCTTGAACTCCTGCATGCGAAGGCCGACGTGACCTATTACAACAAAAAGATCAGGCTTCTCCCGGATAGCCTTCTGGAACCAATCTTCTTTGATTGTGTCTTCCACAGGCTGAACTACCGTGTTATTGGCGTTTCCTGTAAAGTCAAAAAGGAAGCCGAAAGCTACAATCTCAAGGCCTTGGTTCTTCGTTTTGAACTTTCGGTAACGCTGAGCTTGTGGAACGCGATCGCCAGACTTGGGATCGATATAATCCAGATTGGAAGCAAGGTATTTTCCCTTGTAATTAGGAACAGTGGTGTTGTGTTCCATGTCAGCTGAATAGGCCTTGTAAAGCTCATGGTTGCCGGTGCAGATGATATCGACGTCGGCTTCGGCGTAGATATCGTATTGGAAAAGTCCCTTAGGAGTAGACCCGTCGTACAAGCCATTTCCTTCGACGCGATCGCCGGTATCAATGACTAGGATATCGGCTCCTGCATCATCGGCTTGCTTGCGCATATGCTTGGTGAAGGAGATGTAGTCGCCCCAGTCGGCTGAGTATTGAGGCCTGTGATGTTAGGTACAGCTTGCAATAGATCAGAGAGAACATACTCTTGGAAATGACCACCAATCCAGCCATGTGTGTCGGTTGTGTGGATAAAGTTGATCTGACCCCAAGTGAGGTTCCTCATGGGACCTGGAATCGGCGCGATAGCTCCAGGTTGCGCAGCGTGTGCAACAGCGACCAGCGCTGAGCCAGCAGCAAATGTCTTACTCCTGAGGATCATGTTGAAGTACGCGACCGAGACAGACAGACAGCAATAGTGTTGAAAAAGAAAAGAGGATGAGACTGTCTTGTGTTGATGGAGATGAAGAGGGATACACCGAATTCGGCTCGACGGGAAGTATGATAAGGTAGCTGCGCGCTAGAATGACGTGTGAGGGGACCCTGAGGGACAACAGGGTTTCGGGAGTAATGATTGGTCGATAGACCCGGCAGAGGTGCTTATCAAATCAGATTCAGCAAATGGGAATCGGAGAAGGTCTCCCCGCAAGGGGTCATGCAGCACCGATAGCGCACATCAATGGGGGCCGCTGCCTGGGCCACGGGGACGCGCATCCATTGTCGAAGCCATGCCATGTCCCATGACCCAGGTTTGAGGAGGTGTCATGAGGCAGGAATACCAGTTTCATACAATTCTGTTACTGTCTTCCTAAAATGGCAGAAGAAGAGAAGACGATAAATAGTCAAGGATGAGAACCCAAAGAGCTCCGTTGATGGATGTATGCTATCTCGATAATTGGCAGGTAACCTCGATAGCTTGCAATCCGATGCCCAACATGTGACTGTGCTAGGCAGGCCATAGAAGAAATAACAAACTCACAACAACACCAACAACCCGAGCTATAACTCTTCGAATACTGAAACAATCTGACCTCTAGATCTATAAACATCTAACACCGAAACCGTTGCCCGTATCTCGCAAAGCAAACCATCTAGTGACTCGACCTAAAGTATCCTTTACTTTCCTCTCTGAGTATGATGAAGCGAAGCCAAGCGGTCCCTTGCTGGCCGCACCACATAATAGGCCGAGAGCTCCTGGCAGTGGATCTTTGGACGCCGGTACGAAATACGAGATGCGGCGGAGGCCCCACTGCCGGCCGCTGTACCTCCCGATTCCCGGTAGAGTTAACGGGCCCAACCGCCGGTTTTTTAGGTCAGTTCAGATCAACATATAAATAATGATATAGAGCTCTCTACCGCTTGTCAGTGTAACTCAAGGCTCGGATTTCTCACTGCAGATTTGGTACCTCAGCTCTCGAGTAGCTGAATACAGAAAGTGTCAGCAGATCGGACATCGGGACATCGGGGTCTCGTCGCTGACTTACTATTAATGTTGACATCAAACACCAGCTCAAAGAACTCTTAACACTTCACTATACCATTAGGGTTTGAACGAGACACCGACTTGTATACAGATATGTCGAGCAACGGCACCTCAAGATCTCTATCGGCTACAAATTCTGGTAAGACAGTCCACCATCGAACCGCAGTTCTGGAGCGCCCACAGCTAGAGCCTGGCACATGTTCCAATCGCTAACAAGCGAGGCAGGAAGCTCAAGAGTAGTCGATACATCAGAAAGACTTAACGTCACCTCAGAAAGGGATTGCCAGAATCTCTTACTGCGCGAACTCACTGCCTTGCCAGAACGCGACCCTTTAGCACCAGGCACAATATCTTGTACAACGCCTCAACTACCACTTTTAACTCGTGAGTTGTTGCCAGCCCAAGTAGCCAAACCATTGGGGAATGACTGATCTCGACCAGGGAGAGATACGGCAACTGATAGTACGACAAGGAACAATGTCTGGATAGCCAGAACAGTACGAGCTGCGATATCCGATGTCTTCCCCAAATCATGAAGCTGTCGCAGATGAGATGGGGTGGTTATACTCACCATGCTTAGCTCAGAATCTATCAGGAGAATAGAAGGCACAAATCAACTTATATATTCCTTATTTGCCTGTATAAATTGCTATTGGTATACATATGAAATCATCGACACACAGCAAGAAATAGTAGAACGCTTGTTGGCTTCACCACAGTTGAGAGTATGACCAAGACAAAAGAACTGATTCGGTAGCAAAGCAAGACAAGATCCATGCGATAGTTTCGGCCAATTTGTCTTGTCTACAGCGTGCCCCCACGTGGTTACCCACCATCCTCACCTCATTCCCGTCCCGTGGAAAGGCGCCCAGGCTTTTGGTGGTCCTCCGCTCAGCAGCTATCTAACGCCACAATAGCATCCATTTTCAGCTGAGATCGAGATGTCGAGCTTGGTTATTCTGTCTTGCTTTGTATTACCTTTTGCGTTCGTCATATTCTTCTGACAACAGCTTCTTCAGGGCTAATACATACCTTCAAAACTCTATCATTGACATGCTCATCTCCGTCTGCCGTTACTGCTCAATACCACCCACCCGCCCTGTAAGCACTGTAGCACCACCCCTGCTACAGGGAGCTTTGACCCCCCGGCAGCCGCCGCTCCCCCCCCGCCCCACCGCGGCAAACGCCCCTAGGATCAAATAGAGGGCCATTATCGAGGACGTTTACCTCGTCTAGGCTTAGACTCCCGATAAATCGTGGATCCCGGCCAACGGGGCTGATCCAATTGAAGAGCTAAATCTCGCGACATGTCTTTTTCGGGTTTGGCGAAAAGAAAAGAAAAAATTCACATGAGGAAAACCCGACGGCCTGGGACGAAACAAAAGTAATTTAAGTATGTCGCCGTCGAACTAGATTCTTGGAAATTTTGCTTCCAAGTTAGTTCTTCTTTTTATCGTCTTTTGTATCGTTACAGACAAGAACGATCGTCGCTGTCCAACGGTGTCTCCGTGCCGATCACCTACCCAAATCGCCTCCAAGACAAAAACCTTTCTCAGTGGGCGCATCCCGACTCAAATACCCCACGACACCCTCTCCTCGACCTCAGCTTCTGATCTCCTTCTCCTTCGAATCAACCAGCGCATGTTGATTTCTGCCAGTTAGGCCTCCCTCAACATACACATATCGGCGCATATTTACATGTGCCGTGTCAGTTCATAAGAACTTCAGCGAGCGACTTTGAGTCTTTGCGCTTGCTGCACCTGGAGACGTTAGAAAGACTTCATAACAAACGAAATATCATAGTATATTCAACAGCCACTATATACTGACAATAGGTTTACGAGGTATGTTGCAACACCAGTCACAGTGCAGTGCGATAGCTGACATTAGCAATAGATATTCATCCTTTCGATACCTCGAATAAATCTATCACCATGCCCGCAGATCAACCCATCGCCGTTGGCGACTCCAAAGGCCCTACTGCCGACGCCATCCAAACCCCCTCCACCACCACGAACGAAGATGCCGCCGTCAGCCAGGGCATCCACACCCTCGAGGTCAAGTCCGTCCATTGGTACAGCTACCTGACCACTGTCGACTTTTGGATCGTCCTCGCTCTCGGCCAGGTCCTCGCCCTGTGCATCACGGCCACCAACACCTTCACCAGCTTCCTCGCAAACGCCGGCACCAACATCCCCGCCTTTCAGACCGTCTTCAACTACATCCTCATGTTCATCATCTACACGCCCTGGTTCCTCTACAAGGACGGCTTCAAGGGCTGGTGGCGCGTCGCTGTGAAGGATGGCTGGAAATACTTCATCATGGCGTTTTTGGATGTGGAGGGAAACTATTTTACCGTTTTGGCTTACCGATACACAAACGTCTTGTCTGCGCAGCTCATCAACTTCTGGGCCATTGTCTGCGTTGTGGTCATTTCCTTCTTCCTCCTCAAGGTCCGCTACAGAGTGTTCCAGATCATCGGTATCTTGGTATGCTGTGGCGGTATGGGTATTCTGATCGGCAGCGACCATATCACCGGCACCAACGGTGGTAAAGGTCTCGACATGGTCAAGGGTGATTTGTTCGCTCTGCTCGGTGCCACCCTCTACGGTACTACCAATGTCTTCGAGGAGTGGCTTGTTTCCCGGGCTCATCTGTACCACGTCCTGTCTTTCCTGGGTCTGTTTGGTATGTGCATCAACGCTGTCCAGGCTGCCATTTTTGACCGAAACTCCTTCGATAACGCTACCTGGAACGGTAAGGTTATCGGTTGGATTGTCGGTTACACTCTGTGCCTGAACCTCTTCTACGCCCTCGTTCCTGTCATGCTGCGCATGGGCAGTGCGGCTTTCCTCAACATCTCGTTGCTGACTGCCAACTTCTGGGGTGTCATCATTGGAATCCGGGTCTTTGGCTACACCATCCACTTCCTCTACCCGATTGCCTTTGTCCTCATCATTATTGGCCAGCTCACCTACTTCGTCACTGGCAGCATGCTCAGCGACTCTAAGAAGCCCTGGCTGGGCGATAACCAGGAGGATGGCATTTTGGGATTCGGTACTGCCAAGCTCAAGGCTCTCAACGCTGCGCGTAAGGCGCAGATTGAGGCCGAGGCTGGCAACAACGAGTCATGAGCATAGGAGTGATGATATGCTTTGGATAAGTTGAGTATGAGTCGAGAATTAGTTTTGATGCTCAACCGATTGAATCCAGGATAGATTCCTTGGCAACCGGGTTGACTAGTAGCTTTTGGATAGGTTGACGAAGGGGTTTATATGATTAATACGTAATTTGTGCTACCTACATCTGTTTTCGTAAATGTCCCTGACCAGCATTCCCTTCCTATCACCAAAATGCCAATCTTGATTATGTCCTTACCGAAGCCTCCTTTATATAACGGATAACTAAGAGAATGTATTCATCTCGACATCCCGTCTCATGCTTGGGTAGCGGAAAGTCGGAGAGCCACGCGTCGAGATAAGCTGAAATTAATGGCATTGATACAGTTCCGTGCAAAAGTTTCGATATTGACCTATCTGGGGATAATAAAATAAAATAGGATATAGATTATATCGTAATTAGACGATTTTAGATATTATCTTAGGATAGTATTGTACATGGTTATATAAAACAAAGAGGTTTTAATGTAATTTATATAAAATATATAATTTATATAAAAAATAAAAGCAAGGAGATTGTCGGCGCCTTGGTTTCTTAGCCAGTCTGCGTTCCTTAGTACCCCTCCTATTGGAATTCGGTAATACTGAGTTTCCCAACACAGCGCAGAGTCTCATCAATGGTTGGTCAGAGTCGTATAGCGGGACTACACTTGTGAACAGTGTGCATTTCCCAGTTCCGGTCAATATCACATGGATCACCTGCCGGCAAGTTTTCCAACCTCTTGATAAGGTAGCGGATGGAGTGTCCGGTCAACGGCTCGGCACCGAAGCCGAGTGGAGGGTTCCGGCTCTCCATTCTACATTGCTCGGTTGCCAGCAGCTATCCCTCCTAGAAGCATCTGCTCGACCGACTACACAAGGGTCACCCCGTCTACGGACGAAAGTCGTTCAACCTCACCCTGGGCAATGGTACCGAGGCGCTCGTCAAGGCTGCTAATAAGTCGAGCGACATTGCTGAAAATTACGTGCGGAAGCCTTGAGAAACTGGTAGAGCGGTCTGTTGTACTGCAGCACTAGGATTCTTGAAAAGAACGGAAACAGACGAGGTCTGTGCAGACAAAGTCTGCAAAGAGAGGCCGCCTAGGACGATGCGATCAGTATGACATATCGACGCCGAAGAGGGATGGAAGAAGAGTTGCCCACATTATTCGGGCAAAGACCAGGAAGTTCTATCAAAGCAGGGAGTATCCAAGAGCTGCTGGGTAGTTTTCGCAAGGTGCTTGAGGCTGGTGATGACACTCATTCACAATCTGATTGGACACCCTGAGCCACCGAGTTCTAGGACCTGCACCGCCTCTTTACGCTGCCTCCCGTCTCTCCCACCTCCATACTGGCACTCTTTTATGAGAATGAGGCTCAACCCTCCACTTCTATTTTTTCCAACCCAACTCCTGAATGAATGTTTTGCCTTTGTCGTTGAACATTTTTCAGTCTTTGTGCCTTTGTCATGACCTGCCACGACGTGGGCTCCACGAATCCTGATATTGCGGGCTCAGGGGTAGGTGCCGAATAAATGCGTATTCGGCCGGACACACAAGTAACGGATAGCTTGGCTTAGATTGTCATTTTGTTTGCTTTCCAAGCAGGCCTCTCCCTCGTTCTCTCTCTATGGTCCCTATCGTTGTGGGGATCCGCGCACTCGTCTTGGATAACGGTTATTGGACCTTTGCTCCTTGAACCTACCCTCGA
Source organism: Fusarium tricinctum (assembly GCA_020744515.1). Classification (NCBI taxonomy): domain Eukaryota; kingdom Fungi; phylum Ascomycota; class Sordariomycetes; order Hypocreales; family Nectriaceae; genus Fusarium; species Fusarium tricinctum. Next base: position 1,024,173 of record JAGPXF010000002.1, on the reverse strand, counting down.
CGGCTTTAACCTGAGAGGGCTACTACAACTGGCCGCTTCAATTAAGTCGCCAGATGGCAAAGCAAGGCGTCTTCTTAAGATTTTTATACCCGGCCTAGCAGGACAACCTATAGAGGATCAGGGTGACGATGCGACAAGCCCTTCGTCCTGGGTAGAAGGCGTGCGTTGGGCTTGCAAAAAGAGAGCCATAGACAAGGTGCTCGCGACCATCAGCGACTTGCAGATAATGAATGGTCAGTATCATGTTTTCGTCGCGCAGCTTCGGCCAAGTTGGTCTTTAACGTCCTGTAGCCTTGGCGATCCTGCTAGCCGCTCTCATCCAGCACCAGTCCATGAGCCTCTACCACTTGCACATAGTATATGACACAGCTAGCTTCACAGGGTAAGTCAGCGTCCACAATCACTCCCACAATCATATCCAGAGATTACAACGAGAGACTAGTATATCAGTCTGTGCAAGCCTCATCAATGTCTCTACTTCGAAAGACGAAATGAAGCGTACTCGGGCGATACCGTTAGCCCTGTTCGTTGTTGCTTATGTATCTTTTTCTGTTATTTTCGGTATTCAACTCGCCAGGTGGGATGAAGGCCTCCCGGGTCGTTGTTACAACACCCAGTTTGTAGCGTCTCCATCAACAGCGCACCCCTTAGGCGATTACATCTACCTAGGCATTACTTGCTTATACTCCGTGAGTGCTCTCCTGAGTTGTTACAGGAGCAGCGTTGCTTCTCCTTCCCTTGTTCATCTTTTCTCCCGATCTTCCCCGACAAGCCTGCTCCCAACAACCAGCCATACGACCTTGGAATCATCTTCATCCTCCGTCCCGCCGATATCTGAGAATAGATTATGGGCCAAATTCTCTCGGTTCATAGATGCCAAGAACTTCGATTTCGGAATGGTCATGCCACATAGCATGGAGTTATATGGCATGTTTTCGGTTCTTCGCTTCGTTGCTACCTACTTCGCTCTCTTGGTTCACGAGAAACCAGAGTACCGGGTGTGGGCTATCGTCCCTCTGGCTATGGGACAATACCCTCTGCACTTGTACATGGTCATCGCCCTCAGAGTTGGAAACGAGAGTCTTCTCAGCGGGGATTCTGAGAATACATGGGGCTTCGGACAAATTGTTGCACTTATACTCTGTGCCGCGACGTTGCTGGAATGTGTCAGAGGAGTTTCCGGTAAGACTGGTCCATTCACAGGAAGGATACTTGCTAAAACTCACCCTTTCCAGAGTATCGAAAGACTTTTCAACTTCAAAGAAACTTTGAGGAGAGCGAAGTTGTTCAGGACGGACAGGTCCAAGCCGTGAGGACTGAAAAAAGACGAAGGAATAGCTACTAGTTGGCCAACAGTGCCACGGCTATCTGGAAGTTATCGCGTCTGCTCACCTTAGGAGAGAGCCACACGATGAATCAGCACCAGGGGGGACTGGCATCGTGGTCGCAGTCCTGGCCCTGGTGCCTGCATATTTCACTGCGTTCATGGCATGGGTAGGTGAGGAAAGAGGGATCATGAGCTATAAGAAAGGGACCATGTTAACTGTAAGGCTTCGCAGGGTATAATTATAGGGCTATGTTTGGGAACGTGTTTACAGAATAGGTTGGGTTCTGATATGCACCATTCAACAATGCGATATTCCCATACGACATACAACAGGAGTTCCATTGATAAAACCTGTGCTAACCAAGTGAGAACCCAAAGGCGTGACACACTTGCGCTGGAATTATTGTCAAATATTGAGGAATTCTAGTTGTAAGATGATACGAAAATATTTCTAGGCTCTTTTTGCAGACTCTCGATAATGCTGGTGGATAAATAAAGAGACCAGAAAGCTAAGATCGGCCTGTCATATCTGGGTCGCCGGTCCCCTGAAGCCGTTAACATGCTCAGCTTGTTGGATTCCAGTCCGAGCATGGACGAGGATATTGTCTCTCCAAGTAAACGCGACAGTGCTAATAGAAAGTCGCTCTCTCGTCTGGGCTGGTAGACAGGCTCTCGTGAATATTGTCTAACATGGCTCTTACAGCAGCCATTTCGATAGGAAGCGCGCAGATCCAACCAAAAGTATAGTCGTGTTGCGGGAGGCTCTGTCTGTATCCCCAACCACCATCATTGTTTCCATGGGTTGCTTTCTGACGTTTTGAGACGCCAGGCCTTAATAAAAGGGGACCATGCTGAAGTTTGCAGTCATAATGCCTATAGAGGATGACTAACAGTCTCCAACCTCTCCTGACCTTTTATAATTAAGAAGTACTTTAGTTAGATAAAGGAGGAAACTAATACCACTAATACCATCACTTATGCTTAAAGGTAAAATAAAGGTATCCTATAGTAATATATCTCTATTAAAATGGCCTAACCTTAATATTACTTTTATAGGTATATTAAGCTTAGACCTTTTTAGATTTAAACTATTTATTAATCTAGCTTTCTGCTAAAGGTAGTAATACCTTAAAATATTAAATACTAAAGACTTTTTTAACTTTAAAGAGAAAGGTAATTACCTAATTAGTTAAAATAATCTCACTTATTAAGCTAAAATTATTATTAATATTAAAGCTATTTTTATTTATATAGAAAAAGATTTTTAAGAAATATAATAATATTATTTTTAAGACTTATAAAGTAATTACTAACTACTTATATATATTCTTATAAAATAATATATAAATAATAAAAACTATAATTAAAAATCTAAAAGTAATAGCTAAAAAAATAGTCTTTAAATTATAATCTTAAAAAATATTAATATTAATAAACTAAAAGATAAAATATTTTTCTTAAATTTAATACTTAGGTATTTTATATTTTCATAGAATTAATATATTAACATTAATAAAATATTATTTTAATTAAAGTAATTAAACCCTTTAAAGTTAAAATAAAAGGTAAAAAAGCTATATAAATTATTTTATAAGATATAATATAATTTATAAAGTATATTAAGGTAAATGCTTTTAAGATATATAAAAATATAAAACTTAAAACTTAAAAAAAAAAAAGATATTTAAATTAAAAATTTATTACTTATTAAAATAATTAATTACTTATAAAAGGTTTAAAAGAAATATAAAATATTACTAAAAAAGAAATAAAATATATAATTATAATTATAATAATAAGGTTTAAATTAACTAAGAAATTAATTATAATTAAAGCTTAAAGCTTAAAAAATAAAATAAGAATAATCTTTTTATAGACTTAATTTTATTATATATATATCTTTAAATTTATATTAATAAATTTATATTATTAATTTATTACTTTTTATTTTTAATTTTATAGTTTTTTAATTAATTAATATTAACTAAATAAATAGTCTATTATACTTTTATTTTATTTTATTTTATAAAAACTAAAAGCTTTAGTTTGTTTATTTATTTTATATATTATATTTATAACCTAACATGTTTGATAAGCGAGTGTCCCAGATAAGTGAGTGTCCCAGTCTTATTTCTACTTTAAATCTGATTTTTAAAAACCCCTTTAAAAATTCAAGTTAAGCCTAAAATAGCTATAATTTTAATAGCTTATATATAAGTCTTGAATTTTATTATACCTTATTTCCCTAAATTAGTAAAAAATTCTTAAATAGCTATAAACTTTAAAGTATATTTACACTGTGAAATACACTGTATTCTTAGAGTTTCTATATAAAATAAAATAGCTATAAGTCTTTAAAAATTATAACTATATAACACTAGCTATACTATTATAGGAAGTATTTATTATAAAATTGTAGCTATTTTATTTAAGCTTTAAATTACTATAGGGTAGGCTATTTCTAGGAGCACAGTATATTGAGACACTCGCTTGTCTGGGACACTCGCTTATCAAACACGTTATAGATATTATATAATAAATTATTTACTAAAGGTTATTTAACTTTAATAGTATTAGGAAAGAATAAATAAGAAATATAAAATCTATTATTTTAATACCTAGTTATTAATTTATATTTAAATTATTACTAACCTATAGTAAACTATAGTATAACTATAGGTATTATATTTACTTATATATATTATAATTTCTGGTTTGTAAATATTAATTTAAGTTATATAGCTTACCTAAAGATTATATAATAGGTATAGTAGCTTACCTTAGGTATTAACTCTAAGCTCTGGCAGGATAACCTACTCTAAGAGAGCTAAATACATAAACTCCCCTTAGTATATAAGGATTATGCCGTAAAGTCAAGCTTGGAAGATCATGTCAAGTTAAGAAAAGAAATTTTGAAAAGGAAGATAAGTACTTTAACTACTTCTTACTGCATAAGGAATATATAACGCTACAAGCCATAACCAAAACGCCATCACGAGCCAATCACCTTGATAGTAGAAGCTACACTCGGCACACCATTCTTATCCATCACAAACAACATCCAATACCCAGGCAGTGCAACCCCAGGGTCACTGGGCACCTGAAAAGAATACGTATTCTTACCAGCATTGCTCAGTGCAAGAGGAACACGGCGCTGATCGCTGTTGACAGTATGCGTCGCCGTTCCGTACCGAATAAGTGAAGCTTGCATAATAGCACCATTGGTCTGCACGGTAACCGTTCCACCAACCTTGATCGTGGGGACGGACACAGATTTTATCTTGGGTCTGGTGGCCAACTTCCCTTTGGTGTCGAATAGATAAGGAGGTGAGTAGAGCTGAGCGTCGAAGTGGTTCGTGTCGCATCCACCGCAGAGACCACCTCCGCCATTGAAGACTCGGCCGTCGGGGAGAAGGAGGGCGATGCTGTGGTATACCCTGACGATATTGTTCGGCTTCATGAGTAAAAAGCGGTCTTCGTCTGGGAGATACATCTCAGGCTGAAGCTGGGGCGTTGAATCGGCGAAGGGAATCGCATACTCCTGACCTCCAGTGATGAAGACGTTGCCGTTGGGAAGAACAACAGAGCTGTGGAAGACACGAGGGAAGAAGAGTCCTTCGCTGGCATACGATGAAGTGACGTTCTTACCAGGAGCGCCAATAGTGATGACATGAGCGTCAGTAGTAGCATCAGAGTCTTGATAATTCGGAGTTCCACCGTTGGTAAGAATCTTTCCCCTGACAGCGTCAAACATGATGGCGTTGCCACACATGGCATCAGGTGCGACACCACGCTCGGACTTTCGCTGTCCGGCAGTCTTGACATCCCCATCCTTCTGGTTCGTGTAGTACCAATTCATAGCGGTACTAGGACCAGCCTGGAAGACCGTTCCGCTCTTCCAACCAAACAGCCAAGCGTGGTTATCAGAGCGAAACAAGCCCTGCACATCGTTGGTGAGCATCTTCTGTACATCAGCTTTGTTCAGCAGTGTCCAGACCTTCTTCTTCGGATCGTACACTTCGCCGTTCTTGAAGGCCTGACCGCCGCTCCAGGAGCCCCCGATGGTGAAGACCTTGCCTGTGGATGTGGTAGCGGAGGACTGATAGCCGCGAGCGACTTTCATGTCTGGGCCGGGAACCCAGCTTTGCTGAACTGGGTCAAAAAGACTGGTGCGCTCGGCGTTATTGCCGCCTGTGACTACAAGTTGGCCGTTTCCGTCGAGGGAAATGCCTGGGCAGAACATGTCGTGGTTTGTCTCGGTAACTTCTCGCTCCGAGACTAGACCAGTGGCTGGATCCCAGGTAGAAGTGAGAGTCAGGCCGCCGGGGCCTCCATCCATAGTATCTCGAGCCCAAGAGGACCAGACGAGAACCTTACCCGTGGTAGGATCAACGGTACCAGCTACGGGGATGATAGGGAAGTTGACAGTCGGTCCCCACGCTCCCATGGATGGCTGAGGGGGGATATAGTCATTTGCCTGGAAGACGTTGAGCTCAGAGATGCTCGTCCAAGGGTTGCCATTCGCCTCGGTGATAGCAACAAGACGCATATAACGCGCAGGCTGTGTATCAAAATTGGCATATTTGACCGTCTTGTCAGCATACCACGTTCCATACGCAACAGGAGAGCCCCAGTTCTTCTTGTCCTTGCTAAGAAACACCTGGTGCTGAGCAATATATCCATTCGGCGAGTCATCCTGTCTCGGTAGCATAGAGATACCATTAACATTATAAACTTTTTTAAGATCAACAGTGATAGTGTGCGGAGGCGCAGGCTCACTGCCCTCCCACTGGGTATGCCAAATGGTACCGTCGTCTCCATCAACAGCATTCTTACACTCATCCCCCTCATGCACACTATCGCACGTCACTGTCCACTTCGCGCGGTCGATGGGGGCGCTGTCTAGCGGTGCGGCTGCTCGAAGACTCAGCAATTGTTTTCTCTTACGAAGGGAGGTTGTGATAGGACGGACCTTGTACTTGCTTGTATCTGCGTTTCTGAGCTGCGGCTTGGGCTTGAGTTTGAAGCCCGTCTTGCTGTCACTTCGCTCCCTGGGTGGGATGGCCTGGATGTAGCCCTTGTTGAGCTTGGGGACGGGGAAGTTGTCGCTGTAGCCGACGGTTGTCTTGCCGCCGCCTTTGGTGCTGTCTGCGTCGAAGGTTTTGCCCGATTGGTGGACTGCGACGCCTCTTCTTGAGCGTCGAGAAGTACTCTTGGACTTCTTGGGGTCGTCCTTGGAGGACTTGGAGGACTTGGTGGATTTGCCCTTGGCCTTGGAAGCTAGTGTGGCAGTTGGAGCCTGTGTTGTTCGAGTCTTTGTAGAATCCTCGACCCTGGTTCGCGACTTGGTAGCATCATCACTACCATCGTGCTTCCCAGAGTTGCCTTTTCCTTTGCCGCTCCCCTTTCCACTGGGGGAAGTAGTCTTGACAGGATCAGCAGTGCTCGTCTTGGTTGAGTCCTCTGTCTTTGAACGGGACTCTGTTGAGTTATCGTTGCCTTTTCCTTTTCCCTTATCCTTGCCTTTCTGCTTGTGGCCTCCCGACTCAGAATCATCATCGCTTCCGTGTTTGGCTGTTTTGACTGTGTCATCCTTCGACTTTGGCTTCGATGATTCTTTTGATGACTTGACTTTGGGCTGGTCAACAGGTAATGCTCCAGCTCGGACGTAGGTAGGTGCCATCATCGGCTCCTCATAGTACTCAACGGGCTGCTCGGGAGTTCCCAGAGGAGCATCATCTGAGTCCTCTCCTGAACCATCGTCTGAGTTATCATCAGAGCCGTAGGACTCGTCGGTCTTGTAAGCCCTGCGTCTCAGGCTCGACTTGTTGGTCTCAGACCTCAGCTTAAAGACGGGGAAGATGGAATCCGATCTTGCTTTCAAGCGCGCAGACTGTTTGGAAAGGAAGCCAGCATCTTCCTGGATAAAAGGAACCTCTGGCTCAGAAAAAGAACAGCCAGACTTGGGGGGAGCAGAGCCTGGAATGGCGCCCGCATCGGCGCCTTCTAGAAGACCCAGACATAACGTCAAGGCGTAAACAGGCTTCATCTTGGCTGTAGTGTAATGAGTGGAAACGACAAAAGTTTGAGGTATTCAGAGAAGAAGAGTGGTCGAGGGTAGTATTTCCTTTGTCAAAAACGAATAAGAGCAGAACCTCAGACGACTTCTCGAACCATTTTATAAAAAGCAGCCTGGACCTCTGCCCCCGAAGTTTATTCCCATACAGAGGCTGGACCTATTCTTGATGCAGGAACCAACAGGTACAGTAGGGACAGTAGGGACCTGCATACAGCTTTGAGGCTAAACCCATAGGACGGCTCGGCTCTGCCGCCACCAAGATAGTGGTTCCAGGAACTCGGAGGAATGTAACTATCGCCTATACCACGGCCTGGACCGCCCCTGTCATTCCTTTCTGGATTTGGCTTAACTACTATCGGCGTTTATCAAAAGCTTAAGCATTAATCCTCCTATGTTCACTGATTGATTAGCCTGTTTCTTGTCAAAGCTCGGGCTGCTTTGTCTTCTCACACGTGGTCTACTTGACTATTTCTCCCAGAGCGGCCGCCTTGCTGATAGTTAATAGCTTCAGACTAACCGGTTGCGCTTCCAGTCAGGTAAACGTCGAGACCTTAAATCTCCAGGAATGGAGCGGTGTTTCTCGTTGTCCGAGCTTCATCATCCAAGCCGCCAGTAATTGATCAGCAGCCAAGAATCTCCTCCTTCTATATCCGTACCTTTCTATTCAACGCCCATCTCCCTCATAATGTTTGTTGACTTTTACAATCTCCTTGTAGATCAGGGTTCAACGGTGTTTCCGAGATGTTGGGTTTGTGAGACTTTCTTGACATGACCGTTCCTGGGCGTAAGTGACAGAGTGAAAAGCTTGAATGCCGTCTCCCGAGGATGCATAACAGTGCCGTTGAATGTGCTTTTCCGATCACATTCGTCACTTCGTCACTTCGTTTCATAAGTTCCATTGTCTATTGGCTATTGTAAGTTGCATATATCGTTATATTTTCTGTAATCATCCATGTCCATCACCACACGAAGACAGGGTCCATCTTGCAGGCCCAAGCTCATGAATGAAGCTGAACGTGAGTCGAGTACTTTAATCCGAGTGGCTTCGCTTGGGAAGCTCTCTGAATGGCCATCGCAATCAAGTTTGGGCAATGAAGAACATGTAGCTCCAACACTAGTGCAATGAATGGCACTAGTAGGGGAAGACAGACCAGCATTCCCATAAACTCATGCACTACTATTGGGTTGACAGCTGCCATACCCGATCTGAAAAGGCTATAGATATCCGTAAGGCGAGCCCATGAGTTGTGGAGAAGGACTTGAGTTGCAATGACGGAGTATGGTACAGGGAGCCACGGTTCGGAAGTTTCAATAGTCAAGATACTGGAATGAAGGCTTAACAAGCGATATTGAGAGTCATGTCTACAGGTTGAGCTACTATGAGGATGAATCGTGGAAGCCGTCCATATTCAACAGCCATAGATCTGAATGGAAGCTCAATTTCTATGAGAAGGAAGCAGGTGAAATTCTATTTCCTGTTTAGCATTCCGGGATAATATGAGAGCAGACAGGCATCTATTCTTCACCTCCTGGTCCAAGTACAACCCTTTGGGCCACTTGTCCACGTTCCTGGAAAGAGGCTTTTCATCAATCCTGGCTATCGGGTCATATTGTACACCCCGAAGTGTTCCACCTTGGAGAGTAGTCAAGCGACCAAACAGGAAAAGACTGTGCTCAACATTCTTTCCTTATACAGCTCGTTTTGGGAAGCATTTCGAGGGCATTTGACAACTCTATCGACTGAGATCCAATTATTCAATGAACTAACATGTATACGAACACTACGATATCGAAAATTGAATATCTTATAGTGATCCAGGCCAAGGCGAACGAGCGCTGGAACGGGCATAAGACGTATACCTAGAGGTCTGAAGTACAAAACATAAACCTAAGCGACCTGACCCTTTCAAGCCATGCCTCCTCCTGAATCAGATAATAACCCTGGTCGAAAGTGCTTAGGAACAAAGCGGTGGGAAGAAGGCCTCTGCTATCTTCTGATTGCCCTGTTCCCAGTGGAATATTGATTCATCCGTCTCCTTCTTCTAGAATAGGCAAGGACCCAACTGCACACCCTCAGCTCAGGAAGACCTTGTAGCTTGACCCAGCGAAAGCCTATAACACTTTTGGCTTTTAATTCTGCGATTACATGGCCTCCGTTTTCCTTGTCCACCGTCACGCTTTCCGTAGGATTTTCATCACTGCTCTGGATAGCTAAATTTCGACTCGCGACAGCTGGAGTTTGAAAGCATTGCAGACTGCACTTGGTACATGAAGCACTATTGTCAAACCCAAACGCTCATGGACCTCAAGCTCGACGAAACCGATGCTAAGAACATCGAGCTCGATGCCACCAGATACTACAGTGCTAGTCAGAGGCACGTATGCATCTGCAAACCAGAGGTAACACCATCACGAGTTTTGGAAGGCGATTACGTCCACTAACCAAGCAATGCCTGCCAAGGTGAGAAAAACCATCAACAAACAAAACAGCCCTCACAAAAGACTCGTGAATAGGTACTTTGTGTTAATTCAACGCCACAAACAGTCCATACTTGCTCAATGCATAGTTTAAAGTAAAGTACATCCCATCATTCCAACTCCTCGCACCAAAGGGTATCAGCGTGCCATGCTGGCACCATATATCCAAAACCACATCTCCATATCAAATAACGCTTGCTTTCAAAAGAAATACTTCGTCCATCATGCTCTCGGCGTTGATGTTTGTCTTTCATTTACTCGAAGATTCTCCTCCTTTCAGTATTCCAACCTGTCGGTCGTGCTCGCTTCGTAGCTGCTTCTCACCCGTCGGGAGAAGCGTCTTCTCTTCCAAACCTGCGTCGAATGCTGGATCACCAGCGCGGAACTTTTCGCGAATGCCTTCTACGCCTGCTGAAGGGGTGTAGGATGGTGACTCAGAGGCTTGAATAGCGTCGTCTGGCCAGAGGATTCGATGTGCTTCCTCGACTGTGAGAGGGGGTTCATCGATTGTGGTTATGGGTGGTGCGGTGGCCGGCGCCGGAGGTGGGTCAAATACAGCCTGCCGAGGGGTCGTCGGAGATCCGATGCCAGTGGATCTTGAGGTGGGTGTGCCGGTCCGGGCCCGTGGTGTCCATGCGGGGCTATCTGTGATCGGCGCAGGGTCCGATGATCCCTGATAATCTGTTCTTCTAGTGGCTGTGCTTGTGGTAGCCGCTGATCGCGGGAGGGATTGAGTTACTGAAGTCGAGTAAAGACTTTCATCGTCGTCATCATCGGAATCCGTGTAGTCACCCTCCGTGTCAACAACGCTGTGAAGGGTAATACCATCTGCGGTATCGGCTGGTGTCCGCTTCAGCACTTCCGACTCATCCTTGAGAACCTTCTCCTCATTGGTATTGATGGTGATGGGAATATGGTGTCGCGCGGTTCGTTTCCGATCCATGCGAAGAATATTTCTCATCAGATAAAGCTCATGTTTCTTATACGTCTCGTAGTAAGTTCGATTGACCATGGCCGCCGAATGAAGATCATCCAGTTCGTCTAGTTGGCACATGATGCGCAGACGAACTATCTCAGGGAATTCGGTAGCAACGCTGTAGTTCGGGTCAGGCGCAGCCATGCGGTCAAGTCCTTTGTTGAGCTGAGTCTGAGGTTCCCGTTCTCTATGCTTCGAGAGCCCCCAGCCATGACTCTTACCACTGATGTCAAAAAGCGTCAAGCCCAGCACGCTGTTATAGATATCACTAATGGCAGAACGGAATACCGGGCCAGGATCACATACACCTCGGTGTACTGGTGTTGGGGGCGCTGGGATCCTCCTCAGAGCATCCACGATCTGCGCCAGAGACCTGGCTTGTGGTTGTGCCTTAGGAAGGTGTGACAACACATCTGGTGCCATGATATGGGGCAGGACGTTCATCTCGTTGTATAGGAGCATCAACCATCCCAGATTCGTTGCGTCACACCAATGACTGCCCTTAGGACATCTTGGTGTACTCGTCAGCATAGTAGGTGGGAGAGTGTCTGATGAGAAGCTGGCTCGCGAGCTCAGCGGCATGTCATCAGATTCTTCAAGCGTATTATGTGTTGGTTGTCTCAAGTATTCCCGGATCGCACCAATACAGCACTCATTGATTTGTGCCATCTTTGCGCAGCGCACAGCCCATATCTTGTCCTTGATTTTCTGTGGCCAAGGCTTAGCTTGCAGTTCCTTCTCGTCAACTAGGTTCAAGATCGTGGTTTTTGACATGCGCGAGAAGAGCCGACGAAGTCCGAAAGCATAACTGATCACCAAAAGTCCATCCGGCATGTCATCCGCTCCTTTGTGCATCCATTGTGGCAACCACCGGTGCTCGACGACGAGTTCTAAAGGTGAAGTGCTCTTATATCTCATGCAACACTCAGCGATGGCAACAAACTGCTCAAACCCGATTTCTCTTGGGACCATCTCGTTATGCATGTGTGCCGCGTGCAAGAGAATCTCCAAGGAATCTAGCTGGTTCAACTCAACCTGTGGCATGCGGTACAGTCTAGCTTCTGAACCATCCTTGCAATAATATTTTGTTGGAGGCGATGGCAGCTGCATCGAGATATCCTCGTCATCGTATAGATGAAGACTGCTAGAGTTCCCTGCAAACATGCGAGCAAAAATAGGCGACGTCTCAGATAGCATGTAGGAGGAGACTCGAAAACGAAGTGCGGGATCGCTATGGCTGCACCCAGAAGCATTGTTGGCGAACTCAAGTATAGCATCGCCCCGCGGCGTGATGGCGAATTCTTTAATGGTGCGATCAGGAGAGATACCAGATTCACCTGTTTGTAGAAGCTGACGTATCTCATTCAACTCTTGCTTGATTCTCTCGTAATCGTAAAACCGCATTTCGTACTTTGGAAACTGCACATTTGTCAGCTAAGGCTCTTTGCAACGGTCTGATCAGAAGGAACGCACGAATTGGGGGTCTGCCGACATAACCCGAGTTACACTAGCATTGCGCATTCGCTGGACAGCCTCCTTTCGAAACCGTTTATTTGTGAACAAAGCTTCTACCTGCTCTGGTGTCGCATCGCGCTCGTTGTTCTTGTAAGTCTCGATCAGACATGTTCGGCAAGCATCGGCTAGGGTCTCCAGGTAGTTCTTCCAGTCGCGCACCGACGACAGCCAAGCGTCGGGTTGATGAATGCTTTTTGAAACACTGCCAGAAACAACCTCGGCAAGACTTCTTCCGCTGAAAGAACTCCTTGTGTCGTATATTTGGCCCGGGCTCTGAGGTGACTCAAGGCTTGAATCGCGGCGGAGGAGATTGCCGCGAGAATTGCGACCGAGCTCCTCCGTTAGAATATGTCGGCATAGTGTAGCGCATTGTTCTTTGTTCTTGGCAAAGTCCTTGTAGGCTGAATCGATGTGGTTGGGCGTGGTAGGAAGGTTGCGTGGCATTCGCTGAACGATAGCTTGTAGCTGTCGGATATGAGTCTCCTGGCTGTCGAGAGGGTTCGCAGAATGACCATCTGGAGACTTGGGATTAAGGTCGAGGTCGGATGTACTGGTTTCGGGAGCGTGTTGACTGATTATCTTGATCTGCGTCGCTGTATGAGTATTCATCCTAAAATCATGAACTTGGACCAACATACCCCTCTCCTTGGAATCTTGTTGATCAGTGACTTCCATTGTCGCCCACCCCCAAGTGGAGGGCCATCGCTAGAAGTTCTTGAGACCATGTCGACCCTCATGGGGAGATTAAGTTGTTTGTCGCTATGCGAGACGGAGCTCCGGATAGATCGCATCAGGCCGCGGTGAAGAGCGCAACATCAAAACCAGCGCCTGACCACAGCATTGTAGTCACAGGGTGGCAAAGAGGCGCCTCGTTAAAGACTACCGATTTTGAGGTGGTGACTGCGCCTGTAAGCCTGTGGCTATTTCGTGTTTATTGATCCGAGGTCGCAGGTCGACCTGTCCGTCCGGCCGGGGTTGTCGGATCGTGGGTGCGACGTTAGGTGGATGCTTCCAGAGTGTCGGGACCGGTAATTTAAAACGTCCAGGCGGACCGAGGTGGATAAAATTGATTGCTGAGGGGGGGCAGACGTATCCAAGATCCGAGCAGCTGGACTCTGACGAAGAGATTAATAAGTCGGCGAGTTGCGAGAGTCGACGGATCGAATCGTCTTTGGCTATTCTCGTCGTTTCAAGATCAAAAGCAAGGGCGCAAGACGGAGGTGACAGGAAGTGGAGGACGCTCGGTCTTTAAGGTGGGCTGGGGCCTCGACCTGGGCCTGGGAAAAGCTGGGGTTGAAAACTGGGGCAATCAGGACCTAGGCTAGGACTTGGCGTCTGGGCCCTTTGTTAGTGGACGCCCTGGTATCCGTAGATTTATTAGTCTCCAAGCATGAGCAAGGGATGAAATGTCGGGCTGCATAAAACATGTGAGTTGAGCCGAGTTGTAAGACGCGCGGTGCTTGAAGAGTGCGAGACTTTGGTGCAACGGTGAGATGTATAGTATAGTCCTATGCGATAAACGATGTGAACGGAAATGATGGGTGGGAGATGAGTTGGTACAGTGTTGAAGAGATATGCAGTACGGACCGTCTGATTGGATGCATGCACAACCAGCCGGTAGAAGAAAAGAAATAGAGAAGACGTTAGTTTTCTGTGGTGCAAACAAAAGAAATGGCAATACGGATACTCCATATCAAAGCGCAGTGTTCTTCACCTCAGTGGAGTATCGGTCCCAACAGCATGGATGTCACTGCAATTGACGGAAAGAGGTAAGAGGATTGCGGGGGAGGGGACTCATCAGAGACACTCATCAGTCCAGGATCACAAGCCGCAGCAATTCTCGAAGGGAGTCAGGTAGGTTAGAAAGTATTAGGGAATTTTAAAGAAGATGATTGAAATACTGGAACCCTTGGACTATCTTTGGGCTTACAGATCTGATCGAACTTTTATGTCTCCTCCTTTCACAAGAGCTTGGATTCCCCATTGCCTTCTGACCCTCCTGGGAGTACATATGAATGAAATGCAGCAGTCGCAATTAACCCAGGTACTCATATAGAATATTTATCTCCTTATTACCGTATCTTCTTTGGAACCTATCTTTAGATTCTGGCCAATTAGCAACAGTTCTCTTCATCGACCTGGATATCTACGTCAAGATCCACAACATCTTGGGCACATGCAAGTTCGTGATCGAGGTACCCGCACGTTTACATCATGGGGCGATCTTATACAAGGATCTATCGACATCAATTCAACGTCTGGATACACGACCATGGGACGTGTTGTTAGGTCGCCCGTTCGATGAACCTCATGATCTCTTCTACCAGTAGGCATCTACGCCGAGGCCTGCCTGCGTAACCTACAGGCAACGGTCGTACTTAAGATCCAGTAAAGAGCATGTATCACTCCAGAATGCTGTCTTACGACAGGGGAAAAGCCCTGCGACATCGCACTTACAGCCTGGAGTCATACGATTATGCTGTTGTAAAAAATACTTACCCTAGGCTCATACATTGATCACTCAGCTGGCCTGCAAGAATTGCTTCCTGGCCATGAGCAAATACTCTTGAGATTAGTGTCCTCATGCTATAAGCAACTGATATTTGAACTATGGGTGTGAGGCTTCTTCGGCAGGTTAATGGTTTTACAAGTTGGGTGGTTCCTCGCCATTACCACCTGAACGAAACTCAAGAAAGAATATGGGCATTGGTATAAATTTTGTGGATGACCAGGATTTCCTTGGGTTCCATGATTTACTACTCATTGAAGCTTCGAGTTCAGCATATAGTGTTGGAAAATAGGAAGATTAACAGATTTAAAAAAAGTCAATTGATGGCATATTCATTCCTCATTACCATCCACCATCCTCACCCTACACCTCTTAAGCACTCTGCTCCCCGAGCACAAAAACAACTCTATCCCTCCCCTTATCACTCCACCCTCTCTCAACATCCTCAATCCTATACTTCTTCAACCCCTCGTCGCTCTGTCCAACAAGCACCTTCAGCATCCCCACGGTCTCCGCCCCGAGCTCTGCGGGATTCCACGACCCAGGCCCAGAACCTCGCAGGGTCACATCACGCCTCCTGAGCCCCATGGCCGAGATCTCGCCCGCGTCGCCAGCCATGGAACCAATGTTGATCCACGTAATCGCGTTCTTCGCAGATGCTGTGCTGGGGCTGAGGAGATACGCGCTGGGCCATGGACCGTAAAGGAAATCGAGAACGATATCTGCGTCAGCTGCGGAGGAGAAGTCCGTCTCGGAGGGCGTTTCCTGCAGAACGATGCTGGCGTCGAGATCGAGCTTGGATAAGGCGTCTTTGTTGCGCGCTGCGCCGACGACGGATGATGCACCTAGGTGGCGAGCGACTTTAATAGCGATCTTGCCGCTCGCGCTTGTCACGCCGTTGATAAACACCTTGAACGGCTTCCCCTCTTTATCCGACCAGTCCACGCGTTTGCGCAGGGCCATCCAGCTCGCCATGACGGGATTGATCATAGCGGCTGCAACAACGGGGTCTACGCCCTCAGGCAGCTCGACGATGTTATGAGACGGCGCATTGAGGATCTCAGCATAACTGCCTTGTGTTGTACCGAGGAGGGAGAAGTAGACTTTCTTGCCTGTCGAGATATTTATGCCCACGCCGTCTACACCGGGGATGTGAGGAAGCTCAGTAGCTGTGTAATGCTTCCCAGCAGCGCGGGAGCGTACAAGTTGATGAAGACCAACGGCGAGGACTTTGATCTGGGTTTCTTTCTCGCTGGTTGGGGCAGGAGGAGGAGGGACTTTGATGGACTTGGGTGCCTGGCCCCATTCTGTAACTTCAGCGGAGAGCATGCTCATCTTGATTGTGGCTGTTTAAGAGATGTTGTATTCGAGGTTGAGAATAATAAAATACCTAATGGCGTTCCCAGGAAGAATGTCCCCTCTTATACGTTGACTTATACCCCCTCATTCATTATTTAGACACAGTCGCAGCTATGCGTCAGCACTACCTCATCCATAAAACCACAAAAGTCCCCGTTAGTAATGGGCTTGATAAGCCTCGGGGTTCAACGGTTCAACAGCCGCGCGCGACGCAGAAACTCTGCAGAACATTGACAACTCATCAGGTAATCATACTTTAACTGCTTTGACTTCGAACTTGACGGAACTATCGGCATCATCCCCACTCCTTGAACGGATATACGGAATCCAAGGCAGCAATGGGCCACTTTTACTTAAAGAAAACTGTGTAAGGCGTCGAATGACAATTCGAGCTGAAAAACACCATGATTTCATGATAGATGCCTTCACGATGAAAGCCGAAATAGGGTCCGAAATATCACCACCAGACAACACAAACCAACATGCATTAAAACTTTCATTTATCTCTTTTCTGTGCTTCGTTACATCTGTCCATGCTTTTTTTCTGACATCCATCTAAAAAAATCCGCTTGACCGTTCTTTGCCCATGCAGCCTGTAGCATATAAACCGCTATCCCTCCGCCCCCTAAGATGGACTTGTCTTAATGCAATTGCAGCTGTGTATATAAAACGCCTCCTCCCAACCGGCCATGTGTAGAAAGACGCCAACGCCTCTTCGTTTCCATGTTTGCTTGCAACCAATCAACCCACCGACCTTCCATCCTTGCCTTTGTCTAGCCAGCGGATCCGGCCTTGCTGTCTGTCATTCTTGCATGCCATTCGCCCCGATGTTACCAATCTGTAAGTGCACTCCACTGCCTGCCACGGTATAACGCTATGAACCACCCTTCAGACATCACTCGTACACTTGCTACATATGTCAATACCACCACGTATCTGGATATCATCCAGAACAGTGTCCAACGCCATCTTTTGCCTGAACAGGCTTCCATCCATCTCGAATCGTTGATCGCGGTGTCGACTTCGCAGTTCATCCTATCCAAAATAGCAATTTGCTGTTGGTAGATCGAGGAACTGGGAAATTGCTGGAATAAACCTCGAGGGAATATCGCTGGGACACCAATTCAAGGGGCCCTGTCGACACATCTCGTCGCTTTTCAGATCGAGACTACCGCTCAACCGCCCTTGCGTTCAGATTCGTGCTTAGGAAGCTGCTCACTGTTTTGTCCGTTGCTGTTGTTCGCACCCTTTTTCTTGCCCTTGGTAGCCTTTTGCCAGCCATTGTCGCTTTCGCTTTTAGCTCCACGAACATGGCCGTTTTCTCGAGCACCATTAGCTTTCTGAGAACCCGACTTTTGGTTCTTCTGGGACTTTGTGCCCTCCTGATGATCATGACCTCGTTCTTCAGTCTTCTGACCAGTCTTGGGCCCTTCTCCTCGCCCAGACTTGGGGCTGTTCTGCTTATCCGACCTCCAGGGTCCATCCTTTCGAAGAACCGTAGGGGAAGGAGTACGAGTCTCGTATACCGGTGAAAGATGAGCAAAGTCCTGTCCAACAGGTCGGTCTATGCGGTTTTCAGCTATGGCGAGATCCAGGGGAGCAATTACGCCGTTTTGATTCTGACGTGACATCAAACGCTGTCTAGTCGAAGGAGACAGACGAGAGTTTCCGGTAACAATTGGGTCTTGTACCAGGTGAGGAGAATTCATGTAGTAAGCGTTCATCATCGCGATGCGTTCGCGGAATGAGGGGTCATCTGTGGCCGAGGGAGCTGCAGCCATGGCTGGAACACCATTCGTGATTGCAGTGGATCCATTGGCCACCACAGGAACCGGAGCAAAAGTACCTTGTTGGCTCATCATTGTTTCTAGTGCAACCTGCGGCATGGCAGGTCCATCAACGGGGTAATTAGGCACACCGTTCACAGCATGAATCTGCAGGGAGTTGTCAATAGTGGCTGACTCATTTGATGTAGTGCTGCCTGCACCAGAAGGTGCTTGGCGTGGACTTGGTGTTACGCTTGTCTTCAAATTTGATCCATTGACAACCAAAGGACGCGAAAGATTCTTGTTCTGGCTTCCAGGGAACGGGCCCTGTGCTAAAGGCGCCGACGACGCAGTGGCTGTGAAATTTCGGGCATGGCCTAAAGGCGAGGGCGATCGTGATGTTCTCTTCATTCGGCGATCAAGAATTGTCTGCGGCAGCTGATCTGTTGAGAGTCGTCGTCGCCCAGGGCTTGAAGACTGGCCAGAAAGATCTCCAAAAGCAAGACCATTGGAAGCCAGTTGTGGCTGCTGAGGTTGCTTGCTGGGACTAGGACTCTCTGACAAGTAGACGGAATATTTGCCCTCTTCTGACTGCGGTGAGTCTGTGGCCTTTGGTGTCTCGTCGAAATCTGTATCATCGGACATAAAGCTAGGGATTGGATTACCGTTTACGCCTCGGGAGTGGCTGGTACCACTAAAAGACTGGGCACCGATATAACCGGGAGCTGCTTGCGATGCAGACGGGGATCGAGCGGCAGGTTGCGAATGTGAACGAAGGGAGCTGTTGGTCCCTGCAACACCTGTTTCGTTATTTAAGCCATTTCGCTGAAGAGGACGGCGGAAATCTTGGGTAGCGCCCGTAGTACTAGCGGGAGACGAAGGATACGTGCCATAACTTGCACCCGCTTGAGGGAAGAAAGACGTTCCTAAACCCATGTACAAAGAATATATATCTGGTCGCAGAGGGGCGCTAAGCGGCGGGTTGTCAAAAGAATTTGTTCTAGAACGATCCGATGTCTGTTGGGGCTGCTGTTGGCCAGATGCTGGACTTGTCGACATCCTCTGCTGTTGCTGCTGCTGCTGACCCATTGCCTGGGCTTGCGCTTGGGCCTGGGCCTGATGCTGCATAAATGCTGGTGACTGACTGGCATACAGGAGCCTCATATTCTCCTGGTGCAACGCCATTTGGGTCATGATATCCTGTTGTGCGTACTGCTGAAACTGAAACTGCTGGTTTTGGTACCACTGCAGATCCTGCGCCATGTTAACCGGTTGCATAAACATATTATTGTTGTTGCTGTTGGCATCAAACTGTGGAACGCCCGCAGAAGCGCGTCGATTCGAGTTACCGCCCCGGTAGTTGTTATTATGCCTCCCGCCGCCGCCGCGGTGATTTCCACGACCTCCCCGGCCGGAATGCGTCTGCGAGGAGCTGCGCAACAACACAGGTCGAGGCTGTGGTGCTGGTCGAGACCATACTCTTTCCTCCTCTTTAGGGAACACGTACTGCTCACAAGCTTCCTCAAACTTCGCTACTGATATCAGGTCGAACGCCCGGCGTAACTCCATATGTAACCCTCGGAAAGAATATTCATCGGCCGTGTTTCCCAGATTGCGAGAAGTATTGAAGGGCTCTTCAACACAGAGCTGATTGTTGATCGCGTAATGCCACTTCTTGTCCTGCTTCGTGACCAGTTTGCCTTGTCGCACCGAGATTACGTGCTTATCGTAGTCAAATTCGTGGGCGTAGAAGCGAAAGAACTGGAACAAAAGCTCCGCGGAGGTTGACTTGTTCTTGTTTCCATAGCCAGCCAGCTTCTCGATATCGTCCGCAAAATCGGGGGTGGTACCGTCGGGCTTAGGCAACTTGTGCGGGGATTGATGCAATGCGGGAAGAACGGGCGGGCTGCGTAGCTGCAGGAACGCGATGATCAAACAAATCCATGTGTAGGAACTCAATGTGCCACCAAACGCTATCAAACGGTTAGACAAGGTTGAGGAGGGGGGGAAAACAACATACCCGCATCATTGACTATTCTCCTCCGTGTCCAGTATTTTATAATCATGGCAAGCTCGCGAACTCGGGGGTCGATATCGATATATGTTCGAACCATGCGCGTATTCTCAAGAGCGAGAGTGTTGTTGACATTCATGTCGCAGGCAAGGCCCAGCTCAGGATCCCAGATCTTGACAATAGGCACCTTGGCAGCCGAAATGCAAACAACCTTTTCCATGCCTCCTGATTTGTTGTTAGACAAGTTGTGGCAAATTTCGTCGGAAGATACATACGCTTCGCTAGGAGGTTGGCGATCATGCAGACACCCTCCAATTCGTGCCACGAGGTTGTGATGCAGATGTCCACTAAAATTGGTTAGATTTAGTCAGGCGGGCTGTAGATTGACGTACCATCAGAATCATCCGAACAAAGAAGATTGCCAGAAGAGCCGAAAAGATTCACACGAATGTCGTGCCCTGGCCACTCGTCATTGAAGATATTCTCAAGCTTCGACACCAGTTTCTTTCGGTTCTCCTCAACGGTAGCGGTAGGGAGAAGTCGGTCAAAAACCTCTCTCATATCCGTTGCTAACTTTCGCTCCTCATCCTCGGTCAACTTGTTCTTGACCGTCCGCAAGTCCAGCTTTTCCAGACGATCATTGCCGACATTATACGGTATTCTCCTCCTAGTATTTAACAGGCTAGTCTCGTATTTGCAGCCTCCTAATCGTGGCGGTAAAGGGCGAAGTGCAGGTAATGTGCTATTTGTCTCAGAATACGCGGATCGCGGAGAATGGTTGTTCGTCCCCGTGGGTGACGGCTCGCGGTCTTCAAATGAAAATTGCCGAGCGTGCTGGTGAGGCGTCGAGGGCACTGAACTAGAGTGGGACTGAGCCGAAGGCGCGGATCGTCGGGGTAAAGGCCTCGATGAGTCGGCGGCCTGCTTGGAAGACATTTTGTTGAGCGGAACCTCTTTGGAGGTTACAACCGAGCGACTCTTGTCTAAATTCTGATGTGACCTGCTCCCATGGCTCCCCTTGGCGGCGGAGGCGTCTCTTAGCGACACCTTGCTGGAAGATCGCGACCGAGGCGCTGCCTGAATGTGAGGAGCAGAGATGACGGGAGGGAGTGGCGGTGTCTGCAGGCCGCCGCCTCGTGAGGGGGAAATGAGCTTATTGTAGTGGAGGAGTTGAGCGTGGTAAATGTTGGACTGCTGAGGGAGGAGAAAGGGGAGGAAGTCGAGATGTGAGTGGAATTGTGTGGCGGACGGGTCGGGGAAGAAGGAGCCTTCGACGGCGGAAGCGCTATGAGTACTTGTCGCCGATGGTGTCGTCGGATTCGGTGTGCTCGAGGATATCGTCGAGGCTGATGTCCAAGGACTAGAAGGATAAGGATGAGGTTCGGCTGTTGTGGTCTGGGCGTCCATATGGAGCAGCGAGCGAGCCCCGGGACAGTTCAAGTGATTGCGGGGACTGACGGGCAGTATGCGTGACGACGTTAGGTGCGTCGGGGCTCGTGGGGATCGGGCTCTTGCTCGGTGGCGGCGAAGGCTGTAGAAGTGGGAAATGGAGCAGAGCAGCAAAAAAACGTCGTGCAGTTCTCAAGCGCTAGAGGGGACCTCAGCATGCGATCCAATGCCAGATTTCTAATGTGCAGCAGAATTCCAGGGGCGAAATCTGGTCGCTGGACACAAGGCGCTGTTCCTGGGTGGGAATAGCAAACGACCGAGCAACCTCAAGAAGTTGTACGGAGCAAGAAGGTAAAGCGAAGCGACAGCGACAGCGTATACGATCGAAAAAACGAGCACAAAAAGAGCGCCGAGTACGAGTTGGCAATTACTAACTGAGGTAATGCAGCTGCAGTCGGTATAACAACGATTCTCCCCAAGGCGCGGGATAACGATGGAAATGTAGGATTCGAGAGATGGTGAACAGTGAACTGTGGACTACAAACGTGTCGGAGACGCTTGTGCTTGTGCCTGTGGGGGGTCTCTTCGCCAAAAGGGGGTCGCTCGGTGCGAGGGACGCCGGTTCACCTCGTCTCGTCTCGTCGGGGGGAAGAGGGCGAAATGATGGCGAATTGTTCAGGTCGGAAGCTGGCGTGATGAAGATGGGATAGAGCAGAGCCGAGCAAGAAAAGCAAAGCACAGTAGAGTATTGAAGTTGATAGTAGAGAGAATTATGAAGAAAGAAAACAGAGACAAAGCAAGATTGGAAAATGCGGATGTGTATGGGAATGACAAGAGATGGCGTCTAGCGGGATAGACAGGAGCATGGATGGGCAGCCCGTTGATTTAGTTCTAGTTTTAGTTTTAGTTGGAGGGAGAGATCAGACAAGACAATAGAAGACCTAGACACTGGACGACTGGACTCTTCAGGCCTGCCTGGCTGGTCCTTCTGATCTGGGGGGAGAAGTGATACCTCGTAACGGTAGTCGTTCTGGATCTGATTTTGGAGAGATGCAGGCCTACACACGGGGAGTTTTAGTTAGTGCAGCAAGTACCTACTGGTTCTAGAGGCTGAGCAGTGTCAGACCGGAGATCCACACTGTGCATGAGATCAACTGTAAATAGTCCACACCTCCGACAAAATAAGCTCACCTGCAGTCAAACGCCTGCAGTCGAATGGATTTATTCAACGCTGACCTAAGCCGCTATGAGCGTTACACAGTAAGTTAGACGCCGACTTTGCTAACAGCCAGACTATTTACTGCATCAAAAGCTGGCTACAGTCTATTGAATGTGTATTTGCACGCTAAACAGTTCAGCTTGCTGCTTGTTATCCAAGATTTCCTCACTGAGCAATCACGGGCATGGTACAGCGTTTTCCATGGTCACTCTCATCAATTAGCCCGATACTTCACCGTCCGCCACAGCGAATGGGCCTTTGTGCCGGTAGACAAAGCGGGGATCACAGACAGCCTCAGCAGATAACAAGCCCCGGGCAGAGCTCAAGCAGAGATCAACAAAGGGTCAATGTTTTTGAATAGACCGGAGGGATGGAATTGGAATTGGAATTAGCATTGGGTACGGAGTACATGAATAGCATCAGTAGGGGTGGTGACTTTGACAGTAACAGCACCAGCCGAGCCCAGCCCAGGGCGTTCGGCAGAGCGGGGCCAATATAGGAGGGAGGGAGGGGCCCTTTCTCAGGGTGCTCGTCCACTAAGTTTTAGTTGTCTGTTAGCTGGAGATCCACCGAACGCCCAGCACATGGTGGAAGCCCTCCGCAACGACTTAGTGAAATGGATGGAATTAAATAGCCCTGCCCTGCCCTGGCCCGGCTCTGGATAGATGGATTAATTCAGTCAGCACGACGCGAGAGTGAATGTTATTTCGATATACCGTGCGATTTGTTTGGATTGCTGACTGTTTGGGGGCATAACTGTGGTACTGCAAAGATCCAACGGCATATGCTCGACACAAGAACCAAGATTGCCTCTCCCATATCACATCACATCACATGGAGTCCTCCATCCATTGACGATACGCTGTACAGCACGACTTTGCTCATAGGTGCTGTGCTATTCATGGTTGAGATTCCATCCATCTGCTCTCAAGGTCCTCCTGGCTAGCGCTGTGTCAGTATCTACAGGGGGAGCACGATGGTCAGGGACCCTGATTCTGCTAAAAATCCTCCCCCTGACGCTGTATCCACCCTGTCCGCTCGCTCCCCGGCTGTGGTCTGTGGATGGATGGCCGATGACATTGGAGTCTTGGGATCCATGCCTCGACCAGACTGGCTGTTGTTGTGCCGTTACAAGCCAGCCAGGTCGCATCACACCTTTTGCAATGTCACGTAGTACTTGAGCACCCAGTACCCAGCATCAGAGCTTCTCGTCTCGTTCCTGAGAGGGGTCGGTCCTCCAATTCCCCTCAAACTTAGGACCCCTTTGTCTGATGGGAATTCTGAGTTTCCATGGGCAGAGTAGAGAGGGAGCATTGGTGCCACAATGGTGATTTAATAAAGGCAGAAATAGGAAATAATGCAACAGGTCCCCTTGGACATGCCCGTAGCGGGTAACAGATACAGGACTTGGCCTAACCTGACCTGATCTGACCTTGACCTTGGACTTGCAATGCTGAGAGATGCAGCAGCCTCAAATTGAAAAGTGACTGACTGGATGCATGGTGATGCTGTGCTGTGTGGGGAAGACATGCAGATACAGGCTACTCCGTATTCCGGACAGCTAACTAATCTGCGACTGTAATGATGTCGGCAATGTGTGTGGAGGAGAATGGCCTCCCTTTCATGATTGCATTATTCCGTATGTGGACATTGACGTTTTCAAAGGGGGTTCTGGTTATACTTTTCCAGGCCTACAACGGAGTATTCCCAGTTCAACGAATACACTTTTGATCAAGAATGATCTGTCCATGTATCAAATCGCACAACCTGAAGCAAGCACGTCCACCTTTGTCTCTGGCCCCACGTACCTCAACTTTCTTCTGTTCAGCAAACGTCCGATTAATGAAATGCCGATTAGTTACTCCGTATTATTATGTCGTATAAAACCGACGGGAGGCGAATTATGATGGAATTGATTAAATGTAAAAAAGCCCACTGGCGGCCCGTGTGTTTCCCCTCCCTATCAGGCCTTGGAACTAACAGCACATGATGATATGTGATGAAAGGCCAGTCATGACAGGGGGAGCTTTGTTGGGGATGACAGTTTTGTTGTTGCTTCATTGCAAAGTTCAAAGAGTGTACTCCGATGAAAGAGGAGCTGTCAATGGCTGTCGATTGCTCGTCATGCTGTGTTGTGTCGAGAGGCTGAAAAGAGAGAGGCCCACCAAACTATTGATTGAATTTCTGCAAAAATCCAATATCAAATCGAACGAGATATGCACAGATCTTGGAGACAATCTCCAGAGTCTAGCGCGTGTTCCGTTCCGCCCAGAGGGTTGTCTCGGCATGTCAAATTGGACTTATTTCCCCACCACAGGATGAAAGACGAGAGAGAGGACGAACAAGTTCTCCATGTCTCGTGATGCTTCGATTATCTTTGGTAACGTGCCGAGAGTACGCCCCTCTCGTATCTTTACTTAGCATTTTCTCCAATTTAGACAGCGTATAATTCTCCTTTTATGTCTTACCAGCCGCAGCCTCTTACTCTTTCATTTCTAGGATCCGCGCCATTGTCATACCTCGCAAGTCTCCCTTCCCGGCCACCAAATAACTGCTTGTTTGTTTGGCGCATCCCTTTCCTGCCCAATCTCCAGGTACAACAAACACCAGCCTCAACAGATACTGCACGCAGCATTGAATTGAAGCTTTCCGTCCCTTGTACGTGCGGATCATCTATACGCCATCTAGCGTCGAGTGGACCGAGCTTACGGAGTACACTCCTGCCGATCGATTCCGTGCTGTAGTCTGTGTATTACTCTGTACGGAGTCATCGTATCACGTCTCGTCTGGAAATACGATTTCCCCGTGTCTATTCCTGGCGTTTCATGCCCCGTTCTCAACCTCTCACTCAGCGCTGGACACGTCTTTTGGTCTCGGGAGATCAACCGCCGGCCACAAGCCACAGGTCTGGAACTTTTAACTCTACCGTTTACCGTCCTACAAGTGGTTCCTGTTTCTGTGTAATTCAGCCATGTCTCCTTCAGCTCGTGTTTTCCTGTTCAACCATGGCGCACCCATCTTTACAAGCAACTCTTGCCGCTCAGGTGGGTTGTATCACGTCCAAGCACCGCGGTATATATCACAAATAGTAGTCTGAATTGCATGAGGATACGGTTAGGTAGAGGTCCAATGTACTCCGTAGTCTGAAGTAATTGGAGGCTGGCGTATACGAGGAATGATATAATAATCCTCAATACTTCGGTCTCTATGAACTTACACCCACTCAAGTATACAGTATCTAACCACCTGCTCGTGTCCGGCCTTTACTCCGGCCCATCTACCGCTACAGGTACAACCACACCTTCTTGAGGTCTATTTAGAGTGTGTGAGATAGCCCGGATTGACTACCAGGTTTGGGGCTGTTTCAAACGGAGCTGGAAAAGCACAGTGTGATGCCACTCAACCAGTAAGATGACGTGCCTTGACTCTGCTTGGCTGAAGCTGACTTCAGGCTGACGAGAGGTGGCTGTAAACACTGCGGGCTGCTGGCAAGTGCAAGCCATACAAACTTAATTGATCTTGCCTTACCCGACTTTGACATAAGTCAATTATTCATCGTTGAGTTGGGTGAGCTAAACAAGTGCTCTCCGCTTATTCTAACCTCCATCGTTTCTCTCCCTTCTGTCTTTCTGTCTCTGACTTGTGTTCTCTCACGATATTAGAGTCTTAACACTGCGGTAACATATTCTGCGAGTTGGTCACTATGTTCCCAGATGACGGTCCGCATCAGATCGACAACCGTTGGAGATCATCAGCGCCATGTTTGGAGTTTGCCAGGCGCTGTTCATCTGCCTGACAATCGCGCGCAATTGAGGCCGAACCAACGCGGCGTATACAAACACGGCATCTATAAATTGCATTGGCTTCCATTGCTGTTCCGTCCTGGAATGACCAAGAGGTTTCTTCCCCAGGTTAGACAGGCTCTGCTTTGGTACAAAGACCCAACCAGTCATGACGCCTAACAGACATACCCAAACGCCCCCAGAAAACACATCATGCTGGTTACTACTGTTCTCCCTGTGTTCGCAAGCGCCAGGGGCAGGTGATATGGTCGTTGCTGTCAAGGGTTTGACCAGCCGCCAGCATCTTGTACATCTACAAATTTACGGCCATTGGTTCAACGCGATTGTCATGCTTCATCAACACCAAGACTAAGTCGTTGATCTTAACGGAAGCTAACAGTATATGCATCCTTGCTTGGCACGTGCAATAGACGAAGAAAGAAACATTCGACAATGCCGCCTGTTTCTCGGGTTATAATCAGGTCTATGCTTGCTGAGCCAACCACGCCAGTTGGCATCATGGATGTTTTGTGCATAAGGTAAATGTTTCCCTTGACACTTGCTCTCTATGTGTAATGTAGTCTGGCCGTACATTCTATTAACCCTCCCGCTGTACCGTTATCCTTCCCTCCGGCCGGTACCATGAGGATAAAATGATTCCGGCTCTCCATTTCTCAGGGGTCTTATCGTTCCCGGTCATTTCTCTATCAAGCAGAACTGTTTACTCGCTGCAGCAGAATGGTAGTCATTGAGGCTACAAAACTGATCTCATCCATTGGCGAGGACGTCCACAGTGAGAAACAGTCTGAGTATCACGGTCAGAACAGCTGTATTATCTCGTTTGATATGGTGGAGACTTCACGATCCGTTGCAAGAAGGCGATCCCAGATAGCCATATAAGCACGGTACTGAAGATCTTAGACGTGCCTCCTCAGACTTGTTATTAAAACAGTTCATAATCATTATACAGCAATTTATTTATTACGCCAACAAAATCCTCGCCCCATCTTCAAGTTCCATAACATCATCTGCCCTCGCAGCCTTCCCACCCCAAATCACCGTCCCCGTGCCATCAACCGCAAAAGCACCGGCTTCCTGCCACTTATTCCCCATAGTCGTCAAAGGCCCATCATCTTCTTCATTCTCCCCGGCCGCACTCACGTTAGTATTTGGCTGCTTCTTGGCAGGCTCCTTCCCCTGTATCGCCCCCGCGACTTTCTCTCCCAGCCAGCCCTTCTCTTTCCAGCCCTGAACTTGCGTCGTTGGGTTAAGGACATACCACATGCTGCTCGTGCCTAGACCCCATGCTGCGTACAACGCTCGCTCCTCGTCGACTATCACGCGTACGCTCCACGCGCCGCCGAGGAGTGTTATCCACTTATGAGTTGCCTGCTCTGAGGCGTGGGAGACGGCTATGCATGTTAGTGCGTCTCCATAGCGGTTTGCCATTGTGCGGAGATTTATAAATGTCTTTTGAGCAACTGTACCATGTTAGTCCAGGGGTTATGATGTGATGTGTAGAAAACAACTTACATGCACAGCCAACACAGCGTAAAAACACAAGCAACACTCTCTTCCCCCCACCGAGCCGGAGTTTCTGAGATTTATCCAAGGGGGCTTTATCACCAATCCCTGGCAGACGCCCAACAGCAGCTGCTGCAGGCGGAGGAGTCAACCACGGCTGTACAGTCAGAGGAAGAGAGCGAATGGACATCCAAGACCCCCAGCCCGAATCTGCATCATTTTCATCCGAAGGCTGAGGTGGACTTTTGCGGAGTTTGTTTGGCTCGCGCTTCTTTTCCGAAAAGTCGAGTATGTCGCTTGGTATGCCTGCTTTTTTGAGGGCGAGTTTTGTTGTGAATGATGAGAGCATCTTTGAGACGAGACGGCAGCTGCGGAACGGCCCGTAGAGTGAAATGAGTATATATACGACAGGATGGGGTAGATAGATAGCTCAAGATTTTTTATAAGCAACTATATCCGAAAAGAACAATACTAGATAGATTGTTTTGAGTGTTGTTGGAAAAAAGATGAGACGTGGTTCTGAGATGAAACTCCCAAAACAGGGGGATCATGACGCTAGTAGGGGTTTGGAATGGGGGCGTCTGATCCAGGGTAACGTGAATGGTAAAGCTTGGATGGGGTTGGAATGAGAATTCCAGAGTTGCTGCTCACAACTGCCCGCGACAATTGAGGTGATATTTGTAATAAACTCAGGGCAAAGAGTCCAGCTGTTTATTTGAGGCTTACTATCAAGTTTATCACTTCCAGTCTGCTCTCCACATTGTTGAAGGATTAGATCAAGAAGCAATAGCGTTTTTGTTTGGAAAACATTCTCACCCGTTGTGACTACGTCCAAAGTGTGAATGAATGCATGTTGACCTAAGTGATAGAATTTGTGACCTTAAGGGAATGAATCTTCCCAGCGACATATAATATTGCCGGCCGTCTTACTCTCATGTATCCCTCAACACATTGTTCACCACCACCGACCCTCCAGCCCAAGTCGTCGGGTGCTGCCGTTAATCTCATGACCATTCAAACCTCGATGGATCGTGGGCACCTTTGTCTCCCCAAAAACCTTCGAAAGGGACCGGCAGACTGGGTTTGAGCGGGCGTTACCTTGATTTTTCTCACAGGCCAACACATGGCGCATCTCGTCTCGTGGTTCAGCGTTCCGATGGTGAGTAATACGGGACTCGTAGGTGCAGATGATCCAGTCGAGTCGCCCCCATATTGGCACTCTTAGATCGTGGTCTTCCTCTTCATCCTCGGGAATCGTATCGACGAAGTCAAATGATTCGATACCAGTCTGCCATTGCGTGATACGTCCAGGGTCTTCCCTTTTTGGAAACCTGATCAACAGGGTCTCTGTATCTGCCTGCCTCGGAGTTCCTAAGAAGTCAAGGCGCACCTGGCCGACAGATCTTCGAGATCCGTCGAAATACTTCAAGAGAAACCCAGTAATGAGCTCCCTGGAATACTCCCACCAGGAATGACATGGGGTAATCTCCCTGACTCCCTCTAGCCTGGCGGATGTGTAGTAGTACTCGAGTGCCGAAAGTTGGGTGTCCGGCGACCATGGACCAAGCTGAATGTACTCATGCATAGGATGGTAAAGGATATTTTCGAAGAAGAACCAAGAGGGAGATTGGAGGCCAGCTGTGTAGAACACGCGGCAAGGTTTATCTTCTGGTAATGTCCCAAGAAGGCGATACATCGGGCTAGACGGAGGGAATTGTGGTTGATAAGGCGCTGGCAAGCTTCCCAGTGCGAATCTACGTCCCCCATTTGTAAGGATCTAAAGTGTTCAAGTCAGACAATGCTTTCTCGGTGCTCTGAAGGGTGTCGTAACCTACGATGAGTGCAGCAGAAGGGCCACGCCATCCAGCACACCTACGAATCCAGAACTCGGAAACTCTTTCATCCTCATCCATCGGTAGATAAAACCATCTGTATTTTAGATGCCACTTTCCGCGGAGATCGTAGTCGACTGGCTTCCTGCCGTCGTCGGGAATGATCCTCAGGATAGTATCACCACGAAGGCAGAAAGAGTAGCCTTTGATACCTGGCTTGTTCCAATCAACAGCTCGCACAATATCAAAGTGGCTGCCTTGGAACAAGCCAGTCAATGGTTTTAGCACAGATTTGAAACGTACCGGTGGCGTTGACCATCGAGTGTTATAACGGTTCCGCATAGCGCCCACGTTTCTGAAGATGGTCAAGTCTCGGATCTTGATACCCTATTTTCCATACATGTCAGCAGAAGCTTGCGATACACCGATAACTTGTACTTGCGTCGAATCTGCCTTGGAAGCTGAAGGGCCCGCTTGGTGCGGACAGTATGGTCCACCAGTGGTTTGCCTTTTGATCAGTCTCGGGGACGGTGTCACCGGTTGTCGCAATGATGCTGAGGATACCCAAGTAGTTGTGAGCAATGAATATGTTCAACGGAGTCCCGCCCTGCCTTTCAAAGACCTTCACCTCGTGACCCCCTTTTGAACTGTACGAGAGCGATTTGATGTATCGATGCCCTTCGAATATCATGTATTGAGCCCAGAGGGACGTGTCGGCTCCTATAGTCATAAACAGTGAAGCCGGTTTGGCATTCTCAGATTGCAACCATGCGTCGCGAATGATTTGAACGGCCCGTTCTTGAGCAAAGCCAACTGTGATCATCTTGCAAACTTCCATTGGGAGTTTTTCATCAAGTATGATGTAGAGGTTTCGCGCATAGGAAGCTTCTAGCCCGATACGGCGGTTCGTTTCGAAAGAAATAGGTGGTCGCTCGTGATACGGCTCACGCATAGTAGCGATAGCAATGGGAGAACTCAATATGTCATATTGGCGCGTAGACTGAAGAAGGAACTCGATACATTCAAGGTGATAGTTGCGGGCATCGTGATAGTGGGGTGGTAATCCCAGCCTGGTGTTAGGAAGAGTGTATTCATTTATGGTTCGGTAGGGGCCATTAAGATCGAATCTGCACAGGCCGCATGTTGCCAGGGGACTATAATGGTCGGAGGCATCCTACTTCCTGTCATCTAGCCTCATGTTGTTGGCCTCGAGCTCAAGGAGGGCGATTTCTCTGGGAGAGTTGGAGAGATTAGCAAGTTGAACAACCTCTTTGTCGCATTTGATGGAGGTAGATGTGAGCTTTACCTTTGACTCGCTAGCACCCTGGAATGCGAGGTTTTTGAACAAGGCCGAAATTAGATATACAACCAAAGGGATAGTGAGCTGCAGAATAAGAAAATGTAGCAAGTTAAAACTGCAGAATGATAAGCGGCGTTGGGTTTTATAATGCTCCGGGTTTCCAAGTGTTGATGTAAGAAGAATGTAAGGGGAAGAAAGGAAAGGGAACAAACCAAATGGTATAAAGACGTACAAGTCAAAGACGAGGCAAGAGGGGGGAGGCCAGATCGGAAACGGAAACAGAAACCTGCGCGTGCATACTGTTTCGATGCATTTGCGAGTGTTTTGCCATTCGGCGACACCTGCAGTAACAAGCAGTAACATGAGAAGTTTGGATCCTCTCCAAATATCTGCGGTAGTAACCTCAGCAGGGCGGTAGGAAAGCCCAACACCCGCCTCGGCCTCCGAAGCTGGCATCTACCTCATTTCATCCTCAACTGTTGCATAGTGGTGTGAGACTTCATATCTAGGACCATTGAAGCGCCAATCCAGCCAACCTCTCCATGGCACCTCAAGATACTCCCTGGAGCTTATGTGGACTGACGTAAAAACTCCAACCTAGCTAGCTCCAGCGACAAGGCTCTGAGCATATTTCCATCTGATCAACACACGATGGGATAGGCCGTTCGTAAATGTATTGGCGTCCGGTTGAGTGCCACTCATCGAATCCGAGATAAATAGTTCAACGCAGCCAACACGGTACTTATGCGTTGGTTCAGTGGAAGCGAATCTTATTTTTAAACTGTGACATGCAATTACTGGAGGCTCGAACTTGTTTTCGACCATGTATGAGAAGTAAGTGGGAGGTTAGCAAAGAAGACTGAGGACAGTCCGACAATGTACGACATTTCCATCAATCTCGAATGGGAATCTGCAAGAACCGCAAGACGAGCGTATCAAGCGGCGTGACACACCGTTGCCTATCTCCACGGCTCCCCCCATCGATGAAATCCTAGCAGAACTACCGAAACGGTAAAGTGACTCTTTGAGACCATGAACAGAGGCATGCGAAAGAAGCATGCACGAAGATCAAGGTTAAAGAGGCACTCTCCAAAAATAAAGGATTGGGTGAGCATGATGAACTTCTGATCATGCCATGTATCTAATCACAGCGCATCAATCTCAATTGATTCATTAACTACCAACTTACAACATACCACCACTTGTACCAAATCACCAAAAAAGAAAGCCTCGCAAACGCTCGCAATCGAATTTATATAGGAACAGCCCGATGCGGGGGTCGAACCCGCAACCTTGAGATCGCGTACTCGTAAGAGTCTCACGCTCTACCGATTGAGCTAACCGGGCGTGGCTCTTATTGGATGAGATGCCGGGGAGTGCAAGTGGCTTGTGAGGGGCACCGTGATAATCTCTTGGTGTTGAGGGGCAGCACAGACACATCAACAATGGAAGGAATAAGCTTGAAGCGATGTAGAAATCGGCTTTGTTTTGTATATTTGAGGGAAAATAATTAGTCTTCGCGTCCTGTGCACCGTGTAATCTCAACAGCGTCCTGGACTTGTTAGTGACAATCGTGGTTGAAGAGATGGTATAAATATACTCACAGGAACACCAGTTGGTTCAAAGCTGTGAACCAGCTTGCTCTCATACACCAAGCACGGATCTCCCTCCGCATCATCGAGCTTCTCCTCCCCTTCCCTCTTAGCATACTGCTTCGCCGTCCTCTCAGCAAACCCATCCACATCGGTCCCCTTAGCCTTCTTCTTCTCCGCCACACTACTCCGCACATAAGCTAAATACGGCGGGTTTCCAGGCTTGATGACGTTATCCGCTGCAAGGACGCTGCCCGGTCCCACGAGCCCGAGGCGCTCGCAGAGCTTCAGGTCGCTTGTGTACGCGGGCTTGTAGTGGTCCAGGAACATGAGGTCGATCTTGCTGATGGTCTTGTTTTTGTGCAGACGCGCGAGGCCGGCGTCGCTGGGGCCGACGATCACACGGGCGATGTCGCGCAGGCCGGAGAGGTCGAGAAGGGATGTGATAACGGCTGCGAATTCGGGGTTGCGCTCGAGAGAGTAGTAGTGTGTGCCGCCGGCTTTGCGGACGGCGTTGGCGAAGAGGAGCGTTGAGTAGCCTACATAGCCGCCGAGTTCGACCTGCGCCTGTCAGCAAGCTCCTCACAGATGGCACACAAGGGCTAAGTATACCATGACTTTGGGCTTCACTTCAGCAATCAGATCCGTCACAATCTTGCCCTTATCCTCACCCACGTTCATGAGATACTTCTTCGTGCGTCCAAACTCATCGATAGCCTGGAGAACACGCTCCGGCGAGCCCCTCAGCTCGTCAACATCAGAGCGACCATAAATGTAATGCAGCAGCTCAATCTCACGACCGTCATCGAAGAAGGTCTCTTCTTGCTCCACGTAAGCTTTGTTTTCGTCGAAGGAGGGCATATTGTTTACTTTGAGGGTATATTTGTCTGACACTTGAACTTGAGCAGAAAGGAAACGTTAGAGATATATGTAGCTGTACCAAAAATAAACAAAAGAATCGCGTCACGTAGTGTACCCGTCATTCATTCCCCCTCATTGCTATAAGTAGATGTAGATGCATATGAAACCTCATTCGAACGGCCTCAATTACTCCACCCGGGACCCCGAAATGGGGATCCTGGCGGTCTTCTCTCCGCCGAGATGCGGCCTCGGGTGGGGGTTCCGCGAGACGGAACAATCCCATGACGCGCACATGCAATTCGTTCATTTTATGCGAGATAAGGTTAATTGAGCGGGATCTATTTATTTCCGTTCTTTCGAGAAACCAGGGCTTACTGCCAAAGCGAGAGCTTACTGTTGTTGTCTGGTACTGGTCAATCAACGAGAGCCTCAGATACATAGACTACAGCATCACTGCTTAAAGCCTGTTGCTACGATGTTTAATCGACCACTCGGACCCCGTAATAAACTTGTATTACCTTTACCACTGGTCGTCTTAGCAATTACCATCATCCCTAACTTCACTGACCGAACCGTCGCCTCAAAATCATGCAAACAATTTCTCCTTTGCCTTGCGAAAACAACCCGTTGTAAAACCGTTTCCATATACCCTAACATGAACCGAAATCCTTTCCCCTGAGCCAGTACAAAAGAGAGACATGAAAAATAACCGCACCGAACTTTAATCCACCCCAATCCCTGAAAACAATGCCCTTTTTGTGCTTTTTTTGTCCATTTTGTTGTGTTTTCGCCGTATACAAACACGCTCCTTTTCGCTCGCCCGTAGGCTAATAGCGATCCTTTGCAGGTCCCCATTCCATAGCCATGGTATGCACGCCGACAAATCAAATGCCTCCATCGTGGAAAGGTACCCCAAACACGCCGCTCAAGTGATGTTATCACATGCCGTAGTCGATTTCGTAGGCTGATTGGTTGTCGTAGATGAAGTGAACGCCGTAAGAACCGCCCTCTTGGGTATATGGTGCCGCTCGCATTGTAGGTTTCAACCTACTGATTCATGAAGATCCCCGGCTCCCGAAGCTATATCCATCCGTGTCATTTCGTTTCATACCCGACACCTGTTACCCTGCCATCAAAGCATAAACGAGTGAAAATATCGACGCCCTCTTGATGTTCGAATGCAACTCAGCTCACTTATTCGTGACCCCCAGCCGGAAAAACAGAAAAACAATGTCAACTCCTTAGTTGATGCCATCCTTTCAACACCTGTGACCTTGGTTTTGTCACTCAGCTCTTCCCAGATCCGAGCACCGTTCAATGTTTGCACCGTCTCGAACTCGAGAATTAAGAGTCGTCAAACACCAACCCTTGCCAAACATACCAACCGCAATGCCCGTTTCCCTCTGCGCCATACCCAATGCAACTTTATATCCTGCGCCGTGTTGCTACTCCTTATCATTGTCGTCTGGATGTTTCTAGCCCCAGACACTAGCAGGGGCACCGAGGCCAGAAGATTGACCCCAGACACCGTTGCCACGCCCCCAGCCATTAGGGGAGGCGAGGGGAGTGGTTGATCGCTTAGACGAGGCTGTAGTGGCAGGCGTGCCAGAGGGTCGGGTTCCGATGGGAGCCACCGAGGCACCAGCCTGGCCAGACTTGGAACCAGGAGTGAGGTCCCGCGAAGGAGAACCGCCAGTTGGGCTAGATGTACTGGTGCGAGTTTGGTGGCCAACAGCATTGTCGAAAACCTTGTTCGCAGGTCCGGCAGCTTGGGGGCTGACAGTGCTGTGAGGTCGAGAGCTGGGTTCGGTGGATGGACCGTGGGCGTCAACAGCAGAGACAGGAGTCCCAGTTTCACCAGTAGGAGGGCCACGATTGACGTTATCATAAGCGAGAGGTGAGTGACCACGAAGGCTCGAGGGTCCACTCGCTCCAGGGCCAGGGACGCCCGTGCGGACATTACCAGTCTCGTCCACGTATCCTGCCTTCTCAGCAAAAGGGCCCTCACCATAAAGGGCACTTCGCTGACGGGCGATCAACTCTCGTGTCTCTTCCTCGGACATTTGCTTGTTGGGAGGCGGGAGAGGCACTTCGGAAAGGACGGCTACGTAGAAAAGCTGTTAGCCCGTGCTCAACAAACTCGACAGTATTACATAGGTGGTGATCAGAAAAGTGTTTGAAAGGGAAGAGACATGAGCGGCGTCCGGGCCAACGACATCATCGACCGCCCATGACCACATTATTTTTTTCTATATGCCATTTTGCTTTTGCGATAGTTGAATGTGCTACACAGCAGAGGGAGGCCTACTTCGCTGATATTGCTGCTCTGTGTGCAGGTTTCGAAGCTCTCGCTCCCGCTGAGCTGCCATCCGTCTCTTAGCCTGCATGACCTGCTCTGCCTCGTTGGAGCCTCGTGAGGGTTGGTGACGCTGGTTGGCGTAGAAGTTTTGAAGATTGGGTCCCTGAGAACTACGGGCGTCATCAAAGTTGTTCACCGAGTGAGGGCGGGGACCGGGAGTGTGGTGGGAACCACGAGAGTCTGGGGGGAGATAGAGTTAGTACAGTTGCTCGCATTGTCTGCCCAGCCAGTTCATCCCCCGTGTTGAGAACTTGGCAGCATTTAATCTGTAGGATAGAAAACTCACGGCGTCCACCCATTCCATAGCCCTTGCCAGACTTTTGCAAGTTCTCGTAAGCTCGGTCGACCTCTGCAGATTGAGTTAGTGTCTGCGAATATTATTCAAGAATCCAGTATTGTTCGCGTTCGGCATGCTAGCCAAATCGTGCGGCGATCTCATGATTTGGACAACAGTCAAAACCAGTAATACCCTGATCATCACATACCATCGAATTGATAGGAAAAGGCGTAGTCGTCCTGAGGCTGAGGACCGCTGGCGCCTGAAGAAACGAGGGAGTTAACAGCAGTCCTGTCTCGGTCCGCTTTGTATCCTGGCGTACCTGCGCGGACGGGGGTAGTCGAGCCCTGGTGCTCCCAGTTGTTCTGGGTCGTCGAAGAAGACCACTGGGCCTGAGGGTTGTCGTAGTAGGACATGTTGTAAAGCTTTCGGGTTCGGGTGGAAAAAACCGGGACGGAGTTGATTCGGCTCAAGATATATGAAATCTCGCACTAGGAGGGTCTACTCATGAAATATCTTGTTAGCCGGTTGAAATTGTGATACGGAATGACGACAGTTTGCGACGGAGATTTGCAGCGCAAAGCGACGGAGATGCCACAAGAAAGGGCAAAGTGGAAGGTGGTGAAGGAAATTTGCCGCAGTGGCCGACGTCAAAGATGCGCACTCGGCCACCCAAGACATGGATCCATCCACCGGCAAATCCTCCCCCTCGTCGCAACACGTTGACAAATCGTCGGTAGTTCTGTGCGTCGATAGAACGACTCACCCAACAAGAATACGATTATTCTTTGTCGGCAATCGCTTTCGCTTTATTGGAATAGAGCGCAATGTTGCTCGCCACAGGTCGTTATAGTCGGGAATAAACCACGCGAGAATCTCGGAGGGGCGGAAAAGTGCGAGGAATAAAAATCGCAGAAGTCGGTGACGATACGAGAGTGAGGCGATGAACCGGAAAGACGCTATTGAGACCAAAGCCGCTGCAGGGCAGACGGGAAATCGAGAGGAGGAAAATGGGAAGAGGTACCGTAAAGGCAGGAAGTGGAAGGGAAGGAAAAAGGTGGTGTTTAAGATGATGAACGAGTCGTCGACTTGACAGGGCGTGACGGGATAGGTTGAGATGGGGGAAGAAAAAACCAGGGCCGAGCGGGAAAGGAGAAGGGTTAAGCGTAGCGTAGGCGTAGGCCATGAATCAAATCAGGAAGTCGCGGCTGTCATGGGAGCGGGCAGGTGGACGGACAGTGGGCAGTCACTGGCACAGGCCAGTATCTTTCAATTTAGGGCGCGCAGTTTGGCAGGTTGCTAGGCGTTGTTGAGGTTGCGGCTAAATTGAGTACTCCCCTTCAAGTATCTACTGCCCCACAGCAAGCGAACATTGGAGGAAATACGGGCAGTTTGGATCTGGCCTGGCCAGGCTAAACAAGAAAGTACTTGTGTTTCTTGTACCTTCGGTGGCAGAACTGGCATGGCCATCCACGGTGGAGTGCTTGCCTCTAACATTAACTTACCTGCTGAAGAAAAGGACAATCGTCCCTAAAGATGAGTTTTGAGTGATTGCTCCGGCTACAGAAAAGGCCTGGAACCATGTTTCTACCCTGGTTCTCACTTCGATCCCTCACAATTGTCTTGATTCACAATGGCGTCTGTCACAGTCCATCCAATCTATCTTACCTACTTCAGTGCCCCCTGGCCCTGGCCCTGGCGCTGCCCGTTGTCCGTTGAACGCCCAGACGCCCGTCCCAACCCTCTTTTGATTCGATAATGGGGCTAATAACGGAGCGTGAAATGACGATGTGTGGGGGGTGCCCTTTTCTCGTTTCTCGTTTCTTGGCCTTTTTGCCAGCAACGCAACGCACCGCACGGCGACTCCAAGTCCACGATTGCCAACAGACGATGGCTATGGGTGGGTTGCCAGTGCAGTTGCGATTTCAGAATACTGTGCGAATTTGCTGATATGATCATTGAAGATTTGAGGTCATCATCAAGCTCGGATGCACCACGCACCTAAGCGTCTGTATCGGAAACTACAACAACTCATCTGCATCAACCCTCCTTGGAGGAAAATCACTGGACCCTCAGATAATGACTTTGGTCCAGTGCACTTCCCCGGGCATTTTATCCCGGCTTCTCACTAATTAACCCTCGACCGAAGCGCATCGCGCCATCCGCGACCTTGCACTTGCAGTGCTTCCAACGCTTCTCGATCCCCTAGGATACCTGGGGTCTTTACCTGCTCCAAGCGTGCCTTATTTCAAAAAGGACGCATTTCCTCTGATTAAGCACGGTTGAGCAAACAGCTGCATGGAAGACGGACCAAGGCGCATCGCTAAAAGATGCATCTCATCCTACGGACTTGGCCCTCAAGGTAATAGTGGATTGACGTACAAAGGATATAGACATGTTTTAAGTTATCTACAAATACACGGCACAAGCATGCATAAACGTGAATTGCATGGACCGCAACAATGGATCGACAGTTACACCGCAATAGCCTACCACAGCCCACTTACATTGTCCGCGCAATCAAACCTCGTGTTTCTATCCAACCACTTGACGCTCGTTCTTCTCCTTCTCCTTTCTTTACTTTCGTGAATATCGGAGTTATTGACTTTTACATCGCCAAACGAGCCATCATCTTGATATTGTGGACACGCAAATTACATCCCTTCGAGGCATCCCCCCTTTTACTAGGATCATGGATTTGAGTTGACCTGTGCTGAACTTGGGGTGTTTTTAGCGGGGAGGGTCTTGGCTGGCGCTTGTTCCATGGATTTCTTCTACATGGAGCACTTGCATCACATCGAACATCCTGACAGCTGCAGCATGCAAAGAAAACATGCTATGGTGACAGACAGCTCCGTGAAGCTCTATAAATGCCGACGGGTCGCAACAAGTACCACGACTGCACCAAACATGCTGTTAAGTGGTGTCTGCTTCATCACATTCGGCCGAGCGATAGAGAGCGTGCATGATGTCAGCTGGCACACTTCGAGCTGCAATACCAACTGCAGCGGCTGCAAAAGGCTATCACTTCTTTTCAAGCGAACTGCAATCCCCGTGCAATCAAACATGAGCATTTGTCGATTGCGGCTTTCAGCTATCAAAACAGGGCAAAACCTCAGAGGCTCAGACTGCCAAGCACTGTGTGGAATGGAGGTTTGCTCTCGAATCAATTGCGGCGTTCGGGCCGTTGTTCACAAATGAATTGCTGTCAGCCAAAGACTGACCTCCACTACCCAGTCACGGCGCATGTCAACATGGTTCGATTCCGATGATACCCTACCGGTCATTGGTATTACACCTCCGAATCTTTGTTCCGTTGAAGAAGCAGGAATTATGCTGCTACATATGCGATCGACGCTCGTCGATATTCCAGCATACCTGGTGACACTCACAATGGTCTCCGCATCTTTTCCGATGGCATCCCAAGAATCCATCACCGATATCTAGGGTCGATGTGTCTCAGACTTGGGGTGAGACATCCCCTGAGATAAGATCTTGCCCTAGTTGATGTATTTTTGGCTTGTGATACTCCCTGGCATCGGCTTCGTCACGTTCCTTGTTGCCAAGATGACCCGAAGCTGCTTTCCCCAAGTCGGACTACATGAGTCTTTTGCTCAGCTGCTGACGATATTTAGGTTAGCAGTTTAGAGTGACAGGGATTTAAATGGACGGACCCGGATGGGTGGGCGGAACTGTTCAAAGTGTTCATCGCCGAGAGAGTCCAAATGCCAATGGCTATCGATCACTTAGACTTTGCCATCTCTTTCAGAGCATAGCCAGCACAACTGGACTATCTCTCGATGCGCAGCACTCGAAGTTATTGAAAACAGGCACCAGCCATCCTACACACATCCAATAATACCGATTTGCAGTTGGTCTTGTGACGACACGCGACTATTTAATTATGTAACTACAAAAGTACTCAACGACAATTCCATTTCCATTCGCAATCTCATTTTCACCAATGCGCCACACATCAGGTCAGCGAGATCGCCTTTACCCAGCCAGCTAGTTTGGAGCAGCCAAATAGGTCACGACTGTCCATCCTCGGTAACGCATTCTCGTGTCCTGTCACCTTCGGCTAAAGACCACAATCTTCGAGCTTCCCCAGACTGCTTCCTTTTCGGTTATTGGCTGACTTGACCGCATGTCGAACTCGTCAGCACCCATCATGCATTTCTCGTCATCCACTGCTGCCTTATCTATACACTCGAATTCATCATTTTGCTGACTCATGATGCCTTTTCTACAGGATCTCCGGCTCATGATTTCGAAAGAACAAATGAAGGTATCACGACTTGATGCTTCGCTACAAGTGACATTTTGCAGGAAGGGCCATTTAGGCTGTTATTAACAACTGGGTAGCTCTTCATGCCGCGGATATGCATACCGTTCGCTTCGGTCGCCCATCTGGTAGCTTGCTTGCTGAGTTATAGCTATTAGTGAAATTCCGAGTTACCACCACTCTTGATACAAGAAACCGCATGAAATATCTGGGTTCTTACTATATTGACTACATTAATCTTATAGTCGATGTGCAAAAGTTTCGATAACCCCCTTCACTCTTGATTCTATTTAAGATTATATAAATTACTGTAAGCTCTTCTTATTTCACATAAAATTATATATTCTTAAATCTAGGATTATATAAAAGGTCTTCTAATCATAATATAGTTCATTTATCTGCTCTTTTACATATCTCTAATTGGCTCGTTGCCGGAACTTTTGCACGGAACTGTTGTTGGTTTATGGTCAAACATAGATAAAGATTGCCAGTCTCCTGTGAGGTTCCTCCTTCGAAGAGTCCTTTTCAGGATGGAGGGCCTAGTTCGATGGATACTATGCAATTTTCAACCGACTATTGATCGGGTTCTCTTCCCGTCACGGTATATCTCTAACATGCACGCGCAAAATGGGTGTTGCTAAGTTTTGGTATTACTTGATTGTACATCGTTCTGGGCTTGGGCTGGATTAATCCATAGAATTTTAATGTACAACACGATTTCATAACTCTTGAGGGGTATACTACACGAGAACCACAGTTGGGCATCAGAAGATGTGCAACTATCCTATGTCCCACTCACATATGCCACAATCAAGAGTTGATTTTTGTGTCTGGCGCGATAACAATGAAACGTACTCCTAATTGCATCAGAGACTTTGATAAGCTCGATATTTTACTCACTTTACCGATGTTATACAGCTAGCCCAGAAACCTGTGATTGATAATCACCCTCTACTTGTCCAAGCTTTGTAGTTTCTTCACTTCACTCGTTTTTCCTCTACCAAGGTTAAGCTACAACATACCGACAGTCAACATAAGACGTCACCTCTTGCTTTGCTGTGGATAAGAGGCAGGTCTCTAACAAAGTCTCGACGCCTAGGATTCGATCTGTACAAAATGAAAAGACGATAGGCCAACGACCAGATCTCGATGGTTAGTGATACGCGTCAGCACTTTTACTGTGACATTCTCTGAAAAGGCGTCCATGTACAATATCTGGGTTTTTATTAAAGAGAATATATTGCTAGCCCTTTTCATACGGCGAGTCTAATGATATTCTCCCAAAATCTCCTGCGTAAAACAATGTTTTGTCATCCCCAGCACAACAAGCTGAAGTTTCGATATGTTTATGCTAATGCTATGTTTGCATCGCATAGATTAGAAGCAAAATATGGGATTGTTTCGTTATCACAAATTTGCTTCTATGTAATTAATGACCTCCATATAGTCTGAGATGCTTGCCTCACAGTTCTCGCTTTCGACATGCTGCAGGACGGCGCTCATGCGATCGAACTGGCGATCGCAGTCACTGCACTCGAGGTCATCATCGTAATCTGGGGGGCTGAACCAGTACAAATCATGGTATTCGGCTATCAGGTTTCTGACAACATGCAGATCTGCGCCGGATTCGCACGTATCTGCCTCCAAATGTAGCATCATGGCGGAATATGATATAAACATCCTGGTACAGCCCAAGCACTCAATCTTCTTTCGTGCATGGACTTTGAGGTGCTAGAAATATCCAAGTTAGATATGTTCATAACGGAGGAACTAAAGAGCAACTACTGACGTTCATGAGATTTGAGCGGGAGCTGAAGGTTCGGTGGCAGAATTGGCAGCCATAGTGGTAATCCACATCATGCTGGAATAGATCGTCTTCATCGTCGAAGACCTTGTCGCAAGTAAGGCATGCGTGATGACAACTCTCCAGGTGTTCGTACAGGTCGCTTTCCGATTCGTAGTCCGGTTCAGAATAACAGTGAGTGCAGACATGGTGCTGTGAAGAGTTGGCAATGTGTTGTCTTTTGGCAGACTCATGAGCGAAATGTCTTTCGCAGCGAAAGCAGTACGTATGGGAATGCTTGGCCTCTAGATGTTGGTTGAGAGACGACTCATAACGAAAGTGTCGGTCGCAAGGCTGACAGAATGCCATCTTGACTCCTTGACTCAGACGCTTAGCATTTGACGAGGTTGGGGACAAGTGTCGACAAAGGTTGTGAGGGCTAGGGCAGATTATGTGTCGACGTTGAGATTACCGTTCGGAATGAGTCAGTTGAACAGATCCAAAATTGAGACGCAGAGAGCACCTTGAGTTTGTTGTTGATAGCTGTGTAACAAGTGTTGATTGACTAATGGAAGCCCACACTGGGGCTGGCGGGATTAGCCTCGAGGTCACAATTGCAAAAAGCAAACTCATATGAAACGTTGCTTTCGGGGCATTGATGCTTCATGTAAAAAGATTTAATGTAGATGGCCGAAGTTGGTCTTATGCATATTATT
This sequence comes from Fusarium tricinctum, assembly GCA_020744515.1. Taxonomy (NCBI): domain Eukaryota; kingdom Fungi; phylum Ascomycota; class Sordariomycetes; order Hypocreales; family Nectriaceae; genus Fusarium; species Fusarium tricinctum. The sequence goes on along the minus strand of JAGPXF010000002.1, from coordinate 981,231 downwards.
AAAGCCGGGAAGTAATCGAAAAGCAAAACAAGGAAACCCCGCAAGTGACAACAAAGTAACTGCAGGTATCCGTTAAACCAACAATATATGCGAGACATTTATGCAGGAATCTCGCCAGAACAGCGTCCCTTGACCAAACTGGCATTCTCCCCTGTCAAGCCATCAAAATAATCTAGCAATGTCTTAACAGGCACCATATCCATCAGTCCCAAATCAGGATGAGACGACTTGAGCGTTTTTCCACTGAAGAGGACTCGAACAAAGTATTCGTCCTTGTGTTTCTTATCAGAGGATTTAGCCTTTTTGTAAAGCTCAAAGACAACCTCACTGCCCATTCCAGGCCAGACCATGACGTCGATCTGGAGAATACTGAGAAGACGGCTGACCGAACCATCGTGAGCAAAGTTATGGAAGTATAGGATGTCTTGCTTGCCGGCTATGACTGCGCGGAAATGGCTGGCCAGCTCAGCGACCCAGACACCCCATGAGGCAGCTGAGGCAGCAAGAGAGGCCGGTGCATCGCGGTACATCTGGGAGTATTCCCATTGACCAAGGCGATACACCGTGTTGGCAAGTTTCTGGTCGACGCAAGTAGACGAATTCTTTCCGTCGACGATTTTGCAAGGGAAAGGCTTGCTGTGACATTGGCGAGCAGAGAGATTATCGTAGTAATGATCAAAACTCTCGTGAAAGCCCTCATCATCAGCTGGTACGCCAGAGATATCGTCCAGTGTCTTATAAAGTGTCGTGGTCTTGTCGAGGTGCGACTTCCAAGCTTTGTTAGAAGATGATTTGATAGCACTAGTCAACTTCGCACCAACGCTGCACTTGTACTGCGGCTCGAGACTATCGACCCCGGCTTGCTGAATAAGTAGCGGCACAGACTCTGTAGTCTGATACATGCCGTTGATAAACATACCCGCAACCTGACTAGTAATTTGGTTGTTGGTAACTCTAAACTTGACTTTGCTTCGCCAGTCTTCCTTACGGCTGGGGATGAAACTCAGTAGGTCATGGTAGACTTCATACAGATCTTTTCCATGGACCCAAGAGTCATCAAGGCCTTCGGCGGTGATCTGAGGAAATTGGCATGATCCGATCCATCCGGATGGGATGAACGGGTTGATTTCGGAGATGAAGCCCTTCCAGTAACCTTGGGCATTGGGTTTAGGAGTTTCAGTGAATTGCCTTCCAAAGTAGAACAGGCCTTGGTTATCGCAGTTCCATTGGTAAGGTTCCACGGGGAAGGCATTTGATGCGTAAGGTGTACGCTTGTGGTGTCTTTGGATCTGATATAAGGTAAGTAATCTTATCTTCCTCGATTTGGATAATGTAAGTTACTTACCACCTCGACATATTTCAGCTCATACTCTTTTGAAGGCTTCTTGTACTCCCTCTTCCGTGCATGCGGCATGTTACACCAGTTGTACGTCCCATAATCCTTATCCGGGGTGTGTGACGAATCATAAATGAACCCATACGTCCCGTCCCCATTAATGGCCTTGTCAAGACCATTGATGTGATTATTGCTCGGAGGAAACCACTGCATCTTCGGATCCTTGCTCAAGACAACCGGAGCAGCCGAGAGAAGAGCCAGCAGCGAGCCCTTGGGTAGAGAAGCCATATTGGTATATTGCCTCAGACAGTAAAAAGTGCCGAAAAGGAAGACTGCTACAAGAACGAGCAGTCTTCCCCGACATCTGAACCAAGAGAGCGTCATTATATATGGTTTCACGCGGGTAAAGAGGTCTTGGTTGAGTGCTGGGGTTTGGAGTGAGGTTGGAAATTACGCGGTTTAATTGGAGCGCACGTGGAGACGTGACTGGTTGAGACAGGCCTCTAGAACTGGGCCTAGTAGAGCCGAGGACTCCATATACGGGGAGTTGACAAGAAACGTGAGCCCGAGGCTATAAAATCTTAATTGATAGCTAGATTGGCTGACCAATTGTATTCTTTAGTTCTTGGATGTTTCGTCGTAATAGTTGTAGAAACTGATAAGTACTGTGGTGTCGCCACTCTTGCCAAGAGTCCACCTGAAAGACCTTATCATCACACATGATCAGACTCAAGATTCTGGCAGAGGCAAAATATACAGATACTGAGGTGTCTAAAGGTGATATTCATTGACATTTTAACCTCACTGTAGGCTTAGGGTGTCGCATGTTCATGTTGATGTTTGGCAGAAATGGCAATGGACGGAACATGAAGATAGCTGGAAACACATGGTGAATTTGGAGCCAATGTTCCAAGCAGTTACTAAGTGGTGAGAATGAGCTCCGGGAAGATATTACAAGCAATTGTGCCTTATAAAATTCGATAAATTGCAACTAAGCTGTGATTATGAGCAGTATCATAGGAAAAGCAACACGACCTCCAAATTCCACCCATTGCCAGCCACACCTCCCGATAGCCGAGTATCCAGCCTTCGACCTCCAGGAATACATACAATCAAAACCACCAGCACTATTCCTGAGATAAACTCATCTCTTCTTAGGCTGCTGAGTAGGTCTCGGTCTCCTGACCTTCTTGTACCGATCTTCATAAGTCTCAAGATCCTGAGCATCTTCATCCCGAGGAGGCCAAGTAGTGACCCGACTAGGATCAGCGGAATCATCCGCAAAACGACGCAGATACTGCCGACCTTCGCGATCCAAAGGCTCGATAGGTGCGCGATCAAGGCGACGTGTAGACCCTTCCGGATGATAGACCACACCCGCCACACCATAGTTACGGCCAGTATCACAATCCGCTACAACAACACCCCGGTAAGTGCCAGGATCATTGACCGGGTTGCAAACCACGCGACCTCTGTCGTTTGGATGGCACCTTTCTTGGAGTTTGATGCTGCTAGCCTTTGCAGGTTTCTTTGACAAGTCTAATCGACTGTTGACAGGGACCTCGTACAGCTCTTTTCTGTCGGGCTCATACCCGAGCTCATATGATTGAAAGTTCTGTCTTGTTTCAACGATACCCTCCTCGTTTCTGTATATATGTGGGTAGAGGGCTTTGTTGGTGTTGGCCTGATAATCTACGACTTCTCGAGCTTGCTGCTCCACAGTTTTGGCGGGCAAGACACCTTGAGGAGTCCAGTATTGCTATTAAAGACGCATGGTTAGTTACGATGTCTTGAAGGCCTGGAGAACAGAACTAAAGAGTTATGTGTACAGTGCTGGAACGGCAGAACAGGTAATGGGAGGAAGAGAAAGTCTAACCATTTTATCATAGTCGTCGTCCGAGCTGCGTCTCGGCTCCTTGCTGCGGCGGAAGAATCGACTCATCTTTCAAGGTTGTGGAGAGTATATGTATAACAAAGTAATAAGAACCCAAGAACAGAGAATGATTTTGCTGGCGATAGAGACTAGAAAGGATCCGACAAAAGAATGATGAAAAAAGCAGCTGTGAGTCGTCGGTCAACAACGACTTTGTAACTATGCTGATGTGTCTGTGATGGTTAGAAGAAAGCTAAGGGAGAACATGCCGGGTGGCACGTATAAAATAGAATTTTGAGAACGAGCAAATATAGATCATACAGAAAGTGCAGTTGGCCCAGCCAGAAGACCATGAGACAGAAGCGTCGTAAGATAAGAACCATTATGAATGTTGGAAGCTTTCCTGCACCAACATACATGGAATGGTTAACCTGAGACGGCACGGTTATGCAAGAACTTACATATACTAGGGTCATGGACCTATCGCTTATACATCAGAGGATTCACGCGCGCTTGCAGCGTTGATCGCATCATGGCGTTCATTGATCATATACAACTCCATGAGAGTATTTCAAGAACCATGCCATCTCGGCTGTGATAATGTAACAAAAAATGGAAATACAACCAAGTCTGCTTCTAGGGTATCCTTGCAGTGGCTGTAGATCATCCTTGCAGTTGTAGGCGTCTAATGCGCGCGTACATTGTGATACGCTGATTGGGCGGAGAAATGGCGCAGTTGTTGGTCGCAACCGCCAGGCAGACAGGCAGGCTGTGCTATGCTGTGCTGTGCTAGGCACTCAATGTAATCCTAATCCTCGACATTCATGGTTTAAACATCTGACCCTTTTTCATCTTATCATTGCTACAATCTCAAATTTTCTGAGTTTTTCCAGTACACACACTAGCAATCTCCCCTTCAACGATTCTTTGGTTTCAATATTTCCACCATACACCATGAGCACTTCAAACGACATCCAGACAGAGCCCTCTTCAGATCGACCTCTTTGGCTGGTCCATATTGAACAGACCATAGAGGAAGAACGTGATGAGTTATTCTCAGAGTCGCCATTCTACGAAATCGTCCGCGATTTACTGCTTGCGCCAGAAGATGATAGCCATGCAGTTTCGCAGGCCGTCAGTAGATTTTACCAGCTCTATGCCGCTGGAGCTGAGGAAAGATCGAGAAAGCCTCCAGAGTACTCAGCTGGTCATTACCTCAATTCTATCGCTTGTGTCGCATTTGAAACAGCTAGGGAGGTTCCTTTCAACACTTATCAGCATGACAGATTGGTGGAGTTTTTGGTCGGCATAAAAAAGGGTGCCGCAGACGAGTACGACACTAAGGTGAGATGCTCTAGGTGGTTATTGAAGCCCTTGTTTCTAACTACAGTGAAGGATCCCAAGTTTGTCTATTATAGATGGGGATTAGAGACTGCGGCGGATGAGCACTGGAATCATGGCCCTGGTATGTACTCTCACTCCCAGGCATATCATTTTGATCCCATTGACTAACTAATACCTTTCCAAAATCAGTCGATGCCTTAACCCAGAAGCGGGCAACAGAACCAGAATTAGTATGGACTGGATCATGGATTGGCATCGCAGCCCTGATCGCCAAACTCTTCAAAGAAGGCTTGCTAGATGACGATGGTCCTCGCTGGATTACAGGTGATTTCGTGCGAGCTTTCAAATCAAACGCTCCTGGTGATGTTACCATAGATATCGGTCGCCAAGCCCAAGTACTTGCGGTTGTGAACTACATACTCATCGCTGGGGAGGCCTATGCAAAGGAAGCCAAGGCACCGCAGAGATTGCACTTGGCGGTGGATGCAAACAAGTGGAGGCTTTGGGCCTCAAAGCTGCGGGAAGTTGCTGATGTTGTGGATCAGAATGCAAAGTGGGATCTCAAAGAGCGGGCTCAGAAGGCTTATGATAAGATGGTTGAGCTATATCCGGAGGCATTTGAAGATGAGCAGCAAGATATGGGGGACCCAGTAGCACAGGTGGGGATATTAGGATGATTGCATGCATGATAGAAGTAAAGTGTTGTCTTGTTTTCCAGCTTCCGCTATGAGATTGAATATGTGCGAGCGTAGTTGTAGCATCCAGCTGTTTGACCTTTTGACCTTTTGACGTCCCTTCGCCCTTTCGATCATGTTCACGTCCCCCAAGCCCCTCGTGATGGTTTCAGGATTCACCATGGGAATCTTCCTAGAAAGCAGATACTGCAAAGCTTTCCTTAAGTAGCCTTCTCATTTCCCTTATCATCATTCCTCTTTCAGTTGAAAATTGCCGCGCGTCTGTGTATCGTGAAAATATGATTGGGTAGCCAAGGGTGTACCAGACGTAGCAAAAGCACAGCGGCAAATTAAAAATACCCCTGTCGGATCTTCGCAGGCTCAGTTTGCTAGAATCCATCACCACCAACTGATAATAGAAGATATCAGCCTCTATCTTCTTTTCCCGAGAACCCATTTACTCGGTTTCTCCCCTAATACCGATACTGCTCTCAGTTTTGCATCTATCTGACATTGCACCATCCTCATTCTCAACATCTCGGGTATTATGAATGGCCAAGATCATGAGCAAAGTCCACCTGAAAGCTCCAAATGGCTTACACATATCAGCACTAGGATAGAGGAGGAAAAGGAAGAGGCCTTCCCTCAAGACCACCACTACGAGATCGTCCGCGACATGCTATTGCAATCCGACTATTCAGACAAAGCTGTCTCCCAAGCTATTGAAAAGTTCTACACTCATTACATCGCTGGGTTCTCTGAGGGGGATTTCGGTGGGAGACAGCCTCCAGAGTACCAAGCTGGTAACGAACTAAATGGTATCGCAGTGATTGTCTTTGAGACAGTCGCTGAGATTCCTTTCGCGGATCCTAAACAGGACATCCTTTCCAGACTCTTGATTGGCGTAGCGAAGAACGCGGCAGACACATTCGACAAAAAGGTTTGTTTTCTAAAGGCTTCCTTCCTGAAAATAAAACTGATCATATAAAAGGACCCTAAGTTCGTCTGTTACGACTGGGCTATTCAGGCTGCCGCAGTAGATAGATGGAATGCCTGCACTCGTACGTAATACTTCTCATTTCAAATATTCCATTTCAAGATGTTGACTTCAACTGTAGTGAATGCAGGGCCTCTGGACTACCAAGGACCAGGTATAACAGAGGCAATAAACACATGGATCAGCACAGCAGCTCTTATTGCCAAGTTATTCCAAGCAAACCTACTTGGCGAGTACGTACCGCTCTGGGTTTCAGCCGACTTCAAGAAAGCCTTTGAGACGCAGATGGACCGCGACTTCATCGAGCTCCCTCTCAAACAAGCAAAGATACTAGCCGCTGCTAATTACATACTCCTAGCCGGTGAAGCGTTCGCAAAGGAGGCCAAGGAGTCCCCCAAGACGAGGAGCTATGTACTCGATGCGTCGAAATGGAAACTTTGGGCATCTAAGCTTCAGGAGATCGCTAAAGAGGTTAGTGAGGATGCAGAATTTGGTCTCAAGCACAAGGCTCAGGAGTCTCATGAAAAGATGGTGGAGTTGTACCCAGAAGCATTTGAGAAAAGGTAGTTCAGATGTAATTTTCAGCTAGTATCACATAAAGGTAGAGGGATAGCGACGTCGCGCATACGTTTACGTATGATAAACAAATGAATTTGGTCTGCTAGACTTTGCTTTGAGTACGCCTTTTCTCCCGTTCCATAGTTTTCACCGATTTCCCCCAAACGCCTTGCAATGTCGCCAAGTCTGGTTGTTCAATGGCCCTTCAAGAATCATAACAGCCTTTCGCCTTTCCCTCAAGCAGCCTTCCCCTTTCCCTTGTCATCATCCTTCTTGGGAGGATCGGAAGGCTCAGGAGCCTCGATATATACGTACGGAGCACTATCTCGCAATCCACAGTTGGAACAAGACATGCCGGTATTCCTGATGTTCTTGCCCTTGCACGGGGGCTTGACGCAGATCCAACCGTTTCCAGACATGGTTATATAAGTTTTGTTTTGTTAAGATTGTGGGGCTTGATTGTGGTGAGTGTTGACGAATGAGGCTTTGGAGTTGTGATGATGTCCGAGGAATGGGATGGGATGGGGTAAGGATTAAGGACTAGACTTATAGTCTAAGGCCATAAAATGATTCAGATCCATTCGGAAGGTCAGGCAATTTGAATCTGACAGTGATTCAGTAGATATCTTAGGACGGGGTGAGTGGCTGCTGGAAAGAGCAACCGCTATGAGCTGCTCTTCACGGTGCACAAGCCTAACAATGACTGGTTCACTGTCGACCGCTTTGATATATAGGTAGCTGCTCTCCTTAAAAAATCAGTAGAAGATGCGCTGGCTGTATCCCCACAAAGTATCACTCGTCAGACGTTGAACAAGCATCACGAGGTTGTACAGCATAATCAAGTCGCTTAAAATCTATCATTCCTTTTTCTTCATATTTGACTAGATCAGACGCTGAGTTCCGTCGTCTTAGCCTTCTCAAAGATAGCCTTATAAGGCTTAATCTTCTTCTGTGCCACACCCTCGGGGCCACAATAACGCTCAACAATATCAACGCTGCGACCAATGTACAGTTCAGGCTTCATCATAGCATCGATCTCACCCCAGATAGGCTTGAAGAACTCAGTGGCCTTGAGTCGCGAGACCAAGTCGTTGGCACCGCCCTCGTGCTTGACGACGTAGCCGGCCTGGTGAGAGAGAACACGGATCTCCTCGTGGGCCTCCTGGCGGGAAACACCCTTGGCGCAGAGCTTCATGATGATGCTCTCGGTGATCATAAGGGGAAGCTCCTCCATGACACGGGCTTCGATGCGCTTGGGGTAGATGACCATGCCGTCGGTGATGTTGTCCAGACTGCCGATGATGGCGTCGGCGAGGAGGAACATCTCGGGGATATCGATTCGACGGACGGCGCTGTCGTCTAGTGTGCGCTCCATCCACTGCTCCTTGAAGGTGTTGGCGAATGTAGCCTGCTTTGAAAGCAGCTCGCGGGACAGACTAGCAACTCGCTCGGAGCGCATGGGGTTTCTCTTGTAAGCCATTGCGGACGAACCGATCTGGTCCTTCTCGAAAGGCTCCTCAGCCTCCTTCCAACCGGCAAGGTGACGGATGTCTCCGGTGATCTTTTGGGCAGTAGCACCGAGACCGCAGATAGCGTTGGCCATCATGAGGTCAACCTTGCGGGAGTAGGTCTGGGTGGAAACATCGTAGCATCCAGGGAAGCCAGCCTTCTTGCAAAGCAGCTCGTTGAGCTGGTCACACTTGGAGGCATCGCCGTTGAAGATCTCAAGGAACGAGGCTTGTGTGCCTGTGGTACCCTGAGCACCTCGAAGGAGGAGCTTAGCTCGGGCATGCTCAATCTCCTCAAGGTCAAAAACGAGGTCTTGGGCCCATTGAGCAGCTCGCTTGCCGACTGTGATCAGCTGTGCGGGCTGCAAGTGGGTGTAGGCCAGGGTAGGTGTGTCCTTCCACTCCATAGCGAGCTTGGACAGGTTGTTGATAACCTTTGCAAGTCTGGGGAGGAGAAGGTCGATAGCCTCACGCATAAGAATCAACTCAGCGTTGTCAGTGACGTAGCAGCTAGTGGCCTTGTCACAGGTTAGTATTGGTTTCATGAAACTTATGATCATACAAACTCACACCATAGTGGATGATACCAGCAGCAGCAGGAGCCACAGCTCCGAAAGCGTGCACATGAGCCATAACATCATGACGACGCTTCTTCTCTTCAACACGAGCAACCTCAAAGTCCTCATCGGTAAGGATGAGGTGCTCCTTCATCTGCTCGAGAGCCTCAGAGGTGATGGTCTCAATACCGAGCTCCTTCTCGGACTCAGCGAGCAGCAGCCAGAGCTTGCGCCACTGGGAGTGACGAGAGCGCTGGCTGAAAAGCTGGCCCATCTCCTTGCTGCAGTACCTCGCAGTGAGCGAGGTCTGGTACGTATCGAAAGACGCCATTTTGTAGAGATTGAACTGATTTCGGGGCTGTATTCCTGAAATGGGCGAGCGATGCGATACCGGGGGTGGGATGTTGTTGCACGGCCCCTCGATAAAAGTGTCACCCCATGGAAAATTTTGAAAATTTGGAGGGGCACTCACGTGATTGCGGGGGAAGGGAAATGCAGACTCTCGGGCGTATACGGAACAATCCTCCGCGGCATTAGATCCTCAAGCTGAGAATAAACTTGTCTTATGTGACAGAGTAAACGTATGATAATTTCTGTTATAGTTACAGCTTATCAGATGATGCATATTTGTCGAGGAATCAAAAGAGACACTATACTCTTTTATGCCCTACCCTATAGAGATATGGTTGAAGTAAAGGGTGGTTCTAACTTGTAACAACCTTTCATGAATGAAAAATAGTCATGTCTGGTGTGAATCTGCATAACAAACATACTGATATATTTCCTGCTGAAATGATTTTGTTTTGTAATAATCTCACAGGTCGAGCTCACTATCATTATGCTGCCTTTTTGTTTGAATTTCACACCTTTGGTTGTCAAGCGAACCGCGAGCAACCACTAACTGTAATTCCAGGTAACGCAATCTCTCTTTAGAAAGTGTTCAAAAGCCATCGAACGTGGTTCTTATGAGACCTGGCCAAGTATATCTAGTTTACAGGGACAATTTTCACTTATAACTGCTGTCCGTTGGCGGGTATTCGGATTCTATACGAGCTCAGCGCCATCCCATTTCGGTAATGGAGCAATGGGAAGCGCAGCCCCTCCAAAACGTCACTATCGTCGACGTCACCTTAACATTTGTTATGGCCTTAGTGCGGATACCACCAAACAGGCGATTAATAATAACCTAGAGATTATAAAGCAGTTTGCGAAACCTTTGAAATTTGGATACGTGATTAAACCTTCACTCCACTGCTTTGAAACTTCAAGTCATATACTTTATATCATCCAACATGGAGGCTTTGAAAGGTCAGACAGCTCTTATCGTAGGTATTCTCCCTTCCAAGTTCCACAATTACTAATGATATGAAATAGACTGGTGGTTCCATGGGAATTGGCGAGGCCATTGCTGCTGCTTTGGCTGAGCACGGTGTCAACCTTGCTCTCATATCTCGAAGCAAAGTTAGTAGTCTCAACGTTACTGCCTGACCGTGAACTGACCAGTCTCATTATTTAGGACAAGCTTGAGAAAGTCCGAGAGAAGATCACCTCGAGATATCCGGATGTCAAGGTTGGCATATACCCCGTGGATATCCAGAATCAACCAGAGTTGGAGGAAGCCGTCAAATCAGCGATATCCGATATTGGCCAAATCGACATACTCATCAACAATGTCAGTAGGCCCTATTCTGCAGAGAGTTAAGTGCTAACCATGTGCCAGGCTGGACTCGCTCTTGGTGCTCCTGCACGATTCTGGGAAATCCCCGTTGATCAGGTCGCTCAAATGTCCGGCACCAACATCAACGGCGTCATGTTCACTACCCACGCTGTGATGAACCATTCAATGTGGGAGAGGAAGAAAGGAACCATCATCAACATCTCCTCCGTAACAGGCCTCGAATGTCCGCCCTTCAACGGAGAAGCAGTTTACCACGCCTCGAAAGCCTTCCTTGAGGGGTTCAGCAATAGTCTGCGGATGGAAACAGCCGGTTCCGACATCAAGGTGCTTGTGTTGCGTCCAGGCGTCGTCGAAACACATTTCCATCTGCAGAGAGTTCAGTATGACCAAGCTGCTATGGATGAGTTCATGCAAGGTTACGAGCCCCTCGTCGCCGAGGATCTTGCCCACTCCGTGTTGTATATGTTGAGCTTGCCTCCTCGGATTTCCATCAAGGCTATGGATTGTGTTCCTACGGCCCAAAGGGCGTTGACTAACTTCGACCGAGAATGGAACTCTCGTCGGTAGAAGGCCACAGGATTTCTGGAAGTAGCATCGCCTAAGGCAATCATTCAATAAGAAAGGACTCGGGGCATTTACATGCCTAAAATAGGAAGAAGGAGCCCTTTCAGCCGTGTTAAGGAGGCTGCCGAGACTGACATTGGATCACGGAATGCTTTGTGTAATGGAGAAGCCGTTATATGTACATTTGCTTCATCCACTAGCTATTGGATAATGCGGTTTTTCGTGGAGTCATGCGAATCTTTAGCAATTACTATGGAAATAAATACAAGCAATAAAAGCAGCAAGCATAAATATTATTGCTGAGGAGCCGGTTTCCGCCACTTCTCAAGACAACTCTCGCATGAGGCCATCCCCTCCTTGGCCGGATTTGCCCAACACGAAGTACAATTGCCTTCCTTCTTGGCTCGTTCCCGAGCCGATCGATGATAGGCCCTCTGCTTCTCAGCGCACTCACTGCAACGGATATGGTCATCTGAAATTGGTTCAGTTCTGCAATCCGCACATTTGACTTCCTCTTTGGTCTGGTCTCGACTCGCCTTAGCCTTCCCAAGACACTCACTACACTGCGCATCGTCATCTGGGGCTAGATCAGCTTTGCATTTGTAACATTTGTTTTCCTTTTTCAATGACTCCCTCATAGCCTTTCTCAGATCATTGCTTCGCTTCCCCCAACATTCTTTGCATAGTGTTCTCCCTTTGACAGCCGGTCGGGTGCACTCTCTACACTTTTTGTTCTCTGAGGGTCCGGGTGCTGAGGGACCAAGCTCTGAGGGTCCAGGCTCCGAGGTCTCAGGCTCTGCGGGGTTGAGAATCTTGCTGAGTTGCATGATTGGTAACTGGTGTTTTGTTAGAGGTATGAGAATGTGTGGTTTCGTTAGTTGATTGTCCAAACCATATCCTGAGGACTTGGTATATGATATATAGAAGCTGTTGGAGCCTGACAGGCAATCTTTCACTATATGAATGAATCAGTTGAATCGAGCGGCAGTTAATCGTTGTTATTGGCGAGCAATTGTTCACATTCATAACCAAGACAAACGGTATTGGCGCTATTAGGGATTAAGTGACTGCAACTTCAATCAGGGGTGAATAAGTAAGATTTCGGGCTAGTACGTGATTCGCCTGATATTCAGAGCGCTGGGGCTCCCATTAACTGTATAGTCGTGGTAGCAGAGGTAATCCAATGCGAAGTATTTACCTAATAGTGATATGAGTACACGGGCTAGTACTTTCAGCACAAAGGTTGAGACCACTTACCTCCACAAAAAGACCTCCTTGCACTCTTGCGGATTATCTCCTTAGAACAAAGTTAAGAACAACATTTAAGACTGCCATCTTCCATAGAACTCTTTGAACTCAACATCTGTCCTGCTATCCCAAGCACCAATACATGAGATACCTTTACTCCTCTCGCATGGCGCTAATTTGGGACGAGCCCAAGATTAAAATACAATCTTGTCCCCCATCTAGTCTAATGGACATCGTATCTCAAGCCCTCAGACATGGCTATAGTCAAGCTTCAAGTCCAATTGGAAGTGCTGAGAAAGTTGTACCTCTGTGGAAAACCTGAGACAATAACACAGTCACTTACATTCACTTGGGTAACTATAGCGGTAGACTACGTGAATGATTCGCCGCATATCAAACACGCGTTAATCTCAACATATCTACCCACCTGTAATCGTCACGATGGATAAATTTCTAGTGACATTCTTGGGTTCATCACGTCCTTGAAATCCACTATTGGTCCATCGTGAACCGTGGTTTCCATGAATATAGACCCCGGGATTTTGATGCGAAGAGAAACAAGCCGAGACAGCATGGAATTATAAACCGTTGAGAGGAGTTTCAGTGTTTGACAGGTTATCTAAACCGTCAAGGACATCTCTATTTGGCGCAAGCTATCAAGAGCGACTACATCAACACAGCCATTCTTCGCTTAACTTTCAGACGAAGCTGTTACGTATTCCAGCAACTGGCCATTCAATCAGAACGATTAGATGTCGCTGACAAGAGTTCACTACTGGTACTGCAGTTAGTAATGATGACGAAGGTCTTGGCCGTCAGCATCTCGTGATAAGCGAGAATCAATGATATTCAGCCTCCAAGACCACACCAGCGGTATCACTATCTTACTAGTGATATGTTAGTCTGAGCCAAGATGATTAGACTCAATAGATGATGCAACATTAATCTTGGAACATCTCCTTAGGAAAGATAGCCTTTATCTCGGTGCAATCTCCTCCCCCGCTCGTCCGCCAAGACTCCCATACCAAGTGATACGGTGTTCCGCCCAGGACAAAAGAAAAAGGGGGTTGCTATTCGATCGGATAACGGCGGCAGAGAATGAAAAGGATGCCTACAACAATAGACCCCAAGGCCGAAGAATCAAACCCACCTGCTCAAGACAGATAAGCTTTACCCCAGAAACAGCATTGGCACTCTTGGCAGCTGGAACCACATCCTGCTTCCCCGACTCATGACACGCGATGTGGAGGAATGCTGGGTCTTGACGCCTGCCCTTCCTGTCTCTTGGCGGTGATATCACGAGATAACGCGGCATTGGCATTGCATTGGCACCTCGCGTGGATTGGAGGCGGAAATCTTGGCGTAGCAGAAGGCTTGGTTGGGAGGATGCTTGGCATAAGTAATAAGTGGTTCCGAATCGCCAAGCTCAGACACCATTGGCTTGCTGCCCATATGTTGGCGATATCCTAGGACGAGCAAGCATCTGAAAGTCTGGGGTTTGCTTGCTTGCTTTGCTTTTCGGGAGAGGATTGCCTTTGGTCCTACTTCGCCTCCAAGGGTATATATCGAGAGGATACTGCTCCACCTCCGCAGTGGAGAGAGAGATCTCCAGACTTGACCCTCCTTTCTTCTCATTCTTCTCTACTACACCTCCTTCTCCTACTTTCCTTTTCCCACTCTTCAGACGCTATTGCTCGTCGTCACCTACCACCGATATGGCGGTAACAGAGAAGGGCACAGGCCCGAAGCCAGGCATGGCAAAGAGGATCTACCTCATGCTGGCGCCGGACTCGCAGAAGGACGACGAAGGCCGTGATAACTTTAACTCGCGATCGCAGTTCGTCCTGTGCGCCATGGGAGGTGCTGTAGGCCTGGGCAATCTCCTTCGATTCCCGTCCGTGGTGTTCAACAACTACGGTCTCCAGTTCTTCATCCCCTACCTCGTCGCTCTCTTCCTTATCGGTATCCCTATTCTGATTCTCGAAATCACCCTCGGACAAGCCTACCGCGGTGGCTGCGTCATTGCCTGGAACAACGTCAACCACCGCGCCAAGGGAATCGGTCTAGCTATGGTCTTCAACGGATTTGCCGTCGTTGGCTACTACGTCCCCATTCTCGCCTGGGCCATGACATACTTCCGCATGTCATTCCAGAGCCCTCTTCCGTGGGCCGGCCTGGATACTACCGACTTCTTCCTCAACAATGTTGTTCGTAACAAGGATCCTACTGGCGGAGAAGACGGAGGTCTCAAGTCCTATCCCGGCCGCGGCATCGTTGGCGAGACCTTTGGTTGGTGCATCATGATTTGGTTCATTGTGTGGATGTGTACCTTCAAGGGTGTTGGCCTTACCGGGCGAGTCATCTATGTCACCATGGCCTTACCCCTTATAATGATTGGCATTCTTGCCGTCCGATCTCTTTCGCTCCCCAATGCCTCTGACGGATTTGCCCTGTATGTTGGAACATGGCGAAGCGAGTCCCTTCAGGGCTCTAAAGTCTGGCAAGATGCCTTTGGACAGATGTTCTTCTCCATTGGTGTCGGATTCGGCTACTTCACGTCGTACGCCTCATACAACAACAAGTATGCCAACGCCGTGCAAGATGCCTTCATCATCGCACTCAGCAACTCTATGATTGAGATCATCTCAGCCTTGGCTGTTATGGGCGTTGTCGGGTTCCTGGCCATTAACCCTGGTGAAGTCCCTCCCCTGTCCACCTTCAGCTCTGGCTTCTTTTATTATCCCGAAGCTCTTGCAAACATGCCTGGATCCAACTTCTTCTCTGCCCTGTTCTTTATCACCTTGGCCCTGCTTGGGTTGACATGTGTCTTTGCCTTGGCCGAGGTCTTGGTTACCCTGCTTTGTGACACTGATCTCGGCCAGCGTGTGCCTCGCTGGGTGATCTCAACATCTGTCATTATTTTGGGTGCCTTGACATGCCTCATCTACAGTAGTGAATTTGGATTCGCTGTCCTAGATGCCGTCGACATGTTCGTCAACGACATCGCTCTCTTCATTACGGTGTGGTCCGAGACATACATGGCCTGCACTCTTTACCGCTGGAGAGACCCAGTTGACCAGATCGGCGCCCTCAGCTACTACGCATACAATGGATGCTATGTCCTTGCCCTTTTCCTCGGCACCTTACTTGGCCACCTCGTGAGCCCCGCCGCTGGTGCAGGCGTAGGCTTTGGCGTCTTCATCGCTGGTGCTCTCGTTGCTGCGTTCATGGGCAAAACCCCAACTGTCCCAGCTCCCAGATTCTGGGGCAACAATGCCATCCTCAGCCGCTTCTGGTATGCCGCCTTCTACTCGGGCAACCAGCTCCGCCAAGATCTCAACTGTGCCATCAGCAATGGCGGTAAGAACTGGAAAATCCACTGGGTCTGGCCAATCTGTCTCAAGTACATCACCGGTCCCGCTGTCGCACTGGTGTTCTCTTTTGCGTACCCCAAGTTCCTCAACAACCACCGAAACGACCCCCCTTTCATCTACAGCTTTGTCCTCATGCACGTTGTTGTCATCTTGATCGTCGGTGCATTCGTCGTACCGCGCTTCCTCAACATCCTCATCCCTGCTCACCGTATCGAGAGAGGCGATGGAAAGTATGATGTTGCGCCCCAGATGACTCTTAACCTCTCTCCGGCTGTCGACAATGGTCTTGAAGGTGGTCTCGAGGGCCGTAGCGTTGATGCTGAGCATAGTCACAGCCACAGTGGCAATCGAAGCAGCATTGAAGTTGATGCTCGAAAGGGTGTACCGACAGCCGAGCCAGGCGTTGTGGGATCAAAGCATTAAAGAACCGTGAACGAATATTGTTTCAAAGTTGGAGTTTATCGCGATGAATTCTGTAACTATATAGTTGTAAACACCGGACTTTACCAGTTTCGGTTGTCAATTTGAAGTAGTTATTAAGCATCCACCTCTCTTCACTTTCTCATCTCTACCTTAGCGCGTACATGATCGCGTCACTGCTTGCTCAACGTGAGTTTCATGAAGCCTTTCACTTGTCCTTGACATCATTCCTCCTAGTCACAAATCCCAACACTGTCAAAGCCCTGGTAGCAGAACTGTAATTGTTAGCAGACATCCAGCATGAACAAACTTAATACCGTACTTGTCAGACTCTTGTCCCAATTTATCCAAAGCCAGTAACCCCATCATGCATCCGATCCAAATTAAAATGCCATAGGGATAAGACCCTTCATAAATGCCGCCCAGACCAGAGACGACGGTCCCGCCAGCCACTGCCTCCACATACGTCTCGAAAACTGACAGATGTTTCGCTACGGCGATAAAGCCACGGCCCCAAATAAAGCTGTGAAGTATTTTGATGCTAGCTCGGTGCCATTTGGCGGACCCTAGATAAGCGGCAAGGCCGGATGCAAGAAGACGCTGGCATATCATTGTGTGGAACACAGCCCTTGCAAGAGGTGGCGCCACGGCCTTTTGGATATTACCTTGTTTCTCAGCTAGGTACAACGCTGTTGACACTTGCAGCATGCAAAGAAACAAGTCAAGAGGTGTCGGAAGTGGATGATGTTTGCTCTGCCACTGCTTGAGGTTGAAAATGACAACTTCTAGTAAGGATATGAGGACATGGGGAATCAGAGTGTACGTAGGAGCTTTGCGTGACATCTCCCATCCTTTGGTAGTTAAGCTGCGGTGAAGGTACGGAATAGAAGAGGCGAAGATACAGGTTGTCCATAGAACCTCCACTGGGCAATTTTGAGAGAGTACCTTGAACCCACCGAGGACGGTATCTATGAGGGTTGACATTGTGCTTCGGGTTACTGCGTTAGGGTATGTTTAACTTCGAACACCGTACTATGAGGTTGAGTGTCATTCAGGATTTTATATCGTTTGTAACTGAAAACCGCCAGGCACCAACCCCCGGGATGAGGCTACTGCTAGAGACCCTTTCGAGTCTGCTGTAAGACCCAAGCTAGAAATATGCATCGTATGACAAGCTTGTAAGTCTAGCGTGAATTTCATTTCAGCCAACCATCCAAAGGCTGCACGCAAGCAACACGTAATCTTGTTATTTCTTGGGATGACATTCATGTGGTAATAAGCTTATATCATCCTTGATATCATAGTGTCGGGTATCGCCCTTCACAGAAGTATTATGCTCAGAGACAGTTTAATAGGTCAATCATATGTACGAATGCGGCATTCAATGCAAGATACTGTCATATTCAAGATATGGCCGAATCCATCTAAAAGCGTCGGTGAACCCGCTTCCACGTTCCCAACCCTACTTGTGTCATTTCATCGCTCGGGAAAATGACTCTTCGTTCAAACCCTGCAAGTTAACCCGACCCAAGCACAAACCTACTCACAGCGTCGCCATCGCCCATTCCATTGTTCTCTTGATAGTATCATCCTGATCCGATACCGGCTCATATCCCAATACCTTGTTCGCTTTCTCCAAAGACCAGCACCAGCCAGAATCAAGATGGTTTATGCTGATCCTACGCAGGTTCGGCTTGATATAGCCCAATGTGAAAATCCAGTAGACCCATTCTGTCGTCGACGCCATGGACTTCATCACAGGCATAGGAATACGCGTGATCTCATTCGGCGGAACAGGGTGCCCAGCTGCAGCATAAAACCTGCGGCAAAATTCGAAGAAAGGCTGTGGTCTCCCATCCGAGATAAAGAATGCCTCGCCTCCAGCTTTATCGGCGGTATCCGGGTTCAGAAGCGTCTGCAAAGCTAGAATATGTGCCTCGGCTGCTTTGACCACGTAGATGAACTCGTGAAGCTTTGTGTCATTTCCGACCTGCATCTTGTGCTCTTTTCTCTGCATACTCGTTACCAACTGAGGCACGAAATTGTTGTCGTGCTCGCCGTAGAGACTAGATATGCGCATAATAGAGGTGCGAAGCTGAGGCGAGTCAGCGGCCGCGACAAGCCTTTCGGCCTTGGCTTTTGTCATGCTGTAAACGTTCGGGGCAGTCTTTTCATCATGTAGCACGGCGTCTGCTTCGGTGACGGGCTTTTGGGTGGAGACAACAGCTGAGTTGGATGAAGTAAAGACTAAGGCCTTTGTGTTGCGACATGCTGTAGCTGCGGCTAGTAAATTCGCTGTTCCATCGATGTTTGCCTTGATCAAGTTGGCAGCAGTGTCAAGGTAAGTTGGCGATGCTGCGTGGATAACTGCATGAGGTCTGAAGTCTCGAAACACTGCCTCAATTTGACTTGAAACTGCGACATCTGCTGCATGGAGTGAGATTCGAGAGTCGCCGGAGATCCCGACGGGTACTTTTGGGTGGCGGCTGACGATAGCAACAGTTGTTGCCGCATGGTCTAGCAGTTGGCGGATTATGTGTCCACCGAGGAAGCCACTTCCACCTGTTATCAGCACACGTCTTGGAGAATCCATATCTTTTCAAACTTCTGAACTCCTTTTCGTCAAGAGATAGAATTATAAATGAAAGTGAAAAGTGAAAAGTGAATTCGAGGAGAGAGATCGTGTTGAGATGTCAGCAACGAAGGAGTGTTATCCTAGTCGTCATCTTGAACCGCAGCTAGGTAATTGGCTGGTAATCCGATAAAGACCGAGTCTATTCCTGGAGTATATAGATTGAATATTCCGTACCTTAAATGAGTTTGGGTACCAGTTGGCTTTATTCAACGGGCATACAAGAATGCATCGCAACTAGCCTCTAGTTAATTCTAGATTTTCGGCATATGAACATTGAACAATAAGGAGAATGACAGTCTACAGCTTTGTCTTCGGATTGACAGATCTCTGGTATTTGCTGTTTTCGAGATAATATAACTGATAATGGACGTTATTGCTTTCGGACCCTGGTGTTGAATGGTGCCGCGAGGTCACTGACAATCTTTACCATTTTCGTGCATTCGACTAGTCATCATTCTTCTGCATGCCCACAACAATCCTTTACATCCTCCCCAGGGTTTTCACAACACCACAATAATCACTATAATGGACCGTGACTCAGAAAAGCCTGTATTATTCTTGTAACAATACCCGTACACTTCCCACTATACTCTGTCTGACTCTCACAGCGACATTGACAACTGTCTTTACTCGCGCAGTACGCCAACCCCAACCAACACATCCCCCAGTCTAACCAGTATCAGATGACAAAGTCCTAGAGCACATGTCAGCTCTCATCGACGACTACTTCAAGAAACATCTAGGCCTCTTGCCCGACGACGCCGAGCGCCTACACAAAGACTACTACCAGCAGTACGGCCAGGCAATTGAAGGCCTCGTGCGCCACCACCAAATCGATGCACTCGAGTATAATGCCAAAGTCGATGACGCGGTGCCTCTCGACGACCTGATCAAGCCCAACCCCAAGCTGCGAAAACTCCTCGAGGATATTGATACCTCAAAGGTCAGGCTATGGCTTTTGACAAATGCGTATGTTAACCATGGGAGGAGAGTTGTGAGGCTGTTAGGTGTGGATGATTTGTTTGAGGGGCTTACGTATTGCGACTATTCGCAAGTGCCGTTTGTGTGCAAGCCGCAGAAGGGCATGTTTTTGAAAGCTATGAAGGAAGCTAGCGTTTCGGACGTTTCAAAGTGTTTCTTTGTTGGTAAGATTGATACATGGGTAACTAAGAATATTACTAATGTTTGTTTAGATGATTCGCATAAGAACTGTGTCGGAGCAAAAGACGCTGGCTGGAACGCGGTTCATTTCGTGGAAGAAGGGTACTCAGCACCTGTCACACCGGCATCTCAGCATCAGATTCGTAGCTTGGAGGAGTTGAGGTCTATTTTCCCAAATTTCTTCAAAGTGAAGAATTAAGCGAGAAGATCACACCTGCAAAATCCAAATCTATCAGCAAGAGGCTGTGGATTACTCCAAACTGAGCTGATAGACTATATCTTAGACCCTAGCATGCGATAGTTTGAAGAGGAAACCGATTTTCAAGTGAAGAATGTGTTTGGCGACATTCCATTGGTGGCTATTTTAATTGTTAAAAGACTCTGTTCAAGTACGTAGTGAAGAACGATACGGTGTGTTCACGTACCAATGTGAATACGGTTGCTGAAAGGCTTGTGCGCTTCAAGTTAATACGTTCAGTCTGTGGGAAGGTCGCTCGTTTCTGTTAAGCTAGGAGCTAACTCCATTTTTCGTACGGGTACATAGGGAATACTGTATAATATTTACGCTTTTCCCAACCCGGTCCTTAAGCATAGTGTATCCGTAACATCACCGGAATTGAAGATTCACCTGCACCAAAGTAGATTAGCGACGGGCTTTTCCAAACCATAATAAGCTTTAGCTCGGCTACGAAAGATCCCCCGCTCCAACAAATTAGATCTTTCTGATGCTACCCCGCAACTTATCAGTTATCTTCAGTCGACCCCGGCAATTGACCAGACTCCATATCTCACCTCTTAAAAGGGGAGGTCTATCCGCTCTTCGCAGGAGCATTGATCATCCGCACCACTAGCACTCGTATCTGGCCCTTGATCAACCCAATTCTAGCGATATCACGGATACCGTCATCAATCCAAACAGAGCAGGTCAATCCCTAGTTACTCTTACGGTCCTACCCAGTCTAATCCCTACAATGTCCGGTCGCAAGACGCGATCTCGCGGCGCTTGCGCCAATTGCAAGGCGAGAAAGCGAAAATGCGACCAGACCCGGCCAGCTTGTGTAGCCTGTCAGAGTCGTAACCAGATCTGCGATGGCTACCAATTGAAGCTACAGTGGGGCTTTGGAGTCGCTTCTCGCGGTCGATTCGCCGGTTCGGCTGTGCCGACGTTGGATGTTGGTCCCGATTCAGAGCGCGGGTCTACTACGTCTAGTAATAGTCCGTCTGTGAACTATTCGGTTGCTCGCTTCTTGGATGATCCACTCGATGCAGACGATAGGTTACTCGTGGGGTCGCCACCGCGGCTCTTGAAATCCGATGATAATGGCTACGATGATGGAGTCGTGGTGGACGAGAACGATTACCTTCTCACCCAATGTTAGTAGCCGTCAATTGAACCACCCCTCCCAAAACCTACTGCTGTATGCGTTCCCCATAGCCAGAATACTATCGTACTAAGAGCCAATAGTCCTAGAGAGTGGCATCTACAAACTATTCGCAACCTCAGTAAACGACCGTTTCTTACAAGATCTACGCCAAGCTACCAAGCAATCACCGGCGCTAGTCACTATGTGCTGCGCCTTTCAACTCATGTGGGAACATCCAGAAACCGAAAGTTCTCGTAAAGAGTTCGAAAATGCAGTACGCATCTTCCAAGACGAGCTTGAGCAGCGCAACGGCATCATCCAGGGCGCGACCCTATGTGCCGGATCGATCCTCTGCACCCTCTCGGTAACTCTAAAAAGCGGCGCTGCGGAGACACTTGCTGATTGGTTATAGATGATACAGGGTCTACCATGGACAAATCAGCTTCACTGCATGACAGACCTTTACTCTTTGAACGCCAGCCGCTGTTCTGTCGATCTGGTACCTGATGCGTTCACAACTCACGGGCTTCGGGTTATTGGTGTCATGGACCTCCCCGGTCTTGTATTTGGTAGAAGAACGCCAATCATTGGACTATGGAGGCGCTTACGAGAAGCTGAGTTGGCATCTCCCAATGGCTTGACCGGTGGTGTAGACACGCTCACCGGCATGCCTCGCTCACTCCTAGACATTCTAGCCTATACAGATCATCGCGCAGCGCAGTTTGCACTATGGAATTGGCATGGCGAGATGGGAGATTCCTTGCAAGCACAGTTGTGGGATGCATGGAGATATGCAGGAATCATTTACAGAAATCGGACGATATATAAAGAACAAGCCCTCGGTGGGAATATTCCCAAGCAGACACCAGCCGAAGGATTACCCAGCACAAAGTATCTCGTCTGGCGACTCATAGCTAGTCTCGATATCCTGAGGCTGGCTCTTGACCACCCCACGTCCAAGGGTGTTCTTTACGGGAACTCCGGCTTTTGGCCTTACATCATTGCTCGGTGTGAGTTTGAGCTCTTGAGAGAAAGCCCAGATCTAAAGACGAAGCTTGATGGGCTGTACGATACGCTGATCAGCGTCTACAAACAGAAGCAAGGAGAGTTTGCGCAGGCAATAATCCAAGAAGCCTGGGATAGAGGAGATACTACGTTTGATCTTGACGGGGTGATGTTTGCAATGAACATAGAACTGCCAGGCTTTTAAATGGATTTTACTTTTCACCTCGGTATCGAACGATACTCAACACAACAAGGCTAAGTCAAGTCAAGATGAATCACACCCCACGGTCATTCTCACGAGTCTGCAATTAGCTCCATTAGTAGAGGATACCATTCTGGGTGAAGGTTCCAAGTCTCCAATTTTGATTTATGAGCTACGTCTACCAAATACCTTCAAAAGATAAGTTAGACAACAAATTCTTGCCAAATAGCACCCAAATCCTGCTGTGGATGCTCGTTACCCAAACTCCGATAACCTGACTCAAAAGAAACATATCTTTAATCCTGAATGTCAAAATCACTATGCTGCGCTTTTCCAAATCCCATTTCTCCAAACATGCCGCTTAAAGCCTGTGCGTCTTGCACCACGAATCGACGTAGTTGTACAGCACGATACCATTAGGAATCTCAGGGAGACTTAGTCTGATGTGCTTCATGGTCAGATCAGTGGCGGGTTTCCAACTCTTTGCGATTCTCGCCATGGTGTCGGTTTTGAACATGTCTGCAGTTCCAGGGTTCGCGGCCAGCCATTTACCGACGGCGTAGTAGAAGAGACCTGTGTAAATGTTAGCTTCGCTCTCTTCTTATGGAAATTAGTATGCTTACCTTCGCGTCGGACCTGTTCTGTCTCCAACTTATCCAAAAGGACTCGGTTACGTGGGTATCGGCTTGAGGAATCTCCCATGGAAACAGCCAAATCGTAGTATGCGCGGATAGCACGATGGTTATCGTCAAAGTATGAGCAATAGTCCTTGTTGGAGAGGATGTGCTTCGCTGCCCGGATGTACATACCTTGGGCCTTCAGCTCATCCATTGTACCGACCTGGTGGAAGTTGATCCAGTGGTCTCGCTTCATCTGCCCGCTATACCGCAGGGTCTGAATTGCTTTTCGAAGCGTGCCGAGGTTGGATGGATACTCGAACACGATACCGTGATTGCAAGCGCCGTGGAAGATGAGCCCTTGTTCGACGTCTTTGAAGGTGGAGATGAAGACATCAGCGGCTTGATTAGGATCATTGAACTTGCTGACGGCCGCCTGGAGATCGGTAAAGCTGTCAAATCCAGTGACGTAGTGGGAATCCAACTTCTTCTTGAGCATGGCATCGTTCGAGAACCTATAAATAGTTAGTATGAGTCAGAAGTATTACCGGAAGAACTTACTTAGCGTGGTTATCATCCAAAACGAAGATCAAAACTCGTTTACCGTGTCGTTTGTATTCCACAGCAGTGTTGGCAGCCTTGGTGACCCGGTTGCAGATCACGTCGGGCCAAGTATCCAAAATGCGCTTCATGATAGCGGCCCGGTGCTCAGGAAGGCGGCCCAAGAAATCGTCAACTTGATCCATGGCTGAGAGTCTGCGATAGAATGAATATTAGGGGGTGTTGCAAAATTGAGTGAGGTTTAGATCGTGATGTAGGAAAGTGACTACTCAGTTGTATGTGAGGTTGAAGAGAAAGATAGATTTGAGATGAAGAAGGTCAACGAGGATGGTAAACAAGATAGTCCAAGATTATAGGCAAACAGTGACTGGACGTGGTGTTCGAAATGAATAATGAACATTCACTTTGGAACTGGTGAACACTGCCTACGGTGTCTGTTCTGCGGTGTCAGTGCTGCACCATGGATGAACAATCGAATCAAGATACAGAGTCCATAGAACAATGTCCCGTCGCTCTGCGTTAGAACAAGCAATTGTTAAATATTATTGATATCACTGGGAAGGGCTTTTCAAAAGCTTCCAGTGGCATTGTGGTATACATAGCTAAGCAAATCAAGATTCTACCTCGACAGGACCCAGACATACTGCTTTGGAGAAGCTAGAGACGATATTCAAAATAAGTTCATTAGACAGGTTGAAACACGAATTAATAGGGCTAAGAATACATGGAATAAATACACCTTGACACAATGGGGTAGATCATATAAACTGGTGTCTCGCAGTCCTGCCCTAGGCGAACCTTGTACGACACAGCGAGGAAATTAGATTGAGTTTGTATGTCTGGTCGTGTCAGATATAACAACGTATTCAATTGCTGTTATCTATGAGTTCCCTGAAGAAGCTTTGCTTAAGGTGAAAGCGCATTTTCTACCATTTTCTAATTGAATTGGGCCTACCATTATCGCGTGCCACCCTTCAAGGCATTAGGCAGGCTGTCATATTTGACAGGTTGATCAGCCCACGGACCTACTCATCGAGACAGACGAAGATGGGGGACAAGCTTCTCGAATGCCTTTTGTCACTACACTAACTCAGCTTCTTCATGGCCTTCCAAGGCATTGGGCAACGGAAGGCATAAATATAGTTGGCTTCCATCCCTTCTATGCAGTCACAATCTGTTATTTTCAGCGTGAAATGTCTGAAGAGGTCCATGATCGGACTGATAATGACACGAGAGATAAACAATTGACCAGGATACATATCATTCTCCACAAATACAGTGTGCTCATCCCGTATTACTGGCGTTAGGTGCACTGACTGAATGAGATGTTATAGCCAATGTACTATGAGACATTGGGTTCGTACATGTAACTTGTTAAAACACTTTCTTCGTAAAAAGAAGTGTAGCATCCCATGTGGATGACGACCTAGATTAAATATACCATGAGCATTGATTTGGGATCTAAATCTTGCAGCCGGTAACTCGGATCGCAGCCTACTGAGATGCGAATCTATTGGGTTCATTCTGTCCCAAACAAATGCAGCATAGCACAGCCACGGGGCGTAGTTTAGGCACCAACCTAGAGAGGCTCTGAGTCTGGGCGTATATTGTTGTCCCTGCATGGTATAGTTAGTATCCCTCACATGCTCACAACGACCATACAGTCAAATAAACAGGCTCCTTGTGTGAGTGGCGCACCGCCCACAATGTATGGTGATTTTGATACAAAGAGTGAGTAAGCTATACATATAAAGACATATTTCAGCCTAAATCAACCGCCATTTAGGTATTCATGCATAAGCAGCCCACTTGACTTTTCGTATCTTCTTGTTTAACGGTGTACATATTACCGGCACAGATCAGAGAATGAAAGCGTCTACTGATTCCAGTCACGAAAACCTAGAGAAAATGACCACTTTAAGCACCTCTTCTATCACCATGGAGAATACTTCCATCCCTTTCAAAAGCAGGTAAATGATATCACCTTTATCATTTTGCTCCTCTCGCTCTGTCGGGTTTAACGTACAGTGGCGACCTATGGTCCAAGGCAATTGCCAAACTTGGAGGTGAACTGCCTTCTGAGATCTTTGCCAATCCAGAGAACAAGTCTCTACCTGAATTGTGGGAAAATACCGAATCGTCAAGGCAACGACTAGAGGATAAGTCGTGGTCTTTCAAACGAAAGAATGGCGAGACTGTTTATGTCGGAGAACTTCTAGCCAAAGCGAGCAAGTGGATCAACCATTTCAAGGACATTGGCGACATCGTCGTGCAATACGACCCTGTTCATGCCGCACTACCTTGGGCTGGTGCTCGATTTCTGTTGACTGTGGGTGACGGCTTGCATCTACTTGGCAAGGTAATACTAATATTCTGCCAGGTCGCAACTGGTGATCTGGATACATATAAAAGCCTACTAGACCGAACCGTGGGAATTATGGAGATTATTTGTCGAAATGCTGTCGTTGAAAGCCTACTCGGTGATAGTCAGCATGAAGCAGCAGAAATTCTGCCTGCTAATTTGATCAAGCTGTACACCTCCATCTTGACTTATCTTACCAAGGCAAACTCTTACTATAAGCAGAGCAGATTGAGTAAGTTGATATTGCATAAATTTGGTTAATTACTGACATCATCAGAGAGCTTTCTTAAAAACGGACTGCTTGCATCATCTGACGTTGAATCTGCGTTCGCAGATACTGGAGAAGACTAGGCAGATGTTGATCGGTCCGTGGCTTTTTTTGAACTGCGAGGTAATTCAGAAGTCGCATAATTATAGCCTCGCTAAAATTGTATAGTCCAAATGGAAGCCAATGTTAAGCTCCATGAACTGATACAGTTTCGACGCTCCCATGAATAGATGGGACCAATCGCTCTACGAGATGGTGGATCACATGCATGGTAAAAATCCTCTTTCTTGAAATTGCGCCTTTCTCTAAGTCATCTAGGGGAGGAAAGAAGGAAAGTATTGCGTTGAGTTTCAGAGCAAAAGTACGAAAAGCATCACGAACAAACAAAAAGTCAAGTCCTAGAAGGCACTGGCCAGTGGCTCTTGCATGATACGCTATTTGTGCTCGGTGGCAACTGCAGTCCGATCAATTTCTGAGTCTTGTTTCTGCGATAGAGAACGGATCTTCTTATCCAATTTCGAAGGGACAACTATTACAGATATGCTCCCATTTTTTCATGTTTGACAACGCAACCAATACCTTCAGATTTTCGCACTTGACAGTTCGAGAATTTCTTGAAGGTCAAGATCTCTTCAAGTCCGCCCCTGTAAATGCTCTGGCAGCAGAAACCTGTCTCTCTAAACTATTATCATCACATATTTCGATAGAGGGACCACTTCTACATTATCCTTTTTTGTTCTGGGCTGAACACGCCCGTGAAGCAAACCAACAACGATGCCTGCGGCTTGAAGAAATGCTAAGACAGTTCCTACAAAGTGAGGAGCCTGGGTCATTGTTTTATCGCCGGCATAGGACTACCGAGAATATCCTTGTCTTTCCAGTCGCGCTTCGCTATGGGAGTGGCGGGCTTTTGGAATGGCAGTCCAGAGAAGATGGTTCTTTTGAGGTAACAGAGGAGTTTATGGAGAACGCTGCCATGAACTGGGTTTATGGAAAGACGGTCATCACATTGCTCCTTGGCAATCGCACAGGGGCTGCTATCAAAATCACCAAAAAGATGGTCAAGGCTGCAGCCCAGAATTGGATGAGCGGAGAAAGCATCATGGCGCTGCTTCTCGAGAGTGACGCGATTGACTGTGTGGTCACACAAGAGATCGTTGGCACTATTGTTAGAAGTTTCAGTCCATCCATTTTCCAACGAATTTGTGTCAAGGCTGAGAGTGAGATATCCATCAATCAAGGGACCATCAGGGCAGCAGTCGCGAATCATAAACACAGCAAAGACATTACCGCTATCCTTCTTGACCGGAGTAAGGAAAAGATTGAGGTCACAGAAGAAACGGCCATTGCTACTACTTGCACGCAAGATGGAAAAGAGATCCTGGCGCTATTCTTCGATCACCCGAAAGCGAGAATCTCGATAACAGAAGACGTACTCAAGGCTGCAGCTAAGGGTTACGAGATTGATGAAGAATCATGGGCATTCCTTTTAAACAAACGAGGCTCCGAGGTTCCGAGCACAGAGGAAGTCGTTGTACTGGCAGCAGACAATTACGACAAGTGCAACATGCTGATAACAAAGCTTCTGGACGCGTGTGCGACTGACATACTAACCACGCCAGCAGTCATCGAAGAAATAGTAGGGCATCTCAACAGACCTACAGTCGAAATGTTCCTCAATATAACTGGGGTTGATGTTTTGATCACGAAGAGCTTGATTGAGCACATACCTTTGAGTCCGAGCAGCGACGGAGTACTAGAGTTTGTTTTAGAGAAAGGAACAACAAGCGACGAAACTATAGATGAGGTTATCCACGTGGTTGCCCGACGGTCTGACCCAGTTATATTTCAGAAGTTTCTTACTAGAACCGGTCTTGAACTCCACATCGACGAAGATATCGTTGAGGCAGCAGCTGGAAACCGGGATCATGGATGCGAAATGACGACCTTCTTTCTCGAGAGATACGGTGAGGTCCCTATGACTGAGCAGGCGATCGAATCTGCTTTT
Source organism: Fusarium tricinctum (assembly GCA_020744515.1). Lineage (NCBI taxonomy): Eukaryota > Fungi > Ascomycota > Sordariomycetes > Hypocreales > Nectriaceae > Fusarium > Fusarium tricinctum. The sequence continues at coordinate 952,917 of JAGPXF010000002.1, read as the reverse complement.
CATAATACCGGGAGCCGTCTCTCGATTGTAGTACTCTTTGTTGAGAAGTGTGCTGATACAATCCCGATGATAGGATGGGTCATCAGCATGATAGCGAGACATTTGAGTGGATCCGTATTTCGGCAACTCCTTCATCAACGAGAGACTGATATTCTGATAACAGCAAATGTGATTAATGCTATAGCCAGCGGTGGAGAAAATTCTGAAGAGGAATGGGGTATACTCTTTGAGAATGGCATACTCACGCCTGATGGCGTAGGCGAGGTGATCGAGTCAATCGTGGCGAACTCGGAGAAATCTGTTTTTACAGCTATTTATTGATCAAAACGAAGTCGAAATCCAAGTTACGGAAGAGGTTGTTCACGCAGCGATGGAGAATCGGCGGGGCGGCAATGATATGATGACGGTCATTCTCGGAAATCGTGACAGAAGGGCTCCTATCACTAAAAAGGCGATCAATTCGATTGCAACGGCGTTTGATACTGCAATTCTACAGCAAAGCCTGGATGGAGGAGACATCGACATCCTGAATTCACAAGAGCTTTTCCTAGCAGCGGCCGGGAATACTGGCCACGGGAAAGAAGTGGTTCGCTTCCTTCTGGAGGAGTACACTGAAGACATCTCGGTTACTGAAGAGGTAGTTGTGGCTGCAGCGCACAACTGGAGTAGCGGTCAGGATATACTGGCATTGCTTCTTGACAGGCGAGACGGAATGATTCCTGTCACAGAGGAAGCATTGTGCTCAATCTTCTACCGCCCGTGGGATAGCGTGGAAACACTGATGCTAATCCTTGAAAAGAGTATAACTAAGATTTCAATCACACAGGATGTCCTACGAAGAGCTGCTGGGACCATGTCACCGAAGTGTGTAGAGATACTGAGGCTGCTTCTGGACAGACAAGGAAGTAAAATAAAGATCACAGAGCCGATTGTCAATGCTGCAGCCGGGAACGGATATTATGCCAAGTATCTGATGGAGTTTCTCCTTGACAAAGGCGGGTCGGGAATACCTATTACGATTAACACTATTGCAGCAATAATTGATAACGAAGAAGGTGGGTTGAGGGTCTTGACAATGCTTCTGGAACGAGGTATAACAAGTATTCCACTGACGGAAAGGACCTTTGAGAGAGCACGCAACAGAAGCCGAAGCCATGAACTGATGGAGCTATTACCACACTTTATAAGTACTGATCGGGATGATGTGGGTTTACCGCAGAGGAACAGTCAAAATGGCTACATGGAAGAACGATTTGGAATGGGCATGCTGACTAGAGTTGGAGCTTGTCAGAGTTATTTGTATCTTTCTGCATTTCTTATTATTCTATTATCATTTTATCTAGGGCGTTTATAAGTATGGTATATATATATATGTGTGTGTATGTTTATATCCTCATTATTTGTGTTATATTTATAAAAGTAAAAACCCTAACAAAGCTGACTGATTATACAAGCAGTAGGGAGGAGATCGGACAAAGTAAAAATCTTAATTATAAGAGTTGTAGTTATAAAATTACACTCCAAACTACAACTAAAGATAATTTGAACACACTACTTTCATAACATACGCTTTTAACACTCTATAACAGTAGAAACTGAGCGGATGTTCCTAACATAGTATAATGTTAATACTACTATGGGGTTTGAAGTTACGGTCTTCAGTGAAGGCCAAGCTTTTGTTGCCATGTATTGTCCAAGCATATATTCGGTCACGGACTGCATTAGCAAGCACCCACGTTGATGCGGACAGCATTGCAGTCATGAAACAAGATAATGGGGTGATCAGGTAATAGAAGAATGTCTGACAAATGCAGAATCATTGCAGAAATTATCAGGCAACCAACAGGCCAAGCCATGTTAGTCTTCATGATATCAATTATCCTCCGGCTTATTGAACGGCCTAAGTCGCCGACTCTTACTGCGCTAAAAACCGAGCGGAAGTGGCCAAAAGGCCGAGGCATCTTGGTGTGATAATCTTTATTTATTCCCCACAGCTTATCTCCGGACCCTCACCAGCTGGAAAATTACAGCGTCATTACAAATCCCCTGCGTTTTTCAACGTGCCGTGGAGCCGGGGCTTGTTTGGTTAAATACGTCAGTATCCCAGTTTGATTTTTTTTCGTGATGTCGAGATAAACAGGCATTGGTATCATCAGCATCCCTATTTCTTGCGCGGCACACTCAGCGCCACTATGCACGATAAAGAAAATCCTCGCAGTGAGGATGTCGACGATGGTCGACGCGCATCTTCAGATTTCAACACGTCCTCGGATGTTGAAAAGAATGCGCCTTCAGCAATTGACGATAACCGCCACTCAAAGCCTACAGATGAAGGCCAAAATGATGCGGATCTGAGTGATCAAACTACCGAAGCTGGCAATCTAGATGATACAGCCGCAGAATCATTTGAGGTCTCGTGGGACGGCGATAAAGATCCCATGTGCCCGAGGAGTATGTCCAGAGTCCGCAAATGGGTCATTGTTTCTATTGCCTGCATGGGCAGTCTCTGCGTGTAAGTCTTTGTCCTTCCCTCCTCCGGCGGGTGATACTGATGGTGGGTAGTACATGCGCCAGTTCAATCTACACGGCCACCTACGCGCAAATGAACGCCGAGTTCAACTGCTCGCAAATTGTCGCGACGCTTGGTCTTTCGACTTTCGTTCTAGGAATTGCTCTAGGGCCCGTGTTAACCAGCCCTCTGAGTGAATACTATGGCCGCCGACCTATCTACCTTGTCTCGTGGACCATGTTCATCATCTGGACCATTCCCTCAGCCGTGGCCCAGAACATCGAGACTATGATCATCGCGCGTTTCTTCACTGGGTTTGCAGGCAGCAGTTTCTTGAGTGTTGCGGGCGGAACAGCAGGAGATGTCTTTGAGCGTCACGAGATCCAGAAGCCTATGAGTTTGGTATCCCTGGCGCCTTTCATTGGACCGACTCTTGGACCTCTAATGGGAGGCTTCATCAACTACAACACGAATTGGCGATGGACATACTATGTGATGCTCATCTGGGCTGTAATCCTCATGGTTGCGATTTTCTTCTTTGCGCCTGAGACGTTCCATCCCATCCTCCTGCGCGAGAAGGCGAGGAAGATCCGTAAGGAGACTGGGAAAGACGCGTACTGGGCACCTATGGAACGCACCAAGAAGCCCATTCTTGAAACGCTCAAGATTTCAATCCTTCGTCCGTTTCAACTCCTCTTCCTGGAGCCCATGTGTCTCTGTCTGGATCTTTACTCGGCCCTCCTCCTCGGTATTCTGTACCTCTTCTTCGGCGCATTTCCCCTTGTCTTCCGTACCAACCACGGCATGAACCTTTGGCAGGTTGGAATGACTTTCTTGGGTATTCTTGTTGGAACCATGGTTGCAACGGCCACCACTCCCATCTGGGCCAAGATGCGTGCTGGATGGTTGGCTCAGCAGGAGAAAGAGACCGGAAAGGCAGTCAGCGAGCCCGAGTATAGACTGCCACCGTGTATTCTCGGAGCCATTCTTGCTCCGATTGGACTGTTTTGGTTCGCTTGGTCGACTTATGCCGATGTTCACTGGATAGTACCAATCATTGGTTCTGGAGTCTTTGGTTGCGGGTAAGTTCTCTTCTGGCCATGCAGAACGTGCACTAACAACTCCTAGAATGCTCCTCAGTTTCACCGGTATCTTCACCTTCTTGGTCGACGCATACCCCCAATACGCTGCATCTGCAATGGCAGCCAACAGCTTTGCCCGCTGTTCATTTGCTGGTATGTTCGCACCCCCTCAGCTTAAAGTAACACAGCTTCTAACGATATTTCTACAGCCGCTTTCCCTCTCTTTGGTATCCAGATGTATGAGAAGCTTGGATATCAGTGGGCATCCAGTCTCCTTGCTTTCTTGACAGTTGCTATGGCGCCTTTCCCCTGGCTGTTTTTCAAGTACGGAAAGCAGTTGAGGGCTAAGAGCAAATTTGCCTCAAAAGCTTAGAACCCGGATATTGAGGGAAATATGCATTCGGAATGAACACTAAAAGTCTAGACCACATCGCGTTTATTTACACCCATCATCGCTTAATGGTGGGACCAACTATAGAATAATTATTTAGAGATTAGAGATCTGCCGCAACATTTATCATCATGTTTACGTCTTCTTCGGTCTGTGACGGTTTCATAATTGATACTAACATCGTTTTTATGAGTTGAAGGTATCTACACCTGGTGCAGCCCCAAAGTTGGCAGGAAGTAATGGGCATAAACCATGCTGTAATAGCAAATCAACATCGATAGTATCTTCCGCCCAGAATGAGTCAGAACCAAACTGATCGCCTGGCCATGCAAACATCTCCGGCACTTGTTGCTCCTCCATTCCCGACCTTTCAGCATTGAGGGACTGTGTATTGAATAGATCAGGTTGCTGATTAAACGCACGAGGATCGCCTGGGTTCTGAGAAACGTCTCGACTTGATTCCGATGACGGCCCCAGTGTCGATCCCTCATTTTCACGACTATCCTTCGAGATACGAGATGTCACGTCGACTATTGGCCCAGCTGAAGGACCAGATCCTTGGCCTGTAAGATTTCGCATGAGTCTGACGAAGAACTTCATAATCCACAATCCCACAGGCCAAGATTTTGCTAGTTCACTCAGAGCGAGGATGCATTGTCGTGATTTATTGCCTGCTAACTGCCGACGGATAGGATCTTTGCGACAGATCACAAGTGTGTGGATCGAGAGAGCGCCGAAGACAGCCGGCACACTACAAACGATTAGCGAAACCTTTTTGAGCATTTTAGGACCTTACATGTGCATTTGACTAAATCTTATTGCTCCCACGGCTAGCAGATCCTCCGTCATGCGAGTAATCGAATCAGCTGCCCTGCGAGCGCAAACATCCCCTTCGGCCTCGGAAGGAGAAAGGTCGCCAATTGCTTTGGGCCTGAACAGAAGTATGTAATAATTCCTGCAGCCCGTAAGAAAAAGTCACGTAAGAGTTAGGTTTCGCACTTACTGATATGCCATGTGTAGTTGGCTAGCCCAAAAGGCAGCACCCAATGTCTCATCAGGCGGTGCCTTCTTCATGCATTCTGGGAGTTGCGCCTCCCACTGCTCAAGTCTACTCTTGAGATGAGCTGCATTATATCGATCTGACACGGGCCTTCGGGGACTATATTCCCCGATGACAATATCGCCGACTAATTACTTCGTGAGTAGATTGCGAAACGCAGCTGTCAAAGAGGTCTTACGAATTTCTGTTGCTTTGGCCATTTCGATTGCATACGCCGTGTGATAGTCCTTTTGGGGAGGTATTAAAGGATCCCCATGATTGTCGTCAAAGTGGAAGTCGGCTTCGGTAAGGGGCTCGATATCGCAGTCCTCGTCTCGAATTCTGCACGGTCGGCCGAGACAAGCAGCAGTGTGTCGATCCCGAGTCTAACAGAGTCAGCATGTAACACAAATAGATAGTTCCATTTATTCCAACTTACATAAATAGACCACCATATGCGTTTTCGCAGAGCTATCTTCTTCGGACACCACCTAGAGGCAGCTGCACTACATGCCGTCAGTATCAACAAAGAGGAAAGAAAGAGCACACGTACGATCGGTGCATCCCCAGGGATTGCGCATAAGTCGTTGCACAACCCAACCAGAACCAAGAATCTTTTTGATCTTCAGGTCCATTCCACCAGAAACCAAGCAGAAACAGCGTAGCTGCGATGGCATTGCGGTCGGTTTCATGATCAACATCGTACAACGTCTTTGCACGAAGGTAGTGGAATTTCCGGGCAGCACTCCGGTCGGCAAACCCAGCTTCTTGGATAAGGCTGTCATCGCACAGGATGAAAGTGACAAGAAACATGGTATGCAACAGCATTGGCGATGCTGTTCCCAGCTTGTATTGTTCTGAAAATGCGCATCTGTCGAGTACGGGGTAGGGCGGATGTAGGAGATCGAAGAAAACATAGATGAGACGATCTGATATTTCTTTCGACGGCATAACCAGAGCATCCTGTACGCTGAGCGGTTCGACCTGAGGACGCGTGGGCATGACTGCTCGGTCCACTATGGATGCCGGTATGGGATAATGAACCTTTACAGGTTCACTCACTCCACCTCTTGGGCTGCATATCATTTCGACGATATATGATAGACTGCTTGAATCACCCAAGTAATATGATTTGTCAGGGACGTGGGGCCCGGGTTGGGAATCATTGTCAGTAATGGTAGTCCGCGTATCATGCGACGCCGTCAATTCGCGGTCTTCTGAGTGCTGGGCATTTCCATTCCTCTGAGAATTGACCGCAATAACATCAGAAGCTGGTGTGTCATTCCGCTCTGTAACAGGACTCTGAGTCGGCTGCAAACGTCTAGAAACGCGTTGGCGAGGCTGAGCACTGCTTCGTCGCGCATACCTAGAATCTATAAGTTTCGCTATCTTACTATTCTAGATACCATTTTACATACTTTCCACGTTTTGACTCGATCAACTCGCAAGGAACATGGCGTGTGCGACAATGCCAGCACGGCTGTCCATCCGCCGCGTCGCATTTCACTCGTCGAGCGTGACACGCTTTGCAGGCCACTCGGGCTACACGTGTACGGCTGGATGTCGCGCTTGAAGGCTTCGGATCTCTCCGTTGGTTCGTCGATTCACTCATTGGAATGAGGTTTGATGCTGTTGATTTCTCAGCGAATTGTTAGAGTGGTTAAGTCGGCGTCTCGGTGACTTGGCGAGAGCTGGGGGATGACGGAAATAAGCAGGTTACGTAATGAGCGACGATCTTTCATTCCACAACGTTACCAGTCGCCGCCGGCATTTCTTATCAATCCTTAATCACAGGATTATCAATCAGTCGCTGTTGCTTCTATAGGTGAAAGGGATATTATAGCAGTCAATATTTAGACGTTTTAAACTCATAGTAGATGGGGGAAAAGGTAGAGGAAGTTTCGGGACACACAATAACCCTGTAGAACGTCCAGGCGAGAATGCACGTATTATTGTCCATAGTGAACTTTGCTCGAAGAACTAATACCATCAACATGTTTCTATCGCTAGTAATACGGTCGATCTTTTCTCGCTTTCTTCAAATCTATTACTACTATAAAGTGAAAAAACTGCGTTACTCGAAGCAAGAGACTCGGGCCTGTAGGGTAAGCCTTTCGATTTACATTTTAGAATTACGGAGGATAGATACAATTCCTCAAGGTTATTTCTTTACTCAACATGAGAACAATTACACCTCTTTTATTTGAAATTATTTAAAGTTCTTCTTGATGTGTTCCTGTGGCCGCAAAATCGTGGCTGCCAACCTCAATACTCTCCCCTCTTCAGAAACTGCAAGCTCTCTACGATTTTGGTCAGATTCACAGAATAGGATAGCTCTGTGAAGTATCGTTGCATGACTGCTATGCACAAGTTCTATGTTCCTGTAGAAGAGCGTGAATCTGACTTGCAGCAATCAAAACCGTGAATAAGAAGAAGTAAGCAGTCACTGCAGAAATACTTCAACAACAACCAATCTTACTTGATCAAACACCACCTGTCTGACTTAAGTTAACGTTGAATGCATAAACGTTATGCCACGATTGGCCCAGGATTGTATCACGGTAGTGAATTCTGCTCCATCGACGACTTTGAGCTTTCAATTTCCGTGAATTACTTCACGTCAGATGTCCTGTTTTTTCATTTGGCGATGTAAACCGTGTGGCCATGCAGATCACCGTCAGCTTACGCCGGCAACCAATAAAGCTGTTTACACACAACCGTTGCCTCGGTTTGCTGGAGAACAAAGCAACGTCAATCGTCATGATCGGATTGAGGACGGGAAGTGAGTAATGGCTTCGTCACTCGATCGTGAATTTCATTGTTATTGCTTTTTGAGACACGTCATTTTGCTTTAATAGCGCCTATGCCTATTAGCCAGGGGGTCAAAGTCATAGACGTCATGAAGACGCACATACTGCAACACTTCAATTGGACCATTTTAACAGACAGGCGATGGAAATGTTGTCTACTTAAACAGAAGTAAGTCCAGTTCGATGATGAGGAACAGCTTCAAATAAACTCCTACCAAGACAAACACAACAACTCTTCACAACAAATCAACATGACTGGCACTGAGAACACCAACCCCGGCAACTTTGCCAACCGGTATGTATTTCACAACCGTCAACAAACGTCAACTGGCTAACTAGCATAGCCCCAAGGAGGAGGTTCGAGAGATTGCCTCCAAGGGCGGAAAGGCCAGCCACTCTGGCGGCTTTGCTAATATGGACGCTGATAAGCAGGTTTGTCCACTCGTTGTTTCAGCTTTGGAATATTCTTATTGACATATTGTCTAGCGGGAGATTGCTTCCGAAGGAGGCAAGGCTTCCTCCGGCTCATTTGAGCCCGGCAGTGAGAAGGCAAAGGAGGCTGGTCGCAAGGGCGGACTTGCGTCCTAATGTATTCCCTTGTGGGAAAAGAATGATTGACATGACCAGCTACGGAACAACCGAATATAGCTCATATATTGAGAGGGCAATTGGTCTACAGCATTTACAACGTGACGATTTGTGTTGAGGTGATACATCTACTACCTAGGTGCGCTGTTGAGACCCGTGCCATGGCAACAGCCCCCAGAGTTAACCTTTTTGATTTAAAGAGCGTGCATTAGCCTCTGTGCAGGATATACTTCACACTGTGATATTGGGGAACTAGCAGTGTCTGGTACTTGCTGCTAACAATGGCCTACCCAACCTCCTCACGTAAGTAACATATTCTTTCGCAATACTGTCGTCAGCATCATATACCAAGCCAGCCTCATTCCTGAAACACTATCCCAAAGAACGGGCACTGACCCCGTCAACACGTAGATGGCGTTCTCGGATGTTTAGCTCCGGCAATGGATGTATCATGTATGTAGTACAGTATAAACCTGGATGCACGCAAAAGGAGAACAATCAGAGTCAATTGCGGTTGAATGACGAGCATTGTGTTACCTGAAAAGCAAACAACGTGACGAACAAGAACGGCCGTGCGAGAGGCTCCGGGATATAATGCCCTTCGCCAGCTTCAAAATCAGAACATGCAACAAGCTGCACATCGCATTCCGATGTCTGTACACCAAAACGCAAAATGTCACGAAACATCTGCATCACCGCCATTGATGGCAACACAGGCTTTCTCATCGCCGAGTTAATCCTCACACATCGCGACTTCTCCCGCAAAGTCAAGAGTGTTGTCGGCCTCACTCTGTACCCCGACTCTGACAAAGCAAAACAACTCAAAGACCTCGGCGCCACTATCGTCGCACACAAACCAGGCCGCCTTCGTCCTATGGCCAAGACCCTCGAAGAGACGGGATGCGATACCATCTGCCTTATCCCCCCTACGCATGAACACAAGTTCGAGATCACTGAGGAGCTCGTGCATGCTGCCAAGAAGGCTGATGTGCAGAATGTTCTCTTGATCAGCTCTGCTGGGTGCGACTATGCTGAGAGAGGAAAGCAGCCTCGCTTGAGGGAGTTTATTGATCTGGAGACGCTTGTGATGGAGGCCAAGGGAGACCCAAGTGCTTCTACGGGACATTCACCCTGTATTATTCGGTAAAACCTTTCGCTCTTCGCATGAGTGGATATGTACTGACTAGATAGTGCTGGGTTCTACGCCGAAAATCTCCTTTTGTACGCAAAGCAGGCCAAGGAAGAGGGCACGCTTCCACTTCCCATCGGCGAATTCCACAAGTTCGCACCTGTGGCACTGGGCGTAAGATACGTTTGCATCGTGTGGAGAATTTGGCTTACACTTTTACAGGACGTTGCTCAAGTCGCTGCTCATGTGTTGACTGGCAAGGGCGAGCATGGATTTGACGATCGCCATCGCGGACAAATGATGGTAGTCACCGGTACGTCTACTTACTCTGCGCATAACCTCTCACGACTAACAATATACACAGGTCCTATGCTGTGCGCCGGTAAAGAACTCGCAGAAGCAGCCAGCAAAGCTCTTGGAACTGAACTCCAGTTCGAGAACATCTCACAGTAAGCCCCAAGATAGAATCTCCCAGATGTGTGTTGCTAACCGCCTCCAGTGCCGAAGCCAAGCGGGTTCTCAAGTCCCAAACTGAGCTTGACCCTTCGGAGCAGCAATATTTGCTCGAGTACTACAGCCTGGTGAAGGAGGGCAAGACTAACTACATCTCCACCACCGCTTTCAACAATGTGACTGGAGAGCATCCGACAGAGCCAGAGCATTTCTTCAAGATCTATGAAGGAGAATTGAGGCCCAAGAAGAAGGCCAAGCATGCGAAGTGATGCACCACATTCACTTACTCTGATGGAATATTGTGAATGAGTGAGAGTTAGATACTTGTATTTTACTCGTCAGGGAATGATATATCTGCACGTGGGAAAATAAGCTCAATGATGTCTATAGAATATGATAGCAATAATATGAATATGTTAAATCTATCCCACCAACGCCTGTATAACCACGCTTGTGCCATCCGTACTAACCAAAATATTGTACATCATTCACTTGATTTTACATGATAAGAATTGGAGTTTCACTGCTGACTATCTCCGTCCACCGCCGCGTACCTTGCATGCCCCAAATCGTCTGCAAGGCCCTCACCGCAGCAGGAATGCTTCCAAAGTTGGTCACACTATAAAGATCCGCAAGCCGTTTTGAGAAGAATTCCCTATGCTCCGGTAAAATGCTCTCGGCGGCTGCTACAAAGTATGTCCAGACGAGCGCGTGGGCGCCTTTGGTTCCGCAGTCGAGCGTGAGGACCTTCTGCCGCAGTTGTTCAACCAGGTGGATGGATTCATCGTCGCTGAGTGAGGACTCGGCGCGTCTGCGGTAGATGCTGCATGCGTCGAAGATGGCAGACCGGATGGTCTCGACATTGAAGTAATGTTCTGAATCTAGCGGTAGTTCGGGGTAGGCCATGAAGTCGAGATATGCTTCTGGGCCGGTAAGGACCTTGAGGCCTTTGGCCTCGTTAGCTAGAGGGACACCGAAGAGTTGAAACCTGTTGCTTATGTTAGTCGATGCCTGGAACGTCGCTTTGCTGAGTTCTTACATCTTGATCTGCTGCAGGAAAAACTCTTTAAGACTCGGCGGCAGCATAGTAATCCAATCCGGGGATTGTGTGAGACAGTTGAGCATTTCCAAGAGATAGGTGTAATTATCAGCACCTGTGATGGTTTCACCAACCAGAAGCACCAATATGGTTGCCAGAATGTAAGGGTTGAAGACTTGCTCAGGGCTGAGTTGAAGAGAGTCTCGCCGTAGCTTTTGGACAATGGCTTGGTGGCCGGCTTCGGCGGCGCGTTGTAGCTTGGGGTTCTTTTGGCCGAGGTGGAATGCTGAGACGACGGAGACGGCTTGCGCGAGAGTGTCGTCGTGGCAGGCTAGTGGTAGGATGACGTCTCTGTAGCCGTTGGTGGCGGAGTCTAGCACGACCATATGTGAGGCAATGATTTCGGAGACTATATGGGTTAGGAGTTGTGGAGAAAATATGAGTGACGCGACGTACAGTGGCTGAACATCATTCTCGTCTGGGGACTCGACATCCCGTTGAGTGCTGGATGGATACTGATTCTGTAAGGATATGATATAACAGCAGTTCCCCCGTCCGACGAAGATTCATCAGAAGACGGAGAGGCACTCTCATCAGAAGATGCAGAATCCATATGTCGCAACATAGTCGGACTATCAGGGCTATTTCTTCTCTGGTCCTTTCTGGCCCGATCCTTCCTGACCCGCTGTCCGGGCTCGACCCATCGAAGGTTCTTCTCAGCTTGAGTAGGACTAAGCTGATCCGAGGAAGGCTGAGAAGCTGCTGCAGTAAAGGTCAAGGTCAAAGGCTGTGGCTTCGCGGTGGTGCCAACGGCCATATGACTGCTAAAGCGACACCGCAGACCCTGGCCCGAACATGAGATGCCTTTCTTCTGACACTTGAGACACTCGGGCTCTGTCTTGTCACACTTGAGACGTCGCTTGCAGCACTCGTAGCATCCTGGACACGCCAGTTAGTTATCTCATACATTGGCGGAATATGGGGAATTTCAGCTACCGTTGTTCCTCTTAGCAAGCGACATTGCCAGAATCAGCCTAGTGTGAAGTGCACACAAACAAGGGAAACACCTTTTCTCGCCCTCTTACTCTTTCTGGGGATCTGGAGAATTTAAGTGTTAGAGGATTCTCTTAAAGCCTTTTTTTATTCATCGACCCTTGTTTCACTTTTACCCATGGAGGGAAGAAGAGACGAAGTTGTGGGTGGTGGCTTTCCTGTGGCCAGGTATGCGGAATGCGCTGTTGTGATGAGGAATACGCATGGGTTGGGTGAATAGAGTTTCAGCTGTGGCGCTATTGATTGGGTGGCCTTCTGGGCCTAGATCTAGATGGGCTAGATGGGCTAACGGCCACACCGAATGGGCAAGTGGATGACAGCGTATGGAGTGATATATACGTAGTAATATGGGAGAGTGACAAATGGGACCGATAAAATCCGGGACTGAGATTAATTACAATTATATTGTTCTAAAAAGCGGTTATTGACTGTTCCTGGCTAGGTAGGTTTGAGTTAGCCTCCGCTCCGTAAGTAGTTGTTAAATCTCAATGTATGAACAGACCTTGACGCTCCGATAGATCTCGCATCGGGAATACCACAGCCTCACAGGCATACTGAGTAGCTAATAGCATGGCGTACGCCAGGTCCAATAATACCTATGCACCATTAAAATTACACATCAGCAAGAAGCCAAATCGAAGGAAATCTTGCAACAAATAGAACAAAACCGGTATGCTAGTGGCTTTTCCAGTCCGCGTCATTAATGATCACTTCAACACAAATTGGATGCCACACAAACATGCGAAACATCAGCCGCACCGTCGCACCCGCCAAACGCTAACCTTAGCACAGCAATCCAGAGCGCGGGAGCGAATCGCTTCTCCCGGGCTAACACGATATATCCTTGTGATTGATAGAACTTGTGCTTTCTAGAAGCCCGGTTGGATTCTAGAAGATCTTCACAAGCCTTTTGGTTCTTCTGGGGTGGGGGTCCAGACCGTGGTTTATGAGACATACAGAGCGCCTTGTTCATTATTTGGGGTACGTCAGCTTCTGATAGGACGGTGCCGTTCTATAGTTCGCTGTATATCTATCAAAGCGTGTCTCCTCACAGTGAGAGTCTTGCTAATTAACTCTGTTGCCGATTTTGCTCTACTACATACAACTGTGATTGGGTCAGCAGGTTCAGGACACTTCTCGTAGAAATATCAGCCACACATTGACCGCACAAGCAATATGGTATTTTGCACTTATGCATGATATCCGCAAACCCCATGGGGCATTTAGCGTAACTCAATACAGTGTTTACCAACTGTAGATAAGAGCCATATCACTCATTCGCAGACAAGACCGACCGCCGTTACAGCAGTTATCTTTCGTATCCACCCAAATCACACAACCAACCCGCTTATTTAGCTGCTCGTCCACTGATACTCCGTAGTTATTCGGGTGATCAGCTACCGAACCGAGATTAGAAAACCATTTGCACGAGAATTTTTCGTCTGCGCTAATATGATTCGCTCCGGAAGCTATTCCCGGCATTTATCTGGAGCGGTATCGGACACATCACGTTAATTTTTCTATTTGTGCCATGATCGATTGTCTGGAGAGTTTATGCAGCTGCTATTTAACAGCGCGGTCCCCAGAATTTCAGTGACCTGCATTGCATACTGGTGATAACATAACGTCAAATGTGTAAAAATGGTTGTGAAAACTACCCAATTCGATGAAGCCAATCTTCAAACCCTGTCGCAAGTGAAAATTCCACTGTATAAGCCGCATTGCTAACGCGGTGTAGAAGGACAGGGACGAACCTACGTCGGGAGTTGACCAGGTCGGAGATGCAAGATCTCGAGGTCATCGCCTCCGCAGGCGCATCCTTCCGACCAGGAGACATCCCCCCTCCCCCAGACGGCGGCCTCGCAGCATGGACACAAGTCGCAATGGGCTGGATCGTCATCTTTGCAACATGGGGCTACGTGAACTCCTTCGGGAGCTTCCAAGCCCACTACACCTCGGTTCTGCCTCAAACGCCTTTCCAGATCTCATGGATCGGCTCTATCCAGGTCTGGTTCACCTTCTTCGGCAGCGCCTTTTCCGGACGCTTGCTAGACGCAGGGTTCTGGGTCCCTACGTTCCTCGTTGGCTCGACCTTGCAGCTGATTGGGATTTTCACAATGAGCCTTTCGACTTCATATTGGCATTTGATGATCACCCAGGGAGTCGTCACCGGTATCGGCGGTGGCATCATCTTTGCGCCATCGCTGGCTTTGGTAGCGACGTACTTTGAAAAGCGCAGAGGAATCGCCATCGGCCTTGTCACCACTGGAAATTCTCTCGGCGGTACTGTGTATCCTCTCGTTGTTCGAACGCTATTACCTGCCATTGGAATGCCGTGGACGGCGCGGGTGCTGGGGTTTATCAACTTGGCTGGATTTGCACTTGTGGCTGTGTTTATGAGGCCGAGACTTCCTCCACGACATACAGGTCCTATCATCGATTGGACGGCGTTCAAGGACACGCTGTATGTGTGTTATGTCAGTGGGCTATTCTTCTTCGTGTGGTCCGTCTACTACACCTTTTACTACGTGAGTCAGCTCCTACGTCTTCTAAAAATAGCAGCTAACCTATGAAAGCTCGCTTCTTTCGGGCAAGAAGAAGTCGGCATGTCCTTCGCCGACTCATCCCTTCTCACCACCATAATCAACGCCGTCGGTCTTCCAACCCGAGTGTTAATTCCCTTCGTCGCCGACAGAATCGGTCCGTTGAACACCATCGCACCAGCCGGCCTCTGCGTGGCCATCGTGGCGTACACATGGCTTGCCGTGCACAACGTTGCCGGGGTGTACGTCTTCTCCATCTTTTACGGCATTGCATCAGGGGCTTTCCAGAGTCTTATGCCGACGGGAGTTGCTAGTATCACCACGAGACTTGATACCATCGGCACGAGAATGGGCATGTGTTTCAGTTTGATTTCGTTTGCGGGTCTATCGGGGCCGCCTATTGGAGGCCTTTTGCAATCGCAGAGTCTTGTTGGGGCGCATGTTTGGGCTGCTCTTTCGAGTTCATTAGCAGCTGTGCTGTTGGTTCTCGCAAGAGTTTTGAAGGTAGGTTGGAAGGTAAAAATCAGGTGTTAGAGCTAGACATCTTTATAGAAGCATCTGAGTTTAGACTACCTCATCTAAGAATAGTGTTTAATCAAAGTCATAGAACTTCCACTCGGCCTTGAAATCCTTTGACAGCTCATCCTTCATAATCAGGGCTTTGACCATTTCGATAGGCAATCCACCAGTGCGCAGAATAGTATCATGATACTCCTTTTGAGAAAGCTTTCCATCACCTACAGCCATCTCCCTCAGCTTCCAAAGCTGCAGTGCCCCCAGCATATAACCAGCCTGGTAAAGAGGAGAGTAAGTCCCCTCCACAGACCGCCTGACCTCGCCTTCAGCAGTGCTTCTCTCATGGTTGATCCGGTCGACCAAAAGATCCACCGCCTCTTGGGCAGTCATCTCGCCCAGGTGGAATTTGAGAGAGAAGATGATACGCAGACAACGATGCATCCGCCACCACAGCGCACCGATTCTGTTCTCGGGCGAGTGGTGAAAGTCATCTCTATCATAGAACAGAAACTCCCAGTACAGCGCCCATCCTTCCACAAAGAAAGGTGTATCAAAGATTTCTTTTCTGTGTGAGTTGTAGCGATCGGCCATGTAGAGCTGAAGTCTGTGGCCGGGGAACATCTCATGAAAAGCCGTGGCGCGAGCGAAATGCTTGTTGTTGCCGCGCATAACCATGAGCTTTAGGTCGTGCTCCATTGATACCACCGGGTATGAAACTTGGATGGTTGGGCCGCCTAGGAAGAAGGGTGATACTTTTTGACGTTCTGCATCGATCATGATCATGCGCCATGTTGCATTGGATAGTGGTGGGACAGTAACGAGGTCGCGTTCTGTGACGAAGAGGCTGCCTTCAACGACCAGACTACGTACATACTCGGTTTGTTTCCCGGGGTCAACGTAGTCATTCTTGACGTGCTCGAGAGCCTTCTTCCAATCCTTTCCATAGCCGAGAGCTTGAGACTGCTTGATCATTTCCCTTTCGCACCATTTAAACTCCTGATTACCGATCTTGATCAGCTCCTCGGGCGTGTAGGGGATCATCTCAGCTTCAAGCTCAACCTCCAGCCCCTCACGTCCGATAGGCTCGCCAATGATGACATCCTTTCCGTTCTTCTGATTCATACCCGCCAGCTCTGTCTGTACAACACCAAGGTATGCGGTCAGCGAAGTGTTTGCCGCCTGCCAAGGAGTCGTGACCCAGAAATCAAAGAGAGGATCGTATGTGGAGTAGAAAGTAAACCATTCTCCCAAATGCTCGAGGAGGTTTGTGAGAGCCTTAGTGGCGAGATAGCCTGTCGTTTCGGTGACATTGAAACCACCGTCTTGGACTTTTGTCTGGGTGATGGTGATGGATTTTGTGATGTTGTTGAGAAGGCTGGCTGTTTCTTTCGCTTTCATCGGCTCAACATCTTGGCGCGCTTCGAGCAGACCGATGAGGTCGTCTTCGAACGGGAGTAAAGGCTCATATTTCTTTTTCGAGTTCTTCTGGAGGTCAAGATTGTTGAGTTGTCGTGTGTGGTAAGTATTTAGCGTGATATAATCCACCTTGCCCTCTTGGTCGAGTCCTTCAAAGTCGATGTCGCCAAGAAGTTCCTGTTCACCCTTGTGATAGTTCTCGAGAGCTTTGTATCGGCGGGGTGCGATATCAATGTTGTAAAACTCGTTCAGTTCGCCGAGGTCTGCTTGAGTGCGGATGACATGGTCGACCATAGACAGATTGAATGAGTCGCCAGCAAGAGCTAGAGAGCCCCATGATACAGCAAAATTACTTCCGGCGGCAGCTAGCGCCATGGTGACGGATTGTTTCAATTGCAGGTAGAAAGGCGTAATGTTGAGATGGCTGAGGGACACCTGGGCCAAGCTGGTCATCCTGAGAATTGTTCGTAATAGAAGCTTGTCTTTATACTCTCACAATCATCGGCTGCATACTACCTAAACATCGGTCTCACAGTCCGTAGCTATCGGGAACAGCGCCCGCGATGCAGATCAGTACAACAATCTGCGTGTTCTGTATCTCGCGCAGGGTTCCCCGCTCCGTGATATCTGAGCACTTTTGATTCTCCCAGTGATGCAAGGATCACGATATACTCCTTCTGGTAGGTAGATGGTTACCTACGTCACTGTGCAAAAGACTATTCTGCTTAGAGTTCCATTAAGGAACTCTATCCCTGCAAGGAAACGTTGCATGCCATTGCCGAGGGTAAGTTTAACCTATCTTTTGTTTTGATAAGAATGGTCTAAGGATGTTTAGCCTTTATGCCTGTATAAATAAGCCGATTGAGTAGCACTTCTCTCAGCGATGCATACCTAGTTGTGCTTTGGGCGTGGGAATGTCTTGGCAGTGTTGCCTAACGGGAATAGTACCAAATTAATGATCCGATCAGGTCGCTTAAGAGGATTTGATTACTTGGATCCTTTCAATTGGGTTCTTGATATCTTTCAGTGCCGATTGGTTCACTCGCACGCATAGTCTCCGTTTTCCAGGCAGACGCTGCCGTCTCACGTAATACGTGAATTTCAGCCTTGACAGTGGAGCTTCACGATACTATAAATCCAAAGCCATACACTATAAATCAATCAATAATTCCAAAACAAACATTTGATTTGCGCCTTTCAGTAAGTTCTTCTTAAGTCATGGCCGCACCAATAAGTTTCTTATCTTTGCCCCGAGAAATTCGCGACATAATCTACGACTACGCCCTAGAGGATGTCCAATTCACCAACGCTCTCACCGCCGTGACGGCTTATACACCACAAGCCTTCCCGCTTCTCTTTGTCGATAAGGGCATCTCGGATGACCTCCAGCCACGTTTATATGAAAACCATACCATGGTCATTCCAGTTCAAGAACCATGCCAGTACACCATTAAAAACTCCACGTTTGCACCCCAGGTTGCCAAATGTTCACGCATGATGAGAGAACGCTCCAAAACCATCGTTATCGAAATGGCTCAGACTGCTATGTCTCACCACGCCGATGCTGAGCTTGACCAAGATGGGAACCCGGAGGTGGCGTATGAATTCTGGGAGTCCCAGGGTAGCGTCTTTGCCGAGAAGCTCATCGACGACATACTTGCCCTGAAGCCAGAACTCCCAGGCTTCAAAACCATGAAGCTTGTGTTCTGGTTCGCCAACTGGGTAGCATACAGCAGCGACTGGTCCGATGCCCTCGAAAAGCTTACGAAAGAGTGGTCTGAAATTTTTCTTGAAATTGAGTTGAATCTTTTTGAATATGTGGATCAGGATGCCGGGGATGGCGGCTCCAACTGGGTCGAGGGCTGGAATGAGTGGGCGGATAGACAAGGCGTTACTTTTCAAGCTATGAATTTTGAGTGGAATTGTCGTTTGGATGGGAGCTTTGACGGTCGTATGATCGATGTCGAAGCTTGGCAAGAGGAGGACTTTATCTACATGAACATGCGAGAAAGGGATAGGGCTCTTCATTTTGGGTCTTACAAGGTAAGCCCTATGTGTGTTACCATAAAGAGATTATGACTTCGACATGGATTTCGCGGAAGATTCTATGAGAGCAGGAAAAGGTAGTCTCGCATTTCTCACAAGCAGATTAAAAAACAACATTGCGCTTCACACAACAAAGTCGCTTCTCTTCTACCAATCTCCTGACATGTGCTACTTTACACAAGGTCGTACTCAGCAATAAGCTTCTCAGCAGCCGTCATACCAGTCACATAAGCCACAGACTGAATATGACAACTAGCCAAAACAGGAACAACACCCATATCCGCAATCCGCAGGTTCTCAAACCCAATCACCTTAAAATCACTGTCCACAACCGCATCCGCATCTCCCTTCTTGCCCATCTTTGTCGTGCCGGTCATATGCCAGCTTGATGAGATAGTCGATCGCCAGTGTGAAAGCAAATCCTCGTCTGAGTCCCCCTTGGGTCCGACCATCATGTCGACGTTATCCTTGGCATAGCCCTCATGTTTGATAAGACGGTGGGCGTCGCGGAGAGATTCAATCGCCACACGGCGGTCGAAGGGCGAGGCGAGGAATTTAGGGTCGAATTTGAGCGGATCGTTGGGATCGGATGATTGCAGTGTTACTTCTCCTTGGCTCTGTGCGTTGTAGTAGAATACAAGAAGACAGGAGTAGTTGAGGTTGCATTCAGGAAACTGAGGTATGAACCAGTGGATCGGGAAGTGCGTCAGGATCTCATAATGCGGCACGGTCTCTTTCATCAAGAAGCTCTGCTGCTCAGCAGGAAGAGCCTTGAACTCCTCAGACTGGACAAGCTTGTCGAGTTTGAACCAGCCAATACCCAACTCGCAGGCGAACTTCGTCCACGGGCCCGTGCCGTCGCGACGCCATTGCTGGAGGGCTTCGTCCATGACCTTTTGGTCGCCGTAGAAAGGGGCGCGTGCTGTGTCGCCCTCCTTACGAATGTAGACAAGAGGTGTGAACATGTGGTCTCGAAGACCTTGGCCGACTCGCGGGGCGTCTTTGATAACGGGGATGTTGAATTTGTCGAGTTGGTCTTTGGGACCAATACCGGAGTGCATGAGAATGTTGGGGGTATTGAGGGCTCCTGCTGAGAGGATTACTTCTTTTGAAGCAAGGTCTGTGAGAATGTCAGTCTGAGTATTCATAAAGTCAAGGGATTGTAGTTGCAGCTTCGAATTAGGTACATTAACAGACACTCACATTTCTTGCCATTGACCTCCACGCCAACAGCCTTATTGCCATCCAACACAACCCTCTGTACGGAAGAATCCGTCATGATAGTCAAGTTCTCTGGTTTGGGCGTCAACAGATCGTTGGCTGTAGACCGTC
Source organism: Fusarium tricinctum (assembly GCA_020744515.1). NCBI lineage: Eukaryota > Fungi > Ascomycota > Sordariomycetes > Hypocreales > Nectriaceae > Fusarium > Fusarium tricinctum. The sequence continues at coordinate 932,971 of JAGPXF010000002.1, read as the reverse complement.
GTCCCTTGCTGCTCGAGTTGATCAGAACCGACATGCCCAGCGGGTTTCCAGAGTTGTGGTCAGGGTTCAGCGGAAATCCAGCATCCTCGAAAAGATCCAGCACGGGAGGGAGATCCTTCTCCCACTCACTGGCATATCCGACGTGAAGCTTCCCAGAGGAGCCATGGTCCTCAGGTTTGGGTGCGGCATACTTGGCATCGACACCTTGAGGGAGCGAGCCATGGAAAGTCTCTAGTTCTTTGAAGCGTTTCTGGATCTTCTCCCAGCGAAATGTCTCATCGCCGACGATGCGCGCCCACTCTTCGTAATCATCTCGCGCGCCAACACTGAAAACACCGAAGTTGATGGCACTGGAACCACCGAGTCCCTTACCTCGTGAATAATCCAGCTCGCGATTATCAGCGAATTCCTGGGGAACGGTCTTGTAGCCCCAGTTCATATCCTTGTTGAGAAATGTGGTCCATCGCTGGCCATCGACTCTCAGGTTACGGTCCTCGTTTGTGCCCCCCGCCTCGAGGAGAAGGACGCTGGGCTTCTTGGCGGCGTTTGCAAGGCCAGCCGCAACGGCGCTACCGGCCGGACCACCTGAGAAAGGGAGTTAGTTGATTGCCGATCAGTGTGTGGACTTGAGTCAGTGACTAGGGGGCCGTTGCAACGAGCGCACGTACCTCCTACGACGATGAAGTCGAATGTAGACGAAGACATTGCTGTTGATCGTGTTTGGTCGGGATGAGAAGGTGGTTTCAGTTGAAGGGGTGGAAAATCAGCAATTAAGTTCAATGACGGCTTGAGACTGGAAAACAAGCTTGGATAGTGTACTAAGACGATCCTGGGGGTACGAGCTGCAAGTGATGGAAACCTCAGTGAGGGGAAAGGGGATTAACTGGACATATATACTTCGTGACCAACACAGCGTTACCTTCTCGACAGCCCCATAGACAAGGGGGGTCTCTGGCGCAATGCTCGCCAAATGCCATGCCGATGCCGTACAACAGATCCAGTCTTACCACTATGAAACAGACAAGATATCACTATACTACCAAAGCTCAACCTCGAATTCCGCGGAAGGGGCCTTGTCTCCAGTATTTTGCAGCACGGTTTAAACCCCGCTTACAGGTGTCCCCGGTTACAAGGGTCCTGTCGATCACGCAAGTACCGCTGGTTGGCTCAAGGAAACTCAAATCTTGGTGCATCAACGCCTCGACTTTCCAGCTTTGGTTTTTTTGTCATGGACATCTGGCACAAGGATAAGCGTGGTCTTCCACTACCGGCGTATAGGGCGCGCATGGCATTGCTGCTTAGCCATTTGAATTTGAGTTGTGACAAATTACCGGGCGTCAATGGCGCTCGTGGCTTAATGCGCTGTTATTGCCGATGACTTCTTAGCTCCATTCTCGAACAAGGGTCTGACATCAGCTATACACGGAAATAGTAATGATCTTTAACCTCGAAAGTTGTTTCCCCCGTTACACTAGTCAGTCAACCCCGTTTCTGACAGGGCATTGGGCGTGGAATAGCGGCCGCTTGATGGAGTAACGGATTGATCCCCGTTGATGGTTTAGGCAGGAGACTAGCTATTAGCATGACACTTGTCAGTAGCCATGGATAACTGTCTTCCGTGGCTTGTTCGAGGCGATCAACTCCCTATCTGAGTAACCACCAGACAACGTACCAAGGCGCCTCACCTTGTAAACATGATCTGCAGGGGCTACGGGAGTAACATGGCTTTTGACTCATGGATGCACGGATATTGTCCTTCTTGAAGATCAATATGGAGCCCTGGTAGATCCCACAGATGTTCTGCAGCATGTCGTTGGCTGTCTGGGATGTCCGGCAGTCCGGTAATTTGAGGATGCAACCCTAGTGTCAAAGCACATGGCAAATACAGCTCAAGTGCCGCCTCCGATTCGTTTAGACATCCAGTAGAAGCCGGAGAAAAGGATCCTGACAGGTGGATTTATCCTTATACAAGTAGGCACCACATACAGCTTAATTCATCCTTTGCTATTTCTCCATTCTCCATTCTCCGCCTTTGCCTTTCGTATACATCATATCCCAAGCATTCGAATCCCGCGAACCCTACCGTCGGTACCGAACACATGTGGACATGGGCATCGAGGAACAGTTCATCCTGCTCTCTTTAGGGCTTGCCACGATTGTTGTGCGAATCGGAGTACGATGGAGACAAGTAGGACCCGGTGGATGGGAATTGGATGATTATCTGATGCCTTTTACAGGCGTAAGCAGCCCCATTTATGACACCCGATTTTATTCGTGTGACAAGCACCAACAAGCGGAAAGCCTCTTGGCGTCAGCAATCCACAGCACAGGGAAGTTTACTGACATTTCACTCCTAGCTTCTGTTTACCGCCGAAACGATAGCAGCATATCTCGTCGGTGCGAAGTTCCAAGGCCTAACGAATAGTTACATGACCGACGAAGAGCGCGCAAGCATCGATATAAATGGTCGCGAACACTATAATCGAGTATGGGGGTCCAAGATACAAGTCATAGGGTGGTCACTCTACGCATGTATCTTGTGGTCACTCAAGTTCTGCATTACAGCTTTCTACGGCCGTCTTACGTGCGTAGTCGCTTGCGTACGCACACTTCTATCGCTAACTTCATCGTAGCTCCGGATTGACTCATCTTAGAACTCGTGTGATTCTCGCTTACATCATTCTCGGCGTCACATATTTGGCCGTCGCGCTTACTATCCTGCTATCTTGCCAACCATTCCATCACTTCTGGCAGGTCACACCCAATCCTGGAGTCATTTGCCAACCGACCAACTCGCCGGCGTATGTACTAGTGGTGGTGATTCCGAACATATTGACAGATGTCTACCTGCTTTCTATTCCTTTGCCTGTAAGTGGCACATTGACAGCAATGATGCTTGACCATTCTGACTTCTTTATAGCTTCTCTGGGGTGTCAACATTAGCCTACGACGTAGGCTCACCCTCATGCTGTTATTTAGCGGCGCCCTCTTCATCATGATGGCTGGTACCATCCGCGCCGTCACTATCCTCACCGTATGTTATCATCTTTTCAAGACCTCTAGAGATATTCCCTACTGACAACCACAAAGGCAGGACCCAACGGCGCATTGGAAGGCAGCGCTTGGGCATGTCGCGAAACCTTCGTCGCAATAGTCGTCACCAACCTACCCATCCTCCAACCTCTTCTACGAAAGGGCGCCGACATGATCGGTCTGAGCGTACTTTTCAGCCGCGGCACCAAGTCCGCATCTCAGAGTCACCAGCTACGAAGCAACGAAGCTGGCGGAAGTCGCTTCAACGCAAGCAGACGCACCGGGTCAAGAGGCCATCCTCTCTCCAACGTGCCCGGGACAGCGGCTTGGGCCAGTGACGAGCATATCCTCCCCGGGGCCTGCGAGAACGGCAAGTCCGGGGGTCGAGATGGTGGGATTGTTGTCGCGCAGGAGATTAGCGTTCAATCCGAGGAAGCTTCTGATGGCGACTCAAAGACTCCTGTGGTGTATAACTGGGGACACAAAGCGAGTGTGTCGAGAAGTACATGAGACATGATGATATATGGGTAAGGCTTGGGAAAAACGCGGAATTGGATTTGGACGGGCTTTACTTCAATACCAGCAAGTTTATTTTAAAGACCATTTAATGCATCGGAAAGATAACACATAAATGATCGTCGTCAACCGTGATTAAATCCACAGAGTGGATATGATCCGCCGGTGACACGGATGATTAGCAGCTATCTACTGGGGTTAGAACAGTCTTGATGCATTCATGGGCCAGGTCCCGAACCTTCAGGGCCCAACTTTAGTGGAGTCGTAGTGGGGCCAGTGAACGGCTGTTCTCGCGAGTCTCAAGACATTGGAGTCAGTCAAGTTAACGGCAAATGATGTGGATATGTGCGTGCTTTATGCTTCTTTTTAATTTCTTAATTCTTTCTTGGAAATTCTTACTCTCAGAGTAATTTTCTACAGGAGTCCAATTATGATTTCTCGTTACAGTTCTGATAGATTTTCCAATCTTCGTAAACAGATTGGCATGGGCTTTTGACATGTAACTTCTCTTTCAAAACAATACGGTTTGTATACAGCCAACACTGTGAGGCAAGATATGAATGATCCTAAAAAGCTAGACTTTTGAACCAGTACACGAAATTACTAAACATCTTCCGTCTTATTTGTATACAAACTGACATACCCTAGTCCATCAAGAGGATACTGGGTGGTTGCTCTTTGACATCTTACATGTCTTGAGAGAAGGGAAATAGATTTATGGGCTTTCAAAGAAAGAGAAACCCTAAATATTATGCCTCCTACTTCTGGGTTCTTCTTGTCATACTAAAATTGTTTGTTCTGTATTTAGTATGTCGCTTTACATGACCCTCGGTCTCCAGAATATTGAAACCAGCACTATGGAAGGTCTTTTGGCCCGGGTAGCCACTAAAAAAAGTTTTGCATCATTCATTCAACCTTCTTAAGGTAAACATCGTCGATCTGTCCACCAGGAGGTAGCAAAACAAACCGCATGACAACCTCACTAAATCCCGCCGCATCTTCCAGAACATCGAACTGCTTGTTAATTCCTCCAATGATTATCCTTCCCCCGCTTGCCATAGCCTTAGCACCGTTGGTAAACTTGGCAGTTATGTTAGTCCCTCGAACAGGGTTGATGATGTCAAAGACCACTACAGTGCGCCAGTATTCCGAAATCATTGGATATTTGGCTGGGGGAGCGGTGAAGCCAACCTCGTACCGTCCTGCTTCGAGGTAGACGAGCTTGGTCTGTCGCAGAGTCCCTGTAGCACTCGCCGTACCAGTCACTTCGTATGCCCATGCGATAGGGTCAGGGCCCCAGCGGACCATTTTGCCGTGCCAGGACTCGGGCGAAAGCTGCCAACCGCTTGAATCGCCAGTCTCGAAGTCGCCATTGATTAAACGGTTGACCATTGGAGGGGACACTGTGACTGTAGTGATGCCTCCGGTTGCAGCGGTAGAAATAGTCTCCCAGACAGTCGTAGTAGTAGCTGATGGTGTTAAAAACACAGTATTGGTCTTTGTCGAAGTCAGTATTCAGCGTCTTAGGTACTTTGGAATATATCTTACTTCTGTAACTGTTTCCGTGCTAACAATATGTGTAGCGCTGACAGTCGAAGCTGGGACGTCGATACAAGAGCAAGCCGATGTAATTCGGCTAGCAGGATAAGTCACGCCGTTTGTCATGCACTTTGGTGGCATCGCCAATGAACGTTTGGCCACGGCTCCTACACTTTGCGTCACAATTGTTGTAGAGGCAGGTACTGTTTCAGTGAAAACAGTCGCCGTAGAAGTCTCGGTGATCTCCGCAACATCGAGGGTCACGCCGGTCTGCACAACTGTTGTCCTGTATATGGTTAGTTTCAGCCGAAGTTTCATAGTGGATTTGGTTTCATACACAGTTGCTGTTGCAGTAGCGACTGTCACCGTGGAAGGTTCGAGACCAGAGCAAAAGTCGCTGGCCTGTTCATTATAGCGTTGGTCGATGAAGCAACGGAACAAATTATCGCGATTGCATGCTGCGCGTTCGTATAGTTGGCTGGGGATTTGCGCTAGGGCTTTGTGAGCGAACCCGCCAGCTAGAAGGACGATAATACTTCTCATAGCTATAGTCAGAGAAGAGGTCGAGGCCAGTCAAGGTTGGCAACGAAGAAAGTATGTGATTGACAAGAAACTTGACCTTGGGAAGCAAATGTGAAGACTATATATATTTCTTTGCAATGACATTAGCTCACAAATGACAGCAGCAGTGGATATTCTTTCTCGTAGGTGCCAGTCTCGACTCGATATCTAACTGAAAAGAGTCATCTGCATCAATAGTTCTTCGATAGCTACCTCGTTTATTTTTTCAGCCGCCCACTTCAACGTCTCAGCTCTCCACTTTGTAGCTTACACCGCTGAAGTCATGGCCTTCGAAAATGAGCGGCAGGATATGTTCCGGCTTCAAAATAACCACGAGTTTTCATTATTAATTGTGGACTGCCCATCGTATACACCCAATTGTATTCCACAAGAAGACGGATGAGATAAGAGTAAGTTAAGACCACCTGATAATGATACACTAGCTCTCAATATATTCAACTCTCAAGAACAAACGTTTGGTTTTCCACCTGAAACATTCCAATAGCCCTATTCCAGAATTGCCGTTGTAAATATAGGTCAATCTCTAAGAATACTCAGACTAAGCACCTAGTTGACCTTCTCTATTCACATATTAGCAAAGAATTAGTAACATCACAAGAACCCAACTGACCAACTTTCCGGATAACCTCAGCATTATCACCGCCCCCACCATTATGCGACGCCAAGAAACCGCTGGGAACCGGCTGGTCATAGGCATTATCGCCTACAAAGGAGTAATCGAAGTTGAAGGTGAATCTGCCCGCAGAGTTGGAGTAGTCGACATGGCCTTGATCGCCAGTCATCACGCCGGCAGACTTGTGATGGTTGCGATGACTTGTGTTTGAGTGAAGACGGGAGATACGACAAATCTTGTGATCTTATATAGTAGTTCTAATGAATGTAATATGAGATAGTTGACGTGTTTCAACTTTTTGGAAATTCTAATAACATAGATTATGCTGTACAGGACCAAACGCTCGATATCAAAGCTTGACCACTACCATCCTCTGCGGCCCAGAAGTCTCAAACCTTTTGTCAGTGGATTATTGTTCTAGGACAGCCACAACGGCATAGCATTCTCTGAACTGCACAAGCCACTTCTTACAACTACCCCAATAAGGCTGTCCATGCTACTATGCCAGCTCAGTTTGAAACTCTAACGTCAACTTATATTGGTTCAAGTCTGTGTAGTTTTACCCCGTGTTGTCGCATTCCTGTGTCGAAGTAGCCTTGGATTGATGGAGTATCGTGCCCAATGATTTCTCCCTCGTGCTCAACCCCATCCTGACATGTTCTGGCCTAACTGTTGAATCATTTTTAACTTGACGATAGAGATCTTGTGACACAACGGTGAGGCATGTGAAATTCAGTGGTAAGACTCTCTGGACACTTTCTTCCTCCACTTTCTGTCGCTTTGTCGTGATGCCACATTATTCATCATTGCCAGACTTTCCACCGCTTTCAGTTTCCCATACATCAGCCTTTCGTTTTCATAGACTCCTATCGAAACATTACTTGAACACTGCAAAGTGCTAGACGTATGGTGGCTTACATGGTCACATACGCTGAAATGCTGTGGATCCTCATTCAGCAATCTCGGCTGGTAGCGCTGATGAAGTTCTCAGAGAGAAATTCAAAGCCACCCACTCCTCAGCACACTCCTTCCCTGACCGATCCCGCGATATTGTAGCCTGTTTCTTAGGCGAAGACCCGATCTTCGGCAGTTCAAGAAGATCAAAAGACGTCGGATGCGACGTAACAAAGATCTTCAAAGTATCGTCACATTGGAACAAACCCCTCGCCTTCATTTCCGGTGGCACCATAGTCCTCAGCTTCTTGGTAAACCTGTTCTTGAAGCCTGGGCCAGATTCGAGGGGAGGAATCAACTCAGCGCCATTGTGGTTTATGTCCTCTACTTGCCAGTGTGGACCGAGGTTGAAGACGTACAGGTAGAGTTCTCTGCAGCTGTTGTTCTGAACAACCAACTCGAACATGTATTTTCCATCTGATTCTTCTGCGTGGATAAGTTGCCCAGGGCTGAATTGGTCTCCGGCGCGGTTCGAGATGTTGATGTCGAATGAAGCCTGGAACTCTTCGGAAGAGGACTCGTTCGAAAGGCTTTTGACTAGTTCGTATCTTATTAGGTGCTCTAGTATCGCGGTGATGTCCTCTGGGTCTGTTCCGTGTTGTTTCAAGACCGGCAAGTTAAGTAGCCTCTGCTCATCTTTGTCCAAGATTTGATACTGGCCCTCAAAGACCTCAACTCGAAACGAGAAAGGGAGCCTCTCCGTCTCATGATGGACTGAGAGGGAGTATTTATCGAAGGCTGTCAACCACTCGTCACGGTTCAATATTGTTTCGCTCAAAGCAATCGGAAATTGGCGAAAGGAATGTCTTGTTCGAGGCTCCGCGACACAGGCCACCCCTCTCAAAGAAGACTCGCCATTGGTGAGTTCCAAATATGATGTGAGAGGACCAACGGTACCAACTCTAGCACTTATCATGTTGTCATGCAAAGCGGCGTTACGGTCGACAACGCTGGAAGGGTAAATGATGAAATCATCGTCTTTCTCAACACCATGCGCGTACCCAGCTTGCAGAACAAACCCTTGCGAGCTTTTAAAGACAGGTATGACCGGTCGTTTAGTCTTCAGCGTATGCAGCCCGAAGAACTCTTGGTCTTTATTCCCACGCAAAACAGGGGTTTGATCAACCGAGTCAGCCTGCATATTGGAACAAAGACGATAGAAAACATCTTTATGTCTCTGGTTTATTCCATAGTCGATTAAGCTGCGATGGAGGAAAAAGGACAATGCTCCAGAAACTTCCTCGTGGCAGGAGATCTCGCTCGCCTCTTCTTGAGGACCACAGGCGGCGAGAATTGCGTAGCCTTTTGGATCCATGAGCCAGTTGGACCGGGCAGAAATGTCACGGTAGCCTGAATGATCCTCTTCCATTTCGCAAGGGGTACTATCATCGATGACAAAGTCTATTTCGTTCAAAGGCATGAATCGGATATTTGGCCGATCGAGACGGTAAATGCTTGCAGCAAAGCAGCAGTCCAGAACCACTGTGACAATGACACCTTTTTTAACCATGGCGTTCAATACCATGGCAAGTTGATGACCCCCATAGCCCCGGGTCTCGCGCGCATGCTCCCCATCAAGAAGAACTAAAGCCAAGTCTCCCGTGGTTTCATTGGAGAACTTGCTTACTGCTTCTTTTCGAGTGCCATGACCTGAAAAGTGTAGATATACGCAGTGACCCGGCTCAGCTCGTGCAGCAAGCTCTCTCAACGCCGCTGTCACATTGCTGTAGGTTGGCCAGAGGCTGGGTTCCTCTGCAGGACCGGTTTCAGCGTCAGAGCTTGGAGTTGCTGTGAACGTTTGGATGTTAATTGGGACTGATTGGCTCTCCAAGTATGATCTGATCTTCTGGACGTCGCGGACACAGCCTTTCAGGGGCCTGTTTTGATAATCATTGATACCGATTAAAATAGCGTGATGAGTTGGTTGGTCTACCATGGTCCTCGAGAGACCTACAGTGCAGTGTTGGAAAAGTGTTATTGTGGTGCATAAAATGAGGGGAAATATTGTTGTCATATTCCGGGGACAATCACACTATTAATCTGACACTTCATCTGCACTTTCTACCGGCTTTGGTTGAAATTACAAGGCTCTGCGCACCTGAGGCACTGTATGAAAATGCACTTCTGCCTGGAGCCTGCTTATCGCCAAACCCCTCATATCCCGACAATCAAGTCCTAAGCCTTTTATCTTGGCAAGTCTAGACAGGATCTAGCTCGTCGACGTCTATCTCCTCATTGTTCCTAAAGGGAGTTCCATCGTCATAGCACAGAGTACATCTTCCAGCTACTGGAGCAGTCGCAACTAAGTACGGCCCTTCACGGGATCCGTCATCCTTCAGCAGATAGACATTGTCCCCCACAGAAAGACCTGCCACCTAGTAGAGAGATCAAAGATCAGTACCAATATTCCCATTAAAGTATTAAAAAACTATGGATTCGTACCTCCGAATAGACTGTGATATGGGGGCGCTTCCCGCCCGTGACTGAGACATCATTCCTAGTAGCGCAAAAGATCAGTACACTAGTTTGAACGACTAGTCATTTTCAACCTACGAATTGTCGTTTGACATTGCGAATTGACGAAAGAGAGAGATCAAAGATGAACGAAAGTTGGGCATTGCACGCATATATGCATTACTTCGCCTCAGCTAAGCTGTCTCGACGTGTTATCGATCCATTGGCCCATGGTAAATCAGTACCAAATACTGCATATTATCGCCCCCTCGCCTTTTCGGTTATGTAGACCTACAAGCCCATTTTCTAATCGGGCGGGGTTGTCAAAGTCCTAACATTCAGCAGAAAGACATGACATCTCCCCCGATTTTACCACTGTCAGCTTCGTCTACATTCCCAAGAACGGGCAGTCATAGCAAAAAGAGTAAGATTTCTAGTTCGCTCACTACTCGCCTTCATTATCTAACTATCGGATAGTTGAGGACTTCAGACCAGGTTATCCGAGATTCACATCTCTTGTGTCTTCACACAACCCATTCTTTCTCTTCCGGCGTTTCAGCAGGCTCCGAGCTCGACTTCTCCTAATAAAGCAGGACAAAATATCAGTTTTGGAGAAGAAGCTCGATGAAATTGATGAATCTGAAAAGGCACCTATTTTTCTTGGAAAATGTCGCATGGATAGAAATTCGGATAGGCTCACAATCCTATCTGATATCGAAACTAGCCTGGCTGAGTTTGGTATGAGTCGCCTAGTGTCATTGTGCTACATACTGACATCCTCGCAGATGACCTTGTAGAAAGAACAGGCCGAACGCTCAGCTTTGGTCCTGCTGAGCCAAGAGACACACAAAGCTTGAGGAACTGGTTGGATGGCAATCGGTGCGTCGCAAGAGATGAGACGGCTTATCTCTTACATGAGCGCGATCTGTTCTCGCTGTCTCCCATTGTCGATAATGCTGCTACTCGACTCGAGAACTGGATAGAAGATCGGCTCGCACAGCTCTCGTCCAGGTTCCAAGTGGCAAGTTGAGTCCTCGCCAAGTTTATGTCACTGAAGGTGAAGAGATGTACTAACGACTTCCATCTTACAGAACACCCGGTGTCGTGATGTCTCGCTTGATCCCAACGTCCACATATACTATGGATCAACAATTAAGAGAATAGTCAAAGCACTGTTGATTTGCCTAGTAACGACGCTCTTATTACTCCCGATAGTGATTTGCAATGTTGTCCATGGTCTTGCGATGAGGATATCGGTTGTGATGCTGTCGACTGTCGTGTATCTCCTCGTCCTCTCGGGTTTGACGCGGGTTAAGACAACCGAGCTAGTTGTCGCCGGCACAACGTAAGTAATCTTGATCTAGGGTGAGAATGCGTTAACGGGAGATGTACAGATATGCAACCGTGCTTATTGTATTTGTATCCGGTACAGGGGCGAGGGGTTAGATTGCGATAGTAGACCAACCGGAAACAACATCGTGGATTCCTTGAGGATAGTCTCTACGTGCTCTGGATAATAGTCTGTGCTTAAAGTTAGCGATACGTTTCAGTTAGCTCAACATGTAATACAAGAACATGCTGTTAAAGGCGAAAGTATTATTTTAAAGGCGGATACCAATATGAGCAAGGATCACAACTCTAAGTCTTGGCTCATAATCTTTATTGTTTTGATGAGCTTAGCATAAGCATAGGCTATTGGCTAATTGAATCAATAAAGTGTCCGACGCATCTTATTTAAATAAGCATGGAATAAAGTTCTTATCAATATTTAAGATCCGATGTAGTGGGTTGGGAAATAACATACGGTGTTGCTGTTAAACCCAGAGGTACATGACCAGTTGGTTTCCGTATCAGTCTCAGATTTTGCTAAAGAACGAACATTGTGATTGTAGTAGTATAGTGTACTAATTTGTAACTACCGAGCCATATCAATTCTCATCCGATATGCTTCGAGACCCAAGAAGCTGAATGTGATAAAACCTCCTACGCGCCGCGAACTCGAAGCATTCAATAACATGGCGGTCTAGTGAACGCCTCATACACAAGTATCAACATTTAGTGGTTAACATGCGGCACGTGGCGGTCGGACTCAGGGGTTGTCAGCCCAGAATATAAGCTAAAATGCTTCTTCTAACGCCACAGGCTGTCGGAGACACGTTTTACTGGTCCCCTTGCTCCAGAAACTCTTTTCAGCTGGTGCAGGCGTTAGCCCCGTCACCCTCGTGCCCCTGGCAATTTGATAGGTCGAGACCGCGCGGGATCGGGAGTATGATACTTTGTGAAAGCGGCTGAGAAGTGTTATTCGATCATTTGAGAATGAGCAAATCACAAGTTTGAGATAAGAGACTTGATGGCTGGTGGATTTTTGAAAGTGGTTGTGAAAAAGCCACTGACTTGTATTGATGGTTTAGGTACAGTATAAGAACCCGCATGAAAATCCATACCCCACAAACCACTGCCAAGTACTTTAACCACCCAGACAGTGCTGCTTTCCTAGTATTGTCGTCAATTCTACCAATTATTTTCTCTTTCACCTTACTCATTTAAACATGACGCGAATGACTGTCCTTCCACTGGCTGTCCTCCTCCTGTCCACCGCCGTCCAAGCCGCCAACCCTGTCTTCGGAGCCTACTCAACAGACAGCTGCGACTCCTGCCTTGATGAAACCTACCAAAACTGCCCTGGCGACTACAAGACCCGATCGTATGCAACATGCATGTGCGCGGGCGACGGCAGCGCCAACTTTGTAAAATGTCTGTCATACTGTGACGCCAACTTGAACGAGCCTGCCATTGCTAGCTCCACGTACTATGGCTACTGCGTTCTGTTCTTCAAGGAGCTGTGCGATGGTGCTGAGCAGTTTCTCTCTGAGAAGATCTACGGCGAGCAGTGCTCCAAGGAGGCTATTGCTGCTGGTGGTATTGGTGCTAAAGATGGCGACGATGGCGACGATGAATCTAGCAAGAGGTTAGTTCAATTGGTGACACAGTCTCAGGATCGAAAACTAATACTGTTGAATAGCGAGAGCTCAGAACCTAATAAGACGAAAGATTCGGACTCTATGGAGACTGGCGAGGCTAGTGAGACAACCAAGACAGGTGATGCAAGCAAGACAGCAGGTAAAAGCGAGGCTACTCAAACATCCAATCACGCCATCGCTTCTAGTGTACCAGTCTGGGCTGTGGTGGCCGGTGTTGGATTACATTTCATGAACATGTAAAGAGATTCCTGGATTTGACTAAAGAAAGTGAATTGTTGAAGGAATCAACTGAGGCGTACGCGGGCATGATACCGTGTTTTCTCGTTCATGAAAGTACCTTGGTGAATAAGTAATGTTTCCACCATATACGGTATACCACTTCATATAGTTTGTCACAATTCAGCGTTGTAGAGATGCCTTGCAGATCCTGGGTCTTATCGACAGGATATCTTTGTGCAAGCTTAGTGATAAAGATTTGGTTGCCGCAAATGAAGAGACAAGTCGAACTAGTCCTCACAGTCTTGTGAAAGTGTCAAGCTCTGCAATAAAGTGGACAGGACAGGCTGACTAGAAAATGTCAAAAAGAACTAATGTCTTCTTATTGGACTTCGAAAAATAGTCCAACCCTATTTGACTGTGGCGCAGGTATCGACCAATTAACATCTGCGCCGTTGCTGTCAGATTCAATGCGAGTTGAGAATGACAGCGCGGCTTACGTCGATTCCCTTCTACAATTGTGAATAATTAATAAGATCCGATACGAGTCTAGAGGTCTTGTATGCAATTCTACTCTCTGGAGTTCCTGAACCAATATCGTGGCGTACTATCTCCGAGCGCATGCCTTATTCCCAGCATACCTAGGGCCGGCTGCACAAGCGGCCGAAATTGCCTCATCCTGCGGGGAACACGGAGCATCCACGGGGCAGGATCCAACGAATCAAGAGGTTTACCAAAGGTGAGCAGGCATCCCAGGGATCATCGAGATATACCGTGGTCGTGGCGCATATTACAAAGGGATGACTAACACTTATAACTGCGTTTCAGAGCTCGGCGATGCGGTCCAAGCATCAGATATTCATCACTGTGCCTATCTCGAGCCGTGTACCGCCAGAAGTCGTGCTCGCCCACATACAGACATACACGCCTATGCTGGAGCACAACACCGTGGTTACCAGCTTCACCGAGATATCCCCTGATGTTGCGCTAGTTCACAGCGATCCCTTCTTCGGGACGCCGAATAGCAGCATCCGCACATTCATTTCGCGAGAGCGCATCGTCATGGCGCCTGGTCTGATACGGGATCGCAACTGGCCTGTCACGTGCCTGAGTATCCCCAATGGTATCAGATGTCGTGCAAATGCGAGTGCCGGGGTCACAGTTTGGACGGAGTGGGTGGTACGACTGCGGCAGGATCTGGGGACGCCAAGCAGCACGGGAACCCTGGCCGAAGAGTGGGAACTGTATGAGGAGGTTACAATAGAGGCGAATAGCCTTATTATGCCATTTGTGGCCCGTACTGCGGATGGTGTTCATCGTGAAATATGTCAGAAAGTGGTGGATGAGGTTGTTCACAAACATCTGACGAAACGAAAGACCTGAGGGGCTGGAGTACTTGAAAACTACATGATTTACTCTGAAATTGTTGTATACCAAGTCTCATTGCGATCAGTATTAATAAAGAACAATCAACATATTGGCATGGTCCTCGCTTTGCCGACTCAGGTACCAAACTCTTGATGACTTTCAAACTATGCGTGCGGACTTTGTATCAATGAAATGCTTTTCTTATTGATATGCGAGACCCGAACGGAAATACTACATTGGTCGTCTCTCAAGTATCAATACTATTATTGAAATATTATTGGGGGTAGCTTCTTCAGGATTCAGGCCAAAAGCCCTTCCAGTGATGGAGTAGTATTTTTTATCTTCTTTCCTTCCAACGAATCTTTGAGCCTATTGGATGGAGGATATCTCGGTGGTATGAATTCCTCGACCAAATAAAACTGGACTTGGGAGCAAAAGCAGTTGATATATTGCCTGCGTGCAAGTATCAAAATGGCTTGTCTTACGAGACCTGCTAACTTTGAAAGAACTTTGGAGGATCCCACAAAGAACATAGCAGCGCTTATCACAGCATCGAAGACAATCGCCTTCCTCTCCGCCAATGTTGCAGCTTGTCTGGATTTCGTGAAAGATAGTTCGGCAATTCTTTTTACCTCCGGAGCTTCCTAGATAAGCATGGAAGCGTTGGCCGTGGTGTGATTCAGTAAGGTCGTCCCAGTCGACCAAGAAGATCTTCCTGATAATGCTGGTTTTAAGGGGGTTATCCCAACTTTCGTAGAATTGATTTTGAACTATCAACTTTGGCATTTGAAGGCCCAGCGAGTAGTTTTCGGGATGGATTACGATGTCCGTAACGCGTATTCGACATGCTTAAACGGTACATTTGCTGAATCTATCTGTCAGCAGCGGCCCGTTTTGCGTCATCTGATTCTTACAGGATCCATCATAGAGTCATGAACACTAGAACTTGATCGTCTTCAGGCGTTCTAATCCTGTGACAGTATGAAACGATAGAATTCTCGCAAGTCGCGAAAATATAGTTCCTCTCTTTACGATGACAATATTACTAGGCAGGAGGAGTATAGCCGTTGTAATGGATCAACAGGAAGAACAGAGGAGAAATTTTGTTAACATGAACAGCGAATTTATATCAAGCGCAATGTGATGATAGCTAGTCTCTTATTCCAAGTTCCGATTCTATGAGTCCATAAACATCTGAGCAGAGCTATCCATACGAAGGTCCGCGCTGCACAGCCATAGCTACCAGAGCAGTTCGGCCCCCAAGAACGTCTCGAGTAGCAGCGTCAGACTTATGGATGTCACCCAGGGAGAAAGCCAGGACATTTCCTGAGAGGCCACCAATGCACGATAAATCCATCAGACTACAGATCAGAACAATGAAATGACTGAGAAGCTCAGTGATACTCTTTCGACTAGCCCGCCTACCACG
Organism: Fusarium tricinctum; assembly: GCA_020744515.1. Lineage (NCBI taxonomy): Eukaryota > Fungi > Ascomycota > Sordariomycetes > Hypocreales > Nectriaceae > Fusarium > Fusarium tricinctum. The sequence continues at coordinate 917,286 of JAGPXF010000002.1, read as the reverse complement.
AGTGGAGAGCTTCATGAGTATGATCCAGACAAGCCGATCGAGTCAATAGAAAGTCCGAATGAGTGAAACAAACATTCCATTGAAAGTTGGCAATATGCGTAAAAGTGAGGTATGCAGAAATACTTAGAGGGTGGAGGAGATGCAAAGCTCAACTAAAGACAGCGCTGGCAGGTGGGCATCGGAGACGGAACATGAATTCCACAAGAATACAATCCCATTCATCAATTTGCTTTCTCCCCAGAAGTGACGTGCGCGATACATTTCGCTCTGTGAGCTTCTTGTTGTTTTCAAAAATAGTACGGTCAGACAATTCTGTTCTTCCATGGGGCAAGGCAGCTGAGCAATAAAGATGTTAAAAATTTGATTTACCTCATAGTTCTGGAACTATAAGAAAACCCTAACCGGAACAGGTTCACGCACCAAGTCCACTCATACAGGCCAGTTATCGAGCACCACTTTCAAAGCCTCCATCTTGAAAGGTTTCCTCAAAGTTGTGCTCATTCCAAACTTCTCCACCAATCTCTGCTTCTCACTTTCCATGTCAGACGCGACAAGGGCTACAATGACAGCAGGCTGGAGCCCATTTTCGATTTCATAGCTTCTAATCAGAGGTGTCGCATGAAGACCATCCATAATAGGCATGGAGGTGTCCATCAGGATCATCTTGCATCGCTCGGGGTGCGCCTTGTACATGTCGAGCGCCTCTTGTCCATTCCATGCGATCTGGTACTTGAGGCCTAGCTTGTTGAAGTTGTTGGTCATTAATCTGATGTTGACTTTGTTGTCGTCCACCAAGAGATATTTGGCATCCTCAACTGATGAGTTTGCTGTTTCAGGTGTTTCCGTGGAAGGGGTGGTCTGTGGCACGTTGGTGGCCTGTTGCTCTTCAATTTGACTCATGTTGTCTGTAGGCCTACGTCAGCTTCCTAATCTCTCGGATAGATCTTGCACATACCACGATGAAGTATTGGTGCGTAGAGTGAAAGATTTTCGATAAATGTTCTGAGTATGAATCGTGACGGAAGATGGAATATGAATGGGGCGGCCTCTTCTTGAGCTTTGATAGAACTATTCGTTGGGCATTCATGTTGACTAAGCCCCGTGGAGCCTTTTATTACCGCCGACGTCTCATTGCGATCCGCGATTCTAGTGGGTCTAGGATCGAAATGCTGGTGTTTTTGTGTTCCTCTGTCCCTTTTAATAATAATATTACTAGACGTGTGCAACATAAGTCATCTTAATTAAATGGATGTAAAACATGTTTCAGATGGCGCTGTAAACTTGAAGGCTTCGTGGGCGACTACAATAGAGGTGATCGGCAATAAAGGCTTTTCCTTAAATCTCAGGTGATCTAACGTCCTCAAATCATCTGGATCTTCTTCCAAACAACATTATCAGTGACCGTCTCTCCTTGCATAATTCCGTGTACGTAGGCCTCGCCAACTATAGTAAACTCATCATCCCGAGCGCCTGTCCTTCTTAAAATCAACGGAGCTGGAGATCCCGAGACTATCCACAGCTCATCACCAGCTTCGATGGACAGATACCCCACCCCCAAGTATCCCGTATCTGTGAGAAACGGCCTGCGTGCATACCACATAGACCCCATCACAATCCTAGGCGGTATGGCCTTCTCGGACGAAGGCGTTTCGGACGTCTTGATCTCTTCAGTAACCGGTCCTTCACCCTGTTGCGGCTTTATGAGTCCCATTTGGACACAGGTCGATTTGACGAGATTGACGCTCGGGAAGAAGCTGGAAGGATACTTGGCTGCTACCTCATCTAGATACCCCATGGTTTGGATCGAGGACAAGACCAGATCCTCTATAGCAGACTTATCTGCCTCCGCTGCGTATTTCCGTTTCAAACCCATTGTGATTTGTTCCAACATCATCTGCCGAAAGCGTTCATGATTGACGTTCTGCGCAGGCCTGTTGGAGAGATCGTTGTCCCAGATCAAGGTTCTCAAGAGGGCTTCATCGGCTGTTTGATTAGTATGAGGGTACAGTGGCTCCATGCTAAGCAGGAGGTCTGCCAGTCGGTCAAGTCGGCCCAGGAAGCTCTCCTCAAAATCCTCCGCAACCTTTTGAACGACCCCCAAAGGAAATCCAAGAGCCATGAGAGTATTCTCTTCAAAAGTGAAACGGCGTTCGGTCGTGACTTTAGGTGTGTATCTGGAAGCGTCGAAAACACCCACAGATCTGAATTGCGGGCCGTGGACGCTGTTGCACATCACTGCAGTATAGTCCATAGCCCAAGACGGAAGTCCAGGAGTCTTTCGCGTACTAGGATCCCTTAACATAGTCAAGAAAACTAACGAATCTGTTGTCTCAAGGATATTTTTGGAAACATCCTGAAACAAATCTCTGGCTTGGATCGCGTAATTTGGCTCAAATTCGGATGCAACTGGGAGGCCTCGCTCAGAGGCCATGTGCCTCAGAATACCTCCCAGACCGTATATAATATCTCGCGGGTCGGTGGCTTCAAACCCAAAGGTCGAGAAGAGTAGCCGTAGCATCAACATGGATGACGAGTTCTGGTGCTCCTGAGTGAGACCGGCCCCAAAGTCGATGGTGGACAGCACGTTGCCCCACATACTGGCTTCGCCTTTGCACCATTCACGTAGCAATTGCAACCTCTCGGATTGATAAATCTTCATTGAAAGCATCAATGGGTAAGCAGGGTGCTCTCGAGTAACCGAAGACATCAACGCCAAGATGAGGCCGCTGTAGTGGAGAAAGGTAGCTGTCAACCCCACACAATCGAACGGGGTGAACTTTTGGTTACACATAACGACGACGTCTTCTGCGAGGGAAACTTCCTGGATAACCCATACTCTCGCGAACCATCTACACGATAACAGGTGAAGCAGTCCAATCACTTCTTCCTCGTTGAGAGGCTCCATGCCATAAAGCTTGGGCATGAGGGACATATCGTAAGTGAAGTCCCACGTCTGTGTTCCGAGCATGCGGAGAATGTGAGGAACTGATTCGGTGCCGAGCCTCTCGGCTGCCTTGATCCCTGCTTCCAATTCTGGATATGGCCTTCCCAACCAGACAATAACACGCTTTGCCTTTCCGTAGATCTGATTCATGACGGAGACTTGGGCAGAGCGCTCAGAGTCGTCGGATTGGTTGATGCACAACGCGTCGATCCAAATGGGAGTCCCCTCGCAAGCCGCCAGGAGCTCAAGAAGAGCATCGTAAAGATTAGCCTGCACATCCAGTCTTTGCTCGTTCATTAAGATAGACTTCTTCGCTCCCTGCTCCTCATCTGTCATGTTGATTCGTGGGGCGCCCCACGTGTATGATAAGGCATTGTAGCCTATTTCCACGGCGTCGAGCAACTCATGAGTCGTGAGTGTAATACTTGGCACTGTTTCACCTGTATCGGGATGGTTTGCTTGCCCAACGGTTGCCAGGCGAAAGGACTTGCCGTTGAGGGAGTCTGGATAATGCGCCATTATTGATTGATGAGCTGGATACCAAGAGTGGATGTAAAGTCTGGATGGTCATGCACAAGGTGAGATTGCAAGTTTCAAGTTTCCAGCCCTATCTAAGTCGAGCTAAGCCGGATCGAGACGAATCGTTATTAGAGTAATAAATCATTGCAATAATTAGTAAGTTCAGGGAAGCTTCTGAGAAGTTTCGAACGTGACATGCTACCAGGCATGGCAATATTATCAAAGCCGTTGAAATTGACAAGATTTCAATATGGAGCTCTTAGATTGGTTAAGATGCTTTTATTCATTCCGGCTGTAATGGTTAGACTGTTGTCGAAAACTTTCGGTCGAGTTAAATATTGTCGATTCGCCGAGGGGAAGATGGGAATTTGGTAAAGGTGTTACGGTACGTGGTATAAAGGGAAGTCGTTTACTTCTTTGCCACTGTGATCAATCGAATTACCAGAGGCCAACCCTGACCATGATTAGACCTGAGACACTCCCCCAGTCCGTTCTTGTCCGCCATGATCCGCCGACATAGATCGTCGTTCAATATGGTTCCTCCATCTCCCATTTCAAACCCGCGTTCAACGCCCCAGGTGATAGTCCTTTCCCCGCGGTCCACAACATCCCAGTGTCCATGCTCGTCAGGTTGTTGTCCAACGATCACATGTATTGTCTCGATATTGAACCACTCCCAGGATTCTGGTATAGGCTCTTCGCTGTAGAATAAGTCTTCTGAAATTGCAAAATGGCGTATGTATGGAACCACTCCAACCATGCGATGCACCATATCCTCTTCAAACTGTCGATCCAAAGGTTCGGCATCAAACTCTTCAATTCTATCCATTGGGAGGTAGAGAGTATCAATATAGTGGTTCATTCGGCGCTGGAAGTGTGGTTGACTTTCATTGTACTGGATTTCAGGTCCACTTCTCTGAACCCAAGATAGCACTACGCCACGCGCTTCGCGATTTACAAAAGCAAGAGGTATGGTAAAAGCCACGGGGAGAAGGTCGTATCGAAACTCGAAGCGAATATTGTCCGGGTCCTTATCGTCATAGTCCCAATCAGACGGTGTTAAGAACCGCGGTTGCCAGCAGTCCTTTTTATAGATGGCTAAACCTGGTAGGTCAACCTTTGGAATCGCATGCTGCCAGATCTCGAGGCGCAATTCTGGAGCGAGGTCCATGAAAAGAGTGAACATTTTACTGCTGTCCGAAAAAAAAAGGACGATGGTTTTACTGTAGGATTGCGGTCACGGGTGGGCTAGATTCATTGTGGTATGAATAATTGATGGCCTGGAGTTTGAGGCTGACATTCCAACAGTCCTGATTCTAGGACGCAAGAGTGGCCGAGTTCGCCACAAGAAGCCCAAAGTATAGGACTAAATCTACAACTAAGCATCCAGTTAACCTAATGATCAAATTATTCGAAAACTCAATATCTAGCTCTGGCATTATATCATCCTTACACATAGGAAAATTGCTAGTCGGACTTTGGTAAAGACCGATGTAATCACGGCGTGGAAATAAGCCGGAAAAGTGGGGGAACTTCGGGACTTGGAAAACCCCGAGACATCAGCTCCCTTACAAGAAAACCCCAACATCCAGAGACAACCTCAGATGATTGACAGTTTTTCGTATTCGCCGAAAATTTTACTCGCAATTCAAAGTTCGAGCACCGTATCTCGGAGTCGCAAAGTCCCGAAAGTTGTTCGCCATGTCCGCATCGACACAGCCTACCCCAGACACGCCCAGGCACAAGCCGCAGAGAGTCCTTGCATGCGTCCTCTGCCAACAACGCAAAGTGAAATGCGATCGGACATTTCCCTGCTCAACATGCATAAAGCATGGAGCGCAGTGTGTGCCGGCTACTCAGCCGCGGCAGCGCAAGCGGAGATTTCCTGAGCGAGAGCTGTTGGAACGATTGAGGAAGTATGAGGCGATCATGAGGCAGAATAATGTCAAGTTTGACGCACTTCATGAAGGGCCGAATGACACGGAGAAAAACTCGCCTGATGACTACTATTCCGACCACGAACAGGGGGATGATGGAAGTTCTCGGGCTAGATCGGAGGAAACAACTGAGGCTAAGTATGAAACTCTCACTGGAGACCTCAACACGCTTCGGGAGGCTGATTGTTGAATATAGAGATATTTGGAAAGCGATGCGCCAAGGCGTAAGTCTGATATGGGTTACCAAGAAGCAACAATTAATTCGTCTTTCAGTACCGAGATCCACATGACACCTTCTACGATAACATCTTCAACACGCACGATCAATCATTCACAAACGACGAGCATATGCTCTTCGGCTCCCGCCAAACTGCCGTCGAGCTATCCACTCTGCACCCCGAACCAGCTCATCTGTTTCGTCTGTGGCAGGTCTATCTCGACAATGTCAATCCTCTTCTCAAAGTTACACACACGCCGACTCTTCAGGGCCGTATTGTTGAAGCCGCATCTAATCTCAAGGACACTCCCCCTACGCTGGAGGCACTCATGTTTGGTATTTACTGCATCGCCGTGCTTAGTCTCTCTGAAGAAGAGTGCCAGGCTATTTTCAAACAATCCAAGGTGCAGCTTTTGACGAGGTACCAGTTTGGATGTCAGCAGGCGTTGGTGAACAGTCAATTTTTGCGTACTGGTAGCCGTGACTGCTTGACTGCTTTATATCTATATCTAGTATGTCTTCACCCCGTCTAACCCTCCTTCACTAACAATTGCCAGATATCGGTTCGGTCTGCGACTCACCCAAAGTCCATCTCATCCATGCTTGCCATAGCAATCCGCATCGCAGAGCGAATGGGTCTCCCAATCGAAGCCAGAAACATCAAATGCAGCATCCTCGAAGCAGAACTCCGTCGCAGACTCTGGTGGTCCCTCGTACTGTTTGACTCTCGAGTCAGCGCACTAGGAGACCATAAAATGACTACGCTGGTTCCGGGCTGGGACTGTGCATTGCCCACCAACGTGAGCGACTCAGAACTTCGAGAAGAAACTAAGACACCGCCAAAACCACAGGAACAAGCTACTGAGGCCATTTTTGCTGTTGTTAGAAGCGAAATTGGAGATTGTATCCGCAACAGTCCATTCTACATCGAGTTCACTAATCCGGCTGTGAAGCCGCTGGCAAAGAAACTCCCGGAGGATAGCGACGCCGTACTGGAGAAAGAACTCGAGGACAAGTATCTCCGATTCTGTGATGCTGAAAACCGTGTTCACTTTATGACCTTTTGGACAGCGCGCGTGAGCATCGCAAACCGCCGTCTCATGAGTGATTACCTTCTCATGCTCGATTCCTCCGCCAAGTATACACCGGCGCACCAAGAAGCCGCGGTGGACCAAGCCATCACATGGCTCGAATGCGACACCAAGCTCGCAAACTCACCTCTTACAAAAGGGTTCCAGTGGTTCATCCAGATGTACTTCCCATTCCCTGCGTACGTTCGCATCGTGCAGTATATGAAAGGGAAGCCATTTAGCAGCGAGACAGAACGAGGATGGAAAGCTATGCATGATAATTACCTGGCCAGATCCCGGCCAGTGTCTCTTGTGTATACTGCCGTGTTCGTACCCTTTACTAATATCATCATGGGTGCCTGGGATGTTATCAAGACGGCATATGACAAGGCCGGGAAGGAGCCGAAGACACCTGAGCTTGTTGAGTTTATTAACGAGAAGCTGGCGGAAATGTCCCTGAACAACACTGGGCAAACTGGGGAGCAGTCCGAAGGCTTCATTGGGATGGATTTGGATAATATGGGTATGCCAATGTCTTTTGGATTTGCTGACCCTGGTATGTTATTTGGGCAAGGTGCGTTCGGGGGAGGCACTGGTACGTCGTTTATGTCAGACAATACTCCAGTCGCTCTCAACATGAGCCAGCTGAACTGGGATTCGATGGGTTGGGGATCTGGCGGTAATGGAACTTTTTAGCAGGGGGCGTAGGTCAAGATCTGCCACTCTGTGCCCATCACCACTGACCATGGTTGCATGAATCAGTTACTGAAAAGATTAAGAAGATTACACCAGAGCTTAGTTGGATAAATTTGCAGGTATGCATTTATAGTATCCCAAGTAAGAGCCAACACCAGTACATTATCCCAACGACCGTAGAACTAATCCCCTCACCCATCCAAGCGAAACTTCTTGCCATTGGGAAGCTGCTTATAGGGAATCATGCTAAAGTCCTTTGCAATTCCATCGCCGGACCAGTCCCAGTTGTCCATGTATCTACAAAGTAATATTGTTAGTGATTAATCAGAATAGATAGACTGGTTGCTGGTAACTTACGACATGACCGAGAATAGAGCGTAGGATTCAGCTGTAAAGGTAGATCTGCTCGGGCCGCTATTTCCTGCCTTGTCGCCGAGATGTGAACGTGCCAAGTTCGATGCCCATAGGAAATCGTCTGTTATTACTGGTATTAGTCGCGGGAAAGGATCTTGAGATAGTAGGGTTAACTTGCAAACTTTGACTACTTGGGCACCTGGAGCATTAGCATCGGTTACGTATTTGTTGTCTGATAGGAATATAAAGTCGCCGTTTTTTCCAACGGCCTGTTGGTCTTTGACTATAGAATTGTTAGTATGAAATCCATGTGAACACGGGATAAATGTCAGTATCACTCACCATCTCTGTTATCCGGTCCTCCAGTCTTGTCCGCACCAAACCAATGAGCAAACTCATGGACCATGATACGCGCAAGACTCGAGGTGCTATACGAGTTCAACTTGTCGCCCTTGGCAGCGGTGTCCTTGGCATCGACGGCGGATTTCGTGTTGGCGGCCTGGTCGCCGAAGGAAACGTCACAGAAGATGATGAAATCGTATCTTGTCATGGTAGTCGCCCACACACCCTCTCGGCAGAGGCCAGGAGTGTCTTGCTTTGTCACGGCAGCCAGGTAGCGCTTCTTATACACCCAAGCTCCGTTATATCCAGCTATGGTGCTGGCTCTTGACTCGCGCAGGGGACGGCCTGCTGGGTCGTTAGGGTCCTTGTCGTCTTTGCCGACCCAAACCCACTTCTTCTCGTCACACATGAGAAGAGGCTTGATACCGCCGTAACCGTTCTCGGGGACCAGCTGCCCATCGTGAAGGGTCTTGACCATACGGTCGTAGACGTCTGGGTAAAGACGTTAGTGCCAATTGACAAATTGGAGTATTGTTGACTTACACATGACGTTGGAGAAATGCTCCTCATTGGGATCATGGCCGTCCTTGTTTGGTGCAAAGCCAAACATGTTGAGAGCAGCTCGTGCAATACGGTCCCAATTCCGAAGACCAGGCGAATCCATGCGTTCGAAACTGGGACGGGCAGTATTCAACGTCCTCATATCCCCCTGGGCCTTGACTGCCATGAGCTCAGCGTCATTGTAGGCCTTTGTGAATCTATCCAGACGCTCGGGGGTTTGGCAAGAGTCATCAAAGTCCCACACGCTGGGGTCGGCAGCCAAACCGAGGCCCGCGAGGAGCACAATGGGCAAAGAGAATCTCATGATGAAAAGAGTGTATGGGTTAACGAGAGTAAGAAGTGAAGTGGAAAGGACCGTAGTGAAGGGAGGGGAAATCACGTCCAAGTGATGAGATATAAAGAAGCCCAGGCTTGATCTGTCGCAGCAATCGAGCTATGCGCAAGAATAAATGTTCTTTTACCTAGATCCTTGTTGGAAGATAGTGCCCTGTAAATTATATACAGGGGTAGGGAAATTGTTTCCTACTGCCCGCCACTACTATGCGACACAAACAAGGCGGAGTCATTTGAGCACTCATCAAAGGTTCTAGCTCAAATCCTCAAACAGTAGATTGCATTTTACTATGGACTGTGATGTCAGCCTTGCCCGTGCTGTGAAAGCCGGAGCGGCCGAATACTGTAAAAGCCTCCGTTATGGGTCTCGCTGTGCCGTGTATAACTCGCAGCCGTACGGATAGGAAATTAACTATGCACAGATCTACTGAGAGAAACGACTCTAAGCCTCGGCCCAGATCCACTGCATAACGGATATCGTGAGTCGATATGGTAGGTAGCAGCAGAAGGAGAGGGTCTGAAGGATCACTTATGCAACCGTGTTGCTGCGCCGCCAGAAGACAAAAGGAAAACACTAGTGGGTGAAATGACTTTAAATGAGCCTCACAAGGCATTTATGGGTACATTTATAGGATTGCTCAACTAAACTAGTACGTTTCACGTTGAATGTTGGACATGAACAAAGCTTGCAAGGTAAAACACGCCAAAGTGCGCACAGGGATTCGCATCCTCTCATCTATTATTCGCCAATCATATGGCGATCAAAAGTCCTGGTAGGGATGAAGCCGTTGTGTTAATTGGGGATAATGGGAATTATTTTGTCTAGATTTCTTCCGTGATTGATTCTCAGCCCCATAGACCCTCTTTCATTAATTACCGCGCGGGAATCCTTCGGGGACTGCGCCGATACTAACATTAGCAGCTAACTAACGCCCTGTACTCCGGTATTCATGCATGGGTAGCGGTCTGGTTTTTGATGCCTCCGCGCTAATTACAATGTTTCCTAGTGTGGCAACTCGACAATACAGGGCCACACTAAGAGATTAATCTGAAGATATATATTACAATCCTCAGTCTCGAGTTATCTAATGATGCTGAGCAAGCCAAGCTTCTAGTCTTTCGTTTCATTCACTCTTTCCGTGCAAGCTGTTGCACTGTCTTTCTTTTTGATTGTTCTGAGTAACAAAAACACATCATGCCTGCGGCTTGGAAGACAAACTTCCTTGCAGCCTCATGGCTAGCAGCAGCTCTTGTTGGCGCTGAGCCTCAACAACCTACCACATCTTTGACTTCAGTGGTTGCTCAGTTGTCTCACCCAACCTATCCCAAAGGTCAAGATGAGCAAAACCTGGCTAAACTTGTCGTCCCTCGGCAAGTAGACGTTCAAGTCCCAGGGATCCAGAACACGCCTCTGCCGCTTCCTATTCCAGTTGAGGTCGAGGTTGCGGTAGAGACGAATGCGCCAGCTGCTCAGACAGACACTGGAGCACCGATTCCTGATGCTCAGGAAACAGAGGCTCCAGCAGAGACCAAGGAGCCGGCGGCTGAGACTGAGCCCGCTGGTCCTGCTGAGACTGTTGCGCCGGGCCCCGATACCCAGCAGCCAGAAGTTCCTGCGGAGACAGTTGACCCTCCTATTCAGACTGATGCACCACCTGCTGAGACCAACGAGCCTCCTGTTGCGACAGTTGATCCTCCCGTCGAGACCGTTGCGCCTCCAGTCGAGACCAATGATCCTCCTGCTGAGACTGTGGCTCCGGTTCCTGACCCCCAGGAGACAAAGGCACCAGCAGAAACGGAAGCACCAGCTGATCCAGCTGAGACCGTTGCGCCTGTCCCTGATACCCAGGTGCCAGAAGTTCCCGCTGAGACTGAAGCACCTCCCGCTGAGACCAACGAGCCCCCTGCTGAGACCGTCGAACCTCCTGTGGAGACAGTCGTTGAACCTCCCGCTGAGACCAATGAACCTGCTGAGACAAACCAGCCTCCCGCTCAGACTAATGAGCCTCCTGTCGAGACCCAAGAGCCAGAGACTCCTCCTGAGACCAACGCACCTCCTCCACCTGCTGAGACCAATGAGCCTCCTGCTGAGACCGACCAGCCTCCTCCTCCCACAGTAGCACCTGAGGCCCCAGAGGAAACAGCCAGCCCTGAGGAGCCCAAGACCTCAGATGCACCTGTTGTCCCTCCTGCCCCAGTCCCCAACACTCCTGAGAAGCCCGAAGAGCCTAAGAAACCTGATGAGCCTGAGAAGCCTGATGAGCCTGAGGAACCTGAGGATCCTGAGGATCCTGTCATCCCGATCCCTATTCCTGTTCCTAACCTCCCTGATCTTCCTGATCTTCCTGGTCTTCCCAAGCCTCCCAAACCGGATACCCCTAGTCCTCCCAGTCCTCCTAAGCCTGACGACCCCAGGCCTCCCAAGCCCGACGATCCTAAGCCTCCCGCCAATCCTGAAGATCCTGAAGAGCCGGAGAACCCAGAGGATCCCAAGGATCCTAGCGTACCCGTTCCGCCAGTTACTCCTGATGACCCTAAAGACCCCAAAGATCCTCAAGACCCTGAAGATCCACAAGATCCTGAGGACCCCGAAGATCCTGAAGACCCCGAAGATCCAGAGGACCCCAAGGACCCGAAAGATCCTGACGTCCCGGTCCCTCCCGAGAACCCAGATGAGCCAGACGACTGCGAGGAGCAGGACCCCCCGCCATGCACAGAGACTGTCTCTTTCTACTCTGCGCACGAGACATATACCAGGTGAGTCCATAAACGAAAACCGCTCACCTACTCCATAACCTGCTAACAAAACTCCCTTAGCACCGTCTACGTAACATGTCCCGCCCCCGTCGACTGCCCCGCGAAGGAAACCCCAACCGTCACCACAAGCATCTACCCCGAAGAGTCCGTCATCTGGGGCACCGTGCCCGAGTACAACGAGGCTATGCCCACAGGCACCGACGACATTGATGACGAGACCAACAAGTACTTCCAGCAGTTCTTCGATGACGAGAACATCTCTATCAATGACGCTCTTCACCCTGATGTCAAGTGTGAGGAGAAGAGCAACGATGATGTTCCCCGTGATTGCTTCATGGATATCTACTCAAAGTTCTGCAGAGAGGTCTTTGAAGACGAGGGCAAGGAGCTGAACAAGAACCTCACCAGTGCGGATATCGACAGTGGTTCTCCTGAGAAGCGTGTGTCCTTGAACATGAGGAGACAGTTGATTCGGGAACGTGCTGAGGCTTGCGAGGGCTGGGTATTTGAGTATAACTGGAGTGGCGCAAACGGTGACTGCAAGCTGCCTTGTGGCGACTCCATGTACGCTTTTGGCGATGAGTGCTTTGACTCTGAAGATACCTACCTCCAGGGTACCATCGATGTTGGCTGTGGTACATACAAGTACACTGCCAGACCTACAACAACGACAACAGAAGCTCCCATAGTTATCACTGCTCTCCCTACGCTCACAGACCTGCCTGGACCCATCTCAACTCCCGACGGCAGCTCCTGCGCTGAGACAGCAACCAACACGCAGTGTGCCCTCGGCGGTGGAGGCAGAGGATCAGCTTGTGTTGAGAACACATACTGTGCCTCATGGGTTTCGATCGAGCCAACCGAGGCACCAGCACCCCCAGAGGAGGTAATCACACCTCTCGAGGAAGGCCCCGTCTTCTGCAAGAACCCAGACGGCGACCACCGAGACGTCAACCCTGGTTCGCAGCGTACCCTTGCGGACCACTTCTGCGAGGCTGACCTACTCGACACATCTATCATCAAAGTCGAGCCCGGCATGGAGCCCTTCGGCTCCACCAAGCAGGATAACCACGGCGTTAACTACTACTATGAGGTCAAGTGGGTTGACGGATGTAAGACAACTGTGGATGGACAGGACCCGTCGTTCCCTCTTGGAGGAACGGATCCAAGTTGTCAGGATCTGTTTGTGAGAGCGTTCAAGAACTGTAACAATGGCGGTATTGGAGGATATATCGATGCTGGTTGTGTTCGCTACACATTCCTTGGTGCTCAAGACTAAAAGCGTTAGTTGGAAATAAATCTGTTTTATCCGTTCTCATTAACCCTTCGAGGCACTCCAATATTAAATGTGACGTTTTTCTAGAGTATTAGTCATGCCTTTTTTTGACTGGTAGTCTGGCCAGATTTTGATATGTAGTAGTGTAACATAAGGGACTCGATACTTACCACTCTCAAGGAAATGCATTTGTGGTGGCTTTCACGAAATATTTCAAGGCATTAACCTCACGACAAGTCTTGGGCAAGATATGGTTTTTAGACTCTATTTAAAGCCTATCATATCTATAGGCTACTAGTCAGAGCCTGAGCCTAGTATTACTCTCATTCCAAAGCGAGCTCTTTCTTTATCATGGTCTAGCAAATTCGTTCAAAGATCATCAAGTTAACATGATTTCGACTTGGAGAGAAATCTAACGGCCGCCTTGCTCAATAACCGGCTTGGGCCTTGGCGCAGGCTTAGGTTTTGGAGCCCCAGGGGGAGGAGGAGCTGGCTTTGGGCAGGGAAGGGGAGGCCGAGGTCGGGCCGGTTCCTTTGAAGTAGTCATTCTGTTAGTTCAAGCGGTCTGTGAGGCGTATGCAGAGTACAAGTCGTAGTTCAAGGGTCAGCTGGTAGATGGAGTGGTAAAATCGTGCGAAGATGGATTGAGAAGAGATCGCTACTTGGGCCTGAGTGGGTAGAGCTTAAATAGCCATGACATCCTTGGCTATTTGCTACCATGAGTGATTGTTTGAAGTTTGCAGTAAGGTGAAAGATATTGGATGTGTCTTAAATTACTAATAAGAGAAAATTCAAACACTAGAAGATATGTCATTAAGAGGACATATGCTATATCGCGGCAGCCAGGGACCAATTCACGTCCTTGATCAGTGACACGAACGGTGACTTATCACGCATTCCAAACATCAATTATTATGACACTTAGCTGCCACAGTCACTAAGGAACCCTTTCCTGATGTAACCTCTGGCTTCAGGTAGATATAAACAATCGCAATAAAGGTGCAGAGTCTCATGCACTACAGAGACTGGTTCTTCAACTCCTTCTCGGTCCAGTCCCACAACTTCCTGGCCATCTCATCATCCAAGCCATGCCCTTCCAACCCCCCAGTCTTCCCAACAGGCTCATAAAATTCCCCGTTCTTGATTTCCGTACACGTACTCGCCCAAAGATGGTTCTTGACACCCTCGTCGATCGGTATTTCCAGCTTGGGTGCTACCTCCGTCTGCAGATACCTCATCAACTCATCGCCTGCCTCCCGCGTGAAAAGGTCGGTTTGGACTTCTCCTGGGTTGATAGCAATGTTTGTGAAGTTGTATCGCTTAGCTGCCTCTCTTGCGTAGAGGAGACAGGCTAGCTTACTCTGGGCGTATCTCAGAGGTAAGGCCGTGGTGCTGGTGGCGGATTTTAGTGTGTCGAACTCGATCCCTTCTGGTCCTACGTGACGGAATCCACCAGAGCTCAAGTGGATGACTCGGGTATTGGGGGTCTTTTCGAGGACTGGCTGGAGAAGCTTGAGTAGCAGAGCATGTCCAAGATGATTGGTTCCGATATGCATCTCGTAGCCGTCTTTGGTCAGGGTAGCGGGAGCGCCCATAATGCCAGCGTTCAGCAAGAGAACATCTAGTCGTTCTTCGTGCTGGAGGAATTCAGCGGCGGCGGCTTTGATGCTCTCGAAGCTTGACAGGTCCAGGTCCAAGAGGGAGACTTTTGTGTCATCACTTGCTGCCCCTCTGACCTCTTCCAAAGCAGCCTGTCCCTTAGTTGCATTGCGAGAAGTCAAGTATACGTGAGCGGGAGAGTGCTTGGCGAGTTCAATGGCAGTAGCTTTGCCAAGACCAGTGTTTGCGCCGGTGATGAGAATGACCTTGCCTGCGAGGGAAGGAATATCCTTTGAAGGGTTGAAAGTATAGGCGATTTGAGGAGGCATGCTGAATAGTTTGAGGTTTCACTTCTTTGATAGGTGTCTGTGTCTGGTTGGTATCAGGTTTGAACTTGTTAAGATATCAGACTCTTCTTAGAGCACATCTCGCTTTATATACTCCACACTCCACTATAGAACTACGTACTTGATATGCGAAGCAGCAAAGATTTCCGGACTTAAGAATTTTGGAACCCGAAAAACAAGAGTTATTGCTCTGTCGGACTTTTAGATCCTACCGTTATAGAGGAGCTTTGGAGTCGTTGGGCAAAGGATCTGTAAGTTGACCAATGATAAGCCAGAGAATGCGAGCACACCAGTCATAATAGCGCTTGGGCAAATCCGCACATTTTCGTAGTTCTGCAACTGATAGTACTCCAATGGATTATGTTAAATTTGAAGCTAGCTCTGTTGGAACATATGAAAATCTGATGTCATAGTCTCCTTACATTAAAGCTTTCCGGGCATTATAGAGATCCAGGTAACTAACAGTTCCACTTGGAATCATACCAGTATACGAATAGAGAGATTCTACAGATATGTGTCAAAAGTCTGGAATCACACTTCATGATGCACACTAACTCCATGGTGATAGATTTTTATGATAAGTAGCCTTTTAAATAAGAAATACAACAATCTAAAACTTGTCTTAAATATAAGAACTAAATGGCCTTAAGGGAGGTTTTCATTATACTGAGGCAGGCTAATAGAAGTAACATAATCATTTTCTTAATATGAATGTTCCCTACGAATAGTAGTTATAAACTTGGTTCCAAGGTGAAACTACATGGAGTGATTCGAGACTTTAACACATGATCTTGACTAATCAGATATGTCTACATGTCTCACCAGGCATCAATACTGAGGCAATCTGGGTCTTTTCTATCTTATTGGTGGTGGCTCCATTCAACCTTGGGCAGTCCATTGAGGCTGTGCCCACCGTCAAGAATTGGTGCTCCGTTCAGCCCAGTTCCCCAAGCTCAGCGAAAGGCTCATTTTCAAACATCAAACAACCCCTCAGTACGTACAGAGTATATGTCAACCTTTCACTTTCAGCTTCTGTCGGCAATTCGACAATCTTCGTCAAACTCGGTATGGATCCGACTATCAATCGCGACCGCCGTGGTCAGTCGGTGATTCAACACTTCAACTTCATTATGCTAACAATAAATACAGGTCGGCTTGACCGCGACGTGCCTCTCAACCTGCAAAAAGCTCCATGACCTCGCCGGCAACTACGGAGACGTCCCGATAATCATCGCGGCAATCTGCTCTGAGTCCACCATCATCGGCATAGGATTATCAGAGTTACAAACCAAAGTTCTTCAACGCGATGACCTTGCACAAGCTTGGGCATCGCGAACCGAAATATGGACTGCTTTTGAGATGGCGCTTACGGGGTGTATGGTTGTTTTCAGCTGCCTCGAAGCGGAGACAAGACATCTCCAATCGAAAGATTCGGGGGTCTGGGCGAAGGTTAAATTCTTGTGGAATCAAGAACGGTTTAAGGAGCTTCTCACCCAGCTCGGGGGACAGCAAAGTGTACCGACGCGAGCTTCATAAAGCTAAAGCCAAGAAACAACGGGTCTCTGCGCCAGAAACAGCAGATAAGGAGCAGAAGAAGCTAACAGTATCTCGAAGCGGAAATATATTATCGAACAATCTTTCCTCCGTTGAAGTCTGTTGCATATGTGAAGAGTCCCCAGAGCAAGCCGTCATCCTTGGTCAGCAGGAGCCCTATTATCTTCATGAAGGCCGGCGGTACTGTCATTTGCATTTCTGTCAGTATCATACAGCTCCTTGTCATGCGTGCCAATTTCCTATAATGGCGCCGTCGCCCGACCCTACACATAACCGGACCTACCAGAAGTTCCATCCTGCTTGTTATGGTATAACAATTAATTGGGGAATTTCTATACTGTTATCGTTCGAAGGCCGCCGGTATATCAATTCGGTTAACAACGGCTCGTTTGATGACCACATCGATGTAGGGATCCAGCAACAACATGACGCTTATCTCGAGCAAATCTATGAAGTTGGGAGCCGGTTTATCTCTGTCTTTAGAAACAGCTTGGGCGACGCTTTACAGTATCGAGCTACAGGAAAAGATCGCAAAGAAGCATTTGAGTCGTGGAAAATCATGCTTGATTCGGCATTGTGTCTCTTTATTCTTTCTGATATGATTTTAACTCCTGGTAAGTTAAGACTATCACATTGCACTCAGAAAATGCCAACTATTAACACCGGGCTGTAGAGGCCGCACATGCTTCATTCAACAGATTCTCCAAAACTTTTTGTCAGTCTCTGGCACAGCCCGTATCTGGTCACGAGATCTCAGCCCCTATAATTGCTCTGGATACGAGTGCGATTTTGGTGTCGATTTTCGAAGCCAATTTGAACGTTCTTCTAAACCAGTCTAGCGGAGACACTTCTTGGGACAAGGACAACGAAAAGCTTTATGCTTTTCTAACTAACCTCTCCGCAACCAAATCCCCAAGCTTCCCACCCGTATGGGCCACAGAGCCGACAAGTGCTGATGAGCAAGGTTTGGTATGTAAACAGTGCCATTATTCTTTCGAAGATGACGACAGGAAGGGCATTTGCATGCATACACTGATATTTGCCATGTCATCCGCGCGCGACAGATGGCACCCAGATTGTATGAGTTGCCATATTTGCAACAAGCCAATTTCTATCCTAGAGCAAAGCCATGTGGCAAACTTCCTATCGTTTAAGTGTGAGAAATAGTCCTGTAGCTTCTGAAGTGAATTTACCTCCATTCCCCACTACTATCAGGTCGTACGTGGTATGTGGTTGAGTTGGAGGGTAGTGGTTTAGATACACGGTAGGGATATTAGTAAATCTACACAAGAAATCACCTAGGTTAAAGAGAACTAACTGCCTTGATATAATGACTGTGACAATCTATTCTGTGGAAACCCAATCTTTTACATCTCGGGTTAAGCCCTGTGCCCAATTCCATCATTTTTTCCATGTAAGCTGCGTCTCGACAGACGTCCTCCCAAGATCCGCCCAACTCAAAGCACTCCACTTCTCAGGATTCTCACAAGCCTCGACGAAATGTTTCATAGCCAAGATAGTCTGCCACGCCCACTTCTCCGCACTCACGCCTCCTACACCCGTCGCCAGGGGAGTCATGAGAACACTCTTAATCTTATCGTCCTCTGCCGCATCACGGTTATGGTTATCGATAGCACATAGTAAACTCCAGATACACTCGTACACGACCTCTTTATTCCACCGAACATCAGCAGGCATACGCATGGTCGGACAGAGAGCGACACGACGTGTGCCGGACACGTTTCGAGAGCGGGCGTCGAACTCCTCTGGAATGTAAACAAGGGTGCATGTCCCGGGTGGTGCAAAACCTCGCCAGGTCTTGTACAGCTGCTTTTGAGCTACGTGAGTGAGAGCGAAGTAATCATCGCGCGGCGAGAACTGGCGCGAGATAGCATCATCAAAAGCCCCGTCGAGACGGCCGTAGGAATTGGCGGGTGAGACGACGGTGTCGTACTTGACGTGCTCGGGTAGTTGGGATAGGGCATAATTGTGGATGTCAACTGAGACTGAGTCAGGTAGCTTGCGGCTCTGACGGGCGACTGTGAATGCGTCGCTGAATTTTTCCTCCATGCAGAGAAGATGGATGTGGGGAATATGAGGGGTTTTGGTTGTCATGTTGGCGGTTTATCAGAGTTATAGCTAGAATAGTGGTGGGCAATTTGGGAAGCTGGGGAGAAAGTCTTGTCATTCGGTTCATCTCAAGACTGCTCTGGGGGAGTGCGTCGCTGATATATCACTGCTAATATTGTGTTGTCATATCTAAGCAACGAGCGGGGGCGTCGATCCTATTAGGCAGCAGTGAGCTGTCACGATGACATTAATCAGGGTCATACTATAATATAAAAAAGCCTAGGATAGGGCATCATTCATTAAACTCACAATCATGTAAACTCAGCTCCATCCCTTTTTAAAGCCCAGTCCGCCAAAACATCAGGGTTCTCTTCAATCTCGTTCTTGCATCCCATAATCCAGCTCCAATGCGCCTCAATATCATCCATAACCCGCACCCAACCATCATACCACTCCTGAAACCCTTCATTCGCAACCTTCCACAATTCAAGACATTGCCCGCGACGAAGATGAAGTAAGGCAACGTCGTTGTGGGTGCAGATATACCGGTAATCCTTGTTGAGACAGGGTGTCTGCTTGAGAAGATTCTTCCACTCTTTACTGTTCTGCTTGGATAGACGGAATCCGGACCGCCAGCTAAGGTTGTGGAAGCCTCCTGCTAGGTGTCCGGATAATCGGCGGAGTTCCCACTTCATCAGCGTTGAGAGCAACTGTTGGAGCTGGCGGGCTAGTTCCTCTCGACCTTCGGACTCGGCGAAGCAGGAGTTACAGATGGATCGGTCGAGCATGTCTTCATTTATCCATTGCCCTTCGTCATTATAGCGATCGCCGTGAGTAGCAAGTGTCATTCTCTCAGGCTTCCAATGCTGATAAAGCCCCCAAATTCGAAATGCTCGAAGCTCTTGCCAGCGCTCACATCTAGGACATCGACCCATCCACATCGTCCAGCGCTGTTCGCAGGCCTGGGTCCTATAAATTAACCCTAAACAAGTATTGAAAGGAGGTCTCTTGTGCTCAAGGTTATCCGAGAACCCCGGAAAAAATCGATCCAAGGGTAATGCAAACTCGAGTTGACGACTGGGCACGATGGGAAATTTCTTCGTGCCGCTGGTCAAGTTGAGCTTATGATATATTAAGCCTTTTCGGAATCGACACTCGTTGCATTTGCGGAGCCAGCGTTTCTTGCCGCATTCTTCACCTTCGATCAGTATAGCGTTCTGGCTTAGCATATCCAGTATTGTATCCTCTTCCAGGTCCAGAAATTTGAGGAAATTCATCCCCTGGAATACTTTCATCCCGCAGTCTCGGAATGTCTGAAACTTGTCTTTGACCGGTGTTGCATGCGCGTGACCACTGCCATTTGTGACAGAGAGGAAATAGGCTTCGCGCCTCTTTTTCTCCGCTTGGGCAGCATCTTGGGCATCACGTTTTGCACGCTCCGTGTTCTTGTCTCGGGGTCTTGAGCGTGTTATAGGCTCCCAAGAAGTAATCATATTAGCAGCAGGAGATCCAGGGAGAGGCTTGCGGTAGCCTAGTCGGAGTAGTGAATGGTTATCAAAGTCTTTGTGAGGTAGTAGACGGAGACAATTCGTGCACGCCCATCGCATCTCGTCCCATTCCTTCCCGGGCCATTTTGGCTGTAAAGAGTGATCTCTTGACCAAAAAATCAAAGTAGGACCTCCATACTCAAGGATCAACTCAAGCGCAAGTAGCCGCTCGGCAAAATGTCTCTTTTGTGGATTGATAAGACGACGGAATTCAGAGCTGGTTTGGCTGAGTGAGATAAGGCCAATGGGGTCCAGATGGCGGATAATCTGGCACTGGATTTCTCCTGGTAAAGAATCGAGATGCATGGCGTCTCTCGGGTGATAGCTCGCTTCAGGGAATAAATATTCCAGGAACGGGGTGGAATAAACGCGACCGTTGGTAGCTTAATATCAGACACTTTTCTGCTCATGACTTGTCCAAGCTCGGTCGGTGAGTCAACGCCGCAATGGTAAGCATGGCAATCCTTTGTGGCTGAGCTTGCTTACACCCCACAAATTCGGACTCGAGCAGCTCGCGTTGTAGGAGTCCAATTGGATGACCGTACAATAATGGTGAAAGTAATCTGTACGGATAGTATGGTCTTAATTGCCACAGCTGGGTTTGCGGTCTGTTGTGATATGTTGCCACAATCGCTGGAAGCGAGGATTCAAGTGGAGGCTAGACAACTAGGCAATATTGTAACAAAATGATGCAAACAATATGTCACCTGTTAGTACTAGCGTCTAAGGGCTTCTTGTTATGATATTGATTATGTCTTCAAATTGTTAGGATGGAAAAAGAATATCTGGACCCCATACGGCCGACACGATGCATCACTTTTACCTCTCCAGCATAAACGATAAACGCCTGACAGACTATTATAGACAGTTCACAAAGCTTCATCCGCATGCCTATTTTCAAGATCATACCTCAGCATCCTTCTAGGATATTCAAGCCAAAAATGCCACTCTGGCGAGAGATACTCCACGATGAGGCCCAGCAGGTATGCCCCCGTATCTCTGACCTGCCACAGATTCCTCCCGTAATGCAGCAGCAAGGCATAATAGCCTAGCAATATTAAGGCCTCGGGCTGTTTGGCCGTCAAAAGCTTGGTAAACTCTGGAGATGACAGCATGGTCCATTGAAAGATCATGCGGTACCGGTTGTTTTCCTCGCCCTCTTTCTCCAAAACCATTGCATCAAATCCAACTTGTAAGTACTCGGTCGCTTCTCTGCATACTTCTTTCTCCGTGTCATTGAGAGAATTTGAGTCTTTTATCAGTTGTAGAACTGGATCGCAGTGATTGCCAACTGGGTCTTTGCCTGATTGGCGTCGGCTCCATGATAGAACTGGTTCAAGTTCTGAATCAGCGAGAAGAGGCCATGCGAAGATGACTACATTGTATATACCACGATTCATATCCACACACTGCACGTACTGACTGAGAAACTCATCAAGGCCACCAGGATCACGACTAGACAACGCATCAGCTAGAAGATGGTGGCCAAGCGTGACTGAAAATAGTAGAATGGGGACGCAGTTCGATGCATCAACATAACGCTTGGTGGAATTGAACAGGGAGACAGCACGTGTCTGTAGGCCAACAGCTTGACTAAGATATTGTGCAGAGCGTTCAGGGTGTATCACAGCGAGATGACGCGCACAGAATGCTAACATTTGGTGAAGAAGATAGGGTGCTTTGATACTCTTTTTGATGCAGATGTCGAAGGTGGGTTGGAAATCTCCGAATTTGTCGCCAAGACTAAACAAGTCTTTATTTGTTATTAAGTGAACAAATAACTCCATATGTTGCATATTGACAGCATTGTCGAACGTGTGCTCAAGGCTGTTCGGAGTAATGTCTGATACTGACGTGGCGGTGACCGACTCTTGGCAATCGTCTGGGCTCAAGAGTGATGTCTCCTGAAAAGACCGATCGGAAGCGGAAGACTTTTGGTCGATTAGTCTTGGCTGTGAAGCAAAGCTGCAGTCTCGCCCTGACATAACGCAGAGGCGACATAGTGGACGGCCTTCGTCGCACTAGGTGAACACGCGTGTTAGTCAGGTTGACGGTGAAGGGTGATGAAACGCTGGTACCTTTACATGGCGTAGCTTGCTAGTGAATCTAATGTTAGATCGTATTTGATAGCTAAAATGGGAACATCGTTAACCTACCATTGCAAACACCCTCTCTTTGACTTTTTATGGCTGCGACGAAGCATCCTTCCCGACAAGGGAACAGCAGATTATGTCTCAATGATTCAGTACAAATCTGCATGAAGTCAAGGGCTAGCTGCAAGAGCACTTCGATCAATGATTTTGAAGTAGAGGCGTCGTAGTCGAGGAAGAGGAAAGGGATTCTCAGGAGATGCAGGTGGAAGATATTCTTGCCTGACAGGGTCAGCACAGCCCTGTCCCTCAAAATGATCGACCACAGCCCTTGTCACATCAAGGCTTGACGAAGGGCATCTAAGCTACAAACAGTAAGGCGTGCTGCAGTATCCTTGTCGGGTGCTTAGCTAACACGCGTGTTAAACGTTGAACCCCAGTTTCAGCCTATGACCAGAGGCTAAAAAGGATTCATGGCTGTTGGATATGTAATGGCTAATACGCAACACGCGTGTCAGCAAATATGGTTGAGAACTGGTATGGTCCATGACACGAGGCAACATAAAGATTTTATAAGAAGTCTCATTTACCATGTTCTGCTATATAATTCATCCTCCTTTCCTTCAGTCGATCATAGCATCCCTTCATTAGCATTTCGGGTATGAAACATCTCTTATTCTCCTGTTTTAATCCTATATAATATCTCTCTTCATTTCCAGCCGTTACAACCTCAAATCTACCATGCCGACTTTAAAACCATTCAAGGGTGACGTCTACCTTTGGGAATACCTTCCCAGCCTTCCAGGTGCCATTACATCCACCATTCTTTTCCTTATCATCACAATACTCCACGGCTGGCGAATGTACAGGACCAAATTATGGTTCTGCATACCCTTTTTCATCGGCGGTGTTTGTAAGTCCTCATAATTGAAGCCTTTCTTGACAAGTACTAACATGTGAGTGAAGGCGAAGTTCTAGGCTACTTCTTTCGAGCTATAGCCTGGAACGCTACAAATTCCCTCGCTATTTACATCATGCAATCGCTGTTCCTCCTTCTTCCGCCCGTCTTCTTCGCCGCGACGCTTTACATGGTCTACTCTCGCTTGGTCAGAGCTATCGGCGGAGAAAAGTGTTCTCTAGTTTCCATCCGCTGGACTACTCGCCTATTCGTCATTGGAGATTTTATCACGTTTAACATCCAGGGTAACGGCGGCGGTTTGTTGGCTAACGAAAAGCTCGCTCATGTTGGAAACATCATCGTCATTTCCGGTCTAATCGCTCAGATCCTACTCTTTCTTGCCTTCTTCATCTGCTGTGTGGTCTTTCATAGGAGATTCCGGGCTTACCTGCGGCACACGAGTATTCTTGTTGAAATTCGCTGGGAAGCGTATCTCAATATGCTCTATTTCACTTCTTCTTCTATTCTCGTGCGGAATATTTTCCGAGTGGTTGAGTTCATCATGGACAAGCAGGGCTATCTACAACAGTACGAGTGGCCGACTTTTGTTTTTGATTCTGTCTTGATGCTTCTGGTTATGGTTGCGTTTTATATTTGGTACCCAGATAATCTTGTTTTGGCCAAGACCGACCGCAGTGGGTATGAACTTACGGGTAGCTAAGTACTGTACTTATTTACTGTGGCAGATGGTCATCGCTTGTATGTACCTAATCCATACAAATTAGGGATGTGTTTTTTATACGCTTATCTTAGAGTCAGTCGTTTGAGCCGTTCAAGTTAGTGGCCAAAGTGAAGAACGTTGAGCAGAGCAGTTTAATTACCAATATCGCAATCCCTAGCGACCTCCAAGAGCCGGTTTGGCGCTACAGGAGCCCAATAGACGAGCCCAAAATAAATCTTCGCTGTGATATTGAATACGAAAAGATACTTGGAGCTGTGCTGATGGATATCAGCCGTGATGTGGCCAATTATATATTGCGACTTCACTTGCAAGCATACACAATCAATCTGGAGAAAGGGACAAAGCTTTTTGATGTTCTTCTCGATTCCCTGCTCGTGGCACTCGTCCGACTAGTCTCAACGACGATGAATTGACTTTCCAAGAGATTACCACTGCCATTGCTCCAAGATGGCCAGTCTTTTTGCCACGATCACGGCACCACGCAGACTTTCCTCTTCCGTTGATGCTTCTGTTCCAGACGTCGTGTTCATTTCCCGCTCCTCTTTCCTTCTTCTGATGCCCCGTGACGCAGCCACCCTGCGAGCTCTGACGTTGAGGCCGACCCGTTCTCCGCCTTCTTTCCTTTCCTATTTGGGTGAACCTTCTGCTCGGCGTGAGCTCTTTCTCCACCAGAAATCTTTCACCTTCCCAAATACCACATAGCCGTTTCTTTTCAACCCTCCGGTCTCATACGTACGTCCAGAGTTTTGGCGACGTTTTGGGGTTCAATATCGAAGCTCGCGAACAGGCGTGTCCTTCAGGTCATTCTTTTAATCTCGTCTTCAGGGGATGACCGTCTTCTGTTAACTTCAGTAGCCCGGTTTGGAGGTTTCTGATATTCGAGGTTCTAGTATACGTACTGCATCAATGGAAGCTCTTCCCTTTCCTGTGTGCATAAATCTGCCGTTCTAATGTCATCTGTAGTTGTTGCTTCCCAAAACTTGCTCTCTTTCCAAAGTCGGTACTGCACCTGCCGGTTTGCATATCGGTTCTTGCTCCCATGGCTCAGAGTCAAGAACAAAGGGGCGCGTCTGATGTCTATTAAAGCATCTCTCCCCCCATGTTCTTCTTTTCTTCCCTTTATGGCTCCGGCCTGCTCCGAGCTCAAGATGTCGGAGTAGGTGCGTCTCTGGGACCCTTACGCTAACCCCCAGAGACGTATTACTTAGGGGTACCTAGATCAATTTTTGATGTCTTTTACCATGTCCCTGGTATTACACTACCTCCAGTTGACGTGAGTGTGATCTTCTTTTTTTTCAATTGCATTTATCAGCTTGCTGGTGGTCAGGCATTATTTGATGTGTGGTGGAAGAGGCATTGGGGGTGAGAGAAGGGCATGATGGGAAGAGATGAACTGAGACGATTCTACGAGCAACGGAGAGGGCCCTGTATTTATGCCTGGATGATAAAACAAGCTTTGTCGAACTTAAATTTCTGGTGTCAGGAAATGTTGTTCTTTCGGATCAGTTTGACTTTGTCTTTACGCGTGCTGGGATTCGTATGCGACTTTATTCAGGGTGTACGCCAAATCTTCTTATTCATCATTCACAAACCTAGTCTTTCGCATATCCAAGGTGTCTTTGTGGCTTGTTCCTGTGCCAACTTCCAACCAAGACGGTCCGAAGGTCAACGCCACAAAGCTCAAAACCATAACCCACCGACCCAGGTAGCCAGGCTCCAGGCTTCGAGTTATTCCTTGACCTGAAGAAATAACCATCAAGCCTCGAACCTGTTTTCGATGTGGCGCGATTACATGGCCTGTCAGGCTTCATTCAGCACACCGGAAGTCGGCCATCTCCAAATTCTCCACTGCTAAACCTTAACCAGATCCGAGATCCGAAAACCGGCATTCCAATTTTATTAGCTCCTCCGTCCTCCCTCAAAGCCGACATCCCGTCCTTTCCCGTCAGACCCAGCGATAATGCGTTCCAGCCTATCATGCGAATACTGCAGGTGAGATACTCCCCCAGAATCCATATCGCGACCAAGAACTGAGTGTACGGCGCCGAGGTAGAAAAGCAAAGGTCAAGTGCGTTCACACCGGAACAGCGCCGTGCCAAAGATGCTCCAGGCTGGGGACTTCGGAGTGCGAACTTGCGAGGCCGCAGGCTAGGTCTGCTAAGAAAGCTGCTAGGAGAGTGCAGAGTATATCATCGGCTTTGACACCAGGAGATGATGTCTCGGTGATATCGAGCACGCCGGGCTTTCAGCCTGTTGCTAGTCCTATATCTTCAAGACAAGCCGCTTCGTACCTTGTACAAGAGACTGTGGATGAACATCTCACGCGTCTACCGATCAGAATCATCCTGAAAGCTTTGAATATCTTCACCGCCAAGTTTCCCGAACTAAGGATTCTCCAAGCATCAACGTTTATCAAAGAATACCAGACAATTCGTTCCAAAGAGAGCAAAGCATTGTTAGCTACGATTCTCGCTATCACGAGGAAGCAGTGCTCTATAGTCACTGGAGATTGGCTCAGGAGCCTAAAGAGTAGCGAGAGCTATGCTTCCTACGCCTGGATTACACTGTTTGATGCTATTCTGCTACCGCCAAAGGTCCAGGTCGTACAGGCTTTGCTTATCTTGACGCTTTACGAATGGGGCGTGCGCGAGTACCATAAAGCATGGATGCACTGCGGTAAGTCTTCCAATATGCGACGCAGTATGTTGCTAATCGGAACAGGAATGGCAATACGTATAATGCAGTCTCTTCACAGCTCACGAGTCAGTCCTCACCCTCTTGACGTCTCTCAAAATAACGACATAGACGTGGTAGCCATAGCGGTAGAGTCGAGGACCTACTGGGCTTGTTTCATCATGGACTGCACCATCAACTCCGGGACGTACAACCCACGTATGCTTCCGATGTTCGAGATGCACAAGCTCAAAGTCCCTCGGCCGCTCAACTACACGGACTTTGCATTTGGTTTCGACGCCGCTGCACTCGACCATGTCTGCACCGGGGATCTATCCGGCCTTGCACAAAGTTTTGAGACAATAGCGCTTGGTTTTGATATCTACGCGCAGGCAATGTCGTTTGTGTTCAACAATGGACGCTGTGCGCCTGGGATGTGTGCACCAGAGAATTGCCCTTGGGTCCCTGGGTCAGCTTGGTCGCAGTGTAGAGGTAGGTTGGAGGAATGGAGAAAGGGTCAGCATGAGAGGTTGTGTTACCCGCAGCACAGTGTTGTTGTTCATATGACTTTAGGGCATGGAGAGTCTTTCATTTACCTGAACATGCTCTACTATCTGAGGTAAAAGCCCATAGATATCCATACTAGCTCGTGCTAACATTTATCCAGTACAATCATGCTTCATCGAGAATACTTCCCTTTCTTACCCAAAGCCGACTCAACACCCCGAGGCCCTGTAGATCCTCCTCTTCTAGAAGCCGAGGCGCCGCCGGGTTGGTGGGATGAAAGCGCTAGGGAACTATTCAACGCGGCAGAGCAGATAGCGTGTCTTCTCCAAGAAGCTTCTGAGTGCGGCATCCCGCTCATGACGCCGTTTTCCGGATTCTGTGCCTTCACCGCGTGTTTTCTGAACCTCTACGTGTTTCGATTTCCGAGCATGAATCTGCATCGGAGTTCAAGGGCCGAGCAACTCATGAACTGGGGATTGGAGTACTTGGAAGAGTTCCAGAATGCGTGGGAGCTAGCTGGTGGCTGGGTGCGTATACGTGTTATTTCATGGTTACTAAATGCTAACTAACCTTTTAGATCAAAACCATTCAGAACTCATCGCTTTTGTACAAGAGAGCTACAGAAGATGCAGGGAGGTATCGGGGAAGAACAAGAGCTGATTTCGAGACTTTACATCAGTCGATACACGAATATCGAATCGTTGACAGGTCGGATCAGCATCTGCAGCAGATCAACCACGCGGATCACAATTCGCTGAGACGAGATGAGGAGAATGATGCGGCAGTAACCAGACAGACTCAAGCGTCGACCAATCTGGGCGCTGCTGTCAATGCTTCTGTTCCAGATCCATTTCCGAATTGGTGGTCTATGTTGCAGGAAGTTGAGTTTACAGACGTTGGCAATTTGTGGAATGGGATGCGCGAGCTTTAGTCGTGGTCTCGGAAGGATCTAATGCACTGAATATTATCAGAGAGAAAGGCAAAAGTGAATATCAATCTCATTTCAGTCTATAATGCAGCTGGATTTCTCAGTGCAATATCCTATCTGCAAGTACCGTAAATCCCAAGATATCTTCGTCCAGACTTCATTCCGTCAATTTCCGTATCCAATCTTTAACTCCCATAACAAATATCAGTATCTCCTTCTACTTAATACCCTCTAAAACACCCCAGGTCAGCGCCAGGCCGAACCCCAATTTCAAATACCGAAGCAAGCTGTTGTCCCCATAAATGCTCAAGCCGGACACTCGAGCGATGTGTCTTTTGCTACTTTCGCGTCCAGTCGTGGAGGATTGTAGGGATATTTGGCGCAGTTTTTGTGATTGTAGAGCAAAGATTTCATCTGCTGGACTTCTTTGTTAAGTTGGCTGATTTGCAATCTGAGGTGTGCATTTTGAATATCATAGTCTTGATCTCGGCCAGGCGTTGTTCTAGGACTGGTGTTGTGTGTTATTGCCGCCATATTTGTAAACTCGTGCAAGTGAATATTGATTGATCGTGGTATGATCAGAAGTGGACGGGAAAAAGAGGGAGAAGTGGACAAGGTTACCCGTCAGATAAAAGCGAAATGGGCTAGCAGATATTTTATATTCGTCTCCATATCTAATGGTAATCGAAGTAGAGGAGAAAGGCGATCAGTCTAGAAGCCTTCCACTGAGTCGCTCACCGAAAGAGTTGCATAAGGATAGTGTCATAAGCACCTCATCTGCTGCATTACCCGCGAGTAGTGCTGCCCTAGCTTCGTGTTAGATGAGACTAGACGTGTCATGGAAACACTGCGATTGGTGATTGGTGTGAGGGATATGTCTCATGAGTGTTTATTCTTGGCTACTAAAGATGCTCAGGACTTTAAGCGCGGTTTCCTGTTTGAGTCATGGCATTCATTGGGTGTTGCTTGAATTAAACTTTTGAGGTATTTGCGTCTGGGTCTAGCTTTAGTGATTCATTAATATACCTTGTTACAGCCCCAAGTTTTAATAGCCTAGTCATACATGTCTCTCTTCAACCTGTTCTGCCCATTTACATCCATCCAACTCGTCTGAATACAAATGTCGCGCCGCTAGCAACTGCTGTGGCGCCTGTAAACACGATCAAAGTTCCATATCCCGTTCCGTACCCACCAGCAGCTTGACCCTGCCACGGCATTCCTTTGAGCAATGCTCCACTCAATGGTCCAGATACAATGTTTCCGATGCCTCGGCCCGCGCTTAATATGCCGAGTACCATGACAGGATCAAAAGACGCTCCGCCAGTGCTTCGACCGTTGGCGGGAACGGAAGATACCATGTGCATGATACCAGGCCAAGCAGACGTGTATGAGCCAGCGAAGATGCCGTAGATGATGCAGAAGAAATACAGCACAGGGAGATTCGTCGAGAATCCCCAGAGGAAGAATATACTGAGCGTCGTTCCGGTAGCAGAGATCATAAAACAGTCCGTAACATGCAGACGATCCACGAGACCGCCCATGACCACACAACCAAACACGGAAGCCACGTTGATCAGCAGAACCGTGAGGGCTGAAGCAAACGTCCCAGCTCCAAGCGCAGTACGGGCATACGAGGGGAGATAAATCCCCGGCAGGAAGAAGCCCAGCGCCTGAGCAATGTTGGCAAGCTGATGGAGCATGAACTTCCGCCGCAGCGTAAAGCCAAGGTTGAAAGGACTGACGTGTCTGGTCGTGGACCGTGGAAGACGCGGCTTGATGAAGTAGGCCAGGGGTAGAGTCAGCACAAACAAAGACAGCGACCATATCCTCAACGTGGTGCGGAAGCCATATTCGTGGAGGAACTTCTCAAAGATGAGCGGCAGAGCGAAGCCAGCTAGACCAGTCCCAGACCACATGATTCCGAATGCAAGGCCCTTGCGCTTCACAAACCACTCGTCCAGGTATAGGATACATGGGCAGTAGGAGATGCCTCCGCCGATGGCATACAGGACTCCTTGTGTTAGGATGAGATGGGTGGTGTTCTGGGAGAACGAACTCAGTGCCAAGGCGGTGCACATGATGAACAGGCCGATGATGGGGGACCAGCGAGTTTGCTTTGGATAGAGGCGGTGGATGCTCAAGAAGAAGGGGAGGCCAAGATACATTATTCCCTAGGGTGTTTGTTAACAGTAGACGAGGGAAGATGAGCCAATGGTATTACATACCATTGCACAGGTACCAATCACAGCAATTGCCGATGACCCCTCAAAGGGTGCATTGGTGCTGTAGTAATCTTGGAAAACACCAAAGGCGAATGGGAAGCCTGCAGAATAAGTCAACAGGACATCAACGGTTATTGATTAGACTCAGACTCACCCCATGTCAAAGCCTCGACCATGAACGCAGCAGCCAGGAACAACCAGGCATCTTTCCCGCCATCTACAGGCGGCAAAGCCAAGACTGGATGAGTGCCTGTGGGGTCAAGGCCAAGACCTTCGACCTCTGAGGAGATATCGCCCTCTCCAAGGTCCGTTTCTTGACGCAATTGAATCGCGGTTTCGCTCATTATGGTTAAAATTTTCGATTGATTATGTATCCTCTTGTATTTTTCTCAAGGCAATAAGGCCTATTTATTCTTTTTGATCTTTGGTGTTACGCCTCATGTATGTCACCCGCGCGCCCTTGATCTGACATTCGGTCTCGGGTCACTGTTCCGAGTGGAGATAGTGACATGCAAGGCTAGCTAATTCGATAATCATTGTTGTTCTCTAACCTAAAATTTATCATTAGTAAAGATATTCCCAAGATATTACCGAGTCAAAACATGGTCCCGAGTACTTGGATAAAATGGCCATTCTGCACTCATGCAAATTCGACTTTCGGGTTCATCTTAGCCTAGCGGATGCCAGTAATTTTTTTGTTCTTCTTCCCAGGACACCCATGATATTCAAAACGACATTGATATTAAGCTTATTCGCTGATGTATAGTTATTAGTAGCAGCCCGGTTATAGCCAGGACAAATTATACCTACAACTTCCTGGCCAACTGATATTCATAAAGGACGAAACAAAAACATACAAGCTGAAGTCGCATTTTCGAGTCCAAAGCCAATTGTAATAATAAAATATGAAAAGAGTAACTAAATAACCTTTGTTGCCAATATAACACAGACATTATCACTCGGCCACTTCATCACTGCAGGTGAGTAATCCCGTACCAAATTGAGCATCACTCCCCCTTCCAAGACCCGCTTGCGTCATCACAGCCACTAACAAGAAACGCACCCAAGCATCATCCAACCCATACCTCAGCCATCTCAACGACATCATCACTCACGCTAAACTCATAAAACTGCATTCCCCCATACACTTACAATACTTCTTCTTTCTTAAAATAATGCCCCGGCAGAACTCAGTCGATCTGGAACTAAATCCCCTCTCCCCTTACTCCTCCGACTCGGACCCGGATCTTCCGCTCATAATGTCCGAACCAGCTGCAGCGGCACCAGCGCCTAAGCCGCGGTGGCTTGACCCCAGGCCGTCGACTTGGTACAACCGCATCGCTACATCGCCGTCGCTTCATCGCTGCACCGCATATCTTAGATCCCTGCTGCGTCCGCGGCTATCATGGCGCTACGTCGCATGCTCTGTCGTGGGCGTCTATGTTCTTTACTGCTTCGTTACATGGCAGCCCTTCTTCTCATCTCGTCTGCCGGCGTATTCAGGTCCTCACTCAGTCGGCGCCATAGACCTGGAGATTCCACTAGAGAAGCCAAAGCGCATATCCGATACTGTGCTAAAAGACTCCAAAGAGCCTGCGTTTGAGGTGGAGAGTGTGCTCTTCACTGTGTATTATCCCGCTGTCAAGGGCGCCAAGTCACGCGCTGCTTTGCATCCCTGGGTTCCTAAACCTATGAGTCTCACAGCCGAAGGCTATGCGCGCGCTGCGGGCGTGAATAATTTCCTCATTCGACCCATTTTCACATTTGCGCTGTGGCTCTTTGTCGGTAGTATCAAAATCCCCGCCAAGGTCGACGTTCCTCTTCTAGGCTCTGACTCGCAAAGCAATGATGGGCAGAAGTTCCCCGTTATGGTCTTTTCTCATGGTGCTGTGAGTTCCAGGACCGACTACACCCATTATCTCGGCGAACTCGCTAGTCGCGGCCATGTCATTGCTGCTCTCGAGCATCGCGACGGTAGCTGCCCTGGCACTATGGTCCAGATCAAGGATAAGAAGGACCGGCCTGTATTTCTCCTTAAACAGAGCGATCTCATATCTGACCCGCCTATGAACGACACCATTCTCAAAAGAGAACAACTCGCCTTCCGCACCGAAGAGATCCTCCAAACCATCCGGGTTCTTCAAGACGTCAACAACGGCAAAGGCTCAGACATCTTTGCCTCTAGCTCCCGCCACGAAGGCCAAGCCCTCGATGCATGGGCCAACCGCCTGGACTTCAACCATCTCACCATCAACGGCCACTCCTACGGCGCAACAGGAGCTCTCCAAGCCCTGAAGACCGCAAACACCACTATTGCCAACCCGGCCATTGGTGGCATCGCTCTCGACCCTGGCAAGTCCAGTGGCCAGCTCAACGCCGACGTCCCTGTTCCTCTACTTGTAGTCCACTCAAACTCGTGGTCCAAGACGCACAGCATCTTCTTCGGCCGGCCGCACTTCGACACGGTCGTCGATCTAGTACGTGGCGTGCGCGACAAGGTCGGTTCGGCCTGGTTCCTCACAAGCGTCGGAACAGCCCACCCCAGTGTTACTGATGCGCCGCTTCTGCAACCTCTCCTCCTCAATTTCGCTACTGGCGCTACTGCAGATGTGCGCAAAGCCCTTGGGGAGTATGTCAAGGTCACATTAGACTTTCTTGAGTTCACAAATACAGACAAGAAGAACGGTGTGCTGGACGAAGGGGTGACCCATGAAAAATACGGAGAGTGGGTGAGTGAGGAGAGGAAGAAGAGCTTTCCCAAAGAATTTGCAGAGTATTGGGAGGTGCACGTGAGCCCAGTCAACCAGACCAAGTAAATAATAATATTAATGTCCCTTTCTATACCATTGGCGTAGACACACCCTACTCTGATGCATTGCCCATTTTGAGTTGTTATCTATAATAGCCATGTCTCATAGGAGGCGGTCCCTACAGCGAAGGTCTCTCTCCAACTAACATATATGGGTACCAAAGTATCAACAACCTTGCTGTAGCATTACCCTCTCATTCTCTATAATTACTCTTCTCCATATCAGTACCAACACTCAAAGACGTTAAAACCCTACAACGCATCAGAGGAAAGCCGCTGGCGAACTGCCAAATCCGCTGCTCCCGCCATCTCCCCGGTTGCGCCGACTGCTTAGAAACATATCCACCATGGTCTTACTACCCATCGCTTGGGCATTCATATTTAAATCTCTTGTTGCTTCTCCTCGTGTATCCCCCGTTTGTGATTTGGCCATAGAGTAGCTCAAGCTGGGACCTCCTCTTGGAACAGGCGAGCCATTGGTCCCAGGATGCTAACCTTTGGCAAAGGAACTTATACCAGGACTCGACTTGATTGGTGAGCCTTGCCAGCCGGAAAGGCGTGCCCGAGAGCGCCGCTTGGTGATACACTCCTCTGATGTTGAATTGAAACGCCCGATCGTGTTCAGAGACCGCATGCGTTGCATCTCCTTCACTGGCTCCACGTCCATCATATGCCCTCTTGAACCTACAATCGGAAGAGAAGGCACTGCTCTGAGAGTACTTCGTGGCGGTATCGATGGGGGTCGCTCTTTTGCACATATACTGGGCTTGTGGTTGGGTGACATATTCTCATCGTATCCGATGACAACTTGACGTATCGAATTTGAGTGACTGTGGCCGTCTTGGAAGGTTTGCGCGTTTCCTTTCACCCTGCTTAAAGGGCTACGGTTCGATAAGCCATCGTTTGTAGACGCAGCAGGCTCGGGGGTAGAGCCCATCGAAGCGTTTTCTCTGACATGGCCAAGTAGCGGCAGAACACCACTACCTTGCCTCCTTTCCCCTTTGGTTGGTGTAAGAGGCGCCTCAAGCTTCGACACTTTCGAACTGAGCCAAGTCTTCCATTCCACAGAGCTGGCTGTCGATGTATCACGTTGATGGTGTTGCTCTAATTTGTAGACCGGGGCGTCGGGCGGGCCTGGACCGGTGTATGCGTGCGCTGTGGACTGTCCCCAGGTGCCAGATTCCGTAGCTGCCGATGTTGGCTTGGCATCATCCGCTACAGAAGAATAGACGCTTTCTGTATCTGCGGCGTGGAAGTCTTTCTCGGAACACGAGTTGCTGTTCTGGCGAGCTGGCAGGCTCAAGGCTGATAGTGAGTGAAGATATTGTGACCCTGGTAAGCCGTCTTGGTCATCTTCAGATGAGTTTTTCATGCTAGCCTGTAACGCACGACGGTAGGGACTTGGTGACCGGAACGAGTGACAGGATGGGCTTGCGAAAAATGCAGAGCTCCTCTGGCTCATCGCTCTTGGCAGTTCAAGTCCACTGAGTAGTACACTGGTGCGGTCGTTTTCAGAGTCCGCTCTATCGTTGCTCCAATCCCAGCCAGTAGGATGCTCATGTACAGGTAGAGAGACTTTCTGAGGCAAATGGCAGGACTTATCTGGAACCTCGGTAGCCGAACTCGAGCTTTGAGAAGATTGATCTCCGTCATTTCTGAGGGCCTCGTCTTCAGGCTGAACACGTCGAATGGTAGCACAGTCCCATTGGATGTTTGCTGACTTATAATTCTCAGTACTTTGCTCAAGATTTGTCTCACTCGTGATTAAGTCAGGCTGAGCTTCCAAGACCCCATCATCAGTATCTTTCCGTCCGAGCTGCTTCATAAGGGCAGAGTAGATACGCTCACTGTCAATAGACATATCTGCTATCATTTCTCGAGTCTGTTGCTCCAAAGGCTCGATTGAACGAAGTGATGAAGGAATGTGCGTTCCGTTCTCCTTGATAACAGAGAGACGCTGCCTCTCCCAATCTCCGAAGGTCCCATGGCTTGTCACTGTATTTGACATAGAATTGGTCCAGCTGGTGACACGAGACTTGTCGTCAAGAACATGCTGCTCGTTATCTGCGAAACTTTCGACACTGCCTTTGCGAGATCTCAGTTGTTGGTTTGATGGTATGTCGTGCAATGAGGGAACATGCGATGTAACCCGAAACATGGAAGCCTCCTCAGTCGCCTCAACATCTCCTAGTTGTAAGCAGCTGTCCCCATCAGAATCTTTTTCTGCTGCGCCTTGTTCGTATTCTTGTTGTTCGGGGTCCTCATCATTCTTTCCTCTACTGAAAAGTCCTCGTATTTTTGATCTTAGTCCATGAGAGACTTTGCGCGCCGTTCTTCGAATACCTCGTTGCTTTGACACAGAGATGCTGGTGGTGGAAAATGTCGAGGAAAGTGCTGTGCTATTGTTGCTGCTGTTTCGGAGGGACTTGCGAAGGCCTGCATGTACTTCATTCTGCCTGTTCTTTGATTGCAACAGTTCAGATGACTGGGCTTTCCGTTCATCCTCCTCCTGAATCTGTCGAAATCTCTCTCTGGCAAGTTGAACCGCAAGTTCATTGTCTTCGGCACGGCTGCTGGAACGCGACGCCACCGTCTTTCTTCGGCTTTTGAGGTAACTCATTGAAGTTGAAGCCCTGAGACTGCTGGTCGGGAGTCTCTTCCCTCTGAAAGTGTCATTCTCATCATTTGTACGCGAGTTTGCCGAGGGTGCAGGCGGCGGGCAATCCTTGGCAGACCCGTTCTTGTTGGAGAATGCCCCTATCGCGGGATGTGGTGAAGTCAACATTGACCGGGACTTTCGAACCTTTTTGAAGGATGTAGGCATGGACACAGCATCGTCCTCGGGGTTGTAGCACGCGTCGGGTGGCTGCAGAGACTCGAGGTAACGTCGTGTAAGAGAGAAGTTGTCCGGCCTTTCCTGATGGAACGACAATGCAGTAGAGGGTCTAGTTTTTGCGTGGCCAAAAGCATGGATCGCTGAAGTTGCTTTTGTGGGCGAGTCTCGACCACCATTCGCTCTTGATGCCAGGGTTCGACGGGGGAGAGCCGAAGGTCCAGTAAAGCGAACACTCTGGTTTCGAGCGATATTTGGATTGCCATGGCGGCTCAGGGCACTGCCATTTCGCTCAGGGCTGTGTCTGATGACGCTGCCAGTGCCATCGCTATTTTCAGGGTAAAAGCTCGCTGGATCACGCGGTATGCTCATTCCCTCACTGATCGGTCGATCCTGAGCTCGATTGTAGGAAACGACGGCGGCAATGTTGGCGTCCCGTTCAGCCCTTACAGGGTCAATG
Source organism: Fusarium tricinctum (assembly GCA_020744515.1). NCBI lineage: Eukaryota > Fungi > Ascomycota > Sordariomycetes > Hypocreales > Nectriaceae > Fusarium > Fusarium tricinctum. The sequence goes on along the minus strand of JAGPXF010000002.1, from coordinate 881,001 downwards.
GACTCAAGATTACGGATCGGGCTGCGAACAACAGAGTTTGTGGATTTGCTTCGACTCAGCGGACGGCGATTTTTCTTTCGGGAGCTGTTACGTCGGAGCATCTCTTATAAATGAGCGAATCTTGAATCGTAGAAGTAAAGGTGGGAATAGTGATAAAAGCCGAGTATAGGCTCGAAGCAACGGTATGAACAATGGATTAATGGCTGGTTGATGGCAGATGCGATAGAATGAAAAGAAAGTGTCATTGTAAGCCACGGAGCAAAACGAGAGCTGTGAAATGGTCAACAATAAGAAGGAACGAGTGCAATATTGGACTATTCCAATGGGAAGGAACTGTTCACAAGTCAGTGAGCAGCCAAGGATGGCAAGCGCAGCAGCTTCGGTAGCGTTGTGGCTAGTGAGCGTCCTAGGCATAAAAGAGTTGAGCAATACCTCCACTAGCGACAATAACAGCATGTCACAAACAAGACGAATAGTCATAGAGTAAAGAGATTTATTGTAAATTGAGCAAGGCTAACTACAACCCGCTCTCATGGACCTAACCCATGCAATCAAACGCGCAGTACAGCGACAACTGGTCGCCGAAGGGCAAACACCCGTATCAATATCATGTTACCCAAACCAAACAGACCCATGCTCATCCGTGTTCCCAAAAAAATGCGTGACCAATACAAATGATAAGATTATAGATCTTACAGGTTAAGCTCCTTGATGAACTGCTCGAGCTCCTCGTCGACGAGCTCGTGGATCTTCTTGGAGAACTTCTCAGCCTTAGAGCCAACCTCCTTAGCACCAGTGGTCAGCTTGTCGGAGACGACACCAATCTCCTTCTCAACAGCATGCTTGAACTCCTGAACAGGGGAAGAGGGAGAAGCAGCCTTGACCTTGTAGCCACCAGCCTCAACGATCTTCTTGTAGTCGCTGCAGCCACCACCGTTCCAGGCAAGCTTGTTGGGGGTGTCGGAGGGGATGTCGGAGAGAGCACCGTCGGTAGCGACGGAGATCAGGTTCTCCTTGAGCTTCTTGGGGGTGATGGAAGCGAGAGCGTACTCGGAGTCCTCAGCTGGCTGAAGAGAGAGGTAGTAGGCCAAGAGACCAGCAATGTGGGGAGAGGCCATAGAGGTACCGGAGATGGTGTTAACGGCGTACTTGGAGCCGATCCAGGTAGACTGAATGTTCAGACCGGGGGCGAAGATGTCAGTGCACTTTCCGTAGTTGGAGAAGTAGGCACGGCTATCATCAAGAGCAGAGGCACCGACAGTGACGGGCTCGGTGGCGGCAGCGGGGGAGTAGTTGCAAGCATCAGCGTTGTCGTTGCCAGCGGCAACAGCAAAGTGAATGCCGGTGCGAACAGCAGCGTTGACAGCGGCATCGAGAGCCTGAGTCTTGCCACCACCAAGAGACATGTTGGCGACAGAGCCCTTGAAGCCCTTGCGCTTGCCGTCCTTGGCCTTCTTCTTCTGCTCAAGATGGCTGGTGGCAGCGAACTCAACACCCTTGACGACATCGGACATGGATCCGGAGCCGTTAGATCGAAGGACCTTGACAGCGTAGACGCTGGCCTTCTTGGCAACACCGTACTTCTTACCGGCGACAGTACCGGAGCAGTGAGTACCGTGGCCGTTGCCATCCTCGTCGGCATCGCCAGAGGGAATGGTCTTACCCCAGTGAGCACGGCCCTCGAAATCGACGTGGTCGACGTTGGTACCAGTGTCAACAATGTAGGCATCAACACCCTCACCACCATCGGAGGAGTAGAGGTACTTGTTGAAGGTACCGAAGTTGAGGGTGCTGCGGTGGGAGATACGGGCAAGACCCCAAGGAGCCTGTTTCTCAGTCTCGCCATCACACTTGTCCTCCGTGATCATGTCCTTGTTGGAAACAGGGACCATGGTGTGGACGAGGGTGTCTCGCTCAATGAACTCGACCTGGGCGGAAAGTCAGCTTGTGATGATTCACGAGGCATGGATGATGATACTTACGTCAGGGTGGTTTCGGACCTTCTCGATCATGGACTCATCGAAGTGGCCGGCGTAGCCCTTGAAAGCATCACCAATGTCAAAGGTGTGCTTCAGGCCAGAGAAGGACTTGTCTGAGAAGGACATGGATCGCTTTCGCAGCTCCATGCGCTCAGTCTCGACCTCCTTGTGGGCGTCTTGAACCCACATGTGGTGATCGTTGGCAGCAGCGCCATCGACGTGGTCCTTGAACTTGATGATGTACGAGTCTGGGATGGTCTCGGCATCGATGGAGCTGAGGATGGGGGCAGCCTTATCGTGGACGGTGCCGACGCTGAAGGAGGCAGCGCTGGCGACAGCGGCCACGGACAAAGTGAGGACGGACTTCATGGTGACGAAGCGCGAAAAAAGACGAAGCGATGAAGCTGGAGTTGGTCTACCTGCGACTCAAGGACAGAAAACAAATGGACAAAGTGATGTCCTCGACCGTCTGACTTGATGGTATCAGACAAGATCGATGCTGTAGAGGATGGAGGGTAAGATGATGGGTATGGAGGAGATGATGAAAGGAAGAAGAAGCGACGGAGGCAGGACCTGGGGTAGATAAGCAATCGCAAGCTGCGTGCGACAGCTCCAGTGTTGCCTCAGCGGGCCTGGGGGCGGGCAAGAGGGTGTGACGCATCCATCGCTAGGATGGGCGATAACACAGTGGCTGAGCCCCTAATCGGGCTTAGTTGGAGTACTAAAAGGCCAATCGCCGTCACCGAGGCAATGCGATAACGGCACCCGTTTGGGTTGGTACATCAAGCTATCATGACGGACCGTGTGAGACATATATGCATGCACTGAGTGTAAGAAGGCCGAGGCGTGCTGCTGCATTTCAGCCGTCTAGACCCGAGGATTGGTCATGATGAAGCCAGAGCATTACTTTTGGGTGCTTGTGTTGACATTCAAAGCTGTACCGCAATTCACTGAGGGTATGTTCACCGCTTGCTGAAGATCCCGAAGTCAAACGATGGGCGGATGACTGCCTCGTCTTCATGACGGCAAACAACCCGGTCGTGTTTGTCCGCCTTGCCTCGAGTCATGGATCATGAATGGCTGGCCTGTCAGTCCCAGGGATCGATCACGGCAGTGCTACTGCTGAGGCTTAAATGGTAGGCCTTGTTCTCAACAAGAGCAGGACTCAAGAGCAGGACTATCGCTCTTGTAGACAAAGCCTCGCATCAGAATCACTCTTTCTCTCAAGGGTTCTGTTATGTTCGTGCTTCCAACGGAGTATTTGATCATCAAGGCTGACGAGTCACGACAATCCATTACAGCTACTCAGCCGTATGCAGACACAGTACATCATGGCTACACAAGCTCAAGGGCACTGTGCCACTTCCAGCCGACCAAAGTATCCTGCTCGCGTCGAAACCAAGGTCCACCCAGACAGGGTGAGCTTCAACAAGCTCAGGTACCTTCCAGTTTGCGGTGCCTGCAGCCAAAACTAGGTGTCCCTTCACCCAGTGCCAGAACGCAAAATGCGGGGAGCGCCATAACTCCGATTGGTCTCCACTGACCTAATCCGCCTGATCCATCGAGTCAGACGACGTCCCTGGCACGTGCCCTGTATTGCATACCCCGACCATGTCTCAACTTCGCTCCAAGTTAGCAAGCCTGGCAAGCCAAAAGCCAACCAAGCCGACGCCAACAGCGCCTCACCATCCCAGTCCGTTCCTGGGGTTCAAACTGGCCTGGACCTTTTGACACGAGAATACCCTTCCTTGGAAAGACAGCACTTGATTAGGAAGACGTCATGATTCACCATTCTAGTTGATAAGCTATTTCGCGGCTATCATTCGGGCATCTAAAACATCTAAAGCTTTAACTGCTACTATGGAACACGTTGGCCAGTGCACTCATCAATGCACGCCAGGCACCTCGAGCTCCAAGCTCGGCAGGGTGAGGTACATATCCGATAGCGCGTCTGCAACCTGGAGTAGCTCTCCATAGCTCTCCACTACGTATCAACCAGCGCAAAAGTCGTGGTTATCTCGTCCGATAACGCCATTAACCACCGCTTGGGGCTCATTCCACCTGCAGGCATCAGTGGACTGAGTTGCTCAACAGATTGCGCCTGATAGTTGTTTCTCATCCTATAGATAAGCTGATACCTAGGTACCTGTTCGAGACAAGAATAGACGGGTCTCGGAACATGTACGGTTTCAATCTACCACACGTCATCTCACAACAAAGCTCATAATAGGTAATTAGTTACCGTGCCAGGCAGGTCAGAAAGAAATAGGGAATCCAAACTCGCGTTAGAGCGAGAGACATAAGGACTCATTCAGATCTACACTTGTGAAGGTAGTCTGAATTTCTCAGTATTTCTGTTATCTTTATTCTTCACTCATAAAGATAGTCTAAGATTCTTTATTATTCTCTAACCCACCTGCGTGCTTTCTTGCTGATGACTTCCGATGTTAATAAAATCAGAGTATTAGTTGTGTTACAAGCGGTTCCCTTCTTGAAAGGAAAGAACTCACGCCAAGGTATAAACACTATTACGAATTATGGTTGTTGTGAAGTCTGTTAATAAGCCCTCAATGCTTGTTTCATCGCACCAGCATGTCGCGTCTGAATCAGACTCTCGAGATAGCTATTAGTCAGGCACCTGACTTATGATGCCATAATTATCCCGGCCAAGTCTTCAGAGACAGAATAATAGCTAATTTTGAGAGCCATATTAGTATTTGTGATTCTAGTTTTATGCGAAAGATGGGGCTGAGATTATTTGCCGTCTCTGTTGACAAAGATTGGGTGCGATTTGTCATGTACAGGTAGACCTTCATAGACTTACAGGTGATGTTGAACAGTAGGTACTACAGTCAGATCAAACTTGTGCAAAAATGCTTAAGAAGTTCCAACCAGCTAGATTATACCGGTATATGAAGACCATGCACGTCCGTATCGGATTATACCCATCTGATGAATTTCATGCATCGCATCTACCCTGCACCAAAACACCGACGTCATCGCGACATACCACTCTATCCAAGACATGCGTGTCTCTCGAGTAACAATGCATTTCTCAACTCAAAAGTTCTGTTTATTAAACAAAATCGATTAAACTTCTTCACTATCTTCATGAACCATCCTTTCAAGTACGCAGGTGTGAAGGTTTCAATCATGTGAACTGGACATGTCACTCCAGACGCGTTACTCGAGCTTCGTCAGCTCAGGCGATCGTCTCAGAGAGCGGGAGGAGGGGCCATGCTTCGCCACACTCAAGCCACACCTCCATCGCTGACCCATATGGGAGTTACAGCATTGAGCACAGGTAGTAGTGCAGGCTCCAGTATTGACCGATTGTTTCGAGACACCTTTGCTAATTCTCAGCTTCAGTGCTTGCTTGACAGTTTCGATACCGCCTTGCGATACACCGTTCAGAAATCTACCTGCTAGCCCGGCCCGAGTTGTGTGCGCTGTTCTTCCCGCCCGAGAGCTTCATGCGCCCCGCGCTGGTAGCTCCGTCAACCTAAATCTCACTCTTCGATGCCTACGACGACTGATAACGGCCTGGACCCTTGATGGGATCAGGGGGAAACGGTTCCTGGAATGAAATTGTGATTCAACAACCGCTACAATGACCCCAATACCAAGAAGATACCGGTCGTCCACTTCGGCCTCGAACCCACCACAGACAAAGTCCTTCGAAATCCTAAAGGGCTTGCTCGAAGCTTTGAGCATTGATACGACCCTCCACCAACAAGACGGATTCCCTCAAATTCCGCCATTATTACGAAAACTCCGACATATTATCCAGCACATCTCTGCGACACACTCGCCAGTCCATCAAGACGACTTCCGACATGCAGATGGCTTCCAAACTATCCTCAACCTGCTGCGAGCCTTCTCAGGCTATTATAACCCCGATAAGCGAAGCGATGCGGACATGCTTGCTCTGTTTAAGCTGCTAGGAGATTGCCTCAACCTCTTTTCGGTGGCCCTTCACGGACATTCGGGAAACCGACGATTCTTCCGGTATAGAGTCGATGGCGGCGGTTGGGAGGCTTTGGAGCAGGTCATCGCAAGCATCGGGCTCGGTGGTGCTGAACCTGATGCCTGGATAAGCTGTCACTTATTTGGCAAGCTACTCGCTTTTGCCCTTGACGACGAGGCATTCGATCTACTCTGCCAATCCATCGCGAAATCATTACGGCCTGATGAAGAAGATTTACCCAAAGACGAAGATGACGATAGTGCTGAGGAACAATGGGACCTGGTACTGGCCAAATCTGCTGAAAATATTACACCCGGTGTGCGGGAGGTTGTGAACGCCAAAACTATAATACGGCATCCTGAAATTCTGAGAGCAGTTGTTAGCTTTTGGATGGCTATTCCTCGAATGAAAGATGGCCTTGCAAACCCGGCCTCTCTGCTTGTCCTAGAGACGATTCAATGTGCTGTCACTGTGTCTATTTTTAACCGGGCTGCAGTCCACTCAACTGGTGCTCTATCACAGTTCCTCCGGGTTGCATTTAATGCTGATTCGGCTCTCAGCCCGCCTGAGCGGGAGAAGGTATTGGGCATTTGCAAAATACTCATGTTTCTGGGCGTGAACGAGCCGGCCGACACCCAATTCCTCCTATCAACCCCTGGTTCTGAAGCATCCGAATTCTGTTTACAGATGACATCCAAGCACTCAGGCCCTCCTTTCTTCCAATTCGATCTGTCATTGCACGGCCACTCATCACTCGAATTATCTAGTCTTGGCCGCTCGTTCCCTCCGCAGTCTAGTGCAGGATACACATTCACAGCCTGGATTCGAGTAGACAGCTTTGACCCTACTGCACATACAACAATATTTGGTGTCTTTGATTCCACACAATCATGTTTCCTGCTCATGTATCTTGAAAGGGACACCCACAACTTTATCCTTCAAACTTCTGTTACTTCCAACAAGCCTAGTGTGCGCTTCAAGTCTGTTTCGTTCAAGGAAAAGAAATGGTATCACATCGCTATTGTGCATCGCCGACCAAAGACAATGGTCACTAGCAAGGCGTCCCTTTACGTTGATGGTGAATTCTCAGAACAAATTCGCTGTAACTATCCTCATCTACCGCCCCTATCAACTGGTGCAAATGATAGCTTTGCCTCGTTCAATTCGAACCAGAACAAAACCAACCCAGTGCAGGCTTTTATCGGCACACCAAAAGACCTCTCCAACCAGATAGGACCTGGCCTGGTTTTCTCGCGATGGTCACTTGCATCTGCACATCTGTTCGAAGACGCTCTAAGTGATGACTATTTGGCAGTTCACTTCGGTCTTGGCCCACGTTATCAAGGCAACTTTCAGGACAGCTTAGGAGGCTTTCAAACCTATGAGGCGTCGGCAACCCTTGGACTTCGAAACGAAATCGCGCATTCCGGGAAGGGCGAGACCTCAGACATTATCAGAGCTGTCCGTGAAAAAGCTGGTTCGCTGCTCCCAGAATCAAAAATTCTCCTCAGTATTCTACCTTCAGCCACGTTCCCAGAAAATGTCCAATTTTATGACACAGGGCTTTTGCGTTCGCTTCCTCGAAGCTGTTCTCGCAACCTCTTTAGGGCATCAAACCAAGAGGGCGCACCTCTAGCTATCAACTGTGCTGTCCCTAGTCTCACAGACTCTTTGTTCCGAGTTCAAGGCCTCCTGTCGTTCCGTGGTAGTCCCATTGTTGCCGTGCCATCATATCTGGACGAGAACCTATGGCGTCTTGCTGGATTTACCCCACTAGCCCTAAAGCTATTTGAGAGAGCATCTTCAATTGAAGAGACAGTGAGAGCGGCGGAAATGTTGTTTTACTGCATTCGTCAGAGCTGGAGGAATAGCGAAGCGATCGAAAAGGATAATGGATACGGCATCTTGGCTATGCTTCTACGTGTGAAGCTGGGATATGATCGCGGCAGCAGCGATTCTACCGTTACCCGTCTTCAAGTCTCAAATGAGGATCGCGATCGATTGGCTTTTCAACTCCTTAGCTTGATACTTGGGTTCGTTGGATACAACCATACAGAACCCATGGAGTCATTCATCATCAATCCACTTGCTTATCGCATCTTGCTCATCGATCTAGACATTTGGCGCAAATCAGCACCTCGGATTCAAGAACTTTATTACAAGCAGTTTGTTACATTCGCGGTTAAGAGTAAATACCATGAGTTCAATAGTAGGAGATTGATAAGGATGAGTGAGTTAAGGAGTGTTTGGGTATATGGTCTGTTCTAACCGTTCTAGGAATCGTTAAAAGACTTCTAGATGCCATGAAAGGAGAAGTTGTCTCGGAAGATACGATATCACATTTCATGGGCGCCTTTGAAGTTCTTGTATCGTCTAACTTCAGCCAAGAGGTCATGAGGTCCCTATCACTTTTCATAACATACGCCTTTCACTCTCAGCCCACATCTCGACCACGAACCCCGCGAGCTCTTTCGATCGTGTCCAGAGCTGGCACTCCACTTCCACGACGTAGGGGAACACCGACAGACCCTACGGTAGCCGGAGCTGCCTCTGGTTTGAAGTTTTTGACCAAAAAGCAACTTGGTGTCAAGGTCCTCAGCATGTACTCACGAATCTTGTGCGAGAAGGGTAACACGACTCACATCAAGAAGTTTGCCAGAACCGTGACGAACAAGGTGAGAACATCTTCCGCTTATTTGTTTACCTGACTAATGTTTGCAGTGGCTGCTGTACCTACTGGCTGAGGACGATCCGGAAGTTGTTGTTCATGGCTGCAAGATCCTTGCACGCTTGCTCGTTACTCATGGCCCTAGCTACACCTCTAAATTTGCTGGCAAGTCAGGAGGGTTTGTCATCATGTCAAACCGATTGAAGAGATTTTGGGATATGCCCACACTCTGGCCTATTTGTTTCAGTATTTTGTTCGGCTACGACGTTGCCGAGATCAACTTTGACAGAAACTTTGACTTTTTCAGCCTTTTGGAGATTTTCGGCAAGCGTAAAGTTCTTTATCCAGATTCTTTGTCCGTCATCACCGCAATGTTGAAGCACGGTTTGAAGGATGTGACGAGACATCAAGATGACCCCGACTCGCCAGCAACACACATAGATCCTTCGCACGCTCTTAAGAAGCATGCATCTACGACGGATTTACGGCCACGGGCAAGCTCTATGAACTTGGTTACTGCTCTTGAGATACGATCCAACTTCTCGCGCGACAGTGAACGAGTCGCAAGTTACGCTAGTGTCCTACATACCGTCATCCGGTTCCTTCTGGACCTACATGAACGTTCAACGGAATTCAGAGACTTCGCTTTGACCTCAGAGTGGGTGAGACTTCTTCTCTCAGCACTCTACCCAGTCATCGTTAGCGCCGATGCTGTCGCACCAGAAACTGAGTTGAACTCCGGCGATACAGCCTTGACTTTTGAGGGAACAGACGTTATAATTCGTCCGATCGGTGGTAGTGGCTCACATGCCACGCCCATTGTGCGAACTACCAGCGTAGACCCAGTTCCATCGCCTCAGTCAACACCACCTAAGGGCACACCGCTAAGAAGAGCCTCATCGTTCATCCTTCTTACACAGCAAAAGTCACCGGTAGGACCCAGTCCAGCCCGTTTGAACCCTGCACTGCCACCCCTGAGATCGACGCCGAGCAAGAAGCCAAGCAGCGATATCCTGGATGGATTGCTAGAGTTGGTAGTGAACGTTTTCATGGACCAGCTTCTTTCACGAAAGGACTTTCCTGGCTTTGGCTTGTTCACCAAGGTCCCCCCTGGCTTCCGTGAACATCAAGCTTATTTTGAGTCTTATATCTTAAAGCATGTGATTTCACATCTCACAAGCAATGTTCAACTCAACCAAAAAGCGATCTGTGAGCCTCGTGTACTTACTAATCTCTCACGATTCTGTCAACATATTTCGGAGGCCATCTTTGAGGGGTGGTTCATGAATGGAGCTGAAGTGATGATTGACTTCATCGGCATGCTGCTCGAATTCTTACAACGGCCAGACATATCTGCCCTCAAGAGCGTCCGACTTTGTAGCCAGGCTGTCGCTACAGTGAGAAGCTGTCTACTGAGAGTTATCTTGTTGAGACTATCGGATCTTGACAACCAAGAGACCACGTTAGTAGAGGCCAAACAATTCATGGAAAAAATGGCGTACTGGCAAATGTCAATTCTTGGTTCATTCACTTATGAGGACGAGTTCCTCAAGCTCTTCTGGTATCAACTCTACACAAAGCTGATAAGCGACAAGATGCCTCTTCGGATTGCCGCAGCCAACTTCTTGCGAATTATTCTGGTCCAGAAGCCAGAGGAATCTGCCGCATTAATCCGTTCATGCATGTCGCCAGACCAAAAACAGCTCTCAACAGACTTCCAGAAGCTGACAGGCGTGGATAACGAAACATTTGTTGACTGGGTTGACAAACATCGACCTTCTTTGGATGTACTGTTCTTTGGGGGCATGTCCAAGACGTGGGAAGACTTCGTCAGTTCGGAAAATGTCCGTACCGCAGAGACAGCCAAAGTTCGCATGGCTAAACGTAAAGACAAACTCAGATCGTGGCATGCGGAGAACATCAACACGGAAAAGATCCTGCTCGGCCATGATATCGGTAACAGCGCATGGATGAAGAGTATTTACAATTCTGAGTATTTCAAGTATCAGCGGATAATGCAAGATCAGCAGGACGACCTTGTGTTCTTGTCTGCAGCTTACAACAAAATGGAGAGGGACCTCATGCGCCCTGGAGCGGTGTTTAGCGAGGCAGCACCTCCCAAGTGGAAGCTTGATCGCACAGAAGGACGAAACCGAATGAGACTCAGGGTTCTTCCAGACTTTACAACAAGTAAGGACGAATACCAACCAAAGAGGAAGGCTAGCGAGGTCTTGCAGCCTTCAAAGATCAACACATCAGCCAGCCCCGCACCTTCAGTTACGACATCTGCTGTAACGCCAACAAAGTCAAACACTCTTCCAGCATTGGATAGCACCATTGAACAGCCTCAATTTACAGATGAGCCTGAATCCACCGAGCCAGTGGAGCAGGCCAACTCTGGTGTCTCGCCTGAGGATGACTTTGAGCTTGTTGACGACCCCAACGATCCGAACGAGGGGGATGAAGGGTTTGAGGACAAGAACCGCAAGGTGATGCGACGGCTAGAGCGTGGCGACCAAGTACAATCTGCGTACAACGTCTCGCGCATTATCGGTCTGGAAGCATGCGAGGGAATCCTTATTATCGGAAAGGAGGCGCTTTACATCATGGATAACGTGTTTCAATGTGCTAACGGTGACATTGTTAACGTCTGGCAAGCTCCGCCCGAGGAGCGTGACCCCTTTTCTCAGATCGTCACTGATGCCAAAACATCCGAGAAACGACAAAACAACAAAGAGCAAGAATCAAGACACTGGCGATGGCAGGATGTTATCAGTATCTCTAAACGTCGGTTCCTGTTCCGAGATGTTGCTATCGAAGTCTTCTTTACAGATGGCCGAAGCTACCTCTTAACTACGATCAACCCATCAGTCCGAGATAATCTGTTCACGAAGATGCTCAGTAAAGCACCCCACACAAGCGGCGCCAACACCCTACCCAACCCGGAAGATGCATGGCGCTTAGAGTCTCTGAAGGCCTCCGACGAATCTCCTCAGGGATTTGGATCCAAGTTTGGTACCTTCTTCAACTCCTCGCCTTGGAACCCTGTCCTCAAAAAGTGGCAAAAGGGCGAGATCTCTAACTTTCACTATCTCATGATGGTTAATACCATGGCTGGTAGGACCTTCAACGATTTGACCCAGTACCCTGTGTTCCCTTGGGTTCTGGCAGATTACACCAGTGAGGATCTAGATCTTGACGACCCCAATACCTTCCGAGACTTGTCCAAGCCAATGGGTGCTCAAACACCACGCAGAGTTGGAGGATTCGTTGAGAGTTACAATGCTCTGGAAGAGATTGGCGAGATCCCTTTCCATTATGGTACTCACTATTCATCTGCCATGATTGTCTCGTCGTATTTGATCCGTCTCCCGCCTTTTGTTCAATCGTACATCCTGCTACAAGGAGGAAGCTTCGATCACGCTGATAGACTGTTCCAGTCCATCCCAGAGGCATGGAAATCAGCTTCTTGCAACAACAAGGCTGATGTTAGAGAACTTATCCCCGAGTTCTACTGCTTACCTGAGTTTCTCACCAACATCAACGGCTACAACTTCGGTAACCGTGAAAGCAACGGCGGCAAGGTTGATCATGTTGAGCTTCCTCCTTGGGCCAAGGGTGACCCCAGGATATTCATCGCCAAGCATCGCGAGGCGCTTGAAAGTCCATACGTGAGTGAGAATCTACACCAGTGGATTGATCTCGTCTTTGGCTATAAGCAGCGAGGCGAGGCCGCTGTAGAGAACCTCAATGTGTTCCATCATCTCTCATACCGCGGCGCGACAGATCTGGACAGCATCACGGATGCAAAAGAAAGAGCCATTCTTGCCGGCGTTATTCACAATTTTGGACAGACGCCGCATCAGGTGTTCATGAAGTCTCATCCTGCTCGAGAACATGTGCAGTGTCCCGCTCGACGACTGGACACCAGTGTGTTTTCCCTGGGCTGTCTGCCACACCCCCTCCTCGGTAAGAACTCTGTAGAGTCATCTCTGAAGCCTATTGACTGACCCTCAACAGAAAGCCATGAGCGCGTAGCTTCCCTCATGTATGCTCCCAAGCTGGATCGCTTACTATGCGCTTCTCCATTCCGCCTGAACTTCCCACCTTACGACAAATTTCTTGAATGGGGATATGCAGACAATAGCATCCGCTTCTTCTTCAGCGATAATCGAAAGGTAATACGAAAACGGAACGCTAATTATGGACACGTCGCTAACTTCTGGAAGCCCGCCGGTTTGTTTGAGAACCTCCACATTGGCCAGATCTCATGTGCCTGCTTTGCCGACTCCAAAACATTAATTACTGCCGGAGAGGATTGTGTCATTTCAGTATATGCTCTTCAAACTTCACCTGGTAAGCCGGTCGAGCTTCTACCAAGGTCTAGTCTATTTGGACATAAATCGCCCGTCACAACGATGGCTGTCAGCAAGGCCTTCAGTACGCTCTTGACCGTGTCTGCAGACGGGCAAGCATTCTTATGGGATCTTAACCGACTATCGTTCATCCGCAAGTTGCCGTTGGTACGGCCAGTTGAGTCTGCACGTATCAACGACATCTCGGGCGAGATTCTTCTCTGTTCTGGACCCAATGTGCTGCTATACACTCTCAATGGTACACTGCTTCTAGAACAGAATGTCTGCTTCGAACAAGATGACTACATCCATTCATGTGCTTTTTACGAAGGCGCCGGAAACGAGTGGCTCGATAACTACTTGATCTTCACAGGCCACAAGCGCGGCAGGGTTAACGTATGGCGACGAAGCATCGTTGGTAGCCGATGGACGCTGGAACTCCTTCGGAAACTTGACCATGTAGACTATAAGAACGACAAAGGGGCCAACACGGAGGCAGGCATGACATGCATCAGCCCAATGCCAACTTGCGTCTACACAGGCGATGATGACGGCCGAGTTGTACGTACCTGCAACCCCTCCAAACAGTCTAAAACTAACAGTGTCTAGTACGAATGGAACTTGCTGAGCAGGGATAGATAGAGTCTGGCCCTACCAAACCGAACATCAGTCCGGCACCACCACCGCAACAGTCTCGTATGATCAAAAGAGTGGGAGGATATATTGACTTTGCTTCTTGCACATCACCAGCGGCGTTTCTTGCTTGACTTTATGCGTATATTAGAAAATCATTGTCTCGCGCAAGTGGGCGCATGCCCACATATATAGGCATCGAAACTTGTAGACAGCCGGTGGGTGGATGGAATTGATTGTAGAAAATCGAATTGGAGCGTCAATTGCTGTTAAATCTGGACTGTCTCGTCCCTTGCTTCCTCTATGATATCCCCCCAACCCTGTCCTGGGGCACGCCGTAGTTTGTACAAGGTTGTGTGCTCGTTCTCTCTTTCTTTCCGAGCCGTGGTATTTCCTTTCGTCCTCTCTTGTTCGGGATCTTAGTCGTCGTAGCCGGTGAGCTGTTTCCTGGGACCAGAGGGAACTGCGTGGGGTTAGCTAGCCTGTACTACGATGCCTTGAGGGTGGTGAACGCACTGGGGTAGGTCACGGGAACCGGGGGCGCATCGATGTCGCCAAAGTAGTGTCGGATCGGAGGCACAATAGGCATGGCAACGGGACCAGCAGCGCCGATGATGACGGACCAGAAGAGGGCGGGACGCTCGCGGGCTGCCCAGCGGCAGTACTTGAGGGGGGTTGACCAGAAGAGGGGCGCGGCAGACATGATGGCTGTGCAAGAAATATTAGCAGAGGTTGCTGATGCGGCGAGGGGGTGGGTCGTACTCAATTGACGAGGATCGTGAGGTTGTTTGTCGTCAGGTCTCGGTGATGATGGACTTTGGCTATCGATGTCGACGGTCCAATCGCAAGAGCGGAAAAACCAAGCCGCGGACATCGGATTATTCTCAAGCAGCTCTAAAAGCTAAACCCATAAGGGCCACAGAGTTATAAATGCTACCACAAAAAGACTAGCGTGTCCTCGTTTCAAATCCCCCACTGGAAGGCTACGGCTACGTATCCCAAAACGCAAGCTCACCTCAGGGTACCCGTTTCCACTGGAGAAGCTCTAAAGCGCAAGCTGTCCACGTCCCCCATCTCGTCAACCTGCACCTCAAGACGAGACGACCCCCCAACGGAAAAGAAAAACACAACCACATTCTTCAATCATCACAAGCAAGAATGCGGTCGCTCTTGAGCCTTGCGCTCTTCCTTTTTGCGGCGCTGGTTTCGGCCGTGAGCACAGCTGGTAACCGTCTACTGGTGGTTTTTGATAAACCAGAGGACAAGGACTCCTACACTACCTTTTTCCGCGATTTGACTGGTAATTATCACTCAATGGTGCTTGAATGCGATCTTTGAAGCTTACTCTCGACAGAGCGAGGTTACGACATTACCTATGAATCACCTAAGAGCGAATCTTTGAGCTTGTTCCATCATGGCGAGAGGACTTATGATCACCTTGTCTTCCTCCCCACCAGTACTAAGGGTGCGCCATGTCTTGTTTCTTGACGATGCGAACATAGGAACTGACATTCATAGAAGCGTTAGGCAACAATCTGACCCCCAATTTGATTGTCAAGTTCATCAATGCCGGCGGAAACATTCTCCTGACAATGTCCTCTACGCATCCCGTCTCGACCTCTCTCGCCTCCTTCCTCAACGAGGTCGGAATTGCCATTCCTGCCGAGCGCACTGGCACAATTGTTGACCACTTCAACTACGATGCCGAATCTGCCGGAAAGACCCACGATGTCCTCGTTCTCGACACTCCACGCAACGTCCGCCTTGGCCTCAAGGACTACTTCGAGATCCCCGGCGCATTTGTCTCTGTTCCTCATGCCATCGGCCACACTCTTGGCTCTGGTCCTCTTCTCACACCTGTTCTCCGAGCTCCTCCCACTGCCTATAGCTACGACCCCAGGGAGCACGCCGATACTGTCGACCCCGATGATCTGTTTGCAGCTGGCAAGCAGCTTTCGATTGTCTCTGTCTTCCAGGCTCGCAACTCGGCGCGCGTTACCATTATTGGTTCCGCTGAGATGATGCAGGACAAGGCTTTTGATACCAAGGTTACCCGAAAGGGCGGCAAGCCTCTGTTCCCTGCCAACCGCGAGTTCGTCACCAACTTGGCTGGCTGGACCTTCAAGGAATTGGGTGTCCTGCGAGTGAACAAGATTGAGCACAGTCTCAAGGGTGACAATGAGACCAACCCTACTCTGTACCGCATCAAGAACGATGTTGTATGTAAAAAAGCTCTGCCTTGTCCAACCTTTACTAACATTTGCTAGACCTACAATATCTCCATGTCCGAGTATGCCTGGAACAACTGGCAACCCTTCAAGCTCCCTGAGGGCGACCACCTCCAACTCGAGTTCTCCATGCTGTCGCCTTTCCACCGCATCTCACTGAACCCCGTGCACGTCGACGAACATGAGACTGTCTACTCTACCGACTTCGTCCTGCCCGACCAGCACGGCATCTTCAACTTCATGGTCAACTACAAGCGCCCTTTCCTGACCAACGTCGAGGAGAAGAACACTGTCAGTGTCCGCCACATGGCTCACGACGAGTATCCCCGAAGTTACGTGATCAACGGTGCTTGGCCCGGTCTGACCAGCATCTCAGCCACCATTGTTGGATTCCTGGGATTCTGCATTGTGTGGATGTTCAGCCAGCCGGTAAAGACACCTGCTGGAGCTAAGAAGACGCAATAGAAAATCAGAGGCGGAGGAGTAATGGACCGACGTTTCTTTTGAACGGCACCACGATAAGGACTCGTGGATCTGTTGTATTGTAAAGTGGGATTAAAAGTGAAATATAGAAATGTGCATTTAGCTGTCCTACAACCATATGTTTCTTAAGTACATGTGATTAATCATGAGATACAATGTGTGATGAAGCCCTCAGATTAGCTCTCTTAGGTTCTCACTGACAACTCGAGACAGTGGACAAGTGAATGTCCTGCAACCATCTTTGATGTGAAGCCTGCCACTGCTGCCTGCAAATTTGGCTTTTTGGTCGATTGATCATCACCGGGCAACAAATTGTATCTCAAAGATCCTCCCCATCCTGCCAAACTGCGCTCCTCCCCTACAGGCCAAGCCTGCTCCGATTGAAAACTATATCGTGCGATTCACGAGCGTCCCTAGAACTCCTCTGCAGACGTCCCATGAGAGGGTCCGCGTGAGGAAGAGAACAGCTTCTCGATGGAAGGTAAAATGTCGGTCATTGCGGCTACGGTAGGCACTGCAAAGAGAAGATCAATGTGAAAAGGGATGGGAGGGAATGCTTTGTGGAAAACAAGGTCTGCTCAGATTTCCGTTCTTTTGTTGAGGAACACTTTCCCACACTGGTGGGCTTCCACGAGGGATACCTAGGAGGATGGGAATCACCTTAAGCTCGTGTGAACGTTGTCATCACAACAGACCAAGGGAGTCAATGAGGTATGAATGTAGGTGCTGGGGGGCAGACGCTTGACTGGAGGAAGCCGCTTGACTGAGGGAGGCCACTTGACAATGGATAATCACTTGACTGTGGATGAGAGGGCGTCGGAAGGCAAGAGACATGGTAGGAATGTGAGGGGGAGGTGAAGTCGTGGTGAGGTGGGATGAAAAGGTCAGGGAATCAGGATGCAGGAGTCGAGGGAAAGGCTAAAGCAAAATGTCAGGACGAAACAATGCACGGCGAGAAAACGAGCTGTCGGTGGAAGCAGTAAGTGTCGAAGTAGTCGTGGTATAGCAAGTTCGCAGTCCAAGTCCAAGTCGCAGTCGAGGATGCGAAATGAATAGGAAGATGCAGGGGAAAAGTCGAGGAGAGAAGAACGGGAGGAGAAGCCCTCTATTTATGCTTCTATATCCGTGTAGCGAGGGGCGTTTGCAGGCTTCTTAATCATTGCCATTGCTGCTCCTCGGTGTTGCACTGTAAGTTGATAGTTGCCGGCCGTTGGCAGCTGGCAAGTCATTGATAATATTCGGAGGTTCAAAAGTTGCACGTCGCGTTACAGCGCGTTAGAAGGCTGAGGGGACGTGCGCAAGCTCCAACTGTGGCGCTGTGGCGGAACTGCGAATCAACATCAACGAGGCTGGCGTGGCTGGGAAAACTTCCTTGTGTTGCTGGGGCGCAAACAACACCTCGACTTTGGTATGCTACATTGCTGTTCATAACCGAATTACTTCGACCCAGCAGATCCGGCAAAATGGTATGTGCATGCTGCGGTACGATTAATCAACGAATCTCTGCTAACAATTCTAGGCTCGTAACTCGGAAAAGGCCCAGTCTATGCTGTTTCGCTTCCGCG
The DNA here is from genome assembly GCA_020744515.1 of Fusarium tricinctum. Classification (NCBI taxonomy): domain Eukaryota; kingdom Fungi; phylum Ascomycota; class Sordariomycetes; order Hypocreales; family Nectriaceae; genus Fusarium; species Fusarium tricinctum. The sequence goes on along the minus strand of JAGPXF010000002.1, from coordinate 863,123 downwards.
AAGCCCAAGCAGCAGACCTAGGCATCATCGACGCCGGCCGCACACGCCGTCCCAAGCTCATCACCGAAGTTCAGGCCATTCCAGCGTGCGAAAAATGGCGCGGCCAGGTCCTCAAAGAGATATCGCGCAAGATGTCGCGCATCCAAGACCCCATCCTCAGCGACTACCAGATCCGCGACCTCAACGACGAGATCAACAAGCTCATGCGTGAGAAGCACATGTGGGAAATCCAGATACGAAATTTAGGCGGACCGAACTACATGCGCGGAGGCGGGAAAATATACGATGAGCAGGGCCGCGAAATACCTGGCAGCGGTAAAGGATATAAATACTTTGGTCGGGCGCGCGAACTTCCAGGTGTCAAAGAGCTTTTTGAGGCGGCGAGGAATCAGGGGGACGAGAAGCCGCTTGAGGAGAGGAACGACATGAGGAGAAATGTGGACGCGGCGTACTATGGCTATGCGCCGGATGAGGAGGACGAAGAGCTGCTGGAATATGAAGCTGAGAAGGAGAGGCAGGCCGTGGAGCACATGCTCAAGACAGGAACCCAGGACGTTCCGGAGGGTTGGGAGCCTCTGCCTGGAGATAGTGGTGATGGTATTACATGGGACTTGCCGACTATGGAGGAAGTGCAGGAGGAACTGATTGATCGGAGGAGGAGGAAACTGTTGGAGCAGCTATAATGCGTGCCTTGGAACGACGCTTTCCTAAGCAGCGTGATGGAATTGTTTGCTAGATGGACATCACAGGAAGCATATCATGGAGATGTTGTTAGTGTTGGATGAGGTTGATGGTCACATTCATGGCGTTCAGGACGGTTGTTCACTATATTTGCAGGCGTACAGGTTTATGGATGGATGATATTTCTCAAAATGAATATCCGCTCTGGTGTAAATGCCGTCCAAGTCAAGATGAAATGCATCTTTAGCACATGGACATTGATCTCGCTTACTGATATCTTGAGACAGACTGCATAAACGGCCATACCGGACTGATAGTATGGAGCTTCAACGGCGAGACTACAACATATACAATCCCTTGCCATCGTTGTCTCGGAAAGACAAGAAGCCGGGTATAGCACGGACGGATATACTCTATTCAAGCTCCGTGAGTCGAATGCTGCATGAACGATCAAGGGTGTACTAAACCCGTCTACATTACCTGTTTCGTTTCACCCGCGAATCCAAGCTCTGAACTCTAATATCCACCAATATCAAGCGAAATATCATGATGGTATCCATAGAAGGGAAGAAGAAAAAAAGGGTCGGGAAAGGTATTGCAGACAGTTCTGGCAGTCGAGCGACGATCGTCATTGGCGCGCCCCCTTAACCCTTCTAGTTGACGCAGAGGTTTTCTGGAAGGACCCCTGTCTTTAGGAACGGTAGCCCCCTGAAGGAGTTTCTGCAGTGCCGGTGAAGATGGGGAACGCCCCTCTCAGGTGGGAGTTGGAGATGAAGTCTTGCGCAATTGCTGTTGCTTTTTTAGCATGCGGATGATATCGAAAGTCTAGATTGTCTTGAAGACGTCAGTACGCTTATCTGGTATGCATACAGTCGGATAATATTAATTATTCAACGTGTGCGCGGTGCGACGTGTTTTTGAACCGAATTGCTGGTTGATCCATTCCCATTACATGAATGGATGTTGGCGTGCGAGCTAGGGGATGTACTATGTAACGCTGTTTCAATTTCTCACCAAAGGGATCGACAGTCTTGTCTCGCCCTATCATCTATCCAGTTACCGCTCTGTTCTTGTTTCGGGTGTTATTTCCCTACCCGCGCATGTCTTGCATTTCTCTTTTCAATATCCATACTCCGTACTCCGTCACTCCTTTGTTTTTGGGCTGCAGAGAAGAAAAGAAAGAACGAGATATACATCCGGAGTAGAGGCGCAGCTATTCCACCAGGGCTGTGTCTCTGTGCCTCTCATTTGGTCTGACGATCTCTCGAATAGGGAAGATCAAACTAAAAGCTTACACACTCTTTGTTGATCCGTCCAAGCTTAGACTGTCTGTGGCAGTTCGCGTTCCTTTTTTCAATTCTTTTTCTTTCCCATTTTTTATGACAAGACCAGCTCTAGTCAGTTTAGTCAGTTTAGTCAGTCTAGTCTTGTCTATTCTTGGCTTTCTCCCCTTTTCAGTACAAAACCTCCACTGCCACAACCTGAAGGAAAAACCACCCCGCGACCGAAGGCGCCAAAGAAATCGAGCCCCTGACGCTTGATCCTGCAGCGATTGAAATCCACATCCTACGAACGCCCAGAAGAATAACGCCCCCTTTACGAAACCCAATTCAATTCTTTTGCTGAGAAAGAGAAAAACACGCTGCAATGCTAATCAACTGAATTGTTCTTTCTCTGTTCCATTCTGTTTTGCTTGCATTCTAGTTTCACTCCTCTTGGTTACACGACCCTGTCGATTCCTGTCTAAAATTGGACTTTTGCATCTGATTTAAATTAACCCACTTGGTCCCTTTGCGTCTCGTGCGCCCCTACTTTAACGTCCCCCCCAGAGCGGGACCCTTTAGCTACTTTACGGTAAGTGTCTCCAGCTTCCTTACTCCCGTCTGCGTCTGGTCTGGGCAACGGCCTTCTAGAAACATGCACAGAAAGAAAAGACCATCTTGACTTTACATCATCATTCATTCCTTATACCTTAATGGCCACTCGCTCATGATAAGTCCAGTAGGCTACCGTCTCATTTCTCTTCTTTGCCATTCTCACCTCCTTCGAGATGGTTTCCTTTTTTGGTCTTAAGCTTGGAGGTGGTAGGAAGAAGTCACAGTAAGCAATCTCTCCTTTTTACTCTCAAAAGACGTTAACTTACGCTTCACAGGGACAAGTCGGCTTCGAAACAAATACAGCACTTACATCGAAATGATACAGTCGAACCAACCTCGATAAAAGACCTCCGTCGACTCACCAACAGCAGCAACTTCTCGCGCCCAAACTTCGCCCGTCCTGGCACTTCAAGCTCCCAACTTGATCCCCCATCGCAATGGCGAGCTCCATACATGGGCGGAGCAGGGGGCGCTTCCTCAATGGTTGATCTCACTGCGCCGCGAGCGCCAGGAATGGGAAACCCCCGATTTCACTCCTCGGATATGAATCTCAATACACGCTTCGGCAATGGCAGTTCTACGAGTCTAGTTGCATCAGGGTCCGTGAGCACAGGTGCCAAACATATACCCATTGAACCCGCGCGTCCTGGAACCGCCGTATCAACGAAAGAGCCCGAGAACCCATTCAACATTCACTTTGGAAACGATTCGGTTGTTAGTATACCGCCAACGCCTATGGACGAGCCTAGCGGACACTCAGACCAGTTCGAATTTCACCTCGGAAGCGAGACTATCAAAGACGTCCGGGCTAAAAGCCCAGTCTCCATTGTCAATAATGGATATCCTTCTCCTCCGCCTTCAATTGTCAACGCCGAGCGATCTTTCTCACCCGATAACCGACCTTCGAGTAGCCGCCAAAATGTGCCCAACGCGCCCAGTCTTCGCAACCCAGGCGCTGCAGGTCCCATGTCTCTACCGAGTCCCGCTGTTTCAGTTGCTCGTAGCGAAGATGTCTGGGAAGCTCCCGTCATTCGTAATGTGGTAGCTAAGCGTGATACCTTCACATTTCATACGCCCCGGCGGCAAAGTTTTGCTATGGATATGGACGATCCCAAAGCGCGCGAAGGCCCTAAGCCGATGGCTGAAGGTCTTGCGGGAAACTTTGCCGGGTTTGACTTTGGTGATACTGTCAGGAAAGGCAGTATTGGAAGCAAGAGTATGGACAACAACTCGATCGAAGGTGGCGTCAGTCCCACGGAAACCAACGTCAAGACCAGAGCGTTAGGAACGGCAAGAACAGCTAGTCCTCTGAGAACTATGCAGTCAAGCCCCAGCCTGAGCATGATTGACACGGCTTTGACGCGAGCTCGGACCGCGAGTGATGCAATGTCTCCTTTGTCCCTGGTATCATCATTGGCATCGGCAGCAGCAGAGGATACGCCTCGTATAAAGACTCCTCAACCTTCCCAGGAGCCTAAGCCAGCGCAGCAAACCCCCAGGATTCTTCAGCCCGGTCAGCTTTCTGAGCCTTTACAAGCCATGCGACCCGTTTCACCTTCGCGCTCTCCTCAACCTTCGCCGCTTTCGCAACCTCCTCAACAGCATTCACCTGGACCATCACCAATTCTCTCCAGTTTCCCCGGTCGCTCACCATCACCACCACTTGGAGCTCAATTTCCACGATCTCCGCCACGGTCATATAAGCAGAGTCTCCAGCCTTCGCCCCAGTATCCCCCGAAGCAATACAAGGCATACCAACCACCAAACTCTTCTCCACCAACTCGACCTCTACCGTCACCATACAAGTCACCCACCGCTCCTCTCCCGCCTGTACCACCACCTCGATTAAACCCTGGCAACATAAGTAAAACCCCAGACCCAGTTAGGAGTGAAAGTCCAGGCTTTATTACGAAGCCTCTCGAGCCTCCACCTCGCAACTTCCGTCCCCGAACAGACTCCGATTCACGACTTGAGCGACCTCTTCGAGTTCCAGCTCCCCTTACCGAGCGGTCAGCGACCATTCCGTTGATGGGATCAGCACCACGAAACGCAGTTGGCCCAAGCTTCGACGAAGGCGGTTTTGTGCGAGCTCAAAGGATCCCTGAACCGCCAAGAACAGCGAGTCCATTCTCTCAACGAAGCCCCATGGAGGGCGAGTTCCCTGTTCAAAAGGGCCTTCCCCGAGGTCGCAAGCCTCAGAATTTCGAGACACAGAGCCCTGAGAGGAACTTTGGCCTGGAGCCAAGGAAGCAGCGACGCCAGCCTCCCATGTATCCTCCCGCAAGGAACGCCGAATCACCCGTACATGGCTCTCAGCAGGATGAGCCTTTGGAAGCCCCTGGTACCCCGAACTGGAATGATTTCGACCGTGCCGAGGCACACAAATCTGCTATTCCTGCTGCTCTCTCACCCTTCCGCTCTCAGTTTGCTCGATCCCCTACCCAGGCCACTGACGACTCCTTGAGTCCGCGCTTCGCCCAGTACGCATCTTCGCCAATCTCGGATACACCACCAAGTCTACCTTCGCCTTCATTCCCATCTTTGCAAAAGTCGATCTCCAGCTCGAGCGAGAATCTCGCACGAAGCTTCGACATGGCTTTTGATGGAAATTATGAGTCGAGACCAGAGCAGAATCAAGCCAGGCCGCTGATTTCGCCTGTCATGGTTGACTTCGTACGACCCAGGGACCGCAGCAGGACTCGCGTCGAGGCCAAGAGGGCCCCTCCTCGGCCGTCTCCCATCACTGTTCCATCGCCGACTTTACCGGACGTGGGAAGAGTCAAGACTCCAAACCCCGTGGTTGATGCGTATAATCCAGGATTTATCTAACCAGGCCATTGGATTTGCATAATGTCATAAAAGCGGCGATTGGATTTAAAGAGGGGCCGAACACCCTCACGATTTCTTGCATATATCTTTCACTTATTCCCCTATTTTCTTTATATGTCCTTTTTGGAGCGTCTTTCGCTTATAGATCATTACATACCCCCGTCCCTCGCTTTCGTTTCTTTTGTGTATAGTCATCATCGGGACATGATTAGTGGATAATGTCTAAGGAATATACTTCTAGAGCATTAAGAAGCTTTTGGCTACTGCAAGCTTTTGGCTGCTACAAAAAAAAGAGATCAGTGCACTCTGAGACAGACATGGTGCCTCCTGTAGAATTTGTGGTGACTGACTAGCTGCTCTCAAATATTTTACTATTCTTTTTAAAGCACTAGATACTAACTATTTTATACAATACGTAAGACTGGACGCCAGTTTTACACTCTTTTACATACACTTCTACTAACCAAGGAACATACGCAGATTGTTGCCAATATACTTGAGATCCAGCAAGAATGTGTCATGGCCAAACATACTCATCTCCTCACTCAATTCAACATGTGTCACATTCCTGTTGCCAGCGAGTCGAACAGCCTCAGCTACCTCGCGCTGCTGCCACGCAGGGAAGAGGATATCGCTTGCCACACCCATGACCAGTGTCGGGGTATCACGGAGTGGCGCCAGTCCGTGGATCAAATCCTCCGGCGGTCGTGAACCAGGTACGATGTTCGCATCTGAGGGGTCGGGATGAGCGCCAGGCTGCTCCTCATAGGGCTTGTTGGGAAGAGTAAGACTGCATGCTGCGTCCGATGCGAGGGGAGTCGTTTCGCCTGAGGCAAGCTTCTTCTCGCGGTCTTGCCGACGAGCGAGAGTTGCCTGCTGGTGCTCAATGCCTAAGTCGAAGAGGTCCATAGCCTTGCTGACGTACAAAAGACTGTTGGGGTCATAGTTAAGACACCATTTCTCACCAGCATGGTCGAGGTACGTCTCAATTAGGAAGTCGGGGCATAGCGCGGGAGGTTTGCTTGAATCGGCACGACGACGGCCAAAGCGCTGCTCCCATTCTGGTCCAGAGCGGTATGTCACGGTTGCAATTTCACGAGCGAGCTTCATGCCAGCGTGTGGAGGGACTTTGCCATAGTAGAAGCCGCGATTCCAGTTTGGATCCATCATGAGAACCTGACGCTGAGTATGTCGCATGGCGATACTGTAGGGATGAGAGCGTGCGCAGCCGCTGATAGATACGATGCGACCTACGCGAGATGGGAACTGAACGCCTGCCGCGAGAGACTGCATGCCGCCCATGGACGAACCGACGGAAGCGTAGAGCTTATCGATGCCGAGATGGTCGAGAAGACGGAATTGGGCGCGGACCATATCGTCCATCGTCAAGATGGGAAAGTGAGTTGCATAGCGCTCGCCATTGCCTGGATCAACGCTGCTCGGTCCGGTTGAGCCGTTGCAACCGCCGATGACATTTGTGCAGATAACGTGGTACTTGTTCGTGTCAAGAGGACCGCCAGGGCCAATGAACTTCTCCCACCAACCTGGCTTTGGGTTCGTCTCGGTAGAATGCGCATGCGACGAGGCGGACAGACCGGTGTGCAGGAGGATAGCATTGGACTTGTCGGCGTTGAGCTCACCCCACGTTTCGTATGCGATGTTGAACTCGGGCAGGATACCACCCCAGTCGAGCAGGAAGGGGTCTTTGCAGTGATAATTAAGAGTAGCGCCAGAAGTATATGAGGGCTCGGTGTCGTCGTCGGTGAGCTTGGCAGAGCGTGATTCCAAGGCGTCAAGACAAGGGAAGGACATGGCTGGGTTCGAAGCGACGCCCGACTTCCGGACCGCTGAGCAATGAAGCTGGCGGGCTGCGACAACACATGCTGGGCGTATAAGTGAAGAGGATGAAGAGCTGAGGGCGGATCTGAGCTGGCGAGTCGACGCAGCAAGAGACCGCGAGGATCTCATGGTGGAAAATGGGTATGCAGAAGGAGAATTGGTATCCTGGGGAGCTTCATATGGAGTGTTTGTAATCGCGGTTTATTAACTATGGGACGGCCTGTTGAAATGACCCCTCCGATGCGGCGGCATCGGGCGGGACGGAGTACGGGATTGCACGCCGTTGAAAATGATGCCATTGCACGTGCGATAAGATAGATAAGAGCTCCCGACGCAGATGATAAGATTAGCACGTGTGCATGTGTGGCGGTGGCTTGTGACGTCAAGGTGGTCGCTGTGAAAGGGTGTACTCCGTAGAGCTGCTGCCTTTTGTGAATCAAGCTTAACGCGTCACCTTGTTCATGGGTATAAATTCACCTTGAGGCTGATATTCTTCCTACCTACATGATTTACTTACTGCTCTGCTGTACCGTCTCGAAATCTACATGCTGGTCTATATCGTCGGCTTCATACTCGCCTACATCGTCATGGCCCAAAGCATCCCCCAGAACGTAATTCTCGGCTTGCGAAGTATGCTCTTGTCAGAGGGTCAAGATGAGGAAGATGAAAAGAAGAGCACCTCTCCAGTCAAAGACTTGACGCCCATCGATATCGTTATCGCTCGCATCATGCTCACAAAGGGCAAGAAGCTTCCCCCAGACGTGGTCGATGTTATCTTTGACTTTGCCGAGTACTGGGCGCACTCAAGCAATGAGATTGATTTTATCGCCGAGCACTCGAGTCCCTTAACGATTAACGGTGGCAGTCCCGTCGAGAACAAATTCCTTGTAAGTTGATACATGCACGCACAGATGGGGCTCGGGGACTAACACGTATAGCTTCGTTCGTTCCCAGTGGGTCTGACGGGAATTGAAGGCAAGAAAGCACTTGCGGAGGTATTGGCGTATGATCTGAACGAGGCCAAGCCACAACCGTTGGAAAAGGAGCATGATCCTTCTTATTTCCTCAGCCTGGCGGATTATCCTACACCAAAACTGATTCGCCCTGTTCGAAAGGTGGTCTTTACAATACGGAGTAAAGATCAAGGGTGGGGAGGTGACCCGGGGAGTCGACATACGTACGACGGGGCGTGGTCATGGTTCGAAGCTGGTCTTGAGCGGTTTGATGCAGAACAAATATGTAAGTTATTAACAAACAATACTCCAGACAATGCCAAACTGATGTTTCTAGGCGATCCGGCTTGCACATACGACGTCCGACACAGATCAGCGTCCTCCACAGCCTCACCACTCCCCGTCTGCGCCCTCCGTCCCCTCTACCCCTCCATCGTCCCCGGACCCCGCGACAAGCACAGCTACTCACATCCACTGGCTCGTCAAGACAAATGGACCATCTGCAGCAACCAGGTCGCCCAGCGAGCGTGGCAGGACCATGTGATCACGTGGTCGCATACTGATAACATCCGGCCTGGTACAGAAGCCGCGGTCAAGCTGGGGACTGACGAAGGTAGGGGTGAAGAGACGGGCGACGGCTGGTTTGTGAGGGACTTGAAGATGGGAGATGTGGTCACTGTTTGGGCCAAGACGAGGTTTGCCGGGTGGGCTAATAAAATTGAGAAGGTCAAGATCGATGTCTACTGGGTTGTTTAGCTGGTGGGCTTGGGATGATATGTTATGAAGTATTGTTTATGGGTATGAGTTATGACCAGTTTGATGGGTTGAAGGCCATAGGCGGTGCTACCTCTAAAACGCATTGTCGTCGTTTCCAATGAGTCCTTAGCAAAGAAATTAACAAAATTAACAATTGCATAAATGTGCTTCATAAACTTAATTCGTGGTATGTCAGCCTCTTACCGTTATCATATGTAGACTATTCCCCAACGTCCTTTACGTCATGCCCCTCCATTAATGCACTTATCCTAACTTGACATCTGATAAACCTTCGTTCTTCAGTGATCTCCAACTCATAAAAACTCAAGAAATGCGATTCATCGCCGACGTCTGCAGGAATCCCAGACTCTTACTCACAGCGACTTGTCTTGTTCATCAAAAACCAGCTCTTTCTCATCATTTCATTCGCGCCATGTCTACCACGCTCAAGGGCCATAATATTCCTCTTAGCTTACCTGACGGGCTCTCACAGGAGCAACTCGTTTCTTTTAAGCCATTCAATGTACGTTGTTTGTTTCATTAGTACTGTCAGAGCACTCCTAATGATTCCAGAATTGGGTCGATACTTTGACAAACTCACTACGCCTTCAATCAGACGAATCTCACCCCTTCCATAAAGATCCATACGCCCTCCGCTCAGTCACGATTCAATCCTTTGATCGTTTCGGCGAAACCCGTCTCGGCTTCGTCAAACTCACCGCCACAGTATCTAACGATGCCGGTGAGACATTACCCGCAGCAGCACTTCTCCGCGGACCCAGCGTAGCTATGCTTTTCATGCTCGTCCCCGATGATGCGCCTCCCGAGTCAGACGAGCGCTACGTCGTCCTCACGGTGCAACCGCGAGTCCCAGCCGGAAGCCTCAGCTTCGTAGAGCTGCCAGCGGGCATGGTGGACGACGCGGGGAGTTTCAAGGGCGCTGCGGCGCAAGAGATCCAAGAAGAGCTCGGCGTGACGATCCACGAGGATGAGCTCACGAATCTAAGTGAGCTTGCTGTTCCTGAGGATGGCGGAAAGGAAGGCATCGCGCAGGCCATGTTTCCCAGCGCGGGTGGGTGCGATGAGTACATCACCATCTTCAGCCATGAGAAGCGCCTGCCGAGGGATCAGATCAAGGAGTGGAGTGGCAGGCTTACGGGGTTGAGGGAGCATGGGGAGAAGATTACGCTCAAGGTTGTGCCGATGAGGGATGCTTGGAGAGAGGGGGCGAGGGATGCGAAGTGTTTGGCTGCGTTGGCTCTTTGGAGAGGACTGAAGGATGAGAAGAAGTTGCCTTGAGTCTGAGATGAGGGATAATGTTTTTCAGTTTGGTGTTTCTACTTTGTTCACGAAGAGTATTTCGTATGACACACTGTGAAGGGTGATTGATCACAGAACCATCCGATCTAACGACTATTATTCGAATGAAGGGATCTCTACACACGAACTGACACGAGAGAGATCACAGCGAAAGGTAATAACATAGAAACTCCTCAGATGTATAAACTGCGTAACTTGTGAGCCAATGGCATGAAACTCTGTCGTTGACTTCAGGGTAGCTTATGTGACGTAGCACACCGACTTCGGCGGGAGCATCAATCGACTTATCATGACTTCTCGAAACACCAGTAGAACAAACAAACACTGAAATACAAACCCTTTCAAAATGTCTGTCTTTAACTCCAAAGTCACTTCGACAGGGCCTCTTGTAAATCCACCTTTCCCACTAAACGCACATTTACTAACCAGCTCAGTCCGAGGAAGAAGCCCGCTGGATCAAGCTCACCAAGTACGCCCATACCCTTCGCTCATACACTCACCTTGCTAATATGCTTAGAATAACATACCAAGATCCCAACGGCTCTGCAAGATCATGGGAATCAGCCGAGCGCCGCACCCGTCCTAAAGACGCAGACATTGACGGCGTCGGCATCGTGGCCATTCTCGAAAAGTCGTCCGGGCCGGAACTTATTCTGCAGAAGCAATACCGCCCGCCCATCGACAAAGTCACCATCGAAGTCCCCGCGGGTCTGATCGACGCGGGCGAAACAGCCGAGGAGTGTGCTGTGCGGGAGCTGCGCGAAGAGACGGGGTATGTTGGCAAAGCGAGTGAGACGTCGCCGATGATGTTCAACGATCCTGGGTTTTGCAACACGAATTTGAGGATGGTGCATGTCACTATTGATATGGAACTGCCCGAGAATCAGGATTTGAAGCCGCAGTTGGAGGAGAGTGAGTTTATTGAGGTGTTTACGGTGAAGCTGACGGATTTGTGGGAGGAGTGTAAGAGGCTTGAGGCGGAGGGCTGTGCGATTGATGCGAGGGTTGGGACTTTGGCAGAGGGGATTTTGCTAGCTCAGAGATTCAAGTTATAAAGGCCGGGATTAGATGATATACTCTACACATTTCACGGAGGAGGGCTAGGCCAGCAAGAAGACAGTCCGTTTACACAAAAGCTCATTATGGCTTGAAGATACAACACAGGCTCTTTCTATTATCATTAAATATATACATGAACCGTTGACCATCAGCAGGACCGATAAGCATGCAGTCTTCTAGACTGGCACAACCTTACCGGCCTCGCCACCGTCAACACTGCAGACACGCGAGCAAGAGCCAGCATCCGTGGGCTGGGAGAGGAGCTCAATCCACTGGATCTGTTGGTACGCAGCACCACCCTCAGGGATAGTGCCTGTCCAGCCATCATCGCCGTTGCTCCAGGCGTTGAAGCTTAGCTGGGAGGGATCGCGAGGGACCTGGAAGGTGTTGCGCCAGATCTCCTTGTCGTTGACCTTCCAGATGGTGACATCGGGGTGCCAGTCGATGGTGTGCTTGATCCAGTCGGTGTACTTGAGGCCGTCGGGTAGCTTGGCAGCCAGGTGAGCACCCTCAACCTCCTCGCCCTCGTCAGTGCGCGAGGGCTGGTTTGTGTAGTGGATGACGGTAGGGTCGTCGTTGGTGAGGACCTCGATATCGGCCTCCTGGACAGTAGCAAGAGAACCGCCATTAAGGTATGTGAACATGGCGGTACAAGCACCAGGCGAGCCCTGTGTACGAGCGTACATACGTAGAGAGACGTACTGGTGCTTGACCATAGACTCGAACTCGGAGGCGGTCTGGAAGCCATTGTGGCGAGCAGTTCGCATGGTCAACCAAGTGTCGCTTGCAGGAGAAGAGTCGCTGTTCTCCTCAATGTACAAGTTATTGTATGTGTTCTGCATGGGAAATTCCTCGTTTCCGTTGTTCCACTTCTGAGCACCCCATGTCTGGGCAAACTCAGATTCCCAGTTGAAGTAGTCGGAGGTGAAGCCAGCATCGGCGTTCCCCTGGATGCTGTCGATCAGAGCAGGGACACCAGCATATTGAGAAAGAGAGCGGAAGTCAAAGAACGAGCGATCTTTGTAATATCTGGGACCGTCGGTCTCGGTCACGTAGCAATCGCATGCTGGGTCCTGGGCAAGAGCCAAAGGAGCAATGGCGAAGAGAGACGCGAGGATGGACTTGGTGGATGGCATGATGAACGAAGGTGCTTGATTGTGGTTGTCTGGATGGTGAAGATAACTTCTCACAGTAGATTGTTAGTCCCATATATATATCTTCCACTGACTTGATCTTGGCCCATGCATTGTTCGGAGGATTATAGGATCTGGCATGGTCAACACTATCGCCACTATGATTGAACCATATACGCATTAAGTGCGGCGGCCGCTCGAGTTCCAAAGTCCCATAAAAAGGAACAAAATGAGAAAAGCATCTAGGGGGGGCTTAGAACTCGATTTGATAGGCGCGATCGCACTCATTTGGGCTCAAGGATTCGATACCTTGTCAGATTTTGTCCTGAGAAATTAAACTCAACAGCGGGACGACCCATGGGCTTACAATGTAAGGTTCTGACAGGGGTGTTAATCATGCATACATAGGGCGAATTCTCCTGAGAGCCAAGACTTTACAGACCGGATTTCTCAATGTAACGTCGACGGGAGGGATAAAGAATTCCGTATTGACGATTGATTTATCTCATAAACTTCTGAGCCTCCGAATCGTAGAGCTTGGCGATTTTTTGTTGTTTGAGTCTGATCCTGTGGGAATTAGAAGGAGATTGCCAAGTTTCATATTATGGTCCTCACCAGTATCCGGAAGGAAGCTATCGTTCGAGAAGTTTTTAAAGTTCGAAACGGGCGGGCAACATCAAGCCGGCGTGTGCACGAATCCTTTTACCCCTGTAATCCAAGTTATCTGATGATAAACAATCAGCCCTGCAAGGCACTTTCTTCGACTGTCGAGCGCTAATATTAGGTCCGAGGTTATCTTGCCAGGTTCGCGTCAATCTAAGTTGGACTGCCGTATTGAACCGGATGCAATGGTCGAAGGATGGGGAAGAAATCCACTCAAAGGCAGTGCATCCCGCTCCTTCGGGCTGTGCCCATGTCAAGGATCATTGACTTGACGGTGAGAAGTCTAAACGCCTGCAGCTACGTCAAGTGTATCCGCATTCTGGTATTCCTTGGGCATGGGGTACTCGATATCCAGTCAATCTCCCACGGGCCTAGTATGACTTGTAGATCAACGGGGTATGCTCCTAAGCTCTGGACTCTAACGCCTAAACCACGAGCCTACACGGGATACCATCGAATAGATCACAAAATATAGAATGTACCACTCTGAGGGTTCGACTTCCAGTCGTTCTGGTCGATAACCCTCAAAGGCCGTTGCTCTTTTCATCCATTCGTCGTTTTCGCTGGCATGCATGCGCCGAACTATACGTCTTTTGATGCCTCGATAAGCGACAGAACATACTGAAGCCATGTTTCTTAGATTGGCTACGATGATAAATGTTGCAGCAGCTACGAGGACTGCTGTCAAGACAAGCATCGGTCGGGCGTAATCTTCGTTTGTACTCCATAAAGCAACGCAGAAGCTTAGTGGGAGGTAGAAGATGCTGACGTATGTGAGAAGTTTAACGTTCTCTCCAAGACGCGTCGATACTCTGCTCTCGATGACTCCACTGGCACTGAATAGCTGATATGGGAAGTTAGTATCAGGGTAGCACAATCAATTGAGGGATTACTTACGCCTTCTCGGAGAACCTTTGTCTTGTCACGACTTGACTCGAACCGAGCAGATATATCCCTAAGTCGATCGACCTGAGTTTCTATCTCATCCAGTACTCTTCTTGTCATCTCTTGTGATGTTTCTGTTGTACTGGACTCGTCGGCCGGATCAATCCCCATCATCATATCTGGCCACTCAGCACAGAATTTCTCCCATTCTTCAACAGCATCGTCAATGACAGCTTGAAAAGACTCGAGGCAGCTAACCACCCAGAAGTATCGACGTGATCTCGAAAAGGTATCATCATCGAATAGGAGGTTGTCATGCTGGTTAGGATCCAAGAAGAGAGGGTCGTGATCAATGATCGGGCTGAGAGCGACCTGCACGCTACTCCAATCCTCTGCAGCCCGTCTCATATTTGTCCTTATCGCATCAAGCATGACATCCTCTGAGCAATACTGCACGTTCCCTCGAGGTGAAGCATTGCGAAGTGATGCTTTGGGAGGGTAAACTGGGTCAGCTTTGCCCCATGGGGGTTTCATGATCAGTATTGTCCAAAAGTTTTCGCTTGTAGAACGGCCACGGCTGGGTACTGAGTCCTGGTAAGAGCAGCCTATTGTGAACGCTTGCTGCCTGACGAAGTGCCTTCCAGACCCGTAGAGACGCCCAAACTTCCAGGTCGATTCCGCAATCGTTGCATCGTCTGGTTTCGCGCACAGCTGGTACCAAGACATGTGAAATTCCCTCCAAGGCGCCTTTACTGAATTGCGCAGTGCCTTGGTAGCTGATTGGCAGAAAAGATGCTGCTTCATTATGTTATGAAAAGCAAGTCTCATATCTGGATTCAATCTATGATCATTGAAAAGTAGTCTCCAAACCGACTTTGCTTCGAGACTTGGAGACGGGTCCTCTGCGAGACCTGCAGCAATCTCAGCCAAACCTGAAAGCTGTATAACACGGCACCACTGGCCCGAATGGTTGAAATCTTGACGAGTTAGATTCTTAATCACTGATGGGTAAGCCACGAAGCCGTCGCTTTCTCTTTGGAGAGCTGGATGAACCATGGCCCAGTATGCTGGTATTTCCACATGAGATGATAGCTGGTTTGTCCGAGAAGAGTCAAGAGAACGGTGACCATCATACACCGCGTTCACACTTCCGCCTGGCGCTGTGATGTCTATAATAGTAAAGCGGTAGAGTTTTTCTAGTAGCTTATGTGCGGAAGCAAGGTAATCATACAGCATGCGACCGCTGTCATCTCCAACAGAGCAATACTGGTTCAATTGACGAAGCTCACCTGTATGAAATGCTAGTGGAAGGCGTCCGTCTTGAGGCACCGCGAAGATATCGCCAATGGATTGTCGTATATCTTCCCTCTGTCGTTTCGCCAGTCCTGTGTCGGCCATATTTTTGATGCTTATTTCTTGGGTTGCGTTATCCAGCTGCTCTGTTGCGGGAAGATGAGAGTAGGGTATATCAAGACACTCCCAATTTGTTGTTGAATTATCATCAACGTGCCGTATCGGATACTCGTACTCTATGTCATCGATATGATACCAGTTCTTGTCTTGTCCGCGCACAAGGTGCCACCATGGCATGAAGCCTGGGACGGGACTAATCGGGTTGTTCTCGCCATATTTCGTCCTCCAATCACTAGGATACCCTATTCAACTTCGTCGTTAGCGAAGCCAGTGGCATGCACTACTTCCCACTTACAGTACTTCCACGCCGGTGTGGCATTCACAACTGCATCGACATTGTAGTATTGCACAAGATGTGACTGAGAGCGTATTCTTGGGTCGCTGTTTCCGATGGAGAATAACTGAAGTCTTGTCTTGAAAGAATCTGGCGCAAAATGTACGATATTCATCAGATGTTCATCCTGTTGTGCTGCTGTGCCAAGATTGTCATCTGTTCCTTCATATGAAACTATTGCTTCATCGACCTGAACTTTGGTATCTTGTGCCGAGGCGTTGAGTGGGGTGCCATTTCTGCCAAATCTTTTTTTTTCACCATAAGGCTGCTTGACTGTTGAATCTGCCATGAGAGTCACTAATTTCTCAAGAAGTTCATTTTGCTTCTCGTTGACGCTCTTAATACCGCGAATGAGATCAAGACATTGTGCCTGGACGTTCGAGTCCATAATGACCCGCTGAAGCAGCTTGGTAGAATAGCCAAAAGAGTGGTGTTGAGAGTGAATGATGAGGCAATGTTTATAGGTGAGACACAGGGTAGTGATGAGGCTGAGGATTGTATGGCGCGAAATGCGGAAAGTGTAGGTCAGACGCTTACCCTGTGTGCGCCGCTAAGGTAAGGACAGCGTCTTCATCTACTTCGGCGTACTCTATTGCAATACTCACAATAACTTCCTTTTCGTTTGAAGTGGCATTCTAAATGACATGATTTTTGAGCCAAAACAATATTATTTGGCCATTTGTTCATTTGTTGACGTTAGGTTGGGGCGTTCCAACAATTACACCAACTGAAGAAGTACTGCTTAGAACAACCCCAGTCATTTGTTGATCTCATTAACACAGGCAGATAATTCGCTGCAGAAGCCGCCGCATATTTGCTCATCCTCATGTCAATGCCTCCAACGTGCGGTGGACACAGCTTTACAAGGCTTATCCAAGTGGACAGACCGGCCGAAACCGAGTCTTGACGGACTCTCAAGACTCCGCTCCGGCCCGAAGCGCGGTCGGATTGCTGATCCAAGGGCCCGCCAGGCTAATCACCTCTGGCCGATTTCATGGACACGCCAAAGGCCGGACTAGTTGGCTAACGCCGTTGGATCTGGGGAAGACGTGGGATGGTGGGGTGAGCACTTGTCAGGCATGCTTTGGCGGGCAACAAGTCGTCGCCATCATCTCGATAACGTTATGGGAAAATGAACTAAACGTTGGCTTCTGATAACCTCAAGATTCACCTTGCCTTTGGAAACATGCACAAGACGTCAGCACGTCGTGATCAAGTGCGTGGTGTTTGCGTGTCTGTCTCAAAGAAGACAAGATCTGGACCGTTCCTCTACGAAACATCACCTCACTGGTCCATGAACGACACCTAGGCGATAAGGCGGAGTAATCTGTCCCGGTAAGCGAAGACGTCACTGCGATTTGGACCAACCAGCTCGCAAGGATTTGTCGCAAAAGTTCCAGGAACAAGGACAACGCTTGTTTCGATACGATGCGCGTCTCCTTATCCTTTCTATCTTTCTGACTGAAATTCGTCATTCTTTAATATGTTATGATACCGCATTTTGACCATTAAATCTCCAGTTGTCGCGACACAGCATTCATTTTCTAACGCGACCTGAGCCATGGCCATGGAGAATCAGCCGAAGCTGCTGGACAGCACCTTTGTTCCAGCAGATGCGGATATCGAAATTCATGGGACTGAGAGGGACGAGAGTCCAACGGAAGAATCTCCCCTTCTGCGGAATGACACACCTAGTGCCGATGAGCCATCAAAGGCTTTCCGGAGACGCGCCTTGGGTATGTGCATGTTGGCACTGCTCATGGTAGAAGTGAGCCAGTTCATCATGAATCCGCCCACCAAGAAGATCATCGAGGACATCATTTGTCGACAACACTATCCGGATCATGATATCAGGGTGTATTGGTTAGAAGACAGTCGTTGCAAGGACAGCCCGGTCCAGAAGACTCTGGCTATGGTCCAGGGCTGGTCTCAGGCTTTCGAGATGGGAGTTCGTACGTGAATCGCAATGCTACCCCGTACAAGACATCCACTTACATACTCTAGCAATGTTGACGCAGTTTCCCTACGGTATCGTCGCCGATAAGTATGGAAGACGGCTTGTGTTGTTCCTGGCAATGCTTGGGTGTTGTCTATCGACGTGCTGGCTCTTGATAGTTTGTAAGTACTCCTCCAGCTTCCATATTTTAGGTTATGTGCTTACAATCTCTAGTGCTGTTCCCCGATATCTTCTCCATCTGGGCTATACTCGGAGATAGCATCTTCTTCCTGATCGGCGGTGGAGGCCAAATGGCTGTTGCCATGGTCTATACCATCGTTGCCGACGTTGTCCCTGTCGAGGAACGAACAGACATGTTCTTCCGGCTTGTCGCCCTAGTCTTGGTCTTCAACGTTGTGTTTAACCCGATTTCCGCATGGCTGCTCCAGTATGACCCCTGGCTATCTATGTGGATTGGCTTTGGCTTCATGGTATTTGGAACGCTGTGCATTCTACTAATTCCAGAGACCATGCATCTTCGGCGCAAGGGCGATATGCAGCACAATGCAGAGCACGAAAACGAACAAATTAACGACGTTTCCCCAAGCAAGCACCATGTCTTGAAGCAAGCTTGGTTCAGTATCAAGAATGATATGCAGCATGTCTGGCGTTTCATCTTTGCATCCAGAAGCATCATGATCCTCATGTTTGCTACTGCCTTCTTCTTCCCATCAAGGATTGTGCTCACGGGAATACTGCTGCAGTACATGTCCAAACGTTTCGAATGGTCATGGTCAAAGGTAAACCACCTCCCAAAGTTCTTATCCCACCCATCTTCTAACTTCGCGACAGGCTACATACGTCTCGACCATTGGCATCATTGCTACAGTGGTGTGCTATCTCGTGATATTGCCCGTCACGTCCGATTTCCTTAACAAGTCTCGCCGCTACAAATCGCACCCCATTGCACGAGACCTGCTCCTCTCTCGTATCGCGATAGTAACCATGGCAGTGGGATGTCTGTTGATGGGTCTTGCTGGAACCCCTTGGCTCTTCGTCATTTCTCTCATTACTGTCAGTCTCGGTAACTCTTTCGTCGCACTTAGTAGGGCCTTGATCAACGCTCTGGTTGAGCCTCATACTATTGCAACGTTGAACACCACGGTCTCGCTCATTGAGGTGACGATGGGTCTCTCTGCGCCTGCCATGGGCTGGCTCCTGGCTCGTGGTATGGAACTAGGTGGCGGATGGATGGGATTGCCTTTCCTGGTGAACAGTGGATTTGCGGCGCTAACAGCTGTTATGCTGTTTATTGTGAGGATTCCGCATGGTGTTGCTCAAGCCCATGAGGGTTGAGGTTACAGGATTACATAGAAGATAGACTACTGGAGTTTTTGGATGTTAACACATACACGCCTCATTTTATTATTACTTTATTACTATCTAGCTATCATTGACATATTTCGGTCAGTCAAGTTCTGAATATCGTGGTCTCATAACGGAAGGTGTTTGGTGTTGCATTCAAGCTCCAGCTTATCGATAAGCTCCACCCCGCGGTTGGTTGCCTGCTCCACCTCAGCTTCTGGAGCCTTAAACATCCATTTCATCATTCACCAACATTCAACTTTCTTTAACCCGCGGCATAGCGACGTTTTGACCGACTCACGACTTACCCTACATCGAATTACGAACGCGAATATACAAGCAACTTGGTTAAACCGTTTTAACCATGTCGGACGACGAGGATTTTATGCAGGAGTCAGATGAGGAGCAGTACGAGAGTCCACCTGTGCAAGCGCTGTGCACCACTAACTGCAAAGTAGGTATGATTTCGAGTATGAAGAAGATGACGACGAGGAGACTGGTGATGTCGATATCGAGAACAAATACTACAACGCAAAGCAGCTCAAGCTGTCAGACCCCGAAGATGCGATCGCCGAATTTCTGAGCATCCCGCCACTCGAAGAAGAGAAGGGAGAATGGGGATTCAAAGGTGTGAAGCAAGCCATTAAGCTTGAATTTAAGCTGGGTCAATACGACAAGGTAGATTCCTCGTTGTTTTTGATGATTGCCCATGCTGACACCCATAGGCCGCTGAGCACTACGCCGAGCTTCTCACATACGTCAAATCGGCCGTTACGCGCAACTACTCCGAAAAGTCCATCAATAACATGCTTGATTACATTGAGAAGGGCGCAGATGGCTCTGACGCCGTGAGATGTATGGAGCAATTCTACTCGCTCACACTTCAGAGCTTCCAGAGCACAAATAACGAGCGGCTCTGGCTGAAGACCAACATTAAGCTAGCCAAACTGCTTTTGGATCGAAAGGAGTATACTGCCGTATCTAAGAAACTCCGGGAACTACACAAGACTTGCCAGCGAGAGGATGGAACCGACGACCCCAGTAAGGGCACTTACTCGCTCGAGATTTATGCTCTTGAGATCCAAATGTTTGCCGAGACCAAGAACAATAAGCAGTTGAAGGCTCTATATCAGCGCGCTCTTAAGGTCAAGTCTGCTGTGCCTCATCCACGAATCATGGGTATTATCCGTGAGTGCGGTGGAAAGATGCATATGAGTGAGGAGAACTGGAAGGAGGCTCAAAGCGACTTTTTCGAATCATTTCGAAACTACGACGAGGCGGGCTCTTTGCAACGAATTCAGGTTCTCAAGTACCTTCTGTTGACAACCATGTTGATGAAGTCGGACATCAATCCTTTCGACTCCCAAGAGACGAAGCCCTACAAGACAGACCCACGAATTTCTGCCATGACAGACCTAGTGGACGCTTACCAGCGGGATGATGTTCACATGTACGAAAAGGTTCTTCAGCGTAACCAGGATATCTTGGACGACTCGTTCATCGCCGAGAACATTGATGAAGTCACGCGGAATATGCGAACCAAGGGCGTGATCAAACTCATCGCACCCTATACCCGCATGAAGTTATCTTGGATCGCAAAGCAACTCAAGATCTCTGAGCCTGAGGTTCAAGATATTCTAGGTTTCCTCATTATCGATGGGAAGATCAACGGCCGAGTGAACCAACAAGAGGGGCTTTTGGAGATTACTTCTGACGCAGATGCTGAGCGCATCGCAGCCCTCCAGAGCCTCACAACGTCAATTTCCGAACTATTTGGCGCCGTCTTCAGGGATGGCGATGGTTTCCGTAACATAGAACATTCGGCAACAGACGAGCAAGGGATAGACATATCAGGCATCCCTTCTGGGAAAGTCGGCAACAGAACTGGAGGCCAGCACCGCGGCAAGAAGAGCAAGGCGGCCGCAGCTGCATGGGCTTGATTAAGGGGTGTTGCTATGAAAGTAACGAATTGGCAGTATCGTGTCAATGCGGCCGTGGGTATCCGCACCAGGAAATTTACAGTGATACTCTTCTGTCCTGGTCGTTGGATTTCTAGTTTCACTCCAGCCTTGCTGGATCGAGCAGCAGATCCTGTCACAATATCCTGCGGGTGTATCCGCGTTGGGGACGCGTCGACGGGATCTCGCATAGTACGAGGCATTGGCAACGGCTCGATGCGCTGATTCCTGGTCGCCACCGGGTAGCAGCATCGACAACGGGCAAGTTGTTTTTGAGGGCACGCTACATAATGAGAGCAGAAGACATTGCGCAAAGGGACCAAGACCGAAGTGACGCCGTATTCGGACTTGATCCCATGTCTCGTGTAGCAGAGCGAGAGTTTTCAGAGTGACGAGTAATGTTATCAGTATATACAAGAATTCACAGAGCCTATTGCATGTGCGTTTGTCAACCGTGCGGGTCGTTGGCGGGTTTTTGTGATGGCCCATATTGCCACATGTCCGCGACTCAGTCTTAAGACCAGCCTGGTAATACAATGCTGATCAATCCATGCCCAGCCCGTTATGCAGAGACTGAGATCGCTCGCCAGTGCAAGCCGGAGAATGCAACGTTGTGCGGTTACACAAGACGGGACTTGAGCTGCGAGGGGCAAAGCGGCGTACATAATTGAGCTCCAGGTCGCGGATGTGGCTGACGTCTTGGCCCGCAACAGCGTGTTTGCATTACAACCAAGGTCGACGTAAGATGTTGATGATGCACAACCCGTTTGTATTGTATAGATAGGACGTAGACTGGACCGGCGTGGGCGAGAGGACACGAGAGAGGGGGGAGCTAGATGTGTGATTGAAACAAGCAAATATATCTTAATGCTGGATCGTCGCGGGAGACTGCACTAGCACAGCAGCGAGGCTTCTGGTTGTATACCTTCCAGATTCAAAGGTGGATGGATGTATCTAGACTGGGAGTTGCAATGGCAGGTATTACTCTAGATGTGAGCTGCAGTGCGATACAGAGAGTTACGACCAAAGCATCGAAAGAAACGATAGCAACGACTCGCATTCTGAATATGAGATCGTTCAAGGACATCACGGGCTAACTCGTACAGGAAGCGAGAAGCTGGGGAAGTACAAGAGACAGATGCGGCGGGCTGAACCACGGCCCAGAAAGGGACACATGGGGCGGGCTGTAGGAGCAGGTAACATCTCGTTTTGTGATACAGGCGATGTCGCTCAGCGGGCCAGCTGCTCTGGAGCGGTATTAGGTATCCGGATAAGTAGTTATTGGGTAGTCAACTGTCCATACCTGACACGGAGGTCGGACCCGACCCGTCGTGTACTCAAGCGGGTGATCTTGCGAGGTGCATAACATTACAACGGAACAGACAGCTACAGCCGATGCATGAAGAAAAGATCCAATAGCTTTTTCTTTACGGATACGCCTTCAAACTAAAACCATATGTATTTGTACACAGCAAGTCAAAAGAAGCACGTTAGTTACATGTTGCTTGACGCCTCACCAGCGCGTGAATGTAATCAGCTCAGCGGAGAGGGCATATTCCAGCGGCGCGTGTCAAAGAGGGCCAATCACGGATACAGTGCGTGTGTCAACGACGTGCCGTAAGTTAAGTTACCATGCCATCGAAGGAGCATGCAATAAATTACGCCCTCTTTCCTGGGCCTCTCAAACTCGTGCGAGATAGCGTTAAAGTGAAGGGACGGTATGAGATCCCGTGAACCCGGAAACTCGTTGGGTTGAGACATGGGCGGGAAGGATCGTGTAATTGCTTTTTTCTTGCTCCTCGCTTTCTTATTGTCCTTTGTGACTTGTGTGATTCATGATGCGAACTTGCATGGGAGGTTGGAATTAGAGTGTAAGACTGGAGGGTTCCAGATCGTGGCTTAGTTGATCGTAGGGAAGTGAGCTGAGCTAAGAAAGCGACATGTACAGAGTACCCACCTCATGTGAATAATGTAGACTTTTATGCCATGGCTTTGCAGTTCAGTGTTTGTTGCTTCTCGAGGTGACTTGACTTGTTGTTCAAGGTTTCCATCTCGGGAGGGTACGTACCTGTAATCCGTAACCCGTTGGCTGATCGCTGTGCAATCTATCATATGATACCGAGTGTCGTTGCCCATTGAGTTCTTTCAGCTGTCCTCACTCAATTGCCGATGTGTCATTGCCTGATGGGTCGTTCACATCAAGAAGGTCTGTATCATCAAAATGCAACCCATGAGCCTGTCCACCGTTGGGAAGATCCGAGCAGGGAACCCCCTAGCCTCCCAGGCGGCCCAGAGGCAGAGCAAACACGGCACAGTAATTAAGGCACACATTCCTGCAGCGTAATCTTCCCATCGCAAGCGTCGTGTTGAGAGAGAGAGAAAGTGAGACCAAGTGGTAAAAAAAAAAGAATATTATCACACCCTCGGCCGGCTCATCCACGTTACTTCGGATCGAGGCGTCCTCCAATGACAGATCGGTCTGGCTGGTTACACAGCAGTTGAGAATTAAAGATGGCGTCGCCCAGGCCAATCACCTCGTGCCGTGGCTGGAATGTCCCCCTGGTGCAACAACGTTTTTTGGGCGTTGGAGCTTGGAGGAGCTTGCAGATTCGAGGGACGTGCGCACCACCATCACCGCTTGACGGATGAGAAAATGCCCCAAGGAAAGAACCTGGACCTAGTCCTGGCCATTGCAGTGACTTACCGAAGGATTCAAAGGGACCTGGCATAAGTTCCCTGGAGAAGCAGCAGTAGCAGCAGAAACTGTACTCCATAGTATAGCTGCTGTTCATCACAAGGGAATAGATAATCCACACCAACAACTGTCCCCAGTGCCTGCATACAACGAGCAGAGCCAGGGACCATGGCCTCTTAAGTTGACAGTCGACCTGACTTGCCAAGCCCCCCCTTGTTCACCATCGAAGCAGGGGTCCAAACACCCTTTTTCACAGCTAACCATTGCCACTTGACAAGAAGAGTGAGAGAAATAAAACAACACAAAAAAAGACTCTGTTGCAAGTTCCATGCAGAAGCGATGCATAGAACTCAGCCGAGAAGCGTCCAGAGAAGAGTGCCTCAAATTGAGTTTTTTTTCTATGCGCTTATTTTGCTTTCTTCGTCATGAGTAACAGTCGGCCGGCGGAGGATTTTCCCATAAGCTCCCGCGGCGGCCCGTCTTCCGCTCGTGTCGAGGTTTCATCTAACGTAGCATGGATTTGATTTCTCCCGCTTCGCTGGCGGATATTAATGTCAGTTTGCTGTACGGATAACGCATGTTTGACAGCTCAAGCATGCGAAACAGCGCAAGAAAAAGAAAGAAGCACTCACGATCTCCAACAAGGGGCGCGTGTGTCGTGTCATATTTCCCCCCCTCGCTCTGATACTAGTGAATATGATGTTGCCGTCTCTCCACGATGTGGTTCCTCCGGGGAGAGGCGGGTTGGTCTTGGCTTTGTTTAGGGCCCCATCGAGGGGTTTTACTGATCCTCCACACGACGGGACTGGGTCCATTACGAGGTAAAAAGAACAAACGGTTGAGATACTTGCAGACGTGGGATGAAGATCGAAAGTTTAAACTACTTTGCTATTATTTTTGTCTATTATTAGAAGATGAGCGAGCGTGGCACAGAAACCATTCGATTCAGCATGAAAAGCGAGATATAGTGCAGGTCTACGGATACGTCTAGCACTTTGATGTCTGGCCCGTCTCTCGATGACACAAGTCACCGTACCTGGCCGTATGAACATACAGCTCTTGAGGTTGCCCCTCCAATATCAGGTGCAATTATTATCTCCAGCTCGCCTCCCACGTTAAAATATTAGGATTTCCACCACTCGGATTGGCTGCACTACGATCCATGTTCCATCTAATGTTCACTCACCCAACACCAAAAGCCCATCACGATTCGGTTTGACCTGCACCACATCACCCGACCACGAATCGATCTTGATTCTCTACCTCCACTAGCTAAGTAGCTATCTTATCTTGGAGACTGCCCGCGGCACAGGCGCTACAGGGTACATCCGTCATCATCGTAGCACCACTACAGGTTTACAGCTAGACGGATGGGAAGTATGGACTCTCAAGCGGATTTTCTTATTTTCTTTCCGCCCTCGCAAGCTCGCAGGCACACACACACACGCCCCGTGCCGCACGACGACGCATCATCACCATCGTTGCATTCAGCTCTGGGGCCGATCAAATAGATGTGAATCGCTCTTGATATGTAGGCCTTTTAGTGACAGGCCATCGTCAGCGGGAGATCGTCATCGCTCGTCCAGCTTGCAATCCTCCACCAATCCCTGCCTCGTGGCCCTGGGAGGATCTCTCGAGTGGAGTCGTTCGACAAAAACCACGAGAGCCTATCTTAGACCCAGGGCCAGGTCCATTCCTGGGTGTGTGAGTTCTCTTGCGCATCGTGCTGTGTGCTCTGCCCTATCTTGTCACGAGGTTTAAGGCGTCGATACCTTGGTGAACGAGCCTTTTGAGCTGTTCTTGGCGATGCAAACAGAGTGAGAGGCGTATCAGCTCATCCACGACCACAACCCAACGACAGTCTGAGACCAACAGTTTTTATTCCTTGCTTGTGTCCTTTTCACATGACAATTTCACATCAGTCCACAGGCCGAAGCTTCTGGTTATACCCCCTCTTGCACAGAGCAAGAGCGTACCACGTTGGTCGCCTTCATCATCGTGCTTATTAGGTGCAACTGAGGTCTTGGCCTACAAGCACAAACTAGCCTCGCCCTTGTCTCTGTATCACCCACCCTCTTGGGGCCCGCATCCCGTCACTAGCCAGCTCCAACCAAGACAAGACCCAAGACCCGCTAGCCGCCGCCTTTTTATTCTGATCCAGATTCCAGACTGAAAGCTGCAAAGCCTCAGAAGCTCAGGTTAGGTTTAATACATGCCTTCCTTACGCCGTGCATTCGCCAGGTTGCATTGACGAAATAGCCTCCCGGGGAATTTCTTCTAGCGCTGTCTTGCTTTCTTTTTCCAGCCTGCCTGCCGGCCTGTCCTCAATCATCATCTTCATCGACGCCTTATCCCTCATCTCTTGAGCATATCGACCGTCTCGAGCGTCTTGATGGTCCTCCCGGGTGTACTTTCCCACCGTACCGCAAGCCCCGCCGTCCTTCATCCCTTCAGCCCCTCTTGTCAGAAGGGAAAAACCCAGTCTCAAGAAGACGCTGCTAGGGTACAGCTCCCGCTAGAGCTCACCAAAGGCCGCAGTTGACGCTAATCCATCGCACCCGCTGGCCACACCCGCTGTCCGTCGTCTCCGTTCCATGCCTCCAAGGTTGCTTGCTTCCTAAATCCTTAGCTTGGGGCATCGTCCTCTCCAGCTCCCAAGCAAACCCTGCGACTGCAGCAACGACAACCCCTGTCTCGATCCCTGCAGTGACCCCCGGGGCCCCATTCAAGGGGATCATTGAGGCGCGGCCAGTACCCGAGGGACGTCGGTGTCTGTCTTCTGATCCACAGGTCGTGACAGGGCACTGACAGCGCAAGATAGCAGCATTTGTTCACTATCCAACGGGTGGCTTGTCCGCCAATAGTTTCTCAGAGTTTGGAGCTTTCAGTACCTAAAAACGTCTTCCTCCCATCTATCCCGCCTCTCGACTATTGCTGTTGCTGTTGCTGCTGCTGTCGACCTGATTTGAGTGAGTGACAACCGTGAGAGTCCACCTCCAATTGAATTACCTTGGTTTTCTGCTCACTTCCACCCTTCTTCTACTTCTCCTCTTCTCCTTCGTCTTTTTCCCTTCCCCATCCTCTCTTTCTGTGAGGCATGTTCCAGCCTCAACCTACACCTTTCGCCTCCTCCAGCTTCGTGTCCTATGGCCTAGCTTCCGACCTGGACTTTGCCTATCCCGTGTCTGCTGGGGGTGGATTCTACAACTCACCTGCGCCTGCACCTGCACCGGCATCTGCACCGGCAACATCGCAACACCTTCCCCAGTCGCATACTCAATCCCATCCTACACTGCAATCACAATCGCAGTCGCGGTCGCAACCACAGTCACAACCGTCTCTTATTCAGCAGCGGATCCCCCGACAACAACTTTCTTCCTCCGCCGTCGCGCCTTCTGTGTCGTCGCCTTATTCCTCATCACAATCCTCCAACTCTGAATCCTCCTCCTCGCCAACTTTAGCGCAACCGCAAACCCGCCAAAGCTTACCGCATCAGCAGCTGGATATTCTATCTCGCCAACAGCCCGCACAGCAACAACAATACGCAACCCAATCTGGTCCCGCTCTACTCAAGATGGACGAACAAGGCCTGCATGACTTCAATGCTCAGCAGGCTGCGGCCCAAGACTACCAGGCTGAGCTTGAGGTAAATGGCATAGTTGCGGAGCTCTCGCCGCTGCTTTCACGTCATTTGCTCCGTCGCTAACCTCCAGTTCGCAGGGGCTTCCAGTCGGAAACAAGGCGTCAAGCGAGGCCATTACCCAAGAGTATGCCAAGGCCGATCCCGTCTATGTTGAAAAGACAATTGTATGTTGATTTAAAGTACCTTTAATTTTGCCGTCGATGTTAACGTCGCATGATTTAGGCCCTCCCCCAGACGTTTGCTCATTACCGCCCTATTATAGGCGATGGTAACTGTGGCTGGCGAGGTAAGTCAACGACTCCCCGCTTCTTGCCCCATGACTCTCTGCTGCATTGCAACATGTTAGACATGTTGCATTCCGTGTATTACGGCGTACTTAGCCTGCAGTTACTGCCCATGTTTTGAGACTCTTTGTGACAGGTCGAACTTGAGCTAATATCCTCACCAATAGCAATTGGTTTCAGCTACTTCGAGAAGCTTGTTGAATCAGGCGACCAGGCCAAAATTGAGAGCGAGGTTGCTCGACTTATGAGTATGAACCATCTGCTATCTACAGTTGGAAACTACCAATATTATGAAGACTGGGCAGATGAGATGCTGGATCTTTTGCGCGAAGTAGCACAAAACATGAACAACCCCCACCTTGCACAGGTATTGATTCAGGAGAAGTGGAACGACCCCGGTGTTGCAGACAGCCTGATTTACTACCTTCGTCTTCTCGCAGGAACATACCTGAAGGCCAATGCTGCTACATATGACCCTTTCATTACCGAATACAACGGTGTTCAGGGTTACTGCAGTCAATGCATCGACATTCCCAACCGTGAGATCGAGCACATTGGTATCGAGGCACTCAGCAATGTCCTCCTCAAGCCTGTCGACTTCGTCCTCGAGATCGCCTACCTTGATCGAAGCCCAGGCGCGCGGGTCAACACACACCGTTTCCCTGGTGAAACCAATGGCCAAGATATCAACAATCTTGGAACTGTCATCTACTTGCTCTTTCGGCCCGGCCACTACGATATTCTGTACAAAGGGGATACCATGCAGGTGTTTCGAGTGAACGGCTTTACCCACAACACTAACATCACAACCGATCAAGCGGATCTTGGCCAGTATACGACCATGAACTTCGATGCATTGTCGATTATCCCCGGCTTCAGCAATTCTGCCTCATTGGGTGGACTGGGGCAGATTGCGCCACCTCCAAACAACTCGATGTCAGAATCGTTTTCACCCGTGCAACAAAGCCCTTGGATGTCGTCCTTTCCCGAATCCTTGCCTTCTTCGACACAACGAATTATGCCCCCGCAGCCACAACCTATCATGGCATCTCCCCAACCCCCAACACCGCCTGCCTCCATATCAAGCAGCTCTGCGATCGCACCAAGTCCTGCAATGGGCTCAGCCTCTGGGCCGGGACCCCAAAGTTCCCTCCCTTTGCGAACAGCTTCGAGCTACCACATCCGCTTCAGCCCCGTTCAACTGGACTATGATGAGAGCAAAAACAATTTTCCAGAGTCGACATTTCAAGTAACGACCAATACCTTTAAGAACAGTATATGGAACCGAGCGCATTACTGTAACCCCAACTTTCATCCTGAAGAATGGAGTCCGGATGACGAGCATACGGATGGTAGAGTTGGAGGCAAACGCAAGATGAAAAAGGAAATATCCTAGTCTATCTTAACTTGCATGAGTGGGCGCTTTTAGGACCAAAGTCTTGCTGTTTGCCTTGCTCGACTTCCAACCAGACAACTGGAGCACTGACGATGGGCGTATCAATGACATAGTTGTGCCGTTAACGAAACAGAGCATCTAGAGCTGAGCTCACTACTACAATCGAAGTTTTCGGAGGGATCGAGCTCTAGTGACGAGAATCTAAGCACGAGGGTGGCAGGGTTTGCTATGAACGGGATTCAAAAGGCATCATCTAACATCGAACACAAATCCATGTGAAACACGAACACCTTAACATGATAAACGACAATTGGACAGCGCCGGCTTTATCAGAAGCCGATAGCTCCGGATACGACTCGACGACCCTATTTTATTTCTCCCAACAAACATGCGAATGGGCGCTAAGTTAATGACCCTGAGTTGAAGACAACAAGAGGCATACCCAGGAATGGGGAAATCATGTTTGCTGCCCCCGAGTGTTTGCTGAGCTGGAGAAACCGGGCGGGATTATTCATATCATTGTTGGGGAGGTCAGCGGTGTTTGGTAAAAAAAGATCATTTGGTTTCTGGCTGCATTGCTTAATAGGTCATACGATGGAAGGCGCCGAGTCTGTTGTGTATGCGTGTCTCTTGTTCAGGAGGAATGAGCACGCACGTGTGGATTTCGGATTACTATCTTCAGTGGAGTCGAGGCTTCTCAATACGGCGAGCATCACTACCTTCGCGCCATAGAAGGAAGACTCGAAGGTAATGGAACAGGATTGCATTCGGATATGGAACGGCGGTAATTATGGGCTCTCAAGAGCCGGTTTTAAGACAGGCAACACAAAAGGCGTGCATTTAAATGGGCAGGTATTCGTCAGAGCTGTTATGCCATGCAGTCAGTCGATGCTACTCCTCACCTCTACTGCATATTGACGATGATACCTAACTAGCCCTCACATGTTGGCCTTGTCAGTTGCGTCATAGCATCGGCGTTCTTCTTCATCAGGTCACTTTAGTTCACTTTTACTTCACTTCGGCTGGTAACTTGCCAGTGTGCAATAGCATCGATACTTGGTCTTGCTTTAGGTGTGTTATAATTTATTGGCCAGGATTGAGCATCGCAAGATATGTCTCGGATGAGAATATGTTTTGGTTTAGTTCAATACACCTTCAATGAGGATGATATCGGACAGACATGACGAGTCATTATTATCAGGGAAATGCCACATGATGGTTCCTCGCGCCGTGCCGCTGTCGCTATGTCGCAATATGGTATATTAAGAGACCCCGCTAATTGATGCTGAAAGCCTGAACGTGAATGAGAGCAAATGCACGACATGTCTACAGCAGAGTATGTCTTGACTTGATGGCTGTTGTGAATGATACGAAAAAGCATCCGTAGGTATCCAATAGAGGAATGATTGATTGAGCTATGTACGGATTGAAATTGCCTGGATGATCGATATTTGGAATAGACAGCCACATTTCAAGTGCCATGAATTAGGGCGGGACAAAAAAAGCTTGATGAGGTCTAGAACATGAGATATGCTCGTTCTTAACAAGGGGGCCACGAGGATTGGACGTCTCCACCCGGGGAACAGGGTCCGGCAGATGCGCGACGTGACGTGATGTGACAGGACGAGGCCAGGCTCTGTTTATGAAGGTATTCCGAAGGGGGGTTTTGGGAGATCCGCAATGAGGTGCATCGGATCCATTTTCATGGCAGCATGGTTGGCAGGGTTGGTTCGGGGTTACATAGGAGCAAAGCAATTGCGTGAGGGGGGTAAAGAGGATGAAGACGAAGCCACGTTTTAAGGCGAGACAATTGGGCTGAGGAGGTTGTTTAATCAACTACCGGATATATGTGTCTAGGCATGAAAAAGAGCCGAGATAGAGGTCTTTTATCCGTTCGCATAGAGTACAGAGTACTGTCTCTATTTTCAAGTAACATTATAATAAAAATTTAGCATCGATTGGACCACTTCTACTCAAACTCTAACTTGATATGTAGAATTGAAGTCCGTGGCAATATTCGTCTCAACTTTAGCATGCGGCATGTGGATTTCTCTCCCAGCGAGAGACAAGCAAGCCTCGTGGGAACAGGGCGGAAAAGAGAGGCCGGGCAGGGTCCAGGGTCAAGAAACCAGGGTTCAAGGTCAAGGGTATGGATATGGGCGGACGACACCCGTAAATTACGGACAATACAACTGAAAGTGTTGGCTGGAATGGAAACTGAAATGAGGTCTCGCTTAACAAGAGGTCTGGAGTGTGGATAAAGGTCTGATACTGATATGGGCAAAAACAGATCAACGAAAAGAGCATGGATATCTTGGGTGCAGTGGAAAGCTGCGTCATTTCAACATGGACGTGCTGTCCTGTCATCTGTGTGATTTAGCATGCGTGTAAGCGCCCAGAGCTGCCAATCCCGCTGTCATTATTTACCTATCATCTCCAATGTGTAAATTAAGGCAGGGTCCTGGACCAATAACTGGTTGCATACGGCAAGGTATATAAGTTGTCACAGGCCGCTTCAGGAATTGGCCGAGATGTAACACGGTCTGAGAGCCATATCTCGGTTGACTTCCCCAGACTGAAGGAAGAGGAAGGAAATGCCATGCACAGAATTGAGGGTTTACTTTAACTGAATCGAATTGAAAGATCAAAGCTTGTTAGTCGTTCGGCTTGGGGATTCGGCGAAGGCGATGGCCGGAAGGTGGTGAGGCTTCTATTTTCATTCTCTAATAGCTCTAGCTTATCTTAATTCGCCGATAGGCATCCCCAGCTAGGTATGCTGCAGTATTCCGTAAGGCAAAACTGTATACTCTATGATGCCAATACACAAGCATCTTATCATCCACGATTTTCTTTCCTAGCGCAGGAGCAACTAACGATGGTGCTAGGACAAGGTAGGTGCGGCGGCATCCTGGACCCTACCTGCCACCTGGAAACCTCCTCCACACCTGACACTTTCCTCCACTTTCCAAGGTAACTCACTACTGTAACTTGACATATCTGTAATTAATTCCGTTGTGTCGTCTCATCCTCGTTATTGTTGTTAGTCTTTTCTCTTTTCTCCTCTTTATTCCCCCCTCTTTCTTTAATCCCTCTTCTCGTCAATCTTTCTTCCTATCTTTCTTTTTTTTCCCTTGGCCATGGATGCTCGCTGTTGGCAGATAACCATCCTCGATCTTTTGCGCGTTCCGAATAGCTTCTCTTTGCTCTCCGCCTTATTCCGATATTAATACGATTACCACGATACAATTCTTCTCTCTTCTACTCGGTGCATGCAGCAAGACAGCTTCTTTGAGGCCCCACTGCCACAAACCTCGCTTCCAACACATTGACCTCATAAGCTTTGCCATCCCCTTGTCGATCTCCCAACCCGGCACTCGAGCCAAATGTCCCGTTACGATACGGAGTATTCCCCCTTAACAGCATCGTCTGCGACTACACATAGCGATATGGCTCAGTCAAACGGCAAGTGGCATAAGATCGATCGATTACCCGTGGACGATGTGAGCCCTGCCGAGGACGATTCCGATTTCAGCGATACTACCTCGAACTACTCGACCATATCCGAAGACACTCTTCCTGTAATCCAGCAATACGGTCACACATACCACGGTTCTGGTCAGCTCTTTACACCGAACGATGCCTCTGAAGCACATCGCCTGGCTATTCAGCATGAGCTCTACCAATTGTGTCTCGACGGCAGCCTTGTGGATGCCAAGTTACCGCTCGACCAATACACACCTGAAAACCCATTCGAAATACTAGATCTCGGTGCTGGCAGTGGCATATGGGCTTGCGATATGGCTAAGCGGTACCCCCAGGTTAACATACTCGGTATCGATCTGAGCAGCGCCCTACTACCCGAAGATGTTCCTCCCAATGTCACCTTTGAGATTGCCGACGCCACAGATCCATGGCCCTCTCGCACATACGATTTTATTCATATGCGAAGTCTCGCTGGAGGTGGTGTTCGCGACTGGAGCGCTCTGCTTGCTGATGCATATGAACATCTGAAGCCTGGCGGGCAGGTGGAAGTTACGGAGATTCGACCACACTTTTTTGACGTCGATCCAGATCAAGCCGAACTACCAAATACCGAAACTGGAAAAAGGCCCGAAATCGGGGGCGCCTGTCTTGAGTATGAAAGAATATTCGGAGAAATATGTATCAAACTTGGTATTGACTGCGACCCTATACCCCGGGTCCCTGGATATTTGGCAGGCTTTGGGGCCGAGATTATTCGAGAACGCGTGGATTGGTTGCCAATACAGAACTGGGGAAGTGACCCAGTCACCCTTCAGAAGCGCAAAACCTTGGCGGAGATGGTCGAGTGTGGTAGGTGATGTGCAATCTGAAACGCAGGAAACCCGCACTAATCTTGGTGGACCAGGTGTAGAAAATTGGACATTGAGATTATTCGGACTTGATGGTTGGGAAGAAAAGGCCACCAGGGCTTTGATTGATCGCGTGAAAGCGGAAATACAAGATCCCCTTCTACGCAGCTTGGCTAAAGTGTAAGTTCAACTGGTGTCAGATATTGTTTGTGGCTAATGATAGTTAGAACGTTTGTTACCGCCCGAAAGCCAATGGGCAATCAAGGAAGCTGAATACAGAACCGTCGTGCATATACCGGAGTTATGGGTCATCGCGACGTCGAAAACGTGTTTGGGATGATCGCCAAAGGAATAGGTGGATGGTGCGAACCAAAGGTGAACTCATGTTGTAAATCGCAAGGAAGCGGGTGTTACTAGGAACATATAGGGACATGGATGCGTACATATGGATGGAATTGGGAGGGCCAATAAGGTGATTCAAAGCGTTCATGGGATATTCGGTTTGGATAGAGATAGAGCAAGCATACTGCTGGGCAAGTTCGGAGTTGGGTATTCATTTCTCAGAGGGTGCAAACATCTTGATACGGTTAATAGAGCCGTGCGACGCTCGTTCAGAAACGAATCGAACTTAGTTCCTCTTCGGCAACATAAAAGTATGATCAAGAATGGGGCTGACCAAATTGGATGGAAACGGCAATGTCAGGTATATTCGTCTATCGGGATCACTCCCGACACTAAATTTCGTTTCACTTCGTTTGCACTCAGTTCATACATGTCCTATGCTGAAGAGATGCCCGCAAGTACGCCCCGTGTACCCGTATAAGTAAACATGATCAAAACAGAAGAACTCCGGTAAACCCAATCAGACAGTTTCGATGTATCGCTTCATTTCCCTGTAATATGGTTAGTCAAGGCAATAATCATGGGAACAGGAATACGTACCAATCAGTTACTGCCTCGTCGTATAGGCGCACTTCATGTTCTCTTGTTCCGCCAAAGTGCTCTACAAAGTCATCTCCAAACACCTCTCTCGCAATGCTATCCTTAGCCATGAAGCGTGCCGTAGCCTCCTTAAGAGTCTTGGCCAGCCTCTCACCCTGGTCCGCATCACCACCAACATCTTGGCCCATGGCGAGCGGCGGGGTGGGGATCTCGAGCTTCTTCTCAACACCGCGCCAGCCGCAGCCGAGAATGGCTGCGAGGACGAAGTGTGGGTTTGTGTCTGCGCCGGGAACGCGGACCTCGAAGCGTGTCGCCGAAGGCTTGGGGCAGATCAGACGGACGGAGGCGGCGCGGTGCTCAAGACCCCATGAGACGGTGACGGGAGCCCAGAAGTTCTCGACGAGGCGCTTGTACGAGTTGATGGTGGGGGCAAGAAGAGGCATGATGTCTGGGAGACCGACCAAGATGCCAGCTAGGAAATGACGGCCCATGTCGGAAAGATTGGCAATATCGCTCCACTTGGCGTTCTCATCCTTGGTCTCGCGCGCAAAGAGGTTCTTGCCTTCTTTGTCCACGATCGAGACGTGCATGTGGCCGCTGTTTCCAGGAAGACCTTGTTTGGGCTTTGCCATGAAGCAGGGTGTGATGCCGTACTTTGTGCTCACGCTCTTGACAACGTACTTGAACAGAGCCGCTCGGTCGGCCATCTGAGCGATCTCGCCGAACTCGAGCGCGGCCTCGAAGACGCCGGGGCCGGACTCGGTGTGCCATCCTTCAATGTCGCACGAAAACTTGGCACAGGTATTGAAGACATCGTAGTAGTATTCCTGGTTGTGCACAGGTCGGGTGAGGGAGTAGCCGAACATGCCCTCTGTTAGAGAGGGAAGCTGGTGAGGAGGGTTTTGTTGCAAGTAGGCGGCGGGAGAGGATGATGAGGGGTCGGGGGTCTTGAATTGGTAGAACTCATATTCGGCTGAGGTATGTTAGTCGGGCTCTAGGAAGGGGGACTGAAAGTGGGACACATACCACCAGCCAAGGCACCGTAACCGTGTCCCTTGAGCTTTTCAAGTTGTGACTTTACCAAACCACGAGGGCAGGCGCAAATAGGCTTCTCGGTATCGGGATCGAGAAAGTCGACTAGAAACAAAGGCACATCGTCCTCCCATGGAATGCGCCTGAAGGAGGAGAGGTCTGGAATGGCGAGAAGATCATGGTAGCCGTTCTCCGCATTTGAGATCTTAAGCTCGCGGATGTAAGTCCTGTCGTGCATATCCCAGCCAAAGATAACTGAGCAGAAGCCGAAGCCTGTTGAAGCGATGGAAAGGAACTTCTTTTTGGAGACGAGCTTTCCGCGGAGAATACCATCGACGTCAACGCCCGCAAGCTTGACCATTGTGTCATTCTCGAGGAGCTTGGGGAGAGACTCGACGGTGATGGTTTTGGGGTCTGGTGAAGCCATCTTGGATATATGAGAACTATTGAGAGCTTGGGATGTAGGCGTAGAGGAGCTGGATGTAAGAGGGAGGGGGAATGAGGTATGAGCACAGATGGAGAAGTGTCACCAGGACCAACGAGGGGGATTGAAGCTGGTAATCAAGTGGTTGAAGCAGCGCGGCAAGGGGTACAGTACAGACAAGACCCGAGTGGTTTCTCGCGGATTGATAGAGACTTAGAGCTTCACGGACTATAGAAAAGGTTACAAGCCGTTGGAGATGCGCGCGGTTGAGGGGCTGGTAAAGGTTGTTTCTTTCTAGGAAGCGGGAAGTCAGAGCCAAGAGAAGCGAAGTTAAAAAAAAAGATGGAGTAAAAAGGTTTCGTTTCTACCGCGATCAAAAGACAAAAAGAGGGGAAAGACGACGATAGAGTGAGACACGAGCAATCAGGTTTGTTCCTGTGCCGTGCTGCATGCCCATCCAAGGCCAAGGCCAAGGTCAAGGTCAAGTGGGATGGGAAGCTCGTCAGCGCGGCTACGATAAGAGGTTCATTCGATAAGCGACGGGAGCAATGCTTCAGTGACGTAGGCTATCAAAGCTCGGTGCGCGATGCCGCTTTAGGGCAGATTGGGTTTAGCTTCCCGACACGCATCCATCCCACCGTGTGCATTATTTTAGTGGGCTTATCGGACCCTGCGACGATTGATTCAGTAGCTTTGGTTTGGGATAGCTTCATTCATTCATTATCTAGCATTGCCGCGCTTCAGCAGCTGACGAGCAAGACGAGCCAATGCTTTTGTGTTCCCCCGCATTCTTAGATCCAGATTACGCATCTTGGAGCTCTGACCAACACGGGGTAGCTAGCTAGCCCTTGGTTTCGTGTTCCTGGAGATGCAATTGCGCTATCGAGAACGCGGCACGGAAGAGCGAGCCGCCATTGAACATCTTTTGTTTTTGTTTTTTGAAGGGGTAGCATGTTTCTACTGCACCTATTCATTGGATGTTCTTCATTTACCGCTCTTTTACTCTCAATATGTAGCCGCGCTCTTCCTCTGAGCGTCGAGAGCGGTTGTCTGAGCGGTTGACGTTGAAGGCCTCGTGACCGCAGCCGACATCGCTTGACAGGGATATTGCATGTCACCAGCTGCAAGGCTTGAGATCTGACGTCCCAAAAGGGACCCTGAATCTGACGGCATGCGTAGATAGAAAAAAAAGAAAAAAGAGATATCAAAAAGTAAATATTGGGTGTAGCCGTAGTTTCCGAACATGACGCTGGAGGTCCATCCATTGCACTGTCTCCCAAAGTCTTAGCTACCATACAGCAACATTCCAGACCTGCATGCGCCTCGGTACTGAGGTTATGTATGCTCCGTTGATAGCTGATGCGGATCTAAGTCAATATCGAGCCCAAACAAAACAAAAGCCCTTGCCAACTGATAAGGTCCCGAGCGTAGCCCCATCCTCCTATGGCAATCCATACAGTGACACTAGAGCCGCCAAACTACTGTACCTTTGAGCACCTTAATTAGCCGCGATTGACAGTTCAGTTCCACGTTGGCAGAGCCCACCTTCATGAGTCGCCTACCGCCCGCCGTTGTCGGAATTCAAATTCAAATGCCACCGTTCGAGAAAGGTCCATGAGACCCATTAGCTTTTCCATGACTGGGCGCAGAAACCGCAAAACCCCCATCAGACGACCATTTGCCGTACACTAGCTTTGCCCTGTGCGTCTTATCGTGGCCTTCCAGACGCTTTTGATAAGAAAGCTTTAAGACCCCTCCTCTCTTTCTCTCTCTTTCACCGCGTCTCCTCTCTTGTATCACAACCACCACCAGCCTATATAATTCCTTTAGTCAACCTTATACTCACCTCTTTTTTTCTCTTCTTCTTTCCATATTCCCATCACACAATCACACAATGACTTCCCAGCAACCCCGTGGCCGTCTCGCAGGCAAGAACGCCGTCATCACCGGCGCTGGCGGGTGAGTCGCATTGCCTGCCCACAACGTCATTGCTGTTGCGCAATACTGACAATCTTCAGTGGTATTGGTCTTGAGACATCCATCCTCTTCGCCAAGGAGGGCGCATCGGTTCTCATGTCCGATGTTTCCCAGCCCGCCCTCGAGAAAGCTGCCGCAAAGGTCAAGCAGCTTGTCCCCAATGCGGCCCGCATCGAGATCCTGGTACGCCACTCCAACACACCCCCACACATTCCCAATTGCCATACTGACTGATCTCTCCCTGTAGAAAGTCGACGTCTCCAAGGAATCGGAGGTTCAGGCCATGATCGAGTCCGTTGACTCCTGGGGCGGAATCGACGTCCTCTTCAACAACGCCGGTATCATGCACGCCCAAGATGACGATGCTGTCAACACCCCCGAGAACATCTGGGACCTTACCCAGAACATCAACGTCAAGGGTGTCTGGTTCGGCTGCAAGCACGCCGTCCTCTCCCTCCGCCGACACAATAAGACCAAGGCCTCAATCATCAACACCGCCTCCGTCGTCGCTTTGGTCGGCGCTGCCACGCCCCAGCTCGCCTACACCGCCAGCAAGGGCGCCGTCCTCGCTCTCACCCGTGAACTCGCCATGGTACACGCGCGCGAGGGTTTCCGCTTCAACAGCTTGTGCCCTGCGCCGCTCAACACACCTCTTCTCCAGGACTGGCTTGGTGATGACCAGGCCAAGCGCCACCGACGTGAGGTGCACTTCCCCATGGGACGCTTCGGCGAGGCCATTGAGCAGGCTCATGCGGTTGTGTTCCTGGCTAGCGACGAGTCGAGCTTTGT
This sequence comes from Fusarium tricinctum, assembly GCA_020744515.1. Taxonomy (NCBI): domain Eukaryota; kingdom Fungi; phylum Ascomycota; class Sordariomycetes; order Hypocreales; family Nectriaceae; genus Fusarium; species Fusarium tricinctum. The sequence goes on along the minus strand of JAGPXF010000002.1, from coordinate 824,609 downwards.
CAATGGCCACGACTTTGCAGTCGATGGCGGTATGACCAAGGGCTATGTCACTGCTGAGGGCCCTGCGCAGGCTCCTCCTCAGAACAACGCCACCAAGGATTCATTGTAAAAAAAAAAAAAAATGTATTGATAAGACGAGGAGGATGAATGCGGGTTAGCCCTGGGAATACAAGGGCATCTGTAGTAACGATTAGTATGAAACCAGTAATGAAAGAAATTTGTCATAACACAAGACTTTTGCACCGGTAATCACAATTGCGAGGGTATCACCCGGCTGATCGTAGACTGAATATCATTCGTAAGGTATTGGTGGATATACAACAAAGATTCCTAAACTCCGGCCATGCTTTTCCTTCTCTTCTTCACTCTCTTCTAGTGGAACTGTCCCTCGGTGTTACCCTCACCCATGCTCTTACTGCTTGAGCTTCCGCTCTGAATAGCCCCCAAAATACCATCGATGTAGCTCGCGCCACTCCACTTCTGATGCGTCAATACGTCGCACTTAAGGTCCTTCTCACGACGCTGGACAATATCAACGTATGCCTTCATGCCGTCCTTCTTAAACTCGCGCGACAGCTCGGTTGTGATGGTCGCGTTGGAGTGCAGACCCGCGAGAGAAATGAGCTGGAGAACGAAGCCTTCGCGCGCGATGTCCCAAATGAAGGACTTGAGTGTCTCGTCGTTGAAACCGTGCGCCATCCAGTTGAACGATGGGGAGAGGTTGTAAACGAGGCCCTTGCCTGGGTACACCTCGCGGACAGCACGGCCGAGCTTAGTGGCTACTTCGACGTTGGGGTCGCCTGTCTCGACCCAGAGGAGATCCGCGTAAGGACCGAATGCAAGAGCGCGCTTAGTAGCCGCTTGCATACCGGCGCGGTAGTGGTAGAAGCCTTCTCGGGTACGAGGGACGTCCCAGTTGAAGTAGACGGGCTCTTTGGTGTACTTGTTTGCGAGATTGCGACGGCGCGAGATGCCCATATCATGGTCCTTCTCGGTCTGGGCCAGGTACTCGTCGATCTTGGCTTGTGCGACACCTTCCTTCTGCATGTGCGCAACAGCAGCTTCATCAAAAGTGATGAGCTTGGTGTTCTTGACCCACTGGGCCTCAAAAGCATCGATCTCGGCACCCGCAGCACCATTGGCTTCCATGGCCTGAATGGTCTCAGCGAGGGGCTCAATTGTTGAGTCTGCAACACCGAGGATGAACTCGTGGTCGCGCACGTCGATCGCTGAGGAGAGAAGCTTTCCAGACTCCGAGTCTGTTCGAGCAATGACAAGGTTCTCACAGCCCATGACGTCCCATTGGAAGCGCGAGGCGACCAGGCGGTTGATGTGCTCTCCGATAGGAACGAGAACCTTGCCAGCAAGATGACCGCACTTCTTGCCGCCGTGGAGCTGGTCCTCGAAGTGAACAGCGGCAGCACCGTTCTCCGCAAACAGCTTAGCAAGCTTGAGGACAGCCGACAGACCACCGTGGCCGGTATCGCCGTCGGCAATGATAGGACGCAGGTAATCGACGTACGGGGCCTTTGTGCGCTCCTCGGTGGACATCTTGCGACGAAGATCCCATTGCTTTCGGTCGTGCATGTTCTGCGCCTTGGCTAGGCGCTGGACCTGGTTGGGGACGGTGTTGTAGGGGTAGTCGCCAAAGTCGGGAGAGACCTCGTTGGTAGAGGTGAGGAGGGAGGAGCAAGCCCAGCCTGAGATGTAGAGGACTTCTTGGTGAGGAGCTTGTTGGGTCATCTGCACAGGATCGATTGCACCCACTGGACGGTGTTAGTTACTTATATCAAATGAGCATTTTGAGTTACGTACTGGTATGGATAGGCTCTCCTTTGGCTTCTCGCTCTCGGATAAGATTAAATAACTTCTGTGCCATGACAGAACTAGGATATTGAACCTTCTGTGTACCACGCTTGGTAGCTACATCCTCAGCGCTATACGGCCGCTTGATGCCCGCATACCGAGGCGAAGCCCACCAAGCTTCAATCTCCTTGACAGTGGCTTCATAAAGACGATCCTCTGCCTCGCCTGCCTTCTGCGACTCGGGCAGGAGCTGGAAAGCGTCGGCGGGCTGTGTCGCGTGTGTGCTGAGAGCCGACATCTTCGCGACGGATGTAGTGGATATGGCTCGAATGGCAAGGAGGGGTGCGCAGCTTCGAGGCTTGCCAGCTGCGGAGAGTATGCGCTGGGGAGCTCTTGTGGACAGTCTGCGCATCATTTTGAAGGTTTGACTTGGGCGAAACAAAATGATGTAGGAGGGAGAGGATGGTTTTGGTGTAGAGATGCAGAGGACAAGGGTGGGTTGGATGGGGTCTCGGTGGATGGTGATTGAATAATAAAGTCGAGCACTCTCCGGCTATTGATCTGTCGCCCGTGATAGCTCCAAATGCTGGTCAATCTCTGAAGGGTGTAGATGAATGATCAGAAATGAAAGTTCTCATCATTAAAGAAACCTTTTCAATGAGGACTAAGTGCTTCTATATTCGCCTACAACATATCCTTCTTCTAATAATTTGAGTACTTTTACAAAGGAGCAACCTCAATCCACCAACTCGATCGCCGAGCGGTTACCGAAGGTGAGCTTTGTGACCGAGCACTATGTAAGGCTTTTGTTATTCCCACTGCCAGCAATACATACTATCCACTGGTATCTGACAAAAAACAGCTGACAATTTGGCTGCTCATTGCAAGGTCAGCAAAGCCTTGGTTAACAAACAGCATTGCCGAAGGAATTGGCCAATAGATGAGCTTGTACGGCAAAGATTCGCGATGCTGATTGGTCAAGTGGCATGTTTGAGCCGTGGTTATTGAGCTGTCGGTTCATGGCGGGTTTCCTCGGTTGTCACCGCAATAACCGTAGAGACAGAGACTTGCTTCAATGTCTTTTCTGGTGGTATCTTGGGTGAGTAAAACACTCTGATATATAGGGTATTGCTGTCTAATAGCCACTGTTTTTTTAATTATTTGGGTAGCCTTTACAACTCTCTGTGCCTGTTCAATGTAAACTTCGGCTATGTCGAGACTTTCTCCGCACTCAGAACTGCGTCATGATGGCCGTTAATCCCAACCCCGCATGACAAAATAAATCAGCACTCTACAGAGTCTGAAATTGTAGGAGGAGCTCGCTCTTGTTGGTCCCCCCGCTCCCCCGGCTGTTACCCCAGATTACTCGGAACCCCCACCTGCCGCTTCTACTCGTTTACAACAGGGAAGCCGCGGCCCAACTCATATTACTTACTTGACCTCTTCCTCTCTATCTTTTGTCTCTTTCTTTTCTGCTTCGTTCCTCTATTCGCTTCACTCACATATCACAATGGCTCTCAACTTGACCTCTTCTCGTCGGGCCCTGGGCTCGCTCAAGGTATGTGTGTGGAATTGCATTCACATGCCATTACTGAACACCACAAACTAACACTGGACTCTCAAACAGCCCCTCACTCGTGCCGCTCTTGCAGGCGCCCGCGGTTATGCCACTGCTGAGCCTGATCTCAAGGCCACTCTCCGCGAGGCCATTCCCGCCAAGCGAGAGCTCCTCAAGAAGGTCAAGGCTCATTCCAACAAGGTTATTGGGGAGGTCAAGGTTGAGAACACCCTCGGTGGCATGCGAGGACTCAAGGCTATGGTCTGGGAGGGTTCAGTCCTTGATGCCAATGAGGGCATTCGATTTCACGGCCGAACCATCAAGGACTGCCAAAAGGAGCTTCCCAAGGGAAAGACTGGCACTGAGATGCTCCCTGAGGCCATGTTCTGGCTGCTCCTCACAGGCCAGGTCCCCTCAGTGAACCAGGTCCGCGTATTCTCTCGCGAGCTCGCAGAGAAGGCTCAAATTCCCAAATTCATCTCAAAGATGCTTGATGACTTCCCCAAGGACCTTCACCCCATGACCCAGTTCGCAATGGCCGTGTCTGCTCTCAACTACGAGTCCAAGTTCGCCAAGGCCTACGAGCAGGGTCTCAACAAGGCTGACTACTGGGAGCCTACCTTTGACGACTGCATTTCCCTCCTGGCTAAGCTGCCCACCATTGCCGCCAAGATCTACCAGAACTCCTACCGTGGTGGTGGTGCTCTCCCAGCTGAGGTTGATCTTGAGCAGGATTGGTCTTACAACTTTGCCGCCATGCTTGGCAAGGGCGGTAAGGAGAACGAGAACTTCCAGGATCTCCTCCGTCTTTACCTCGCCCTCCACGGTGACCACGAGGGTGGTAACGTCTCTGCTCACGCCACCCATCTGGTTGGCAGCGCTCTTTCCGATCCTTTCCTGTCTTACAGTGCCGGTCTTCAGGGCCTCGCTGGTCCTCTGCATGGGTAAGTCTTTGTTCCCTGTGTTAATAAACTGAAACTAACTCGTGCTAGTCTCGCCGCCCAAGAGGTGCTTCGATGGATCATCCAGATGAAGGAGGCCATTCCCTCCAACTACACCGAGCAAGATGTGAATGACTACCTCTGGTCCACACTCAACTCTGGCCGAGTCGTCCCTGGCTATGGTCACGCCGTCCTCCGAAAGCCCGACCCTCGATTTGAGGCCCTCATGGATTACGCTGCTGCTCGTCCCGAGATTGCCAATGACCCTGTCTTCCAGCTGGTTGAGAAGAACAGCCGAATTGCTCCTGAGGTTCTCAAGAAGCACGGCAAGACCAAGAACCCTTACCCCAACGTCGACAGCAGCTCCGGAGTCTTGTTCCACCACTACGGCTTCCACGAGACTCTGTACTACACTGCCACATTCGGTGTGTCGCGTGGTCTTGGCCCTCTCGCCCAATTGATTTGGGACCGAGCTCTGGGTCTGCCTATCGAGCGACCTAAGAGCATCAACCTCGAGGGTATCCTCAAGCAGGTTGAGGGTCAATGAAAAGCCAAAGATACCCAAAGTAAAAGTTGAGATGATGATCAAATTCAGGATTTATTTGAATATGTAAATAGCGTTGCGTCAAATAAGATAGCTTGTGATGATTGACGAATTGTTTCTTGCCCAACCGTATTTCCCGTAATTGAGACGTTGACTGCATGTCTTCCATTAGTCTATATATCAGTCCTCTAAGTGTTGTGTCATTCTATTTCATCAGTGTCCCAGCCAATCGGACTCATAAACTTCATGCCAACTCCTTCTCGAAATGTTCAAAGTACAAATCATCCCTCAGCGCCTTGCCATTCACTAGCTCTGCGTAAGGGAACGGACTCTTCTCACCCGTGCGAACATATCCCCTTCGCATATACCAAGCAATCAACTCTGCCCGCGTCCAGATGACTTGCATGGTCATAGTCTTAGTTCCCCATTCCCTCTTAGCATAGTTCTCTGCGTACTGCAAAACCTGCCTTCCAATTCCACCAGCCTGCAGCTTCGGCGACACAGCAAAGAGACCGAAGTACGCACGGTCATCGGTCTTTTCAAGGACCTCACAGCATGCGACAAGTCCAGAGTCGCGGACGCTGTCTGATTCCGATTCCGGTGTGGATGTGCCCGTTGAAGAAGGTGAGGAGGCAAAAGCCAGGAGAACAACACCTGCTGGGTCGGTGATTTTGGCGATGAGGGATTCGATGGATATACGCTCGTCGGCGAGCAGGTCGGCCTCGGTGGTCCAGCCGGCGCGGGAGGAGGGCCCTCTGTAGGCTGAAACAATGTGGGAAAGCAATTGGGGTGCGTCAGTTGGAGTCGCGGGGCGGAATGTGAGGAGAGACATTGTGTGTGAGGTTGTGAGTGAGTGCGAGTGAGTGCGAGTGTGTGAGCATGTAAGTGAGGTTTTGACAGTAAATTCTCAGTCAAGACGTGACTTGTGATACACGATGAGAATAACTCTCCGTTGTAAATGGAATATAAGAGAGACGACTGCTTTGTGTGAGAATAAGAAGAAAAGTGTTATCAGATCAATTGGGCTTCTTAAATTATTTAAGCCTTGCCTCCGATGCAGGAGAATATCTCAAACAGGCCATTGACGAATTTGCCATGTGGAGAATGCGCCTTTACAGCGACTGGTTCAACATGCCGTATAGAATTAACAAATCGGGGGTAGCTCAGGTTATATATCCGAAATAGTTAATTCCATACGGCGCGTTTAACGGCCATAACGCAATTACCTTATTCTATCTACATGACTGCTGAACCATCTAGAATTCAAACGTCGACATGTCGGGTACGTTAACCGGGACCATTATGAACCGGTATGACAAATGTAGTATTGGTAATGTTGCTGAGCGATCGTGAAGCTTGAGAGTTAGAATGCATATCAATTGATCAGAGAACGCCGAGCCTGCTATAAATATCCCGGTTCCTTTGTAGGTATCTACAGTATATAACTGGACCTTGCAAAAAAAAGATCTATGTGTATTCACCCCCCCTTCTTGGAAATACCAATTAAAAAAAAGAAGAAAAAGAAAAAAGTAAGTAAGAAAAGTCTGGTTTGCTCAAGAGATGGGGCTTTCACCACTCCTAGTGACGGAGTTCCTATCTAAGACGCTTGAGTCGGAACCTTGGACCACTTGGCAGCGCTGTACTCGAAGCCCTGGTTCGTCGTGTCCTCGCCCGCGCGGTAGGACATGAGGTCGTCGTTCTCGGCGGCGGCCTTCTTGGCCTCGCTGGCACCGGCGGCGCGCTGGCGCCAGAAGTAGAATCCTAGGGCTCCGAGGCCGAGGGCTGCGGCACCGATGCCGCCTGCGTAGATGCCGGTCTTTGTGCCGGCGGGGAGAGCCTCCCACTTCTGGCCAGTGGTCTTCTCGGGCTCCGCGTAGATGGCTTCGTAGGCGGTTGAGTTACCCCTGTTGCTTGGTTAGTATCGAATTTGGGGATTGAGGAAAGAATTAACTAACTTGACGATATCGATGCTCTCCCAGCTGCCTGACTGGTCGCCATAGACGTACTCCTTTCCGCTGCTGGCGTCTTCGACATACACACTCTTGACGTGCATGGTGTAAGGGCCCTTGCTGTAGTCGGTATCTACAACCAGTTAATACGATTCTGAATCTTTCTAGATCAATAAACTCACCACCACCAGCCCAGGCCCGGGTGCCTTCTGGCATTGTAGGGTCACCGGCGGCCCAGATTCCAAGGCTGAGTCTCATGGGTGTCTGAGGGTAGCTGTCCATGTCGTCCTTGGCAATAACCTTTCGCACGTTCTCTCCGTCGATGTACCAGTTGAGCTCCTCCGTCGTCCAGGTTGTTGTGTAGTTGTGGTAATCCTCCTGCATGCCGTCCTTGACAAAGTGCCATCCTGCCTTGGTAAAATCCTCAACACCCTTTCCGTAGTAGTTTGTCGAGGCGTGGGTGTCGTTGGCGCCCAGGATCTCCCAGTCGACCTCGTCGAGATCGTCACTCAGCCACATCATGGAGCTGATGATGCCTATTCCGGGAGCGGCCTTCATGATGAGCTCGGTGCGGCCGAAGAAGAAGTAGAAGGCGGTGCGGAGAGTGGGCGAGTCGCCCTGCTTGGCGACTGTGAAGGTGGCACCGTTCTCCTCGTCGTAGATGACGCGACCGACATGATTATCCCAGTGGTCGCTTGTCGGTGTGCTGTTGAAGTGCCAGAGATAGCTTGTGCCGAAAGCTGGGTTGGGCTTGCAGTCGGTCTCGTTGAGTGGGTTACAGTCGGATGTAGTTTGAGCGGCCGCAAGACCAAAGATGGCGGCGGCCGAGAGGATATAACGCGAAAGCATGGTGATGATTTTTTGAGTCTATGTAGCAACCGAGAGAGAGAAAAATGAAGAAACAAAGTTCGAGAATTGAAGCTGAGAAAGTGAAATGACTGTCTGGTTCGTTTGTCTGTTTATCGCGATCAAGGAGTGACTGGGTGTTGAAACGAATGAAACAACCCAAGGATCAAAGCAATATGGACAATGAGAGACAGATAAGGAAAGACTCAAAGAAAGAAAAGGAAACTTCTTCCTTTACCTACTCAGACCGGAATGAACAAGAGAGAGTTGGAAAAAAAGGAAAAAAGAAATCGGCAAATGATAGAAAAGGAGATTGAGAGTGCCGAGGCCTTGGGGGACCCATCTCCCATTTAGCAGGCCCAGGTACGGATACTCAGGAGGCCATCACCAAAAGCTCTCCTATTAGATCCAATAGGCCTGCACCTTCAGACCACTAAGAAGTCACCAGATGGATCACGGTTTTGGCTAATTCCCTGAGCCAAGAAAAGAGCCCCATATCGCTATTACAGTCGGAGCGTGTCACCAGCAGGGGTTTTCGAGACAACGCCAAGAGCTGGGCGGGAAGGGGGGAAAGATATTTCGCTAACCTGACGATAAATGAGTGAAGCTTGAGATTGGGGGGAGACTACGGAGTAGCGGCGGATTGGAGACATGGTTTGGAGACCCCACTTGGAGATTTTGCGCCAGGGGAGAACCTAGGGAATAAGAAGCTTGTGGGAAGGAAGTTCTAGCGGGACAGGGCCTGTGGAATTATTCGCTTTTACTGGCAATATTTGGTATTAGCTTGGGCAGGCTGGGCAAAGCTGGGCAGACTGGGTTTGGTAAGATTGTGTTGCTAATTCTGTCTATCGCAATGGAACCTCTCAGGAAAGTGTCGAGGCTAGTGGCGAACCGTAGATCGACAGGGGGAAAAGGAGGCTCTAAGTCTGAGAGTCATTGGCGCGTGCGAAATGCAAGATCTGAAAATGGCGGTTTTAAAAAAAGAAACGAATAAGATTGATTGTCGACCGTTGATGTGGTAGTTCGCAAAGTCCAACTTGGCGCTCATTTTAGAGTAACAGGTGTTTTTGGTACTTTAAACCTTACGATAACACTATGCTTCCCCCAAGTTTCAGAAACATTAAAAAAGATATGCATCCTTGTCCCAACGTGCATTATATTGCGATTAGGTTTTGCTAGTCAAACGCATGGTGAAGAGATAGCGCAAGGATCACGCGGCCCAGTTTGATTCAGCTACCTGGGGGCTGTGCCGCACACAGCATAATGATAGGATACTCTCGTTATAGCTCAGCTTGCCTGTGCTTGTGCCTGTGCCTGCAACTGGGCCCTCTTCTTCTTTGTTCCCTGAACAATCTGGTCCTCGTCGTAGATCTTCAGGACGCTGGCGTTCTTGCCAATGGCCTGCGCCCACCGGTGGAAGTTAGGGGTCTCATGCTCGAGCCGCGAGATGAGATTGGTCGGCAGGGCGCCGTGCTTGGACAGGGAAAGCAGTCGAATGACGAATGGGGCTGTGAGGGCCTAGTTCTTGTTAGTTCCCGTCTTTCTGCTACAGATGTCCTATCTTGCCTCTGCAAAGGTGAGCTTATCGCTGCCGCCGAAGAAGGGAGCTGCGTTCTTGAGAAGAGGCTCGACCTCCTTGACAATAGCAGCAAGAGCATCGTCAGCAGCTTGGTTGACCTCATCGTCTGTCTTCGCTCTGTAGATAGCCCTAGTGATATGCGGCTGGACCTTGGTCGAGTAGGTATCAGCAAAGAAGCTGATCCTCGCTCGGACCAGAGCCCCATTGCGGTCCGAGGACGCGGGCAGAAGAGTGTTGTTGGGATAGGCATCTACGAGGAACTGGGAGACGATGGCGGACTCGGTGATGGTCTCGCCATTGTGGATAATGGTGGGAACGAGGCCTCGTGGGTTGATCTGCAGATACTCTGGGGAGCGCGGAGTGTCCAGGTCAATGATCTCCTCCTTGAAAGGGAGGCCGAGTTCCTGTAGGGTGATGTGTGCCCTGTGCGCGACTGGGGGAAAGTAGTCAGCGGAGACTGAACTATTAATATAGACTATGTAATATCACTATCACTTACAAGGGCACCTGTGGTTGGTGTAGAGGGTGATATCTGCTTGAGGTTGAGAGCCCATCTTTGCTGCTATGTTGATATGACGATGACTTCGTTGTTTAAACAAACCTCTGGGGCCTAAATATCTGGGGGAAAAGGATCGAGCAACTGCCATGGCTACATATCCGCTCTAAATACTCGGCAATCCATAACAGCAGCAAAACTGCATTATTAATTCACCAACAGCTCCCAACATATCCGTCGGTGATTGCACCATCGGGCTTGTGTTACGTCCGAAGTGCGAAAGGTATGGCGTCATTCTTGATGTTGGTTGAAGGGTGGGGGTGAAAGTGTGAAGTCAAGTTACACAGTGCAACCTAATTTGCATGTATATTCGTTGGACATGATGAAGCTCTGAATGTTGATGACTTATATAGCGTGTGGGTTCTAAATGGAGTAATTGTCGTCGGTTTGACTTCTGACGTGAGACGGGTAGCTTCGTCGCACTAGTTTGGGCTGTAGGGTATGCTAAGACGGGAACGACTTCAGAACGACAATTGGTGAATGACACGCTGTGAAAGGTATGTGAGATCTTTAAAGCGTGATAATCTTATTCGTTCTTTATATGGATCGTTCTTTTAACTGTTGGAGACTGTACATGGCCGCATAATCTATGAGCTGTGCGTGGCGGAGTCCACCTTGTAAAACTATATCGTCGGTTTGCTGGCTTATCAACACAACTGCGTGTATTTACGTTCAAGCTATGCGAATTGTGGTAAGTTGGACATCCAATGATCGCTGACTTGTAGACCAGAATTGCTATATTTTTCGAATTTTAGTTCTAGCTATGGCATGAATGTTATCTAGACCTGCGCCTGTGTTGGGCAGCAACACCAGGACGACCGGTTTTTGACAACCAACCTCCTGATAATTTCTTAACAAGCTCACGACAAAGCGACCGAACTTCAGACTTAACTTCTTAGACATTAAATCTTCACATAAACAAAAATCGCAATGTAGATCCTAAGCTCTAAGCCAAAGCTGCCTGTCGCAGTTTGGTGTTTAGATGGGCATGTCATACCACTGAATGAGAGACAGGAACCCTTAGGACCATCCTTCCTAGGTTACCTCTAAAGCCATATTTGAGTGAACGCATTGAAATCCAAGTCTCTCCCTTAAAATCTATCCATTCTATATCTGAATGCCATGAGACGAAATGGTGAAGCCGCTGCTTCATGGCGTTGTGGTTCTCCGATCACACGCAGATGTGATGATGAGAACCATCCAACGGTAAAATAATGAGCTGATACTGCCAGGTATACTTCTGGTTCTTTATGCTCTAGTTTGGCATGAGTAATGCGAGCTTGCCTGTAATACTGCGTCTGCAGTGCCGTCCACGGCGGAGAGCTGCTGATGGCAATGCGGGAGGCCGGCCACTGAGCCAACACTCACTGCCAATACTTCCAATATTAGGCAGCCAAGTTGATGGAGAAGCTACCCAAGGGAGGTAACAAACCACAGTTGTGTTCAATTTCTACTGGTGAAGCGCGTCATCCTCCTCTCTCCACCATCTTCTCTCTCATCTTCCATACGCAGTAAAGCCCTTTCTCTTACAAAGACAACTACCTTTTCACACCCAGCATCACGAAAGCTGAACAGGAACAGAAGCACACAAAAAGGACACTGCCAGACCAGTTCGCCCACGACTAACGTTTCTCATCATTCACCAACCACTATGTGGAGAGGTGGAAGAGGAAGCAGTCGTCCTCTTGGTCGACGAAACCGACTAGAAGACACTAATACTCGCATCGCCAAGCCATGCCTTCACTTTCAGAGGGGAAGCTGCAGGTTCGGTGACAGTTGCAGATTCTCTCATGATAACGACAACATTGCTAGTGGATATCTTGCTCGCCCGGCGTCCCACGCACAGGACTTTGAAGACCGCGAGGAGTACTATGAATGGAAACGCCTCTTGCGAAAGAGTCCGCACGACCTCACCGAGTCCGAATCTTTCAGACACGCCAATAAACTCTGGAAAGGCGCCCTCGAAATTCTGGATGGCGCCAGCCAGGAGAAACACCACCTTGTTGCTAGAGAACTTGTCGAGGACAAACTCAACGGACCAGAATGGATCACATTCACGTCTAAAATCACCGATTTTCAAGATAGTATACAACTCCGGTGCGCCAAGGAACTACTCCTAGTCATCACACACCCTTCCATCAAGCCGCTTTCCATCGACCCGTTTGTCAGCACCATGTATCTCCTTCTGGGTGGCACAAATGGAGAGGAAGGTATTGCCCTCTTGTCTCGAATGTGTAAGAAGGTTACAGAGAATTCTGAACCAGCGGACACCTCACCAAGCATGGATCTTCAAGGAATGGTTGATGTGATTCTGAAAGCCTTGCTTGAGCTTCTGACAAAGATTCAACGAGCTCAAGTCTCGGATCATATTCCAGTGTTGGTCAAATTGCTAGAAGCTCTTGTTGATGCAGCTGCTGAGCGTTCCTCCAAAGCGGACTCGGACGGACTGAAAACTCGACTCGAAATCATCAAGAGAGTCATTGCTGGCTCTGCTGGTCGGATTACTACAGCAAAACTACCATCTGGTAATAAGAACAGGAAGACACAGCCAGTTGTATCATCATTCCCACAAGTGGCCACCCTTCCTGGTGGCAGGCACGACAACGACTTTTCAGACATCTCTGATATTTCAATCCTGCCAACTCAGGGTGAGATAACCAGTGAGCATGCCGAGTATTTGCCCTCTACCAACTTTCTCCGCCCTCATGTACTCGAAGACCCTATGCAACGATACATCGACTCAACATTTCGTCTTGTCAGACACGACACAATGGGCCCAATCAACGATGTTCTTCGTGACCTGCTCACATCTGGGAGTCTCAAGACCAGTCGCTTATCCGACAAAAACAGCCAGGCACAGGTTTACCAATCATCAAGGATATCTCACATCTTTGTAGATGACAGAAAAGGATTGGAAGTCATTGTGTCTTTTCACCCTCCACCTCACATTGTCCGGAAATCACCCGCAGAACAGCGCGACTGGTGGCAGAGATCTCCTCGTCTGGGTGAAGGTACCCTCCTGTGTTTTGTAGTTCCTGAAACTGAAGACCCGGGCCAGAGACTCCTCTTTCTTCAAGTAACCAGCAAGAGTACACAAGCAGACCCTGCTAAGCCAGATCCAGGTAAGAGTACCCTTGTATCACAGCACTATGGGTCGAGCATCACTGTAAAGCTTGCCACACGGGATCAAGAAGACTTAGTTTTGCTCATTCAACTGTTCCGAGATAATACCACGGGGGTACTGGTCGACTTCAATGGCATCATCCCTGAAACTTTCACGCCAATCCTAAGGAACTTACAAATGATCAAAAGAGAGAATCATATTGCTTTTCAGAAATGGATCTTACCTACACCCGCCGGCAACGATCCCATGCCGCCGCCACTGTATGCCCGCAGACCAGGTTTTGCATTCCCACTTGGCTGCATCTCACAAGATGGAAGGAGCAACATTAATTTGGACCCTAACGCAGTGTTGGAGGACATCAATCTACAGGAGATAGAAGAGTCTACAGGTCTTGACCATGGGCAATGTCTTGGCTTGGTAGGAGCTCTTACGCGGGAATATGCGCTGATTCAAGGTCCACCCGGAACTGGAAAGTCTTACCTTGGTGTGCAACTCGTCAGAACATTGCTTGCTGTGAAGAAGCAAGCAGACTTAGGTCCGATCCTGATCATGTGAGTTTCATTAGGTTTACACGGACAACCAGGTGGTTCAGATACTAATTTGCATGCGGTGCAGTTGTTACACGAACCACGCCTTAGACCAATTCCTCAAACATCTGCTCGACGTTGGGATCGACGCGATCATCCGCATTGGTGGCCGCAGCGTCACCGAAGAACTCGACGGGAAGAACCTTCGAGTTGTGAGCAGAGATACCCCAAAGACAAGAGTTGAGATGCAGATACTAGGTCAAACCTATAGCGAACAGGAATCTGCATTGAGTGTCGCCGGACATGCGCTCGGGCCTCTACATCAAACTCGTAAAGGGCCAAGTTGGGATGGGTTGAAACAGCACCTGCGCGCAGATTATCCATTGATATATCGACAGCTGAGAAGAGTAGACGATGAAGGCTTCGAAACTGTCAGCAAGGATCCTCTTAAGGCTTGGCTAGGCTTTCGTCCTCGGTCTACGACCGACTGGGCCATGGGAAATATTATTACTCTAGCCGAACAAAGTATTCATGCGCTCCCACCAACAGAGCGTTGGGCTCTTGCCGATGACTGGCTCGAAGAAGTGCAAGACAAGCAGACCGATATATTGTACGAGTCACTCGAAGATTTTGAGAGCAAACGAAAAGCCATCCACAGAGCGCATGATGCAGTTGACCAACGAACCCTGACCAAAGCCGATGTGATCGGGATTACAACCACATCTCTAGCTGGACGCATCAACATGTTGAGAAGCTTGACGTTCAAGGTTGTCATGTGTGAAGAAGCAGCCGAGTTGAAAGAAGCCGATGTCATCTCTGCTCTCAAGGCTGGGGTTGAACACTTCATTCAAATCGGAGATCACCGACAACTTCGACCCCAGATTAACAACTACGATCTCAGCCTTGAGTCATCTTCGGGCCAGTACTGGCAGTTGGACCGTAGTCAGTTTGAGCGAAGAGCCGTTGGTGAGCCAGGTCTTGCCCCTGCCCCATTTGCACAGCTCAATGTGCAGCGAAGAATGAGACCCGAGATTTCTCAGCTCATACGAAGAGTCTACCCCAACCTCCAAGACCACGCCACAGTATTTAACAACGAGGACGTCGTGGGTATGCGCAAGAACCTGTTCTGGCTTGACCACAATCATCCAGAAGACACCGGAGGAGATGGTACCCGTGTGAAGTCGCACAGCAATATGTGGGAAACGGATATGGCTACAGCACTTGTTAGACATCTTGTGCGACAAGGAGTATACAAGACCGAGGATATCGCGCTTCTTACTCCATATACTGGGCAGCTTCAGCAGCTTCGGGCGGCCTTGGTCAAGGACTTCGAGATATGTCTGAGCGACCGAGACATGAGCCAATTGGCACGCGAAGGTTTCGAAGATGAGTCAGGAGCGACGGGAAGTGATGAGTCCCCAGAGGGTAACCGGAAGATGGTCGAGAAGAAGCAACTCCTGCAGACCATCCGCCTCGCTACTGTTGACAATTTCCAAGGTGAAGAAGCCAAGATCATCATCGTGTCTTTGGTCCGCAGCAATCCACAGCGCAAGGTGGGCTTTCTCAGGACTGAAAACCGTATCAATGTGCTGCTCAGCCGAGCAAAGAATGGAATGTACCTGATCGGTAACTCGGAGACATATCTCAACATCCCGATGTGGGCTGATGTCCACAACCAACTCTTCCGGGCCGGCTCAGTTGGTAATGAGATTGAGCTGTGTTGCCCCCGTCATAAAGACACTCCTCTCACATGCTCTGAACCAGGGGATTTTGCTCTCAAAAGTCCTGAAGGTGGTTGCATCCTCCCCTGTTCTCGACGACTCGAGCCATGTGGTCACCAATGCCAAGCGCGGTGCCATTCTCAGACTTTGCACGATGCCTTCATGTGTCAACAACCTTGCCCCCGTGTCCGCAAGACTTGCGACCATGAATGCTTTAAACTTTGTGGAGAGAGATGCGGCCCCTGCATGGCCAAGGTCCACGATATCGAACTTCCATGTGGTCATATCAAGCAAACATTGATGTGCTACCAGCAGCTGGATTTAGCATCAGTAGTATGCACCGCCCCAGCCGACAAGATTGTTCCGAAGTGCGGTCATACCATCACCACGAAATGCTGCACTAGCGTCGAAGGCGAAGGCTTCCACTGCCCCCAACCCTGCTCGGATATACTTTCATGTGGTCATCAGTGCTCCGGATCTTGCAGTAAATGTTCACAAGAGGATGGGAACGTCACGCATAGGCCATGCACCAAGGTCTGTGATAGACCTTACGGTTCTTGTAACCATCGCTGCGCGCAGGTCTGCCATGTCGGAAAGCCTTGTGGTAACTGTAAAGCGCCCTGTGAGGTATGTTTTATTCTTCCATATAAAATCCAACCGGATAACAAAAATGAAAACTAACACACTCTAGGTTCGATGCCCACACTCTGCTTGCACGTCACGTTGTAACACGGCTTGCGCTCCATGTATAGAAGCTTGCACTTGGTCTTGCCCTCACCAAGGATCTTGTTCGATGCCTTGTTCAGCGCCATGTGATCGCCTTCCTTGTGACGAGAGATGCACAAAGACTCTTCCCTGTGGTCACCGATGCCCAAGCTTCTGCGGAGAAGAATGTCCTATTGCCCACTGTCAGGATTGCGGCGACAAGGCGGAAGAGCGGGTTGATCTACTGGAGTTCAAGTCCTTTGCCGAAGTAGACCTTGAAGAAAGCCCCATTGTGGTCCTCGGATGCGGACATTTCTTCACTGGTGAAACTCTCGATGGTCTGGTAGGCTTGGATGAAGTCTACACCAGGAACAAAGTGGGAAATTTCAGCGGGTTAAAGGATATATCAGGTTCCCTTTCCAGAAACGTGCCTTTCTGTCCTGACTGCAAGCGACCGATTCGTCAGTTCGCAACAAAGCGGTACAATCGACTCATCAACCGAGCCGTCATGGACGAGATTTGCAAGCGCTTTCTTATCACAGGGCGCGAGATCCTTGACACACTGGAGCAACAACTCCAAGCATTGGAAACTAAATTTGACTCTACTCGGGCCTCCCATTCTTTCAGGAATGGGGTCGGTGTGCTGCCAACCAAGCGATACGAGGAATTGAAGAAACTCAGAGACGTCGGCAGAGGCCTTGCAAAGAAGATGAGTGAAGACCACCAGCCCATGAAACTCCTTATCGATGCTATCGCCAAGTCGCGCTCCAGGGCTACAGGTGATCCGCTGTCCATCACCCGACAAATGGAGGCCTTGAAACTTTCTTCACCAGCACCCGACAACCAAATCATTCTGGGGGCCCATTTGGTTGTTATCAAGTCTCAGGAGATACAACTTCAAGACGCAATTGCACTGATGAAAGAATGGAGAAGCAAAACGGACGGCACCATGGTTCAAGAATGGCTAAAAGAACAGGCTCTGCCGTCAATGGTCAAGTTTCTTAAAACCTGCGAAGATCTCATCAGACTGGCTAAAGACGCCAATCTTCCACGAACTGTCGTAGCCGCAACTCTGGCTTTCGCAAAGGTTTCGCAGCTCTTCGCTTGGCGAGCACAAACTGCTCAAGGGACTAAAGTCTCCAAGTCTGAAGAGAAAAGCTTCGAAGCTGTGGAGGAGCGAACTAACACAGGTCGCGAGTTGCTCAAGGAGGCGCTGCATCAATGTTCCCGAATCGCAAACAGCGAGGATTTGAAGGAGCGCGTTCAGGCTATGATGCGGCTTTTCGAGCCTCAGTATCACGAAGTGACGCCTGAAGAGCTGGCCTCGATTAAATCCGCCATGGTGAGCGGCCATGGCGGCATAGCCACTCATTCTGGACACTGGTACTACTGTGAAAACAATCATCCTGTAAGTTTCTTTGTGAAACCTTCGGGTGATATTGCTAATCAACATGCTAGTTCGCGATCGGAGAGTGTGGAATGCCGATGGAAGTAGCTCGATGTCCTGAATGCGGTGCACGCATCGGAGGTACCAACCACCAGGCTTTGGAAGGCGTAACCCGTGCCCAGGACATGGAACGATCCTAATTATCGAGTACTCTGTTGAGATACAGAAGAGGATAATGCCAGTACCTGTCGATACATGTCTCGACATACTCATCCAGGGCAAAGAACTTGGTAGCGGTTGAAGTACACGAGGCAAGTACACGAGTTTTGGGTAATCGACATTGGCCACTTCACATCACTGGCATGGATGAACAGCTTTCGAGAGTTGCAATGGAACTGGACTATGTATGTCAAACAGCAGCTCTGTAGTGAACAAAGTTTGCCTTTGCATCTTTATGTTTGTGTCTGTAGATACCTGGAATTACACATCAGATGAACGCCACCCACTGTTAAATCTACCTTAGCAGACTTATAATTTGGTGTCTTAGATTAAGTACACGAAACTAGGTGATAGTGTAAATCCGAACGTATTCGTGGTGTAGAAAATAAAGTTATCTTTAAATGCAAAGTGGTATTGAAGATGAACTGCTCAAACTAGAAACGCTTCTCACAACTCCTTGATAGCTGCCGTCATATACTCGTGCTTTTACATATCGTACAATCATATTAAAACAAATGAAACTGCTCATGCACCCAGAAACTCCGATGCTATTTTGCATTAAGTGGTGCTTAGTATCCGTGACCTGTGTTATTGTGAGCATCGTGTATTCCCCAATTAGTTCAAGAATACTTACGTCCAAGGGATCGTCCAGTCTTGGAAATCTCCTTAGCCTGGGTCGCCTTCATCTTAGCCCGTCTCGAATCCTCCTTAGCCTCGAGCTCCAGCCTCTTAACATGCTCCCTGGCCTCGCGCACACTCAAACGAGCCTCCTCAAGGGCACGATCGGCCTCACGCTCAGCCATCTCGGCACTCTGGACACGCTCGCGGGCCTCGAGAACAGCAGGGTCGAGGTCCTTGCGGCCACCGCCGAGACGAGACATGAAGCCGCCTCCGGAGCTGCGGCGACGGTCGGGAGAGCGGGAGGAGGAGGTTGAGGTGCGGGCGTGGGAGGACGATGAGCCGCGCGAGTGACGGTGGTGGGTGGAGGAGTGAGTGACCGGGGCTGGCTCGTGTCGGGAGGAGCTGAAGAGGCCGTGCTTGCGGGGAGGTTCCTCGCGGATGGGCTCGGGGGAGGGTTCACGACGGCCGAAGAGAGGCATGATGAAGTTGTTGATGAGTTATTGTATAAGTGGGAAGTGGTATAAGTGGTGGTTGGTGTAAGTGGAAATAGCTGAGATGGTAGCTTGATGTAATACTGTAGTCTGATGGAGAATAGAAAGAAGCTTTTCCAAACTCTGGGCGTCTCTTGGCCTCTATTTAGACATTTCATCCCCATGCACACCAAAACCCTTGATGCCATTCATCTCAACGATCGTCAACATCTCAAACCTGCTTTTTTACCCACACCAGTGACCACAACCTCATCCAACACCCGCCGGATCTAGCGTGACGTCAATGCATGGGTGCAGAGTAGCAAGGGTCCAAGGCTTGGCGGACCAATCACGCCGCGAAGATGACACGGATGAAATGATGACAGACTGGCGGGGGTTGGTTTCGAAGATAGCGTCACCTTTTTCTTTTTTATGACGACGCAGGGCGCAGGGTAAGTGGCGTCTCTTTCTTTCTTTTCCTTCCTTTTTTGCTCCCGCAGGAATGGGCGGTGATGACATAGAGCAGAGACCCTTACACAAAGTGACGGATGAGGCATGAGCTTATTGGTGCAGTTACTATCATGGTTGTAATTGTGCATGAAGACCCTCTGAGATCATAATCCTTAAAGGGGATAAAAGAGCATCATTACTATTAATGGATTGCTTGTAACCGCTGGACCTAATTATCGCTCCGTGCCAAGAATGGGGAATTCCAATGTCGACGTTGCAAGTCAGATTTCACAACGGTTATACTCCACAAACTTAATTTTGAGTCTCGAGGTAACGGCAGACTAAGATCTTAGTGGATCAAGATCTGTCCTGAACATCGAGACCTTGATGGACGGACACAATGAGATCCGCTTGCTTCGTATTCCCGGATGAGTTCTGATCTGACGGTGTCGACATGGCTTCTCGGCGTGGCTGTGCACCTCGTGTTGCCCCTCCAGTCAAGACACAGTCTCACACATGCATGAAATAACAAAAAAGAATTCATCTTGGAAGTTCATTAAGAATGCGCTAGAGATATAATAACACCACTGCCTGATGGATGATGACAAAAGGGTTTTCCCGACATAAAAAATAGTGGCATGGGCGACGATAGACGGGGTAGGACAAAATGTATAACTTTCCCAGCAGTCTACTCCTCGGAATTGTGCCTCTCGCGGCTTCGGACTTGTTAGGTCGTAGGGCAGAGGCAGTAAAAAAAACAACGCAAAACACCGAAAGTCCCTATGTGCCTATGTCGCACATTATATACAGTGAAACGCCCTTGAGGAAGGCGGAGTAGAATAGGTTGAATAGGGCCGGGTTCGAAGTAATCCCTGCTTCTTCAAACGTTGATGGTCGTTGGTTTTGGTGAGTGGTCGGCTCGTGTTCGATATAACGCTCGTATAGTGTCGTGTCGTGTCGTGAACAAGTGGCATTACATGACGGTGCACTTGCTGTCCTCACGATCCTTCTTGACGCTGAGAGCCACACGCGCAGCCTCGGTAAAAGCCTCGTTGACGCCCCTGTTCTTCATGGCAGAGCACTCAAGGTAGCGCAGTGCGCCTATGCGACGCGCCACCTCGAGACCGTTGTCGTAGGTGATCATGGGCCGCTTCTCGCGGGGTTCGCCCGTCTCGGCGTTCTCCTCGTCGTCACCTTGCTCGCGGAGATCGCACTTGAGCGCCACGAGGACAAGTTTAGTGCCTGGGCAGTTGTCGGCGATTTCGCCCACCCACTTGGACTCTACGTTCTCGAGCGAGTCTTTGCTGTCAACAGAGTAGCAGAGCATAATCAGATCTGTGTCGTCTTGGGGGAGTTAGTTGGTTCGTTTATGATGCGCTGAAAGGGGGTTTACCGTAAGAGAGGGATCGTAATCTGTCGAATTCCTCTTGGCCGGCTGTGTCCCAAAGGGAAAGTTCGATGTGGACATTATCGACAAAGATGTCTGCGCGATTGTGTTAGTGATGCCTTATGCAGGGATGCCATGTGTCGTACCGTGAACGTAGTTCTCAAAGACAGTGGGTTCGTAAACCGTTGGGAAGTATCTAGTATCGTATGAGCCTCTCGTTGTCCAACACCGGCATCTGTCACAAGACATACCCTCTCGTAAAGACATTCAGCAACGACGTCTTTCCACAAGCACCATCACCCCTAAACCGGTCAGCGCAATCCTTCTTCGACACAATCGTCGTGGTTCAAACGCACAGCAGCACCAGCTTTCGCTGAACAGTTTTGGATCCTCCGCAAAGAGCAGGCATTGTGACTGTAATTTCGTATTCGACTCGTAGGTGTAAAATAGGGTGGTAAGAGAAAAGAAAGAAAGACGGAAAATCGTGCAATGCGCAAGTCGCAAGAAATAAGATGAATCTCGGTTCGTGGAGCCCTGTTGGAAAGGGTGGAAGTGAAGGTTGCTTAAGTGGCGCGCAGATCAACGGGGGACTCGATTTCGGTAGCAGCAATCGTCAGCGCATAGATCGAGGCGCTGTGTCTTGTTTTTATGGTGGCGGAGCAACGGCGAGAAAGGATAAATGAACTGGCAATTGTAGGATGGCGTTTGCAGATTCAAAGACAGGACAGGGCGAATTGGAGATATCGCGAAGTGAGGCAATGGAGAATGGACAAGTCGAGGTAGGGATTAGCCAAGGGGATAGGAAATGAGAGGGAGCGAAAAGACGGGGACGGGGGGGAAGATGAAGTCAGAGAGGTCAAAGGCCAGCGCAATGGAAGTGATTGGGGGGGCAGCCAAGGACCTGGACCTGGACCTGGACCTGGACCTTCAGCCAGTGGAGTCGACAGCAGCGACTGGCGCCGGAGGGTGCCAAAAAGAACTCGGGCGTAGGACATTGAGTAGAAATCATCTACTCCATGCTAGAGCTTCTATATGACCACAGAAATTGGCACAAGTTTACACTGAGAGAACCAATTAGTATGCCGATACCTCTTGGTCAGGGTAGTATGTATATCAAATATTAAAGAATTCATTTAATTCTTTAATAGCTCATAAAGGTTATCTTGGTTAAGATCTCGTGTCGGATATTTTTCCACACCTCCCAGACTGAGTAGGTTAAACAAGGTTATCCACTGTTATTCGGCGCCTCTCGCTGCAGTTCAGGCGGGGATATCCAGCAGACATAAACAATCCTCCATCACAATGCCAATTTTACGTCCTGGCTATTCTGTCAGCATCTAAATGTGTCCCCTTTTTTTCCTGCACGTCGAGTGGGACCTCTTTCCCGCAGTAGCGCGAACCAGCGCGTTAATTGGCCACTTAACCCCGTCACCATCGCAAATTGCCTTAAAACCACTCTACTGAGTCTACTGAATCATGGATCCAAATTGGTTCAAGCCCCTCCTAGACGAGCCCCAGACGAGCTGAGGTCGATAGCCTTGAGTACGATGATACAGTTTTTACGTAGTGGTCACAAGGTCAAGGTTCTGTCTGGCGGTGCTTGGATTAGCTTGCTTTGCTGACAACAATTCATGGTTACGCGACTGACTCGGAAAGTAGCTTCGTTTATTTCCGTGGCGGAAGTATCACGGAAGAAGTGAGTTTGAGATATTGAACACCAAAAAGTCTGATTATTCAATACTACCTAAACAATGTGTATCGCTCCAAGTTTGAATATATTTAAAATGCTTCGCTTCATAACTCTATAACATCTGACGGCCTCCATCAATCTCATGCATCACAGTCGACCTTGACGTCGCACAAAACCCAAAATCAAGATATCGCAGTCCCCAACACCGGCGCACCCGAGTTGTTTATCGTAGTAACGCACTCTTAATCATCATCCTTCTGGAATCCCCGACGCGCCCCGCCCATGCGCTCGGCCAAGCCCTTGTGTCCGGCCTGTTGATGCAACTTATTCACAAATCCACGGTCGCCTCCACGTTCTCTCGCCTTGTCGTCGGCTTCCCGCAGTGCTCTCTCCCGTTCTTCCAGAGCTACGAGCCGCTGCTGGCGATCAACGTCGAGCTCTGTTGCTGCGGACTGCATAGCTGCCAGCTTGCGCTGACGCTCTTCTTCCTTCGCTTTATCGTCTTCTTCGTTGTGTCGTGGCCGCCTATCGCGGGAGTCGCTTGGGTAACTTCGTCGCGAGTCTCTCCTGTTGTCACGTGGCCGCTCATCGCGGTGCCGACGATCGCGTCTGGACTCTTCATCTCCTGAGTCGTCACGTCTTCGTCGTGAATGTCTCTCTCGGCTGTCGTCTCTGCGTCGCCTGTGTCGGTCCTCTCTTGAATCATCGTGGCGTCGTGGACTTCGCGACCTTGAGTAAGACCGTCTCCGTCTGTGATGTCTATCGTCCGGGTCTGCGCTGCGGTGGCGATGTCTCCTTCGGTGTCTATCATGTCGATCTTCCCTCTTCCGTGATTTCTCCTTCTTCTCGTCATCGACGCCCATCGAGGAAAGTAGTTGGCGACGCCTGACCGGATCGTTCATCATGGCTTCGTAGGCAGCTTGTTCTTGTCGCTTGATGGCCAGTAGAGGATCCTCGCGAATCTTGGCAGCCGTGTCTCGCGCGGTGTTTGCGTTCTGCAGCGCCATAAAACTCTCTGTTCCAGCATCCTTCTCCAGCTTCTTGTGTTCGGTGCCCTTGATGAGATTATCGATGCGCCGCTTTCCCAGCAGGTATGCTTCGGTTTCTTCTGTCGTGCCGGTTTGTCCATCGTTGGGACCTTGGTACATCCAGTCCACGCGATCAACGCGCTTCCTGCCTCCTGCAGCCTCGAGTTGTCTCTCAACCTCTTCCTTTGCGCGCTCCTCCTTGATTTCGTTGATGCGCTGTTGCGTCCGCTTGCGCTCGGCGAGGGCCTTCTGTTCTTCGTCCCAGACGGCCTGCTGGTTGCGCCGAAGCGCAGGATGGAAGGACTTTTTCAAGTTAAGATCTCCGCCTCCCATTTTGATGATGTGTGGATGGTAGTTTGAAAAAAAGAAGGGTGGCTGCAGGAGAGAGAAGAATGATGGGTGTTGGGATATGAAGTGGGGTGGCAATTATTTAGCCAGGCTAGTGCGCATCCCAGCCTTTTAAAAGTCTTATCGCCTTATCGCACAGGCCACGGAGCACACTTGATATATCCAAGGAGCCAGTATCAGCCAAACTTTGCTTTGTGTTCGAGGAAACCTTATTGAGAACTTTATGCTGCCTTCAATTCATTGATTAGTACCACCCTAATAATTAACAGTTTCTTTACTATCAAATGCTCAGGCTCGTACTATTCCCTTAGTCGCTCTAGATCATATCGCCAGTGTGATCGCTTGAGCTTAGCTACTTACAATTTTGAATCATCACTTACAGGGAAACTAGTGCTCCGCTCATATCAAGGAATTTTGTGAGCACTATTGAGTATGCCACCGAACTTAAAACAACAGAAACAATCCCCTTCAGGCCCCTGCTTCGCTGTCACTCTGGTAGTCTATGCATAGAGCACGCTTGCAGCTCTCCAATAAGCCCGGTGAGATGCTGGCTGTCGCAGAGTAGCGTTCCTATAAATTTCACATTGTATTATACAATCATGTCTATGATATGTCGAAATGCTGCTCCATTTGAGGAACTCCGTCCGAATCATCACGTAGTCGTACATTTTTCCTCCGCATCGTTTGTGTCCCAAACTCTCTACCAACTGGCTCGCTTCACACCAGGCAAGTTTCCAGCCATGGCCTCCATTCGGAAATTGTACTACGATTGTTAGTCCAGACACCTTAGCTCGCATCCGCATCGCTCGTCGGCTTACTCGAGACATCTTGAAATCGCTCAATACACCACGTCCTTGACCACCCATGATACATCGGTTTCGAATCTGTGTCGGTCGGGTGTAGCAGTGCATCTGGGTCAACTGGAGCTGGGCCTCGGCGCGGACTCGGGGAGGTAGAGTTGTGTTGCGGATCATGTATCGGAGGGCTTGTCTATCGATTTTAAATCAGCATTTGTCTCTTGATCGAATTGTCGTCGTAGTGGTGGGTTGCGGTTCAGGGAAAGAGTTTTGCACACCTCTCGGTCTCGTGGGCCTCAAAGACCTTGCGCTTTGTGTGGTCGCGCAGGGTACGGACGTTGACGAAACAGCCCAGATCGAGCTTCTTGGCGCGGAACATCGACATGGTGGGCGATCGGGGTTGGGGTGTCGATGATGAAGCTGCCGGGAGATGTTGCGATCATGTCGAGCCAAATTCGAAGTGGGTTTCCATTGCCGAAGAATAGCCGGCCGCTGGATCTAGCTCTCATGGGGGATATATACCTATATCAATAATTCTCGACAGCTTAGATAGATCAAATTGCCATTTTCCCACAAGATTCGGAAAAGGCGTGTTATCTCTAACGACTAATAAAATCTGAGTCTTTAGCAAATTTCCTCATTCTCTGTTCTGGCCGCCGATATTACGGCCATAACGACAAAGTTCTTGAGGGCATGTAAAACGATCACGTCCAGAACGCAATAGGGCAAATCACTGTCTTATCATGAGTCCCGTTCCACCATCTTAAAGGTCATAATAGAAAGAACAAATTCATGTCAAATTATAGAAGGGTTCTGCTTCGTTTTCAGGTCTGATTCGAATGTGCAATGCTCCGTACCTGTTGAGCTTAAAAGATCTAGGGTATTACACAGAGGTCAAACGCCTCTGGACGATCCCCAAAACGTACAGGGGATGTTATAGCCTGGAATGTGATGTGACGCAGCCTCCATCCCAGTACGATTAGCTAAACAGTCCTGCACCTACCATGATGAAATTCCATCAAGCCTGAGCAACCAGCCTGTATCATTCCTCCTACAGTATCAATGGCCTGTCATTAATGCTCTTTAGAGAAATTGTGTCTCACCGCGAATAAATCGCCAAAGTTGAATCCCCATTATGGATCCCAGCAGGGAAAACCTCCTTGATGGAGCCGACCGGGTATCATTCGATGAGAGCGACTCCTCTGATGCTTACTCGGAAATCGACGCGACAGATTATCTCACCAGAAATGCCGTCACTCGCTCTGGAGGTTCATCTCGCAAAAAACGTCGAGTGCGATCTTCTGGGTTCTGGCGACGATGGCGTCCGAGCACCTGCTGCCTGACTGTCATTGGAACCATCTTGGTCGTCGGAGCTATCGTCTCAGCAGTTGGATCTTTTGCCTGGAAGAAGATCAAGGCAGCGCCCGTTGATGGAAAATCACCGCCATGGTACCCAAGCCCAAAGGGCGGCGCGTCCAAGAACTGGGAGAAGAGCTACGAATTGGCCGCTAAACTGGTTAGCAAAATGACACTGGCCGAGAAAGTCAACATCACTACTGGCACAGGATGGAGTATGGGCTTGGCCGTGGGCACAACGGGTGCTGCGGTGAACGTTGGGTTCCCGGCCTTGGCTCTGCAGGACGGGCCGCTTGGCATAAGATTTGCAGATAACGCGACCGCCTGGCCTGCTGGAATTACGGTGGGAGCTACATTCAACAAGAAGCTGATGTATGAGCGTGGTAATGCTCATGGAAAAGAAGCAAAAGGCAAGGGAATCAATGTCATTCTTGGTCCTGCCATTGGACCTCTTGGAAGAGCTCCTGCTGGCGGGCGCAATTGGGAAGGATTTGGCCCCGACCCTTACTTGCAGGGCATTGCTGGAGCAGAGACAATTCGCGGTATTCAAGACGCCGGGGTGATGGCGACGATCAAGCATTTTATCGGCAACGAACAAGAGCATTTTCGCCAGGCGTGGGAATGGGGTCTTCCAAACGCCATCTCGTCTAACATTGACGACCGAACACTGCACGAGATATACGGATGGCCCTTCCAGAACGCCGTCAAAGCTGGTGTTGCGAGCGTCATGTGCTCATACAACATGGTCAACAACTCCTACGCCTGCCAGAACTCCAAGCTTCTCAACGGCATTCTCAAAGACGAGATGGGTTTCCAAGGGTTTGTTATGTCAGATTGGCTTGCCCAGCGGTCTGGCGTCGCAAGCGCTTTGGCGGGTTTGGATATGAGCATGCCCGGAGATGGACTCAAGTGGCAGGATGGTGATTCCCTCTGGGGCCCTCGTCTTACCCAGGCTGTTTTGAACGGATCATTGCCAGTGGACCGAATGAATGACATGGCACTGCGAATCGTTGCCTCATTTTACCAGCTGGGACAGGACAAGGACGAAAACAAGGGTCCTAACTTTTCCTCCTGGACTTATGACAAGAAAGGAAAGCTTGCCCCTGGAAGCCCTTCGCCTCAAGAGGAGCAGGTCGTCAACCACTACGTGAACGTACAAGAGAATCATGCCGAGTTGGCTCGTCAGATCGCCATTGAGGGAACCGTCCTGCTCAAGAACGAAGGAGTACTTCCTCTGAGCCGCAAAGGTGGCTTAGCTAACCAGGCCGAGAAGAAAGACGGCAAGATCAAGATTGGCATATTCGGCGACGATGCTGGTCCTGGAAAAGGACTTAACTATTGTCCTGACCAAGGGTGTAATGAAGGTACTCTTGGATCAGGCTGGGGCAGCGGTGCAGCCGATTTCCCGTTCCTGGTCACTCCTGTAGAAGCTCTGCGCAAGGGCTTCAACAAAGACAAGGTGCAAGTCAGCGAGTTCCTTTCCAACAAGGTCAAAGACACAGAGAAAGTAGCTGAACAGGACGTCTGCTTGGTATTCGCCAACTCGGACGCAGGCGAAGGCTACCTTTCGTGGAGCAGCGTCCGAGGCGATCGCAATGACCTATTTCTGCAAAAAGGAGGCGACGCGCTTATCACGGAGGTTGCGAATTTTTGCGGTGGTGGAGCCGGTACGACCATCGTGGTCATGCATGCTGTTGGGCCAGTCGTTGTGGAAAGCTGGATCAACCACCCGCGCATCAAGGCTGTGTTGACTGCAAATCTGCCTGGTGAAGAGAGCGGAAATGCCATTGCAAGCATCCTTTTTGGCGATGAGAGTCCCAGTGGAAAGCTTCCATACACAATTGGAAAGGCACTGGCCGATTATGGTGCAGGCGGACAGGTTCTGTATCTACCCAACGGCGTCATCCCGCAGCAGGACTTTGACGAGGGCCTGTATATCGACTACCGACATTTTGACAAGTACAATGTCGATCTTCGATATGAGTTTGGGTACGGTCTGTCCTACACTACCTTTGAATACAAGGACTTGAAGATTTCTCTGAAGGAAGCAGTGCCGCAGCTACCAGCCTCGCGTGTAACGTCCCACGCAAAGCCACCAAAACTTGATGATAAGATTCCAGATGTCAAGGAAGGTCTCTGGCCTAAGAACATCCGTAAACTGAAGAAGTGGATCTACCCATACATTGACTCACCTGATGATATCAAGAAGGGCGATTATCCCTACCCCAATGGCTACGACATCAAGCAGCCTCCCTCGCCAGCCGGAGGTGAAGAAGGTGGCAACCCGGACCTTTGGAAGACTGTGGTCACCGTCTCCGCCGTCGTCACCAACAGCGGTACCGTTGATGGCAAGGCCGTGCCCCAGCTTTACCTGTCGTACCCTGAGACTTCCAAGGTCGATCACCCGGTTCGAGTTCTGCGGGGGTTTGAGAAGGTTGCTTTGAAGAAGGGTGAGAGCAAGACCGTCGAGTTTGAGCTTACCAGGAGAGACTTGAGTTTTTGGGATGTTGATGAGCAGAATTGGAGAGTGACGGATGATGGAGACTTTACGATTGCGGTTGGAGAGAGTTCGAGGGATTTGAAGTTGAAGGGGACATTCAAAGCTGATACTGTACTTTGAAGCTGGGTGTTAGATAGTAGAGTACAGAACGAATCACTTGGGTGGTAAACCCTGGAGCAACAATTGATTCCGGCCCACGGAGGGCAGTGGTGTTTGGTTCATTAACTTGTCGCATTATCACGTAACTAATTATATGCCCTCAAAAACTCTACCAGCGCCATCATAGCCATAGCCTGGCCATACGGCATACTCGTCCGGGGAATATCCTTATAATGCTGCAGATCATGACCCATACCCGTTCCAAACGATGTATTTAGCAGCTCTCCCTCTGGGCTAATGTTCTCCAACACAGCCTTGATGGCCTTGACGGCTACCTCGGAGTATTGCTTGCCGATATATCTCTTGCGCTCTGCCTTGAGAATGCCGTACGCGAAACCAGCTGTTGCGCTGGCCTCGACGTATGAACCTTCTTCCTCTGGGATGTCGAGAAGGGTGCGCCATAGACCATTCTCGCATTGCACCTTGGCGAGGGCTTCGCACTGGCTATCGAGAGTGTGGATGAGGTGTGATCCAATGGGGTCGTCTTCCTTGATACCGATGAGCTCGAGAAACTCAGGAATCACGATGGTAACCCAGCTGTTACCGCGGGCCCATCGCGCATCGGCGAAGTTGTGGCCGCCGTCCTTGAAAGTCCAGCCGTGGAAGAACAGACCCGTCTTGGTATCGAAGAGATACTGGACGTGCAACAGGAACTGCTTCTTAGCCTCGGCGACGTAGTGGGGCCTGTTGAGCACAAGGCCGATCTTGGCGAGCGGCATGACAGTCATCATGAGGGTATCGTCCCAGAGCTGCTGCTCGTTGACCTCGAGGTAAGTGATATGCTGAAAGCCGCCGTACTTGGTGCGGGGAAGGTCGTGCATCGCCCACTCGGCCCAAGCATCCAACCAGGGAAGATAAGCGGGATTGCGAGTCTTTTCGTAGACGAAAGCGAGGGTGAGGAAGACGGCCATGGTGTTGATGTTCTTCCCCTTGTGGCCCTCCTTGAAGCGAGCCTGGAACCAGTCCTCGATGATCTTGAGCCACTCATCCTCGCCGGTCATCTCGTAGTACTTCCAGATGCCGTAGAGGCCAATGCCGTGAGTCCACTCCCAGTCATTCCAGCCTTTTGTGTCGATGACCTGGCCATCTGCGAGGGTCATGAGGAATTCACCGGTGGTGTCTGTGATGTTTACGAGTTCGTGGATGAGCTGACGGATCTGCTTGTGGACGTCTTGCGACGCGATGTCGTGGACGTGAGTAGGCATGATGGGCAGGCTGTCACTGATGTCTCGATTAGGTGTGAGGTGAGGCTACAAAAGGAAGATAGAGGTGAGGAGGGGATCGGCGGGGGAAGGTTTATGAGATGTTTTATTCCAAGGGTCTCTTGTACATAATAATAGCCGGCTGCACGCTTTGTGCTTTCCCGATGTCCTCTTGGCAAATCCACATGCTCGGTCCGAAGTATACCGAGAGCATCATCTTTGACTGTGTTTGTCTCTCCGCACTTTTGCGACTGTGGGGGTGGGGCAGAAACTGGGGGGAGAGAGAGATGGGGGCGGAGATGAGAGTCGAGGAACAAGGGGGGGAAGTGAGAAGCTGGTGACGTTGAAGATTTGGTGAAGAGATGAGTTTGGGAACCTCCAATTCCTGTTAAAGAGTACACTGCAACCGCTGAAGAAACCGCGGATTTAGTGCTTCATCCTCCGAGACAGTGGGCCTACCTTAAATACACCGCCCACATCCAATCCACTTCGGAGAGGGTTGCCTATTTGGCCACGCTACTGACCAAGGATAAAAAGAGTCGAGATGCGGAGTAACTCTACCAGCCATCTACTTGGATTCTCCAATTTATCGCCAAGGCACGGGAAGGCACTGGCTGTTGAAGTGTTCAACAAGAGCCGCATTAATAACGACAATATATATATATGTATCACTACGTGTATCGCAAAAACTCGATAACTTGTACGGATAACAGGCTGTGGATACTGAATGTATAAGCTAAGATAGCTACCCGGGGTCCATAGCCCCGTCGCAAGTTGTCGAGTTTTTATGGTAAAAGTTCCATCACAATCATCCTTGAAATCATGTCATGAACGAAGATCATACCCGTCCCTAGAAAAGGTTGCATCCCGTATCCAGGAACCAGCCAAGCCAGCAAAGGTTGAGCCCCTTGACTTGATACACCAAGTCACCCAGCCAGCACCAACTCTGCAAATGCCGTTTTGCCGAACTGTAGAAAGATCATCGCTCGGCGCCTCGGGGCAAACCTTTCGCGAAAGAGGATCCCTTTTTATGAGATAATGCCCGTTTAGTGGTGAACTCAATCCATATACCGATCAGAAACTGGGGCGCAAGTAACGTTGACACTGAATTCTGGGGACCCCGGATTTCTTCTATTCCCGCCCACAGGCAAGATATAACAGCCGCTCTCATCCAGACCAACTTCTCCTTCTTTCTCCATCCCTACATTCTTATCCACTATCAAGAATGGCTTCCGAGATCGAACGCAAGAGGTCCATCGACGAACTCGAGGACCTCGAAAAGCCCGCCCAGCACTCTGGCAGAGTCGACAAGGAACTCGCGCAGTATGTCTCGGATGTGCGCATGAACATCACGCCTGAGCGCAGTGCTCAGCTGCGAAAGATGATCGACAAGAGGGTTTTGGTCATTATGATCTTTACCTACTTCCTCCAGGCTATTGACAAGGGGACTTTGTCGTTTGCTTCGATCATGGGGTTGACGGCCGATACAGGGTTGGAGAACCCTGATGGGACTGTTTCTCAACATGTGAGTTGTTAATAGCATCTCTCCTCGCTTCCATCTTTAAAACGTGCTGACAATGGTGCGTAGTTCTCATGGCTTACAACCTGTATCTACCTCGCCATCCTCGTCGTCGAGTACCCGCAGAACTGGCTCATCTCCCGAGTCCCCATTGCAAAATACCTCTCCTTCTGCATCGTTGCCTGGGGAGCCTGCCTGGCTTGTCATGCCGCCTGCAAAGACTTTACAGGCCTTGTCATCGTGCGAACACTCCTCGGTATCTTCGAGTCCGCTTGCCAGCCATGCTTTGTCATCCTGTCGGCGATTTGGTACCGTCGTGAGGAACAAACCTCTCGAGTAACTTATTGGTATGTCTGCAATCGCTTCACCACAAGACAAGTACTAACCCGCTCTTCAGGTACGCAATGAACGGCATGCAGCAAATCGTCGGCGGTCTTCTCGCCTACTGCTTCTCCCTCATAAAGTCCGGTCCTCTGCGCTCCTGGCAATGGCTTTTCCTCGCCTACGGCGTGATATCCATCATCTTTGGCGTCTTCGTCGGCTGGTGGATGCCCGACTCTCCCATGCGCGCCAAATGCTGGTCCGAGCAGGAGAAGCACGAGATGGTGGAGCGCGTGCGTGACAACCAGACGGGCATCCAGAACAAGACGTTCAAGAAAGAGCAGTTCATCGAGGGTCTCAAGGATCCCCAAGTCTGGGGATACGCTCTCATCGCGCTGTGCACCACGCTGCCTACATCTGGGCTTGGGGCTTTTGCGAATATTATCATCAAGAGCTTTGGGTTTAGTACCCTTGAGACGCAGTTATTGGCTATGGTGTTGGGCTTTTATATCATTATTGTGCTGTTGTCGTCTGCTTGGCTTGTCAAGAAGACGAACCAAAACCTCTTGGTTATGCTTGGCTTCTGCATCCCGTAAGTCTTATCTCTATTCACGTTTCGACACTTGCTAACAGTACCAGTTCCTTCATTGGTACAATCCTCCTCATGACCCTCCCCAACAAGACCATGGCCCAACACGTCGGACTCCTCATCTCTTACTACATCACCCTCTCCTTCTGGTCAGCCCAAACCCTCGCACTCTCCATGATCTCCCGAAACATTGCCGGACAGACAAAGAAGACTGTCGCAGTCGCCACCAACTTCATCATCTGGGCGGCTGGTAACGCCATCGGCCCTCAAGTCTTTCTTTCATACGATGGTCCTCGCTACTTCATCGCATTTGCTACCCACCTTGGATGCTACGGTCTTCTCGTCATTGTCATAGTCGCTCTGCGATGGTATCTCCGTAGGGAGAACAAGAAGCGCGATGAGTTGGCAGCATCAGGTGTTGCGGAGGCTAGTTCGACCTATACGGGTCAGGCCTGGGAGGATCTTACGGATAAGGAGAACTTGAGTTTCCGTTATGTGTACTAGATACAAAAGTTTGTCCGGCAAAATGTTGTGGACTTGGTTTAAACTGAACTCTAGATTGTCATGAATAAAAATGAACTTAGACATACCCACACAAGATCCTTTGCTGCCGTGACGTTTGAGAGGATTCTTTCTAGGTTAATGCTTACCTTCACTAAACCAAAGACCTAAGAGTATTGGACAGACAGATATCGGCTATGGCGTAGAATATACCACTGAAGTCGTTATCTCCCAGCCGCTCTACCTTCTTCCAAGAAAAGCAATGGAGTTAAATATTCAAAATGGGACAGAACAACCACCATACCGGAGAATGTACTTGAAGGCGACTTGTGAAAGTGAGTTGTATTACTATGCTGTGTTTCATTCTAGCCCTCCAAAACAAGGGGGCTTCATCGACCACCCGCTTGATGTTCAAGCAGCAGTCTAAGAACTCACACCGTTGGTTCGATAAAAGTACTGCCAGGTCTCCGTACCATCAGAATCAATAGCAGCCAGATAACCAATGTCGTCTCCATTAGCAGCAATAGCCCTAGACATGAGTGCACGTTCGGGAGCAGCGCAACCACTGTAAACCATCTGGTCCATCCCCGTGATAGCGTCGCAGGTAGAGGAAGCGTTGGCCTCAGAGCGTAGGATGCACTGCCAGTGAGTATGCTCACTATGAAGCTCGGTGGAAAGATATGACACAGACATTCTGATTGTGTTGTTAGTGAAGGAAGGATTTGGGAACTGTGATTATATGGGTAAATGTTGTACTGTTGAGAGTGGCTGGTGAGTGGTGTACAGAATGGAGGTAACACAGAGTGCATGCGGCTTTGGGATATATAAAACCTGATAAGAGAAGATTGCAAATGAATCACAAGTGGTAGCAGTCAGTTACACAAGTACATGGAGGCACCACTATACACTGTATGTGTGATTAAACCGATTCAATGTTTACATTCACATACCTTGTCTGTATCGGAAGAGATCAGAACTTGAGGAAGCTTGATTCAGTGTTTGCGAGTAACAGATTTGTGTTAACATAGGAAGGTAATCACTATGCTAATCTCCTTGCTGGGATCTCTGTGCTACGTATCACAAAATAGGCCATTACACATAGCGACGTTAGAGTTTACACATAGAATAAGAGGGAAAGGGGGGACCTTTCCCAGCATAAACCGGTGGTGTATAGTGAATGAGATATGTCTCAAGATACCAAATCTGTGTCCTGTACGTATACATGAAACAAAAGAAGTTTATCCCGAGCAGTTTAGATTTGGTTCATATAGCCCCTTGCTCGATTCCGAAGCTAGTCAACTCAAAGTCATCGTATTTTTCTGTTTATAACTAGTAGCTGATCTCTGTAACTAGAGACTATCTAAGTTTATCCTCCCTTGATATGACACCTTCTAGTATTGGCCATGACTGCTCACTAGTAGTACTCCCACACCTCCTCGCCAAAAGCGATATCAACAAGACTCCCAATCTTTTCCTCACTGTCATTCAGAGCATCTGCGCCTATATCACGAGTATTACCGCAGAAGGAGCATTTGTCAGTATCCATATCGGATATCATTATGCATTTGGGGCGGCCAATCATGTTGATGAACTTGTTGCAGCGCCACTTGGTATGCTCCGCAGGACGAGTGAGTATAAGTCCGGGCATTGTGAAGTGATTCGGAAACAAAGTCTCGAGGGATGGGGTTTCAGTGATTTGTATGTGCTGTTTGAAAACTTGAGGTTGTATGATGGGTGTACTGTTGACCGAGTTGTACAGCAAGGAGTGAAGAGGACGGTACACTCCTTATACAACCCCGTACGGGCGAAATAACGCGGAATCACTGGATATTGCTACTAAGAAGCACTCGTATAAGACCGAGGCACTTACTCACTACGCATCGCAGCTTGAGTGAATAACTCCGCATTGCTCACGCACAGTTGTATAACCCTTCTTACAGCTAGTCACTGATGAACGTAGTTGATCAGACATGTATTCGAGTGCCTGGAAAGTAGATAATCCCACTTATTCCTGGCACTGATTTTTAATATGAATGCCTTCGAAGTAAATGCTATTGTTGTCTAAATTGCTTATTAAGGGCAGACTTGGGAGTGACTAAAAGCTACCCTTGGAATACCAGAGATTAATAGGTTTCCAAACTCGGCTTCAGCCTGGATGTTCAGCCCTTGCAGATATTTTTTCCTTGAGAGGATGTGGGATTTTGCTAGAGAACCAATCCTATTCATACCCTTATGGGCTAGCTATTGTCGCCCAGACTAGCCCATCATCAGCCAATCAGTCACCATCAGCTAAGCATTTATTCTATTTACTATAAGAGAACTAGCCAATTTATATTCCTGCATTAATACTACCTCTACCCTCAATACCCCTTAGTCCACTGCCGATAAATCTCATCACATCGCGCTCATGATTCTTTTCAGCTCTAGTACTCTAGTTGACAACGTTGGTCAATTACTCAAAGTACGTCCAGAGTTCAGAGCCATCTTCAGCCTTGTGACTTAGCTTGGCAATGTCTTTATTGTCCTTGTTCTGTGCAATAGAGCCAAAGTCACGCTCCTCCATACACTTCTTGCACTTTTTATCAGCCATTCTGTTGGCCGTGTTGCAGTGGGCATCTACCGTGTATTGAGTGTTCCTCTTGCATACCCAGTGAGAGACGTGAGTAACGTCGACGGTGTTTGTCTCGGGCATGATGAGAGACGTGAAAGAATGTTTGGGGTGTTGTTGAGCGAAGAGGGTTGTATCGTCCTTGTGGTCTAAAGATTTATGTTAGTCATGACGATGAAGAGTCAAAGGGGTAGAGTCATCACGCTGTTCAAGGTCTTGCCTTGCTTGGCTGTAGTGTGGAATGAAGCTGTATGATACCAAGCTGACTCTATAAGATGAGGGGACAGATCAGAGTTTAAATAGGTATCAGAATCGTACAACCATTTGTTCGAAACGTATACAATATTTACCTGCGTTTGCGGTACAGAGTAGCGTTTGTATCATGGGCCCAAGTAATCGTAGGAAGTACACACAAAATACACAACCATAGTTAACATCGTCATCCGAGGTTTTTGAAGCCAAGAACAAATACTAAGGTTTGGTTAAAATCTGGGATTGCTTTGGAAGGATTTGGAAGATGATCTGAGACGTATGGAAGCTACTGTTGTATCAACCTATACTCATGTTTTTTTTTAACACAAACTCGTGAATTCAAAGATCCATAATTAGAATATCAGGCTACGTCTGTCTGATGGTAGAAATGCTCTTTAATGTAGACACTGAATTCCAACCTTAACTCACAGGCGTAAGATCTGTTTGTTGATGGACGTATGGAAAGAGTGGTGGGTCGATATTTCAGCCGCCAGGTGCCTATGTGAATGAGGAGTAACACTCAGAGATTGTTTCCATCGAATGCGTGGTATGAAATCTTGATGTGATCGAAAGACAAATCAGTTCAAGTACAATCGGCTGGTGATGAGCAAAGCGCGAGGCAAACATCACCCGAACAAATGGAAAGAGAAACAAAGCAATCTGGCTCTTTATTCTTCCTGCAATGTCGGAAATCTCATAGCAAACAGCACTCGCTTGTTTAGTACCACGTAAAAAAAATCACCTCATCTGTTTCTCATAACCATTGCTAGCCATCCCGCATCAGCATGTACAGCAAACACGATTCCCAGTGGGCCAAGTACCTTGGCTAATTATCCAGCTTAACGTCCTTGACCAGTTTAACATCCTTGAGCCATTCAGATATATCAACGGGTTGTGTCTTTGCCTCTACCGCCTCAACGCTTTCGTTCCCTGTCTCGGCAGGACCTCCCTTCTCTGTCTTTGCATCAGGGGTACCCAAGAAGGACCAGTCGGCATCTTGAATGAAACCGGGCTCGTTGGGAGGCGCAAACATGATACCCATGATCCTTTCGGAGCCGGTGATGTGTGCTGCACGGGAATACACAGCATCAATAGCTTCGCGAGTTTGCACACTGAAAACAAGACCAGTGTTGGTCCGGGCAAGCGGAAGCGGAGCGCTGACATTAGCGTCCTTGCCGTAGGTGTTGTTGATATCGATGACCTTCAGACCAAGCGTGTTTCCATCCTTGTCACGGACGACCTGGAGGCGCATGGAGTCGATGGTGTGCAGGGGGTCGTTAATGGTGTTTTCTCGCGAGGAGCTTTCGGGGAGTGGTTCCGAAGGATCAGGAACAAGAGGCACGGAGTCGACGTGAGACTGCAGAGGGTAGAAGTGAGGACCGTCGAGAAAGAGCTGGCGTGCGGAGGGAGGATGATGACGAGGGTAGTGGTCGAGAGTGCGGGCGCGGTTGCGGCCGGTAGGAATAGGGGACGAGGGCTTTGGGGATGAAGGCGGCATCTTGATTTGAGATGAGGGTGCTTTTCTTTGTAGTGTGCTGATGCTGATGTTGGTGTGAGTTGTGTTTTGGAGTTTGGAGATGGCTTGGCGTTGAAGAAAGACGAGAAGAAAAGTCCGAATTCGGAGGGTTTTGTGCACGAGATTGTGGTGATGGTTTGCCATTGTCTGCCAGTGTAAGGCCGCGTGCTATGTACAAACAAACGCGTCTGTAAACAAAGATGATATCATCACGCTATTCACTGTCAGAAGACCATCACAGAACATCAAAGAACCGACCCTGATGGGCCGTGACCGGATGTGTTTGCTACAACATCGTCACGAATGTCCTGAAATCACAAACTCACCGGCGATCTCTGCATGTGGGCTGTACAGATATTGCTATTGCCTGCAACAAACTGCTTAGAGTCTACGAACCATCACCGCCGTACTCACTGCGATCTGGTTTCGTACCCAATCATTTGATTGCATCGTGTCTGTGAACAGTTAGTGGTTGTCCAGGGCAATCGTGTTTGCACTTATGGCGCGAAAAAACCTGTCATGATACTAGTGTTGCTGGCATCTCTTCTAACATGTGACTTCTGGTGCACACAAAGCGTCCTCGTTTGATCCTTCATCACGAGACACGAATCCAAACACATCTCTGTCCTATACAACGCTAAATATTGGTATCCTCCGTCCTAGGCTTTGCCGACTAGACTGGAGCGTAGAGCGTCAAGCTTCTCTTCGTGAATCAACCGCGATACTATCTTTCACGTCGGCGAAGATGGTGGACTACAAGGTTCCTTCCAGATGGGGCTCCGCTACCTGTCGAAAGAGAGTTTTACGTTTTGGCTGCGCATATCTTGCAGACTTCCTTATATCACCTTCATGCACTGTCGTCAATACCCTCTTGTATGGCGATCCGGTCAACACATGTGTATGTCTAGGGCTGGCCTTGAAATGGATACGTGACAACCCCTCAAGAATGCCAACTGATTACTTCATTAGAACCCTTCACACGCATATGTTCTGTAGGAGAAATCATTTGGACAAAACCAGACCAGCCCAGCCGAACGCAGCCAGACTCGAGAACAACACCGCACACAACGACGATCTTACGAACCTCCACTTGCAAAGGGGGTCCCACGGTATTCTCGAAACTCACGCAGCCAAAGAGAATTTGAAACCGGCAAGAGACTTTGCATGAGGAACGACGCCTCCATGTACTTCCGGTTCCATTCTCAACGAGTCACCCAACAGAACCGCCTATAAGGAGAGTTCCCTCTAGAATCTACCTTCATCTCTCTGCTCTCCAAGGCCACAATGTTGCCTCCATCGACTTCGTGCTCGGCGATTTGAGTTGATCTAGCCGATGATTCTGGGAAGATCCTGCTTTTCCGCTGTATGCCGGTCGAGTTGGCCTGGCCTTGGGTGTTTGCGGAGCGGGCGATCGTGGGGTGAATGATGACCAGTAGTGGATATTGAAAAGACGCAGTATTCTCTCAAGCATGGCAAACTTTTGTCCCATGACACCACGTAATTTCACGATAGGGGCACGACTCGCGAAACACTGACTTTGAGTTTTAGGTTATGCGAAACTTTGATTTCGATATTGAGATTGAGAGCAGATGACTAAGATTGACTGTATGCTAACCTGTCGATGGTATGGCATGTAAGAGCGCACGTTAGTGTGAAAGGTTAAACTGTTTCATCAACCCTCGAGGAAAGTAGCCGGCAAGTGATATGAACCCTGGACAACGAACACTGCTGCAGATCCTCTCACGAACACCCGTGCAGGGAAATCATACGGCATCCATTTATATCAAGTCTGGTAGCACCTTTGGAAAAGAGATCCAGCTGACCCAATGGAATCCATAGGAATATCAACAATAATGCGGTATCTAGTATCATTATTACAATGATCATTATATACGTTTATATATATATATGTGATCAATGTGTAAATACATCAGCTAGACTTCTATTCAACTTCTTCCATGAGCAAGGTACCATGCAACGAATTTCGAAATGCCTTCCCGAATTTGTGTCTTGGGCTTATAACCAAGTAATGAGTTTGCTTTCGACACATCAGCATACGTGATAAGCATGTCCCCAGCTTGTTCCTCGCGTAAATCAATAATGGCCTTTCGTCCCAAGGCTTCCTCAAGAACACTGATGAGTTCCACCAGCTGAATCGTCTGCGACTCCCCGAGGTTGAAGATCTCATAGATCGATCCTCTATAGTCCAGTGCAGCGCGGATGCCGTCGATGATGTCGTCGATATAGGTATAGTCTCGACGAGAAGTACCGTCTCCAAACATGGGGATGGGTTTCCCTTGATGAATAAGTCTCGTGAACTTATGTATGGCAAGGTCTGGGCGCTGGCGGGGACCGTATACAGTGAAGAATCTGAGACAGATGCAGCGAATTGCGTAGAGGTGAGAATACGTATAGCATAATAGCTCAGCCGCTGATTTTGACGCGGCGTATGGCGAAATGGGCTGAGAGTTCTTGCAATTCTCGGAAAAAGGAACCTTGGCGCCGTGGCCGTACACACTCGAAGACGATCCAAACAGGAACTGACTGATTCCAAAGTCCTTGGCACACTGGAGCAGATTCAGCGTGCCGTTCACATTTGTGTCGAAGTAATATCCCGGGAACTGAAGAGAAGGGAGTACACCCGCACAAGCGGCCAGGTGTACGACTGCGGTGAAGTTATTGTCTTCAAAAACAACTCGTAAAGCCTCGACATCTCGGATGTCGACCTCATAGACGCTGAAATAAGGGTTAAGGAAATGGGCAGCGACATTGGCGCGCTTGATCTCTGGGGAGTAGAACTCGTTGAAGTTGTCCACTACCACGACCTTCCAGTATCCTTCGGCCAAAAGGGCTTGGACAAGGTGAGAGCCGATAAAGCCTGCACCCCCTGTAATGAGGATCTCTGGTCTTGATACCGTGTTCCGTAGGGTTGTGATTATCGTCATGATTACTAGTACAGATTTGTAAAGATCGAGGTCTGATGTATGGTCTTTCCTGTTGTTAGTCCAGACTGCTTGTATCTTGTCAAAGACTTGAACATTGATAGCGGAGGTCTTGATATTGTGGGATGTAGCGAGACTCAAGTATACGGATCCCTTCCAGACCTCCCGATATTCAAGGGTTGAAAAAGGGGGACTGAAACACTCTTTAGCCACAATACCTGGCCGCCCTTGGGCTATGAGACCCCATAACGAGCATCCTTTTCTAATGTTCACATCAGACGCCTTTATATGAAATCTGGTCTGAACAAATCAATCTTTCCTTCCCTTACCGGTCCTGTCGGGTTGATGTCACACTTATCTAACATCCGACACAAGCGACAACAAGCAGCCTGGTAAGACGATAGACCTGTACGGACACTGGAATGAAATGTTGATTCTGTGGGAAAAGAGAAGTTTGCTTTCTTTCTCGGGGTTATCCCAACATTAGCAAAAGTCGAGAAGGAAGCCGGGAGACACAGACACAAAATTGGTCCTCTAAGTAATAAAAGCAATTAGCTTTCGTCTTCTACTTTCTCAACTCTATCAATGAAATCAAAAGGGTTTTCCACCGCCATCGCGAAAAATCTCATCCCACCACTTTTTCATATATCCCTTCGGCACCTTTTCCTTATCATAACGACAGATATTACCAAACTCCAGGTTAGGATATCTTCCTACTGCCGTGCCATTCACCCGCCGCGGCAATCTATCCGTGGCCTCAGCCGACACAGGCCAGTACCTGATACGATTTCCACCATGTTGAAGCGTCACCAATGCCTCGTCCAGTTCCCGTGGTTGCAAATTGGCTTTAAAAAGCTCACGCAGTCGCTTGTAGTACCATGGCCTGTCCCACCACGTGCTGCGGCTCCGTTTGAAGCCGTTGTGGTGTAGTATGACGGGAACAGATTCGGTGAAGAAATCGGCGTACAAAGGCATTGTGCTCCAATTTGCGGCCTGGTCGAGGCTTAATAGAGGGTTTGGGACATCCTTGATATCATCCGGGACACCTCTTATTCGCGCTGGAGATATACCGCGGGTCTTGGAGTGCTGGTCTATAGCGGCCTGATCACCGAGAATGACAAAGTCGCCGTCAAAAAGATCAGCAGTCTCGTTGATAACCGTGGATGCGGTCTGGGCAGACAAGACCTGGCCAAAATCAACCCCGACATGGTATTCGAAATCCCTCTCCATAAAGTCAGCTAACTTACCTCTGGCCATAGGTTGCTCTCTCATCCGTTGTCGCCAGACTTCCTGTTCTCCAATGATTTCGCCAACCATGCCTTGCTCGCTTATCAATGGAAGACGCAGGCCGAGACCAGCTTCCATCCTTTCCATGGTGCGGCGAAAGAGTCGTCTCATATCGCCTGCGGGACCGATATAAATACCCCCGTTGATCCATCTCGGCCGGCTATCGTGACAGTCTTCAGTGATAAATTTGTCCGTATCAGGGCCATACATGTCTTTTCTCAATGGGCTCTCGGGCCAACTGTCGCACAACATATCTATGCCGTATTTTGTTCTGTTATTTGGGGCACATCGCTTTCCAGCCCCCGTGACGATCGTCTGTCGCATTGGCATGGGTTCTTTTCTGTTCCACTGTTTCAGGAGTCTTTCGTTGGCTTTCCTATTGATTTCGTGATACCGACTGAGGAGAACCTGAGCAGGAAGCTGAAACCACATATCATAGCCGTCAACCATAAGGACTATATCATCTTCTCGCAGTCTTTCTGAAGGATGAGCTTCGGAATGCATCACAGCATCAAGGTATTTCACAAAACCGGGAATCTTGGGCAGGTTTTTGCCCCTGTCCGAGTGTGTGATATCACGAAAGTCCACCCCCCAATTGATGATCACCGGAATTGGATAGCCCAAGGAGAGCGCTGTCATTATCGTCTTGCAGAGATCTGGGCTTGGGGACGTCGCAGGTATGACCATGGCGAAGCGGTGGTCCTCATCAGCTGGGCCATGCGTGTGAGGGCCATCACTTCCATACCGCTGCCCATCCGGAGAACCAAGCTCGTAATTCTTAAAGATTGAGTTTAGAAAAGTAAAGGATAAGAGTATTGATATAAAAACGAGAATGATTCTGTAAATATTCGGCGTTCTTAGTGAGAATGGCAGGGATGACATGCTGGGGTCTGAATCGTGGCGAACCATCTCAGGTGCGATATGCCTTGAGCATTGAATTGGTAAAAGCCAAGTATGATTACTACTTTTGAAATTTTGTTTCGAAATCTGGAGGTATGTAGCGAACGGGCTGAAAGGACACGTAAAAGGTCTCACTTGTGGAACTCAGTTCTCACATAAATTCAGCCGCCTTCACTCTTCAGCTCCCTTTGAAGCCCTGTGAGAAGTCTCAACGTGCGCTAAAACTAAGACAACCTGCCAGTATCAGTCCGGGGAGTGGAATGCCATGCTGAAGCAAAGATAGCTATTGAATTTCTACTCCTTATCTATCACTTGACAAGAAACAAAGCTAAAACATTCCTATTATTTCTGAGAGTCAATATCAAACAAACTTCATTATGAAGACACGAATATCGTTGTTCTTCAAGTTGCGTCAGGACATGGCCCTACGAATTACTAGTATGAAGAGCCCATACCATGGCTTACCCTCGCCGTCGTACTGTCGTTGTTATCAAGGCATATCTACGGAATGCCTTCCGTTCACTACGGAGCAAAAGCCGTAGGTCCATAAATAACATCGAAAACAGTAATTCCATCCGTAATTGCCCAATAGGAAGGGCGTCACACCGAGACCCTTGTTAATGCTCACCCAGGCTTGTAAACGTTGGTGATAACGTGTGATACCGACCCGCCGATCCCGCTTCCCCAACTTATCTCTGTTTGGAGCAAGGATGTGTTAGCGGCTCATGTGAGAATTGTCGAATTGTTACCCAAATAGTCCATCTCCAAAAACATGACCCCGTGGCCGGAAACGCCATCTTTGTTCTAACGTAGGGACTAAGAGGCGATGGGCAAGAGCTTTCCTTCTTTTTGAATGCGGAGGATGAGTGTTTGAGAGGACAGATTTTCTTATCTAGCAAAAGCGATCACCTGAGATGAGATAGCCTTTATTTGGGGCTTTATATCTCGAGGAAAAGATAATAATGATGATCTCCGTATACACCACGTACTGAGATAAGCAATTGCCGAGACGGCTTTTTCTCCCCGCAAACCCTAACGTTTATGACTGAAAATGTGATTATAATCTGGCCAGTGCTTACGTTCCCTTTTGTAACCTCATAATCGTGTTTATTCCTTTTTATTCAAGCTGAATTGGAGCTGGTACCAAGCCCGGCAGTTTGTGTAGGAACACAGCATTCGTCCAACCACCCCTCGTTAACCCCCAATTCCCCCGGTAACGGACACCAGCAAAGCCAATCACTTGACCTCCAAGTTCAGTGCTATTGACTGTGCGCTAGCGTATCGCTTAGTCTCACTAAATTTACAAGGGAAAAGCCACGCTGCAGCCATTGCTTTCTTTTCCCACCTTCTATGACCATTATCATGCCCAACAGCAGAGGGAACGGGGTATCAAGTAAGATTATTCAACGTAAACTGACCGTCCATGGTAAGATATCGATATCATCATCGCGAGGCGCCGAGAAATAACGACCATGGCGTCAAAGCCATACAGCGAGCCTCGCAAGACAAGAAGAACCGCAAATGCGTAGGTGCCGCACCTGGCCCTTTGTTCTTGTTCCTCTTGTCGTTAACAGCGTCACAGCTGCGTCGCCTGTAGGCAGAGCAAGATCAAATGCTCTGGCGATGATCCATGTCAGAACTGCACTCGTCGCTCTGTAGAGTGTCACTTTAAGGAAGGGGTCGCAAAGGTCATGGTTTCTGAAAGGTAACGTTTGGTGCGGTGCAATCACGTTGACGCATGTCTTATCAGGCCCTGACAGACTCAAGATATCTACAGGATCTTCAGAAGCAGGTTGAGCAGCAGCGACACCAGACATCACCGTCAAACAGTATCTTTGATCCGGTGACACAAACTGTAAATACCCCTCTCTCATACCGCTCCCCGGCCTTGACTCAGATCTCGTCCGCGCCTCCACCATACCGGCCATCCATTGATGCGGCTTCACTTCACTCCCAGGCTTCCCAGCCTTCGTATCGTCATACGCCAATATCTCAGCCACAACTACGAAGGTCTTTCTCTCCAAGACCTAAACGCAATAGCGATGTCGCGTTCGGCTCTGAAACCGACCATGGTGAATGCGGAATCGACAACAGTCTTTCCTATCCCGCGCTCACAACAGGGGACACACCTCGACAGTCTGACCCCATCAACAAAGTAGCGTCCTCGTCTGGTCACCAAACGGCTGCATCACCGTTGAGCATCTGGCCCAGCGCCTTTACAATACCATCTCAGATAATCAAGAACACCCGCAAGAACAGACGCACCTGGAGTAAGTGTCCTAAACCATCTTTGAGGACGAGCGTTGACACATATCGTAGTATGGCTGGCCCCTTGGTCGACATGGTCTTTTACTGTACGACTGATG
Source organism: Fusarium tricinctum (assembly GCA_020744515.1). Lineage (NCBI taxonomy): Eukaryota > Fungi > Ascomycota > Sordariomycetes > Hypocreales > Nectriaceae > Fusarium > Fusarium tricinctum. Next base: position 780,338 of record JAGPXF010000002.1, on the reverse strand, counting down.
CTTATGCTCGACAGTAAGCTACAACCTGGAGTAGAAACGATACCACCGCAGTTGGTTGAAGACGATGTGTACACTTTATCATGGGACAGCCGGCCACCAAACGAAAAGCCCGATGTCGGTAACTTACCCTCTCTTGACTACGCCATCTATCTCTTCCACACGTTCAAATTTCACCTAGGACAGACATATCACCTATTTGACGAGGTCGAGTTCGTGAACCAGATCCGTGATTTCTATTCTGATGCGCAAAGGAAGGCAGAGGAGAATCGCCTCTGGTATGTCAAGTTTCTCTTGATTCTGGCATTTGGCACAGCCCTTCATCTGTCTCAGCCACTGCCGTCTGGTCAGCCCCCTGGGTCGAAATTCTTTGTGCGCGCAATGGGTCTGATGCCGGACCATACAGCTCTGTGGAAGGATAGTTTATTTGCTATCGAGGTTCTCGCGATGGTTGGCTTGTATCTGTATTCTATTGATCAGAGAGAGTCGGCCCATGTATACGTGAGTTTGTTGATGCGATTGCTCGTTGCAGGACTAACAGACGCGACAGCTTGGTCAGGCTATTCGGATTGCCCAGTTGGAGGGTCTACATACGCAGTTACCTGATAGCGAACTTGGTAGTGAAACAGTTACTTCTTGTCGCGATTTATGGTGGACGTTATATATCATGGACCGACACTTCTCATCTTCTCTTGGATTGCCCATGTCGGTGCAGGATAGTGACATTACTACTCCAGTCAACCCACCAAACGTTGGATCCCAAGGGGACAGTCTTCGCAGTCTCCAGGTCAATCTCTCTCACTTGTTATCAGTAATTCTAACTAGTACGTCACACATTTCTGGACACATGTCATCGATACTAACCTTGGAAGCACTCTACAAGCCGGAGAAAACACCACTTGGGCAGTTTCTTGAACAAACCAAGGCCATACTTCGGACTCTAGCACATCACGCACAAGAAATCGAACGTATCATCGCTCTCAAATTTAAGAACAACACTGTAGACACCATGCCTAGAGGCACGAAATACATTATGCTTCTATATCATCAGGTAAGTTTATCTATGTGAAATACGTCTTCTGAAATTCTGACAGTGCTTCAGTGTGTAATAGTCGCAACACGACCTTTGTTACTATCAGTCCTCAAAGAACGTCTCGATATTCTAGGCCATCCAGGTAATGAAAACTCAGAAGCCTTTCTCGAACAAACAGCAACGGTGATCTCAACCGGTATCAAATCGGCGGTCAAAACACTACAAATCCTCACTAGCGAGTACAGTCTCCTTGGTAACGCTTTCAATCCCCAATTCTTACCGTTGGCATACTGATATTCTTTCCGAGAGGTGTTTCTTCCGTATGATCTTGAATTTACCTTTGCAGCCGCGCTACACCTAAATATGGCCACGGCATTATTCCCCGGTGTTGCAGATGACGAAGGCTGCCAACTGCTCGTGCATCAACTCCTAGACAGTATGATCGTAAGAGGAAACCGACTAGCCGCAGTAAGGAAGCAGGAACTTGTTTATCTCGAAGCACAATGCCAAGAACTCGTCGCACAGGTCCAGCAACAGGGCCTACAGACCCTGTCGCTAGTAGTCACGGACGAAGACGAGGAGCAGCAACAGCCTCTTCTTGCAACAGCCTCCATGGGTATGGAATCTGATGCGCTGCCTATGTATTGCGTTCAGAATCCTGTAACGAGCGATATGGAGTTTCTGGATAATATTGGGATTTCGTCGGAGGAATTTATGTCAATCGTCAATCAGATAGGAGATCCCGATATCATGCCGGAGAACATGTTGACGTTGGAGTGAGATAGAGGAAGCAAATCATAGAATTGATTAGATTTCTGGCTTATTCTTAGACCAAGAGCTTGAGAGGACCGTGATCTGTATGAGGTGTTTATAAATGATAAACTTCTTTCGCAAGTCCGTTTTCCGTAAACTGAAGTCTCTTGGGCAGTGCTGCCAAGTATTTCTATCCTGACAGAGACGTACATTGGGCAATGCATTTAGGTCATGAAATACTGAGCACGACTTGCAGACTTGTTTCGGAGTTGGTGTTTCGTATGTCGATTCGGATCTAGCAATAACCTTTAGTTCCCATGGATTTAGGATTGCAACATAGGAGCGGGAACTGTATCGATCACAGATACCAGTGTCCTATTGCGCGGGCTTTATGAAAGTTCCTTGGAAGACTACTCCATATGAAAGAGGGGAGTTTACAGTTAAAAGGGGAGGCTGATTCGTATTGTAGATAGTCAGGTTCTGTTATTCTGAGAATAGATGAAGAACTCAAAACCTACAGCAATAGTATTGTTCTACAAGCTGCCAGTCTTGTCACCCAGAAGCTTGAGTGAATAACCAAGCCAATCAACCGTGTAATGAGCACGAGCCACTTGTTATGATGTTATCTTCGAAGTCAGGTCACGGATAAGACTATGCCCGGTGTAATTAGTAACCTGTCTTTCAGTTCTACTTGGCATCACCATCTTCAGTCGTTGTCACTCTGATGATGTCGGATTCCAAAAGAAAAGCCAGCATATATAGGTTAGGATGACACACGACCGAAATGCCAGTCTATCAATCTCAAAATTCGGGAATATATCTTATTTCCTCCACGACAAACATGGACAACCTAGATCGAGATCGATACTGGAGCACAAACTTGGATAAGCTTCTTTCTTGTCTCCCATTGAGTTTGACCGGAGTAAGCCGCCCGGTGGATCACCAACGACAGTGCGTTACTGGCTCAAAAACGCCGATCGCCCCGTCATTACATCAGGATCGCACAGCGGTACCTTGCGACAAGCTCACGCGATCCAGGTAACAATCACCTGCCTAGAAAAGTGATCGGCCGATAATTCGGGTGCATCGTTTTTCACTCCAGATGCACGTAATTTTGATGTCGCATCTGTGTCTAACACTCAATTAGAACCTCAAGATTGGTCAGAGTCTTTTCTCTCTTTTTCTTCAGCGTCTACACCCCCTGCTCCCTGTCCTTGTCGCGTCGAAAAAGCCCTGTTCTCGCTGTGGCTCGTGTCAGCCCCGCCACAACAAATCTCTCCCTACGTCACCACTCACTTTCTTCACTTCCATTCCGAGGCTTGATCACCACCGACAAGCTTTCCTCAGGTCACTCAAAGAGAGGCCTTCGGATTGCACAGTCACAGCCGCATTGTCCAACATGGCGCCCTCGCGAAACAACTCGTCAAACGCCGCCGCCATAAGAGCCGTGGCTGTCAATCGGACAGCTTCGTCAGGTTCCTTCCACGCCGGCGCGCCGATCCCTACTCTCAGCTCCATGCGACGCCAGTCTCATCGATACCAGACCTTTCCCACCACGCCTCCAAAGACCCCTCTCGAGCATCCGTATGCGCCTTCCAACGGGAGCGATTCAGACGACGACGATGACCATGAAGAGACGCCATTGCCTGTACGCCAGCTGCTGCTGCTGGCCTTCCTGTCCCTTGCCGAGCAGACTGCGCTGAACTCGATATCCCCATACCTCCCTGAAATGGTCCTCAATATGCCTGGCATACCTGACGATAAAGCTGGGCTATACGTTGGAATCCTTGCGAGCTCGTTCGCATTGGCGCAGCTATCCACAAACTTCCTCTGGGGATATGCCTCAGATGTCATTGGAAGGAAACCCGTACTGATCATGGGCACGATCGCTCTTATGGGATGTTTCTGTGTATTTGGGTTCTGCAAGGAATACTGGCAGATCGTGGTTGTTCATGTCGCAATGGGACTCCTCAACGGAAACGCTGCCTGTGTGCCGACAGTTCTGGGAGAAGTCACGGATCGATCCAACCAGAGCCGCGCGTTCACCTATTTGCCTGTTATATACTCGCTCGGCAGTATCACCGGGCCTGCGCTGGGAGGAATACTTGTTGGCAAGATGGGTAAGGAATATCCTTATCTGGCTCCCAATGTTCTCTCTGCCGGCCTTCTTGCGATCAGCGTGATTGTTGTCGGTATCTGGTTCGAGGAAACCTTGGATAAAACCGAGGTCAACTTTGAGAAACCGGCATGGGTCAATAAGATCCTCTCTTGGCTACCTTCGAGCCAACCGCCTCCTCGCCGCCCCTCTTGGGCCGCACGCTGGCCCCGATCGCAATCCCATACCCAGCAGCCTCTGCTCTCCTCTGGACGGGCATTCGGGTCCGACTCCGATAACGATCAAGATGAGGACGACGATGATGGCGACAACAAGATAGACCCTGCCATGTCCGTCTGGAAGGACCTCAGCCGAACCACCATTCTCATTCTATTCACCTATCTTGTGTTCCAACTCTCCAACATCTCCTTCAACAGTCTTTACCCCATCTTTGCCGCCACGCCTCAGCCCGCTGGTCGCGACTTGCTGCCGAGTAGAATTGGTATCAGCTTGAGTGTCGCAGGGTTAGCAAGCTGCATCTTCCAAGCTTTCTTGTTCCAGGCGCTCAAGGCGAAGTTGGGCAACCTCGGCACCTACCAGATCTCTCTTCTGGGACTTGGTATCAGCATGCTGTTCATGCCGTGGGTTGGCTATGCTGACGACAAGCCCTTGTTTGGTGTGGGTACTGGCAAGATCTGGCTCTACATTGAGCTTGGATTGGTGCTGATTCTGAAGAACCTCTGCGCTGTTGGAGGGTTGTCGAGTGTCATGCTCTTGGTAAGTACAAGTCTATGGTGTTTTGAGCGAACTTTGCTAACAGTATTAGATCACCAATTCTGCAGCATCGCATTCAAGCCTTGGTAGTCTGAACGGTATGGCGCAGACCTTGTCTGCCCTCGGCCGTAGTTTCGGACCTTTTGTGTCCGGTGGTCTCTTCAGTCTGTCCATTAACATTCGCCCCAAGGGTGAGGCATTGGCCTGGAGTATCTTTGGAGGTCTCGCGATTTTGGGATGGGCTCTGTCCTTATTTATCCGTCGCGATGGCCTTGAGAGTGATGATTGGGAGGGTCCCGATGAGGATACTGCCGACGAGGAAACCGAGACAGCATGAGAGGTCCTTCATCACTGCGGTTATCCTGCGAAGATGCCGCGCAACAAACAAATAGACCATATCATTGTTTTGCATGGGATAGGCGGATGCATGTATTGAGGTAGGGTCATTTTGACTTTCCTGGGCGTTCTGGAGAATCGACATGGATCCTGTTTCAGAGTTGAGCGACGAAGTGACGAAAGATGACACAAACTTTTGGCATATATTGCTGTGTTTTTGATAGATAAGTTTGGACATGTACCAACATTTATGGACGACTTTTAAGTATCGTTGGTTTACAACTCGACTACAATTCGTGGAATACATTCCGCATTGGCATTACATGTCTTTTGTTCCTCTACTTTCTCAATCTGTAATGATACTAATAAATTCTCTCAAAATTAAACAAAATGTAATAGTACTAAAAGGGTATTTGAGAAAGATAAGAACTCATTGACAGACTCTAAAACTCTTGACCAAATGGGAGATATTGGGGTGCCAAGATACCATCACAAGAGTACCTTACGATAAATGGGCTCGAGGCAGCACCGCTGTCGACAAGAATCTTTCCGCTGGGAGAAGTGACAGTGAATGTGAAACCCCCACCATACTGCGCCTGACCATAGACGATTCGGATAGGGATGTACACATTCGCAGGCATGTCTATCGTGAAGCTAGCACTTCCGGCGATGTGGTCGGGCTGGTTGTAGAGCGCTTTGGCGTCGGCGTTCCCCTCAGCCCATCCAGCGTATGCCGCTGCTCCGACCCAGAGATACACAGCGTCATTGGCGTAGGGGATATCGAACTTGTAGGTACCGGCTTCGCAAGCATATATATAGGCGTGGTGGTTCAAAGCGAAGTAGTTGAGGGCAAGGTCTGAGGAGCCGTAGATAAGCCCTTCAGGATCAGGACCAGGACTGCTGTAGAGACCTCCGATCTGGCGGGTAGTGCCGACGAAAAGAGGGTTGACGCCTTTGAAGGATGATGGGTGGAAGCTGGAGTAGGTCGTGTCGGTGTTTTGAGCAGGGTTGCTATAGTACGCCCAGTCGAAGCCGAGGTTGTTGCAGGCGATGGGTGTCTGGCAAATGGATACAGCCTCAGTGGTGGTAGATGCAGCCTCGGTGGTAGTAGTTGCGACCTCTGAAGTTACAACAGCTGCAGTGGTCGTAGTAAGCTCGATTGTGGAACCCTCTGAGCTCAAATCAGTTGTGGAAGCGCTGATTTCAGTGGTGGTATCGGCTGCGGTGATGGTGGTTGAGATATCGATAACACTGGATTCTTCTGTTGTGACGGAGGTGGCCTGGGTAGGGATAGCTACGGATGCAGTAACAGGCTTGCAAGGGCCAGCGTAGACGCCAGAGACGCTGAAATAGGCCAGTGCGGCGACGAGGGTCTTGGAGTTCATCATTGTGCTGATGGGCGTGAGTAGTATTAACGAATGACTGGTAAAAGAGAGACTATCTGGGGAAAGACAAGAAGGACGACAAAGCCACCCTCCAACCCAAATAGCGCCAACGCGCTTATCTTATGTACAAATGAACGCCGAATTCAATAACCTGTCAACCCCTAGAAAGCACGGATACTAAATTCTTATTTTGTACAAGCGACGTCTTCAGCTCAATTCAACTAAAGGCTGTCAGAGCTGTGATTGGTGAGCCCCTGCGTCAAAATCGATAGTCTGGCTGTAGCGGACGCTATTGGAAAAGATCCCTGAGTCAGCGCTGAAATAACAAGGGGATAAATGATTGAGAGCGGCAGATCATGTACGAAGATTGAGAGAGTTGCATGGCTATTGTAAGATTTTATTTAATTCCTGGTTATGAAGATGAGTCTGAGCGTAGTTCAACTCTCGGCAGTTCTTTGCTAGGTTCTCACGACATCAACAACATATTATTTTATGAGTTAATAGTTGGTTTTATATTGGGTTTATGAGGGCGAGTTCAGTTATAGGAAGAACTGTGTAAGAGTCCGTGATATCCTTGGCTGCTGGCTATCACGCTGTAATTGTATGATAGGTAGATCATGACGCTCACAGACTTCAATACACAAAGCTTGAGCGGCATGCTGGGATTCTTTCGGGGGCGTTTGAGAATAAGTGCCTTAATATCATTTCAATCAACCTCAATTCCTGGTCTTTTCTGCATGATTCGCAATTGTATCTAATAATATCGACTGTTATAGCGAAGCGTCTGAAAAAAGAAATGAGATAGAGTGAAGGTAGAAAAGGCCCTGGGGTATGTATGTACTAAGTCCAACGGAGTATAAACAATCTATCAACCTTTTATATCTAGGATACGTACTCTTGGTTCCAACGATCACGGAATCAATGCTGCATGTTGGATTTTTCTTCCTTGAGTCTGCTTGTTTCAGGGATCAGAGGAATAAACAGCAGATGATTACAAAGGAGGAGATATTATAAGCAAGATGAAATCCTCATGCACAAATGGCTTCTTTTCAGTCTGATATACCACAGATTCATCAAAGATAGCTTTTAGGACTTCTTTCACAACGACCTGCACACCCACCTCATGTAAGGTTTGTCATCTCATTCATAGTTTGATACATTTAAGCCAAAGAATGTTAAATGTTGAACTCCACGCTTAGGGGCTATGTAACCGCATCGTCTAATCCGCCTTGCAAAAGAGCCTTTAGATTGCTAGTAGTGGTTCTAATCCAGTAGGATATGTCAGCTACCTTGGCAACGAATACGAGTTTATGAAATGTAGCAAACGGAATAACCACCACGGCAGTTGGCCAATTTCTGTCGAGGAAAGTTTTAATGCATTCATCGATGTCTTGGCTAATTCATATGTTGTTGAGATTAGGTTACGAGTGCAAATACAACACGGTTGAAGATGTACTCCCGGCAAATGAGATTCCCTACCATAAGATGTTGATGTATTTTCTCGTGCAGTCGGGATTGCCGGCCGATGACATTCCCATCCACAATCTGTCGGGGTGCGGGTTGAACCGATTTAGGCTTTTGCCATGATCTCACGCCTTGCTTCAATACTGAGTCATGGTGGTTTAAGCGCACCGTCATTCAAGGAAACTGACCTCGGTAGTTGTGGAGTGACGTGGATGCGATCAAAGTTTCGGGTGGCAATAGTGTGATGATGTAAAGTGATGTAGGGTAGCTGAACCTTGATTGAAGTTATCGTTATGAACAGGCTTTGCATTATTTGATAGCTACTCTAAAGTGCCTAGATCAAGGTTACACAATATTTCAAATGAAGCACCAATAATAATACTAGCAGGCTTTTATGGGCGGACGGTTGTTGTTGGTCTAGCTTGGATTGTTGAAGAGCTGTCCCTCACACTGATCATTGGAGAACCTCGTCCCTCAAATCCTGACTCGTGCGACACGCCATTTTACGAAAATTCGAATCATACAAACCTTACATAATCGCGTCCAATTCTCCCCTCTCTAGCCTCTACTGTGCACCGCCTTAACCACAGCTTTCAATAAACGTTGAGGTTACTCTACCAACAATGCATTGACACCCGGCACCTTCCTCGGCGTTATGCAGAACCTTCCAGGTGCGTTGTTCTCTGTAGAAACTGTAGACAGCGCTAGAATCGTGTAAAGAATTCCACGGCCAACCAGGATAGACGGATTCGCCGAGGTTATCTCACACCGTCACGTCGCATTGGATCCTCTCTTAGTTAATTGTCCCGATCGAATCCACACAGGAACCCCGCCCCCGCCACATGTGCTGTCTATTTTCTTACCGCGTTTTTTCAATCTAGATTAGAAGCTGACTGCGTTAATTGAGCTTTTGACTACAGAGAAACATGGCAGCTTCATATACATGGCATTGTGATCGTATAGAAGCTTCAATCAGTAGTCATTTGTGCTTCATAAACTCATCAAATAAATTCAGAGTGTCATCATCCATACATCATAACCGCTTTTGGTAACATCACCGCCCGTGTGGAGCTCCCAAAACGCTGTGACGTTTTTAGCTGTTGAGGAAAAAATCAGTGCTTTCTTTGTAATGCGCTACACTTACAAATCAGCCTCAACGAGCCTCGGCCCAGTGTAGTGCCACTTTGATGTGGCATATTGTATACGAACAACTATTCTACCGCATTTGTATTTAAGTCCAGTGACGTCGTCGCGACTCACATTTCTCTATCTCATACTTATTCTCTATCTTATATACCCCTCTATATTCCAACACACTCTTATATCATTCACATCACCTCACATACAGCACATACAATATACACACAACCGCAAATATGACACAGAACAAGACTCTCGTTTACAAGAAGATCCCCACTGGTCTCCCCGTGGCCGGTGAGCATCTCGTCATCGAGGACCGTCCCATCGAGATCGATCAGGCTCCCCAGGGTGGTGTCGTCCTCGAGCTTCTCTATGCCTCTTTCGACCCTTACCTGCGCGGCAAGATGCGCGACACAAGCGTCAAGTCCTACGCTCCCGCTTTCGAGATCAACGATGCTATCGTGAACGGCTGCTTGGGCAAGGTTATCAAGAGCGACACCTCTGACTTTGCCGAGGGTGACCTCGTTGTTGGCTTCCTCCCCATTGCCGAGTACGTCCGTCTCGACAAGGAGACTATCCCCAAGGTCAACTTGAGGAAGATCCAGAACCCTCACAACCTCGACCTCGGTCTCTTCCTTGGTCCTCTGGGTATGCCCGGTCTCACCGCCTGGTCTGGTCTTCACCAGATCGGCCAGCCCAAGAAGGGCGAGACCATCTTCATCAGCTCCGCCGCTGGTGCAGTTGGCCAGATTGTCGGTCAGGTCGCCAAGCGTGAGGGTCTTACTGTTATCGGATCTGTCGGTGACGATGCTAAGCTCGACTTCATCACCAAGGAGCTCGGCTTCGACCACGGTTTCAACTACAAGAAGGAGAGCCCCAAGGACGCCCTCCCCCGCCTCGCCCCCAACGGTATCGACATCTACTTTGAGAACGTTGGTGGTGACCACCTCGAGGCTGCTCTCGCCAACATCAACGTCGGCGGAAGAATCCCTGTCTGCGGTCTCATCTCCGAGTACAACACCCCCGCCGACCAGCGCACCGGAGTCAAGGGTCTCATCAACCTCATCGCCAAGCAGGTCAAGATGGAGGGTTTCCTCGTCTCCCACCCCCAGTTCGGCCCTGCCCACGCCAAGGAGCACCAGGAGAACCTCCAGAAGTGGCTCGCCGACGGCAGTGTCAAGGCCAAGATCTTCACTACCGAGGGTATTGATAACGCCGCCGAGGGTTTTATCGGCATGCTCGAGGGCAAGAACTTCGGCAAGGCTGTCCTTAAGTTGAAATAAATTAATGCGTCATGATGATATGAATGGGAATAGATATGGGTCATTAAAAGTATAATAGACAAAATATAATAATAAAACATTATGAAACCTGGAACACAAGTGAAAACTTACGAGATGCAGCGTGAATTATGATCAACATTCATGCCTTCAGATGCACAGCAAAGCATTCAATGAAAGGAAAATGGTACTCAAGTCTGGCTACATAAATGACGGCTATTCCATATCTTGCTTATGTGAGTCGAATAATATCATTGCTTTCCAATATACATCACTCGCTGATCAGTAGTTTCACTATTGCTCTCGCTTTGTAATGCGCAGAAGCGGCACTACATTGTTCAAGGTCTTGTGCAACAAGCTTGGTCATGGCTCAGCTGTGTGGAAATCCACTTTCCTTTCTCTCGTGGTTTTTAGTTAAACTGTTTTAGAACAAACCAAACAAAGAAACTCATAGGCTCTACTACAACTTTGATACAGGAGACCTTTATCTCTTCCTCTAATTTATATGTCTCCTACTTCAGTCCAAGGGCTGACCACCTTGCGATATGCAAGCCACGGTTTGATGCTAAGTTACCTAAATTTAGTGATTAACATCTTATAACCTCATTGCATTATTTCTATAGCCACCCTTGGGTAGGTACGTAGATTACTGCTATAAAATTGTCTTTCCTCCTTGCACACATATAGCTGACCTAATAGCACATCTGTCTAACCCTCTCTTGATGAACTAGGAAACACATGTCTGGTTGAAAACAGCCGAATTCAATGGGGAAAATCTTCGGGCGAAAAACCTCTGCTTGCCACATGTAAGAACCTGGGCTTAGTTATTAGTACTGATCAGAAAATGAAGGAAAAAGCAGTGATTTTAATAGACATACCATGCAACTAAGCAGTCAGTCTACTCTCTAATCGGAGAGCCCCCTCCACTACTGTCATCAGCACCAGAGTTCGGGCCGCTGTTTCCGCCCATAGTACTGGGACCATTTGTGTTTCCACCACTGGATTTTGGCCCCTTGTTTTCATTGACTTGAGGACTCTGGTTCTCCATGGCGGCGGGTAGTAAAGCTTTTGTAGGGGGCAAGAAGTTTGTCTCTGTTTCGGATATTCTGTTTCTGATACACACTGGAAGTAGATAATGATTCAAAATGTTGGCCTGAACCTCATGGATTTATAGATTTTTATTTCCTGTGAGGCTCTGCATCGAACAAGACAACTCCGTTTCTAAAGCATCGGAATATTAGCTAGACTGCGGAGAACCTGAGACATGCCAGCCTGGCTGCCTGGGTTCTGTCTATTTGTAGTTCCCTAATCATCATCATATGATCCTATATGGCCGGCCAGCTAGTCCCATGATAAAATACTGACTAGCTTCATACACTTTGGCCAATTTCTGTTCAAGGCTCTGATATCATTACCAATGAACCGTCGCCAGCATGACTGCACACAAGACATTTCTTTCAGCTCTCATGCACTTATCACAGCAGTCTCCTACCAACAAACAACAAGTCCACGAAACGGACCATATGCATAGATGTGCATTCAGAATCACATGGATTTGTAAATATTATCAAGGAATTAGTCATAGGGTTTGTGATACACCTTGGTTCTTGATATTTTCATTGTTCCAAATGCCGCGTCATAGACAATGCCGTCTCCGTAAATGTTTGCACATGTTGGTTTGACTGAGTCCACCATATCACGGTATATCATCTTGAAATTCAGACTCTACAGCAGAAAGTATAAGTTACTACGTGGTATTGAAGAGAAACTTGTTACATCTTTGTGGTAAATGCCGTGATGGAAACTTAATCAACCTCGCCTCTACAAGCAAAAATCAAGCTTGCAATGGAAAGGATAACTCAGCTCCGAGACATATGCTCTGTTCCTTCAATCTCTTTGGGGATACTCCACTATGGCGAAGTCATACACATGGAAAGTTGCGGATTCCGAGATGTAGAGGAAAGCTTGCCAGCTAACCCCGATACGATATATCTCCTGAGCTCTCTTTCCAAGGGGTTCTTATCAGCAGCAGTCGGGGTAGCGGTTTCTGAAGGCAAAATGGCTTGGAAGACTCCTTTATCTCACTATATACCCGAGTTCAAGCATCCTGATCCAGCTGTCCGTGAGAAAGCAAACCTCATTGATTTTCTACGGCACTCCACTGGATTGAGCTCTCCACAGCTTTTGATTCTGGGTCCTCGAGGCACACTGATTCATCCTGAAAAGGACTTTGTTCAATTGATGAATACATCTCCTTCCTGCGACGAGAATGGGAGCCGACACAACCGTTGGTGGTCATACGATAATTGGGGATATGGCTTAGTCGCTGTCGCGCTAGAGCGCGTTTATCAACGACACTACGAGGATATCTTACGTCAGAAGTTTTTGAGCCCTTTGAATTTATCACGTACCGTTGTCGACAGCTCTGAGCTAAGTCAAGATAGCAACATCGCATATCCGTATGTTGTGCTAGATAATGGAACATTCCATCGCTCGACATCCGATAAATGGACCTACCAAAACCATCGCCCTGCAAATGCGGCCTTGGGAATGAGGAGTTGTGTCCGTGACATGTTGTCATGGGCGCTGTGTGTACTCGAGTCGGAAAAAGAGAGCAAGAAGGAAGAGGCGATTTCAATCACAAAGAAAGGCACCTATGGACATTCCCAACGCCTCTCAGACCCGAAAGGGACGATGGACAAGGCCGTGGCCGGGCAAGAACCCCATCAATGATACCACGGCCTATTGTATGGGATGGTATAAAACGAAGATCCCCAGTCAGATGCTCGGCTTTTTATCATAAAACAATATGACGCGGGAAGAAAGAGAACAGTCCAGCGACCCAGATTTCGATTCTGTCCGGGGGATGGAATCTTGCAATAGAGAGCTCATTGCTCACAACGGGGTATTTTTTGGGTCTACATCCGCCCTGTATACATTTCCAGAGACTCAAAGCGCCATCATTGTATTCTCGAATGGCTTGCAGGACGCAGATGCGGCGGAATTTGCAGCAAAAATCCTCATTCAAGCTCTGTTCTACCTAAGACCGGAAGTTGACGTCCTCGCCCTGGCGTGACGCGAGAGTCATCTCCGCAAACAGTACTTTACCAGCTGTGTGTTACCGAATTTTGAGACTAGTAGGGATAATAATGCTCATGAATCCCCGAGAGAACAGTATGTTGGACATTTTTGGGGAAATGCAACGGAACTCTCTATTCTACAGGACCACCGAACAACCGAGCTTTATATAAAATTCAACGGAGTTGAGAACTCTATCTTAGCATTGCGGCACCATGGGAAAGACATGTACACGTTCTTCCCGAGCTCGCGAGATGAGTGGCTAGTGAATGATATATTTGAGTGGAATAATCACAGCCTTGCGTTGGTGGAATTCAAGCGAAACACAGATTTCATCGTTGTTGGCTTGTACTGGCGATGGGATTACGAAGGAGAACCAAGTTGGTTTGAGAAACGTTTGGGCGGGTCTGAAACAAGTAGATAGATGTTACACCTGTTCTTGAATGTCAGAGTTCGTTGTCTTTATTCTTCTGGATAGGACGAGAAACCTGACCTTATATACCTTCATGAACTTGTGGCTCTAATCTTCTTTCGAGTTAGCGAGGTGAAACAAAAAATCCCCGTACATGTTTCTTTTCATCTTGCAGACATCGCATTATTTCTCTAGAGTTTTGTAACTTACTAGACATCTAACAGATAGACTTGTGTGGTGATATGTCATTTGATGCATGTAAATTTGGAAACATCTTTGGCTGACCTTCGTGATCTAATTCTCACATTCGACATGGATACTCCGAATTCGCAGTTCGTAATCAATCCACACATACCAACTCCATTTAACTATGTGAGAGATCACAATACACTGCAAAACTGACCATGTCGCGGTAGACTGCCTATTTGAAGGGTATTGTCATGGCTAGTTAACATTCCAAGTGGACCATATCTCGGCCATTACTAATTAGTCTGGGGAGAAACCGGGGAACTGTTTGTGCGGGGAGCCAAGAAGGGATTGCTCTTGGCCCCAGAATCTATCACTTGGCACTTTCATGGATGGTAGATTCGAGCATTGACAGCCAAGAGATGTTAGTCATCTTGGCTATGCAGGTTACTTGCCTCATTTACCTACTTCATTTAAGGTAACCGTCTGGGAACAAGACCGACAATCTATATGATGAATTGAGCTGGGAGAATTAGGCATCTGTTTCCTCGATGAACTGGACAGATAAGCTGTGGTACTTGAGGACTAAATCTACTTTAGTGAGCCATGGCGAGGTTCATATAATGATAAATAGGCTGGCTATACTCCTCGGCTCTACGTCTTGGTCAGAACGGGACACATATCAACACAGATAATACACCATCGCAGACAGTTCGAAGCCTATTCGCGTATCATCTGTCACCAAGCTCTTCGACACATGTTCTTGATCAAGTCGGCTAGTTAACCTGCAACATGCAGACCAAAGTCTGCTACTCTGGTGAAATCTGTCTTGACGAAAATGCCTCAACCGAGGATCCCTCAGCTCAGCCACAGTAACACGTTTCGCACGGGTCATGAAGACAAAGATGATATTACGTGACTGATTCCTCAGAGCTAGGACCATCGTCTCACGCACCAGCCCCATCATTCGAGAGTCTGGAACTCAACACGGTCTTGTTAATAACATCGTGGGATGCCCAGACCTATCAATCTCAAACAGTCTTTCAGCACGGACAGATGAATGCTTGGCAACCTGAGTTTCCGTAGAACTCATGACAATCACCCTTTCAGCTATATACAAGGTGATGCTATAAGTTTGTCACGACACTTTTGACATGAGACCACATTTACCTAAGCAGTAGCTACAAGACAGTCAAAACATGGTGCTCGAACGATCGGGCCATAACCCGGATCATGCAGCATTACTTTCCGAGATTATCATGCAAAGCACGGGTGCTTACATTTGTAAAACATTGCTCTTTTACGGCAGGTCATCCGTGGGGTTTTAACGTCGGCGCGTCCGTTAATAAAACCACTGTTATCGGAAACGGTTCCGCTCTGGATGTTAGACTTTTGCCGCCAGGCAATCAACGGCCGTGCAGCGAAAGACTGGGCAAGATAATTGCCTATCTTGCTCAACGATAATTTCATCTACCGTACCGACGCTTTCCGTTATCTGATGATACGTTATCTGATGTTGCATCCTCAAAAGTATTGCGCAATCATTATATGCTTGTTTATCAAGCTTTGCGCGTTGCGAAGCTCCGACGTCAAGCTTTGATCAACAGTCTCAGGGTTGAGATAATAAAATACCTCGTTAATCTAGACCCCCGAGAGTCGGCTCACCCGTTGATATCCCCAGTCCAGTGCATCCGTTGGATAAAACAAAATAAAAATGGGCGCGCACTGATGATGATGCAGCCGCGGAGGGCTTCCCGATGGGATACCATCGGGCCAGAAAGTCAGCAGTATTTTACCCCCTTTGACTTTGAGACGCAGGGATAAGGGTTGGTAGTGAGGTGATCGGCGCTGGCTCATTTTGCACAGCCAGCCAGCCAGCCAGCCAGCCAACCAGTCAGCGGATATGCTCGGCAGAAGGAGAAGCTTAATCTCCACTCCGCATAAAGCTGCGCGAATTGTTCCAGAAGAATACTGTAAGCGGACAGAAGTTGGAGACGAAAGGTGTGTGTGAGTGTGTGATGCTCCTCTGCCGAGGAACTTTGCCGATAGAGGTTTACCATTTTGGGGAGAAGTTGACCATGTCTCGGGAATACCGACACGGGAGCTGTGCACTCCAAATTTCTCCCCAGCTGAGGAGAAACCACCGCTAGCAAAGAAGCATGCCATTTATTTCATGACAAGAGTGAGTTCCTGGGTAAAAGCGCATTGATATTAAAACAAGGGCTTACTCTCGTCAGTTCGGAGTGGACTCGGCCGTTTCCCGATTTCTGAGACATGGCATGGTTTGTGCAATTCCACAAAAAAGAGGATATTCATTACGATATCGCCAAAGTGTATTCGCTGGAGCATCGTTACTCACGTGTGTGGTCTTTCGGTTTGGGGTATTGCTTACCTATGTACATGTGTATCTTTTGGAGACAGGCCGACGACCGGGTCCCCTCCCGACCATAAAATGGGGTAATGAAAACTCAGCCTCTGACGAGTAAAAGATGCTTTCAACGCTCAGTGGGGAAATAAGGCCCCCTTGAGCCGCGGAGGATTACCTGACTCGTTTCGCCTCCCTCGTAACAAGTCCACAAGTCCCCATCTACAGTGGAACTCGCAACGTCATAGCTTTCTTTCAGTGCAGAACGAGAACACGGAGCACCTTGTTTCTTTTACGTGATAGTTCATGTCTTTCGTCTGTTCTCGACCTCATTATGCTCCATTGTCCCCATGGGGTAAAATAGAGGATATCGCGGAGAAGAGGGGTCTAGACAGACGGCCTGGCGATTGACGAAAACTGGAGAGATTCTTGGCCTTCACACAGCTCAAACACCTGAACAGTCTTGCAAAGGAAAACACACGAAACAAATTGAGGGATGCGAGCCAGTGTTTTCCCCACTACAACACCCGCTAGACCACCTCGAGATAAGCCCCGGCTTCTGCGGTCGCTATCGCAGCGCGGACACCGGTTGCGACTTGCAGTGCAGGGGGGGGCGACAACAGATTGGGTGGTCTTTTGTCTGGGGGAAAATCCACTCCCCTAATCGCCCTGTTCCTGTCACAGCAGGTTTTATCTTGTGCTATCACCAATGTCTTTTGGCTAACCCCGTAATGGGTAAAGATAACACGGGGATCGACTCCATAGTGTAGGGGAGGGGCCAACTTACCACCCAAACCTTAGCTGAAGCTGTTGCTTGTTTGGTAGAGGTCGTACGTACTGCAACTGCACGGTCAGAGCTCATCTTCGCCATGGTCTCCCGTCTGTATAAGTTGAGCCCACAGTCCCCAGACTTTGCTGATCTCCTCCACATTCCAACCGTCTTTCACTTTCTCTCTCTTCACCTCTTCCTCTCTCTCCCTCCTCTCTCTATAACAACTACTCAACTCTTCAATCTTTGAGTTGTGTAGTCTTGTTTGCTTGCTTGCTTCCTTGCTTCAACAACCGACACCATGGCGAACTACTCAAACGGCCTTGCCGAGAAGGACCTGAAGCGCGACCTCGAGAACGACCACCCCAACGACCTCACCAATACTCCTTCTCTTGCCGGCGAGGCTCGCGTTCACGACGATGTCTTTGGTGATATCACAGATGAGGGCCCCAACTACCGAGCTGTACGTCACAAGCCCCATTCGCGACCAGCAAATTGCCACAGAAATACTAACACTTTCTAGGTTGGATGGATCGGCACAGTGGCACTCATGATGAAGACTCAGATCGGTCTGGGTGTTCTGTCAATCCCTGCAGTCTTCGACGTCCTGGGCATTGTCCCCGGTATCATCTGCCTTCTTGTCATCGCCACCATTACAACTTGGTCCGACTATATGGTCGGCGTCTTCAAGCGCAACCATCCCCAAGTCTACGGTATCGATGATGCTGGTTACATGCTCTTTGGACGCGTCGGACGCGAGATCTTCGGAATTGCTTTCTGCCTCTGTATGTTCCCGCTTCTTCACCGGCCACAAACACCTGCTAATAACTTCTAGACTGGATCTTCGTCGCTGGCTCTGGTATGCTCGGTCTCTCCATCGGTCTGAACGCTGTCTCCCTCCATGGAACCTGCACGGCCGTCTTTGTCGCCATTGCCGCCATCTGTGGATTCCTCCTGGGCAGTGTCCGAACCCTCGGCCGCATCAGCATGCTCGCCTGGGTCGGCCTGGTCTGCATTCTCACAGCCATTTTCACTGTTACCATTGCAGTCGGTATCCAGGACCGACCTGCCGATGCTCCCCAGGATGGTGTCTGGAAGTCCGACTGGAAGACTGTTGGCAACCCTTCTTTCACCCAGGCCATCTCATCTATCTCGTCGCTCGTCTTCGCCTATGCTGGTACCCCAGGTTTCTTCTCCATCGCCGCTGAGATGTCCGAGCCCAAGCACTACACTCGAGCTCTGATTGTCTGCCAGTCTGGTGTCACCATCACCTACATTGTCATCGGTTGCGTCGTCTACCTGTACTGCGGATCCTACGTCGCCTCGCCTGCTCTTGGCTCAGCCGGCCACTTGATCAAGCGCATTGCCTACGGTATTTCTCTCCCTGGTCTCCTGGCCACAACTGTCCTCGTCATTCACTTCGCCGCCAAGTACGTCTTCGTCCGTCTCCTCCGCGGCACAAAGCATCTCGCTTCCAACAGCGCTGTCCACTGGGGAACATGGATCGGCTGCACTCTCACCACCACCGTCATCGCCTACCTGATCGCTTCCGGTATTCCCGTCTTCGGTGGTCTCGTCTCTCTCGTCGGTGCCCTCCTCGGTACTCTGATGTCGTTCCAGATCTACGGTTGCATGTGGCTCTACGACAACTGGGCTATTGGCCGACGCGACCCCACCATGAAGTGGTACTTCATGGTTGCCTTCAGCGTTTTCGTCATTGTCTCTGGTACTTTCCTGATGATCGGTGGAACCTACGGATCCATTGTTGGAATCATGGACTCTTACAAGGCTGAAGGAGGCTCATCTGCTTTCTCTTGCGCCGACAACTCCAATTCTACTTAGGCGGTAGCGTTTGTATTTTATTTAGCATTGCATTGCATTTCATGGGTAGAGAAAAAACATCTATAGAGGTCACACAATCATGCATTAGTCGAGGTTGAAGAATAGATCCAACTATCCTGTTCACAAAAACTGTTCCTTGCTTGTGAAATATGATATTTGTCGCATGAGACAGGTGAAGAGCATCGTTGTCGATAGCTGAACCAACCATAATCACATCGGTGTCTTTCCATCTACATGGCAACACTTGTGAGTTTTACAGAACGGAACTGTCACCAAACAACTGCAACTGCTCATCTCTCCCACAGACTATAGCTTAGACATCCTCTCTTCAACGGTTTCTAGTTCCATTTCGCGTGATGTACAGTTGATAGTCTCGGCTGACGTATCCACAGCTTATCACAATATCGAGATTGTCAAGTGAATACGTAGATAGTCGCCCAAATCGAGATTTCGCCTCGCATTTGTTAAGTCATGGATGGTCATATTTGTGCATATCCTGACGTCTTGGTCTCGGCCGATCAAGGGGATCTAAAAGCTTGTTGTATTGATGTGGGGACGACTACGGATTATACATGAACGATACGTCTGTAGCTTAAGCTTTGACTTATTCATGCAGACGATAACATGGTTTGCCACTCTTGGAGTAACTGAACGGCTTGAGCCCGCTGCTTTTTGGTGTGATGATATTGCACTTATCTGTCTAGCTTGAAGATAATATCATGTTGATATCCACTCAGAGTCCGGCTTAGGGATAGAAATTCTGCCTTATCATGAGCTTTAGTGAAGCTTTAAGCCTCTAACCGTTCATTCTTCTAGGGCTATGATCGTGGACCCAGTAACGGCAATCGTCGGTCAAATTCATGGCGTCATGTCAGTTGTATTAGCTTGTCCTGGCCATTTTAAGGTTTAGCCCGAAAACCTTTCTCCGATCCCGGACACAGAAACATGCGGCATGCAACGGCCCTGCAGACTGGACTCTTAAGACCGTTACTATGTAAGTGGAACGGTCTCCTATCGCTCAAGAACCAATTGTGTGCGATCCAATTTGCCGTTATTTGACTCACTACTTTAGCATTCATATGGCCTGGATTGCCATTGCTACCAGTGCTGGAGTTTTTGTTTTCTTCATTTCCTTGGAGAAATCCTGATATAAGAGACAATTGCCCTTGTAGGAACCCAAGAGCCTATGGCAACTTACTGTCATATAAAATCCAGTTCCTAACCCCATGACAAGTATGAACCCTATACTGCCACTTACTTGCAACTCAGCAATAGCTCAATTCCAGGAATGTAGTTTAACCTCGCATAACACACCTGAAAGATCTCAGAAGAATGTAGCAACAGGACGTGTCTTATACCATGTTAAGGGTTTGTTCGTCTCTCTTTCTTCGTGGAGTTCAAGATGGTCACACAAGCCATCCCGTTGGCAGTCGATGTCTATTATATTATATTGATGGCCAGGTATCCGCAGACCGTTATGCAATACACGGAATGCGGTCTCTGAGTTTAACTCTGTCCGAACATGATCCAAGATGCGACTCAGCGCCATTAGATGTGGCTCTAAAAGCAGCTTCTAACGACCAAAACATATTCTGGCCTGTTGGAAGACGAAAGGGTGCAGGTGAGAGGAATGATACGCTTTCTGCAGAGGTATAGTGCGACGATAGGAGATGAAGAACATACAATCGGCCATTTGCAGGATATGAAATATATATATATGCCTAATACGAGTGAAGTCCAGCTCGAAAGTGGTATAAGAATGTCACGTGTACCGCAGTGCTAACCTCCGAACAAGATAGCATGTTCCCCACAGGCCACAAGCCGTATATCATTTCTTGTACGTCCAAAATATCCAACAATCCAACTATGATTCTACAATAGGAAGGTTACGCAGGCAATTGACGTTTTTGACTTTGGCCTAATGGAATGGGCTTTGGGTGGCACCTGATACGGTTGATACCCCATAAATCGCCGCATGGCAGGCTTCTCCGCCGTTGGTCGTGGAAACTTACCTATTTCGAAGAGAGCAGACGCTTGTAAGCTGATAGAGAACGACGCGGGGTAGACGAATTGGTAAAGAGTTGGCAAAACAGAAGAATACATATAACAGATAACTAGAACCAAGAATGTAGTAATTTCAAGTCATTATTTATCATCTCTTATTTTGAAATCTCCTCGGTATATCACTCAGACAAGTCATCATAAGCCCTACATTCAAACACACGCTACAATGGCTCCTCAAGCACTTACAGGCATCCTTGTCGCCCTCATTACCCCCTTCAAGGCCGATGGATCTGTCGACCTGGAGGCTCTTGACGCCCACATCCAGCGCCAGATCAACGCCGGCGTTCACGGTCTCGTCCCCGGTGGCAGCACAGGCGAGTTCACAGCCCTGACCGTCCAAGAGCGCAAGGACGTTCTGGACCAGTGCGTCAAGTCAGCCGCCGGCCGCGTCCCCGTCGTCGCTGGCATCGGCGACCTGACCACTGCCGGCGTCGTCGAACTGGCCAAGCACGCTGCCGAGGTTGGTGCCGCTGCTACTATGATCGTGCCGCCCTTCTACGACGCTCCCAGCCTGAAGCAGCTCAGGGCTATGTTTGAGGAGATCTACAAGGCCAGCGGTCTTCCTATCATGTACTACAACATCCCCAGCGCTAGCGGCGTTAGTCTTTCTACTGCTGAGATTGCTGCTCTTTCGGAAGTTGGCGTCAAGTATCTCAAGGATACATCTGGCAACGCCCCAGCCCTCACAGATCTTCTCTTCCACCACCACAACGACATCACAGCGCTCAACGGCTGGGACACCCTGACCTTTTACGGCCTTGCTGCCGGCGCCAAGGGCTCCGTCTGGGGCACCACCAATGTCCTCCCAGAACTGTCGGTGCAGCTGTGGAACGCCGTTGCTGTCGATGGCGATCTCAAGAAGGGCCGCGAGCTGTGGTCCAAGATCTTCCCCGTGTGCAAGTTCCTCGAGGCGCACCACTACGGCGCTGGTATCAAGACTGGTATGGAGCTGCAGGGCTGGAAGACAGGCGGTCTCCGAAAGCCTTTTGCTCTTCTGGAGGGTGACGAGAAGGCTGAGTTGGCGCAGCTTCTAAAGGATGCTGGTGTCAAGTTGGCGTAGAGTATAATAGCGGATATGACTTTGCAGTATGGAGTATGGGATGATTTTAATAGTGAATAGACAAAATTACTTATGATATCTCCACTGAATGACGAAACTGTGGTAACAACTCACACGGCAGAAGTTTAACAGGATATAGTTCTAAGATCTTACTATGATAGACTATCCAACACTAGGCTTTGCCAACTCGTAGTCCAATCCCCAGACTCCTTTCTCTTATCCCATATAAGCGGCACAACAGCCTTAGCCGGCTTCGGCGTGAAATACACCCCTTTATCATCCGTGATACCCAAACACTTCAGCGCTCTCTCCTGCAACTCGGGAGAAACAGCCTCACACGCAGCCACAAAAGCAGGCCACGCCAAACTCGTCGCAAAATCCTGATCGTCAATCAACTCGCTCAAGCACGGCTCAAGATAGTCCAGCGTTTTCTTTACCAGGTCCTGCAGGATCATGGCGTTCATGTCGTACACCCTGCGATAGAAGTAGATGATGAGTGCTTGGTGGATTGAGAGAGTCATGGATCGCACTTGAGGATGCGTGAGAAGGTCTTGGTCGGCCCCTGTTGGTGCTTTTGTAGCTTCTGGGGGGCCGAGTGTTGATGTCCAAGCCCAGATTCTGTTCTCCAGGGTCTTTGTGTGTTTTGCCAAGGCTTCTGATATACCGGGGTTGCAACGCGCGACAGTCTCTAGACGGGTCTTCTCGTTTGATAATGAAACTGTTTGAGATAATAGTGTCATAAGAGACTCTGGGATACCATAGATGACAGGGTACAGAGTGTGACTCCATTGACCTTGTACCTCAAGATGAATGTCACTATATCCTACCTCATCAGTCTTCTCCAACGCAGGGTCAAGACCCATATTTAAGCCCTCTTCAGTGATGCGGAAAGTTCGACCGTGGCTCAGATCGCGATCTTGTACTTCCGTAGAGCACTCTGGTAGCGCTTCGTTGCAAAGTGACATACTCTCCGCGATAACACGAAGGTGGGTGTACATGTGGTGCAGAAGACGTGTTTTGAAAGGGTTTTGGTTGGCTAGGCCTCGAAGACGGATGAGTCGCTCGGCATCGAGGAGGAAGATTCGAAACGCACGAGTACCATTATGTAACTAGTTCGTTAGCCACTTGTCATGATATTGGTAGAAGGGGTGTGTACCGAAGTCATGGCCATCGCAAGGATAGCCATCAAGAGTTCCTTGTAGCTCGCCTGTTTCGGACCGAACATCTCATGCTGCAAAGCTTGTCGCAGATGGCTCTGTGCTCTCTCATGGTTTTTCAACCCAACCTCCTTCCAATTGGTAGAAAGAGCATCAGGCTTCTGAGACATGTGCAGTTGAAGTGCGCTGTGGGCAAGAAGAGTGTAGAATATCGATGATCGTGTATGAGAAGCTTCGTTCCATAGCGACAGCTCGGCAAAAGTCTCAAGCGCGCATGGGAGGAATATTATCTCCCATGGCGACTTGCGTTTTGCCTGCATGGTTGAGCGTTGTCCAGCCATGGCTTGTCTGTAGTGGCGAAGTAACGGTTCTGCTTCCTCAGGTAGTCCTGAATGGCTGTTGGGGATGTTTCCGGGGCAAGGGACCATTTCACTCATTGGATGGCGGAGTGCTGGATCGAGATTCTCTTCTGTATCTACACTCGAGTCCTGGCCCATGACTTGGGATATGAAGCCTGGACTGAATATTGAGAGTCCTTGAGCTGCTGTTGGGTCGTCCATGAAGAAGTTTGCCATTGAGGGGTCATGCATGTGGATGTGATCAGGTATAGTTCCGTCATCCTGAGTCAGACCAAATGTTGGATCCAATGAAGCAGTGAAGATATCCATCTCATCTCCAGGGAGTTGGTCAGGCCAGTCCGCTCGCTGAATCTCTTCGATGAAGCTGTCTGTCTCGGGATATATGCTCCCGGATGTGTTGTCTGTATTTGTGTCTGGAGAACATTCAATGGTATCCAAGGTCAATGCCACGGGCTCTTGAACTGACTGAAAGGCCCCAAATGGCCCTTTGATTAGACTCGAACTATCATCCTGGGCCGCCAACCTCTCACAAGCAGAGTCAATATCAGCCAAAAGAGAGGCTGCAGTCCGTCTACCCAGACTATCCGCCAACTCGGCACTCATCAACCTCCGCTGGCTCTCTACACCAATCAGCGTCACCCATCCAACCGAACATCCGGGGTCTACTCACCGGAGAAGAGTGGATACCGGTACTCGGAGCCCCGATGACTCTGCTGCAGCTCCGGCCGAACGCCATCATCCGATATCCAGAACAGCCTCGCGCCGTACCCCCCACACGTCAATCCGAGCCGCTTACACGTGCCGCACTCGGGCTGGGCCTCGTCGCACTTTGCATGTCTGCTGCGACACGTGCGGCAGCCTGTAAACGTCCGAGTGCGCTCGACCCTTACGGGAGTCTGCTTGGGCATTTTCCAGCGGAGAAACAAACAGGAATATGTCGAGAAAGGAAGGTGGAGAAAGAAGGGATTAGGAAGTGAGAATGATCTCGCTCAAAGAGATTTGTCTTCCGGGGGTGAAGCATCATATGGGTTCTTCTACATTGGAGAGCGTTGTGGGAAAAGGGAATGTTTCCGCGGGGTGATGGGTGGGGTCTGGTGCTTATCGGGGTAGCCGTGTGGCGGTATTTGAGCTAACGAACATGGACCAGTTGATGCGGATGAGATGGATTGAAGTTTTGGCGTGTCACTGAAGGGTTTGACTTTGAAGACTGTGATAAAACAATCCAGTTTCCAGCGGATAAGGGAGCGCGACATTTGCGATGCGAGGCAATGATTCTGCATCAACATCTCGCAATGTTGGTCAACAGTATCTGGTATAGGCGTTTTGGTATTAGAGCATGATCAGGTGTATTGGAGAAGCTACATAGAATTGAGCAAGATTACTAGTCAAGACGTAGATAGCACGATAGGAAAGCGTCAGGGCCACATAGGTTTGCTGCTGAATATTCTACGTTACCTTATTGACACAGGAGAAAGACATGCGTCAGAAACCAAATATGCGGGCAATATAAAGCATGAGATACTGATGACAGAATACTTGAATTGCAATCTGGCTGTGAGAGACCTCAACTCTACCCTAGTATTCACGCTATTAACTCTTAGCATTCTTTTTATGCCTCTTGTTGAAGTTAATAGGAACTCAAGCATCATTGGTTGTTTGGCAAGATCCTAGCCTGCGTATCTGGAATACTCTACAATTTATAACAGGTAACTTGCATGATCAGCTAGGGCCAGGCTTATGCTAAACTTCGTTTCGAACATGACAGCAAGTTAGTTCGCTTGAGCGTCGTATCCAAGTTACCCATCTTGATCAACGGTATATATTGAGTTCTCGACATACAACATTCTTGATGTCTGTGGTAGGTTATACGCCTGCGTTCTGAGCAGCCGTCGCTTTTATACTGACTCCAGATTTTATATCGCTTATCTATCAAGTATTATAAATTCATCTAAATTCATCTAAATTCATCTAATACTGTTAGTTGATATAGCGCTTGCATATGTGATCAGTGTTTGCAGAAGATTACATCTGAATCATAAGATCCACCTTCCAAGTTAATGCACTGGCTGACAACTGAATGGTAACACATGTGAACTTTTGCGGTGTCTTGTCAATCTACTACCAATCTAAAAACTCTCTCAATTCAATGTGTATGGGGTTGAATATCGTCGATCCATTACATGAACCAAAATGTCGTGATGTTCCCTCACATTGTCTCACTGACTTCGTGGAGGCCCAAATGGGAAACTGACAAAAGACATTTGCAATGTGTGGGTATCGCCAGCTGGTGAGACATCTACCACGCGCGCCCTTTGACAAACATAGCCCTTCTTCCATATGAATTTCACTTGATAGGTCATCAATATGCCACATAAGAAGCGGCAACCATCGGGTTTCAGCTCCGTTGTTCAATTATTAATACTCCGACATTCCTTATCTGGAAGCCTAACCAACTAAGAACCGTCATTAGGTCCCAAAAAGGCAGGTCTCCGCGACCACTTAAACATCATTATTAACACAGTGACCAACACGCCATGAATTAGAAAGCAAGTTTGAGATGCGCCATTCTCCCCGCAGTGTCGTAATTCTAGGATCGTGCATAGCTTAATAATAATCTGCAGCCCAGAGACATATAATCCCCAACTGTAGTAGCTAGGTCTAGTAAAATTATCACCACAGCACGCTGAAACACCTCACACAAATTCACACAACACAAAACATGACCTCAATCTTCCTGTAAGACCACCCCGTGTATCTACATGCACTCAAGTTACTTACACGAACTCAGAACAGGCGCATCCGGCTACGTTGGCGGCCAGCTACTCCACCAGCTGGTGAAGAGTCACCCGGAGTACACCATCGCGGCACTCGTGCGCGGTGCCGCAGCCGCTGAGACCATTGCACGGGCTTATCCCAAGGTGCGGACTGTGGTTGGCGACTTGGATGACAGCGAGCTTGTGGAACAGGAGGCTTCAAAGGCGTCAGTTGTACTAAGTACGTGGTTTGTCTTGGAAAAATGAAGGGGGGTTGTACTGACTTGCGTAGATGTTGCGTCGAATAAGCATATTTCCTCTCTGCAGGCTATTCACCGGGGCCTGCAGAAGCGACAGTCTGGTGAGTCAAAGTATTGTTGCTTCGGGTACCAAAACTGACAATTGATAGGCTACTTGATCCAAATTTCCGGTGCAAGTCTTTTGCCGGTTCGCGATCTTGCATCACCCTCATTCAAACCAGGTGAGCCATCCGACGAGGTCTGGGACGATCTCGATGGCGTGTCATCAATCCAGGACCTCATCCGCACCAACGACTCGCGCGTTGTGGACAACTACATCCTCAAAGCCGCCAAGGAAACGCCCTCTGTCAAGACCGCGCTCGTCCTCCCTCCCATCATCTACGGCAAAGGTCAAGGCCCCGTTAAGCAGCGCAGCGTGCAGATCCCCGCGCTTTCAAAGGTGGCTCTCGAGCGAGGCCACGCAGTCCGGGCGGGCAGGGGCTTGGCTCGCTGGACGAACGTCCATGTCGCTGATCTGGCGAGGCTATTTACGCTTCTGGCTGAATCTGCTGCGAAGGGGAGTGATGATGGGGATGTTTGGGGAGAGAATGGTATTTATTTACCTGGAGTAGGCGAGATTGTGAGTCTTATCTATCCCTTGGTATGTGTGACTATTGCTAATATCCCTAGACATGGGCCGATATCTCCGACAGAGTCGCCAAAGCAGCAAAAGACCAAGGACATATTGACACTTTAGAAGTAGAGGAGCTGTACAAGCCCGAAGTCGACAGCGCACTCCCCGCTGGCTCAGTCTTCTTCGGCAGCAACGCCAGAAGCAAGCCCCGCCGTGCCACTGAAGTGCTAGGCTGGAAGCCCAGCGAGACAGGGCTCGATGTGGAAATCCCCAGGGCTGTGGCTGAGGAGGCAGAGAGCCTACAGAAGGCTAACCTATAAGAGGATAATTGATAGGCAAGATAAATAAAATAAAGGATAATTCTCTCACTTGTTCTCTCACTCATTGTCTCTGGTGTTTATCGCTGTCGAACCCCGCCTAGCACTCAATTCTTGCGTTTCTTTGCCCACTGTGAGCTAGACCCCTCTGTGGGGGACACGATGCGGGGTATAGCGCATCGCTGGGGGCTTCACCTCCCTATCTTGTCAGCTGATGGTGGATGCGTCTTTAAAAAGAGAAAGTGTCCGCGATGATATCTCACGGAAACAATCGCCCTTCTCATCGAGAGCTTATATGATCGATTGGGTATTGGATTCACTGTTTCATTCGAGGTGATTCTCTAGAAGTACAAGAGCCCCTACAAACATCAGGCTTCATCTTCCAGCTCAACTTATCACACAGCTTCTGTATCGCATCATCACATAGACAATGGCGGCTTCAATTGAGTTGACTGCTCCCAACGGAGTCAAGTGGTCACAACCAACTGGTTTGTTCATCAACAATGAGTTCGTCGCTTCGACAAGTGGCAAGACTCTAACGTCAATTGACCCCGCGTAAGTCCCCTCACCTATCCATCCCAGGTTGTCTCGCTAACGAGTAAACAGCACTGAGGAAGAAATCGCAACGGTTCAGTCTGCCGATGCAGAGGACATCGACAAAGCCGTCAAGGCTGCCAAAGCTGCCATGCGCCACGAATCATGGAGAGACCTCCCCGCCTCAGACCGCGGGCTGCTCATGGCTCGTCTGGCGGATCTGATTGAGTCGAAGAGGGAGCTCTTCGCTACCATTGACGCGTGGGATAATGGCAAGACATACATCGAGACTCTCGAGAACGATCTCGTCGAGGCCGTCGGTGTCATCCGCTATTATTCTGGCTGGGCCGATAAGACATTTGGCCAAACCATCAACACAACGCCTCAGAAGTTCGCCTACACAATTAGACAGCCCATTGGCGTCGTCGCACAGATCATCCCTTGGAACTACCCTCTTTCCATGGCCACTTGGAAGCTTGGTCCTGCGCTTGCGTGCGGAAACGCAGTTGTCATCAAAGCCGCCGAGCAAACCCCGCTGAGTCTTCTAGTCCTGGGTGAGCTCATCAAGGAGGCTGGGTTCCCTCCCGGCGTGGTCAACATCGTCAACGGTCTTGGCAAGGACACGGGTGCTGCGCTGGTGCAGCATCCTCTGGTGGACAAGATCGCGTTTACCGGTTCCACGGCCACAGCTGCTAGCATCATGGGTGTTGCGGCCAAGACGCTCAAGAACATCACCCTCGAGACGGGCGGAAAGTCGCCTCTGTTGGTGTTTGACGATGCAGAGCTGGATCAGGCTGTGAAATGGTCGCATTTCGGCATCATGTCCAACCAAGGCCAGATCTGCACCGCTACGTCGCGAATTCTCGTGCAGGAGACCATCTACGAGAAGTTCATCGAGGAGTTCATCAACACCCTCAACACAGTTAGCAAAGTTGGAAACCAGTGGGATAAGGAGACCTACCAAGGACCGCAAGTGTCAAAGGTGCAATACGAAAGAATCCTAGAATATATCGACATTGGCAAGAAAGAGGGCGCCACAGTAGCAGCCGGCGGCCACCCGCTCAAGGTCGGAGACTCAGACAAGGGCTTCTACATCTCCCCGACGGTCTTCACCGACGTGAAACCCTCCATGCGCGTGTTCCGTGAGGAGATCTTCGGACCAGTCGTCGTCATCTCCACCTTCAAGACCGAGGCGGATGCCATTGAGCTTGCGAACGATACCACCTACGGACTCGGCGCTGCAGCGTTCACGACGAATTTGGAGAAGGCGCATCGCGTGGCGGCAGCGATCGAGGCCGGGATGGTCTGGATCAACAGTAGTCAGGACTGCGATCCTCGGGTGCCGTTTGGAGGTGTCAAGCAGAGTGGTATTGGAAGGGAGCTTGGTGAGGCGGGACTGGAGGCGTATACACAGATTAAATCGGTTCATATCAACATGGGGAACAGGCTGTAGGTAGATAGCGGATAGCATTTGAATATTAAGAACAAGTCAAATTAAGTATATTCACTCCATGATGCACAGTTGACAGGCTCTGCAGAGCAATCAGTTACCACTGAGGCCTACATACCTAGAGCCACTGAACCGCACCCGTGCATCATTCGACACCTTTCATATTCAAAGAGTCCAGTTGTAGTGTTCAAACTGATTTATATTATCATGGATAGATAGATCGACAAAGAAAAATATATCTGCAAACTAAACAATGCAGTGGTAGGACTGTACCAGTGGGATATGAACAATCAGGCAATAACAAGAGGATGCCTGTGTCTAGACAGAGGATATAATAATAAAAGAAGAACCCAAAAAGACCCGAAGCAACAACCCAATTCCCCAATTCCCATATACAGTTATAAACCGGAAAAGCAAAAATGTGCGCAAACTCCAGATAATCCCCCCCAAATTCCCTTAACATTCATCATCTTACAGTAACACGTTTATCGTGTCTTAATAGAAATTAAGCGGCTTTTGTGATGGCGTACTCCTGGAGGATCTCAACAGCCTCGTCCCAGCCTCTTGAGGCGGCGATCTCGGTGATGGGGCGGTCAAGCTCGTCACGGACATCAAGGTCGAAGCCGGTCTTCTCACCGAGGAGGCGGAGGATCTGCTCGTCGCCGTTCTCGACGGCCTGCATGACGCCGTTCCAGCCGCGGTACAGCTTGTTGGGGTCGGCGCCGTGCTCGAGGAGAAACTCGAGGATCTCGCCGTCGCCGCGATATCGGCGGAGGGCCTTGACGACGGGGAGATGCTCACCGGGAGCGTTGATGTCGGCGCCGCCCTCGTTGATGAGGTACCACACGATGTCTTTGCGGTCCTCGCGGATGGCGGATGTGAGAGGGGAGAAGACTCCGCCGTTCTTGTCCTCGACGGAAACTCCGGCGGCGATGAGGAGCTTGACGGACTCAAGCTGGTTGGCCACGACGGCCATCTCCATGACACCCTTGAAGGCGCGGGGCTCGGCAAGCACGGAAAGGATGCGCTTAAGCACAGGAGGGTTGCGAACGGCCATGCATACAGGCCAGTCTTGGCCGCGAACATTAGGGTCAGCACCGTGGCTGAGCAAGAAGTCAACCATCTCTATCCTGTTCTCTCGGATGGCAGTTGTCAACGGTGAGTGACCCTTAGGGTTCTTGTCGTTGGGGCTCATTCCCTTCTCGAGCAGCCAGGTCAAAGCCTCAATGTTGTTAACACTGACAGCAGTCTCGACAATACCCTTGGGAGAAGAGAGGTTTGCACCAGCATCAACCAGGGGAGGGAGGAACTGGAGGCGGTTATGTGTGATGCACTTAAAGGCTGGGTACTCGCTGGCGGGAACGTTGGGGTCAGCCTTGTTAGCGAGGAGGAGGTTGAAGATGTCGGGTCGGTTGTCACGAATGGATGTGCAGAGGGGAGTGTAGACGCCGTCCTTCTTAAGGTTGGGGTCAACCTTTGCGTTGAGGAGCACCTTGACGGACTCAATGTTATTGACACTGACGGCAAGCTCCATGATACCAGGGGCCTTCTTGGGGTCGGCGCCGTGGGCAAGGAGAACCTGCAAGCAAGCGCTCTGGTAGGTAGCAGGCCAAAGCATGTGCTTAGGACCAGGCAAGTTGGGATTTGCGCCATGGTCGAGAAGACTGGTGACGATATCGACACGAGAGTTCTGGATAGCCTCGAACAGCGCGGTCTTTCCTTCGCGACTCTTGCCATCGGGGTCAGCGCCGTAGTCAAGAATGAGGTCGATGAACTTCTTGGGCGTCTTCTTGTTGATGGCGCTGCTGAGGAGGGTCTCACCGGTGGCGGTGAGCTGGTTGGCGTCGCCACCGTAGATGAAGAGGAGGTGGGCGAAGTTGACCTTGTTGGCGATGCAGGCGGCAGCAAGGGCAGTCTCGTTGTCGGGGCCGAGGGCGAAGCGAGGGTCGGCACCATATTTGAGGAGGGGAACGGCACCGGAAATGAAAGATCTCTCGACGGCGGCGAAGAGCGGCGTGACACCATCTCGATCATAGCCGTTGGGGTCAGCCCCGAAGAGAAGAAGTAGTCGAACAGCTTCGGCATCACTGTTCATGACAGCCTCCTTGAGAGCTAGATGATCCGGGCCAGTGTTGGGAGACACGCCACGGTCCAGGAGCTGCTCAATGAGCTTGTGGTTCTTGCCGCGAACGGCAGTAATAAGGGCAGTCTTGAGGTTAGCAGCATCAGCGCCGACGGTGTTTCTGGGGTTCCATCGAGGCATGCTGAAGGGATCGGCCTTGATTCGCACAACCTTGGTTCCGCCGTTAAGATCAAGGCCAGCGAGCTCCTCGAGGGAGACTTCACTATCTGACATTGCAGTGTGGTGTGAATGTGCCTCGTGGTTCTCGTCAAAGGCGCTCATGCGATCGAATGTCGCTGTGGTGCCAGAGTGATATCGCTCGTTGGAGTGCACAGAGCTGGCAGTGTTGAGGTGGTGGCCGCTGAATGAACGAGCATCATGGTGTATGGATGTGGCGGTGAGAGGGTCGTTGTGAATGGAAGAGGATCGCTCAGTCCAGGGCAGAGGAGGTAATGGGGGCTGCGAGCCGATGGACATGCCATGGCCTTCAACGCCGCGATGTTGCGATGCAGATGAAGGTTGATATTGTGAACCGCCAGCGTCAGAGACCTTTGAACGGGGCGCAAGACCAGCGCGCGAGTCCATGCGGTCGAGAGCAGCAGCAAGGCCAGTGTAGCCGATACCGAGCTCATTCTCAATCTTCTCGTTGCCGAGACTCCACTGGAACATGAGGGCGCTCATACGGAGACTTTCGCGCGTGCGACCAAGGGCACTGATCATCTTCTCGATATCGTTATCGCCAAAGATGCGACCCCATCCGCGACGCATACGGCCCATAGCACCCTTGCGCTCATTCTCGAGAAACTTACCAAGCATCTGGTCGAGCAGCTGGAAGTCGGCCTGGGTGACACGGAACTTCTTGCTCAGCTCCGAGATGACATCGGCGGGAAAGGTCTGCTGGTTGCGATTACACTCGCCAAGCCCGGCCTCGATGGAGAAGAGAATTTCGCACGTGTCGAGGAAGTCGTGGGCGAGGACGTCGAGGCCGTGGGGCTGCTTGGTCACCATGGTGAGGTACTCAAGCATGCGGACCGAGATACGGTCGCCGAGGCCGGTGGTCTTGTGGCAGAGCTCGAGGCACGAGCCCTGGGCCTTTGTCGTGTTTGCCATGACGCTGCTCTTCTTGTTGGTGAGCGATCGGGGGACTGTGGTCACGGTTGTGACTGTGTTCGCCTTGTGCGGCGAGAGGGAGGAGCTGGGAGGAGGCACGGCGACGCTCCTGGCTGGACTCTCTGGTACGTGGGCCTGTGCAGAGACGGGAGTGATGCGCTTCTGCTGAGGAGTAGGAGGAGTAGGTGATGAAGGAGTCCTGGGACGAGGAGGAACTGCTGTGGCGGGAGTGACTACACTGGTGGGAGACGAAGGAAGGCCGAGGGCTTCGTTGGAGACGAGGGAGAAAGACTCGCGGGGACCAAGAGCCAAAGCTTCAAAGAAAGAGTACTCCTTGTCAGCTCTTTCTAGTCTCTCTGCGGTATTGCCCAGGGCGAGTTGTGTGGTCATTATTAAACCTCCTGGGGACAGAAGATGGTGGATATATGGGCTCTCTAAGAGACAGAAATGGGAAGAGCAACAACAGCCTTTATGGACCCAAGTCGAGCCCGAGCCATCTGTCTAAAGAAGGGCTTGATAAGAGATGCATGCCAGCCGGGGGGGCCCTTCAGGTACCGCACTGTAGCCATTGCAGGCTAAGGGAAAGTCAAGATTGAGGAACACCCTTGGGGGCCTGGGCTTGCGAGGTGTGCGTGTACGTGTGAGTGGGCTAGCTAAGGCTAAGCTATGCGACATTGGTGTTTCTGGTTGAACCCTCGAGCCTCCCCCCCTGGTCGACAATGTTAGCGGCAAGGCGTCTTGTCTTGTTTGAGGGTATTGGGTGTGAGGTGGTAGGGTGACTGGCTGCGAGACTGCGAGTGAGAGAGTGACTGAGTTGCAGATGTCGTCTAACGCGCTACGCTACGGATCTGCCGGCCTGAGGAGCCTTGACCCTCTAGCGCTGCCACACTAACGCCCCCCGAGATTCAGACGGGGCCCACTCGCATCGATCACTTGTGAGCGACAGGCGACAGGCTGAGAGCTGCTGGACTCTACTGGACAGTGGACTGTAGGAATAACCCACCCGAGGGAACAGGAACAGGGGAAAGACCCCTGCTACAGTAGCACTGAGTAGAGAGTAGATCTGCGCTTTGACATGGGCTCGGAGCCCAAATAATAAGTCTGTGTACTATACTCCGTACTCAGCACCCCTGTAGCATCCCATCCTCGTCCTCCTCCATCCTTCGTCCTCTGCCATCGTGTATCCCATACGGATAGCTAGTCTTGATATAGCATCTAATCAGAGAAGAAGGTGCCGATTACCCGCCTGAACAAGTTAGCATAATTACCACTCTTTCTCTCTTACAGGCATGCACTGCAAGGACGAGAACTCACATGGGGATGGCACTGCGAGGGGGACCCAGCGAAAGAACACATCACAAATCAATCAGCTCAGCGCAGTGCTACAGAGTACAGAGTGGCAACCACAGAGAAATAATACGTAGATGCACGCTCGGACAAGAAGCTAACGTTAGACAGAGATTAATTATTAGACACGATTCCACAGGCAGAAAGCAGCTTCAAAAGAACGATTGGACTGAGTAACGAGGTTCAGATACCGTACAACAGAGACGGGACCCGACACATGCATTAAGCTTTCGCAGTAAGCCGCGCTAAGCAAACTTGGCAAGGTCTCTTCCCTGTGTGTGCGAGTGTGATGTGCGAAAATCGTCAACCCAGCCGGGATGAACCCCCGAAAAACAGGTACGTAACTACAGGTAAAGCTGTCCCGTAAGATTTGATTTGCCATTTGGGCCGTGTCACAGGCACGAGAAAAAAAAGATGACTCTGGCCCGCCGAGGCTGAACGGCATGGCGCATCGAATTGGGTCGAGATCGAACACCAATCACGATCTCCATCCACCTCTCACTCTCTCACTCTCTCCCAGATCTCTCTCTTTCAGTTGGTTGCTGTTTAGTGTCAGTTTCGGGATTATTACCCCCTGTTTAGGACACGTAAATATTGGATGGATCTGAGATTAGACGATGCAGCTTTACGACAGATGAAGAGTTTATTCCATCATCATTTCAACCCATTTGTCATAGCACCGGCTTCTCCCATGTGAGACATTTTGCTGCCCGTTGAATGCAAGGGTGCTGTACGGATATTCCAGCTGGAGTTCAGAGCGCAGGTGGCCGAACTGGGACTGACAACAGCGGAAAACGCGGGGTTGGCAAATGACTCTTACAACAGACAGTGGACAAAGAAGAAAAAGAAAAGAAAATATCCATCAATATATATATTTCTGTCACTTTACCATCTTCCCTTGCGTGCGGTGCAGTGCTGTTTACCTGGAAACGCGCAAAACTCCCTGCTTTCACGGTGCGCTGATGTCTCGGACCCCTGGACCTGGTTTTTCCCACATCCGCTAAAACCATTGACCTCATCTCATCGGTGCGATAACCGAGCAGATTCGCTGGACGGATAATTACATGCAACCTCGACAGTGGCAGCAATTGACACCCCATTAGACGGCCCTTTTACCATGTTTTGCATTGACGGGCAATTTGTTGAGCACAGGCTGAATTGTGTCAAACATGGCAGTTATCGTTCAATGTCATAACCATGTTTATCTTTGGTGGGTACCCCTCACAGGCACAGGGTAGCCACAACAACAACAACAACCTTACCACTGATCACTATCACACGAGCAGCCTGCAAAACAGCATTGTACAAAATGCTTCTCCGTAAACATTAAATTGAACCCAACTGCCACGTGGATTACAGTGTCAATATGCAAGGGGAAGATGGGAAGCACCCAGAGGGGTCTAGACTACGATGCTCATCCCGCAAGCTCTCCAAACACCAATAAGCTCCAAACTTTGCCCCCCTCCTCTGGACTCTCGAGATCAAGCTTGGGAGTGAGCTTGTTCCGGAATAAGCATCGCGCGCGTGGATGTTAGGCATCATATCCACTGGAGCTAGACCGGCGAAAGAGAAAGAAAAAAAAGAAAAAAAAGGGGTTCGATTCGGGAGGGTGTGGTTGGATAGTCGGGGAACTGTCATCCCTTGCGACAAACAAGTTCGCGTTTACCTCGCATCATTTCTCGTCCTGACATGAACCATCAGAGCAAACAAATACGATCTGTCGAAAACGATCTGTAGATGGGGGATATTTCAGCGTGTTAACCGAACTCCATACTGACGCATCTTTGCATAAACGACTACTTAATCTGTCCTGCCCTGCTTAGGGAATTGCTTTTTCCTTTCCCTGTTCCCCATCCTGGTCTCGTTTAAGCGAGCGGGAGCAATTTTGTAATAACTCAGCTGTCATGCCAATGCTGGATCCAGGGAACCGGGACCGTTCCACAGGTTGACGTGCCGGTTCATTTCGAGCACCACTTTTACTTTGAGGCGGCGCGGAATTGCTGCTATTTCACATTCATTAACATACTTTCTTTTGCTTTTCCCCAGATCGCAAACGGCACTTTGATATGATAAGCTTTTCTGAAGCTATCTCGAGAGGTATTCTGACAGGCTGGGCCGCATTCCAGGTTCCTGGTGCCCCCAATAGAGTTCAAAGGGTTCACACCTCCCATTCCAGTGACCATCTCAGCCTGCCGCAGGTGCATCTCGCTGCTTGGGTGTCTCTCCCTACCTCTCCGTCCTCCAGATTTCCTAATTTCTCAGGTCATTTACATGCAAGGGCCTTCGCAGGAAGAGAGACATGCATCAGCAACAGTGACATGACGTAAAACCGCGCCATTTAAAACACCGTTGAGCATGCTGTCAACTGAGACCGATGGAGAGAAACATTGCTTTTTTGATGTATTTGATCCAGCGTCACGTTGGGAGCCGAGACTCGCGTGCCCACGAATGCAGTTTGAACTTTCAAGGCCAAAAAGAAAGAAAGAGACCTTGACGGCTGGAATGACGCCAGAAGTTCCCCGCGGGGGATCCCATCCAATTGAACAATACGGACCGCAAGTCCACCAACTGGCTAAAAGCAAAGAGGAAAAGAAGCAGAAGCGGCAGCGGCAGCGGCAGCAGCAAGAAAGTAAAAACGTTGTGGCGACAAACAAAAGGGAAACAAAGTAAAATGTGAAGTGTCATATTTTCTTCTGGTTAGAACAACACTACGTACCCTGCGGCTCCTGGATCTTGCATGCGTGCTGATACCCAGTCAACCAGAATTGGATCGGAGAAAATGCAACACGGACTCCCATGTAACTTAATGACGGCACGGGCGGGACGGGCGAGTGTGACAGTGCCAGTGACAGTGACACCTACCAGCAAGACGACTGTGCTTGCTCTATTGTTTGCTCGTCAATCGCATTATGCCCCAAGCCACCAACCGAGTAGATTCGCATCATCTCATGTCCCCGTATCTCACTCTCTGTAGATTTCTCCATCAGATGCAACGAATACGCCCAGAGGCTTTTGGCGGAACTCTGATACCAGCATCCGCAATCTGCAGTGGGATGAAAAGTGGCTTGCGCAACCCACTACACACCATTCTTTGTTGGGCCCTGTTGCACGGCTGCTTCTATTGCTGATAAACTCTGTCCAAATTAACGCGCTTTAGCGCTTGTCCAGAAGCACAACCCCCAGCTCTTCTTTTGGATTTGCGACTCCAGTGGTATTCTAGGTTTTATTATTCTTGAGCAAACTTGACCATCATTGTTCACGAACCAACGCTCGACGGATGACCCCGCCGAGGATGCACGGAGCAGAAAACAGAACGAACGAAAGCTTGGACATTGGCGCCACGATTTTAGATCGATCAGCTAAAAGAGAAGCCTACCAAAACTCCGTGACGCCGTTTGTTCCCCACGAACTGTCCTTTTTTCGCGCAACAAGAGGAGACGCTAACAGAGAGAGCGCGCGTCCAAAAAAGAGTCCGGCTTCCTCCTACTGGCCCCTGCGCAGTCCAGCCACCGTGATCTAGTTTAGTAGTTTAGACCCAACAGCCTGGGGCCGATTGTCCTCGGGAAAACGCCAGAATGAGACCGGGCGCGCGGGACCAGCAGGGGCAGGAGAAAAGTAATGACGACTGGTCTGGTTCCGGGAGATTGGTATTGTCTAGGTTAGGCATCGTGAGGGTATCAATGTCATGATGTGTCAGTATGGTAATAGATGGAAATAAACTCATGGGATACAATACGGTGGTTGATGGAGATTGTACGAAGCAAATTACCGCATCCTGCCGCACTATTGAAGTGAAAATGTCGTACCAATTTGAAGTTTGTGATTTCCATTCGATGATGGGGTACGGATTGGGTTGTGGCACAAGAAAGGTCACTTTGAGATCGTGAAACGATAATTCATGTGCGCAATTCTGATGCGATACTCACAAATAAATCCCGAACGACGGATAAACGTTTTATTTTCGTCAGTGCATTATTTCACTAAGTGGAGATTGGTCGTCAACTAACGGACCTTTACATCCTCCAATATCTACGTACGCACACATTGACTGAGTTATAACCTGTGTTCGTTTCCAAGAGACCACAATTTTCATCTGCTATCTAGGGTAGCTTCCCATGGGATCGTTGGGTGCGTGGAGATGAATGCGTAACTTGGTGCCTGCTGTTCACTTTGAGCTTGAGGCAACTAGAGTGGCGTATAGGGGTCCAGAAGGGGGATTATCTTGCAACAATAATTCGATTTATCAAGGCGAAAGGATATATTTGTTGGTTGTTCTCCGACGGAATGCGTTTATGCTAGACATCGTTGCAATTCATAAAACACGCGTCTTTTCATCAGCCTGAAAATAATCTCAGGGGCGTCTTCAATTCATGACGTAGATTGAGTATCCGTAAACTGCTTACTACTGAAGAAAACAGTCTCTGCTCAAGTTATGAAATGCGCTTAAAGGGTATTATTTCCATGATCTGCTTCTTTATGCAAGGTACATCAACTTTCTCAGCCCTATCACTTTTCATCTCATGTCGACAGCGCATTTCGATAGAACCAGCACAGACGCATTCAGAGGCCTCAGGCTAAATCCGCGTAGTAGCAAAAGTCTAGACCTCGCCGGCGTGGCCGCGCTATCGACGAGCTTAACCAACAGACAAATGGAGAAAAGTCCAGAACTCGGTCCGCCACTCCCGAAAAATCGCGGTAACTAAGCCACGAGTCGTGAAGGTCGGTTCTCAAGTAGTTATGAATGTCATTGATAAACTAGACGTAGCACTTGGAATTGGGAAAGTGGTTGGATGATTTGGTGGTGATTGCTCTGAGGAATGCCAGCATGGAATTTTGGAATGGGAAAAAGCATATCTTCAGTGTGAAGGAGCAATGACCAACATCGGCCGCCAGATCGGAAATAGACATATTCAGGGTTCGAACCACGGGAACACGCTTTGTCGAAAGCTGAGAACGTGCAAGGGCAAAGGGAATTAAGCAAACTGCTAGTCCTGTGTCCGTCTACAACTAACGCATGGATCGCCACCGATTCCACCGTTGACAGCGGCTAGGACACCCGCTGACAGCACACTGATATATATATCAGTCAAATTAAACCCGCTGTTCATACACCTGACGGTGAGTCTAGACCGTTTAAGTTGACAACTTGTCATGCTGGAGCGTCGGTTTAAAGTGTAGTGTTTGCTCTAGCGAGTGCTTTGGCAGTCGGCTTGCAGTCGATACTGTAACTATCGGTGGTGGATTAGGCGAAACAGGATCAGGTATTAACTATGTGTAAGTTTGAGGGGTCGTCAGGTCGTGTGCATGGTTAATGTCATGGAGCAGGGGTCAGTAGACCGGTTGATGCGCTTAGACGGGTAGGCATAAGGTATTCCTATTGGTGCCATCTAACCAAGAGATGTATGCCTGGTGTAAGTGATAGAACGTAAATAATAGGCAAACTCAAGTCGGATTTCCTCGGCTATGACGTGACATACTGTAATGAATACCGTCACTATCATTTGTTCATCAAGATATGTTCGTTGAACAGTTGGAGAATTTTAAGTCTTGTTG
This sequence comes from Fusarium tricinctum, assembly GCA_020744515.1. Lineage (NCBI taxonomy): Eukaryota > Fungi > Ascomycota > Sordariomycetes > Hypocreales > Nectriaceae > Fusarium > Fusarium tricinctum. The sequence goes on along the minus strand of JAGPXF010000002.1, from coordinate 740,730 downwards.
TTGAGATTCCTTCTAGCACAGAAAGGAGAGGACTTGTCGTTTTTTTTGTGCTTCATTACATATGCACTTGCTCGTAAATTTCTGGTGTGTGCATAGCACGTCATCATCATAGCCATCATCACACCCGAAACTGTAAGTGTAGGGCGTCTGTTAGGACATCAGAATATAATGCCTGGTACTCGGACTCTTCTATCTCGACTCTCTGTTCGCTGACATTGGACTTGTCAGTAAATCTAGAGCATAGTGTCGATTTGGCCTGGATCTGGCGCTGAGGCGAGGAGAAGTGATGATGGTGGTTTAGTAGGCATAGGGGATATTTCCAGACAAGTGGCAAGATAAGCATGTGTATTGCTGAATTTCCCAAAGACCCTGTGTTAAGAAACTGAACGAAGCTGAAGTACCTGCACTTCACCACAAATTGTCGATAACTTGAAGTACGATATTGGGTAACAGCACCGGAATAGACTATGCTCTTGTTTCAGGTTCGCAGTGCACCTCTTGCTTGTCCTGTAGCTATGTAATATATGCGACAACCTGCAAAGAGGCGAAACAAATATCTTGCAGTCGTGGCATCGCTCAAGCACTTCAGACAAGGGTGGTAAGTATACGAACATCTGGGAAAAGTCGATCCGGCATTAGACGGTTTCCTCCGCCGCGAACGATTACCGGTTTGAAGCCATCCTTCAGGATAGGTAAGAAATCAAATGCTCTCACGACAGCTTCATAACGTACCTAAAGCAAGGCAAACTGAGAACATAGAACTGCAGGATCAGGGCTTTCATAGAGTTTTCTTTATTGTTCAGATTTCTCTGCGACAAACATGTGATAATCCTCTGAGGTGACGCAGTTCGAAACACGATTGTGGTACGCCGTCCGACGATGACAGAGTCTTGGCACCATCGTTTGAAGAAAGGCATATCATCGACTTGAAAGTAAAGAAAGGTCAAGTTTATGGTTGAACACCTAGCATCGGACGTAACGTTTCTAGTAAAAACACAATAGTTGTCAGGTCGAATAACAAACTACAGTAAAACAGGGATGTTGGTAAGAAAGGAGATAGGCTGTTGTCATGTCACCACAACAGGTCCAGTCGTTATAGGAAGGAAAGGCCACCATGATTCCTTGAAACTCTCGTTTTTAAATTTGCTGTCCGGTGTCATTGTAAATAAGTCTAGATCATCAACCGAGCGAGCTTTTCAAGTAATTATCATCAACCTTCGATGTCACTTATTGAGTTGTGTAAAGAGCTGGTAGGATAGTTAGCACAGATGGAAAGAAGAGCCTTCCGATATCGCACTGCTCAGCGCGACTGCCATAACTAAATTATGGTTTGGAGGCGAGAATGGAAAGCCTCACACTGGGTATATAAGATTGAGAGAAATATAAGCTGTTAAGGGCTGAATAGTAGCCTATTACAACGCCCAACTCGGTACGATCTCATGCGTATCCAAGCTGATTCGATGCCTATAGCTAGCCATCTTAACTAGAGTTAATCCAAAGATTAGATCAACTGCAATGCCAATCGTTATACCACGAGGACCTCATTATGCACACCTTCCTTCCCGCAGAACGTATATGTCACATCTAACCTGGGAGCTGAATCCCCATTCGCAACATATATCCAAGACAAAGCCTCAATCCTCTGACTGACAGCAATTTGATCCATGGATGTCATAAGCCCATCTTCACACCCCCTCTCTTCAATCTCAATTATCCGCTCAAGTATCTTAGCTGTATAGACACTATTCCAAACCGCCTCTCGTATGGACTGCTGCCGGAGGATATCGAGGACCTCACGTCTCAAAGGAGCGTCTCGACATTTGGCTCCGACGATGTAAAGCACAGGAAGGACTCCAATCTCTGGTGTGAAAGTCGGGTTCGAAGATCCAAGAATATCCTGGTGGGACATTGCTACATCCCTCGCTAATGCGACGCATTGCTGGAACTGAGGTAGGAAGGCATCGTACTCCATCTCCCTACCGGGCCCGTAACTGCTAGTGAAGATCCATGCGATCTTGTGTTGTAGTCGCAGTAGAGTTATGAGCGTGCTACTTCCGGAGTTCGCTCTAGAGGAGTGGCTTTGTAGCTGGAGCGTGTTCTCGAAAAGGCCCAACCACGTCTCTAGCTGGTCAAGAAGTATATCCTTCGGCGATGAATGTGAATCAGGGGAGGTTATTTTACCCGTTGGGTACATTTGTTCATCTGTATTGCGCAATCTAATCGCTTGCGCCACAAGCATTTGCATGGAGTCAGCAGCCTGACCGAGGGACTGAAAGGCAATATCAGAGGGCAAAAGCTGCCATATGCTCGGCTCTTGGATATCTGCCGGGGTCCAATCAAGGGCGAACATGACGGCTTGCATGTCGAGGCGGCGGATTTGAGTCGTGACCTGACTGATGAGGCCTCTAAGGTCTGTCGAGCTGCTGTTGGTGACCATAACCTTGTTGAGATTGCGCGAGAGCTCCACGCCTCCACGAAGATGCTTCATCGCCTGCACGTCATTACCCGTCAGATGGTCAAAGCAAGTGAAGAGATAGCAGACCAGTAGCGTAATGGCTGTTCTCTCAACACTATCGCGACCACTTAGATCCTGGCCCAGAAGGTGTTGGATTGCCATGTTGTAATGAAGCAAGGGAGCTTCGCTACTTATCAACCGCGATTCTTTGAAGGATTTCAATGAGGTGCCGGAGGTAGAACCGCCATGGATATAGCTCCGATGCAGCAGGGATAGTGCAATAGCTGCATATCGCACAGACGGAACGGTCTGGGAGAAATACATAAGTGTCTGGTGCCACGGTTCGTCGCTGGGTTGGTATTTGTTGAGATGCTTAATGGAAACATGATCGAAGAAAGACATTGCGTCTGTTAGTCCTGCCTCGGCTACTGGTAAGACCATAAAGGGTCTGGGGTTGTGTAGACCGAGGCCATAAGAGTCTTCCACGGGGGGCTGCCAATGGCTAGATGGCTGTGTACTAGTTGTTGTGCAGAGACTTTGTCTGTCTAGAGACTGTGCCACGTGGAATTTCCCATCCAGATGGGTTCTTTCTGGATAGCCGTCACATGTTCGGCCTGTGGACTTGCATTTCAAGCACGACGGTTGAGCCAGGTCGCATTTGACACGTCTTATTCTGCGGTGCAGGAGTCAGTTCCATTTCTATAAAATGTCTCTCCGCCAGTATGCGATACAAAGGGCACAATCAACAGATTAAAATGGAATTGTGACCTACTTGCAAGTTTTACAGCCCAGTCTTGACTTTGGAGCGAACTGGCGAGGCTTTTTTCTCCAGGCTTGGTTGGCCATCTTAGTATCCTTGTCAATATGTGTTCTATCCATTCCTGCACACGCGTCAACTGGTTTTACCCTGTGATCAAAGGCTTCTGTAGTAGACAGTAGTAGGATATTGGTATTTGATGAAGCTAAATGGGTGTGCTTTTCCCTTCCACCTCCGGAACCTCTGATGTCCATGCAGCAAGACAACAATAGCTTATGATTGGTCTGTTCGTAGAGGTGGGTCTCCTAATGTATTCGTGCTGACATGCTACCAGGGTCTCTGTCGTCATGAGGCACATCCAAATTATCCGTGAAATTGCATGTACAGCTAAGGAAGAGGCTGACAGTTAAACCTAGTACCTCGCTCAGAGCCAGATTGGTTGCTTCGCACAGGTGGAGTAAGACAGGGCAGATTCGTTGTGTTGGAAATGAACTACACACAATATGACACTCAGTCAACGCGTATCTGCATCTTGAAAATTGACATAAATAGTCTTCGGTGGCCCATAGGTTATCAACTAAAATCACAAATCACATCATCATCATTGATTTCCCATCAAAACCTCTCCAAAAAGCACAATGAAACCACTTACCAACGCCCTCATTCTTCTTGCAGGCTTAGGCCTAGGATATAGACCAGCTAGTTGTCACGGCCATAAAATGGTCTATGACTTTGATCATGTAAGTCTATATTCTTCACTTCTCCTTTTACTTCTCTTTATGAAGTTTCATCATTGCCGTGGCTGACAACATCAAGATAAAACCATCCACCAACCTCAACTGGAAACCTTGCTTCAACGATTTCAATTGTTCCAGATTGCAAGTCCCCTTGGATTACTCAAACAAAAGTCTTGGCACTACCTCGATCGCTTTTTTGAAACTGGCTGGTGCAAATGCCACTGCCAAATCTCCTAGCATTGTTCTCATCCCAGGTATGAATCCCATCACCATACGCTCGTAATGTGAATATATACTTTACTGGGATACAAACTGACACCCTTAGGCGGTCCAGGTAACTCCGGCGTTGATCTGCTCCTCTCCAGTGCCGTCATGGCGAAACAAATGTTCGGTGAAGAGTATAACATCGTCTCATTCGACCCCCGAGGCGTAAACAACAGCGGACCCAGCCTGGACTGCTTCTCGGACAATTCAGAAGCACGATCAGCCTTCCAGAGACTGCACAACACAGGAATCACCAACGTCTCAACTACCTCGCTCGAAGAGCAGTATTATTCGAGTTCCATCTATGGAGAGTGGTGTAATCACGCTGTGAAGACAAAGTTCCCTCATGGATATTATGTAACCACGCCGGCAGTCGCTCGGGATTTGCTCACCTTCGTCGAAGCAGAGAGCAAACTAGCAGGACAAAAATCATCTGATGCGAAACTCTGGGCATATGGTATCAGTTACGGAACTGTTATTGGCACTACTTTTGCATCCATGTTTCCTGACCGCGTCGGGAGGATGGTACTCGATGGTATTGTCGATGCAGAGCTGTACTACCGCAATGCTTACACCGCCAACGTTGATCAAGCAGATGAAGCCATGGATAAGTTCTCAGCATTGTGCCACTCCGCAGGTTCCGAAAAGTGTTCCTTCTGGGGTCCTACGGCAAAGAATATCACTGCCAGGTTGGACAACCTCATCCGCCACCTTCAGAACCGCCCCGTCCCTATCAGCGGAGCCCAAACTAGATCTTTGCCAGCAATGGTTACCTACTCAGACCTCAAAGCTCTTTTCCTAACAGCCCTGTATACTCCCGTTGCCATGTTCCCCGTTATGGCCGAGGTTCTTCACCAAGTCGAGAACGGAAACGTGACTGCTCTTGTGGGAATGTTTGAAAGCACTATTATCCCGACTGATGCCAACCATGTCATTCAGTGCTCTGACGCATCAAGGACAAATAGTATTACTACCCTTCAGGAGTTCAAGAGCTATGTTGAGCACACCACTCGTAAGAGCAAGTATATTGGTGACATATATCCCATTTACGTGGATTCTGTTGTATGCAGATCTTTCCGACCACAGTTGCCTGATAAAATGCTGGTCGATGGTACGTATCTCTTATTCTCTATCTGTGCATCCCGAGACGCTCTCTGAGTTTCTCTTCTTTGGATTGGCGTGGTTCTAACCTACTTCTTCTTCGCAGGTACCAAGATCAGACTCGACAAGCCAACATCCTATCCCATACTTTTCACGAGCAATACCATTGACCCCATCACGCCACTGAGATCGTATGTACTATCTATCTGTTTTGTCGCCGAAGATTTCAACTACTGACTTGCATATACAGGGCGCAAGAGAGTTCTTCTCGTTTTCCCGGATCTGTGCTCTTGCTACAAGAAGCTATCGGTGTAAGTAAACCACAACCGAACTCAATCTTTACAAACAAGAATTGAAGCTAATTCGTGGGGTGTCTTTCACGAAACAGCATACAGTTGTCAATCAAGGGGCATCGATCTGCTATGTGGAGCACATTCGGGCGTATTATCAAGGCGTGATTCCATCATCCAAGATTACATGCCCCAAGCAGTACACACCCTTCCTCAACAGTCCTTTTTGAGAATGGTCAGGAGCTTAGCGCAAGCACTCAGTGAGATTTGGAGGAAAATGTCATTGGCCGTCGTAATGGCGCTTGCTAGGTCTGGCAAAAACGATGCCACGTTAGACAACGGGAGCGGATGTACGTAGACGGTCTTGGTATATATATGCGAGGAACTATCAAAGAAACTCTTTAGGAACTTGGTAAAGTCAGAACAATTAAATTATATATATACGTTGCAGAAACTAAACTAGAAGATAGAGTTATCTCCACATGAGAAAACTCCTCCAATGCCATCCTTGTTCTTCTCAAAGAGGTCCAACAGCTCAGTGATGGCCGCCCACAATCCACCCGCATTCAGGAAGAGTGTGAGGCAGACCATGAGAACGTTGAGAACAGTAAGAACCGCTTTTTGCCACGTCGAGAAATAAAGACCCTTGTTGAGATGCAGCCAGAAGATGGCAGCGAAGCCATACGTGAACCAAGGGATGGTGGTGGCCGAGGTAATGGAGAGGATCGAGTCAAAGATAGGAATGACGTTGGCGATGATGAAGATGAGAGCCCAGAAAACAGTGACGGACAAGATCCAGGTAACCCAGGACTTGACGCTGTTGTCTGTGACCTGGTGGGTGGATCGCATTTGGCGCATCGCTGTAACGTAGACGTATTTGCAGCCAGTGTGGCCGATGGAGAGCGCGGTGGCAACAACAGCCGGGAGGACAATGCCATACGCGACCTTGGCGGGGATCGAAGATGCGGCGCTGAGAACGGGTGATGTTGTTAGATCGCCGGCGAGGCAATATAAAGCGACCGCCATGGCGATGTAGAACAGCGTGCTGCCAACCTCGAGAACGGCCAATGCAAATCGGAAGTCTTTGGCAGGGTCCTTCATCTCAGCCATGTAAGATCTGGAAAGGGTTAGTATAGCTCAATGGCGAGTACTTTGAGTTGACTTACGGGAATGTGAATGTGCCAGCGTAGGAAAAGACAACTCTCAAACAAGCATTCAGGCCATCGCGAAACGTGGGGTTACCAACAATCTTGATCTCCTTGTGCCAACCCTCAGGCGCAATAGCAGGGCCAGAAACAGCCAAGCTGATCAGGACAATCAGACACGCGGAGACGACACTGATCGCATTAGGGATTCCGGCCTTGGAAACGAACTTCATGGTTCGTGGGATGGAGAGAACGTAACATGCGATGCAGGCCACGAGGATCCAGATAACGGTACAGGTAGCATGGCTGCTGAGCGTGTTTAACGCGACGGAGAGTGTAACGGTGGCCGATGCGACGATGAAAACAACCTGGATCATCATGACGAAGCCAGCCAATGTCTCGAACCATGCGCCGCCGACAATCCGTGTCATCTCGACGATACTAACGACATTGGGGTGTTTGCGATAGAACTGCAGTAGCTCATACGCCGCATACCAAGAAAGCGCGCCGATTCCGAGAATAGCAATAATTCCCGGCACGATTCCGAGGGTCTTGATGGTGGACGGTAGCGATAGGATACCGAGACCGAGCTGGTTTGTGAAGAGGATGAGAATGGTGTCCCAGCGGCCTAGGGTTCTGTAGTTCTTTCCACCTTGATCGAAGATGTTTCCCTTCTCGACGGTACCGGCCGGCACTTCCTGGAAGTCGGTGTCATCCTTCGGTTGCTCGGTGTCGTTATCTGAGGCGCTCGTTTCAGAGATTGGATCATTCGCGACCGGTGTCTCGGCAGGTTTATCTGCGGACTTTTTTGTAAACTTCATGATGCCCATGGTGGTGGCTGTGAGCTGCTCCTCTCCAGTCAAGGAAGCGCAGCTAGTGTGATGTGCAGGCTGTGTTGAATACCGACACCTGTTGAATCAACCTCCAGTGTCAAACTGTATAAAGCGGACGCGGAGGAGTGAATTGGGAAGAATGGAAGAAGGGAAATAGAAACACAAAAAGAAAGCCAGAGTGGGCGGACCTGACGCTATTAGCGGCGCCGAGTTCTCCATATATATACCACCCTTTTTGCCTGTGTTTGTTGTTACTGTTAGGTACCCCAGGCGAAGAGCTCCGATCGGAGGTGGTGGCGGGAGCTATGATAGCATTTGATGGTCTGACGGGGAATTGGAGCGGAAACGGGGAAGAACAGAGCTCCCACCTTTTGCTCCGGGAACCCCAGGCGGTCAGCTCGCCCAATAGAAGCATTGTCATTACTAGATTTAGAACCAGGTCGTTCTATTAAGGGTTGGTCATCAGGAGATGCTGTTTGTCTGCAAGGAACCCCCGTGGGGGAAAACGGGCATTCTTGGGTATTACGTGATAAGCTACCAATAGTCAACTAGTTCTACAAGTCCAAGACTCTGAGATAGGAAGGTCCCTTGAAAAAAGAAGATCAAACATGCTGATGGTAAAGTAGCAAAAGGCAATCTAAATTCCAACGGCTGAGGTTTCGACTCCAAGTGGATGCCGATTGGTCATCGGCCACCCCGGCAGATCCGCCGGACGTGCCCCGGAATTAGTGGATACGCTTTGCCTCCGTTGACGTTTTGCTGGAGAATTTTCACAGCCCGACCATCCGGCTGTCAAACTCTTTCCGGCTCCGGGACGGCACTTGTCCTTTCGGACGCGACGTCACAAACGCCACTACATCATTTCCTTCTTATCTCCAATTCCGCATGCAAACAATCGCACAGCCGTCAAATAAAAAATAAGCTTGTTTTTTCCCAGCCTTGTTTCTTTCTTCAACTCCCAGGCCCCCTTCTCATATCCGAACCCAGCGGGATCCACCCTCCCCCTTACTCGCACGCATTTCTTTTACGTGAAAAAGATGGAGCCCCCAAGAAGCTGGGCATGAAGTTTTCCGCAGAAGCAAGAATTTCCCTTACATACGCGAAATCCACATTTGTCTTCCGATCGGAGGGACACGACTCCACGAGCGAGCACAAAAATAAACCCAGGGGTCTTTTGGGAGAAGAAAATTTCCTTCTTTACGGGCCGCGTGAAGATCCTTGCGTAATGGGCCAGAGCGAGATCCGCTCTGTTGACGAAAGGATTGGCGGTTTTGGTTTTAAATTCGGCGGTTGAGCCCGTTTCGTCTAATCTTGACGAGGAAGTCTGATCCGTGGTGAAGAGCTCGTGCCAGCCGTCATCGGCGCCCTTTTGATGCCAAGATGTTGTAGCGTGTGGTTTGTGCTGGTGTTGTGAGGTGATAAGTGGTGCCATGTGCATGGACGGTTTTTGATCAGACTTCATTGCTTCTCAGCTGCTTCTTTTCAGAAGGACGATGAACATGAATAGACATACAATCTTGGACTCAGCGAAGGAACTGACCTGCTTTGCCATATGATAGAAAAGCTCGGATGTCGTAAGTTCATGATGTATAGATTTGGTAACGCGCTACAGGGTAGGCATCGTCTTGGTGTCTCGCCCAGTAGCCTCAATAATTACTCGTAGAAAGAAAGAACATCGTATCACAAAAACTGCTTCAAATACAGGGGGCCTTGCAAGATATTAGAAGTTTTGGGAATTTTAGGTTGTTGCTAGATCCATAGATCTATGGTGCATTTCGTGGTGCTACTGTCTTACCAAAACTTGGCAAAGTCAAATTATTGGCGCGATCCGCTGCCTACAATTATATAATCCTAGAGTGCAGGCTTATGGGGCGTATTTTCTCAAGCTTAACAACAAACGGTCTTTTTGTTGAATACTCGCATTAATTTTGTCGTAAAACAACCAGCAGAGAACAGGCAGCCGATCTGGAAGCGTAATTACAGGTGTTACGGGAGTACTGAAATCAAGATTATATACTACATTGGATTTACTAGCATGATTTACCAGCCTTTGTACAGCCAGACCTGAAAGACTTCAAATATACATACCGCCTGGGCGAGCGAGTTCTTGGCCATCACCTCTATCCCTTCTCTCTCATATCTACTAATAGAATCAACAATGTACGAGATACTGGCATTAGGAACGAACTATTTGCTAACGTCAATCTTTTGACGTTAGTCTATCAGACCAGTGGCAGGCAAGTCGACAAGAGGCTGACACAACCTAACAGAATTGAATATGTGAGTGTGAACTACTCTTCGTACTGACCATCAGCTTTCTCACGTCAGCCAATGACGCAACTTATAATAGTTCCCGTCTGACCGAAGAAGACAGCATAATGGTCTCATGCTTATGCTAATGAACCGTCTCACCAACAATATTTATGTTGCGCTGAACTCTCATCATTCAGATAATAATTCAACAGTTCAACAATAGCACTCTTATCAGCACACCAACATGTCTGAACTACCAACTTATGCAAAGCAGAAAGAATGGAGAGACATCCAATCCTTCCTCCCTGAGCGCCTACACTTCACTGTTGACCACACGCCTACCGAAGAAGTCTGGCACCACCGCGGCCACGCTCTGCATCTCGACAGATGGCGTAACCCTTCAGCCAGAGTCCGTCTCATCATGCATCACGGCATGGGAACGAATGGCCGCATGATGTCAATGCTCCTCGGCGTCCCTCTGCACAAAGCAGGCTTTGAACTCGTCGCCATTGACATGCCGGGTTATGGATGCACCGTGCCTGCGAAAGGGTACACGTGGACCTATGAAGACTGGGTGAACATATCGAGCGAATTTATTGATCATGAATATGAGAACGACTCTCGCCCTATTGCGCTGTACGGGCTTAGTGCTGGCGGAGGACTGACGTTCCACTCTGCTGGCTTGAACGGCAAAGTCAAAGGAATCATAGGAATGACCTTCATGGACATGCGCATCAAGACTGTAGCGGACGTAGCCTGCCGAAACATGTTTATGAGCCGCGTCGGTGCACCAATGGGTCGCGTCATGAACAATATCGGCCTGGGCTGGATGGCAATGCCAATGTGGCTCACCGGCAGGATGTCAACACTCGTCAACAACAAACAGGCTCTACAAGCCTGTTACCGAGACAACACATCAGCGAACTCATGGGTGTCGATGGCCTTCCTGGCGGCTTTCACGACTTACAAGCCGAAGAAGGAGCCAGCAGACTTCGATGTCTGCCCTATTCTTCTCACTCAGCCTGCGGAGGATAAGTGGACGCCGCTGTGGATATCGCAGGCTTTCTTGAAGGATGTTACCAAGGTTCCGGTCAAGACTGTGATGTTGGATAATGCGGGACATTACCCCCTTGAGGATCCAGGATTGCAGCAGATGAGTGAAGCGATTGTGGCTTTTCTCAAAGATATTGAGCAGGCATCTTGATGAGAGGAATTTCCTAGTTGTAGTTTGCAAGGTTGGGAAGACTGTCTATTCTCCTATAGTATAATACACCCAGACTCAGAATCTAATGGAGTATTTGTGCTATAACTGTCCGCTATGTCCGGGATCTCAGGATAGTTTGTGAGATCAACATTGTGAACGTCTACTCCCAAACCCTGTGCACTCTGCAATAACAATTGACCATCCTTTCGATTATTCCTGTCAATATGCTCGAACCCCTTTCTGATCATTTCAATAGAATCAAAATATTGCAACCCGAGAAAGTCACTTTCATATTCCAGTAGCAGCGTCTCTACCTCGACGTATCTATAATGCTCGACAGAAGCCAGGGCAACTGTAAGGGGCGTTGATACAGCAGACGCAGCTATCGGTCGATTAAAGCTGGCTTCCTCAGCCAAGATGATAATCTGATCCACAAAACCCTCCGCCTCCCTTAGTAGAGCAGGATCATTATCGAAGGAGCGTAGAATGCGGTTCAGTATGCAGGCCACAGTGAGCATAACCGCATTTGCTGTATGAAACCGAGTTGCCAATCTTCTCTGAAGTGAGGTGGAGCCGGACTGTTTACCCTTCGCGATGGCTTCTTCCATAGCATGAACGAGCCTTGGATGTTCCAGCTGCATGAGAGAATAGGTACAGCGTATTTGGTAGAGGTACCTATTCGGATAACGGATATAGCAGGACACTTCACCCATGGTCCCTAAATCTAGTAATGCGAAGGACATGCCGTCTCCTGACTTGAGGGGCCGCACGGATTCTCCTAAAATGGAAACGGCTTTCCATAGCCATGGGCCGAGATTGACGTTGCGGTTCGTGAAACTCTCAAGGACCTGACGGGGTATGAGTATACGACATATTTGGAAGACGCTAAGACAATCTTACCACCACACCGAGCATCGTCTGCATCAGGCCATGATCTGAGGGATCAAGGTTGCCATTTTGAACAGCATTCTGGAGCAGGTGGCCAAGCATTTCGTAGTGCTTTGATTGATCGGTACCGGTATTTCCCAACCATTCCTAACAGACTCGTCGTTAGTCGAAGACTGTAGGATACGAAATGCAAGGATTACCTGGCAAATGGCGATCAGATATATCGAGCACATCCTATCCGCCAGATTCATGCCTGCAGAACTGTGCATAGACTCCCGCAAAGCCGTTATCGCATTTCCATAACGATGAAACGCATCAATCTTGGACGTAGTTTTATTCTGCAGCGTACTGAACCCTGCAACGAAGGCACCTATGGCCGCATCTAGTGACTTACTCGAGCCGATATGACGAGGAAGGTCTTTGACAAACCAACCATAAGTGGATATGTCGTATGCTGGGTTGCTCAACTCGATTATATGCACCAGATTGCTTGCTATCAACGTCTTGTCATTTCTCGGACCGGCTGAAGGTTGCGGATTGGTGTTTGCAGGTACTAGAGCTCTTGATCGTTTGCCGGATGCTTGTGAGTTCTCTGACTTGAATAGGAATCTCTTGACGCCACTTCCAGTGCACGGGATTTTTAGACGAGCGCATCGTGCACACGCAGGTTTGGCTTGGTCGCACTTGGGATGTGATTAGTCTCAGATATCCAACATGGTTTTATTGGTTCCAACACACCTTTTTCTTCTGTTTACGACACGAGTCGCAGCCTCGCCCCGTGGGTACACCAGCCATAGTTTCGTATCGCGCTTGGTTTTCCTCTTAAGATGCGTTCTCACGCATAATTAGTGTTCGTAATCGGTGACATCGACGGACAAATCCCCGCTTCTGCTGGCCAATCAAGCTGAGTCACCGATAGACGCAGTACGACAATTATCTTTACAACAGATGGGATTTATGCCGAAAATGGACGTCTATTTACCTCAACATGATAATTCTAATACTACTATACGTGAAGCCTAAACAATGGCGGAGCCCATGATGAATGTCTGTATACCTAGTGAAAGGGAATTGCCATCGTACCAAAACCCAAAAAGGTAAAGCGGGAGGAGTTATGACTAGAAAACCAAGCCTCTCGAATAAGGTTTGCCCCGGCATTGCTTAACACGTGCCTGATTTCCCCTGAACGTGTCCTGTTAGCCTGTGCCTCTCCCTGGTTCAATTACACGTCAGCGTGACTGTCCCAGCCCGCCAAGAATGCTCTCATTATTCGATGGGCGAAAATGACGAATCAGAGGCAAGCTGGCGTATAATCAGTTTAGTCCGAGTCCGCTAGCGAGATCCTGGTGGATATCATTTTATTAAGCTTGTTGCTAGCGAAGATAAGTACCCCATGAATATCGGGGAACTTGGTCTATCATGAGGAGTTAATAATGACGCTGGTCTTGAAATAACTCCATCGAATAACCTTCTAAAAGTTCCTTCATCGACACTCGTGTGTTTCAGTCGCCTAAAATGTCCTAACGCAGGGCCAATCCTGTCTCAGGTCCTTATATTAAGCGACTCCAAGGCGCAGCACCAAAACAACCAATAACACCCCCAGACCCATCAAAAACACGAAGCGTTGTTGGTCCAGTTTACCTATAGAAAGTCTGTTGGTTGGAAACATGTTAGAGCATAGCCTCGAAGGAACCGGGGGCGATCATACCACCTTTGTGTATCATTACTACAACAATCTGCACTACGACCATGGATTAAAAGTAACAAGATCGCCCTTGCCGTTCTTTCTGTGACGATCCGGACAATTTTGACCGCGTGCCGAGCTAAGCCCTTGGCTTTTCTGGGGTTAATAACTGACTCCTCCGTCAATCCATCCCTTCTCCCCCTTGTGGCTACGTTGCGTCTTTTACTCCCTGCGGCGTGATCTGACACCTGGAAAAATCCTCTTCTGTTCTACGTGTTGTTCATGGCGCAGAATCTTCGGTGATATACTTTGACGATGGGTATTATGCCCCGTAATTACTCCGACCCAGTCGTGTGGTCCGCCGCTGCAGCGATACTTTTCACTGCTCTCACGCGATACTATGCCGTCAGGAGGTTGGAGTTGTGCTCCGAACTTGTTTGCTGGACGATACTTCCTTTCTTAATCCAATATGCTGGATCGCCAAAACTCGGCAATGCGTTACCATTATTGCCAAACGCTCCGCAGAAGCCACATTACTCTTCAGCCTCTCAATGGCTGGTCGCCTTTGGCGTCGCGTCGGCCGCTTTCTTTACAGCTGAGAGCAACGCTATTGGCTTCTATGTAAGTATATGCATTCAGGTATACTCGGTGCAAGAACTATGCTTACAATGACTAAGCCCATCCTGACGCCTCTGCTTCTCACAGCACAGACATACTTCCAACCTCCCACAGTACCTTCCGACTCTCACACGCTATCTCTTCTCACCCATACGATACGAGGAACTTGGCTAGTTGCAATCCCTTCAGTATGGTGTCTATCAAATGGAGATCTTTTAGGATCTCTGGTGTCGCTTATCCTAGTAGCCTCACTCCTCCTTGTCTACACTATCCTGCTACCCGACTTCAGAGTGCCCAGATTGGCGCTTTCATCCGTGGATATTGAAGCAACCATCAAGACCGTTGCATTTCGCATAAATATTCTACTGGTCGCTGGCATCGTATTTCAAATAATCGTTCTAGGCCCTCCGACAAACGATCTTCTATCCCTGCTAATATCGGGGTTGCTCAAAGCTGCGTCCTGGTTCTTCACCATACAGACTGTGCGTGCACACTACCTCCAGCCCTCATAGCTACTAACAATCTATAGGCACGGCAAACATCTTGGTGCATCGCTACTACTCTAGGAGCCTTTTCCATAGCCAGTACCAGAAATCCCTTTTCCCAATCCTCACACTTCCTAGCCTTGTCTCATGTCGGGTTCTCCTCACTCTTTTTATACCAAACATACCAACTCCTCCCGAAACAAGCCAAGGGCAAGGTTTTTCTTTGGGTCTTATTTTCGTTATCTGCTATTCCTTACATCTTTGATGGTTATATGATCCAACAGGCACAGTCATTGGCGGAGAACGCCTTTGGCAGTACTCAAGTTCATCCTGTCGAGACGCTGGGACTACAAGCGACGGATATCTTCAATAGCGTATTGAAGTCTCAGTCTAAGGATAATAAAAGCGCGATTGCCGAATATCGAAAACGCTATAGCATGGAACCACCGCCAGGCTTCGACGCGTGGTTTCAATTTGCGAAACAACATCAATCACCCATCATCGACGAATTTGACATTATACACAAGTCAATAGCTCCATTCCTGAAAATAAGTGGCAAGGGTTTCTCTAAAGCGATGATCAAGCTATATAAAACCAAAGGAAGCGAGCTGTGGCTTTGTGAGTTCAAAGGCAAAACAGGCAAAACAAAGTGCCGTCATCCTTATCGTTCCTTCGACAGACACTATAGTCTTCTTTTTAACGAACTGTTCTCAGACTTGGCTGGGGTTCTTCCAGATGTCAAGTTTCTCATCAATCACTTCGACGAACCGAGGGTAATGATTCCACCAGAGGGCAAGCGGGACGATTCTTTTCGATTGGAGGATATGTCACTGAAACCCACCTGGAAAACACTGACCAGCCACTGTCCATCTCTCCGAGGGGGGAGTCGCAGATCTGTGAATGGCGATATCAACACATTTGGTCTACCCTTTGTTACGAATCACTGTTCTGAGATAGACTTGTGCCAGCACCCAGAGTACAAGGACCTGAATGGCGCCTTTATCAACCCGAAGACCTTTCGACTCATTGAGGGACTAGCACCAGTTATGTCAACTGGAGCATTCTCAACCATGGGGGATATCCTATTCCCTAGCCCAGCCTACGTCGAAGACGAATTCCTGTACCAACCCCAGCACGATATGCCATGGTCACAGAAAAAGGACAACCTGTACTGGACTGGTTCAACCACCGGAGGCTATGCTTTAGATGACCAGTGGAGGAATCATCAACGACAAAGATTCGTGAGCTTAGCACAGAACCTCGATCAGCAGCCTCACTCTTATCTGAGACAAGTCAACGGAGTGGTCAGCAATGTCAAATCATTGTTTTTGAACGGACGGTTATACGACGTTGGCTTCACAAGGATATTCCAATGTGAAGGGAAATACTGTAGAGACCAAAAGACCTATTTCGACGTCAAATCCTGGGCGAACAAAGACAAGGCGTTTGGCTCAAAACTCGTCTACGACCTCGATGGAAATGGCATAAGCGGACGCTACTACAAGCTCCTGGCATCGAATTCCCTCCCCTTGAAGCAAGCCCTCCTCCGAGAATGGCATGATGAGCGGTTGATGCCGTGGGTGCATTACATACCCGTTAGCCAGAGCCTGGGAGAACTTCCTGAGCTTGTAACATATTTCACTTCCACTAAGGCTGGGCAGAAGCTAGCAGAGCGTATTGCGAACCAGGGGAGTAAATGGATGGGTCAGGCTGTTCGGAAAGTTGACATGACTGTATATACTTATCGGTTGTTGTTGGAGCTGGCTAGACTACAGGACCCAGCGAGAGAAGCAAGCTGAGCTAGTAATACTTGGCTTGAAGGAAGACCTGCATATCATTCCCTAGATTTATTATGACGTATAGAATTCGGATAGACTTTCATCTTTTGATGTCTGTGGCGTACATGTGACAGGCTAATATCCCCTAAGGTGCAGGCAAACAGCACGATGTAATGTCTGGTTCCGTGCCTTCTCAGGTAATCTTAAACTCAACAGGCTCTGTCTTAGATTCAATTGCTTCGGTAAAGAACTCTCCATCCATGATACCGTGTATGTAACTGTCTCAAAGTCAGTATCAGCAAGGCAATAGTAGCAATGAGTAACTGGCCATTCTCCAATGTAACACCAAGTATTATCATGATTCCGTCTCAGCGCATATGGCACTGAACCACCAAGAAGAACACATATCGAGTCACCAACCTGAGTATCAGGTGGCCTAAGTCCAATATAACCGGTATCAGTAAGTATAAATCGCCGACTGAACTGTTCGATAAGTCGAAGCGTCTGGTACTCAGGTTGAAGACAGGAACTCCACGTATTCAGCAGTCGCTCGGTACCTTCCGCAGTATCTAATCGGGGTAGCTCTCGGATATCATCTTCGTCTAGTCTCTTGGCCCCGATGGCACTTGTCCGCTTTGGATGTTCGCCCTGTTTTAGATCCACGAGCACTGTTCTCCAGAAAGCCAGATGAAACGGCTCTCCGGTGCGATAGGTATCGGAAGGAAGTAAAATGGTCCGCCATTCCTCCAGCACTGCGCGAATCGAGTTTTCCCACTCTAGTAAGCTTTCATTTGTATGCTCTGTAAGATGAGGTCCTGGTGCTTTTAACCCGACTTCCTTAACATTGTCGATGTGATATCCCTTGACAACTAAGACAGTATCGTCGTTCTCTGTTGTAATGAGCGGCTTGACGCCTGACTTGTGTAGAGAAGCATTGAAGATTTTCTGCAAGAAGATCGGCTTGGACAGGGAAGTGATTTCATCCGATAAAGGATTGTCGTGAACGGAGAAGTCGGGAACCCAGGAGTTCAGCTTCTTGTTTCTTAGCTCTCGTGCTTCGGATATCAGTCCTAGACAATCCAGGCTCCCCTCCTCTACCAGCGTAGCACGCATTGCCAGTCGGTACACTTTTTCAACCGGCCAAGAATATTCTGGTTGGAGATCGTGCTGGCGGCCGACAAGACCGAGCAGCCCAATAACCTTATCTTTCTGGTCTGATGCAGCCCTGTTCCAAGTAGAGTCAAGAGCCAGAGCGAGTCGAATCCGTTTACGGGTGGCCATGTGCTCGCGCAAATCTGCAGCCCGCCAAACCGCCCGCAGTGAAACCTCAGGCTGGATCGGTGTACCTTTCCAGACGTTGAAGTTGATCGAGAAGTAAATAAAGTAGGAGAGATGGTATAGATGCTCAATAAGAAATATTTTCGAGCCGCACCAACAGAGAACGTTGGGGCATAGAACACTCTCCTGCAGAGTCCACATTCTCCGCCACCATAGTCTTGAAAGTAACGCAACGGAGTGGTTTAGGTCAGAGGCCACATCCAGGTTATCCAGCAGGGATAGAATAGATCCGTAAAACTCATGGTATGATTCGATGGATTTAGGATAGACGGAGGTAGCCCGCTCAGTTTTGCTCCCGGATTCTTCTGACCCGAGGAGCTCTATGGTGGACCCAACAATCGGTAGCTGGCCTTTTGGGTTCTGATACAACAGCGAATGGAACTTCTCGAGAAAACCAATGCCAGCATCAGAACTGGCCGTCGCGCTCCCGAGCCAGACGTTAACCACTGCAGCGCGGGAGTAAATATTGTTCATCTGCCAGACCTGGTGGTTTCTCTCCGATTCATCTTGTTGATTAATGCAGATGGCGTCAATCCATATAAGACGCGGACTATCCAAGCTTCGGAGAGACTTTAGAGCTGAGAACAAATTAGGTCGAAGGGCGAAGTGACCACCGTTGACGAGGATTGTTTCGGTAGCTTTGTCGTCACCCCAGGTATACGACATTGCCTCATATGGAGGACATCTGGTCATCTCATGATTTTGCATTGTACACGAAATGATGGAGGATTCATGCTGTGATGGATTGATAGTTAGTAGTCGGAACCATCCTCGCGAGGGGAGTGGTTGATAAGAGTGCGGGTCGTCTAAAAGAGACGCCATGGTTATTGCTTGCTCAGGGAATATCGACAGACTCCAAGCGCTCGAGATCTGACCATTATAAGATGTTTAGTTGCCTAGC
Organism: Fusarium tricinctum; assembly: GCA_020744515.1. Lineage (NCBI taxonomy): Eukaryota > Fungi > Ascomycota > Sordariomycetes > Hypocreales > Nectriaceae > Fusarium > Fusarium tricinctum. The sequence continues at coordinate 721,999 of JAGPXF010000002.1, read as the reverse complement.
GATATGAGGATGACAAGGTACCCAGATGTGTGAGATCTACAAGTCCCGCATGCTGATTTTGGTTGGAAACAAGCGGGCTGTGCCTAAGCCCCAGCCTTACGCGGGGCATCTTCAACCTAGCCATTTACGTGTGGTTTTCGACTTTCGGGGTTGCATGCATATTGGCTGTGCCACGGGAGTGTATGAGACGAAATGGATTTCTGATGGGATGGCCCGCGACAAGATAAAAGTTCGTGTATTGTTATATTCCTGGTCTTTGTGGGGTATTAACATTCCTGGCCAGATGCACTCTTGTTGAGGCAATGTCTTAGGTACAGAACCAGCCTACACAATCAATATATATATTTTGACCTTAGTTGTCATCCTCAATGATATAATAGTTACTGAACATTCGAGCAATGAATAGTCCAGGCCATGTAGCATCAGAAAGAATACGCAATGATCCAGCAGAGGCCGCCATGCGGGTACATGCCCCAGGACGCTCAGGACCCCATTGATAATTCCATCATCAAGCTCTCTAACACTATCGTCAGAAATGGATATATTCCTGCTGCTGAATAGTACCTGTCGATACAGCCCGCCGTAGAATCTGGTCGTGTATGCACCAGAGGTGTGGTACATAATTCGGCGACCTCAACATATATCTTCAACTCGGATTCTGAGAGTTGCTCGCAATCCCGGCCGTCTCACCGCGCACCTCCTTCGGCGAAGCAGATGTCGTTCCCGTAAATCTCTTCAAAGGGCCAGTCTGCGGCCTTCCATCTTTGCCAGCCTGAGTCGGGGCCGCTGGCGGCAAAAATGGCACGCTTGGTAGGACTGAAAGGATGGTATCCAAGAAGCTCATGGTTCAAAGTACAAGTTGACGTGATTGTGTTTGTTGATTGATTTTGTTGCCTTTTATCTAAACATGGGCGAGAGGTTGAAGGTTGAAGGCGGAGAAGTGGACTGATTATCAGGCAGCAACCATGCAGCTTGTCACCACTCACGTGGAACTTCAGCAGCAAGCCCTGCGGCGTGGCTCGTTTAAGTTGAAGCATAGGCCCAGGCTTTTGACGAGTCAATCGCTTTACCATCGTCACACATGTCATGTTTACAGTCAGTGAAGTCTATCTTTTAGAGCAAGGAAGAGCACGTTAATTTCCCAGGGGTTTTGTGTCAAGTGCCGAGCTATGTTAGTAGTCATTTATTGAAGCCTCGAGTCATCTATTCCATATTCAGCAAATCGACTTGTGACTTCACGATTAGAATGACCAAAGCGGGGTGTTGAGTGCTTTCAACAAGAGATTAGAAATCTCCCCACCATCTTTGCCGCGTTTTCTCCATCTCTAGTTCAACAGGATAAACATCAAGGCATTTGGTGATCAAAATTTGCCACGCTTGCCGAATACGGTTTCCATACCACGCAGAAGTGTACTCCCAATAGTGCGGATACCAACCCGCAAACTCCCAATCAACAATACTAACAACCTGATTACCGCGAACTAAAATGTTGAAAGGATTAAGGTCCCCCATGAGTGAAGACTGGGGATGGCCATGGCCCGTCTTGCTGAGCTACCATTTGTTTTATTTCTTCCCAGTCTTGGTCACAAGTGCGATCTGGATGCTCTTCTGGTTTGAGATCTTCACGCAACCACAGATGGAAATCTTGAATAGACTTGAAGGCTCCGAATCTGGGTCTTGACCCAGGGATGCGTGAATCACGCAAGGAGCCGCCTAAACAGCTCTCAACGCCTGTACTAGAAGGCTGCGGAAGAGCCCTCAATTCCTGCAACATATCTCGAAGCTGAGCGAAGATGTTGGTTCGATCTGTATCCGACAGTGCGTTCCAGGCATCCGCGAGAGACTTTGCTTGGATGCGCTCCATTACAATGAAAGCGCGATGGTTGTGAATAAAGGAGCAGTGAACAGCTGGTACGGGAATGGAGGTATTACCAGCGACAAATTTCATAGTTGCCGCTTCAGTGAGGTGCACAAACGGCCCCGTCTTGACGATGATGTGTTTCGAAATCGGAACACAGGGCCCATCACGACGATAGAAGTGTGCGGTGGTTTTGAGAGCCATCAGAGTCAGAAGGCGATGAGGGAGCGTGTTTCTTATGGCCAAGTGACTTGTGCCGTCATGCTGAATAGACGTGCCGTCGATGGGAGGGACATAAGGTGCTGTCGACATGACGGGGCCTTGGAAAGTACATGGTTGATATGTTCCAGCTATTGAAGGTCGCGCCTGGAAGGGAGATTGTTTGGCCTTCGCGGCGGGCGCACGGGCCACGCCTGGAGCGAGAAACAACATTGGGCCTGATGCAATAGTTCGCTGCAAATCGACCAAAATCGAGCTTCTTACAACTTATACAAAAGTTCATGTAAGAATATACTCCAATGAAGAGATAACATTTATTTGCGCCATGACTTAAACACCCAATGCCTATCTTGCCGTTACATCCGCGATCTCCAACACTAGTGGGCTAGCCTTATGTCCAGTCTAAGTCCGCGCCGATATTTCCGAAATCAAAAGTATAACAAGTTCACATAGCTCGATCAACATGCAAATAAGATAAAACTTCACACATTCAACTTAACACACCTTGGTAATCATGAAATCACCAACAATGAGTATCACACTTGAAGAACACTTCCTCTCCGATGTGGCACGGTCGTCAGAGGCAGCCAAAGATGATCCCATGAACGCATTTCCTTCCACTTTGATCGACAAACTCGTTGATCTCGAAGACGAGCGAATCAAAAATATGGATGAGAACGGTGTGGCAATACAAGTCCTGTCACATACGCCGGCCGACTTCCTCACGACTGAGGCTGTGAAGGCTGTTAACGATGAGTTGGCCGCAGCTGTACAAGCCAGTAACAAACGATTGGCTGGCTTCGCTACCCTGCCAATGGACAACCCCATTGCAGCGTCACAAGAGCTTGAAAGATGCACCCACGAGCTCGGTTTCGTGGGCGCATTGATCGATAACCATCATAACGGCAATTTCTACGATAGCGATGAGTACGACGTCTTCTGGTCCAAGGCAGCAGAACTGAACGTGCCAATCTACATACATCCCACGTGGCCAAGCGAAACGGCAAAAGACGCTTTATACAGCGGCGGCAACCTAGACACAGATCACAAATCGGCACTTGCGATTGGTGCCTTTGCATTTGGATGGCATGCGAGCACAGCCACCACGATCCTACGACTCATGGCCAGCAAAACCTTCGACCGACATCCTACTCTGAAGGTCGTCATAGGACACTCTGGGGAGCTTCTCCCATACATGTTCGACCGGATAAACAAGGCCACTGGACTTTTCGGCATGAAACGGGGGTTTGCCGAGGTAATGCATAACAACATCTGGATCACGACTTCGGGGATGTTTGACGTGCATTCGTTGCGTTGTCTTTTGGGAAATATGCCTCATGACAGAGTCATGTTTAGCGTTGATTATCCATTCAGCGATAACAAACTCGGCAAGGAGTATTTGGAGGCTATTCTGAGGGAAGGGGTTCTTGATAAGGATCAACTTGAAGCTTTTGCTTATGAAAATGCCAAACGACTGTTGTTTAGTGGAAAGGATTGAGGAATTTCATAAGAGTGTTTATAAACTGAGAGGTTAGAGGCTAGAACAAGAGAACCCGAATTATTATAAGTCTTCGGCTTACCTTGTTACTAAACGGGAATGATTATTGCCGCACTAGATGGCATGATATCACACCTCAAGAAATTATGCATTATTTCTCTAGAAATTCAGATATCTTGCACAACGTCTAACAACTCCAGTCACTTTCAAAGTCAAGCCCATATTCATCCAAATACAAGGATCCACCCCGATGCAACGGTGCGCGGGTTTACATTATCAGGTCATTGACCAACGTATATATAGAAATTGAGGGCCAGTTTCTTTTGCCGCAACCACTCACATCGTAGCAGGTCCTTTAAAGACTCCACCACAGGGATCTCAAAGTCATTATCTGCCGATGAGACTTTCACCGTCAGTCACGCAAATATGCTCGCCCCACAAAGCATCCATGCCCGAGCGAAGTAAGGATGTTCCCTCACATAAATACCCCTCTCTTCATAAGGAACGGAGAGTTAAACCATTCACTCAAGAACTACGCCCGAGAAAAGATGCCCACGGAGAAAATCTACCATCTTCACCCCACGGGCTGGGAAAATGATCCCGAGGAGGAGAGATTCCGAGTAACCACTCTCGATTACCTTACAGTTTGCACGTATAACAACTATGCCCTTTTCTTCAAACTCAACGACGTAGACAAAGAAAGAGTGACAGAGGTTCTCAAAGCTGGACTAGAAAGAACTCTCGCGCAAGCACGACACTACTGTGGGGCCATCGAGAAAGATCTTGACGGTGGTCACTCTTTCACCAAGAAGAAGGATAGCACTGTCGAATTCATCGTGCAGTGGCTTGATTCGCCAGAAGATGGAGACAAATATCCTTCCTTTGACGATCTTGAGAAGTCAAACTTCAGCGCCGTCACGCTCGGCAACCTGGAGGCATGGAGCGTACCTCCGATGACATACGGCGAAAAGCCAGAAGCTCACCCAGACAACTCACCTGTCGTCTCTGCATTCAAAGCCAACTTTGTCCGCGGTGGACTTGTCTTCAACATGCACCATCATCACTACGCCAACGATGTCATGGGCTGGGCTGGTTTTACCCACCAGCTGGCTGAGAACTGCTACGCCACTGTGAATGACATCGGATTTTCGACGTGGGACCCTCTGAATCTCGATGTCTCGCACCTTATCAAACAAGAGCCACCAGAAGATAGAAAGATCAACGGACCTAGTCCCAAAGAGCGCCATCCCGCCCATCAAGTCGGGGTTTCACTCCTTTTCCACCTCCCCAAAAGCAAAGGGGCTGAGTTGAAAGCAAGGGCCATGCCCACAGATGGAACTTGGGTGTCAACCTATGATGCATTCTCTGCTTTCATATGGCGTAACCTGACGCGCATTCGAGCACCAGTGTTCAACCCAGATCCAGCATCAAAGCTCTTTTGGTGCGAAGCTATCGACATGAGACGACGCATGCATAGTCCCAAAGTGCCACACCGCGTGCAGCACAACGTCATGTTTGCAGCGGTATCTCTCAGTGCCCCTTTGGAGCAGCCTACAGTGGCCGAAGTCATTTCGGATTGGACATTTCCCCAGCTGGCTTCATACATCCGTCGACTGACCGACAGCGTCACCCAGGAAAACCTCGATGAGACACTCGAAATGGTGGCCACGGTCCGTGACAAGACGTCTTTGAACACACGTATTGATGCACAGCCACCGCTGTCCATTCTTCAGACCGACCACCGTGACGCCAATATCACCGCGGCCGATTTTGGATTCGCGAAGCCAGTCACATATCGTCACCTTCTGGACCGTATAACTCAGGGAGTAATAATTATCTATCCGCCTCGAGATACTTCGCCTGATTCAGATGAGGGCTGCGAGTTTGCTATATTCTACGAGAAAAGGCTGGCTCAAGACTTAATCAACGATGTCGCATGGAGTCAGTACTTCGAATACAGGAGTATTGACGCAGAAGACAGAAGCCAATGGTAATAGAGTTTCAATGGCAGAGTTACTGTGTTCATGATACTTTAGGCCTTGTTGGCTATGGCATAAACTTCCTATGTGCGTTGAGAGAGACGTCGATGACCTGAGCGCCCGCTAAGAGCTGATAACCTTCCAATAGAGTCTTTCCATCTCCATGCTTTTCATGAACCAATCATCACCCACTTTCTTCCAAACCTCATGGTAATGCCCTCCACCGGTTCCATGTACACCGCCTTCAGCATCTTTGGTACCAGCGTGATAAATAACAGCCCAGATAGACTTGATCTCATCAGTGGAGATCTGCTCCATCTCTGCTGGTCCCACCAAGTGTACAGCCTGAATATCTTTGTTCTCGTTCTCGAAGAAGGCCGCCCACTCCTCCCGCGAGGACCACGAACATTGAACACCGCTCATTGTTATGATGTTGCCATTGCGATCGCGGAATACGTAGGTTGCATCAGGAAGCATGATCTCATCAAAGCGGTGCCATTGCTGGGAATCGGCATATCGGCAATATTGTGCCTTCTTGCGTTGAATGATCGCCGCAGCCTCAGGAGAAACTGCCATTTCCCTCGATATATCAGTGAATCTTGATGCGAAACGTCAGCTTTCCTCTTTTGATTGGCCGCAAAACTCCACTTACTAGAAAGTCGAAGAAGCGTCCTCGATATCTATGTATATGCTTGAGGCAGAAAGAGAGGAGAGAGCCTCATCAGTAATCGAATGCGCACTTCAATGAGGGGTATTTCGATAATTCCCTCACTTATTTTGCGGGTGATGGAGCCATCCCTGTAATTGAATGAGCTCAATGTCACCTTTCGTGTCTTGGCAATAATAGTCTGATGGTCCTTCGTGCTCCGCGCATCCCCATGCCTCCTCCCGTAGCCACCGATATCAACAAGGTTTTGAAATTGAATTCCACAAACTTGAACGACGATGTTAGTATAAATGATGTAGACGTGGTATATATTGCTCATACCCAAACGCCTCGCTGCAATCTGTTGGCCACATACGTTATATTAACTGTCAATTGCTACCGGAGATCAGAGAGCTTGTGTTGAAATAAGCAATCCAAAATTGGGATGTAGGCTTTAAATGGTTTGCTTGTGGTTGAGATTCATTTCAGAAAACCATGTTCGACTCTATTTTAGAATTAATACTATTTTGATGAGTACGACCATGCCTGAGAAACATTTCCATACTCACCAGGCATATCTGAAATAAGTTAAGCATTTGTAGCATAACACAGTAATGATAGAAGGGCCACCATCATTAACGATGGTGTTTGACCCTTCACTCGTTGCTCATACATATGGCGTATATCTTGGTGTACTATTGGCCAGAATCACGCGAGTAAACAGGCACAAGAAGCTCGGCTCATTTCACAGCAAGAGCTCTTTTCAATAAGTAGCCTGTGTATCTATCGTACGATGTAGTCAATGATCATGGGAACATTCTACAGGAAGAAAATCTGCCTTTCCATACGAGGAACAGTGACGATAGTTTGCTGGAAACCCTACGGATCAGAGGCACGGAATTTGTGATATTTCCTCGGCTCAGATACCCAGCAGCTGCTCTGATAGGTTCTGCTAAGGCGGAATGATCTCTTCGCTTCCCTGTTGTTTGAATCTAAGTTCAGCCCGATATTTAAAAAATGCGCAATCATCTCATGAGCTCCATGCTCTCCGGACTAAAAATGCCAAAGGCTAAGCTTCCTACAAATTCTGTAATTAAGCCTTGCAGGAGAGCATGTCTCAATCCTCAATAGCGTACGTACGCGGAGACTGTCGAGCTAACCTAGAAGGACCGTTTTGTGTTATCCAGGATGCATGATCGGGCTCTTTATTGGGCGAAGTAACTTGGGGGGGAAGGCCGACTCTCTGCTACAAGTAGAACTCAGTATCAGCTCTGCGACGCGTAACAGTCAATGTGGCTTAGTTGACAAAAGCTTATTAAATCAAGTCCGTATCCCTGTACTCGCTTCGGGACTGGCTTTGCTGTGCTGCATTGTCATGGGTATCACCAACACCTGCACTAATGCTCAATCCTCATGCTTGCCTGTCGAGCCTCGTATTTTCAAACCCCCTGCAGTTGCACATGATGGATCTGCCTTGCGAGTTACCCTCTAGCACAATCTACCACACGCCCGCCTACTATGCACAAACTCACAAGCTTGAAGACCTCGCCTTTTACTTCCAGATATGGTACTTTCACTTTCTTGGAAACGCGTCAAGCGTCATGCTCTCGGTTCAGCTTTTATAATTGAGGTTGAAAGTTCAGCAAACCCTGCTATATGGAATGTGCCAAAGCTCGTACTATGTCTGTCTTTCAGGCATCACCTGTAAAGTTGTGAAAGTATTTCTTGCTGAGCTAGAGTATACGGTAAATGATCCAAACATCTTCTCCCGACACTGTTATTAAAACCCCTCCCTTTTCCGACAAGGTATTGCGCCCACATGTTGTTGGGTATGCCTTGCTAAGGTTGATTACAGTACGCCATCCAAGCCAAGATCAACTGCAGTAAGCCTACCACAAACGATAAAAATCCAAAAAGCACAGCCAACAAAACGCCAATAATTGCCACTGTCAGCGCATTTCTCTCGGACGTATGCCTCTCGAACCAGGCAACCATGGCATTGGTTGGTGGTGGGCATCTCACTGCATCGTAGAGCTTGGTCAGTCTGTCACCCCAAAACTCAAAGCTCATGTCTTGGGGCTTTTTCCGGACAAATTCGATCCATAGTCCCTCCGAGTCGAAGCCTTGTTTCTTAATCATTGTTTTCAGTGTATGAAGTGACTTTCTATCTTTGACACTCATAACTGGAAATAAAATGTCGTGAAATGTGTGGAGAGTCTCAAGTAGCAGCCTTGGTGGCAGTGTTCCCCTACCAAATTCGTTAGTGTCGCATCATATGTTTCCTCAATAAACTCACCTTTTCAAACTCTCTTCGAAGCCGAGGTCAAGGGACTCATGCTTGGTCTTCTTTAGATGCTCTCTCAAGAAAGAAACCTGATGAAACACCTTGAGAGTTCTCCCATCCAATAGGAGGTGTTCGAGGATATTGTTTGTGCCCTTGATTTCGATACCATATCGCTGGTGAAGCTTCCACGCCTTCAGGGACTTTTTGTGCAATACCATCTCTGCAAACGTCTGGCCTCTAGTTGTGTCGGAAACATGGCCTGTTTCTGTCTTGAAGGCACTCTCTAAAAATGAAAGAAATGGGGTGTCTCCTTGCCATTCTTTGTGTTGAGACTGATTGCTGAGATAAGTGTCAGAATAGAAATCGGTGACGGTACAATTGATGCCTATCAAGACTTCGGTTGCCACCCTGGCTATGTATGTCTTCTCAGTCAAAGTAACCTGGGGCAGATTTGAGGATACAGTCTTGCGGATAAAGTCGTTGAAGGATATTCTTGGATTTTGAGTGAGCTCTCGAATGCATTTTAAGACATCACTGTGGCTTTTAAGCGCGGGAGTATTTAGCTGCAGCACAGCATTGCCAGCAGAATCTGGGCAAACAACAGAACAATAGTGCTTGAAGTAGGCTTCAAACCTCCGGTCATTGGCATACCCTGCCTGGCCACCGCTGAATACTGCTTCTATTATTTGCTCTCGCTCTGTTGTGTTTGGCTGCTGAATCATCTCGTGGAAGTCGTTCTGTGAAGGCAGAAAGAAAGTGAGCGGGGTCACCTTCGTCGCACAAAGTCGTACAGCCGAATACCATCTTTTATTCTATGTTAGGCGTTCTTAAAAATCCTGTTCCGATTGCAATTTCGCATCTAGACTAGCATGTAAAATGTGATGTGGGATGCACAATGTGCATACAACCTTTTCTCAGCCGCTGCATGACCATGAAAGCGGGGTGGCCATTCTACGCGTACAGCAGATTTACAATTGTGATTCCGTGACGTGGCACAGTAACACTGGGTTTGGAGGGTACAACAAAACCCAGACCTCTCTATGGGTTACAACTGAAGACCCGACATTCCAAAAGTGTTTATCAAATTACACAGAACACCGTCGCAAAGATGCCGCGCTTTAATACCACCCTGGAGGACGGTGTCTCCGAAATATCATCTAGAGAGAGGTACGCAATAACTGTTAATTAAAACTTGGTAGTGATTTGACGAGAATCAGAAAGGTAGCATCACCTAATCACTACACTGTTCGCAAAGTTGCTGGCTTCATACGTTCGGTCAGAGCCAAACTATCCGGACACTCATCCGATACAATCTTACCAGAGCCTACGGCCACGCATCTACGGGTACCGATTTCACCTTTTGGCCGTACCACTTTCGTGCCACGAGACGTGAATAATATCTCTTATATTACTGCACCTACAGCGGGAACGGGAACAGAAGCCTACTCGGATAGGTCGAGTGCTTACTTCCAAGAGCCAGACTTGATTCCCGGCTGCTCGCCTGCAACATACGTTTACAGTCGTGCCAGCGCGACCATCCAAACCTCTTACGAAGAAAGGTTCGAGGAAGTGGTGACCTTGTTTCGACAGAATGTGAAGGAACATCCCCGATTGGCGGAGCATCGACACAACATTGACTACGTCCTCAGAGTGTGTGGGACATCTCCCACCAACAGTTGCCCATCGATAGTTGTTTTCTGTCGTCACAGAGAATTCAAAGACCTGAAAAACTTATTGACTAGTCGCGAGCTCAAGTTCCAGTATTGTCTGCGCCAACCCTCCCGGGTATACCCTTGGGAAGAAACCCCAGGTCTGGATCAAGACCACAGGCCATTCTTCAACATATACTTTTGGCGCGAAAGCAGACCCAGAACACTTTACTGTGGTAACGGGCCGGTACGAATTCACCGCCGTCAGATCGAAACGTCTGATCCAATGGACAATCGCTCTGACCCCAATAGCAATTTGACTCTGTTAGGCTCTGTCGTGGAGCTATCTGGGGCTGAGCGTAAATTCTCAACCCTAGGGTGTGTTATCAGAGTTGGTTCGGACTTCTACGGCATTACAACTATGCATACTTTCGAAGTCCTTGAGTCTCCGGACCTTATTAATGCTGATACGACCACCGATAATGAATCGTTTTGTAGCGATACCCCTACCGCTGCTGTTAATGACGATGTAGAGTCTCCGATTAACGACGAGAAGACGTCATACGAGCCTGATCCGTATGATGCAGCAGGAGAGGAGCACTACTATATCGACGATGTTGAATACGATGACATTTCCGAAGACGAATATGATGAGCGGGATCCAGCTGAAAGTTCCTCGTTCGCCACAGATGAGGCTACTTTACATCCAGGAGTAGACAGCAATTATGAGGATAACACGCAGAATCTGCGCGCTCTGTTTCCCACGACGCCCCAGCTCAAGGATATGCACGAGCTGGACCTCGATTGGGCTATCATAAACCTCACCCATACCGGAAATAGTCACATCAACGCTTTGTTCCTTCCAGAAGCCCCATCAGACCCTGTGCTTCTATCGACAGTAGCCGAGACTCGACCGTGCCAAGAGACACCGGTATTTGTGATCACAGCAGGAGGGACACTTCGGAGAGGATTCCTCCAGCCGGCAATTTCCGCTCTTGGAGGAATCAGTGGCAAGGTACCATCGACACTTTGGACCGTCGTCCTGAATGACCAAACTCGTATGTTACAACTTTCCTGTTTCAAGTGATCACTCTCTAATGTTCTACGTTCTCAGGACTCACAAAAGGCGATTCTGGCTCAGTTGTTATAGATGTCTCATCTCATACCATATATGGCCATGTTGTCGGTTGTAACCCGATGGGTGAAATTTATATTAGCCCCTACGCCTCCATATTAAAACAGATTCAACATCGGTTTCCCGGGGTCGCAGTCACGCTAGCCGAACCAGTCAGTGAAATAAGGGGCTCGATCAAGACTAGCCTTCAGTCCAATTCAACAACAAACAATATTGGGCAAGTGTCTGCATGTTCAGGGGCCATGGATAGACCAGCTCTCATACCCGATGGTGGGCTTTCATCCGAGTCCCACACATTCGATGAAGCTTTGGTATGCCTGCAAGAAAATTCTGTATCAGCTAGCACCTCCAATTTAGGCACAGGGACTTCTTCTGCTGGGGATTGCGAAATGGCGTTATTACCTCAAGAGGTGCAAAGGCGGTGTCTCGGGCCGCCTCGCGCACCGGTGCCATCAACTGGACCTCAATTGTTCCGTGATAGCATTCCTCATCCAGCTTGTCGTCTCTTAGACGGGTTTTCAGGATACGTACAGGCGAATCTCGTTCCTGGAGTAAATGGTAATGGCGAGATGGTATCGTACATCTCATCTTCCTCCCTGGTCGACTACTGGATCACGAGACACTCCTCCCAAGATTTGGTGTTCTGGGAACCATCCGCTTTGAGGATTGATGACAAAACTTACGGGGGGTATCTAAAGACTTTCTCCATTCTTGTTTATATTGGCAGGGCGGCGAGCATCGTTTGGTTCTTCTCTCAAGGCTTGGATGATAAAGACCTGCCGCTGAGCCATGGCGACCTTCCTGCTGACTGTCCCTGGGCTGACTCATTCCTTAATGAGCAATGGAAGTTCTGTCCTCTCATGCTGTCAAAGGACGGGACATATGATCGACAACTCTCTCCTAGAACGATCCTGCCGGTGGTATACGAGAAACAACTCACGACAGGGGATATAGGACCAAGGCCATCCATGACGTGGAAGGTATGGGTGAGTTCTGAACACAATTCGAAAGCATTGGGGGTATGTATTCGCCTCTCAAATCGTTCTTGGACCTATGAATAACGTGGACAGTCCGACTGGCTGGTGTTTAAGATATTCGAGGGTACCAGTGCTTATACCTCGTACGCCGCCGAGGCAAGCATCTACGCCAGGCTAGGTGATGACAATTACGACCACATCACTCGAAGCTTTGGAGGATTCTCGTTCAAAGCAACCCAGAAATGTATCATGGTCATGGAATATGCGGAACTGGGATCCCTCCATGACTTGTTCCAAAGTACTCTCTCGCCTAAAGGAACGGATAGTCTCTATCGACTCTGGTCTGAGATGCTCAGTTTACTCGATGCTCTCCAGTTCTTCTCTGAGTGTTTTGCATGCGAGGAATGTTATTATGATTTTCCCAGCCTGTGAGTCTTCCGCTACCTCAAAGTCCAGATTTATTAACAAGTTCTAGGTCCCACTGCGACATCAAGCCGACGGACGTATTAGTATTCCCATCGAGGGACACGGGATCCAGATTTGACATCAAATTTAAATTGTCGTATCCACGACTATTTTATCCACAGAGAGACATCAGTTCAAATCCGGGTATAGTCAAGTTGTTCGAAAGAAGCCTAACATACTGTGAGTCCTCTTTGGGAAGCCTAAAAATTGGGCATAACGTAACCTACTGGACTGTAGCACCGCCAGAAGGCTGCGTCACTTGCACTCCGCAGCGGTGTGCAATTGGAGACACGGAGCAATATCAGATTGACACCAGGCAAACTCATGGTAAGTTCTCTATCAGATGATGTTACTGATGACAAGGGATGATAATTATGACTTCAGGACAACCACAAGAGCTCTTCAATCACGCTGAAAGAACAATCACTGTTCAAGACATTCAACGCTCTGATATTTGGTCTCTTGGTGCTATATATAGCGAAATGCTTGTCTGGACCATTTCTGGGCCGTCTGGTCTCGGAGAATATCGCCTGAGACGAAAGGAAGAAATCAACTACCGGCGTACATGGTTGGGGCAAAACTATGATGAGATTTTTCATGACGGAAATCACAGGCTCTCATGTGTTGAGGAGCTTCATGACCTAGCCCTTCACCGGAAGAATGATGAAGACGATGTATCACCTTCCATGAGTTGGGCGATTCTTTCTTTTATGCTTACCGACGCCGAGGAGCGGCTAACTGCAACAGACATCAGGCAACGAATAAACGAGAAGGTACAGGGGAAGCTGGACATGTGCCTTAATCTTTCCTCGGAAGTCTCCACCCTTGCTGACACCCTCCTTCATTCTACCGGCACAGAGCGTTTACAGACAGGCCTTAACGTTGCAAGAGACATACGTCCACGCCCGGCATCATCATATTCAGCAACACAACAAATCAAATTTCCACAACTACTGGACACATGGACACTGCCCACAAGGCCAATACCTGAATCTCCATTTCTTTTCGGGCCCCTGTTTCAACCATCGCCTTTCTACCAGTTACAACAATCAGAGTTCGTCCCTCCGGTTGTCTTCCCAGGGATGAAAGGCAACAAGGGACGAGAAGACCTGTTAGCACTTTCTACACTGTATCCATGGATAGTGAGAAAGCGGAGCATCCATTTTGTGAAAACACTCGGTACAAAGCGGAGAAAATCAGCTGAGATCATGCAACTTCCTGGTATGCTAGAAATTCGGAGAAGGATATCACAAGCTGGTGATCGAAAGTTTGTAAGTCGATACACCTCTACCTTTATGAATGCTCGCTAAGATTCAAACTTTAGATCCTAGTCGTGGATGATTCCAACTCTATGAAGAAGCACATAGTCGATGCTACGAAGGCTGCAAGAGTCCTCGGCTACCTGTGTAAAAAAGCAAATCCGAACGAAGTTGAACTCTGCGCTGCATCAGAGACCTGCAAGCATCCTCGGAATTACAAGAACAGTTCTCAGATAGAGAAGGCCGTTGGCCGAATGGGGACAGTTAGTAACCGATGTCACATGAGGAAGTGTCTGGAGGTGATACTCGATCGACTTCTCACTGCAGGTGAGACCAAGCCAACCACTGTATTCATCTTGACAGACGGCGTTTGGGAGCCTGACGGAGATCAACTTGAGACTTTCATCAGAGCATCGGCTACAAGGTTGACGCAACTCGGATGGCAAACGTCAACTATTATGACACAATTTATCCAATTTGGAGATGACACTGCGGGAACCGCTCGTATGAAGCGTTTGGAAGACGAATCCAGAATGAATACAATGATCGAGGATGTGTAAGTAAAAGACCGTCTTCCAAGAATCTTGCTGCAAAGCTAACATCCTTCTAGTTATACGGTCAGTGTACATCATTACGAAGGTCAATTATTGGACATATTCAAGGTACTCCCGCCGGACGGTATTCTCAGCTTGGAGCACCTGAAAGGACAAGTTAGGGCAAGGGGAAATGGACCCCCCCCTGGTAATGGACCTGTTAATGGACCCCCCATGTCATCTTTCATGGATGATCGGCTCAAATGACAGGTAGGTTCTAAGATATGAGCAAATCGTCTATGAAAGATGACATGGGGGGTCCATTAACAGGTCCATTACCAGGGGGGGGGTCCATTTCCACCTGCCCTGACTTAAAGTGGAAATGGGAAGAACCTTCTTGGCTTTTAAAACATAATTAGATACATTTCATGAAAAATATACCATCTTCAATAAGTTGGGCACACGCGATTTAATTATAACTCTAGAAACCCCAAAAGGTAGTACCAATTCCAGTCCTAGATACAACAGTTGCAAATCCGTACCTTCACACGTTGCAGTGCCTTTCCCGAATTTTGAAAGTAGAGGCACCACGATATCGAGATTGCCCAAGCAACCATTGGCATAGAAATTTGAGTCGCCCTCGAGTTCCAAATTGATACTGTCTCTCCTCCCACGAGGTTGAAGAGGAATTGAAAGTTCGCGCATCACTGGCTAAATCAGTCCTTGACCATATGCTTAACAGCAAGTCGTTTGTAGGCGACAACGACAAAGACTTCCAAGCCTGTATACAACTTTCAAAAATTCGAGGTTGGGATGAAGTAACAAGCCTATTTAAAAGTTTTGAGATATCATAGTCCATATAGAAAAATGTTTACAAGTATCATTTAACCCCCTTCTTAATAATGTTTCTCTTCTAGTAACCTATTATCTCTATGTGATACGAGCAAGTAATGGAACACATGATCAGATGTCGTCCAGGTCTTTCTGTGTTACCAAATATGTATGGTCAGGCTTGTTTTTGGGTCTTATAACTGGAAATCAAAAGCCAGCTCATTGCCGCCCGTCGAAAGTGTAAGGCTTTCCATGAGGCAGTTCAATGAGTTTACTCTTTACTTCGAAGATCGTTGCAGACGAAAGCTGCCTTTCCATCATGTGCGACAATATCTCAGTTTATAATTGTATTAAGCCAAGTCCGTACATTTGTACTTACTTTTTAATGCCTTGCATTCTTCCATCAATGGTGACCAGTTGAGTGGGGACGATCTTGAACGATAATATGCCTCGTGAAAAGACCCTCCAGTAATGTTTTGCCCTGTGGTAGTGTGTGGCCTGTATCACCTGCTAATTGGCCAGAGGCAAAAGTAGGCTTGTGACTGGCTTTGCTGCACTGCATTGCTACCTGTGTATCACCAACACCTGCACTAACGTCCAATCCTCGTGCTCGCCATTTGAGGCTCTGTGGAAGACCCATGGGCTTTCAAGCCCCCAGCAGCTCCGCCCCCAGGCATTTAAACCAGCGGTCGCGGCGTATTGAATCTGCCTTGCAAGTTCCCATCCAGCACGATCTGCCTTGCGCCCGCATACCATGCACGAAGTCAAGTATACCGACTACAAGCTCTCCCCAGCCTCTTTCCAAGCCTGGTTGCGAGACACGTTCGAGGATCCCAGCATTGTTGTTGAAGTATGACATTTCCGCGAGCACGAGGATATGGACAGCTGACTAAGAGTTGTAGTGCAAGAACGGGTATTTCGTGTTTAATTTGCAAGACGGTGTAGATCTGACTGAGGTTTGTGACAGGGGTTTCGGTAGACTTGTATTGAGCTGACTTTCGCAGGACCACGAGCTGGAGATTTACCGCAAACTGCGGGGATACAAACGCTGGCCACAGTAGGAGGTGCACAAGAACCAGGCTGTGGGAGTTACACTGCCCTTTTGTGTTTTGAATATACGTTGGTAAAGGCCGTCGGCCTTTAATGGGAGCAGGCCTTTTGCAGATCTGATT
Source organism: Fusarium tricinctum (assembly GCA_020744515.1). Classification (NCBI taxonomy): domain Eukaryota; kingdom Fungi; phylum Ascomycota; class Sordariomycetes; order Hypocreales; family Nectriaceae; genus Fusarium; species Fusarium tricinctum. The sequence continues at coordinate 705,494 of JAGPXF010000002.1, read as the reverse complement.
GTAGTCTTTGTTGACATTTATCATACGTCTATCTTGTATAAATCGCACCTTCTTTCATGAATCAAGCCGCCCCCAAAGCTTCTCAAATATTCACTCTCATTCCTTCGTTCCATAACAATGAACAAACATAACACTCATGATCTATTTGTACAGTGCTGTAGCCAGTCATCCAGCTACCCCTGCAACCTTCTGAAGCCATGCCAACGGAGAAATACCCTCGTTAGCGCACATCAGTCGCTTATTAAGATGAAAGAAATGCTTTTTGAACCTTCCAAAGAAGAAATTGTGATTCTGGAGCCTAGGGAATGCACATATGGCAAGCCTCATCTCATCACCGACCTTGACGTACAGCCTCTAATAGCTACCAGGTTACAGCGAAGAAGTGGCTACAAGCCCCGCTGGCCTTCAGCAGCATCTTCTCCAAAATCGGGAAGACCCCCACTGTTGCATGATGTGATTACAGGCCCTGAAGATAAGTCTCAATGGATTATGCTGATAATTGGCAGATTTATCACATCTGAAGACTCAAGAGCACCATTGAATTCCTCGTATGAAAGTTTTACATATCTATCATCCTTCTATCAGATTCCAGCTAGTTTTCTGGACTTTGTATTTTCTTTTGGCTATACCAAACTCCCAAAAGACTACCACATGACGGGCTTCAGTGGCCTTGACACTCTTGACGAGTCCAATGACAGCATTCTCCAAATCCCAAGACTCGGACGATCGGGCTGCGAGCACAGCACGCAATACCTACTACGTTCCGTGGAAATAGACAAAGGTCCTACGAAAAAGCCAGTATGGAAGATTCGACAAATGGCAGTTCATCACCAATACGACTTTATTACGGGGAAGTCCTTTTGGCTAAACATCAAGACAAATGATCTCATGCAGGAAAGGATCAAGGAGGCAATTGCGGATGATCCCAGTCTCGGCTCGACTCCAGCTGACGGGCTGGCCAAGTCGTTTTCGGCAACATTGCTGACGCATCTCATCCATCTGCAGTGGTGTGATGATTCCTGGCGACAGTGCATTAATGACTTTGAAAAAGAGGTCAGAGATGTTCTCGAGAAGGCCACGACAGCCCGAGTGGACCAGCAACCTGGTTTCAGTATGATTGCCAAGCGTGTCTTGACCATACGATCCACCATGAATGGGAATGATGCACCAAATGCACCAGAATCACCAGGCCTGCTAAGAGCGGCCCGGCTAAAATTTGACGATGGCTTTTGGAAGCCTGTCATGTCGTACTTACAAGTATCCAGCGAGGGCCCAACTGTGCTCCCTGTTACATCCGAGAAGCCTGTGACTGCGACAGGCACGACAAATGATGGCGTCGACAAGCAACTCGAAAAGTTTATGGTTCTTGACACCTTCTCCATTAGTGAAATGCAGAGGCTATATCACTTGGGGCAAGAACTTGAAGCATTCCGCCTGGTCATGCAGTTGAATCGCCAGACGCTGCGGGATATTATCGAGCACTATGAAGATTTGGCAAAAAGGGATAACTTCCCCGCAGAACTCAAAGGATCCTGCAAACCCGCCCTAGCCTCGTTCACTCGGCGAGTAGAACGCATCAGAAAGAACCTGGAGATCCGAGTAACACAAGTCGAGTCACTAATAGCCTGGTTACAGGAGGGAAAGGCACTGGTAAGTTGATTCTTTGGAGAGCCTTGTGCGACCTCAGATGCTGACCAGTCTCATTGTACAGTTTGATGGCATCCTGCAATATCGCAGCGTGCAGGTCAGCCACATGTTCACCGAGAGTTCGCACATCCAATCAGAGAAGATGGAACAAATCGCGTACAAGACCGAAAAGGAAACGATCTCAATGCACGTTATCACATGTGTTACTCTTGCATTTCTGCCTGGCACGTTCGTAGCTGTAAGTAACCCTGCCATGTCTCATCCAAACCAGGCTGTGCTGACGCGGTTTGCTTCTTATCTAGGCTTTCTTTCAAAGTGGTCTGATCGAGATAAATCAGGCTGCGAGTGGCGTTCGAGGTGCAGTCACCTTCCATCCTGGGGCATTCAAGCTGTTCGCATGTATCTGCTTTCCCCTCATGTTTCTGACGTTTGTACTTTGGGTTCTGCTGTTCAAATATCTGGCTCGTAGGGCTAAGCGACGCGAACAACGGGGGGATGTCTGATTTTGTGTATCGTACCATAGAGGCAAGGAGGGTTATCTAGAGTCTTATGCAGCCTTATATCTCAGTGCGGGGTACACAGAACCCTGAGATCCGGGCTTTTAGAGGTGAAATACACTGATCGCTTTGTATGTGTCGTTCGTCAATACTTAGAAATAACGCGGGGGCCGAACCTGTCGCCTGGCCCGTTTTCAACGCTTACGAGTCTGCCTAGTTCGTCAGATGAATGAGGCAGTCACGCAGAATGATTTGAAATATCCGCGATCCTGGACCAGGTGCAGCTCTGTGGCTTGATCAATTTGACAGCTTTCTGGCAAGGCATCCCAGGAGGTTGTATAGAAGTTTTTACAAACGCACAGCCACTTCTCCTCATAGCAGCCCTGCGTATGGTTCACGCCTCAAGGCCCAAGGCAGAGAGGCTAAGCACTGATGAACGGTCCGCGAACTGTCAGCAATGATAGGGCTGTCCGCCTTGGCCCCTTGAAAATGTAATTTATAATTCGACGGCTGTTCTACTACCATGCCCTTCAGCCTTCTCTTCAATAATTAAAGTTGAACTGCATGTGCGTACCTGCTATTTATACTCCCGTCGCATAACGTTTCACGGTGGTCTTGCCAACGCCCCCCAACTCCATTGTCTACACAGGTGCGATCCTTGGTATCTAGATATCCCTCACGCATAACCAGCTCAGCCAAGATGGTCACACAATTATTGGATCATTTCCGCCAATATGTGGACGCTAACCTCGCGCATGGTGTGAATGGCGACGATCAGAAGGTCCCTTACATCGCACCGGCAATATTGGAGAGCTATTGGACCGAAAGGCGTGTTGATGACATTCTCAACGCTCACGACCCACCCATCTCACAGAGCGCGGACATGATCATCAGCAAATATCTTCGAATATTTTCTATTCTGGTGTATATCGGGGAACCTCGCGAGATTTCCTGGTTTTGCCCCAACGTCAAGTACATTAACGACATTCATCTGCCGTTAGATAGGGATTCTTTCCCCATCCGATGTTTATGGGCCGGAGCATTTTTGCAAAGCCAGTGGATGTTCAGTCCGTTGATTTTCACATCTGATTATATCTATAAGCGCATCGTACCATGTAAGACGATTTTACCAGTGACATACGAGAAGCCTCTCACCGAGAAGCGTGGTGGGCATTCCAAGGTGTGGAAAGTACAACTGCACGCCAAATGCAATTTGGTTACATCAGAGGTACTTCTCTCCTAATCCGCAGGAGATACCATATGCTAACGGTTAAAAGAATGAACCTGTTGTTTTTAAAGTCTATGAAGGAGCTCATGCGGAAGACCTATATACAGCTGAAACAGGTGTTTACTTGAAGCTTCGCTCAAAAGCGAACAAGTATATCACCAAACATTTTGCATGCTTTTCGTTCCAGGGAAAACAAAAGTTCATCATTGTTCTGGAGTATGCGGCTGGGGGCTCTCTTTTGGACTTCTTGCAAAACACGCCCCTCCCTGTAGAACCAGATGACTTTCATCTACTCTGGGGTCGCCTTTCAAAGCTTCTGGACGCACTTGAAGTACTGCATGATATTTATCGTCCGGATAGGCAGTCACAGTGGCTACTTGCAGGGTAAGCAGAGATGTTCAATCTGATAGACCGGCATTAACGGTGACTAGGGTTCATCAAGATATCCAGCCAGCTAACATACTTGTCTTCCCACAAAAGGACAAGAGTGCGCCATTTGACGTCAGATTCAAGCTTACAGATTTCGGGTTGGCGGAGATAGGGAGAGTGTCGACATCAACAGGTACAATGGTGACAGAGAATAGAGGCAATCGAATGTATAGTGAGTTTCTTCCAATGGACCATTCAATGTTGTGGAAACTAATGCAAAAGACCACAGTTTCTCCCGAGAGTTACGCCAATTTCTCAGTCCAAGAACTTGTGAAGACAGACGTTCCGCCGACAGCAGATATTTGGTCCCTGGGTGCTGTTTTCAGCGACGTGCTCATTTGGTCAAGTCTCGGTGAACTTGGCCGGGAAAAATACCGAGTCCGACGAAGAGAAGAGATTTCGAGACAACGAGACTTGAAAGCCGCCGATTTCGACGCCTGCTTCCATGATGGGGTGGATAGACTTCCGGCCGTTGAGGATTCTCATAACTTGGCGCTTCAGCATAGGAGGCGCACAGACGCGATGTCGCCTTTTATAAGTAGGCTTATTCTAGAGCACATGCTCACTGATGTCCATGAGAGGGGGACAGCAATGCAGATTAGAACGCGAGCCAATAAGGGCATGACAAAACTTAAGAACGAACCGTCTTTAGAATCGCGGCATATCCAGACAAACGGGAATCAACTGCAGATGCCTCTCCGAACTCGAGTTTCGACCGGACGGTCTGCAACTTCGTCTTCTCCAACACTTGCGCAACGGCCGCCCTCAATACCTGAACCGACAAGATTTGAGGGCCCCCAAGAGGTGAACCAGCGGACGATAACAGACAGAACTTATTTCCAGCACTCTCCTATCCAAAACCCGTCACCAGCGAGAGGGGCTTCGCCGGAACGATCACAATCATCTGAAGCTCAACGTCAGAGACCTGACCCTGACCCTGGACTGTCGAGCACGATGGTAACAGTCGACACGGTGTATCCAATGCTGGAAGAGAAGGATAGTTTCAACCCGTTCATGAACCCCCTCAACACAAGAGCCGAAAAATCATCGAGAATTATGGATCTTCCAGGGTTGATGGAAGCACGCAGCAAGATCGAAGAGAGAATGGGAAGAGATCAAGTCCGTATATCATTCTTTGACTTGACAGGTCGCAGCTAACAATTATAGATCATGGTAATCGACAATTTCAGCTCCATGAAAAGACATAAGCAGAGCGTCATGAAAACCGCCAGGGTGATTAGCTACGTAGCCAAAGTCGCCGATGACAACGGCATGGAGCTCTACGCCGCCTCAGAAGCCACAAAGAAACCCCGCGTCTGCATAACAAGCTCGCAGATCGAAAAGGCGATCGGCAGGATGAAGACTGTCAGTGGGACCTGCAACATGTGGAGATCTCTCGACCTGATACTGGACCGGATTCTGGTCGGGACAAAGGTAAAACCCACGAGCATTTATGTCTACACAGATGGGATTTGGGAGCCTGGCGCGGATGAGGTCAGACGTGCCATAAGAAGGGCGATTGAATATCTGATTCAATGTAATCAGTCATCATCGACGCTGATGTTTCAGTTCATTCAGTTCGGTGATGATGCAGAGGGGACTGCTCGACTAGAATATCTTGATGATGAATGTACGAGGAAGCATGGAAACGATATATAGTAAGTACGACCCTCCTGCGTTATTTGAAGGTAGCAAGCTGACTTATATCAGTGACATTGTTGATACCAGGCGATGCGATGATAATATACGGGAAATTGTGATTGGTAGTATATCTAAATATCATGACGGAAAGAAATTCAAAGACGGTTGAGGGGAGGTATTTGGAAATGTTTAAGCGTGTTATAATTGAAACAGGTGTTTAATGGGATTGATGAATAGATAATGCTGAAACATTGTATGAAGGCTAAATGATTAATTAATGATATTTTACAGCCTGGACTTTAAGAATCTCAAGTCTCGCAGGCTAACGACTTCAGCCTTGATCTCCTCTCTTGATCTGCCCACATCAGCACTCACAAGCTCCGAGTAGAGCTGTTGAATCCTCTCGGTCATTTCTCCCCTCTTTCCGTCACCAATAGTTCGCCCATCGATCTCTGTGACATGAATCTGTGACGGAAAAGTACCGGTGCAAAATGCCTCATCTGCACCGTATGTCTCAGTGAGGGTGAAGTCTAACTCTCGGACGGTAATTCCATTGGCTCGACACACGTCAATAGTCTTCTGTCGAGTGATACCTTGCATCTGGTTGTCTTTTGTAGGGGCCCAGACCTCGTCGCCTCGAATGATGAAAAAGTTGACAGAGTTACATGTCTTGACAAAGCCGCGAAGATCAAGCATCAAAGCCTCGTCAACGTTCATCACATTCGCGTGGATGCAGGCTTGCACATCTGTGGCTTTTGAAATATGGTTCCACTGCTCATCCTTCACATCGGGAGGTCCTCTACGAACCCATGTCGTCGCAAGTCTCAACCCTCGTGATTTTGAGCTTGGGTCGACTGCTTTGGACTCGGGAATGATGACGATAAGAGGAAGGCCGATGTTGACGCGCGGGTTTTGATATGGCGTGGCTTTCAAACCACGACTCACGACCAGGCGGATGTGGACGTGTTCATCGTTACCCATTTCGTTTGCGTCAAGGGTTTGGTGGATAAGGTCTAGCAGATCTCCCTTTGACAGGCCGAGATCCATGTACATGGCCTTGGCAGATTGGAATAAGCGGTTGATGTGCTCCCGAGCGAACTGCACGCGGCCTTTGTTGGCGCGGATGCCTTCCTTGAATCATCATTAGTAGCGGTCCGTCTCCTCTGTCGCGCTTGAGACTCACCCAAATGCCATCGCCGATAAGAAAGTTTGAGTCAAATACAGAGACGACAGCTTCTGCTCGGGGGACTAGATTGAAGTTTCCGGTGACTCCATCGCGGATCCCAACCTAAACAATCAGATTTTGACGACATCAGGAGTTTCGTTTCTTACCTACACGAATAGAAGCATTTTTGGCATTTGGGACAGAGCTGTGCGTCGAGCCGCCGGAGTTGTTAGTATCGTTCCCCATGCTTTCTGTTATTTTGCCGGAAAATTATGGAAATTGGACTATTATGTCGCAATTGCAGCAAAGTATGATTCACTCGTTTTTATATCATACCACATACAAAAACTTAGAGGGATAATCCGAACCGTCTTTGTTGATCACGACTGTTTTCGTTGTGCTCGGGGTCCACCGACCGGCACATTCGGTCCTGACCGAGCTGACTCGCTGAAGTCATCCATTGGGGTAAATTGTAAATTTCATGGACGCTAAAAAAATAGACTAGTCTTTGCTGTAGTAGGAGTACGATAAGGCCTCGGTGAACTGGTACTGGTCGCGCACGTTATCTCCATCGGCGAACTCTCCACTCTTGCTTGACGTGATAGCAAGGCTGCTTAATCGCCATCGGCATGGATTGCGATTCGTTCGTTATCATCCCCTCACCCCATCTGCCGTTGATAACACTGCCGGCTGATAGGTTCGAAAGGCTTCAAAGAGGATAGCTCGCTCGGTAGCGTCCGAGTAGCCTGCTCGGTGGTGACCGAGCCTCTCGATGTACACCGAAGGCAAGAAATAACCGTCGCGAACTCCCCGTTACCTGCGACTTTGCCCCCACTGAACCCGGGGAGGTGGTAGACTAATTCTGTAGTCAGGCCATTTCCAAGAATCCATAAAGATCTCCGTGGGTAGCACCTGGAGATGGTCGTGAAAACCTTCAAAACTCAGGTACTCACTGACTTGGTTCCACATTACATATTTACACCATGTCACTCGCTGGAAAGACCAACGAGGATCCCGTCAAGGACATGGCCCAGTCTGTGGACTCCAGTCATGATCGAGACGAGGCTCTCGAGTTGACCAAGGCTCAGTCCAAGCGTCTGCTCCTCAAGACAGACTTGGTTGTCATGCCGCTTGCAGTGCTGAGCATGACGCTTGCTTTCCTAGACAAGGTATGGCCAAAACTAACACAAATTAAATCGCCACTGACTCCTCCTAGAATGCACTGGGATATGCTGCCATTTTCGGTATCAAGGAGGACGCCCATCTCAAACCGCAAGAGTACAGTTGGCTCAGTAGCATCTTCTACTTCGGTTACCTGGCCATGGAGTTTCCATCCCTCTGGCTGATGACAAAGCTGCCAATTGGCAAATACGTAGGAGGGTGTCTCATCCTGTGGGGAGCATGCCTCTGCTTCATGGCTCTCTGTCATAACTTTGCAGGCTTGGCAACTATCAGATTCCTTCTTGGTGTTTTCGAAGCCGCCGTGTTACCCTGCATGATGATCATTAACTCCATGTGGTACTTGCGAAACGAGCAGCCCCTCCGAACTGCCTTCTGGTATAACACTTTTGCCGGTGTCTTTGGTGGTATTCTGTCCTATGCCATTGGCCAGATCAATGGCTCACTCTCTACATGGAAGGTAAGTTTGCGATTCTTTGCAATCATATACTCCTGTGCTGATATTCGTTTTTAGTATATCTTCCTTATCTACGGAGGCTGCACAGTCCTTGCTGGATTCCTTGTGTTCTTTGGTCTTCCAGATACCCCGTCTAAAGCATGGTTCTTCACAGCAGAGGAGAAGAGACTCGCTATGATTCGTCTCGCACCCAACCAAACTGGTGTTGAGTCAAAGAAGGTATGTCCTGTCTACATACTCATATCTCCCTAGTCCAAGGTACAGAATCCTAAAACCCGTGCAGAAATTCCAAGCAAGCCAGATCCTGGAATCTCTTCGCGATCCCAAGTGCTACTGCATCTGGCTTGGCGTATTCGGCTATGCCCTAGCCAACGCAGGCATCACCAACTTCAACCCCCTCATCATCGCGGGCTACGGATTTAGTAAAACAAAGACAGTCCTCATGGCCACTCCACAAGCAGCCGTTGCTATGATCAGCCAAGCCATTCTCACCGCCATCTCCTTCTTCATCCCGAATCTGCGCTGCATCTTCTGGATTGGTGGTGCCTTGATGGGTCTGGTCGGTGCCGTCATGGTACACTCGCTCGACGTTGAGACTCAACGGAACGCCTCTCTAGCAGGTGTCTACTTGATGGGTTTCTACAACGTTCCTTGGGTCTTTCTTCTCAGTCTTTCTTCTTCCAACACAGCCGGTGCGACCAAGAAGAGTTTCATGGGTGTCTCCATCGCCATTGTCTACGGTATGTAATCCACCTTCTATTCTCAGACCCATGAGCTAATGATCTGTTGTACAGCTGTTGGCAATATTATCGGCCCCCAGTTCTTCCTTGATAGACAAGCGCCTACATACGTTCTCGGCATCGGCATGATGCTTTGCGCATTTTGCCTGATGGCAGCTACCGGTCTGGCCTATTATGTGCTCTGTGGTATAGAAAACAAGAAACGAGACAAGCAGCACGGCAAGTCCCACGATGACATTGGTGCTGGTTTGGAGGCGGACAAGAGCGATAAGACGGATTGGCAGAACCCCAATTTCCGTTATACTTACTAATACGTCCAACAACAAAAGGACGTAGGATTTGAGACCGTTTACACTTCCTCTCTATAGCTAATATGCAGTACATATACTCGATGAACACAGTCCATAGTTTGCAGCCTGTCGATAGCATCTAATATGAGAGATTTAATAACAAAATGGCCAATGATAATTGGTTTACACTATTCGCTCTCTTCCTTAGTGTGTTCTTCTGCCATTCATATCAATATTTATTCTGTCTTCTCCTGGGCTTCTTAATGCAGTGGGTGTGTAAAGGACCTCGTAATTTCCTCTGTTCTATAGTTTATATAAGATAATATAAAATATCATAAACTTTCTTATTCTATACAATCTTATACAATCTTATCCTACGATTATTTAAAAAATATTATAATTATTTTATGATTTATTTATCTACATAATTATGTGTATTCCTAGTTGGCTGGTTGTCGGAATTTCTGCACAGGACAGTGGACTTTTGGTCCGGTCTTCGCATAATTCCGATCCGCTATGGCGTCAATCCGGACCTTCTCCACTTTACTCGGACAGGTGCGAGATATCTTGACCATTGTCCTAGATCTGCCCGTATAACTGCACTTACAAAGAAGTAAATGTGATAATAATTTGGCTGCAAATGCTGTCAAGTCTCCAACCAGCCGTCTCAAAAGCTTGTAGTCGATGCCGTGCACGTAAAGTCAAGGTTAGTCCAGCCGACCACATGTCTTCACTCTTACTTCCCTCGGCTTACCCCGAGATATTAGTGCGACCTCAAGATCCCGCAGTGTTCATCCTGTGTAAAGCAAAACGAAGTATGCAATATCACGGATTGTGTATCGTATCCCTACAGTGTGGTGAAGGCCCTGCAGGACCGGATCAATGACCTTGAAGCAAGACTGCACATGGCAGAAACACCAAATGTTCCAGTTGTAGAAGCAATATCTGAGTCAACACTAAATAACCAACCAACACCAGCCAATCTTCAGAAAGAAGCAGAGGAGGTGGGCTTTCTCACGACAGGGGGATCTGATTTGTACTCCGGGAGCAAATATGGTAAGCTTACGTTTGCATTTACCACGTATAACTAGACTGATGTTTCTGTAGTTGGCAGTGCTGCTGGCTCTACGTTCGCCAGGATATTCTTTAAGCAACTCAATATTATCCCGTCATGGGATTCTGGGCAACAGCGAAGTGGCCTTGACCAGTCATTATCTCTTGCAACCGCAGCCCTCCCACCGCAACCGATTGCTCGGCCTCTCCTCAATTTGTACATCGCCCGAGTCCACATATGGTGGCCTTTTCTTCAACTTCCACATCTAAGGAGAGTTATGCAACACATCTATGAAGACCCCAGACAGTGTAGTGATCATGAGAAGTTCATTGTCTTCATTGTCCTCGCACTAGGAAGTTCCCGGTTGACATCAAAAGATAGTCAATCTGCAGCGATCATGGATCTCAATGACACCAATGCTTACTTTCAAACAGCACTGCTTTTCTTTAATAATTTCCATACTCATCCACGGGACCTTTTCGGCATCCAAGCAGTTCTACTCCTGGCGATATGGATGCTAGACTCATCTCATAGTAGTCACAATAATGACCTCTGGCAACTCAGTCGCTATATCATGTCAGTTGCTATCGAGGCAGGACTCCACCGCCACAACATGGATTGGGGGTTTACTCTGGAAGAACTTGAAGTGCGGAACAGGACATGGTGGTGTGCTTATAATCTAGAGAGGTTAGTTCACGATTGTCGAGGATAACCTGCTGATTTTGTTAACCATGTTCACAGGCAGGTTGCTACTCTGACGGGTCGAGTACTCTCCATCCGCGATCATGCAGTCCATGCTATGCTACCTAGCTCTAATAGCTTTGATAACCTCACTCCACTCGAGTGTTCCACGGCACCAATCCTCCACAAGCACGGCGTTGTAGTTTTCCGGCACATGATAACTCTTCGCAAGATCGGCGGCCGTATCCTTGAATCGATCTACATCGCACGGGGACCCAATGGCACAGCTATGGACACCACGTTTCAGCAGATTTGCGCAACATCAGATCAGATACGACGAGATCTTGAGCTTTGGGAGCAGCAACTCGAGGCTATGGCATTAAAGCCATCTAGAGAATATTCGGAGATGAAGATTGAGTATTGTATGTTGCAGCTCTTACTCCATAGACCGTCCCCGACTTTCATGGTTCCGTCTCGCCAAATGGCCTCGTATTGTTCCAAGGCAGCGTCAACTGCGATCAACCAATGGTCCAAGATCGTAGACGAGTACGGAATATCAGCTGTATGCCAATGCTTTAGACAGCTTCATGATATTGTCTTGGTTGGTCTGGCAGCTTTGTACTGCGATTGGTAAGTGCAATACTGGTTCATAGTCTAGGTGCATTGCTAACGTCTTGATGAATAGGCAAGCATTGGCTCTACCTCAGGCAGTTAGCGACAAGACCACGAGAACACATCGTCACTTGAGCGACACGAACATATGCCTAAATCTCATTGACAGTGGTATTTCCCACATGAAAGCTCGCCACCTAGAGAAGTTTAGGCATATTTTTCAAGCCGTGCGGAACAAGGTTTACTCCAAGCCCACGTTCAGTGGCATTTCTCCGACTGGCTCAACAGCAATGAGCTCAATCCTATCGCCGGAAAGTGTCGATGCTCTGTCTCAAAATCTCATATTTAACCCAAACAACGATATCGTGTATTCAATGGGTGACGGAGTGGAGGCATACGTGAATCAAGTTAGTGAATTTCTTGACGGCGGTGGATTCAATGCTGATGAGGCTCTTGACGCATGGTATGATGCTTTGATGGGGGAGATACAGAACGGTGATTCACAAATGACATGATGAGATTATGAGCACAATTCATTGGTGTAGATTCGTCATTCTACTTATATAATTAACCTATAGTATCGCACTGGACTTATTGTTGATCAGTGCATAGCCATGTCATCCAGCTTCTTCTGGCCGATCGCGTTTGACCCTACTGGTGCATCAGGACCATCAAAGATCTCCGCAACCTCCTCGAGAGAATGTCCCTTTGTCTCAGGGAAGAAGAAGAAGATCAGCGTCAGGTGGACTCCAATAGCCACACACCAAACGATATAGTACTTCCACCCAATCGCCTCCATGGCAACGGGGTTGGCAAAGGCGTTGTACACACCCGCCAAATTGCCAGTGAGCTGGTAAAGCATCGATGCCTTCGCACGGAGAGAGTATGGAGTTGCTTCCATGATATAAGTTGCACCAATGGGCGAAATTGCGTGGTAGAAAAATGAGAACACGAAGATCATGGCCAAAACTGCGCCGGCGAAACCGATGTGCTCGAAATTCTCCTGTTGGTTGCGGGCTGAGCAGATTGTCCAGATTATGTATGAGGCACCCATTCCCGACATGCCTGTAAGGAAAAGTCCACGTCGGCCAAACTTATCAATGAGAGTGGCAAAGACCACAGCTGAGAGGAAACCCCAGATTTGTAGACCGGCGTTGAGGAGTAGCTGGGTCTTGTGGTCGGTGATGTTGATCGAGTTGAGGACCTTGGCGAGATAGTATGAGGTGAGAGCGTTTCCAGACCACTGTAGCATAGCAGGGATGTACAGAGCAAGGAAGAAACGATGCCAGTTTCCTCGAGTGGAGATCCATTCCGCCCATCGAGACTTTTTCTGGATCTTCTCAATCTCGAGTGTAGCTGTGATCTCAGCCATTTCGAAGCGTGCCAGCCTGGAGTTGGGGTCTCCATAGCCATGCCACTTCACGAGAATATCCTGGGCTTCCTTATAACGACCCTTGTAGATAAGCCATCGGGGTGACTCGGGCGCAAACATAACCAACGAAGCCTGGATAACGGAGAAGGTAGCTTGCAATAAACTCGGCAGTCGCCACGCCCAGGAACTCTCCATCCGGAAGCTACCGTAGGTGACCCAGGCGGCGATGATAGCGCCAAGCGGCCACGAGACCATCATGAAAGAGACGACCTTTCCACGGTGGGTGGGATATGTAACTTCGGAGAGTAGGGGTGGAGCGGCGGTGGAAACGATTCCTAAGCCGAAGCCGATGATGAAGCGCGACGCGACAAACATGCCGTAGTTGTATGAGGCAGTCTGGACGATGGCTCCGGCGATGATAGTGAGAGATCCGATAAGAATAGGAATACGTCGACCGAGCCAGTCGCAAAGCTGTGAAGAAATGAGGATCGAGATGAGGACACCTCCGTTCGGTCCAAAGGTCATGGCTCCAAGTCGCGTTCCTTTGGGCTGTCCGAAGAATTCTTGCCATTGCGGAAGCGATTGTGCACCGTTAAGCATACTAGCATCGAACTTGAAGAAGTCTGTTAGCCATGGGAATAGCATAGTATCAGTAGAGAGCAAGGCTTACCCCAGTCGCCGTCTGTGTCAACAAACCGCTCAGAAGCAGCAAGTTGAGCTTCCATAGCGTCCAATCCGCGTACCAAGGCGGTCGATCGCGAGGGATGACATCGTTGAGGACGAGGCCCTGGAAGTCGTTGGCGTCGACGTCTGGAATATGTGTCTCTTCGGTGCCTTGCTTGGACATGGTGAACTATCTCTGAAGAAATTGCCTGTCTTACAAACAATTCACTTGCGATGGTGTCTCCACAGTCTTTATATCTCTGAGCTGTGGGGTGAAGTCAAGAGTAGCGACCCTCGTACCATATGTCAGGCGATTAACTACCGCAAATCCAAGGAAAACTGCAAAAGTGCCCCCTGCTCGGCTTGGTGATTGAGACTTACCCCGATGCCCGCTGCACAAGGCCCCCCAGTTTTACCCCGGATCTACCCCAGATTCGTAAAATCTCCAGCGGTGACCATCATCAGTACTATTCTCGCTATGGTTAGTTCTTGGATCCCCGCACGAGAATGTGGCCAATGCTCGTGTTTCGGGGGAATCGGAGCCGAAAGTTGCGTCTGGCAATTCTCGAAGCGGCGGCGGGAGAAGCATCGGGGCGCTGTTCCTCCGGATTGTTGCTCGCTAGATGCGAAAATCGGGGAAATAAACGCGTATACGCACAAGAGTCTTGTTTCTAAACCCAACAGGTCAGTACTGGTTCGCTTTCAAGTCGCCTTATCACTATATTTCAAGATGATCTCAGAACGAAGATACTCATTCGGCAAGATTCTTAAACTGTGCACGTAGCAACACAGAAACTGCTACTTTTGTTAAACTGTGACCGGAGTGGCAGCAGAGAAAGTATGAACATCAAAAGGTGGCGGGGTAGGAGATGTATCGATGGCATTCTTCCAACCAAACCCGTCACTCTGCAACGGCCCATTTCACTTCTCCCGCTTTTTCTTGGTTACCTTGGGTGTAATAAGATGACAGAAAAATAGACTTGTGATTGAAGTGAGGTCAGTGAGCTATACTGTCACGATGTGTGATCAACTTGTATTGGACGATTGGCTCTCCTTGAGATGACGCAAAGGATAGAAATAAAACCAAACTTTTTTAATTCAGCGTTCAATTATTGTAAAAACAGAATATCTACGCCTTTTCCAACAGCTTCGCTTCAATCTGTACCGCCTCAGGCAACCACTCCTCCAGACTAGGACTCTCAGGCTTCCAACCAAGATACTTGCGAGCCCGCTTCGCTTCACCATGACTGTTCAGTCCCCAAGACAGAGCCTGAAAGCCCAGTTTCTTCTGAGCCTCGTCGACGTCCAGAACCTTTGTCTCATCACTGTCAATAAAACCCTGCTTACGCGCCTCCTTCGCAATGAGGGTCGAGATCTCGCTCCACTTGTGCTTGCCGTTCTCTGCGAAGAAGTAACCCTTGGGTCCCCAGATTTCTTCTTCGTCTTGCTTCTCGGATGATGCTGCTCGCTCGGAGAGCTGGACGAGAAGCTTTGACAGATCGTGGACGTGGACGTTGTCCCACTCCGTCTTGCCGGCGCCAATAATTGGTCCGAAGCCTTTCTCCAATGTGGTCTCGGCCAGACCTGGAATTTGTCGGCTTCGCTGGTTGGTAGGTCCACGGCCAGTTCCATAGATAGTTGGAGGGCACACAATGGCAACCTTTACAGCTTCCGGATCCTTGGCGGCCTCTTCAAGCACGATCTTGTCGACATCGCGATGGAACGCAGTGTCGGGCAGAGATGTCACCTTGTCAACTCCCTCCAAGTCGTTATAAGATTGCTCGGGGAGAGGAGCTTCTCCATAGCGTTTGTTGTCCTGGTCGTACCAGCAAAGGATACCTGTGCCGCTGATGTGGATATAGTAGCCTGGGTTTGAACTGGAGTGAGTGGATCGGAGACCAGCGGCAATAGCTCGAGCAGATCCTTGGTGGTCGGAACTTTCAGCAGTATCTGATGGACGAAGTAAGCATGTGAATAAACTCAAAGCGAGATTAAAAGGACTCACGAATGACGATATCAGCTTCCGAGGCAGCCTTCTGGATGACCTCAGAGTCATCCAGAGAACCGATGGCCAACTTCACATCAGGATATTGCTTTTGAACAGCCTTGCCCTTGTCCTCACTTCTGACGAGGATGGTGTAGTTCCAGCTAGGGTGGGCTTTGTTCAAAGCATACAAGGCATCACCACCAATGAAGCCGGTAGTGCCGGTGCTAGCAGGCGCGTTAGAGTTAATTGATAGCTGTCTTTCTCAAGCAACTCACATAAACACGTTCTTTGAAGCCATTTTCGCGTGGTTTATTCTGTAAATTTCTGAAGTCGGTAATCTTATCAAACCAATGTCCTTTGTGAATTGGTGCCGAAGAAGCTGATATATGTTCAACTATAATAATCGAAGCTTGTAGAAACAAGCCACTGTCATTCTGTTCTCATATTGAAGACGTCAAAAGTGTCAAAGTGACGTCATGCATCGTGCTGAAAGTGCCCACGTAACGTTGATGGCTTATCAATGACGATAGGGTTTGCACCAAAAAATGTGTAATTTTACTAACATTTTACAAATTGCCCGCCTTTCCACCCTGTGGATAAAGACTCTTCCAGTCACCGCTTAAGTGACGGAGCAAGCTGTGGTTGATACATCCATATGACGCGCACCCTGATGAGCATCAGGACTGCGAGAAACTGTGCTCCCAAAATCTTTTAACCTCGGACTCAAAGGCCGTATCGGACCAGATAAACTGCCTCAATATTTGACACGTTTCTGTCCATGAGCATGAACCAGATCTTTCCCAGGCGGTAGAGCGTAAAAGGTCCTTATAATCAGAACGTACAGTTCCGACCGGAGAGAATGCGCCTCCAATGCATATAAGCCAGAGTAGCAAGTCTCTATGTCCGTCCCATAGAAGATCATTGCGGGACTGCTGAAGTTGGTAAAGTAACTGCGTGGAAACCCGGGGCTGTACAGCAGTCAGAGAGTGAATAAATATCGCGTCGACAAACACCTACAGGGATAACTAGACCACACCACACAGTACAGCATAACATCACTGAGCATATGTATGCTGCGAGATGGCAAGACTTCGCTACTGGTGTGGTAGCCGGGAGAGCTGCGAGCCTAGATTGAATGGAAGCCGTATGGCTATTTATACGCACCATCGAGACCGGGCGACCACTTGATTGGTAGAAGTCTCGGATGTGCTGCAGAGCCTGAATGTCTTTGATGGCTTCGATGAAACCATGATCGAAAATATGGGATAGTTTCTGGAAGCCTGGTGGCAGTTGAAGAGAGTTCGGTTCAACTGAGTCTCTTCTCCAGGCCAGCTCGGCGAAAGTGGTATGGTCGACTATTCGCTTGGAACCCACCAACATGGAACAATTCAGGTCCTGCCTGTTATGTATCAGATGGCACTTATACGTCTCGGAAGATAACTTACCAGAATATGGCACGTTTTATCCCGTCAGTGAGACAAGTCCCTGCTTCCTGACACGCTGCAATTAGGAGTTGCACTGCTCCCATATGAAGCTGGACCTGTGATATCGTTCCAAGGCGGGCCTGACAGCTCGAGGTCAGCCTATACTCGGGTAAGCAATGGTTTGTCATCAAGAATCTTACCTCAACACCGACAATTAACAATATTGCGCCAATCGTGGACTCCGAGATAGCCTTGTCCAATGAGCCCATCCTTTCACGAACATAGTGAATAGCTTGGCCCTGATATACAAGACACTCATTATTGATGACACCCCCACTGGCAGCGAAGGCCAGAGAAAGCATCACAGCGTTCAAGAGAGCAGGATCCACCAGGCCGGCTCGAAAGACAGAATGGAAGTTTTGGAAGTCTAGTTCTTCCGCGACACTGAAGACTGGTTCTGGAGCTTGTCGAGCTTGAACTTTTGATCAGTTAATCATCGAGTCGTATTATCTGTTGATGGAGAAAACTCACCATTATTCAGCAAAGCTTGCAATCGCTTTGTATCCACTGCAAGTGTTTGAAACGGGTCAAATACACTCGCAAATAGAGAAATTGGCGAGGGTGTCAAGGTCGCACCAGATTTACCTCTGCGCGTGCCTCTCTTTAGCTTCTCCCCATCTTCTATCGTCCTTATGCAAAAGTTCTGCAGAGAGGCTTTCTGCTCCCTTCTTTTACTCTGCAGCGCTTGCTTTACTGCATGTGATCTAGCCAGCCGTTTTGTATTTTTATCGCTTGTCTTCTGAAATGAAATGAACTGGAATTGCGTCACTGGCGTAGGTCAGCAGCTACAGGGGTGGCTTCTGCGATGCTCGGCATACCTTCTCTCGGCGCAGGATCGGGTCCTGTGGATCCTTGCATGTTCAGCCTCATTGAAAGTTGACTTATCTGGTCGCAATTGTACCGAGCTGTGTAATTAGAATGGCTGACCTCTTGGTTGTATCTCACCTCTGAGTTCAAGCTTAGAAATCACGGTCAAGGATAGCCCACTTTTATGTGCTTATTTGCGCTATACCGTTCTTGGTAGCATCTCGTTTCCTTTTTTGGAAGTATCTCGTTGCTTGATGTAGAACCATCTCGCTACCACATGAGGATTAACTCCATATGTTCATGGCTAGCACGAGTCCCAAACTTCGTGGAATTCCCTGCAATGCAATTGCCATAATTTGCTCGATTGTAGAATGGATTGATAAGCTTGCGTATCACTGGGTCTATCCTGTTGGAACATTTGTCATATGATGAACATATAAAGGACTGAATGAACGCCGATAAAAGTCTACAGGGCATCTATCATAATACTTCTACCATTGAAACTTACCTTTCTTCCGAGTAATCTTTTCGCCATGGCTGAATCACGTCTTTTCCACCCCATGAAAATTGGTACCCTCCAAGTCCAGCATCGGATTGGCATGGCCCCTCTTACACGCCTCCGCGCAAGCATCGATCGTGTTCCCAATGCTCTTATGAAGGAATATTACGGTCAAAGAGCCTCTGTCCCAGGGACCCTGCTCCTGACTGAGGGTACTCTAGTCTCACCTGCGGCAGGTGGAGGCTTTGCCAGAACACCTGGTATCTGGAATCAAGACCAAGTCGCTGCCTGGAAGACAATCACCCACGAAGTCCACAGCAAGGGCAGTTTCATCTTTATGCAACTGTTTGCTATGGGACGTGCTGCAACTATTGAAGTCGCTAAAGAGGAGGGGATAGATATTATCGCACCTAGCGCCATCCCATTTGAGGGTAGTCCTGCTCAGCCACGGGCTATGACTAGAGAGGAGATTTATGAAATGATCCAGGCGTTTGTCACGGCTGCAGAGAATGCGATAGGTGCTGGATTCGATGGTGTTGAGATCCATGGCGCGAACGGATATCTTCTGGATGAATTCCTCCAAGATGTCAGTAACCAGCGCGAAGACGAGTTTGGCGGTAGTGTGGAAAACAGGTCTCGCATGGTCTACGAAATCATGAAGCGAGTCGCCAAAGCTATCGGGCCTGATCGTGTCGGACTTCGTCTTAGTCCATGGAGCACATTCCAGGGCATGCGAATGAAGGATCCTATTCCGCAATTCACAGATATCATCAACAAGGCCAGTAGTCTGAACCTGGCCTATCTCCATTTGGTGGAGTCGCGCATCTCTGGTAGTCAAGACGATCACAGCAATGGCAAGGACAAACTTGACTTTGCGTATGACCTCTGGAAAGGTGCCTTTCTTATTGCAGGAGGCTATAAGCTAAAGGATGCGGGAAGGCTCGTTGATCATGAACATCCCGACAAGGATATTATGGTTATGTTTGGAAGGGACTTTGTGTCGAATCCAGACTTGGTTTACAGGATTAAAGAGGGCCTTGATCTCAATCCGTATGAGCGCAAGACTTTCTATACCAGCGATATGGTAGGATATGTGGATTATCCATTTGTAGCTAAGGAGCGTGTTCATACTTAGAACAGGCGTTACATATCTGGATGGAAGATTGGCTATAGAACAAAATAGTGTGTAAATAGAGTCTGCGAATATTATTAACCTCCAAACCCTCTCAATCCTTGGTATCTCTCAAGTCATTGTCTTCCCTCCATCAGAGCCCGCAAACTCTAGGTCTTGAAATTTCCTTCCACAGCCTGCTTCAAGTCCTGGTTCATTCTAACATATCCTTGTTTCAGCTCCTCTAACTTCCCCATCGCGCTCACCACAGGTGCTAGGATACCCGAAAAACGCTCACCCTGCGTGAACCGCGTCGAGACCTTATCACCAGCAACTTCTTCCAGAGTGCACCAATGCTCGGTGTCGAAAAAGGCCGCCGTTAGAATACTGCCATTCCAGCGGAGTTCTTTTTCTGGTTGGAGAATTGAGACGGTGTTGGTGTATGATTGGCTTTTATTGATGGTAATTGTTTGCTTGCTGCCGACAGACAACTCAGTATGGGGAGGTTGCACTTCGATAGATGTGACAAATGTGTTCCATTCTGGCCAGGACTTGAGGTCCATTAGCACACCCCAGATCTTTGCTGGGGATGCTGCGATTATGATAGATTCTTGGATTTGAGGCATTGTTATGTGGTTGATTTCGAAGTAATGCGTGTTTGTGAATAGACTCTTGTCTTACTAGCCTAGGGTTGGATTTTAAATAAAACAATTACTGCAGGATAGAATCGAGAACTAGTACGACAAATGTGTCTCACAGCTGGGAACGCGGGCAAGTGCGCGGAGCGACACGGCGCGTCTCACTGACCGAAATGCCATGTCGTCCTCTAATACGGAGTGTAGTTTGCCCGTGTCTCTCCCTAGCGAACAGCTAGATATGCAGTAGCGCTGCATAAAGCGCGCTGACGGGGGAAATATCCTCAAACCTCGAGCTGACTATGGTTATGGTGAACCAGGTACGAGCAACGAAAATTCGTTAAAGTCGTTTCGCGATGCGCATGAGCTTATTTTTACGAGGAGTGGAGGCATGGAGCAGAATTATCATATCAAGTTGATTGGGGGGTTGGTGTCTTGACTCAAGCGCCACCCTCGTCACAGGGAAAGGCAACAAGGAAGAACACAAAGCTCAATCGGGCGGGAAACAGGCGCTGACTACGGATGCTACATCTCCAATTCTTCCGGATCTGGGGTAGAGGTACACTTTACTCCTTGGTCGTGAATGAGACCATTGCATAAACGGCAGCTTCCAATTGCGCGTCGTCGTTAATTGTTTCATTAATTGTTCCATTGATTCATTCGTAAAAATGCAAGTCGCTAACTGTTCTGTACGTTCCCTATGACCAAATCCATGCTTCCCTTTCCTTCCTATGTCATAACCCCATACCAGCCCCTCATATTGTTCTTATCAATTGTTTCAATTGGTGGAGATCCTTTAAGGGACAGGTTCGTAGCCAGAGTTTCGCATGTGCGACTGGCGGTTCGAGAAGAGGTAGTAGATGACCATTCCGACAATGGGGAAGAGGAAGACAACGAGACACCAGAGGATCTTGTGGGAGAGGGGGCGGTTCGACTGAAGGACCTCGACTGTGGGAGCACTGGTTAGCATGATTGTGAACAGACTGGATAGGACTTGTACGTACTCCAGACGAGGATATCGAGAACAAGGACGATGAAACCAACGATTCCACCACCAGTACCGTACTGCCAGGGATCAGCGCCCTTCACGTTGATGGCCTCATCGGCGATGGGCGCAGCAAAGGCGAGCGCAGCAAGCCAGAGCTGGAGGAAAGAGAAGGCGGCCAAGTTGAACATTTTAAACGTCATTCTCGTGGTGTTTCGCTTGAGATTGTGATTGTGTTGATGGATGGAGAGGGAAAAGAGGGGAAGAAGAAGAGTTGCAGCCTTTTTGTGGCACGCGAGGACAAAACAAGCTTACGACATGAGCAGGGCCACATGATACTCAATTGACGTCATTGAGACAACTGCAGCCTAAAGCGTCGATCCCGCAGGCCAAGACCGATCCAAGCGCGATAAGCTTTATTTTGCTGACTCAGTATTTACATGTAGGGTAGCAGTCTTACTCTTCAATGGCTTTCGCGATAATTATATAATTTTATGTAAATTAATGAGACTTTATTATATTTTATATTCAACTGTGTTAAGTAAAGTAAGCTTCTTATAATTTACACATCATTAATCAATGGGGATAATTTGATACTGATGACAAGGCTGAGCTCGGAGGAGCCTGATGTTACCGCATCATATGCGTGTCTCGTCTGAACTTGAAGACTAAAGTTGTATTACTATCCACGAAATAAATTGGAATTGACGCTACAATGCACCTCCCGGTGAAGAAAATATGCGGCAATCTCTTCCTAGTCTCCCAACTGCTTTCTTGCCTCCTCTAGGTATCTTTCATAGGGTTTGCATCTACTTAAAGTAGTATAACATGTGGGTGGAGGTTCAAGAAGGCCGCCCGGGCATTGCAATTTCTTGGAAGTATTTGAAAGGGTGGCACATAAGCTTACCAGCAGGCCTCTTTATCAACCAGTATTAGGTGAATAACTTAGCCGCGTTGAAGATTGAATGTAAATCTGTCATCGGACCAGTGATCAGGTCACTATGCTCCTAAAATTAGATGAGGCGTTCGGCTCTTCTGGATACTAGGTTTCTCTCTCAACTCAAAAGAATCTTTGTCACACGTGAGTGATTAGTCACAGCGGCTTCGAACGAGACGTTTTGCGCCTCCCTGTTTGCCTCATTACTCCTTAAACTTTACGTGTAGGTATATAAACAACCATATTCAGAACCAGGTTCAACACTTGCATTTCCTCCACACATCTTGCATAAACCCATCCATCACCTCAGCTTCAGGATGGAGTCCTCCAAACTTGAGAAGATGCCAGCAGAGCTCATCTTGGATATTTTTGAAGGACTTTCCTCTCCTCTGGATATTCTTGCCCTTGCTTTCGCCTCGCCTGCTACCTTGATACATTTCACCTCAGGTCGCCGCCGTGTCCTAGTTCCTTTTGTTCATAATCTAGAACAGTGGCTTGAGACCCCAAAGAGGATATTAGACGCAATGTTGGCCTGTCGTCTAAGGATGATTCCATACAATATTACAAACCTGGACCCTCCACAAGTTGAGTCCAAGGTAAGATCAATCTTACAATCTCGACCAATGCGCCCTTTAACATATCAAAACAGCCTCGGGGTATTTTGTGAGCTATGTCGCCTCCGAAGCGAGGCTCAAGAGATGGCAACTAGATATGGACTTCAAGCTTGGGATGCCCTTGAGAATGAGGCCGCATCGTAAATCAATGCGGGTACGTGGATCCATCCTCCTTTACCCCGTCTCCCTTTGGTGTTGAGCATGTCCGAACTGCGTCGTCTCGACGATGGATACCTGCAATTCGATATAAACCGTCATTGTATAGCCTACGATAAGACGTCACTACTGGCAACTGAGCTCAGCTTTGATATGACATGGTGCTTGGACTTTGGTCTGGTTGGACCAAAGCCGATCAAAGGATACAACGACTTGAATTGGGACTTTTGTGCGTTTCAATCCTTCTTCCGGTTTCTTTTTAATAAGTACAGAGTACTCATTAGTAGAGTCCGAATACAGGCCGATATTCGTAGGGCGAGTCAAATCGCTTCAAGCAGTGAATCTCAACCCCAAAGCCAAACCGAGGTAAGACAAGCAGTATGGGATGTGGATCTTAAACTTATGTTATTGTTTACTCAAAGGACTCTACAAGAGGAACTTCGATACGCCGCATACCTTTGCTCTTATGGATTCCCGCTTCTGAACAACTTGCAGTGTATAAAGATCCATGACCTAGAACACTTTGTGCTCACGACATTCGAAAGCATGCGCTCAAGTGGGGCAGCCTCTCACGCCGCAAAGAAAAGAGAACTGGGTAATCTAGGCTTGTCCCTTGAGACATTCTGTATCCCTGTTGACCGTAAGCATGATCCTTGGCTACGGGGATGTTATTTGTGGGATAGCTGCCGCGTGGATGAGTTGCGCTTGCGACAGCATAGATGGAACTCCGTTACAAAAAGGCATATACGCGGTTCGTTCGAGTAGGTTGAACGCCTTAGCTATGGAAGTATTGGATGTAATTGGCTCCGGAGCGACGGTTTCGAAGGTCAGTGGTCGGCTTGAATGGTCAGAGGGTGGCAGCAAGTATTTGGCTAGATTGAGCATGCCCAGTGTGTTATTCTGGAGTACAGTACTGCCTATGGCTTCAGTTGATCATGGGTTGTTTGTTTACGCAAACTCTGTGTACTACATCTAAAATGTTATTTTAAAAGGTTTGTATGTAATGCTCCTGTCGGGGTACAAAGCCGTGTATCACGTGAGGATTTAGTGATGTGCTCCTCGTCTCTCAGGCCCCTTCCTTCTCGAACTTCGATTGAAGATATCTTCATCTTCATCAGTTTCATATACGTCTCGTGAGAGGAGACTGTGGGAGGCATCCTGTAAGTTCTGCGCTTCGGTGATACTTACTTCTTGTACTCATACCCACTTTTCATCATCCGATGCCATAATTCACACCGCCCTCCAACTGAAAAAGAACAAAGAAAACAAGATACTACAGCACAAGCAAAATGCCATTCCCAAAACCCTGTCCCCTAGCGTCGCGGGCCTGCGAATTACCCGAATGCTCAACTACTGAGAGAGATTCCATGCGATGTACAGATTGCATGGTCGCTCGCTATTGTAGCGCAGCCCATGAAGCCTTGGATCGAAACCGCCACAAGAAAGGGTGCAAGATTGTCAAAAACACCCGAAGGATTCTAGACATGGAACACGATATACTTCGCTGCGAACTTGCCGATGCGTCTACGTCAGAAAGCATCTTCGGCGATGATCTTGGGTATCTCTGGTGTGACTATATGAACGCACGCTACGACATGGTATATTCATTACTCCAAGAATTTGGAACCAATGTAGAGGCAGTCAACGAAGCACTCGACAATCTTGTGGATATGCTTCGTCTCCCTCGCAGGCAATATATGGTCGTTCAAAATATTGTCCCACATCTCTACCTCCGCCTCAATAGAGATCAAGAGGCTTACGATTTCCTCAAGTGGTATGCTACTACCGTCACGGAAAGCGAATATAACTGGGAGGACATTTTTCCTGACCTGGATGTCAAAGACGCTGATGTCTTGGAAAAACCATTGGATGTTTGGTTGAACCGGAAGTTCTTCACCTTGGACCATGTCGTGGCTGTTACGCTGATCAAAGTGAGAACACTCCTTAATCTGCAGGATGCACAGAACTCATTCAGGGTCCTCAAAGGGACTATGCCACCTGAGATCATTGAGATGATCCGTGGTCAACTTATTGGTAGTGTTCTTCAGTCACGACCAGAGATTCTCAGAAGGACGACGGAGGAGATCTCAACTCTGATTCAGACGATGAAGGGCCAAATCATTGCGCTTTATAAATCTGTCCATAGCTGCAACCCTCATTTCTGGAGGTTGATGCTCAACAATAAAACTACCCCTGTTCCGCTTAGAGGGGGGCAGTACTCGATAGGGACCGAAAATCACGCTTATGAGACGCTCAACTACTGTTGGAGCTCCTGGGTCGAGACTCATGGGGCTTTGGGGTTGATGAAGGATTTGAATGAGAAGGTCTAGAAGGACCGGGCTGTCGAGTAAGCATCACCCAGAAGACAGTTTGGGCCCGCTAGGGATGCTTCAGGAAGCCAGAGGGTGGAGATAAAAGCAGTCCAGGCTTAAAACATGAGTCAGTATAGTCAAAACTGTACTGGTGGACTGGATCAGGCCTGAAACTAACGTGTCTTCGAACCGAGGAGGATACTAGGCCGAATAGTTTTATGTGGAATTTAATCTTGTGGATCTGGCCTGCATCACCTGATTTCTTGTCACCCCACCTCAAAGAATGGAAACCACTATTTTTCAATATCAGAAACGAGAAGCAAGGTTACTGATCCTATGAAATACAAGTTCTGACTGCCACACAAAGAGTGGTGTTACTTATTTTTACTACACAAATCGTGAAGAATTTGACAGCAGATGGACAAAGGAGCCTTTCTGAAATTTTTCTCGTCACCTCTTCCGACCTTAAAACCAGGACGACCATCATGGCTGTTAAGGATTGGGATGGTGAAGGCCTACAGAGCGGCCCCAAAGTGAAGTCAGTCGCTATTATAGGTGCTGGAGCTTCAGGTAGTCTCTCCTGGTCCTTGTGATCTACAATCCGGAAGGGAAAAGTTGATAAATAGCATCGCTGACCTTTCTAGGAACCGCTGCCGCTGTTGCCTTCAAGTCAGAAGACTATTTCGATACTATCAAAGTCTTTGAGAGGAGGGAAGCACCAGGAGGTACATGGTAGGCAACCTGTTGCAATGGAACAGTATCGTATACTTGATTAATGACTAATGCTAACCTTGATCGTCTCCAGGTTATACGATGATAACCCACCCGCGCCGCTCCTTGTCGAGCCTGGAGCTCTACCTACTAGCCTAGACCGCCCTTTGGAAATACCTGAAGAACTTCCTCAAACACTACCACATAACCGACAGGAGAGATTTGAATCAACACCAATCTATGAGTCTTTGACGTAAGCAAGTCCCGTTCTTCAGCCCTCTCATTGGGTCACTGATAGCTGGACAGCACCTCGGTTCCAGAGATAGCCATGTCTTTCTCCGATAAAAGGTTTGGCCAGGGGCCCTTTGTACCCCATAGTGTACCTCGGAAGTATCTCCAAAACTATTATTCCCTCCACCAGATGAAGGATCTTCTGTTCCTTAAAACCACCGTCGAAGATCTTAGCAAAGTCTCATCAGGTGATGGACAGTATCGCTGGAGATTAACGCTGCGGAAGTATGATGCTGGACGAGACGTTGATGAATGGTGG
Source organism: Fusarium tricinctum (assembly GCA_020744515.1). Taxonomy (NCBI): domain Eukaryota; kingdom Fungi; phylum Ascomycota; class Sordariomycetes; order Hypocreales; family Nectriaceae; genus Fusarium; species Fusarium tricinctum. Next base: position 679,051 of record JAGPXF010000002.1, on the reverse strand, counting down.
CAAGAGGTCTTTGACGCTGTTGTCATTGCCAATGGGCAGTTCTCAGTTCCCTATGTAAGTATCAGCCATCTGCTGCTTCTGATATCTATCGGGCAGCAATGGTAGTTGGCTCGATGGCTTATGCTGACCGAACTTCAGATTCCGGGTGTTGAAGGCCTGGGAGACTATATTCAGAAATATCCTGACCGTGTGTCGCACTCCAAGACGTACCGTCAGCCCAGCCCTTACAAGGGCAAGAGAATTCTTATCGTTGGAAACTCCCTTTCGGGTACAGACATAACAGAAGAGGTGACCAAAGTGGCTCGAAGGCCAGTCTATATATCTAGAAGACATAAGTCACGTTGGGAAGAATCCCATCCTGATGAGGGTACGGAGTGGAAGCCAGTAATTAAGAGATTCGTGGCCGAAACTGGGCAAATACTGTTCGATGATGATTCGTCTCTGGATGATATCGATCATATCATCTACTGCACAGGATATAAACCCTCATTCCCATTTTGGAACGCCAAGACAAATGGGCAGGACCTATACGATTACGAGAAAATGAAACTGAGCGGAAGTTACCTACATACTTTCTTTCAAGACTATCCAACACTCGGCATCATCGGATTTGGTCAATCCCTTGCTTTCCGAAGTTACGAGTACCAAGCCATTGCACTAGCCAGAGTATTTGCTGGCACGAATGCAACCGCGCTTCCGTCCCTCACAGAGCAGAATGAATGGGAAAGGTCCCGGGAGAAACGTACAAAGAATGATGATGTGGACTTCCATACTGTTCCGTTCGAGAACGGAGAGTTGCTAAGGTGGTATACTCAATTATCAAATATTGCTGGAATACCGTTTTGTGGAAAGGGAAGAGTGCCGCCAGCTTTTACGGACGAGACGCTATGGCAATTGCAGAACATAAGGAGGCTTGATGAACCAGGGAATGGTATCTTGGGCTACAAACAAGGGTCGAAGGAGTGACCATGACCACTTGACCTTGATAAAGGGACTGATTGTAGAAAGACACTATAGTCCCGTAAAAGAATTCCGCTAATAAGCTTCCTAGGAATATATGTAGAATTATGCCACGTTTATAAGATCGTACCCAGGGATCATGTGATACTATATAACATAAAATATATTCTTATAGTTTATACTATCCTATGAGAACTTTAGCAGCGAGGAAATTATCGGAACTCTTATATACCCACCATAGAAAAAACAGAAGGATATCCCGATCGCTGCTACATATTACCAAAGGTTCAATGATGTGATCTCAATTACTCCTGAAGCTTTTCCTAAAATCTATGAGAGGTATACAACAGACAATGCTTTTAACCGTGACCCCATATCCCATTTCCGAGCTCTCTATCTTCCTTCAAATGTCTCTATAGCCACCGCGCGATACCTCTGGAGCTCCTCCGAATCAGTCCGCTCAACACAATATTTTCCCTCAGCCTTTCTTGCTTCCATGATACTCTTCCCAGTCTTTCTCTTCACTAGCGCCCTAGCACTTTGGTATATGCCCTGTCCAGGTAGAGCCACTAAACCCAGAGTGCCAGAAGATATTTTGGTCCCGAGGTTTAATAGTCCAATACCCACTCCCTTGGCAGCGCCAGCAGCACCTTCGGCCTTGGCTCCGCGCACAGGCTCCATCACTATACCTCCGATACCCTCAACGATGCCATGTGCAAAATTCTTTCCAGCAGCAATACCGCCTGATTTCCAATCAGTTACTGCGCCTGGGTTGTAGACTTCGCCTCCGTAGAGCTTTGGTGCGTTGCGCATGCCTTCTGTCACGGCATATGGGAGGTCGAGGAGCATTCCCTTAGAGTAGCGTCCTAGAAATCCACCAACACCGGATGCAGAGCCCTTCATGGCAACCAGCGCGTTATTTTGGGGTTTCTTGCCGCTGTCCTGGGTTTCAGTTGGGAGATTTAAGCCTGCTGGCCGCCCGAAAATGCTTTCCTCAGATTCCCGCTTGGAAACAGTACTAGTATCAATTTCCCGGGTTCCAGAGCTTCTACCACTATCCGGGGTGATTGGTCGGAATGCTTGAATTGGCTTGACGACGATGTCGGAAGCGGATCTCGCCATGCCTAAACCTGTTGAGGTGAGAGTCGAGAGTGTGGCTGTCACAGGATCCCACCGTCTGTTCTCGATGTGGACAGGTTGTGATTGGTACCTGATGGCGAGTTAGTAAGCCTTAGTCCATTGGGCCTTAGAACACTTACGACTTGAGATTGTTCCAGGATATCTTTCCGGCCTCGACCAGCATCTCCGCTGCAACTTTGGACAGTTTCGTCTGTTTCCCCTTCTTCTCATATGTCCAGACCGCCGGCAGATTAGGCAGGACATCACAACGCATCTTGTCCAGAGGCAGGTTGGCATGGAAAGAGGCCACTGCGCGTCTGACTCCCGCTTCACTTGACATCTTGTCGGCTATTTGACGAGCGGCCGTAGATGCTTCGGGCGTCAAGCAAAATCGTATAGCATCTGCGAGGTTCTGGCTGTTGAGATTCTTGAATGGGATGGGGGCCGGACCAGCACCGCCTGCGTGGACCATATTCCCCCAAAATGGCTGACTGCGCGATACTGTCAGCTTCCGACGTAGCATATGGTGCCATGTATACTCACTCTCCAAAGAATGGCACGATGGTAGTGGGTTTCGCGTTGAGCAACCCGCAAGCAGTAGTACCAGCTCCTCCATGGTGTATGACCGCAGTGACATGTTGGAACAACCACTCATGTGGACAGTCGCCAAGAAAGAAGACCCTGTCGTCCCCAATTGAATCACCCCCAAGCTTACTCCAGCCCCGCGAAACAATGGCTCTGGCTCCTGTAGCATGGACAGCTTCGAGAATAGTCGCAGTCAACTTTTGAGGGTCGTCGATGACGATGCTGCCGAAGCCGATGTAAATTGGAGGTGGGCCGTTGGAGAGGAATTGGTGGAGCGCGTCTTCGGGTTTGTAAGATGGTGCTTCACGAAAGAAGAACCCGCAGACATCTAGAGAAATCGTTAGATAAGAAACGGAAAAGCCGGGCAAGGACCAAGTCATACCAATATTCTCAGGCCAGTCTGCGGGTTTAGGTACCAAAGCTGGCGACCAGCAATACGTGACCGGAACTCCTAGAGTCTCTGTTAAACACGGACCTTCGCTGAATGGAATCGGCTCCAAGTCTATGGTATTTCGCCACGCGTTGATAATATCTCCGAGTCTCTCACCTGTTAGCGCACACTTCTCAAATTCAATCTGCTGAGGTCTCACCCTTGCCATGTCATCCACTCCACCAATGAATAAGACACATAGTTCGCCGCGCTCGCCGACATATCACTGCCGTTTGCCTTAAGATTTGCAAGCGGATGACAAAATTCGCGGGTACTAGTCCAAGGCATTGTGAACATGATATGCAGCGGTATGCCGAGAGCTTGCGCGCAATGAATGTGGGCAAAGCTCGGGGGGTTCGCAATAATTGCATCTGCCACGAATGGCTGCCCGGTAGCCTCATCTGGCTCGATGCAGGACTTCCAGCACTTGTGCAGCATCTCATCAACCATCTTGCGTTTTCTTTGGATCTCGCCTCCACGTAGTGTCTTCATGCTGGGGAATAGGCCAGGATTCTTGACCATGTATGCCATCAGTCTTTGTATGTTAGTAGGTCATTGGTTTCGAGATTGAAAGAATTCACTTACTCCGCGGGATCCCCGCCAATGGAGAAGAACTCAAGACCTGAATCTCGCACGAACATGTCAAATTGGCCGTGTGTTGCAAGTCGCACCCGATGACCGTGGCGCTGCAATTCTGTTCCGAGAGCGACGAATGGTTGAACATCTCCCCGACTGCCGACGACCTGAATGACGATATTGAGGCGGATACTTCTGCTGCTTGTTTCGGAATATGCAGGGGGACTGTTTGAATGTTGATCATGTAGAACTGGTGGCTTTTCTGTTGGAATTAATCTAGAGAGGCGTCGAACTATCTTTGAGCTAAGGTCAATATCGATGCGACCATCGTCTGTTCCAAATCAGTTCCGTGTCGTCAGGTATCACAGCTTTAAAAATTACCTCGGGCGGTTGTGGTTGCTTCTAATTCCGCCAAGGCCTCGTATTGTGGAGGACCATTTGACAGCTGGGTATTGTTTTCGCCATTCGCAGCCATTTCAAAATACCCTGTCTGGTGGGGGAGTTGATCGTGTTTTGGAGATGTCATTTCGTGGTACAAACAAGGGACAGGATATATAGAGGAAAATGTTTTCGGGGTCTTGCAGATCCTTTTCAGACAGGCATGCATTCTATATATGTGCCTGCGTTAGTGTACGGATCAGCTTTGAATGTCGTAGTGTACGGGATCCCCGAAGTGGGAAATACGCGTATCTGGGATTGAGCTCGACCCATGAGACTTAAACACGCGCCAGGGGAACGCTAAGATCCCGAGAGAGATAACAGGAGGACTGAGAAAATATCGAGATTTTTGCTGGATATCAGCATTAAAAGGCTGAATTGAGTAAAGTCAATCTAAGTACGATATTTTAAAGAACGATACGAATTAGGATGAAACCAGGATGTTCTTGACAGCAACCCTAGCCAGTTGGGGGCAAATGGCAAGGCTGAGATACGTACTTGTCTATACGCGTATTGAAAACTTAGCATGCCTCCCAGAACGGACCATTGTTGCTAAGCCACCAACCAGCATTATTACCCCGATATAAATGCGCTATGTCATTAAGAATTGTTTCAAGTACCATGCTTTGATACGATAAGCGTAAATGTTTCAAGAATGTGTTTTGAATACACCGCTCCGCCTCCATAAGTGGCACGTCAGCCAGCTTGGAGGGTAGGGGCCGGCCATATACGCGTATATACTTGGGCTGTTGAACTTGATTACCACTATTTAATCCTCAACAACGCTGTTCCGAGAAACAATAATCTTATTAAATTCAAGCTTATATTCACATCTCATAATCCTTCAACTTAATTCTGAATATTTGTCGAGCACCACGCGCACCACTCTTTTCACCCACCGAAGAACCAAACCAAAATTATAACCGACAAAATGTGGATAAGGGACTTTTTCAATAACCGCTTCTTCGAGCATCACTGGAAGAACAAGGTGTTCATAGCTCAGGTTGCCTTAACCACTCTGGCTTTCATCCTGGGTATAGCAAAAGTTGCCACAAGGCCGTCGAATATTCCGATGAATAGATCCGATATTATGGCAATCACCATGGTATGTCTCCACGGGAGGAAATGATCCAAGTCCTAGGCTCACTGCTGACTCATTTTCAGAGCATAAAATCCTATGTCTTCCTTGCCTACGAGCATTTCACTCAAAAGGTAGATAAATTCAAGAGATTTGGCAGTCTCAAGACCAATGCCATCTTGAATACAATTGACGTGGTCTTTTGGATGGTTGTAATGGGTCTCGCATTTTCGATGGTAACTAGAGTATGCATTGGCGCAAATTGTGCAATTGGCGTTCTGGTGGGATTGGTGTCGCTGCTGGTTGCGTAAGTTGGCATCTCTATTACAACTACAAGGCAAATTACTGACATCCAATAGACTTGTCAACTTTTGGGCAGCTGTTATTGCTTGGAAAGTTCACAGACATTTTAAGAGCACTGCTGTTTGATGAGACCATGGTGCTTCACTATCAAAGGAAGGACTTGGGGTTAGAATTGAATTCGCTTGCTCTGCCTCTAACCATAAATTCGATATATTTGGTGAAACTTTAGCAAAGCTTTAGTTATTGAATATTGCTCGTGGCATTATAGGCTATAAAATGACTGATTATGATCAATGCTTGTCAGTTCTATCTTACTAAACCACACTGAAGTCAAAGGTAAAGTCAAACGGCTTCGCGTAACACCTATACTTCTCAAACGGCCGCACCCAAACAGTCGCAGATCCCAAGCCATTGTTGTCATAGTCCAGGTGCAAGACCGTCATGTTCAACGGCTTCAAGTCATGAGGATGCTTAGCCTCATCCAAGTCGTAAGGCATATACCTCCGAGCAGTGAAGCTAAAAGCTTCATCCTTGTTTCGTCGCGTGTCAAGCGTCACGTCCTTGTTACCAATCTTGAGCCAGCGCAGATCCTCCCTGTTTCCATTCTCTTGAGGGTAGTCGTAGTACGTGAAAAGATCTGGAACAGTAGATTCGTACTGGCCGATGCGGGAGCCCTGTTTGGAATCTTTGTAGCTCTCGCCTGGTCCTCGGCCGAACCATGCTACATCGTCGAAAGACTCGGGGAGAACTGCTGTGAGGCCAATGCGGGGAAGAACATGGGACTCATTCCTGCCGACAAACTCCCCACGAGCTTGAAGTTGTAAATGCGGACCAGACGCTGGGATCTTGTAAATCATGTCGGCCTCGACGCCCCAGGCTTGCGTCTTCGCTCCAACCCAGACTTTATAGTGAACCACTGCGCCATCGTCTTCAGCTCGCCATGTGACATCTTTGACTTGGGAGTACATCATGTGGATCTTTTCTTTCTCCCAGATCGGCCCATCGCCTGTGGATGCAGCATCGTTTTGGGTGAGGGCGCGATAGAAGGTCAGTTCAGGGCCACGCTGGAAGATATCGACGCCATTGATGTTCCAGGTCACATTACCCTGGAGTAAATCAAATCCAAAAGAGGCATTTTCACTCTTGTAGCTGAGTTTGGTGCCCTTTTTCTCAAACTCTGCATTGTTCTGACGACGAGCAAGTGACGTCGTGTCTCTGGCCTTGGTCGTAGGACGTTGGATGTGGAGCTGATCCCAGGCAATAAGGTGTCCTTTGGGAGCCCACAGTCTTTCCTCCTTGAGCTTGAACTCAACAGTAATCCATGATTCCTTTGAAGTACTCTTGAACCCTGAAGGTAGCGCCACGGTTCTATTCTCGCCAGCAGGTACGCGGGGCAGTGAAAGAGAGCGCGGCTCTGTCTTCAGATCATCTGCAACGACATGCCACGAGGCTTCCAGGTGGTTCAAGTCCGAAAAGTCATAATGGTTGATGATAGTCATTGCGCTTCCGTTCTTTGCCAACTTGACTGAGATTGGCTGGATGATCTTGGCATACTCTTTCAATGAGGGCATAGGCGAATGGTCAGACAACACCAGACCGTCCATGATGAAATCTCCATCATTGGGTACATCGCCAAAGTCACCGCCGTAAGCGTAGTAGGTGACATTTTCTTCCTTCTTCAGTATGCCGTGGTTGCTCCACTCCCAGACCAGACCGCCCTGAGAAAGCGGCTCCGTTCTGAAGAGGTCGACGTAGTCTTCTAAGCCACCTGGGCCGTTACCCATAGCACTGTTGCAATGTTAATTTTGAAGGAGGGCTACGGGGTTATTGAGAACTTACTGGGCGTATTCGCACAGGATGAGAGGCTTATCAGTATGATTTTTCATAAACTCTCGCATATAATCGGGCTCGCTGTACATCTGACTGTACATATCAGTTGACTTGGCTTCATGATCTTGCTCGTAGTGAATGATACGGCTTGGGTCCCTCTCCTTGATCCACTTGCTCATAGCAGCGTGATTTCTGCCATAGAAGCACTCATTGCCAAGCGACCAGATAACAACCGAGACATGGTTCTTGAACCGCTCAACAAGCTGACGCGCTCTGTCAACGTATGCATCCTCCCAGTCCGAATTGTCAGACAGCCACTGAGCGGCCTTTTCTTCGGTGTCTTCGAAGCTTCTGAAACCGTGACACTCAAGATCAGACTCGGCGATGACGTAGAAGCCCAGTTCATCGGCCACGTCGAAGAAATCTGGATGGGGAGGTTGATGGGCTGTACGAATCGCATTGATGTTGGATCTCTTCATGAGTAAGAGATCGTTTCGCATGTTCTCGTAGCTGATCGTGCGTCCTGTGAGGTGATGGTGCTCATGTCTGTTGACGCCATAGAGAATGATGGGCTTGCCATTGACGTAAAAGTTGGACCCTTTGATCTCGACTCGCCTAAGTCCAACTTTCTGACTAACAGTCCGTCCGTTGAAAGTGATGAGCAGGGTGTAAAGGTTGGGTGTTTCGGCGGACCAGATATGGAAGTCTTCACCAGACAGTTTCTTTTTGTATACGTCTGATGAAGACCCTTTCCAGTCATCAACAACTGAGCCGGTGGGAGAGAGAAGCCTAATAGCCAGATCGCCTTCTTTGCCCTGTATAGTAACGTTGACTTTGAACGAGCCCTCATCAAAGGAGTCGCTCAATTCAGAATCGACCTGATAATCAACGATGGAAGATTTGTCGAATGGGATGAGATAAACATCGCGAAAGATACCTGAGAGCCACCATTGATCCTGGTCCTCGATGTAAGAACCATCGGACCATTGGTATACACGCACAGCTAGGTCGTTTGCTTTGCCAGGGGAGAGGTAGTCCGTGATGTCAAATTCGCTGGGATCACGGCTTCCTTGGCCATATCCCACGTCTTCGCCATTCACCCAAACATGGAACGCACTATCGACTCCCTCGAACCGGAGTCTGATCTGATCACCCTCCCAGTCCTCCGGTACCTCGAACTGGCGCCAATAAGAGCCAGCCGGGTTAACGTAGGAGACATTGGGAGGAGTGACAGAGAAAGGATAGTCTATGTTGGTGTAGTGAGGATTTCCATAGCCTTGGAGCTGCCACATTCCAGGGACTTCGATGTCGTCCCAAGAGGTGGTGTTTGCCGTTTCCCAAATGGGAGCGTCGAATGGACTGGGGTCATAGTGAAATTTCCATGTGCCATTGAGGCTGTGAAAAAAGCTCTGATCACGATCAAAGGACAACGCGGATGCTTGATCGGGGTATGAGTAGAAGTGGGCTCGAGCAGGCAAATTGTTTCTTTGAAGGATATTCAAGTTTGTCCAGTCGGGCAGCGCCCCTGGGAATCCAGCAGCAGACAAAGCCATGGCGAATACCTCAAGAGAATAAGGCTTGAATAGCTCTATTTCGTAGTAGCAAAATATACCGCAAATTGCCTCTACATAAATATCTTCATTTTCCAAGATGACCTCGGCTCTACTTGCAAACCACTTACAATGCCAAGAAATACGATCGTCATGGTCAATTTGCGCACCTATCCCGATGCTGCAAAATCTGGGGTATAGTCCGAGATCTGCATCGGATATCACCGAAAAAGCCTAAATACAACGCTCAAATGCAGAAGAACCATGCATCTTACAAAATGTACGACGATGTCGAATTATACCTTAAGCCTATTCCCCCTCTTCTCCCCACTGGAACGTAACATCGATCAAGAGATTGAGGAGTAAAATGGGTACAGCATATGCAAGAAGAGGAGAAAACTTGATCCTTCAATCATTAATTTAATCAATTGACAAAACCGGCACCGAAATACACGTAATAAAGATTTCCCTCATATGGCCACCTCCGAATAACGCCGCACTTAAAATTAAGCATATCTCATGTGACTCCTAGATTGCAACCCGTTGTTGCCAGGCCCTTGAACTATTGCGTCACTGGCAGGGGGTTGTGCATCGGCATCGGGGAATGGGCTCCAGGTGGGTATTGAGGTTGGTAAGCAGAGTTTGTTGTCTGCCATTGCTGGCCGGACAAATGCGGGCTTTGCAGCTGACCTGCTGGAGGTGAGGTAGGGAAATATGAACCTTTGCTGTCGTGCTGGTACTGGGAGACTGTGGATCCTGTTGGCAATGGAGTAGGCGGCATCGTCTGATACTGCATTGGTGGCTGCACACCTTGGAAACCGGGAGTAGGTACATTGCCGGCGATGTGGGCTGTCGAATTGTTTGATTTTTCTTGTTGAGATATTTGTCCGTAATGCTGAGGATTGTACGGGGCGTGTGGAGCGAGGGATGGTTGAGGAGTGCTCATGAACGAGTCTCTTCTGTTTGTATCAACTGGAGTTGGCGCCTGAGCTTGCGGCGATGAGTAGCCAGGGTGCTGATGGTACTGTGGTTGGGCGGCTGGTGTAGCTGGCTGGTACCCTGTATGACTTTGCACAGCATGTGGTGTGAAATGTTGCTGTACATTGGCTGACCCTATCGGTTGAGATACTTGAGCTGCAGGTACCGGTTGTGTAGGGAGTACAGGAACTGCTATCGCCGCTGGGGGATACCCAGTTGGAGTCGCAGGGACAGCTGGGAAATATCCAGCCGGGGGTGCTTGGACTGCCTGGCCACGGACATCTTGATGCACAGGCTGTGGCACGTAATTTTGCGAGTTGTCCTGGGGAGGCGTCGGCAAAGTGTTGTTACCAGTATACATCTGGTGTTGTGGCGCCTGATACGGAGTTGTCGGTACTGGTGTGGCAACAGGCAGGGCTTGGTGCATCGCAGACATGTCAAAGGACTGAGGCGGAGGAGCAGGATTGTAAGAAGGCACGCCTGACTGCTGTGGGTGTGGCGAATATTGTTGAGGAGCCTGTACGGGTTGTGGAATGTTGGCAGGATGCTGGAAAGCCGGCGTTTGCGGAGGTGAGAACATCTGAGTATTTACGGGAGGCATAGGCGATGGAGCGCTGGAAACGGGGATTTGTTGCGGCTGAGAGTAGTCATAGGGTTGTTGCGGAGGATACTGGCCGGTAGTATTCGGCGTGAGGTAAGACTGATTGTACTGAGGAATTGCTTGCTGTGTGTCCGGCACCTTGTAGTCTTGAGGATAGCCATTTGGGGTCATGCTGTAGCCGGGTTGAGATGTCTGCCCGACAGCAGCGCTATAAGGCGGAGGAGGCATTGGGAGAGCTTGAGATGAACTAGGGCCGGCATATTGGGGATATGTCTGGTTGGCATTCGGATACGGCTGAACAGTATAACCAGCCTCGGCAGCTTTGGCATCCTGAACGGCCTGGAAAACACCTGCCTTTTGGAAAGCCTTGTGGGCATCCTTCTTCTTGAGGTGATTTGTATGGGCATGTTCAACCGCCATACCAGCTCCATCAAGAGCAGCATGCGAAACAAGCTTGATAGCTGTCTCGTTCGCAACAATCGCCTGGATGCCGTGCTCCGCTCCAGCAGTCGCAACAGCATCAGCACCCATCGAGCCAACACCGAGGGTAACTACACCAATAGTCCCGCTAACAGCCATACTCCCCAGAACGTCACGCTTTCTTGTATGATGAGTCGCGTTGAGGCGGTTGAGATGCCTCTCGATAATCTCGCGCTTCTTGCGGGCATTGTGAATAGCCGGTGCGGCCATCGCGACGCCGATGGTCGAAACGCCAAGGGTCAAGGGAATCGCTAAGCCAGAGACGGTAGTCGATGTGGCAGCGCCAGAAATCAGCCGTGTATAATGCTCCCACTCGCGCTGGAGCTCCTCGAGCGTGAGGCCCTGACATTTTTGATCGTAGGCTTTGAAGTCGAACGGCATCTTGACCTTATTCACCGATTTGTGTTGAACTGTAAAGGGTAACTACAAGCAGCGGCCATGGTGGTGCCAAGCCAGCATATGTACATCCATCGGCAACACCAGCTGAACATTGTGCCTTGTTGCAATGCATACAAAAATATGCAATGGAAGGTCGAGACCGCAGCCACATGGCCATTATCACGCACAGAAAAGCCACGCAAGGCACACACGGCATAAAAGGTCTCATAAGTCCAGTGTCAGCATGCCACAAGCGGCGAAACTAGATTGCTCTTGGTTAGTGGTATGCAGGATCATTCAGCCGCACCGTTCGTATGAGAGCAGGGCGGAATTGCGCAAAGCATTCCCATCTGAGCTAATTCGATGCTTTATCTGTGTCTACACCAAAGTATAATATGCCACCTTCATTTTCAGGCGCTGTGGTTGAATAATGTGATGTGTGATGTGTGATGTGTGAACTGACATTTACGGAAGATAATGCCTCATAGAGTCAAACCCGATCTCAATCGCGACCGTATCTGCTTGTTGCAGCTTTTCATTGTTACTGAAGATTCGTTTTGGGGTATCAGACAATATTAGTGCCTTCTTTTTGTAGTTTGCCGAAAAGCTGAGGCAGGATGTGACTGAAGGGGGGAAACAATTGTAACCATTATTCGAGCAACAAAGAGATTGTCACGTCGCAAGGTACAATTTCAAAATGACATCAGTAGTATCAGAAATTACACATTTCAAGAACAGAGAGAAATCTGTAATGTTGCTTGATTTATCATCAGTCGAAATAATCCAGAGAACGACCTTAACTGCATTGTAGTGCGACGCGTGAAGAGGTGTCTTTAACTTATAGGGTAGGCTCATTTTTATGATTATTTGGTTGCTCCAATCATTTCTTTCTCGGACCAAGTTTCATTGGCTCAGCCATGGAATACAAAGGCGCTTGGAAGCACAATGGCTAAAGGTCAAAGTACATAACATTATCTTTCCCTCTGAAGTTTTTGGGCGATATTTCATCATCTTAAACACCAGAATCACAAAGATTTTGTTTTCTCGGAATAGGTGAATAACGAACTGTTTTAAATCGTGTCTAAAAAAGGCGGCAGAGTGATGAGTCAGATAAATTGCACTCAGCACATCCGCATGTCTCACCCTCTTCAAGTTCTGTTTTGCTCCGCGTCCGACTAACAGTGACTTCCGATAACGGCCTGAGCCGGCATCTGAATCATACTACACTTACAAAGACCAATAATTTGTCACCCTCAAGATCCGAACCAAGTGATCGGTACCATCGGATCGAGAGCGAAATGCGACCAAGCTCAAAGCTTCTTTGCGGAAATCACACAGGGTCAAAAATGCCAAGCCTGGAAAGCTACAAAAACCCTGGCTCCAGCCTGTATATCTACATGACGTTGATTGTGGCTCAGAGTGTTGCCAAGACGGTAATCAAGTTCCTGCCTAATTGGTAGCCGTTGACCGTTTCAGATGCATTAGTTTAACTCTATCTCTTGTGCCGAATCTACGTCCAAGGCCCTGGGAGTGAGCTACCGTTGAAGCGCACAGAAAAAAGCCAGGGATCCCTGTAGTAGCTGCAAAGGCTTAGGTTGACTAGATGGAGGTCATAAATCTTCTGGACAAAATGACATGGAAAGATTGGGCTCTTCGGCAGTTGACGAGACGAGGCTGTGTAGCGGGAAATGCCGAATCCTGGTGCTTGTGATTTGGGGCTGTGTTTGTTGTTTATATTATGCCACGAACAGTACTAGTTTTAGAGCCTAACTAAAATGCTGCCAACTACGGAAAGACAGTCAATCCTTAGTTTCTTTTCAGAAGGAACAATAATACTGAAACTGACAATGCGTCGTCGCGTACCCCTAATTGCGTCTGTTGAAAGTCCATAAATTAAGCATGAAATCAAGCTCATTTTACTGAGACCAACCACTGCGAGACTAAAAAAGCTCAGATGTCTTACTGGAGGATAAGCTTTTAGTGCGTTACTCCAGGGGAGGTTCCTGGGGATTTAGCGCGCTTGGCCAAATGTCCGCGTGGGACTAGACCGCCCTCCAAGCTCACCATGATATCTATTGGTAGCTGGAAACGTCTTCAAGATCGCAGGGAAACTCCGAGTACAAGCGATGATCGAGCTCTAACTATCGAGATATACTTTCTAAGGGTTACATTCTTGGCATATGCCTTTTATCTGCCAAGGATGTAAACCTCCAAGCCTCAATAATTCTGACGCGCGGTGAGCTCCAGCCTCTAGTGGTGTCTTGGCAGTGACATTACGAGACGCTAAACTAGATCGAACAGCTTTGATGTCCTTCGCAATCATATATAAAATTGCACATAAACGCAGCTGTTTGTCTCGAAATACTCTTCATCTATCTATCAATTCCTCAACTATTCGCTACAGTCTCTTTCCACATTGAACATATACATTTCTACATCTTTTAACAATCATCTCAAAATGCGTGTCTCTCACCTATTTGCCGCAGCGACTTATATCACCAGCGTCTTGTCTTGTGCAAAGCATGACAATCATTACTCGCTGAAGAGCAAGAAGCGACACATTGATCCTCGTGCTGAACCTGGCCAAACAGAATGGGCTTACGAAGCTTCCTACAATTGGGGCCGTCTCCATCCTGGTAAGCACCCCCGATTGAATAATTCCATTTCACGATATTGACTATCTACTAGATTATCAACTGTGCCAAACTGGAACCCAGCAGTCTCCCATTCCATTGGCCCTCAAGCAAGGTCTATCTCTTGAGCATCTCATCACAAAGTGGGATTATCCCACTGAGCTAGCTGGCAACTTCTTCAACTGGGGATACGGCCCGGCCTTTACAGTCCAGAATGACGATAAGATCTGGACCCAAAACCCATCGTTCAGCTTCGACAACGAGACCGTCTACCTCAAAGGATGGCACATTCACGCTCCCGCTGACCACACCGTCGAGCGTCACCGTTCAAGGGCTGAGCTCCATCTCGTCCACGTCAACGCCCAGGGCAAGGAGCGCGCTGTGCTCGCCATTCGCCTAGACCCAGGCAACAAGCCAAACAGCTTCCTGGATCAACTTCCTCCCATGATCGGGTTCAACGAGACCGATGTCACTCAGGAGGCTACTCTCAACCATAGACTGCTCCTCGAAAGTGTGCAATACTTTGACGAGTTCTGGACTTACGAGGGAAGCTTGACTAGCCCGCCTTGTACTGAGGGTATTCGATTCTTCGTTGCCCGACAGATCATGTTTACAGGTGTTCAGCAAATGAGAGATATTCTTGGGGCCTCTACTTACAGTGCTCGCGAGGAGCAGCTGGTCTGGCGTCACCGCATCAACGTATAATGAGTCATGTGGACCATGTATATAGTTTTTAGACTGGTGGAATAGGAGTATTGTTCAGTTACAGGTGGAATAGACTACGGCGGGTTAGTTGGGTTGGCGTTGTCGAATGATAGAATACAAGATTTGATAAAAACAATAACGCTTCATCCTCAGTGCTTGTATGGTTTGACGGTATGATACTAAATACTGTTGAATACCTAATAAACAGCACTAGGCCGCTAGAGAAAACGGTGACCGGTTCCATTCCCATTGTTCTTCTTTAACTTTGTGGAGCTATTAGCTGCGATGTAGGTCGGGAAATTGAGGCCTCTCCTGTACGCTACACACGGCGCGATAGGATCTATGATCGCTAAGAGTCGATTATCTCACCGCTAGAAAGTATCCGAGTCCCGCCATCCATAACTCTCTGCGGCGGCCGTTCCCAGTTCAGGACCTTATCACCCCTATGCAACACATCCTGCCGTCTTTCAAAGAAGTTGTCCACGGTGATGTAGGACGACTCCCCTTGTACATTCTTCACGCACATGGTCTTCTGCGGCGGCTTTGGCATAGACGGCCAATCAATGGCACTTGAGGCGTTTTCTGCATACACATGATGAACGTCTGTTGCTCTTCGCTGCTGCCACTCTTGCAACATAGTCCGATATGATGCAATTGGATGGTCCAATTTCACTTCCGGATGCTTCACCCACTCTGCCCCGAGGTTGTCAAGGTTCTGGCTTTCGTGAGACATACTCCGGGCACTGTCGTCTTGAGTAATAATCTCGTAGGTAGTGAATACCACACCCTTGACATCGTTACGATCCTCGACAAAGTACTCTCCCTCATCGGGTGTGGGGAAATTGATGCGAGCAGCAAAGTTAAAGTCGAAGAGCATAATAGAGTCTGCCGACTCATCAATCAAGAGGTTTCGTGGGGCAATGTCTTGGTGCGCAATCATGTGTTTGAGGTTTAAATCGTCCACGACCTGGATGAGTTGCTGCAGCCACTTTAGTTTGAAAACTCGTGATTTGTTCTGCTCTAGATTACCGCCAGGCACGTAGCTGCTGGTGAATCCGACCACGCGACCCTCGAGCTCGTCAACAACGACCCGGTCGAACGGAACGATATTTGGGTGGCGTGGGAGACGCATCCACAAACTCATTTCCTTCCAGGACATGTGTGCATACTGCCACATGAAGTAGTATTTAAATACGGCCTGCTCTGATATTAGTTTATCGCAGGACGGGACATCTCAGAACCGGCGCCTAAATTTTACCTTTTTAGCAGCTCCCTTTGCACCGTGAAGGTACGTGACAAGATCCGCGTCGGGCCCAAGCCTATCGAGTTCCTCAAGCTCGTCCCGCCGCACCGTTTGAATTCCATCAGGGAGAAAAGCGTCGTTAAGGGACGGGTATTGTATGCAGTAAGTAGGATCGTTCTTCGGATCGGTATAGGTGGAGATGATTTCCCCGGTTGGCGATACGTGTATTCTGTAGATTTCGGGAGATAATTGCTCGCTATAATGACTGAAATGTTCGATGGCAAGACTGTCTTCATCTTGTTCGCCGTCCATAGTTACCGAAACTACGCGTCTCCGGTCCCAATCGACAACATGCCAAGTACTTGGCCCACCGATGGGGATGTCGCCACTTAAACAAAAATATTTACTGTCATCGTCAATCATGTTGTCGTGTTCTGTGGTAATCTAGGCGTGGAGATGGAAGAGATATAAAGCAAGGCAGATCTGACGTGTAGTGAGGTGGATGGTTTTGAATGCCAAAATTGCTGCAGATCAGAGAGTGCGGGACTATTATTTTTGTCTGTTGAACACCATGACAGGTGGCCCGAGGGTTGGCCAGGTTAGTCAGCCGGAACAAGACAAAGCATTTAGTCTTTTCTGTCCCATCTTGTGTATATTTGATTCGCCTTGGTGCTAATAGATGGCGAACCAATATCATTATCTGGCACACTCTTAACATCTAAGAGTAACGAGGTTGTATTCATTGAAGACCTTGGTTCAAT
Source organism: Fusarium tricinctum (assembly GCA_020744515.1). Taxonomy (NCBI): domain Eukaryota; kingdom Fungi; phylum Ascomycota; class Sordariomycetes; order Hypocreales; family Nectriaceae; genus Fusarium; species Fusarium tricinctum. The sequence continues at coordinate 662,403 of JAGPXF010000002.1, read as the reverse complement.
GACTGCCTACAATAGATGTGTAGTGTGATTGGCCCTGAAGATAGGTGGTACGTAGGATGTCTAGGGTGTTTACTGGGATTGGAGATTATACCGATATTTCCCGTTGGAGCCGCTAGTCTACTTTTGCAGGGTAGCCATTATAATCACAAGGACATAAATAATTGGAATAAGAACATTGCCCAATATCTCTTTAGATACTCCCTATGTGCCCTAAATTTAACGAAGCTCAAGGCATTGATACAACTAAGTACAATATGTAATTGCTATTGTATTATCAAGAGATTTACATGTGCAAAGATATACTAGTTGTTTTGGCTCGTCTTTTCTATCATTTTTCCACTCTTCTCCCCTCGCATACACGCATGTTGTTCATATTCAAGACTCGGAGTCTACTGTGCTCGCCAGAGTCTAAACCTTGTTTAGGAAGTTTGTTTAGTAAACAAGCTTCCTGAGTACTAGGTTTCTCTAGAAATCTCTGATTGTTCCACATCCAGTGAGTCTTTCAAAGTCTTCACACATCGCCTTAAATGTGTCTTCGATGTACCTGGAGATTACGAGTTAGAAAAGAAAAGAAACCACATCAGAATAAGGTATACATACTTGTGTCCCGCAGGACCTCGAGCCACGCTCACATCAATGTAGTACTTTCCATCATCCCCCCAGAAGCACTGTTGGTTTGTAAAATAGAGGGCAGCGTGCCCTGCCTCGCAGAAAAGTTGGAGATGTTTGTCGTTGCGAGGGGAAGTGACAAGCCACATTCGATATCTATCCAAGCCGGTCTTAACCCAGACTTTGGTGTAATGGACTGCCAACGAACAGTCTGCCCGTTTGTCGATCACAGAACCTATTGTATGGTTAATATTTAACTATCTTCATGGTTAGGCACCTTACCAGTGGAGGAGTCAGGAGTAGGATTAGCCACAGCTCCAGTAATGGAAGAGATGGCCAAAGCAACCTGGGTGAGGAGAGTGAATTTCATCTTGATTGAGATTGAGTGAGGTTATTAGATGCTGAATGCTTGATGCTTGATGGATTGGAATAGAGAGAACAGAAGAAGCGTATCGTGCGGAATCAGGCCTAACTTTATAGTCTAAGATATTTGTTCGTAACGATAGGCTACTTGTAAGTTGCCCCAACTCATTCTGAATTCGTAGCATTACATCCAGCTTACTATCCTTTGCAGCTGATCAGTCGGTCCGTCTAGTGAAGCGAGAGCCCTTCAGAAAAGGGCGGAGTACAGTCGCATGACTGTATTCCTTCTTTGGGTCGCAAAGATGTAACCTTTATTTCGATAGACAATTGCAATACCATGTAGAGTATGGGCCTAGGATCGAAGGGTCCTTTTTAAAAGTGGATAGAAGGATTTGTTTTCGAAAATGCATAGACAGCTGATTATGTTGGCATACTTGTTAGCGAAACCCAACCCTAGCGGTGGGTCATTACCGAAACATTGTAAGGGGAGAACCACAAGTTATTGCGGTGTAGTTTAACGAACCTGTTAAAGTGGATGATGTATTGGAGTGATAGTCTCGCCTTATTGTCCACATACTCCGAAATAGGAAATCCGGGCATTTAATCGAAAGGCCCGATAGTGACACCGCAGAATATACCAGACTGTCAGCTTGATCCCAGAACATCATTTCCACCATGATTCTTGGGAAAGTAACTGGGAGTAAATATAAATTGAAAGCATTGCCTCCAAGAATGCTCCAACTCTATACCTACACAACTCACAAGCATATTCATCATTCATTCAACTCTTTTATTCAACTCCATCATGAAGTTCTCACTCCTCACTCTTGCGGCCGCTGTTCCTGCTCTTGCTGCAACTGTTCCTGCTTCTGTCGATACTGCTGAAGGTACTTCCCCCATTTTATTCAAGATAGAGGGCATTCAGTACTAAATATCATCCCTAGTAGTTGATAAGCGCGCTAATTGCAAGTTGACCCTCCAATGGATATCCAACTGGAGTGAGTCTGCCTTGAGAAGATACCGAGTGCAGCTTATTACGAGCCCTCGAAACGATGCGCATCTCGATCAATATTGCAATCTCTTTAAAGGGAGTGCAGATGGGATTCAGAATGTGCAATGCTTCTGGACAAAGGGAATGTTTGTAATTGATGACAGTCAAGGTGAAGGCTCTATCGGTCACGAGTAAGTATTACCATATCTATTTTCATATTGCTGTGTCTAACTTGATGTTTTTTAGTTTATACTTGAAGGCTTTCAATAGTGCAGCGCACTATTTTGAACTTATCACTGGCTGCGATACTGTGCGAAACCTCTAGACTACAAAACACGCCGTTAGGGCCTTTACTAGACCCATATCTTGTAAAGTGTCATAATTCGTGGTCAGCGGCCCTTTCGATGATCCAAAGACATTTCAGGAACGCAACAGAGGGGCAGCAGACAACCAGACTGAGGGTAGTTGGTTTTCAATTGGAGAACAGGAGTGGGGATTCAATTCAATATCTAGTACTATTATTGTCTTGCTTTCAGCAAAGAAATAAACCTCATTCTTCTTTCCTATCTTTTTGGTGAGTTGGATTGTCTCCCCCTCTGTTCGTTAGCCTAGTCCTTGTAGGTCTACAGGCGTCAGTTCAGACTCAACGGGTGTTCTACGTAGCAACTACTAAGGCATGCTATGTGGAGTGACGCTTGACCAGCTCTGATCATACAGTTCCCATTTTTAACCTTGGAGAATTATTCGCTATAATGCGGGGTAGCAATTAGCTCGACACGTGAGGCTTCCCAAGAAACCCGCCATCAGCTGCGGAGTTTTGCCTCTTTGAAGGGTACAACTACTCCATTCATCAAGAGTCCGAAATGACTATGGAAGTGGAGGAACCCCCGCAAAAAAGGAACAGTCGTGTGGCAGTTGGATGGTGAGTCAATCGCATAGGTCATTGATACCATATTAACGCCGATAGTACTGCTTGTAGAGGTAGGGCAATGGATTAATCGAACATTGGCTGAAGAAAATTGCTAATCAAAACAGTTCGTCATGTCCGGTGTAAGTGTCACGTCCAAGAGTCGCGTTTCGTGTTGACATGAACAGGTGACAAAGAAATGCCATCGTGCTCGGCGTGTATAAAGGCAGGCATCGAGTGTGAGCGCGCCCTCCAGGTTCGGTTCAGGCCTGGGCTTGGTCCCTCGGCTGGATACGCGTTTTCATCTGACCAAGTTTGGGTCCGGCCAAGGAAATCGTGTATGTATTGACCAAAAGCTTTTGGTTTGGCTTGGGGCTGACGGTTTCAGTGGAATATCGTGATGAAACAACTCAGGTGTCACAGAATTACGAGATAGATGAAGTGCAAGAGTGAGTAGACAGGCAATACTGGAAACAAGCTGACAGTTCTAGTTTACCGATGGAAGAAGTCATGACATTTATACCACACACGACAGAAGCAGATCAAGCGGTATCGAACACACCAGCGCACGTATCACCCGCTTCTCACATATCTCAAGCGTCACACGGATCGAATTCACCAGCGACCAGCCGCCACGAATTAATAGAATCACCAGGCAGTTCTCGGATAACCCGCCATCTCCGTGATAGCTCGGAGCTATACCGTTCTCCCGCATCGCCCTATTCGCGCCCTGCGCTACCTTTTACAACGCGAGAAGCAGTACTAATTAGGAACTTCGCTGAGAACATGGCGCTTTGGGCTGACGCGACTGACTTGAAACGCCATTTTGAGCTCGAAGTCCCACGGAGGTCCATGTACTTCCCTGTGCTTCGCTACGCGGTGTTCGCCTTTTCCGCACGGCACGTCAACCGTGACAAGTCAGACACTTCTACTGAGGCGCTGGAATACTATGATCACTGCTTGAGCCTCTTGATTGAAGCAGTTGGCGAGTCCAACGGACCTATCGATGAAGAGACCCTCGCGGCGATAGCGATACTGCGGCAATATGAGGAGATGGACGGTATGGCTTGTGCCTGGTTGTAGGCTTTGGGCTAACTGTTGCAGCGGACGATATGGAAATGCACCTAACAGGCACATCACGAATCGTGAACTCCATGTCAATATTTGACTTCAATGGTGGCCTTGGCGAAGCTGCCGCGTGGCTCTGCCTCCGACAAGATATCTACGTCTCGCTGACGAAGCAACGGCCACTGAGATCCGACCTGGAAACATATACCCAGTCCGACGTTTTTAGACGTGTAGACGACGCAGCTTATGCGAACAAAATGGTATTTCTCTTAGCAAAAGCTCTCAGCTGCGTCTTTCCAACAGATTCGTCTTCTTCGAGCGATAGACTGGAGAGTATCCGACTAGAGGTGGACGACTGGTTTGACTCGAAGCCCGCTGCGTTTAACCCAATTCTGGAAAATGCCAGAAATAAAGAAGAGGGAAGGCTATTGCCCGAAATCTGGGTTCTGTCTCCTTTTCACGGTACGTTGTTTATCGATGCGACTGCTTACGTGCTGACTCTTTAGCCGTTGGGCTGCAATACTACCAAATTGCCAAGATCGTGCTGGCGATGTCAACCCCAATCGCCACAGCCTCAGTGTTTGAACACATACGACAAGGCAAGAAAGTAGAGGTCAGTGTAATAAATCGCTAAACTCTCGCACAACGGTCTAACGAACGCAGCGAACCGTTCGAAACCATCTACTACAAGTTATAGCCCTGGCTAGTTCGCATGCAAGAGCTGAGAACGCCCTGTTTACAGCTCGCCATTCACTCTCAGTCTGTTAGTTGAAATGTCCGAAACAACACTCAGGAGCGTATTCTAACCGTTCCCAGGGGGCAGTGTATTCACTGAAAAGGAGGACCAGGAGATGGTGCTCACGTTCCTGGACCATGTGCAACAAAAGACAGGCTGGCATACAGTTTCATTGAGCTCAACTTTACGACAACAATGGACCCAAGATGCAGAAGAGCACTAGTTTATTGAAGCTTCTCGACTATCTGGTCTACCAATCATTCTTTTCCCATTATCCATTATAGCTTGGAGTCCTCAATGCGACGTCCAATCTCGTCAAATCTGATTTGCTTTCCACTTACAAGGGCCTCCTGCAAAGCAGAGCCAATCTCAACCGCACGGACAGCATTCGTCAACTTGATAGGCAAAGGCGTGTTGTCAAGGCACGCATCGGCAAATTCGTTGGACTCCTGAACAAACGCCATCTCGAAGCGTCCGTAATAGTGAGCAGGCACCTCACGGGTGATACCAGCGGAATTATAATAGTTGACAAGGTTGGCCTGAGGGTTGCCGTTGACAGTCAGTTTACCCTCCGTACCGATGACCTCTGTGGTATCTTCTTGTCCATGGGCCATCATTCGAGAGCAGTAGTAGTACGCAATCTTGCCGCCCCAAAACTCAACAATTCCAACAGCATTGTCGTAATCGTTATACTTGGCAAGATCAGGCTGCACAGCGCGCACACCGTGAGCCGAGATGCTCTTGGGAACAACCTCGTCGCCGAAGAACCAAAGGGTCAGATCAATGTCGTGCACTGACATGTCGACGAAGACTCCGCCCGACCACGCAGCATATTCGACGAAGAAGCCTGAAGGATCGTGTTTATCGCAGGTCTGGCTGCGGATGATTGTAGGTCGACCGATCGCGCCTTGCTGAGTCTTGCTGAAAGCGTCTCGGTAGGACTCGTCGAAGCGGCGGGAAAAGCCACACATGACTTTGAGATGGGGATGTTTCTTGGCTTCATCGACGACTTGGCGGCACTAGAGATTGTTAGACTAGGTAAAACATCAAGAAGCGCATGTCGGGACTTACCACTTCGATGCTGGTAGACAGAGGTTTCTCGCACAGGACGTGGAGGTTCTTCTGCATAGCCTGGATAGCTTCCTCGGCGTGCACAGAGGTAGCAGTACCAATGACAACGGCCTGAAGACCTTCCTGCTCGATCATCTTCAGATAATTATCGTAGAGTGTGACTCCGTGAGGCTCCAGGTTGACTTTGGCCCAGGCCATCTCTGTGGGATCAGGAGTGAAGGCAGCGACGAGTTCGGCGCGGGGTGTTCTGTTGAGGAAGTTGATGGCATGACGCTTGCCCATACGGCCAAGGCCAGCAGCAGCAATCTTGAGCTTCTGAGGTGCCATTGTAAAGAATTGATGTAGATAGTGTAGAGGCTTTGGAGGGAGAAGGCTGTTTGTGGATGGATGGCTAAGTAAAGGGAGACATGAAGCTTCGTCTTTATATCGGTCGCATGGAGTCAATCTCCATTCTAAGATGGATCTCCCCAGGAAAACTTGGCATAGCTTCTCCGCGTTTCCCCTCGTCTTTGTGGATATGAAGATGTCCAGCTTCTCATTCTGGCAATTTATTTACTATGTGGTCATGATGGCTAACGTTAGTGTCGCTGATATTGGAAATTACCTCCAGGCCGGAAAAGGTTGCCCTCATTCGGCGTACACTTGCTTTGCCAAGGTTTCTGTTTTGCCCACTGATCAGCTGGTCGCTCTTCCGGGCGATCTAACCTCAGTCACGGAAAGACTTGCTCTATAGAGCCTAAGATATTCTGCGGTGGATACGAGTCATAGCTCCGGGCTTGACTTGTTTAAGCCGACTTGTGATCGGTAAAGTCTATCCCAATTAGGCCTAGCACAGAATAGATTAGATAAGAAGATATGATAAGATAGCCTACCCTAGATCTAAAGATGTTTCATACAAGTAAAAGTTAAAGATACCTATAGATAATAAGTTTTAACATACCAACTTGTAGACTTACAAGTCAACACCTAGGTAGATATTACTTGTGAGCGTTTTTCCTGACTTGCAGGTCAGGGGGTCGGGCTTGGCTTGTTACGAGCGTTGGCTTCATCCCCAAAAACAACAATTACCCCAACAACGGATAGACTTGCTGCATCTTTTTGTCATCACTCACCTCTCGGCTCTTTTTCACGCTAATCGGATCAACTTCCCCGACCCCATGGGGCAACATGGTTCTCCGCTTCTACCCCAGAATCTAGCTTTTCCACTTCCCTGCGGAACAGGAAATATCAAGGACGTGATTGGATACGCAGAGCATCATTGTGGTCTAGGCACGGCTTTCGACGTCGGTTCTTCCTGGTGTGTGTTAACTTGGCTGGCTATCACTGCCCTGAGTTCTTTTTGCAAATGAGCATAAAAAGCCCAAGACCAGCACTTCAATCATATCATTCATCATCAAACTCAACTTCCCATCATTACTCACTCACATTTATCAAAATGTCAAAGAACGAAGATATCGTGGCGGCATCTCACTCAGAGAACAGCCATGTCGAGGACAACGCCAAAGGAGGAGAGGACTTCATCGAGGACTCAACCCCCGGGCTCTTCCTCAACCTTTGCGTCCTTGCAACCGCCATTGGAGGCATGCTCTTTGGCTACGACACTGGCGTCATTTCCGGTGTTCTCGTAGTCCTCGGAGATGACCTCGACGGAAGACTCATGAGCCATGGAGAGAAGGAGCTTATCACCTCACTTTGTGCTGCCGGCGCCTTGCTTGGTGCTATCATCGCTGGAGTTACGGCTGATAAATACGGACGAAAGCCTGCTATTTGGTTTGCCTCGGTACTTTTTACCTTGGGCGCTGTTGTGCAGGCAGCGTCGTACTCTCTCGTCCAAATGTGTGTGGGCAGAGTACTTGTTGGTCTAGGCGTGGGTTCAGCCTCAATGGTGCGTTTCTTTCTCTATACATCCGACATGACCGATAACTAACAGTACAGATTATCCCTCTATACATCGCAGAAATTGCACCTGCCAAGTACCGCGGCCGAATGATCTCAATCGACATGGTCTTCCTTGCGACCGGTTCTCTCCTGGCGTATGCCTTCGACGCGGCTTTCTACAAAGTCCCCCACGGATGGCGATACATGGTTGGATTGGGCGGTATTCCCTCAGTTCTTCTTGGAGTACTACTCTTCTGGTGCCCGGAATCGCCACGACAGTTGATCTACCATAACCGAACAGACGAATGCCTGCATGTCCTCCGACGCATGTACCCTACCGCCAACGAAACTCAAGTCCACCAGATGATGGCCCATATCCAATTTGGCGTCACACAGGCAAAGGCTCTTAACGAGGAGGTCTCAGTTCGTCAATCTCTCAAGAGTCTTTTCACAGTTCCTGCAAACCGTCGCGCTGCCATCGTCGCTTGCGGTCTCATGGCTACTCAGCAGCTCTGCGGTTTTAATACCATGATGTACTACTCCAGCACTCTCTTCCAAATCGTTGGCTTCAACAACCCCATTGCTGTCGGAACAATTGTCACCGCTACAAACTGGATCTTTACCTTCCTTTCCGTGTTTCTTATCGACAGGGTTGGACGTCGCAGACTCTTGCTCTGGACAATGTGGGGAATGCCCGTATTTCTGGTACTGGCAGCGGCAGTCTTCACCAAAATTCCCATCGACCGAAACACTCTTGAGCTTACTGACGATAAGATTGGATGGCCTGCCATTGTCGTTCTGGTTTCCATGATCCTCTTCGTCGCCAGCTACGCTGCTGGTCTGGGATGTGTGCCATGGCAAGCAAACGAGTTCCTCCCCATGGAAGTACGTGCTATGGGTACCATGATGATCAACATCTGCAACTGGGGCCCCAATATCATCGTGTCGTCTACCTTCCTGTCAATGATGCGAGGAATATCTCCGTCTGGAACCTTTGGGTTCTATGCCGCTCTTTCCTTTATCGGTCTTGTCTTTGTGTACTTCTGCTACCCCGAGGCTGCTGGAATGACTCTGGAGGAGGTCCGTGTTGTGTTTGAGCACGGCTTTGGTGTTCGCTATGCGGAGGAGTGGCGCAAGCAGAGGAAGTTGGGAAATATCTCCCATGGGGCGAATGAGACTGCTAAGGAGGTTGTCTGATCATGGTCAAGCCATTGGTAGAAAGACTATAAAGCCTGGGTCTGTCTTGTCAACTTTTTATCTAAAGAGTATACACCATAGGGTTTATTAAGACGAGGCTTTTGAACATAGATGAATCATAACAATTGATGCTGAATTAGAGCCAGAACGGAGCATGTTGGGGTGCTGGCGAGTACTCGGTTAAATAAGAAGCACGAAATAATTACCGTGATTTCAAGTTCCTGTCACCCTCATGCGTGTCACGCAAAAGAAACACAAGTATGACTTCGCATATGAGGCAGGCCAGAAAGTCTATTCGTCAATCCAAAATGCAAACATCATAGAGGCGGTGTTGACGTCGGACGATGCATATCTTGACGTCATCAACCATCTGGTCCTACAATGCAGTCCATATAAAACAATTGAGATTTCCAGTAACATGTCTCCTCTTTCTTCATTTAAATAACTACCAAACAAAGAATAAACAACAAAAATGCTTGGCAGCGGAAACACATTCGACCCAAACACTGACATCCCCGACTTGAGTGGGAAGGTCTTTGTCGTCACAGGTGGCAGTGCAGGAATTGGTTATGGAATCTCAGCGCATATCCTCCAGCACAACTGCCAGAAGCTCTATCTCCTCGGCAAGAAGCAGCATCATCTAGATGAGGCAGCAGAAGGCCTCAAACAGTACGGCGATATATCCCGTGTCGAATTCATCCAAGTTGAGCTTGAAGATCTCCACCAGACAGATGAGGTAGCAAAGAGACTGGCATCGGAGCTCCAGCGACTTGATGCACTGGTTCTCAACGCAGGACTGGGTGTTGGCCCGTATGGAGAGACCAAAGATGGCATTGACAGCCACATGCAGGTCAATGTCTTTGCGCAACATCATCTGGCTATGACGCTACTCCCCAAATTGATCGCAACCCCCGACAGCAGACTCTGCCTCCAGGCGTCAGACATGCACAGGGCCGCGCCTGGAGACATCAAATTTGCGAACCTCGAAGAGATCAACCGCGACATTGGCCCCGCATATCTTTACAACCGCACCAAGCTGGCTCAGATCCTACTCGTCAAAGCGCTATCACGTCGCAAGCAACAGGGCCAATTGGGCATGCAGCCTGGAAAAGGACCCTGGATCAACGCGACGCACCCCGGAGGCGTCAAGACCGACCAGCAGGAGCAAGCCATTGATGCCTACGGTACTTTGGGCAAGGTTGGTGTTGCTATTGTGCGGCCCTTCATGAAGGATCCTCTTGATCAGGGATGCCGACCGATTCTTTTTGCGGCCACTAGTGATGCGATTAAGGAAGAGAAGATCGATGGGAGCTACATCGTGCCGGATCGCAAGGTTACGGATCCTACTTCACAGGCGCTTGATGAGGGGCTATCGGAACAGCTTTGGGCACTTACGGAGAAGATTCTGAAGGATAAGCTTGGATCAGCGGCTTCGTAGTAGAACAGTTCTATGACAATTGATGATGAGTTCATGAATTACCATGTCCCTAAAAGAAATACTGTTGGTATTCTTCATATGAATTGAGTATATTCAAATTTCTTCACATATCCTGGTGCAGATGGTAGGGATGTAGACCGTCAGGTTATAGTTGAAGTAGTCTCGAAGCCAGTTGCAGCTGTCGATGTCGGCTTGCTCTAGCCAACTTCAATTAAAGGGTGTTTGCCTCTGCAGCGGCGACCTGTTGGTAATACTGGGGTAGTTTAGAGTGATAGGATTCAGTTGAGCGGGAGAGGAGTTCTGCGCAGGCTATCATATGGCTTTGTCGACATACCTATTCGTGAAACTCATATCTGGCAATGTCATGTTAGCCACGTTTGGTCGTTGCGCCATAAGGACGCAGCCTAAAAGTGGTTATCCATCGACGAGCATCTCAGCGAACTAAGCCCCGGTGTAGAACTTGGCAAGTGGCTGAGACTCCAACTCCTCAATATATGTAGCTGAGGAAATTTTGGAGCTGTGGAAGTTGAAAATGAGCTGTCGGACACTGAAGCCTGAGCTTGACATGCTCATGATCTGAGCCTTTCTAGCATTAGAAAACTGTGTGTGATTGGATTGGTCAATTGGTGAAAGGTTCGGATTTATGGTCCACTGCTTGTTTCAAGAAGTGTCAATCCTTTGCGATATACTTTGAAATCAAGTGGAAAGTGAATGTCTGGTGTGAAGCTGAACGAGCGTAAACCCAAAAAGGACATGTTGAATTCTGTTCGTATCGGCATCCAATGTAGACATGGCCTTAAATGGTTTACTGATTGATTGAATCGTGATACTAGAAAGAAGGCAATGACAAATACGGCTTAACTACTTTTCCACAATTTGCTGTGTGATGAAACTGTGGCAGCGGTTTGAAGTGAGCCGTCTTGTATAGAAACAAATAAGTTATTTGTACCCCATCGCCGGCACCAACAGTCCCGAATCGCAATCAGACCAGTGCTAAGCCAGCCAGCCCTTTCGGGGGAGTGTGGAAGCCTTTACGCGGATTTCACTTCGCTTAGTGAATGGCTCGTTTAAGCCAGCCACACACGGCCTAGACTCAGTAATTGCACAGCTTTCGGCGTAGCGAAAAAGATAGTCCCATGCCAGCCTGAGACACGGTCACAGCAATGAGGGGTAATATGTGCAAGTCCGTCGCGATACAGCATTTTATTCGCCGGTGAGGTTCAATCTGAGATATATCACATACCCGTCATTTTTCAGCTGCAATGTCTAAACCGAATACAACACTACCCGCCGAAACCTTTACTACGGCTCATGCGCCAAGCGGTCGAGATGGTTATTTTGTCTTGTATTCAGCCAGCCCCAGCTTCATACATTGACTGTGAATAATGGAATATGGTGCGCAACTGATAACCGTAATCGGATATATAAACTATGGCGATTCCCTACTAGTCAATAGCTTGTGCTTCTGTATTTATCTGTGCCTTATCGTCTACCTGACATTAGTTTGCAACACCAACCTTTACTATGCTCGTTGAATCTGGGACATATGGCATCAAAGGCCTGCCCAGGCCTGCCGATGCCGTAACGCGCACACATAGCCCAAAGAACAGTATACCCTACGTGGAGAAGCTGCCAGTGCGTTACGAGATATCAGTACTAGCCAGCTCTACGGATCCCGTTCTTCGCAGACAATGGACTCTATTTGTCCTTGCTCTTGAGAAGTTCAAGCTTAAACCTGTCACCGAAAAGCTTTCCTACTTCCAGGTAGCCGGTATTGTAAGTGCCCGTCCACATCCGCACTTAACCGGATGTTATTGACCGACTTTGTTAGCACGGTTACCCTGAGAATACTTGGGACGGCGCCCCAGAGCCTAGGGCAGACCCTGAGAATCCCAAGCCAGGAGACCAGCCTTTCGGCGGTTATTGCAATCACAATGGTCTGAACTTCCCTACGTGGCATAGACCTTACATGGCACTATTCGAGGTACGTCCATGCACAGACTGATCCCCCACCGGCCATCGCTGATCTTGGTAGCAATGCGTCTGGGACAACATGAACGATATCATCGAGCACTGGGAGAAAAAGCATCATCTCAAAGATCCAGAGCTAGGACTGTGGAAGTCTGCCAAAGACACCTGGCGAATGCCCTACTGGGACTGGGCCCGGCAGCAAAGTTACAACGAGGACTTTGCTTACCCCCAGATCCTGATTCAGGGTCCTGTCCGTATCTACGTGCCCGATGCGATCAAGGAGTATTATCCTCCCAGTGGTCTCTACGCCAATCCCTTCTGGACTTTTGAGAACCCCGAAAAGGATAATCATGGCAACCCACTTCCTTTTGGTTTGATGCCAAAGGGGAAGGGGGACTACAATATTAGGGACAACCCGGTCAAGCACGATGCCGGACCGCCAAGCGAGAAGGGTGATCAGGCCTGGCTGCCCGTGAGTTCACAAGAAATGCGATTGATTGCCCTCCCCCTTATGCTAACGGCTTGACAAGTGGAGCCTTGCCACAGGCACAAGCAGATACGGCATCTTCGTTAACAAGAACGCAAAGAGATTCATGGGTCTTGAGGGTGTCAACAACGCCTGGGTGGCCAACAACCATCTCGCCAACATGACCTGGTACCCCATCAACAAGAACCAAGAAGCTCGAGAACATGACGACGATGATGAAGAGCAAGACGATGTTCCCAAGGAGCCTTACTTCAAGTGGAACCCAGGAACTCTTGCCGACTCGGTCAACCGCATGTTTTGTCTTCACTATAATGATACTTGGGGGAAGTTTGCTTCCACCAAATGGACCAAGGAGAGTCATGAAAACTCAAACACTGGGTTCTTGTCTTTGGAATACATCCACAACAATTTCCACGTAGGTCTCCCGCTTTTTACGAATCGCCCAAACAACCTCTCTAACTTGTTCTAGAATATCGTTGGAGGATCAGACTACAAAACTGGTATAGGCCACATGAGTGACGTACCTGTCGCTGCTTTCGATCCCATCTTTTGGCTTCACCATACGTACGTAAACCATATTAATGGGAGGACAACCACTAACAAACATGCAGGCAGATTGACCGTTTACTCGCCATCTGGCAGTCTCTGTACCCGTCCCTTTGGTGGGACAAATGTGAGGCCGGAGAGGGCAACGTTCGAGATGACCAGCCCGACGACCCTTTATACCCGTTCCACGATAAGGATAATGGGAATCCAAAGAAAGACTTCTGGACCGCGAACAAGTGTCGTGATTGGACTGTCTTCAACTACCAATACGATGATCTTCAGACGTTGTCTGAGAAGGCCCTTGACAGTAACGGGGCACTCGATGAGTGCAAGTTCCAAAACCTGCTCCAGGCATACATCCAGAAAACATACCCAACTACCCAGCATCTTCTCTGCGATATCAAAAAGGCGCCGATTATCAAGATTCCCGACGGTCTGAGGCCCAAGCCTGGCTCAAATTCGTGGTACGATTACATCATCAACATCAAGTACGATCGCTATGCACTCAAAGGAACTGCCTACACTATCAAGTTCTATCTTGGTGGCCCCAAGGGCGAGAACTTCACACACTATGAGCCCCAGAACTACGTTGGAAGCGTGTATACCTTCGGAGGTGGATCGCGTGAGACTGACTCGTGCTCCAACTGTAAGAAGCAGGCGGATGAGAGTATCCTCTCCTGTGCCCAAGTTCCACTCACCATCCAGCTCCTTCACCACACCATCGACGGTCTGACGGACCATCCGCTGGAGACTTTTGATCAAGTCGAGAGGTACCTAGAGCTGCATCTTCGATGGAAGGTGTATGGATTTGGAGGTATCGAAGTTGCCAAGAAGGACTACGAGCAATTGTCCAAGACCGAGATTACAGTGTTGCGAGGAATCGGTCAGCCACAGCATGTGGCAGCACCTGTCAAAAAAGACGCGATTGAGGGACTGGCTCTCTCTTCATTCTCCCTCATGGCAACCGACGAACCGATGCCTGAGAGCAACATCAAGAACCCGGTCGCCGTGCCCCCGACTTATGACAACGATTCCTACAAGCCACTGGCTTCGATCACTCACGGTAAAGCTTTTGGACTCCAGAAGGATGGCGGCTACAGACCTAAGCGTGAATAGGAGAGGACTTTATGAGATAATAGTAATCCAAGGTAGTAGCAGTCAAGCAAACAATACATTTCTTGTGTAACCTTTTATTCGTCTGCTGGACAGCCAAAGCCATTGATCATCTTACCCGTCCTGTGCAACAAACATCTGTTCCATACCTATTGTAACTACCAAGAGAAGGATTCTTCTATGTACCTGACCTTTGTTCCATGCCGAGCCAGCCCCATACAGACGTACCGAGCCTCGTCGCACATCTCATTCGGACCACAGACAACAACCGTCGTTCCACCGCTAACATCTCCAAGCTCACTAGTCAACACCTGCTTGGTATCCATGCGCGCGCCGATAGTGACATGTGCCTCAATGTGACCCCAGCTAGCCGCTTGGCCGTTGCCTTCTTTATCTTGGCAAGTATTCTCACCAACAATAAGACTTTTGACTGCGTCAACGAGGCCTCGTTTCTTGATTCCCCAGTAAAGCTTCGTTGTGCCCAACGGTCCTGCGTACATGGACAATGAGCTCTGCAGGGCAGATAGCACTCCAGCAACACCAACTCCACCAGCAATGACCAGAGTGTTAGGGTACTCAGAAGTTGGCATGAACCGAGCGTGGTCATCGTGGCCGTAAGAGCATTCAATCAGAACAGGGACACCGATTCCCATGTCAGCTTTCTTGGCGAGTTTCGCGGTAAAGCCCTTGAGGGGCTGGACAAACAGTGTGATGCCCGGTCGTGTGGTGCCACTTTGTGTAATGATTTGATGCGTGTTCGACATCAGACCGCCGACTTCCTTAGAAGCCGCTGCCGCTTCCGCTGTCGACAATGTGTCTTTCGTCTCGAAGTGAACCTGGGAGCTTGAACTTGAGACTTCGCTGTGACCATCAAGTTGGCTCTTGCTGCAGCTGACGACAGAAAAGGGATGGTTTTCCCATACACGCCATGACAGGGTGGGGAAGTACACAAAGCAATGGCCGTGAGCATCCACGTCGGGAATATCGACTCGCAGGTATTTATCATCGATGCGAGTGATGTATGCTTTCTTGACGCCATGCCTTGAAACCCGAACAATTCGAAGGAGTCGTTCATAGACCCAAAACACCATGGCAATAATAAGCCAAATCTCGAAGCCACTTGAGTTATCGTAAAGGTACCAGATGTGATACCAAGAACCGACCAAGGCGATGACTGACAAGCAAATGTGTATAATAAGGAAGACCTCGTACATGATCTTGCGAATAGGCAGCATTGAGAAGGGGAGGAGTAAGGAAAAGACGACGGTTCCGATGATGCCCCAATACCAGTAAGGGTATTTGACAACCGTTGCATGGGAGTGGGCTTCAATCATGATCCGAAGCCATAGAAGCGAATGAAGGATGACTTGGATGACGCAGATGCTGGCGACCCATCGATGAAGGAGAAGAAAGGTCGAGTAAGACCAGTTGGTCATTTGAAGCAGTAAGCTGTTCCTCCCAGCGTAGAGCATAACGACAGGGACATTGGCAAATGCAATGATGCCAGCACGATTGCCGATCTGACGCATAAGCTGATATCTGCGGTCTGGAAACACTCCGTTGGGCTTGTAGTCTGGATAACCCTCGAATGTGGCCACGGCATTGATAGCGATGATGTAGAGAATGAACAAGGCCTGACCACGCGTGGGTACGATGCCCATCCCAAGGACCGGAACGTTATGCTTTTTGCCCCAGGCGGGAGGATCAATGACATAAGCGTTGAATCTTCTGCAGATGGATTCTGGGATGGGGAGGAAGCGAAGTAATGAGAAGCCAATGGGGATGATGACGCAGGATAGGAACACGAGAAGGCTATACAAGAGTCAGACATGTGCAGTCTCTGCGTGATTGATGGACTTACGAATACGTGGATTCATTCTTACTGGTGACTTTGTACCCCCTAACACCATTCAATTGGGCCTGATAGGCCTCATCAGCAATAGAAATAGTCCTATTGAGCACCGTCTCCTCAGGTGACATGGGCTTGGGTGGCTTTTTGGCATCGACTTGAGCCAAAGCCCCAGGGTATGAGTACCGAAGGGACTCAGACTGGTATATCATCAAGGTTTCCCAAAAGTTCTCTATTTTGTATATCTTGGTGCCCTCATCGCAGTGGGAATGGATGCACCAAGCGATTGAGGTCAGGTATGCGGTGTCGTTGGAAAAGCACGCTGCAGAAGGATAGGCTGCGGCACGCTCTTCAGCGGACATGTCTGCATACTCGGGACAGTCAAGGGAAGTTGGCATTACCCAAGTGCAGGCCTGTGCACATGGGACTGGGTAAGATTCTCGGCCATAGCCCTCTAGAGGCGCGGTAGCTAAGACGGTGGGGAGGAGTGTGAGTGCGGACAGTATCGCAGTTACTGCGGATGATGAAGCGGAAGTCCGCATGGCAGCTGCAGGAGAAGAGACTGAGGCTACCTCAGATGCCTAGATATGAGATAGATGAACCGGAATGAGGATGAGGGACAGGTGGAGGAAATCATTCTGTCTACGCTTTTCAGATCCAGTTATATAGTAACAGCTGGAACCCGGAATTGGCCACAGATTGATAATCTCCTCTTGCTGAAACGTAAAGATACAAAAGATCATCCAGGTCAAGCCCAACAGCGTGGCTGGGTCTAGATGCATAATCGATCATCATCATCTGTTCACTCCTGCAAACAATGACCAGGTTCTAGATTGAATATCGCTCAGTTGTTCGTTTAACTATCTGCTGCTTGGGCTAGTTGCAGAGAAAGGGCGCGGATCATGGGTCAACGGCACTTCTGAAAAGCCCCATTTCTTGAATGCAAACTCGAGGACGGGGGTTAACCGAACTGCGATATTTTCTCGCGGTGGTTGATATTTTTGAAACACCCCAAGTAGCCTAAAAATAACGCTTAAGGTAAAGTGACTATCAGGATCCAGTTGAAGACAACCACCTTGATTGAAAAGAGTTGACGAGCTGCTGATAAAACGTCTTCATTAGCAACGATCTATCTCGGCAGCTATCCTTCTTGGCGATGTGCTAGGTATTCCGATCTCTGACGCTGCTGCTTGGCACGCACTACCCTGAAGCCATCTTGCAGTATTCCAGAGAAACCCTGCACAGGCAGAGTTTTCATCTTGCCCTGGACCCATCAGCCATGACCAGGTGAAGCGAGCTGGAGGTACCAACAGCCCATTCTTCCTCTCCACTGAAAAAGAGATTCAACGGAAAGCGCGGGGTCCACGATTACGGCCAACTGATCTGATTGATAAACTGATTGATAGATAGACTGATTGATAACTGGACTAGCATGTGATGGCGCTTGGTAGTGTGGTGGTCTAAGTGGGACCTCGTACGGTAGGGATCTCCGTTCGCGGAGTGGAACGACAATTTTGGCCTTATTAAGTTCATTTTAGGTAACAGATTTGAGGGACCGTTTCAAAGCTTTTGAAGGAAAAGTCTCAATTGCTTCTTTGAGGAGGATTGTGCTCACATGAGGTGTTTCTTCATGACATCGTTTGTAGATTGAGTGAGGGTTCAATAGTACCACCATATAGGTTGCGTTAGAATTAAGGTATAAGCTTCTCTCCAACATTAAATGGATCGTCCTTCCAGACCCAGCTCAGACGTTGCCAAGATCGGCCCAAGTGCCTTGATCCGAGACCATCCAGTCTGTCAGAGCCAAATGATGAACTTTCCTTATCGTCCATCAGGCCACGAAACCTATTGAGATGGCCTGGAGACTCCCCAAGCATTAGTGAAAATTCTTCGGCATTTGACTGTCTGCCCATGGCCGGAATTAATTCCTAGCTTGCCGCTAAACTCGGTTCGAGTATCCCTTCTTTCACGCGGGGGTTGGCCCTGCCGAGTTATCCGTGTCCCACTCAGCCTCAGAGACTCGATGAAGAATAGTTTTCGGATCGGCTCCCTTACCTGACAGGGTTTATGATGGAGGTAGCCCGAGTTATCCAATCTTAACAGTAGTTTCACAGCCACTCATGTGATAACAGCCACCGAACATTCTCTTACACTGTTGAATGCAGAAACATCACACCATTCGCAGTCAAGCAGGAAGAAGCATCTCTAATGCACAGTGATAAGTGAACAACCGACATTATTCCCATTACCAAATCTAGCCAAAAATCTAGCTAACTCTAACTAAAACTAACTTAAGCAATACAAGACAATATTATTAAGAAGTAAACTTTTATCCGCAAAGGATATCCCCCATCATTGAACAAACCCCTCACACCACTTAGCCTGCAAAAGCAGCAACGACCACGGGGATGAGCACAGCAAGAATGCTGCCAACAGTCTGCCTGTCTGCGAGGGACACAACGACAGGCTTGTCGGATCCAGAGCCGGGGTGCTCTTCAGGAGTCTCGGGTGAAGCTCCAGCGTCGGTCTTGGGCGAGTCGCTGCCGCCGTTGGCTCCTGGGCTACTGCCACCAGGCGCTGGGTACTCTCCTCCAGGGCCCTCAGAGCCCTTGCTGCCGCTGCCCTCTTGGTTGCCGTTGTCAGTGCCCTTGCTTCCAGTCTCAGAGCCAGGCTGTTCGCCGTTGGCACCAGGCTTGCCACCGTTGGCTCCTGGGCTGCTGCCACCAGGCGCGGGCTTGTTGCCTCCGGGACCTTCAGGGTGAGTCTCAGAGCCAGGCTTACCACCGTTGGGGCTTTCACCTCCCTTTCCAGGGCTGGGGTAACCGCCGTTTGAACCCTCGTGACCACCCTTGGGCCCCTCGTGTCCGCTGTTGGAGCCTCCGTAAGGACCCTCGTGGCCACCCTCAGATCCAGGGTGACCGCCGTTGTAGCCACCTTCGTGTCCATTGTGTCCAGGTTCCTCGTGTCCGTACTTGGTCTCGTCATAAGGCTTGTACAGTGTACCGGTAGTGTCACACTGATCGTGCGTGCACTCGGTGGGGTAGTAGCAAAGGCTGCCCTCGGTGTACTCAGTGCGCTCAGGCTTGTAGACGGTCTTTCCACTGCACGAAGCAGCATCACAGTAGTAAGGAATGTACTCGACACCACCGGCGCAAGAGCAGGGGCTGGCAAGGTAGACGTTCTGGTCATAGCAGTCCTCACCGGGGTAAGGCTGGAAGATGTAGACAAGAGCGGTGGATGGCTTGCCAGTTGGGAGGCTGCAGTGGCCGTCGTAGCAGACTACTACAGCAGTGACAGTTGTGATGACTGTTGCGTAAGAGTCGGTTACGGTTGAGACAAAGGTTGTTGTGACAGTCTCGACATCCGTGACCGTGACGCCGGGTGCAGTGACGGTGGTACCGGGGAGAGTGATGACTTCACCGGATTGAGTGATGACCGTTCCAGGCTGGGTAATGACATCGGCGGACTGAGTGACGGTAGCACCAGGAAGAGTGACTGTGTTGCCATTGACATCGGTCGTGACAACATCGTTGATGGCAATGTAAACAGTGAGAAGGGCATTACCAGCCACGTTCTGGCGTCTAGCAAGGCGGCCACGGCGGCTGGGCGATGTATCTCCACCACAACGCTGGACATCATTGCCAGGGCATGGGATATCACACTCGTCATCGCCCTCGCGGTTAGCACCCTCAAGCACAGTTCCACAGTAGCAAAGGCTAGAAAGAGTTAGTCATGTTATTGGAGACATCTTGGGGGAAAAAGGTTACTTACCTGCCGACGGTACCGAAGAAGCCTGATCCATCACAGGCCGCGGCACAGCTTTCCTGGTCAACGGAACCGCCGCTGAGGCCGATCTCGAAGCTGATGAATCTGTTGGTGGAGCTGTAGCATCCCAGAAGGCGGAAGTTACCAGCAAACTCGGGGTTCTGACCGGCATCTGATGTTGAAGAAGCAGTAGCAGACGCAGTATCGGTGGTTTGATCTCCGGTCGTGGCAGTGGAGTCATCAGTCTGAGTAGCTCCATCGGTACCAGTGGTGGTGTCAGTGTTGGCAGCTGCAGAAGTATCGACAGAGGCGGTGCTGGAGGTCTGGTTATCATCCGTGTTGGTACCTGTCTCGACATCCGATGTACCACTGTTAACAGCGGTAGTATCCACGGTAGCGTCTGTTGTAGTGGCAGTGTCCACAGCATCGTCTGTTGTGGCGGTGGTATCCAGATCGTTGTTATCTGTGGTGGTACGGCCTTGAACACCGCCTCCAACCGTTGTGGTAGTGGTAGTATCGAGGTCATTGTTGTCGGTGGTTGTGCGACCTTGGGCTCCGCCTCCGATGGTAGTGGTGGTTTCTGCGGCATCTGGGGTAGTCTCGACAGCAGCAGTGGTGGTCTCAACAGCAGCTGCTGTAGTGGTTTCAACGGCAGCGTCTGTGGTAGTATCGACAATAGCCTCGGTGGTGGTGTCTACAACAGGTTCAGTGGTTGTGTCAACCTCCGCCTCAGTGGTAGTGTCGACTACAGCCTCGGTCGTGGTATCAACTACGGCTTCAGTTGTAGTGTCAACCACGCCGGCCTCCGTTGTTGTTGTTTCAGGCGCATCTCCAATACAGAGTCCAGTGCCTTCATCACAGTTGGGCAAGAGGGGGTTGATGCAGTCGGCGTCTGTCTCGCAGGTAACACCTCCAACAGCTGCAATACACAATCCAGTGTCCTCGTCACAGTTGGGTAGAAGGGGGTTAATGCAGTCAGCGTCTGTCTCGCAGGTAACGCCTGCTACAGCAGCAATGCAAAGACCTGTATCTTCATCACAGTTGGGGAGAAGAGGGTTGGTGCAGTCAGCGTCAGTCTCGCAGGTAACGCCTCCAACGGCAGCAATACACAATCCAGTATCTTCATCGCAGTTGGGCAAGAGGGGGTTGGTGCAGTCTGCATCTGTCTCACATGTGACTCCTCCAACAGCGGCAATACACAAGCCAGTGTTCTCATCACAGTTAGGAAGAAGAGGGTTGGTGCAGTCGGCATCCGTCTCGCAGGTAACGCCTGCTACAGCAGCGATACAAAGACCCGTATCTTCGTCACAGTTGGGCAGGAGGGGGTTGGTACAGTCGGCATCCGTCTCGCAGGTAATGCCTCCAACAGCAGCGATACAAAGACCCGTATCTTCGTCACAGTTGGGCAGGAGGGGGTTGATACAGTCGGCATCCGTCTCGCAGGTAATGCCTCCAACAGCAGCGATGCAAAGACCTGTATCTTCATCACAGTTGGGCAGGAGGGGGTTGATGCAGTCAGCGTCTGTCTCGCAGGTAACGCCTGCTACAGCAGCGATGCAAAGACCTGTATCTTCATCACAGTTGGGGAGAAGAGGGTTGGTGCAGTCAGCGTCTGTGTCGCAGGTAATGCCTCCAACAGCAGCAATGCAAAGGCCTGTGGCTGTGTTGCAGTCAGGTAGCAGAGGGTTTGTGCAGTCGGCATCTGTGGTGCAAGTGATGCCACCGATAATGGTCTCAATGCATAGTCCTGTAGCTGTGTTGCATTCAGGCAACAGCGGGTTAACGCAGTCTGCATCCGTTTCACATGTAACGCCTGCTACAGCGGCAATGCAAAGGCCTGTATCTTCGTCACAGTTGGGGAGAAGAGGGTTGGTGCAGTCAGCGTCTGTGTCGCAGGTAATGCCTCCAATGATAGTTTCAATGCACAATCCTGTGGCTGTGTTGCATTCAGGTAGCAGAGGGTTGGTGCAATCGGCGTCAGTTGTGCAAGTGACTCCTCCGATGATGGTCTCAATGCATAATCCAGTGGCTGTGTTGCATTCTGGCAGAAGAGGGTTTGTACAGTCGGCGTCTGTGGTGCAGGTGACTCCACCGATGATAGTTTCGATGCAGAGACCGGTCGCCGTGTTGCATTCTGGCAGCAGAGGATTTGTGCAGTCCGCATCCGTGGTGCAAGTGACTCCTCCGATAATAGTTTCGATACAGAGACCTGTAGCTGTATTGCACTCAGGCAGGAGGGGGTTGGTACAATCCGCATCTGTCGTGCAAGTGACTCCTCCGATGATAGTCTCGATACAAAGGCCAGTAGCTGTGTTGCATTCCGGCAGAAGAGGGTTCGTGCAGTCAGCATCGGTATCGCAGGTGACTCCCGCAATTTCAGCGACACAGATTCCATTATCACACACTGGCACCAAAGGATTCGAACAGTCGGCATCCGTAGCGCAAGTGACTCCACCAACAACAGTCTCGATACAGAGGCCAGTAGCCGTATTACACTCTGGGAGGAGAGGGTTGGTGCAGTCCGCATCCGTAGTGCAAGTGACTCCACCAATAACAGTCTCGATACAGAGGCCAGTAGCCGTATTACACTCTGGGAGCAGAGGGTTTGTACAGTCGGCGTCCGTAGTGCAAGTGACTCCCGCGACTGCAGCGATACATAGACCAGTACCCGTGTTGCAGTCAGGAAGCAGAGGGTTCGTACAGTCGGCATCCGTAGTGCAAGTGACTCCCCCAACGGCGGCAGCGACACAGGTACCAGTTGTGTCTGAACAAGTAGGTAGCAAGGCGTTTCCGCAGTCGGCGTCGACACGACAGTTGACGTTTGGCAGCCTGACGACACAGATATCGCGGGCGTCACACTTTGGTGTAAGAAAGCTGCATTCTGCGTCGGACGTGCAGGCGTTTGCGTGTCCTGCCAAGAGGGCGAGGGCCGTGAGGCCGAGTAAACGAGCGTGTTCTCTCATCTTCTTTGTAGCGAATGTCGTAAAAACAAAAATCGAACGAATGTCGAGAAGAAAGCAGAAAAACGAATGTCGGTCCAGGTAAAGCCCTTGATGGTTGATGCTAGAAAGTCTTTCTTGGTGGACAGAGAATAGTTCCTCTTATACTCGACTGCTTCTAGGTTTTGTGTTGTTTTCGTCGCCTGCTATAACCGGCCTCCTGAGTCTGACTTCGTTCCTCTCCCTCTGCTTGCATTGTTATCGCCCTTCAATCTTGAACATACCTCCGATTTGATACGTTTCCCTAGATCATTCCTTGTTGATTAAGACAATTTTGCAGTCTTCCAGGGAACTGACATTCCTTGACACCCATCGATCGCGATAGTTACTTCAAACATCCTTTGTGGCCTTTGCTCTGGGCTTGTCCTAGATGGCCATGTGTTCCAGGCGTCGATACTGAGACGTGTGTGTCGACTTGAGAGTCCAGACATGCCATTCTGCTGTCTGGAGGAAGTAGGCATAAGCGATGTGGAATGCATCGTACATCATGGATATTGGAATGTCGGTTTCCCTGCGATGCAAGAAGTAAATAATCTGTGCAAGGAGTGAGGCTGTGCTCAGTATTGTAAGAAACTGGGTGGCTCAGAGATGTTAGACTTTGGGTGTTACACAAGAGACAAGGTGTTATAATGGCCCACCGTAATGAATGCAGAATATTGTGTTTTCAGTACATATGGGGCGTTGTAGTCTCATAACGGAAATAACAACACTTGGCATTACGCCGGTGCCATAATCCAAGCCACCAACTGACAAAGATGTTATCATCAGTAACTTCTCATTCTTTTGAGCGCGTGAGTTGTATGAGGCAATCGCTTTATGTCATGCACTGATTATCGACGGTAATACGGTAAGAAAACATCTTGTTACTTTGTAAATTTGACTCTTAGTTTCTCCATTTGCCTCACGCCGCTGAAAGAGTACCCTATAAACCAAGACATCCTCCACTGCTCGGAAAGAAAGTTCCGAATGACAGAAGGACATTAGGCTACGTTAGATCTGCCACCATTATCAAGTGACCCGTAAACGGCCGCTAATCTAACTGCCGTTCAAAGGAGCGATTAATCGGCCGTACACGGCCATACAGGTCCGGAATCTGAGACAGTGACGGCTTTGACTAGTATGTGACTGACAATTCCCGACAGCCCGAGCCAATGAACGCTTTTTAACGACCCTTTGGCTTATCCCTATGCATAAATAATTCTTAGACAGTCACCCGAGTGTCTTGGTCGCCCACATCAAGTTGCTCCATAGTTGAGGGCACTGTCTTGGGCCCCGAGGAAGCCCACGTACTTTGCATCTATTCCCATAGCCATTTTCTTTTCTCCTCTGCAGACAGGCGCAATAGAACAGCTAGTCATCATGAGCTTTTGGCATGTCTCTGTACTATGTAAAGACTCATAGAACCAATATGTTCAACATGAGAGATGACATATCTCACTTCATCGTCGATGCCCAAGAATAAAAGGGGGCAAGTAAGCACCTCCTGCTTAGATGTTAGTCTCATCTCACTTTGTAGATGCCAATGTCTGAGAAGACTGATCAAATACCGAGTGTCATTCTGAAACCTTTCTGCTGTTTCCCAGGATATAACAGGGTTGTGCCCTGTATATTGCTTCTGTCACAACCAACAGCTGAAACTAGTCAGGGTTACACAAAGGGCATATACCAATCATGCGATTCTATCATTGCCTTTAACGTGTCACTACGGGGCTCACGTCAGTCTGGAAATAACCACCTCATTCCATCATCCCCGGGCACCTCCGCATACTTGCATATCGGGCGCAGTCCTATTTGGAGCCCAGACCAAAAACTAAGACAGAGGCGCACAACCTCAGCCTGACCAGGGTATTGATCCATAATACACAGCCCCTCATGAAGTCCACCCTCTGAATACCCCGATCGCACAAAACATATCGACATTTCTAGATCTACACGTTTCACCTTCTACAAAGAGCAATTCGTGGAATGAGCATGAGATTAGCCAGGACCGGATGAATGGTTCTCCGATACATACTGTCTCATCATGTTGGTTGCGTTGCTAGCTGATGTTTGAGAATTAATTGGCTGGAAGCATCCGGGGTAAATGACCTGTCAAGTGGAGCGGCACAGGAGCAAGACCGGTAGTTTTCCCTGAAGCGGTTTGTGGAGCCCATCTTTCCTCTTTACAGCAGCAACGATCTTGGTTGTGGTTTGGTATGTATCTTCCTGTAGCTGTGGAGTTGAACTACACTCAGTCAACATAGCAGTGGGATAACAGAAAGGAGGTATTTCGCCAAGGTTCACAACATGGGTCACCTAATGTGTTTAAATCGTCTAGCTGTGTAGATGTGTGTCCTCCTGGCTGGGTGCAAAATCTAAATCAAGACCATCATCAACCACCTGGAGCTAGGGGCGAATATTCAAGTCGCCCAATGCATGAGAGGCCCTGGCAACAATTGTTTCTCGGGATAAATGCTCCTTCTGGTCAAATGCGAGATCTACCACAGGCTTAAGACCGTATGATTGATGACAGTCCCTTGAGCTAGTGCTGTCGGTTTATCCCCTTTTTCCACCCAACCATTACCCTGCAGTAATCCTCCAACTTTCCAATACCAATAAGACATGGGCAGGTTTCCGTGCGTAGCGTCCCGGGATGTAAATGACTTTATACGGAATAAAATTACCTCCCGTGTTCATCTCCTGATATTTGTTCAGCTTTGTTATGATGGCTTTACTAGACTCATTGATAGCTTACTACTAACTGTAAAAATGTTTTCTTGGATGCTATTATTCACGCAATGACTAGAGACTTCTAACATCCCTCTATTACTATGATACGAGTGCCGAGGTAAATCTAACACCCTTCGGCATCCTGTATGGCGAATGTTGCTACCCTATATTACCAAACGAAGCACAATATTGATAAGTGTTTCAAGTCTATGTCATCATGATCTATCGATTAGGTTGACATGTAATAATGCAGGGGATACTGAGACAGTTGCCTGTCAAAAACTAAGACTCTGCTTCTGGCCTTTGGCCCCTCTCTATTCCATCTGTTGTCCTCATTTCGAACAACTTGCAATTTTACTGTATTTCTCATTACATTGTAGAAACAAGGCTCCGTATAGACACCTTTATAAATTGTGACCTCCTCTTTTGGGTTAATATTCATGCCACTATACCATCTCATGCGTTGACGTAACCTCATCACGTCCCTCACCCAACGCTAAACAAGAGCTGAACATCCCCAGAAATGAAGACCTGGCGGGGCCAGTCCCAATATGGATCGTGATAAGCAACCAACAACACTGTGGCGTACTGGACCATTGAATGCACGAAAAGGAACCCTGGCCTATCATGACACACCACCTTGTGATGAAATTTCCACCATTACGCAAGCCAGTCTAGGCCGAGATTGATGTTATCCTGCCATTGTAACCTCCCGCTGTCCACTTTCTGATTGAGTAAAAGTCCTGGCGTTGGTGCAGCCCAGCATTGTAAAGATAATGCCACCCATCGTTCAAATAAAGTTTCGGTCTATCATGCTTGTATGAAGGGTTCGGAAATATTTCAGCGTGGTTAATGGATGAGTTTACGATGGAAGAGGGGTACCACTACAGGGAACAACCAGGGCGCTAACGTTCAGTCTGTGCGGGGCTGGAAATACTGAGACAGTACGAAGGGGGCGAGATTGAACCCTTTCTTGGCACTTTGTGTAACATCTGAACATTCCTCTTTGGTTGCGGAGTCTCTTAAATGTGAGACTTGTACGGAGATACCTGTCGATAGTTACCGAGGTCACACCAGATGATAGTGCGAAGAACTAGAGTGGAAATGAAATGATGAAAAAGTTCACGGCGATACCTGGGTTGTTCATTCTCGTCACCGTGGCTAATACATCAATCATTTCTTTTTATTTAATGGCAACTGGGAATCACTTAAGTCTATGCGTATTTAGCTGGCTTTTATGCTCCTGCTTGAGAATAAGCTTACTGTAGACAAAGTGAAAATTCCTCTTTTTAAAGGAGTAAGTCAGGCTCTTCCCTTTGACGCCCTACCACCATCTCACCAACCATCATAAGGAACTGTATGGCTGGCCAGTAGATTTCGATCTCAAGCAGCCACGGTTTTCCTTGACTCCGAGGGCCATCGGCATGGTAGACTAGACAGTGCCTGCCCAGTATGCTTATTTTAACCCACACAGTTGTTCCTGTTTTTTTGCAAATCCTATGACCAGTCGATTTGCCTTGTATTCTGTGGCCTACGTCACAACTGTGTGGTAGAATCGATTGCGAGCATTTGCTCCAATAAAATACACTCCCAAACCCACGATGCATGATGCCCAACAGTATACTACTTGATTTATTAAAGATTTAAGCAGAATCGGCTGAACAACCCTTTACCCTGACCAGAGGGAAGATAAAATTGCACGGCTACTATCCAACTCAATGCTTCTTTTTCTCTGTGCATGTCTCCACAGATGCGTCTATATTATTCCAATCACCTCAAGACCCTGGATTCAGAGTGGACTTTAGCAAGCAGAGAACCTCCATTCACTTAAATGTACCATTCCAGCCTGTCACTACCTACATAAATTACTTGGTCCTTCAACTGCACCTTAGATGCTGTCCTCGTTAGCCACGCATATCGTGAGGGGTCGTTGACGTCTTGACAGTCTGTATAAAATCTGAAACATCTGAATTTCACAGCTCTCTCAAAATTACCTTATTTGATTATCCCTCAAGATAGCAAAAATCATCAAAGTAGCCACAACCAGAACAAGGGCTCATCATTGGCTGCATGGTCGATGGTGCGCGCCACGCAAAATAATTCCATATTGATTGATCCTGTTACATTTCAAAAAGATCAACAGACAATCAAACAATCATGGTTTACTGTAAAAAGCCATACTGGCTACTCAATGGGTAGAGGCAGATATAATAAATATCTATGGATTTATAGACAGAAATTATTCTTTAATTTCAAGGGTTGTATATCTCCCCTGCGGAGATGGTTGAAGTTGATTACAGCCGTCGCGATTACTAGGGACTGACTATGGGTAAGGTTGTCGCAAACAGTGGTATTTCGATCGCCCACTAAAACTTCGTTTCGAGGAACGTCCAGGAACATAAATTATCAAACCGTTATTTCTACGCTAAGCTGCTGTTGAGGATAAACTTGAACCAATATCCGAGTCTAAATGGCCCTCGCTTTATGCAACCAAAGCATTGCTTGAATTCATTGTTCATGATGGTCTGATCAAAGTCGGGTAGCTTTTTTATGTTCTCTCTCATGCTGAGGCTATCCGCGTTCTTATCTTGAGCCCCGAGAGTTGCCGCTTGTAATAAAAGCCAAACCCCGTTCCTCTGTGATTGTCGTTACGTATCCCATGCCCATAGCACTCTTCTGGTGAGCAGTAGCAAGCAAAGGACTATCTTAAGATCCACGTATTGTTATTTTTGAAGATGGAAGATGATCATTCGATTTACATGTATTATATAGTAGTATGCCATCACAACAAGAAGTAGCCCTGTTGATAATGTTACAAGTGTATTGTATTACGAAGTCGTCCATGTGCTTCCCGTAAACTCAAAGACTCAATTCGTTCCTACCTCTCGCCATACTGCCACCGTCCCACCGATCATGATCCTCCACTCTAAACTCAAACATCCCACTCCCAGGACGTTCCTCCACCGCGCGAATTCTTCTCCTTTTATCTTCACTTGGGTCCAGACCCATATTCTTGGTCGTCTTCGCAATCGACGAGAATGTCATCTCACGAAGCTCTTCCACGCCATCTAGCCGCATCACCACAAGCCCATACACCACGCCCACAGTTGCAACGATGAAAGATGCCGCGTAGACGACTACAAGGACCTCCCATTGGTAAGAGAAGTAGCTGGCTGTTCGTCTACGTATACAGGGATAGTTCGTGTTAGGTCCGCCTTCGCCTCGGCCGGAGAGCTTGTCTGGGTGCGAAGCCCATGATACTGCAAGAAGCAACGGGTCTGACAATATGGATATAAGCAAGTCCTCGTAGAGTCTACGCACGGCTTTCTCAAAGTCTGGAATAGGTAGCGTCTCGGGACGGGCGACGAGCTTTGAGGTTGAGATAGCTGAGAATCCGATGGGCCCGGGTAGTTGGATCGACCCTTGGAGAAGGTCGCGTAGTTTCTTGCCCAGGGAGTGGTATGCTGCTATTCGGCGGTAATTCTCCCAATCTTGGGGGAATATGAAGTTTTCTTGAGGCTCGGCGAGGGTCGGATCCAGGGTCCCGTCGTCTGGCTCGGTAGCTTGGCCGATGTAGGTCGTGTTGATGATTTTGCTGAGGTAGTCTCGATTCTGGACTTTGTACGATTGTCGGCCACCCGTATAATTCAACTCGACAGTGTAGTTGGTCTCCCAATGCTCACACGCTGCGATAACGGGTGTATAGTCATCTTGCCAGCCCTTTTGACTGCGGTTGCTTGCGTGCTTGACATTCAAGTCTTCCACTTCCACATATCCTAGCCAGATAACCGGTTCAGTTCTGAAAGCACCCATGTTCTTCGGAAATGGAGGACCTTCAGCCGGCTTGTTTTTTTCGTCAACTGCAACCTGATTTGGCGCGTACTCTCCTAAGTCGGCAATGGTGTAGTAAGTGGCATTGCCAGCCGGGACCAGTAGGGACAGATTGAAAGGCGTGCTGTAATTTTCGAAGCTGGTCATTGTCGAGTTGGCGCCTTTAACGAGTTCCTGGCATTTGTAGCCGGGTCCCACGAAGTAAATGGTCGTAGAGCAATCCCAGCCATCTCCACAGATCTCGGTGGCGACCTCGTCTCTTTGGATTGGCTGACCTCCGGCCAAAACCCGTGAGGCAATGGAATCAAGTGGCGGAGCAGCCTTAATCCAGTAGTCTATAGCATAGGGATCATCCCTACTCTCGGTAGCCTCATTGAACATGGATAATGAGATGCCACGCATGGTCTCATTCTCGGCTGTTTTGTCGTCCCTCCAGCTCTTCTTGGCGTCGTTGGAAAAGTTGAGGGTTCGGATTGATGTACAGTTTGTATACTCCCGCTTCGTGTCAAGCACGACGCTGAGCGTTGCAGAGGTAAAAATAACCACGAAAGGTGAGAGCCAGATATAGATGGCCAGGATCATGGCAAAAGACGACTTTGTCCATGCCTCTTTATTGAAGAGTTCAATGGCATTGTGAGCGGCGCCGAAAAGAGAGTCGATGGCATGAACTGTGTAGCTTTTTTGAGCAACGGCACTCCAAGCTACCTGTTGGTGAGCTGTCAATACAGCAACGACAAAGCTGGCTTTTGCAACAAAGGCGAGGAATTGACCTAGTCGGAGCCACCATTGCTGGTTTATAGCCTCGCGGTTATTGAGCTGGGTATAGAGGATGTGATGGCCAATGGCCCCTGCAGCCCCCAAGAGGAGGCAGACCACCATACACCATTTGTTCTTGAAGATTCTTAGCCACGATGGGTCTGTCTGGTGTGTTGTGGGTACAACAGGTTGGTAGACTCCTAGACCAGTTGCCGTAGTGTGTTCTCGGTCAGAGGCCAGTAGATTCACCTGACTGTGATGGCTGTCGAAGGATGGCGAAGTGTCGTGCAAATTAGGGCTGAAAGGATCGCGCGGGTGGAGATTGGACTGTATCCCAGTATGAGGTGATTTACCCGGGGATCGAGGCGAGTTGAAGGAGTCTCCGCCAATAGGAGTGCCCGCAGGCGACGGGCTGATATCGAAATTGTCATCAAAACGAGTTAGGCCAATGCTCTGATATTCCTGGGATTGCCCTGAGAGGAATGCAGGAGCTGCGCGCCTCATCGTGTCGGGAGCTATCAGCTGTGGCGTGCTAGTTTATGTCTCAAATGCTTTGGCAGCCATGAGCTAGAGCAGAGGTACAGAGGACAACAGCTGATAGGGGTGTTGAAGAGGGAGAAAACGCTCAGTCACCCGCCAGTCAGACTTGAGAGCAATAGCCTATTCGATGACATAAAAAAGTCCGTTCGGGGGAAAATCTTCGACTCAATTTGCGGCTGAAACGAGGGGGCTGACAGAGAATGTTTTTGGCCCCCATAACTTATGCATAAGATCACAGTTTTTCTTGGCAATGGACAACAGACCCTTGGACTTGGCGTATTTAGCCGAGATTACCAGATTTGATGTCTTTTTTGCTCTCGTTTTTAATATTTTAAGAAGAAGTAAAGTTAATAATATTCAGTATACACGTGTATTGGATCTTGATATTCTTCGTCTTGTCTTTAACACAAGATCTTCAGAGATTTCATAGACCTATCAATCTGTTATTCTACTTACCTAGGTCGGGATATGACCCACCTAATCCTAATTGACCATGTCCTCTAAATCAGCCCTAGGACTTTAGGACTGGCCTTGGAGGTGACCAGGAAATTCGACTAAAATCCGTAGCAAGAAACAAAGACGGGACAGACAAACACTCTCACCATCACAAGGCAAAATGCCTCAAACCACACATCCACTCCCAGGCCAGCACGAGCGCGTTAGCCAGCGCGAACAAGACCGTGACGATGCATTCCACCAACGAATGCTTAGACAAATCCGCGAAGTGGACATGCCAATAATGTTTCAACTTCACGACAACTCTTTTGGTGGATCGCGGGGCTGGGGAGAACCTCTTGTGTACGCCCCGACCAGTCCACACAGGGCCAGGCCCAGCGGCCAAATGCTTCTAGAGTACGACTGGGAGAAATCTACCAATGGAGAGCCGCAGTTCCGCATATTAGAAGAGATGGACGACGAGAAGTATGCCCATAATAGTATACAGCTGCGCACCAAGCACCAACTTTGCATCGCGTGCAAAGATAGTCTCAACCGCTTTTGCACGTTCCGAAAACCTCCAGGCGATTCTGAACGGATATTCAACAATGTGTTGCATTCGGAAGACCTCTCATCTCTTTTCCTGTCTGCCAGACTGCAGCGATGTTTCATCTGTCGCCAAATCTTGGGCAAAATAAAAAAGATGTATCCCAATCTCGACGAGAACGCATACTCAAACTACATGATTGAGTGCTGCTGGAGTTTAAGCGACACCAAAGACGAGACGAAAATGTGGATGGTCATGTATGATCGCACCATGGAGAAACGGCCCATATACAACTACCAGCATATCCTGCGGCTAGGGTTATGGAATAAGAAGTATTTTAGTTCATACTTCGGCATGACCTCAAACAATGGAGAGGCCGAGCGAGGAGCCAAAGGCGACACTAATGATCACATAGGAGCTAGAGATATGGCTCTATCGTGGTTGGCGAGGTGCATTCAAAACGCAGACGGACAACATGATATCTGCAACCAAAGCGACGGAGATTACCTCCCAACCCGTCTTCTCGACGTTAGACATGCTATCGAGCAGGGCAATGTGCGCTTGGTCATTCCTGACAAGAAGCCTGAGATATTCACCCAGGGCGATGAATATGCATCTTTGAGCCATTGCTGGGGGGCCAACGGTGCGCAAGAGAATCCCATGCTATTGGTAGCCAACCTCGAAAGCAGACAATCCGACGGATTAGCCTGGGATAAGCTGCCCCAAACCTTTCAAGACGCCTTCAAGATAGCATCTTGGCTCAAGTTAGACTGGCTTTGGATTGACTCCATGTGCATTATTCAAGACTCAACCTCAGATTGGCAAAATGAGGCTTCAATGATGGATCGTGTCTACATGAACGCAAAGGTCAACATTTCAGCTGATAAAGGAGGGGATAGTCGGGCGGGCTGTTTTGCTCAGCGCAAAGAAACAGACATCACACCTCTTGAGTTTGGAGTCTCTCGGAACGATGAAGAGTTTATAGTGACGACGGAGGACACCTTTGGCTGGATGGACTCTGCACCCTCGCTCTCGCGGGCTTGGATTCATCGTGAGAGACAGCTGTCGAGGCGAATCCTCCACTTCACCCCCAAGGAGATGGTCTGGGAGTGCTGTGGTTTGAACAAAGCCTGTTTTGCAAGTGAGACTTTGCCTGGTGGTGCGCCTTTTGAGAAAGTCTTCAACGGGGAAACGAAATTCCAAGTTGAACTTGCGGATATTTCGAACAACAAGCTGAGCGAGCAAGACCGACTAGACAAGCTGCATAAGCTGTGGAACACAACTTGTCAGGATCTGTCCAGAAAGTCTATCACCTATGCCTCAGACTTCCCTATGATTCTTTCAAGTCTTGCCAAGGAGTTTCACAGACTGATGCCCGACGACGAGTATGTTGCGGGGCTTTGGAGATCCACGCTCGCTGAGGCACTTACTTGGTGGGTGCCAGGTGACAAGCCCGAGTATAGTGGCTACATTGCACCATCTTGGTCATGGCTGAGTAATGCTGAACCGGTGCAGCTGTATACTCCAAACCACAAGCAGCATAAACGCGCTCTCATCGAGGTTCTTGACACTCACCTCCAGTTCAAGTCACCTGCCGACAAACCTTACGGCCAACTTAGCAGCGGCTCAGCCTTGCGCGTTCGTGGTATCCTGCGTCGGTTGCACTTGCACTTCACGGGCCATGAGAACGGCGGCATCATCCTGAGTGTAATTGAGGAAGATGAGCATGGTCAAGATCGGATCCGGCTCATCACCGAGGACTGGGAAGATGAACAGGGGCTGGAATTCCGCATGACAACGGATAGTGCTCTTGTTCTGCCCTATCAAGAGTACGAGTGCTACGGCCTCTTTACCACCATAGACGAGCGGGCACAGTACCGGGATGATTGCCGGCGACAGATTGACTGTCTCATGTTAGAGAAGGTGGCAGCAAACGATGCAGGGGAGGATCAATATCAAAGAGTCGGCACTCTCACTGGTTTCAGCGATATGGCAAGCTTCAAACTGCGGTATCAGGTCGCCCCAGCTTCCACAATTCCGGAGGCAGGTGTCCCTAGAGACATCTGGGTAGAGAATCCCAAAGGCTACACCGGACGGCCAGTCTATGGACCAAGCCACATCACACCTGCGGAGCCGGAAGAAGAAGCTCCGACCGAGACTACAGCCGAGCCGAGGGACAGTGATGTTGCTACACACGATGCGGCAACCTCTTCTGATGAAGGGGACGATGAGACTTTGGAACTGGGAGGCGATGAAGACTTGAAGAATATATGGTGGTTACTAAAAGAGTACATCTGCTGGAAGCGCTGGATGATCATTCGAGGCGCCAAGGAGAAAAGGGAGAAGGAGAAGGAGAAGAAGCAAGAAAAGGAGAGGGAAAACGCTACAAAAGACTCTGAGTCTGATGAATCTGAGATGCAAGACAATGAAAGCGAAGACGAAGAAGAAGAGGGAGATAGTGATAATTCACAAACAAAAAGTGAAATTTCGACTGGCGATGCCAATAGATGCAGGGGTATCACGACAACAAGCGGCGATGACGAGGCTTATGATGGAATTGGAACGACATCCGAGGGGTTGAAAGACAATCATGACAGCCCAACAGAGGTAAGCGACACTGCGGAGAAGTCAGGACGGACCTCACCCAACTCGCCAAGCGCCAGCGAGGATCGGGTCTCTGGAGAGGAAAGCGAAGATGACGAAGGTAATGAGGACAATGACGAAGATGACGAAGGCAAAAGCGATGCCCAGAAAGCCAAGGCGGAGAAAATGGAAATTCTCAAACAGGAATACGGCATTATTATGAATATAATCCTACGGCTTCACGAGCACCCATCCTCAGCTCTTGATTCGGTCTTGAAAGCCGATGATCGAGACAAGGCCTGGAAGGAGGCTGTCCGGAAATACCTATGGCTCACTTCCAAGACGGTAGCATGGGGCACTGATCTGGTGCCGGACCTAGAAACGACTCTGTATCAGTTTGACGACGTGCTGGATATATGGCGGGACTTGCACGACCTAGTTCCCTGGTTGAAGCGTTTGGAAACTTCAGAAGTTCTTTTGATCTAGGTAGAAGCTTGGTTCATGAATAACATCATAGGCGTCAGAGTCTTTGGCAAAAGATATTGTTCTATAAGCTAAAGGTCAAGGCTACCTAGATATAACGTCTTGGAATAATCTAACAGTTCAGACTCCAATTTTAAAACCACCAGGCCAGTACTTTTGAAAGATCCGCGATGGGTCATACTTTCGAGAGATGGAAAGGAGCTTTTGCTTGTTCTTTTGGCCGTATCCGTCGTAGATATTCTGAAACCCGGCGGCATCTCCCATATAAGTGAAAGAATCATAAAGGCCAGCCTTCCGAGTGGCGTTGGCAATCGACCATGTAGTATCTTTGATCCACGCAAAGATGGCTTCGTTATGCTCCTCGCCGCTCCACTCAACAACCTCTGCCCAAGCAATATATGTTCCTTTCGACTCAACATCCAAACCCAGAGGATTACCCCCAGGATTGGACTTTCTGGAACCCTTTTCCCAGAGTGAACCCAGTGGCTGCCAGTCAACTGAGATGAGCACACGGTTCTCGGCGGGAAGGACCTTGTACAAGTCGGGGAGAGCGTCGAGGAAGCCATCGTTGACGATCTGGATACCCTCGAGGATCTCCTCGTATGTCTTACCGGTAGTGGTACCAGCGATAAACTGATCGTTGATCTTGGGCGTCACGAGCTCGCCACATTCATCGGAGAACTGCGCGAGGGTCTTCTTTTCGAACGTGTTTGAAACAGCAGGCAAGTCGAAGAACGGCTGGAAGCATTCCGGCTTAGGGTTCAAATCACTATCATAGAAGAGAATTGCTCCACCAATGGTCGTCTGTTCGTCGACAGCAATCACCTGAGGAACAATGTGCGCAAGAGGATCGCTGTTGAAGGCAGAGAAATTAGCCACCGCCTGTGTTGTGGTTGTTAGTGAATGCCAAAAGACCCCAAACGACAAAGCATACCTTTAAAAACCCGGGAATATCAGTGACACTGTATATGCCAGCATAAACCTGATCAGACGGGAAGGTAGCGAGTCTGAACTTAGTGACGATACCAAAGTTGCTGGAACCACCCTTGAGAGCCCAGAAGAGATCGCTGTGGGACTTTGACGTGACTGAGATGATCTTGCCACTGGGCAGCACAAGCTCGTACTCGATGACATTATCTGCCGCCCAGCCTCTTTGGTTTCCATGAAAGTTGATACCTCCCGCCAGTAGCAAGCCCGGAACACCAACAGCGGATAAGCGACCGCCAGCAACAGCGAGTTTGTACTGGCTCAAGTAGCGGTAAACCTGGCCCCAGTCCAGCCCAGGTCCCAACCAAACAGATTTCTTGTCCTCGGCCAGCTCCAGAGTTGTCAAGTTGGACATGACAATCAGCGGACCGTCGTCGATGTTGTTGGCGCCTGCAATAGCCATATGCCCGCCTCCACGCACAGCAAAGGTGGTACGGCTCGCGCTCATGAGTGACACAGCCCTGGAGATGTGCTTGGGACTCGTGGGACGGAAGACACAAGCCGGGTTGAGGATCTCATTATTGGACCAGAAATCTTGCGACTCGTATTCATAAACGGGATGTTCCGGCCAGAAAGTGTTGTTGGGAAAAGCAAGCTTGAGGGCACTGCAGCCAACCTTGGGCGCGGCTTCAGCGCTGGCGGGGTTGACCCATAGCGCTGCCAGCGACACTACGCTGAGCACGGTATTGCTGATCATGTTGAAAGTGTCGCCACAAATTGATAGAAGAAACAAACAACCCCTCAGAGGTTGTGTTGATGGCTACAGGTCAATCTATGAATGAACTCGCCACGAGGAGATTGCCGGTTTTGTTTGTGGTGCACGGGCCTATAATCTAGATGCATCGGTCCATTTACTGGACATGGGAGGTGATTTTGTCACTAACGTCGGATACCCACAAACCGGCCACCCCCACAGACCGGCCACCCTGACCAAAACACCAAAAACACGATATCATAAGTAATTCATTCAATATCACAACACCACATTTTTTATATTTAATAAAATTAATATTAATAAATATTTAAATAAAACTACATACAAAAATCCTTAAGTTTTAATTTTTTAATGCGGTTAGATATTCTTTCTGGCTGTAATACTTTTCTTATCTACTTATAGGCCTTTAAAATCGCTAGTATCTTTATAAATTTAATATTATTATTATATATAACTTTTTTCCTTTTCTTTAGTATATATTCCTCCTTTTCCTTTTTTAATATTATAATATCCCTTTTTTACCATTTAATCTCGAAGTTATAACTATCTAATTATCTTCTAATCTTCCGAAATAATAGCCTAATAGCCAGGTCTTATAAGATAATATCAGGGATAGCTTAAACGGTATAATAAAGCTATATAGATAATCAGGGAGTCTAAAGAAAACTGGAATACTTCTTAATTAATATAGAATTAGCTATATTACTAGGAATTAGTATCTAAGGAATCTAAATAACTATTAGGTTTATTAGGACCTTTATTAGGTTAACTGGCTATAGTCCGGTTACTTTCTAGCTAGCTAGGGTATTTAACTTTATAATAGCTTCCTTCCAAGCCTTATTATATATATATAGGAAGGTAATCTTGCCGATATAACTTAAGTTAGTAATATAAATAAGATTTAATATGAATTTTTAATATACTTACTTTAACGGTCTAAATATTACTATATCTAGCGGTTAAAGGATATAAAAAGCATATACTAAAAGGAAAAGTATAAAAATATTATTAATATAATACTTAAATAGGAAGTCTTTAGTTATATAACTTCTATAACCATTAAGTATAAAAAGACATGATTCTTTAGGATTGTTAGGTATTATTAATAGAATAAATATGGTTTTCAGCCAGATTAATATAATATAGTTATTTATCTATCCTTTCTTACTATAGGAGAAATACCAGTCATTAAGGAAGTCTAATTTATTAAGGAAATATTATTATTAAACCGTTTTCCCCTTAAAGATAATTAGTAGCTTTAGTACTTTCCCTATTACCGAGATATACTTTAGAATTATAATCTAAGATTATAAACTAGATTAATAAATAATTAGGGACTTTTTATCCTTATAGCTAAGAAATAGACCGTTTAGTCCTATCCCTTTTATTATACTAATTTTATTAATATTATATTAGTTTTTTTACTTAACTAGTTAAACTGCCGGCATTATTAATAATATAAAGAATGCCTTAATAAGTTTAGTATAAGCTTTATTATATTATTTTAAATTTATATATTTACCTAATAAAGTCTTAATATCTTTATTTCTATCTATAAAAGACTCTAACTAGTATTTTCTAATACTATCTAGGAAGCCATTATATATAGCTATCTATAATATAAAGTATCTAACTTACTAATATAATACTAGGTATTCTAAGTTAGCTTAGACTAAAATCCAGTTTCTTAATCTCTTTTTCTATATCGGTAAGAGCTTTTATCTATACTTATTTACTTATTTTGGTATTATAATGCCTTTAATCCTATTTTGGAGCGTTAAACGGGTAATACCATAAGCCGCGGCTGCTTTATTTATAGAAGATCCTTCCGTAATCGCCTGAATTGCAGCGTATATATCTTTTTCGGTAAATTTTATTATTCTGAATTGATTGATATATTTTATAAACTTATATAATATAAATTGGTTATGTTGTGGTTATTTCAATATATTATAAATTGGGTGGTTGGGTGGAAATCAAGGTGGCCGGTCTGTGGGGGTGGCCGGTTTGTGGGTATCCGACGTTAACCTAAGTGCGCTTGAACTCCTGGTTAAAGCGGGTTAGGGGAGCGACTAAATATTGCCAAGAATTATGTAAGACAAAGTCTGCATAAATCTAGTGGTTGACACGGCCTATAGGCCCCATCTAGGATTGATTTCCAGATATTGGTCGTGTCGGGTTCAAGATTGACTGCGACCCTCGTCAGTCTGGCTTCTAAAGTAACTTGTTCCTGTCGATCGTCTGACCCAGCCTCTACCAAAGTTTTATATTGCATCAGTCATGCAGACAGACCATGGAGAGAACAATAACAATTTGGTCTATTTTGCCTAGTGACCGCTGATGGTAAATGCTTTGGCCACAGTTAGGACAGTATTAGTATGAAAACAGCCCAACCCTTATCCTCGGAATATGTGTATAGAACAAGAGTGGAAAGATTGCAGGACGCTTGCAACAGCTAGCATCGTCTCTGTCTGCTTATAAGCCTAACGACAGAAACCGAGCGAGTGGTGGCTCGCCTTGCTAGTGCGGATAGAGGGCGCGACAGCAAGTAGGTTATCGCAGCTAGTTCATAGCCATAGACACTGCAGCTTTTATGCTAGAGAGGGTGGAGTATCGTAAAGCTTTTCTCAAATTTATTTTTTACGACATCTTTGTATATACCGGCGAATTATAAACAAGGTTCCTAATTTTACATTATAAGGAATTGATCATCGATTTCAAGAGCGTTGAAAAGTGACACTCCTTTCTTTCCTTCCTTTCGGCATTGCAATCCTGCCGTCTCGGTGTGGCACCGGTGTTTTAAGATTGTCCGAATGCGGTGACGGTCAACCCCAGCACTGGATGATCTCCGTTACGAACTCTACTTCTCGTGAAGCTCAACCCCCAAATTAACCATAGCTAAGATGAAACTAGTTATGAGAATTCTCCATTTCTGCCTCCGCTAGGATTGCAAGACTTCACTTCCATCGTGAGGAGCCATGTACTAGCTTTCTTATTTCACAAAGATCTGGCACCGGGCTCATTATTGTTAAAAATGGCACCAAGAATCAAGAATGTCGCTCTTGCTGCGGTATGTGACACCCAAATGACTTATCTTTTATTCCTTCTCTACGGAATTCACCAGAAAAAGCTCAATGTAGTGTACTAATAATCAATTGGTTATAGGCGACCGGTCAACTAGGATCGCGCATCTTGACAGCTCTCATCAACCTTGGGCACTTCAACATCACCGTACTCACTCGAAACGCTGTATAAACTTCATTTCCAGAGGGTGTTACTACTAGAGAAGCTGATTATACTTCCACAGGATCTCTTGCTGATGCGATTCGAGGACAAGACACGGTGATTGATTCTACATACAGTCACGAATCTGAAGGGCCTCGTCGACTGCTGGATGCGTGCGTAGAGGTCGGAGTTTACCGCTATATTCCACCTGAATTCGGCTCAGATCCTACCAGTCTCGATGTTCAAGCCCTGCCATTCTTTCAGCGGAAGACTGAAGTTGCCAAGTATCGGACGGAGAAGCTAAAAGGCTCGAGCCTTACATGGACCGCTGTGGCTTGTGGACCATTCCTGGAAGCCATTGAAGATGGGGCCTCGGAATTGATGTCAAAGCGAAGAATATCGCGTGGTATGGAGAAGATGGACACCTTGTCTCCCCTTTCTCCACGCTGGAGGCTATTGGCAAAGCAACTGCTCAAGTCCTTTTACACCCAGAAGAGACAGCCAACCGAGTGGTGTATATCTCGTCTGTCAACATTGGTCAGAGGCGACTGGTGGAATTAGCAAAAGAGGCCCTTGGCTCTGATGGTTGGGAAGAAAACATCGTTGATATTCGGGAAGAGTATGAGTGGGCTCAAGCTAAATTGCGGAAAGGCGAGGTTAAACAAGAAGTTATCGTAGCGCTACTGCGGTATTCGATGACCTCTACAGCCCACACGTATGCTTGGCCGAAGAGCGACAACACCCTACTTGGCGTTGAGGAATTTTCGGATGGAGAGGTCAAAGAATTTGTTTTGAAATCTGCTGGAGTAGTCCCATAGTCGAATGTGCATCCTCTCGCTAAACTCATGCGTGCCAGTTTCTCTTCCGCATTGTAGTCGTGGTGATCATTCTGGTAGTTGGCACAGTCATGAGAGGCAAGCCCACAACCTCGTTGTAAATCCTCTCGTGGGCACTGTCCAACTCGGTCCTGGCGCCAACAAACGTTTCAGTCCGCAGTATCCCAGATGGGAAGACTTCTTTTACGAGGGGCAGAACTTTGGTTTGCGTAACGAGAGCATGGTTAATAAAGACATACTTGTTTCTTGTTGCGCCGGGATTCTTCAAGTGCTATTAGATATACCTTCACCAATGCTCTACACACTTGTCGTACTGAACGGCACTATCTCGGTTATCAAAGATTTCCGCAGAATGCTTAGTTGGGACAACTATTGCAAGGGTATTGACGACATCATCTGCCACCGGTAGTGGGAAGTTATACGCTTTCAGTAAGTTATCCTAAATACAAAAGTCAATAACCTCACGCCAGGTCGCTGCTTAAGAATCTGCGCAGATAGTGGACATGGTGAGTTTCCTGAGCAATCCATGTCCCTGAAGTGCATGTGTATGCTAGCCGCGAAGTATCGGCATTTAGTATCCTCATATTACTTAGCTAGTGAAAACAAAGTACGGAGTATCAGTAAGCAGATGCTACGACAAGAGGTGGGTCAGATCAACAGCACTTGGCTAAAAAGAAAACAAAGTTTGCATCCTTGTTTATTTCGGAGGCCAAGGCGACCGAAACGATCTATCAATCGGCATTCGCTATTTCAAGAATGTCCGAGACACTAGCGCTATAAAGAAATGCGAGAACAATCCTGCTTTGTTGGTTCTTTTAACGCTTGTACAAAAGATAAGGGTAATGGCACAAGTATCATAACATCCGATAAACTGTGCGTCAGATGTGGTATTTGCATCTACAGACCCGGCCGCAAAGGCACCTAAAACAAGTGGGAAATAAGACTAGAAATAGTAGCGAATATAGTGTGGTGAACATATAGGGACATTTATTGGGTAGAAGAAGATAAAACCGGCTTTACACTACATCCAGACCCTGTGACTGCCGACAAACTTGCGTTTGGAGCAGGGATCAGATACTGTTACGATAGATGAAGCCTTGGAATTGAATGTGGTGTAAGGGAGTATTCAGCCAAACGCCAAGATTTTGCTTGTACTAGCGTTCCAAGGTTTCTCTTACCAGGGTCGGTTCGACCCATCATACAATTCTCGCCCGTCAATCTTCAAACCGGGGACCTTAACTACCTGAAAACTACCCGTTTTGCTGACATAAGCGTTGAAGATAATGTCAACCAGGCCATTGACGCTTTGTTCAACAGAGATGTGCGCCGCCTCACTTCCTAGATCAGTCCTCACCCACTGTTCCGCTAGTCAGTCACAGGACGCAAGAGCAACGAAAGAGAACTTACACCTGGGCAAACAGCAAGGACAGTGAAATGTTCGCTTTCAAGTTCGTGTGCATATTGCACAGTAAGCATGTTAAGGGCAGCCTTAGCTACCTTGTAGGCAGGCGTGGGCTGATGTTTATAGAAGGCAGCCATACCTATGGAGCCAAGAGTGGAGGAGCTGGAATACATGTCAGTGCACATCGCAGGTGCAGAGGTAAACCTGTGAGACTTACATATTGATGATCTTCTTCTGACTTCCTGTCCTCAGCAACGGTAGGAAAGTGCTCGTAACGTTATGGACGCCTACAACGTTGGTGTTGTAAGTGTCTGCAAGATCAGACCTAGGTGCGGAAGATTAGTTATGAGGCAAAGCAATGGAACGTATGATCACTACTCACATATTCTCAATGCCGTCCTTGGTGTAGCTCATGATGCCAGCGTTGTTGATGAGTACATCCAGTCCATTGCTGCCGAGGGCTTTCTTGACCGTTTCGAAGGCTTGCTTCACACTCTGCTCACTCGTAACCTCGAGAGGAATAAACTCGACACGGCCGTTAGATTCTGTGGTCAGTTTCTTCAATGCGTCGGTTTCATGTCGAGCGCCAGCAAAGATCTTGCCGACTTCCGAAGTAGGCTTGGAGGCAAGTAGACTGGTTAGCGCAAAGCCAATGCCTCGGGAACAGCCAGTTATGAGGTAAGAAGACATTGTTTCAAATTGATATATGCAAAGGTTTCTAGCAGTGAGTTTGTAAATGTGGTAAAGAGATGTTGGTTTGATTTGTAAAAGAGAAAGTAGACACACTTCATCCAATACTTATAGAAAGAAGCACTAGTCAACTATGTGAAAGTTTCAATCGCATGGTGTTGACTAATCTCGCGCTTCGCACTCGGGCTTTTTACCTCCCTAAGTCCGCAAAGACCAGAACGAGCTATTAGTACTCCACTTAATTTGGAACGGAGGAGTCCAAATTAACTTTGAGTTTTTCAAAGTTAGGTAATAAGGGGACGGTGACCTGATTTAGCTCGGAGTTACTATGAACGCAGGATGCCCGATCATTCTTATACTATCCCCTATCCACTTAAGATTGCGATATCGTGTGCTTGAGTATTTATCCCTTGAACATGCCTAGGTCCCACAGGATCGTCAGGCAATTTCATCATCACAATGTTTGTGGGGGGTTGGACGGGGTTGGAGTAATGCTAGCCGTCTGTGCTTTGCTCATAATAATGGCAAGCAGCGTTGTTGGCCAGGATTTCGGTCTCGGTACTCTTAGTTTGCCGACATAAAGTCTACACCATTTCACTCTCTTCATAACGGCCGAACCTGTATTTAGCCCACATCTAGCCACTAGGAGTCTGAGAGACATGGGCTTTCGAAGTTTCCGGAAATTTTTATCTCCACAGCCACCTTTATCCTCGTCGCTACTCACTGGCGAGACGGCGTCCCAGTTTGAATTAGAGAGTGTGTTTCCCGCGCGTTAATAAACGGGCCTCCAACTCCGGCCAGCGGTTTTGATATAGTTTACAGGCTAATCAACATTATAAGCAGAACAGGACTGAAAATGGATACAGAATTTATGCTGAAACTAAGAGATAGAGCTGGACGATATCAGCTCAAGTACACTATTGACTGTATGCAATAACAAATTCTGCTGGTTGGGATGGCTGGATCACGAGCCACAGCGGTACCTATCCCTCGAATGGCCTCCTACTAGCGACGGCAATAGTACTGATGAAAGCTGCCATAAGTGTAATCAGTGTCGCAGACGCAAGGCAGGTCTAGCTCTATGCAT
This sequence comes from Fusarium tricinctum, assembly GCA_020744515.1. Lineage (NCBI taxonomy): Eukaryota > Fungi > Ascomycota > Sordariomycetes > Hypocreales > Nectriaceae > Fusarium > Fusarium tricinctum. Next base: position 618,589 of record JAGPXF010000002.1, on the reverse strand, counting down.
CAGTCATAGTCATACAAGAGCGGTAGTCACCCCAATCGGTTCTGCACCAATACAAGTTCGGGCAAGCGATTGAAGGAGCCTCGTCGGAGATTGTTCATAACAAAGCAATAGTACGAGACCCCAAGCTCTCCATCCGCTCCTTCGTGGTTATGTCTAAGCTTTATAGCCCGGCTCGATACTTATATGCCTACTCTTCTGATCTAACTTTTACCTTTAGTGAAGGAAAGGTTGACTTTGTTATTAGTCGTCGTTCAGCCATTGAGAAACTATTCATCGAGACTAGACCCGTCAATCCAGCCCAACATGGATGCTCATGCCACCACACACCACCAGCCCTCATAATATCCAACGGCAATGTATCGCACTCACGTGTCTTGGCCACACTAGAGATGCTCTCACAGCTACTTTGTGAGCTCTGGATGCACTATTGCCTGCCTACATGGAAAGTATTCATGCTCTGTTATTGGGAATATGTTTCCACACTTCGTTCCTGCCGTCTGTCTTTTTGCTGAACTGAGAACGTTATATAGGCATCGGATGCTATCGAGTTAGCAAAGGCGTAGTAGCCACCTCACTTCAACTTCATATTGATGCCTTCTAAACTCATTTACCCATCGCTAATTACTCACTTCTATACTATTATTTCTTATTCCATCTACTTCATAAAAATACTCTTACATTCTCCTTTGTATCCAATTTTACAGATTGCCAGTCAACTCTGCTCGCACTTGCCTGGATAAATACAGTGGTATCTGCATGGTTGTGATTCATCAGTAACTATAAAGTGACCACCAGCTTCATTGAGTGCGTGATGTGGCTGTCAAGGCGGGCTAATGAGGCTACTGCAGTGGTGAGAGAATTAATGGCGGGCTTCAGGGCGGTAGTATTGACGCAAAGGATGTGTGTGTTGTCATACTAGATTGGGCATTAAAGCGTTCAGAACGAAGGTAGAGTGTCCGCGTTTCGCTTTACCTTCTTTAGTCACTTAAATATTAGAATGGAGTGGGTGGGTAGACTTGAAGTTAGTCGGGGTTTCGGTCGGTCCTCTACAGTTTACCAGTAAGGCCTTTCAGTTATCCCCAACATCCTCTGTCCTTTTTATTAATTTTTACTTATTCATCTCTACGGTGAATATGTGTATAATACAACGCAGAGAGTATAATTCGACATTATTACGCCCATTCGGCCATTTTTGGTAAGCGCTAGCGCCCCACTCGGCCCCCACATCTCGCCATGCAAGTCGGACAGAAACGGACTTTTGAAATTGTCCATAAGACGAGTAGCTCCACGGAATGAATTTCGCATGTCTACAAGCATGGATCAATAGGATGTTTTGATATTCCCATCGTTCTTCCCCTTCATTTGCGAGTCCCTTCCCCCCTTCCACAGTATTGTGACTATGACTAGTTGGTCCCAATACGATACCCCGGAGGAAAGGCTTCCCGATGGCATGATTTCTATTGCGTATGACGCCGATACGGAGATATATACGTACTGTGATAGTGATGGTGCCATGTGGGAAAGCCCTCGCGGATGCCGGTATGGCCATCTAGCCCGTGTTTCTCCCGACGCTCCAACTCTGCCCTCAATCTGGCTTTCCTACCCATGTCGACTACCCTGAGCCAGATCTCCTCGACGATTATTCTGAAGATGATGAAACCGCTCCATCACCCAGAATAGAAGCAACCAGCCAGAAAACCTCGATGCTATCGCGCCCAACCGACACCGACGGGGCCGACAATCATAATAACAATAAAGTTTCCGACTCTCGAAAGTCCTTTATCCCCCGGAAGGCGGATGGTATACCACGAGGAGTACCGCAAAGTATCGTCCTCTCTAAACTTTACTCATTCCTGCGGGTTTCGCCTTCAACTTCCCGAAAGAGTGATGGCAACGAAAGTGAACATGAGGGATCTCGAAGGGAGGTTAGTGGGTAGAAACAGCTGCGGAAGGTCTAGACAGAGTCGATGGGGCAGTGAAAGATTCGTTGATAGGAGTGGAAGAATGGGGTATGATCTCTGAGAAGTATATAGCTTCGGCAGTCCCAGTCAGTCTAGTGATATATATTATGTCTGTAGCGAATTCGATCACCCGCCTATTGGTGTTCCAGACCTCAAGGTCTCGTTTCACTGTTATCTCGATTACCTTGTATTGCTGCTCCATGGCGCCATCTTTATGAATGGATAGACACGGAATGATCAATGAACCTGGCTACACACATGTTGTCATGCAGGAAGGAGAGATGAAGTAAAGTTGTGCCCAGATAATATAAGAAAGGCAAGAAAAGAGGTATTTTAGAGGAAATGATGCTGCAAAGACAAAATGGCATGGGCTATAGGACAGAGTGTGGAGCAAGTAGCGCCGAGGACCAGAAGTGCAGCAATGATAATAATGTGCGACACAGTAAGCTGTAGGCCTCAGTCCCATGTTCGCACCAAAACGAGCCAGCTCATACGATGCAGTGTCGCTTGATATCGTTTGAATAAGGGGATTCGATTGCCTAGTTCAATTAGTGCACTTATATATAGCCCGCCCAACCTCTGGGAGGCTCTGGGGACGAGAGCTGCCTTGTTGGCAAGTAACGAGGTCGATTCGACTGAGATGACCATGTACACTGATGAGTCAGGTGTGTTGTTTTGAGCATCTTTGTCTGGCGAGTTTGGATATAGATCTTGTGGCCATCCGCCATACCATAGCCCCTTAATAATGACTGGTAGCTGAGGACTTAACTTGGAGATACGGCACGTTTAGATTTTTCTATCGTGGTCATCCCACACCATGCACTTCATATTGAGCCCTCAGCAGGGACTGCCTGGCTCGTGGCCTGGAGTAAGTCGGACGATCGGGTGCTACAAGTCCAAATATTAGGCTCCACGATAGAAGAACATCAGCCACGGATAATGACGGCGTAACAGGATGCAAACCGGGCAAAGCATTGCTCCGAACAGCGGGCAACCCCAGAGACTCGGTAATCGGATATTCGAAGCTATCCGTGCGATGCAAATTCTATAATACATCATGGCAAGGTCTTTGACAAGAGGATACTCCCTGACAAATGAGTATCAGTATCTGGGACATGTTGATTACATATTACTAAGTCAGCTTATGTATGAGCAAAAAAGCATGTCATCCCTAGCCCAATTCTCCAGTAATGCAAGGAACACCTGCTTTCTTTTGCAGCTACCCTTGGAGACTCGATTGGAAATCTACTGTTGGGTATTCATTATACACCCTGTCCGATGGACTCAGCTTGATATTGGGTATCCCAATCCCTCGTGGCAGCCTTATATCGCAGAACCTATTGAGGTAGGTCACTACGTCGTACCACCCTCTTTGCAAACTGACATAGTTCATTAGTGGCACATATCAGCAGTAACACCGCGTTATCATCCTTTGCGTCAGTGGAGGCCGGTCAGTCAGGTTCCTATGTCTCTCTTCACCTCAATTTACAATAATTCGGGGACTATAAAATATTTGCTAACTGCGAGAGCCTACGCGGTTAGCTTTGGCCCTTCTGTGGTAGAAATCAGTGTATACGAGGCAATCGTGGCTATGTCCCCATTCAGCTTATCCTGTGCGATCTAGTTCCGATGTTTAAAAGCACAAGCTTATGCTAAATAAATAACCTGCTTAGCTCTTGTCCCTGAATTCCGGGTTCAAAGCTTAATTATCGCCCACTGCTACGGTGAATAGCCTGGGAGAGCTGCTGGGGGACAGTATTTGTTAAATCTAACGCGTACCTGAATTAAAGCAAGAGCCAAGGCCACACGGGGCAGTCATATTAATTAGTAGTTTTATGGGAGATACAGCCTACACTTCCTATCATTCAACACCTCCACACTAATATTTAAAGCCGCCCATCCTCTCCCTCAACACTCCTTCTGGATCAGCTTCAAGCTGAAGTGCCTTGAACTTTGCATAATCCTTATAGGTTCCGGTGACATTCTGATCCGACATTGCGTCGTTCATAAAGAGAGGAAGGTAATTCTCCGTAGGAGCTCCATACTCTTCAATCCACTCCGGCAGCTTCTCCTCAATCCACGAGGTCAAGTCCTTGGAGAACTGACGCACAGACTCATCATACTTCTTATCAGTCCAGGCGCACTGGATCTCCAGAAGAACGCGATCAGGGTCGCTTGCAGTGAAGCCGATTGCATTTCCACCTCGCTTCTCGGTTTGTCTGCCGATGGCGGCGGGCAAAGGCTGGAAGTCGACTGAGCACTGCGATGCTAGACCGCGCAGCTGCTTGAAGTAAACCATCGTGATGTCGCTCATCTTGTTGGCGATTTCGCTATAAACCTTTGAGCCTGAGGTGAAGTAAGGGATAGTGGCAGTCTATGAGTGTTAGTTCAGTTCAGTAAGTAGGTAGGCTGATTCCTTACTCTGAATGAGATTCTTGAATTTAACAACGAGACCCCAGCACCGTTCGATTTGAGCTACTCAGCGTTTTAGTAATAATTCGATTCAATTTGTTTGCATTTCATTATCTCACCAGAGCTGGATAAGACTGTGTCTTGGTTGAAGACAAAGTTGACTTGATCTTCAACAAGTCCGCGAAAGGACCGGAAGTCGGTGGTTGCTCGCCGTCGTAGAAATAGAACAAAAGGTTCAGTTTGCTTCCCCCGGTGAGGATGAGGCTGGTTACGATGATGGCGGCTTTTGGGTCTTCGTTGCTGTAGGGAATGAATTTGTGCATCGCCTTGTAGAGTTCTTCTGTCTTTGATTCGTCGTATACGCGAGTGCCTCCCCAGACTTTGCCAATTGGGTAGGCTTTGACGGTAAACTGAGTCACGATTCCTGTTCGGTCAGATGCGGTCTCGACGGCAGATTGCTCAAGGACTTACCAAACTGGCTACCACTGCCTCTCAATGCGACAGCAAGATCGGGTTGGGTCTCAGCATTGATGTTGACGATAGTACCATTCCAGTTCACCATCTCCCAGGCAACAATGTTCTATCGTGTTGTTAGTGATGTAACAGCAATGTCGGTGATGTATCTTACGTCGGCAGCCAAACCATACTGAGCGCTTAGGAAAGAGATTCCACCCTGTGTCAGTAGACCACCAACACCAACCAAGCCTGCAATCCTGGTTAGATTTGAAGCGGATAGTGATATGTATAGGACTCACCTAGACGTCCTCCGACGATTGCTACGCCGTGTTTATCGAGCGCAGAGATAACATCATTCCACTCTCCACCAGGTTTGACATACGCCACCTTTTTGCCACTATCATAGGTCGCACCAACCATCTCATTCAACGAGATGAGGACGCCATCGCGGACAGTTGCATGAGTGGGGTTCGGATCATGGCCGCCACTCTTCGCGGCAAACTTGACATCCGGGTACTTGTTCAAGATGGTGACAGCGGTCGAGACATCAGATGATGACTTGGCGGTGACTACACAAGCGGGCTTGATTTCGCGAAGAAGTGTAGACCAGTACCCTGTGGACTCCTCGTTATAGTTGATAGTGAAGGGGAGCGAGACACGGCCGGGGATTGCTTTGGAGATTTCCTTGCATGCTTCGGTGGTAGCTGCACTAGGTGCAGCTGCTGCGGTGGCAGCGAACACTGAGGGTGTTAAGAAGTGGCGAAGATGCATTGTAGCCGTGACAGAGATAACAACAGGGGTTCTGTCTGTGAGTAGTGATGGCAAGAAGAACTGAAAAGAGGTTATCACTGCCTTTAAATAAGGAGATGGATGAACAGGCCAAGCGATATATTAATAGATGACGGGTCGTCTGTGCTCGTGTCACAACCTGCTCGTGTCACAACCTGCTCGTGTCGAGTGTTGATCACATTTAGTGTGGGGAAACAACATCGCAAAACGGTTCAAGCACCATGGAAAAGATGAACGGTTAACTTTCTGGTAGACCCGATATTTTATCAGACTATTGTTGTTGTTCCTGGTCCTATTCATGAAATTGAGAGACTGCTATTTATTTTCATTCTTCTACATGTGTTATTATCAACACTCTGTATTATTGTTCACCGGGTACTTGATATTGGCCACAATCCAAAGCAAAAACCCCCTAATGACAGATGCCACTGACTTATTCCCCAGCGACATTCACAATTTCCTTGGGTCGCAGTCAAGCACGGACTTCCGGTAGGTCCAATGAAAGCTAGTGTTTCAGGCCCCACGAGTCATTTGAAACATTTTAGTTTATCAGCTGAAATACCCTTGCGTCGTAGCTTGCGAGGTGCCACACCCAATCGGTAATTCAGTACCTGACATAAACGTGTGAAGCCCTCGGCAGTCCTGAATAGAGGACATGTGATAAAGTCGAGCTGAAAACAGGCCGACGTCTGCAGAGAAGAAAATGTAGAGTACTTAAATTGAGATCACTCATGATGTAGCCGACGATGGGGAAAAGGTTATAAGTGGGTCTGCTGACGTGGAGACGCTTCTCATTATGTAACACTCCAGAAATATGCTATACTCCTGACCTCGCTGCGGGCAATCATAACATATCTAATATCGAGTTTTGATCCATTACTAGTGATCGCAACATCTTCGCCACACCCTGTTAGTCTCGTTGAGCGAACTTCTATTCATCAAGATGGGTTTGGTCTTGCGAGGTTCTGGAATGATGGGGTTTAATGAATGTAACGGACATCACTCGTGTTTGTCAATCAGCCACTTCTCAATTGCACGAAATGGATATAGAAAGAGTTTGTGTATAACATAATCCTCATTGACATGAGTCTTTGTTTTGGAAACAATTGGAATACTCATAATTTTAGTTTCCGGTGTATTGGAGGCCAAGTGACTATCGAGAGTAAAGAATGGGATGTGCCTTTTCGGATTTTGCAGGGATACCAGCATAGTGGCCTTTCTCAGCTCGGATTGAGTTGATACATTTTGAGTCTGTTGTTATATCTCTCTCACTGATGTGATTTACCAGAGGAAGATTTAATAATTTACTAAGACCAAGCGACAGGTGTGGGGAAAAGGCTGAGGGCAAACTTCCTAGGTTGAACAGCTACACATACCCTAGAACAGCACTAGTGTAATTATCCGCATCATATAATCGTCCATATCGTGCCTATTCGACAACAAGCATCTTAACGTAGTAAAACATTTGTTCTTGATAAGCAGAAAATACTGGCATATATGTGCCGGATTCCTTGTCGATTATGCCAATGAATTCAGGTTTCGGATGTTACACCAATCTCTTTTGGATATGTTCCATATGACCTATGCGAACAGACACTTTAAGGCAAAATCATTCCAGAAAGTGCTGGGAAGACGTTTGACGCCCACGTAATCAATACCGGACCAAACTCGGCATCCTTTCAGAGTGCATTGAATTGATCTCAGGGTCACTTTTGTGAAATGGTCGAATCTACAGTCAGATTCTCGGCTAAACGGCACCATGACATCGAATTCCATGTCATGCCTCTAGGTAGTGCCCCTGGTACGCCAAGAGCACTGTTCCGTGTTGCCGATTTTGGTTCATCCTATTGAGGATGAAATAGGTTTCCGACAGAAAGGCGTGCTTTCAATCTTAGGCTGACGACAAAAGTGTGAGTGGTCTGTCTCATTTATTTGGCTGAGAAGACTAACGCAACAAATCATAGAATTGCTTTATTTCCCCGGTGGCCACTATTTTCATATAGTCGGCGAGTAAGCGGATTGGAGCCGGACTACGGGGAATACTTAGACATGGTGCGTCGCACAATGACAAGTGAATGAAAGGCCTCATTTTGGTATACGAGTTCGTTTGTTCACGTAAGCCTTTCGCCGCCAAAGCCACTGCCGCATACGTATGAGCTGCAGCTTGTTCCACTGAGACAATTCACATTGTTCAATCACAACCCTGGTTCCTATGCCCACATCCACTTCTTCGCAGCAAATCCACTCGGAACATGCAATCGTCAAGCCTCGAGATATCTTGGCACATGGTTTCCCGGCTATCTTTGTTCTCGAAGCTCCAGCCCCGGATTGGCTAGTAATTCGACGCAGCAGAATCCCCCTCAGTGAAATATATGGCTTAGAACACGCTGAGTAACTACCGTGCCTTGCAGTTCCTCGGGTGGAGATGGCACCTACACGACGCTGCAACCTCATGCAGTACTCCTCTCACTATTCCAAGCTTTCATTTCGGGGATGCAGCCCGTTATGTCATATGCCTGAAAATAATTTCTGTCAAGGGAGGTGGCTTTCTGTTAATGTCCTTGCTTACAACACCAAGATGCATTAACGGGCGTTCAATACCATGCTTCCTAAGCCTGAGCGTAACTTTCGGCAAAAACTACTGGTTCATAGGGCTGCATTCATCAGCCGTTCCTTGGTTATGTAATTGCTGAAAAACACTACCAGCATCACAACCGGTTTGGATGTGCTAACGTCTAAGCATGCAATGCAATTATTGGATCATTACACACTTCAAGGACCTTTAACTCTATCGTTAAAACTAGCGGCAAAATAGCAACGGCAGAACCCTTGTCTAGACTCTTTGCGTACCGTGCCGACTTCCAAAAGTGCCGATAGCGGCAAAACTTTAGTGCTTATGTCCATGTCTCGGCGGTCTCGGTCCCGAGAATCCTTAGCTGCCGGACGATCGTTGCAAGCCCGTGTTATTCACGCATCGCCTTTCTACCACTCCAATCGTCAAGACTTGACCCTTAGCAATCTATCATCAACATCTCCGATACAGCCGAAAATCATCAACCACCGTGTAGATCTCTCAGACATGCCGAATTCCGAAGAATTGCTGACCATTGGAACTGTGTTACACGATGATACATCGTCGCGCGTTCGCTGTTCCGAAGAATCCGACACCAGCGAGGTCCGAAAACTATAAGAAGCATCAGTCTGTTCCTGTTGCAGCAGTTGCATCACTCATCATAGAACATTAATTAAGCATCCTGAACTCAGTTTACCCACCGCTTCACCATGGTCCTTCACAGCCTTCTCTCCAAAGCTTTGCTGGCTTCGCTGACCTTTCATATGGGTCAAGCACTTCCAGCTCCCCAGTAAGTCATCTCCCCCAAACCCATACCTCGAGTAATGCTAAGAGAGATAGAATGGGAGACTATGGAGAGAACAAAGGCCCTGTAGGTGGTGTCGACCCTCCAACCCCAACGGTTACCTCTACAAGTGGTTCGCTCTATGGTGACTCCAGCCTGCTTGGTGGCAACGCCCGGCGTCCAGACCCCGACAAGTCCGACTCTGCCGTTGTCAAGAACCCAAAGCTTGTCAATGGCCAACAAGCCGATCCTAAGCTTGGACTCTACCTGGACTTTGACGGCGTCGATGTTCCCCAGCCGATCCGTGGTAAACTAGGTGCCACGGACCCTGGCCCTCGGACTTACGCCTATGAGAAGCTCAACCCCGATTTGTACGCCCCTCCCGGTACAGATGCCGGTGATGTTCCCAATGCCATGTGGCCGCTTGGCCTTTCCCACAATCGTCTTGGTAGTGAGCCTGGCGCTGGGTGGGCTCGACAGCAGAACCAGGATGTACTCCCAGCCGCAACCGCCATGGCAGGAGTGGACATGCGTCTCGCTCCAAACGCCTACCGCGAACTTCATTGGCACACTTCAGCTGAGTGGTCTTTGGTAACCAAAGGCTGTCTTCGGATCGCTGCTATGAATGATGAAGGTCAAAACACTGTCGACGATCTTTGCGCTGGTGACGTTTGGTTCTTCCCTGCTGGTGTACCTCACAGCCTGCAAGCTTTTGATGAAGGAGTTGAATTTCTGCTCGTCTTTGACGAGGGTGACTTTTCTGAGGATGAGACATTCCTGGTATCGGAGCTGTTCCTGCGAAACCCTACTTCGGTACTGGCCAAGAACTTTGAAACCGACACTTCTGCCTTTGATAACATTCCAAAAGATCAACTTTACGTGAGTCAACTGTCTTGCAACATGAGATACATGCTAACCTGTCAACTTAGATCTTCAACGGAACTCCAGCACCAAAGGACATTGAGAAGCAAAACGTGACTGCTCCAGGGGGTGTATTGACGGGAAATTCTTCATACACATACCACTGGTCTCAGCAGAAACCACACACAGTCCCTGGAGGCTCTGTCAAGATCATTGACCCAACAACTTTTCCCATCGCTAAAGGCTTCTCAGCTGCCCTCGTGGTCGTCCAGCCCGGTGCCCTTCGAGAGATTCACTGGCATACTACCTCCGACGAATGGAGCTACTTTCTCCAAGGCAGTGGGCGAGTGACTGTCTTCAAAGCCCCAGAGTCAGCCCGCACATTTGACTTTACCGCTGGCGGCGTAGGATACATTCCTGCTGCCAACAGTCACTACGTTGAAAACACTGGGGATGAAGATTTGATTTTCCTTGAGGTTCTTCAGGCGCCCAAATTCTCGGATATCTCGGTGGCTCAGTGGCTAGCTTTGACACCTCGGCAGGTGGTGAAGGACCATCTTCATGTTTCTGACAAGTTTCTGGATTCTTTGCCCAAGGAGAAGCAATTTATTAAGGTCGGTGACGTGAATATGACGGCTATTGCAGGTGATGATTAGAGATGTGCGTTGCTCATACTAGATAATTGGTTCTTATTGAATGCTTGCTTATTCTTGAATAGGAACCGCATATTTATTACTGAATAGATATTGTATTTCAATTGCTTCATATATCTACCAAGTACACAGACACAAGCTCCCAAGTCTACTAAAGTATCAAGGATGAGACAGCCCATCATAAGCTAAACCTTAGTTATGGTCGTGCATGTTAAACATTTTCGGCGCAACCACTAAACAGTGCGGCTGGCATACAAATCTCATCAGTATGCGTCTATGCATTGCCAGGTGTAAAATCAGCATGAGTCTAAGCCCTGCAAATTCCTTCATCCTCGACCATTGTGTCATCCGCAGTATCAGTGACGTCGCGGTCTCGGATACCTTCAAGAACCGCAGCCGCTTCAGCTGCATATTTACACTTCATCCGTATTTGAGGGCCATATCTGAAGAACAAGAAAGGAAAGGGCACACAGGCCAAAGCGAGGAAAGCTGGTATAGAGCTGGCCCAATGTACTCCGAGGTTGTCGTACATCTGTCTTGTAAACAGCGGAAAGGCAGCACCAAACAAAGATCGAAGGGCTGAGTTTGCAGCCATGACGGAGGCGGCAAAAATGACATCTAGCCTTGGTTAGTCAAGATAAGGTGTGGCAATTCCGTTGAAGCTCACATGAGTCTACCAGGTAGTTCAAAAGTGCCATGAAGACTAGCACAAGACCCCATGCAAAGAAGACAGTACCGATGATGGGAACGATCCAGTGAACACTAGGGAAAATCGTCCACGCAAACCAAAAAAGGCCAAGGGGAATCAGGATTGAGCCCACCATGGCCGGTGGTAATCTATCTTCTGGATGCATCGGCCCATCCCTCTTGTTTGCTGCACGAGCATATCGCTTATCTTCAAAAACAAAGCTGGCAATCGAGAGGACGACTCCAATAACGATCCCAGTGAACGCAAGGCCACCTATACCTTGGCCCCAGCCTCTTCCTTTCTGAAAGACGATTGGGAAGGCCGCAAAGCACATATACATGGTTCCATATATGATTGATATGTAGATTGATGTAATGAAGACGATGGGTTCTTTGAACAGAAGAAGCCACGGTCTAGTGAGAGCGACTCTGAGCTGTTGACCAGTCGAAGCTGGTGGTTTGTTGGCATCGAATGTAGAGATGTATGTGAGCCCTGTGTGTTTCGAAAGCTTCTGGGCGCGTTTTCGAAGAATATAAGGCGCATACGTCTCGGGGACGAATATCGTTGTTGTGATCCAAGTGACGCCGGTGAATGCGGCCAAAAGTCCATGCAGCCATCGCCAACCTCCGGCCTGGCTAATAAAACCGCCAGCTATGGGACCTGGGCATCATTAGTTATGTAGTCACCAAGTAATCACCTCTCAATCATTAACATACCGATAGCAGGTCCTAGGAACGGTGCACCCGAGAACATGCACATAGCCATTCCCCGTTCGGACTTGTCAAACATATCGGCAATAACAGCTGGCGCGTTCGAGAAAGGTGCAGAACCAATACAACCAGCAAGAAATCGAAGGGTAAGTAAGGCTGGGAACGAACCAGCTCCAGCCGCTCCAGCACTAAAGGCTGTGGTGGCCATGAAAGTGAAAAAGAAGATCTTTCGCCTTCCATAAAGCTCGGAGAGGGGACCCCAGATCAGAGGACCACATGCAAATCCGAGGACATAGAGGGATATACCAAGTGTGGCTACCTCTTGAGAGATGTCGAAAGAGTGGATTACTTGCTCAATGCCTCCGGAATATGCTGAACTGGCAAAAGTCGTGGCTAGAGTTGCCAAGGCCTGAAAGCAAGTGAACGCCCACTTCTTCCACGTCGGGAGCAGCATGGCATTTTGGGGATCATCCGGTAAGAAGTTGATAAGGTATGGAGACTCTGTTGAGCCGTTGCCTGGGTATTTCTGGTCTAGAAGCCTTATAGTAAAGGCATGCTTTTGTCCTGAGCTTTGAGACAGACGTTGAGACGTGTCGTTGTTTGCTGATTTTGGCTCGAGGCTGGGGTCATTGGTGTCAGTGATATTGGCGGTGGTGTTATAGAATGACGAAAAAGAACCCGATAAATTATCCATGGACACGATTGTTGCGTTGCTTTGATTTTGTTATCACATTGAGGAGATTAGGTGGTATTTTGCGACGGTCCGCTCTTATAAGGAAAATATTAATATGCGAAGTGGACGGCACTGCGGTATAATTACTTCACTTTTCCCGCGGAGTTTCGGCCGGGAATACAACTCGATGTATGGAATTTGAACCTGATTGATAAAATCTGAATGATTGGGCTATTGATTGGCGGATTACCAATCTTGGCTTGATTTCGGGATGTCCATTTTATTCCCGACCTTCAAAATCCCGACTCAAAACCCCGCGGCAATTATCAACCTGTCTCCGTCACATCAACGATTCCAATTAAACCCCGAAGAGCCAGCCAACATTTTCCCGACAACAGCCCCAACTCACGCACACAAATACTGAAAAGGGCGCGCCCTATTCCGCCTCTAATGCCTCCAACCGCCTCTTCGCCAAAGATCAGCAAGGCCTGCGCTCCATGTCGAACCCGCAAGGTCAAGTGCAATGCTGCTGTCGTTGGACTGCCCTGTAGTAGCTGTGTCAGCAGGGAATGCATACAAGTATGCGTTTTGGCACCGCGGAAGCGTCGTACTATGTTTGTTCCTACCTATATCTAGTTTTCGTACGGAAGCTGTTCGCTTATGATCTATTTAGAAATGGGCGTAACTCGAAAGGGACACGATCACAACGAACCAAAGGGAGCAATAATGTTTCTCTTCCATCTGTCAGTCTTCCCGTTAGTGTTATTGAGCCCTTCCAGACAGCGCTATTGCTCTTCTGTATTGCCTGGTGCAATGTCTCTGTCGCTAACAACGTAACGCTTTTTAGTCCCTCACCCAACAATACACGTCAGAAACGTCCAAGCACACGACAGAGAGCACGCACTCTAATCGATCAGACGAGTCTATCCATATCAGCCATTCAGAGAACTCTATCCGCCACGAAAGTCACATATCGCAAGACCACCGTCCACCGGGCCGATCCCAGCCAGACCTTCTTTACTTGAACATCCTCCAAGACACAGTTCACGATGGTGCAGCCAGCCATAGTGATACTAGCGAGGTTTATTCAGCTAGCGGGGAAGTGAATAGCTTTCACACTCAAATACGCCGTTGGAATCCGCCACTCCAGTTAGATGACATCGATAACGAATATCTCGCCAAGAAAAAAGTGTTTGAACTTCCTCCTGCAGAATACATGTGAGTCTATTTCCATGACATCTTTCACAATTGTCTAATGCCACTACAGGGACGCCATGGTGAAGGCATACTTTGACCACGTGCACCCTTTTGCCCCGGTTCTCAACAGGAAACACTTCATCCAGAATTACAAGTCCGGAGACTGCTGCCTATTCTTGCTTCACGCTCTCTCGACAGCCGCAAGTCTTTACGTCACCACCGAGGTAATACTAGGATGCGGATACCCTGACCGGTCAACCGCACACACAGCCTTCTTCTCCAAAGCAAAGCTCTTTCACGATTTTCAGTGCCAGGGAGGTTCGCTCCCCATGCTACAGGGATCCATGATTCTCGGGGCTATTATACTGGATCACCCCTCTGATAGGGATTTCCAGTATTGGTTCCATAACTCGGTTCGTCGTGCGTCGAAGCTAGGCATACACAATGCGTAAGACAAACCGAATAATTGCTCGCTCACCACTGATATCTCTCAGATGTCTTCAAAATCATGAATCTCAAATGTTATATCGTCGAATTTGGTGGATACTCCATGTACGTTGAAATCATTTTTGGATGAGCACCTAATAATATCCTTAAGAACAGAGATATCTTCCACTTCTTTGTCAATACCCAGAATCTAAGGTTACTCGCGAATGCACCTCAGATCAGCCCACTTACGGAGGATGATTGGGAGTCAGAGGAAGACCAACAAACTGCCGACTTAGTATCCCCAACAACGCATCAACACAAGATGTCCCTCATCGCACACTCCGAACTGGCCCAAATATGTAAGTATCAGTACTACTCCTACACAACTATTTAAGCTAAGACGCAACGAGTTGCAACCCTTGTGTCATTTATCACAAGTGAATCTATCAAAGACCTTCGCACCTTGATCCAACCGCTTGATACTTGGCGGAAGTCCCTCCCAGAAAGGATGCAGTCTGCCCATTCTCGTGAAGAAAGCGACATCTATCTTCTTGAGGCCCTTACCACGAGTTACAGATTCGAATGCATTATGTTCCGTCTACTATGTCGTGGGCGATGGAAGGTCCGCGATACTAGAGTTCGTGAATGGGCGCAGCAAAGATTCCGATCTGCCATGTTGGAGCTTGATACTATCGTCAAGCGGGTTCTGGTCGACAACACCATTCGAGAAATGCCGACCACTTTGTGCGTATCTGAGACAATTCTTCCAACGTTTTATTTACAGGCCATCTAACGACTCTCTGGCAGCATTACCACCATCACTGCTCTACTCGCACTTCATATTGAATCGGCTCTGGACGTTTCAGAGTCAAGCCTAATTTGCTCAATGGCGCGCATATCTATTCAGCATACCATGCTCGCTCTTGTTCAGGTACAGGATAATCCAGCTGTAAAGCGAGCTTTCCCTGTCTTTGAAATGATACTGTCGAAGAACAACATTCATCTACCATCATCAATCGACAACGACCGGACCAGCCAAGTGCCTCCAGTCCATGGCGATCATACTCTGCATGACGGGCATATCCTTCTCTCAGAAAACGCAAATTTGGAGCCCATACAGGATAATAACGATGATGATTTATTTACTACCGGGGACTATGTCGGCTTCGAGTTCTTCGATCGTTGGCAGTTGGAACAATTAGACTTTACTGGCATTTACTAAACTCATAATATGCTTACAACGAATTGGGCAGTGCAGATCAATATCGATACTTTAGGCAAATGGATGTCCCACGTCAATGTACATGCTTACTATTGACACCAAGAGGTTCAATGTAAGCACGTCGCGTTGCCGTAAGCCAATAGCAAAGTGCAGACCAGTAAAGACCTTGCAGGCGGCCCATGCGCTATCAGACTTAAATGGGTAAGATCATCTCTTTGTAGAAAGCTGAGAAGCTGGCTGAAGCTGACTTCTGCATGAAATGGGTTTATTGATCCGTCAGCTGCGCCCAAGCGTCCCAGGCTGCATCAATACTGCTTACACTGAGCTAATTCCTCCATCATATTGTGAGTCTACTCGCTGGAAAGCATGTGACGCAAAGCCTCCGATGTAACATCATGCCATTCAGGCGTTATGCCAAAGACCTGAGTTTACCAATACTCGATAATCTTAAATGAAAGCCTGCAAAGACCCTGGCTCTCCGGCAGCCACAACTGGAGGTTTACACGAACCAACAACGGCATTTGTTGAGACCACAAATGCCGTTCGAAGTGAGAGGGTGTTGCTCGAAGATGAGTAGGAGATGGCATTAAAATATCTTGGGGTTTATTCTATAAATATGCCATCACTCGCTTTCATGACATTTCTCTTGAACTGATTCATATCAAACATCTCTAGTCACTATCCTCTCAAAAACATTTCATTACATTCGATCGTACCATCTCAGTCCAGAAGCCTATTCAAAATGGTTCACCACCGCAAGAACAAGACCAAGACCATGTTGTGTCAGTGTCAGTCTGAGTACGTATAGCACACCTTTTCCTCCGAACCTGCGACTAAATTAGCAGGACTGTTATCTCTCCGGCTCAGGCCACGGTCGAGAGTGTCTCTTTTGAATGCACTCTCCCCACCGAGGAGCCTGCCATCAAGCGCATCAAGAAGCCCCTGCCCTTTGCTGACAACATTGCCGAGAATTTGGCCTGGGCATCTGCCTTCATTGATCGTGCCGCCCACCTCACCGAGGTAAGAAGCCTCCTGGCTCCACCCACGCAGACACAAAGAGCCGTTCAATAACTCGTTAGCAGGACTACGAAGCTTTGAAGGATCGGCTCCATGCTGCCATTGACACCATTGGAAACGATGCTATCGAGATGACCCTTCTGCGACAGCAGCTGCACAGCCAGTCTCATATTGTTCAACAGCTTGAGTCAACCGTGGCAGGCCAGGAAAGGACAAAGCATGAGCTCGAGCAAAGACTGGCCAACAGCCGGGCTTCGGCACTCAAGGCTGAGAGGGATCTTGTCAACAGGCTCCAGAGTGTCGAAAGAGCTCTACGCCAGTCCAAAACAGCTGAGAGTCGCCTCAAGAGCAAGCTTGACAAGACCCTCCTTGAAGAGTACGAGAGATGGCAGCGCGAGGCTGAGCATGATAGAGAGGATCATGCAGCCCTCGATGCAGCCCATGATTCGCTCCAGAAGGCTCTCCAGGAGAAGGCCGCTTTACAGGCGGAGCTGGACGAAAAGAGCCAGCAGCTTACTTCAACTCAACATGATCTCAATGTTGCTCAGGAAGCTATCGAGACCTGCAAGAATAACTGCGCAGCCAAAGATGCGCAGATCGCTGCCCTTACTGACCAACTCGCAGTGGCCAACAGAACTAACACTGATCTTTCCGCAAGCCTTGATAGCACCAGAGCTCAACTCTCCTCCAAGGAGCAAGAGGTAGCAACCCTCACCGAGTCTCTCAGCCAGGCCAACAACAACCTATCAGACGCCAACCAGACCATTGCTGAGAAGACTAGTGCCATTACCACCCTTGAAGCCAGCCTAGCTGGCGCCCAAGAAGAAAGAGATCAGAAGCTCAAGTTGCTCGACGATCTTCAGAAGTCAACCGAAGAAACGCAAAAGGCACTCCAGGACAAGATTGACGAGCTGAGTGCGCACGATCTCCAAGAACATGAGCGACTTGAGGCCGCCAACGAGGCAAAGCGACTCTCTGAAGAGTCTGTTCGAGACTTGCAGTCCAAGGTCGATGCCGCTAATGCACATGACGCTGATGTCCAGAGACGCCTACAGACAGAGGCCGAGGCTAAGCAGGCGGCTGAAGCCGAGCTTGCTCGAGCCAAGCTGCAGCTTGAAGAGGCAAACAAGCCTAAGCTGCCCAACACTGTGGTGGGTTTTATACCTAACACATATGACCAACTGGAGTAAGCTAATTGATCTACAGACTCTTTCAAACCCGATACCCATCGTGGGTAGCCTGGGTGGTGCCTCTGATAATTTTGATGACATCTTCTACCCCGTCGTTTGCTCATTCCCTGTCACAATCTACGATCACTCATCTACCAATATCTTTGTATCCATCAACGGTCTCCTCAGCCTCGATACAGGTGACCGATCATACACTTACAAGCCTCTCCCAGCTCGAGACGTCAGTCTCCCTGCTTACACGCTTCTCCCCTTCTGGTGCGATTTGTACATCTATAAGGACACTCCCCAGGGTATCTACTACGAAATCACCGGCCAGGCACCCTCTCGGTCCCTGTGTGTGGAGTGGTATGTCTCTCGCTATGGAGACAGTACTCAGTACTACCACTTCCTCGTGATTCTCGAAGAGGCGCGACCTAATATTGTCACTTACAAGTATTTTGAGGCACTCGATAAGGGCGCGCAATGCACCATTGGTGCGCAAGGACCAAACGGTACGTCTAACCTGTTGGGATTGGAGTGACATGAGCTGACTGCTTTTTGTAGGTGCCCAGCAGTGGTCTTACAACCAGGCCAAGGCGCTGCCAGGTGTTCAGGTTGTGATTGATACGGGATCTGGCTCTGTCACTGAGAGCATCTTTCCCATCAGCCATTGAGTGATGCAGAACAGGCAAGGTTGCAATAGTTTAGGTATCATCTGGCGGCGCTCGAATATTGTGATGAATACTCAATGTTAGCCGTATTCGCATTGAAAACGAGATGAGAGTGTGTAATGGACTGCCATAGCTTTTCAGTATCGGTGTGTAATCAAAACCATAATAACATTGGCTTCTAGTTCTGAAGGATCCAGCTTGGTCACCTTTCTTACTGTCTTAAGCAGTTGACTAGCAACATTTTCTTTACATAATACCGAGACATACTACGAATGAAGTTTAGACATCTCAGGTGTTTATCTCCAATACTCATGATAAGCTTTCAATTCAACAAGGTTCTCCGCGCGATAAAGAAGTATGGTAGGTGTAAAAGTCTAGGTAGTTCAGTACCTTAAATTTATGAAGTTTTGATTGGCCACATCCCCTAGTGAGTGACCTGGTAAAAGGGCAACGGAACTTCTGAGCTTTAATGATCCGAGTTTATGTAGTAAATAGCCTTGTCTTATACCTTACTAATGTTTAGCTATTAGACTTTCTTTAACTATTTATATTTATTCTAGACATTTTCTATGCCCTTTTACACCTGCCTATCTAAGGATTTAGTCCCTTACTAGGGATCCTGACTAGGTATGGAATTCTAAAATGGGCGTAAAAAATAAAAAAAAGGTCTGGAGACAAATTCAACTCTTAAGGCCCGTTGTGCACGAAGGACGCCGAACTTTCGATGCTTTTTGGAATTTTGGTTTGAGAGATGACCATGTCGGATATCCTTTACCCTTAGTGAGCATGTGTTCCATCTAAGATCCTTCCAACCTCATCCAACTTCCTCTGCCATGAGTCCTCTTCAACCTTTATTTCTTTCTGCTTATCTTCGTTCAGACCCTCAGCATCCACAAAGATATTCTCACCCAGTATCATCTCTCCTTCATACAAAGGCTTTCCCAGATCCTTAAGCAGTTCCGGGCCACGCGCATCAGCAGCCTTGGGATCTTTCCAAATTTTTACCTTGAATTGCTGGTTCTGGCGCCAAAAGAACTCTTCGGCCAAGTCTTGGTTCTTCTCTGCGAAAGGCTGCATGGATGCTTCAGGCCTCTCAGAGAGTCCCAGAATGAGACCCTCCGCGAGAAGTTCAGAGACTGACTGGCGCGTGTTAATCTCAGATGACAGGTCTGGTTCGAAGGTGACGTTGTTGGCGGCGAGAGCAATATTAGGCGCCGCTACCAGCATGTGGGAGCAATGGATCTCTTGGTCGTTGCCGTACAAGTAGAAAGGCATGAACTCGTGGGGATACTCAAGCTCACGGTGCATTGAGTTGAGAGGTCGGCTCTTGACGACTGAGTTGAGGGTCACGGATCCATCCCTCTGGTGGTATTTCCTGCTAGATGTTAGAAGTGTAATTGAATCAGTACTGAGGGTAAATACTTACTTGGTGCCCTTCTCGTACATGATTACGTCCATGCGGCCAAGATCCTTGACAGTCTCTTCAATGGACACCTTCTTATCGGATTCAAGCATGACAACGCTATCCTGGCTATCACCTGTAAGCTCCTTGTGAAAGTCTCGCAAGGTACTATCCAGGGTCGCAGAGAGGACGATCTGCTGTCGTTTGGTGGCCTTGTGGAATGAAGGCATGAAGGAGAGGAACACCTCGGACGAGCCGGGCGAGCCTTGGACAAGGAACTGGACCTTGTTCTTACCGGGCTTGTTCCTCTTTCGACAAGCCTGAACTTCCTTGCGAATGACTCCCTCCAAGTCCTTCATCAATGTATCGATAAAGCCCTTGCGAGTGGGGAATGGACTCATAACCACGTTTCGAATGACGAAAAGATTTTGATCGGACTTTTGAACGCCCATCCTCTCCATAAACTTATGAGCACAGGCACCATAGTCCTCTTGCAGAAAGGAGGTTGAAGTCAAGAAGATAGGGATTTGAGAAGGATCAGTATCAGCAGAGGTGATTGAGAGCTTATCGACTACTCTCTTCATGAGGTAATTGGCCTCTTCCAAATCGGTGTTCAAGTTTCCATCCTCATCCTTCCAGTTGAGAGCGAAGCAGTTGATGTTGGTATCAGAGCCAAGATCGCGAATAATCTCCATGGCATCTTTGGAAGCAAAGACTTCGCAGTCATGTTTGCCGATGATGAGATCGCGAATCTTGTCTCGCTGCTTCTCTACTGGTTTAGAGAGGAAGGCTCTGCTGCCGTTGTTCTCGGCGGCTAACATGTTGAATGGGACGCAGATGAAGTCATCGTTGATCATGGTTGCATAGTGAGCAGAGAGCTGAATACTGTTAGTCTGTAATGAGAGAGTTTATTAGCAGGCTTACCCTGGCGCTTGTGAAGGTTGCCTCGCCGAGCAACTTGCCATATCCTTGGTGGTTGAGACCGATAGTCTGGTTGGAGAACCATGCTGACATGGCCGAGGCACCTGGTTTACTAAAGAGAAATATTAGTAACGAATGCGTCCTACGAGTTCCCAAAGTCAACTTACCTGCCCTCAACTCCATAGACGCCAATGTTCTCTGCAGAACCTTGGGAGAGGTAAGGACCTGACCACGTGACCAGGTGTCTCATCCTTCCATCACGGTACACCAGACTTCCAGCAGGATATGGGATGTAACCAGCTTTGTGAGGATCCACAGTGATAGAGTCTGCATCAGCCATAGCCTTGATATCTTCAACTGTCTTGGGGTCCAAGTACCACTCGGGCTCTGGCTTCTCTGAATGCTGGTCCTCAACACTGTAGCGTCTGTCAGGGTTGATCATCGTGGCGAAGTAACCTCCCCACGCAGCATCAGCATGGACGAGGAACGACAAGCCATGTTCTTCTTGGAACTTCTTGCGAAGGCGGATGATTTCTGTGAGTCTATCGACTGCACCCTCTTCAGTGGATCCAATGATCGCGACTACCGCAAAGACTGGAGATTCGGTCTTGACGCAGTCCTCTAGATGCTTTTCTAGCTTCTTGATGTCGATCTGGGCGGCGTTGTTGACATCTACTCCAATCATGTTCCCCGATCCCAGTCCAGCAATTGCTACAGTCAATCAGTATTCGTAAAAAATCACGTTATTCCCATTCTGGAAGCATTACGTACCAGTTCCCTTCGGCCAGGAATAATGGCGAGTCTTGCTGACAAAATACTTGATCGGTTCCTTGACATGAAATTCCCTCTCAAGAATTTCCTTTCCAATTGTCTGAATATTGAATTCGTTTAGGGCACTCTCAAGAAACTTGCTCGTGATGCCGAATTGCTTATTCAGCTCATTTGGAAGGTCAAGAATGACATCGGAGCGAAGGTTGAGAAGATCCCATCCTTTAAGATCTTTGAAAAGTGTCTGCTTAGATGCATGGAAGCAAGAACTAGCATAGAATTTCTCAGAGATAAACTGGAGCTTTCCACGTCGTAGCGCAAGGCACAGACTCAGAGGGTAGAACTTGAGGTTCCGTGCTGTCCCATGTTAGCATCCATTTTTACACTCAAATATGGGTTGGGATGAGAATACTTACCAACCCAGATGGATTCAAGGTTCGCAATAGTACCGTCGCACGTGATATGGCCCCAAGAAACGGGAGATTTGTGTGTATCAGTGTTGTACCCGAACAGTTTACAAAGCTGCTGCCCAACCCGAAGCTCAACCAGGGTTGTCATAGGACTAGCCTCAAGAGCGACGTTATTTGGGTTGTACAACATAGTCATGAAGTACCCAAGCAGGGATGACATGGTCAAGTCAGTACACATGTGCGCCTCATACCGGGGTGACCAAAAAGGTGCGGAATGTTCGCCAAGAAGCTGTGCGACCTTTTCGGTAGCCAGTCGGAGATCAGATCTGGCTTTCAAGAAAACTGGCGAACGACGGTATTTCTTGGAGATGAAAGCCTGTTTGGATTAGTTTTCAAAAGACAAGATGATGTTTGTGATAATTACTTGATCCTCAGGCTGATAGCTTTGTCTGGCGACGAGGAGCTCATCAAGAATGGTATTGATGTTGGCTCTGAAGTCAGGGAGATTGGCACCCTTGGGGCCGATGAAGTGTGCATGAACTTCATCAAACTCCTCGTGACGCTCATGCTCAGCATCGGTTTCTTTTCCAGACATGATGAATTGGTTTGTTGAACTTGTGAATTGGATGATTGAGGAGTTTCTTGAAGACTTGGTATAGGAATGACCTTGAGCCCGGACTCGACGAGGTTTTGTACTCTTCCGCTGGTCATTCAAAGCGTCCTTTCATCTGCCGAGTGTTGACGTATGTAGCGCCTCCCTTTTTCCCGTCCCTTGAACAAGATGCACATCTCATCTCATCAGCAGCAAGGCTTATGGGGCTAATATTTGTTAAGGAATACCTATTTTTCAAGTCAAGCCTAGGTGAGATTTAGGTAGCTTTGATAATTCTTTAGAGTCCACAAACTCTGCGTCTTCTAAGTAGATGAGTACAGCATTCTCGTAGCATGACATACGGAATGCTGTAAGACCCATGAGTGGAGTTTGATGCATCATTTCTTCACTAAAAACTGAGACTTGCAGGGCGGAACGTAAATCCGCCGGGGGCTTTTTGCAAGGGACTCTTTAAAGACAAGAATTATGTGAAACTATTGAGGTCATGATGCATCTTGACGAATCGATCAAGAACAATAGTGGATTCTCCAAATGATTGATAAACAAGAATGATGCACCCAAGGAAGCCACAAATTCAATGGTTGGAGTCGATCGTTTCCGACAGTGGAAGCTGGTCTTGGTTACCCTCGGCTTGAGCCGCTCGCTCTGGCCCGTGTCTCAGATTTCGGCCAACCATGGCAGCTATCCTTATTCAGCTGCCAAGCTAGGGAGAATCTGGCAAGACAGCAGCTGAGAAAAGACTGATCTATCGTCATTTACCCAGGCTGTACTCTGACATATCAGACCTGATTGTGGATAACATCGGTGTTCAATCAATCCGTTCCACGTCAACATTGACGCTGTGGCTGATTGTTCTACAGCGGGCAAGTCACACATTGCATATGCATAAGTTAATGAATCAATTATGTGCATAGCGAAAATACATGAAAGCTTTATGTGCCAGTCTTTCTTAATAAGTAAGCTATAGTAGAAGGAGCTCTTAGTGAGGCCATGCTTGCATCAAGGCGCCCAGGCATCCCGAAAAGACTGATCGGCAACATACTTAGTCTAGGCTCTGGCATCCTAATCCCAGTCGAACCAAATACATCGCTTCTCGTTTGTGACTTCGGTAACCCATTACCTTTTCCACTAACTGTGAATTTACTAGAAACTTATTAGCTTGCGCAATGACTTTGTAGAAGAGCTTCACCCAAAACTTATAAATTTACTAGGAAATCCAAAATAGCTGTCATATTGTTTTTTCTTATCATTTTCGTCATAGATATAAAACGAAGATATTTATATCATCAGCTTAAGAAGTCAAGGCGAGATTGGAAAACATTCATCTTGATCACGGGGAATTGGGAGGAGGTCGCCGTCTCGATCAAGATCGTATCAATCCTTGGCAGACACTCTTCCTGTAAGACAATATTTCACTCTGTGTGTTGCAATGGCTTTAACAAGAATGTATTAGCTTTAGAATATTCTGGCGGAATAACACCTCGAGTGCGCCTACGTTCATAGTGGAAGCAAAGCACGTAGTCTCTACCAATGCTATTAAAGATTATAGTTATCGATGATGTGGATGGCGTAGAGCTCTTCTATGGCACCCAGAACTTCTTTGAATATCTCCTAAGACATTCTTAGGGAATACTTCTCGTCACAACAAGAAACAAGCAGGTGTGCGTCAAGCTAACCAAGGGGCACCGTTTTATTGAAGTGAATCGGATGAAGGATGACAAGGCCCGCGACCTTATAGGGAAAAGGCGAAAGAACCCATCTCTATCTACTTCCGATTCATTAACCTTGGCCTCTCGACTCGAATACCCTCCTGTTGCGCTTTCACAGGCAGTTGTATTTATGCAAGAAAGTAATATGGATATCAACGAGTATCTTCAATTTCTAAAAGATGATACAACTCTGATGAAACTACTCGATGGGGACTTCGAGGCCGATGGGATGGACGCTAATTCCCTTCGCGCCTTGATCAAGACATGGACAGAATCCTTTCGTCAGATTCAGCAACAGAATCCCTTCGTAAGCGATCCCCTTTCCTTCTTGGCTATCTGCGATGAGTCGCGCTTGCAGGATGATCTCATTTCTGCGTACCTCGGCCGAAGTTACGTCTCTAAAGGGCCGCTGGAAATAGCAAAGGCACTTGGGGTTCTCAAAGCCTACTCCCTGATTTCGGTGCGTAGCGACAAGAGATTTGTTTTACATCAACTTGTACGCATAGTCATGCACAGGTATTTGAACCAAGAGAACAAGATCAATCAAATCGTATATGAGACACATATGGCACTAGTGGTTGGGATTCGCGACGTTATAAGCTTTCCGGGTTGGGGTATAAACTTTCCTTTGAAGCTTCTAGCGGTCGATTTAATGAAGCCAGCATATCGCGCCTATACTCATCTTCCACTCTTATCAGTCTTATTCCTGATGCAATAGCATGGCGTCTAATAGTTTTTATTGGTTTGTTGACGTCTTACACAGTACTTACGGACTTTGTTTGGTGAAAGACTAATTATCAAAATTAGCATGAGGTGTTTTGTATCATGTTCAGGTGTTATATATGTGGTTATCTTTCAGTTTATAATCTTTCATTCTATTTTAGATCACCAAGTAATACGGGATCTGAATCTGTGACTCACTCGTAGCAGCTTTCCCATCAATCACTGAGCGATTCAGGAAGGGCTGTGAGACAAGATTGTGATGGCTTCGGTGTTCTCTAGCGGCGATATAGTATACCTAAGGCATGCTCAAGGTTCCCCTTGATCACATGTAAAATGGAATGAGATTCTTATCGGACTTTCATAATTTTCTAGTATAGAAGTGGAATTAACTTATCTTCCATCATGTACTTCAGAAGGATCCAGCAGGACATTTTTCTTACCGTTTTAAGCAGTTGACTAGCAACTTTTTCTCTAATAATACCGAGGCACACTTGTTGCGTTCTGACGAATGATATGCAGATATTTCTGGCTTTTATCTCCAATAGTACTGATAAGCTTTCGATTTGACAAGGTTCTCCGCACGGCGGAGATAACGGTGGATACCTTAGCCTGTCAGCCGTCAAGAGAAACACCGTAGTCGGAGGGCGCCGATAGCATTTATCGAATGAAATCGGGCTGTTTCTTCCCCGCGATTGCAACAAGTTAGTGGTTGCTAGCGCTGATACTGTAGTGCTAGACCGTAACGTTAACCTTGATATGATTATAAGACAGCCCCCAGAGGCTCACATCTCTCTTTCACACTTCTCCATCATGCTCAGAAAGCTCCAGCGCCATGAGTATCAAAGAAACCACCAACATCGATGACTACCAACTCGCTCAGCTGGGCCATTCCCAGTCCTTCAAGCGCAACTTCAGTCGCTGGACTATGCTGGGTCTGGCGTTTGCCATCCTGAATTCATGGACAGCACTCGCAGCGTCTCTCTCCCTCGCCCTTCCTTCGGGAGGCCCTGTAGCTGTCATCTGGGGACTTGTGACAGCTGGGATTTGCAACTTGTCGCTTGCAGCGAGTCTTGCTGAGTTTCTATCGGCTCAACCGACGTCTGGAGGACAGTATCATTGGGTTGCGACTATTGCGCCTCAGTCACTCAAGATTCCTCTGTCTTGGATCACCGGCTGGATCAACCTTAGCGGATGGGCCTGCCTGGTTGCGACAAACTGCTCCCTGTCCAGTACTCTCATCATCAACATCATTTCGCTTCAGAACCCCAACTACGAGTTCCAAAGATGGCATCAATTCCTCATTTACCTCGGAATAACTTTCATCGCCTTTGCTACTAATGCCTTCCTCCATTCGCTTCTGCCTCGCATAAACGGACTTGCTCTCGTCTGGAGTATTGCGGGCTTTTTCATCATTTCTATCACAGTGCTTGCGTGCGCTGCACCTGACTATGCTACAGCGGACTACGTGTTTGCCACATTCATCAACACTACAGGCTGGCCTGATGGCATTGCTTGGCTGCTTGGTCTTTTGCAGGGAGGACTTGGTCTCACAGGTTTCGATGCCGTGGCGCACATGATTGAGGAAATCCCAAACGCGGCAACAGAAGGACCCAAGATCATGCTCTACTGTCAATACATTGGTATCTCGACAGGTTTTCTGTTCCTGATTGTGGTTCTGTTTGTGTCTGGGGGCATTAAGAACGCTGAGACCATCATTGGATCTACCGCCGGGCCTTTGCTTGAGATATTCTATCTGGCTACCAACAGCAAGGTTGGTGCTATCTGTCTCTTAATGTTTCCCCTTCTCTGTTTGGTGTTCGCAGCCATCGCTGTAATGACGACTTCTTCTCGCATGATGTTTGCATTCGCCAGAGACGGTGGTCTTCCTGCTTCGCATCTCTGGTGGAAGGTTCATCCAAAGCTTGGAGTTCCAATGAATGCACTTTATCTAAATGTCGTCATTGTTGTTGTCTTTGGCTGTATTTATCTCGGCTCGACGGTTGCCTTCAACGCCATTGTGGCATCGTCTGTCGTGGCTCTGGGTCTAAGCTATGGTATACCTATTGCTCTCCACCTTGCACGCGGACGAACTCAATTACCCGAAGGGGCGTTCAAATTGCCTAACTGGCTTGGGTGGACGACGAATATTATTGGACTGGTCTACACTATTGTCACCACTGTACTCTTCTTATTTCCTCCCGCATTACCAGTTGATGGCACTACCATGAACTACTGCGTAGTTGCGTTTGGAGTCATTGTTGTAATCTCTGTTATTCAGTGGATAGTGGATGGAAGGAAAAACTTCAAAGGGCCGAGAATCACTATCGGGGAAAGCAGTGTCCCAGAAATGGATACTGTGTAGCGATGGATTGAGTGGCATAAGCAGTTAATTGATCTCTGTTCGAGATGTGTTTGCACTTGAATGAGGCATAATGGCCATTTTGTCCTTCATGAAATAACAGTCTCACGATTTGACAATGATTCAACAGAGTTTTTAATTCAGATTTGAATACACGAGGTTATCCCTGGACCCTTTCTCAAAGATTATGATAGTCACGGCAACCCGGGGCCATACCTCAATCCAACTTCTTCAACTTCAACTGCTTTTCACAACACTATGACTTCTCATTATCCCTAATAGTGCTGTCCGCCTCATTAAATGAGTCAATCTTGTAAGAGCTGAACTTCCTCGCAGACACACCCTTGGCAAATAGCATGTCGAGCTCCTCAAATGTTCGGTTTCGGGTCTCAGGGAGACGGAAGTAGCCCCAGATAAAGACCAAGAAGGCTGTGCTGCCCCAGATAAACCCGGTATATCCCTTGAGGTTCCACTTGGTTGGGTTCATAAAGTAAGGTTGGAGAACACCGGCGACAATTCCAGTAATCGCGTATCCGTTGCGGGCCAAGCAGATTGTCTTCTGGCGGAGTCTTGTTGAGCCTATCTCAGCGGGGAGGGCCCAGCCAAGCTGACCAGCAGAGAGCTGGAAGATGAACGTCCAGACCAGGGTCAGGATTGCTTGAGTCATTCCAATTTTATCGTTGTCGGTTTGTGTGTTGAGAGCTCCGATGGCAAACAGGACAGCAGCCATAGCACACATACCCCACAGGTAGGCAGTACGTCTTCCAACATAAGGCATGACACAGAACCATGACACCAATGTCGCAAAGAGTGCCATACCGTTTCCGCCGACATTGAGATGGTAGGTGGTTGTAGAGTCGAGGCCGATTTGCTGGAAGAAATAGGTGGAGTTGTAGGCGAAGTACAGACCGGAGAAGATCTGACCAGCAAATACAACGACCGCAATCTCGGTTCGTCGCAGCTCAAAGCCCTTGAAACAGTCCCAGTATGATGTGCCTACGGAGAGTTGCTCCTCGAGGTTGTTGGTATAGATGATCAGGCCAAGAGCATCTCGGAGCTCTTCAACAGTCGCTGCCGGTCGAAGTCTAACAAGGTTCTTAAGCGCATCATCGGGTCGTCCGATTCGAACAAGGTGCCAAGGAGTGTCGGGAGCAAAGCACAGAATCGGAACCAAAATAACAGGCCAGAACCACTGCAGGGCAAAGGGGATACGGTAAGCCCAAGGTGCCGGTGTGTTGACCAGACCAGCCATGACTCCCGCCGAGATGAGCTGGCCGATGATGAAGCACATGTTGGTCCAACTGGTCATGTAGACTCGGAGCGACATGGGGAGGACTTCGGAGGCGTACGCCGGTGCGGTGGTGGCAAAGACGCCCCAGGGAAGACCGCAGAGGACTTGGCCGACGAGGAGGACTTTGTTGTCGGGGGCGAAGAAGACAATGAAGATGAAGCAGCTGAGAGCGATCAAGGAGGCGATCAGCACTCTGATGTGTCCAAACTTGAGGACGAGGTGGCCATTGAGGAGTGTTCCGAAGAAGGCACCAATTCCAGCAGCGTTGCCGAGGCCAGCTTGCCAGGGAGCTGAAAGCTGATAGTTGTTTGTCTCCTCATTCCACTCGCCGTACTTCTGGGCAAAGGTGGGATATGCGTAGAAGTTGGAGAGGAGGTTTGTGTCGTAGCCCTCCATGATGACACACATGGACACGACAAGACACCAGAACACGGTCCGAGGGTATTTTCGGACTGCTTGGAGCGGGGGGAGGTTGTGTTCTGCTTCGGCACCAAGACGGGCCTGCTCAGCTGTGCCGTGGCCGACACTCTTTGCTGCTAGGGCCTCGACATCGGTGGTCTCGGCATGCGAGATGGAAGCGTCGAGTGTCTCTTTGCCCATGGTGATGGAGGGTTGAGGAGATGACTCGACTTGTGAGGGGGCAGGTTGCTGAGATGCTTGAAGAAGTGCAGTGCAGATCCTGGACTTATCAACGTTCCATGTCCGAGGTTATATACTGGAGCAATTAACCTCCTTCCAATATCAGTTCCAATCGCGTTGCTTCCTTGTCCCCATGGGGAACCGAAAACGACCCCGTGGGGGGGTTGAGGTGCATTGACTAGGGTTTTCCGAATATTACTCCATTTGGTTAAGTCGCTTTGTAGCAGAAAACCTTAGATCTGGGTCCCATGGCCGGTGATACCAGGGCCGCCATTGGCTGCCCCTCCTTCGCCTGATATTTCGGACCGAGAAGTGGACTTCATGCTGTAAAGGTCGAAAGGGTTTCTTCATCAGTCAAAGTCCCGACTATATCTCCATTGGGACAGCCCAACAACCCCAGACAGTAGCACAATGTCTTCCATCCAGTCACAGTCAAAGCGCGGCGGCCAAGTCTGTGACAACTGCCGATTCCGCAAAGTCAAGTGCGATCGTGGCCTGCCTTGCAAGAATTGTCACCTCGGAGATCTCCGTTGCCAATATCGCCACAGCATCCGCCGCAAAGGCCCCAAGCAGGGCCAAGGTCGGCGACAGACTCAACTTCGACAAGGCTTGGGGACTTTGGATACTTGCCAGTTCCAGATCCTCACTCCAGATGTGCCGCCCGCTGCAAGACAATCCAGCAGTTGTGAAGGTGCAGTTCCACCACCAACCCAAGCTCAGCCTGTTCCTCAGTCTCGGCCTGCTCAACAACCATCAAATCTTTCAGATGCGCCTCTACCCCTTAATCCCGACATCACGAAGCCCTTCAATGGCTCTACCCTGGATGCTGGAGACCTGTGCAAACGCATGTCGTTCTCCCTTGTCGCCCACATACAGCTCTTCCAAAGATTCCTCTACCCGATCATGCCCGTGGTCGACGACGACATTCTCTCTGACGCAGCCCGACTAGATGAGTTACCGCCCTCGAGATATGCTCTAATACTGGCGATATGTGCCGCAACAAGAATGCAACTTCGACTGGATAAGGGAGGCGACAATTATGAGAATGAACTCAACGCGAAGATCCCTAATGAGCCACATTTAACAGGAGACATTCTCGTTAATCTTGCCGAGACCTCACTTCGCCAGTATAGTGTAATCGATGATACAACTCTCGACTCCATTCTTGTCTCATTCTTTCTCTTCGCTAGCTACGGAAACCTCAACGATAGTCGTCACGCGTGGTTCTATCTAAATCAGAGCATCACTCTAGCACAGTCGCTTGATCTAACTCGAGAGTCGGGCTACTATGGATTACCTGACGATGAGAGGGAGAAAAGAAGACGGGTGTTCTGGCTTCTTTTTGTAACCGAACGGTAGGCTGCGTAACACATCACATGAACAGACACTAACTGGGTACGTCAGAACCTTTGCTCTCCAGCACAGAAGATCCGTCATGCTTCGAAGTACCGTCAATAAACCCCAAATCATCGATTCGAATTGCCCCGTCGTGATGCATGACTTCATCAACCATATTCGTTTATTCGAGTCGCTGCCATATTCGTTATATGAATGGCAGCCAGAAGGCGACGACGGACGATTTGAGGACCTCAAGCTTGTCCACGGTATAAATGATAAACTCTGCAGCGTCCAGCCAGACCAGTCCATCATCGAAAGCCAACGGTTTGACACCCTGATCACACAGCAGTGGCTTCGGATATCCATGTGGCGAATAGCATTCGGCCAGAACCCGTCTTCTGCATCGGGCTTTGGACTGCTTCTCCCGCCCGCACTTCCTATGGATGCAGGAAAGATCATCATGTCTGCATTGAGCTCCGTAGGTACCAAGTCAAAAGACTGCCATGGTATCGGTATGGTAAGTGACATGGCCACCAACTTCTAACCTTCTTGCTAATTCTGGTATAGGAGCAGAAACTCTTTGATGTGGGTGTTAGTCTTGCAGATACGGCTCAACTTCCAGGCTGGTCAAGCTCTTCAATTGACAACAGCCCTCGTGACCTCCTTTCTGTAGTTATCCACGCCCTTTCCACAGTCCGGGGCGCACAATCACACCTGCTGCCGAACCTTCTGAAGCACTCGGAAACTCTGTTCGCCCTGGCAGATCCAACTGCCCAGATTGACCTCCAATGGGACATAGCCGACATGAATAACTATGATAGGGATGTGGTGATTGAAGAGATTTCTGAGGAGGATGAAGACTACACGGGGCCGTTGGCGTGGGAGCAAGACAATAATTTGGATCTGCTGGATTTAAGCACTCCAGTTGCAACGACAACAACGTGGCAGGACGCAACTATATCCTGTGAACAGTTCGAACCTGACCTTGGCCTTTCTTTTGACTAATCTGTTTGGTGTACTATTATGAAACCCTTCAAATTGATAAAGCTGGTGAATTCCTCAATGTTGCCTATCTGAGCTTACATATTCAAATCCCATGTCCTACTTGCATTATCTGGTACCTTTATTGATACTTTCCTCATTCAACTAAACTCTCTCCAGTAACACCACTTTGCTATCATGATCTGTACTGAATCGGTACTGGATACCACCATTCATCAATGTGGCACCAGAGAATGTCTCCCCGCCGTCGAGCTTATACCTCGCAGCAGGGTCCAGGCCGGCTAAGCGAAGGAGAGGGTAGTTAAGTACAGTAGTTGATCTGATTTGGAAAGCGAATAGAACAGCCTGGCTTCCATCTTGAGAAATAAAAAGTGCGGCTGGGAAGTTGGAGTGCTCTGGTAGAACCAACCGCCACATATCTCCGCTGATGATAATCGGGTTGATCTTCTCAGCAAGCGCTATCAATTCTGGGATCTGCGCTCGCTCTTCTTCGGGCATATGGCTGGGGTCCAGCTCAAGCCCAAATGAACCTCCCATCATCGCGACATGAGCCCGGAAGCGCAGTGGGAACGAGCGCCCGGTCACATCGTTCGGAGACGAACATACGTGTGCGCCCATTGTTGAGGCCGGATAGACCAAAGATGTACCGAACTGGATATGGATGCGATCGAAAGCGTCCATGTTGTCGGACGTCCAGATTTGTGGGAAATACTGCAGGATACCAGGGTCAAATCGACCGCCGCCAGAGGCACAGCCCTCCCAGAGGACGTCAGGAAATCGAGCGGTCAGCACGTCAAAGACGTGGTATATGCCGAGCATGTAGGCGTGGTGGTTATCGGGCGTTGGGCTTTCGTGCATACCTCTGTTGTTGTCCCATTTTACATAAGTGATAGGAACAGTATCCAGTATCTTAGCGACCGAGTCAATGATATAGTTCTGTACCTCTGGAAGTGCTGCATTCAACACAAGCTGTTGACGTGTTTCGCTGCGGGCGTGGTTTCCTGCACTCAACACCCACTCAGGATGCTTCTCATAGAGCTCGGACTTCTGGTTGATCATCTCCGGTTCGAACCATAGTCCAAACTGAAGCTTTTCATCCGAGCCAGTGACTTGGAGTTTTGTTATTTTCTCTCCAAGCGAGTCCAGGCCATGCGGGAATCTCTTAGGGTTGGCTACCCAGTCACCCAGCCCAGCGTGGTCATCCACACGAGGGTATTTGTCTCCGAACCAGCCATCGTCAAGAACAAATAGCTTAGCACCTAGCTGCGCTGATTCTTGAGCGAGCTTGTAGATTGTTGTCTCGTCAAAGTTGAAGTATAGACCTTCCCAGCTGTTCAGCAAAACAGGCCGGGGCTCAGTGACAAACTTGCTTCGAATGAGATTCTGGCGATATAGGCGATGGAACTTGCGAGACATTCCTCCGATGCCGAGATTGGAGAAGACAGAAACGCATTCTGGCGATTGCAAAGACTCTGCTGGTCTCAAGGGCCAAGACAGCTGGCAAGAGTTCATGCCAATGAGCGCGCGAGTCAGACCCTGGTGGCTCTTCTCGACTTCGACGCTGAAAGAGCCAGTATAGACAAGTGAGAAACCCCAAGCCTCTCCGTTTGACTCGGTTGTGGTGGGGGAGATCATTGACAAGAATGGGTTATGGTAATGGGATGAATAGCCCGTAGTGCTTCCGAAGCTTGGCAACTATTAGCGAGGACACATCTTTGATTGCATATTCAACTCACCCTTGAACGCCATAATCGACCTTTCGACGAGTCCTGTTGCACTCCCTGGTCCACTCGCCTTGTAATTGCAGCATCTCATAGTCTTCGTGAGGGAAGTCAACGCTGAAGCTGGACAACTTCTCAACACTAATAACATCACTACTGTTGTTGGTGATCTTTACATTTCGGACAATGGCATCAAAAGCGGGGAATATCGAGTAGGACAAGTCCGCCGCAACTGCACTATGATCGTCATGCAGGTGAATGATGAGCGTCGAAACATCGCTATCTGAACCAAACGTGCTGGGCAACTTCTCCAGCGCGGGCTTGCCCTTGACCACTGTGTGTGACTTGTACTTGAAGTCGCAGACTGTGAAGCCTTTGGCGTGCTTGATGTGCACAGCCGGGATGCGGAAGTCTCCCCGGCCAAGGTCTGGAAACTCTCGGCGGAGATGGGCTTGGGTGGACCATCCGCCGCCGTTGGACATGATCTGTGCAATGGGGTTTTCCGTTACGCGGTCGCCGAAATGATCCAGCAGAAGATCCCCCGTCGCAGCGTCCACGTGGAAGCGGTACGAGACATTTTTGCCGTTGAGGGCAAATGAAGTCCCTTCAACGACAATTGCTGGAGCTGGTCAGTAAGATCCATGGGGGAGAAGTGTGCCTCATGCTCAAGGTATCTTGGCATCAGTGAAAGAACGTACGGTCGGCTTTGGGACTAGAGGCTGTCATTTGAAGAATAGTCATGGTTTATTGAGAGTGAAGGTGAGTCTCTGACACGCGCTTTAATCTCAGCAGAAATAGAGTCTGAATGATATCAAAGCAAGCACAACCCCTCATGGCAAAGAACAATTCCCCCAGCTTTAAATACATCAATGTCTATCCCCCATGGAGTAACAATCATGAATCCGAGCATTTCCCCATGGGGTTAATCAGCTGCTTATCCAGCGGGGAAGCTAAGATAAGGGAAGCCGAGCTCCGGATGTGCTACGTAGTATGATGACCTGCCAGGCTGCCTACCCTAAATAAGGACATGCAATTTTCACACAACATCGATAAATGTGATAGTAGCTTGTGGATGGTCCTTGAGATATGTAATCGTATGAGTTATTTTTTTTATCACATTATTACAGATTCTAGCTTAAGTGCGTTATTTGGGTCAGTAATACAATTACTGATTTCCAAAATCAACACCAGTCAATACTTTTAAACGTACTACGTAAATTAATTTTCGCTCGTCACGACTTTTCCAATCACCAAAATTGGCAAAACACAAGATGGATCATGATTGGTCAATTGAACCCACTGTCTTACGGACCACCTCCGGTAATACGCTGAGATAATTGTGGCGAGTTGAGGCTGAGACACTAAGCGTAGTGTAACATTACGTGGATATTGGCAATTTGAACTGCACATCCTTGATCGCTTTTGCAAGCCTCTAAGAAAAAGGATGACATGTAAAATCACAACGAGCAATTCCACAATCACGGCCTGCTTTATGAGAAATACAGGTTTCTGCCAGATTATAGAATATTGCCTCAACAAATCTTGTTTCAATTGGTATGCTTATTGAGAATAATCTAACACATAATATAAAACAACCAGAGAGGAATGAAGGAGCAATAAAGACACAGGCGCATAACAAAGTAGAATTACTGAATCTATACGGACTAGTTGAACTGAAATATTATATGTATTAATCGAAAAACTATTAGACAGGATATCATAAAACGTGAACATAGTTGGTGCGAGCCACAACAGCGGTGTTGTGATGAACAGGCTTATGCGTTGAAAAGTCTCAAAGTCCATTACAGACTTGCCGAGTGTGACTTATTAAAGTAGGGTATCTCCAGGTGTAATAAGTTGTTGGTTGCGATTTGTGCTTTACAAGGCTTCCCTGCTTCTATCCATGGGGTCTTGGCTGACACGCTGCTCCTTGACGTGGTGCTGCTTGTAGCGGTCTCGGACCTCGTGGAATGATGCCGTGAGAGCATGGAGAAGACTGTGTGGATTAATTAGTTTGTGAATCAAGAGAGGAAAGAGTGTGTTTCGACTTACGTGCTGATGATTGCAAGAATGAATGTACCCCAGGGCAGGTTGCAGCTGTTGTCATGCTCATCCGCATTGTTTCCAAGTAAGCCTCGAAGACCTTCCCTCCTGTAACAGTTTCCGGGACCGGCTGCACCACCGTTGGGTCGAGTAAGAACAGAGACCGCGATGAAAGCTCCGACGAAAGCAAGATCCAACAGGACCGAGAGCCAGCGGAGCCATTTGGGGCCACCGCCCTTGAGAAGGAATCCCACCAGCATGGCAATGAGCGTGTACAAGACAGCCGCTGCCAGAATGCCCTCTACCGCTCCAAACGCGCCATTCACACCGCGTCGGGTCTTGATCGCATTGACCAGGTTGTAGACCTTGCGGAGCCGAGCTGAGAAGAGTCCGAGGGAGATGGTTGCCGAAAGGAATTGCAGAACTCGTGAAAGGCGGAGGATCCAGCGATAAAGAGCAGAATGCTTCAACTTATTCGGGACGAAACGAGTCAAAAGACCAGTGTCATTGCGCTTGTCGTAGGTCGCGCCGTAATCGTTTGGCGACCGAGCCGTAGTGGTATCGTGGTGAACCATAGTTGCTGTGTGTAGGAAGAAGATGTATAACTATGGTGATGTGTAAATGTTATTGAAATGCTGCGTCTCAGAGTCTCATATATAGCTTATCTAGAAAAGAAATCTGCTGGCAATTTTCGCATTCTTGTTTGTTATTCTGGATAATTATGACGATTGATTTTGCTAACTATGAAACGTCATGCCAAGTGTCAGGTCGCACTGCAAAACTATTACGTGCTTAGCCCGTCATCTGAGTCAATGACATCGTCAGTGCTCTCAAAGACATGTATAGGACAGATCAATAATACATGACGGCAGAATGTTGCTACCGAATCGTGGCTCTCTCAAACGCGTTCAGTGCCTTGCTTATAATTATCGC
This sequence comes from Fusarium tricinctum, assembly GCA_020744515.1. Classification (NCBI taxonomy): domain Eukaryota; kingdom Fungi; phylum Ascomycota; class Sordariomycetes; order Hypocreales; family Nectriaceae; genus Fusarium; species Fusarium tricinctum. The sequence continues at coordinate 582,453 of JAGPXF010000002.1, read as the reverse complement.
CTTAAGCATAAACGGGTTTTAACTTCAAGCCCAATCTGCAAGGACGAAATGCTCCGCACCCCTGCCGTGCTGGATTGCTTGGCCTACGACTCGGGTGCCGTGACTGCCGAGTCACTTGGCCAAGCGCCCAGATAAAATTGAAATTGATAAAAATGACAGCTCTGAATTGAAGAGGAGTAATCTTCCAAGTTTCTCAAGGCGTTTCCGGTGGGCCTTGTCAAATAACTCGTTCCAATAGAATGCCAAGAATGACCTACTTGACTCTATTGGAAAATTTCCGATGGACTATGAAATAAAAGAGTATCCACAAGCCCAAAATCCCGGAATGACAATGAGCTAGAAGTGTGAATCCCCGGCTAGTCCAATAGCGGTACGAAAATGGACAAGCAAGAAGTCAAGGTGCAAGCTCAGAATATACCCAGACTACCAAAGCAGGCACCCACAGCATTCAGGTCTCTCTGTAGGGCAGACGCTTACTCTCATAAGGAGTAGTGCACGGACTATATGCAGATCCTTGAAACTTAAAACCATCGCCGATTCGATTAGCATTCAATGAAGTCTTTGCACATGTCAGGTAGTATGAAGTGGAGCACGTCACACTACGTAGTAAGTCGATGCGAGGGAACTACGTAGTTGTGATGAGGCTCATTTCGTTCTCCACATCTAGACAAGGATTCTACATGTAATTGGTCGGATGGTAGGTCTGTGCATTTAAGATTAGAAACTCGTTCGCAAGAAGAGTGAAACAACAAGCAAACAAAACAGCAAATTTGTGAATGATTGCCTCTACGCTTGAATATATGTATAGCTAGAATACATTAATAATTAAGCCTTACAATTAGTATTTACATATATTTCAAGAGCTTAGAAAATTTATTCAGATAAAGATAGCATAAAAATAGGGAGTGCTATAGTTAAATAACCTTACTTTATAGTAGTATTATGAACAAGAATTTCATTTATGATAGCTTACATACTTACTATAGTCAAGAAGTGCTCAGTATGTACTACTTCTTGTTTTCTACTGTGGAAGTCAAGAAAATACTGGATAATATTGTTGACTATTACTTTTCGCTAACATCCTCAAGTCAGGATATAGTAGCAGCGTATTTTTTCCTTCAGTCTCCATCACCCAAATCTCCCTTCTTCCTTATGAGCAGACCTCAAAGTTATACTTTTACCATTGGGATACCGAGATAATATCCAGCCTCGCTAATAAAGTCATTCTTTACTCTAGGCTTACCTCGTGACTACTACTTACATATTTTACGACTAGAATAAGTTATGTTTATAAACGACGAGCGTTTGGAAGCAAATATATATAGGAACTTTTTCCAACTACACCAGAATGTACCAGGATTGCTTTCTCATACCTCACTGGGCCACAAGTAATCAATGCAGCCAAGGACTGATTGATTGGTTGTGATAATGCCTTTCCGGTATGTCTCCAGCTGATCAGAATATCAAAGAGATTATTGGTTCTACACAGCCTGGCAGCTTAGTCCACAATAGAAAGACCTCCTCTTGAGGTATTTTCGCCATCACTTATGCATTCTTAGATATCACATCACAAATACCAGCTAATCTTAGACAAACCGCCAAGATATCAAAGGCGTCACAAGGCTAGAGATAAGCCTTGTACAAGGGCCCTCTAGCGTGCTCTGCGCGTTTTGCTCCCGATACTTCAATAGCCGCAGCTTCACTGGGAAGCGCGACGAAAAGATTCTTTTCACATGTTCGCTAGAGAGCTCATGCCGCTTTGGATCTTTCATCAAAGACAGTCTAGAAGATAGACTGGATAGTTCCAGTTTGATGCTCGCCGAACATGACCTCTTCCACCTTGCCGCCCAGCGAGGATTCTTCAGCAGAGAACAGTATGGCGATGGCATGCGCACAGACTCCCCACAGCCAGAAGACTTTAGTATGATAAGCTTCTATCATAGCCCTACCCTCGGTTTCTTTGCAGATCAGTCGCGATGACCGATCACTAATCAACAATCAGGAGACCTGGCTGCTACTTACATCAGCACTAGGCATAGGGAACATAATCTCATCCGAAAGCAATTTTAACCAGGCTATAAAATGGTTAGATGACTGCATCGAACGCCATACAGGTTGCCACCCCAACCCAGCAATAACTCTCATGACGCCCTCACGTCTTATTGACGTCAGTCTTGCTGGAGCAGGAGGAAGAGTCAGGATTGTGGATACAGAGTGCATACCGACCAGATATGCTGCTCTAACATACTGTTGGGGACAAACGGCACAAGATCAGAAACTTCAACTGCCAAATCATGCAGCATGGACCTATTATGGTGTTTTTCTCGATCAGCTACCACGGACTATCCAGGATGCAGTCACTGTCACCCGAGGGTTGAAGCTCTCGTACCTTTTGGTAGATGCACTCCGTATCATCCAAGACTCCAACAAGGACAAGGAGAAAGAGCGGAAGCACATGCATTCAGTGTATGAGAATAGCTATGTAAAAATTTCTGTTATCGCCAGAGACGATTCAGAGGGATTTCTTGACGTGCAACACGGACCAATAACCACAATACCGTATCCTCTTCCAAACGCCCAAATAGGAAATCTAGAACTCGAGATTAACCTGTTCTTCAACCTGGACTTGTCCAAGATCGAGTTGTGTGCTTGGACTCTCCAAGAAAGGCTTCTGTCGCCTCCCATACTATGCTACTCGAATAATCCAAGCATCCTAGCTTGGGACTGCGCCACATTAATCGATGCACATGGAGGAGATAAGCCATGCCGGGGCTCGAAACCACTTCATTGGGCTTTGGGGCGACTTCATGAACGGGTGAGGATGCCACAGCAGCTGGACGAATCTGACAGCGAGTTGGTTGCAGAATGGTGAGGTCTCACAAGCCAGTTTACTCGCCGAGACCTGAGTTTCGAACATGATACCCTCCATGCTCTTACTAGCCTGGCCACAAAGTTCCATACAGCGTTACCTCAAGATCATATTTATGCAGCTGGGTTATGCCTCGACCCTTGCCTAGGGTACAGGAACTTTGTCTGCAGTATTTGCTGGCATGCCTTCCACGACGAGCTTTACCTATACCAAGGGATATGTCGCACCTAGGTATGCATGGGCTAGTGTTCGGGGACCATTATTTGTTAACTCGCCATACAGTGTACCACTCGTGCCGATGTGTTCTACCATATCTGGAAACCGAATACATACAGATGCTATCGAAATAGTGAACCTAATCCTCAGGCAACCTTTCTTCCAAGCCGCCAAGCTTCATTTTTCTTAACTAGTACACCCGTCTTTACTCTGCACGATTTACCTTTACCACCTCTGTTTATGCTTCCCTCTCAACATCCTACTGGTGCTACGGAAAGTCAACAAGCGTCCTTTAGTTACAAGTTAGCACGATTCCAGCTTTCTTTCGCTTCGCAGGTTAGCGAGAGACTACATTGTTTACAACATCATCACATTGTGCGTCCTCTTCGAGCACCCTCACATTTGCAAAACCTATCACTCTCCTCTTCATCCTTAACAATATAATAATCAAGGCTATCTCCGTTCACTTGCAACAGGATGCATCCGGATGGTTCCATGGTATCTTCTACGGGAGTGAGGCGGGACCCCCTAAAAATACCTAGTAATATTATTCCTGATGCAGGAGATGGAAGTTACAGCATCAGCACTACCAGCAGCAATATATCTCCGATTATCGATTATAGGCTTAGAACACGATAGCAACCAGTTGCAGCTCGATAATGTGGCTTTGGGGAAAGAAACAAAAGAGTCATTAGCCCACCTCCTATCATCCACCTCATGATCAAAAACCAAAACTTCACGCAAGAAGAAATCGAAAAGCAACTACATAGTAATCACCATGTTATGAGCTTTTTATTATATGATGAAAATGGGTGCCGAGATGCGACCTTCATGACCGAGCAGCGACGATAAAAGCGCCAAATCTTGCGAATATTGATTATTACTCCTTTTTGTTTTGGCAAGGACGAGTATGGTACAGAAGGTTGCTTCTTTTGTTTCCCGGACCTATCTTACCATGCCCCCGGACAATTTTGCCCCAGGTTCAGCTTGACTAAAATCAATCCAACTCGTGCAAAACAAAGTGCGGCTTTTACCAATGCTTCTCGAGGGCAAAAATGCCATCTTCACTCTTTACACCCCAAAAGATTTCCCGGGAATAGAAGCTAGTGCGAAGCTGGTGAAATACCTAAAAGAGCAAGGATGCATTATTCCTGTCAGGGAGAATAACGTCCGGTCAAAGAAAGCTAGGAGTGACAATGACTTACACAATGGAGAGCAGGACGAGGCTAATTCGTCCTCCTAAGGAAACATACAAACTTTCGCAAAAAGGTGGTTTCGTATAGCTTGATGAAGGTAAAGTATCAAGTGAAAGAGAGCGTACAGATGAACAAGCCGCGAAGGCGAAGGGGTAGTTATCCGGCAGAGTGTATTCTCGACGAGCATATGGTACACTCTCAAATGAATCTCAAATAAATCCCATCATTGGGTCTCTGAACTTAGGTGCATCAGTATTGGGTGTTCCTTCCTCTCGGATAGGTCAAAATTAAGTAAGGCGTCGTCATGGATATTTGGATTGATTATTAAACGTTGAGGTAGTTCAGAGCTAATATTAATATCATCCACCAACTATCTACATACTGATTCTGCATGTGGCGCCAAGGTTGAAGACAAGACCGACATCGTTGGGGTTAAGCAAAAGTCCCTGATCTTCTTACTTTAATTGTCACACTTGCGGCTGGCTACCCTTTTCAGGCGCTAGATGTCTTCTCAATATAGAGAAGTACTCCTAAAATTTCCCAAAGCATCCACGGTATCCCACCGCCAACATTGCCCTCGGAGGAGATTCATTGAACATGTGAAGCCAAAGAAGTAGATGCTTGTCTTCGTAATGTATCAAAGGTCGATGATGCCACAACACGATACCTTCACTTTATCACGATAGATCAACGCCGAAAGTTGAATGATCATAGACGGAAGTCAAAGGCGTATATATCCCCAGTCTCTCTTGTTCATTCGCAAACGGCACATTCTACTGGATTATTTAATGATAACAAGCACCATCTACGCAACTGATAGATAACATGTTAGACAAAGGTCAAAATATCATGATTGGATCCAGAAGCTCTCTACCTTTGCACATAGATCTGCAACAGCCGAAGGACGAACTCCATGCCCAGAAAGTAAAGGTGAGTTTGGCATTCATGTTTATCATCGGAACAGTTAAGTAACACCGGGGGCGTTAGAGTCTGGACGAATCCTCTCCTCGTGATCTGAGAGAACTCGTTCGACTTCAGTCCATCGCTATCTCTGAGCTCGAGAAATCTACAAGATTACTAGGAGAGTCTGTCGCCATGCTACAAAACTACATGCAGGAAGATCAACGTAGTCCAGGCACCTCAACACGACCGGAGGCTATACATGACGGCCTTACATCTGCAGATACTATTCAACCGAGTCCAGTGGCGAGTATGGGCTTTGAATTGTATGGGAATGCCTGTAAGAATGGTTCTACTGGGCATATATGTAACCTAGAGAATATCACTGTTGGTAAAGATAGTCAACAGACGATCATCCTAGAGGGTGGAGGATCGATAAGGGCGAGGAACATTACGACGGGAAGGGGGTCGGTGCAGCTCATCGGTCAGCTCTCTGATGTCACGTTACAAAAGATTGCCCAAAGCTGGAATGGAAATATTGGAAATAAGTAGTATAGCAATATGCAGACAACGAGACAGTTCTGGGTCCTTATTTGTCATCGGCAAGCTCAAGTATAAAATTTTCATACTCATCGGATCATCGTACTCTTGTTAACAACGTTGACTTGCCTCAACTTTTGCGTCCTCGACGTAATTCAAGGGTGGACTTTTTGAGGTAGGAGCTAGCAAAGTCTAGGTTGACGTCATAGAAGTTTCCTTACGGTGGTCTAAGCGGACCAACCAGCACCCCTTGATCAACTAAGATTCGAGGGCTCTAACGTGGAGCACTCGCAGCTCGATTCCTTACCCTGTACGTGTTTAGGATTTAACCTAGCTTTCTTTTACATCATAAAGGTAGTCATTTTGCTTTTTTGAGAACGTATAACTTATAGTGATCATATGAGGGGAGGCAAGTCCGGTGGCTGGTCGGTACTTTCACAACCTGATTGTGTTCGTACTAGGTGAATGTTCCATTGTTCTGAATTACGACACCACATGAACTTGGCTGTAAAGAATCTTTGTGAAACCCTCGATGAATCGGCTGGCACATTATTGGGGCCGAGGGGTTACAAGGAGTAGGAAATCAGGATATGAGCCAGTATCCCGTGGTATGGCTGATGGAAAGAATACATGAGCAGAAGAAGGTTCTATGCCGCTAGCTAAATTTTGCTGATGTCGTTAGGGAACAGCGTCAAGGTCATCCATCCATTGCCGGGCCCTGTTGCCGCCGATCCATCCATGGAACTTGTTCAGTTTAAGGCCTAGCGCGATAGCCGAACCTTTGGGGATCAACAGTGGGGAGCATGGTCTTAGAACAGCTATGGCTCAGGCATCTTGATCGGCAAATGATAGGAATTGTTATATAGCATGATCGTGAAACATTAATTATCATGCTATGCCGCGTCTCATCTCATCAAAACAATCCCAACACTACATCTCGCTATCTCTGTTCCTACTCTTGACGTTAGGTGTTCTGAACTTTGATCCGTTTGATACTATGAAACAGCAGGTTATGTCCTGCCCCCACCGACATCAGCCTCGTGCTTCTATATTTCGACAACAAAGTCGTGCTTTCAGGTGGCCAAGTCCGGACCATTAAACGACGCTCTATCTCGATCACTTTGTTGCAGAGCCAGGAAATGGAACCGACCCAAAACTAGGTTTAGGTGTAAGTGTGAAGCCTCGTCCATTGAAGGGCGTGCCAGGTGGCACCGCCGTGGTTTCTGGGTCCACTGTTGGAGTATGAGCATTTCTAGGAGACTCTTTGCCTCCCGTTTGGTGTAAGCTGATTGTGGTGAAGTCTTGGGATATCTGTTGAAGAGATTGTTCCTTAAAATGCCCGCCGGCTTGCTTGAGTCTCAAGCCAATACCGTGGTTCTTTCCATTAAGCGGCTTCCCGTCCGTCGAAACCATAAACTGAATAGTGTCATCGCCCTCAGCATGGTTCTCAATGTTACTGATCTTCTCCTCCAAATATGTGTTGATATTCGAGAAGAGGTTCAGTGAATGACGTAAAACGTCGGCCTCCTCGTTAAGATTATCGAGTAACACTTTATTATCCGATGCTACGGCGGTCGACGAGCCAGCATCTATTCGTTCGGACACTTTTTGACGATGCCTCTTCAATCGCTCAAGCGCAAATCCGAGGTATTCCTTACAGCCATCGAGTCCTTCGCTGACAAGCATATTCGATGTTGGGTGTGGACCGAGAAGACCGGGTGTGTGCCCTTCTTCAGTGGCATATTGAAGCTGAATCTGGTCAATCTGCTGAGAAAGCTGAAGGCAAAGCTGGAGACCCTTTTCGGTACTGAGACGCTCGTTTTCTATATATTTAAACGTTGCTTCGTCTACTTCAGGACTCACGAGGGCCCGGGAGGCGAGAGCATCAAGCTTCTGCTTCACGTCCTCCAGGTGTACCTCTAAGTCAATTGTTGTTGTCTCAATTAATCCTCGGCAGGATTGCACGGCTTCGACGGTAATGGCAGATGTGCGGCTAGTCATAACAAAGACAGTTCAGTATGATGGCACGTAACTTTAAATGTGGACACTTACAGGTTCGCAAAGCTGAGAGCGACGACGATTGTAGACTTGTATCCAATGAGCTGCTGCCTGAAGCCTTCAATTCCGTCTCCGCCCCTGTATGTGAGCCTAGCCCAATCCCGAAAACTAGTTCGGTCTTGGCTAGACCGCGAACTACAGGCTATCAGCTCGCGCTCGAAGTCCTCGCATGCACGGCTGCATTGCTCCAGCGTTATTTTGAGGGCCGAAAGGTCCACGTCAACGTTACCGCGAGGTGCCTGAGAGAGTTCTTGGAGCACGGTACTCAGCTCTGCTAACTCTGAAAGAAGTTCCCTTAGTTGACGTGGGAGGCATCGAAAGCTTTGCACTGCCTTCTGAACCTTGGTGACAGATTTATGGGCGACCGTCGCTAAGGTAAGGAGACCGGACAAAAGCCCAACAACCTCGGCCATCTGACGGAGATGTTGAGGGTCGAATTAATTTGGCTTGGTAGATACTGTCACAGCAGATGGTGCTTGAGGTATTTATCAGTTTCTCAGGTTACAAGAGGCTGACCAGTTGGGGGAATAGAAATTAGCTGGGGCTAGGCGCCCAACGAATCGAATATTGCCGCGCGCCTCGAAACTGACTAATACTTAACCATGGCCCAAAGTGGGTTCGGTCGAGTGCCCGCCATTGGCTGTATGCAAGTGAGCAGCTCATGTACAATATTCCCGAGAAGTACGTGGAAAGTGACTGGCGGCAGTTGATTGGTATTCCCATGACCGATTTTCGCTCCAACATTGTGCTTGAGAGCGTTTCGATATGCTCGAAACAGCGCTGAGAACTGTCGTGGGTGGGCCTATACAGCCAGGTTCACCCTTGCACAGCGCTAATAGGCATTCTTCTGCTTCGTCGACAGGGTAGAGGAAGCGATCGTGGTAAACGATTGGCGAGCCTGGGGCCAGCGCATGCAAGCCTATGCATTACCAAGCTGTTCTACTCCCTCATTACAAGTGACGGCTATTGTGGGATCATCGGCCGTCGTAAGGCGTTCATAGTACGTGGAGTGATATGGTATAAGTCTTCGGTTGCTCAGCAGTGACTAGGTGACAGTTGAGGTTAGTACGATGAATGTTTTCGGATGAACATTATGGCGCGAAGGTACTGTACCACAAAGCCCTCTCCTGATCTCGTTGATGAGGCCTCAAGTCTTCTGCCTGAGGCAGGAAACACTGCTGTCTAGCCGCGACGCATTTGGTCCTAGGGTAGCTGATCATTTTTGCAGTATCAGCCGCCGCAACTGAACCAAGGTAATTCGTAGAGAGCGGCCTGACGTGAGCTGATGGCTAACGCAGATCTTCCATCCAGATTTTTCCAAGTCGCTTGTAACTGTCCTGCTGACCACGAGGCTCTCCAATCCCTTGATATGAGGCATTTTGGCTTGTTACTCCATCTACCCAATGAGACGAACCTCCAGCAGAAATTCGCGGCCTCAGGAGGCAATAAAGCCGTGCAGCGAAACATGAGATAAAGCCTGGCACTATGCCTTGTGCCAGCCATGGTAAGCCACATCGAATCACACCCAATCACGACCCAAATTCATGCATCACCTTTTGCGTCAGCTCATGAGTCACAACGAAACTCGGCCCCTGACCGTTCTCATATTTATGCCGTTATATAAATGGGACACTGTTTAACACAGTACTTCACTCCTTCTACCATTGAGAATGTCTACTTCCAGCCATGGACAAGATGATGTCGAACGACAGGGCATCCTACTGGCGTCCAAAAAGGTACCGGACTTGAAAGAGCGCGCAGGACAGGGCTGTTTCATTTGCTTGGAGAGTCATAACCAAGGACAATATGCTGTTCTTGTACCGTGCCTACGACCGATAAAGTTTCGCCAGATGATCGCACGCATCGAAGATCGTACTGGCAAGTCAAAACCGATATATGAAGAAGATTCGCCCTGGGACAGCGCCTGCGAGTCTGATTACGAGATCTACCACAGATTACTGGACACGTGCTATCGGCATTTGGGCCGATGGAAGAGATGGTTGCCTTACTATGGAATCATTGAAGTGCTAGAGGTCAAAGTAAGTTGATAGTCAAAATGGTAGTGGTCAGTCTGACGATGCCAAAAACACAGTTTCAATTCGCGGGTGTTGTCGAGTCGGGTGGGCGCTATCCAATCTATATGGATCCTATCAGCCCCAAGAACATCTTTGAAGAATGCGAGAAGACTATAGCAAGGCATCCAACCGGTCCATATTCCGATATTGACGATGCATGTCTGGGTGGCTCCGAGCATAGCGACCAATGCATGATTGGTATGCAGGAGTGGTCTCAACCATGCATCAAAATTGAAGCAGAGGAGGCAGAGCAGCGTTGCAAACGGCTCCTATTTTTGTCGCATCTGAAGGATTGTGCTCGTGACCCCACGAAAGCCAATGGGCTACACAGTCTGAAGGGTCTGGCGCAAGAGAGCTGCATCTACGACATAAGGTATGTCTGCCATCTATCTATCCTATCTCCCTCCTTTCACCCTACTGAAGGAAGCAACCAACTTCTGACCTATTTAGGGGTTCGGACAAAGTCGCTTTGCCTCTTCCATATCAAGAATTTCAATGTACAACGTGGATAAGAGGCGTACATTTTGTTTTAGGATGGCAGACGGACCGAATGCATGCAAAACTCCCGTTCAGAGCCTCGTGTGCTTCGCTTGCAGTTGCCCTCACTTGGCTTTGCCTAGTTCTTTGGAGGGGTGGAGGGGGGGATTGGGGGACCGCGTTCGCATTCGCCCAGGTTGTCGCAGCCTCTTTTGCAATCATTATTACTTACGCCCGGCTGTAGCCTAGCTTTTACATACTTAACGCAGTGGTTGCCTTCGCCATGTTGTAGGTACGATATTAAGGGATTTATCGGACATAGGACTGTATACGTCACTGAGAGAAGGTAGGTCTGATCCAAGTAATTACCCTCCTCGGACATGCGGTGCTTCAAAGACTTGGGCATTATGATGATGACTACCAAAGCCGATTAAAGCTTGTAGTCAGGATCAGCGAGTCACAAACACAAGACCTGCTGCTTTACCTCAAGAGACTCGATAATAAGGCTCCAGAGGCTTTGGTGGATGAAGTGCACGATATGTTTCAAGCCTTGCGGGACACGCTTAACGGCTTGTGCCTCTCCTTCCTGGCATACGCACAGACGAACAAGCAACCGTGCGAACGAAAGTATCAGCGGCAAAAAAAGCAAAGATAGATGCTGAAGTCAGCAAACTCGAGGAGTGGAACGATAGGATCTTGAAAAGGATGATCGTGTTGAAGTTATTCGGTAGCTGCAAGGCGCTACCACCAAGTTCCTCGGATGAGTACGAGGCTGTATCTTTGAGAAAGGTCGAAAGGCTTCGAGACGCGATACAAGAATCCCTCGACAAGGCGAAACCCGAATCTAACCTCCTACTGGATCGTCCAGAAGAAGCAAGTTGTAGTCGACTCCCAAACTTATCACTTCAACTCAAAATGCCAAAGGCTGGTGTGACGCCATTCCTGGTTGAGCGCCGAATCTATAGTGCTGACGCCTCAGAACGGGAAATACAGCAGCATGGAAAGGTCGTGTGCGAGGTTGCGAGGATACTTCGCCAAGCTGACCCTTCGTTCATGGGCCTTATTTATTGCAACGGATTTCTCTCAGAGCCATTGGAGTGTAGATTCAAGTTGCACTTCCCGCTTCCCGAAGGTCTGCAAAACCCAAGATCTCTCCTTGATCTCCTTCTCGACCCTGTCAACAAAAGGCCTGGAGCAAAGTATCCTCTCAACCATCGTATTTCCCTGGCCAAGAGCGTCGTGGTAGCTGTAATTATTCTTCATTCGGCAGGCTTTGTGCACAAGCAAATACGTCCTGATACTATCATCATCTTGGACCAGATTCCGAGCACCCAATTAACTGTTTCAGTAGCGAGTGCAGCAGACCAAACAAGACTGACATACCCATATGTAATCAGTAGACCGTTTCTTGTTGTCTTCGATAATGTTCGCAAGGTGGATGCCGCATCACTGATGCTGCCCATTGAGGAATGGAAAAAGAACATATATCTCAGTCCCGAACGCCAACGACTCCAACCAGGGGACGAGTTCAACATGCAGCATGATCTCTACAGTCTAGGCGTCGTCTTGCTTGAGATTGCCTTCTGAGCCTCCTTCCAAGACAAGAAGTCATCTCAACTGGGTAAGCTTATTTGGAGAAACGCAGACCAGTCTGATTTTCGTGGCCCAGAGTAGTTAAAGAAGATATGCATGTCCCTGGAAAAAAGCTCTGTACCACGACTTATCGGACAAAAGTATGCAGATGTTATTATCGCGTGTTTGACAGGGCTGAAGTCTGAGAATGGTGTGTCAGAAAGCCTCGAAGATGAGAATGGAATTATAGTAGGAACGAGGTATATCCTGGAGATTGTTAAGAAACTGGAAGAAATTTGTTTATAGGGGCTTTAGAAATTAGACTTTTATTTGGCTATCCTACGTACTATTGAAACTGCTGTTTGGCTAGCCAATAGTTCTTCTGACATGTCTTGATAGACCCTGATGAAAGTAATCAAGACTCGGCACGCCGTAGTTGAAGTGCTGTCTTACCTGAACGTGCAACTAAGCAACAATTGTACAAAAATTAATATTAGTCCGTAAAGCGAAGTGCAAATACCACATAAGTCCAAGTTATAACAATTCCGATATCACCATTATTGTCTAAGTGTCTTGGCCACCGGATTACTGCAGGTTGTCAACTGCTAAAGAGATCACGAGATGTTTTATACTACCACAACGTGATTGAGGCCTCTTCATGTCTTTGAAGTTACCCAAATCGACACCTCGAATAACGCATGCCCATATGTCATTGGCCTTCTAATAAGGGAACAGAAGATCGAGGTCTGTGTCAAGCTTGGATAATGCTTTCAGGAACTATCAGCAATCCTACTTCGACGATACAGACAATGCTTTAACCTAGAGTCTGGGTGCGAAGTCTGGCAGGATTTACAGACAATACTAGAGATGGACAGTTGTTTTCAAAAAGCGGTTTAGAATATTTCTTCAAGTTTGTTTTACGGCATGAATACTTTCATGCCTGCATTCCTGAAGCAATTACAATTTCAATTGATGAGTTCAGAAACATTCAAGTGCGCATTTCACAACATATGTACAGCTTGGGACGAGTTTGATTTTTAAAAAAAAAATGCAAGACAGCTGTTATGAACGAGGTTACAATATTCCTCTTTACAATAAAACTCCCAGACACAAGGCAATGTACAATGCGTCATGTAATTAATAGTAACAAGCGAGCTCAACCAAGCTATCTGTCAAACTGATTATTCTGTATATCCACCCAGCAACAATTGACAGAGCCAGTTGGAGGCTTTTTATAAAGTCCACCCGTGCCAAATCGAGCTTCTCTCCGTTATCTGTGCGCATAAACTGATAAACAGCTTACTGGCAGGTACGGGTGGTAATAACGTGACCGGGGGTGTCTTGGCATGCTAGAAATCATTATTAGTATTATTTCTACCCAGAGACGAAAGAAAAGTACTTACTGCCGGAGAAGATACCACCCTGTGCGTTAGTCCAGTATCGGCAACCGTAACCGGCAGGGACCAAGGCGTTCGAGCCATGAAAGGTACATGCCTCCCAAACTTTAACTATGTAGTGTATAAGCCTGACAATTTCAATGTAACTTAGGTGGGAATACTTACTAGCACCGCCGGAGTAAGGCATAATACCATAGAGCTCGTTGTTGGCAATCCATTCACCGTTACCGGACTGGGCCCAAGCGTAGGCGCCAGTTGCAAAGGCAACAGTAGAGAAAATAGTAGTGAATTGCATCTTGAAAGTTTAAAGGATAGTTATTAAGTGTGGCTATTATTGGTTGACTTAATTGGTGAAGTAATAGTGAGGCGCCTTGGAGAAGAAGACAAAAAGGAGGAGGACTCAACGACACTTATACTTATTTCTTTTTCTAATACAGTGTGGATAAAATAAAAACTCTGCGTTGAGCCGGTCACAGTATAGCTGGTCTCTCATATGCATGGACTGGTCTAGTTTTGCTATAATTTCAAAGTCTAGTAGGTAGAATTCAAATCCCGTTAACAAGTTGAATCCTACGGTTTCGGTGGAATCTCATCTAGGCAGGTCCATGGTTTATTCACGCAACAAGTGGCCCCATTCGTCTAGAGCGCTTCTCCCAGCCCGCAATTTAGACATGGATTAGTGAGCCAGAATTTTGGCTCCGCCCGGCTAGGTACCAATGCGTTAAGGTTATTTCTGGTGTTGCACTACCGTTAGTAACTGTCGAAAACTTTAATACATTCGATCTGTAGTACATGGTAACTAGTGCAGGTGTATGTATTATTCGAGGGAAGCGGATGCGGTAAGTACAGAAGTACTTCTCAACCAATTTAAACATCACTTCTCTCATACTAAATAAGTAGATATCTAAATTACGCAACATAGTGGAAAAAAAGAAAAAAAGGGGAGAAAAGGAAAGGATTAGACGGACTGTTAGAAAGTTAATAACAGCGCTTTATGTAAAGTATTACATGTCCGGTTCATTGGTAGACATCTTGTCGTCGTATTGCACAGTAACGGGAAGTAAGGAAATATTACCCGCTCGTATCCGTGACAAGGATCAGGTCAGGTGCATGGGCAGGATGGGGTCCCTAGAACCATAATATTTTAGAGTCATGGATTAAGATTGTGAGCTTGCCTTAAATTGGATGGCTTCCGGTTGGAGCTACAACCCTGCTAGTCAAGGCTTAAATAGCCTCGGCAGCATGATTTGAAAAGAATAGGCAGTATCCATATGACTAAGTAATGGAGCATGAATGGCCACCGAACTGTAATGACAAGACCCACGTAGTATCAATGACAACAAAACCATTACCGTTCAGAGGTTTCCTGTGGCGAAGTGAGTCTTTAAAGGATTGCCTTCCCTGCTTACTTTGTTCTAGACTGTATTATCTCCACGTGGCGGTGAGCAAAAGCTATTTGTTATAATTTGTTGAGTTCTAAGCCCCAAGGATCCAGCATTGGTCGTCACGCAGTGAAATTCTATACCATTATGCCATAGCTGGCGATTACTATGGTGGGTCAGTTAAGTAAAGGTTAAATAAATAAGAAACACGGACTTATACTATGTAGCTTTAGGGTATCTCCAAAACAAAATACAGTAACCACTTAGTCAAGTTAATACATGTTGTGGAAAAATAGTATTAGGTAAGAAACCACCATGGCCGCCTACTGAGAAAATATATTGTCCGTTAGCTTGGCTGGCAGTCAGAAAGACAGCAGGCAAACTCAAACCAACTTTTATCCTCGAACTCAGCCGGATCTGGTTGACATTCCTCAACGTTAGGTGATCAAGGTTAAAATCTTCATAATTTTTACTTATATATATGGGTCGATTACTATATATTGATTATTACTCTTGTCATACCGTAAATCACTCTACAACTACTCTCACTCGATCTAAATTCCACGCCAGGGCAATATCTGTCTCCGTTTTCATATTCCGATGAGAAGCAGCTCGCACGCCGGCAAAGTAGACCCCAGGCTCATCATATGTATGTGACGTTTTGAAAGCAATCTCAGGCCCTGGTTGAACATCTAGTTTGGTATACTCGCCAACCCCGAGAGGATCCCATTCGAGAGCAACAACGTAACCAAGGCCATCTGGGACTTGTGCCTTGACGCGGAACTCTTGCTTCTTGCCTGGGGCTGCCCTTGCGACTTTGGAACCGTCTACGAAGAGCTCAACCACTGGCTGGATGCCCTTACGTGCCTCTGCAGATGGAGGGATCTTAATCTGTCCCTTCTCAATGCTGTATTCTGTTGGCGGGGGCGGGTCCACGTTATTCTCGACCCACGCCACCATGTCGCGCAAGTGCTGCTGATAAAGGCCAGTAAAATCCACCACCCGACTCGTATAGGGAGCTTCAATACTCCCCATGGCGTGATTGGCGTTATCACTATAGTATAGGCGGTAGTGATCTTGTAGGTCACCTTTGGCCTTGAGGACCTGGTTTTTGTACCAATCTGCATGCAACGGGAAAGCGTCAATGTCGAGAAGGTTGTCCATGGCAATCATCTTCATGGTGATGTTGCCCGTGTGCGTACCGTTTCCAGACGCTGATTTTGAAATGTGCGGTCCAATCAAGATATTTCTCTGAGGGTAAAGTGGCTCGCCTTGTTCATTGCGGAGATAGTCATGGCCTTGGAAAGTGCTGCTGGGTGGAGGGAGCTGGTGGCGATGGTATGTGTGCGTGGCGAGGTACCACCGATTATCAACCTGGATTTTGATACCAGGCCTGAGTGCCTCACGGATCTCGGTAGAAGTGCGGGCTGAGACGTATACTGTTCTCGTCGCAGAATCAAACTCTCCAGAGAAATATTGTATCGTGTTGTCGACTATGACAGAAAAGCCAAAACCGACAACATCGGTTATATTCTCAGGCACATTTCCCATCGTAAACTCATTTACTAAACCATCATCGCCTGCAATAGCCTTCTCTATAGGACAGGTGAATTGAACAAGAGCGTCACGGAACCGTTCTCCCAATGCAGATTGATCACTTCCAGCGTAACCATGCTTGGTCCAAAAGTCGTCAACATATGTAGGGTCCATGCGTTGGAGTATGGGAATGGTGAGATCTTTGAGGGTCTTCCATAATTGGGTACGGTTACCCACGATGGCGTCCCAGTCTTCCCAGCCTCTGATAGGAACACCCAGATGCTGCGTCTCCGACAAGATTTGGCTCTCAAGATCGTTAAGGACTGCATGAGGATTGCCACTACCACCTGGCTGGATCGTATCAATGAGATCCTTGGAGTGGTTCGCAAGGATCAAGCCGCCCAACGCTCTTATACCCCAGTTATAGGGTATGGACATTGGTATTGCCTGGATGAGGGTAACACATCCATCCCAGACGCCAAATGTGTTCTCAGCAGCACCAACGACTTGAAGAGAACCACCACTGCCGCCGTAAATATACCCGTAGATCTGCTCAGACGGGCTATTGTAGTATTCTCGTGCGAGACGGCGTGAAAGCCTTGCCAGAGCTGCATCAGCGCGGTAACCGATCGTCCCGGAAGCTTGAACCGTGTAGCCACCACTTTCAGCTCCAAACAGAATGGTTTTATCATCGGCAAGAGAAGTCTGCAATGGGTGCATATGTTGGAAAAATCGTCCTTTCCATCGCGGCTTGGGAGTGAGGTATATATTAAAGTCGACCTTTGTGCCGACGAAATGCCCAGAAATCCGTCGATGAGGTGTGGGGTTCTTTATGTCCGTCTCGCTGTCAAAAACGTAAAGAGCGTAGTCGGGATCGACCCAGTCAGCTGTGATGACAGGACCTCCCGTCTCGTCGCTTGGTACGCAGCGAACAGGCTTGTGCAGAGGGATAGAAGACCAAGCCCAGATGCCCGAGACCACAAGTAACGTGGTCAATCTTGCTATGACACTGTGGAGAACAAAGTCAGCCAACTTGTTTCCGACGAAAGCAGGCGAGAACAAATAACAGTGCCTCATTGTTAATAACATTATATCAAGAGGAGAAGCACGGCGGAGAAAAATACCAACCTTCACCCCATCATACTGATGTAAGGGTAGTTATACGAGTTTGGTTCCGAAGCTTCCGCGCCCCAATGCTCAGGAAAACTGTGGTATCCTCTTTTTAAACAGATTATGGTGCTAAATGGACTTTCAATACTATGCGATAATGATGTTATTAGCAGGCAGTGTTGCGATAACTTAGCGATTGGGTAATTGCTGAGTTGTGGCAAATTCCATGTGAGCTACTGGCATTTGAGGGATATTAACCCTACGAATCGGCGCATTTACGCATTGAGGGGTTAAGCCTTGTAAGGTCAAGCTCCTTTGTAGACATTGATTAATGCCTAATGGGGCAGGTGTATTTATGCTGTCTAGTACGGATCAAGCTGGTTCGGAACGGCCGGGAGTCAGTCTCTCGAAGCATCCAATGCCAAGATGCGAGATTCCTCTCTTCGGTCTTCCTGCCATAGAAGGTTTGGAGCTGTGCGTCATTAGATGAAAGTGTCTTTTAGTCCAGTCTCACTCGACCCTTACACATTCCTCAACTATCTAGGGCATTTGAGTTCTAGCTTCGGCAAGAACACTATGCTAAAGCGGCTGAGTCGGATGGCTAATAAACATAATGGTAGCTAAGTAGTCAATAACGAGATTTAAACGCTGTTGTGGTATGCGTAGATAGCAATATCAACGATAACTTCAAGTTCTCTATGACCAAGTTTATTGCCCGCTGCTTACTTGGAGTTAGATAAAAACGGCGATCAAAACATAGTTAAAGCCCTGTATTCCATGGCTCACACAGTTGCTTGCCCGCTATCATGGCGCTAGACTGAAAACCGATGATGCTTACTTGATCTGTTTTGTCTTCATTACAAGATGTGCGGCACAACATAAGACAAGATGTGATTATGACAGGGATACTAAATCAATCGTAACCAAATTACCCAGTGCTTTTGAAGAGACCTGCCTGGCTCTTTTTCTGTTGTCGACTCACCTTTCACTGATGACGTAAATTTACTGCATTATCTGATACAAGCTGACGCATGTTTTCGGGTCCAAATGCGAAAACCCAAAGATTGGTCCTACTGAATTCCACTACCCCCTCTAGCTCGGAATCTTCTCCAGTTTTCCTCCACTTTCTCATTTTATTTTTCACGCGTAACCAAGTAAGTGTCCACTTGGTATGTTTGGCGACGAGGATTGATCGTATGGCAAAGACCTTCAGAGAGGGGATTCGCCCAGCTTTAGCCAAGATGGCGGATGGAGGGTGTCTCTCCGTAAAGGCTCCGCTAGCTCAGGGACAAACCCTAAAAAGGGTCCCAACCGTACTCTCGCAAATATATATATATATACCTGTGCTGTGAAATTCTGAGTTTCCCAACTTATCAACAAAACATCAATTTCCAGTTGTCCATAATGCAACAAGAAAGCCGACTCTACCCGATCGACGCAAAGGAGGTCGAATACCTCAAGCACAGTATGTTACCGGTACACTCCATCAGCATGACATGTCCCTAACCATTTACATAAGATTCTTCTGTAAAGAACAGCCATAAAATAGATCTTGAGAGCTCGCTATCCAGCCAACAAACCCAGAAGCCATCGACAGATACCACCGACTATCGGGAGAAGAAGCGATTGGCAGGTCTAATTTCTCATGCTGTGCTACGTATACTACAATGCATATTTGCCGTAGTCGTAGCGGTCCTATACGGACTTGACCTTGCCCAAGCGACAAAAGACAATGCCAGGGCAGATGCGTCTTGGGTCTACGCCGAGCTTGTAGCCGGAGTGTCTATAATTATCTGTATTATGCAACTGTTCTGCATGACGGCTGTGTGGTACTGGGGCTTGCTGGATGCTCTTGTCTCTATCCTATGGTTGGCGCAATTTGGAGTGTTTGCTTCGATTTATCTTGGCGCGGAAGGGGACAAAGAATTTGTGCCAGCTTCACGCGGTAGGATGCAGGCGGCTGTCTGGGTTAACCTCATCAGCGTTCTTCTGTGGTTCACGACAACACTGTATGGTATTATAGGTTGCTGTGCTCGTTTCAGGAAATCACGACAGAAGGTCGGGTCCGTCGAGATGGGTTCGGTGAGCGAGAGCTAGTCATATAGTGATGCTGGGGTATGGAACGACCGTTCGATGCTTCTTCAATGATGCCATGTTTTCAAGAATTATGTACTTAGATTCTACAAAATACACCACAATGCGCCACAGTGAGGGTACTCAGCTTGTAGTCATCTTGCTTCACGTGAATGATATATGTTAACGCCATTACTTGAGGGCGTGTGTGACAGCCTTTCTGTAGTTGAGTCCGCCTCCATTGCCCAATAAAGTGCCTGTCTCAATGGAACCAGGCACTGCCCAGTTCGGATTCAACTTTACGCGTTATATGTGTCAATTGAACACAGACAATGAGTGGGCACCAGTGGACTTTTGTAGTAATTCTTATAGATCTTTCCCCATTATATGTATTTAGCATCACAATAACAAATGACAATAAGAGTTGGATACCTAACAAACATAATAGTAGCTAAGTAGTCTATGACAAGATACAGACACTCCTGTAGTATGTATAGACAGCAATATTCACGATAAACTAATTAGTGTATCTTGCTTCAGTTGAGTTGGAAGCCAAGGTACATAAAAGCCAGAAGAACCTAAAAGCACCACGACAAAAACCCTCCATCCGCGATGTAACGCTACTGTCACGTCTAGCTCGTACCTCCAACTAACGTTAGTGGTCATTAAAATCCTCGTCCCTTTCGGCAAATCAGTAATTATTCAGTAATTATTTAGATGCAGTTGTGAAGAATGACTTGGATAGCTTACCTTCCAGTGTACATAATATCTTGTATTATTACTGCCCGGACATGGTTGTAGAGGACATAGAAGTAAGTGAGGCCAAGTACAATACTCATGCCCGTTGCCACCCACTTCACTGGCTCATTACCCAGGGCATTTCCAATAGAGATAGTAGCGAGGATCCAGCCAGTATTAGGAAAGACCATGGCCCACCAGCCGAGATGAAAATAGACGGGAGGCGATCGGAGAACTGATATAAGGGCAATACCCCACCACCAGGCCGCGAGTGCCCAGAGACTGATTCCGGATATCAAAGCCATGGTGCGGATAATGCCAGCATCAACAATGATGCCGTCCATGTCAGGGTCAAGGCTGTTAGGCAGCCCGTTGGCCATTCCAATCAAGGCTAGCGCTGTGAATGATGGGGGGCCAACATTCATAAACAGGCCGGGACGGTGCTCGCGGTTAGGAAGGCCGGCTGACATTAAGCGACCGACCATGTGGGAGTACATGAGGACAGCAACGGACAGCCCAAGACCCTGGCATGTTAAGCCGGCCACGATGATGGGGATTGCCGCGATCTCGGGCTGTGTATCGGCAATAACGGAAGCAATGGTACCTGAGAGCATGATAGGAAAGATAGGGAGAATCCACGTTGGCATCATCGTCTGTAGGCCAAAGCTATGCGCCGCGAAGACGTAGCTATATTGACCAACAGCCAACAGTAGGGTCACGATGACATATCCCCAAAATGCCATCTGGATAGCCCAAGCCAGCGTCTCGTTGTTATCAGGGATGGCATATCGCTGCGTGCTGGTTATAAGGGTCGCTATAGATAGAAAGAAAGTTGGGAAGAAGAAGCCCTCACGCTCATGAGTAAGCGACTTGGACATATCTCCCGGGTTAAAGAAGAAACGCAACAGCATGGCAGAGCAGATAGCGATAAAAAGAAGGATATTGATGATGTATACAGTCATGCCGATCTCTCTGAGCCCCGGGAACTGATGCGGCTGGGCAAAGATAAGGAGCGACAAGCCGCCAGTACTCATAGGGAACGTGTACCAGGCCCAGGTGAAGTGGTGTAGCCGCTGCTTCAAGGCCATCTTGGGGCGGTTCGGATCGAACATGTCGACAGCACTATGGCCTTTGTGGTGGTCTTCGTCGTCCTCAAATGGTTTCTCTCCCTTCTCGACAGCCGGCGTGACGGATTTGCTGTAGGCATTTGCGCCATGGTCGGACTCCTTTTGCGTGTCGACTTTGACATCGAGATGACCTAGAACAAGAGAGTTTGATCTCGAAAGCTGCCAGTCGACCGAGTTCTTGCGGGTTGAAACAACGGAGTCGGTCCAAGCCGATTTCTCGTCACTTCTAGTCATGACAGGCAACTGGTGACTGTTTGTTCCGTTTCTTTTTTGTTCTGTGGCTTTGTTGGTTTCGAGCTGTTAAGACGCGTAAGTACAAAGCCAGTTTGTCCAAGTTGAAGTGAAAGGATATGAATGCAGTGAAATATAGAAAAGAAATAAAATCAAGATATAAAACACCAAAAATTATAGAATGAAAAGGACAAAAGGAAAAGTCAACTGTGCAGAATGGGATTCCAGCTCCCCGAGTTCAACACTGAGGCCACTTAAGACTCCTAGACAGGATATCACATGCATATATATAGATACGTGATAAAACCTTTATTCTGTATATGCTGCTAAGAATAGTATCGCCAGGCCGGCAGGAGTTTGAGTTTGGTGGGCCTCTTTCCCGTGGGTATCGCATCTTCGTGAAACGGAACGTCAATCTTTGCCCACGGGAGGCCGGTAAAAGTAGTACCCGTTTGAGGAAGTTTCGTTCAGTGCGCTAGGTAAAGCGATCTAAGTACAGTATCTATCAGTTTCTTTTTTTAATTGACCGGAATATCCATTATTAGCACGACAGAGACCCACCATAGGAAGGCTTGACCCTTTGGCCTTTAAGGACTCCAGAGATTGAAATCCAGCTTAAGGCTTAGTATCTATATACTAAATCTTCTGTGTCTTGAAAGGTGTGTATATTGTTGTTAGAAATAACAAATGTTTTTGTAGTCTTATCTCAATCAACTCACGTGGCTCTCTTTAACCGTGGCAGGCGGTTAGTGGCCCAAACTAGAAAAGAACAAGGAGAAACGCCTCCCATGGAAACAGGCTTGACAGGTAAGGGGAAAAAGGCTGCTATAATTAGACCCTTGTTAGATACTGTAAACGGCCTGGGTCTACGCGCTAAACCGAACTTAGAACATTAACTGTCTCAAGATAGCTAAAGGCGGGCCCTTATCGCTATGACGGAGCAGATGTTTTCAAAACTCCTGGATCATTGCTATCTTCCGAAACCGGGCTAGTTAGAGTTTGGCAGAGCCTCTCATAGAACACAGAATTTGGTTGGAGCGAGAGATAATGATGTTACATTACCTTGGTTATCCCCACTGGTAAAGCCATCTGTTTCAATAGAGGAACGTTATAGATTTCCCGGACCATGGTATGAAACAGATCTTTGTTGCATCCCTTGTGCGCCAGATAATCTAAAAACATCATCGTTGCTGGTATCTTTGTTCTTATGCTTGTCAAGCTCTGACCCCTGGTCGCAGCAGAATGCAGCCTTCGCGCCCCTTCCGGCCTTCGTTGGCAGCTTTTATACGCTCGTGGTCTTGTGATATTATGTGTAAACCTAATAGACTTTCCCCATTATACGTATTCATCATTACGATGACAAATGACAATGAGTCGCTGGTTCAACTTTGGTACGGCCAAACAGCAGGAGGATGGGGATCCAAAAGCTATCAAAGTTTTATCTGTCTCCTGTTGTTGTTGCATTGATGTATGCCGGGGAATTCCCATAAGAGGACAAAGGGCGCCTAGCTAGGTACCTAATTACATAAATGAGCGAAATCTGAACTGTAATTATCTATCTAAGTCTAGGAGAGTTATATAGGAGATTTGTGTTTAGGTTATCGCCTGGGAGGTAATATCAATTCCAAATGACATTAAATGCCCTTGGGCATAGTTATAGTTATTTAGGGTAGGTTCTCCACTAAGTGGATTTACCTGGGGCAGATCCTCATAAAGAACTGGGTCTTGTGAGGTGGGCCATTTTCTCCGAGAAATCGATTGCCGTCTCCCACAAGGCATGATTCGTTGAAATCAGGCGACTTCATACGTATCACAGACGCGGGATTCATTTTATTTGAGATAAAAGATTATCAAGGGGAAATCAGAGCTCACCGGTCATACCCGCTTGTGGAAGACGATGAAGGATGCTTGAAGGTTCCAGCTTGCAAGTATCATGGTAAGTTCGGATGACTTCCTTGTCTATTTAATATACTGACTGTCCAAGGCTAGTCACACGATTCGATGGTAAGTTGGCCAAGGCCCCAAAGTTCCAGGAAATTGCCAGCTTTGACAAGTCAGCCAATGCTATATTTAGAATCCAGGTCTATGTTGATGAATTGAGTTTTATCTAGATCATCATGATATCGGATCCGACCTCGGTTATCGCACGGGCAGATGACTTCGCGTCTACTTACAAACAACCTCGGCTCCAGTGTCTTGATATGGACAGTTACTAATTTGATCACCAGTGAATTATGATCGGTGACTGTAATTGGAGAACCCTTGCCGATAAATACAATTATTAAACATTGTCCTTGTTCAACTGACACATTTGTATCATACTCACCTCTGCCTCTTAGTGCTATTACTGCCCTACTGGTCACCACGCGCCGCCAACTGGTTGAACGCGATTATTATACAAGCCCCATACCTTTCCATATCTCTTCGCATCTCAACCGTGTCCCAAGATGGGCTTGTGAGTCTATGTTATACGAGGGCGGCCGACATGTCCATTTGCTAGCTACTACCTTGTAGGCAACCATCGTAAGTAGTATTTAGCAAGCTATCTAGTATTATAAGTTTTGTGTCAATGCGCAGTATGAGAGAACCTCACACAAATGAATCTCATTCGCAATGTGTTCATTGCGGTGCCATATGTAGTTAGTTGGGTGACCATAGCAACTTACAAATCATGCCGGAAAATTCTTAGTAAGCTCCCATTGCTACCACGAGCGGGTGATCAGCAACGATCGAGATCGTCCACGTTCAGTTGACCATTCCCTTTCCACCACCATAGTCTTGGACATGCAATGGTATGCGTTTAGTAGGATTTTGCCACTGCCACTGCCGGTGCTGGTGCCCCTGTATTTTCTACACGAGAACTACAGTTGCTAGTCCATATTGTATGTAAAAGGACCATAGCATTCAACAAGAGCTCCACTTACATGTCACATTGCGGCCGACCCCTACGTGTAGGATCTCCAACCATGTCCGTTCTTTGCCGAAGATGCGAGGTCGATCATAGGCGGTTCGGTTCGTCTTAACTTCCGCGCCATAAGTTAAAGCACAATAATTACAATAAGAAAAATGGCTTATAGTTCACTCTTGAGGGCGTACTTCGTCGTAGGTTTTTATTAGGCTGATTTGTTACATTGTATGGAGCTTCATGCTATCCCAAGCCTTTCTGGAAAATCACTTGGCCAAAGAGTGTGACTTCCTTCCATAGAACCCCAGTCCGAGTGTTTATATTAGTCCCCAATAGAAGTATAGCTACCTACAGAGCAGTCATTCATCCCCCTCATGTTACTTATACTAACCTTGTAACTATTTGTGTAACTTATGCTCAAGTCTGAGGTCTCTTCCACCTTTTCAATCTTAACAAGATCCACCCGGTGGTCACAGATCCCTTCTGTGATGCATCTCACTATTCTTTATCCAGCTGCGATTTACATACGAGCGGCACATCTTCTCGTATGGAACCTGCATACACCGATCACCTTCTCTTTTGTTGCCTCTTAGTAAGTCTTACTCATTCAATATCCCGGATCTGTTTTGTCTTTCGGCCTTCGCTGGTTGCTGATCTTGGTTTTATTTGACTTTACTCTACGACACATGACGTCCTCTTCAAGAGTATTGCTCAGAGAGCGGAAGCTTCAACGAGGTATAAAGAGGGCCATTGTTTCCTTACCAACTCTCAACAGATCACTAACACCAACACACAATCTTTCAATCTCTTCACCGATTATCACTCAGTAAGATTCAATCTCCATAAGTAACATCACTCGACTTTCACTAACAGTCACAAGAACATCAATATGAGAGTCGCCGCTGTCTTCACCATGGCCACCTTCGTGGGTAGTGCCTTGTCCATCGACGTCAAAGACACTGCTACTGCTGGAGGCGGTACTCCCGGCTCTCCCGGCTGCTTCCGCCAGTGCCTCGTCACTCTCGTGCCATCAGATGGAGCCTCCAAACAACTCACTCAAGGTTTCGCCGGCTCGTGCAGGGAGTACGCGCGACGCGAGCTGCCAGGTGGCAGTCTTTCTGTTGATGGAGGAAAACTCAGCATGAATGGTGTCAACAACATTCTCGTTGTTGACTTTGTTAAGAACGGGCGCGATCGTCGTGCTTCCTTCACCGACTGTAAGAACGCGGTTTTTACCGGAGCGCAGTGCAGTATTAAGGAGGGAGGTTGCACTTTCCAGGGCCAGTCTGGCTAAACTGACTCCCAAGCGGCTTATGAGGAGCTGAGTCAGGAGGTGCTGTCCATTGTGGGAGAAAGAAATACGCAAACCCCCAAATATTGTCATGACCACCCTCTCATGCCAGTTGATTACTTTCTATACATTCTCTAGGATCTTCATCAATCTTCACTATAATCTTAAATACTCCCACGTTGTGTATGTGTTTCTGGTAACGCCATAAAATGCGGTTCTTATAACATTCTTGACACAAAAGTCAGCCAAAGCAGGTCGTACATTAATGTGCAACCTTGTGCCGCCACCGACCGAATTCACTGAAAGGGTCGAATTCACCGTCGCATTGTCGCTTGTCAGTAATCAAATCTCCATCGTCCTCAGGGCCCAGAGCTCGGGAGGATATTGCTTTTGCAATTCTCTATGCTCTTCATGTGCGGCTTGTTGTCGCTGCGCGTTCCTCATTAATAGATCATTCTCGAAAGTGGTATAGATATCCTCTGAACGAGATATGGACTCCCAACTAAGAAGTGGTGCGCGGTATATCAGGTCCCATGAGTATATGTTGAGATGTGGCACCTTGCTGGCAAGAAACAAGCCAACATACTTGCACTGGCAGGTGAAGGCGATGTCAATGGGTGTTTTGCCATGACAGTCTTTCTGGTCCAACTTGACACCCGGCATCTGCGAGATGAGCTCCATGACGTCGACGCAGTCTATTGTAGCTGCCCAGTGAACCAGGTTACGCCTTTCACTGTCTTTCTGATTAGCGTCTACTCGGCCGCTCTTTAGAAGCAACAGGAGCGTATCCTTGAAGCCAGCGTCGGCGGCGGCTTGAGCAGCCGTTCTGCCCAGACGATCTTGAAGCGTGAGACTTGCACCACCATCGATGAGAGCTTGGCAACTTGCAATATTGCCTAGGCTTGAAGCATAGTGTAAAGCGCTGCGGCCCGAGTGGTCGATCTGGTCGATATCAATCGTTCGGCCACCGCGACGCACACACGTTTCGATTACGTCGTTCCAGTCGTTCATGGCAGCATGGTGCAGTAACCCTTTACCAGACATATCCTGGTGAAAGCGTAGGTTCTGGTACTGGCACGCCACCAGCAACTTATTACACAGATCCTTGTCATCGCGCTTTGCTGCGAGGACGAGGGCGCTGAGATGACCTTCTTTTGCTAGCGGAAATGCCCCTGCGTGCTCAATGAGTGTTAGAGCCATTTTGTTGCGACCCCAGTAGGTAGCCAGTGCCAATGGCGTCCGACCCATGTTGTCTACCAAATTGAGTCGGATGCCTGGTCTGGCGAGGAGCATTCGCACTGCGTCTTCCTTCTCTAGCATAGTCGCCACATGAAGCGGCGTGCGTCCTTCACGGTCTTGAGGGTTCAGATCCACTTCGTCAATCAAGTCCAGAAGCTCGGCGATTCTATCCAATGTCCCGAATTGCATCTGATGATGTAACAAAGTCTCGCCAAGGACATTTCGAGCGCTGAGATCCGTCATTGGGTGACTCAATAATGCGTCGTACAAGTCCCATGCTCCTCTTTCGAGCGCGTGTCCAATGTTTGTTCGGTCAGAGTTTTCGGGAAGATTCGGATTTGCTCCAAGTTCCAGAAGCAAGAGAGCCGCTTCTTTGTGGAATTGAATGTTAGCATAGTAACAGCAGGTCCTGAGTGTCGCGCCACTAGACGAATGCCGCCATTTCTCATCTAGATCATAGCCATGCTCGTGAAACCGACGGGTCAGCCCCAAGGCTGAAGACTCGGGGATGGAATTACTGAAGAGAATATGTTGTAGAGGGCTTCCATCAAAGTATCTGTACATTGGCCACATTGATTCCAGGGTATAGATACTGTACTTCCCGGCCGTGTCGGCGAATAAAAGCCACAGAGGGTCGTCAATTGGGAGTTGTTTGATGTGCCAGTGGAAATGACTGGTAGCGTAGGGAAGAAAAGGATATCCAGTTGCTAGTTCTATGTAATGTATTAGCTCAATAGTCCTTATGTGTCATAATTATGAACAAGAGACGTACCGTCATATTTTGACTTCTCAACGGCACTTTGGAGCAGGTCACGTAGCTTCAGGTAGACCAGACACGCCTTGGTGATATTCTGACGCCCTTTTTGGATCACCGGTTTGAATCTCTCCTGACTGATGAGATAGTCTTTGAATGACAGGTGAATAAAGGTAACCGTGTTGTCATCTTGAACTATGATCAAATCTTGGAAGCTGTCTTCCATTATTGTATTCAGGTTGTTGAACGGCTCGAAATCTGTGGATCGGGTGATGTGCCGCGTCGATCGACAGATTCCCAGAATTGTCCCAATCTCAGTCTCGGATAAGGGGCGTGCTGCCGCAGACAGGATGGCAAAGATGGACAAAGCATCTTCGAGCATGAACGGGTCGATCTTTTCCATTAGCCTGTCATAGAACGAAGCCATGCTGCTGCCACTAGAGACCACCCTTTCCAACTTCTGGACCACAACGTCTTGGTTCCACAGTAGGCCTCTCTTGAAGTCTTCCCATGTGACCACAGCTGCAAGGAACATGCCACCTGCAGCACTTAAAATTTGAGCAATGACCTTCTCGCGCAAGTCAGGAGTCATAGATGCGCTGAAGCTTGCATTCTGGGCTTCAAGGTCGTTAATAGAGCTTGAGAGATAGAGTTTGATGTCGGCTTTCATATCAACATCACCAAGATGCAGGATCTCCAGGCCTGAAAACCCCTTGCTAGATGGCGTAAGGTTGGGGCGGCTTGAAACAAAGACTCGGAGATGATTGTCCTGCTGTGTTCTGCGGAGATAGTCAGCGATGTTCCACAGACCACCGAGAATAGCTTTTGCAACAGTGACGCCAAGCTCCTCGATGGCGTCTATGACGACAATCACACGACTCATAGTCTGCATGGAAAGAACCTCTTGTAGGGTCTCCCACATTTTCCGAATTTCCAAATTCAGAACCTCTTCCCCTGTCCTCATTCGTTTAAAGAGACGGTTGCGGACAAGAGCTCCGCAGCGAGGATTGAGTTGGACAAGTTGATGCAACAGTGTGCGCAACACAACTTCTTGGCTGTTCAGAGCAGCTTCAACGTACGAGCAGAAGTAACTGGCTGCGAGGTAGTCGGAACCAGACGCTCTGTCCACACCGCCTGATTGGATCCGTTCGGCGACGCAGCGTGCAAGAACACTCTTGCCAGATCCGGCACTCCCGGTGAGCAGTAGCATCGAAGGCTCGTTAGAATGAAACCAGGTCAGATATTTGGCATGGCTAAATATCCACTCGCATGTCCCATGTTGCGGTTGGCGAGGTCGCATCTGGGCTGACTTTGAATCGAAGCAGAACAGGCCCTCCAGGAGTTTCCGATTGTCCGCTTGTATTGGAGTCAAGCAGCCTAGATCCTCGTTAGTAGTCTACTACATAGTTGAACCGACGGAATGCTAACTTTCGACTAGCTCCTTGACAGATGACCAAACAGGGAGATATTGCTGAGGTTTCCTGGGTGAAACGTGAGCAAGTCCACGATGATCTGTATTGACAGGCATAGCCCGCTCGTTTGGAAGACCTAGGATGGCTGAAAAGGGTTCAACAATCTATCAGGAAATAGTCAGCAGTAATTTAGAGGAAGTGTAGCATTTTCTTCACCATGCTTGGCCCTGTTGGCACTTGCTCATAGAAAGAAATGATTATGAGGGATTTCAGAGGATAAGTCGCATGGCGAGAAATTGCCTCTAGCTCCGTAGACGAAACTTGAAGCAGCTTGATTAAATCAGACCTAGTGCCAGAACCAAGTGTCGCAGCATTAACTATTCTCGATAGCAGGCGTGCATGTGATGCAACGCGAGAGCCACGATGAGGACAACCTAAAAAGACAACACCCGATACACTCTTGGCGACACGTCCAAACGAGTCCTTGTTCAGCGTCACTTGGACAAGAAATTCCTTGAAAACGACCCCGCCGAGACTGTGGCAGATGAAAATTAGCGGGCGATCTCGTTCTTGAGGATGCTGGCGAAAGCTTTCGAGGCGGTTGGCGAGATCAATTGCGTAGTCGTGGATCTGAGACCGAGACTTGCCGAATACGACGGTCGAGTCATATCCGAATGTCAATATTCGTGCTTGGGGAATGTAGCCTGGCAAAGAGTCTCGCAGCCACAGGTGTCTGCCCTCTTTCTCGGTCCATGTTTTGAACGGATGGCCCCCAAGGCCGTGGATGGCGACGATGCTGTCGAGGTTGATCAGCTACACAAGAGTCTCAAATTTCACGGGTGAGGTGATTTACTCAATTAGGTAGTGATCTATGTTATATGGCTCACTTGGTTGAGGGTGGAGGAGAAACAGCCCATGTCTCTCTGGAACCTCTTTAGCATTGTTGAACTGATCCATTCTGACTTATCACTGATGGTGGCCTAGTCGAGGCTTCGGAATGAGCGGGGATCAGCGGGAATTTCTGAGTACAACTCATAGAGCATATTCAGCCTCAGCGGGGCTTATCCTTATCAGCTGATGCTGACAAGCTTCCAAAGCTATTGAACCAATTATCTGTATGGCGGTGGCGGCTGTGCAGCTTTGTTTGGCCGGGTTGTATCCGTAGGCTGGCCATTTTAGCGTCTAGTTCTCAGTGTCCAATTCGGTGATCAAGAGCATGCCTCGTATTGGGTGCTAGAATGATGGGTACAGCAAGGCCAAAAAGCGGAAATAAGTTCCAAGATTATTATTCATTACGGTTGAAGCTGATAATGCATAAGGCTTTCCTACGGCGACAAGAGCTTTACATATAATAAAAAATGCCAGAGGGTAGCCAGTACTTGTGTTTAACGAGTAGAATCCCAAGTACCAGTGCGGCGGGGTTTCTCTACCCAGGAGGTAACGAGAATAAAGCCTTTTTTATTATTGAAAAACCAACGGGAGAAGGTTATTCGTCAGGTCCGGTTAGGTCGGGGGACACAGTGTTCCTCAGGGTATGGAATAGTGCCAATACGTTGGAGGAAACGTTTGTGATGAAAAGCGAGTTTCGGGGAGAGGACGACAGCATTTCAAGGGAGCTCAATCAGGTCCCAGCATTTACACCAAGACCAAGATTATGGGTTGATATTACGAAAAGGATATTCAGATTTAGGATAGTGGTAGAGGATTCTTGGGACGTTCCTTTAGCATAAACCCGTTCACGTTGTCGCCAATATCTCTCAGTAGAGATAATCAGGTTACATAGTTACAGAACATAACATTATCAACGCTTTGACTACTAGATACATATTAAGTGGAAATTATAGTTAATTACTATTGCAAGTATATTGAAAGTGCTTTTCTTTTTCGCCTTTATAATTCTCCGATTTCTCATCGCCGCGTTCCATCATCTTGGCCCAGGATCCTACATCCTTACAACTCTAACTTTCCTGCATGATTCAGCGCGCAGGCTGTGGTGTCACACCATCGCGCCTAAAGCCACCGCAGTACCTTGTATCACATACACCCAGACTGGACCATGGCACCATGTTCCTTGTTCGCAGCAGCATTAGTATCGGCGGTATAGATGCCGCAGACTCTAAATCTACTTGAGATCCAGGGGCTCAGACGCTAATGAGCATAGGGTTGATACGATCTCGAGAATCACAGACATTATTAATACACTACTTTTTAGACTCTGTGTAGAGATTAGGTCTCGGCCCCACAGGGCATCGGTTTCGTCGCGAATATATTAGTGCCACAATCAAGCCAGATAGGCTCCTTCTGCTAGAGATACAATCTTGTAGGACGAAGGAAGAATCGAGTATCCATCATTGCCCGGAAATTCAAGGAATTTGAGGGCGCTAGGAGGAAGTGAAAGCCCGTTCCATATATCATGTACAGTGTCGCGAGAAAGGAAGGCGCTGCAATCGACGTTCGAGTTACTAGTATCTTTCCCACAAGCGCTTTTCGTGCTGTTAGCAGCAATAATCTCCTAAATTCTGTTGAAGCGGCTCGATCCGCCGCTGGAAGATGTACCAGTGTTGTAGCCATAGCCAATCCTGGCATTATACGTAAGGACGCTGAACTCGGGGGCCTCCATCTTAACAGAGTAAGTCCTATTTAAGAGGTGGCGGTGTATTCAAAGATTGGATAATGGATTCATGCAGGCAGCTAGAGTAAGTTGCAGTATTTAAAAACTAAAAGTTAAGCGATAACAAGAAACTTCAGTTCCGTAGGCCAATACCAGACAGGTATAGGCACCTTGATCAGGTACATAAAATATCCACACCTGGCAGTGTCATCCCACCTCCGAAATACAGGTGGAATGGTGTGAAATAAAACTATCCGAGCCGATAAATGCCTGTATGTGTGTGTGTATGCCCTTAGACGGAATAAAGTCCAATTTAGCAGAGCATAGCACAATCATCTGAACCACAACAAGGACTTCGTTCTAAGCTATTCGCGTTATCTTCAACGATAATTCAATAACGAGCGTCTTCGGGCTTATCAACCCTTCAAAACTGATGTAGATAGCATACGAATTACAGCCTAATATCCAGCCTATCAGGACATTCTGTGCCCTTTGGCGATCGTGAAGGACGCTGGAAAAATTGGCCGCTGACCTTTTCTATCCTATAAGTCGCTAAATTACGCCTGATACTCTTGTCTACACCCTCCTGTATTTGCTGTACGTCGGCTAGCGTATTTCATGGTGGAGCAGCTGGCGACGCAGACGTCATGCCCACTTCCTTTTCGAGATCTAGAATATTTCACCTTAGATGATCACCGTCAAAACTGCCACGTTTGAGGTTGGAATTACGCAGCTTGATAAGAGATATAAGTAGCATTTGAGACAGTTGTCAGTGGAAGGCTATTGAGAGCTTCGACTTGTGTGTGGCCTTCGACTGCTCGTTTGTCGAATTAGATGACCCTCTCTTCTTTCCACTTTAAAACAAAAGGATTGTCACGCCCATCCAATCCAGATCATCCCATTGCTTCACCACATTACGTTTCCCCGACCTATCCGATCATCCCCCGTTTAAGCACGGACAAACGATTCGAATAATCATTACTAGGTCGTTGTGCATAAGTGTGGCTGGCTAGTTGGAGCTGAATATGGACTATTTGAGAAACGCTAAAAAGGAACAAATCATTAGTCTACGATCTTAGGTTGCAAAATATGTTCTTTACTAGCTAGCTAGTAAGAAGTAAGCAGGTAGCGGTCTAAAGGATCTAACCTAGCTTGGACAATCTCGGCGAGGCCGTTACACTTCTACAAAGATCGTCTTTCTGTATATAAAGGAAGCGGTAAGCGGGAAAAGCATTATGACTTGTACGTATTACACTTTTCAGCTTGTCATCTCTTCCGCCCTTACAAGCATGTTTCCCGTTGGCCATCGATTATTGACGAATAGCAGGCGGATGCAGCATAGCGCTGATTATTTAGCTAGAGTGGCCCAGACGGTGATGACCTGCGGGGGGGCTTTAGCTTAAAAAGTAAAAGGGATTCTAGGCAGGGGGGGGGGGGGGGGGGGGGGGGGAGTAAAGACCGATGATTTACTAACCACCAATACTAATAATAAATACAACACAGATCTTGTACACATGGGAACCGATTGATTGAGTATTATTGACTTAAGAGTAGTAACGGAGTGTGATATGTTATTTGCCGATGTCGTAGAGGAGGGAGATTCCTTATTATTTATATGTTATATACTAGCTTCCTCCAGTAATAGCAGGATTTATAGGTGCAAGCTTCGATAGCATACCTAACTAACTACACAATTCTCTATGGGCTGCTTTGACACCTGTAAAAGACAAATATAATGCTCTCACTGGTTAGCCCAGAGATAATATCTACTAGCCATTAGAATGCCGACCTTGAACTAGCGAATACGAAGGGATTAGTTGAAAATCTAGAACCCTAACCTTAGACATACAAGTGGCGAAGTTACTCAGTCGATACGATAGGGCTGACCTCTGCACTCTCCCGAAAATTATTAACCTTGTCCAGCCAGAAACGCTTTACCAGCTTTGGTCGGTGACTAACTATGTTGAATAGCTATGTATAGATGCAAATTGCAAGTATCTGACGTGAGACTTGTTTATAATATCACCTTGATATGACATTGTCCCCAGATGTCAGGGTGTGAGACCCTTGTGACGAATTAACACCCCGCACCCGTTATAAGGCGACTTTTGAGTTTACTAGCCTAGATCGAGACGCTGCAAAGGATCATTCTGACGCTAATAAGCCATAAGTGTTCCCTTAGACTACCGTATTCGTGGTACATTAAATACCAATAGCCCTCTTTTGATAATATTAGCTGAGAGCCTTGACTTAAAAGTTCGACAGACAAAATGAAACCCCAAACCTAAGAGTTCGCGACTACGTTTACGGGAGGGAACTGACACTGAAGATTCGCCATTGTCACACGAAGATGGAATCTCCATCCCCTGAAGCGCCATCATCAGCATTGAAAGACCAGACCCAGGCTGATGTAGCCATCTTCGAATTCCCGCCTCCCTCAAACGATCTCACCAATACCCTGCCGCACTCTTGGTCCCTTCTACGAAGAACCATAACAGTATTCCAGCTTTGCGGTGTCAATTTCACCTCGAGCGCCACGAATGGTCTCATTGTTATAGGCCTACCGAAATTGACGGCAGATCTCAACATACCTCCGTCACTTGCCTTCTGGCCGTTATCAGTCCAAGGATTATCCACAGCCTCTACGTTGCTTGTACTAGGCGCCGTCGCTGATGTTGTGGGACCGCGATCACTAAATCTGGCGGGATGTATAGCCAATGGCCTGCTTATGCTATCCTGTGGATTTATCAAGAATGGCGAAGAGTTGATTATTATAAGAGCGCTTCAGGGTGTTATGGTGGCAATACACCTGTCTACCTCCGTGGCTCTTGTTGGCAAAGCTCACCCAAGTGGCAGGAGTCGCAATGTATCCTTCGCTTGCTTGGGAGTTAGCCAACTAATCGGGTTCTCGTTTGGACTTGTGGTAAGTGGTGCGCTCATGGATACACTCGGATGGCGTTCAGGGTGGTACCTCTATGGTGGTATTACTCTGCTTCTTTTTCCTGTCGGCATATGGTCACTGCCAAGCTCCACATCGCTTGGGAGCTTCCGGGAAACAATGATCAATCTGAGATATAAGATTGACTGGCTCGGGGCCTTGCTCGCCTCTGCTTTTATGACTTCCATGTCCTGTTTCTTTGCGTAAGTTACCGATCCACTCCATCGAATGACACTGATGTATGGGAAGGGTTATTAGCATAGATGTTCACCACATCACAAAACCTGGTAATACCATCCTTCTATGCTGCAGTTTGGTGACCTTACCTCTGTTCTTTGGATGGATGCATTATCAAGCAAAAAGAGACAGATCGGTTTTGATCCCAAATGCCGTATGGAGTAACTTCGCATTCACTACCGGGTGCATCAACATTGCTCTGTCGTTTGCAGTACTAAATTCCCTAGATCTTCTAACCAGTCTCTTGTGAGTGGCCAGCCGAAGTCTTCAACTCGGCGCTTACCTGACATTTATCATAGCTTTCAAGAGATACAACATCTGTCTGCTGTTGAGGCCGCCACCCGGATCCTTCCAAGTATCGTTGTTGGAATAATTTTGAATGTGATAACCGGTCATATCGTGCATATCATACCTGCTGTCTGGCTTGTGACCACCGCATCCCTGCTCTCATCTGGCTCCCCGTTAATCATGGCACTGGCCCAACCTATGTCATCTTATTGGGTCGGGCCTTTCTTTGCGCAGCTCCTTTTGCCCTTCTCTATCGATGTTCTTTTTACCGTCGGGCTTCTCATCATTAGTGAGGGTTTCGCCGAAGACAGACAATCTTTTGCTGGTGCCCTTTTCAATACAGCTGCGCAGCTCGGGAATGCTTTGGGGCTGGCCATTGTGCAGGTCGTCTCAGCGGCAGTAACAAAGCGGACGGCGGCGCCAGATTCCACGGACGCTATTCTGAAGGGGTATCGCGCGTGCTTTTGGTTTGACTTTGCCCTGATGCTTGTTTGTGTAG
This sequence comes from Fusarium tricinctum, assembly GCA_020744515.1. Taxonomy (NCBI): domain Eukaryota; kingdom Fungi; phylum Ascomycota; class Sordariomycetes; order Hypocreales; family Nectriaceae; genus Fusarium; species Fusarium tricinctum. Next base: position 546,782 of record JAGPXF010000002.1, on the reverse strand, counting down.
TGGTTGGTGGATTCGGACTGCAGAGAGCGGGAAAAATAGGGCTGAAGCATCTTAACCTGATTTCGCGTTCTGGTGGTACTATACTCATGGTCTAGTGAGCTATTTGCGAACCCAATTTAATAAAACTTTTCAATACATTTTTATACACCATTGCCATATGTCCAAAAGTTCGTGGTGTGATGTTAAGACGTTAACAACCATATTTCAGACCATACCTTCTCGTTTTGCAACACAAACCCAGTCCACAAAGTAGAGTATTGTTACAAAGGGAACACGGAGAAATATCTCTAATTAATATGTGCTGAAAACAAATACTTTCCTGTTTACCAGAGTCCGCAGTGATTCATCTATTTCACTTATCTTTAGGGTAAACTGAGGCGGAGTTTCATTCGATAATAGTGGGGCGGAGTCCTGGCCTCGCTCGGATCTCGGACTAACTATTATCCCCACTGAAATTACTCCTCCTATCCACACCCGCCATCCGTTTTCCATCCTACACGCTATGCTGCGCTAACTCTTTCGTCGCGATGGCTTCATCTCTTATCCATATTCTCCCATCGCCGCTCTTTTATCTCTGTACTTTTAGTGCTCTCGTCAACCCATGCTCTTCTTAGAGCTGAACCCGTCGCCCGAAACGCGTCCGAGAGAGGCGGTGAATCGCGCTACAGACCGTTAAAATTCCGACTTGTACCCTTCAAACGAGCGCATTTCGCCTCCTTTGCTGGAACAACCGGGGTCTGTAGAAGGGACCTGCTTGGCCTTGCAGCTCGCTGGAGACCAGACAGGTTGCCTGTCAGCGAAGCTGTTCCTCCTCTCGGTCGCGGCGAGGGTTGACTGGCTCAGCTGCCGTTACCTAGGTACGTACAGCTGTTATCGCACTGACTGGCTGCAGTAATGTCGTCTTCTTCACCATGCCTCGACATTCATCACACTACCGACGCCGTCATCCAGTGGGAGTCAGATGGCAAGACACGTAGCCTGTCAAAGGGCGACCCTAAAGCCACTCCTGTAACACTTACCACTCGCTTCGACAAGACATGCGCTTTCTTCGAACTAAGCGTCCCCCTCAAGCTCAAAGCAATCGACCACACAACAATCACACTCCGAGCCTGTGCCTCCTCCATCGTCTCGTTAGATCTCGTCAAGAACCCGACAGTTCTCGACGCGTTACAACAAGAGTTGGACTCTATTAGTCTCTGCCTCAGCTTCACTTTGAACCGCCATCTCGACGTCTTTCTTCCCACTGCTGCTTTGGAGCCGGTTTCTCCAGCCCGAGCACCTTCCGGCCTAGTTCTCGATGCTGTTCGCGATCTCTGCCAGGCCACCGCTTTCTCCATATACATCGAGGCTCGTGAAAACCCTGGATTTCAAGCTATTAGCGATGCGGCCAGCCAGGGCCTTCTCAAGTCTTTTCGCAGCAGCCGCTTCCAGCTCGCTAGCATGTATGGCGGCCAAGGGGCCAAGCTCGTCAATCTTGCAGGCGATGCATCACTTCCACCGCCGTCATATAACGAAGTTGAACCCCCGCCACCACCACCTCCAATCGATCTCAAGAACGACAGAAAACGTCCGAGACAAGATAGCCAAAACGAACACAATAATAATATCGCCCTTATTTGGAAGGAGCTACAAGATATGAAAGATAAAATGGCCCGAGATGAGAAGCGTATTGAGACTTTGGAGACAGAGAACAAGAAGCTGAGGCAAGAGAACAAAGACATGAACCATGGCATGGATAAGCTCCGAGAGCGATGCACCGCTTTAGAAACATCGCAGCAAGACTTGAAACATAGTCTTGAAGTGCTGGACACGGACTCGGAGAAATTCATGAAGATGGCCACTGAGGAATTATTGGATACATATGATAACGATCTGGTGGAATTACGCGAAGACATGCGCGCGATGGAGCAAGCTGTTAAGTACATTGAAGAGGGCCATGTTAGCGACGAGTCAGTCAAGAGGATAAAGGATGCCGTCGTCCAGGATATAACGACGCGGCTGTCGGCGGATTGAGCCCATACTATATTGCCCGACTGATGATTCTTCATCCTTTCCAGTGAAATTGGGTGTGGTGTTGACCCTGATTCCTTACCAACGACTAGTTTGCGTGATGTCAGGGACGTATTGGACCTTGCAATACATCCATAATAAGCTCTCAAATGGTCATTCATACCATGCTGCCGATGAAGCCCGAGGCCCATTGTCCTTCTCCATCTCGATGACGCGCGAAGAAACCTTTCAGTGAAGATGATCTTGACGCAACCACATCTCCTCGGCCGTCTGTTAGTTCCATGCTCATGTTTATTTAACCTTTAGCTTCAGTATTGCCTGCCCGCAAACGTGTGCCATTGACCTAAGCTCGTAAATTTTTGATGTTTTTAGTATGTGCTTCCGCGGTTGCTTCGGTATAGGACCAAGGAATGAACCATGCCTTTACGACTGTATAGCTTCCCCACCCGGAGCGACGTAAGAACGGGAATGTTGACTTTGGATTGATGCAGATGGGAGGCGTAACAGTAATGAGGATGCAATCGGCAAGATGTTGGCAAAATCGCTGGAATTGTTTGTGATCACGTCGTAGTCACTATGCATGCTATTGAGCACGTCGCGTGCTATCATTCGTCAGCCTGCTGTAATAACAGTCACTTCGACTTACTAGGAGAGGGGGGCCGTTTAAAATACCAAGCTGCTTTATTTCCGTATCAGGACAGAAAATGTGGCCCAGCAACTTGTGGTTCTCGAACGGCTCATGGGAATTTCCTTCCTCAAAGTCGATAGAATCAGCATTTCTTGTGAGCTCCAGAATGAGGGGTTGAGATCTCGTTCCGCAATAATGTGTCTCTTGCGAAATGGATCTAACGGCTGGTAGATCATCGCAAACTATTATGGCCCAGTGATGACTGAAAGGAAGCCAGCTGTGAGGCCGAAAAGCGCTCGATTTATGCCGTGCAGCTCCTTCTTCTAGCTTCACACCTCCATGTTCTGATCTGTCAGAAGAGGGTTGGACTTGCTCTAGTGGACGAGAAGCGAGGTACACGCCGCGCTTCGATTTCTTCCTCTCAAGTGCCCACATACTCTGATAGCAAGGTCGAGTTTCCAGAATTCCCTTGATAAAAGGCGTGAAGAAGAAAGGAACAGATGGCTGGATCCATGTGAGCACAAAGGTTGCATAAATAACTTTCCTCGAAACTTCTGGGATAAAGAATCTTTCGCACAGGCGGTGCGGCAAATCGCCCGTATCACAGATGTCAAAACCTTCTTCCTGTTGGCTTCATACCCAACGTCTGTTAAGGTAACTTAGAGTCGAGTTGAATCTGCGCCAAGACGAGATGATTTGCGAAACCGCGACGTCCAGATGCCGGAGTAACTCGACCTTCTCCTTGAACTTTCGTTCTGAATCACTGATCACGCGGGACATGTGGTCTCTGATGTGAGCATAGAGTCGTGCGTACAGCCGACTCCCTCTTGACTCGTCGGCGAACATGTCAAAAACTCCGTTGACATTCGTGTATATCATTTGCCCATTCATGTAATGATGAAGATACCTGTAAGCCATTAGTAGACTGGGTTTAAAATTAAAGAATATTTAGACCAAGACACTGACACCGAAATACGCATGTAAGAAGACAGACTTAGTGGTCCGCCACACATTAGGGCATCTATATGACGACCAATTTTATCCCAACTTAGATCACATTAGCTTCGCTACGATAAACATTTCTAGCGCATTACAACTTACCATGCCTCAAATTGCTCCTTGAATTGCACCTCGAAAGCCGTGGGCTTAATTGCAAACCCTGCAAACAAAAATCCTTATCCTGAGAATAATCCATGGTGGGGAGCATATCAACACTTGGAAGGAAAGAAACTAAAACGGATGGCCCTTTCGGAGGACAGTATTAGAAATCTGTAATCAGACCCACATCATAAGAATCGGGGGGACGGGGGGAAGCTGGCATCTGACGTTCAAGCACTCCATCACTGCTGTATCCATCTTCTAATTAGACAGGAATTAGGTGAGGCCCAAGTGTGGCCTGGAGCTTATGGATGCGCAGTCAGCAGGAAGAAACGGGAAACGACTGGGATATGTTTGCAAACTGCGCCACGCCAAGATGGAACTATTGAAAGCCACTTACTAGGACATTACAGGAATTCTTTTACTTGGCCTATAATGAGAATAACTCCGCATGTTGTGAAACGTTGACAAGGATCTACTTCCACGAATACCGCCTTGTTGCAGTGACAGTACATGTCTTCGCCACCTCAGGGACCTCTCTGGTGGCATGGGCCTGTAAAAAGTATTACGAGCTGACAGAGGCCTCACATTGTCGCTCGACTTGCACATTGGACCCCGCCCAAAGGAGACAATATTTTCTCCCAATATTTACGTTGCAGTTCCTGGGCCAAATGGCCTTATTCTCTTCCTTTCCATTACGCTGTTCCAGACTCACTGGTCTCCACTTTCCTGTATCTGAACGAAAATGACATTGGCAACCACTCTCTGGCTCCTAGGAAAAAGGGCCTTCAAGGTCATCTTCTCACCATGGTACATCACGCATGAATCTGTGGCAGAATTGCTGAACCCTACATTTTCATCTGATGGTGTCAAGACAAGTTCATCAACAAACGACACATTTACTACATGGTGGATAGACAGGAAGCTAGCAGAGCTCTCTTTTGTGGGATTGACGGTATGTATATAGTCTCACCCGCGGCAGAAAGCACATTCTCACTCGTAACTCTGTACGGTGCGCCCTTCTGGCCGGCGTCGTAGCGGCCGCTTTCTCGTGGCAAGGCCTCAATAAACTGGCCTGGCTTACTAAAGGGCTATGGTACGGCAGCCTCATTGTCGATCTGATTTCTATTTGCCTCGCTACCCAGCAGTCGCTTGCTTTGCATCGACTTTGTTGCCATCGTGATACATGTGAGCGGGTTCGAAATATGCCTAGCCGATCACCATGTCTTCAGACAAACATCCTTGAGCCAGACTATCTACAGCTCTATGTATGGCAAGCATCGATTATGCTTGTTAACATCGGGGTTGTCGCCTTTATCACTGGATTGGGAATCCAGGTAATGGCCAATCTGTCACGCGAATATTCGCCAGATGGCATCAAGGAAGGTTCATAACCACCCATAGGGTACAGTTTACTAACATTCACTTTAGACCTTCATTGTTGTGTTAGTGGCTGGTCTCTTGTCCTTCTCCGAGTACCTATCGAGCTCAACTCTCCTATGTCCTCGCCTGTCGTGTAGTTAGTAAATTAAGCCTATACTATATTTTCGAGCCAATCGACCTTCCATCCTTTCCAGTATAAGTGAGCATAGTGTTTGCCATGGTTGTGTTTATAGAAGAGCGGTCTGTATATCCCTAATATCTACGTAGCCGTCTCTCGTCACTTAACCATCTGTCCTCCAACTTCCAAAAGGCTCAATCTTTCACCGCTGGGCCTTGTATAGCCATGTAATAGTCAACGTCACTGGACCTCGCTATTAAGACTCATTGTTCTCGATCTAGATGACGCGCCAAGAAACCCTCTAGCTGAGATCATCTTGACATGACCTGGAGGGAGCGGAATGGTCATTTTGGGCTAAGAGACGTGTGGCCCCCGGGGCAGCGTTTATAAATCATGAAGATGCTTCATTCAGGCAATGAATGTTGCTGTATATAGCTTCCTTATGTTCAATTTTAAGAACCTAGTTATATTGGACTATCTATAGGGACGCTGGGTTAGAAACTAGTCTGATGGTAAAGAACCCTCCGGAAAACTTCATCAGATCGTGTACACTTATCGAACTCCTCATATCGAAGTCCTCTTTGTCTAATATCTTCTGGAATCTGCGAGCTTCCTGAGACCTTAGGCCATGCATCCTAATAGCAAGACCATACCCGCGCTCGACCCAATATCGGCATTTATCCCAGGCGGTAACCCCGTGGAAATGGAACGCAACAGTCAGAACAAAATCCAGGAGAAGCTCTCTCTCGTTGACATCGCAATCAAAGACTTGGAATCGTGCCTCCAATGAACTAACAACATCTTCAAGCACAGCGTTGCAAGAAGACTCATCCTTCATTTCCAGAAACTGATAAGCGAGTGTTTTCACTGTTTGAATAGTCTTTCGCGACATGGGCTCTTCATTGACAGAGAGAAAGGGTGTGATTGATCTCCTGGCACCTTTGAGGAGATTCAAAGCCTGTTCGAAATTCCCGGCGTTATTATGACATTTCGCAAGTGCACATTTGGCTCTGCAAGCTTGCAAAGATATATCAAGATCATGGGGCTTGGCTTCACAATGCCTGATGATAACCTCAAGGACATTGTTTAGGCCATTGATGTTTGAGATAATTGCTAGATCGATCTTGTTGAGCTGCTGGCATATTGACTGGGGGTCATCTGTCTCAGGGAACGACGTGTCCAAGTCGATTGACATGGTACGTTGAGTGGAGGACTCGTTACCCAGGTCAAGAAGGTTGACCCCTTCATCCGTCTCATCATCTAAGAGCTTATAGACGAGGAGCTCAGCATCCTCTTGGCGACCCCAAGATCGAAACAACTCTATCATGCGTGCATAGTGAAGATAAGCATTGTCGTGCCTTGGCCCCCATTTTTTGACATGGTGGCTAGACATCCAGTTTAGTACAGCATCTGCCTTGTTCATCTGATTCAATTTCGCATAGAAGCAAGCATATAGGTATGCAGCCCTAAGCGTTTCGTCGTGAGTTGGTGAAAGCTTGAAGCAGAATCCCGATACAGCATCCCGAAAGTCTGCATCGGCTTCATTAACATTGCCGGCCGAGGCTGCACGAGAAGCACCGCCGAGTAAATCCCGAAGTTGAGGTAGTGTTGTCTTTTTCAGCTCAATGTTGACTGGTGGCGTGTCCAGATAGAATTTCTCTTCCTCGTGTTTATCGTTCCAGCTACGCGGCTGGGAGGCGAAGTTCCGTTGATGCCTCTCGTTCCCAGGTGTGTAATACTCTGTATCGTTAGGAGTACGACCGCAGATAACTAATCAGCGTATGGAATCAGAAGCGGCCCTCTGTCAGAACACAATGAGATAGACTTACAATCGCCGCTCTGATTCTGCCAAGCTTTGCCATTCCTCTGCACTAGGTCGTCCGCAGTCAATCTCTGATCGTTCCAATAGAATACTGTGTCTTTTCCGTCATTCTTGCGTTGCTGTGCTTTCTTTGCCATCCATGCCGTAGGGGTATTCTTAGACCAGCGCCAAGCCTTGAACCTATTCTTGTACATTCTCTCTCTGTAATGCGAGTATGTCAGCTAAGATACCGGGATTTTATACAATACATAAGAGGTATTACTTACGTCGCGGAGAATTCATGGTCATTTTTCATCCTCCGTATTACCTCTGATAAAGGGAGGTCTTCCACCATATAAAGTTGCTCTATATATGGTTTTTTCTGTTCCCATTGTGTCTCTCCAAGGGGTGGTGCTTTAGGTTTACGCGATGCTCGCTTAGACGGAATATTATCAACACGTCCCCTCTGATCCTCATGCGACGAACTTCTATGTTCCTGGGTAACGTTAGGCGCTGAGTGCCACAACCCTTGCAATGCGGCTGGATTCTGTGGCCTTGAGGCTGGCATATCGTTGCCTTCCATGCTGGCATTATTTGGTCTTGCAACATGTGCCTGTATTGAATTGAACGGGCTCTGGAGCGAGACTTCTGTGGTGGTATGGGAATAATTCGGTTCAGGTTGCGGGAGTAAGGGACCTGATGAAGACCAAGCAACATGGGGCTGGTTCAGGACTTCTATGCTTGGCAATCGAGGGCTTGAAAAGCCACCCCAAGGAGTGTCTTGGGGCATTGTAGACTTTTGCAACAAAATGCGCCAATTACTCTGTTACACGATTCTTAAGTAGATTGTGTGACGTTATTGTAAACATAAAACCATATCTTCATATGCGGTTAGGAAAGAGGGGAAAAAGGAAGGGCTAAATGATGTAAGGAAAGGATTTGGGGAGAAGCGTCGAGCAACGACAGGAGTATGCAGAAGGCATGCACAGGATCGGTGAGACAAGCTGCATGACCAGCTGAAAAAAGTACTGAACAGTACCAGAGGACGCCACACGGCGTTGGGTGTGCTGTGCACTTCTTAGTCCCCAATAGTCCTTTACTGTTGTCCAATAGTAAGAAGCATGATGAGGCTTGAAATACTGGCGCATAGCAGCCACTTCAAATGACCGAGCACTCAAAGGTACCGATACAAGTCAGCCAAGTATATCCCGGATCGTCATTGGGCGAGGAAAAGCCCAAAAAGAACTGAAAAGGCCTTACCCAACCGGACCCCCTACACATCTTGCAAATGCGACCTTAGTGAGGCTGCAGAGCTTATCTTCTATTGGTCCCCTGGTAAAGGATTACAAAAGACTAAAAGGTTTTCCGGTGACTTTCCGTCATGCAACTCTCAATAAATGTGCAAGATGGCATCCAGGGCGGCAATGCGAAAGGCTTTGGAAGGATTGTAAGAGAACGGGACTGGAGTCAGTTCGCAACATAGACCAGTCATAGGCGTGCAACAAGTGCATAATCCCTTGCGATGGGTCTTGATTAAATTCACTAAAAGTATTTAAAAGAACTGAAAAGTTCATTCAATCTACCCGGATATCAATATAAATATGCTGCCCAATCTAGACAAAAAACATAACTTCTAGTTCCAACAAATCCAAGTATTCACCAAGCGGCATAAATATAGAGACTCCCGTACAATCGATATCAAAGCATCTGACTACAGCAGATCAACATGGTATGGCCGATCTTTAATCGTTGAAATTCTTGAAATTTAGCTGAATCTTGATAGTCCAATATGTTTGTCACCGTACCGCGACCTGGAGAGAAGACATCTATCTCTCAAGTTCAACATAGTCGCCATGAGAAATATGTTATGGATAAATGGTTCTCCGAGTCCGTGGATGATCAACCGTACAATACGATTGCTGCGGTCAAGTTGGAGCCATGCGTCAATAATAGCAAGAATTGCGAACCGGACGCTGTCTCTGGAACACTTGAAAAGGCTGAGGAGTAGCCAAGATTCCGGTGGTGTTGTGAATCGATCTGAGGTCAAGGGTTATGTACCTGGTGGCGCCGTGTAGTGGGGTGTGTGAGGGACAGAGATTATGTACCAGTACAGGCTTTGTGCAAGGGGGGAGTCAAGATGGTTGGTCGCCAAGGCAGAATTGTTGGTGCAACGCGATTGTTTTATTGAATAAAGCGTCAGCCCTTCCTACACCCTTACCACATCATAACACTTAATACATCCTCTTCCCCTTCTTCTTTTTAGTCATTGCAGCGTCTTGCCCTGTTACACTATCTGAGTTTGAACAAAATGGAATCTGGTCCAGAGCCGTTTGATTGGACGGCTTCTCTACCATCCCAACCAGCCAATCCGATAGATCTCGGCAGAGGTGGCACTGTATGTGAAACAAAACGATTTGATTCATTTTACAATACCTCTGGAGACCGCTTTGTTTTGCCATCAGGCCAGAAGTACACCTCGAAGACAACGAGAGCCAATGAAAGTGCTATGACAGTCACAAACTACTGGAATAAAGAACAAGATCTCGAGAAGACAATACTTGAGATTAAGTCTCCATTCATGAAAAGAGCCTTCAAGGCGGTCATTCCTGAGTATGCCAATTTCAATATGGATGTCAAGAATATCAGCATCACTGGCGAACCTCATTGCCTCTTCCACTATCGTGACGAGCTCATGAATTATGGGAAGAGGATGTGGGAAAGTCAAAATATGGAAGCCGCGAACCACATCAAACATCTCATTACCCACATGTGGGAGGTTTTCAAAGCGGAGATAATCCTTTTCAACACTTTAGAATGGCTCGCGGATTTTGAACCGGCCCTGGAGCATAAGTACTTGTGGATGATCTTCAGGCCGGGGGACCTTATTTATGTTCGAGATGATGAGCCATGGGCCTTCAGACTTGACTGTATAAGTAGTGATGGGGATATCTGGGACCTTGGTGGAGTCCGTATCGATTATAACGGTACCCATTTTGGATTCACTGGCACTTATACATACATCGACTACTACGAAGGTTTGAAGTCACTCAAGGAGCTCCGACATATTACCTTTGATCGTTTGTCGGAAGAAGAAAAACGAAGTAAAAGAGAAATGCTTATAGCTCGCGGTCGCAAATTTGTGGGCATCCATGGAAAGCGTCACCTCTGGTTCGAGGAAAGTCCTAGCAAATCGTCAGGTTGGGTAAGTGGATTGGTACAACCGTTCCAAACTCATACTAATTAGCAGATGAAAACTCGCATTATGGCGGATCTCGACGGCTGGTGCGGAGAACATTCCAACTACCGACCAAGCCTGCACGGTGATAGAAAGAAGTATAAGCCTGAAGATGTCCTGGACAGTCTGACGGAAGAAGACTTCATGATATGCCACACAGCCGTTGCAGGATATTCCTTGAGGGAGAACAAGTGGGGAAGATTTCATGTTAACGCCATTGGGGAGATCGCTTATGATACAGCAGCTTTTGATAATCTCATTCTTCCAGACTACCAGAAACAGCAACTACTCTCACTTGTTCGCGTACATGAGGACGACAGGTTTTTCTTTGACGATATCATCAAGGGAAAAGGAAAGGGAATGACTTTCTTGCTGTATGGTGAACCTGGGCTAGGAAAAACACTTACCGGCGGTAAGTTCCATCGACCAAGCGAGTCTCGAACTAACAATTGGTTCAGAAAGTATTGCAGACTACTGCCAGAAGCCTCTGGTCCGAATCGATGCTGGAACACTTGGAACCTCACCCAAATCAGTGGAGGAGGGATTACAGAAGGCCTTTCAGCTTGCCGAACGATGGCATGCTGTGCTTCTTCTTGACGAAGCTGACGTATATCTGGAGCAGAGAAGGTCGGTAGATCTAACCCGTAATGGGGTTATCTCAGGTAAGACTATACCTATATACATATGGTTACACCCGCTCACAAGGGCTTAGTGTTTCTTCGAATGATTGAGTACTATCACGGCATCCTTTTTTTGACAACAAACCGCATCAGTGCGTTTGATACCGCTTTCATATCTCGCATCCATCTTGCGATCTACTACCCACCCCTTGCTCGATCTAGTCGAAGGGCACTATTCTATATGTTTCTCGGACAGATATCTCAAGAGAGTGCAGAAGCTCTGAAGTCCGATGGCAGCCTCAAGGCTATCGCAAAAGAAAGACTGAATGGTCGTCAGATCAAAAATGTTGTTCGCGCGGCGTGTGCATTAGCATGGGCTGACAGCACCGCGGACAATAACATTCACAGACGCCATTTAGAGACAGCCTTGCAACCTATGAGGCTGTTTAATCGAACCATGAGGCGAATGAGGCTGATTGAAGGCAGACAACTATCAGGAGCTAAGGAGGAAGTAGTAGTAGTTGAAGAAGAAGGCCAAAATGATGAACTGGTTTCTGATGAGAAGGGTAGCGGTGATGAGGAGTTGGACGAGCAAGATGAAGATGATATGGAAAACGAAGGGAGCCGCAGAGAAAATGAAGAGTCGGAGATTGAGTTTCACTTGACTGGTGATCAGAACGAGGAGTCCGGATTGGACACGGAGAGCGAGATTGGCGATGAAGGTGATAGCAGCGGCAATACTGAATCTCAGCAGATTAAGCGTAGACGTCTGATGTAAGTAACAAGAATTCTATGCAGTACTATGTAATCCTATAGTCTCTATTCCTCTCTGAATCTGGTTCTCAACCCTATCGTATGTACATCGCGGATAGCGAGACCGCTTCTGAGTAGGGTAAAATGTCCATATTGAACTGCGCCCCGTCGCTGTAGGTAGACTAATTATAAGCGGTATTAATCCCCGCGATCGATTTGGAAAGTGGGAAATCGTAGATACTCCGAAAATCAATAGCAGTCCATACCTTGGGTGGTGATGTGTTGCACGAGATCAAGTAACTTGTCTGGAGGACGGAGGTCGAACTCCAAGCACCATGTGATGTCTCCTATACTTAATGGCCTTATCGCTGGAAAAGATGCTATACGTACGGGTAGCTCTCGTTGTGATGACTGTGAAGGGAAAAGCCAGGTCCAACGATTCTAGACACTTATCCTGGTGACTACGTCTTCAGGGTATTGGCATTTGTCAATAAATAAATCTGGGGACCCATTGGCCATGTGATAAATTGAGGTCGTCTGGGTTGCGACGGGCTTATGCACTGCCATCATACCCTCATCGATGTAACGAATAATGTATGCGTCAGGATTATAATTGCTAGATGAAGCAATTCGACAAAGCAGAGCCACCCTTTCTATTGGACCTTTGAGTTTAGTGAGAGGTTCTCCGACATCGCCAAGTCCAAGGAATCGTCTCAATCCCGTGGATGGTATGAACTTGGACGCACGTCTACCACCCAGAGCTAGTGGCTTATGAATGATATCGTCTGAAAAGGGTTACGCGTCCAAGTAAGCGCTTGCAAATTTCGAGACAACATTAACAGCGGATCAGGGAACTGGATAAGCAGCGTATCTGACCTCCTAACAGTAACATTAGGATATAGGTGCTAGGCACTCAGTGCCAGGAGGAACAAGCCTTCATTGACAGCCTGGGGCATTGCCTTGAGGAGCCTATCCTTTGTCTGTATGGCTGATTTCCAAGCTGCTATGACACTCGAGTAAATTATCTATATCCTAGGTGGGACCAAAGTTATATTCAGAAGAGAACCACATGACTCGGACTGTCGTAATAACAGAACAAGAGGAGAAGGGATGCAAAATATTATGTACGATACTAAGCCGATTCCCGGCCAGTACACAGTAGTTAGGGTTAGGGTTAAGTAGTTGATGGATAACTAGATTTATTCCGCCTGGTAAAAAACTACATCATTGCACTCCAAATCTTGTTGTGTCACACTGGTAATTTGAACAGAGGGCGTTCGCCTCTTTGAGCGCGCCACATATTCGTAGACCGGAATATATCATAACAGCCAGCGATTAGCCAGCCCCAGGTCCGAGCAAACTCTGCTGTCACTTCCCACCCACTAGGGTCCCAAGGTTCGCGCCAGACGATCACCCCAGTACCTTGATCGAGGCCGCGCCCTGTAAACGCACAGCATAGTCCCGCCTCATCATACGAGTCCACGTCACGTTGAATAATGTTATCTCGTAGTTGGGCTACCGGGAGTAAGTCAATCCAGGGGTGATGCTCCTTGTGGTACTGAAGACTGGTCGGCCGAAGACTATGGGGCAAAGTTTCTGCATTGGTACTTACCCCGACCGGCCAAGGTCCAGCAACCACAAACAACGAGCAAGCGTCGTCATGCATCAAATCATCAGAAAGCCCAAGAACAGCGGCATTCAATATCAATGTCCGTGAAAAGTTGAACTGTGATAGGCTGGATAACATGTTGGCCCTGACTAATCCAGAACTTCTGTCTTGGCTCACAATAGCTTCGAACGCTTGAACGATAGTTTTGTTGTTCGAGGAATGCGGTTGGAGCATGTTCATTCTGTCCACAAGTATCTTTAGATCTAACTTGCGATTCAGGACAGCGCTGATCAGAGCGTGAATAGATGTGGCATTGTGTTGGACCAGTTGATTCTTCCGTTGACGGTCTCCTGGCAACTAAGCATTAACAAGACTGACGATGTCAGGATGTGACGACGAACATACTGCGTGATCGCTGATTGATGCGATTTTGAATTCTTTTCCGCTTGGCCGAATCGCCTATACCGGACCAGTCATCCGGATCGCGGTTGATAGCAGATTGTAGAGCGAGCTGGTATTCAAGATTCGTTTCTGTAGCCATAATTACTTAGAAAAGTGAAGAGACATGAGGTAGCTGGTAGTAAATGTGCGGTTGTATGTCGGTGGATGACAGGTGCGTTAACCTGGGTTGGGGCCGGTGGTGTTAAGACAATTGACGATGATGGAGCACTTTGCCTGGATAAGTAAAGCTCTGTGGGGACTCATGCAAGTGTCATAAACTTGCATTAGCGTCGCCACGCAAAGTTCCACGTCAATAAGGTTTGGGTTTGGGACAAGGTTATTTTCTTAGAGAAACTCGGGCATATACGGTGAAGATTGTATCTACCAAGCATGGAATCGTAATGGCCATTAGAATCTACTATGATGGTGACGCAAGCAACATCTCTCTTGCTTTTTACTCTGTTATCAACCAGGAACCTTGGCGGATCAACTTGTACGCGCGTCGAGATTGATGTTAATAGTAAGAGACAATAAAAATGATATAAAGCATAACGACTAATATCTTGAGAGGTAGCTTAAAAGACTACATTGACAATTTTCTGGAGCTTTTATTTCGACAAACAGAAACGATGAAGCTCACGCAGGTCTTCCTACTCGGCCACTTATTCGCCTCAGCAAACGCTATCAATCCACCATCCGATAATAGCAAATTGTCCACCCAGCATGATGGAGCAAATTGCAAGCAGGCTGTCAGTAGCAAGGCATGTAAATCTCGAAACTCAGCTAATTAGACCAGTGCACTGCTCTAGCTTCCGAGTTTCCGGGTCGACTTCATTACAAGGACAGCGATTCCAGCTTCACGATCTGGGACCAGAAGCAACTAGAGACCAACTACATTTGCCGTGTTCAACCTGAGTCTGCCAGCGAGGTCTCTAGAATCTTGCAGGTTCTTGTGGGAAATTGGTGCAGATTTGCTGTCAAGTGTGGAGGCCATTCTCGATTCCCAGACGATTCGGTTTCTCTTGGTGGAGTCACAATCGACCTTGGCCTGATAAATGATACCGTTGTTTCAGACGACCGAAAGACTGCTCAAGTCGGCGGCGGATCACTTAGTCGCCAGATCTTTGCCTCTCTGGATCCTTATGGTTTGGCATATGTTGGCGGAAGAGTCGGACAAGTTGGCATCGGGGGTTTTACCCTCGGCGGTGGCAGTTCTGTGCTCGCTGCGAAATACGGATGGGCGCTTGACAACGTCTTAGAGTACGAGGTGAGACGAACATCTACTGTGATGGCTCGATATAGCACTGCTCACACAACCAGGTTGTCCTACCGAATGCCACAATTGTGACAGCATCTGAGAATACTCACGCAGACCTTTACTATGCGCTTAGGGGAGGCGGCAATAACTTCGGCATCGTAACCTCTTTTAATATCAGCGTGTTTCCTCAAGGCCCTCTATACACCGGGTCGCGTACCTTTAGCGACAACCAGACAGGTTTGGTACTCAAAGAGGCCGAGAAGATCTTTGCAATCCAGGATTACGAAGACACTGCTGTCGGATTAGAGTACCGATACACCTATACGCAGCAAAGTGGTTGGAGTATCTCAACCACTCAGCGCTACGCGGAGCCTGTCCTACACCCCCAGGTGTTTGACACTCTGAACAGCATCCCTGCACTGGACGGCTTCACTGGAGGAATCAACAGTCTAGCAAACAGCACGAGTGCAGAGGCACCACTAGGAGTAACGAGGTATGAGAGTTGAATATCGTGTTTCTTAACATTACTGACCTTTTAACGATTATAGGAACGTTTTTGCCACTCTGACGCATTATCCGTCAGTGGAACTCGGGAATAAGGGCCTTCGCATTTTGAAAGAGCTTGTGGAAGGGAGAAACCTGACCGGGTTAAATCCACAGCTGATCACTTACTCTATACCTGCTGCGGTAATGAAGCTATCCAAGGTAAGGGGTGGTAATGCTCTTGGCCTCAATGCTGAGGGTCATCTTATTAGTAAGTCATCTCCCTCAAATGGTGTTCTACTCTCAGCAATGGAACCATAATATCGAGAATCCGGCTAACAACGCATTAGTCAACCTATTCTCCCTCAGCTGGACCAATAGTTTAATGGATGATGCGGCTTACAGCCTGGCAGAGGACTTTATTGCAAGTTTCCAGAAAGCTGCTAAAAGCCTCAACGCATTTCATCCGTTCATATACATAAACTATGCGAATAAGGGACAAGATGTCTTCGCGAGTTATGGAAATGATAACCACAAGAGGTTGACTGAGGTTCAGAGGGCTCTAGATGTCCGGGGCGTTTTCACATTTTCGGGGCTCTGGACGGGCTTTTTCAAGGTGCGATAATCTGTTTGATCGGATAACAATCTGCATGCAGTTTCTCGTACGGATCACTGGACAGGTTAATTGATGGCCGGAGAATATATTCATAGGTTGTTAAAAATGTATCAAAGAGTAAGTCAAAGGAAATAAAAGGCAAGTTTCACTGTATTTCCCACAAACTGTAATAGTAAAAAAAGTCCAACTTCTTTATCTTATATTTATTTCATCCACATAGCTCTTGTGGTAATGCAACTATACTAATGCAGACTAGCGAACTTAAAGGCCCGAATTGAATCAGCAGGTTGCATATTTCCAACTTTTGCTTGCTAGTGGGATCGGGTTGTGGGGTATTGTGTACGAAGAGAGTACGTCAGCATCAGGTAACTTTGTACTCTATGATATCTCTATTAAATAGTGCTGGTCTAATACTGGACATTTTCTCTTTTTGTTCATCTATTTTTATTTATTGTGTGTTGAAACTGGGCAGAACGATTAAATCTTACATCTTGTACGGATACTTGTTGCTTATTGCGATCGAACAAACACTTGCTACTATGAGTGTCCAAGTTATAAGAGTCTATTTGATTTTACTATTTTCGCTTGCACTACAATGTCAAGGTAAGTCTCATATTGCGAATTAGTTATGCAAGTGTCTATAGTAATTTCCAATAATAACCTCTATAGCTCGCCCAGCACGAAATGGAAACATCCGCGAGATTTCAAGCATTGAAGACGTACTCTTTTCCATTGACCCGTTCCTTCTACAATCAGCAGAAAACTTTCAACTCGATTTCAGACTATCTCTCGATGTGGAACGCATTCGACTCGACCTGCGACCAACTGAGAACGTTGATCCTTTTGGACAAGCCTTGCACCTTGAGACGGATGGAGCAGATGAGCTTCTCGAGAGCTGGAGAAGTTCCATGCTTCAGTTAGACCAGGATATCCTACTCTTCGAAGGCGAAGCTCTTCTTAACCATAAGTACCAAGGCTGGCAGAGAGTTGGCCGGGCACGTATCGCGATCAGGCGCCCACAACCTTACTTGTTCGAAGGGTTCTTCACCTTGAATAACGATTGCTACCATGTCTCCCTGAGTGACGAATATCTCAAAAAACGGGATCAAAAGCATCCGTCGCCGCCTACATCAGGTGCTACGCATATGGTCGTTTGGAAATGAGCAGGGCTATCCAGGAAGAGACTAAAGCGGACTGAGTAGTTCGAGAAGGGCAGAGTTATCTCTTGTTTCTTTAACTTATCTGTCTACAAAGCAATCTTCTAATATCTGGAAATACTTTGTATGTATGCAATAGGCGAATCTATCTCGTGTTACGACTTATTTATTTAATATTAAGTTATAGTTCAAGCTCTGAATCTAGGAGTAAAATCTATCTCATTACTGATGTCTTGTGCCGTCGGCCACACTGGCCTACACTTGGCCATATTTCTAGAGTTTTAAAGAGCCTTTTGAGGTGTAGTAGAAGAAGACAGGCGAGTTTTCAACTGGGGGTCAAAGTAAATACATGACTTCACGTTAACATGCCATAATAGCATAATTCGCTATTATACTACACAGAAGTGTGATTTTTGGTAACAAGGAAAATTGTTGAACCGTAAATTGTGGTCAAATTGATGATGTGTGTCTTCATTGATGATCTGTCTGGCCTATTTCTCCTCTTGTAGGAGGGTTTACCTTACGCTAGTCCTAACTAAGAATTGATCTAGTCAGGTGATGTTCCTTTTATCCATCTGAGCTTTAAGCTTTAATTGGTTAAAACGCTCTTCGTGTCATTACATGACATCTCTGGTTCAACAAAAATTGCTCGATTAATCTTCCGACAGGTTCCCATAATATTAACCGTGCATAAGAGCCGATAGGCCGAGCATCATTAGCACTCCACAACAGAAGTTCTAATTGGCTAACGGTTATCCGGAGATAAGGAACTAATGCAACTGGCTGACAGGTGGAGTAGATGCGTGGGCGCTAACTAAACGGGGAGTACCGACTGTACAAAGGATACCTGAGAATCCTTAACTCCGGCTAGCCGAGTGGGAACAAGATATTCTAGTTAGCACAGAGAGTTTATAATCTGGATCCTGATGCGTCGATTGGCCATTTCCATCGCTGTAGATGCCAGTACGTCATCCATTTGCATTGTAGGAGGTCCATTTCATGGGGGAATATTAACATCTCCAGAAGAGTAACCGAGATAAGCCATGAGACAGTGGCCTGTTCTCAATTGTCGAAGCATATCTTCAACGACCTTCGACAATGTTCTCCGATAGTACCGTATCGTCTGTTTGGCATAAATACGCCGCTCTTGCCAATGCACATTACTCCTTCCAAGTCAATCCAAACTCATCTGTTTCTAATCATCTTCTTCCCTCTCCTTTCCCACTCAGAAACCCTTGCAAGTCGCAATAAGTCTGTTCCGCATCAGTCATGTCTTTTCCAACTCCACCAGAGCCCAAGACTGAGCTAGGTCGATACCGTATCCTGGCCAGCACTGCGGGTGTGAGAGTGTCACCACTTGCGTTGGGGGCCATGTCCATCGGCAAGTCATGGGCTTCATGGATGGGTGCAATGGACGAGGAGCAATCTTTCAAGCTTTTGGACGCATACGCCGATGCTGGTGGCAACTTTATCGACACCGCCAACAACTACCAAGACGAAGATTCCGAGTTGTATCTGGGACGGTGGATGGCGGCCAGGAACAATAGGGATCTCATGTTTGTGGCGACCAAGTTTACAAACGATTTTCGTGGATGGGAGATTGGCTTGGGAAAGACTGTCAACTACGCTGGAAATCACAAGAAATCCCTCAGGTTGTCTATTGAGGCTTCACTCCGAAAGCTACAGACGAACTACATAGACTTACTCTACGTACACTGGTGGGACTGGTCTACGTCGATTGAGGAACTGATGGACTCGCTCCACATCCTCGTCGAACAAGGCAAAGTCCTTTACCTCGGCGTCTCCGACACCCCGGCCTGGGTTGTCTCAGCAGCCAACACGTACGCGAAAGCGCATGGCAAAACTCCCTTCTCAGTCTATCAAGGTCGTTGGAACCTTATGAACCGAGACTTCGAGCGCGACATCATTCCAATGGCACGTCACTTTGGCATGGCATTGTGCCCTTGGGATGTCCTTGGCGGTGGCCAGCTTCAGACAAGGGCTCAATTGGCGGCTCGTCAACAGTCTGATCCAACAGGTCGTGGCAGCAAGCAAAATGAAGAGGCTCTTAGAGTGAGCGAGGCGTTGGAAAAGGTGGCTGCCGAGCACGGAAAAGCGAGCATCCAGCAGGTTGCCCTCGCGTACGTGATGCACAAGGCGCCGCATGTATTCCCGCTCGTCGGTGGCCGAAAGGTCGAACATCTCCATGACAACATCGGGGCGCTGAGTATCAGATTGACAGATGATCAAGTGAAGTACATTGAAACCATCAAGCCATTCGATCTTGGTTTCCCGCTGGGTTTCATTGGTGAAGACCCCCGAGAGACTGGACGATCACCCCCCATGATGCAGTCTTTGCTTGGCGGGAAGATAGCTTGGAAGAAGGCATAGACAGCTATGGGATGTATTTGAAATGACAGAATCCGGGACGCAAGTACAAGCATTAGCTTCCGTACTCTGTCAATCCTCCACAAGATAGGGCCATGGTTGTTGTGCTGAGTGTCCTATTCCAAATGAATGAAGTAAACGTGGATGATGGCCAAAGTTAGAGGTGTGGGAGTCGTCCTTAACTTGGAATTAGAGCGGTCGAGTAGTGCATTACGAGTTCTAGGATTAAAAATGCCAATTTCCAGCTGGACGTCCTATAAATATAGTCGCTGATATGAGTAAAACCCCCCGTTACTGGGATAGTGACTGACTAAATATTAGTCAGATTGATTGGCAGATTACTGATATAAGATATCTGATCCCGGAGTGGCCCTAAAGTAGGAGAGGATTAGAATTTATTGGTTTCACTTATGGACATTGGCATCGTGTACTGCAAAGCCTAGTAGCCTATGACGACATCAGCAGTATCGGGCATAATGCAAGTGCTTACGAAAGATCATATGAGTTCTCCAACACCCGAAAACCCGAAAACCCGAAATCACAACTCCCGAACATGACGATCCGAGTAACCAAACGGGACCAAGTAAGATAATACAGATAAATCTAGATTGAGAAACAGGTGTAGAGATTTAAGTATAAAAAGAAACTAACATCCATAAAGCTACCAGTCCATCCTGACAATACAAACACCACAAGAACCACGAGACCCTGGTATCATTGACTGTTACTTAAAATCTTTACAATGCACTATTCCCTTATAACCTTTACACTCCTGACTGCATTGGCAAATGCGCTGCCTGCAGTTACACAGCCGCTGGCAAACTACAAGTGGCCGACGCAGTTCGTCCGTAGCGGCGAGGCAAACATTCAAGTTTTTGTCCAAGGCGCAGGTCCGACTGTTGTGATTCTTCCCTCCTATGGACGCGACGGTGGTGATGACTACAACTACTTCACCGAATCCCTTGTTGACGCCGGGTACCTTGTGCTACGGCCTCAGCCGCGAGGCACCTTTGAATCTTCAGGACCTATGGTCAACGTCACGCTACAGGATTTGGCGGCAGATGTGGCTGCTGTCATAGACACGTTGGGAGGCGGGCGTGGTATTGTCATCGGGCACGCCTTTGGGACATTCCTCGCCAAGGTGAGCTCCGTGCTCTATCCGGAGAAGATCCCGGCTATGGTTGTGGCAGCTCCGGGTGGCATAGACCTACCGCCCGCCATTGCCAAACTCCCTTTTGTCGCTGGCAACACTTCTCTGCCTCTTGCCGAGCGCCTCAAGGCTCTCAAGACGGCCTTCTTTGCGCCAAACCATGATGCGCACATATGGCTTGACGGTTGGTATCCTGATGTTCTCGCCATGGAGCATGGAGCCGTCGAAGCGTACGGGAGTCTGGCGCATCAGTGGGCTGGTGCCAACACAACACAGGTTCTCGAGCTGATTCCTGCTGATGACCCGTTCCAGCCAAAGTCGGAATGGAATGTGACGACGGATCTCTACCCGGAGCGAGCTACCTCTAGTGTCATCGCTGACGCAGCCCACGCCCTGTTCCCGGAGCAAGGCAAAGCTGTTGTGGATGCAATTTTGCCTTGGCTACAGCAACAAAGTTCCAAACTTTGAACACCAGAAGGCCTAAAGATGGTGGAGGGTAGTGTGAAGGACGAGAGAAGCAGTATTGCGGGTCAGGGTGACAGAGGGAAAGGCCCAAAGCGTGACAGAGAAAGATACAAGTATAATGACAGGTAGTGTAAAGGACTAGAAGGAATAGATGGTATAGACGTAGAATTGTCAAATGAAATAGTAGGTGGGTTGAGGACAAAAAGATCGTAATGTGATTCTACATATAGATAATTCTGTACCAGGTGTTAGCTCGTTCCTCATCTTTCTCCTGTGGTTCATAGGCGTAGCAGTTCATAATCTTTGATTTAGCTGCACATGGAGAATTACCAAGTTTAGTAACGTGGCGGATGAAAAGATAAACGATCATTCTAAAAATATGACGTAGTAGCAAGCGACAATATATTTCAAGGCTAAAACATTACTGATGATGCATTTTCGTTATGTTGAAATTCCTCTAGCATCTGCTCGACACACCGCATCATCTCGTCTTGGTACACTTGTTCTCTAACAATGAGAGGATTTCGAAAGTCGGCAGACTTGTCAATATAGGCCTTGTCATCAAGAACTGGGCGCCCGTTTCTTAAAAAGTGCCGGGCTAGATAATACAAAGACAAACTATTTGAAATGAGCATGGAACCTGCTGTTTTGGTCGAACGGGCGTGAGGCGGCCCTCTGAACTGTTCCCAAGATGCAAACCAGGTCTGTAAGGCTAGGTCGATGGAAGAAAGATCTGTCGGCAGTATGGAAGCCTGGGCTTCCAATATCAGTGAGGTTATGGCCAGAATCAGGAGATTCATGGCAAATGTGGTAATGTTTGACTCCGTGGGTGGTTGGCCAACCATCAGACCCTTAACCGAGGACAAGAAACAGCTTGATGGATCCTGCGCCGGAAGTGCGGCCCACAGAGAGGCAGAGCAGGCTGTCCAGCTTGCGTCGTCGCACGGAAAAGACGCCCTCGTGTCTGTTGGGGATAGGAGAGGTTTGCTACCGCACAATATCGACTGATAGCAGTCCACCGCGTAAACGCCCCAGAGGACTCTCTTCCTCGACTCCTTTTGAATCCATGGTTTCCACGACATGGCGTTCCGCCTCGCAAGAGTGCACTCTCCGTGGATCTTGAGAAGGCCCTCGCGTCTTATTGCCGTGACGAGAAGGGGGTGCAGCAGCCGCGTTGCAGCCCGCTCTGCACTTCCCCCATTCGCCATGGTCGCAAACTGAAGCAATACCAAAGCCTGCAGTTCCTCAAAAGTTGGCAACGCCCCATTGGAGCGTAGGCAGCATTTGGCCAGATGTGACGGGAGCGATCCGTATATGATCCTGGAGTCTGATATGGACGATGGGTCATTGTCAAAGCCAGCGCCGATAAAACATATCGCTTGAACAAGAACCAGAGGCGCCGAGGCAAGGCAAAAGGTTGGGATGTGCAGTAAAGGCAGGAAAGGGTGGAAGAGAGAAAAGAATAGCCTCGCAAACGTCTCAAGTCGATGCACGGGGATGGTCTCTAGGCTGTCAAGCTCTAGAGCATAGTCGGCAGGGAGACGGAAGACATCCGGACATAAAAATCCTTCTCTTGTTGTTGTCATCCCGCCGGCGGCCATCCATGGATCTATGGGCGTGCTTAAGTGACTCTGGGGTAGGCTGCAGGAACCAAGTATCGACGTCATGTCTTCGGTGCTCCATGTCCAGGACCTCATGTCGACCAGGTTTTCAATATCCATAAGTTGAGACAATAAGTCGACTTCACCAATTGGAGGCGCCTCCAGAAACGATAGATCGACATGCTGCTCACGTAACGGCCCCAGATCAGGTTTCTGGTGCTGCCCGTCTTCACTGCCTGTCTGGGGTGATTGGCCTGGGCTGGTAGTGGTAGTTCTTCTTGCTCTCTTCTTGCGCCCTGCTCTGGCACACGGTGTATCTCTCTGGAGACATCGCGAGCAGGGAAACCCGTTTTTGTCAAGGTCGCATCGGACCTTGGAATTGGCGCAGCTGACGCAGCTTCTGTTCATTGTCTGGTGTTGAGTGAGCCAGGTGGAATTAGTGATGTCAGGCAACGGTGAAAGGTAATGTACAGCTCGAAGCAAGGAATGTCGGGATCACCGAACTCAATACAAAATTCCCTCATTTTAGCCTCTGATTATACATGCTTACTACACCACGTATATACTATTTTGGATATCGTATAGTTAAGTCGGGGCTTTTTTCCGAGTAATCCCTCCCCATGGGCTGTTTAATTGGTTGGATGGGCTCTTAGCTCCGGGTATAGCGGCTTCAGCGTGCGTGTATCGGGCATTTTGTGTGAAATCCCGAAAACCCGAAAACCTGGAGCGTCAAAGCATTGGGTGTTTGGTATTTTAATATCAAGACATTGCTTCTCCAGAGATGGCTTTTTTCAAATCAATCTCACAGTTCTCTCATCTGAAGCAATCTCACAGCTCATTTCATCTTTAACTTTTTAAAATACTCTTCAAAAAACACCAAACTGAAGCAACATGTCCGAAACCCCATCCATAGAAACATCCGAAAAGTGCTCGCAGCCATCGCAAACATGGTTTGATCGTTTCTGCTTTCTACAAAGGCGTGATGACCCAAAGGATCACTCTCTGGTGCAGAAACATATCATTGTCGCCATCATCACTCTATCTGCCTTCACCGCACCCTTCGCCTCGTGCATCCTGTTCCCGTCCTTCACCACCCTGGTGCATCACTTTCACACCACAGAGACCAAGGTCGCCCTAACGACCACAGTGTTTCTCTTAGGTCTGGCGGTTGCTCCGTTGTGGTGGAGCACGCTGAGCCAGGAATACGGCCGTCGCCCGGTTCTGGTTTTCAGTTTCCTCATCTCAGCCGCGGCCGTCCTTGTATGCGCCACATCCAACTCGCTGCCCTTAATCACTGCCTTTCGACTGATCGAGGCGCTGGGCTGCTCATCCGCACAGAGCGTGGGCGCGGGTGTCATCAGCGATATCTACATGTCGACTGAGCGTGGATGGGCACTGGGGTGGTTCTACCTCGGGACTCTTATCGGGCCTCTGATCGCGCCGATTATTGGAGGTGCATTGCAGGCATGGCTCGGCTGGCGTTCAAACCTATACTTTATGGCTATCTTCACATTCGGTGCGGCTCTCCTCACCATGCTGTGCCTGCCCGAGACGTTAGTAAAAGCTTCTGTCGAGGGCCAGCACAAGCAGCCGTGGTATCAGGCGATCAAGCGCGATGCTTTGGCTCCACTGTCCAAGCTGAAGTACTTGCTGGTGCCTTCGATTGCCCTCACCATTGCATACGTGAGCTTGTGCTTCGCTAGCCTCTATTGCTTCAACACGACGCTCCCATACGCTTACGCAGCGCCGCCCTATAATTTCTCCTCCATCGAGATTGGCCTCTGCTACATCAGCAACTGTCTTGGATACGCAATCGGGAGCGTCGTCGGCGGCAAGTTGAGCGATGCCAAACTGCTCCAGTACCAGCGTACTCATAACGGAGAGATTCGTCCCATCGAGAGAATCAAGACGGTGTGGTACGGTGTGGCTTTTATTCCGGCTGGCCTGATCATCTATGGATGGCTGGTGGAGGAGAAGGTATTCTGGTTCGCTCCTCTCATTGGTGCGTTCCTGTTTGGACTAGGACTTATGCTTGTTACTGCGACCATCATGCCGTTCCTTGTCGATATCAAGCCCGGCGTTGGTGCTTCTGTGGTGGCTGATCTGAACTTGGTCCGCAACATCTTGGCTGCCATTGGCACTGTCGTTTCACCTATTGCTATATCAAGTATTGGTTTCGGATGGTGGATGTCTATTCTGGCTTTGATCTGCTCTTTGGCTGTTGGTTTTGTGGCTATTGTTATCTGGAGAGAGGGAACTGAGAAGAGTTCAGCTGGTAAAGAGACAGTGTGATCTTTTACGATATATATTCTGCAGAAAAAATAACTAAGAATGAAGTTCAATTTTGAGAAGCATTTTCAACTGACCTCGATTACACACTGAGACACTAAAACTGAGGATGCCACACGACGTTGGGTATATTGTGCACTTCGCAGTCCCTAATAGTCCTTTATTATTATCCATAGCAAGAAGTATGATAAGGGTTGAAATACCTGGCGCTTAGCAATCACCCTCAATGACCGATATGAGAGATAGAGATTACATTCCAGCATAGACTTTATGAAAGGGGGAGTGAAGATAGTTAGTCGCATGGTAAAATAATTAGAATAATGTGATTGTTACTTTAAATAAAATACTAGGTTCTCCTATCTCTTTATTCTATCTTATATCAACGCTGATCTTCTCATAGACGCTCGTCTTGGAAGGGTTGCAGACCGCCCTTAGGAGAACAGGTTAGAGAGGTATGCGTGCTGTCTCTTTGGAGGCCTGACGGTCTATACTGCTGTAGGCAGAAGCGCCGCGCGTACGAAACTGCCGCGTCAAGCCATTCTATGATCAACAATAACTTCCTGTTTGTCCTAACCACCAGCTCTCTAGTCATTCTAGCTTTTCCCACTAAAGCGAGAAACCCCTCAGTCGTCTTCTCACAGAACACTATGCCCGGGAACAACTAGGCGCATGTAAAGTCGCTGGACTGATAAGGCGTCTTGCCCATGTGATGCTTCTTGAACTTGGGAGTTTTTGGATACGGGCACAGAAGTCTATTCTGTTCATCTCCATTTTTGTCTTTGAATGAATGAGAGAGACTCTCTGGGACAGTCCCATTCTCAACCCAGGCTCGAAGCGCGTCAAAAGTGTTAACAGGCTGGCCTCCGTTCCCACCGGCGCAGTGAGCAAGACCCGGAACCTCAAAAACGCGGTAGAAGTCATCGGCATTAGGGATTATCTCCCTAACTTTGTTGTAGTAATGCCTTGTGCCTTTAACTGGGATAATCTGATCGCTCTATATTTAAGTTAGCATAGGGCCCAGATGTGAGGTACCAGATATCCTACCATCCCGTGGTAACCGAGAATCTTGCCGCCATGTTTATGGAAAACAGTCAAGTCGGGGTCGGAAGTTCCGATCAACGACTCATAAGACTGCTTAGCCGCGCGCGTGTAGGTTTCAAACTCGCTTCGTGTCATACTCTTGTAAGACCATTTTGGGTTTGCTTCCATGAAATATTTGATCCAGAACTCTCCCGGACCAACGGGGACTCCAACGCAAGTTCCGTTGGAAGAACAGGACGTCATAGCAAGTCCAATGTCGTTGGTCAGCGCCACGGTTGATCCAGTAAGCTGGCTTCCGATATTAGGGCCATACCACATGAACTTACCCTCTTCCGTTTCAGGGCCTGACCAGGAAGCTCTTGCCAGCATGGCGGCCTCATTGGATATTGTCATGTTCCTGCCAGTATCGGAGCAGTTGAATGTCTTACCGACTACCGATAAGGGGTCGAATTTGCAAGCAACGTCGTCAGAGATGAGTCCATCAACAATGCCGTCAAGACCGTCGCACTCCTTGATTGCCTCGTCCGTGATGGCGCTCAACTCACAAGGGTGGGGGTAGAACTCCATTAGCTGCATCACAAGTTGGGGCCAGAAGGTGCTCGCAAAGAACTCGGTCCAGTGAATCGCGGGGGCAGAGGCATGAATACCATCGTAGGCGTCTGGATATCGCTGCGCAAGCATCATGCCCTGTCTGCCACCCTGGGAACAGCCATTCCAGTACGAGTACTTGGCCGGCTCCCCATAGAAGCTTTGAATCAAGCTTTTCGAGATGATGGCCTGCCATGGTTAGCAACTGCAGAACACAACACAGCCTTGCCACTTACCTGTTCATTAAGAGAGACAGATCCGAACTGATTGAGTAGGTGGAGGTTTGGGTTGCCCTCACTGACTAAGGCCCAGATATCAGGGCCAAAATCCGGCTGCAGTGTCAATCCGGCATCCGTCGTCGACGTCGCATAACCTTCCGCAACCGCACCGCTCATCCCAACGTAGCTGGGCGAGTACCGGCCTGCGACCCAACCTCCACCTCCGATAGACTGGAGGCGGCCGTTGTAGTTATCCATCGGAAGCCAAGTCTCGACGTTGATCTCGTCGCCGTAGCCGGGATGTGTGAGGGTGACGGTGATATTGCAAAAATTCACGTTCTCAGCGACTGTTGTTGGGTGACCATAATAGAGTGCCGAGTAGGCGGTGGCATTGTGGTTCTCAACAAGATTGACCTCGAATCCGACAACCTTGCCGCCAAAGAGCTCTGGCTGGGCAATGGCGTCAACTGAGCAAGAAAGAGCCATGATATCAACTTTAGAAGAGATTGGGTTGGGTAATGGTGTCGATTACTTGAGGCGGAACAAGAACGCTATGGGTGATGGGTGCTTGTAGCTACTCTTTTGTTCCATAGGTTCCAGGTGCTCTTGGTTTTATAAATATTTCATAAATCTTCATACTTGTTCATTTACGGACATATAGGTAGACTGACTCGGCACTGGAGGGACGAGTGTCCAAACCAATGGTTCGTAGGACTGACAGAGATTGATTGCACTACGGCGGCTTGGCCCGTAACACTAATAAATACGCGTATTCTGGCGAGCTGGTGAGGACGAGCATTCCCCCACCCCATAGTCGCGGCCGTGCTACCATGAGGTAGAAAACCGCATCAGGGACAAGGTGTTTCCAAAAAGAATGGTACGCGGAGTAGAAGAAGTCCTCGTACCGTTTATATTGTGGCGCACCCTCAAGACTTGGTTGTTCCCAGTCCGCATTTGAGAAAAAGCGACTTTGATCGGCAGCCTAACGGCAGCCAATAGCGACAGCGTCGATACGAGTATTGCAACGCATCCGTATTCATCTCGACTTTCCGGAATAGTAAAATAGCACCGGCATGAGGAGAAATATCCAGGGTCCACGAACAAGCCTGAAGTACAACTCATTCAAATCATCTTCTCACTCACTACCCAGCGTGTAGGTAGCAGAACTTTGTCAAAGATCGAACTGACTTCGTACTTGTGAACTAGCCTCCTGAACTCTTGGTTTTGGAAAAGCTCTCTCAAGTATAAAAACGTCTGGCTCGCATTTTGGGCAAATACTGGCTGCTTATGGACTGCAATATGGTAGGGAGATTCAGCCTGACTAAAATCGAGATCTTCATGCTCTTTCTTCTGGTTCATTATCTTCGTCTTTCCCCCCTTGAGCTCCTTCTAGAACTCTAGGAATTTCTCCTTGGTACACACTCGCTGAGACTGATCTGAGTGTTGGTTGCGATACATGAATTCGTCGTAGGCAAGCAAATAGAGTGGATTCATCTTGGTGCCAACGCATTGAACACAATAATCCCATTGCTCTTTGGAAGCACATCGATGGTGATACATCTATATCCAAAAAGTACACCCTAACAAAGGAGGCTAGAGTAAAAGTACTCCCATAGGTGGTTGTCGGGCAAGCTTCGACGGCTGCCTTCGTCGTGTATGTCTGTCACCATGAAATTTCTGCCGATCCAAGGCAAGCCTAGTAGTAGTGGCCCCAGAAGGAACGCGTGCCGCATGCTTCCACTTGAACACATTTGTCTGATGGGTGACGTTTCCGGCTTGCAAATACGGTTCCAGCACGTCTGTTTGAAATTGAGGGTAGCGGCAATGGTGCAGCTCATGACCGGCTCATGAGTGCGAACTATCTGGCAAATTGCGTGTTTACGGTCGCCTGCCTCATCCGGAATGGAGGAGTCGGGAATGAAAAGGCCAGAAATTGCTTTCTTGGGATATCTATCGACTTGGCCAATCGTTGGATTCCAGTCTGAATTGTGGAAAAAATCCACCAGGTATCGAAAATCGTTAGTTGACATGTCGTCCATGCTCTCATAGTTGAATTTCGAGTCCAGGTTATAGGCAAAAGCGACAAGTGGTCCGTAGCTTCTGCTACTCAAAATTCCAGCCAAGGACACGATTGTCTCGTTGAAACCCTTAAGGTAAGCTATAGGTCCTTTGCCAGGCTGTCAGGAAGCGATTCTGATACCATGTCCAAGCATCTTGCCCTCCGTGGCGTAGTCTCGACTCAGGGCATGTATAATTAGAGGGTCCTTGTCAGACCTTTCATATCTGTCTTTCATCTCTGTCTTCCAATTGTCGATTGACGAATGTGAAGCAACAAGCTCGCTCTTCTCGTTAAAAAATACCCGGCGAAACTCGGGCTGCGATGCTTGGTATGGGAATATGATGACTCTGAAATGCTTCTTGGATGTCCGCGATTCAGTAGGCAAGTTGATGAACTTCTTGTAAACCAACTTGTGCATAGGCCAGTCAGAGCGTTAACAATCAGTTGAGCAATACACAGCGTCATGGCAAGCACCACACTTTTGCGGCTCGTTTTTGCTGCACATGATACATATCCTCGCACTTTTCCTAGTCACCACTTTGGTCACGTCTGGTCGACAGCCCGAGCAATGGTCACATGGTCCCAAATCTTGCGCAAACTGGGTGTTGGCATCGACCCTACTGAAATCCTTGAGAGGCACTGTCATATAAGCTGACAGTCTTGGATCGGACATGCTTGGTAGGAACCGGTCGGCGGAAAAAGCTAGTAGTGTATTAAAGGTGGAAAAGGATTAGGTGTGGGTGTAAATTACGGCGTAGGATCCGTCCACCTTTAAAGCCCATCAAAAGCAGACAAATAGGCAATCTCTTAAATCAGGCTCGCACGGTGGGTGCAACATGGCGACAGCCAACATCAACAGCTAATAGGCTGGAGATCAGCCACAAGGTGAGAATCCCTGCTGACGTTAGTTCACATGATGCGGCTAATCTTCATCACATCATCAATCCCTTCAGCTAAAAACAGGTTTACCGTTGGGTGTTTGGACAGCTAACCAACAGCACGCACAGGTTCGCAACATCTTGGTTAAAGAAATGCCGTCCTATGATCCAGACAAGGTACATAACCTTCACATACTCGGCATGAATCTGATAGACAAGCATTTGACGACAGTGTCCCTTGACGCCATCAACTTGGCGATCAAATACCTCCAGGAAGCACTTGACCTCACTCCACCGGGAACACCTACTCGCGAGACTCGCCTTTCGTCTCTAGCAAACGCATATTTACACAGATACCAAAGAAATGCGGCCGTAGCCGATATAAACACTGCGATTAACCTCTGCCGCGAAGGAATTTCGTTGACTCCGGATGGCCACCTACTACGCGCTAAGCAGTCAAAAACCCTGGGAGACGCATATCGTTTCAGATACATCCAGCTCGGTGTGATTCATGATATAAATCAGGCAATTCAGAAATACCGAGAGGGCCTCGACCTCAAAGTTTCTGATAGTATCACCCGGATCAACCTAACATACAGTCTTAGTCTCGGCTACCAAGCAAGGTCTCAAGAGACGGCAACTCTAGCAGATTTGAACAGATCAAATGAACTACTGGAGGAGGCCTGTAACTCAACGCCAGAGGGGACCAAATTTAAGAATTCTCGTCGCAAAGATGTCGCACTGGGATATCAAGTCAAATATCTAAGAACTGAACAAGTTGTTGATATCAAAAAGGCCATATCGCTGTTCCGAGAACGCATAGATCATTCGTCAAGTAAGGACCCTGGATACGCAAGCTTCCATGCAGATCTCGGAGTAGCATACGGAGCTAAACAACTGAAGGGAGGGGAGATGAAGGATCTAGAAAAGAGCATCCAGCTCCTCCAGGACGCGGTCAATTTGTCAGGACCCAGTGATCCCCTCTACGTCTGGATGCTCGAGGAGCTAGGGAAGGCATACAAGAATAGGTTTTGGGAGACCAAGTCGATACCGGACATCGATACTGCAATTGAGAAATTGCAAAAGGCCGTCGAAGTATCCACGAACGCCTTCCAACACGCGACACAGCTGCAATGGATGTCTAGAGCCGCTATGGATAAGTTCAAAGAAACGCAATTAATTAACGACATTGATCAGAGCATTCAGTTCATGGAAAGAAGTCTCGACAAGACACTTCCCAGAGACATACCACGCGGTTGTCGTCTCTACGAGCTTGGCAATCGTTATGGCCTCAAATACAAAGTCACACAGGCAGTAAAGGATTATACTGCTGCAACTAAGTACCTCCAGGAGGTGGTGCATGATGTGTCAATTGACCTCTACAACAAAGTTTTGGCTGGCAAGGAGGCCATGGATCTTTTCGCTTCGCGCAAGGACTGGCAAAAAGGCTTCAAGATAGCTACGGCACTCATCGAGCTGGTCCCCTCACTCATACCGCGATTTCTAGAACCACTGGATACTCAATATGTCCTTAGAGATATAGCGGGTATTGCCTGC
Source organism: Fusarium tricinctum (assembly GCA_020744515.1). Taxonomy (NCBI): domain Eukaryota; kingdom Fungi; phylum Ascomycota; class Sordariomycetes; order Hypocreales; family Nectriaceae; genus Fusarium; species Fusarium tricinctum. The sequence continues at coordinate 515,338 of JAGPXF010000002.1, read as the reverse complement.
GATGCAGCGGCAATGAGCCTTAATGCAGGCAGGGGGCCGTTAGTCGCTCTCAAGCTCCTTGAAGCAGGAAGGGATATTATGGCAACATCCATCAACGACCTTCGCGGGGAAATCATCAGTCTCAAGTCTGAATATCCTGAAATAGCGGAAGAATTCCTCACCCAGCGATATGCCTTAGACAAACCAGTGACCGACGACAGCGACCCGAGTCGACGATACGAAAGAGGCAATCAGTTCTCCAGACTTATCGATCAGATCAGAGAGCTACCAGATTTTGATGACTTCCTGCGCGTGCCGGGTGAAGAAGCACTGAAGAGGGCAGCTATCAGGTATCCCATCGTTGTTATCAACGTGAGTCGGTACCGATGTGATGCTATCATTCTTTCAAATGGCTGTATCTGCTCTATGGCTCTTCCGGATTTGACTCTCGCCAAACTTCAAGACCAATCCCCTCATCGAAATAGCATAAGCAACCCAGAGGTCCTCTCCTGGCTTTGGGAAGTTGCCATGAAGCCTATTCTTGACTTTCTAGGCTTTGTCAAGCTCTCTAGTACAGATGGGGATTGTCCTCGAGTCTGCTGGATACCAACTGGTCCGCTTTGTAGATACCCTCTTCACGCCGCAGGACATCATGGTGTCGAGTCATCCGAAGCAGTTATCGATCGAGTCATGTCTTCCTACAGTTCTTCCGTCAAGGCAATTATTGATAGTCGCCGTCCTACCGTCACCAGGATGGGAACAACTAGGGCTCGATCCATGCTTATCTCAATGGAAGATACTCCTGGAACTACCACACTTCCTTTTGCAGGACGAGAAGTCGAAATGCTGCACAGTCTCCATCTAACAATGTCACTCGATCCAATAAACACCAAATCCAAGCAGGAGGTGATATCAAAGCTCCCAGAATGCAGTGTCTTCCATTTCGCGGGGCATGGCTTTACTGACCGTCAAGACCCTTCCAAAAGTCACTTGGTGCTACAGGACAATGGCCAAAGTGATCCATTGGAAGTTGGTACACTTTTAGGCATGAATCTACGTCAAAGTCCACCTTTCCTGGCGTATCTCTCAGCCTGCGGAACAGGCCAAATTAAGAATGATACATTTTTCGACGAGAGCATTCATCTCATCAGTGCTTTTAGACTGGCAGGCTTCCGTCATGTTATTGGGACCCTCTGGGAGGTCAATGATGAGTACTGCATTGATATGGCGAGGATTACTTATGAAGAGATACGAGATGGCGGGATGACAGATGACTCAGTTTGCAAAGGACTTCACAAGGCTTCGAGGGAGCTAAGAAGGCGCTGTCTTGGTATGGCCGGTTCTGGAAGTGGGAGACAAACCAAAAAGGATCATGTCGGAAGCACTGAACATTCTGTGCAAGATCAGGGCCAGCGGATGTCAGAGAGAGACATCTTGCCTTGCGACGAAGACTTGTCTATGCCGTTGTACTGGGTTCCGTATGTTCATTTTGGTGTCTAAATACATAGCTGAGGGGAGAATATTTGATTATATTAGGTTTAATCTTCTTTTTGAGTCAAGGGCCTCTTGAATGCTACTATCTGACCTTCCTATAATTAAATTGATGGAAAAACTAACAATACATTAGAAGGTCGCATGTAACTCCTGTGCCATCCCGCCTGCCAGCACTGTCTCCTTACCCTGAATACCATGCGGTGACACATATGTATGATACTTTGTTAAATATCAGTCGTTCGCATTAGACTCCACATTGTTGCTGTCCTTGAACTCGGTGTCATCTGAAGCCCGCAAAAAGTACGAAACAGAATAATGGTCTTCCTGCTAGACACCACCTATGGGAAGGTCACGATACAGAGCAGAGGGAAATCGTCTGTGGGACAGAAACCTCAGTGTATCAGCCACGTTGATGATTGCGTGGTACGGCCGAGGCTGGACATATTCCCAGGCACCTGTCACGGGCGATACAACCTGAAGACCCCACTGCGGTGCAAAGAGAAGCGTCAGAGTCCCAATGTCAGTGTGCATGTTCTGGCCAACCTTGTTGAGGTTGCCAGGTGGATAGTGGAGGAAATAGAGGGTGCTCTTGGAGCGGGAATCATCACCATGATATGTGTCCAAGCGAGCACTTCCTTTGAGATCCAAACCATCAGAGAGGCAATCCAATAGGAGTTTCAAGATGAAATGGCACGAAGCGTTGAACTGGTCGAATAGTGACAGGTTTTCTTCAACCACCGATGGAAGCGCCCAGCGACCAAGTAGTTCACTTCTACCAATCTTAAATAGTCAGAAGTTGTCTAGTAAAAGAATATAGCGGATGATTATATACCTTCAATGCTTCAAAGCCATCTTTGAGCGACTTGATTGCCCCGGACTGGTTCCCAGTGGCCTTGAACCTACCACATCATGAGCTTGGATGACAGCTTCACCTAACCCAATCAGCTTTGCCGTTCTCTGGGCGATGTCAAGAATTGTGGCTTCCAATACACCCACAGGCTTGTTGTAGGTGTCGATACCGATGATGGTGCGGGTACCAGATTGCGACAAGGAGAAAGTCCCTGACTCTTGTCTCAGCCGATCTGCGAGTTTGAAACCTGCAATCATTCCACCAATTGTCCCTCCAGACGCCACAGGTACAACAACAGTATCGAAGAATATGCCTAGAGCCGCCTCTTGCTCAACAACCTCAAATGCCCAGCGGGCGAACCCCAGGCCACCATGTCCATGGGCAGACGCACCCGATGCAATTATGTAGGGACGCCCACCTCGCTTCTCGATATCGTCTGCAATACCCTCGAGAGAGGCGTTGGGCTCTGCATATTCAGCTCCGAGGATGCCATTGACTTGCACGTTTCCGAACAGTTCAAAGGCCTCCGAGCCAGGGACTTGATGCGCCTGCGGAACGAAGACGGTTTTAAGCCCAAGGTGGCTTCCGACAGCGGCGACCTGACGCATATGGTTGCTCTGCGTACCCCCAGTCGAGATCAGAGTGTCGCAGCCCTTGGCCAGGACATCAGGGATGACATATTCGAGCTTTCGGATCTTGTTGACACCGAGGCCAAGACCTGTAAAAGAGCCCTCGCGTTTTGCCCAGATCTGGGTTTTAGTGGTAGTGGTAGAGTTGAGATGACGCGTAAGATTGGGAAGAGGATGCAGCGGAGAAGGATGATCGAACAAAAGAGGAGTGCGCTTGAAGGAAGCGAAAGGCTCAGGCAAAACAACCATGTTAATGAACAGAGTACTGCTTGTTTTTATTGGATAACAATGGTGCGCATGATCAACATGGTAACTGAGATAGTTAAATACGTGTCAAATATTTGATACAATAGACATTACTAGACATATGGACTTAAACGGACAATGTTCGTGCTACACTAAGCCAGGGATGAAATGTCTAGAAACCAAAGCTAGCTAAGGATGCCAATATTTCGTACAGTGTATGTTCCGAAACATTACAGAAAGGCGCGGACCCCGAGGGTCCTGGAGCCCGAGACCAGCTTTATTGGCCTCCAAGCCGTCTGTGACACTAATAAATCTGTAGGTTAGCGTCCAATACCGGACACATGCATTTAGATGAGTCCCATCCACTTCCCTCCATGTGCAACGGCACTGTTCAGATAATGCTGGGTCTTCCAGATCCACATGGGAGGCATCGATTCCACTTCTCTTTAGGCCATCACTAGCATCTTGACGTCGCACACTGGATCCCTTGGCATATTTCACAGGTACAGTATAGCCCCAACCACGTCTGTTCCCATGCGCTTGTCCCAATTAACTTCAACATAACAGTCTTTTTCACCATGTCTGCAACCGTCGACCAGAGTCCAGGCTCAGAGGAAGCCGATCTCCACGTTCTGAACTTCTGCTCTTTGCAAAGAGGGGATGAGAGTGAGAAAGCTAACTTGTTGTCTGCCTGTGAAGAACACAGGTTCTTTTACTTGGACCTCCGTGACTGGGAGTCTGGCGAAATGCTGCACAACCTGGAGGAGATATGGAATATTATGAAGAAATGGTTCGACCAACCACTGCAAGAGAAGCTAAAGACTGAAACAATCTCCGACGCTCATGGGTGGGTTGCTGAGCTATCGTGGGAGATAAGCAACACTGACATTGTATAGGTTCAAACCACCAGGAGTACAATCTGGAGTCACCGAACACTCGCGGGACGGTTTTGAAGCCTTGAGAGCAAGTCAAAATACCCAAACATCTCCAATGTATACCATCTAACAGAGTTTCAGATTAGTCGCGTCTGCCTTCTTGGCCGTTCTCATCTTCCAGAAGTGGTACGCGAGAACCTTCATCGTTTTGAAAGCTTCCAACTCTCTGCCCACTTCCTTCTTAAATCCCTCCTAGGGTGTCTTTCAGACGCAGCCCAGCTCAAGGGAAGCGACAGATTCGAGAGCTACCACCCAGATGGCCTGCCTTCAAGAAGCACAATGTTCTTCATTCACCACCCTGTCAGTGATGCCCTCGACGATAAAAGAGGTCGTGGCCACAACGCCCACACAGATGTTGGCTCTTTCACACTTCTCTTCACCGAACAGCCAGGCTTACAGGTATTGTCGCCAAAAACCAACAAGTGGGAGTATGTAGTTGCCAAGCAGGGCCATGCAATCGTCAATGTTGCTGATACTCTTCGCTTCATCTCCCAGCGACGGTTCAGGTCAGCTATGCACCGGGTACTTCCTCCTGGTGGCAAGATGTTGGAAGATCGATACTCGGCTGCTTATTTCCTTCTGGCCAGTGACAGTGCGGTATTCAAAGGAATCAATGGGGAAGATGTAACTGCAGAGCAATAGTTTCTCAGCAAGTACAGCAGCTTTAATAAGACATTGCAGGAGCAGAGGTTAGATTCTGTTGCGACTGGTGGTATGGATAAGGACTTGGGTTTACTAGTCTAAGAGTTGGAATCAGGGCTCTCTGGCTATAGGCGACACTGCAGAGAATTTAGTATTTATTCTATACAGATGATTGAGTGTCTTTTATATTAGCGGCAACGTTGCTTTGTCATCTGTGACATCTCGAGAAGCTGAGTCGGACCTGTCACGGCTGTGTGTAAGAGTCTTCCATACAGAAACGGCAAGGTACCGAATCCCAATAAGACCGCGAATTATCTCACCCACCCACAATTATTGGCCGACTTTGATAACGATTTACAAATACTGCAAGGCATTCTTTCTTCCCGCTGTATCATCTACCCACCGAAAAGATGTCGTTAGCGACATGCATTCGTTAATTTCAAGGCGAATGACGTATAATTGTACTGTCTTTGCGTATTTATTCTCACGTTCCGTCACATATGCTCTGGTCATGCCACCGTCTCTACCTACCTATCCATTGAGCTTCCCAACACCTCATATATTGATCTTCAGAATCTCCACTACTCTCAGCATACCAACACCATGAACAACAAGCACTCTCACCTCGGCGTTGAAGTTAGCAAAGCCAATGCTTCGAATACCGCGATCGATGAAGAATCACCACTTCTGGTCCACACTCAGGCAAGATCTACCCTCACTCAACATTCTCACGATACCGAGACTGCACCCACCGATCAAGAGCCGTCCACTCGATATCTTGCCGTTGTTTTCGGCAGTGTCTTTATCGGTGTCTTTCTAGCTGCACTCGACACCACCATAGTCGCCACTCTTTCCGTGCCCATTTCCGACAGCTTCGGCTCACTCAACCTTGTTTCATGGCTCGGATCATCCTACCTCATCGCAAATGCAGCTTGTCAGCCGCTCTCGGGGCGGCTAACCGACATTTTCTCGCGCCGCTCCGGCCTAATCGTGTGCAACATACTCTTCGGCATCGGAACTCTGACGTGCGGTCTTGCCACGTCCAAATAGGTACTCCTTGCTGGCCGTATTGTGGCAGGAATGGGCGGCGGTGGGCTGAATGCTATTGTGGCATTTTTGGCCAGCGACTTCGTGCCTCTCCGAAGACGAGGGGTTATTCAAGGCTTCGTCCACATCTGCTACAGCGTTGGGGCTGGTCTTGGAGGCTTGTTCGGTGGCTGGGTGAACGACTTGTGGGGTTGGAGAGCTGCTTTTCTCAGCCGTGTGCCACTGATTGTTGTCTCCACCACACTGGTCTTCTTCACGCTTAGAAGTGCCCCGTCCACGCAGAATGAAACCGACAAATCGAAGCTGTCGAGAGTGGACTTCTTAGGAGCGTTCACGCTGTCTTTGACTCTCGTTCTTCTGTTACTGACTTTAAATTCCGGGGGGAACATTGTGCCATGGAACCATCCACTTGTTTTCGTCTCCGCATCATTATCGATTGTGGCTGCAATCTCATTCAGCTTTGTCGAGACAAGATGGGCCAAGGAGCCTATCATTCCCATGCATCTACTCCTTGACCGATCTGTCCTGGCCGCCTGCATGATGAACTGTCTCATAACCATGACACTATTTATGGCTACTTTCTACGTCCCGATATTCTTCCAGGTCAATGGCCTTTCTACCTCGGCTTCCGGATTGCGACTATTGCCGCAGAGCATCGGGACTTCAGTCAGTTCTCTTACCTGCGGGTTCATCGTGAAACGTACGGGCAAGTACAGGACCTTGAGCCTGGTGGTAATTGCGTCTTCTGCTCTCGGCTTTATTGGATTGAGCACGATGACTGTTGATACCTCTACGATTCTAATTCTCATTTATATCTTGCTTGTTGGAGTAGGCTACGGTGGCATGCTGTCCATCTCGGTTATTGCCACGGTCGCAGCTGTGTCACCTGATGAGCAAGCTGTTGCCACCTCGGCCATCTATGCTTTCCGATCGACGGGGTCCACGGTTGGTGTCACTGTTGCATCGGTAGTGTATCAGAACCTGCTTCAACACGGTCTCCACCAGCGATTTGACACAGAGAGAGGATCTGCGGAGGTAATAGAACGTATTCTTAAATCACTAGATGAGCTCAAACATCTTCCTGAAGGTTGGGTTAAAGGCGTTTATGAGGCCTACGCTGTGGCAGTGCGCGGTGTATTCCTCAGTGGTCTAGGCCTAGCGGTTCTTGGGCTGGTCGCCACAGGTGTTCTGAAAGAACATCGCCTACATAATACCCTTTCTCGGGCAGACCAGAATTAGGTTTATTTTAGTCTCACTAGTATAACTCACTTTGCATTTACAAAATGAAATCTCATAGTCGGCTTGAGCAGTAAGCAGTCCAAGATATAGTTATAAATTATAATTAAAAATTATACTTCTATTTAACCTGCTTGTAAAAGCTTCTTTTATTTATTTTAGATTTCATTCAGTATCAGAGCTAAGGGTCGATAAGTATCAACCTTGAAATATAATTAATAAACAGGACTTTGATACAAGTATTCCATTGCATTGCGATGTTCATAAACAGAGCTAACTGCCTAAAATCTATTTAAAGAATAAAAACTAGAAACATTCAATTTATCAAGCCCAGGCTTTCAAAATCTGCCAATGAGATGAAGAATAAAATAACCTCTCCTGATGTAAAAGCTCAATATGATCAAAAGAATAGAAGGTGTAATTAATACGTTACGTGGATAAACATCATTTTGATTACAACCTGTTTTCCGTAAATGTCCAATTTTACGAGGTGGTCAGCACTACTCATTTGTTACCCGCTTTCAATCAGATTCAACTCGGCTACAGACACAAATCGCACCGGTGTCAATACTAGGATAGGCAATGGAGCTCACAAACCTCTTCCCTTTACAGTAATCTCTCCTCCGAGATCTTACTGACCCCGCAGTCTGACCAAGCTGCCAAGGTAGTATTGGGTGGGTCACCCGCGGGTATGTCCACGGACGAAGATCCATAACAATCTATTTAAGAGTATCATTTCACGCAAAGGTAGTTTTTCAGTCTCAACCTTACAGCACCTCTTACAATCATCATGATTGACTTTACTCTTACCCCCCACCAGATCGGCATCAAAGAGAGAGCGCAGAAGTTCTCGGCCGATGTGTTATGCGATGCCGCTAGTGTCTACAGCCAGCACTCAGATCAAAAGTCTCGATTCCAGGCCACAAAGCCGTTTTATCGTTCCGCAGTCCGAGATGGACTCCTAAAGTCATTTCTACCCGCCCCATTGGGTGGAAGTTCTCAGGGCTTCGTCGATGCCGTGATCGCCATTGAAGAGCTCTTCACTGTCGAGCCTGGCATCTCACTCACGCTCGCCGCCACAGTGCTTGGCCTGCTTCCTCTGATACTTGCGGGAACACCAGAGCAGCAGGGGAAATATTTGGAGAGATTCCTCTCCGGGGAAGGGGAGCCTCTGGCAAGTCTTATGCACTCGGAGCCTGGTGGCACTGCAAACTGGTTGCAGAAGGGAAGCCCTGGTCTTCAAACTACCGCACGTCCCTCTGGAGATGGGTGGGTTATAAATGGAGAAAAGGTTAGTAGGCATACTCTATTTCTCGTTTCTACTGACCTAACGCCATGACGACAGCTTTGGACCTCAAACAGCGCAGGATGGGACAACAAAGGCGCAGACCTCGCTTGTGTGGTCTGCAGATCGATCATCGACGAGAGAACAGAGCAAGGCCCAGAAGCTGATCCAGCGTCCAACATTATCATTCTCCTGGTCACTAGAGAAACGATTGCAGCCAATAGCGCTCATGCGTACCAAGTTCTGGGCGAACCAGAACTCATGGGGCACATTTCAACCTCAGGACCACACACCCGTTTCGTAGACTTTTACGTGCCCAATGAGAACCTCCTAGCTCCACCTGCCAAGGGAGCTGGAATCATAGAGAGAGCTTTTGGAATATCGGCAGCACTCGTTGGCGCAATGGCTACGGGTATCATGCGCACAGCAATCAAAACAGCCCTTGACTTCGCAAAGTCGGATACTCGTGGGGGTTCGAAGCTAATTGTCAGCCACCAAAGCGTTGCGGACAAATTGATCGACTGCAAAATTCGCATGGAAACCAGCCGATTGCTGACATGGAAGGCAGCCCATGGGCTCGATAACCAAAGTCTCGATTGGCACGTTCAGCTCGAGACTGCCCTGCAAGCCAAGATCTACACTTCGGATGTTGCTGTTGAGTGCGTTCTAGACGCTATGAAAGCTGTGGGTATGAGCTCATACTCGAAGAAGACACGATTTCCACGTCTTTTGGAAGATGTCATGTGTTACTCCCTGTTCGACGGTGGGAACGTTGGGATTAGAAGGCGTCAACTACAACTTATAATGTCGTCAGAGGGTTACGATGTGTAGGGAGCTTTAAGTGAGCCTGGGCCTGTTTTATGATGTCAAACACGTTCTCACAGCCACTGTCATAATGCCAAGTACCTCTTCTGGGGTAGACCTATGTTTAACAGTATTTCAGTCTGAGGAGGGACATATCAGCATCTATTACACTGCTAGATAGATATATGAATACAGGCTGTTATCCTATAAGAGATTATCATTAGGAACCCCAGTACCATAGAATAGTAGATAGTGATATAATTTAACTACCCAGTTGATTGGTCCACAGAAATAACAGTGCCCGATATTGTCTGTCTCATTATAAAACATCAGAGTTTAGACAAATTACCTCTCCATGTCAAAACTTCACATATGACCTCCTTTAATCAGGTATTGAATTCCTACCATAGTTACCTCGCTGTTGATGGTCTTCCCTTCTGATCGCATTGCTTCTTCCATCCATTCCAGACATAGCCCATCGGCCAGTATCATCCGTTCCCCGAACGCTAGGTAGGTTCGAGCATAATTCGACGTACCACCGTTGAGGTAATAATGGAGCGAAGTACTTCCGGATCTCATGATCAAGTGTTGGACGGCGGCAGGGAGGTAGAATGGTTGTCTTTCACCAAACCACTCCACGATGTCTTCGGCAAGATCAAAAGTTAGACTCCAATGGACGAAAAGAGCTATATGCGGTAACCTCAAAAGCCTCAGGGCCAGAGGTGTCTTCTGGCTTGCGAAATCCTCTGGACAGGCCCGGGTGTTCAACAACTTTCGCAGGAGGAAAGAATTTTGGCCTCCAGCTACAACACATCCCAAAAGATCCAAGGAAAGCATCTGGCTTCAACATGCGCCGTAAGGAAATCAAATGTGCCAGCTCCTATTTGGGGGATAAAGCCATCCAGCAGTCGTATGTCGTCCTGCGACGAAACCGCGAGAGGCAGGCTACGAATCAACGTTTGAAGCGATGAAGCGATAAAGCTTTATAAAGCTTGATCCTCTCGAGCGAATCAAGACCCAGTATTTTATCAATGCAACGGCTAAGGTCATTTTCCGCTTCAATGACGTCTCTTGGTCCAAACACAACGACACCCTCATTTATTTGCCTACAGTGCCCTTCCACCCTTGACTAGTGTTGAACCAACATCATGGCACTGAACGTGTATTCTGGATACGCCACATACTCAACAGCGAGAGTTAGGGGTCATACTAAGACATTCTGGCATGTATGAGATGCTGGTCAGCAAGAACTTACGGCTGTAGTTTGCGGGCGACTACTATTCGAGGTTAGCCACTCAATGTGTACATGGTGCTTAAGAGAGGTAAAGGAGGTGAAAATAATATACTTTAGCGTATAGCAAGCTAAAAACATTATAGCTTTACACACCATCACCTTGATGATCGTTAATATGGATAAGGCCATGCGCATGCCGTATGTCCTTAGGACTTGTAAAAGAAGGTAAGGCTATTAAATTATTTTTGCCTTAACCTTTAGCTTTATCAAGCCCAGGCTTTCCAAATCTCTTAATGATAACAACTATGGTTATTAATATGGATCTCCTGTAAGCTGGTTCTTCTAGAATCTAGCATTACAGGCATTTGTTCTTTGTTTAAAGCGGATATGTTTAACTGTAATTTCTAGAAGTAACTGGCCTGTTAATAAATAAATTATCCGTAGATCATTAAAGGTGCCGCTCTCATAACCCATTCAGTCATGCCTGTTTGCTCCTTCATATAAAGTTTTCCCTTTTCTTTTACGACTACCCTCTTGCCGGATTGGCCCTAGTTCATTAAATAAGAATGAAGCTCATCGCGGCAATTCCGCAGGCCAGAGACCCCCATCCGAACCCGACTGCTGTAGCAGTATTGGTGGTCGTCTGCAGCCCAATAACATTATATTTGCCGCTGAAAACCTCAGGGCCAATATTATCAATCTCGCTCTCATTCCGAAGAGTTGCTGTGAACCAGAAAGCTTTGTTCTCAGAAAGTTCATCCGCATATGGCTTCAGGTAGTCGAATGCCTTCTGGCTAGGAGTGAACTTGTATTGCCCGCCGGAAGTGTTAAGGCCGGTCGCAAACTCAACGCCAAAGCTTTTCAGCTCAGTGGGCTTAGAGTCCCATGAAAGATCGAAAGTGGGCCATTTCTTGTGGTCGGATGAGTTGCCCTCGATCCATGTGATAGTGATCTCTGTCGATAAGTCAATAGCCTCTGATGTGCTAGGGCCGGTGAACTTGAGAGATTGGACTGTTGCTGCTAGAGCAAGCAGAGAAGAGGAGACGAAGGTTGAGGTGCGCATTTTGAAAGAGTTTGAAGGGAGTAATTATTATCAGTGGGTAGTCTTCGAGTTTTAGTGGAGGGGATGAGAGAATGGTATAATAGCTATGTACAAGGAGGATAAAACAAGCTTATATAGTATGAAAACTTTGCCGAAGCATTAACCACACCGCTGCCATTTTGAATCAAGCGATAATTCAGCAGATGTAATTGCTATAGCAACATGTGCATAGGCCACGTCCCCAATAGCTACTTACACGGGTGACGACGCATTTTTTGAAGCCATGGAATCGAATCCCTGTCCACCTCCAATAGCATGTTGACCTGTAAAAAGCTCTCAGTCGGCTACTTCTCTAAACGATGTGGCGCGTTTATCAACTAATCAAGACTTCTGACCGTTGCGGGTTGAAGAGCAAGGCTTAGGAATCCATCACATTAAATCATGTAAAGCAGTAGCCGAGATCATACGATATAAAATGTTTACGGTTTTTCAATATTAGGCAAACACGAATGGCACTGATATATTGTATGGACATGGCTAACAGTCACGTATTAAATCATTCAGACATACTTTTCTTCCAATTTTCCATAGTAATTACTCAAAACTTCCAACTTCTGGTAAGCTTTGAGGTTTCATTGGGGACGGCTTCCTTCCTGTACGAGACTGAAAACATCATTGATCCACTACTCGCTTACTTTGGCGAGGACTCCTCTTTTTAGAAATCTCTGCCAGCCACCAAGCGCAACCCTGCCAAGACAATAAAGGTCTATCAGCCGCAGACGCTCAGACCTTTCACTCCAGGTAGCTGCTGCAAATGCAGGATCCTTGCTTTCTCTATGACCCTCTATGGCCGTCTCAGTGCGAAGCTTATCATTCGCCATGTAAAGGACAACTCTGAGATCATCTACCTTGACCCTTGCAACGAGACACTGAAGCGGTCCAACAGAGAGTCCGAGTCATCGTACAACGCTGATATGATGCGGCTATTCCTCGCGCCAGGTTTTGGGATAATGAATCTGAAGATGTCGGGTATGGCTAAGCGAATCCAGATTGTTTAGATTGGCTCTGAAAAATACAGCTTACTCTGGTGTCCAAGCCCCAAGGCTTTGCTTAAATAAACCAACATTCGGTTACACAGGCGTATTATCCCTTCACCAGTTATGGTACCTCTGGTACATGCCACACACGTACCTGGCAATATTCTAATGGAGTACCACAGGCAAGCCCTAAACCTCAATTGTATCTTCGCAGAGATTAGGATGAAAGCGAAATTCCAAGACTTTCTCTTCGCCCCAAATGCACAGGGAATACGCACTTGTGAGAAGTAAGGCCCGGTCATCTTTATCAATGTCAGCGTTGCCCAATGTGACGCAATAGCTTTCGAGGCCCAAGGTGAGGAATATGTGAGGGTACCCAAATTGAGCCAGGCCGGGATTAAGCGAAGAATCCAAAGCGGTCGAATCAGCACACCTGAAACTTCAGAGTGGCTATGGGATACTATCGTGAAGCAAATTCATAGCAAACTTGATGTGCAAGTATCTCACTTTGCCGGACACGGATTCACTAGTCCTGGCAATGCTGTATAGAGCCATTTGAAGTTAGGAGCAGATGGGAGTGGACTGTTGACAGAGGGCGAATTAATGATCTTAATCTAAGCAGTAATCCTCCCTTCCTTGCATTTCTTTGCGCCTGCAAAACTAGATCCGCAAAACTAGATTTAAGGATTCGATATATGCAGATGATAGTCTCCATCTGATTGGAGCTTGCCAGACTTCTGGTTTCGGCCATGTCGTTAATAAGCTTACATTACCAGCGACATTTATAGACCAATAATACATACAGAAAGTATCAAACCCTGCTGCCTTTATTTCAGCCGCAATCCCCTCATGATTATTTCCTGTTCTTTTTCTCTTAATCCCTCAAACCTTACGTGTCGAGGTCATATTCATTCGCTTATTAATTCCTCCGTCTTTGACCTTTTCCCTTTCCCGTAACGCCAGCATTAGCATAATGGTTCGCAATCATCCCGACGATCCTTTTCAACGACAAGTGCTCGTCGATCGTGCATGTTCATGCTCGATCCGAGCGGACCTTGTCGGCACAGTCCATGGTTTCATGAGTCCGGGAAAGGACCCAGCAACTTTATTAGTTCTCGACTTCAGATTTCAAGCCCTGAAGGTTAACCGTCGGGTTAAATCCGCAGACATTACCCTGCGATTTTACGGGGAGAGCGACAATCCCATCGTTGCCAAGATTGTCCCGCGGGACTCTAATCCTTTTGTAAGCCGGTCCGATAATGTTCTCTATGCGTTTTATTGTTATGCTTACCTGTTATAGCAAAGCAGTACCTCGGAAACTACGGTAAACAGCGGAGCAGAGATTGGCATCAGTGCAGGACGAGACAACGGCATTGGCGTGGGAGCTGGTTATCAAACAACAACTTTTTCTCGAATAAAGAGCTTCATTGTTCTCCATCGTTCGATTGATGTTCTCCATGGTTCGATGTACAGCACTGGAATTAATGGTAACAACGCCGTGACCTGGACTGTGGTTGAATACTCGGCTCTCCGGACAGGCATTCCACCGAGACTGCGTACAGCTATCCTGCTCAAGCGCAGTACAGATGAATTATTTCGCGCAGATATCAATATCAAAGCGGAAGTCTCCGGGTTCTCATTCCGAGATATCCAAGACGGCCTGATGGATAGTGAAGATGACCCCGTTATTTTCAATCCACGTGCCTGTCCTCAATGGCCTGATGGACTGCGAAATCACAATGCAAATAACTTGGATGCGATCGACCTCTCGTCCCTGTTCTCTGTCGACGTGTCGACATCAGTGGACCTAGATTGGGACAACCTTCAGGCGGATGATACCATGAAAAGAAAGATAGCCAAAGACTTTGGCCAGTCGAGCGATCCTGAGGACAGTAAGAGCGTGTCCTGGTTTATTAACCTGTGGGATACGAGTTCCAATGTGGAGGAGCGAGTCAGTCTGCCGAATGCACTGCTGAAGGGAGACTTAGAGAAGTACTTCTCTTGGATTTCTGAATCGCTGGTAAGGTGCTGATCCTGTTTTGTATCTGGTTCTCTACTAACTCTGGTAGAATGAACTCCCAGCAGCATCCATTGATGCAGAGGGAGACAAGAGAGACCCAAAGAAACAGTTAGAACGCACCGACTTTTGCAACTTGATGTATGTGCCTCTCGCTATTTTTCTGCGGCCTCTTCTGATCTAACCCAATAAGTGCGAGACAGTCAAGCGAGAAGAAACTTACTACTGGCAAGATAGAACATCTCCTTAGCGAACCTCCTGTCAATGTACTATCTAGTTTCATACAACTCCCTCACGACTTGGATGTCTCCCAAAAGCATGACCGCGGAAGCTGCCGAATGTCCACCGATCGGGACGGGAATACTGTTCAAAAAGGTCAGTACTATTGCCTTCAGGAGACTGCTCCAAGAACTTTTACTAATACCATATTCTTAGCGTGTATTATTCAAACCCCATTCTATAGTACTGGGTTCTGGTCGTTAGTACTCTACTCTAAGACTGACCTGGACGTGCCACGCCCTGCGAGCAGGCTTTCTGGGGTCATCCAAGCAGATGCAGGTATAGACCTTTCCATTGTTTTCTCCGGGGTTCGCGAACTCGCTGAAGAATACGGTCGTCATGAGAGTTTATTACCCATCCAGCTATTTAAGTTGCATTCCACAGAGACTTCGCAACAGCTCAAGTCGATGCAGGACGAGCTTCGAGAGGTTGATAAAGACCTCCTGCGACAGTATGAGCAGGAGAGTAAGCCAGAAGAGGCAAACAAGCTCTATCGCAGATTGAATATGGTGCTGCATAAGTGCAGTATGAAGCTTGCCGAACTTCGTCAACGCAGGAGTTTCGAGGATGATCTAGGAAGCGATCTCCGAGATGATTTGGAGGTCAAGAGCAAACTGAGACGCATGGTAGAGCTGATTTCCAAAATGTCTAAGAACTTAGACTTAGATGTTGAAGCTCTCCCAGACAGGATTGAAAGCCAAAGAAATGTTGTAAGTTTCAAAAAGCCACGCTCTTGGCCCAGACCCGGCAGGTTAACTCAATTATAACAGCTATTCAATTTAATTACGCAGCACGACAGTTTCTTGCAGGCCAGGCTTGCGCGAGAAGCTCTCCGAGACTCCAAGGCTATGAAGACGCTAGCAATTCTAACTATCCTATTCTTACCCGGTGTTTTTATTGTTACGGTTTTCGCTACCAATATGTTTGAGTTCAAGAGCAACGGTCAACAGATTTGGATTTATTTTGTGATAGTTGCTCCCCTAACTATTGTACTAATGGTCGGATGGGTACTTTGGTTGAAGAATACGCCCCACAGGACCGATGAAGAAACGGGACCAAGCCTCGATATAATTAGAGACGGCCTAAAAGGAAACAAGAAAGATTAAGTCCAGGCAAATTAAATGAGCCAAAGGAGACCTTTAAAATAGGTAAAATGGTGGATAAGACAATAGTTAAAAGCTTAAAGAAAGAAAAGAATAAGTAATAATAGGTACATATCTTTGAGCTACTTACTGTGTGTAACTTTTCCTTCCCTGATTATCTTGAGTTTTGACTTTAGAGGAGGTTATTTTTGTTGCTGATATTATTAAGAGATTTGGAAAGCCTGGGCTTGATGGAGTTGAAGGCTAGAGTAAAAAGAAAAAGGAAGTACCCCTAAGCAGTATAGGTTTAATCCCGGCGAAGTGATTTATTAAATAATTAGGAAACTACCACGTAATTATTGTAATAGATGCAACAGGTTGTGAATTCTAAGTATAGATGATGTCGGATCTAGCTTTGGTGGGGTAAGTATTACTTGTAATACCGCGAGGAGCTGTTTCGAGTTTGTCCAGCTGGTCAAAGCGTGGTAAAAATACACAACCATTCATTCCTAGGTGTTAGAAATAGCTTATCAGTGCCTCTATGCCTGGCTTTTATTATATTCTTCTTTAGTATAATAGTTACACCATATCCTAACATTTTATAGTCAGATAGCTTTACACTTCCTTACAATACAGATATTATTCACTTTAATTTCTTATCATAGTGACAGACTGTGATTTCCCAACTCCTTATAAATGCAGGGGAAATATTGGATCCGCTCACGCCACATTCAGTAGTTCCACGCCAAGACTGACTAGTTTTGCCCCGCTAACCCTATTCTCCACAAGCTCTAGAATGGTCCGAATAATAAAATTGGTATAGAAGATCGCTGAGAATATAAGAACGTGTCAAGGGCTCCGTGACTCCATTTTATTCCCCCAACACCCTCTCTCTCATTGTTCCCTCTACGACTATCACCATGAGATTCACAAACTCGGCTCTCCAGCTACTAATGCTGTACCGATTCACGTCAGCATCACCATGCAAGCCCTCGTCTATTTTGACATCAAGCATCGCAGAGTCTACACTTTCTACGCTTGTTTCTATGAGCACATCAGTACCAGAAGCTGAAACATCGACGACCGTCTTGTCCCAGCCCACTACAAGCGAAAGCGAGACTACTTCAGACTCGCTCACAACCTCTAGTTCCGAGACTTCGACTATTGCTGCTAGCACTACCACCACCGTGGCATCGGGACCAACCAATATTCTCCTCAATCCCGGCTCTGAAGACGGCACCATCGACCCATGGCAGCGACTCGCCTCCGACGGAAGTGTTTCCCTATCCGATGACTCCTTCGAGGGTGAACACTCCGGCCATTTCAGCTTGCCCACCAGCCCTGGAGGGCCCGCACATGTGGGCTTCAGACAGAATATCAGCCCATCCTTGATCAAGGCAAACACGGATTATCAATTTTCGGTCCACTTCAAGACGATGTCTTCCAGTGGCTGCGTTAATCCGCAACTCATATCGTGCAGCGGCGGGGGTGCCTACTTCCACAGTCAGAGCTTTAGTGCACCCCTTGGCCAATGGGGTTCAGTGACAACTACATGCTCCTGGACTGAGGACTTTTTAAACCGAGGACCAAGCATTGAAGTTCGGAGTGCATGTGAGACTTACGACCTTTACGTTGATGAGGCTGTTTTAGTTGAATTGTCAACTATCACTCCCTAGAATGATATTTTCGGGGTGCCTATCATACTACTTCATTCTTCTTAACACTAGCTCTATAATACATTATTATAACTAGGCACTTCAATTACCTCAATTTAGGAAACATGTTATTCGTTTTGTGGAGATTGTGAAAGCTGTGTGGCTACACGCACACTAAAGTATCCTAGCACGGTTATGATCAAGGCTATCCTCTTCTACAAGATTACTGCACCGTATTGACGACCTCCGTGGCAAAGGGCGGTTAATGGAGCCCGGCAGGTGTAAAAGAGGAACTGAAGTCCTGTTGATAACTATTTTCATCAATGCTATTCCGGCTAATATTGCCGAATATTTCTCTCGCAGTACTACAATCCAAGTCAAGCTACTGTTTTCCAGTACATCTTGTCTTCCTTCGGCGCTCTTTCGATAAGTCGGAGACCTCGTCGTTAAAGCAAGCTCAGACTGAGTGAGTAGAGATAAGAGGGGTATGTTGTTATTGTAATCCTTGCGACTGGTACAATACGCTGTTTGAGAGTCTATATCTCTACAGATGTCAAGTCACACAGATACTGTATCCACACCGTAAGAGTACATGAGAATGCCGCCAAACCCCCAACCCAGCTACAATACATTAAATTCCTTACAAGTTAAAGAATCCATGTCTTGCATTTCCAACACTACACAAGCTTCTCAAGAACGATCTGGCTTTGATCCATCAAAGGGGTACTTGAGGACGCTGATGCTATTAGAATAGCTTGACAGATCTGGGTTGAGCTGAGCCTAGAATTGAATGTGTTAGAGTTGCACAAAAAATAGATGAACAAAGGACCTACCAGGTCAATCGGGCACGTTGCATTCTTAGCCCCGTACGTAGTAATCTTGGGCTTGCCATCCGTGGTCTTGATCAGGACCTGCTGCGAACTAGCCTGCGAGGGATCACCTAGAAGATAGTTCAACGGCTCAATAATCATGGCCGAGTGTGCGGTAGAGAAGACGGTGTTGGGGAGGTCGCCGGTGTGAGGCATGTGGTGCATTCCCAGATTGAACCAAACAACACTGCGCCTTATCAGCTATAATCCGTGAAACTAGGGTCAGTTGATAGAAGACTTACATGTCTTCCTGATCAAGAGATTCACTGTTAAAATACTTATCAAAGTCAACCTGGGGGTCTTCGGGGGTCAGCGAATTGAACGCTCCAGCGGCGTACGTCTCGTTGTCCTTCTGCCGAGTGACGTAGAGATGATGCGTCGTGTGGTGCGCTGCGTTCTGTGTATTGTTGGAATCCTGGACCGTCAGATATGCAACGCCAGTTGCTACATATGTCAGTCAGACGGGATGGCGCATCATTAAGGGTCCTCATTGGGTACTGACCTGGTGTGATCCGGTATCCTGGATATTCGCCGTGAGGGTTCTTCTTGTCTTTGTTGACTACAGCATACATCGCGGCACCATTGGGCGACCAGTTGATTTTACCATCATCTTCATTCTCAATGAAACTCTTGACTGCCTTCATAGTGTTGATTGACTGGCCATCAGACCACTTGTACCTAAGATGATGTTGTTATTAAGTCGTAGTAGATTCGACTATGGAAGGAATCCTTACTTCTCAGTCGTAGGCTGAATGGCAACCTTTTGCAAAGAGTTCTTCTCTCCCAAGATGTCGAAGTCGGCCTTGAATGTGATGACATGATCATGGAGGGACCCGGAAAGGCTATCGTGGATCTTGAACCCGTAGTCTTCGTTCTGAGCGTAGAATGCCGATGAGATGTAGCCCGAAGCTCTGACGGCAACTTCGATGGAACCATCCAGATGGAATTGATAAGTCGTCATGTAGTCGTAGTTTCCAATGGTGTAAACAGCACGGATGTTGAACGCGATGTTCTTTGTCACGGTGGTGTGTTTAGCCCAGGAGTGGCGTTGGATAGGGAAGCCCTTGTCCATCTCGAACATGCCTGTTGATTGCTCTGTTAGCGTACTGAATTGTTTGGGTGATCATCAGTCCCAACTTACAGAGGCCGTCCTTTTGTGTAAATGTGGTCTCGCCTGTAGTTGTGGTGACGTTGGAATAGTGGGAGTACGTCGGGCAGTCGTAGCCTGCGTTATGTCAGTCTCGGCCGTTTTACAAACAAATTCTGGGCCAAGTTCGGTCATACCTTTCACAAGAGAGATCATAGTAGGTCCAAATCCAGACATGCTGTCAAAGTAACTAAGGAATAAACGTTAGGGAAGTCAGAGGCGTTGGGATATTAGTCATACTTACCAGGTTCCAGACTGCACTGGATCGATGCCGCTATAGATAGTGTCAGTAACTGAGGGTGAAGTGACGGTGTTCAATCGACTTACGCATAATGGGCAATAGCCTCATCAAGTCCAAGCTAACAACAATTAGTCAAAGCCGTATAAAGTCTGACCTAACGAATACTCACCTCATACATAATTCTCTTGCCTTTGTATCGGATGTCGTAAAGGCGAAGTCCGTTATCTCGTGTAATACTGACATAGAACGAGAAGTCCACTAAATTGGTTCCATTAGTAGAAGACCACAGCTGATCGAATTTTGAGAAGCCACTCACTCCAAGTAACATAACTCTCTTCTTCATCAACAGCAAACCTCGACTTGCCAGGTTGGATGGAGGCTGGTGGAGGGGCATCATCCATAGGGAGGGTGTCGCCATGCTTTTTAGTATGGGCCCAATCCTTATCTAGATTCGCTCCCATTGATTTGAAACTGGGGTCAGCGATAACCTTGCGGAAATCGTCGAGTTCTGGGTAAAACTCATTGTTGTATACCCAACCTGTCACTTTCCACTTGCTGGGATCACGGCCTGTGATATCTGTCCTCATGTACAGACCTAGTGGAAGCAGCGAGATTGTATCATAGATTCCAGTGACTGGTGCATTGAAGCCCTGCCACATGATAACCTTGCCGTCTGTAATTCTGACGGGGGCTGCGAAAGCCAACGGCACCTGGAGGCCGTCATCGATCGTCTTTGCTTTGTTAGCTGAATGATAAAGCCTATCTGATAACATGAGACTGACCAGGTTCCAAAGCCGTTTTGTCACGTCCTCTGCGCCCTTCATTATTTTGAGATTAAAGTTTCCGTAGTCTTCAGCGTCAGGGTTGATAACTGGAATTTTACCATCGCCCGTTCTCGTGTCTGCGTAGGTGTAGGGAATCACAATTGAGGCATTGGAATAGGCAAGGGGCCAACTTTGAAATTCTGGAGGTAAGCGTCTTCGGGTGCCCCAAACATTACTGTGGCCAAGGCGTAGCGCTCCGGGCCGTTGCTGCTGTTTGATAAGAACGGCAGGACATCGGTTTTGTTGGGCATCATGAGCTCAACCGACATACTGGAATAGTTGTCAGTTATCAATATCTCCGTGGGTAGTTCAAAGCTTACATTTTATTATCTCGGCTGTAATCAACTGTCAGATATGGTATTATCATGGGGCGGCATTCAGGACATACCTTCCTGCATCCTCTGCAGAGGTCAAATTGAAACCTGTTTCATTCATGTGCAGAAGAGAAAGCACATCAGCAGTTTCTTTGCTGGTCAAAGAACCCCAAAAGTTCCTGTGAGGAGCGTTCATGGGCGGCGTGCCTAACGAACAATCAGGTCCGGGGCCCGCATCTCGTCTCTCAAGCCTTCCGGTGGAAAAGGCTCCAACTAGAATCAGATGATCCAGGGCAGCCAAGGTAAAGAGGGTTGAGAAACGCATCTTGCTATCTGTTAGATATCTGAGTGCGAAGTGGACGAGTGAGTGTGGGTTGATTCCTATCATATTAGCAGGAAAGGACTGCAACTTATATAGAAATATACAGGTCCATGAAGTTGCCTCTTGACTCATCTAATCGCTACCCATGGCATGTCGGCAAGAGTATCCCCACGTTCTCTATCATGTCTTGTCTCCATGATGTGACTACTAGATATGTTAGAAGAAACGCGTTTACAAGAGCGTAAACACTATCAAAGAGACATGCACGATGCCTTAGTTCACACTTGGTATCGCCAAGACTTTGACAAGGATCTCATGAACTAATCTCCACGTTCTATATCAGAGATGATAAGGTTCATGCTGACAAGGCCAGAGTGCATATATCTCATATCTCAAGATAGAAACCCCCCACAAATGTTTCTGCCATTATGTAACAAGCCACAATTTTAGCGAAGATTGGAGATACCCGCCGGTTCATAAAGGTTGCAATCCGGTCGAAATGTTGTAGTTTACAACCAGATAAAGACAAAGATCGCGGAGCTATCGGGCCATTCATGAGTCGCGCATCGGGAGTCTTATCTTCCGGATCGCTAGGTGGATATTTGAGTCTATTGTGGGAAAGGATGGCGCTTCAGCTCATAAACGATTCAATAATCAATACCACCGCGGGCTTGTCCATCTGTGGACCCCAATGCACTTGGGTGGTAGTGAGGAAATCTGGAACCGCGGAACCTGGAACCGCTCGGAATCGATCTTGGTGATAACAATGAGGGCAAGCTCCATCTTTGATTCGTCAGGTATAATGTCCCTGATAAGAATATAGATCATACTATACTGATAATAGAAGACTAGGCTCATATATAGATACCATATGCCATAAAGAGTTATCTTAAGCTTGAATGAAGTTAATTTTGTAGTCAACTTAATTGCATACTAAGGCTGCTCGGTTATTATCTCCCCACATAATTGATCGTCATTGCGGGGTGTTTGAAACAAGATCTCTAATAGTTTGATTGGCTACACCGTACCGAAGCCTGTTTCTCCAAAGCTGCCATTGGCTACACCGTATTGAAGTCAGCTTCTATTTGTCCTCTGCAGAACCGAAACAATATAGTGGGGCGTCGAAAGCATAAATCCAAACTTTAACTGCAGGCCAGTAATTCCGCTTCGCCTGATAAGCACAACGCTTGTTTTCACTCCTTCGCCTAACCTTGTTGAAATTCTAATCCGGTCCTGAGATCCAATACATTGACCGTCGACTGTGCTCTATTTGCGATAGTGCTGTCACATACCAGTAACTTATATCAAACGCTCTATCACCGACAGTATAAGCGACTGTAACCGCAGCGGACAATATCATGGATATTTACACTTCTGTAGTAGAAGGTTCCATAGAACACTTGAAAAACCCCGGTATCCCAGAAGCCAATGCTACTTAAGACGGAGGCATGTTGACGCATAACGGTTTTTGTTCCTTACATGGTCTAGACGCCTGCCCACAAATACCGCTCTGCATGCATGGTAGCGGATAGCATTGGGTATCTTATGTTAACAGGTCGTTCCCACTCAAGCACGACATTATTGCCCGCTTAGATAATCACGCTTCTTTCCACATTTAGGGAAGGTTCGAGTGCGAATACAAAGAGGCAAATCCAAAATAACCTCTGCTAAGTATTCTGAGACCGATGTCTCAAAAGGGCTGATTGGCGATCTTTATAAATTTATAGCATATAGACAAGTTCCCAAGTCGACCTCATGATACTAATATTTATGCTATATGTTTGATGGACCTTGGTTTAGTTCACCTAAGTCCGTGCCAGCGTCACATTCGATCACCACCACCACCCTTCGCAGTGCGCAAGGAATCTCGGAGAACTTTCAAACCCCCTGTAAGAAGTTTAGCTTCCTTCAGACTCCTCATCAACTTCGACCGAAGGAGCTCTCAGAACGCATATATAAAAGATGGACATGGTCAATAACGTGAGACCACCTGCGACAACAACATAAATCCAAAAATGAGAAGAAACCAGTTCATGCCTTTTGCCGTCCTCTTCCACCCACTGGAAGAAATCCATTGAGAAGACAGTCTAGTGCTTTGTAAATACCCTGTCTCGTGGAAACCGCTCTTTTACTTACTGATACAAAAGTAGCTGGAAGGAATATCATCCCTAGTGTAGCTATGGATCTCATCAAGCTTCCATCAAGGCGTGTCAATCGAGCCACCTTGAGGTTAACACGAGCTATGTCCTGATTCGTTCTGGCGTCTTTATGGCCAATGTCATTGAGTTCCTAGAATTCATTAGACTTTGTACGTTCAATCCCACTGCTCACTTACCAGTTGCGTTGCGAGCTTCAGACCTTCTGTGATGTGATTGCATTGAAGAATATTCTCATCATACTCATCGATAAGATCTTGAATCCTCACCTTAATTCGGGTCCCAACGTCACGAAGTCTGCTCAACTTTATTTCGACCTGTGGGTTGTGTTTAATATTCCCAATTTTGAAGTTCGTTTCGTTGAGGACTTGCACCTCCTGTTGCATTTTTCGTAGCTGAGCTTTCCAGTTTTGTAAACCATTGCTCAAAAAGCTAGTGTTTTGCCACAATACAATGGCTGGTTCTGTGTCTTCCCTTGTATTAACCGGAGGTCGCTCATGGCCAGTATCTGAATCAGTTGGCGTATTTGGTATAGGCGTTGTAATAGGTGCACAGTCATCTGGTCTTGAAACCAAATGCAATTGAGTCAGCAACGTCTTCAACTTCTTGCATGAGTCGCGATCGGCGGATGCTCTCTTATCCGACAGTTGTAGTGATTCGGCCTGACTCTCACGACCTCCGCTTGAGTTCGGATATGCAAGATCATTAATTCTCTGAACAAGCTGAGTCAGATATCTTCTGATCAGGCTGACATGTCTCTCTCTCTCAAATTCCGCAAATATGGTAGGGAGTATGAGTGGATGAAAGATGCCGCCATCAAAGTTTGTTAAACGGCTAGTGATGATATCGGCATTGGTAAGGTTGTGGCCATATGCACGATGCTCTTTCATATCACAGCCGTACCAAACGGCGTTGGTTGTTAGGGTTTCTGGAAAGAAAGTAACGGATAGTGCCATGTCTCCTTCCCAGGAGGCGGCTGTTCGACAATTATAGACTATTCCCAGTTAATACCCGAATAAATTCTGCTACCAATAAAAGGGCCCACCAATTGATGGAACAACAGAGTTACCACATGGCCAGTTGAAAGGAATCGTGGAGAAGGCACAGCGCGTATTACGATTAATAGCACGAACAATAGAACCATGCATCCTCATCTGGCACATGATATCCGAGTACGCTTTCTGTGTAAATGGAAGCTCATCGAGCGACGACATTTGTGACGCGAGTATAAGATTGATAGTTGAGGAGTTATCATCTGTGTGATCCGCAGGGATGTCTTGCTGGTCTGTTCGTATAAACTGCCAATGGGTCAGATAGCTTCTCGCCTTTGAGGTACATCACTTGCCTGTGCCAACCATTGGGCAAGGTGAGAATCCCCAGCAATAGTTGTACGATTTGTTTGTGGGGCATAATCCCGATCAGCCTCGGATTCGCTGTTGTCTCCTGACTGGCAGTGTCCATTTCTGATTGAGACAACCAAGGCTTCAGTCGGACATGACTCAAAATCCAAGAGGTTCCAATCTTCCTTGCGTAGACTCGGGTGTCGATTAAGCCAGGACATGATGAAACGTGTCTATAGAAATAGCTTGTAAAATGACGATGCAACCCATAAGTATAGCTCTATGACTGTACCGAGCCACAGATATCGCAGTGGAAGATGTCGATCTTTAATCCTTTCATAGACAGATGTTCGTTGCAGAGTTCCCAGAGAGCCTTACAGAGACAAAGCCCCGTATAAAGCCTTATCGTGAACTAGAACCTTGCCAATACAAAATTTTCAATTGTTATGGTGTGCAGTCTTGTTGAGCCTGGCTGACCAGAATAGTGAATCCCAATTGCATTTCCAATCTTGAAAAAGCAATGTAAGAAACACCCACACAAGGACTCGGATACTGAATCTCCGAGACAAAATGGCTTGAAAGACGCATGTGATAAATCCCATACACCATTTTGTGGCATCACT
The DNA here is from genome assembly GCA_020744515.1 of Fusarium tricinctum. Lineage (NCBI taxonomy): Eukaryota > Fungi > Ascomycota > Sordariomycetes > Hypocreales > Nectriaceae > Fusarium > Fusarium tricinctum. The sequence goes on along the minus strand of JAGPXF010000002.1, from coordinate 490,009 downwards.
GCCTAAGTAAATCACAGAGCCTGCTTTGCTACCCTACAATCATTGGTGGCCTGGTGTGACATTGCCACATGAGCGCACACAAGCCCCGCAATATGTACTGTGAGTTGTCCCACATGGGCACGTCATCATCTTTCGTTCATCATGAGATTGGCCGCAGCAGATTTCAGCTTTTGAGCAGTTAGCCACTTGCACAAGGGGGCCTTCTCAACTGACAAGAGGCTCTGCTCATCTATGCCCACCCTCCAGGTATAAATCAAATGCATGGAGGTAATTGACAAGGCAGACACGGTGATTTCTATATCGTGTACCGCCGTTTTTAACTCACTTGAGCTTTCTTGACAAGCACAGCAATTGTACCAGTACCCTTCATGGAGACACAATTCCTTCCGTTCGACTATGGAAACAAAACCAAGCTCGAAAACAAGCTAAACGATTATCTGGGACCAGGTAACTATGAGGTAGTTGAAGTGTGGCATGCCCTTATCAACGTAACTGGCTATAGCATCTGACAACCAGCAGCGTCTGAATAATCAGTGGAAGGTCCTTGTGTCCCAAAAATTAAACTCAGTCAGTCTGTCACATGATTTCGCCTAGCAGTAGCGCTAATAATAGTCTTGTAATTTCAGACTCAAGTGGAAGAAATCAGACTGTTTATGAGACGGCACTATCTACCTACAATTTAAAGTGTAACTACGAAGAAGGGACGGGCTAATGGCGATGGGTTTCTATCATATTGCTTAAATTCATATGAATTCATAGCCTGGCACTTCGAGTCAGAAACAGTCATTCTGACTGTCCATTCCGATCCCTTAATAGTCTTCTGCAAAGCACAGCACCTTTGATATGTGGTTCAAGTGTAGTTCTATTCAGTTTGGTGGTGCCTGTAATCCAACCTCCAGCTCTCCGCAGTCTCAATTCCGAACATCAAGCTTCCCAATACTCTCCGATGTGCCAAGAAAAAGGAAAGAGATAAAATGAAAGTCTCTTTCAGTCCCACCAGCTAACGTTTGCACCACAAGCTATTGTTACAGTGAAGACTGCAACATGAAGCAAACACTTATAAAACAAGTATTAATATCGATAGCAGCTAGCAATATCGCTAACAGAAAGAATGCCCGGCGCACATATAGTAAGTCTGTTGGACTGCATCTAGAGTGAACTATGAGATAATGAAAATTATTTGGACTGGGTGGTATTACCTCGACAGCGTATTTGTCATTCCAACGACGACTCAATACCCTTTCCAATTTCATAACACTCATGTTAGTGCCGTCCAGCTCTTGCCGGAAGCCGTAGGGCTGAGTTGGGTCATATAGTGCTCCAATGTCGATAGGCATGGTTGAAAGCCGAAATAGTAGAGAAAGAACTGTACCTGCGCTGAAATCAAGTAATATTTAAAGAAAACTCGGCATGACAGAAAGTGGGGGTCTCGCATTAAATGGGAAAATTTCTTACATCTTCAAATCTGTTCAGGTGGTATTTAATTGGCTGATTGCTTTCTGTTTCAAGCCCCATGGCCGCCCAATATAGGCAGTGTTTTCCGAGACACAATGGGTTGCATCCATGAACAGAATGTATGAAATGGTTGGCAAACAAGGGTGATGGAATGAGGGGCACAGCCTCCATCAGCTGCCTTCTAAGCCGCCACTGACCAATTTCCGGAATTTCTTTTGCTCGGATGTGAATCAGGCTGTGTAGGTGATTGGGTTTGTGTCACAATAACTGGGTTCCAGCATACCGTAAAGATGTTGGATGTTTCGCCCAAATGCCATGACTTTTCTTTTAATTGCAGGCCACCGCGTCTGAACCTTCCAACGGGATCTAGCCACCTGTGACTTCCAATCAATCGGCAACCTAGCAACATGCCACCACATACCTCTGACTCAGATCCGGTAAGGCCGATTGAACAGATTTCAATACCGCTTTGGCGTATGGACTGCTCTTGTGAGTCATTACGCTAATTCGTTTACCAATAGTTCAAGGATGTTATGAGAATTCACGAAAGAACCTTACCAATCATTTACCCTTCAACCTCGTCAGTAGCTCATCAGAACCCCACCACGGGTACTCACGTCAGTGGCGTGACTTCAAAGGTGTCGGATTATGGGAGAGGTGTACGACAGAGGAATGAAGCTGAAGAAAGATTCCCGGAATTCAAATACAGCAACCTCCTTACAGGTCTCGAGAATCCAGCTGGTTCCAAGTCTCTACAACGACCTGATGCCATCAGAGATGAAGACCTCAGAGACTTGCCTAAACTCCCTATCAAGACCCTTCTTAACCGCGCATTGCAACTTGATATGCGCAATAATGAGAAGCGCTTTATCTCGAGCGGAGATCTGAAAGCCATTTGCAATCACTCAGCGGTGAGAGATGAGCTTATTGAGCAAGGCTACAAGGTGCATGATGCAGAATCATACGCTAAGTATGTTTGCATCGAGCCCGCTCGAGAGATCTTCGCAGTGCTGGTTTTGATCAACTATGTCATATTCCTGCCAAACTTCATACGTGCAGGGATTATCGATGATAACCTACCTTTCAGCGGCAACAAACAACAAACAGAGCTATGGTATCGTGCATTGGGAGAGCAAAAGCGCGTTGAGTTCTTGGATTATTCACGAGATCCTGAAGTGATACGAGAGTTTTATAACAAACAGTGGTGGGTACATGTTCCGTTCCTGGATTGGGACAAAGAGAAACGCAAAGCTTTAAACTTTCAATTTGACAACGGGACTGTTATTCCGTGGACGGAAATTGGCAGTGAAGACACGAGTGGTGGATTTGGAGTTGTGGAACAAGTCAAGATCCACAAAGATCATCATTCCTTTGTAAGTCACAAGCCATTATTCTCGAAACACATCAGATTTCTGACTCGCTTCCGCAGACACAGTATGAGAGTTTTGCGCTCAAGACCATCACAACAATTTTTGATGATGATTACAAGTCCTTCCAGCAGGAAATTGCAGCCTTCCGTAAGATGAGCCCCGGGCCACATCTGGTCGAGTTATGTGCAACGATCGAGATCACCCCCAGAAAGAATTTCATGCTTCTTTTCCCGTGGGCTGAAGGCGGAAGCCTGCAGAATCTGATGAGTAAGCCCAGGGCAGATCTGCTGAAATCTTTTGGCTTAACGGAAGATGAATTTGTGAAATGGATCACAGCTCAGTCCCGGGGCTTGGTCGAGGCACTGGGGACGATTCATGATACCCGCGTCAAACACACGCATATTAGAGATGATGGAGATCAAGTCAACCAGGACAAGGATTACGGGATACATGGTGACATAAAGCCTGCCAATATCCTGCATTTCAGCCAGGAGAGAACCTCTTATCGTCTCGGGAATCTCAAGATTGCAGATTTTGGTTTGATGACGTTTCACACACGAGCCTCCCGAACCAAAATGGACCGAAGAACGGCATATGCGGCATCTCAAACGTACCGCTCACCGGAGCATGACATAGGCTCTGTCATGTCTAAGAAGGTCGACACATGGGCTTTAGGTTGCGTATTCTCACAATTGATGACCTGGGTTATCCTTGATTCTGCTGCGTGCAGTAGTTACGAAAAAGCGAGAAAGGACGAGGACTCATACTCCGGTGCCGCTAAGAAGGGTAAGTGGAATGAGGATAATTTCTTTCTGAAACATATTCAGAAACAGAAACAAGCTGGTGGATCTGGGACCCCACCAGTGGTCCAAAGAGTTCGTCCTGGTGGGCTTCCCCAACATGAAAACGGAGTCAAACGCAGTAATTTCCGCATTACAACAACGATAGAAGACTCTGAAGAAGTAGCCAAGGACTTTGAAGAAGTCTTAATACCAAAGCTAAAGGTTAGCGTTACCAAGGTAAGTCACCTGAGCAGTATTAGCTTTTAAGATTATAAGTAAGGGATGTCTAACTTTAAGATAGTGGATTAGCAACTTGATTTCCGAGGCGAAACAGAAGGAAGAATTGAAGTCTTTAGAACATTTACTAAAATTGGTTCTGCATCATATGCTACACCCAGAACGGGAAAAAAGATCTGACTGCAAGAAGGCCTTAGAGTTTCTAGATGAGCATAGGGTATAGCGTCTTGAATTCAGACAATATTGTATTCTTTAGCCTGTTTATCTAATTGTTTAATATGAGTATAAAGAAAGTAAGGACATTTTATAATTGATAGTATAAATAACAGGACTGTATATTCTCTTCTAACTTAGACTTTTAAGTATACTTTTTATATAAATAAGAGCTTATTAAGCAATAATATTTTTAATATTAGTATGAGGTTAATAACTAAAGAGGTACTATTTAAGTAATCTATATAAATATCCTGTCGGTCTTATCCTATAGACTCCTTATTAATTAATATAACTTTTTGTCTTAAAGGTACGATATTAATATTTATTAGCTATTAGTTACTTTTCATATAATTTATTTATAGAGTAGAAATGCAATTATTTAGATTTATTATTACTCCCTAGCTGGTATTGTCTATTCATAATATAAATAACTAAGGTTTTATTCAGATATAACTTGAAATCCAAGATATTTTAATCTTACTTCTATGCTTAGGTACTAATTGAGCCAGAATGTAATAAGGAGTGTTTGTCGAAATAACTTACATAAACACAATGCAAACCATTAATCCCGCTTTACGACTGTACCCAGACACATACCTAACAGTGGTAGATATTGAATTTAATACTCTATTAATATTCATTAGTTATTAAACACCCAGAGAGCCTTTCGATAACCCCATGCTTGGCTTGGTTATGAAAAACATCCTTGCCAATGATCAGTGTGTATCTTCTCCGATATGTAGTTGCAATTAGCCTGGTCTGAATATCTAGTAGATTCAATTACAGTAAGTAGGTAACAGTCAACATTCTTTTTTTCTAGTACCGCCTTTACATTAATAACAGTGTTAGTGTTATAACTTAAAATACATTCTCATTACGTAAAACCATATCTTAATTTAGGGCGAATCTATATACTAGTGCATTCACTAGCTGGCTGTAAAACTTCTTTAATTATAACATTAAGGATAATACCTAGCTTATAAAGTTCTATAGTAGAATGTGATGTATTGAAATAGCAAGTCTGCTTGTTCTATATGTGTATAGTAGTGTGTGTTCATTCTATAGTAGTTTTAATTCAGGTATCGTAACAAAAGAAGTAACAGTTAAATTAGTTCAAGTTGCTGATTTACTTATTGTAGTAGTAACTGATTATAAAATATAGCTTAAATCTAATTATAGGACTAAGTGCTGCTTTATAAACCCTCTTGATTCATTGATAATAGAATTTCATACGATTGTACAGAAGGAAGTAATTTGAGTCTGTACTTGCGCAGCCTTACGAGCGAAGGAGAAGCAGAATGCATTTTAGCGCAGGTAACTGCACACGTCCATAGATGCCTAAGGCCCAAGCAAAGAAGGCCGCCAATTTCAAATCAGGCATTGTTTCCCTTGATGTCAACCTTTACCGTTATTCGGCTTCTTCCACGGCGTGAAATGTTGACTCATTCCACCTTGGAACAAATTATATGCTCTATAAAGCTGGTGGTAACTGTCATCAGGTTCGTTGAATTCGGCTCTGCTGACCACCCGCTGTGGCGGAAGGCTTATACACCTACGGAGTCGGACTTGCCAGCAGAATTACAGGGTGGAGTCAAATATTCAATGCCGTTAATTAATTGGTTGGATTGGGCTCTGCTGACCACCCGCCAGGGCGGAAGGGGCTTAGTTATGCACCTACGGAGTTCGCATTTATCAGCAGAACTACAGGACCAAGTTAAACATTTAGTACCATTCATTAATTACGATATCTGTAGTTAACCATTACTGAGCAATATATCTTTACGTTATAGAAACCACCATGACCCAACAGAAAGCTGCTCGAATCTTTTGTTATCTTACTACAGCACCACAGTAATGTCCGCAAGCATGAAATCCGACCAGCCCACTATTGAAAATGAAACTTCTCTCGAAAGTATCACGCATACAAGGGAACACCTAAAAGCCACTGAAGACCACCTCCGGGAAATCCTGTGCAAGGTTATTGAACAACTGGAAACAGGCCCGAGCTTGCCCAAAAACAATGAAGATGACCTTGAGTTCTTTCGTTTCTTCGTGGTCACAATGATTGCCATCTCCGTCTTCGGCGCCTCAACCTTTGCAGTTATCATGGGAGAGATGACCGACCCCGCCGACATCTGGGAATCACCAACCTTCACTCTAAGAACAGTCCGACTGTTCCTTGCCGTCTCGTGGCTTGCGTTTGCCATGTCTATTGCTTTGGCTGGTTACAGCGGCAGCGTCCTCGCGTTGATGCGACAAAAGGCAAAGGGCGAAGTTAGTGAGAAAACTATTAAGAAGTGGACGCCTGCTGGACTTGTGGTTTCTGTGGCATTGCATTTGTTAATTGTTACTGGCTTCTTTTTTATGTCTCTGAGTTTGGTGGCCTATGTTGGGTCATTTGGGTGGGTTATTGTTTCGGTTTCTGGGTCAATGTATCTAGTGGTCTTTTGTCTGCTTAGTGCGCAGTATCACCTGAGGTAAATTGGTGTCAACAGAGAATTGCTACAGCCCCTACTTTATCATTGGTTAACTTAATTAATCCTGATGCTTGCCCATTTTCTTTTTTTCTTTTAAATTTAACCTTTAACTTTATTAAATCCTGGCTTTCCAAATCTCTCAATAATTAAAATAACTCCTTTTAGGGTTAAAACTAAATATGATTAAGGCAGCAGAAGTCGCACACGGCAACTAAACTCTAATGATGTTTGCCCATACAAGTGGAAAATTAGGCTTCTGAGATAATTGCGTTGACTCACACTGAGGCCACCCATCATGGGTCTACCTGGGTGTATGAGGCGCAGTTTTGGAAGGGTGGGGTGGCTGAAACAGTTTGAACGGATGCGAGTGCGAGCGCGAGCGCGAGCGCGAAGAGCCCAGAGCCAATCACGAAGCTTTACGCGATAGGATTGCTGACTTGTTAAGGCTGAATACTTACAAATCCGTAGGACATACCTGGATATATTTGAACTTGAAGTGGCTGTACGCTCTTAAAGGTGCAGTGAGTATTACTTAAATTAGCGTATGACCTTTTAATATTATTACACAATACGAAATACTCCTGTATAAAGACTGTTGACCTTGCCCTCATTCCAGCATTAAGTCACCACCAATCTTTAAACAACTTCATACCTCAACACTTGAGTCCGCCTTTGAAAGAACTACAATTAAACCAGCATAATGTCAAACAGCAGATCTACAGGTCCACCACTACCCTATGCAGTATCAGGCTCCTCATTACAAGCTCAGGTGGAAAGTGAGGGTGCCCGAATCCTCAGAAACAATAACCGTCCTCTTATCGAACACATTATCCGCCATGCAACTCCGGGCTACGTTACAAAGGCCATCTGGCTTCAAGAGCACAGCGTTATAGAGCATGAATATCTCTTGCTATGCGTCAAGACCTACGATGGAAGACTATCTTGGATGCGCGTTGAACGCATGGGCGACCTCCCTAAAGGCTCTGAAGCCAGCAACGCCCTGACAGACCAGGCACAGTTAGTTGTGACTATTGCGCCGTCTCGAGAAAATCTCATTTGCGGTGATAGAGTTCTCGTCGAGGCTGACTTGGACACAAACAAGGCACGTCTGAGTGATGTCGCCAAGCTTATACTGATAGTCCACAACGAGGAACCTCAGTATCACCTCCAGTGGCACAACTGCTGGTGGTTGGCTCGGGTCATTATGCAAGTGCTTAGTGGAACCTACATGCATAGCAATCCAAAGCAGAAGAAAAAGGTCACAAAACGGTGCGATTCTTCGCATCAAAAGCATGTCTATGCCATGAGTGCCGGTGGGCCATTCGCGGGATTGGGTCAGTTAGCGACTCATATGCACTTTAATAAGAGGACGAAGAGGATTGTGGCTAAGTTTAATGGGCAATTAAATAGTTAGTGTTTTGCACTCGTAATGGTATAAGATCAGCAAGGGTTGATTGACGAGAGGCTTGTGGTGTGGAACAGATTGAAGGGTATAAGAGGAAATTTCAGCTTGAATATATATAGCTATATGAATCATATACATTTAAAGTTTAGCTACCGTACGTACTATCTATTATCTTAATTGAATCAAGCTAAATCTTGAGGTTAAATGTGTTATTAAGAAAAAAGAAACATATACATAAAGACTTAAATACTATGTTTCTAAGACAAAATAGGTTGAAAGATACACGTAATAGATTCCATGAACCATTTTGTTAAATTAATGCATTAAATTCCATAACCTACTTTACTACCTTTTAAGTATTGGTGGCCTGGTCTGACGTTGTGCATATAAGCATAAATAATCCCTGCATCATGCACTGTGAGCTGTCTCGCATGAACATCCCATCGCCCGTCATTAATAATTAGATTGACCGCAGTAGCTTTCAGCTTTTAAGCGGCCTTCTTCGGGATATTAGACCATGAGAACCCGACAATAGGCTCTGCGCGTTTATACTCACCTTTTAAGTGCACATAACATTCGTAAAGGTGGCTGTAAAGGTTAACATGATTACAGCCATCTGTGGTGACGATTATGGTTTCTTCTAGCAGGATATCGTGGCCTCTCATATGATGGACCCGGCGCAGCCCTAATTGAGTTATATGCGACACTCTAGATTACTCTCAGAAGCGATTTTATGATCCTTTTCCCGGGAGCTAAAGGCGTAAGCTTGGAATGTTTAGTGAGTAGAATATTTCGTGAGTGGGCTCAAAGCGTATCTGCTGAACTCTTTTGGCTTAGCCGAAAGTAATTTCATTGAATCATCTGGCCCGAAAGCTATTCCCATTTATCAATGGGTATTCTTGCGCTGCATTCTATAAACATAAATGGAGGAAACGACAGCTCGGTCGGATTTTGTCCTCTTGGAGAAAATATGGCATAAGTGGTGGCGTGAGGCATTCTTCGCACAACTCATGACACAAGTACGAACGCGGGTGGTGATTGCTAGTTTCTGCCTTGTGGCTTCAGCCTCAGATCTCATCATGATACTATATTCTCAATTGGCCGCTTTTTTACAGAGCTAAGGGATAAGGCCAGCTGGTATGGGGTCACATAGCATTCACTTTAGCCAACACCCTATTATACATAAAAGCACATTCCACTGGTCTGTATTAATAAGACAGGCCAATCCAGATTCGCAATCCAATACTCAGAAGTGGCTGCTCTTCTTGACTTTCAGCTCTCCACTCACAAGTCTTGGCACTCAGATCATCCCTAACAGGTGCTAAGTGACATTTGTATACGTAGTTTGCTATACATTCGAGGAATTTTCATCCCTTTGTCCTCTGCTTTACCCACCACGTTCTACGTGATTTTTAGAGGTCTAATTTTCGGTTACTGAAAAGAGCGATATAGTCGCTTAGGGTCAGTACAAGCAAGATAGCTAGGTGTATGGGTAAATCACGATTTATTCTTAGCCTTCCTTATGCCTTGAAGCTACCTTTTTCCAGCCATGAGCCTATCGGGAAGTCAAAGCGGGGTAACTACCCGCTAGTAAAGCCTCAATACACTGGTGCTGATCTTCCGGAACCTCCCAGCCAATAGTGCCTGACCGTATTGCTTGTTCAGCTAGGGAATTGATAATGTATTAGGATTATTATAGTTATAAAAGGCTTTCTTTGCAACTTGTGTGACTAGTAGGCTCATAACTTTACTGACATATCCTCTAGTTATTCGCCTTCTTTTCATATGACCGATCAGATCTCATTCTGAACTAGACCTACCCGACTTTTACAAGCACCTTTATCTAAATCTAACACACCATGTCAACACCTCAGAATGTCAGAGACAGCGACATTTTATCACTATCACAGCGAGCACCAGATAGACCAATACCCACAAGAACCTGGTATATGCAAATATCGTACCTCATCGGCCGCATAGAATATACAAATCGCTTAGCGCAAGAGAATCCATGTGTTCGATCCCAGGAGGGTAGTGAATCACTAACTAATGCATTTTCCTTGACATTCGGTTCTGGCCCGGTTCCACCTGGGGTGACCGGAGATCATAATTATGAAACGCTAGGTTTCCCATACCCATCTGAATTTCAAAAGTTAATCGATACACAAACATTTACTGGACAACAACATCAGATCTCTGCCCCTCCCACAACATCCAGTCCATTTGGTATACAAGAGCAATCAAACCTCGGCGTCGAGCTCGCCTGTACATCTATGTTCAGCGCTATTTCATTTGAATTTCAATATATCAGAACCATGGAAGTCGAGAAAAAGTACCAGCCTACATACGTGGTTATTGGCATATTCTCCAATGGCAGTTCCAATCCCAACGAACTAGTTGTTTATGTTACAAACCCGAAAAGGCTCTTCAAACAACTAAGATGGGCTGTCTTCCGCCTTCGCGGCATTAGAGGAACGGTTTTGTCTTTGAGGCATGTAAAAGGGTTCAGGTTATATAAGGTATGTTTTATCACTTCTTGAGGTATGTGGATGCTGATAAATTAGTGTGATCCAAGAACTGGAACCCATGCTCGTGTTCATCTGGATGATAATGGTACTGTCGATTTACAGCTTCTTATGCGTGCATACAACCGCTGGCTTGTCCCTCAGTACGATGTAGTCTCTTGGACGAAATGGATACATGAGACGCTGAATAACAATTCAATGAGTGTTCCTGACGGCGAAATTTCCCTCGAGATTGTACTAGACTGGTCGGTCAAACGAATCTGGACTGTAGTACTGGTACCAGTGCTATTAAGTCTAGCTATTGGTATCTGGCTTAACTCGAAAGATTGGTCAGACCTTGCTACTATACAAACTGCTTGGGGTACTGCTTCATACATTGTGACTTCTGGTGCCTGTGAGTACCTGTCCAGACGTCCTTTTTACCCAAAGTACTAATAGCTTGTAGTGCTTGTGGCATTGTTAGGGTTTTTAGATATTTCTGAGAGGTAGTTATCTGATTCTTTTTATCCAGTCCAATTGAGTCGGACTTCTGTTTACTTCTCTACCCTACACTACCCCTACCCTGGTGATATCTATACCAAGACTTCAGTAGAGGATAGGATGCTCGACTATTTCTCTTGTAAAATTCTTTACTGCGAACACTGAGCTACCTAAATAACGTAGTCTGATACTCGAAAATGGACTGCTGGCCTTTCTTTCACTGGAGGAGGAGGGACATCGCCGTCCGACTCTTGATACGTTGGTAGCTCGCATCGACCTGGTACAGGATTATTAGGAGGCTCAGCGATTTGTGCAAGCGACTCGCCTATGGTAATGCTCTCTCCTCTGGAGTGAGAGAACGTCTGAGCCACAGTGCTATAAAGCGCTTCAACATCCTGATCAGGACAATGGCTCTTATCTTCATTGCCATGGTACCAGTGGTGATGATGAACGTGGATATCGAGGCCATGCCGATTCATGAGAGCCCGGCAGACAATCTTAACCGTAACAACGGCTGTACTCATAATACGTACAGGAGGGTTCTTAGATCACTAATCTTGTCTTTCTTACGATTCAGCTGCTTGTATGATTTGTCCCTAGATTTATAGGAATATCGCCTGCATACAGGATGTATAGAAGGATACCCACAACCTAATATTTATTAACTATGAATATATAAACTTGTATAAAAAGCTACATATACTATATAAGAATTATTAAGTAAAGTAGTATTAAGAAAAGTTGGTAATTTTCAAGACGTTTATTATCAAAAGAAGTAGCTGAATGTAACATGTACTAAAAAATGACTATAGTATATTTTAAACTTTCTAATATAAGCAGCATTCTTAAAATACTTAATAACTAAACTCTTGCCCTACAAGCTTCTCACTAAGCTTCCATAGCTGCTTCACATTCTCAGGATCCCTGGCCATCTCGTCTGGCTCTTCAACCTGGCAGTTAGCTACATAACAGTTATCCTTGTCAGGAAAGGTCGGATCTAAGGCAGCAGCGAGAGGTGTGGCACCAATCTGGTCGAATGTCTTGAAGCGGGGGTCATCAAATTCAAAGTCCTTGCCCACGTTACGCTTGGTTATCGCGGGTATACTGCCGTAATCCTCCATACTAAGGTGGGAGCCCAGGTTTGTTTCGATGTTGGATCCTGGATGCGCGGCAAAGGCCGTGATACCCTTGTCTTTGAGTCGCTCTGTAATGCCATAAGCAAAAAGAATGTTGGCCGTTTTGGCCTGTCCATAGGCTGTCCACATGTCATAAGCTTTGCCGCTTGAGAAGTTGTAGTCATCGAAGCGTACAGGGCTAATGCGGTAGCCCAAACTCGTAAGGTTGACAATGCGAGCGCCACGATCCTCATCTTCAGCTGCGGCGGCCAAAAGAGCTGGCATGAGGAGGTTCGTCAGCAAAAAATGGCCGACGTGATTGGCCGAAAACTGAATCTCAATGCCCTGCTTATCGACAGTATACGTCTTAATGGCCATGTTGCCGGCGCTGTTGATAAGCAGACCGATCTTGGAGTCGGTTGCTGCAAGGATCTTGTCTGCGGCACAACGGACCGACCCGTGGTCACTCAAATCGACTTGGACGAAAGTAGCCTTGACAGCAGGATTGATAGTTTGAATCTGGGTTAAAACAGGCTCAGCCTTGGAGGCAGTGCGGGAGGCGATAACGATATGCGCAGGTGAGGCTTGGGCGAGGGTTGTGGCCATAGAACTGCCGATGCTGGGTTGGCCAGCTCCAGTGATGACAATGGTGCGACCTTGTGCCTGAGAGGCGAAGGCGCGAACCACTTCCTCACTGGTGGAGTATTTGTCCAAAAGAGACATAGTTATTGAGGCTTTTCAGGGCAGGACCAGCGTTGCTGCTGATGTGGTTGGAATGCAGTAAGAGTCGCGAGTGAAACGTAATGATAAAGGATAGCTTGATGAGAGCAATATTACGTGAGAAGTGTATCGTACCGCCTGGCTAATGTGGACGCGGGAGTATACGAGTGCGCCGGTGCCTGCAGTATGCGGCACTGAAACGGGAGGAGTGGTTTTTAGCTGTTACTGTACTGGCACCCGTCGTATAGACGTAGATCATCTATTATCGGACGCGGCCTGGGTTAAGCTGGTTCTAAACCCTGTTTATCGGGCATGAGGAAGGACTAAACAAAGTAACGGCCGAGCTGAATGAAAGTGGGGGGCCGTGTCGCGTCATATCATGGCCTGGAATATGTACAGCAGAGCCTAGCAGACAAGGCACCCCTCAGCTGCTCGGCAGGTCTTAAACAGGGAGGCAGAATCACAAGTTGGTGTGCCTTATTGTTTGTGAGGAGGCTGGGAGACAAGTGATGGAAAGGGTTTAGTGTATATTGATGTTTGTGATAACAATACGTATGCATTATGTCAGGCTATATCTCACTCATCATTATCCCCTGCAATTTAACACAACAAGCAGGCTCTTCTGGTGTTTGCTACAGAGAAATAACGCGGCTGCTACATAATCACATGTTACACAGCGGAGGAAACATACATTTTAGCAGCCACGACTACCGGAACGAGTTTCTTAGTACCTCTGTACCTCGGAAAACTACCTCAATGCTGATTATCACAGAGCCTCCGCTTACCCGTAGACGGTCTAGACTCATTCCTCAACTGCAAACACCCCACCTCCGGCCCGGTCTTCCGACTTCCGGTTGTATGGCTGTAGCAAATCCTCCGGGGGGCGCTGTAAATGACCCACCCACTCACTCACCCTGCAGCCTGAACTTTCCTCTTCTCGTGTCCTCTTTTCGCTGCTGTCAATCTTTTGTCTGGACATGGATTAAAATTTATTTATCCTTATATGCCACGTTCTGTCTTGGCAGCTCCTTCGTTTCCGCCGTTACTCACACCCAACACCTGTTGTGCTATCCACCGATCATTCGTAACCACAAATCATCCCCGCCACAAGATTTCTCTCCCTAGCAAATGATCACGAGCGTTGCATCCAACACCTTTGTTTGGCGCAATGCACAGGGCCAAACGTAAAAGAGTGATCTCCTCCTGTGTGCCGTGCTATACGAGAAAGCAAAAGGTGTGTTCTCCGTAAAGCAAGGATATATAAAACAACATCTTGGCCGGTCACAGATACATGTAATGCATGGCATTGCTCGATCTTTCATCTGGTGATTGTGACTAACATGGGTGCCTGCTGTGCCATTCTTTGAAACAGTGCGACCGAAAATATCCCTGCAATCACTGTAGCCGACGAAGACGGCCAGACCAGTGTGCCTTCTATCCATCTCAACCGAAGAATGATGCAACCTCTTCCAATGAAATCATCACTATTTCTACGCAGCCAACGAGCTTGGCCATCCCCCCGGAGGGCACATTCCAGCAAGACGACACACAGATCGATGTTCAGTGGGATAAGCATGTTCAGGCTGAATATCCTGGCTTTCCTAACTCTGATGAAATGGCTTCAACATCCGCCGAAAAGCCACTGTCTTCCAGGTTGGCTCAGGTATTCGGGTACTGCGAGCAAAGTAACGGCAACGTCGTAGCCCTGCTGCAAAAGGTACGGTGTTTTCGTTATGACTCCAACAACTCCCTCGTTGCTCTGTGTGATGGTTTTGGTAGATACTAATAGATGCCCGTTGCTTTGCCACAGCTGGGATTACATGATAACGATGCAAATGGCACAGAGGATGCCATGTTACCGCCTGACATAGCTGAAAGTATTCAGAGCACACTCGAAAAAATGCCTTCTCGCCCTATTCTTGACTTTTTAGTTCGGTACTTCGTCAATCATGTAAACTGGTTAGTAACGTTGACGCTCACTTACCTACTGTCTTGACCCTTTCTCGAACACATCATCTGACCATGTAACTTTTCGTTTACTAATGTAAACTTCAGGATGGATCAGCTGCTCTATCCTCACTGGTTTCTGAACCAATACAGAAAATGGTGGAGCTATGGCAAGGTCACGTCCGTCAACGACGTAGAATTCGCCGTCCTCTTCCTGAAAGCCTGCTACTATGCATCTCAGTTCCTCCCATCCCCAACCTACACCAGCGAAACCATTAAAGGTGTGGTACTCGCTGACATCCGCAACTCTTGCGAGCGCACCGTGAGCGTTTTGGCGCCAATATGCACTCGATTTAGCCCTAGAGGATCATTTTTACGGGTGCAACATTTAATACTTGGCGGACTTGCGTCTTTGTGCCAGGGTCAGACGGAATTATTCTGGGAGGTGCTTGGTTCAGCAGTTCGGGTTGCACAAAGGCTGGGAATGCACATGGATAGCAACCCAGTAGACTTGCCTCCGAATATGGATGAGCTTGAGAGGGAGATGAGACGGCGTACGTTCTGCAATCTTCATTTATGGGACAGCCTGTTGTCCAGGCGCCTCGACCGAACACCCTTCCTACCAGACGGCCTTAGCCCTGAGGTGATGCCGCGAATGCGGCTCCACGTCGACCCTAACATTGGAACGGACGCTCCGGACGTCTTCTCAGAGCGACTTCTGCGATGTCAATTAGCCGACTTCTGGAGGACCCGTCTTCCAGAAAAGGAATCTGAATATGACCCAGTTATGACTGAGGAGAGGTATGAGGAGTTCTGCGCAGTGTTCCTCCCTAGTTTACCTCCCATCTTCGCTCTGGACCCAGACAAACAGTGGGATGAATTGATCCCTACAATTCCCATGCAGCGAGAGATGCTTCACATGGACATATTTGAAGCACTCTGCTACAATTTTGGACCTGTGCTCTTTCCAGCGCACGGCCAGGTTGAACGTCTGCCCCCGTACAAGCGTGTCCTGTTGATATCTCACAAAAGGATGCTAGCCGTAGCCGCGCTAAGGCTTCTTGATGGCGTCTCAAATCTTCACCAGCTGATGGGCGAGTCTCACACACGATTCGTGGGAATTATTGTCCCGTGTTTCGAGGCGGCCATCCCTCTGCTCTGTCTTTGTGAGGATGATGGTTTTACAGAAGATTCCGAGAATCTAAGTCACCAACCTCTGGCCAAGACAGACCCCTTGAACGCTCAGATGATCAAGGCGACGAAGGAGGAATGCATGAAGTCTGTGCGGGGGGCTCTGAGCCGTCTTGAAGATCTGGCCGAAGTCAGCAACATGGCTGAAGTCGCAGCTCGAATGTTGGCCAAGTTAGTCAACAAAGTTGAGATATCGTTCTCGCCACAGCGTCCAGAGAATCGTTTGACAGAAAAGAGGGGAGTCGGACCCGCAAGTGCTACGGGTGTAGCATTTCAGAATCGGAGCACCGAAAAGTCGCAAAATCATCTAGATAGTGATTGTACGGCGAGCTTCTTGTCCAATACCTTTGCTGGAATCGTTCAGACAGATTGGGAGGATCTTCTTCAAGATCATATAGGTAACTCGGACCTTGGCGATATATCCTTTTTAGAAATAGAGCCTCGGCGGTGATGTTTGGCTACTAGGGACATTGAGAGCTTGTCTTAAGGACCGGCCCTGGAGCGGCAATATTTAAACCACTTCTCCATCAGACCTCTTTTTCGTTTTGATATCATGATGCTTTCGAGCCCTGCCACGTCTGGTCTATGACTCTACTGTGAGCACAAGGAGCACAAGACAATTGAGACAATAAAGCCCTTGTTACACCCGAACCAAGCGGATCTCACCAACAGGTCAAACAGTTCCCGTTAACAGCCTGACTGCAAGTCTAAGCCACGGAATAAAATGACCTTGTCGTCTTATTGGACACGGAAATAACAAGCTGACAAGTAGGAGTGCCTGCATTTATTAATGGAAGTGCAGGGCCACTTTATTTCGGCCGTCATGTGGTCCCCTGCCTTCGGCCGAAGAATATCGGTCGAAAATAATCGGCCGACTCCGAGATAGGCTGGCCTGCTCACGTAATTTCCTTCCATTGCAGACTAGGATGGCCGATGATGATAGGATGCTGTACGGATACCACTTGGTAGCATCTGCAGATCGAAGGCCGAACTGACATTGGAATCTTTAGAATGAATGGTGGATGAAAGGTTGAACTCTTTCCATGACATGTGGTGACCCCGAGCAATAGAATCGATTAAACTCAACTCAGCCATAATTTAAGGAATTATCATTTCTGAACTACCTTGTTCGGCACAAAGAGTCACTATAGTAGAATTCTTGCAAGTGTCTATCTATAACAGCACAAAGCTGCACTCTGCTAGCTTCTGACATACTTGGAAGTGCCCTACGAATTCCTCCCAGCAGACAAGATATTTGTTTGTTTTACTTTGTGAAAATGGAGACATCGGGAAAATACCCTAATGTCTTGCACGACTTGTCGCCCGCTGCAAAGGGAACTCTCCTGATAACGGCCATCACTGTCACCCTGTACTGGATTTACCACCGTCTTCTGCCGAAGCCACTACCAGGGATCGCATATAACCCAGAAGCCACAAAATCACTTTTTGGTGACGCTGGGGACTTGAGCCGTGAGATGAGAACAACGGGAGAATTCAGTATGTGGTTAGGTCGACAGGTCGAGAAGATGGGCTCCCCCGTGTGCCAGGTCTTTATTCAGCCATTCCAGAAGCCATGGATTCTTGTAAGCGACTTCTGCGAGACACAAGACATCCTAATGAGACGCACTGAATTCGAGAAACCCCAGTTTCTCATTGACGGTATGCAAGGTCTGGGTGATTTCCACGCGCGGTACAAGACAAACGACAAGTTCCGAGCGCGTCGTCAACTAAGACAAGACCTGATGACGCCCAGCTTCTTGAACAATAACATGGGGCCATTTATATACACCAAAGCTTTAGAAGTTGTACAGCTGTTCAAGATGAAATCGGACATGGCTAAAAGCAGACCTTTCAACATCAGGTCTGATTTTTGGCATGCCTCTTTGGATGTGATGCTGTTTTACGCTTTTGGCGAGGACATAAATGAGTCAGCGCTGAGTCCACAACTTGAGGCCATGTCGAGTCTTGACCCATCTTCTGTCTCGCAGGGCACTGATGACGACCCCGTCGACTTTCCTGAAGCTCCACTCAGCGAGTTCCTCGATGCCGTGCAAGAGGCACCGAACGTACTGGAGAGGACCACCGTATCAATCACGCCAAAGCTGAGCTACTGGTGGTGGTCTCATCAAGACTGGCATAAGAAGATCTACGCCCAGAAGGATATGGTGCTCCCTCAGCAACTTCGGAAAGCTGCCGAAAACTGTGAGAACAACTACATCAAGTCTGCCCTAGACCATATCATGATGCGCGAGAAGGCCTTGGCAAGGAAGCAAGGCCGTCAGCCACAGCTCGTAACCCAAAGCATGGCAGATGAGGTAAGTCGCTGGATTTACTGATGGAAAACCCGCTGTTGTTCTTCTGTATCTTCTATCGCTAACATGTCGGTGTCATCCCAGATCTTTTCAGATCTTTTATCTGGCCATCATACAACTGGCGGAGCTATGGGCTGGATTATCAAATTCCTCACGGGATACCAACATACACAAAAGAAACTTCGCGAGGCGCTGTACATGGCGTGCCCAGATGCTGTGGCCGAGAATCGCAACCCAACGTTCGAGGAGCTACGGGGCGTGAGGATCCCGTATTTGGAAGCTGTAATCGAGGAGTCGAGGCGTCTGACTCCGTTCAGTATTGTACGCGAGACGACTCAGGAAACTGAAATTCTAGGCCGGAGAATCCCCAAGGGTGCTCAGGTCTTCATGGTGACCGGTGGGCCCAACTACCTATCACCCTCTGTGCCCGTCGACGAGGAAACACGTAGCCCAACGTCGAGGAACTCAAAAATCAAGTCCAAGTGGGACGAGAGCAAAGATCTCAAGATATTCGAGCCAGAGCGGTGGCTCATCACCAGAGAGGATGGCACTATTGAGTTTGATGGTGCTTCTGGGCCGCAACTCGGCTTCGGCATGGGGATCCGCCAGTGCTGGGGTAGAAGGCTGGCTCATTTGGCTATCAGGACAGTTATTGCTATTGTCATATGGAATTTTGAACTCAATGAGATTCCAGAGGAGCTTGCTGGGTATGCTGGACATGATGGGATATCCCGTCAACCGCAGAGAGCGTTTGTCAGGATGCAGAGGGTTACTCCATACGCTCCTAGAATGCGATGACATGCCTGTGATGATAGAGGTTTTTTATATCGTCTATATCAAAACCTTGCTGATCAAGTCAATTATGTTTTGGATGTCTAGTAGAGAACTGCTTGTCTAGAACTGCAATGAGGCTTTGAACAACTAAGGTAGAGTGTTGATAATATCATTAGTAAGGGTTGCTTCATGTTTGAAACAAGTCAATAGCGGTTACACTGCGTAGAATAAATGATATAAGCTAGCAGTGTTTCCCGTTTGTATCATAGTGTGTCCTTTGATCAAGATTCTGCATTCTCAGATCCAAGTCTAAATCGTAATAATATATTGTGTACCTATGAACTAGAGCAGAAGAAAGAACGAGAATGATAAATGCTATTTTGTATAGGGTAGCCTTTTGCCCCCAACTACAAGCCATGAGTCAGACGTGCTGGTCCATGCTTGGACTGAGGGGCGTCGTCTAGGCTGAGCATGACCAATCAAATGGCCCATGTCACCTCTCCTGATGTTAGCTCAGCTCAGCTCAGCCCAACCCAGGGGGATTACGATCCTTCACCCGAGAAGAGTCAGCGCGGCGTAATTTCTCAGCAGTATGCTACGGCCGAGGAAGCAAAAGAGGCTTAGACTAGTGAGAAATCATCGGCTTTAAGAGATTTCAGCTCTTTGGCAAGTCCAAGGAGTCGTTAGACTGTTGGTATAAGACAGTGCTGTCATCCTACAAACAGTATTGAAAACCGCACAAACAGAACTGTTACTTGTGAACCGTACGAATTACTCTATCATCCAACATCACATGATTTGGTCTTACCTTTTGGCCGCAACATGCGGTCCATTCCTGGTGCAGGCTCTTGCCTCGCACTTCACCGACACCTACTCGCAGCTTAGCCAGCGAGAGACGACTCCAGCCTCGCTTCCATCACAGTCCATTGCAGAAACCCTTGGTTCGATCCTGTCAAAAGACACGGAAATATTTCTCCCAACCGATGACAACTGGGCAAGTGAGACGGAGAGATATCAGAATTATGACCGTCCTCGAATTCAGCTGGCTGTACGCCCTGGACTCGAATCTGATATCAGCAAAATTGTTAGAAACATTTTTCCTTTGGCAAAACTAGTCCTTTGTTCTTTTTCTCAACACTTTCCATGTTTCAACGAACCACAATGTGTGTTGCTCACCACTTTCTTTAGATTAAATATGCCAATAGCGTCAGTGTGAACTTTCTCGCTGTCAACCGAGGCCACTCCTTGACTTCAACAGTTGGAAAGTTCAACGGCATTGAGATCGACTTGAGAGGTCTCACAGATATCAGCGTTAACAAGGGTGGCAAGACGGCAAGATACCAAGCTGGCGTCTACGGACACGAAGTTCTGAACACTCTTTGGGATCAAGGCTATGTCGGAGGTGAGATGAGTTATTGAAGCCAAGTATAATCGTGCAGCACCATTAACAATTTTATGTTCTAGTCACTGGAACCTGCAGCTGTGTAGGAATCCTTGGTCCCGCTCTCGGAGGTGGACATACTGCTCAGCAGGGTGTTCACGGGCTGATCAGCGACCATATTGAGAGCATGAACGTTGTTCTCGCCGATGGCAAAGCTATTACCGTCAGCAAGAACAAAAACAAAGACCTATGGTGGGCCATGCGAGGTGCCGGCCACAACTTCGGTATCGTCACCAGCTTTAACGCCAAGATCTGGCCAGCAGTCATCAAATCGTACTTCTACAGAACATACACGTTTAAAGGTGCCAAGCTGGAGCCCCTGTTCAGGACCCTCAATACGTTCCATAATAATGGTACAACGCCAACTGAATGGTTGGGGGCTTGGGGAGTCTTTACCATGGACAAGACAGTTGATAAGAATAAGGTTTGTTGGAGTGTCATGGGCTGGTGATCAACTTGCTAACTCGTGGGAAACAGGCAGTCATTATCTGGACATTTGTATACGCTGGTGAACAGAAACGCGCTGAAAGGCTACTCAAGCCTTTTGATCGAGTCGGACCTGTCTCACATGTCGAAGGAAATGTGCCCTATCCAGAGGTGAACGATCAACTCGGAGGAGGCGTAGATTCATTCTTGTGTACCCCTAACAAGACCCACGTGATTGGCACCGCAGGCCTTCAGGTCTACAATGTTACCTCCGAACGAGCCATCTACGAGCTCTACAATCAGAAGGTGTCGAAGCATCCCGTGCTTGGAGACACACGAGTCGTCCACGAAGGTTATGCCGTCAAGGGTGTAAGCGACATCAAGGCCGAAGACTCGGCATATCCGCTCCGCGATGATTATCTTCTCATGTAAGTTTCCGATGGTCTTGCAGAGCTGTGTGCAGAACAGTTCACTAAATTCTCGGAAGGTACTTTGACACTACGCCCACGCCGGAGTCGGGCTTGGTTCCGTTTGCGCAGCGCTGGGCCCTCGACACGGTGAACCTCTGGAATTCGGGTCAACCTAAGCGGAAGCCCACGACGTATGTCAATTACGCCGCCGGGCATGAGTCACTGGAATCCATGTATGGTTATGAACCGTGGCGTTTGGATAGGTTGCGCAGACTCAAGGCCAAGTACGATCCTCACAATCGCTTCGCGTATTACAACCCGATTACGCCACCCGGGGATGATTGATTGTTGGCGAGGCTATGATGGTACCTTGGGCCCTTGAACATCCTTTCCTCTTTTTTGGTGTACTTCGATCCGTTTCGAACGAATATCTCGCATTGTACGAAGTCATTGACCTTTGTATACATTCAAGACCTAGTTATTTGTATTTCAAACTACGCGTGACGAAGGAACCGAACTTTGTTTAAAGATTAGGGCCGAGTCCTTGCAAGGTAAGATTGTAAAGTAATAAAAATACACAGAAATAAAATGTCCAAGGAAATTACTGTCCATCCTCCTTCGTCAATGCCTTGTCCACTATACTTGCTGACAAAACCTTGATACTCGCCTGCGCATCCAGAAGATCCTGCATCTGAAGATCAGCGCCAAGCGCCTGATGGAACCAATGACGCAGTTCAGCTGCAATGAGACTGTCCACACCGTGCTCGGCGATACTCCTCTCTGGGTTAACATTCAACACATCGATAAAAAGCATTTCAGCTATAGTCTTGGTGATTCCATCCATGACAAGGGTTACCGTGCTTGACCGAGCCTCCTCACCTTGTTTGATGGCTTCGCTAAATGCACGGCGCAAGCCAGCAACAGCGGAGGCAGAAGCAGCACCTCCATTATCCCCATTCCCAGCACCATTCTCCTCATCGCTGAGAGCATGCCGTCGTGCATCGTTCATGGCGTGGACAATGAGAGATACTCGAGGGTCACTATGCCATCGTGGTGTTTGTGGAGATGGCAACTTGGCCAAAGCCAGTGGGTTTAGGCAGGTGAAAAGGCTGGCTGCTGAGAGCGGGTCGTCCTTTGCCCCAATCCAATGCGAAGGCAGCTGGTTAAGGAATGCGGGCTCCAGTTGAGAGAGAACTTGGTATCCGGTCATAGTCAGAGCCTGGTTACGTGCATACATCTCCTCAGTTCCAAATGACCCATCCTTGAAGTCGGACATGATATCTTTGACTAGACCTAGAGCAACTGCTGACGCGGGCAGTCCGAGGCTGCGGCGGTACCTGGAAAAGGACTCCTGGAAGTTCGTGGCCGCGATATACGCCGCTTGTGTTGCTGGCGCCCAGACTGACTCGGTGGAGGTGATCATTAGGAAAAAGTCCAGCGGTAGAGATTCGGTTGCCTTGTGTAGGTTGATTGTACCCAGAGTCTTTGCCTCAATGCCCTTTTCCCATTTGGCGGCAGTGAGCTTGTCGAACGAAAGATCCGACAGAAACAAGGCTGCGTGGATAACTCCTTTGATGGGATGAGATGCTTCTGAAACCTTCTTGAAGGCCTCTTCAACCTCACCCTGGCTACTGACATCACACGGGACGACATCGAGATGGATTCCTCGGGCTGCCAGATCTCTAACCAAGATGCGTGCTTCAGGTGTGCGAACACCACGCCTCGAGAAAACGATGAAGCTTCGAGCGCCACGTTCAACCATCCACAGGATGATTGCTCGGCCTAGTCCACCGAACCCTCCTACAACAACATATCGTGCTGAAGGGTCGAAAGAAGCTCGTGGCGGCTGTTTTGTCAATTTGATTGTTGAGTCCGGATTCTCGAATGAGATTACATGTTTACCGATATGTGCACCCTTGGAAAACCGGAGCATGACTTCGTCGAGGTGCGATATATCACATACTGTGAAGGGATGAATGGGCCCGATGGACCCCGCTCGATAGAGCTCATCGACTGTCTTCATCAACTGACTACCGAGCTCTGTGTCGTTGTCCAAAATAAGGTTGAGATCGAAAGAGGTAAAGCTGGCATTTCTCTGGAAGACATCGAGGCCGATATCTCTTGACTCAATAACGTCGACCCTACTCAAGTCGATAAGGTGGCCCATGGGTGCTAGAGCTGCTAGAGAGGCATGAAGTAAGTCACCTCCAGAGGCTGTGCAGAGGATTACATCAAATCCGTTCTTGCCAGTCTTCTGGCTAGCTTGGGCCAGGGCAAGCGGATCCCTGGAGGCAAAGACGCGATCGGCCTGAAAGCCCATGCTGTTTTTGAGGAAGTCTATCTTGTCGGTGGTACCAGCTGTCACGAAGACATCAGCATGCTTGTACCGTGCTAGCTGAATTGCAGCCAAGCCCAAGCCTCCAGTTGCAGACTGAATCAATATCTTCTGCCCTCGTCTGAGATGAGCGATACGCTCCAAGGCATATACGGCAGTCATGTACACCAGTGGCATCGTGGCCATCTCGACCGAGTTGTCTCCTGGTTGGAGCTTGCAGGCAAATGCGGCTGGTACCCTGGTATAGTTTCCAAAGTGGCCTCTCCCAACTCCATAAACGCGGTCGCCAACTGATAGCTCTGTAACGTTGGCACCGACTTTGGTGATGATACCAGCGTATTCGGAAGACAAGTCGTTGCTGACACCGTCAAATTTTCCTGTTGCTAGAGCCAGATCCTTCCAGTTCAAGCCTACAGCGGCGACTTTGACGTCAATGTAATCATCCTGTAAAGAGTTCAAGAGCTCTGTATACGGTCGGAAATAGAGCGAGGACAGTAAGCCTGCTGTCTCGAATGAAGCCCGCAATGGACCCTGCCCTGCAAGTGAGGCAATTTCCGTCTCCTGCATCCCTATAGACTCTGGGTTGTCGGCGTAGGTATTGAGTTCCGCGTCAGGAACAAATCGGCTGATCCACAGGGCACCATCTTGCCACACGTATTCATGATCGTTGTGTTGGTCAGGCTCTTCATGCTGTAGACTTTCTTCAACGTCCACGATGGAGCGAACCAGAGCCTCATCTCTCGTGTCAAAGTTCTGACTGTCTATGTCTATCGAGAGGAAGCGACCGGCGGGATTTTCGGTTGCGATCACTCGAAGAAGCCCAATCATGAAGGCTCCACGAGGATCACGGCCTCTGATAATCCCAGATGAGGTGACCCAGACCATGCTGTGAGCGCCTCGCACGAGTCTTTGGAACAAGCCAAATCGACTATCGTCGGCCTCGAAAAGATCATTCTGCGGGCATAAGAAAACCACAACTCTTGAACTGCTGTTTAAATCTCCAGGCGTTTCGTCGATAGGAGCGATGTTCACAACTGCGCCACGTCTTTCAAGGGCTGTACTGATCTCTTGCAGTAATGGTGGTGCTCCCTTGTCGTCATGGAGAAGATAGATTTGAGTGCTTCCGTTGCCGAGGTCGTTCACACCATTCGTATCGGCATGGCCTTCAAGACGAGTAGATACCAGGACAGAGGTGGTAGTGTGGGGGTAGTCATAGTCATCGAGCACAATGTCTGTGCCCGAGAACCCAGCGCTTCGTAAACGTGAGTCCCACGTCTCAACGTTCATAAAAGGACCTTCGGTCCGATCATCCGAGGCTCCCAGCCAGTATCCAGTAAGAGTCCCGTACAATAGTCCTGCAAGGACTCTCATCCTGACAGTTTCAACAAGAACAAGCTTTCCACCAGGTTTCAAGAGACTACGACAGTTGGATAGTGTTCTGTCCATGCTGGGAGTGGCATGTATCGCCTCACACGCTATAACCACGTCGTATTCCGGCTTATACCCGTGTTCGAGTGGATTGGTGTCAATGTCGAGAACAGAATAGTGTATATCATGATACTCGGACATGAAGTCTTTAGCAAAGGTAATAAAGCCGGCTGACACATCGGTAAATGTATAGTCAGCATAGCGCTTAATTCCATTGGGACCACTCAAGGCCTTCATGGCAACTCTTGTAGCCGCACCTGTGCCGCCTCCAATCTCCAGTATGCGCAGGTTGGGATTTGCATGGCCCATGGAGTCCAGTAGGCTGTACAACTGTGGGTGCGAACCAGCAACCATGTGGCCTACCTCGTACAAGGCTGTAAGTAAACCCTCGGACACAAGAACCTCGATGCCCGTTTTCCTTTCATGGAGTATGTCCATGATATTCTCATGTAAAGCCTTGGCAGCTCGAGCTTCTGGTTTGTCACCTGCTTCTTCGTATAGACTCTGGAGCAAATGGCGGCGTTCATTGGAAGGGAGCTGCCTTGCTTCAACCATGTTTGGCCTTTCGTCCTCTTCTACACATTTGCGAATCCATGAGAGCCAGTGGCCCAGTTCTCCCTTTGGATGAGGCCATGTGGCCATGTCGTTACCAAGCTGCTCGTATATCTCAGCGACAACCAAGCAGCAGATCATGTCGGCAGTCTCTAGACCCATTTGACCAGCGTTGTTCTCAGACGGAGGTGGAAAGAGTGATCGAGCCTGTTCATTACTCAACTTTCGTAGGTCAGGCTTCCATGAAAGCCTCGCAAACGGGCTGTTGAAGGGAATGGCTGATGCTAGTTGCTTGGCCGACTTTGACTCCTTGTAACTGATACAGCGCAGAGTGTCGACTTCAACAATCACATTGCCATTCGCATCACAGACTTGAGACCGAACATAAGCGCTCCGGAGGCCCTGGGTTCTTCCTTGCGCGGTTATAGTTCCATGACTTGGCCCAGCCTTTGTGGCATTCAGACGCATATGAGAGATGTGAACAGGCACATAGGCCGTGTTGGCTCTTTCCAGTTGACCACCATAGCATGATATTAGACCCAGCTGAAATGCGGCGTCCAAGGTGATAGGGTGAACTGGATAATCCGACTCTCCTCCTTCGATAGTTGCTGCAGTTCTGTCCAGTTGAACGGTGGCTATGACTGTGTTCTTGTGCGGGTCAGCACGTACATCGGAGAGGACTTGGAACGCTGGCCCATAGCCGATGCCGATCTCGGCAAACCTGTTGTACCAAGCGGATATGTCGGTGGTTCTGGAGTCCATTTCAGTACCGATGCTATTCATATTGACGGTTAATCCAGCTTCAACCTTGACTTGGCCAGTGCAATGCTCTGTCCACTTGCTTGAGTCTCGAGCCACAGAGACAATTGTGAACTTTGTCCACTCTAGGGTCTTCGGAGTCGCGCTGCTGCCGAGATCCATGCTCAGGATGACCTCTATCCCGGTATCATCTTCTGGAACTCTCAGAGCAGCCTTGACATCTACCCTCCGGAGCGAATAGCCAGTAATCGGAGCCGAAATTGGCGACTCTTGATGAACTCGCTTCGCAGCCTCCACCGCCATAGCAATGAAGCCAGCAGCTGGAAATACGGCATCTGATGCCCTAAGAGTTAGCATATCCTTTTGTATTGAATCATCCCAAAATAAAGAGGTTACCTGGAATCAACCGATGATCCGCTATCCAGGGGACGTCTTTCACACGGAGAACATTCTGCCACTGAGGCTGGAGTTTTGCTACTCCAGGAATCTTAGAGCCAAGGATATCATGTCTCAGGATGTTGCGTAGGCGATAGTCTTGGCTGGCTCGGCTCTCGTAGTAGTTGACAGGCCCGTAGGTGTATTGATAGATGGGTAAATCCACCACTGTGCAACCGTGTATCAAACTCGTTGTTCCATTGCCTGAAACAACGTCCACAGAATTAACTGCAGCCAAGTTGATCTCGGCATTGAGACTAAAGAGACTACCAGCCAGCTGTAGCATCGAGATTGCTGCATCTTCAGACCGAATTATTGACGCTAAATATTGGCAAGGGTTACCAAGACTCTTCAAGATCTGGTCTACCGGCCCCTTCAAAGCTGGATGAGGACCGATCTCAATCATTGCATCAAACGCTTCTGTGTCCATCAGCTTAGTGACAGCTTGACTGAATCTCACGGGTGATTCCAGATTTGTCTTCCAATATGATGGATTGGCGTCGCTAAGGCCAAGAGCCTTGTCCGGAGTTACTGAAGAAACCCACGGTACGGCCGGATACCGTTGATTATTGTCTACCAGACCCATCTTCGCGATAGTCTCGATCCCATCCGACAGCATGTCACAGAAGTCTGTCCCTAGTGCCTCCATATGATGTGAATGGTAGGCGTTGTTCCCCGTGCGGAGAAGGCGATTGAACACTCCGTCTTTCGTTAACAGGGTGGAAAGTTCTTCTATAGCAGCTGCATCACCCGATAATGTGACACTCCGAGGGGAGTTAATGGCGCCAACTTTGATCTGGTCCTCCCTGTCCTTGATGTATTCTGCCGCCAAATCAGGTCCCAGGCCCACCGCGAGCATTGTTCCTCGCTGAGTGTTCTTGGATACCGCCTGACCGCGGAAGAATGCAGCCGTGATACATTCGGCGGCTGTAATTCTTCCGGATGCGTACGCGGCTGCCATCTCTCCAGAGGAGTGGCCTACCGCGGCGGCAGGGCGTACAGACCATGATGCCAGCAGATCAACCAGACCAATTTGCAAGGCTGTGCAAGCAACCTGAGAAACTTCGGGCGACTGCATGTCAACTTCCTTGCTGTTGCCAGAGAGCATGTCGAAAATTGTCCATGGGACAGGAGTGCGCAGATGATGTAGTACGTGATCGAGATATCCAATCGTGTCTCGGAAAACATGATACTGGAAGAGCTGGGCCCCCATTCCATGCCACTGCGCGCCTTGTCCGGTGAAGACAAAACCAACCTTGATCGTCTTTGTGGGGCTTTGAAATACAGGGCTTCTGGTTTTCAGCCCGTCTGCAACGCTGTCCTTGTCTACGACTCGGAAGCAACGATGTTGTAATCGGGACCTCTTTGCTCCAAGAGTATAAGCGACGTCTGCCAGAGACCATTTGTTAATCACGTCGGCCAAGGCGTCGATATTTGATTGCAGTGATGGCGGACTGTGGGCTGAGAATGGTAACAGTACTAGCTTCCTGGTCGGAGCGTCGATGGTTGGTATCATCTTGGGTCCGTTGATGATTGGGGAGTGCTTTCGTGGTCCAGATCCATTTCTACTCAACACACCATTTCCATTGTGTGAGCCATTCATGCCGTTGGACGACTCATGAATTCCATACTTGTAGTTAGAGGACCCGTTTGTGTGCCCATTTGTCGAACCGTTCATATGGCCATTTGTCGAGGGTCTTGGAAGGTGGTTCGATGCAGTCGAGATACTCACGGGCTTCTTATAATCAGGAAGAACAACATTGACGTGGTCGATGATGCAATGTCCATTCGCTCCTCCAAAGCCAAACGAATTGACACTTGCACGCCTTAGCTTCCCCTCTGGCCACTCTATAGTGCGATCCTTGACAACCCTGACCTTGGCTTTGTCAAAGTCAATCATGGGGTTCAAGTTCGTCACTCCAAATGTTGGTGGGATTTCCCCTGCCTCAAGAGACAGGACTATCTTCATGATGGATGCTATCGCGCTGGCACCCTCGGTGTGTCCAAGACTTGGCTTGATGGAGCCGATGAGCAACGCATCCTCGGGCGTGTCGGACCGTTCAGAGGCAAAGACATTACCCACAGCTGAAACCTCGAGAGGGTCTCCTGCTTGTGTGCCAGTTCCGTGGCACTCGAAGAATGTCGTATCTGTAAAGGGCAGACCGCCGGCATTCTCATAGGCCTTCCGGATGACTTCTTCCTGTCCAGTTGCACTAGGGCGGGTGATGCCACCAGTCCGTCCGTTTGCATTCACAGCGGTGCCTCTGATCATTGCACGGATCGGGAGCCCTTCCGAAATGGCTACAGATGACTTCTTCAGGTACAAGGCTCCAAACCCCTCTCCCCTTGCATACCCATCGGCAGAAGCATCAAAGGTATGGCAGCGAGAGGTTGGAGACAAGGCCCCGAGCTTGTCTAACACGATCTGCATGCTGGGGTCTGTGATCCAGTTTGCTGCTGCTACTATGGCCCCGTCGCAATCTCCATTGCGGATTGCACTTACAGCCATATGCAATGCATACATGGATGAAGAACATGCTGTGTTCGTAGCGAGACTTGGATCATCAGCGCGGGTTGGGATAGTGGTGGGAAGGCTATATCACTACCTACCTTGGTCCATGGAGATTAAAGATGTAGCTGATTCGATTGGCGAGGATACTTGTATCAGCACCAGTAGCAGCGTACGACTTTGGATTCTCCCAGTCACGCGCCTGGATGAGTAGGTGGTCAAAGGCAAAGTTGCCGATATAGACACCAGTACGAGAACCATCAATACTTTCTAGAGATTCTCCAGCGCTCTCGAAGGCCTCATATACTGAGTTCAGGTTTAGCGGATGTGACATACTGGATAGAGGGGACACAAAAGGTTCTTGCACTAACCAACTTCTAGTAGTTTTCGCTGCGACGGGTCCATAGTCTCCACCTCACGACCAGTTATCCCAAAGACGCTTGGGTCAAATAGTCGTGCATCTTCATCAATAAGGAAACCGCCTCGTGTACGCATGGACCCCAGGCGGTTGGGGTTATCATGGTGGAAGCCTCTCGTGGAGAAGTGAGGTTCCTGAAACTCTCTCCACCCGTCTTGATTATTTCTCAACAGCTGCCACAGCCCTGGCGGATCTCTAACGCCTCCAGCCCATCTACACCCTGAACATTCGGTTAGCAAATAGTAGTTGATGGTAGAGAAAATGCGGTTTCTGTAGCTACTTACCCATGCCGACGATGCTGACCGGCTCATGTCGTCCGTCAAGGGAGACTTCCGGTGACATGGACATGGTACTAGTGGGGAGGTGTGAATGTATGATTTCCGCTGCAATGTAGTTCTTTCTTGACTTTTGCTAACAAAAGCCAGGATAAATAAGCATACAGCGTACTTTAATTATATCCTTGATGCTTTTCTGGCTGCTATACTTCTGGCACTTTGACAGCCGCTTATAGCACGCACTTATTCAATTACTTGGCTATAAACATGATAGTCTATTTCTTGGTAGCTCTTCCTTCTTGCCTTTCGGCCGAAAATGGACTAGATATCCACTCACCCATGATATGATCTCACGGGGAACGGCGATTTGGGCAACATCTTCCTCGGCGGAAAGAAGAGACCCCGACGCCCGTCCAACAGGGTTGTATGGCTTACTCTGCAGTCGGCCGAACAGCTGCAGCATGCAAACTGCCGGTTGGGACCGTAACCGACAGTTCTTGGTCATGATGCACAAGGTCGGCTTTCCTGCATGATTCATACAGATAGTGGAAAATTACGATTTCAACCGAAGAATGAGTGCGGCTCTCTTTAAGGAAACAAGATTGCTAATCGATATATCTACGGAACTGGCTTGCATTATCGCAATGGCATATTCGACATACCACAGAGTCCATCAGCCATACCCAGTCTCTTCTCTCTCCAAGTCGTGACTCAGTTTCTTATTCGGCAATGACCCCAAATAATGAAGACGTGTCCATCCTAGGCCTAGCCGAAGGGATTTTGGAAAAGACAAAGGAAATCACAAAGTACCTTCAAACCCACAACGTCGCCGCTCCCACTTTCTCGTGCTCGAGTGCAAGTGTCCCAGTCGCGACAGACTACCATGACTTGCAAATCAGCCTCAAGGAGTCTCTCGAGGATCTCCAGCGCCTGGTAGAGGGTCCCGCCAAATTCTACCGGCACTACCTTATGCGCGGGTATGAGCTTGCAGCGTTCCAGGTCGCGCTTGACTTTAACTTCTTCTCCCTCATACCATCCACTGGTGAAATTAGCCTGGACGAATTGGCTAGAAAGGCAGGCCTCGATGTGGACCGTACCGGCAGAATCATGAGACTCCTAATCACGCACCGCTTTTTCAAGGAGATGACTCCAGGGTTCGTATCTCATAACTCGTTCTCAATAGCATTACAGGATGAAGAGTTCTCATCAGTCGTACACTACTCGTAAGTCCCACCCCGTCATGGCGCTCCATGCCATGTCTCTAGCGATTCCAACGTCTGACATTTTTAATTAGATTTGATGAGATGCTCAAGGCCGCTGTTGAGACCAGCGCATCTCTCAAAGCAGATCCCAACCACTCCGACAGTCTGCACTGTCCATTCCACACACGCCATGGGGTACCAATTTTTAACTACTACTCCAAGCATCCGAAAGAGGCGGCTCGATTTGCCAAAGCCATGGCTGGTTGGCGTCGAAGTAAGTGATTAGCAAATTATAGCCCGTCCATTATTGAAACTATTTCTGACCAGTGCGGTATAGTGGAGAATAGCGTTACGGAGCTCCGGGACAATTTCCCGTGGCAATCTCTCAACGGAACAGTTGTTGATATTGGTGGCGGCAGTGGCCATGTCTCGATCATACTGGCGCAGGTACGGTGCCCTTTTTTCCTATGCACTTCTACATATACTATCATGAGTAGCTAACGAGGTCTTTACATCAGACATTCCCTCAATTAAGCTTCCAGGTTCAAGATCAAAACGAGGACATGCTGGCCGTGGGTCAGAACCTGCTGACCGACGATGTTCGTGGGCGCGTTTCCTTTACCAAAGCCAGTTTCTTTGAACCTCAAACATACAAGGGGGCTGCCGCTTACATGATTCGCCAATGCACACACAATTGGGCTGACAAAGACGTTGTCACCATGTTCAAGTCAGTCGTGCCCGGGTTGGAGAGTTCGCCGCCTGAGACACCACTGCTCATCAATGATATTATCTTACCGGAGCCGGGAACTGTGTCACGGATTTGGGAGCGTGAAATGCGTCAAGCCGACATGGTAATGCTGGTGAGCTACGGCGCTAAGCAGCGCACAAGGGCTGAGTTTGAGTCCCTGCTAAAGGAGGCGGACACACGATACGAGATCCGCAAGGTACACGACAGCGGGGCTTTAGGTGTGCTTGAGGTATATTTGAGGCACTAGGTAGAGCCTGAAGTTAATTCTTTAGGTTTTAGACTTACAATCTAGTCTTACCAAGGTACAAAATCTAATTTCGCACAGCAGCTCATCCCCAATGATATTTTCAAAGCTAGAATGAGGCATGTTTGGCATCATTGCTACTCACCAACACAACAGAACCCTACAACCATGTCGCGATCTTCCCTAGACTATGTCTGGCACTTCTCCAGCGTTACATTTGAGAACAGGGACGAGGCGTTATTATATAAATATTAGAATATTAGAATACAATACTTTTATTATGATTATCCTATAGAAAACTTCCCTATCGAAATTAAAAATACCACTTTTCCATGTCACTCACTTCCATTTTTTTAATGGCTGTTTACCAGGCTGAAGCTGTGACGTGGCAAACGCATCCCAAGCAAAAAGCTCACCGATGCCAAGGCTAGTTTTGCACCATTACATGGTCATATAAAAGATGATTGCTGATCCAATTTCTTTCCGTTGCGCTGTTTTCAGCACTTCAGCAATACCTTTCGTGGTAGAAGTCTTGTAAGTGTCACTAGAAATGGACAGTAGTCAATATGTATATTCCGCCTTAAATGAACATAAACATACCTGGCTTCTTTACCTACTGCCAAGTTTAGACTAATCAAATTGACTCTAAGGTCAACTATTCAAGTATTCTCTCACCCAACGTAGGCAGATATCACACTAATATAAGGCCTTATCCTACACTTAGGGTACCTTACGTAGCATAAAGTCAATTTCGATTAACCGCTAAGAATTATCTATTACCCCTGACTGCCATACTGCCCATGTATAGCAATAAGATTGCTTTATTAAACTGGTATTTTAGGTAGATATAATCTTTATTAACTAAAATAATAAAGATAAGTAAGAAAGGTAAGTTAAAATAATGGTAGAGATGTATTATAAAACTCGCTAAGTAATAGTTTAGCGTAAAGAGGCAATAACTAATAGTAACAAGGCAATATAGAGTATTTATACCGTTATAGACGGAGATAATTTACTGACTGAATAAGATAACACTATCCTTAAATTGATTACTGTATTACTTAAAAGGTTCTAGTTCTAAAGGCTTCAGGTAAGATTTAAGATAGTATTTATAAAGTAATAACTAAGACTAAAATAGGTACTTCAGGAAGTAGCAGCAGCCTAATGCATTCATACGGTCTATAGCTTATCTCAGATCGACGGCCATACTTTCTGCTTCAGACTTGCTCTATATATTAATGCCTATTAAGGATTTAACGTAGGAAATCCTAACCTTTGCTATAGAACGTCTAGAAAGCTAGTTCTTTACCTTTACCTATTAGACTAATAATATATGAGATTTATAATTAGAATGAAGTAGTAACTAATACGTACTAAAGATGTTATTAACCTTAGCAAGGATGGCTAAGGATAAAGAAAGTAGATTAGCCGGAGACAACTTTAGCCGTATGATTAGAACTGCTCAAAGATTAATTCAAACCTGAAACTGTGCCAAGACCCTGTTGGTTACCAACCAACACAAACCAACACTTTTAATTTCCCGTGCAGAATATTTACATGGCCACTTACTCTTAAAAACCCCCTTTCTATTAAGATACAATCGGCCATTCGTCTTACATTCTCGGCAATAAACGTCCCCCGAAATGCCTTCCAGTATCATCACCTCGCTTCTCTGCCCTGCAGATAAAGGCGTCACTATCCAGGGTGAGGTATTCGAGGCCGAAGCCACCGGGACACGATACATGCTCCGAGGATGCAAGCCGGGTGAGGACGGATGCGACCATCACACAGCTTTTCTGAACATCGGACCTTGGGCCAGTAAGACGCTGCCCAAGGGCGCTGCTGAGACGGGTGTGTACGACGTGCATGGGACCATCGATGGTACCGTGTACTCCAGCGTCTGCGAGATGAGCCGGTCCGTAATCCAGACCTGCGTAGTCTCCAAGCAGTCTGGGTTTGATGACTCCACGAAATACACTATGAGCAGAACAAAAGGAGAGACGGGAACAGACTTCACTCTCTTGTACCAATCTGTTACTCTCACCGGCGGTTTATCGAAGCTTGCTACCTCTTCAGAGGCCATTGCACCCACCAAGACTTCTTCTTCCATTGAAGCTCCCTCAACCACCGAAACTTCTCCTGTCACCGATACCAGCCCTGCTAGCGCAACAGACGAGCCTGAAACCCTCACCGAGAGCGATATCGTGAGCACCGAATTCACTGTCACAGGGACGGCAAGCAGCACCATTTCTACGCCGACAACCTCAGCAGGATCTTTGCCTCTGGTCCGCGCGTTTGCTGCTCTGACTATGGCCGGAATAGCTACGGCGTTGGTGTATTAATGCGGGATCAAGATACTTATGCATTATCCTATTTTACGTGGACTCTTGTCCGACCGACCCTGCTGTGTCAAGAACTCTGATCCTGGCTGTCTACCTGTTGCTGCGGCTCTAAACCTACGCTCTAGTTCTCTTGGTAGAAAAATACAATACCATCCTACCATGAATCCAAAAGTCATAACTAGAGCCATTGGAAGTACAAACTTGAAGTAAAACTTCATACTCTCTGACCAGCTCCTCTCCTCTCCATTAGATGCTTTTAGGTAATGCTCCAATATGACATATAAACCTAATCCTGAGATTATCGTCAAACCAACCACCATGCTGTAGAAAAGTCCATCCTGCGCTATCTGTTTGATGTCGTTGAAGGTGATCAGAGGAGGCTTCTGGCCGAGGCGTACTTGAATATCTGCCAAGGTCTGCATCGCGGGGACAATATATGCGATATTAGTGCCGGGGCCGCCAGCAACGATATGCCCAAAGAATCCCCCAAATAATCCTTGACCATAACTTTTGTAAACACCAGCCCCACTGTCTCCAACAGAGAATTGGTAATTTTTGAGACGAACCGGGTAAACCTCCTGGAATTGCAGCCATCCAGGGAGGCAAATGTATGTTGGAGTTGCTGTAAGCTCTCCCTCGACTTGAACTGATTCACCCAGAATGGCAATAACATTGGCATCCTCAGGTCCAATCGTTTCTCTATCCCATAGACCAATAGTATACAGTCCGATATGAGCTTCAAGACGAAGTATGTTTTTCTGTTCGATAAGAGCATAATCCAGTGTAGGGCGGTTTCCGGTTGCCGAGTTTAGAGCCAATGTCCCGTAGAATTCTAGGTTGGATACATCGATCTCGCAGGGCTCTTCAGTATCTCCCAAGGGATCCCTACGGACCCCAGAAGGCCCTGATTGGGAGAACGGGTTTATCATAGCAGATATTTTGGAAGTAGAGCTTTTTTCTGATTCCAACTCAAGCGTGTGTTGATCAATATCGTCCTCGCCATCACTCATGCCATCGAAGTCGCAGTCATCCAATTCCTCAAGGACCTGTTCTTCGATCTTCCCTGAGTTGCTACCG
This sequence comes from Fusarium tricinctum, assembly GCA_020744515.1. Lineage (NCBI taxonomy): Eukaryota > Fungi > Ascomycota > Sordariomycetes > Hypocreales > Nectriaceae > Fusarium > Fusarium tricinctum. Next base: position 454,402 of record JAGPXF010000002.1, on the reverse strand, counting down.
GTCACGAATCCATGCGCGGCCGTTAGGCGATAGATTCTACCATCAGCTTCGATAGCTGGACCAGTCGTGATGGGGTGAAGAGAATAGTCAACCGGATTGATCACAAAAGCCCTTCTACCGACGGCAATCATATCAGATGCAAGGAGGTTTTGCGACTGTGGTCTTTCCTTCTCCACCAATACCGCAAATTCAGGTTCACAATTTCCGTGAATAAGAGCCTCTATCGCTTCTCGGGATAACAGTCGTATGACATGACGGTCTGGCAAGGTTGAGGTATCTCCGAGACCAACACCTGGATAATTCTTCATGATCCCACTATGCTCTAGTGACTTCCGAATGGACTTTCGGACTTTCGAGTTCGTAGAACAGATCAGAACTTTAGGTGCTGCTTTATCTGGTGTTCGGCCGATCATATACATGGACCACGAGATGATATCGCAGGTAGAGATGGTCGTCGCCTCAAGGTACTCTTTGATTTCAATGCTCAACTTGGTGAAAACCTGACGAGCTTTGCCAGCGGCTTCCCAGCATTGATAGCGACCGCCGTGCAAAGGGCCAACGAGGGCGCCCAGAGATTCTGCAGGGCAGTCCCATTTAACGGGTTGGAGGCGGACGGCTTGTGTGCCGAATATTCTTGATAATACCATTCTACTCTTTAAGACATATCAATTGATCGAGTCTTGAAATAGAAATAGATTAAGGATATCCTGAAGAGAGATTTGGGTTTGGCGTGCTCTAGGGTCTTGAAAGCTCAGGTAATCTACCCCGCAGTATTGCTACTGTAGCAATGATGTCGGAGGCGGCGGCTGTGTTTTCAGCCTCTAGTTATGCGGTGTGCTGTGTAAAACGCCTTGTATGACCTTTCTTTTTTGGGTGTGACTTGAATCTCCGCTTTGTTTCGGAGGTTCTCATGTGAAAATGTGAATGGTTTGTTAGATTTGCATTGTCTGGCGACCACCTCAGAAATATCAAGAGCATTTTCAAAAACAAATATGTTTATTTGGTAATCTTGAACGCTATTTACACAACGCTATAGTCACTGTCCAATTCCCCAGGACCTAGTTTGGATGGAACGCCTTGTAGACCTGTAAAGCCCCTTCAATCGACTGCACCAGTCCGAAGAATACAGTTAAAACCAGGACAAGTATTGCAACCCAGAATGTATACCACTGCACTCCGTTCCTCCGATCATGCCACCACTGCCAGATGTTTTTCGGTCCAGCCTCATCGAAAACTTGTTTCAGAAGGACCAAACGATCGCGCCAGAAGCTGAAGTGCTCAAGTCGCCGCTTATCAGCCGTCAATTGCCCAACCTCGATTAGGTACGAGTCGAGGCCGCGCACTGATGCCTCGCGTTCATACCATGCTCGGCTCTTTTTATCCCATTTTGGGAAGAGTAAAGCCATCGTATCCAAGGTCTCATCGAGAAACTCTTGACTATAGAGTGTTGAGTCCCTGTTGATGGTCAATCACCGCTTTCATTTTGATCAACCGAATCGATCTTGACTTACCTTTGCTGTCGTTTGGTAAAAGATGCATGATGAAATATTGCCACGCTCTTGTCATCGTTCATCAGACGTAAATGGTCCGCAAGATTGTTTGTCCAGACAATATCGATACCAGCAATAACACCTAAATTGAGAGCATTGAAGATCTTGTCCAGCTTGACATTTTCATGGCTCAAAACCGGCGTGGGTCGAAATAGCCCATTCAGCAAATCCTGCAGACTTCCATCCAGCCATTCGACCTTCCGCGAGCCTGAGAACGCATATGAGAGATTGCCGAACTCAACCATGGTTAATAGTCGAGATGCAAGGTCGATCGAGTGATCGTGCGCACCGTTCCCTTTGCAAACCTGCGAGCGGATCTCATCAGGGGTTTGCGGTGCTCTCGCTAGCTGCGCTATTGTCATGATATCTTGATGTGTTTCGACAGACGCATGTATTCCTCCTTCATGGAGCGCGATAATTTCGCATTGCTCAACGTAGTACTTGAAGTAGCAGTTGAGACTGGGCTCAACTTCCGTCGGAGGCGTATTCCAGAGCGCCGCGGCGATGTCTTGCTTGACCTTCCTGCAGAGCTCAGTACAGCTTAATTTTTCTTCCAGCATGGCGCCTAGTGTAACAGTTACGAGTGATAGAATCGACTGTCGGTTGTTTTTCTCTTGTTGTTGACGTTTGTTTTGGCCGTGAAGCTGCTTGCAGCTGAACGAGAGTGGGCTGTGAGGCGGTGCACAGCCTGCTTAGTGTCGCCCTGGCTAGCGCCTTAGGAGGCCTTACGATAGTTTCAAGCCACATGAAAGTACTTGTTGCGCAACGATTGTAAAATCATACAAACTGTATTTTTCACCCTCCAATACACTACTAACTAGAAAAGCTAGACAATGGATTTTTCATTAGAAAAGAAAAGTTAAAGAATAAATAGCATCCAGATGATACTTTCCAATAAATAGATCGTTAGCATTGAAGACTCTTAACTGTGTAAATTGTTGACCTTTTAAAATATCTTTATGCAAACGTGAATAACCTGATAGGCTTACATTGTTTGGTAAGCACCTTAGGAATCTCAAGAGTATTTGGAAAGAAAATGTTTATTCAGTAATCTTGAACGCCATTTCATTCTTTACAAGCATGAACCAATTATAAGTAGTATCTTAATCTTTATGTAATACTTTCTTGCAGTTCATCACTCGAGATTGATAGAAAAGTGCGGTATACACATAACGTAGGTACGAGGGTCGTAACAACGCTATATTAGGTCGTCTACATCGTCCTCTGAATACTCTAAACCATAGTGCTGCAGTATGCCCATCGATGCCTTTGAAGCTTTATTTGGCAGCAGATGCAGTTCTTCCATCATCTGCGTTCTATCGAACACCACCTGGGTCAGTCCAACAAACCGGGGCTCAGAGCCTTTGGCCGATGTCCTGGGATTGCTAGCCACTTTCTGTATGGTGACCAACGTCTCACCAGCAGCATCATCATCATTAAAAGAGGCAGTAAAGTCAATATCTTGCACATATTCCGCCTTCGACGGCAACCAGTCATGGATAATCTTGCAGCAGGGCCTGACCGTCGTGCTGCGTTTGTCATCAGTGCCTGTCTGTCCAATATTGGCTAAGCATATAGCGACAAACATCGCAGGTCGTGATCTTCGTTTTTTGAAGACGACAACTACACCGTACAGGTCTCTGTGCTGTGTTACATTCGTTCCAGATATCTCGCTAACATCCGCCTCATTGCTAATGCTCTGAATTCGGCGTGGCATCACTAATGGTAGTAAAGGCGGCCTTTCTGCTGACCAGGGAACTTCAGACGCATCATCGCTTGGAAAGATACCGTAGAGACGGAAGTCTGCGGTTCCTCGAGGAAAGCAAAGTAGGAACGGGCTTTTCGCTTCACGGGGTTGCCACAGAGGAACAGATAAAATCGTCGCATATGGCTTTTTGACGAGAATGGTTCTTTGCAAGTCCGTTGATACTAAATCGATATGATTCGAAATGGGGGCTAGGGCAGGTGTTGTATATTGTTCTCCCTCAAAAAGAGAATGCTCTGGCGGATAAGAAATGGATGCTCCTGTGCTGGTCTTGTTTTGGTCAGTCGCCTCCACTATACTGTTCTTCCTAACCAATTTCACAGGAAAGAAAGTTTGAGGCCAAAGCAATCGCAGATACTGCTGCAATCCACCAGAACCCTTCTGAAGTAGCGGTATCCATACTCGTGATACATGACGCGTTGCTTGGGTGCTAGCAGTCTCGATGTCCCAGCAATCGAGTACACCAAACACAAAGTGAGGAACCAAGGTGGGCACGATGGGCAGAGTGATCTGCAATCCGGTGTTGGTCAGATGAAACGGGTGTGAGTGATCTTCGGGCACGTAGTGCTTCTGTAGGTGCGACGAGCTGCTGACGACCACCGACTTCGAATTGCAGAACTCCATAGGCGAGCGGGGAAGAAAGTCAACATATTGCAGCTGAGAGGCGAAGAAGCTATGGTCGGCGTATCTATGGATAATCTCTCCAAGAAGCCTGGTGAAGGCCTCGTGGCCCTCTCCATATACTAGCGGCATAGTGATGTCAAAAAGCCCGAGGAGAGAGTAGGCCCGGTCCTCTATGCGCGTCGTCGAGCGGAGAGATGCCCACGACATCCGCTGAGCAACACTGTATCTCCGCAGTGGGTGCAATTTGGAAAGCCTGCCCTTGAGTAGGCACGACCATGGGATTCCTGTAATCTCGGTGATGCAAGGCGCCAATTCAGACTTTGTAGCTATCGCGGTCCAGTCGTTGGAGAAGAAACTGAGATTCGGCGGTGCAATTAGTTCCTGAAGGGTCCAGCCTCTAGTGAACCATCTCGCCCCCCTAAAGGCACTGTCTGGCTTAATGCATTCATCCAACCTCATGGCCGGGACGTCCTCTAAGTATACGTAGCATAGAGCAGACCTCCGGTACCACTTGAACATGGAGTTGATGGCTTCGGATAGTTCTGCCGAGCTGCTCTTATCGATGCAGTTGGTGTCCACCCAGATGTAATCGAGTTGATCCTTGGCAGCCTGGGTGCAAGCCCACATAATCTTCTGGAAACCGGGCTTAAAGCGGCGGTTTTTACGGTCGGCCCAGTCCTGCAGCGAGACTTCGCCGTCACCCCAGGTATGTGATAGGATAGCATACTCGGGAATATTGACATCAAAAAACTCTTCAACCTCAAGGGTCGTGGTATTGATGAGTCGCATGATGGTCTGAAAACGAATACAAGATGGGATCTCGGCGGTGAGACTGCTCCTATTGGCCCAGTGGTTATTCCCCCTCATCGGTGTTAAAGCACGGGACGGAAAATTTTAAATCCCAAGGACCGGACTCTGGTCACATAACCAGCTAATCTCCTTATACTGAGCGTGCTAATTGATTAATTCACAAACAGCCCTTGCTGGTAATAACTACTCGGCGTCATAGGCGATTCTGAATACCAGCATGTTAAGCGCAAGGAATACGTCGAGTTGGCAGTGAAGAGATAGTAACAGTCGGAAAACAATAAGTTTTGCTGGAGCCAGTAGTATTATGGATTGTCGAATTGCGTAGGCCTCTTTGCTTTCTTTAATGCGACTCATAATCAAATCAACGTCAATAATGCCAAAACTGAGGTCCAAATTATGTTTTTAGCCATCGACAACCCAATCCATCGAAGCAGCTTGAACACTAACCTTGATTATCAAGTAGGTCTTTTAATTCCAGCTGTTTATGTACTCTTTTGACTTGCCGATATAGTCAGAACTAGAATCTGGTGGGGATACTCTTTCGGCTCGTTCTACATACAGTGAGTAAGCGACATAGCTACCAAATTCGTTAAATGGCCAGCTTGAGCCTCATAACACAATCGAGTCATACCCTCAAACCACTGGCAATGAAAAGACCAGACGGATTCTTGAGGAGCTCGAGTTTATATCAATAATATGCTGTGGAAAAAACGGGAGATAGGACTATAGCGTCCGTTCGCCTTTTATGACCCGGCTTGCTATACCTCAAATAATAGTGACTGCTTCTACCTCCCAGGTTTTACAAAACTTCAAGCCCCCATGGGGCTTGTGATTTTGGACCTGTGAACTAAATAAACCAACACGATAGAATGTATTGGCGCCTTGAGCTGGGTAAAGAACGAGTCCATAGGCACACCTCTTCCCTTCCTGAAATGCATCATTTCCAGTTTCGTCGTTGTCGTCACCTACTATATGGCGAGCCTTTATACCATAGTCGTTACAGCTTCCTAAAAGGAGGAAAACCAGTTGGTTGTTCTTAGGATCGCCCTTTCTTGGGTTGCCATCGAGAAAAGTCTGCATAACTGGGGTTTCACCATCAAGGTACCAATCATAGTGTCCTTTTTGCCAACAAGGAGTAGGTGTAAAGAGAAACTCCTTTTTCTGTAGCCGTAGTACCTTGGCAGAAATCCTGATATAACCGCCGTGCACAATCCCAAATGGATCTAGTTGACCAAGGATACATTGGGCCTCGATGATGTTACACTCCACTGTTGCCTGATACTCAAGGACCTTGGGATGAAAACCCCAAATCCCAAACTCGATATATCCTTTTTCGGAAGCCCAGCTCCAGGACGGCGCAATATATGAGCGATGAGACGTAATTGTGTTGATCAATGAATGAAGAGTTCGCCTTTCCGAGTAAGGGTCAGGGGGTTTGTACCAGAAGAGACTGATATAAAGGTCACTTTTCCAGATACCAGCAAGATAGTGATCTTTGAGGTGTTCTGCGTAGAACCTAGCCAGCCCTGATATGGCGAGAAGTTTGTCCTTTTCAAAGGTGAGCTCTCTGTCGCTGTATGATTCCACCAAATCCCTCCAATGTGAATAGTCCACTCTACTGTCAACCGCGCTAAAACCATATCTTGATCCTTCATATTCGAGGATCACCATGGTTCTTCCAAACTTCAATAGCCGAGAAGACATCGCAATTTCCTGAAAGACCCAGCCACGGCTCATCCATGAGCCCTCAAAGTTCTCAGTATCCTCACTGTATATGATACAGTTGGAATTTCCGTCTTCATGGTGGCTTCCGATAAGTCGATATGTTCCCTTGACCTTTGGGTCGATACGAGATACAAAGGGGACTTCGAGGGTATTGGCGTTTTGTGAAAGGAAGCTTTCGTTGCAAGAGTTGATCGAAGCCGTGCCGATTGTGAAGTAGGCGTTTCGAAAGATGTTGCCCATATTTGTCGATTCCCGCTCCCAGTCTTGCATGTCCCCTTGTATAATGCATAAAGCATCAACCCAGAGATATCTTACTCCAAACAGCTTGCAAACTATCGCTGCATCCTGGATAACCTTGGAAACGGCCTGTAGGTTGATACTTGTCATCCTGTCGTGAATATTGCTAGGTGTCGTTTTTGTCTGAGTCGCAGCTTGCTCCAGAGAACCCCATCGATAGCTAAGTGCCACATACATAGGAAAGGTACGCCGCTCGCTATACGCTTCTTCCTTAGTAACAAGCCTCGCAAATTGGGATGATTTGTCGTAACACCCGAGGTCGACCAATCGCGTCGGAAGAAAGGTCGACCGTGGCTTATTGTCTGCACTTTTGAGAAGTGCTGTAATTTTCGAAATATTTTCCCCGCAAAGAATTTCTGAATGTGGCCTTGATTGAAGTCTTAGCCAGCGCTTGCATTCGCCTTTGACTGAAATTAGCCTCTCGTGTTGAATGACACCAGTAAATGGTAAATACCTTCATCCGCATCGATAGTGAATTTCAGCCTAAAGATTATATTTAGCCTTATTCGGAAATTGAAATAAGTAATTAAGTTCTAACCAGACAAGTCCTGTGAATTTATCTTCCTGTTTTAGTTTTCCACACACTCTGGCTTTTAATCCAAGCAAACCAAAAGCATCTCCACTGTCAAAGTCATCTACCTGGTTCTGACAGATCCTATTCCTCCAGCAATAGAATAGTTCGACACGTATCCATGCGCCTTGGAAATCTAGCGGCAATCCAGTTTTCCTTAACTGGGTCTCGAGTAATTTGCAAAAATCGCAGTTCTTAGCAGATCTAGTCAGAACGTTCAGCTTTGGCCAGACATCAATGAGCGTGAAGTCAAGCTTGAGATCGTGCTGACCGACATACTCCGGCAGGTCCGGGGGGAGCTGGAGGCATGTGCGACCTGGGTTTGGCACGGCAACGAATCCATTGAATTCTTCATCGTTAAATGGTATCTTATTGCATGACAAAATCTCGAAGAGTATTTAGCTCCGCTCCAGATGCGAGTCTGCTGCCTAGAAACAGATAAATCCTGCACTGGTGTTGTCATTGGGTAAGAGCTTTGAGTTCTAGAAATTAAGGGTAATAACAAATGTAAATATTAGGAGAATTGAAATCACTTCAATAATTTGCTCGTGCATTCTCGTATACCTATTGGAGTCAGTGGTGGCAGTGCTGCTGACTACATTACTAGCTTATATGCTTTTGGCATTTTGTTCAATGTACCTTATTAGGCGCTTGATTCCTAGAATCTAAGACACGTCTGGCTTTAATACACCACGTTTGGCTTTACAACTCTATTATGCCTTACACAACCCAGTTAAGGTGGCATTGCAACACCAAGCAGGCTGTACACCGCCTCGCAGCCCACTTTCGTCTAGCTGAAAACAGCTTGATAACCAAGACGTATAAATAATAAGAGGAAAAGAACTAATGGATAATATAGTTAGTAAAAGTATTACAGACCTTTCATAAGATCTGTAGGTTTATGAAGGGGATTATACATATAAATACTTAATTAACTTCATATTCTAATTGTTAATTATAATTAAGTTTACTAATTTTTTATAAGTATTTTTTAGGCTTTTAAAAGGTTTAATAGCTCAATAGAAACTTATAGGAGGGGGCTGTAAAGATTGAGCATTAATGGTTCTGATTTAGTTAAGAAGAGGTGTCGTGCGACTTGGAGTGCAGGACTCAAAGAATGTCCCAACGAAAAACCTAACAAAAGTTAAATATAAAGTGATTGAATTTGAAAGTAATTAAGATGTATTTATTTACTATTTATAACTTGTAATATTTTATATAAATAATATAGATCTTATGTCAATATAATACGTTCTGGACTCCTGGAGATTATAGGGTAAGCGAGTCAAGAAGCGGCTTTCAGTCACGCTTCTGCTTATGCCGTGATGTGGAGTCCAGTACGGGAAGATCGAAGATCCACAAATCCGTGTAAAGAGCTTTACGCTAGGTAAGTTTAATAGCGCCTATGGAACGAAGCTACTGCCTGCACTTATTTAATTCATGGCCAAATTTCGGATCATTTTTCAATTTCTGGCTGAGTTAGTGTTAGTCGGGCAATTGGAAAACAGTTAAAGGGATTGATTCACAGTGCTAGATTAGCCCTCCCGCGTTCCCGCGCGCCCGTTTGTGCGAAACAGCCAGTAGCGAATCAGAACATCAATTAAACCGGGGAAGCAGGGGAAAATCTGACTCCGTGGTGAATATTCCAGGGGTTTATTGGGTGCAAACAAACACAAACCCCCTTAACTGATGTAACATTAGGATTCGCATCCTTGTTGCGACACCTAACTTGTCTTGTTTTGGCTTCTCCCTATGGTTGGTTATCTTGCCCCGTACAGCCTGAAAGGTCATGCATGTCAGCAATTCATTCCAGATCCGATCCCTTCTGCTCTGATCCATCCTTTCTCTTCTCTTTTTTTTTTCCCTCTGTCAATTTTCTTCCGAAAAACCTTCCCATCAACCATGGGAATCCTCTTCTCGCGTCCAGGTCGCGAGACATCGGCTCTGCCCCCTGGCGCTTTTCACGCAGGCAACATCTCATCCGCCAACAGCTCATCCATTGGTCCGTATCTCGGATACAACACCGGCTTGTACGAAGCCAATCCCCCGCCGATACCTTTCGAATGGATCATATCGCCCAAAACCATTAACGGATCCTGTCCTGACGGCGCTCAGATCCTGACGTGGTTCGGTGTCACAGAAGCTGTCATTACTGTTCTGGCACCTCTTTGTGCGTACCGGCCCTTTGTCCACTGGGTTACCCGCGGGAGGCTTGGAAGACGCACCAAGAACCGCATCGCGATCACATGGACTACAACGTTTGCCTGCCAGCTCGTGGCCAGTGCAATAGTTGCTGGTATAATGGGTAACACGCCAGGCTACGAGTCTTTGAACATGTCGCATGTCTTCGCCGTCCTCATATCACGGCCCCGATTCTACCCCATAGTCATCGCATTACTGCGCTGTGTTATCACCGTCAAACGTACCCGAGACTACGATAAAACAATGATTATCAAACGCAGCGTCGATGACCGTATCGAATTCCCCTACACAGACGCCTGGATCACAACAAGCTTCTCAGAGCTCCTACTACTTCTCATATCCGCCATATTCACTGGAGTCACTTGGAATCGTCTCCCATCGGACAGCAAAGTACGCGAGTACGCGTCGGACCACGTGAGCTTCGTATCAAGCGCCCCGGGAATCATGTTTCTCTGTATGCTGGCTTTCGTGCCGATATACAAGCGCTACGGTGAAGCGTACCCAATCGAAGGGCGACGGTATGAGACCGGAAGACACTGGGGCGTGACGATAAGCAGCGATGGCAGGACCAAGATCGGCGTCAAGAAGGGCAACAACAAAACTTTGGTCAAGAGAGGAGCAAACGCGCTGTGCGCAGTGCTTCTCATGGGCTATATTTGCCTGTGCCAGTGGGCGTATTGGACCAGGATTCTCGACATGTCGGGCGTGCTGTGAGTGCTGACGCTATTTGATGCTGGGAGTTAACGCGAGCTAACCGAGATTTCTAGGTTCTGTCCCCCAAAGATGGTAGAGGCCGGGGTGGTCTGGGTGGTTTTCACGTTGGTTGGTAAGTGATTCGTGTTGCATATTGCATGCATTTGGTTGTCTTTGGCTTGGTTGACTAACAAACAATGCTAGGGTTGTTGGCTGGAGCTGCCTCATGATCGGTTTACTTCTTTTCCGACCAGTCACTCCTGATACTCGAGCTGGGATACTGTACTGTTTGTGTTAGCAATGCCAATACTCTTTTTCGAATAATTCGCTCATGGTTATATCTTTGAGCACTTGGCCGCTGTGTAATATAACTATGTTTAGAAAAGCTGAATACTATCTGATCTATTTAATGCACCTATTATTGTTAGCAACTTTGCAAATTAAGGAGGAAAGCCAACATGTCCATTGGCAGGGCTTATTGACCAGTTCAAGATCCAAAATGACAATCCCCATACACAACATGGAGATGTCACGCTTCTTCTCTCGCCTTGCGAAATCAATCAATGAAAAACTTAGAAATAGCTCGTCTTTGGACTTTGACCTCTTAACTGAACTCCCTCAACTTGGATGGTGTCTTGGCCATGGCGTAGGAAGTCTATGATGATAACTGGGACGGGGATACGGCGAAGAAAACGCGGTCGAGCCCAAACGTTACAGATCTGTCAGATCTCTGGCACACAATGATCGGAAGACTCTTTGAAATCGGGAAAGACCGGTCTGTGCGGATCGGTCTTGAACCTGACCAATTGAGTGTGTACTTATCATTGTTACGTGTGGCTTCCATTACCTATCTTTATCACAATTCACGTAGACTTGCTAGGCATACACAAATCTCTGGAATCTCCTTGCAACGATCTGGCCGAGAGAACTGGCACTGATGGGTCTATGATTCGTCGTTGTCCTGGCAATTACATGACTTGTATCACCAACATGTATAGGCCTGATGGCGAGAATACTCGTGGCATCGTAGTTACTCCGTCACGCCGACGCTCACGGACGTCCTCTTATACCAGAGTTTATCATATACAGAAAGGAAAGTCCCTAGTTAGATCCTTCCCACATAGTATAAAGATCACTCATGGATTATACGCACAAGGGCCATAAGAGAATCCTGTTTGTTGATGTTGGTGCAGCAAGGCATCATGTAGTACAGACTGTCTGAAAAGGACGCACAGCTTTTCCGGGAGAGAAGTGTCTTCCAGGATAGACGGGGTAATGTTAGCGAAGCTGGCAGGCGTCGGAAGCAAATGAAGAACGCACTACTGGAGTTTTACAAATATTCATTATATGGGAAATCAGACGGATATGAGAGGGAGGTTGCGTTACTGTACCTTTGTTTATGCTTGGAGCTAGGGAAATTCGAACTTGATCAGCTATCAACCTATCCTAGGGCTAGTTTCACACTCTCCTTGACCTTGGAAACTATCCTCTCAATGTCATGCTTTGTGCTCGTGTAAGCAGGTGCTATCCACACGTGATCTCCAGTCACACCGTCCTTGGTACCCATTCCTGGATAGAGACTAATGCCTACATCGTTGAGCGCCGCCAAGTGAACTTTCTTGGAGATTCCTGCTGATGGTGGGAATGGCTCTTTCGTATCCTTGTAGGCCACAAATTCAAGCTTGACATATGTCAGTTACATCTTCCAACCTGCAAAGGTTTCTGACTGAGTAGATGAGTCAACCTACCGACCAAAAGAAGCCTCTGCCTCTAACATCACCGACATGGGGGTGATCATCCAGTTGCTCATGTAGAAGCTTGCCCAGATACTCGCCGTTCTCGCGAACATTCTCAACGAGGCGGTCTTCTCTGACGATTCGCTGAACTTCTAGTGCCGCAGCACATCCCACGGGGTGTCCTTGGTAAGTGTGTGCGTGTGAGAAAACGCTAGAGCGGACGTTAGAAAGACTTCAGGATATACAGATACAGACGACAACGACTTACCCACTTCCAGCCACCAAGGCATCTGATACACGATGGTTGATAAACATGCCAGCCATTGGTGCGAATCCACCTGCTAGACCTTTGGCAATGGTCTGAATATCTGGGACCACGCCCTCTTGCTCCCACTCATGAAGTGTTCCACAACGACCCATCCCGGCCATGACCTCTGTTCATCGTCAGTCGTCTTGAATAGGGCTCACGTTCTATCAATACTGACCGTCCATGATAAGGAGTGCCCCATACTTGTCGCATACTTTCTTCATGGCTTTAAAATAGCCTGCAGGTGCAGGGACGGTACCAAGAGTCTTTTATATAACAAAGTCAGCCAGAGATATGACCATCCGAAAAGTGAATACTTACCGCCCCAACAAGAGATTCACAAACAAATGCAGCAACAGTGTCAGGTCCAAGCTCCTGGAACTTTCGATCCAACTCATCTGCCAATTGTTGCACGTAATTCTCTGTTGTCTGACCATCAGCCTTTCCCCGATACTCGTTGGCGGCCGAGACACGGTGAACGTTATCCAGCAGTGTGCCGTCGAAGAGTTTCCGTCGTGCGACATGACCACCCATTGAAAGCGCCCCAATGGTTGAACCGTGGTAAGACCCTTCGCGTCCAATAAAGTTTGTACGCTGGGGCTGTTTTGGGTTCAGCTCCATGTAATACTGCCGTGCCATCTTCATGGCTGCCTCCATGGCTTCAGCTCCTAAGACTTGTTAGACGTCACGTCTGACTTTGAATAGAAATACGATAACGTACCAGAGCACATCAGATACACCTTGGACATCTCCCCGTTGGTCCCCCTAATGAGCTCCTCAGCCAGATCTTCGCCAATCTGATGACCATAAAACATGGAATTTGAATAAGAAAAAGTATCAATCTGCTTAATCATGGCATTTCTGACCCTCTCATTATCGTAGCCAATACAGGCTACTGCTGCACCACAAGTCGTATCCTCCATCATTTTGCCATTGGAGAAGACGACATTGGTCCCCTTGGCCGCCACAACGTTAAGAGGTGCTGGCTTCAGAGTTGGATGAAGGACAGAACTGGGCTTACTGGCATTGCTGGCCAGCAGCGTTTGCTCTAGGTTGCGACTTATGGGAGAGGTGCGGAAGGTTGAAGCGGGAGCTTGCTGGGTGCTGCAGCATGGTACCGCTTGAGGCTTACTAAAGATTGATGGAGATGTCAAAGTAGACTTCCTGACACGACGCAGTAGCACTTGAGCGTGTCTGGCTGAGTTTGTAGCAGACATTGGTGAAGTCAGTAGTCGCATTTCTCGTCGAAAGCCTCAAACTAGAACGGTACCAATGGGTTCCTGCTGGGGAGGCTTTGAATCGTTAGAGCTCGATATCAATAATACTGGAACAGAGCGAGCAAATTATTCATCAGACGTTATCCGTCGGTTCTCGGAGTCTTTCAGCCATATCCCGGTCCCGCATGTTGGATGAGTGTACGGATAGCCTCAAAGGATCACTAGGTTGCAGTCTACATCCCATTCGACTCGCGAGTTTTCGGAGTCCGATGAAGATATGATCCTTGTCCTGGTGAGGGTCAAAAATTGCGCAAGCACCCTGACAGGTAAAACACCAAGGATTTTAGCGCTTACATCCTCAAGACCCCGGCAGCTCGGCAAGTATTTCTTCCCGCCACACCCTCGAGATACCGCTTAGATAACTCTTCCGTCGATGCAGGTGTTAATTCCCGCTTACCCCTCCACAAGATAGCGCTTAATACATGTTTCCTCCGTTGATGCATGCAGTCCATGACCTCCGCGGCACGGCCCGGGTCTGAGTAGATGCATTCACGCGGCCCCTTTTGCGGTAGGTGAGAAGGGCTGAAGGGGGGACGCGTCAACGTCACGCTTACTCAGACGCGGATCCTACGGTAGATCTCTGACAGACATGAAGCCGGTTAAATGGCACGCCCTGTAGACCTGTGGGTAGGGCTCGTTGCATGCACGTGGTGCATATACGGAGTACAAACACCTTATGATCGCATACCATGAACGTATCCTGGCAAGGTGGGGGCCGTGTGAATATAGTAATTAATGGCTTCAGTCCATGGCGTTTATAGTGACATTGCCTACATATTCCTTCGTGGCCAAGATAATAACAGCCTTCGCGCCGCCGCCATGGAACACGTTCACCCACTTCAAGGCCCTGCAACTTTGATTCGTTCCCCGTTGGCCCGTAGGTTCGAGCGAACGGTATAGGATTGCATTGCATCTGCTGACTGCTTAATCATTGCTAATTCAGGGCGTATTCCACGTAACCTAGACGGTCCACTCGGAAGGACTTGGATCGAACGTTCAACTCGGCACTGCCATCGACTATTTTGACTGCCATCATCAATCATCTTTGAAATTTATGAAGACATTCAGACTTTTCTCAATACCCAACCTCATCCAACCGACCTTGAGTTACAATGTTTGCGCTTAGAAAATCCTCGCGTGGCCTCCAACCTTTGGCCAGTGTCGCAAAGAACGGACTCAATGGACACAGTCGCGGCTATGTAAGCGTGGCTGATCGTGTGCACCGTGTGACCATGTTCAAGATGCCCAAGGCTGAGGATCAAGAAAGGTTCTTGGAGCAGTGTCGGAAGATGGCTGTTGACAATCAGAGGGTATAGTCACTCCCCTACCTCAGCCCTAACTATGTTCATTTCCATGGGTCTCAGTCTCATTGGGGCCACGAACATACATATGTCTGCTTTATAGTCATGAACTCACTACTATACTAGAATGGTACCCCTTACATACTCAGTATGGTTGCTGGTCCTGTCGAAGATGGCCCTCGCACTGAAGGCTATACCTTCGTGAACAAGACCGAGTTCGCCAACATGGAAGACATGAAGTATTACGAGACTGAGTGTCCTGCTCATGGAGAAGTCAAGAAGGTCTTGGGTGAGATCACCATAGATGGGATGATGACCGTTTTTTTCAAGCCGCAGGCTACTGGAGGCTCGTAGTGTTTAGGACAAATTTAAGGAAGAGGGAAATGTAAATACAAATAAGGCTTCAAAGGTTACCTACCACAGGAGCAAATATTATAGCCAACGTTATAACTCTCATAGTACATTTATTCTTATCCATTGGTGGTCGTGCCTGATTGTTATTATCTTTTCTTGTTTACTGAATGGATAGTTGGTTCGAATAGTCTGGTGAATGTTATTGGAAAAAAAGATAATACTTTCTATCAATCAAAACATCCTTAATAGTTGCAGGCTATTCCCCAACTCTTATCACATGTCCACTGCTATTTAGCCCAAGCATAGTATCAATATCAAACGATGCTTACTCCGTCACCTTTCCAGATATAAACCTCCACTGGGTTGACTCCCATCCACTTCGTCTAGTCAGACGGGTACCGCAGACCGAAGCCTCGTCTTCCGGCTTACACACAGATGTTGACTGGGGACACGAAGCCATGGGCGGCGGCTTGAACGTATCCCAGTTCCCGTCCACGGGTTCTACGTTATAGCCTAGGAGCAACGCAGCCATGAAGCCGTAGATCTCTGCCGTGGCGAAGTTACGCCCAGGACACATATGAGCGCCTCCGCCGAATGGGGTGAGGGCAGCACGTCTCAACTTGGCTTGTTCGTTCGTCAGTCCCTTGTCCAGGAATCTATTAGCTCGGAATGTCGCTGCATCTTCACCCCAGATCTCCTTTGAGGAGTGCATGACTCCCGCAGGCATCTTTATGGTTGAGCCTTTCTTGAGCAGGTATGAGCGGCCATGTCTGTCCTGGACGGTTGTGTCTTCTAGGGCCATTCGGTTACAGGTGAATCCATTGCAGATGCGGCTGGCCTCACGGTAGGCACTGACCATCAAAGGGCATTTTTCGAGGATGTCATCCAAGTTGAAGGTCGCTACATTGTCTGGGCCACGTTCCACAATTGGCTCAACTTCAGCACGCATTTGGAGGACCACATCGGGTCGCGTGAAGACATGGATGAAGAACCAGAACAAGGTCGGAATGGAGTTTGATGTTGGCACATGAATGAGGCCGACCTCAATATCACCGAGCTTTTGTCCTTCGACGCCATATCCTCGAAGAACACCAACCCGATTTCTGATGTAGGCTGAGACCTTTTCGTCGTCCTGCTTCATGCCCGAGCACCACTTACCCAAAGCGAGCTGCAGTCTTCGTCTTGCCTCCTTTGTGCGACGCAGTGTCTTTGAGTTGAAGATATGGAAGAAGAGGTAAGGCAGACCTGTTTCGAACGTCCTATAGTGAAATGGCATCAGTAACATGCGAGATGGGTCTGCGAGACGGATGGGCTTACCAGACGTCCTCTACAAGTTCATCGCTCCTGATGGGATTTTCAGGGCCAAACAGAGCCTCACATGTAGCGACTGTCATGAGATTGCGCAGCCAGAGGTAGGTATTGTCAGCTTTCATGCCATCTCCTCCAATACTGTTAATATGCTGTGAAACATGCTTGAGGGAGGTGACATTCAGTTGGTGGATGTGTTGGGCAGTAGTCCCGTCATAGAGGCTCTTGAAGTATTCGGGCAAGACGTTTGTCGACGTGAGCACTTTATGATACTCATCATCGAAGCCCGTGACCTTCTGGGCACCTGCAATAGCAAATGGGGTGAATGAGAGGTGCTTGTTGCAATATGCCGACTGGACTAGAATAGGATCCGTGATCGCATACATTTTATACTTCAAAATAGGCACTGTTGCAATGGGCATGTGGTATTTCTTGCTGTGGAGTTTTGCATATGTTAGTGGCTATAAGTTATAACACGACATGGCTACGTCTGGTGTTCGCAATAGTGCTTTTGATGTACTGGAACATGGGGAAACGTGTCAAATGGATAAGAACTCACTCGAGACGTTTGAAGAATAGTTCCTGGTCTTTGAGCATGCTGTAGAAATGACCAAATATAGGGATGCTAGGCCTGATCATTGGAGGCTCAAGGCCGTTGACGGTTGGCTCGAAGGCCCGTCCGATGAGGAAGAGCAGACCGCATACTGCCAGGCCAATAATGACGGGCTTGGTCAGCAGCAGGTTGACAATGCTCTCTGTCAGTGCCATGGTATTCAATACGTATACTATTTGGCGTGGCTGGTTAGATTGTCGAAGGCTAGAGTAACCCTAATTATTTAGGTGGGTGGGTAAAACATTTATTATGTATCAACGTTCACTATGGAAAGAGGAGAATTATGCTAAATGGCGCGCGGGTATTCAGGTACTTTTACAACTTGCCTTACCTATCTACAGAGGATGCCAATAGAAGTTAGGGAGTACTAATGGGAGGATTTTCAGGCGACAGGAAAATGTTCTCGACTGTGTTGGGGCGTATATCACTGGGCCAGGGTGTGGCCGGGGAACTTCAGTGGTGGAAACGTGTCATCTTTACCCATGTATCATCATGTCAGCGTATGCTGTTGTTGCCTGGTGGCTTCCAAATGTCAGCATGCGCCAAGAGATGCCGGATGCCAGAACAAGGTACGGAATACCACCCTAGCTATCTCCATTCCTTTACCCCTGGGGCCTGATCCTTTGCCAAGTCCTCGCAAACTCCCCACCACACACACTGCAACCTGTGCCGCAGCAGTACAGCACAGGTGATAGCGGTTTCTGGATTTGATCAAGTGGGGGCTTGTCTTCATTCTCTCTGGTTTCACTATTATTCTATTGGTCTTTCGAGGGTAAAGAGAAATGTGTAACCTTTTGCAAATATGAACTGGCAATTGTTTGAAGGGAGCAGACTGCTGCTGGGAGAGTCACATAGATAATATAGCAAGTTTTAAAGAGGAAACCTCAATCATTGAATCATTGGGTCAATCGTAGTCTAACTAAAATAACAACAACAAATCATTCAACGCCTTTAGATACAGCTACTTGTTCATTCTGGTTTAGCTGCCTCGGCCTGCTCTTCCCCCTCCGCCTCGTCCTCCGACTTCACCTTGACCAGTCTGGATCCCTTGGTCACAATCTCGGCCAGCTCATTAATGCTGCTGGTGTTCCACATGACCAACAGAGGTAGGTTGACTTGTAGATAGGCACCGATCCAGTTTCTCAGCTCGACACCGACCAGTGAGTCAAGACCATACGAGTCCAGACTGCGAGCAGGGATGATATCGTCGGTCTCAATAGCGAGAATAGTTGCCAGTTGCTTGACAATGGCCTTGCAGACGATGTCCTGGGCCTCGTGGAACGTCGTCGCAGCCTGGAGCTCGAAGCCAACGTTGTCAGCACCGCCACCAACTGCCTTGTTGCTGGCCTGGTTCTCCGCTCCAAAGATCTGGGCAAGTCTCTTGTCGTTTGCCCAGCGCGCTTCTCCAAGGCCGCGCTCATCACCGTTGGGCAATATGCCGAGCGATGACTGGGTGTAAGCTGTCTTGTTCTGGAGCACGTCGCTAAGGTGGGATAGGAACTCGGTGATGTTTACACTACCAAGACCGTTCTTTCGGAGGTTGACAGCGACATCTGGATTCTCACTGACGTAGCCGGCTTCGACAATGGCACCGATGTTGACCGAGTAAGCTGTCAGACCCAGTCGTCGGCGGTAGCGAGCGATACCATCCTGGAAGGCACATGCGGAAGCATAATTGCCAGCTCCTACAGTACCGACCATAGACACTACCGAGGACAGCATAATGAAAAAGTCCATATCTTCGGGTAGAAGCTTGTGCAGGTTCCATGTGCCTTGAATCTTGGGTGCCGTGACCTTGCACCACTGCTCAACGGCCATGTCTTCCAGCAAGATATCATGGAGGACCATGGCAGCCTGGAATAGACCGCGGATTGGGGGCATGGTCTCCTTGATCCTGGCCAGGGCTTGAGACAATGACTCCTCCGAACTCACGTCGCACTTCTCAACACGGACCGTGACGCCCTTAGATGTCAAGCTGTCCAAAAAGTTCTGAGTATCGGCGTCAGGCTGACCTGTCCTGGAGAAGATGACAATATGGCGAGCTCCCTTCTCGGCAGTCCAGCCAACGAGGCGCTTGCCCAGGCCTCCCAAGCCTCCGACCACAAGGTAGGTGGCATCTGGCTTGAGCTGAACAGGTTGAGGCTTTGATGGGACAACCTGGACCTTATCCTCGGGGTCCACAGTCAAGATAACCTTACCCGTGTGTTTTCCAGCTTGGATGAGACGGAACGCAGCAGCCATTTCGGAAATGGGATACTTAATCTGTCGTACATGCTGCACGGCTCCAGAAGCGAAGAGCTTCATGACATCTCCCAGAAGCTGGTGCGCCAGCATCGTCCTTGTCGCAAGAATGTGCGCAAAGTCAACGTAGGCGAAAGTGATGTTGTTAAGCAGGAACTCCATGGGCATCAAAGCATTCTCCATGAGATCCTTACGTCCAATCTCGACGAATCGTCCATGTGGTGCCAGTGTGTTACACGACTCGCGGAACATTTCTCCTCCAAGGGAGTTAAGGACAACGTCGACTCCGTGACCGTTGGTCATGGCGCGGATCTTGTTGCGGAAGGATGTGCTTCGGCTGGAGAAGATGTGATCTTTTGGAATGTTAAACTCGGTGTTGAGCAGTTCCACCTTGGCCTCGTTTCCGCATGTAACAAAGATCTCGGCGCCGAGATGGCGTGCCAGCATGATAGATGCTTGTCCAACCGCACCGGCAGCCGAGTGAATGAGGATGCTCTCTCCCTTTTGCAGTCTGGCAATAGTGATCAAGGAGTAGTAGACAGTGCTCCAGACAAGAGGAATTGAAGCCGCGTCCGCAAAGGTCATATCATCGGGAATGACATGGCAGCATGTGCCGTGGACCATGGGGTAGTTTGTGAATGACTGGGAATACAGCGAGCAGACGCGGTCACCAGGTTTGAACTTGTCGGTCATATTGGCTCCAACTTCGAGCACGATACCACTGCAGTCATTGCGCATCTGCGTGATGCCCTCGAGCTGGCCTGAGGCAACTAGCACATCCTTGAAGTTGATACTGGCGGCGCAAAGCTGAAGTCTAACACAATCGGGATCAACTGGCCCCGTGATTTCGGGATTGTCAGCCCAGCGGAGGGTGTCGAGTACTCCCGGAACGCCCAGCTCTGCCGACATGGGTCTGCCGTTGAGGAAGGGAGCCTCCTCAGAAACTGCCCTGCTCAGATCCCGGCTGACATAGCTGTCAAAGGCCGGCTCCGAACGAACACGGGAAACGAAGAGCTGGCCCTCCCTTTCCATGTACTCAAACTCGATCTCGTCGATAGGAAGGCTCAAGTCAGCCGTTGGGCTGTTCAAGATAGTTGTCAGGGCTTCAACGCCGGCCTCCAATCCGCTTTCGAGCTCGAGAGTACACAGGCGCACAGAGGCGTACTCGTAGCGAATTGATCGACAGAATCCGTAGATCCAGTCACCGCTGGGTCGATCTTCCTTCTCCTTGGCGGTGTTGAATACAAACAAGATGACTGCGGAGCTAGCGACCCGAGCCTTGAGCGAGTCGAAGAGTTGGCCATCCATGTCCCAGGCCACACGCTCGCAGAAGTCGGGCATGATGATGCTTATCTTGTCTGAAGAGACGGATGGGGAGGCAACAAAGGACTTGACTGAGCGGTCCCAGAGGTTCTTCTGAAGCTTCTCCGTGAAGCTCGAGTAGTCAACCTTTTCAGAACCGGAGACAATCTCAACATCCAGGGGCGCGGCGGATGGAGGTGGGACGGGGACTTCAGACACAAAGACATTAATGGAGCCGCCTTCAGCAACAGGGTAGTCCTCAAAGACAGGTCCATTGTTGACGAAGCCATTCTTTGAAAGCGTCTCGATCCATTGTGTGGGTGAAAGCATAGGCGAGAGCGTTCGGCCCTCGTCAACTCCAGCCCACCAACCGGCGAGCGAGCCAAAAACAAGACCGTAATGGGGAAGGTTCACGGTAGGTTCCATGAGGATCAGTTTACCGCCGGGGCGAAGGAAGGTCTTGACGTTCTCCAGGACGGCATCGATACAAGGAGTAGCGTGGAGAACGTTGGAAGCGATGAGGACATCATAGCTGTTGGGCTCAAAGCCGTTCTCCTCGGCTGTCTTCTCGGCGTTCAAGGTCTTGTACTGGACAATGCTCTCATAGTCTGAGAGCAGCTCTCGTGCGGCTGGGAAGAATCCAGGCGAGATATCGGTAAAGTCGTACCTGGATGCAAGGACTCTGTTGGGGGCTTGCAGAGCCTGCAAGATGGGCAAGGTGGCTGATGCAGTACCAGCACCAACCTCGACGATCTTCATGTTGGGGTTCAAACGACCCAGCTCGCTCATGTAGGCGGCAATCTGCGCAATACAGCGAACGTTACCACCTTCCAGGTAGAGTCCACTCAGCAGGCTGTCTTCGTTCAGAATGGACAGGGAGTGAGTGGTTCCTCGCAGGATCTCGCCCAGGCGTGGGCCCAGACGACGCGCGACCTGTGCAGAAATGCTGTCGTCTTCCTGTCCTCTCTTGAGGGATTCTGGGTCAGGTTCCTGATCGGCGAGTGTCTTCATCCAGTTGTGCCAGCTGCGCTGGTATCCTTCGGCTACCTCACTTTCTGGTGTCGAGGCCAGGGCTTGCTTGACGTAGTGCACGGTCATGGCCTCTAGAGCCTTGATCTCCGGGATGATGGACCTGTTATCCAGCGACTTGTTGCACATCTCATCAAGGTACTTCTGGGTAGTCTTGGGCAGGTAAGTCACCCAGTCCGGAACGTGGCACAAGTCTCGTTTGCGGCCTTGGCCAATGGAAACGTCGGGCAACTTGGTTGCAACCACTCCCCAGGCCTGGAGGACCGAGTTCTCCTCGTTCTGCTTGTCATAAATGCCAATGTCAAAGGTGAGCACGCTCTCGGTTCGTGCAGCGTGACATGTCACCTCTTGTAGGGGGTTGGCCTTGTCTTGCTCGGTCACAATCATCTTCTCGATGAAGGTGGGTACGACGGGGGACTTATCATTCTCGTCAAAGATAAGAACACCCATCATACCGTGGTACAGCACCGCATCCATGACACCGGGATGAATGACGTAGTCTCCTGCACAGACACCAGCTTCGGGACCGGGCACAAAGGATGAGTCTGCAATGCAAGACCCGGCATGAATCTTGATGTCAGTCAGGTTATCAAACGGCGCGGTCCAGTTGACGCCAATGTCTCTCGCTCTGTGGTAGAACTGCTTGGCTGGGATGTGTTGGGCGTGCGCAGGCAGCGTGAGACGGATGGGAACAACACCATCATCGTCCTGGGTGGCAGACTCGGACTTGGTGATAACCTGCACAAGACCACGCACATGCTCGACCCAGGCGTCGTCGGCAGATGTGCTAAAGATGCGGAACTCTTGCCATTGCTGGGACGACTTCCTGGCCGATACTGCCTGGGGCCGAAGCGACAGGCTGATCTCCAAGTCGGTCTTGCTGTTCTCCATGACCAGCGCCTGGGAGAAGGTGACGTTGCGGAGGACAAACTTGTCAATCGTTGCCTGGGGGTTCTTCGTAGCCGTGTCTTGTCGTGCCGCTTGGAAAACCATAGAGAGGTATGCCGTGGCTGGGAAGATAGTCTGTCCCTGGATAATGTGGCCACTCAGCCAGGGGACGTCTTTCAGGTTGAGGAAGCAGCGCCATCTGGGCTCCTGAGGGTTGTTGTCATGGACGAGCGTGCCCAGGAGCTCATGGGGAAGGAATTGGCGATGCTTGTACGCTCTGGATACTCGACTCTCGTGCCAGTATGTCTTGGAGTGGTCGAATGGGTAAGGGGCGAGATCAGTAAGAAGTTTGGGTGCTGCTCCGAAACCAGCATTGGCCTTCCAGAAGGCGACGGGGGTCTTGTCCAAGTACAAAGACTTGAGCATCTCCAACATGCGGAGCTGGGAGTCCTCGCCGCGCTTCAGAGAGCCAGCATAGTGAATCTTGGCCGACTCTCCCGTCCAGGTCCTCAAGGTCTGCTTGATGGGACCTTCAAGCTGGAAGTGAGATCCCAGTTCGAGAAGGAGATCGACCTTGCGCGTGTTGTTCTCGCCCACGCACGTCTTCTTCAAAGCGTCAGTGAAGCGTACAGGGGAGACAAGGTTGTGCACCCAGTAGTCTCGGGTGATGGGCTTGTCTCCGACATCCTCGCCCGTGACAGACGAGGCCATGGTGATGTTGGATCCAGGTACGCCACCGGCCACATCCTTCAGAGCCTCGTGGTACTTTTCAGCAATCTGAAGCATCTGAGGCGAGTGGTAGGCTGCTCCTCCGGTACGGAGAAGTCGGTTCCAGACGTCTTGCTCGTCCAGCTTCTGCTTCAAGGAGTCAATGACATCTGCATCTCCAGATACTGTCACACTGGCAGGGCTGTTGTGGCAGGCAATGGCTATGCGGCTGGAGTCAGCAGCGCCCAGCTTGTCGATGGACTGCTTAACAGTCGCAGCTGATGCTCCGACAGCGATCATGGCGCCGGCCTTGCCCTTGTTTTCCTTTCTCATTTCGCTGGTCAGGCGACCACGGTGATATGCCGCCGTCATG
This sequence comes from Fusarium tricinctum, assembly GCA_020744515.1. Classification (NCBI taxonomy): domain Eukaryota; kingdom Fungi; phylum Ascomycota; class Sordariomycetes; order Hypocreales; family Nectriaceae; genus Fusarium; species Fusarium tricinctum. The sequence goes on along the minus strand of JAGPXF010000002.1, from coordinate 430,728 downwards.
GCATCCTCGAACGAGATGGCTTCAGCGCAGTAAGCGGCAGCAATCTCACCACTAGAGTGGCCTACCACAGCGGTGGGAACTACCCCGAGGTCTTTAAGCGCGTCCACGAGAGAGATTTGAACAGCTGTGGACATGGGCTGTGCGATACAGGGATCCTCCATTCGGCTCTCTTCGGGGTCCTTGAGTAGCTCCTCAAACAGGTCCCATGAGCTTCCGCATACCTGCACGCATTCAGCTGCCCGCTTCATACTGGCTGTGAAAGTTGGCCATGTACCAAGCAGGCTCTGGCCCATTCTAGGATACTGGGCACCTTGACCGCTGAAGACGAAGCCAATGCGAGGACTTGTCTGGAGATCGCCACGGGGGATGGGTTCGCCAGAGAGTTTGGTCACCTGCTCAAGCAGGTCATTCAAATCTGAGGCAATAAGTCCGACTCTGTTCTCCATAACACCCCTCCTGCTAAGGGTGTATGCCAGGCGGCTCAGTAATGTGTCTGCGTCCGCCTCAGCCAAATCAGCCTTGCTTTCGAGATACTTGGCTATATTGGATGCCAGATCTTGACAGGACTTCTCGCTGGCAGCACTGAGAACAAAGAGCCGTTCCTTAGCCCGGGGCACACCTTCAGGCAGAAGAGGATTTCGGGTGGTTGGAATCTCATCGCTCTGGCTTGTCGGCTTTACAGGGGCGGCGTCAACAACGACGTGGGCGTTGGTTCCACCGTAACCGAAACTGTTGACTGAAATTCTCTTGAGCGGCTTAGACTCGAGAGATGTGGGGATTCTTAGATTGAGTGTGTCCAGGTCAATTTCAGGGTTTGGCTTCTCAAAGTTGACCTGAGGCGGGATCATGTTATTCTCGAGCATGAGGACGGCCTTGATAAGGCCGGTGAGACCAGCTGCACTCTCGGTATGACCAATGTTGGCCTTGAGGGAGCCAATGGGCAGAGGGGAACCGGACGCTCGAGAAGCACCGAGGACCTTGGCAATGGCCTTGGCCTCGATGGGATCACCAACTGAGGTACCCGTGCCGTGAGCCTCGACGTAGTCTGCATAAGGCGTCAAGCCAACCTGAGCGTAAGCTCTCTCAATGGCAGCGGATTGCGCTGCCGCACTTGGGACAGTGATTCCGTTTGTCTTTCCATCCTGGTTCGCTACCGAGTTTCGGATAACGGCACGGATTGGAAAGCCCTGCTTCTCAGCCTGTGAAAGGGGCATAAGGACAACTCCCGAGCACCCTTCACCTCTGCCGTAACCACTGGCCCCCTTGGCGCGGTGGTCAAATGTGAAAGATTTGCCTTGCTTAGAGAACATGCTCAGCTTGTTCTGGTAGCCATATCGCTGCGGGTCAACTTGGAGATTGACACCCGCCACGAAGCACTTGTCCGTCTCGCCTGCGCGGAGACTGTGCACCGCCTGGTGAAGGGCTACCAAACTGGCTGAGCAGCCTGTGTCGAGGGTGAGACTGGGCCCGTGAAGGTTGAAGCAGTAGGATACACGGTTAGAAGCAATAGCTGCTCCAACACCACTGGCTTGATAAATGGGGGGGAAGTTGATGTCTCTGAGGAGCATCTCCTGGTAGTCCGAGGCCCACAGACCGACATAGACACCAGTGTTGGACCCTGACAATTGTTGAAGCGTCAGGCCAGCATTTTCAAATGCCTCATAAGCAATTTCGAGAACCAGTCTCTGTTGAGGGTCCATGGCCTAAGAGTAGAGTTAGTTAGATACCCCAGGCTGGCTTGTAACTAGAGGGAATAGGAATACGCACCGTTGCCTCTATGGGGTTGAGGCCGAAGAAGGAGGCATCAAAGGCTTTGATGTCACCTTTCAGAAAGTGTCCACCGTCTGTACTTGTCTAGAGTAGGTAGTTAGTTTCACATTCTGTTGAAGGCCAAGGTCTGAGTTCTGGGATGGCCGTAGTGCATCATGTGTCCTTACCCTTCCAACTTTGCCTTCGGCAGCAGGATCATGAAAACCCTCTTGGTTCCATCGATCTTTGGGCACCTTTGACCACGCCGAACGGCCCTTGGTGAGCAGTTCCCATAGCTTTTGCGTGTCTGATGCGTCTCCAGGGAGCCGACAGCTCATACCCACGACGGCAATGGGCTCCAGATTCTCTCCAATTGCCTCTGCTGGAGAGTGTCCATTGACAGGTGCACTGCCGTTAACAGCAGAGGTGCCGTTCATGGTATGTGTGGGGCCTAGAGAACCCATTGTGTGAAAGAGATGAATATTTTCAAAATGTGATAGAGCTATGCCTCCCAAATCCGAGGAAATAGAATGAGTCTCCAGATTATAAGTCGGAATTATAAACTGTCCTGCCCACCAGCAACGAACGTTCCGCCCCCAAGGGACTTTTGGGGTTGCACGCCTAGGGTCCATGTATATGCAGTCCTTGATTTACCCGGCGGCGCTTACTGTCAAAGCTTGGCCGAGGCGCGGAGGGCTCGGAAGGGCCCCCAAGGATGACTCTGCATATTGTCATCCTCCTCCATGCAAGGTAATCCTTTGATCCTACCATCCAGTCCTGAAATGTTTAGTTCTGTGGAGTATTCCGGTTCCTCACGGCTGACAGATGGGAATCTGCAAGGCAACTTTGGTTTGCCCGACGCTAAGGATGGCCTTGCATATTGTCATCCTTCTCCATGCACGACCATCCTCCTATCCTACCTTCCTATACCGAGTACTCGTATAAATACACTCCGTTTCAAGAACTCACAGGTAGAAATCTGCAGGATGGCCTGGGTTTACTGGAAGGAACTTTTACGCGATGGGATCCTTTTATCGAACCTTTCTTATCCGCGTGAAAACCCGAAGGCCCGAACGCTGGTGGGGCTCGCTGATGTGATGCTGCAGCCTGACAATTAGGTTCATGATCTTCCTTAAACAGTCGGAAAAGAGGAGTATCTTTCGATTTGGCGTAACACTGCCTATATTCAGGCGCTTAAAGAAGCACGGGTGTTAAGTCCACCGGTGATACGTCTGGTGCTACCCGTGCCTCCCGTAAGGCTTAGTGTGGATTTTCCGGGGATTCTTTGACCCCCGGATTTAGGGGATGTAGGGTAGTAAATCACTTACTCAGCAACCTTACTTATTTAGTAAGCTTTATAATGCAAATATTTTGATATATTCATTGAGTTCTGCTATTCGTATGAATAACTAATAGTAAAGCTCGTGGCTGATTTATGCTTGCCAAGTTATATACTCAAGCACTACTATTTCTCACTGATTAGCTTGGAGGTGGTCGTACAATGTTTCCAAAATCGATGAACGGTCTGTAATGCCTGCCACGCTGTTAAAACATCATAAGCAGCCTAATACTCATCATGTTGGCATTCTACCACTGAAATAGGTTTATAAATAAATATCGTATTCCAAAAAGGAAAATCAGTAAAATCAGACTCTTGGCTATCGAAACCAAGGATCTATTGAGTTTTTTCTGCTTACATAGCTTCTCTTGGTGAGACCCCTGCAGGCTACGATAAGACATGTACCGAATATCGCACGCCCCCACCCCACCACATGCAACACTACCCCTACCTCATAACCCTGCCTCACACCCCTCTACCCCTACCCGTCCCCACCCGTGTCTATGGCCCCCTGTCAGACATAAGCGCACATTCTTGGCGGACAGGCCATCATCAGTACCAGAATTCCAGACGAATAATGCACGGGTGATTGTGCAAGTACTCGGGGAGAACTAACTACCCGCCTTGTATTGTCGCCGACTGAACAACACGGTCCCATACACTCAAACGAAGTAGAGAACATTTTCAAGACTCGATACAACCTACAAACAATCTCTTTTTCTTTGCAAACTGCTTCTGCGCTGTTCTACGCCTTTATTGTGTTTCATCTTGGTTGTTACCACAGCGAGCAACCACTTCCAAACTTTAAACACAAAATGGGCGGTCACAATGAAATCGAAACCTTGCTCTGCAGGGCAGCATCTCAGGTCCTGAAAAAGGATGAATCTGAGATTGATGTAGAGAAATCTCTAGCTGAACAAGGCGGCAACATGTTGTCAGGAGTCTTCTTCGCTGGCCAATGTAGGGAACTTGGTATCCCCGTCGACATGGCCAATGTCTCAAACACGTCTTTGCGTGATCTGGCACGACAGTTGGCCGAAACCAACCCCGAGTTGCTGCGATCAAGTACCGCGACAGACCACGAATCTGCTTCTGTGGCCCACACACAGCTCCAGAGCTTGTACCGTACTTTTGGATCGTCACAGGGCTTCATGTTGGACATTGAGGTTCTAATGACCCTCGACGATGCTACTCATATCATGGAGAGGTTGGTGGAGAGACATCCAATTCTCGGAGCCTCCCTGGAGCCCGACCAAAAGGATTGCTATGTCTTGTCAGGCGTCAAACCCTCACCCCCCGGAACTCTGATGCCATATGAATCCGACGAGGAGGCTATTGCTCAGGTGAGAAAGCTGCAAAAGGAGCTTTCGACAAGCCCAGCTATTCTCAGCGTCCTCTTCTTTGGAGAGAAATCCAAAATCAGAAAACTCGGTTTTGTGGCACATACTGCTGCCTTTGACGCGCACTCTTGGCATATCCTTCTTCAAGATATTCAGGCATATCCAAGCCGATCTCATGATCTGAAGACTGAGTCTCACACCTTCTTCAACTGGGTTGAGAAAGTGAATGAGGGAATAGAGAAGGGAATAGAACCTGCTGTCACGAATGGACAATCTGCGAATTTGAGGCCTTTGCCGAAAGATCCTTTCCCACAATCACGAGTCGTTTCATCCTGCATCTTCAGTTTGAGCTCGAAGTTGACTGAAGCGCTTCATAGCGAGGAATGCCACCAAACACTGCGTACAGAGGTTCATGATGTGATATTCGCAACCTTGGCCTCTTCCTTCGGAGACAAACTTCACAGCCCAGCAAGAAATGTTGAGATCAGGGATGGTCGCACCCGTGAGCAGGATACATCGTGGGACAGCGTTATGGGATGCTTTGACGAGCTTGCTGAGATCCCCTATCACTGCACTGGGGACATTTTCGATGCGTGCCGCAGTGCGAAGGATTCGAGACAGCGTTCAGTCTTGAAGTCTATCCACGATATTTCTGATCATAACAATCTCATCCTCGACACAACTTGGCTCAAGAATTCATCCGATGGGGTAATGCGGTCCACTGACGAAGTGCCCGGGCGCCATGCTGTGGAGGCCGTCGTTCAGTCAATTGGCGGGCTCTGCATGACCCCTTTCTGGATGGATGGAAAATTGAGTTTCTCAGTCGTTTGCAGTGATGATTTTGGAGGAGAAACAGATTTGAAGCGCAATTCTGAGAAGTTCGTTAGCCATCTACAAGACATTGCCACAACATTGCCCAGCCGCCGACCTTGGCCCACCCTCTCTGATTTCCCGCATCTACCACTGGACTACCCGTCTCTGGACCGCTTGTTTGAGAAAAAGCTGCTTCAGATTACTCAGGATCCTCTTGCAGATATTTACAGCATCTACCCCTGCACGTCCATACAGGATAACATGATCATGGGCAATTCCCTCGATAAGGCGGCATACGTGTGTACCTTTACTGCCAGAGCCACGACGTCAGGCGCCTTTGCATCTTTTGACGCTAAGAAATGGGCCTCGGCATGGGGTAGGGTGGTCGAGAAGCACGCATCCCTCAGGACTGTCTTTGTCGAGAGCGAAAGTCGCTTGGGGCACTTTGACCAAGTCGTGCTCAAGAAGGTGGACCCGCCGGTCGATATAACTTCAGGGCTTCAGGGGTCGATAAAGGTTGAATTTCAACCGTTAAAGGTGCCGCACCATCTGGGCATCACCCAAGAAGGCCCTGGACGGTGTCTCATGGTGCTGACTATGTCACATGCCATCACCGATGGCCACTCTGCCGAAGTTCTTCTCAACGACCTATGTGCCTCTGCCGTCGGACTGGGAGGCAGCGAAGAGGCATTCTCCTACGCTGAATACGCCCTCAGCGAGCATCAAACCAAAAAGACCCATGTGTCGGATTACTGGGAGAAGTATCTCGCCAAGACGCAGACAACACTTCTTCCAGTTACACGAGAGAAGGCTGACTTTCACGACTTCGCCACCGTGTATGCCACCATGCCCGCCAACGTAGCATCGATGGACCGACTCTGTCGACGACACAAGATCAACTTGGCCAGTGTCTGCCAACTTGCCTGGGGCGTCGTGCTGCGCAGTCACGTTGGAGTCGATGACGTCTGCTTCTCATACATTTCCTCTCTGAGGAACAAGCCTTTGAAGGGCATAATGACGGCTGTTGGGCCGCTAATCACCACCCTCCTTTGTTCCGTGAACTTGGAAGGAAGTACAGACATCTTGGATGCTATCAGGGCTGTCGACTCTGATTACGCCGACAGCATGTCCCACGAGGAAGAGCTTTCCAAAACTACTTCTCCTCGTCGCTGGAGCAATACTGTGATGTCGTTCCGCCGGAGACTTGTTCAGGATGACGGAGGTCTCCAAGGCTTGAATTATAAACTTGTCAATGCCGCCAGCCCTACAAATGTAAGTACAGATCATGATAGAATACAATGCCACAGAAATCTAACACCTTCGGCAGTATGATGTTTCCCTTATCGTTTCAGCGGGCCAGGCAGATTTGGAGTTTATGCTGGATTACTGGTCCTCTCGGATGGATAAGGAGTATGCCCAACGTCTTCTTCAAAACTTCCAGGAGGCGCTTCACTCCATCTTCCGAGACATTGGCACCACTGTGTCCAAACTCGAGCTTATAAGCGAACATCAGAAGAAGCAGATCCTAGAGAGAAACCTCCGTGTTCCCGAGGGTCTCAATCGGTGCGTCCATGAGCTGGTCAACGAGAGCATTCAGAGGCAACCATCGGCTATTGCCATCAACGCTTGGGATGGCAGCTTGACATACGAGGAACTGGATAAGCACATCTCTCATTTCACTCAGCATTTAGTGGATCTTGGAGTTGGACCAGAAGTCCCGGTGGGAGTCTGTATGGACAAATCCAAGCTCGTGCCGGTCGCCATGCTCGCCATCTTACGGGCTGGCGGTGCTGTTGTTCCCATCGGGGTAGAGGAACCCATTGCTCGTGTACAGGCAATCCTTGCCGACTCATCTCCGGTGGCCATTACTGGCGATGAGGAGCAAGTGACTCGACTTGCTGGATTGGGCACTCAGGTTCTGAATGTAATCGACATTATGGCGAATGAATCACCAAGTTCACCATCATCAACAGCAACACAAGAGACGCAAGTCAAGCCGGAAAACACAGCGTGGATCTTTTACACGTCTGGATCTACTGGAATACCCAAGGGCGTATTGGTAGAGCATCGAGCCCTGGCAACTAGCATGCGTGCTCATGGTATCGCACTGAACTTGTCTCAGGAGGACAGGGTACTCCAGTTTGCAGCGCACACGTTCGACGTGTCTCTATCCGAGTTGTTTACCACGCTCATCTATGGAGGTTGTGTCTGTATACCTGATGAAACTGATCGCCTCAACGACCTGGCAGGTTCAGTACATCGTCTGGAGGCAAACGTTCTTTCCCTCACTTCAAGCATGGCGTCAACCATCACACCCGCGGACGCTCCGATGGTTCGGAAATTGGTCTTGTTTGGAGAAGAAGTTAAGGCCAGCGTGCTAGAAGCTTGGCTCGGAAAGGCGGATATCTTCAATGCGTACGGTCCAACCGAGAGTTCCATATTTGCCAGTGTCAGCAAGCCACTCCAGAGCGTAGACGACCTCGCGAATATTGGATTCCCCATGAACGTGAACTTTTGGGTTACCGATCCGCAAAACCCAGGTCGTCTTTGTCCTCCAGGAGCTCCCGGCGAGCTGTTAATCGAGGGCCCACTGCTTGCCCGAGGATATCTCAATGACGAAGCCAAGACATCTGCTGCTTTCATCCACGATCCAGCATTTGCGTCTCTACTCGGACTTGAGGCCGGGAGACGTTTCTACCGAACAGGAGATATTGTGCGGCAGAATAGCGATTCTTCTATGAGCTATCTCGGTCGCCGAGACACGCAAATCAAGGTTCGCGGCCAGCGTCTTGATGTATCCGAGGTCGAGCACTGGATTATAGAGTCCCTCGATGGTGTAATTCGTGCCGTGGTTGGCCTCCTACCCGCAAATAAGAAAGACACCCTGTCTTCAGGAGGTGTCATGTTATTTGCTGCTGTTGAATTTGCCAAACACAGCGCCTTGGTTCCCTCGGGGGATGAAGAGATTCTTCCAGCGTCCGACGAGCTTCGCAAAGCGCTTGGCCTACTACAGAATGCATTGCAAGAGAAGCTTCCCTCGTACATGATTCCCACTTTCTACATTCCCTTCAGACGCATACCATTGACTTCATCTACCAAGACCGACCGCAAAATGGTTCGCCGGTTGGTGTGTGAGTTGGACACTACCACCCTGCAGGACTATGTCTTCGAGGAATCCAGTGAAAGTGACCAGCTCCTGTCAGAGACTGGGCAGAAGATCAAAGATTTGTGGGCGACTGTCCTCAACGTGAACAGCTCGTCCATCAGAGCAAGCGACCATTTCCTTTATCGCGGAGGAGACTCCCTCCTGGCGATTAAACTGGTTGAAAAGGCTAGGCTAGAACACATTCACATGTCGGTCAAGGATGTGTTGAGTTTCCCTAGACTTGAAGACCTGGCACGAGTTCTCGATGAACGCAACGCAGCTGGCAAAGCTGACTCTGCTCAGAAAGAGGAGCGAAACGACCCTGCTCCTTTCTCTCTCTGGAATCCATCCTCGAGCGATAGAGAGGCTGAACTTGCAGACATTGCTATGCAGTGCGGCCTTAGTACTGAAGATATTGTGGATATATATCCCTGCACTTCGTTACAGCAAGGCATGTTGGCTGCCACGCAGCAACGCCCGACGGCATATCTTGTACGCCAAGTCTATGCCCTCTCGGATTCTGTCGATTTGTCGCGTTTTCGAGCAATGTGGGAAATCATGGTCCAACAGGCCCCCGTCATGCGAACTCATATGCTGCTAGGGCAACGCTCAGGATCTTTGCAGGTGCTATCCAAGAAGCCCATCACATGGCAGACCCATGATGACTTGGGTGAGTATGTTGCACAGGACCAAGCACGCATCATGGGCGTTGGTCAGCCGCTCATGCGCTTTGCTCTGGTGCAGGACAAGTCGAATGGTATCCGTTACTTTGTGTGGACAGCGCATCACTCGGTCTACGATGGCTGGAGCGCCCAATTGATCTACAAGCGCCTGGCGGCTCTTTATATCCATGACGAGGTGCCTCGTGCGGTCCCATTTACCAGATTTATTGAGTACCTGCAACGTAATGAAGAGGTTGACGGAATCAAGACCGACACCTACTGGCGCGGCCAGCTTGGAGGAGATGTGCCGTCAGCCTTCCCTTCTATGCCATCTCCTTTCTACCAGCCAAAGCCTGCCGCCCTACTTCGCTTCGAAATAAGCACTTCAATGATAAACAATTCAAGGTCTGGATTCTCACTTGCTGACGTTCTAAGGGCTGGTTGGGCCATGACTCTCGGTCAATTCCTGGGCACAAGCGATGTGGTCTTTGGAGCCATTCTTTCTGGCCGAAATGCCCCTGTCGCGGAGATTACAGAGCTCATTGCGCCTACCATTACTACCGTGCCAGTTCGAGTGCATGTCGACCGGGAAGCAAAGGTTTCTGGCTATCTCGAGACTATACAGTCCCAGGCAGTAGAAATGATACCCTTTGAGCATACGGGGTTGGAAGAGATCAAACGCCTCTGTCCCGATCTCCAGCCTGCGACGGATATCACTCATGCCCTTGTTATTGAACCACCTTATGCCAGGGATGGAGAGGGAGCCACCGAGCTTCCAGGCCTGGAGCTGGTAGATACCGCTGTTAACGCGTTTGATACATTTGCCCTCACCATCCAGTGCCAACTCCCCAGTGAGCAAGGGTCCTCGATCAAGCTTGAGGCCCGTTTCGATAGTCACGTTGTAAGCGAGGCTCAGGTGACGGTGCTTCTAAGACAGTTTGAGCACTGGGTATTGCAGTTCCTCGACGAGTCGAATCAAAAGAGACAGCTGCGAAGTCTAGAGGAAATCACCGCTACTGATCTAGCCCAGATCAAGAAACAGAACGCTGCGATACCAGTACGGGACTTGAGATGCCTGCACCACTTGATAAGAGATGTAGCCCAAGAACAGCCAGACTCGCCAGCTGTCTGTGCCTGGGATGGCGACTTTACATACAAACAACTCTGGGCCAACGCAAGGAAGCTTGCACAGCATCTTTCTAGTCTGGGAGTAGGTCCCGAATCAAGGGTGACGGTTTGCATGGATAAATCCAAATGGACTGTCGTTTCTATCCTCGGTATCCTAGAATCTGGTGGTGTCGTTGTCATGCTACGCTCGCAGTCCCCATTGGAGGAAGCCAAGGCTCTCGTGGAGGATTGTGAGGCAGCTGTCATGCTGACCAACGCAGGCCACACAGCTAGGTTCGCCGGCTCGAGGCCTCCTGTCATTGAGGTGAATGACGCCTTGTTGGCCGGCCTCCCGGACCCTATCACGAGTGGGCCTGTATGCCCGGCCCTGAACCCTGATCATCCCGCCTGGATTGTGTACACATCCGGAAGCACAGGGCTGCCGAAGGGATGCCTCCTGGTCCATGGAGGCCTTGCCACTAGTTTACCAGCACACGGAAGAGCGACACGTTGGTCCAAGGAGTCCCGCACCCTACAATTTGCGTCTCACGAGTTTGATGTCACTTTGCAAGAAATCATGACGACTCTTATCTTCAAGGGCTGTGTCTGCATTCCGTCCGAAGACCAACGTGTCAACTCGCTTTCACAGGCCATCAGAGACATGAATGTCACGCAGATGGTGCTGACCCCAACCGTGGCATCCATGATCAATCCGACCGATGTGCCGTGCATCACTCAGCTGCAAGTCGCTGGCGAGCTAATCAAGCCAAGTGTTGTTGAGCGCTGGATTGATCACGCCGAGGTGGTTAATATCTATGGTCCGTCTGAGTGCTCCGTTTACTCCTCCTGCGGCAAGCCCATGCAGAGAATCGAAGACGCGCCTGTGATAGGATACCCACTAGAGAACTGCAACTTTTGGGTCACTAGCACCACTGATCACAATCGCTTGTGTCCCATTGGAATCCCGGGTGAGCTGCTCATTGAGAATTCTTGGCAAGCCCGGGGCTACTTGAATAATCCAGAGCTGACGGCGCAATGCTTCGTTGTTGAGCCTGGATTCATCAAGCAACTTGGTCTCGATGGTGCTGGAAGGCGAATGTATCGGACCGGCGATCTAATTCAGCAAAACCCCAACGGCTCCTACACTTACATTGGCCGCATGGGTAATGAAGTCAAGTTCCGTGGGCATAGAATTGATCTGGGCCGGATTGAGTACTGGATTGGCAAGCTTCTTCCTGGGGTGCAGACAATTACTGTCGATCTGGTTGATCTCCAAGATGGGAAGAAGGCGAATGATCTTATAGCTGTGGTTGACTTCACCCAAGACTCTGAGCTGTTCGACCTTGGCCAAACAGAAGAGATCAACGGAGTTACCATTCTTGCCCCTTCCAGCAAGATTCAAAAGGCCCTGTGTCGCCTGAGGGACGGCTTGGCAGACAGGCTACCGAGCCACATGGTGCCGACCGCCTTTATGCCATGGAAGAAGATCCCCTTGACACCGTCTGGCAAGACAAACAGAAAGGCTGTGCGCCAGCTGTTGACAAGTCTTGAGGCAGGCTCGGCCTTGCTGCAACGCTATCTTGCTAGTCAAGGTATCAAGAAAAGTCCTCAAAGCAAAATTGGCAAGCTTCTTCAGCAGCTGTGGGCCGAGGTCCTCTCCATCGATGCCGAGTCTATCGGTTCCGAAGACCACTTTACGCGACTTGGCGGTGACTCGTTAGCTGCCATGAAACTTGTTGCATCAGCTAGACAAGTTGGACTTCAGTTGACTGTTGGGGCCATATTTACGCATCCAGTACTAGAGGATTACGCTCGAGTCCTTGAAACGGACCAGGAGGCTGGCCTAATCAAGGTGGTGGAGAAAGACCCTGCTCCCTTCGAATTGTTACCAAAGGATCCAAGTAGTCCCGACGACTTTGAATCTCGACTGGTCGACTTTGCTGCTCAATGTGGGGTGTCCCCGGACAAGATCACAGATGTATATCCTTGCACCCCTATGCAAGAAGCGCTGTTCGCCATCACGGCAAGACAGCCGACGGCCTATACGTATCGCCAAGTTTTCCGGGCCAGTGGAGAGGATGTTGATGTAGCTAGGTTCCAGGCCGCATGGGAAACAGTGGCCAAAACACTGCCCATCCTTCGAACTCGAATAGTGCTTGATCGCAACAGTGGCTTCCTACAGACAGTGGTCGACGAGCCCCTAGTATGGCACATTGGTGGCGATCTGGACACCTACCTAGCCACGGACAAAGCCCTGGGCTTCGAACCGGGCAAACCTCTTCTTCGCTGTGCGATTGTTGAGCAACGAAGCTCAGGGGCCAAGTGCTTTGTCTTAACCACACACCACAGCATGTTTGACAAATGGAGTATCGAGAAGATCCTGTATCGCTACCTCTACCCGGCGTACTCTGGACATGAGATGCCCAAGGCTATCCCGTACCCGAGATTTATCAGCCATGTCCTCAATACCGACTTGGACGCCGCCTCGAAATTCTGGACCCAAGCGCTGACAGGTGCTGATTCCTTCACTGATTTTCCCTCGCTTCAATCCGTCGGCTTCTATGAGCCCAAGCCTACCTCGCTTCTGAAGCAGACAGTCTCTCTAGACGGAGTCACAGTCGCGGGACTACAAACTCCCTTCCCTAGTCTCCTCAGAGCAGCGTGGGCTTTGACAGTAGCCCAATATGCGAACGTCGAAGATGTCATGTTTGCTGTCAATTTGTCAGGCCGCTCAGCTCCTGTGGCAGACATCACTGAGCTCGCAGCCCCAACTTTTACAACCGTGCCCGTCCGGATCAACGTACACGGCTCGCAGAGGGTCCAGGACTTCCTAGATGGTGTTCACCACCAAGGCGTGGACATGATCCCGTTTGAGCACATTGGGCTCCAGAAGATCAAACGCCTCGTTCCCAGTTTTAACCCTGCTGATCTTAGACACTTGTTCCTTGTACATACGGCGGCAGATGCGGAACTGGACGATCCGACACTTCGACTGCCTGGCTTTGAGCAGGTGCACCTGAAGATGGAGGCTATCCATGACTACCCCCTCACAGTCTTGTGTAAGTTGGATGAGCGTAAGGGAGAAGCTGAGATAGAGGCTCGCTTCGACAGTGCTGTTATTCCAGACGACCAACTCCAGGCGGTCCTACGTCAATTCGAGCACAATGTTACACAGCTTGCTGGAAGTGCCGCTTCTGAGGACCAGACGGTGGGAGATCTTCCTTTGGCCAACCCAAACGATATACAACTGATTGACGACTGGAATGTCACCGGCGAATGGCCCTTCCTTGGCTGCATTCATGAGCTGGTCATCAAGCACGTTCAAGCCAGCCCTGATTCTCCAGCTGTCTGCAGCTGGGATGGGGAGCTTACCTATCAGCAACTTGACAAAGCGGCTAGAAGTCTCGCCCAGCTGCTCATGGTAGAAGGAGGCGTGGGCCCTGAAGTTACTGTTGGGATGTGTATGGACAAGTCGCGATGGGCCATGGTGGCTATACTAGCCATTCTATATGCTGGCGGTGCGGTAGTTCCACTTGGAGTTCAGCTGCCGCCGGAGAGAATCAGTGTCATCTTGCAGGATTCGTCTCCAGCCATGGTACTCTGTGACGAGTCCAAAGCAGACAGGTTCCAGTCACTAGGTTACAAGACGGTACCTGTTGATGAAGCATCACTCGCTCACTTAGCCGAGTCATATGATGGCCTCGATTCTGCTATTCCCTCACAATCAGTCCGTCCCGAAAACATGGCCTGGATCATATACACCTCTGGCAGCACAGGAGTTCCCAAGGGTGTGACACTAGAGCATAGAGGTATATACAACGTCGCCCTGAGCAAGGGCACTGGCCTGAACTTCGACACGACCAACCGCACGTTCCAATTTGCCCCTTTCACCTTTGATGTCTCTATTGGCGACACTATCATGGCGTGGACATTCGGGGGAGCCGTATGCTTGCCTTCGGAGAGCGGCCGGATGAACGATTTAGTCGGGTCCCTCCAGCGACTTAAGGCCAACTTCGCAGTCCTCACAGCGAGTACAGTGGCGCTGATCCCTCCGGCCGAGGTGCCAGACATGAAGATGTTGGTGATGGGTGGTGAAGCCAATACCCCCGCCTTGATAGACAAGTGGCTTCTGGGTTCGAAGGCTGCCCTGACCAACAGCTACGGCCCGGCTGAGTGCTCAGTGACCAGCACCATGAACCCTTACCTGACAGACAACAGCGGTTCATCCAACATTGGCAGACCTATCCGCGGCGTCCAGAACTGGATCGTGGACACTCATAATTACAACCGACTTGTGCCCATTGGTGCAGTGGGAGAGCTTGTTATCGAGGGCCCCCAAGTCGCCCGTGGGTATCGCAACGACCCTGTCAAGACCGCGGCCGCGTTTATCACAGATCCTGCCTTCACTGCACACGTTGGCCCCAAGAAATCAGGACGTCGAATGTATCGGAGTGGCGACCTGGTGCGATACAATGCTGATGGCAGGATCACAATTCTCGGCAGAGGCGATTCGCAGATCAAGATCCGCGGCCAGCGGGTTGACCTGGGTGAGATTGAGTCGTGCATTGTTAACCTTATGCCCAAGGTGCGAATGGCTGTGGTAGAGTATCTACAGCTCAGTGGCAATCAGCGCGCACTTGTTGCTGCCCTTGAGTTTGTCAAAGACGACGACGACAACGGTAGCTACGTGGCAGACCATTCAGCATGGCTCAAGAAATCTCTTGCTGAGAGATTACCAGCGTACATGGTCCCGAGAGTGTATCTGCAAATAGACAAGATGCCCAAGATCATCTCTGGGAAGATCGACCGCAAAGCTGTTCGCAAGTTCATGATGAATGAGGGCATGCAGACAGCGGATATGATGTCTCAAAGCGTCTCAAAAATTGGAAAGGTCGACAACGAGAGGGAGGCCGTCGTCCGTAAGCTATGGGCCGATGTGCTTGGGGTCGAGGCTGAGACAATCGACCGACATGATAACTTTTTCGATATCGGCGGTGACTCTATCATCGCCATGAAATTCGTTGCTGCTGCAAAGGCAGAAAGTCTTGGTATTCGTGTGCTGGACATATTTGAGAATCCAGTCTTGTCTAACATGGCAGTTGTCGCCAAAAGCCTGTCTGGATCGGGACCTGAAGCGACTTCGCCGCCCCCTTACCGTCCCTTCCAGCTCCTCGACGGCGTGGACAACAACATCGACGCCTTTCTTGAGGAGATGGTCTGTCCCGCCACTGGCACAGACAAGGAATCGATCCAGGATGTCTTCCCTGCCACTGACCCCGTTTCCTTCAGCGTGGCAGGGGCTTTGACCGCGGCCCAGACAGAAGTAAACACCTTTGTCATTGATACGGATCCTGGCCTCGATCTGGCTGGACTACAGCAAAGCTGTGTGCTTCTGGCGCAGCATATCGAAGCTTTCCGCACTGCTTTCGCGTTTGACCTTCGCAACGGCAGGCTTCTCCAGATCATATTAAAGTCTTATCAGCACAATGTGCTTGTGGTCAAGACTGAGGACTGGTTGGAAGATGCAACCAAGCGCGTATTTGAAGAAGATATTTCCCGCCAACCTCTTCGACTCGGCACGCCCTTGGTGAATATGGCTATCCTTCAACAACAAGAAAGTAAGAAGACCCGCGTGCTATTGCGGATGTCACATGCTATATACGACGCCATGTCTCTTCCAATGATTCTGGACACCCTCCGTAAATTATACCACCACCAGGATGCCCCCAAGACCCCCCTGAGCTCTTTCGCCGAATACGTCGCAGATCTCAGCCACCAGACAAGTGAGACCAGCTACAGCTACTGGAAGGACCTGCTTGGTGGCTCCCAAATGCCCAAGGTATCTCCTGAGATAGAGTCTGAGAATCAGAACTCCTTGCGCATGGCCTTCACCAAGGAGAAGGTGTTGCCATTGCCGAAATCGAAGGGAGATGGCATTACCACCTCCGCCATCGTCAGCTGTGCATGGGCGCACGTACTAGCCCAGTACACGGGGAAGAGTGATGTGGTATTCGGAGATACCATTTCCGGAAGAAACTTGGTCGACCCGTTTATAGGCAGTACTGCTGTCGGCTGCTGTGCGACTAATGTCCCTATGCGGATCAAGTTTACTGATACTTCCGGCGAGCAGTCGGTTCTTCAACTGTTGAACCAAGTGCGAGATCAGCAGCGGAATCGTATTCCTCACGAAGGTGTCGGTCTCCGTTCACTAATCCGGGAGTGTACGGACTGGTCCCCTGCTACTCGCTTCACATCCATTGTCAACCATCGACCAGCCAATCCAGCGGTCAAGTCAGCCAGCGGACAAATTGGCTTCCAAGTGAGCACCATCACCACTGAGATGAAACCTCTAATGACTTGGTACGATCTCGCCGTCATCTCCCGGGAGGAAAATGGCAATGTTCTGATGACTCTGGGTTACTCGACAACGGGGTTCCATCCCGACACGGCTCAGTCTTTGCTTCAAGATCTCGCTGACACCGTTCAAATTCTTTTAAAATCGGGGCCTTCTAACCAACTCGCCCTTCTTGAGACAAAGGCCATGCCAAGATCTTCCTCAAAGGTCCCCATGTTGCAGCCAGTGAACGGCTCCAAAGAGCAAAGTCCAGTCAAAGCCAGATTAAGCAATGGACTCTCCCCTGACAGATCCATCGATTCTAGTCTCAGTGTTCTTGACAATATCTGGTTTTCTGTCTTTACATCCAAACGCACAAGCGTGAACACGTTGCCAACTGATGAGCCAACTCCAGAAATGCGTTACCTGCCATTTTACAAGTTGGGAGGTGACTTTCTTGATGCTGCCTGGTTTATTGCCTCAATACAGAACAGGATCAGGGCAACCAAGGGCAAGGTAAATGGGAATGGTATTTCACCTTCGGATGCCCAAGTGACTTTGGATGATGTTCTTCATCATCCCAGTCTTGTGCAATTTGCTAGCGTTTTGGAGCAAAAGCAAGTTCGGTTGATTTAGGATGCTTTCTTTCACATCTCTTTATGATTTACTTGTAGATGAGGGTAGGCACTGCAATATGGTTTAGATTCGGTGCTTCAATTTTAGAATACAGAGTTCCATTGTTTTTATGCTTAGCTTTCTAGTAAATAAGGATAATCAATTGTAAAGCAGGTCGGACTTGAAAATAACTAAACAGTTCATTAAGTACAACTTAAAGAGTCCCCTTCTCAGAATCGGCTCAGTCCTAGTGCTTCCAGAGCTTGAAGGCTTGATTAGCACCGCCATGACCGTTGTAGGTGAGGAAAGGCGTGCCATTGTTAGTGTTACCACCCGAGAGATCAAGATAATAAAACATACTATTCGACACCTACGCGCAGGGTAACCCTAAGACAATAGGAACCCTCGCACTAAGTTCAGAGAGTAAGTAACCTCGCTCAAGTAACACAGCTTTAGTCTCCAAGGTTAGTGGTTATTCTCCAAAGGTCATATAAATGTAGACGTTCATGTTCAACTAAAATTAGTAGCATATTTACTAGGTTTAACTATTCCTATAGCACCAAGGGGGAAAATAGAGAAAAGTGTGGTCTTGACTAAGCCCCTGATGCATTACCGGACTTCCTCTCAAAAAGCATCTTAGACTTTTCAAACTCAAATGCAGCAATATCGCCGGACTGAAGGCCAACAACAATCCTACCACCACATACTGCCGTGATTGGGTAGTATATCCATCTAATAGTCGTGGAAGTGGATTCTGACCTCAATGCGATTTGATGAAAATTGGCAGGAAGAAGAAGAATTCTATCATTTCCTTGCCACACCCAGCCGACTTGAACATCCAAAAGATCAGTGTCTCTCGCTGTAACGAATCTGCAAAGGTTGGTCTGATCGTAGCTTGGTAGCGGTAGCAATCCTTGTTTAATATCAAAATGAAAAGCTGTAGCTGAATGATGTAAGGAACGCTTAAGGTCAATCTCCTCTTCGCTGGTTTGCCTCTCTTTAAGCAAGCGAGGTCTATCCATCTCCCACAGTTGATAATCGGGGCCTTCGTTGCTCAAAATTCCAACTGCCATCCTGTTGCTAGTACAAAAGTGAAGTTGGATCACTGGAAAGGTTCCAGTGACTAGGCTCTTGACTTTGCTCATGCTCTTTGTATCCCACATGAATATGTTCCCTGAAGAAGTTCCTATGGCCACGTAATTTCCCATGGGCGAGAAGGCTGGTGGAGCTGAAGATTCATTCTTTTCAAGTAATAGAATCTCTTTTGAAATGTTTGTCTTGAAGTAGACCATAACATAACAATCTCCATCACCTTCACGTCTGGTTTTATAAATTATCAGTTCTCCATCAGGTGAGATAAACATAACTTTGTCCTCCCAATAAGTATGGCCATTCCGAACAATGGGGTATTGACAATCTGGCATCCTTTTACCGTCTGCTAATCGATAAACGAAGATGTATTCTGGTTCCGTCTCACCGACTTTGGCAACCAGAATCATCTCTTGGCCAGTAAATACTGGTTCCACGTCGGGTACCCATTGTCCAGGAAGTTCAATTGTTGATTCGGGGCTCAAGCTTTGACCATCAAGGATCAAACCTCTATCGTGCGACATGAGTACCACGACGTTGTTATCTTGAGGGAAGAACATGTCAGAGGCTTGAGAGTAGTCCCTGAACTCTTTGGAAAGGGTAGAATCCCAGAACCGAATTGTATCGTTTGTTGACCAAGTAGCAAACATGTCTTGACTTGGCGATCGTACCACCTTTATCTTGCCGTCAAGAAACTGTTTCCTCAATTTTGTGTCTAAATCGAGGATTTCAGAAGTGTTTTCTGAAACAATAAGCACTCTCCTTTCATTCTCCAGGAAATGAATATCGCGGATGGGTTCTCTTTTTGGAAGTGTCGTGCTAGCCATTCCTGTATCCCACAGTCGGACACGACCTTCCATGTCTCCCGTTACCATGATCTCAAGGCTGCTGGAAAAGGCTAGACTAAGTATCGGGACTGTCATTGTCCCATAAAGATCAATATCCTTGATGATTTGCACTGACGGAGTAGCTGTATTGCACAAGCTGACAGACATGCCAGCCCGTGCAACTGCCAATATGGGCGGCTGAGTTGGATGCCAGGCCAACGAGAATACATGATTCTCGAATTCCACTTCGCTCAACGTCGCCTCTGTCGCTTCGTTCTAAACCACTAGATCTCCAAGCTCGTCCGAAGAGGCGATTTTGTGGCCATCGGGCGACATCGCTATAGCTTGAGTATGTCCTTGATGTTTCATGACTATCCTATGTGTTTGAGTTTTCAAGTCCCAAACAAATATGCCCCCCGGTGATTGCATAGCCGCCTCCTGCTAGTACAAGTTGCCCACATGGTGAGAAGACAAGTGGGGGGTAGCAGTCTTCCTCTCCGTGTCCCATGGTAATATTTTGGATGAGTTCCAGTGTCTTCAAATCCCATAATTGAAGTGTGTAGTCACTCGAAAGGGCAACCAACACTTCATTGGTGGGTGAAAAGGCAAGGGATTGGACGTCCTTGTCATGGCTCATCAATAAACTTTCACCTTCATCTGTAAGGAACTGTAGCGAGATGGTTCCATTCATAAGGGCACATGCAACCGTTTTGCTGTTACGAGATATTGCAATTACTCTGCTTGCTTTAGAAGAGCTGAACTTGGCCATTTCTGATCCTGTAGAGAGGTCCCAAACCTTTATGGCTCCATCGTAGTCCTTGGATGCCAGGACTTTACCATCCCCAGATATCGCAAAGCTATGGGCTGATCCTGGTAGCGTCACAAGCTCAGGGTCCCACTGCTCTCTGAATTCAGGATACTTTGTTATCCACGGTGGTATAAGATGCAAGAATTTTGCACGAACGAGGCTCTTGACGGGGCTGAATATGAGTGCAGAGCAGTACGTCTGGAGAGGAGCTTGGCTGATGGCTGCATTGCTTTTGAGGGCAAAGCGGTAAGCATCGTGGAGAAACAAGGATAGGTTAGGGGATCCTCCAGACTAAGGTAAGGTTATTACTCTCATGTTCCTGTAAAGGAGTCAGGTAGGTCTACTTACTGTGACCAAAGACTGTAGCTCTTTGATGATAGTAATCGATCTACCATATTCCTTGAGAAGACTCAAGGTCTCAAGCCAACCTAATAACTTTGTACAAAGGAACTGGTAAATTTCGCCATCATCGCCTAGATAGCCCTCGACAGATTCGAAAGTACTGAGTTTCATCAGGTGACGCGAGAAGTAGAAACAGGCATATTTAAGATACTGCGGCATATACTTGTCGAGCCTATCTTTTGAAACATCTGAGGAAAGTGTCCCTGGATGCTTCAGATCACAGATATCCGTGTCGAGATTGTTGTTCATGATGTAGAGGCAGTTCAGGAATAGATCACGGTGAACTACCGCCTCGTCAATCGTAAAATCTATTCCCGACCGTTCTTTGCTGAGGAGGAAGTCACGGAAAGATAAGTGGTAAAAGGTCTATGGACTTAAGTCGTCAGTGTGAACCTCCAAGATCGAACGAAAGTTTATGAGTGTTCTTCCCAACCCTTCTTTCCTCGTTAGCTTTTCGAGAGTAGTCATTAATGGCGGTTCGAATGCGATTGCGATTGATCCCAAGATGCATCTATACTTCGTGTAGACTGTTGTCTTTTCCTCCTGAGACAAGTTTCGTGCCGGAAATGAGAGCACTTTGCGGTAGATCTCGTCCAGGCGTGCTTCTGGGGTGCCCTCGTGAGCTTTGCCCTCGATGAGTTTCTTCAGTCTCAGAACTTGTATCTCCTCCTCGTCGTCTGCACCTTTGAGGAACCTGCATGTTGTAGCAGCGTAGATGAACAGACCATCAGCCCTGTCGACAAGCTGACGAATATCTTCGTTCGTCACCCATCTCTTCTCATGATCACGAGGCTTGATAATGTCTTGGAGCTCAGACCTCATAAATTTTGTGATATCATCGGGATCTGCCTCATTACTGCGGCGAGAGATCTTTTCCAATGTGAGTTTTTTGGCTCCGAGATTTGGATCACTCAAGATATTAGAGATGTGTTTCACAGGCCGGCTGACAACCAAGACTCGGACATCCAGGGGATGATACTTGCACAGGTTTGGCAGCAGTCTGAGCAGCTCCTCTGCTTCTGAACTATCTTCACACTCATCGAGAGAGTCGATGATTATGATCAAGCGTACTGATAGCAGGAGGGCCTTGCTGACGGTGGCCATCGGCTCAGAAATGAGCCTTCGCATCTGCTCAACGAGTTTCTTGTGACCGACGGTTGTGTCACGATAGAAGCTTTGGCTGATCTGATCTCCTAGGTCTGGAAAGTTCACTGCCAACGTTCTTGCGAGTGTGGGGAAAACAAGCTTGGTGGTGTTGTTGCGATCAGGATCTTCTTGGCTCATGAAAAATGTTGCTCCAAGAATAGTGCGCTCATCGAGCTGTGGCTCACGGCTGAAGAACTGTTGTCTTTTGTTCAAGCAATTTGCAACTGTCCTTGCAATGCTCGACTTGCCAGTTCCAGCCATACCAACGAGCCAGAAAATAGGCTCGCCGTCAGAACTTTCCGCCCATGACTGTATAGTGTTGAGGACATTATACTGGGTTCCGACCATACAGACTCCTTGCTTATCAACCTGTGGAGAATCGAAAACAGCACTCTTAACATACGGGATTTGATCCAATATGGTAGCCTGCTTTCTGTTAGCGGTAGTAAGAGTGAGAGATGCAAGATACGTACATCCATCTTGGATGAGATCTCTCTCTGCAGGTCCACAAATTTGCCCATGGACTCTTTGATAGAAATGTCGACACGATCCAGCTGATGTTTCAACCAGCTGTGCGTCACACCATTGACTGCCCGCTCAATCTCGTTGTCCTTTTCGTCAATATCTTTGGTCATTATCTTCCAATCATTACGAAGAAACATATCTCCTATCATCCTGCGCGGTTTTCGGTGTACATATTGAAGAATGATGCGGACCTGATACTGGCAGACGACGACATAAACTTTGATGATCCTCTCTCTGATACTTTGAACAAGCCGAATATGTTCGGCAGATCTCCTGATTCAGTTGTGAGCTGGTTTCTAAAGCATTAATGAGCCATACTAACGATGTCGAATGTTTAGAATTGTCATCAAGAAGGTCCTTCTCAAGAAGTGCATATCGAATGAGAAGGAAGGATATGCGTTCGAATCCGTCAACAGCACTTTCGTCCTGTTTCACAATATTCTCCAGGAACTATAAATATCAGTGGGTTAGCACCATACCAGACACTCCAGCCAGAAGTCATCACTAACCGGTAGCGCGGCCATAACCCCAGTCCATGCAAGGGAAGCAGATGGCTCTGCTGCAGCTGCCGCTCCGATTATACTTTTAAATGTTGTCAGGAATTCCAGAATTTTCTTGACCTGCTCTTGGACGACAATCGTTTGTTTGCCGATGCGAAAAGTAAAATACGACGATTCTAGATCATCCAAGGTCCTTTGTGCCAGCTTCTGAATCGGTGTGTCTTCTGTCTTGGCCTCAGGACTAATAAGCGTTTCGGATAGTTCAGAAGATTCTAAAAGTAAGCGATTAGCCTCGTATGCAATGTTAAACAGAACATCGACTATTTAGGGCTTACGTACCATCATGCGACAGACCATAGCGCTGGATCAGGAACTTCTTGTACGACTCGAGAAGTTTTACAAACTCGGGGTCTTCCTTGGCTTCGATGTATGCTTGAGACCAGAGGGAGGCGTTGTTTTTGGTGAGCATCGCATCGCTTTCGCTTGCAGGCTCAGGGGAATCGGTGATGTTGATGGACGGGAAGGGAGGCGTCGCATTCGAGGTCCCATGCTCAAGGTCAACAACCGGCGACGGTGCATTATCGGTCGTACCATCGGCGAAAGTTGAAACACGACTGGGCCTGATGCTGGAAATAGGAGGAGACTGCATGAACTATGTTAAAAAATTAAATTCTTTTGGTATCTACTATTGACTGTTGGCGATATACCTTCTGCGATCTAGGCCTTATCTTGCTTTTGACTTTTTTTCTGAATCCCCTGAATCGATGAGTCAAGGGATTATCACTCTTATCTTCCATATTGGTTGCTGCTGTGCAGATATTTGTATCGTTGCACTTGCGACCGAGATGCTAGAAACGCTAACAATTGCTAGATGGGTTGCAACTTCGAAAAGAAGATAAAAGAGGGGTTGCAGCTTTGGAACAGGATCAGAAAACATCGTGCTGGCCCATCAATCAGGAGACCAGTAAGAGTGCGTATGCATTGCTGCCTGACAAATTCCTACGCAGTTATAGCTTCAGCCCTAGAAAATGACTGCGATGCTCAACACATGGTAATCAAACCTCTGTATTATAATCCATATACTATCTAGTATCTTACAGTATATAAGCTCGAAGCCGGCTGCACATTAACTCATATTAGCTTTTTAACAAATACATCTTGCAAGGGGATATTACTCCACAGTTGGCTGTCTCAGATTAGCCCACAATGTTTTGACACGGTGGTCAGATTGCGTCAACTGGCAATTGCTGACTGGAAAGATTACGTGCCGTGTCTTAGTTACTAATTTAATCCCGCGGCAAGACGAAGCCAGTAGGCAAGTAAATTTATTGTGGTAAAGAAAGTTCATTGGATAGACTTTCCTAGGTGAGCTCGATTAAGCCAGCCTGTACAGGGCTACATATTTTTAAATTTAGCGAGGTATAATAAATTATATGGCCTTAAGAATAAGAGAGTTTATAGAATAGATCTATCCATAACGCGAATGAACTCATGTAGTATCTAGGGTTAGGCTTTAGTATATTCTACTGCCCGTAATACATTTAGTATAATCAAAACAGATATTGATCGTTTTACATACCAAGACAGGTATGACAATAAAAGTGCACCACAGAGTGACTCCGGCTTTGAGTTTAGTTTTTCTGAGTTATACAGTGTAAATCGGACCACTAGCAGTGTTATAAATACAAGCAGCGTTTTTAGTAGCTTAAATCCTCCCAATTCAAGTTAAGTCTATCCGTAGTCAATTCAAATTAGACATATCAGTATTTCAATTCGATTAATCTCGTATCTTCATTAATTTAATTTTAATTAATTGTAAGATATATTATAGAAATATGTCTGTTTCTATATGGGGTAGTTTCCTTCCTTTTTTTTTTAAAAGAGGAGAAAGAAATATCTTATCCTGTCTTATCCAATCTCTTATCTTGTAATCTTATCGATAAGATGAAATCTATATTTAAATTGAGTTAAATTATAGTAAATTGAGTTAATTCTGACCTCTCTAAATCAATTCCAAAGGTTTTGATATTGATTCCTTTAAAAATCGATTTAAGATTCGATTTGTTAGGAGCGCTGAATTAAAATGCCTGTTTCCAAGCAGGGATTTCCGAGCATGAAACGGTACGGTTAAATAATAAAGCGACAATGAATTACGATGAGACCTGATGACGTAATCAATCTAAAACGTTAAAGAAAGTTCTTAATTTACCGGTCTCACTTTCTGTTCTCCATCCACAGGAAGCCGTCATATCAGCTCACCGCTTAACGACGGAGAGCAATAATGAACTTGCTTGATCTTCCCGGCGAAATCCGCCAAGAAATTTTCAAATTGACAATACAATCCCCACTTGTGCCTGGAAACCCATCACACAGTCAGGATGGGCGACATCAACTGTCGCGGGATGCCTTTGAAGGCGGGGGAATTTGGCAACTGCAGCCTCAAAACCCTGCCCTTAGTCTTCTATTGGTGAACAGACAAATCCACGACGAGACCAAAAGCATCATTGATATAATACCCAACACTTACGACCTCGATATCATGTTTGTCAAACACCACGGATTGTGGACCACTTGGTCTCTTCCCAAGCTACCTAAAACACACTACATCGATCATGTGCATGTCACGGTCCGCATTTTTGAGCCTACCGATGATCTCGATCCTCGTTTCCAGAAGAGCCTTAGCTTCCGAGGCGGCGATGGTGGACCTGAACTTGCTGTGTGGTCGTTCTTTCACCTTCTCGGCAATCTAATCAGAAGAGGCCCGGGCTACATAGGGCATGGAGTTAAATCGGAATGCACTGCGCCTTATATCATCAGAGCAATCGATATCGATATCCTGAGACCAACTGATGGTGCCGCTCACAGGAGTATTGTCTGCACAGACAAGGAATTTGAAAGAAGGAAGCCTCGAGTTAACAAGGCTTGGTTACACAACGACGCTTCAATCCCACCCGAAGAACGACTAGCCGAGTACATGATCAGTAACATGGAGCTTTGTCTCTGTTTTGGTCGTTACACTGGTTCTTACGCGATGCTTGTTTTTGAGAACGTGACGGAGATTATTGGATTCCGGACTAACGGGAAAGAGTTCAGGTTGTTTGACTTGAGGAAGAGACTTGAAGCACACAAAGAAGCCTATCTAGGTAGCCCTGATGTGTCCGATAACCAAAAGCGGATCTATCAGGAATGGGTCGCGTATGTTGAAGATAGACGAGCACGTATGGAGAAGGGTCTTGAGCCAAATCATGACCGACCCGCAGGAGGATGGTGGAGATGGAGTGAGAATGACATGTTCTAGGAGATAGCAATACCCTTGACAATGCCGAAAGCTTGAACTATGCCAGCTGGTCTATTTGCATTCTAGAGTCACATACTACAGAATAGCATGCAGAGCAAGTCTTGTAAAATTAACCTTTTCCTCTCTGAAACATCGTGGATCAATATGGCTTTACTCCTGCTAGCTTTAATAACCGATCTGTCAACTCAGGCTTGTTTAATGGCTCGCTTCGCCTCTCATCAATCGCCCCATCTAGCAAAGTCGGGTGAATTGGTCTTAATAAAATATCCTCATGCGGTCGGTGTGTCGTCGCTAACCAGTTTTCCAGTCCTTCCTTCTTTTTCTCTAAAGTTTCAGGGCTTGCAAGCTTGGCCGGAGCGTAAGCAACATAAGCAAC
The DNA here is from genome assembly GCA_020744515.1 of Fusarium tricinctum. Classification (NCBI taxonomy): domain Eukaryota; kingdom Fungi; phylum Ascomycota; class Sordariomycetes; order Hypocreales; family Nectriaceae; genus Fusarium; species Fusarium tricinctum. Next base: position 404,653 of record JAGPXF010000002.1, on the reverse strand, counting down.
TGTCCTGATGGTGTCACTCGTCTTAGTCGGTTCTGCGCCGTAATGGATCAACCGCGAATCCCAAATGATGAGATCACCGGCTTCAGCGGTGACCTTGTGAGGTCTAAACCCCCGATCACGGAACCATGAGATCTGGTCTTCTGTAAATTTGTAAAAGTCATTCCGTTCCCATTTCGACCTGTCGGTTTGTTCATTGAAGAAACTTTCGACAGCCTTGTGAGATCCGGGGTAAACTGTCAATCCTCCATCCTCGGGCCCGGACTTGGAGAGATTGGCGATGCCTTGGACGCAATGAAGACCTCGACGAAATGGTGACTGATCTACATGCGGCCAAGGCTTCCGCGGCTTGTGCCCAGGACGATTCGGTAGCGTGATGTTGAGTGCGTCGAAAGAAACGAGCAGTTCGTCGGTGTTCCAGAGTTCGGAAAACACGTCGATGATGCGCTGCTCCTGGCGTATGTCCCAGATGAATTTCTCGTGTGCTACACCATAATGCATAAAAAGATTGGCGGGGTGCATGTGGGGAAGGTTAGATGCCGTCCAGGTTGAAGGATCTGAGTAATCCAGTTGAGGATTATTAAAAGATTTGAGCCAGTCGAGGGCAGCTTGTTGATATTCTGCGGCCTTTTCACCACTGATAACGCTAGGCACAACAGCATAGCCATTCTCGGCGAATGACTGGTACCATGAGGAGGCCATGGGTGGTCTTGGAAGATGATTGTAACAAATAATAATACTCAGATATCAGTAGTGCCCAAAACACGTGGGTATTGCTCCTTGCGTAGTGCGCCGGCCAAGTACTTATAGATACAGAAACCGATTGCGCCATCACCTTGATTGATTGATAATGCATGCGTGTCCATCGAAGGGCCGATTTATGCTTATCATTCATACCCACTATACTCCGTATTCACCATGCTGAAGCGATATCTAGGAATGACAAAGAAAATACTCTCATCATCACTTTTCCAGTATAGCTTATCTCCCATATGAATAATGCTACTCTGTGATTATAATAGGAATTCGCGGAGCGTTCTCAAGTAGTCTTTTGCCTTCGGGAAAATCATCAACCCTTCCATCATCGTCCCACAAAGCAGCTAGAACCTGCCGCTGCCCTTTCCAAGGTCTTCGTGAATGCTGTACAGCGTAGTTCTGAAATCTCTGGTGTCAGCTACAGTTCGACTACAAATTCTACAGGATTCGATGTCCAATGACTTACGTCTAGCAAGATAAGGTCACCTTGTTCCCATTTCACATCGACTGCTCCATCCTCTGCTATCTTGAGCAGGAGATCCAGGTCTTCAGGGTTTATAGGTGTTCCGTCACCGAACTCAGGTGGTGGATGGTATGATCCGTCATCCCCTCTAAACGGTGGTCGAGTTGCGCCATGGTGTCGACTGCGGCCCCACGCTGAGGTCAGGTTTCCAAAGAAGATAGTAGCTCCAGTTGGTTGATGTACTCTTATAGCTAAAGTACGTTAGATCTTGCCAACGTAACTTCGAGGTTCAGCGATATTTACCTGGAACAATGTGAGTGACACTCAGACTTCCGTCCTCGTGCCACTCAAAGCGGTTGCTATGCCGCATTACTTCCGTCTCAATCTTCCTCCTGCTTGTCTCCTCGTCATCATTGTCTGTGACGTGCTGCCCATAAGCTCCGCGTACACTGGTACCAGTATTGGATACTAGAGGGCTAACGGTATACCTGTACACGTATCTCGCGCCTTTGGCTTGTAGGTCAGACAGAAACTTTGGCGCCAGCTTGGCTAAATGATGCGCGATAAGTATCGACGAAGTTATAGGTGTAGCACCGCCTTCTTCTGGAATTTGAAGCCCACAGAACGTCAACCAAGCTGGATTAATTGTTGACCATCCATACTCATTGTGAGTCCAAATAGGCAATTCAGGCGGTCCTTCATTGGCTGTTTTGACATTTGGTGCAAGGACTGTCCTTAGTGGAGGTCGACCAACTTCAACATGAGGGCGAAAGCCAAAGGCATGGGCGATTTTGCTATAGTCATCGGGAGTTTTGATAGGTAGACCTCTGAAGATTATAGCACCTCCATGCTTTTTGATAAGCTGGCGAAGATCGCCTGACTCTGTGGACTTCCGAATTAAGTCAATGCTCGTGGGGACGTCGCTGGCTACTTTGGTAGTGAGAGCTAAGGGGAAGCGTGCGCTTTGTCCAAGACCGAAGTTGGCGGTATCTTGCTGTCCAGCGAATTGGAACTCCTCGAAAGGCAGAGCCTGACTTAATATCGATGGCGATAGGTTATCTACCACTGTCGAAGATGTTGTGGACATGGCGACTTTCGAAATGAATATCACTAAAAAGCAGCGAGTTGGTGGTACTCATGGCAGTATTAGAGCGCGACTCGCATTTCCTCAACATTATTCTGATACTTATTATTGGAAGTAGTCCGGGATAATTTGTTATAACTCCGATCTGTAAGGTAGAACCTGGTCTGTCAGCTTTCAAAGCCAAGTGTGGATTTCACATGGCGCAATTATGGATACGACTGTCGTGAGAACCATGCAACAATCTAGTAATATGCGTGCTTATCGCCAACTCAATGTTTCTGTTAAGTACATCATAACCGCTAATGTCACGTCAATGCGACGATCTTATCTTCCTTAATTATTTTGCAGCTGATGAGTGGCCACAGAAAGAACCTCTAATAAGTTCGCCTATCAATCCCACTCCGTCAGTCCAGTGATACTCTAGCCATCAACAGGCGAGAAGAGGATTCCGCTATCTCCCCTTTAAATCGTTAACTTCCCTCATGATTCGTGTAGTATCCACACTTCGAAGAAGTAAGCGACGAGGGTGACTCGGGGAATGGGTGTTTAACCATTGTTCTGATACTGGAGAAACTTTCTATGGTTCAAACCTGGAAGAACTTATCCTTGTCCCTTGGATGGTTCCAGAGGATATTGCCTCAAAGATGGCGAATATCTAGCGCAGATTAAATCCCTCGGGTCGAGGTTCTGTTCTAACTGCGACGTAGAGATCAGAACGAAGCAGTTTCCATATAAGAAATGTACCCTCGAAACATCTCACACGTTTCGAACAGCCGATCTTCTATTTCAGGATCCACTCTTGACTATCTCACTACCTAAAAAATGGGCAACGACTCTCCCCTATCAGAGACGGCCGTTGAGGTCGGAGGCGTTAAGGGCACAACCGGAAAGCGAGTCTGGCACCGTCGCGTTTTCTTCCAGGCTACCATCGTGGGACTGTGTGCTTTCCTAGCTCCTGGCCTCTACAATGCAATGCAATCTACAGGTGCTGGAGGGCAACAGACGCCCTACCTAGTCATGTAAGAGTGTCCTGGCCTCTTATGCATCTTCCAATTAACCTCGATGGCAGGGCCGCGAATTCAGTCCTTGGATGCATGATGGTTTTGACGTGCTCACTTGGAAGCGTCGTTGCTAACAAGGTCGGACTCAAGAATGCACTCGTTATCGGCACAACCGGATAGTGAGTGTTTCGCGATTATTGAGCGATTCTCATACTGACGTCAGGTTTCCCACAGCTGTTTGTATGCGGCTTCACTGTACACAAACAACCGATATGGAAACGAGTGGTTTGTATACATTGGGGCAACGGCTTGTGGTCTAACAGCAGGTATATTTTGGGCTGCTGAGGGGGCCATTATGATCGGCTGTAAGTCATGCTTTTCACAAAATCAACCATTACTAACTGCCTAGATCCTGAGGAATCACAGCGTGGTCGCTACCTGGCTTATTGGCTAGCCTATCGCAATGTGAGCAACCTCCCAACGGCAATTTATCCACTCCTAACACCAGACAGGGAGGTTCAATTATCGGGGGTATTATCAATCTGGCATTCAGTATGTGAAATACTCGGACAGTTACTGGTGAATATTTAGGACTGACCTTTAGCAGACTACAGCGGTAAAGCTACTGGCAAACTAGATTGGAGGACCTACATCGTGTTTGTTGCACTCCGTAAGTTACAGCATATTTTCGTCGAATGCAAAATCTTGCTGACAGACTATACAGAATGTATAGCTCCGTTAGTTGCCTTGTTCCTTTCGCCGCCCGATAAGGTCCAACGGGGTGATGGCGAAGCTGTCAAGTCAGCTGAAAAGATTGACACACTTGCCGAGATCAAGGAAGTGCTCAAGATCCTTGTTCGCAAAGACTTCCTTCTTGTGTGAGCAAAAGCCGCGTTGACAAATCGAATAACTGCTTACGCATTGGACTAGTGTGCCCTTCTTCTTTTACGCGACCTTTCTGCTCTCCTATGCCGGCTCGTACCTATCCCTTTACTTCAGCGTCCGCGCGCGTGCATTGGCGTCTCTGGTTTCTGCACTGGCGCAAATCACGGCCAACATCTTTTTCGGTAGCTTTCTTGACTGGAAGCGGTTCACACTGAATCAGAGAGCCAGGTACTCGTACATTGGTATGATGGCACTTTTCGGAGGAACCTGGATCTGGGTTACAGTTGTTCAGCACGGATACGAAGCTAACAAGCCTGCCCTGGACTGGGTTGACCGTGGCTTTGGTCGAGGGTGGGCATGTTACATTATGATGCAAGTCAACTTGTAAGCACCCCCCATGCTGATTGATCGCAGGTTCTCTCTGACGTCTTCTTAGCGCTCTTGCATATAACTACGGTTACTGGCTCGCGGGATACATGGCCCAAAGCCCAGCCGAGATTGTGCGCATCACTTCCACTGTACGTGCTGTAGAAGCTGCTGGAGGAGCCGTGGCTTCTGGCATCAGCTCAACTCATGCGCCGGTAAGTTATCAATACTCTGAGAACTGGAAGAGAAAAGGATACTGACTGTGGTAGTTGATCGCGGCCTCTAGTGTGAACTTTGGCCTCTGGGGTCTGGCTGTTGTACCTACATACTTTGTTGCGCGTAAAGTTGGTCTCAACAAATAGGATGCAGGGCGTTGTCGAGTTTAACTTAAAAACAGATATAGTATATTAAGAATGTCCCCAAAAAAATTAACTTTACAATCGAACTAATGCTGGTTCTTCAGTAAATACAACTATGTTTAAATACCTGTCATGGCTGGTTCCTCCAGCATCATTCTAGTTTGCATGGACAGCTCACCCTTCCACTGCACCCTCTATTTGGCTGGAATCCCAGGTGCAGTAGGGACATCAATAAGTAAGACTAAGCTAAAGCCATAGCATGAACGCATTATCAATAGATTGTTACGAATAGCACTAGTATCTAGAATATTTACTATATATAACTACAGCGGAATACAAGATATCAGGAAATGATATTCATACACAGAAAAATCTCTATATTGCGTTCCCTTTATAATGTAGTAGTATCCGTCAGGGTTAAGTAGCAGCAGTGCCCATCTAATCTCAGGATTATACCTAGTCATAGTATTTAACCTTGACGCCCTTCAAGATCTCGACATCCTTTTCTTCGTTATCGCCCTTAGCGGTGCTGGTGGACCCCAGGTTTTTAATTACCCTCTGCCTCACCCATTCGCCAGCCTTCAAAGGTTTTCCATCCGTACCTAGAATATTCTGCTCAAGTAAACCGCGCTCACGCAGCACTGGAGAGTCTTGAATGGGGACCAAATCTGTGTCATCTTCGACTCGAACCATGTAAAGGACGCCTAAGCGATTGATATGCGCCTGGTCCTTCGGTGGAGCCACAACTCTATGGATGCTGGACTTCAGGAAGCCATCTGGTTGATTATATGTCAGCTATACAGACATGAGAATGTGAAAGTACTAGATGATATTTACTTGTGAGAAATTGGAGGGCGTCTGCAATGTTAACGGTGAGGGCATCTGTTTGTGGACGTACCCACTTCCACGTTCCATCATTACTCAGAACCTGGAGAGCAGCGACGGGTTGACGGAAAAGTAGTGTTAGACTCCCCATATCTGAGTGACTAGATATATCTTGGTCAGCAAGTCCATAGGGTATAAAGAGCGAAAAGGCTTACCCTTTAAGCCATACACCACCCAGTCTCTTGTTCTCCTCCTCACTTCTTGCGTAATATTTCATATACCGCAGATGATCGCCGCTACTCTGTTCATAACGATGTCGGTTGACGAACCAATCTTCATCGTCAAGCTCTAGTATAATGGCAAAGATAACAAGGAGCTTTCTGACAATCTGGTCGTGTATGTGCTTTGAGAACCTCTCAATCGTAGCCCAGTGTTGTTTGACGACCTCGGGATGAGGACGATCAGCCTGTTCTGGGATGAACTTCGGAATGTTGTAAATCTCAAAATTGTCCTTGACACCAGGGATAAGGTCTCGAGTTCCCGCCGGCTTCCAACCATTGTAGTCGCCTTGTTCTAAGGCAGCTCGGAAAGGTAGTTTCTCTTCATCGGATAGCAATAACACGGATGATGCGAGAGCAAACTGGGTGTCGATGTCTTCCTTGCTCAGGCCATGGTTCTTAACATAGAAGAATCCTATGACAAGGTTGTCAGTAACAGTATTGAACCCCGAATCACTACGAAATGAGCATTACGAAGCACATACCTACTTCCTGTATGGCTCTTGACAACTCGGCGGCTAATTCTTGTTTACCTCCAGGCTCGTCGAATTTGGAGAGATCCAAAGTTATCAGATCAGCCCAGTCGAGTTCCTGCGTTGTCTCCTTGGCTTGTTCATAGGGAAGTGTGACTGTTGCCGTTTCGGTTGCCATGGTGCAGAGTAAGTTGATAACTTGGCTATTACTCACATACAATGACTTACTCAATTGGGACTTGCGTTATAATTTGGCTGTAGACTTAAATGAGAACAGACTTATACAGGCAGCATCCGAGGCAATCAATCTCGACGAAGAAAAGCATTGGCATTTACAATGCTAGTTCAATATTGCATCATCAGTTCTCCTCGCTGAATCGCTTCCATGCTTCCGAATACAATTTGTAAATCCTTTGATACCACCAGGCTCCATCATATAGTGGGCTGGGGTCCCCGGATGAAGTGGAGAAGGCAGTGCGTGAGATGGACCCGAGAACATGGCATCACTGACAGGGTTATTTGGGTCATGCACTTTGATCCGAAATCGGCCATACGGTGTAAATGATAGCAGATTATGTTCAATGGGCCATGGCAGAAATCTTCTTGCTGAAGATACAGGGCTGAAGTGGGAGCGCTCGTTCATTTGTCCAATTATTTTGGTACAAGAAGCCGTAGTATTCTTAAGAAAGCGACCCTCAAACCTTTTCAAAGTATATTTCTGATACTGATTAGATAGGCCACAATATGACGCCAAATAGTCGTCAATCAGACGATGATCTACCCAAGGTTGAGGCTGCCAAAGCAACTTCGACTCTTGATGTTGTGGGAGAAGAGGCGAGGCCTATCGACCTGGAGGTCAACAGGCGGGTTCTTAGGAAGATTGATCTTTTTTTGATGCCAGCAATGGTAATCGGTATGTTGAAAACTAAAATAAGGAGGCACAGAATAAGTATCTAATGAGTAACAGGATACGGGTTGGTTTACTACGATAAGGTCAGTGAGAAGTCGAGCAGATTGATTTGTTAATGCCGGAACTGTAATCTTACAATATCGCGAAGGCAATTCTTGGAAGTGCAGCGCTTTTTGGAATGACTTCCGACTTGCATCTGTCTGTTGTCGATCCATCAACCGACCCGCCTACAGTTAACACGTCGAGGCTGAGCTGGGCGACGTCTATTTTCTACTTTGGCCAGCTTATCGGATCATACCCAATGACGTACTTACTCCAACGCTTCAACTCACGATTCATTCTGGGTCCTGTTGTAATGTTCTGGGCTGTGATATGCGCTGCCACTGCGGGAGTAACAACATGGCAAGGCCTGCTAGTACTACGGTTCTTCCTAGGTACGCCAGCCCTACCAACGTCTTCTACTGAGCTTACTAACTTTGGCAGGCTTCACGGAGTCTATTGTACCTACGGCTTTCATGATCACCGTCAGCGGATACTATACGCAATCAGAGCAGGCCCTCCGCCAGAGCTGGTGGTTTTCGGGCACTGGCTGGTTCACTGTGATCGGAAGCGCGCTTAACTATGGGTTCGCCCAGATCGATGGCGGAGCTTTGAAGTCATGGCAGTATATTTATGTTCTGGCCGGCGGGTTGACGTTCCTCTTTGGCCTTTGGTGTTTTGCTCTTCCCAACTCAGTACTGAATGCATGGTTTCTAACTGAGGAGGAGCGTCTCGTAGCTATTGAGAGGCTCCGAGTCGGGCATACTGGTCTGAAGAGCAACAAGATCGAGTTCTATCAGGTCAAGGAAGCCGCGTTGGATATCAAGGTCTGGCTTGTGGCGCTAATGATGGCCTCAGCGTAAGGTTGACATTTCTCAGGGTTGTTCAAGTACTAATCAGCGACAGGTATACGGTCAATGGTGCAGTTTCTGGCTTTGGACCTCTTATTGTTTCAACGTTTGGCTACTCCCCACTCGAGAGTATTCTCTTTCAATTCCCACTTGGATCTATCTGTGCAGTCGGTATTCCCTTGACTGGCTGGCTTTGCTCGCGCTATCGCAACATCCGGATCCCAGTGCTTCTTCTTTGCTGTTTGCCAGTCATCGCAGGCTTTGCAATCATATGGAAGTCTGAATGGGGAACTCGCCCTGTCGCTCCTGTGGTTGGTTATTCCATCATCGGTTTCTTCGGTCCAGTTGTCAGTCTCACCGTCACCCTCGGAGCGGCAAACGTGGCTGGCGAAACAAAGAAGAGCTTCATGGCGTCTGCTGTGTTTGTCGCGTACTGTGTTGGCAACATTATTGGACCTCAGCTGGTGCGAAGTGAAGAGAAAGCTCAGCATTACCCACAGCTTTGGACTGGCCTGATTATTTGGTAAGATCGCCTCTTCCTCTGTAGACTGAAGTCAACAAGCTAACTGAGTTTCAAGTTACGTCATTACCATCGTGGCTGCTTCTGTTCTCTATTATGTATTGCATCGAGAAAATGCTAAGCGTGATGTATTAACATTGGATAAGTCGGAAGGCGACAGATTGGCTTTCAAGGGGTTAACTGATAAGGAAAACTTGTACTTCAGATATGCTCTGTAATTCTGCTGATCTTGCGCGGAGACGCGGAGATGGAGTGCATAGGGTGGATATGGCGGAGTAGTTCCGGTGTTATCAGGCCGATTTACGCGTTGTTCGCTAACAACTTAGCAGTTTGACCCACTGAGCTTGTGTGCCTTGACTGGTAAGAATGGTGTGATTAGGTGTCGTACACGCTAGCTTCTAGCTTAATAAAACTATCTGGAGGGCAATCAGCTGTACACCCACCGCAGATTCTATACGCGCGGCGGCGTAATAGACTCCCGATATAACGATCCGGCAATCTACGTCGAATCATTCCAACTCCACTAGTTTGACCTCGTAGAAAACCTTTATACTCTCGATTTCTCGATTCTACACTCACATCTAAACATTTTTGTGAGAATCATGGTTCAACCCTCAAGACGAGTCGCCGTCATTGGCGCAGGCCCAGCTGGAGCTATCGCGACCGACGCACTTATAAAAGAACAGGCGTTCGATACAATAAGAGTGTTTGACAGACAACAGGTTGCTGGAGGGACTTGGTGTGTTCATTGAACATGAATCAACGAATTTCAGTAGATTACTGACCGGTTGACTATAGGGTTCTGACTCGCGATGGGAAGAAGCGTCCAGCCATTCCATCCTTGAGCGACTTGGTTCGGGGTCGTGCTGATGAGCCCGTTCAAATCCCCCCATCGTTCCCTTGCGAGACCCCTAAGACTTCTGAGGTTAACTCACGACAACTGCGATACTCTGATACCGCAGCCCATGAACATCTTCACAGCAACCTGCCACCTTCCGTAATGGCATTTACGCAGGAGCCAATTCCCGAAATTGTCCCTAAAGAAGTGCTGCCACAGTATGGTCCAATCCCGGTATTCCGTCATCGAGAGGTTATCCGTGACTGGGTAGAAGACATTTTTGCCAAGAACCAGAACAAGATGTTGATTGAATTCAACACATCAGTCGAGTTGGCAGAAAAGGTGGGCGACGAATGGATCTTAACACTTCGCAAGGAACTTCCAAAGACGAATTCAAACTATTGGTGGCAAGAAAGATTCGACGCCATGATAGTAGCCTCTGGGCATTACCATTTACCTTCCATCCCGGACATTCCCGGTTTGATTGAGTATGATGAGAGGTTCCCTGGAAGAATCAAGCATACGAAACACTATGACACCGCCGACGAATTCAAGGGAAAGCGAGTAGTTGTCGTCGGAGGATCAGTATCTGCCTTTGACGCACTACACGATGTCAAACGCACTGCAAAGCTTCCAATTATCGCATCTCTCCGGCGGCCTTCGGCGATCTTTGGCTGGGCACCTTTTGAACACCCACATATTGAGCAACGCCCATCAATCTCCTCATTTGATCCGGTCACTGGACGAATTACTTTCTCAGACGGGACCTTCGAAGATGAAATAGACGTCGTTTTGTTTGCTACCGGCTTTGAATTCAGTTTCTCCTTCTTACCTGGCATCAAGCCAGTTAACAAACGGATTCCAGGTCTTTATCAGCATGTCTTCAAGTCAGATGACCCAAGTCTCGCGTTTATTGGCCTTGTATGTTTATTATTCTAGTGTTTACTTGACGATTGAAATTTGGGCTGACTCATCAATGACAGGTTACCGGAGGATTTGGGCTCCGTATCTTCGAGTGGCAAGCGGTTGCAGCAGCGCGACACTTTGCAGGCCGTGCCAACTTACCATCACGCAAGGAAATGGAGGAATGGGAGCAGCAGCGAGTGGAGGAGAAGGGTGACGGACCTGCCTTCTGGACCCTCCTACCAGACTTTGAGAAGCACTACGAAGCTCTGAGGGCTATCGCTGGTGATCCTGCTCCTGGCACAACCGGAAGAGTGCTTCCGAAGTACGACGAGAAGTGGGGTGAGTCATTTTGGGAGCTCATTAACGCCAGAATAGCTTGGTGGAGGGAAGACGCAAGGGGTGCTGAAAAGAAGTCCGATACTCGGGTTTTTGCATCTTCAAAGTTGGCTTAGACTTACAAGGGAAATTAAAGAAGCTTAATAGCTCTCACCCTTGAGTATTTCGCAAAATTACCAAAAACAAATTAATAATCATCTGCCTAGTGTGAGAGTAAGTGATCGGTTGAGCTAAATGGTCATTTTGAAGCTGCGGACCTATCAGACAGTTCACCGATAACGGAACAGGGATATCATCGCGACAACAAAGATCCTAAAGGTGTGATTAATATGGGTTAACTTAGCGATTAATGGCTAGTAGCATTGACGTTTTTATCTAAATTTCCGATAAATAACATCACTGCACCCTTGCTCAGCATTAAGAATATGCCTTAACGTTACTGACTATTTCCCTTCCCTGATTCTCCATCCGTTACCATAATGGCTACAAGACCAGTCATCGAGTACTATTTCTCTTTCATATCACTATGGTCCTATATTGGAAGTCGCCGCCTTCAGGCTCTGGCGAAACAACATAATGCCGAGATCATTTACAAGCCAATTGATCTTCTACACATATTCTCTATCTCCGGCGGGCTTCCAGTCAAGCAGCGCAGTGTTCAAAGACAGGCTTATAGACTTGTGGAAATGGAAAGATGGACTCAAGTACGAGGCTTACCCATCGTGCAACAACCCAAGTTCTATCCCGCAGACCCATCTCTCGCACATAGAGTTCTTCTCGCAGCTATCGAGGAGCTTGGAAATGGGCATTCCTCAGTCTCGGAATTTGCCCGTCGTGGTCTCGAGACTGTTTGGGCAAACGAGTCTGATATCTCTGACCCAGCCACCATCGTTCAAGTGGCAAATGCTTCTGGACTCGATGGTAGCAGGTTGCTAGAGAGAGCTAGGAAGGAGAGCAAGCTTGCCGACCAAGAAAAGTCTCTGACGAAAGAGGCAGTGGATCGGAGGTTTTTTGGAGCGCCATTTTACATCTATCGAGATGAACCATTCTGGGGGCAGGATCGATTGGAAATGCTTGATGAGGTTATCAAGAGCGGTCGGGACCCAATTCCGTTACCCACTGAGGGTATCTTTGATCCTCAGCAGCAATAGAAAACCCAATGAAGACTTGGAATATTTCATATAACACGTGACTCACTTCGGGAAATTTCTTAAACTTTTTACGCCATGGTGTATGTGCCGGGTCCCGACATGCCGGAACCGCTTGTGCTACTTATGTTTGTCAATCTAGAGTCCATGGTATGTTATGAGTGCAAAAGTTCCTTGAGCTAGTCAGTCGCCATCGGCAATTCTGTGTTAGATGTATTGTGCAGATACAGCTACATGATTCAACGATGTTAATCATGACTTGAATAGGAAGTCCAAAAGTTGGACGACGGATGCGCCGATCGTCATAACAATGCGGGCGGCTTTGTAAGTACCTCATTCTTTCACGATAAGACTACCGTAAGTAAGGATAATGTGAGTGGCCATAGCAGAAGACAAAGAAATTGCATCACCAACACACTGCCGTTTTGTCGTTAGGTTGAGGTGCTCAAGTTTTGTATGCCATGGTCATTTTACTTTGAAATTGAAATGAAGAAGATATTCTGAATGCAGCAAATTGACACAGATCAGTTTTGGCGTGGAATATGAAATACGCTGCATTCACCTTTAAACTCAATCAAAGACGCTTCAAGCTCGCTATCAAGGCTAACCCTGGGAATAGCACACTATGTAAATTCGAAGGTTGAGTAGTAGCAACCTCACCATATAATTCTAAATGATGAAATAAGATTTTAAAGCATACAGGATATGCACAGTTAGATCAAGAGTATATCTTGCATTCTGGTTAGATACGCAGCAATTTGATAACTGAAGAGCTAATACTGATATAACCCCTCCATGGTCATTCCGGTTGTTAAATCTAATTGTTCAAGAGAGAAATGAAAGAGAATAACTTTGATCCAGATCGCCGTCTAAAAGTAGACTACTTGATTCGCTGGATGAGCTTGTCTCCAAGACTCTTGATACTCTGAGCAAAGTCATTGTAGGACTTGGCGGCCCAATTGGCGCCGTTGGCACCCGGGACGGCATCTTTGCCGGTAAAGGCGATATAGAGAACATCGTTCTCGTCGTGCCCGGCGTTTCCATTGATTCCAGTTCCGAAGCAAGCTGTCGCCAAAGAGATTGCAGCCTCTCCCACAAGAGCCTTGGGGGCATCATCGCCATTTGTATCACCCCAAATACCATAGATCTTGACTTGTGCGTTAGTTTCCACGACAACCTGATAGAAGTTTCACTTTACGTACCAGCTTGTTACCGCAGACAACAGCCATCAAGCTGAGGGGTTCAATCCCGTAGTCTTGGGGTCTGAAGTTCTTATAGCCTGCTCGCGTCCCCTCATTACCGAAGACAACATAAGGGTGGACAAAGGCGTTCAGGTCCTTGATGCTCTTATTGTAGGATCTAACAGTATCCTGGAATGAGGTTTGAGACTGGGTATCGCTTGAGCTGCCGCATCTACCGTCATCACCAGCTCCATGCTGGGTACCATCACAGTCGATATCCATATTTGCTAGGTTTCCATTTGTTCCCTGGAGGTAAATGATTCCTTGGTTCTTGTGATCGCCACAGTACGAGTACACTCACTGTGTTAGTGTCCGGTAAGCAAGATTACACGTAGAACTAACCAGGCTTGCCGCTGTCCTGGCTGTAGAAGCCAGTGGCGAGCGGATTATTGCAGTGACCTTGCTTGACAATGGAATCATGCAGGGCCTTGACGTTTGCTGGAACGTCCCGAGTAGCCCCAAGGGCAACCAAGAGGGAGAGAGTAAGAGCGCGAGCGGTGGATCGCATCTTGAATGAGGTGCAAATGAGAATGAGAAGCTTCTGAGAGGATGTTTGTTTGAGCGATGAAGGATAAGTATGTCTCACTAAAGGTTCCTCGACTTTACAAAGATTGGAGGTGCCGGTATCTTATAGATATGAGGATTATTAAGGCACGTGAAAAAGACTGCCCTGTGACGCTTGACATGGTCAATTTGGAGGTAAATAGCCCAATTCTCTATCGGCAAAATGAGGCCGGAGCTACAATCCTTTGACTCGGCATAGCTTACGAAGGCCATCAGGTGTGGAATTGATCCTTGTAAGCTACATCGAACCTCCGAGAACTGTTCAACGCTTGTAACTCGAAACTTTCATTATATTGCTACTACGGTGAAGGTATGGCGTGTGCACGTTGAGGTTTAGCGTATACGAACATGACGAAGATCGCTCGATCGACGTCTACTCTGGTAAGTATTGGTAGCGCAATGTCCGGGCAGGCCTCGGCCGCCTGCTTTTGTCCCGGAGTACAATGACCAATCGATTAATATCAGTCACGAAAGAGCTTGCTAGTGTCTGCCTCCTTTCAGATCTATTCAATAAACAATTGATGTCTTCCTTTTCTTCACAACTCAGCTGAAATTGTACCGTTTCTAGTCATCAAATTTATTCCACTACCATAACAGAATACGATCTTTGCCCAGTAACCACCTTCGCCGCTTAACGTTCTATGATGCATACTCGGCTCCCCCAATAAAAGAAAATTCGTTGTTACGGTGCTGGCTGGGACTAAAATAGCATTCTAGAATCGGGCAATGGTTGCTTAGATAGGCTTGAAGCCATGCCGAACAACCGGTCCGGTCCGATTGGACTTTGCATCTTACATTAAGCAAATTGCTTACGCAAACGAGGGCGTAGGCCGATGATGGAGTCTGATGTGTTGGATTGTAAGGGGTGTCGTTTCAGCGTATTCAATGCCTTCAAATCAGTAGCATGGGAGAACTCCTCTTTTCCGCAATAGGCAGGACAGCTACTACAGTGGAAGATCAGTCGAATTTGTGCAAATCGGGTCGATTTTCTTGCTGGGTACTAGGTCTACTATAGTAGGTACTACTCGGTAGGTCGGCACTTTTTTGTAAGTGAGGTCGACTGCCTCCTGGATCCCCATCTTCTCTAACTCTTTATGGAAGAAAACACAATAAGTGTGCCATGCCTAACCTTGTGTAGTAGATTATTTAGAGCTACCTGCATACAGCCCGCAGGGGTAGTTTTTGCAAATGCCAGTATACCAGCTATGATTGGTTAGCCTCTAGATAATTAACTTCAAGAATATCTAAGTGGTATAAAGTAGAAAATCGTCCTAATTGTCGCTGTTATGAAATACCGCTAGCTAGGACGGAAGTTCATAAAAACTACCCCTGCGGTCTGTGGTGCACGTCCCTGGGGGTCTCCCCCAGATCAACTAATCAGCGAAGGCTTTCTCACGTTAGGCTGATTTCCATATTCGGCTAGATCTAATTGCCATGATACAACCGCCTTACACGTGCCGGCGATGTTTCAGCTAGCTCACAGAAATTCTAGT
This sequence comes from Fusarium tricinctum, assembly GCA_020744515.1. Taxonomy (NCBI): domain Eukaryota; kingdom Fungi; phylum Ascomycota; class Sordariomycetes; order Hypocreales; family Nectriaceae; genus Fusarium; species Fusarium tricinctum. The sequence goes on along the minus strand of JAGPXF010000002.1, from coordinate 389,320 downwards.
TCGCATCCTTCCGGTACCCTAGACACCAAGGTGAAAATCCAAACATGGTCCCTTCCCGGACGGGTCAATGGCTTCCGATAAGAGGGCCCTTTCACACTACCAGACGCTTCGTGTAGGGTAGGCTATTTTCCACCTTCATTGTGTAATGGACTTCACATGTCAACATCACCAAGAGAAATTTGGAGTGATGCTACTCATTAGCTACTTTTTAGGATATCAAAATGTGCTAATACGCAAAATGTATCCAATAACTTACGAATAAAACATCGTTGAGCGACCAGGGTTTCTGAATCAAATGTGCTCACAAGAAGAGAGAATCACTTTCCGATTCACCTGTATGATGTGTTGAAAAATGGCTTGACGGGTTTAATGTGTGCTCGACGTGCACGAAGCAACTCAGACAATTGATTTAATAAAACTCCGTGTAAACGGTGCTCTGTTGATTTTCTACCCTTTGAGTTTCTGTCATAATAAACTTCCATTGTGAGAAAGATAGCTGTATATAATATACCTTCACCGGAGCTAGAGGTACGTGCAATCGCAACCACATCTTGATCCCTAAAGAACTATCAAATTCTAATGCCCACATGTCCATCTCTACAACATAGTCTAATCTATCAACGGTGGCCTATGATATGTTAGTATGCAAACAATTCCAGAAACTCGACGAATGGATCCTCTAAAAGTTTTCCACTTACAAAAAGGAATCTGGTGCTCACTATTACACCTGCTTCCACCAGTCTCCTCGAATGGCTATGCGATGACCGCTTTGCCGGTGCCATATTCTATGTTGACCACCTTTTGACCAGTAGGCTGGTGTGCCTCACCCAATGTATGAGGACAATGGGGTTGGTTGCTCGTGGCTGGGTCAAAGGTGCAAACTTCGTCATAACCCAACTTACAACTAGAGTCTAGCATGTTGATAAATTCGTAGTTATTTGCTACGAAGCTGTTTGGCTGTTCTAAGCAGTGTGAAATATAGTTGACGCTGTTGGGAGCCGAAACAGGCAGTCTACCGTTATGCAACAAGTCATTGCACTCGCTCGCGGGCACGAACTCGGTGGTCATCTGCACACCACCGCCCATATGCGGTTCATCCTTGGCTGATTTGCCGAAAACAAGGTAGTTCCAAGCATCATACGAGATATCGTAAGCGCCTCCGGATCGATCAATCTTCAAAAGATGGAGACTGCGGCCGCCGTAGGAAAGTTTGACGCAAATATTGTCACAGCTGACTTCGCTGGGCCAATAGGCAACGCGATTGGTGTCGATATGGCAGCCGAGCACGCCAACAGAAGAAGAGAAAGAATCGTGGGGAGTAATTGAATTTTGAGAAGCGCGCGACGGGTGTTTGTGATGTCGCCTGGCGTGGGCCGCTGCCAGACCAGCAAAGAGAATAAAACAATACATGATAAGTTCGGTTGTAGAAAGGTGCGGTTAACATGTAGAGGCGAGGCTTATGATTTGACAACGTGTTAATCGGTGGCTTTATACATGGAGAGTGCTGATGTTTTACTCGTACTGACGCCAAATTCCACTCTTATGGAATGGGAAGCAAATAAGATAAGCATTGGTACTTTCGTCTGCTACTCACGGAGAGTCCGGGTTCAAGTCATGTTAGAGCGGATTGCATGAACCCAAGTTCCTGAGAACGGAGAACCTCCTAATACCACGTTAACGGTGAAACGGAGATAAATTCTCCTATCCCAGTCTGAAAGACGTTGGCCATTAGTGAAGATGTCATCCAGTACATAATCCCATGAAATTATGTCAACAGGGGTGGCATATTGTCTGCCGGAAAGGGCATGGAGTAGTGTCACATTTCCCTTGTTTAGTGTGGCAGAGCTTAGTTCCATCGTGTTTACTGAGCTGAAACACGACAAAGGGCTAGAGTAAACCCACTCAAAATTTGTATATCACCTATTTTGGCGGCCTGAAACAACGCACTTTTGTATTTACCATCGGCTCAGATAAGGAACGCTAGATATCCCTTAATATTTACTACATCGGGATTCGATACCCCGAGTTTGGTTGGAAAATAGACAGCAGTGTAAAAAAGGTCTATTCATAAAATAGAGCCTGAATTCCTTCTTGGCTTTCTAATCATCCAACATCCCATTCCATCCAACATCACAAACTTCACCCCCATCAAATTCCTCTTCCATCCTGTCAAAATGCAACTCTTCCACCTTACTACCACTCTTGGGCTGGCGATTGGAGCCTTGGCGGCCCCCTCAGGCGCTACCGTCATAAAGAAAGCTGATATCGTATCAGGCGATAATCAGAAAGGCTCTATCTTTATGTTCGGCAGTGAACAAAATTGTCGACAAACCTTCTGGACCGGGGGCGCATGCGGTCTCAGAACCTACTTCGCTAATCAGGTTGATCCTAACCTGCCCTTAATTGCTATGCCATCGGGCATCTTTGACAGATATGGCCAGGCCCAACACAACAAATTATGTGGAAAGGTCATTACTATGACACACAAGGGCGTCACGAAGCAAGCTGTCGTCGCCGACGAGAACACGAGCAGCGAGCAGACCATCGACATGTGCCTCGATATTTGGCAGGCGTTCGGTGGCGTGGATAATGATGGAACTCTTCGCACGGGAATCACCTGGTCAATTGTTGCTTGAAATTCTAAAGTTTATCCATCAGTCGTTAGCCAAAAGTGTTTGATACACGAGAGGCGGAATGGTCAACAGTTGAAATTGCCGTTTCATAAGGCTATAGCTCTATTCTATAGGCGATAGGAATCTTTCGTTATATTTCTGTCTCTTTCTATATAGCTTGTTTGAGTATAGAATTGCTATTTAACTAGTATAAAATAAGCTTATAGTTCAATGTGGCTTCATGACTTTATATGCTGGCCTCTTATATCCCTAGCGACACCATGAGAAGACCATCACATGTCTCGTCCTGCAGTCATCAAAGACATTCACTTGTCAGTATGTGTGAGTAAAAACCTACCCTCTCGGCGGTGTGCATAATGCGCTAGAAGAGAACATTTCAATCGACATCGCTGAAGAATTCGTAGTGGATGGCCAAGTCTCTGGTCAACTGCCGTAAGATTCATTTCAATATATTACTAGCTCTTGGCCATCTGACTTTGTCTCTCGCCTCTGCGATGGATCTAGATCATCCAAGTTGCATATGACCCTTGGGTCATGCCCAAGCATCTTCCTCTTCTTCCTCTTCATTTTCTATGTCCTGCTTTCCCTTTTCAGTTCGATCTTCATACCGTACTTCGATATTCCCATTCCCTGAGTCGTCATCGAACGTCACTAAAGGTACAGCCGTTAAGTTATTCTCTCCTCGAAATTTACTTGGATTCTTTCTCTCTGACAACTGAAAACATTTAGCTGGTCTGTTATTGCTATTGGATGATAACTTACTCCCCTAATTGGCACCCATGTGAATCGGATGCCATGAAAGAAGACAACATGACCTTCCTCATTCTGTAGCAGTTAGTCAACCCATAAGTGTGAAAGAATGTAGAACTTACTTCACTCTGAGTGGTTATCCATCCTTCGGCACTACCACCATGCAAATAACTGCCCTTGGGTGCAACTTCACCAAACTCAAGAGCTGTTGTGCTAAAGCCAACATCAACTGCCTTTTCATGAGAGCTCCAGCAGTTGACAGATGCATTCCTTGCTGTCCAGGTGGATGTAATTATCCACAGCCCATGATCTCTAACCTCAGGATGAGATTTCGCTATACTCTTCGCGTTCTGCTTCATCCACTGCAAAAGCGGCTCTTTGTGATAAAACCGTTCATTTACTACAGGTCCAGTCGTTAAGAGTACAGCTCCATGGTCTTTATCACACTGGAATCGGAAGCAGGCGGAGATGTTGAACGGGAGTGCAGTGGCAGCAAGCATAGGTATTGATCCAAGACCCAAGCTAAGATCAACTGCGCGTCCTCTTGTCTCTTTACCTAACTTAGGACCCCAGATTTGCTTTTCAGAAGGAGCTCGACTCAGAGTAGTTCCATTGATGGAAGAGAGTCCCGCTGGTAGGGTTGAAGACGTAGTGATATCTCCAAGGAGGTTCCAGGCACCAGTCGCGTCAAAGTATCCGGTGAAACCAGGCAGAAACTGACTGGAGGGGATGGGCAGGTAAAGTGCTGTGCCAAAAGGATGTGCTCGCATGAGCTCTGCATATTTGAGATCTAAAGCTTTGCGGGCCATTGTTAGATGATTCTGGGCTGTTTAAACGTGATGCGGTAAAATATATGGGCAGCTTGGTTCTTATCTTTGGTAAGCTGGGGCAGCACAAATACCTCGTACCTCGCCCGGCTTAGCCGATGTGGCGCTAATAGCGTCCCAATATTTATGCGCTCAATGTCACATTGCACTTCAGCTTGTGATACCACGTCCTATCAGCTGCAAGGTGTCCTCGCGGTGCACAAAGACTTGAGACATTTGATCACGGGTGCAAAAAATAACTAGTTAATGAGCCCTCTAAGTTCAATCTATTTATAGTAGTTAATCGTCAGACCGGTCAGACTGGTCCGACCATGGTCTCTAGAACTCACCAGACCTGACCAAGTTCTGGCAGTCTAGACCAGACCATTCCGATCACTGTTCTAGGCTAAGGTTTCAGAATTTCTTACATACATTAGGATGAGTATTCCGCCTTAGGCTTCAGCGATTCCCTCGTTTTTGGTCACTACACAACTTCCTCTGTGCTTCATAACTTCATTTCTTCCCAGACTCATGATGGCATCAGACCTCACAAGTCGACTCGAACATGCCGCAACCTTGATCGCATCTCAGGAACAGGACGAAGAGCTTATTCCTAATGGTCAGTTCTGCCGCAATAAAGAATTTCTCAAGGATGTGAACCCTGAAGTCTGCAAATACATCTATGCTGTAATGCTTTCAGAACGCTCTGAAAGGGCAAGGCAATTCTCCATGGCAAGTGAGGAAGTTCTAATGACTAGAGGCATCGGCACCAACACGTCCGGTTTGAAAGATGCGGCCATTCTAGGCGCTCTGGCAGTATTTAATGTTCTCAAAAGCGACCCAATGAGAGGAGTGGTCGTTAGCATGTTTGGAAGAGTTCTAAGGAGGCAATGGGAAGTTGCATCACTTGATTTTAAATCTGAAGCTCTGGATCAAGCTGTCGAATTTCTGCGAAAGGCTGTCGAGTTTGGACCGCTGGATCATGCAAACCGAGCGTTGCATCTCGATGATCTTGGGGATATTTTGACTCAAAGGTACAAGGTCAGCCACGAGGAATCAGATTTCCAAGATGCGTCTGCTGCGTTTCACGAAGCGTTGGCGACTGACTTCCCAGGAACGCCAATTTTCTATCTAGGTCTGGCAAAGTTACAACAGGAAAGGGCCCTCGTTGACAAACAAGATCAAAAGACTCTTCTCTTCGAGAGTATTGCCACTCTCCAGAAAGCTGCAGACTCAGTCCCAAGTCAATTCGACTCAACGCCTTTCCGCTACACAGTTGCAGACATTTATCGTGCTCGTGCCGCATGTTTTGTCCATCTGTACGACCTTGAGCGCAATGGCGAGAATCTCAAAAAGGCAAAAGAGACTCTCAATAGAGCCCTTGCAGTATGCGAAGATGGTCGTTCAAAAGATCGGTTCAGTTGTCTCGTTGACTTGGCCTCTCTACAACGGAAGATGAATGAGCATGAAGAAATGAGAGACCCTTCTGAAGAAATCAAATACTTGAGACAGGCCCTGCGGGTACATCCTAACTCAATTGATGCTTTGAACGAATTAGTGAACGCACTTGGAGAGAAGGCTCAGCAGAATAATCACGAGGAAACCCATGATGAAGCAGACAAGCTTGTAGCTCGAATGAGTCAGCTCCAAATTATCGAACCGCCTTTGAAAACACCAGCTCGTCTTATCAGAGAAGCCGGTGACCATGGAGAAAGATTCAGCCAAAACGGAAGTCTGTCAGAAATTGACCAGTCCATCAAGTGCTTACAGGATGCTCTGAATCACCAAGACCTGCAAGGCCATCAACAGGTCAACTGTTATCAGCAACTCAGTTTAGCATTTCTCTCGAGATTCGAAGCCAAAGAGGATAAGGCTGATTTTATCAGCGCCTGTCGAGCAAATCTCGAGGCACTGCCTTTTGTCAACGACGTGGAGGATGCTATGAAATCTCGTTGCTTGAGAGCTTCAGGGAAGACTGCTTTCGTGTCAGCTCAGATCCCTGGACAAGAACATTTTATTGATGGTGCTTTGAAAGCCTTCGCCGCCGCTAAGGAGCTTGCTTCGCGCACAGATCCATTTTATGTCACTGTTGCAAATGATGCTGGAAATGCATATGTCGTCAAGTGTCAATGTTCTGGAGATATGAAATATCTTTCTCAGGCCACCCAGGAATATCAAGATGGCCTCGACATATGGAAAGAGCAGGGATCAAAAGACGATACTATGAGGGTTATTCTGATGCGTGGTTTGGGAAACACGGCCATGCATCAGTTCAAGTTCTCCGGGAAGTTAGAAGACATCAACACAGCAATTAGGCTGTTTGAGGACTGTCTCAGTTCAACTGGCCCTACTGAAGTTCGAGCTGGCTCTCGGACTCGAGGTCTCAGCCATGCTCTCCAGCTTAGATACGATGAGACCGGGGACGTCAGAGATGTTATCAGAGCCGGTCAGATTGTTGAGGAGATACTTGGGAGAAAGCTCAACCTTGCACCAGTTGAGATCTCCGCACTACACAATATGCTTGGGGGAGCTTATATTAGGCGGCATCATGAGGAGGAGGATCTCAATCTTCTTACTCAAGCTCAGAAGAACTTTGACAAGGCTCTCTCTTGCGGTTGCACAGATAAGTTTTACTTGTTTTCAGCACGGGTCAATTTGACGCGCACATTGCAATACAGAGCCAAAAAGACGCAAAGCTTACAGGACCTACTAGATGCACTTGTGAACTTTCAAGAGTGTATCTCAATGGGTGGTATGGACGATATAAATCGTGGATCACTCCTGGTCAACCAAGCCGAGTTACTTATCGCGATCTGGACTGTCAGTCCTGCTCCACTGAACACCCTCGCTGCAAATACTTACCTGAAGATGACTACCGAGTTTTCATCAGCGCCAGGTATTGCTCGCCATGTTCTTGCTTGGATGAAGATATATGCTGCCATATTCGCACATACAATTGGGAAAGATTCCGAAGCTGCAAGAACCTACATACGAGAAGTTGCCGAGGACTTGCCCTTTGCTGTGTATACCTGTACTACACGGGCTGATCAGTTGCGCCAAGCTAAGAGATTTCAAGCTGTACCGACACTTGCTCTGTGTCTTTCAATCGCTGCTGGAGATCCATTGGCTGAAGCACTGCGGCTATACGAGAGGAGTAGGTGTGTGTTGTGGGAAGAGATTCTCAACAAGGGTGTTGATTCAGGCCTGGATAAGCTGCGAGAGAGCTTTCCAGACCTAGCAAGTCAGTTCATCGAAACAAGGAACTCTGAGAAGATAAAACGTCAAGCTCGCTTCGGTCTTGACAAGTTTATGGAGAGTCAGACAGCCTTTAACAAGTCCACGTCGTTTCAAGAGCTGATAACAGAGATTCGAACCAAATATGGGTTTCAGGATTTCCTTAGGCTTCCCGGGGGAGATTCGCACTTTCATGAACTTGCTGAACCTGGCCCAGTTGTCATTGTCGAGTCGGACCCATTGACTGGGGGCTATGCTCTTATCATTACATCCCGGGATATACAGAAAGTGGTGCTTCCGAAATTCACTGTTGATGATATCAGGGAACATAAGGAACTATTGCGCAAGGCTATTGACATGTCGAGCGATGAAGACGATCAGGGTGTAGACCTTCTCTATTACCTACTCACATGGCTCTGGGAAGTCGTAGCAGAGCCCGTCATGCTGAATCTCGGGTCTGACGGAATCGCCAAAGAGGGAGATTTGCCGAGACTCTGGTGGTTGACAACAAGCAGTATGAACACCTGGCCTATCCATGCTGCGGGTGATCATCGTCGGGCAGTCGAGACGGGGGAACCCTGCACGGTCCTTGATCGGTGCGTTCCGTCGTATACAAACACTCTTCGAGGGTTATCATTTGTGAGAAGGCGTGAGAAAGAGATTGGGCTACAAATTGGAACTCCTAAGGCTATGTTGGTCAAGATGGAAACGACAGATCATCACGCGCCGTTGCGACATGCCTCAGCCGAGGTTGATGCTATTAACACAATTCTCGCGGGCGGAGGATTCACCACTATAGTCCATGACCGCCCTGTTCGTAAGGAAGCACTGCGTGGCCTCTTGGAATCACACATCTCCCACTTTGCCTGCCACGGTGAGGTCGATGTTACAAATCCAGCACGCAGTGGACTTCTCCTTCGAGACTGGTGGACCCAGGATGCAAATGGCGAAGTCACACGAGGAAATGTTCTTGACGTACAGAGCATGATGTCCGCACCAAAGAAACTAAACTGCGCTTTGATCTACATTTCTGCGTGTGAGACGGCTATCACAGGTGACCCAAAGCTTCCTGAGGAGTCGATACATCTGGCTGCTGGGTTTCAAATGGCCGGTGTACCCTGCGTAGTAGCGAGTCTGTGGAAAGCTGAGGATGAGACCTGTGGGCTTGTCTCTAAGACCTTTTATGAAGGTTTGATGAAAGATGGAGATGGAGATGTCACGGGAGATCGATCTGCTCGGGCGTTGAGACTTGCTGTTCTGAAGCAACGTCAATCTGGAGTTGATCCAAGATTTTGGGCGACATGGGTACACTATGGTCCTTAACGACTTATATACAAGTGCAGCATCATTGAATTGGTGAGTCAAGGACTTGTATGCAGCTAATAGAATTATATCGGAATGCTGAAACATGTGAAACACTTCAACTCATGCTCATCTCTTCATACCTAATCCTATGTTCGCTGTCCCGGTAAAATCCATCATTTCTCATTCAACTCACGAACTCCACAATCGGCCCCGTGCAGAAATATGTACAGATATTTACATACATGTCATCTCACTATCGCAAATCTATTTACAGTAGGAGCTCCAAGCCGTATGCATACGGGTCCTCTCGCCTTTACATTATTATTGAACTTCTCACTTTCACTAAAAGTACACGATTTACAATACTATTGGCTAGTAATCCCCAAACTCGGTCCTAGTGGGTGCACACTTGGCGCACCTTTGGGAACTCATTCTTGAGCGGGGGATGGAATACGTTAAGGTTTGAATAAAACTGGTTTAGTTGCAGTTGCTAAGTAGAATAAAATGCACTAAACAGACAGTACTTCTGTTGAGGCTGTGCGGAGATTGTGGGATTTTCAAGCTCCCTGCTGACTGCGCCTACTCAAGTATTCACAACAGGAACAGGGCCTGTTACGTGTTTTGATCCAATCACATACGCCAAAGTAGGCAATGGCCAATAGTGTTAGAGCTTCCTGTATACTGAGAGACGAAAGTGCTTTTTCCTGCGCCTGTCATCCCCATAATTAGGAAGAACAGATCCCCCGAGTTTGGGTGAGTGAGGCCGAGAAAGGCTTGGGCTCGCCGCGCCTGATTAACAAGGGATTCTGCTGCATTCTCTATATTTTCCATTTTCCTTTCGAAAACGAAGTACAGGGGCTTTGTTTTTAAAGCACATGAAGGGACTTTTACTAGTCGCCGACTACTGTTCTGGGCACCAGTCGGGTGACTGCGCTACAGAATGTCAGCATTCCATGAAGTTGAAAGAAGACAATAAAGCTGCAGGAGTGAGGGTAATTATCAGCGTAGAATGATTGACTAGTGGAACTTATAGTGCAGGACTGTGGTTTACACCTTATTTGTAGCTTAACATAAAGGCTGAAGAGAGGCATATGTCAAGTTTGAGAGATGTTACGGTTATTGCGATTGTGTTATGCATAGTTTGGCACAATATCAGCCACACAATCGGAAGCATGTGGCATTAAGGTGATTAGAAATCGACCCAAGCTTAAGTTTTGGCTTAAACAGCACTGTAGGTCAGGAGGCATTGCGTTATGATCATGTAAAACGATTTGTGAATGCCTCTGCTGGGGCCGATCAGCCTCTTTTTCGCAAGCAAAAGTCCCCAGAACCAAAACAGGCTGTTGTTTCTATCCGTCCCCAGTCACCGATTCTCATCAACAAGATGAGACATACATTTCAAATATGTTCTCAGAGTTCACCTCCATGCATGGTCACAGTGCACCCGCTCTGGAATGTGCTAGCTCAAAGGGAATATTAATTGTTCCAACAAGTGTAGCGACTAAGGTATCATGCAGTACGGTAAGGTAGCAAGACATGAATAAAGCTACACTAATGTGAAGGAACCGCAATACCAAAAGAAATAAAAGTGCCCCTGCTCACACAAGCTTAAGGAGAAAGAAAATGGCAATCGCGAATAAACACACCCTAACAAAAATGTTCTCCCTTCAACCCTGAGCGAGACGTCGCCCAGGTTCCACGTCGACCTCTCAATAGTAGATGGGATTCTTAGGGTCTGTGAGGTCAAAGATGACAACACTGTGGGGTCGGGCACCGCCACGAGTTTTGGTGAAGATCTTCTCAAAATCAATGGTACGGTTGAAGCTGAGCGACCCGTCGTCGTTGATATCGATCCAATGACCCTTGTAATCACCGGGGGTATTGACAATTGAGATCTAGACGTAAGATGTTAGTTGATATATTTCCAGTTGAGAATTCAGGGGAGGACTTACATCTCCGCCCTGCACAAAGTAGCCGGTGACGAGTAGGTTCTTCTTATCGGGAGAGATCTTGACATAATGGGGACCAACGATTGGCTGGTCCTCATTAGGATCATCCAGACGCTTGACATTATCGAGGTCGGAAATATCAAGAGCAGCGACGTGGTTTCCGAGGGTAATGGTGAAGTAGGCGAACTTGCCGTCATCAGAGATGTCCGAGTAGATAGCAAGAGACTCCTTGGCTTTGTCACCAAGATCGTAAAGAAGCTCGGCGACACCTTGGTTACCCTTGGAGTCTTTGCGGAAGGGGTAGATGATCCAGACCTGACCAGGACCGACGGCGGTAGCTAGAGCAGCACTCTCCTTGTTACCCGGGATGAATTTGACATCCTGGATACCCTGACCATCAGGAATGGTGATAGTGGAGATGATCTTGCGAGTCTTGAGCTCCCAGAGGCGGAGGGTATCTGCCTTCTTGATACCTAGAGTGGGCTTGAGAATGGTGATGGGCACAACAAAGTCAGAAGTAAGAATAATATCCTTGTCAAAGTCGACGGCGAGACCATGAGGAGAGAACTGTTTCTCAAGAACATTAAGTGTACTTTTAACATCCTCTGGCCATTCGTGGATAATGTCGCCATTGGCATCAGTCTCGATAAGGCGGCCAGGAGAAGTGCCAACAGCACTACCCATGTAGGTGATGAAGAAGCCACCTTCAGGCTTGGCTCGGATCTCATCGACGATAGAGCCCAGGATGCCACGGTTGCTGTGATCAAACTTGGGAGCATATGGATTAGAGGTGTCGAAGTAGAAGGCTGTATCTTGAGTCTTCAGAAGAGATAAGAGACCACCACCAATCAAGGTTTTGCCATCGAGAGAAGTGCCGAGATGGTGTGGCGAATTCCCACTGGTGTTTACGTCCGTGATGTGGATAATCTCTCCGAAAGTATCCTGAACTACATTAGTACCGCAATGTTACACTTCAGGTAAATAATAACTCACGTCGTCAAGACTGGCCGTAACCAAGAAATCAGCGTGCTTATTATCGCCAGCGCCAGTCCAGAAGTACCCGATCTTCTTTGGCTTGATGTTGGAGGTCTTGAAAGGAAGACTATCCAAGGGAGGAGTGGGAAGTTGAAGGATTGGCAGCGGAGGGGCGTTGTCGGCCAGAGGTTCGGTAACACCTGGGATTTTGGGGATCAGGGGAGGGAGGCTGACACCGAGTCTTTTGTGAAGCTCGGCAGGAGATGCCGAGACCTGGGAAGTAAGAGCACCCAAGAGTGTGGTGAAAGACAGAAGAGAATGCATGGCTGAGGATTGTGAAAGAAACCCGATTTGCTATTGTTGTTCTTGACCAATGATGCAAGCAGGCTGGTGGTAAGACTGTCGATATGTGAGAAGGATTGAGAAGGATTGAGGGAGTTTTTGGGTGTTATATACTAAACGAGTGACCCTTAAAGAAGCTGTGGATGATCTGAAAACATCAACCCTTTGTCAACTCGTAAAGGTCCAATTGCCATCTACAATCAACCCCTTGGGCTGCTCTTGCATTGTATCATTCAGCCTCACGAAGACACGACCGGGCCACATGATGAGCTCTTCTCCTTACTTTCAGCGTGGGGGGCGTTCATCACGATCTTCGGAACCATGTTTCTCAGCTCTAATCCTCTAGTATTTGCTATTATTCATTTAGCTTCTATGATGTGCTGGCATTCGAGAGGTTGAGCGTATGTGCCGTCTGTTCGGCCCAAGGGGCATCCGGTTCACCGACGTCGATCTACAAGAAATAACGACATAAGAAGAAAAGCTCGGAATGACTGACTGAAAGAGGTCTGAGAACTGATGTGTGTTACATCGGCTTCATCTGGCTTCTGATCTGGGGCTGAAAACAGTGATTCAGTAACATCGCAGTCGTCGAGATAGGAAGAGCCTGAAAATCATTTGCTTTATTTGGGCCGCAACCTGTCGCCTATCCATGTATGAACCATGATAGCGAGCTGGGTCACGGACTGAACCAGGATGCTGGATCATCTAGCCTTATGATCTAAAGAGCTAAAGTGGAAACTTCAGGAATAGAGGGTGCTTGGACGCCAAGAGTCCTCATGTATCACCCTGGTTCCTTGCAGTCGGTGATATTGAGATCGACAGTTCTAACGAATGGCATCAGTTTCGTGTGATTATTCACCATGATTGATCAAAATGACACTCGGTCGCTAGCGGGTCGTCGCGCGATTATACTTACAATCAAGAGACAATTGATCTTCCATTGAGAAACTGACGTTGATGAATGCCTTGATTGTTTCCCTATCTTCTAATAACTTCAAGTAGGCATATACTCCTAGCATTCACATAGCCAGGTAAGAAGGTCGCCGGATTAAATCGGCTGCTGAGCTGGACTTTTCCGTGGATGAGTTTATCATCTGGTATCGTGCTGGCTTTGGAACGCCAGAATACTGTGAGAAAACCTCCTAGCCTGTACTCACAGAGAATGGACCTTCACTTTTGGGTGGTTTAGCCTGGCGGACTGTGCGACCAATCTTCATTATGGCTTTCGACTTTAGCGTTTACATCTTATTCGTCGCGATGGCGACTTCCACCCTGTATAGCCCGAATGGCGAAAGCCACTCCAATTGACCAGCACAGCTTTTTGAGGCAACAGATTCAAGCCATGGTGCAATTGTAACGCTCATCTCACAACGCTTGACGTAACTGGCTGATCAAAAGGCGCAAGCTACGCTACTGATGGGAATCTGCCATTAGCAGGTAATGTCTTAGAACGCTGATTTTAATCATACATCTGCTGTATGGAGTAAAGGGTTCTGCTGTGTAGATCTTCCACCATTATAATAAACAAGCACAATATAGTTGATGTTAGTGGCATAGAAACCGACGCTACTATACTTTAGGGTATCGAGTAAGCTTATAACTGCATGGCGTGCAATATGATTCGCTAGCCCCACGATGATCTGCCGAGCACATCAGATGCGCTAACTATGGTGTCAACACCGGCACTTGCCTTGTAAGCAAATGGAAATAGGTAGGCTTGCTTTGATCCTTGCAATTTCCATGCCGATCTTTCACTAATTCATATTGTTCGGAAGGCGTTTCCTCCGAGATGTAGCTTCATTGTGGTAGCTGTAAGTCGAGAGTGGGGGCAAGTATCTTACTGATTGTACGCTATTCGCAAACACATCGATAGTCTCATGCAGCTGTGACGATCGCTGTTTAACTTGTCTTCTTGCGAGGAGAGCGACAGTTTGGATGTCAAGTTTGATCAGCTGCTGCTCACTTGGACTGCAGTTGGCCTTTCTTGGTATCATTGGAACTTATTTGATTTCGATTGTGTCATCAGGTTGATCGGATCATAGGACTGAAATATGTATAGGGTTATAAGTTATCACATGCCGTAGCGGAAACATTTCACCTTTTTCTTTCTTTAGCATTGTTTTTCCTTTCCTCAAACACTTTCTTCCTGCATTGCCCTGGTCTTTCACTCCATTCATCCACTCAACATGAGAGCGGTGTCATTCATATCTCCTGCCGTAGCCTTATTCCTAGGAATAACTACTGTCATTGCTGCTCCCTCAGATTCCCAGAAGCCAGGCTTTCCTAAGGGTCAGCCCTATGATGGAAAGGGCAAGGGGGCCGCAATTTTAGGTAAGCCTTTTAAATCATGAGGCAGGTGTGAGAAGCACTCTTAACATGTATAGGCGGTACCAACAAGGAGCTCGATCTCCAGAATCCTGATAACCTAGGCGGCCAGCCGACTGATAATGGTGTCGTTCCCAACCTCAAGTGGAGCTTCTCCGACTCCAAGACGCGTCTTCTGAAAGGCGGCTGGGTTCGGGAACAGGTTATTCAAGACCTTCCTTCCAGCCACGATATCTCAGGCGCTCAACAACATCTCGTCAAAGGAGCTATTCGTGAGCTTCATTGGCATCGCGTTGTAAGTTGATCTCGACCTGAGCTTTTGTGGATGAAAAACTTACATGACATAGGCTGAATGGGGCATTGTTTATAACGGATCTGTTCTCATCTCTGCTGTTGACGAGTTTGGACGCTATCAGGAAGAGGTTCTTAACTATGGCGACATCTGGTATTTCCCCAAGGGAGCAGCCCATACTATTCAGGGTCTTGCCGATGAGAACGAGTACCTACTAGTCTTTGATGAGGCTGACTTTGACAAAGTCGGGTAAGTTCACGAATCTTGGAATTCTGGCTATGATACTAATCAGCCCCCAGTACTACGTTCATGGTAGACGATTGGATCAATCACACACCCAAGGATATCCTGGCCAAGAACTTTGGTGTCGATCCCAGCGTTTTCGAGAATGTTACCAACCCGAATCCCTACATTCTCAACGCCGACGTTGCGAAGAAGAACGTCACCAATGGCCCTGCGGGCACTCTTTCTGGCAATAGCTCTTTTGTCTATCGTACCTTCGAGCATGAGCCCGAGAAGATCGGCGGAACAGGGGGCAAATTCTATAAGATCGACTCGACTAATTTCCCAGCATCTAAGACCTTGGCAGCTACTTTTGTTATACTCAAGCCTGGCGGTCTTCGCGAACTTCACTGGCACCCCAACGCTGAGGAATGGTTGTATTTCCACAAAGGCCAAGCAAAGGCTACGGTCTTCATTGGAAACGCTGCTGCCAGGACCTTCGACTTTTCTGCTGGAGATACGGCAGCCTTTCCCGACAACTCTGGGTCAGTAGATACTTATGATTTACAGATATCTACTTCGGTTTACTGAAAGCTAACTGTCAATAGCCACTACATCGAGAATACTTCCAAGGATGAGGATCTTGTCTGGATTGAGGTTTATAAGTCTGACCGCGTCGCCGACATATCATTAACCCAATGGCTCGCCCTGACACCACCCGAAATTGTTGCCCAGACACTTAACGTCTCCATTGCCTTCGTGGAGAGCTTGAAGAAGGAGAAGCAGGTGCTTATTGCATAAGGGAGGTACAATAAGTCAACCCAGCAATGACGCGTAACGCAGGCTCATGCCGTCGACCATAAATAGTTTACTTCTCGTATATACTTTTCAAATCATGTTGAATGCAATGTGGCGGCTTGATTTCAACTTACTTGTGCGTATTATAATTATATCTGCATACCGTGCATCCTGTCCATCAAACATTTTAGGATGAGTTAGTCTGTACAACGCTCAAGTTTGAGTAAGTGGTTAGAGTTACTCTTCCATGAATATCTTTGACCATGGACAGCACTCGGTTTCTGCTTGAATTGTTTAGCTAGCAAATTAATCCTGTCCACTAGTTTGTGCCCTATCGTATTATTGAAAACCTTTGACCGTAACGTACAAGATTAAGTTACAACCCAACGAGCTCTCGCAGACTCTCTACTAAAGGCTTTCAGATCTCTATAGCTAGTTCAAGTGCGATATTATCTAGCATCTAATCCTCAGATCGACTATCCTTTATCGACCTTAATAGCGACTTCAAACCATTATCTCTTTACATTTGCTATATTTATCAGAGAAGACTGTTGAATCAAGTTAAGCTGCGCGATTAATCTAAATTGCGCTTTCGAGATAAGAGACATAGATTGTAACTTTTAAGTGGAACCTTTGTTAACACGGTGCTTTCTCATATAGCCAGCAGGGATTCAAGAAGTATTCAGTGGGAATAGAAATAGCACTCCTCGACTAAGCCATAAGCGGTTCAAGGCTACTCTATAGACATGACCAGCAAATTACATAGCCCTTAGTAAGTAGCTGGCCCCTACAGTATATGTATGACTAATTTTACTACTTGCCTCTCTGGGACATTACCAACATATATAATTTATTATATAATTAAATTAATAGTGGAATCAAAGGGAAGGTCTGTTCAAAGATGTATAACTATAGAACTGTACAATATGCTAGCGTATTAATATACGACAAAAGCAGTATTTATACGAACTCATATCCTGTCCGATTTCTTCTTTTCCCAACCATTCTTACATATACATAATAACTATTACTACTCGAGCTCTTTATTTAGCATGGCTTTCACTGTCTTCAAGGCTCTTCTGGTTGTTGCCACAATTGCTTCTTATGCATCTGCCAGCGCGATTCCACCCAATGTCGACCCGGACTTCTGGAAAGCTGTAATGGCTAGCTCCGCAACCTATGACCCTACCCTCGGGAAGATTAAGATTATCAATGGAAGTGAGATCGACATTGGTCCCGTCGACAACCCAGACTTCTTGGACACTTTGGGTGAAACTGGCCAACGCATCAAGAAGCGCGATATTTTTGACCCTGTGTTCACCTTCGGCTCATGTTTTGACTGGCCCGGTGGCAGTCCCGGCAGCAAGTTAAACCCCTACCTGAATAACTTTCTCAACTGTGTTCAAGATCTCAAGAACAAGGACAAAGGTGATTGGACAAACCTTGGTCCTAAAGGAGAATGGCATTACAACTACGGCACCGTCGCCATCGTTGTGAGGAATCAGAACTCTTGCGATGGCCAGGAATTCAAGATGGAGTGGCTGTGGAACAAGGTTATGTCGAAGGTTTGGTCTTCCTGCCCGTACAATGCCCAGGGCTGGGCGGCTGAGAAAAATCGTGACAGTAGTGGTAATGGACCTCTGGTCTTTACCATTAGGGAGGAGTACACTCCTCTTCCTAAAGCTACTTATAATTGTTAGAGGGAAGAAACTAAGGATGCCCTAGTAAGATTAGGAGGAGGAGGGGGGAGGGGGATGGAAGACTCATGGGAGTGAAGGAGAACTTTATTAAGAAAAATACAATTAAATTTCTCTACAAGTGGTTCATCTATCATCTATTGCTTCTCTTATCATCTTATCTGCGCCACAATTTAATGGGCAATTGCCCCATAATTAGGTTAAAGGCTTCGAATCGCGACACCTCAAAGTCCTTAGTAGGCATGGCGAAATCATAACGGTGTACCAAGGTGCTCAAAACAATTTGCTGCTCCAGATACGAGATGTTTCTTCCAATACAGCCTCTTGCACCCGCAGAGAAGGGGATGAAGAAAGGCTCCATTCTTTTTCGCTCTTCTGGTTTAAGCCAACGCTCCGGCCTGAAAGCATATGGCTCGGGGTAGATGTCCTCGTTGTGGTGGGCGCTCCAGATCGTCATAGAGACTGATGTGTCGCCAGGAATCCACATATCCATTATCTTAGCTCCTTCAGGCGGTGTACGTCGTGGAAGCCCAGAGGATACAGGTGGGATGAGACGGAGACCTTCGTCAAGACAGGCTTTCAGATATGGGAGATCTTTCACCTTATCAAATGGTGCTATGACATCATCTTCGTCCATCACACAAGCGATTTCATCTCTCAGCTTCTGCATTTGCTTAGGGTGGCTGATCAGCAGTTGGAGAACATGCGTAAGGGCAATAGCTGTAGTCTCAGCTCCAGCATCAATGATCGCGGAGGTCTCGGCAACAATCTCTCCCCACTCAAGCTCGTTGGAAATGCCGTTCTTATCCTGCATCAGACATGAGAAGAAGTCATCAAGTTTCTCGCCAGCTTCGTATCTTCGCAGTCTTTCCTTAACTTGATGGTAGCAGACGTCGCCCCATGGAGCGCTAGTAGCCCAGTAGCTCTTCCACTTATTGGGGATAACCTTGGAGGCACGGGCTAGCCATGGATAAAGTTCGTACTCCCAAACAAAGACAGATTTTACCATGGCCGAGTGGTTCTGAGATTGTCGGTATCTAGCAGGATAGAGTGTGCCATCTGGCTTTTCAGCGGTAACCTCGTCTGTGCCGGTGTCAAGTAAGGTCATCTTAGACGAAAGAGCGATGTAGTTGATGGCTTCGATAGTCCATAGGTTGATCCAGTTGTTAAAGTCAACAGTGAGGTCTTCTGGGTCGGGGTTGGTGTTTGGCTTGAGAGGTGCGGTGCAACGGGTGTCGAAGGCGTTCAAGAGGCGCTGAGTGGTATACTGAACTTTGAACTCCCACTTCTCCAGGTTCCTGGTAGCAAATGCAGCAGAAAGGAGCCTTCGCTTCCTGCTGTGTTCGCCCTTGTCAACAACATCGAAAAGGTTTCGATGAGTTCCAGCAAGAACGGTCTCCTTGTGATCTTTTGTACACCTTGTCTGATGACCGTAGATATCTCTGACAGCCTGTGGATGGTTGAAGGACAATGCATTGGGTCCAATTCTGAGGACGGCTTCTCCACGGCGTTCATGTTCAGCAGCAAGTGTCTCAGACCGCTTGCCTGTGTGGCTGAGATAGCAGTGGCGTAGATCGGTAAGGGGAGATAGCCAGGAGAAGTTTTTATACTTTCTCAGCCCTTTGCGATCAGCGAAGTAGAGGACAACAGGGCGAACAAAGAGTCGAATAAACAAGGCTGCAAAGCAGGCCCCGAGTAAAAGGAAGCCTATCATGGTTTCAAATATGTTTCGTGTAATAGTGAGTCTAACAAATGTGGCACGGAAGGTTGATGTTTTATACCCTGAACATCTTGCGGGGAGGAGTAAGCTCAACGGTGAGAATTCCGACACAAGGTCATAAGCATTGCAATCGAAGTCCTTTTCATCACTCTGAGTTGGCAAAGCTGCTATATGTATTACCTGTAGCAGATAAAATTCCCGCGGAAAGTCAGCGTTAAGGCTGCCTGGCGAATCAGATACAGGGTATTCTTTGTCTGCGGAACTGCCGGCGGGGGAATGAATTTCCCTTTTTGGTAATCAGGTAAAATACTACTCAAACCTTGTGGAACGCGGGGTTATGGGGTGGCAGGGACTCGCCCTTTGGCCACGATGGGTAATCTACTCCACTATTGATAGAAGAGGATTAAGTTCAACTTGAAATTGCAAGGTGAAGAGGAAGGAACAAACACGTCCTTGGCTTCTAACGCTTCTTGGCCGCATGACCCGCATGACCGGCTGTACAGTAGCCCTCTAGCGGCTTGGAAAACCAGGAAACAAATCCACAAGCAAAACCCGCGCGATGAATTACTCGAAATAGATTGATCGATACCATTTCGCGTGTCATGGCAGTATCCTTGCGTCCAATCATAGAATGCGGGGGTGACGCACCAACCTTCTCCCCATATCTTTTAAACCCAGGGCATGAATCTTGCCCCGGAATCCCCCAGATTTTGGGCTGCGGAGAGATGGGACTGCTTTCTGATTTGTTGTCACTGACTCGCTAACCATGCCGAAATCTTGCCCGCGGGTTTGAGTAATTACGCTACGTCTTCGAAAAGCGTAATTACCTTAGTCCCTGGGTAGTTTTTAAAGCATAACTTGGCATTGATTGAAATATAAATAAGGCGTCGTACGATGTAGATATCTAAAACCAGAAATATTATCTCAACATACTCGAATGCTCTTTCTTCGCTGGCCTCACTCATCCTTACTCTTTGATCATTACTCTTGCAAGGCTTGTCAACATGGCGGCTGAAACTTATTCTCCAACCAAGCTATCAAGCAAAGATGATGGCTCAGTCGAGAATATAGAACATCCGGCCTCACCTGTTATTCTTGTCGAAGAAGATATCTCCTACGGCCATGGCGGCATCCGTGGTGTTATCGCGTCTCCATATATCTTTGGTGCAGCCTTCTTAGCATCAATGGGAGGCTTCTCCTTCGGATATGACCAGGGCGTTATCTCGATTGTTAACGTTATGGACCAGTTCCACGAAGTTTTTCCTCGTGCCGAAACTGCGTTCGGAAAGGGTCTTATGACTGGTATGCTGGAACTTGGCGCCTTTATTGGATGTCTCTTCATGCCTACCTTGGCCGATAGGATCTCGAGGAAGAAGGCTCTCTCTATTGTTGTGGTGATCTTCAACATTGGTGCTATTATGCAGACAGCAGCCAATTCTTACGGTCTTCTCGTAGCTGGGAGAACCATTGGAGGTATTGGTGTCGGAACCCTTGCCATGGTATGAAACAGCCTTTCCCCATGCCGACAACAGCTAACTAATATCTCAGGGAGCCCCAATCTATATCTCGGAGATCGCACCACCTAACCTACGAGGAACACTACTTGTGTTGGAGTCTGTATCCTGTGTTCTGGGTGTTGTCGTCTCGTTCTGGATTACCTATGCGACACGCAATCTGCCCGGCGAGATTTCCTTCCGACTACCCTTCGGCCTTCAAATGGTGTGCAGCACCATCCTTGGAATCGGCATCCACTTCTTCCCATACTCTCCACGATGGCTCGCGCTCGTTGACCGACCGGACGATGCGCTGAAAAGCTTAGAGCGACTTCGCCGACTACCCAGAACCGACTCTCGTGTCGAGAAAGAGCATATTGGTATTTGCAACGAGGTAACAATCCAGAAACTTGTGCAAGAGAAGCGCCACCCGGGCGTTACTGGTCTCAAGCTTGAGTTATTTGGCTGGGCAGACCTATTTAAGAAGAAGTCATGGCACCGGACTTCTATCGCCGTTGGAGTCGCCTTCTTTCAGCAGCTCTCTGGTATCAACGCATTCATCTATTACGCCCCGACACTCTTTGAGTCACTGGGCCAATCAGGAGAGATGTCTTTGATTATGTCTGGAGTCTTTAATATGCTACAGCTCGTCGCAGTCACCGTTTGCTTTTTCATTATTGATAAGGTTGGACGACGACCATTGGCCATCTGGGGTGGGATTGGGGGAGGCACTGCATGGGGTATTATGGCTATCCTTGTGGGCGTATTTAATGGCAAGTGGAGCTCTAACCCAGCCGCAGGTTGGGCTGCTGTGGCTATGGCATTTTGTTTCATTCTTATTTATGGAGTCTCCTATGCTCCCCTGGGCTGGGCGCTCCCCGCAGAGGTATTCCCCAATGCTTCCAGATCTAAGGGTGTAGCTCTTGCAACAGCGACAGTTTGGCTCTTCAACTTTATCGTGGGTGTTGCAACTCCCCCCATGATCGAGAGTATTGGTTTTGGTGTATATGTTTTCTTTGGATCTTGGTGCTTTTTGGCTGGTGCTTGGGCCTTCTTCCTTGTTCCTGAAACGAAGGGCAAGACATTGGAGCAGATGGATGACGTATTTGGTGACCACGCTGCGCAGGAAGAAACGATGATTGTGAGAAGCCAACTGGGTATGGTTTAAAGTGAACCTACATGGTATGGTGCTAATATTAAAAGGGCTGACTAGCTTCTCCTATGATGAACTTACGATATAAGTTAGAAGTCTAGTTTGTCATTCTTATCTGGAGATACCACTCCTGCTTGTACCCAATTCAAAGCTTTTACTACGCAAGAGAGCCTACTTCTGCGAGTAAATATTCTCA
Source organism: Fusarium tricinctum (assembly GCA_020744515.1). Classification (NCBI taxonomy): domain Eukaryota; kingdom Fungi; phylum Ascomycota; class Sordariomycetes; order Hypocreales; family Nectriaceae; genus Fusarium; species Fusarium tricinctum. The sequence goes on along the minus strand of JAGPXF010000002.1, from coordinate 367,430 downwards.
CTACTCTCTGGATCCGTGAGACGTGACATAATGCTTGGATATCTGCTTGTAATCCAAACACTATACGTAGCTCCGCTTGCCATATTTAAGGGAAAGCCTCACAGCCCTGCGGGATTGCTGATTGGCCTTAAGGGCACCGGCCGGTTACGTTACATACCACGCACTCCTTGCTGTGACATATCTCTGGTACACCCCCTGGAGCGAGTCATACCCAGCAGTGACTGGCTAGCGTCTTCGCTCGATGTAATTGTCTGCTCGAGGACTGCTTGACTGGCTCTGTTGTCGTGTGCCGTGGTGGAATCGGACCCGGCACTATATCACGGTGGCTATAAAGATATAAATATACTTTTAGATAGTCTGTTCAATAATAATACCAGCTATAAACTAACTGGAAAAGTATTAGGAAACACTCTAATTAGCTTAAAATAGTCCGAGGATACCACCATGCGAAGGTAAATATCTTTCATGGAGTGGTTCTTCCAAGTCTCCTCGTTCTGCCACACGAACCCCATTGGCGTCCCGACCTGCGCATACACAGTCGGGCTATCCTGCTGGAAGATGTCGCAGAAGGCTGGGACAAAGTCGCACATATTAACGATGCGGACCGAGTTTGTTGATGTGGCCTCGTAAGCCGTTTTGAAGTCATCGTCGCCCACCACCAGTCCACCAAAGGTCAAAGGCAGGATCTCGCTGGTCTCGAGGATCTTTGCGGCAAGGATATCCAGGATCGCGAGATTAAGTGCCGCCCCGCCTAAGGAATGAGCGCCCGCAAACCAGGGCGTCGAAGAAGGAGAGCTGTTGATCACATTCTTGACCGCGTCGGTGGTGGACTTGCTGAGAGGGGTCCCCAAGCCAAGCCCGAAAGCGTCCTTGTAGAAGGAGAACAGCGTGCTCTGGACGTTGCCGTATCTCGCCTGGGGCTTCTGTGTGGTCGGCAACATGCAGGCCTCAGTAGAGCCCCAGCCTGTGATGTCGACCAGCGCCTCCCTCCTGGTGGCAGTGCCGCGGTAGATAAGCAAGTTGACCGGACCAGAACCAGGAACATCAATGCTGGCTGCGAACCCGAACAGGACGTAGAACCAGGAGTTCGTGACGGCGGCATCCGTCCCGCCGCCGGCTTTCAGGCAGATTTCAACGAGGCTCCTCTCCGCGTCAGAAACATCTTTGAAAGACGATCCGAGAGGAAACTCGGGCACAAATATGGGGTTGATGTTCGTAAGGGCAAGGTTCAGCTTGCGTATGATATTTGCAGCGTCTTCCTCCATCTTCAGGAAGTCCTCCTTGGGCGGTTCGAGGGACTCCCGGTCTGCGATCTGGTATGACATAGAAGATGTCATCTTTTTGTGCGCATCGTACGCAACCATGATATTTTGCGCGATAAGGACATATGTTTCCTCCTTTGGGGGCGCAGGCAGGAGTCCGTAACCAGGACGCGACATATTTGGCTGATGGATTGAAAGGATTTACTAAGCGTAAAAGGAAATCTAATCGAGAAAGTGCTTACAACACATATTTATATTTTGTCTGTTCTTTTGGCTATCTTGCTGGCTATTTTTGGCGGGGGTTTGAGTGACTTTATACCCTCGCTCGGTTCAGCTCTCTGTGCTCTGCTGTGTTCCTTTTTGATCCGTTTAGCCCCCTCACAACACGCCATCTAGCCGAGTATCCTGTGTAGGAGAATAGAATAGAGCAGCGAGACCGACGTCATAAATGCGACCCTACCCATTCAGTTCCTCGACATCTACCCAATATTGTGTCTATTGACCATCGGTCGCAGCCCTACTTGTGTGTTTGCGCTGGCAATCCCATAACGCTTAGTTATGTACCCCAAGACTCCATGAGGCTTGCTAGTCAAATACAAGGTGGCTTTGGAGTCTGAATATTAAGCTGACTGCAGAGGAGGGCCCACCTTCCTACTTAAGTTTCACTGCATCTATTGATTCAATCATATCACAGCTGAGCATTCACATAGCCTCTACATTCAAGTTTGTCGCCATCGTAGAGTATTTGATATACGATCTTCGAATGGGAGTATACGTTCAAATGACAACACATATTGACAGCACTACCAAATGATGACTGCATTGGTCAAGCAAGGACAGAGCAGAGAGTTGCGTCCCGTCCTATGCCATTATCTTGTGCAAACTACACCGTACGCAAGGTGACAACTGCATTCGGGCTGCTATAGTCACCTGACTCTGCTTCAGTCCACTTATCCACTCACATTCTGACTTTCTTGGCGAATGGGGCTTCCTATTTAGGGCCTTTGCAGGAAGCACTTCGCTCGTTTTGGAATATTCAGCTGTGAGCTGAAAACTCTGACTTCCACAGATGCTTTCCAGTTGTAGCTGAACAAGGAGGATGTCTTTCGCTTTAGCACTCAAATTCTGTTTCACTCACCCTCAGATCACTGTAGTATTACATGATAGTCTTTCCAAGCCTTGATTCAACAAGAAACCAGAGAGAAACAGGACGGAGAAAGAGAACTAACAGCTGGAGGAGTTCTAGCATCCTGAGCCCACCACCTGGTGGAAGCCTTTAAGACTGGGGTACCTCGGTGAGTCATTGTGGCTGCAGCCGGTCAGCCAAGCCATGCATACAAGGCATACAAGGAATACTTCAGTTCTAGAAATAGTAACTAACCGGTAGGTTCTTATGAGGGTACTGGAAGTAACACGTTTATGTATTATCGAAATATCTCTATAACTTATATACTATCAATTTCCTTAGTATATATCGGTTGTGGTTAATAATCTGTTATTAATTTGATACAGTCAAATTAAAATTATCCCTTAAGGTGAGATTTTATTGCCCAAAGGTAGGTGGCGCCCGCAGGTGGGTACACCACTTTACATGCCGAGGTTTGTTTAATCAGGCTCGACTTTAAGGTGGATGTTGAGCTTGTGCTGTTGAATCCCAACGTAGATGGCAAACTGTTTTGTCAAAGAATAGCTTATTTCTTTGGTGTGGACTTCGACCTAAAGCAACCCGTACGGTTATTGAAAGGTCCCAACCCTTTTTGAATCCCAATGCTTAGGAATGATCACTCTAGGACAGATTCTAGGGAACCCTTATAACCATGGACGGTAGTGTCTCAAGCCTTTCAAGGTTACGGCTTGAAGATATGGGAGCTATGCTACTGACATGGCCATGATCTCTCCGCTAAACGCATGACTGTGTTCTATCTCGGCTCGGAGTTTGTCAAAGGCGGCTGGTATCTTGAGAAGAAAGTAAGCCACACCCGCCAAGAACATCGCAACTGTCTCTCCGCCAGCAATTCTGTTAAACGTTGATTAGCTGATTTAATTCCGTCGTCACGAAGAGAGAGAAACGCTAAACTTGATACATGAGCTGTCATTTTCTCTTGGGATATCTCGCCACTCTTGGCATTATTGGCAAGAATACCCAAGAAGTGATGCCCTGTCTCAATACTCAACCCCCCAAGCTTCCATTAGATCAAGGCTCTAGGGTCTTGTATCATAGTTCCTCATAGTTCAATCGCAGCCTTTTATAACAATTGACTGAGAAGTCTTTGACACCAGTACGAGTCATTGCCTAACTTACCCTGAACACAAACCTTCCTCCAGCTTGTCTTTCCAAGATTGGTTGTTGCAGTCCTGCCTTGCCTGCTGCATGGTAGGTTGTCTGCCTGCCTGGCCTGCCTGGACGAATAAATGCATGCCCATAACTATGCACATTGTCATACAACGGAACAGATAGTGGATTAGAGTGATTTTCAAGAGTTGGGGCGTGTCAGTCGTTTGGTATCGCACAAGCTGTTTAACAAGACAGTTACATGATCTTTGCCTATCATGTGATTCCTTCAGGTCTAGCAATAATCTCCTAGCTCTCTTTTGGCTGGATTCCCACCTATTTATGCAGTTTATTACTTCCTAGCCTAAGCGGTGCTTTTTCCGAACCTGCATCAGTGTTTGGTTCGTAACACAAGACTGACAGGCTCTCGTTGCTCAGGAAGACAAACAGGAGATGCCCCTCTTTGAGTGTTCACATCAAAGCGTAATTTTATGAACGGTCAAGAAGATTGATTGAAACGAAGCCTGACGGGGCATCGGAAGAATGTAATCTAGTCTAGTAACTCAAGGCCTCGTATTGGCGAGGTCTGAGTCCTTGCTCCCCGTCTTCACAGGAGGCCGCAATATCGTGTTCATCAGGGTCATTCACATAACCATCATACGGCCGATCAACAAACTAGCAGTTGCTTCTACCAACGATAACGTTGTATCTGTCAGTGTCGAACTGCTGGCCCCGAACGAACCATGCATCCCAACTAGGAGGGCAAGGCCTGACTGTACAAGGCGGGCTGCTGGTCTTCGACTGGCAGCTCGCAATAATGCGGTCAACATAGTCAGCCAAGTAGCTGCACCTGGGTTGGATGTAGTGGCTGTTGTCGTTGCAAAGCCAGATAGCATCGCCATAAGAACAGGAGATGCGAGCGCACTTGCCAGGCCCACCATCCACACCGCATACACTGGTCCCCAAGGATCGAAGGTATCTTTGCTCGCGCCGGGCCGCTACCACATCGACGTAACCGGTTCCGCCAACATTGCAAATGATGTTTGACTAGAATATTGGTTAGAATTTATTGCTAAAAAGTATACCAATGAGGATATATCTTACTGGGTTGCGTGCTTCAAGACCGGATGAGGCGTCGGTTTCCTCTTCCACCAACTCGAACTCCGGGTTAAGCTCCTTGATCTGAGAAATAACCGACTGGCACTCAGTGTTAGTATAGTTACAGACAGCTAGGAGTGCTCGCAGATGTCTTACCTCAATAGTACCATTCAGGGAGATAGGAGCCTCGCCCTCCTTAATAACTCCTTTCCATTGCATTGGAACAATTTCGTAACCCTCGAGAGGGTCAGAAACCACCTGGCTACCGTCAGGAAGAGCCTAGGAGAGAGTCAGCACACTGTTGATTACCTTTGTGACTAGAGAGGGGTGTAAGCCTTACCGCAGCAGCGACAGTTACTGCAGCGCAGTGAAGAACGATGGCGGTCACAGCCTTCATCTTGAATATTTCTTGACTTGTAGAGAAGTTTGAAGCAGAAGACTAGTAGTTGAGGAGTGAGTTGTTGATTGCGCTGTCGACTGCAAACCAAAGACGAAAGGCCGTGGACTTTATAGTTTTCGCAGGTCTCTACTTTCGAAGGTATCTGACCTGCACCTTCCTTTCCTGTGTGTATCCTCGGCCAGCATGACCAAATCTCAGGTCTGCCAAGGACCTTAGGCGACTCGTATATTTCGCATCTAGGGTGTATTTACCCGACTCCAGCAACTATAGAAGATTCATGGAAGAATGAGGCGGAACCTTTACAAGAACCTGCAATGCGATAGTCCTATTGGTCAGCCAAGTATATCCCCGCCCCCAACAAAAAGGTCCTTTGTACGCTTGTACAAGCGCTTCTCGCTTGAATCCTTCGAAGCACGGTAGATCCACTCGAAGGATTCTACCGCTGTCTAGGGGCGTAATAGAGCCAGTCCCCGCGGGCGCACGGACAGCGTGCCAGCTGACCGGTGCTTGGCATGCAATCTGAAATATAGCCAAGAGACCGTCGTGTCTAATTCTAAGACTTTGTGTAATAGAACTATACTTCTGGGCGTGATCCAAGGATTCTCGGGCTCTGTATATTTTCTAAGAAGTGGGGATCGTGAATGAGTGTACCAGTGCATAAGAACCATAAACTAATCTTTATTGATCCGCATGCTGGGGTACGAAATCTAGACGTTTTATGCGGAACAAATCCCTCGTACATTCCTTAGCCGTTCAGCAAGCAGCCTTTCCTGTTGGCTAATTCGTATACAGACAAAACACCTTCCTTGCATCTGCATCTTGGCGCTTAGCACTTAGTTCTTCCAAGCATATGCTGCTCTCTATGTAGATAAGGCTTACCCGCGGTTAATTAGGGCTGGGAAACGAAGATTTCTTATTGGCGATTGTAGACTATTAATCCATGTCCTCTTGTATTGTGGGTCCTTTCCGATGGTCTACCAAATCGACTTAGTGTATTTATTGCGCCTTATGGATCCGTTTTTATTGATTGAAAGCCCCCGATTGGTGTATAATGGTTTAGATGTCTGACATTCACGCTGAAAAGCAGATGTTTGGTGAGAAAGGGGACCCACAGGGCGTAATAAATTTGCTGAGGCACAGCCATAAAGTACCCTAAGGTCATAGGCTTGTATAGCCGTAACACCCCCAAAGAGACTATGATAGTGTGGGATGGCATCTGCGATGTTGAATTCCTCAAGCCCCCCACGCAAACTTTGTTAATAGAATGGCTTATATCTAGGAATAAGATCTCGGAAGAAAGCGTTTTGAGAAGTGCATGGAAGCCGGTTCTTATGAATGATATCGTCAACCAAGTAATTGCAAGCAAGATAACGAGGAAAACCGTAAATAGTAACGGATGTAGCAGAGCAAATGTAGGGCTAGAAGAAAAGCGGTTGTCTCCGTTTCTACACCAAAATTGCAGCCATTTATAGCCTAGAGCCACTTGTAGTTCTTATCGCACCAAGCAGTTACTTTGCAGATCTCACGTTCTCGGTAATAATATCTCGCCATAGATTTAGTACCTTGTTATTATCTTCTTGTGCCCTGAGGCAGCCACTATTAACCACCAGTCAGGTAATGGTGCCAACGACAGAAGTGTTAACCATTGAAAATTCCACCAGTTCCTGTCGGGCCTTGATTGTGTTCCGACGTCTTTGCCCAGCGCCCTTACATGTGCGACACATCTTCCGCGTAGTTGATTGGCAACCGGGACAATTTGACCGGTTTCGAGAGCAAGCTTCGCACTTCAAATTTGGCTTGCAATCCTGACACATTTCCATCCCCGTAATCCCACCTTCTATCTGGAGAGTTAATGCATCGATATCTAACGATGCTTTAATATCCCCCCACCTACGCTTCCATGAAGAAAGCGTCAAGCACAAGCCAATAGCCCTTATACGGCAGGTATTATCACCGGTCCTCAGCAAATTAATGGCTTCCATAAGAGTGCTCTCACAGGCACTGAATTGTGCCCTCTGAGTATGTGCTGTCGCAAGTATCTTGCTGGCAACGGCAAAAGCCATAGTCTTGCTATTCCAGGCCGGATTGGGGGTCAGACCAGGTTGAGTATCCTCTATGATATTGCGAGCCATCTCCTGGGTTAGATCCGTCTTGTCACAGACCCAGAAAAGCTTGTATCGTTGAAGGTGAGGTTGAGATCTCAGCAGCGGCCGGAAGCGAATGAAGTTGTTAGACTTTACAAGATGTAGTATCGCCTGGCCTCTTCTAGTCTCCGCGTCCTTTGTTCGTGACCTCTTCCTGACAACAGCGGCGGTGCGATTCTTTTTGACGAACCGCTTTCGCAGGTTTCCTGGACTTGAATTTGTGTCAGTGCTCAGGATATTTACAACACGGAAAAGGCACGATGGCGGCGTCCTATGGGCTAAAACAATGGATGGTACCATGTAAACTGAGATCATTAAAAACATACCTAATCTTAAAGTCATAGAAGTCACCAATATGCTTGTGACAAGCCACGCTGGAACATTTTCGTTGATATAAAGGTCCTGGATGATTGGAGTTATGGATTTGAACTTGGCATCTGCATCTAATGCCTCCTCAATATGACTCCTGGGGTGATCCGTTGTTTTTAAGACTTGATCTTATTGTCCGTCCTGTAGTAATGGTTATGATGTTTTGTAGCAAACGAAAATTGGATGTTGAAGTGCGAGGCTCCATGGTTACGAGCTCATAGTCACTCTTTTCGATCCATTCACCATGAGACACGTCGCTGCAGCTCAGAGGCAGGCATAAACTTGAGAACAAAACATTACGAACGAATAAGCAGTTTGTATTACTTCGGGTGATGTCTTTTCCAATGTCCATGAACATTTCGGGATATAAACGAGTCGAAGGTTGCAGATGGAAGTTGTCGGACAAGCCACATCGACCAATTAAATAGCCCTACCAAGCCTGCCACAAGATATGACACCTGGAGCGTGGTTGATGTATGGATGTGTGGCGGGTCGGACAATAGCGAAAAGCCAATCTCGTGCAGGAATACCTCACGGCTGGCCAGTTGTAAGGCCATGTTGACTTAAAAAGTGAGAACTGAGTGAAGGAGGTTTCTATGTACGACGAGAGAATGGTTATTATTGATATCACTGCAGTCATTACTGAAATTAAGTTTATATGCTACTTAATGCACGAGAAATCAAGTGTGAACAGAACACATTATAATGATACTTCGCTGTAGGCTCTTCCCAATCGGGGCTTTCTAAAAGGAGGAAAGTCTAAGGCGAATGAGACAAGAATCGCTCTTCTTGCATAATAGTATCGCCATAAAAAATACAAAAATATTTATCATGCCTTCTAAGGTAAATAATCTGGGAAATTATGTAGTGCTTGAGTTATTATATATTGCAAACCACTTATTTGGCGAGCTAATATTGGCCAATGTAGGAGGGCGACAGAACAGATACTGTGCAGCCACTTCCTTTACAGGCAGGGGAAGCTCCAGTTTCAATCGACTCAAGGCTGAGTGGAGATAATCACAAGCTCATCCATGCTTCCTGACACGATAATGTTCATCAAAGCAGTAAGTAATCCGAGGTGAGGTTGTGGAATTTATGGCGGTGATATTTTTCCTCCTCAGTTCAGCAGGTGGGATCTTCAGTGACCTGCCATTATATACTATATTCATGATTTTTCAATGTTCATGTCTTATCTAAATTATCAACGATGTAGAACTATGACTAATGTTGAGGTATTTTAAGCAGAGTCTGTTTTCTTTGTAGTACATTTTGATTTGATGGGGTAATAAGCCCTGGTCCTTAAGTTCAGGAAGTAGTGAGTAATAATAGTTTATTTCCCACTTCTCTATATCGCTTTCATACTTGTATGTATACTAAGGCGTACTAACTCACTTATAAAACCCTCTATGGACTCTAGGTATGACTCTTCCACAATTGTCTTATTTTGCTTCCGTATTGTTCGAAGTAAGTGTGGAGTGGTCTTAATGAGGTTTATGTCATCCTGGACTGTATTATCATGCGGATCTAGTAAAATACCGCAGAATAAGTTAAGTATAGCTGACATGGGATAGAAGATTATCATCCTAGTATATGTTAGTTATAAACTATACAATTTGCCTGCAATACTCTTTCCAAAGTTCTTAGGTTTTGGGGCATATCAGAATTAAAACATACCAGAACCCTTGTGGTATAACAAATTCAACACTTGACGCAAGCTGCCGTAGAATCGAGCGACTTGCCTCTATAGCTATTGCAATACTGGAACTCAACGCCTCCGAGTCACTTGCGTCAATGGCAGAGGAAATGTGGCAGCGACCGCTGGCACGGTGTATAGCTGTAAGAAGATAGTAGTATTCACAATGTACCACGGTGTAGTGGCAGTTGACCAAAAAGTACTGAGCTTGGTCACTCTCCGAGTCGGTAGCTTTGATCTGCGTAAAGTCCTTTCCTGAATTGAGAAGGCGTGGGCGGTATGTTAGGGGTATTGATAGACGCCACTGTTCCAACTCATTGTCCAGTTCCCGGATCGCTCTGGCTAGCTCCAAATCATCCTTTAGGAAAGCTGTCGTTGAATACAGCTCCCGATATATCCTCGAGCTCAAAATCGAGAGACGAAGGTCGCCGAGGAAATAGAAACCTTTAGGAATAGCCGAGGCCAGAACTTGAGTCCGGTCACTGACAGAACGGAGCAATTCGCCCTGGGGCAATTGCAAGTTGCAGTATGTATCATCCAGAAAGGGGAATTGGCCTGATCGCAATGCTGAAGCCTTGTCTACGGTATATGTCACCCAAAACAGGCGTCTTATATGATTTCGTGACCTGCTATCACCCGTCATTGGATCTTCATTCAAGGTGGGCACCGTCAAATGCCCTCCAAGAGAAGTTATCATGCGCCCTGCAAGTTGATAGAAGCTGTTTGCCTGTAGTGGGTTTCCTAATAGCATGAAGTATACAGCCTAGGAGGATCGTAGGTTAGCGGTGATATAGAGGTAGGTGTTCTCCTCCTGCATATAGACATACAAGCATTACTGCGGTTTGTGCTGTAGTGAGAGAAGTGTGTAGAAACAGTTGAGGCAGGTGGCTGCAGGCTTTGGCCGCAAATCGACTACCGTCTATAGGTGGTATTATGTTCCTTTCAGTCTGCCACAATGATATAAATGCCAGAAACGCGAGGACGGATGCCTTAGCAATGGTGTGATGCAACTCGGTGCAGGGACAGGTAGTACCATGACTTGAGTATGCAGCGGCTAGAGTATGCCGGAAAAGCTCTGGGTCAATAAGAGGGAAAGCCAAGTAAACATAACTGTCCAAGTAGAACGATAAGATATGCTCTACAAGAGCTTTGTCGGGAAGAGAGTCGTTGAGTTGAGTTTGCATCAGTTCCAGGAGTTGAGAAGGCTGATTTGGAGCAACCTGTTGAGCCTGCCATGGCTGACCAAAAGTTTCTATGTGTTGAAACATAGGCTCCTCGCCTGTCATTCTCCGTATCCAGTCTTTTCCAGCTGCAGAAAAGATTGGCATACCGTCTCGCATGTTGAAATCTCCGAGATAGCAACCAGCAAAATAAACTTCGCTCAAACTAGCTATGTGTACCGGTTGAGATGCCTCAGATAAAGTGCTAGCTGATGTTAGCACGTGACTAAATCGGTGTGGTTCAGTTCCCTGCGAACAAGGAGGACGCTGCTCGAGGCCGCTGCTAATTTTACTAAGTGCATGCTCGACACGTTCCACTGGTTTGGTGAGGTTCTTGTCAGAAGAGTGACTCCGATAGCTTTCGCGTTGTTAGCATTGTTCCTTAGTAGCTATGCCTAACGATGACGTATTTTGTAGTGGTGAATTACCGCAGTGTTGACTTCGAACGTTTTGACACACGATCGAAAGTGCAAGGCAATCTCTGGTGGAAACACCAATTGCATTTTGGCAGGGCGCCGTCACATTGGATCTGTGTAGTTTTGCCGTCAGCCTCTGCCCTCGTCTACTTACACCGCCACTCCATTCTGACTTGCCTTCTTCCTGTGACAAGAGTCACATGCCCGTCTCTTAGGCACGGACTCCATGGGATCACGAATTTATAAGCTGGCCTGTTCTGAGGAATCTATTAAGCTGGCGACAGGATGCGGGATTAAAATTGAAGTCAAAGTCGTGGCATCAAAAATGGATCTTGACAGTAGGAGTTCTTTTGGTATTGGACTACGAGACCGCTGACTAATCGGGGGTCTGGGGGTTGATCGCGCCTGGCAGTGGGAGGATCAGACTCCTGGCATTTAAAAATGGACACGGTTGGTAGGGATGTTGGAAGCTCTTCTATTATAGGACGCTTAGGCCGCTGACTAACCGGCACATCTGTTAGTAGCTGTCGAGGACTATCAAGTTAGATGGTATGGCACATTGTATCCTGCTGGGTATATATTTATTACTTCCCGCCTTTCCTAAACATTAAATTATTTTCCTCTTACGTTTTCATATGTTATATTCCCCTTGAAATCAAACGTAATGAAGGACACCAGCAATTTCAAAATTCTGATTGCGGGCGGTGGAATCGCAGGCCTTACTTTGGCAAACATGCTTGAGAGGTTCGATATCGATTACATCCTTTTGGAATCTCAAAAAGAGATCACTCCTCAAGTAGGAGCGAGCATCGGCCTGTTACCGAATGGACTGCGTATCCTCGACCAAATCGGCTGCTACGAGCCAATTCGCAAATTTCTGATGCCAGAATCCAACTTCCATCTGAATGATCCCAACGGCCGATCCTTATTCTCTTTGTCAGAATTCTTGAAACAACTAGAAGCTAGGTAAAGTAACCTCTTATTAACGATTATAGTTTATAAGGTTCTATGCTAACTTATCCTAAACAGACATGGATACCCGCTTCTATTCTTCGATCGACAATGGCTTCTCCAAGCCCTTTACGCCAATTTGAGAGACAAAAGCAAGATATTAACAGGAAAGAAGATCGCACATGTTGATCTAATTGAAGGATGTGTTAGTGCAACGACAATGGCGGGTGAGCAATTTCATGGAAGCTTGATTGTTGGTGCCGACGGCGTGCATAGCACCGTCAGAAGCGAAATGTTCCGTATTGGCCGTCAACTTCGGCCAGGATACTTTGCTGCAGACGAGGAAAGTCGCATGGCCTGTCATTACATATGCTGTTTTGGCATCGCCCAAAACGTTCCTGGCTGGGTTGATGGGGACATCTGTCGTACCTTGGGTGACGGCCTGTCTCAGCTCGTCTCATCCGGAGTTAATGGCAGGGTCTATTTTTTCTTTTTCTCCAAGCTCCCGGCATCAAAGTATGGCAAAGACATTCCGCGATTTACGCAAGAGATGAAGCTTGAGTTTGTGGAAAAGAATGCCCACTATCCTATCACTGAGAAGGTCACATTTGGCCAGCTCTTTGCCCATCAAATCACTTCAACATTAACCCCACTACATGAGTATGTACTGAAGAAGTGGTTCTTCGACAGACTCATTGTTTTTGGAGATTCAGCACATAAGGTACGCGATAAACAATTAGGTTCGATACCTTGACGAGTCTCGGCTAATAATCTTTTCTTTCCAGCCAAACCCTATAGGGGGCCAAGGTGGTAATGCGGCTATCGAGTCATGTGCTGAGTTCATGAACGTCATTCTTAGGACAAAAGCCAGGCGATTAGGCAGCTTGTACGGCCTATCGGACGATGAGATTTTTAATATCTTTCAAGAAGTCCAAGTCACTAGGCAAGAACGAGCAGCAATGGTTGTTAAAGCCTCTCACGATGAACAAGCATTAGTCGCCTATGAGAGCCCACTGAAGTCGACCCTGGCCTTTAGGTTTTTTCTGCCGTTTTTACGACAAAAAGCTATCCTCAATAAGTTAGGAAAGCCCTTATTGGGTGCTCGAAAGCTGGAACAACTGCCTGATGTTGGAAGGCCAAGGACAATCCAATTCTATGACGAAGATCTTAATAGATCTACGAACTTGTCGGCATTTACCAAGTTATTCTTATTTGCTCTTGGACTTGCCTTTGTTATGGGAAACCTGTATATAATAGGGCGATTGGGGTTACCAATTAACTCCCTGTAGCAACAACCTCGCTATAAGTCATTATTAGTTTAAGAATGGATATTTATATATGCACAGCTGACAGACAAGCATCATATCAGCCTTCTCTTCCGTAGCGCTCAAAGCTTTGGTGCCAGTAACAGCGACAGTAGCATAATGGTTGCGATTGATCTGGCGTATACAACAATGTCCGGTGCAGTACGGAATGAATGTCATATGTGGCGACCAACCCGAAATTTGAGTCAGTTGTAAGACACGGTACTAACGGTAATGGAGCACTATGGTTGAGGCGATAATCGCTTTTCTTGAATAACAGAATGGCCATGAAGAATACGAGCATGTTCATTGTGCCTTCCAAGGTGAAAAATCTAGGAAACCACGTGGCGCCTGAATTGCCATACGTCGCAAACCACTCGTTTGTCAAGCTGGTATTGGCCAATGTAGGGAGGGCGGCCTCTGGTAGCCGTCATGGTTGACATAATTTCTCGAATGGCTACTGTTAAACCCTGGTTTACCCCACCTTCTCATCCTTTCGTATTCCTCCATGAACACTCGCAGAACCTTACCCCACTTAATTTTCAATTTAACATAGAACGAAGAATGCCCATTCCTCAAGATTCTTCATCACTTGCGGCCAAGCTCTTGATCCAGATGTCCGGTGCGCCCGGCTCTGGTAAAAGCACGATAGCGAGACTGCTTAGGCCAAGCATTAACGGTATTATCATCGACCACGATGTGCTTAGATCAGCCCTCCTCGAAACAGGCATTGTCTCCTTTGATCAGGCGGCCAAACAAGCCTACCAACTCCAGTGGGCACAGGCTCAAGACTTTATGAGTCAGGGTGTCGGTAGTGTCATCATAGATAGCACCTGCAACTACCCTGAGGTGGTTGAGCAAGGCACTTCTCTGGCGGCCTGCCATGGTTACACATACTGGTATATCGAGTGCAAGGTGGACGATGTCGACCTGTTGGATCGGCGGATGCGTGGCCGTCAACCGATGGCGAGCCAGCGATCCGCTGTCGACTGTCCCCCTGCCGCTGCACAAGGGAATGGTACTCGTGTCGGCGAGGACGCAAGGGCCCTTTTCACCAGATGGATACGGAGTCCATGCCGCCCTGACCATGATGGTTGCGTGATCATCGTCGACTCGACGGCCAGCTTGGAGAAGCTTCGCGAGCAGATCATGAAGAGACTTTCTTATGGCTGTTAAAGTAAGCCAGATCATTGTCTGCTGTGCCTAGTCGGGTTTAGTTGGAACTACTGATAGAATTGAACGTTGAGCCATTAGTTAGACCGACAGTCCATAGACGATAGGGCAAGTTTTGATATTTGTTCAGGCTATATTGAGCTGGTACCTGCACGTGTATGGCCGTCTTACTCGGCCACCAGGAAACAGCAAGCCATAAACTCCTTCTTCAAGCCAATTGGCTATATCAGAGGTCTATAAATTTAACTATGTTTTCTAATTGTCGCTCTGGAAATTTATACGATACAGTCTGCCGCTACACACGGATGATCCATATAAAGTCCGTGCTTCGGGACTCAACCATAGGCTGTATCGGATCGTAGCATCCATCCCTATAGACTATTGTAGCATTCTTCTAGAACCCGACGGCCCTGCTGACTACTGGCTTAGCAAGTCAAGTGGGCGGCGGGAACGTTAGTTGACTTGTCATGAATGATAGCCACAAGACCCGGATCGGATGAAACAAAGGCCCAACCTGATCTGGTAGAGCTGCAGTCCCGCGGTGCCAGGGCCAAAAACTGCTGAAGATCACCCGTTGTGAAGGTGCCGTCCCGGCAGTTGTCCTTAAGAGGCATACATTAGTTTACAGACTTGGGCAGCTACTGAAACCATAATCTCTTACCTGGTTGTGAACAATAATTTCGACTCTGTTATAGCCACCAGAAGTAGGACCAGACCATCTCCAGCTTGAATGAGCTACGTATAGCCAATTAATACTGCTCGGCTCTGAGGATACTGGACGTTACGTATCTCCGACACTTCGTTGGGAACGAGGATCCCATTGGGCAATCTGGTCGAAAACAAGATCGACATCAGATTTGTACTTGGTGATCGTTCGTGGGGGTACTCCGTTGTGGCCGAGGCATAGCCTGAATTGGACTCGCTTGTTTAATCAATGGTTTGGTGAAGTGTGCTCGGAAAACAAAGTTTCGCTATCAGCCGGCGCGATTTCATCCTCAGGAATCTGGGATATTTCGCCCATAACGCCAACGTCCGTCAGCTTTGCATGGTGCTGCTTGGGAAGTGCGGTAGCAAAGCCACGGGCAGCTACGAGCGCATTAATGAATATAGTCGAGAGATGCATCTTAACTTCTGAGAATGGAATGATAAAGGAAAAAATCAATAGGAATTGCAACGCATTATACCTAATTTAATAATTTATATGACCCACGTATCCAGAGATGCACTTCCTGTTCCGCTACTGGGGTTACACGAAGAATGCAAGCAGTGCATGCTTTAAGTGGATACTTTGTAATGCTTATCAACACCTTCTACTGGATTTCGTGAGCCAACATTAAACCTTCAACCTTCCTATTCGGTTAAAACTTCTTTTAGACCTTGCAAATAAGATTGGACCTTGAAAAGCGCTTTGTGCGATTCTAATTGCTCTAATAACTACTGGACCGAGGTTCTTAACATTGTTAACCCTGGCGGATATAGACCCGAATCGCTTAGCGTAACTCCACTCCTTGAACGAGGAGAGCCTTGTATCTATTGGTCCAACATCAATGGAAATTATCATAAAGCGACCAAGTTAGAGCTGACAAAGATTGTGTTCCACTTCTATTGATATAACAACTTCAGTCATCAAGCTTTCCTGGTGAGACATGGGATATTACTATTCTCGAATACACAGCTGCCACAATCGCTATTCAGCGAGCTCAGGAACTTATTCGATTTCATACCAGCTATGTGGACATACTCCATACTGTGGAATCCCAAGCATGATCCTGATATAACACTGATATAGTCATGACCCCAAAGGTGAGGTCGTGTATCTGACTGCTGATATTTATACCGGAACCATCGCTCAATGCAACCCTCCTTGCCGCTTCGTCCTACCACCAAGGCACTTGTCATCGTCACAACGATCAGCTTGACGCCTTTCAAGACGTTGGTCCTACTCGCCCCGGATGCCATCACGACCATCACAGTCATAGCACCTGCCATTACGGCGACGTAGATAGACAGAGCATTACAACTACAATAGCTCGCAGCCTTCTGACATGAACTTCGTCCCTCTGCCGAGTCTCATTGCCAGACCAGTAATAACGAGCCTTACTCACCAAGGTACAATTCAAGTTCGCACTCTGCGTGTCCCGCCTTCGCCTTCTATCACTAGAGATCCCAGAGACAAGTGGGGTACCAGTGCACCGTGGGGACCAGAAACGACGCCTCCACTAGTCATTGCGCCACCAATAGCTCTCACTTTGAGAGAAACTATAGCTAACGATTGCTGACAGAAGTGTATCAAGCGAGGAGAAATCGAATTGAATGAATGGGAGTGGAATTCGCCCACTGCTGTTTACTCACCGTGAGTCTGACTGCAACGTTTCAACTTTTGCAACGCTAACAGTTATCCGCTTTCAGAGGCCTACCAACGGTCCTAAAGATCAAGCTGCGTCTTGGCTTCATCTTTAAGGGAATTCTTCCTCCTTGACCCAAGATCGCATATGTTGCCTTCGATTCACAACCTCTATTTACCGTTTCTTAGCATACATGTCTAAAGCGCGGTATCAGGTGGTCAAATTACTTGTTCTGACAAGCTCCAAGATTGCAAACTAGCAAATGCAGAGCTTAACACGACGACGACCAGCTTCGGAAGCTGTGTTGGCGGGGGTATTAGCCGCAATACCACTGCCAAAGCTACCTCGACCCGCGCAACAAAAACAGTCGCCCAAGCATCTTCCCGGCCTCCCGGAGCTGTCTGATAACGCCGGCCCGACCAATGTATCTGGCGCCAGCTGCGTTAAGAGTGCCACTCAAACCATCGTCGGCGGACCTGAGGCCTAAGGGTGATACGGCCATTACGTCCAGCGCACCACTTGGGAGTTTCTGAAGCTCATCAGTAATCCGCCTGCGCTCACGCCGGGGCTTGATAGCCGCATTATGATGCGAGTGTTCCATACTCATCGCTCACTCCCTAATCCCATCATACATGGGCATATCTAAGAGGACAGCAAATGGTTTTGTGAGGGCCGACGGCTTTAACGCCACACCTAGCGGCTACGTCACCAAGGGTATCTGCAAAGACCCAACAAGTGATGGCAACGCTATGTCTGATGGCGCCGAATTTAGTAAGGCCGGATACACTGGTACAGATAGATGGTCGGCAACAACGGTTCGACAAACATGGCCTCGCTAGGGCCTCAACGCTAGGCAGATGATATAGTAGAGACTACTTCAATTCAAATTATAGATCTAGTGTCTCCCATCTCTCCTAGCTTGCGCTCTGGCTCGTGTGATGGTTTTCTTCCAACCAAAACACACATTACAGGCTAAATATCCCAGTCGGTAAGTGCTTTCTTTAGGGTTTAATGAAAGGTAAGGTTATCACCTACTGGGAGATTCGTGCTGCACACAGCAATATTCACCAGCATCAGAAAAGTTAGTCGGGGGACACTCAAGGGCATTGCGGTCAGTGGCGTCAAACTAGGTCAAGTCAAGCCTATCAGTGATCACTGGAAATAAGAAGCAGGATAATATACATACGCCGTAGAAAGCGTCGTTTTCTTCACGTAGATCGACCTCGCATTCATCACACTGTGAGAAACTGTTAGAAGATTGTACTAGCGACAAAAGAGCTCTGAGCTCACTGACAATTTCCTTGAGGTGAGCCTGACAGAAGACGGCATCGTTAATTTCAACAGTAGCCATGGTCGTGAATGTGGATACGGGGTGAGTCGACTATAAAGGGCTTTGGATTGAGTGAGGCGGTGAGAGAATGAAATCTTGAAAATAATACTGTGAAGAGGAGTCAAGTATAAATAATTAGCTTCATCTGGTTGACGTCAGTGGCTCATGCACTAACTCAAGTATTCATGCTGCACGGACAAGACTTGCAGGCCTCAAGTCAATGAAAGTGAACTTCCGCGCCGACCGGCGGTATTTTGTCTCAGCGGAAGTCTTGCAACTGGTGTCAACTTCGGCAATGCATCAATAATATATATCTTTAGAGCCACAATTATCAACCTGGCTAATTAGGGCTAGTATACTATTGTTTACTTTTATTCCCCTTGAGGGCTATACCTAATAGTATTGCTGGGAGCAAAATATTATTTGGTATCATCGGTTTAATATTTAATTATGAAAAGAATCGCAGCTAAAACGCCCAAAATCCTACTCAGGAGGGGGATAAGAGACAAGATACTTGTGCCGAAGAAAAGTAAAATTCCCGTCTGGATAGCCTTAACTGCCCACCTCGTGACCCCTAGACTCTGCTGATTGAGGTGATGTTCAATCTCTCTTATCTCAATCCTGTTACCACGAATCCTAACTTAATAGTCCTTTCGACGATTGAAGATAGCTCAGTCTTTCGATATTTACGTTATAAGAACTCTTGACATGTAAAGATGTAGCTATTTCTAAATCCCCTTGATGGGTCTATCAGAAGCTGCTCTAGTAGAGGGCAATTTGATACCTTACAAGTCCTATACTGGGGCCATTAGGAGGATAGACAGAAGCTCCCTTTAAATTCAAATCTCTTATATGGTTAACTCGCGGTTTTCATAGGCATTGGCGTAAATCGTTAGACTCTTTCCAATGGTGACGGTGATCGGCCATGCAGAAGTATTACTAAATACTCTCGACCAGATTCGCAGAACGGCAAGCCCCATGTGAAACACATCTACCAGCCAAAGACTCGTATCTACACCTTCCCAATCGGCCGAAGCTATAGCTTCAGTTAATACTCGTCTTAGGCAGAGAAGTATATATTCCTGGGACCCTGAGGATAACCTATTAGAACAGCGAAGTATGAATGACTTCGCGTCCTGGGTCGCGAAGCATATGGGAGTCATTAGTTTAACTCACGATTAATGGTTTGCAACCTCTCTGTAGCAGACATTGCATATAGCCATTTACTAAGAAAGATCGCACACTCGAGGCTTCCAAGTGAGTGCTGACAACACCAGAATATCGCTTGGCTATTCACCACGTACTCGATCCCAATGGCAACCGGTAAGCTGAGCGCATGGACCGAGTACAGAAGGGCCGAAATTGCGCTATTGGTCTGCTGTAGCGGTGGAGAGAGAACCTTTGCTAAAGCTGTAGCAACTTGAGTCGGAAGTCTGCATGCGAGGTCTCGGTAAGGCCCAATGTGCAAATGCAATCGGACGTGAGCTAGACTGAGGAGGGCAACAGATGTGAAAGCGATGGGGCCATTCTTATCTCGTGGGTTAAGACTTGACTCAGACGTTTGCTGCCAGATCATGGCCCAGTTCGAAAGGGCTTTGCTGTTAAATGATTGAGGAGTTAGCCTAATACGGGTAGTCTCATAACTGTTGATAGTCTAGGATTGCCTACTGTAGCTCGATGACATCTTCATCTTGAAGGGCCGGTGAAATTGTGAGCTGCCGAACTAGGTGGATACGCTGAAGAAGTCCATGGAGAAGCACATAGTTTCCAAACGGCGAAGGCGCTGGATGGATCTGCGACAGTTCCATATCTGACCTCAAGAGCAGATTCAGCGATTCTAAAAAGGGTCTTTGCTCGTTTGGAACCTCTTGTCGAGCGAGAAGCCACTGAAAGCTCTCCGTTGCATGCCATTCTCTGACTGTGCAGGGTAGTCTTAGGTCAACCTCGTGCCAAAAGAGAACTGGCTGGTAGTTATATGCAATTGTATGCAGATTAAAGAAGCAGAATGCCATAAGCTTGACCCGAATGCGAGTTTCCGACTGTGCCCACGTATACCAATCTTGGGATGTTATCTCGTCTTTGTTAACGAGGTTGTCTTCTCGCAACCAGAACATAAGTGGGGTATGAAGTTCGAATGCTTCATTTACCACTTCAGCGCTCGCCGACCAAGAGGCGAATACGATTAGTGTGAGAAGGGTACCAGCAGACTGGATGATGGTGGCTGGCCAAGTAAGCTCGGGCATAAAAGCTCGTTCTTGACTTTTCAATCCGGTAGAATATAGACGCCTAAGGGCGATGGCCTTGCCAGCGCGATATAGCAAGAGTGATATATGTCTTTCATATCGTTGTTGGGCGCCTAGAGCAGCGAGAGCCAGCACAAACTCCGGAATACAGTTATCTAGACAAAATGTGGGTATATGAATGTATGGTAAATGATGTGCTAAAGATTCCTCCCACGCAGAGAGATATTTTGTGAATGCATGGCAGGACGGAAGGCTAAAATCGTTCATAGTATTTTTGAATTGCTGAAGGTTAATTTGCAGCGTTTCATAGCGTTCTTCAGTCATTATAAGTGGGGACGTGTTCGAACTTTGACGGATAAATTGAACTAGTAAATACTTAGAGATCGAGGTCTTTTCTGCCTTTTTATGGAATAGCAAGGAGTTAATTAAAGATGACTATCATACCTTGATTGAAACTCATGCCTACAGAATGACCGGCGAGGCATGATGAGAAAGGCATTGGGCCATCTGACCTTGTCCCTGTGGCTGGGCCTTGTCTGACCTGGAGACCCTCGTGTTCTAGACGAGTGGCTTCTTGACGAATAACGTCCTCAGCTGGTTCGAATAGGCGGGGGTCGAATAAATCAATATATAAGCCCATATTCCGGGTGAAAGTTTCGAAGTCAAGGCGGGAACTAGCCAAGTCTTGATCTTCTACCTCAGTAGTAACTGCTCTCAATTAATTGCTTATCCATAATACACCAATGTACTTTCACTTAAACATACAGTGTAAAGTGGAAGGTTGTGATGGATACTCATTTTGGCCCTGTAATGTCTGCTTGTAATTTTCTGGATTTTCTTGATCACCATTCCGTATGTTGATGGAAGGGCTGGCAAGCCCTTCAGCCCGGCTAGAGGTCGTACGGATGGATTGTGAAGGGTCTTCAGAGTCACCTGTGTGTGCGAGTCTTTCATGGCGGCGAAGGAGGTCATTTCTGGTAAAGCACGCTCCGCAGTGGCACACGTACGGCTTCTCTCCAGTGTCTGGTATTTAGATCAGCGGAATAAGACTAAGGAATGTAAACATGACATACGAGCGCGACAATGTCGTCTCAAGTGTTCAGGGCGCTTGAACTCGCGCGAGCAATGCGGGCACTTGTGTATCCTGGGCATTATGTGCTGTCCAGTTTGAGAAAGGTAAAAACATGAATGACGTGGGCTACAATGACCCCAGAATATTAATAGCTCCAACAGCTCCAACAACCCCAACAGCCTCAACAGCCCCAACAGCTCCAACAGCTCCAATGGCACCTCTGGCATGACAAATCATCTAGATCCACTATTTTAGTCCACACAAGCGTAACTTATTAATCTCTCCCATAGAAACAAAGCAGATGTCATGACGTCTTAACGTTAGATAATAAATTGTCTCCAATATTACGGAGTACAGTTCATCACACTATGTTGCCCTCTAGGTATACATCCAGAGGTATATAAACTCCGCGCTGAGGAGCTTCATGACTTTCCCCCAGCATTCTCTTCCATCGCCCGAGACCTGTTAAAGACTTTGTGAAAATTGTTTTCCCTACAATGGCAGCTCAATACACGGTTTTCCGTTTGAAGCATCGAAATGGCTTCGACGGTCTTTATCAGCAGCAAGAGGACATCCCCAAGGTTACCAAGCATGAGGTGCTTATCAAGGTCCGCGCCGTTTCATTGAATTTCCGCGACATCGCCATTATTACATCGAAATATCCATTCCCAGTTACTGACAACGTCGTGCCATGCTCCGACATGGCGGGCGACGTTGAAGAGATTGGCGAATGTGTGAAGGGGCTGAGTGTTGGGGACAAGGCCATCGCATCATTCGACATCACCAACTTTTATGGTCCGCAACGCGACTGGGACAATGGACAGGGAGGCCCTATCGACGGTGTACTTCGGCAATATGTGGTTTTGCCAGCCTCGGCTGTAGTGAAGGTTCCCTCGGATGCTCCTCAGACCTACTCCCAATTGGCATCTGTGGTTTGCACTGGCACCACCGTCTGGAATTCTCTATATGGGAATCTGCCTCTACGCCCAGGACATGTCGTATTGTGCCAAGGTGCGTACTCATTGGTCACTTTTACCCACTGCCTACATGCTAATGTGTCCCAGGTACCGGCGGTGTCTCAATTACTGCCACTATCCTAGCGAAAGCAGCAGGCGCTACGGTCATCATCACGTCTTCCAGTGACGAGAAGTTAGCCCTTGCTAAAACGAAGTTCGGAGCCGACCATGGGATCAACTACAAGACCTCACCCGATTGGGCAGCTAAGGCACTGGAGCTGACTGGTGGAAGGGGCGTTGACTTTATCATGGAGAATGGTGGCTCTGGCACAATTGCACAAAGTCTCAAGGCCATTACATATGGTGGCATCATCAATGTCATTGGTTTCTTGTCTGAGGCCCCGCAGGAAAGCATGCCAGATGTTGCTGGCCTTGCTCTTTCTAAGGGAGCAGTTGTCCGTGGTATCATGGTGGGGTCTAAACAGCTCCTAGAAGAAGCGGTTAATTTTATCTCTAAGCAAAAGCTAAGACTTCCTGTCGAGAAGGAGTTCCCATTCACTCTGGAAGGTGTGAAGAATGCATATGAGTACTTGGTGTCGGGCCAGCATATTGGCAAAGTCTGTATTAGTCTAGACTAAGATCAATTCATGTATCTAGCAAGGTATCTAACTTATATCAATCTCGGCACTACCTATAGTCAGTGACTGGTAGTTAATGATGTTTATTCAAATATTATATAAAGTTAAGGTCAACTACCTTTCACCTTTGAGTGTCTCTATATACCTGGCTTCTTCCAAAGGGGTTACTATCCTTCTCTTCGTTACTATTGACTGCTCTTAGTGGGGGGTCTCTGACTGTAGGTTCATCCTCAGCAGGTAGCGTGAGTTTAACAAGACCAAAATAGTAATCTAGTACCTCTGGGAGATCGACGTCAGCCAATTCATCTACCTCGTTCACGCTCTCCTGCTTGAGCTTCTCGGCTTTATCAGTGCCCTCAGCGGCACTTTGCAGATCCGGTTGCTGTGGTGGATTGTCGACTTCCTTCACTGTCAGTCGTCGTTTCGTAGGATTGCGATCCATATACCCTTGCGCATTATCCTGCACCCAACGTCGGACCGCCTGAGCCAATGGCCCCATTATTCTGCTTTCCGCTTGTGCCAACGCTGCGTCTACGGCTATCTTTTCACAGACGCAAGCCCCAGAAGCTGGAAGACCACAAATAGCACAATCCGGATCCATGAAAAATACACTTTTATAGGGGAACCCAGGGGGTGGGATTGAAATGCTGGAGGATTCTTCATCGCGTAAAGCACGTTGCAAAAAGGATTGGAGGATGGGGTCATTCTGTTGATCTTGACCCCAGTTTTGTATGCCGGGCATAAAATCCCATTGTCTTCCTTCGAATTCAGGACCCAATACCTGTTGTTCAGAGAGTTGACCATTTTCTGAATCTGAATCAGATGAGTAAGAATAGGATTCTAAGTCCTCAAAAATATTGTCTGCCTCCTCATAGTTGGCCTCTAGCCCATGTTTAATCGTGCTGTTCCTGTGCGATTGGGATGTAGCTAGGCTATCGTGCTGGCCCTGAGATCCTGCAAGTTCGTCCATGTCTTCATGCGTAACCGGTAGTGATCTAAGAGCCAAGAGACGCATATGGCCCACAACGTGATGTTCCATTGGTGTGTCCGTCTTGTCGATACCACAAAGGGGGCAAGCTGTAAACAATGCACCGTTTGTATGAGCGTTGCGATCAGCCAAGACGCCAAGTTGGGCTGGAGTGAATTTGCCTGGATGACTAGCCTTCATGTGCTCAACATAGTCAGTCTTATTATCGGCCAGGAACTCTCCGTGGGCTTTCGATTTGCAGCGCCATCGCAGGGTATGCTCTTTCATATGCTTCACCCATGTGCCGCTGTGGGAGTAAAGTTGATCTGGAGAGTCACACTTCTCAAAGAGGCAGACGTAGGGGTCAAGGTCGCTCTTAACATGAAGTCTTTATGTTGTCAGTACACGGTTTGATTTATCAGTGAGGGCTGCGAAAAGTATAAAGATAATCGGCTCTGACTCACTTCCACTTGTTCTCGTTAATCACGTCGCGGATAGGAAGTATGTGGAAGCAATACGGGCAGGTAACTTCCGCCACTGCCTCGATGCAACTGTTCCAGGCCGCTGCCAGCTCCCTTGCTCGTTTAAATGCGGCTTCCTCTTTTTTTTGTCGAGTCTCCTCATCATCCAAGTTTGAGTAATTTAGGTCGTCTTCCAGCTTTTCAATATCCTTTTTCGCTTCATTGTACTTCCGCATCAGGCAAGCCGTAGGTGGAGGAGGAAAGCAGAGTTCATCAGTGCTACTCAGCGCAACTGTCCTAGACACTGAAATAGCAGAAGGTGCAGCAGCATTTTTGAACTTCTCAGGCGACAGAGTTGTTGCAGTTTTGGTCACGGATTGTATGTGGCTCTGGCTGGGTGCTTCCACAGCTCGTCGCTTGACACTTCCTTGGGTCACTTCTTCTATTGGCTCTGGCCTTGGGTGTGATACGACGGGCTTGGCTACGGCTTGTGGAAGACGGATTGAAGTCTTTCCGTAGCGTTCTTTGCGGTAAAGAATCCTCTTGCGCCGAAGAAGCATTGTGTCCGCAAGCCGTTCACGGATATCTTCGGTCGTTCCAGGAAATCGATCGCGTATGTAGTTAGAGAATAGGTGCCGTAAGAATGGCTCCGCATTGTTGCCCTCATCATCTCTGATTTGAAAAACTTCGGCAGCTTTAATGTTTTGACTTTCCTTACTTGCCTGGCGAATAGTGTTGGAAGTCTTGTGAAGCAAGGTAATATCGTTCCGTAGTTCGTCAAGTGCATTGTTGAAATCTTCTAGGCATTCCTCCACTGGTTTACTAGTCGACTGTGTAGCGATACAGACAAGGAAGCGAGCGCCTATAAAACGATTTATGGTTGGTACTCAGCAACTCAAGGATCTCAGAATTATTACCTACAGGTTTTTGCGTGGTAATCGAGTGCCTGTAAGAGGCCGACGATAGCATCCTTAACATCAGGAGCTTCTCTCAATCGACTGTCCAAGGAAGCTCGATTGGTGCTAAAAACGCGGAGATTGGCTGCCCACAGAGAAAATCTTGCAAGCTGATCTTCGATTCGAATCAGTGACAGTTTCGAGACGAGTGACGAGATGACCTTGTCAGCCTTGCTGGCATCGTTAAGGCATTTCTGGAAAGATTCGAGACACGACTTGGCGCAGTCTGCTATCGTAGCTTGTGAAAAGTCTCCTTGCTCCTCGCTAGCGACTAGTGTTGACATCGTATTGAGAGACATATATACGCTCAAGGTTGAGAACAGCAGAAATATCGAAACAACAGGGGTAAAATACTGTAGAGCCTGACTATTCAGGCACCAAGGAAAATTACTGCGGGGTTAAGAGGCGATGTGTACGGAATAAGATCAGCCGCAGCCTCGTTTGAGAAAACCCGAGCATGTCAGCTTCAATTTATTGAGCCCGTGCTTTTTCTCTTAGCTTGAGTGAGTCTCTCGAACCGCTATTAACATGAGATCAGGTTCCACTTCGTCAACTGGCAGAGCCATCGTGAAGTCGATATGGTTAGCCTACAAGGCGACCCAGCAGATCGCCAAGTCTCTGCGACTGGATGAACAGGACGAGGATCTCAAAGCTTTCTACGCCAAACTCATTGCGTACTGTACCATAATAGAGATTCGCATAATCTCTGTCGGCGAGAGCACTTTGTCGCTGTCAAACGACTGCCTTCATACATTGCTACTTCCCTTGAATGGAATATCTACGGTCAGCCTAGATAGGCTCGATAATATCTCTATCAATATCTGGCCCCGAGACTTGGCCGAGATCCATGACAAGATTCGGAGAATCAAAGATAACGCTTCAAAGATCGAAATTATCCGAACACACCTAAACCTTGGAACGACACCTGGGGAACGTAGCAAGATTGCAAAGTCCTTGGACCAATGCGAAGAAGAGCTCAGGGTCAGATATCCTGAGGACTCATCTCAATGGGCTGCAGAAGACCTTGCTCCCCAGTTGAATATCGGAGAACCTACCTATGCCGTCTGGGGTGCTGCTCAATCAATATTCAAGGCTATGGTGGCATGCATGAATTGCCCATGCATACCAGCACACGACTTCGGTGCTCGGCTTCGCCTGGACACTTATCGAAAGCCCAAGCTCGATTTAGATGTTGAAATGGATGAAGTCGACTTCAATATGTTTCTGTCCTCGCAGCAGGACTGGCAAGAAGTCGTTGTCCATACAACTATGGATAGGCAAGTCAAGGTGATGTTCGACGAAAGACACAAACCATCCCCCGAAGTCAAATGCGCACCTGCAGTCAAGACCATGAAATAAAGGATCTCTGCGAGCAGATTGCGAAGATCAAGTCCAGAGCCTTATACCGTCTCGTGTTCAAAGTTACCCGAAGTCAACTCTTCAAACTGCAATCGGAGAGGAGTGGCAGCTCTATCCAGAAATCGCAAAATGCTATATCGCTAGACGATTTCTTACGAAACAAATCCGACTCTTTTACCGAGAAAACAAAACGAATTTTGGCTGTTATCCTAAGTTCTGCTGTCTTCCACCTCCACAATACACCGTGGCTAGAATCTGGCTGGAACTCGTCCGATATCTGGTTCTTCCGTACATCTTCGTCGGCAATGCCTCTGAAGCCGTTCCTACACAGGCCACTTTCAAGACTTGACAATCAGTGCGTCAATAATTGTGACTCAAGCCTAGAAAAGATCGTCGACCCAGATGACATCGATCCAGACGATATCGATCCAGATGATGTGCTAAGTCATGAATGTCCCGCCCTCGTCATTCTGGCCATAATGCTGTTAGAGGTATACTTCGTGGCTCCCTTTGACATCTTGGCTCAAAGATTCAACGTTACTCTAGAATCTGGCAAGCAATCGACTGCCTTCACAAGATATGTGGACGTCAACGGCGTATTTCAAGCTTGCCAGAAAGAGATTCCAGAGAACTCTCAGTTCTATCTGGCAGTGGAGAACTGCTTAGATCCAAAGGTGTGGCAAGACGAAGAAGGAAACAAACTTGACGATCCAACCTTGAGAGCCAGGATCTATAGCCAAGTGGTTTTACCACTCGAGACGGAACTCAGCCAGGCTTACAGTGATATTCGTATCGAGGACCTTGATCGATTTGCACAGAATTTTAATTTTGGAAGCTGGGGGCAATCAGCTCATGTGTGGGACCAAGGAAACAGCGATGATGCTTCACAGTCTAATTATCATGCTTCCATAGCCCCGGCCGCACCTCATCAAAAGTCGTACGGGCTACCTTTACATCTTCACAACAGGGGTGACGAGTTTCGTGATGAAAGAGCTCAACAAGGCTCTCCACTGAACAAGCGACGTTATAGTCGTTCGCCCAGTGGAACCGAGGCTGAAAGTTTCGTGTCCGATCTCCCGACCTTGCCAGACGCACAGGTGTACCCCCGATCATCCTACACAGTCGGTATTCTTTGTGCACTCCCTCTAGAGCTTCTAGCGGTACGAGCCTTATTGGATACCAAGCACCAGAGACCTAAGTACATACGGGGAGACAGTAACACATATGCACTCGGGACAATGAGCGATCATATGGTAGTGGCAGCTTGCCTTCCATCGGGCGAGTACGGAACGAATGCGGCCGCTGACTCGGCGTCCAACATGAAGCGAACGTTTCCCAACATTGAATTCTGTCTCCTTGTTGGTATTGGAGGAGGTGCTCCTACGCATGAGAGCGATATAAGACTGGGTGACGTTGTTGTGAGCCTACCAACAACTAAGTATCCTGGTGTGATTCAGTATGACCGTGGCAAGGAGATTGAAGGGAATACGTTCGAACTTACGGGGAGTCTTCATCCTCCTCCACGGTGCCTGATGACTGCTATCAGCTCTCTTCGATCCAATCCCGATCTTCCTTCCAACGCACTCCAATCGTCTCTTGAGGAAGTCACCAGGCGGGTTCCAGAAACATTTGGGTCAAAATACCAGCATCCTGGGCAGGACCAGGACTGGCTTCGGAAAGCTGTTTGTGCTGTCTGTCAGAGACAAGGGGAATGTCCCAATAGAGATAGCCACTTATTTAAACGACCACATAGATCGACAAGCCAACCGGAGATTCACTATGGCCTCATCGCATCGGGAAACAGGGTTCTCAAGGACGCAGGTGTACGAGATCGCTGGGCACAGGAATATGGCATCTTGTGTTTCGAAATGGAGGCAGCTGGAGTTATGAATACGTTTCCCTGTCTTGTTATTCGTGGCATTTGCGATTATGCCGATTCTTACAAATACAAGAGGTGGCAACATTATGCAGCCGCAACAGCGGCGGCTTATGCGAAGTTGCTGCTAGGACATACAGCTGCGAACATTACTAACTGGGATAGAAGTTCGGAGGACGAGGTAATAGAAATTCAATACCAGAATATCCAGGAAAGGTCTTCTAAACGGCAAAGATTTTAGAAGATCATAATATACAACATATATATTAAAGTGTTCTACAGGCAGTTAAGAAATAGTATAAATTCTTTTCTATTCCTATATAATAAACTACTAGTGTACTATTTAATCTAGTAGACTTTTGATACCGGTCACTAAGCACAGGGGCAAGTGAAGATATTCTAATAAGGCATAATTCTCTTAAAAGGACCCGAGCTTGGTATTGCTCTTGTGAACATATCAAGCTCGGACCTCTACGGAACGGACTATCTATGGGTCCGGCTTCCCCACTAAGGTCACGATGCCTTCATGCATCAACTTTAACTTGTTTTGTTAAATTAGTCCCGACAGGTTGTTATCTGTAAGACTGTTGAACCGGGTTATTTCTATTGTTGATATCATTGAGAGATTTGAAAAGCCTAGGCTTGATAAAGTTGAGGGTTAAAGCAAAAAAAGAGACTGTTGGACCGGAGATTTCATATACTAACAGGAAGGGCATTTAAACAAATAAAACTTGGGAACAAGGAAATGAACGTAATCTAACTAGATTAGTCTTGAATAGGAATATTATAAAAGAGGGGAATCAGCCTAGAGAGAGAATTGAAAAAAAGGAACATACCCACAGGCTAGAATAATTATACTGCGCCCTCCAAAGATTAGTTCAACCATAATTTACGGTTTAATAACTTTCTACCTTTTATGCATTTTTAGTCATATGGTCTAATATCATATCCGCCATGGCTATAAAGTAGCACCGTGCCTAAACTTCGACCAAGTAGCTTTAACAATTTTCGGGCACATTCACCTTCATCCGATACCCACTTCTTGACGCCCTATCTTTATCACTATGAAGCTCTCCAATCGCGGTCAAATAACAGCCGACAACAAAGGCGGATCGCTCTTGTGGGACGTCATAGCAAACCTTTGGGACCCTACGACCAACCCTTTAGGCTTCGTGAGCTTGGGCATGGCAGAGAATGTCCTCATGCAAGATGAGCTATTGCAACACATCATTGATAACATGTCCCTTCAACCCCGAGCTTTAACTTATGGCGATGGTACGACTGGATCCAAACGTCTAAAGGTTGCACTCGCACGCTTTTTCAAAAAATACCTACATCCTCATAAGAACATCGAATGGGATCATATCACCATTACCAATGGCTGTAGCGCAGCTATCGAACATATCGCCTGGGCAGTTGGGGATCCAGGGGATGGTTTCCTCATCACTAGGCCATTCTTTCGCGCATTCTTACCAACCTTTGGTCTTCGTGTCAATACAGAGGTCGTACAGGTGCCTTGCCAAGGCGTTGATCCTTTCTGCGTGAATATCGTCGACAAGTACGAGGCCAAGTTTCAAGAAGCCAAAGCCCAAGGAAAGAAGATTGCCGGCATTCTACTCTGTAACCCACACAATCCCCTGGGTCGCTGTTATTCCAGAGATGCCTTGATCGTACTCATGAAATTTTGTGAGAAATATCAAATTCACCTAATTAGCGACGAAGTCTACGCTTTATCGACATGGACAGATGAGGATGCACAAGCAGCGCCTTTTACCTCCTGTCTATCCATAGACCCTACTGGCATCATTGACCCCTCTCTGGTGCACGTCGTATGGGGCGTCTCAAAAGACTTTGGGTCCAACGGCATTCGGATTGGATGTGTCATCTCTCAGAGCAACCCTTCATTGCACAAAGCACTTGTTCCAGGTGCCTTATACAGTATGAGTTCTTCTCTCGCTGATCACGCCTTTGCGAATGTACTTGAAGACGCGGCTTGGGTTGATAACTATCTTGACAGGAATCGGACAAAGCTTGTAGAGCATTACAGGCTGATAACGTCCTGGGCAACTGAATATGGTATCCGGTATGCGAAGGGCACAAATGCAGGGTTCTTCTTGTGGGTTAATCTTGGAGAGGCATACTGTCAGAACCATCCTGAACAGGAACATGCACACGCTGAGGATCGAGTGATGCAGCTACTTCTTAAAGGAAAGGTCTTTATAGCTCCTGGATCAAGCTTTGGAGCCGAGGATAGTGGCTGGTTCAGACTTGTGTTTTCAGTTGACAAAGTAACACTAATGGAAGGGCTACGTAGGATTGTTGATATCTTGAAGTAGAATATAAAGTACTATTGAAAAATGAGTAAATGTTAGATCGAACTAATACAAGCTGCTTCATAGTATTTCATAACACTAACTCTACCTTAGATCAATCTATATTAGTAATGATAGTATTTAAATAGCGTTTAATCATATCTTTATCCGTGCTTGAAAAGCGTGGCTGATTTTAAACAAAAAAAAGAAGTTCGATATTATAGTTAGCTGTATGGATCCTAAAGAATACCTTGGCATCTACTTTAGCCATCACGAACACTGTATAGAGGCAGGCCTTCTCGAGCGAAGTCATGAAGCACTCTTCCAACGACGCGGCAGCATCCTCAGGCACTTGGTCGAACCGAAGAGTATCAGCTTAATCATCACGAACCACTCCATGAACATTGAGCGATCTATTAGAATATATTTATGAAAACCGTAACCTTTTCGAAAGTATTTAAGAATCAAGGTCTTCTCTAGTGGCGCAGTGTTGGTATTGGATACCAGGTGCTGGAACGAGTGGGAGCCAAGAAAGTGCCTGGAATTCATCATCTTGCTTTTTCGCCTTATGTATGACAATGCCTGCAGTGGTAAAGGCAAGACCTGGGACGGATTGGGGGTTTAGGTCTCGGCTTGATTGTTTCCACTACAGCCAAGCATAATTATAACTTCGAGTATTGACCTATGCCCAATATATTATCTTACTTTATACCTATAACATTCGGCTTTCTATAAATACAAGGTTAAGTGTCATGTTCTCCAGTGTCCAACGATTGGATTTCCTGCCTGTTGTTAAATCTCGATAGCGACTTTAAAATATTATTTCTTAATACTTACCATACCTATCGCCACAAGTCGACTCCCGCATTAACAACTCGAGCGGCGAAAGTTTAGTTGTTAAAGCATACATGCAACGCCCTTGACGTTCGGTAAGAGGCTTCTAACCAGCGAATGATGGGGCTCGCTGATTGTCGAATGGAAGACATGCTGCTTAATATCTTAAACGACTGAAACCCGCATGGTAAAAAAAATCTCTCGAACTGGAAACCTTAGTGTTGAAAAGATGCTTACTATTAGGGTATTAGCTGTCAATAAATATCTGGTCTGATGAATATCGCGGTTCTTTCACAGTAAGTAACACGGACACTTGAAAGTAATTACAATCTGAAATACAAGGTTGCGCTTGTAGCGTAATTCTAAACATACTACTAATATATCGATGCCCGATATTCCCATTTCACTGGGCAGCCCTTGCCCATAGACTTCCAGCAACATAGAAATTGAGCATTGGCGTTCCGGCTAGACATTGGATCATTGATTTGATCAAATGTGAAGTAGGCCAGCCCAAAAGCAGCGGAGAAGATCGGTTGGTATTTTCGAGCTCTTGAAACAAGTTCAGCATCAAGAACTAGCGTAAGTGTCTTGCTAAAGTCAGGATCCCAAACATCATCCCCATAGAGTACAAGCTCGTCAATATGACTTGGTAGGTCTCCAGTCAAGGGAAGAGTTCTAAATGGAGGCCTTATGATGTCCTCAATCGCGCGTTGGAGTATAATAGACCGCTCTAGACCTTGACTCTTGTTAAGAAGTCTGTAGTCATGACGAATATCATTATTAATAGCATCATCATCTCGGAACAAGAGTTGAAGGTTGAATCCGTAATGACTGTTGTCGACTACTAGGATAAGCTTGGTTGGTTGGCTGAACTTAGAGAACCCGTTGCTGTACAAGGCAGAAGTAGCAGGGTTGAATGTGTAGTTCCAGACGTTGGTAAGTCCGACCTGGTTGATAGCTTTATTGATGGATTGTATTTGGTAATCGCTATGCTTGTTACCTTTAGGAAAGGAATAGTTGACGAAGCATATAGAATTGCCTAGATATGACTCGACTGCAGCCTTTAATGATTGTAGCATTGGCTTGATAGGCTCACTGTTGAATCCCCAAACGGTCTGGGGATGTTTCCAGAGTCTTGTGTTAAATCCCTGGAAGTAGGAAGGAATTGAGTATAGTCGCTCCAGGTGAGATGTGGTGGGCTGAGTTGCGGGTATGCTCTCTTGTCTGATAAAGGCCTTGTAAGCTCGGCTGCCCTCAACTTTCGCAATCGCTACGGAGGAGCCATCGGCAAAGTGAACTGCCGCAGTTCTGTCAAGATCCATAATTAGCGAGTGAAATTCAATAAGAAGCCTGAGATTTAAACGCTTACCCATAGTCAGGAGTCAAGTCAAATGAAACACCAGGTAGGTCGTAATCCTCACACGAATAACCTCCATGGAATAACAACTCCAGTGGGATAAGAACCGCCATAGCGATAATGGAAAAGAACCACAAGGTGCGACTAGTAAGCGACATAGTTGGTGATAGTTTGATGGGCTAAAACCTGTTGAAATTGTGAGGAGAGGTGGAAATGCAGAGTTGGGGCTGAGGAAGTAAAACCAGTGTTGGTTTATAATAACACGTGACTCAGCCTGTGCCTGTGATCTTGCGGAATCTTCCTGCAGCTTTGGCCAAGCTCCGTAGCGCTTGTGGATCTGCGTCAAATAGCCAGAAAGGTCATAGCGAATCGCTTGGTGGGAATCTTGTAATTGGTTGGTCCCCTGTCACGTCGTAGGTTCAGTACTGTAGGTCAGCGCTTGCTAATATTAGATCAGGCTGAGCGGCCCCGAGCTTAATTTAGTTGAGTTTCACCTGGACCAACAGCATAAGATGACTCGCTCAGATAGCAAAAGCTAACAACCAACAGCATATTCATTTATTCCAGTCTGCATAACGTTTCATTTATGTTGTTATCCACTCGCAGCCAACAGTCATTCCGGCTGAGGCTTTCTTCCTATTAGTTCTTGTGGACATGCTTCCTGCGCACTGCCTCATTCTTCAATCCTCCTAGAGCGGGGAATCATATCTTTCACTTCCTAGGATGGTTTCGAATTATCCCGCACTGTGCTTGTATTAGTTGCAGACCGACGTAGATATGGCGATGAGTGTTGGGACCGTTGAAGAAAGCCTGGCTTGGTTACCATATTGAGGCTTGACTGATCAGATGTCAAGAGTCAACACACTCATCCTTGTATATGTGTCGGAGTGTCAGGTCTGTACAGTCTGTAAGCCCGGGTATAAAGACTTCTCAGGACTCCTTCTTCTTGATAAATGTTTAACAGACAACTCTTTAAGCAACATTCAACCATATCATTATCATGTTTCTATCAACTTTGACATTCCTTATCCTTTATGGCCCGCTGTTATGTGTCGCGACTCCTTACAAGCATCAATCTCGTGACGTTGACTTGAAGAGCCCGGAAGACCCTGACCCGGCCAATCCAATTCTGCCCCTTGCTAGTGAGAAATCACGCCCGCAAGTCAATCCCTTTGCTGGAGGTTTATCTACGGCCCCCAGTGCTTGTGATGATCTCTTTAACCCATCAAACAAATGTCAAATGGCACTCTTCGTACAAGACGATGGCGTTGTAGCCTTTGGCGGTGGCAGTCTCAAATTTCAAGACAAAGCCTGTAGTGCGGATCACAGAATGCGCCTGGAAACCGCAGCTTGGGACGCCTACACACTTTCAGTCGTGGGAAGTAAGAATCCTGAGACTGGTGATAAAATAGCAGTCTGGAGAGCATACGTCGGGCCCGACTACTCCGAACAACAAGACCGAATGATCGGTAAGTACTCAAACATTATCCCAACTTTTGAACGCCCTTCTTTTCCTATTGCTCTGAGTACTAACTGCATGGTATTTTGAAGCCAACTTCAAAAGAGTGGCGGATTTCAGACACGATAAAAAGTTCGATATTATAATCAGCTGCATGGATCCGAAAGGTTATTGCTCAAGGTCAGTTAATGACAAGCCCGTCGCTGCCTACGCCTGGACCTACCGCGGCTGGCTTGGGGATTACCACTACATTGCCCTGTGTGACATCTTCTTCAGCCTTCCTGATCTCGAGGAAAAGACAGAGATCATTGAGGACCAACTGCAAAGAGGCGATAGCAAATATGCACGAGAAGCTGTGTGGCAAAAGAATATGGGTCAATTCTTTCTCCACGAGATGATGCATTTGCATTCTGTCGGCGACCCGCATAGTAAGCTATATCCTTTACCTATTTTGGCCCTGGTTCTAATTGAACTTCTAGTTATAGATGAATATGTCAGTGATAGCGGCAACGGCATAAGAGCCTATGGTCCGAAATACGTTCATAAGCTAGCAACACTTAACCTCAGGTCAGGAGGCGGAGCTACACGAGCAAGCACCAACGCTGATACTTATGCATGGCTAGCCAACTGTTTGTATTTCTTTGAGCTTACAAAGTACTTTCCAAAACCCCCAAACTACAAGATTCGGGACATTGACAGTGTTGGGGTCGGTAAGGGTTCAGTTAACCAATCCCCAATCATGTTGAACCTCGGAGATTTCGATCAGGAAACTGCGACGGATGACGAGCTAGAGATTCGTGTCGATAACGAACTCCAAGGGTATGGGTCATCTAGTGATCTTGAAGGAACAGCAGCTTGTTGGAAGCACGATGTGTCGATTAGCGTTGACACTGCAGACTCTCTTATAGAGGGCTTCTGTAAGGAGATCAGTTCGTCGGATCTAGTTTTGGTCCCGGCTTCCGAAGTTCAAGGTGATGATGATGATAAAAAGGCGAGTAAAGTCAGAACACCCGCAATTGCTCTTCCAGGTAGGGACGAGAAGTTATATTTCGAGGTTTCGTTCTTGGATAATTCGTGTTCGGAAGGATACCCGCTCAGCCTTGGCGACAATGATAAGCAGAAGGTCGAACGTTGTAAATCTCGTTTTAGAAAGATTATGGATGATTGCGAGGGAGCGGAAACAGGACTGGCAGCAGGCGGAGGTTATGTTGACGGATGTGCAAAGTATTCCATTGAGCTGTCTTAGATAGTTTATAGTCCCTTCAAGTTGAAGCTGTTTGCCTTTATTGTTATTAATGTAAGAACCTGATTTGATTTCTCCAAGCCTGTGGATGACCTCTGAGAATATGATGGGCTTTACCATTGCGGGCTCATCTGTAACGGTAGGACCAAAAACCACAGTCCTGACCAATCCCGCATTGAATAAGAGGTACAGGCGATAGACCTTCCTAATTCGTGTGGGTATCATCCTGGTCTGACGTTGCAAACAAATTTTTATCGTAGATGAGCCCGTTTAACCCCTCTTCATAAACTCCAGACTACTATCGATTGTATATCGTGATGGCAGATGCTCTAGGCTCACTCGTGAACCTCGGTCTCGTGCCGTTGCGACGCTCATAGACCTTTCTAGATCACCTAGTAAGAGCTAGAAGAAACTGCTCAAACTGCCTATCATCGGAGACCTTGATAGCTCACCCGCTGCGATGGGATTCTTGGTCCAAAGAAAGAGGTGCCATCGCCACGTCAAAACTATTTGGTATTGCACCCATTGTTGTCATCACATCCGAAGCGGCTACGGAGCTTTTTGGCAAGCGGAGTAAGTGGTATGGTAACCGTCCAAGTTCGGTGAGCATGGATATGATTACGGGCGCTGGACCGGGACAGTCGCGGTTCACGATGATGCACTACAGGAATGGATATTTAAAGCTTCATCATGGTAACTCGTCCCCGTCGCTCGGCAGAGTTGCTGCCCCGCGATATCAGCCTGTCATGGAACTTGAAGGGGACCAGCTGGTCAGGGACCTTCTCGAATTATTGGAAAGCAAATCACCAGCCATCAGCTGCGCAAATGTCTATCCTCTTCTCGAGCGCACACAAGCGAGCATAATTCTTGCCCTGCGCTATGGTTCCCGTGTTCCCCCCCTCGATGAACCGCTTCATCACAAAATTATTGAGACGCAGGTTAAAGTCACTTACATGAAAGAGACTTAGACCAGTTACGCCTATTCGAATCTAATCTACGTTATAGATTAATTAGGATTTCGGTTTACATATGATCTGTGGTGGAGAAAAGTCCACGTTATGTTAAGATGGCGTCGTATAATATTATGCGGCTTTAGGCCGCTCTGGAACTTTATGCATATCTTAATTGTCTTAAGAAGAGTATTTTCCCTTAACTATAAGCCATTATTACTGGCAAAGTGGTAGAAGAGGGTTGTTTATTAAATTAATAGTTTCTCATGGCTTAGCTGATGCGTGACAATACCGAATCGGATTAGGCTGGATAATAGTTATCAATATTACCCCACTGAGGTAGATAATAGCGCGCCAATAGTTGTATTTAGTGTAAAGCCTCATAACCTCGAACTCGCATTGTAAGACACAAGGTATAGCATTAAGAGATTTTAAAATATTATCAATCAGACTTATCATCGCCTTGAAATATAAATCTAGCCATAATTCAATACTACTAGCTTTTTTCTTATACCCCCCTCGACATTTATCTCTAAATCCTTTCAGTCAAAAGCCTAATGGTCGAATACACAACCATTCCACAAAACCTCATTATGAACGCTATTGGCAAGGTCTTGCAACTCGGCGCCCATTTCATTGCAGAGGTTGCAGCAGAGCAAGATGCCGAAGCGCGTCAGACTCAGCTCATGTCCGCATTAAACGACATTAAAAAGACGCTTGACTCTATGCAAGAGCACGAAGATGAATTGTCAGGCATTGATCGGATTCAGAGCAGTCTTGATGGTATTGAAGTTTGGCAGCAACGCTGTCCCGATGCAGTACAAAACAACGATCAGGCAAATATGACGACGTTGATCAATGAATTTGACACCAACGCTCTAACCTACGTCAAGAATATCTTGAACGTAATGGCCGGGCAAGGTACCGGTCTGGGAGTGCCTCTTTTACTGAAGCCGTGGCATCAATAGAGCTACACCAAGATGTATCCGGCGAATGGACCATACATATTTACACTCCGAAACTATCTCGACGATTATTATAGAGTCGTGAGTTGGGGCATCAGCATGGCGGGTTACGCTCTGATGTGCTATATCTTTGCGAGACGAGGTTGGTAGCCCTTGTTCTACCCCAACTCAAAACGGATTGACCCGCTGACCTGTGATGAATAGAGCTCGCGGACTCGAATATGTCACCCTCTGATATAGAGAAAGAAGCCGACGCTATCATGAAAGAATTCAAGTCCCAGGCAACATATGTCCTTGGAGTAGCATATGATCAATTTCCCTCTTTTGTCAAATTCTTCAAAAGATCCTACACTGATGTGGGCTCAAACCTGACGTATTGTTTTAGAATGTGGCGACCAGGTTCTCATGTTAAGAACTACGTGGCCTGGAATAAGGACATGGCCCCTAACTTCCCCGATTTCGACTGCTGGGCTATCGCACCTATGGAGTGCGATTCAGACGAGGGCATATACCCTGAGCTAGAGTTCCGATTCGATGCGACAAATTATCCGCTCTATGGGCCAGCTACGCTTATACCACGCATAGAGGCTGCAACAGTGAATATATTTGATGGAAACTTCGCGGGACTTACTACATCAACAGTTGCCAGCGATTGGCCAAAGAATGTCACCCTTACCCCAGCGACGTTCAATATCCTACCACTGAGTGCTGACGATATGAACGGCAGCAAAACACCTGGCTTTTTGCCCCTGGTTACTAATCCTCCGCCAATGAACCCATTACTTTGGCCAACACTTCCACGAGGCCTTATTGGAGGATATTGGATTCTGCGTGATGATGGGCTGCAGCAGACATCGTGGGTCAAAACACTAAATACCCCCAGTGATGTTCCCGGAGAGCCATCCAGGGCACCTGGACACAATCCAGAGCAATACTCCTGCATTGGCTAACAAACTGTAGTCGCTTTTCGTAAGGAGTGGGGGTCTAACTGCAAGTTCTTACAAGTTATTTACTTAGTCGGGACTTACATAGTTGGAAGTATTTATGATATTGGTGTATTCCTAATAGATTCTCTTGCTATTTTAGACACGAAGTCGATCTTGCCCATTCGTTCTCCTCTTGAATTGCGTTGTGCTTCTCCTCATCGTGTACATACGACACCCCTAACCCTCGTGGATCTCATATCTTCGTAGTCTTCGGAAAGAAGTTTGAAGATAGTGGGGGCATCAGGAACATGAGATGTCAAAATCTATCAGTTGCTCTCTCCGCCACCGAATACTATACCGTGTCACAGGACCATACTTCGGGTTAGGAAGCTCGTAGATCTCGTCTGCTTGCAGGCCTCGGAATGAAAGATGAGGGCAATGGGGGCATCGAGAGCCTTTTTAACCAGCGCACAGTGCCTTCTCAGCCTTGTAAGAGAATGACAGACGAACAGTGGGAACTGTACAAGCCCTTTATTTGCGGCCGGTATCGAAAATACTCTTTGCGTATTGTCAAAGAAGTGATGGAGAAAAATAAGGAATCATTCAGAGGTGTGTGTACCTTGATGTCGTCCTCGGAATCTTAACTGACGTCGTCGCTCGAATAGCAAGCGCCAGTACGGTTACCGTTTCGAAAAATGGGGAGTTTGCAAGTGTATGTCAATTAATCCTCCCCAGGACTTGATATAGATGAACATTATTACTTGCAGGAGGAATAAAGTGACTCTCCCACCCCTCTTAGGAGTATGCCTACTGACGAGAGGATCTCCGAGACCGGAATCTACATACATAAGAGGGCTAGTTTAATATTCCTTTAGGGGTGCCTCTAGTCTCTCGTCTACGGCCTTGTCCCGCACGAAGTCCCTCTCTAGAGACCGAAGGTTACGTAGCTTCTAATCTGGCCAATAGAAATGCGGCGTCATTTAGGGAAGGCTTTACTTGGCTTATCGGAAGAGAAACGAGGCGTTTGCGTGGAATGGTGGCAGCTGAAAATGACAGCACGCTAGTCCATTATCAGTGGATGCTGTCTTGATGTGTTATCTCCCCCGCATTCTCGACCAGGATCTAGATTGTAGTCTGGCCATGTTGCTTTGTGTGTTCGGATTGGAAATTAATTATAGATATTTCCTGTCCTCGTTTTCCACCGGGAGCTCTTTTCTTTAAAGTATTGTTCCCAAATTGGTTCCTATTTTGCATCTTGGCATTATTTCTCCATTCTCCAGTCCATTATCACGCCACATTCTTGATAAAGAAGATAGTCTTTACCTCTGGTCTCCACTCGACATGGACCCTTCCAAACAAGACATCAAGGCCGAGCCAATCTGCGATGGGTCCGTCCTCGAGGGCAGCCAGTCTCAATATGATAGCGACGATGCGTATCTCAAGTCTCTCGGAAAGTCGGCTGAGTTGCATCGCGTATACAATTTCTGGACATGTAAGTCTTCTGCGATCAGCCCATAGTCTATTAGTGATGCTGACAACAGCACAGTATGCGCCTACCAGATTATGATCAGTGCGACATGGACATGCGTCGTCGTTTTCTACGGAGTCATTTTTGACGTTGGTGGTCCAGCCTCGCTTCTCTACGGATCCATCATCGTCGCCATCGGCCAAACCCTGCTCATGGCCTCACTCGCTGAATACTGTGGAATTTGGCCTACTGCAGGTGGTCAGCAGTTCTACGTTCAAAAGCTCGCTACCGAAAAGTACAGACCATTCCTTTCATACTTTGTCGGATGGTGTCTGCTTCTAGCCGAGACTGCTACTGGCTCTTCATGCGCCTTGAACACCGCCAACATCATTGGAACTATGGTGTCCATCTTCCACCCAAATATTCAATGGAAGGTATAAGACTCTATCCCCGACTGTGATGCCATGCGTTAATGTTATAAGCCTTACCAAATCTTTTTGATATATCTCGGATTACTGGTTATTCCGTTCCTGATGAACTTGAAGCCTAGTGCACTTCCTTTGTACAGCACCGTCGGCGCCGTTTTCACGATCCTCGGTTTCTTTGGCTGGGCTATCACTCTGCTCGCCACAGCTCCAAAATCCAGTGCGAAATTCGTATTTACACAGTTCATCAACAATTCCGGATACTCGAACAACGGATGGGTTTTCATACTCAGCTTTTATAGCCCTTTGTATGGCCTTTACGGTACAGATAGCATGATGCATTTGGTTGAGGAGATGAAGAATGCGGCTCAAGATGCACCGGTAAGTCTCTTTACTCCATGGATGTCCAACTCGTTGACACTGCGCAGAGAGCCATGGTTTGGTCCATGGTCCTTTCTGGCGTTGCTACTATCGTCACTGACCTTATCCTGCTGTTCTGCTGTGGCAATTACGCTGAGTATGTGACATCTTTGTAAGTTTCCCAAACCCTCTTACCTTGACTCAAGCTTATGATTAGGTCACCATATATCACTTGGTTCTCGGAAGTGGCGGGAAATGAGTACGCCGGTATCTATGTCGCGATAGTCTTCGGCGTCGTAAACGTAATTCAACTGACCTCACATTTTTATCACGATGGCTAACTCTATTCAGCTGCTTGTTTGTACCGGTATTCTGTCTTCGTGTTCCCGTCTTGGCTGGCGCATGGCAGAGGACAATGCATTCCCATGGTCCCATCGTCTTCTAAAGATCGATCATAGGCTACAGATACCTTTGAACTTTATCTACGCAATTATGGCTGTTGAGGTTATTATTGGACTTATCTCTTTAGGCAGTGAATTGGCTTACAACGCCATCGTCAGTGGTGCTGGAGTTTGTTTCGCCCTTTCCTACGCGATACCAGTTGTAGTGGTAAGTACTGTTCGTTCGCGCCATTGCTTAGCTGCTGACTCTCTTGATAGACTCTCATCCGAGGTCGTTCAATTCTCCCCTCTCGCCCTCACTTCGATCTTGGCAGGTGGGGATATTTTGTGAACTATAC
Organism: Fusarium tricinctum; assembly: GCA_020744515.1. Classification (NCBI taxonomy): domain Eukaryota; kingdom Fungi; phylum Ascomycota; class Sordariomycetes; order Hypocreales; family Nectriaceae; genus Fusarium; species Fusarium tricinctum. Next base: position 325,887 of record JAGPXF010000002.1, on the reverse strand, counting down.
TGCTGTTGCATGGGCCTTACTGACTGTTGTCATCTACGTGTACGTGATAACTGCTAGAAGCTTCGAACGAGTCATAGTTACTAACTTCTGATTAGTATGCCGCTATATCTTCCAGTCACAGGCGAGAACATTAGCAACATGAACTGGGCCGCACTCATTGTCGGCGTAACGTTCCTGTTTTCTGGTATCTGGTGGATATTCCGCGCAAGATTCATATACCTGAAGGATGTCTCTCTTGATACCGAACCTATCTCCGTGACAGGAGAGTAGTGAAATGGTGGTTAATGCCCGCTAATGGATGCAATGGATATGGTGGTCATGTGGGTACTTGTAGGGGTATTCACATTTAAACAAGCCTTCATTGGCTTATAAGCAAATAGCAGTGATGTCGTGCAAGTTAGATGATTGCTGATTACTATGTGGTTACTATGCGAGCCCTCTTGAATAGCTTCTTACCCTATGCACATTTTAAGGTCAACTTTTTAGCCGTTACAGGTCGCCTCGGATAGAAAGAAATGCATTTTCTCTAGTGGGAGATATAAAGCTATTATCGTAGAGTTGCGGAACTAGTTAAGCCTAATCGGAATCCTCGTTCCACCAATCCTCATCTGATATCGTGGTGTTAGAGACAAGACTGTCAATATCGCTCTCGGCACGACCCAGCTCACGCCACCGAGCGCGGCGCTCAGCCCTAGCTTTCGCTTTTGCAGCTTTCTCCTGCTGATGTCGAAAATTCTGCAGCTCTCTCTCCCTTTGCCTTCGTCGTCGTACCACACGCTCCCAGCAAGTCATGCAGACCCATCTATTCTCACTGAGAGAGTCCACGGGCAATATCCCACCCTTCTCACACCAGCATCTAACAAATCCCTCGCCCCCAATGACGATCCTATTGGCACAGTTATATCGAGTAGTACCCGAAGGTGGCTGCAATCCGCAATCAATGCAAAACCGTGATGTGGGTTTGCCACCCCATCTTCCTGTCTTTCCTCTTCGCGTGTTGTCGGCGAAGCACTCTGCTCTTTTGAGGCATAAACAATCGTAGCATCCCAAAAGATCCTTTCCACGTAAGACCGAAGCTCGCTCGGCGGCAAGTAAATCGTTCACAGTGATTGCTACCATTGTGCGAAAATGCCTGCTTGTCGTACGAAGAATCAGCTTGTCAAAACTGTCGAGTTGGTTGATGATGGCATTCTGAATTTCGTTCGGTAAGGTACTGAGCGATTGAGGTGATTTGAGCATGGACATTTTGCCTTTGCGGTGCCACGACTTGCCTGTAGTGCAGAGGTAAAGAAAGAGGCCGAATTCGACAGTTGCGACACTGGTGTTATGCAGATAAGCTTCCTCAGGTAGTAACGGTCGGCAAAACTAAATAGTAAATGGGGTTTTAGTCAAAGGCATGGACGAATAATTTGATGAAAACTATATTGATCTTGTTACAACATTAAATCACATGCTACAGTAACCTCCTAGAATGGCTGGCCTCATTCTTTGAAGGGCTGGCTGCCCATCAAGGTGATTCGTTGGAATATCTTACGACAATTGGTAATATCTTATTAATGGTGACAGACAACAAATAAAAACAACCTGCATACCTACAGCGAAACCAATATGTGTTTTACAGGGTTCAGGCTTCGTAACCACCCTGAACCTGTGGCTTTATGAATCTCCAGGCATTTACAATAATACCGCCCAAATTCTTATGTCGGAAATCATCGAGTATAGTCATATTTTCTTTTTTCCTTCAACCTTTGACTTTATCAAGCCCGGACTTTCCAAATATCTCAATGATATATCAACAATAAAATGAGCATTTTAGTCATAGGGGATTAGAAAAGAAATAAACAAACGTATGAGAAATAAACACTTCTCCGACAGGCCTTCACTCACTTACATTAACGCCATTTTGTCTGAGCTTATGCGCTGACGTCCCATTTCTCCTGGGAGTATTCCTCAGCTAGCCGAGAAGTCAGATGAATTTAAGCATGTCAGAATTGCAAAGAATACAACAATTTTCGCCAGCATCTGTTCTATTAGGAGAAGGGGTTGTTTTTATTGTTGATATCATTGAGAGATTTGGAAAGCCTGGGCTTGATAAAGTTGAAGGTTAAAGCAAAAGAAAAAAATCTGTTCTATTAGTTATGACAGTGCTGCATTTAATTCCTTATTAGGCGATTTAGATTACTTAATTCCCGAGAGATGACTTATGAGTAATGCAGAACTTAAAACTTTACTTCCAGTACCAGTGTTTGGTTATGGACGAAGAGGATGTCTCGGTAAACATGTGGCTCTGGACGGTAGCTTCGCAAACATTACTGCCAGGTTTTGGGCGTTTGACTTTGAACAAGCAAAATATGTCGAGCCGATGGACATGGTGGTCGTCGGGTTCATGACAGAGTCTAAACCGTTCGAAATCAAGTTCAAGCCAAGAGGTACATAGGTGCCCAAGGTGGTTGAAAGTGAATGGAGGACTGCTTGTAAGGATTGGCATTATAATGGGTAAGCCAGGTGATGTTGAGAGCTAGATTCGGTATTGGATTATAGTTGTTACTTTCAATAATCTAGACGACTGTAACTTGATGAGCCTGCTATTTAGTACAATACAATAGTCTCATCTTGTAATCCCTTTTCGTATTAATAAGGTAATCGCTTAGAACTCATCGATATAAGGTCCAAGCAGGTCCGTTAACTCCTCGATACTTAGCCTGCTGCTTCCCAGCCCTGAAGTAAGTCTACTCAACCAAGAGACTTCCTTATTCTGCCCAACAGCTTTAGGTAGGAGAATAGAATCTATAAGATGTATAACACCATCCATCAAGATGATATCAGGCGTTGCAACCAAGACAGAACTATCACTCTTGCCTTCACTGCCACGACCTTGAGTAATACTCAGGCCCCAATTCTTTTGAGGTTTGAAACTCTCAACCTTCAGTGTGAGGTTCTTATGTAGTGTTGGCAGATCAAACTAAGTTTGTGATTAGCTTTCACTTTCATTAATATCCCTAGTTGTTTACTTACCCGGTGAGATTCTTCCGACTTCGCCTGAGTCAAATCCAACAACTCAGCACCATTGTGTGGCCAATAGTTATCACTGAAAAGCGTTTTATTGGCCACTACATGATACTTCAGCAAAGCACGAAGATAAGGACTACCCCCATGACTGAACAGGAATTGAGTTGCCTTTTTCCCAAGGCGGTCGAATGCAGCATTGGTTGGGGCAAAGATAGTCTGAGATACATGCGCGTTGGTATTGTAGATACATTCAGAAAGCTTTGAGGTCTCAAGGCCCCGCCGAAAGGTTGAGAGCTCTGGTCGGGTACGCAGGGCATGAGCAGTTGAGTTGGGAAGTACCAAGACGGTGTCGATGTGATGGATAAATCCGTTCACTGCAACTGATTGCGACTTGTTCACTGGGAGAAGTTGAGCTGCGTGATTCAGTTTCAACCCATCGCGGGTCTGCTGTACGCTGATGCGCTGCTTGTACGTAAAGAAGATATCCCCATTAACAAAGGACGGGACCGTGCCCAATGTCTGAAGACGTTCAGCGGAGACTGGCCCTGGCCCCATATGGCATCCTGCAATGAAGAGGCTGAAGAATGGCGGCGGGTCAGGTGGAAAGTAGAAGGAGTCGAAAGCTTCGTTTATAGGGGCATAGACAGTGAAGCGAGCCTGTGGTGCTGACAAACCCCGGACAATGTCAGGTAGTTTGCTCACAATCTCGACAAATTTGGAAACGCGTTCATCTTTGTTAAGAACCTCCCAGACAGTCAGATTTGTCTCATAATGAGGCTCATGCACCTTTGTCGCAGGTGCAGTCCGTGGTGTGCTGTACCATTTGAGGACCAGGTATTGTATAATGAGGGGAATTGAGAGGATCAAGGCGAGCGACCTAAGCGCCCTCCAAACTGATGGCTTCTGCTTAATCATTATTGTCGAAGATTTTCCCGCGGGCTTATTAGATTGACACGACCAACATCACAGGAAGAACATATAAGTTTTTTTTATTCAACTATTCGCTACCGAGTACTCTAGTGAGTCTAAGTATTCGGGCCTCGGGGTGGAGCATCGGGACCCCGAAAAATGCACCGAGATAAGCGCCACTGAGTCGGGATTGGCATCGGCGTCTTACCGCAGACTGCAATACCATGTAATTGGAAGCGATTAATTATCAGTAATAAGGACACATTGGAGAAGAAGAAAAGGTTGGACTAATTGATGTTTTTGGTCGCTAAAGCTCACTCAACTTCCCTCCTGGTTGATTTGACAGACAGTATGCATTCCTCTCGGCGTTTAATATCACTATTGCTAGTATGTATGTTCTCAACATGTGCTACCAGTGCCCTTGTGAAGCAGGACTGGACTATCACATGGGAGCCAGGTGCACCAAACGGCCAGGAACGACAAATGATTAAGATCAATGACCAATTCCCGGGCCCAACGATTCTGTGCAACGAAGACGATGATGTGCAAGTCACAGTTCACAATAAAATGCCCTTTAACACTACTGTGCACTGGCATGGGCTCGAGTAAGTTGATATTACCATGGCCATGTTGAGTTTCCGTGGGCTAACCGCAATAGAATGCTCGGAACACCCTGGTCGGACGGGACTCCAGGCATGTCTCAAAAACCAATAGAGATGGGTCAAAGCTTCGTCTATCGATTCAAGGCCTCCCCAGCAGGGACCCACTGGTACCATTCTCACTCACGCGCTACTGTCCTCGATGGTCTTTACGGGCCGATATTTATCAGGTATGGTCAGAATAAATTGCCACCATCGGTTTTTTTAGTAACAAATGGCCTAGGCGCAAACCAGATGCTCAGGCACCATGGCATCTCATCAGCAATGAAGAGGGTGATATTAATGCCATGAAGCGTGCCGCTATCGACCCCAAGCTAGTAATGGTGTCTGATTGGACTCGCTTTATGTCCTGGGAGTATATGGCAGCCGAGGAGAGCTCCGGAATGGCCATCTTGTAAGTTCTCTTGATTTCCGGATTGTTTCTGGGCTGTATTAATTACAACATACCATAGCTGCTCGGATAGTATCCTGGTGAATGGCAAGGGAAGCCTGTACTGCCCTGGGGTAGACATGTTGATCAATCATACCAGCACGTACATGAAGTATGGCCTGTATCCTCGGCAAGTCAATGACAAGGGGTAAGTGGCAGACACGAAATATTACTAGAAGGCCACTAATTATTCAAGATGTTTTCCGTTTATGAGGTCAACTCAAGGCCCATATTTGACTGGAGGAAAGCCAGAGGCAATCCCATTACACCTACAGGATGGATGCGTGCCTGCCGAGGGCACCAATGAAACAATCATCGTCGACCCAAAAGATGAATGGGTCAGTCTCAACTTTATTGGAGGCGCGACATTTAAGACGATTGTTTTCTCTGTCGACGAGCACGACATGTGGGTTTATGAAGTCGATGGACATTACATCGTCCCACAGCGTGTTGACACGGTACACATGTACGCAGGCGAACGCTATGCCGTTATGATCAAGGTGGACAAACCAGCCAAAGATTACACAATCCGTGTGGCAGACAGTGGCTTGACTCAAGTCATATCAGCATTCGCTACTCTTCGATATAAGGGAGGTGTTCAAGGAGGCGAGACACAAGGCGTGATTGACTACGGCGGCCAGAACAGCACCATGGATAAGCCCGTCGTTACGCTGGATCGTGATCACCTACCCCCTTATCCACCCAACCCACCGGCCCGCAAGGCAGATGTCATGCATGTCCTCTCAACGCATCGGTGGAAGAGCGCTTGGCAGTACACCATGTCTGGGCATGGCATGTACGAAGAGGATCGTAGCGCATATGACCCTCTGCTATATGATCCCCACTCTGCTGACGCGATGGACGAAGGCCTTGTTATTCGTACAAAGAATGGAAGCTGGGTTGATCTAGTGATACAGGTAGGCTCACAGCCTGGTCAGCCCCAGGAGTTTCCTCACATGATGCACAAGCACACCGGAAAGACATGGCAGATAGGGTCTGGGTTGGGAATCTGGAACTACTCTTCTGTCGAAGAGGCCATATCTGCCGAGCCGAACAACTTTGATCTCGAGACGCCCAAATGGAGGGACACTTTTGTAACTTCATTTGATGGTTCAGCGTGGCTCGTTCTGCGGTACCAGGTTACGAACCCTGGCCCCTGGCTTTTCCATTGCCACATCGAAACGCATCTGGCCGGTGGTATGGCTGTTGCGATCTTGGACGGTATTGATGTCTGGCCGCAGATCCCTCCTGAATATGGGCCTGATCAGAGGGGCTTTATGCCGGGGACGCTTCAGGAGCTAGAGAGCCAAGGACAAGACAGCTCAATACAGAGACAGTGTCCGTTACTGGCAGCTTCTCCAAGTGGTAGCTCCAAGAAGAATGGGGAGGATACATCTGCTGATGATTCACGATGGGAGACTTTGGTTCGGGGATTGATTCGGGTGTTACAGGGTTGGCTTTCGGACAAGTCGAGCAACAATACTTTTTAGAGTACTTAGATTGAAGGTATCATAATAAGAATGTCTTTGTTATTTTTACTAATGTTTTCTTTGATTTGAATTTAGTATAGTCTCCGGTGGGCGGTTGTGTGAATCGTCGTGTGAATAGTTAGTTGAGGGCGGTACCTCTGGTTGTTTACTAAAACAAGCAAATGTTCAAATAACTTAATAGCCTGATATTAATATTCTGAAACTTTGAATAGCCTGACTAGTTATTAACAATAAACAACTAAGAAACTAGGAAAGGTTATATCTTGTATTAATAATCCAGCCAGATACACATATACACTACTATATTTACGCTTGCCCTTAATTCTTCAATTCGTCGTCTCCTTACTAGTGAACTCAGAAAGCAATTGACTAAAAGCCTACAAGAGGCCTACCTCTCACAACCCGATTAGTATTCATAGTAATAATAGTGTCTTTCGCCTTAACTCTCATTCCAATATATCTACCCAAATACAAATGTGTACGGTTTTATCTACATTCTCCCTTACTTCTCGGATTTCTCTCCTCCTTACTACTAACTCAATGAGATAATTCACCAAACGCTTAGTCCATAGGCCCAAATCTCTCTTCCCGATCGACATTCATGGCAATAATGGCGTCCTTCGCTCCAGGCCAAGCCTTTCGCTTACCTGGAAACAAGCGATAGGCATGAGGACTGAGCAAGCCATCCATGAGCATGTTGCAAAACTTGCGATCCTGCCACCAGAAGTTCCACCCCGCCATGGTGTACCCAAGATGTTCCGGCAGGCCAGAACCAATTACCTTGTCAACCCATTCCATCCACTCGGATGCTTTGACGATAGAAGGTGTGACTGGGCCCTTCTTGGCGAGATCTATGACCCAAGCGTGCTGGTCATCCACTTGTTTCTCCATCTCTGCTTGGGATGGAAAGCCTGAGGGGTCCTTCCATAGCTGCGCGACTGCCATGCTGGCCAGATCAAACATGAAGAAAGCTGGGTTCATGAAAGATAAATGACCAATGAAAGCAAGAGTCTTTGGGTGATCGAGACTGAAGATGTTCTGGTACAGCCTTGGTAACGGGCGACCTGTGAAGCCCCGAGACTTCTCCCAATCCAAGGTTGTGGCCCGGCAGGGATCAGCATCCATGCCCGCGACCGAGTAGTCGACGGTGAAACCTGTACAGAATAGAATGGCGTCTACTTCATACCGTTTTCCATCGCTTGTCTCGACCGTCTTTTCGTCAATGACGCGGGCGAGTCCGTGAGTGCTAACGATGGAACCCTTCTCGAGACACGGGATCAAATCGTCGTTGACAAGCGGACGCTGGTTGGTGATGGATGGGGCAGGGTCAAAGCGCCATTCTGGCTTGAGGTCAAAGGTTTTATGGACGAGCTTTCCAATGACGCTGTTCATTGTCTTCTCCCACAAAGATGGTGTGTAGCGGTTCATCATGTTCAGAATAACATACTTGCGGTAGGTTCGCACATGATCTACAGGCTTGCCGTTGACCCATCGAGGGACCTAGGTATTGAAGTCAGTCGCTAGTAACATTACAAAATGTCTATATGTCTCAGTACTTACAATGATAGCGCCATGTCGATGCGCGAGGTAGACTTGGTCAGCAATAGGCGCCAACTCAGTGGCCATGTCGGCTGCTGTGTTGCCGAATCCCAGGATCATAACTCTCTTCCCGGCGAGCACCTCAGGACTACTAGAGCGTCAGAAACGGATAAAGCGGCCACTCTAATCTTGACTTACTCCTTGAAGGACATGGAATGTTCCACGAATCCTTTAAACTTCTCAATTCCCTCGATCTTGGGTCTCGAAGGTATCTGGTCCGCTCCCATGGCAAAGACTACCTTGTCGAAATACTCCACTTTCGGGTCTGGAGAATCAGGCGTGGACAAATGTAAGCGCCATTTCTCCGTTTTCGCATCATATCTAGCACCATGAAAACTGGTACGAAGGCGACAATACTTGAGAAGTCCAAAATGCTTGGCATAGTCTTCAAGGTATTTATTAATGCCCTCCGCAGGGATGAAATCGGGACTGTCTGATTAAGGTTAGTTAAATTTCGTTACTCTGTCGGTGTTTACTAATTCTCCTTTACCTTCAGGGAAGGGGAAATCCGTAAAGCACCCTCTCTGCTTAGAGCCATTGGATAACGTCGCTATTTCGCAATATTAGAAATAGAGCTTTATGAATGGACTGTTGATATATACATCTCATGACAGTTAACTTATCTCCTTTGTCAAAATGCCACAGACCTCCCACGTAGTCATTACGATCAAACCCGACCGCGTCGAAACCTTCCTCTCGAAGATTCTTGAGTGTAACAAGGCCAAGCGCGCCAAGACCCACGATAGCGACTGTGGGAGCAGACATTGTGGGTACAATAGAGGGAAGTGTTGGCGAATTGGTCACCGAGATTAGGGATGTTGATTAATTCAAATCAAAGAAAGACAGTTAATCCACATTAAGCGACGAATTAATAAATTACCTGAATACAAGTCCTGGCTTGCTTTATTTTACATGCATGCACAAGTTCATTCACCCGGCTTATCCCACGTGTTTTCGGGTCGGGGTGGGTCTGTGTTTCGGGGCTCGGGAATGCCGGGCTTCTAGTCCGAACTCAACCCCGTAAGCGGGCTGACAATCACGAACAACCCTTGATATGAGCGTCTCATAAATTCTTCCTATCAGGGTTTTAATCACCCAATAATCTCGTTTTAATCTGCTCAAATCATACCTCAGCGATACGCTTGGCTTTGATTCACTCACGCGCTAACAATGGGTTCCATCTCAACTTCTCCATCTCTTATCACTGAGCTTGCTACAGCCGTATCCTCGGCAGCTCAGGAACTGGAAAGGCAATTGGAGTCTCAGGGCCTTCCACGGCCATCTCTCCAAGCGGATGGCCCAACATATGTTGTTCCTAAGAATGCGCCCAAAGCAGCCCACGAAGCCCGTGTGGCAACCGCAGAGGCGGCCTTTAAGCTCTTCAATCTTGTTTCTGGCCCCAGCGAGCTCCTACCAAACATAACAGCTAGTGTATGTAGAAAATACCCAGTCTCTTGAACTTCAAGCTGATGTACTTGTATCAGTACCACACTATCTTTGCACTTCAATGGCTACATCATTTCGATATCTTTTCTCACATTCCACTGGACGCGACAGTGTCATATGAGGAACTAGCCATCAAGTCCAATGTACCTGAGTCCTTGCTGAAGGGTGTTGCGCGTATGGCCATGACAAACAATATCCTGACAGAACCGGCTACGGGCCACGTCGCTCACACGGCCAATTCTGCCATGTTTCTGAAGTTTCCCAACACCCGCGATTGGGCTTCATACATGTTTACTGCCTCCATCCCAACTGCTGCCGCCATGGTCACAGCTACAGAGAAATGGCCAGGGAGCGTCAAGAAGACTGAGACAGCGTACAACGTGGCATTCCACCATGATCTGCCCTTCTTCGATCATCTGTCCCAGAGCCCCGTCTTGACAAAGCAGTTCTCTGGCTACATGAAGAGCGTGACCGACGGCCAGGGCATGGATCTCTCTCATCTCGTTAACGGGTTCGACTGGGCCAGTTTGCCAGACAAGTCTTTGATTGTCGACGTGAGTCATATCAGCAGTTCTACCTATATTACAAATTATTGACTGATATTCAATAGATCGGCGGCTCTACAGGTCATGCAAGTTATGCTCTCGCAGCTGCTTGTCCTCATCTTCGCTTCGAGGTGCAGGACCTCGACGCCGTAGTCAACGGAGAAAAGGCAACCCAAGAACATGAGAAAGCTGCACCGGGTAGTCAATCTCGGGTATGCTTCAAGGCACACAACTTCTTCGACCCGCAGCCCACCAAAGACGCAGCTGTCTACATGCTGCGAATGATAATCCATGATTGGCCGGATGCCGAAGCAAAGACTATCCTGAGCAATATTGTCCCAGCACTCGAGTCAGCTAAAGCGACTCTTCTCATTATGGACACGGTGCTTCCATCACCTGGAACTCTGCCGTCGGTGCGCGAGCGAGTTATAAGAACGCGTGATTTGACAATGCGGCAGGTCTTTAACGCGAAGGAGCGCGATATTGACGACTGGGAGGCGCTCTTGCGCGAAGCGGACCCTAGGCTCGTTTTAAAGAATGTCCGACAACCTGAGGGTAGCAACATGAGTTTGTTGACAATTGGCTTACAGGATTAGCCTTTGCCAGAGGACATGGATATCTCCGTAAATCAGCACCTGACGTCTTTTTATCTACTCTTTTTATTTACTCTTGTGTTTCGGGGTCTTGTTAGTCTTTTAGTTTGAGATGTTAATGTGCGAATAGGCATATTCACTGGGTGCTATCCATATTGTTCCTGGGTGACTTCTTGTTCACGACCTAAAGTGGTAAGACCTGTCTGCTTCCACAATGACCCGAATTATGCTGTTTGATCAGATACACTAATGGCACAGGTTTGAACGCTTGGGACTAGCCACCATTTTGCATTTGGGAGATGTATACTGAATTGTGGACTATATTATACGGAAAGACTTCAATCCTTGGGAACAACTTTGCCATCACTAACGAATTCCTCATAATACCCAACGGTCATTCTAATATTGTTGTTAGATCCGGCTTCCTTTTTATTTATGTCCTTATATGGAGTAGACTCACGTTGATCTCTTGGTGTCTGCAAATCTGACATGGTCCGGCGCAACCTTCTCCAGGAAACGCGAATCTGCTTTCATACGCTGAAAATCTATGATATCCTTGAATACAAACTGAACAATGCAATCATACTCAGAGAGCTTAGAAAATTGCGGATCGTAGAGCTGATGTAACATCGGGCGTGTCTCTTTTGTGTTGTGTGTCATGGTGTAACGAACAATACCATATTCCTCCATCAAAGGACTGACGAGTTTGGCGTGAACCTTCGTCATGTGGTGTCTGTACTCTTCATCGCTAAGAGAAGCTTTCTTGAAAGCCGTGATGGTGAGGCAGATGAGAGTATCGGGCTGACTCGGATGGGTAATGCCCTCAGAGTTTTTCTGGGTATTGTTGTGCGGCGACATATTGATGATTGAAGTTTGTGATTAAGCGTCACAAGATGGGAGTTAACAGATGGACGATGGTGTGGGCTGCGGAAAAGAAGTAGAGAGGCAAATGGAAATTTCAACTGTAGAAAGATAAGTCAAAGAAAATGGGGGACAAGACGATAGCTCGGAAAACCAGAGATCGTCCCCCGGAGTTGCCAGGTTGTAGTTTACTAATGTCGGGAATATTGACAGCTGTACCGAATCGCGCAATACCCCGATCAGCCATGTCCGACGAACCCCGACCGACTGACGTCGTATTCGGGTCAGACTCCTGCAGCTGATTCCCAGTCCTATCCAAGTCTTGTTATTCGACTGTTTCTGTCTTATAAATCAGCTGATACCAGCACTGAAACAGGTCAAATACCCCGATACCTGCAGGACCAGCTGTTAGAAACATACCACTTTCGATAGGCACTGCATCTTTGTTCAAAGACCTATGCAGCACTAAATTCTTTGTGTGCATACCCCAGAACCTCATCTCGCTATGAGCTCATTCGACATAAACCATTCCTCGATGGAGGTTTTTGTCTTCGGAGACCAGAGCACTCACTTTACCCCTTTACTTCAAGACTTACTTCTCAAAGGAAACAGCCCTTACTTAACACACTTTGTTGAACAAGTTCATGCACTTTTCAAGAAAGAGATTTCATCCCTGCCAATACCTCAGCGGAGGCTTTTCCCAACATTTGCAAACATCCAAGAACTTGTCTCCAAGTCGGATTGGGGCAGTGGCAATCCTGCCTTGACAAGTGCTTTGGCATGTTTCTACCACCTAGCCAGTTTTATCCAGTAGGTGGTCATGTCACACCCTCGAGGACTCATACTAACTTTGCAGTTTCTACGATGGGCATGGTCGGGCCTTTCCTACCGAGAATGATCGTATCATTGGACTTTGCGTTGGATCGCTTGCTGCCGCCGCCGTCAGTTGCTCTCGTTCATTGAGTGAACTGGTATCAGCCAGTGTAGATGCCGTTCGTGTAGCACTACATGTAGGACTGCGTGTGCTGCGGACTGCCTCTATGTTCAATACCTTAGACACACCTTCAGTCACTTGGTCTGTCATCGTGCCTGAGATAGTGCTGCCAAGATCTTCCGCTCAGGATACATTGGATTCCTTTATAACTGAATTGGTATGTGGTGCCTTCCTACCCATACCCTAGCGACACGAGTTAACCATGATGTAGGGCCTTGCTCGATCATCAGTGCCCTACATTAGCTCGGTTGCGCACCATAACCTGACCATTAGTGGCCCGCCATCTGTTCTTGAACAATTCGTCCGTACAATAGCATCGTCTGCAAAAGATACTCTGCCAGTACCGATCTATGCTCCATACCATGCCAGCCATCTTTATAGCCAGGATGACATAGACGAGGTCCTTGAGCTGGCCGCACCGACTTTTATATCGAAATCAACAATCCCAGTTATTTCCAGCTGCTCCGGAGAAGTTCTTGAGTCTTTGGACTACACGCAGCTACTTCGTCATTGCGTCAATGACATGCTCATCCAACGACTGGATCTTACTAAAGTGTCACAAGCAGTGCATCATCTCCTCATGAACAGCTCGTCTTCTGCATCTATACTATTGAGGCCTGTCGCAACCAGCGTCTCAAACAGTATAGTATCTTCTATGGAGCCATCTTTAGCTGAGAGATGTGTAGTAGACAGTAGCATGAGCCCTTCAGCTTCGGTCCATCTCCCTTCACCAAAACAACAGCCTAAGGCACCAAGCAAGAGCTCCAAGATCGCTATAGTATCTATGTCCGGTCGCTTTCCGGATGCAGCCAACTTGGGTGACTTTTGGGATCTGCTTTACGAGGGCCGTGATGTCCATCGACAGATACCCGAAGACCGATTCAATGCCGAACTCCACTACGACAACACTGGCAGACGCAAGAATACTAGCAAGGTCATGAATGGGTGCTTCATCAAACAGCCCGGACTGTTTGACGCCAAGTTCTTCAATATCTCTCCGAAAGAAGCGGAACAGTCAGATCCTGGCCAGCGAATGGCCCTTGAGACGGCCTACGAGGCGCTGGAGATGGCTGGTATCGTCCCGGATAGAACCCCTTCGACTCAAAGAGATCGTGTAGGCGTCTTCTACGGCATGACTAGCGATGATTGGAGAGAGGTCAACAGCGGCCAGAATGTTGATACGTACTTTATTCCAGGTGAGCTATTAGTTCAATAATCGTAATAATAATTCAAGCTAACACCAGAGTCCAGGTGGCAATCGAGCTTTCACCCCAGGCAGACTCAACTACTTCTTCAAATTCAGCGGACCAAGTGCCAGTGTTGATACAGCTTGCTCCTCTAGTCTTGCTGCTATTCACTTGGCATGTAACGCGCTGTGGAGAAATGATTGTGATACAGCGATTGCCGGTGGAACCAATGTCATGACTAACCCTGACAACTTTGCTGGCTTAGACCGAGGCCATTTCCTATCGAGGACGGGTAAATAACACTTGCACAAGAGCACAATCATTCACTGACCCTGATTCAGGAAACTGTAATACCTTTGATGATGCAGCAGACGGGTACTGTCGCGCTGACGGCGTCGGAACCATCATCCTCAAGAGAATGGAAGATGCAGAAGCGGACAATGACCCTATCCTCGGCGTCATCCTTGGAGCTTACACAAACCACTCAGCTGAAGCAGTATCAATCACCCGACCGCACGCTGGAGCCCAGGAGTACATCTTCTCGAAGCTCCTCCGCGAATCCGGCGTCAACCCCTACGACGTCAGCTACATCGAGATGCACGGCACAGGAACACAGGCTGGCGACGCAACCGAGATGTCCTCCGTCTTGAAGGCTTTTGCTCCTACTAGCGGCTTTGGTGGTCGTCTTCCCCATCAGAGCCTTCATTTGGGCTCAGTCAAGGCAAACGTGGGCCACGGTGAATCTGCATCTGGTGTGGTTGCTCTCATCAAGACGCTTCTTATGATGCAGAATAACACCATTCCGCCTCATTGCGGCATCAAGACCAAGATCAATCATCACTTTCCCACAGATCTTGTGCAGCGCAATGTTCATATCGCTGGAACTCCAACCCCGTGGACGAGATCGACTGAGGGAAGTGCAGGGCGTACTGCTTTCGTGAACAACTTTTCTGCGGCTGGTGGTAACTCAGCTGTCCTGTTGCAAGATGCCCCCCTCCCTGCCGTGAACGCAGACAGTGTCGACCCTCGCTCGTCGCATATTGTGACTGTGTCTGCTCGGTCAGTAGAATCCCTGAGAGGAAACCTCGTCAATATCAGAGAGTTTGTGCAAGGACAGGATGGTTCACGAACAGATTTACTCGGCAAGCTCTCTTATACAACATCAGCCAGGCGCATGCATCACCAATTCCGAGCTTCTGTCACAGCTCAGAACCTTGAGCAGCTATCAATGGGTCTTGAAGCTGCTATTGAGCGCCAGGACGTCAAAAGAATACCTGCTGCGGCTCGCCCAGTCGGCTTTGTCTTCAGTGGCCAAGGCGCCCAATACAGCGGCATGGGCAAGGACTACTTTGAGCATTTCACTGTCTTCCGCTCAGAGATAACGTCTTATGACAGCATCGCTCGATCTCAGGGGTTCTCGTCCATCCTTCCATTGATCCGAGGAGAGATCAAAGTAGAGTCACTGAGTCCCGTTGAAAGTCAGCTCGGTTTGGCGTGCTTGCAGATGGCACTTGCTAAGCTATGGAAGTCGTTCGGTATAGAGCCCAGTTTTGTTCTTGGGCATAGCCTGGGTCATTATGCGGCCCTGCACATTGCTGGCGTTCTGTCTGCTACAGATACCATCTACCTCACCGGTACAAGAGCACAGCTGCTAACAAATAAGTGTCAGGCGGGCAGTCACTCGATGCTTGCCGTGCGAGCATCCTTGCTGCAGATTCAACAGTTTCTGGATGCAAACATCCATGAGGTTGCTTGTGTGAATGGGCCACGAGAAGTCGTCATCAGCGGAAAATTCGCCGATATCGACCAGCTGGCTGACATTTTGGCATCTGACAACATCAAGGCCACCCGCGTCAAGTTGCCTTTTGCCTTCCATTCAGCCCAGGTAGACCCAATACTGTTTGATTTGGATACGGTTGCCTCCCGAGTCACCTTCCACTCACCCCAGATTCCTGTTCTTTGTGCGCTAGACAGCTCCGTTATCAACCCTGGTAATCATGGTGTAATCGGCCCGCTTCACCTCCAGCGCCATTGTCGCGAGACGGTCAATTTTGAGGGGGCTTTGCATGCTGCGGAGCGCGAGAAGATCATCAACAGGAACTCAACTCTTTGGATTGAGATTGGCCCCCATGTCGTTTGCTCTGCCTTTTTGAAGGCTAGCCTTGGTCCAGATACACCGACTATCGCATCGCTACGACGGAATGACGATTGTTGGAAGGTCTTGGCTGATGGCTTGAGTACTTTGTACAACGCCGGATTACCAATTGACTGGGACGAGTACCACCGCGACTTCAAGGCCTCCCACCAGGTGTTGCGTCTTCCTTCCTACAGCTGGGATCACAAGAATTACTGGATCCAGTACAAGCATGATTGGTCCTTGACAAAAGGTGATCCTCCAGCAACCGCCAATACCAACGGCTCGACAGAGGCAGCTTCAACCTTATCAACGCCCTCGGTACAAAAGATCCTACAAGAGACTTTATATGATAAACTTCTGACTATCGTTGCTGAATCGGATCTATCGAACCCTCAATTAAACGAGATTGCTCAAGGTCACAGGGTCAATGGCGTCAAGGTCTGCACATCATCTGTGTATGCTGATGTTGGCTTGACACTGGGTAAGTATATACTCGACAAATATCGCACCGACTTGGAAGGCTATGCAGTGGATGTCCACGGCATTGAGGTCCACAGGCCGCTTCTCCTCAAAGAAGGTATGGATGGTACGTCTCAAAAGACGCCGTTCCGGATCGAAGTACGGTACGTCACCACAAGCACTACGGCATCAATGAACATTTCCAGCACTGGTCCCAACGGGCAGCGCATCGAGCACCTTGACTGCGAGCTTCGACTTGAACACCCCTCAAACTGGGAGGCGGAGTGGGATCGCCAAGCTTACCTCATCAAGCGCAGCGTTGACTACCTCCAAGAGCGAGCTGCTCAAGGCTTGGACAGCATGCTGTCGAGTGGTATGATCTACAAAGTCTTCTCTTGCCTTGTCGACTATCATGATGGCTTCAAAGGGCTGCGAGAGGTCATTTTGCATAGTCAGGAGCTTGAGGGTACAGCCAAAGTGCGGTTCCAAACTCCACATGGAGGCTTTGTCTGCAATCCCATGTGGATTGACAGCTGTGGCCAGACGACTGGCTTTCTTATGAACTGCCACCAAACGACACCCAATGACTACGTCTATGTCAATCATGGCTGGAAGTCGATGAGGTTGGCAAAGGCGTTCCGCCAAGACGTGACCTATCGGACTTATATCCGGATGAGGCCTGTCGATGGGACCAAGTTTGCTGGTGATCTGTACATACTGGATGAGGATGGGACTATAGTCGGTGTATATGGCGATATAACAGTGAGTTTGAGAGATCGGTTTCAATCACAGTACTATACTAATGCAAAGAACAGTTCCAAGGCCTGCCGCGACGGGTACTCAATACAGTCTTACCTCCTGCCAATTCGGTTCCGGTTGAGGCTCCTAGAGGTCGACGGGAGTTACCACCACCAATACTTGATGCACCTGCTGCCAGGCTTGGAGAAAGGCCATCACCTCTGGTACCTGCTGGACCTGGACCGGCATTCTCGTTGCCACAAACAGCCGATCCATCTATGGACAGCCAATTGAGACCACTTCTACGGATCTTATCAGAAGAGATTGGTCTCAGTCTTGACATCCTTTCCGATGATGAACTGGACTTTGTAGATCATGGTGTTGATTCACTTCTCTCGTTGACCATCACCGGCCGCATGCGTGAGGAGCTAGGTCTTGACATAGACTCTTCAGCCTTCTTGACTTGTCCCACTTTGGGCAGCTTTAAGAAGTTCCTTGGACTTGCCGAGCAGGATGGCAAGGAGAGCTGCAGTACCGAGGGTAGTGATACAAGCAGTCCATCGCCTGGCATTGAGTCTGGTGTCACTACGCCGCCTGTGGATGACGAGGAGCAGGAGAAGGTGGACAACAGTCATGATCACAGTCACTTACTGCACCAGTTCCGAGCCACCTCAACGCTTCTCCAAGGCAGCCCTAGCAAGGCCCGTTCAACTTTGTTCTTACTACCAGACGGTTCAGGATCTGCTACCTCGTACGCGTCCCTGCCCCCAATCTCCTCAGATGGAGATGTTGTTGTCTACGGGTTGAATTGCCCGTGGCTCAAGGATGCCAGCTACCTTGTCCAATTCGGACTCAAGGGCTTAACAGAGCTCTACGTCAATGAAATTCTGCGACGCGACCCGCACGGTCCTTACAACTTGGGAGGGTGGTCGGCCGGTGGCATTTGCGCTTATGAAGCTGCCCTGATACTGACCAGGGCAGGATACACAGTCCAACGACTCATCTTACTTGATTCTCCGAATCCTGTTGGCCTTGAGAAACTGCCACCTCGCTTGTACGATTTTCTGGATTCTCAAAATGTCTTTGGGTCAGATAACCCGCACAACACCTCAGGGAGCGGCAGCGCCAAAGCGCCAGAGTGGCTTCTTGCACATTTCCTGGCCTTTATCGATGCTCTGGATGCCTACATCGCCGTTCCTTGGGATGCTGGCCTTCTCGCTGGAGATGGGCTGATATCACCACTACCGGCATCTCCGCAGACATATCTACTGTGGGCGGAGGATGGAGTGTGCAAGAATACGGATGACGCTCGTCCAGAATACCGCGATGATGACCCCCGTGAGATGCGATGGCTGCTGGAAAATAGATCCAATTTTGGGCCTAATGGATGGGATGTGTTGCTCAATGGCAATGAGGAGCTATTTGTAGATCGGATTTCAGGAGCGAATCATTTCACCATGTTGAAGAGAGGACAGAACGCGAAGTATGTATCAGCATTTATCGCCCAGGCTTTAGGCACCTAGATACAGTATTCAAGTTAAATATTTCTACTTTTCTATTTCGCTTTCCATTTTCACTCTTCTTTTTCTCTTTCTTAGTTCTATAAGTGAAACTATGCTAAAATCATTCTATTTATAAAATAACTTGGGGATAAGATAGACTGAGATAAGGAATTAGTGCTGTGATAAGATAGAATGAGTCACGATAAGCTATGATAAGCTGTGATAAGATATGATAAGATATGATAAGATATGAAAGGACTTAACAGTAGTAACTAACTATAAGGGGTTAGTGTACTTTCTAACACTCGGTCGGCATGCATTACCCTGGAGTTTAACAGGCAGCTAAATTTAAATAATAATTAAAACCAGCAATGAGATACAAGTAGTATATTATCCTATTTATAAAAGGAAAAGAATATACTGATAAATGCTTTCCTTAAATTTACACATATCCTTTAGAAACCAAACGATGTACCCCAAGCTCGAGGTTAATTTATTTTACAATATTATTTCTCACAACACTCCGGGTTTTACAAAGTCTCCAGTAATTCTTTACATGACCCGCCATAGGCAAACAGACATTATGACGAGAAGGGTATATTGCAATAAAGGCAAAACAAGCTATTTACAGTCTACAAACAGGGTTTTTACCTTAGGTTACAATATCAACTCACAAGATTTACGAATTAAGCTAATAATATTTTCAACCTAACCTCACGAAAGTATTAATTCAGGCATTGAATTATTTCTATTACTGCTTTTTATGTTTTATTTATGAAGGAAGAAAAATAAAATGTTTCCTGATTATCCCCCCCACGAACATCATTTGCATTCCCATCTAACAATTGCTGCCAAAAGTCCCAATCCATATCAACCCCTGTCATTGTGCCCAAAAAGTCTTCCCCAGTCGCCATGCTTGGATATGTTGGTGAAACTGGCCGAGCCATTGCGCCCAACTCACTCGGACCACCAACAGACGCCTCATTTACTTGTGGCAAGCTCTGTGGTGTAGCTGGTCCAACGACGTCTTGAGTCGTTGAAGCCTGCCGGGAGGCTTCACTCGCTAGCGCCGCGCGTGTCCGAACAAGGTTGGTTATGCATGTCAACTCTTGAGGAACTGGAGATTGCTCTGCCCTGGCGTTTGCAACTCTCTGATCCCATGCTTTAAGGGTGATGTTGCCTAAAGCCCAGTATAGAGGATCTCCAGTATCCGAGATGAAGAATGGGTGGTGCTCATACACTTGATTGATCACATTCCACGCCGAGTCGACAATTTGACCTGCTGTGCGAGCAGATAAAGTGCTAATGAGAAGAATAAAAGTCTCGAATGGGAAGAAATTAGAAATATGCCATAGATACTTTTGCAGCACAGGACTCGAATGTGATAAAATATCGTAGTGTATTACCTCCATGCTGTTTTCTAGCAGGATATTGATTTGTTCTGCACTTAAATTAGAGGTCTTTTCTCGGCGATGATTAGGATGGTAGACCGAGAGGCGTAGTTGGCATATAGCAGATCGGGCGAGATACGCTGTTAAGATATTAAGTGGAAACTCTTTATCCATTTTGCTCAGGTACTCGTCCTCAATGTGACGCTCCAAGTCGTTGATGGCCTTGAAAAACTTGGTCTGGCCCGCTGCTGATGCTTCAGAGCTGGAGTCTAGTAGACACCTTTGCGTAATCATCCACACACCAATTTCAATGCGGACTTTGCAGAAAACCATGTCGGTGGTAGAGGGCGATGAAAGTGGCAATATACTTGCTGACGGCACGAGGTCAGCGTCGCTCAGATTGACTGGCTGTCGCGTGTCTCCATAAAGTTGCATGTCCGGGTTCATGGATGCACCCGTTAGTTGTGAAGCTCGGCCATCTAGAATGACTATCTGCCACCATACTCGACGGCGTAGCTCTGCTTCAAAGGGCGGTAGATCCTTGAGCGAGCTTTCACGGTGGAGACCCATTCTCTGGCCCATGCGGGTCGCAAGTCCCGTCAACAACCACAGAATGTCGTGGTCACAGATATGACGTAGCGATAGCTCAGGGACATCAGTACATCTCTGTTCAAGTTCTTTGGCTAGATTGTTTACTTACCAGGTGGAGAGTGAAACCCTGAAGAACCCTTAAATCTGTAGACCTGAGAAAGTCGGCTTTGCTCAAGGCAATTTCGGTCGCATCGCAGTACCTAGCGAGCAAGACCTCCCTTGGCGTGCCAAACATGCTGCGACATTCCTTGTCCGTCAGAGAAACTACAGCAACGAGGTATATAGCAAAAATAAGAGCCCCCATAGGGCCTATAGTCGATGATGGAGAAGAAAACGTTTCGAGAATGTCCTTTTGAACTGTCGGGCCATGGAGGATCTTGGTCAGAGGATGGACGTTGCTAAGGAAAACTTGCCACAGTTGAAATGAGTGCACAGCTGATGGGTACTCCAACGAAGCAGAGGTTGACTTTTGGTGACCAAAGATGAGGTTTCTCTCGGTTGACGGCGTGCCAGTTCTTGCCCGTCGGGCGGGACGCTCCGGATCCGGACTGAGGTCTCTGCCTTCCATCTGTCACCACAATAAGCCTCTATTCGCTTTCCAACTTTGGAAAATCACTAATCAAAGGACTCACCTCATTGCCTAGGGACTTCCACAACTTATTGCTACCAAATTGTTTGTAAATAGTCAAACCAGAGTTAAATCGGTGTAGGGCACATACTCTTCGACATAACGGCGCTGGTCTCCACTGACGATGACCTGCCCATCACGACCAAGACCCTCAGATTGCGATTGTTCAGGCACAAGACGTCGCTGATTCAACCGGGCATTACGGGCGTGAGTTGGCGACGATCGCATGCGTACACAGTCTTTACCAGTTCTGATGCAATACGCGCATGGTGTTTGGCCGTTGCATCTGATTTTCCGGTGCTGACATGGGACGCATGAATGTCCTCTAGTGACTTTTGTTTCTGCCATGGGAGCTACTTAGTTGCAGGTGTTAGAAGAATACGTTGTTAGCGAAGAAAGTACAATGGTGTTGTCGAGAAGCAGACACGATGATGCACATAAGCCAGGGTTGTTGGTGGCTGGGACAAGTTATTCGTACATGCCTCAGACCATTCCTCGGTCTGGATACGATAAGATAAGAACACCAGACAAAGGACAAGTATCAGGTCAGGTCATGGATGTTTTTCGTATCCGTATGGCCGCTAGTAATAACCGAACCAGTAATGTAGGACTCTTAATCCCCGGCGCGGGACCGCTCTCAGGGCTGATAGCGTGTTTCGGTCCCGAAAGCCTAAATTTAGTTGCCCGACAGATCCGTCATAGTCTCAGCGCGGGACCGCTCTAGAGATGCGGTTAATGACTGATTGTTTGCCGTGGCCGAGATGACAGTTGACATTCCGTGATTAATGTTTCTCCTGTCTACGGAGACAATCATGTCCCGAAATTAGTCTGCAGAATTTGCGTATATTACAGGTCTTCGTCCACTGGCAATTCCCTTCCTAAATCTCATCAACCCACTCCAAAACCATCAAGTCAATCATTGCAAGTCACACCCAGCATCAATTCCTCCCCAACACAATGCCAGACACTTCGGACGTGGAAAAGCTCGACAGAGCGGCCACTCCAGAGTCCACACCCAAAGAACACCCCTCAACACTTGATCCCTCTGAATCCAAGCCTGAGCCTGATTCAGAGCCAGCACAGGATGAATCCAAGTACCCCCACGGCCTCAAGCTAGCTGCAATCATCCTCTCCAACATGGTGGCCATGTTCCTTGTCGCCTTGGACCGCACCATCATTGCAACTGCCATTCCCCGCATTACAGATGACTTCAACGCCCTTGGCGACATCAGCTGGTACGCCAGTGCCTACCTTATTACCAGCTCAGCTACACAGCTGCTTTGGGGTCGCATCTTCACCTTTTATCCCACCAAAACGGTCTACCTTGTTGCAATATTTTTCTTTGAACTAGGATCCCTCCTGTGTGGTGTGGCTCCCAACTCTGTTTCTTTCATCATAGGACGTGCCATTGCTGGCGCCGGCTCCGCAGGCATCTACTCCGGCTCTACTATTCTCATAACTACCGTTACGCCTCTTTCTAAGCGTGCAGGGTACGTCGGGATGATGGGAGCCGTTTTTGGTATTGCATCCGTCATCGCGCCGTTGATCGGAGGAGCCTTCACTGATCACGTCACCTGGAGATGGTGCTTCTACATCAACCTTCCCGTCGGCGGAGCCGCTGTCGCTTGTCTTGTACTTCTCTTTCCCCAATTTCCTGCCAACGAGTCAGTCTCCGTCAAGCAGCAAATCAAGCAGCTCGACCCATGGGGAAACCTTGTCTTCCTCCCGGGTGTTATCTGCCTGATCCTTGCGCTCCAATGGGGCGGAGAGAAGTACCCCTGGGATGAGGGTCGCATTATTGCACTTCTTGTATTGGCCTGTGTCCTTCTCATAGCCTTTGTAGGCATCCAGATCTGGCAGCAAGAGAACGCTACTGTTCCACCCCGTCTGTTCAAGATCCGAAATGTCTGGCTCGGCACCATATTTGCTTTCTGCCTCGGATCTGTTCTTATCATATTCTTAATTGCCCTACCAATCTGGTTCCAAGGTATTCGGGGCACAAATGCCATCACCTCTGGTATTGACACACTCCCTCTCGTCTTGTCGCTCGTCTTTGGGGCAATCGTCTCTGGCGGTGTTATCAACGGTGTCGGATGGTTCAACCCTGTCTTCTTTTCTTCCGTCATATTCATGGCTGTCGGCGGTGGTCTTATCACCACCTTTGTCGTCGACACGCCGACCCGCACCTGGATCGGATACCAGATTATCCTCGGCCTTGGCATTGGTCAAGGCATGCAGCTTGCCAGCTTGGGAGCTCAAGTTGCTGTTACACAGAAGGACGTCCCTACAGGTGTTTCCCTCATGTTCTTTGCTCAGTCCCTCGGTGGCTCAGTGCTTGTCTGCGTTGGCCAAGCCGTCTTCAACAATGAACTTCGATCCCGTCTTACTTCATTTGATGGGCTTGATGTTGCCGAGATCATCGGCGCTGGTGCTACGCGATTACGTGATGTTGTACCAGCCGACCGTCTTACTGAAGTGCTTATTGAGTACAATGTAGCGCTTCGTAGCTATTTCTATGTTGGCCTGGCAGCAGCTTGCTTTGCAGTACTCCCCTCACTAGGGATTGAATGGAAGAATGTCAAAGGCAAGGAGTTTGTACATTAGTTATACGATTGGACTAAGATTTGGTCGTGAGTTGGAAAAAAGTAAACAGGCTCAGGTTATGGCATAATTACAAGAAGCATGAAGGAGATTTTCAAAAATAAGTCCCGGATCAGGGCGTTTAGATAAAGTATAGCTGTCATGATAAAAGCAATAGGTCTGTCTTCAAAGAAGCATATGTGGAGGCAGCTCAATAAATTTAATATTTAATGTTTAATACCGAGCGAATCAGAATCATATCGGCTAGATAAGAAACCAAGTATACTTTGTGGATTAGAAAGCTTAATTCTCTTTACAACTAGGATCAAGGTTTTATACTTGGCTTAGCGATATTATAAATCAATCCAAATACGGAGTACAGCGCAGTCTAAAAACTACTAACCCAAAGCGTGGTTTATTTTATGATAATACTACTGTTGTACTCTGTGGTGTCATATTTTTTACCAAGATGCCAAGTCGGCTCAAATAGCCGAGATGCGACCATGCACGAATCTGAAAACATCATCTGGATCAACCTCCTTCTTGACAGCCTTTAGCCGATCCCAGCTGTCTCCATAACAGCCCCTTGCATCCTTGCCCGTCTGCATGAAGCTGACATATGTAGGCCCAATACTGTCTCCTGTTGCTTCCACGCCATCGACCAGATGATCTGACCATGTGATAGCAACACCTTCTTGCGCCGCCGCCTCAGTAACGGCGTTTATGTGCAGCATGATGTGCGGGCGCCTGGTGCCGAAAGCAGATGAAGTATTTGGCCGAGCCGCTTTCCCGTGCAGGATCGTGCAGGTTACAGAACAATCAGCCTCCTGCGGGATGGCCTCACAGGCGTCGATCAGTTGTGTGACCGTGGCGCTGGTGAACTTGGCGATACTAGCGTGCCGAGATGTGACGTTGACAGGGTCGCTGATAGCGCTGGAAATGCTGCTCTGGAAGGCCTGAAACGTAGCTGTTTCTCACGTCAGCGGTTATCCTGCCTCGCTTGATAGCACTTAAAGCATCCAAAGACCGGCAAACTTACTCTCCTGAACGGTGTCGACAATGCACGTGCCAAGGTTCTTCAATTCTTGGAGCCACTTCTCGCTCTCTGGCCCAATCGTTTCCGCTTCGGGCCAGATATATGTCAAGGCCATGCCGAGACCCCATTCACCCTTGCTAAACCCTGCCTGTACACAGAATTTGTCGGGGACCCCAGAGTCGAGAAGGGCCTGTAAACGCAACAAGACACCTGCTGTTTCGGGCCAAGGATAGACGATAAATCCCGCCTGGATTGTGGACATGGGATAAACCTGCACCTTTGTCTCGACAATAACACCAAAATTGCCGCCCCCACCCCGCACGGCCCATAGCAGCTCTGAGTCCCTGTGGGTGGTAACCAAATCGCCATTAGCCGTGACGATCTTGGCAGCCACAATGTTGTCTACACCCAATCCAACATAGTCGCCAAGCGGGCCGTACCCTCCCCACGACGCCCACGACGTCCATCCAGCCTCACCCGCAAAGCCATTAGAGGTGCAGAGGCCGTGCAATCCCAGGAAGCCCACGAGATTCTTACTGGTGATGCCGCCGCCAACAGTGACAGTCTTCTTATCATGTGCAAGTTCCTGTGTATCAAGCTCTCGCATGTCGATGGTGATGGAGTCGGCAATGCAGCCGCGTCCAAAAACATCGTGACCTCCGCAGCGAACCCCGAGCGGCACGTCCAGATCCGTGGTGGCTTTCACAATGGCCTGCACCTGGGCGACCGAAGTGGGTCGACAAAGGGCCAGGGGTTTTGCCGTGATGAGTTTATTGTAGACCCCTCGAAGGGTCTCGTACCGAGGTGAGGAGCGTGTATAGATCTTGAGATCTGGGATTGCATCCTTCAGCTTGTCCAGGGCCGGGTTTCCATGAGTTTGTGCGTCTTGCGTTGCATCAAATGGCGTCACGTCATGCCGATAAGGTGCTGCAGCGAAGGAAGACATGGTTCGGCGGTATGATATGATGAAAAAAGAGCTGTGGCGTAATGGTCTGATGATGATAGTTCTTAGGTGAGAGCGAGGTGAGAAAAACATAATCGAAATGGCCCTTAAATCATATGTCGTATTTGACTGAGAGTCAAAGGAAGAATACCCCTTTGAAATGATTAATAACTACCCATTCAATCTTCCTTTGCTCCGTATGCAACGGTCGGGCTAGAGAGTTCGGAGTGTGGATCGGACCGATGGTTCTAGAGCAAAGGCCCGGTCCGGGTCTTGGTCCCCGATGACGGGTGGGGCAATTCCGCAGACGCCATGCATCCATGCCGCTGTAGGATAATAATACGACATACGAGTTGTTCCGTTTTACCCGTGCGCCACTTTCAGGTAATTGCCTTATGGTTGGCTAGCCGAGACGTAGGAGCACATATTGCGATGAACCCTTGTTTTTGTTTTGCCCGGATTAAAGTTTAAGTTAGTTTGTCTTGTTTCCTAGTGTGAGGGGAAATAGACCTATCTTGGAAGCTTTTATTACGACAACAAGTAATAGAAATGGTATACATTTACAACATAATCTACTTTAATACTCGCTATTTAAAATGAAGGTACTCACTCTTTCAGGTATTATTATAAATATCAAACTCGAGTAATTACCGCATCTTAGTCTAGATCCAGTGTAATAGCCCTGTATGCATCTGCCTAAACTTATGCGGAAGAGAGGCATGTCTCATTAATAACATTTCTAACCCAAACCTGTCACGATAAGAAGTCATATCATTACCGAACTGCATGTAAGCCCTAATCCAATAGAGGAAGTCATGCAGGATTGTCATCTCATATCTACATCAACTTGAGCCAGGTGTGTCTGAACCTTGCTGTATATTTGTGACACAATGTAGCCGTTTCGGGTATCAAGTCAGATGAAGCTGATAGGCTGTTTTGTAATACTGAGTCTATTCAGCTTCCTGCAGATAGCATATCAAATTGTCTTTAAAAAGTATCTCGTGTATTAGATCCACAGCTATGATGTAAACAGACTTTCATATAAGAAGGGCTTTAAACCCACCAATAGTTACTTGATAATACAATTTGAACTGATAAACCGCCCCTAGAATCTACTAGTATTATCAATTCCGTGGTCAGGTCGAGTCAATAAGTTCCAGCATCCAACTTATAATATCATACATATTCCACTATCTCTCCCCATGAATTCTATGGACTCCCTTCAGTACCGCGAAAGTTGCGACAATTGTGCCAAATCGAAAGTTCGTTGTGGCAAGGAACAACCCTGGTGCCAAAGATGTACACGGCGTGGACAAATCTGCAGCTACAGCCCTTCTCAACGATCAAGGAAACGAACCTTTTCCAATGCGCAATTGGAAGCCGACCAACGGACTGCTGCTTTGCCATTTACGGCAATGAGCAGCTCCGCATCTATGAATGCGTTGTTTAGTGGCTCCAATGTCTTGCTTGGTCAGGCTGACGGTTGGGGTTCATGCCCTGACCTCATCGAACTCTTGACCAGTGGCTGTAACTCTGAGTCACTGACACCAGACAACACCAACCTTGCGTGGCTGTCGGACATTGAGTCGACAGCTGGAGACAACAATTTCTGTAAGAATATGGAGAGACTAGAAGCCTCCACATATATCAAGAGGCATACTCCAAGTACCTCATCGTTACCGGCTCTGGGCAGTAGCAGTGGAACTAGTGTCGATATGGAGGGTTCGAGGTCAACGAGCTCAGTCGGGGACCGACAGCATTGCGAAGCTGATCTCATATCCGCGTTGGCAAAGCCAGACCTCCCTTCCTTATCATGCTGGGTCGACTCCGAAACCTCCCAGAACCTCGGTACCATCCTCACTGCCAGCCGCTCGACGCTCAAATGTGTAACCACCGTCATGTCATGCACCTGCACCCCAAATGACAACGTCGCATTGCTTTTCACAGCCGTACTGTTGCGTATCTTATCCTGGTACCATATTGTGCTACAACACTGCCATGTTCCTAATGACACGAGCAGTACAGCACCGACCGATGGTTACAAGAGCTCCTTAGCCTCCACGGATGGAAAGGAATCAGAGCGGCCATCAACAAAGGATAGCAATGTGTCACAAGACAGAAGTGAGCCATCAAATCTCATCGTGCCGCCAATGACGATCGGGGCGTACGAGCTAGACTCTGAGAATAGAGAGCGTATCATTGGGCATATTATGCTCAGCGAGTTGAGTAAGATGGGGGATTTATTGGGCAACTTCTCTAAGAGATTTTGTGATCCTCAGTTGACTTCCTTAACCAATGATAATAGAAGCCAGATGTTCCTGGCTTTGGAAATGTTTATTCGGAATAAATACACAACAACCATTTTAGCTATAAGAAAGAAATTAGAAATCAGGTAGATAGATACTACATACTTATATTATAGCTGGTACAAGTTGCTATAGAGGGATTTCAAGATTTTCATAAACTTAAAATACCTATTTCCTTTTCTTTATGGGACTGGGTTTCTCAAGTTATGTATTTATAAACACTTAAATTGAATGCAACCTATGTGGAGAAACAACACTAATTAAGTGTCTACAATAAATGGGCTTTTCCCTTCGCGATATTAGTCTTTCTCTATCCATCTTACAGCGAGGGTATAGCCTACCTGTCCAGGGATGTACCAGAATATTATTAAAGGGCAGAACGGTATCAAGTTCCAAGAAGCTGTTTAGCTTCTCGGTGTTGGCGTAGATATGCTCTGCATGGTATATCTCAACAGGTTAATAAATGTCTTCATGCCACTCAAACACCATAAGTGACATATCTACGTAATATAATTCAGACTGACAAAGACTATAACAAGTTAAAAACAGTCTTACTAGGTTTAAACAGTAAGAAACTCTCTGGGCTCCATACATATCAAGGCAGTAATCTATAGTATCCAAGAAATTAATATCTATAATACCCTAAGTATTTAATTTCCTCCTACCTATGTACACTGGGATCGGCTCTTCTGCAGTTGGCTTATAATTCTTAGCCGTTGCGGGGTAATAATCCGGTAGTAAAAGCTCTTGGATCTCTTTCTGGTGTAGAGGTCGCATATCAGTTCCGTGTCAGTAGTTAGGCATATAGCAAAGTGAATACGCACAATATAATGGATGTTATGGAGAAAGCTAAACGTTCCCATTATTCCACCTCTGTCATCTTGTAATTCATTTAGAATTATTTCGGGAGATGTTGCATTTCGCCAACCAGGCTTAGGGATACGAAGGGTATAGTCTACAAGTGTTATGGGAGAGTCTTGAGAAATATTAGATCATACAATCTACTTCTTAATATCTCTCCCCAGGCCTCATCAAGTTTGGGGCGATGTAGTCCTCGAAAGGCGCCATGATTTTTGAACTTATCATCATACGTCCGGAGTTCCATCTGTATAGCAGGTTCGATCCAGCCTTGTATACTATTAGCTTTTCGCTCTCTATTTAAGCTTTTTCAAGTCTCGTACTCACCTGCATGTGGGAGCCGAAGGGCACTATTATCGTCGAGTTTGCAGGATGTTGGTGTGCTAAGCATCAACCAGCCATCAATGTTAAGAAGAAGGATGAATGTGTTGACAAAGAGAAGTACCCAAGAAGTACCCAATGCCGTTGACTGTCAAGTGATGACTTCTTGGCATCCTTTTCATGGCTTAGAAGGCCATCATCGTCAGATGCGTCGTCTTCTAGGTTACCACGAACGAGAGAAGCCTTGGAACCCAGCTTCATCAAATTACATTTTTCCAATTTGTAGTAAATACTGCTCAATTTGTGCAAAGGTAAAAATCAACACTCAATGTATTTAGGATGTAGATTTATGGATTTGATTGTCTTACTAATCTATAAAGCATGATTACTGTAATCTTGCATCGCTCACACGCATATGCAGGATTATTATTTTGGTAAAGTGTGCTTACCCTGTATATGCAGCATTATCCCGTAGTCATAAGCATTCATGCTGGAATACACTTAACTACTCAGAGCGTATAAGGTAATCAGGAGAGTGAAGTTCTGGCCGGTCGGACCCTTAGCCTGTCCCTTTTCTCAGCTTAGCAAGATTTTATACTCTTCTCGAAAAGGGGTATTATCGACGTGAAGCATTTGATCTTGTGCATTGACTGATATAGGTTGTGTATCTTTGCCTCGTGCATCTGTTATGCGCACAGGGCCGCCCATGACATAAGAGATCATGGCCACCAGGAGTGGGTGAATGAATGCTTTATTATAGGCTGGATTTCTAATGAACTCATTATGTTCAATTAGATTTGCGAACGAATGGAGGAATGCATGACTTTCCGAGCTGGCCATGATGGCTGTATAGTCATCGATGAGCTTGGCGAAGGAGGAGGCGTAAATAAGGCCAGCGAGCAAAGCACATCCATCTTGTTGGAGTACATCAATAAGCCCCATAAAGCGAGCCTTGCTGATTTTGTTCTTCCAGCCTGGACAAAGCTGGTCTGTCAAGGCTTTCCGAAATACATCCTTTGCGAATGGGCCTGGTCCAGCACGGAAAGAATTGGAAGCGAGACTGATTGAGGGGGTAGAAGAAATCTCTGGGATGATAGCAGCTAAAGTGTTTGTCCGTTGTCTGTCCGTGGCATGCAAAGCGAAGTGAACAGGAACCAGGCATTCGTCTGTATCTGGATAGATGAGGGCCTCCTGTGCCAAAGAGTTCTGCTAGGGAAGCGAGGGGATACTCATGTTGGCGAAGTGGGACTGATTCTGCTTTGAGGGGATAGAGGGTCGAGTACTTCTGTGAGTATCAGACCGGCATTATGGATATCATTTCATCTTTTATCTGTATTGAGATGAACTAGTGACAATTGCAAACATCCCCATACCCGAATTCAATTCCTTTGGCATCTGGCAGGTCATCACGCATGCATTATGCATGTAAGCTGACTGGTAATAATGCATCGGTAAGCATGCATATGCACGAGTCGAGGCATGCGATAACCTTCTATTCTCAACTATTGTTGATTGTGAAGGGTAGCCAAAAGTCCACATTTTAGGCAGTGTACCAAATATGGCTATAAGACTTAGAAAAAAAGGAGTGTTATACTTTCTGAGGCTATAAAGTGGGTGATAAGAGGCGCTTGACTTCAACCGTGTATGGGAAAAAGCTGGCGTCTACATCCTTGTTAATTCCTTTAAAAAGGATTACTGTCCTGCCCTATTCAGTTGCTAAAGAAACTTTCCAGAGTGGAAAATCCTACACAAACAGTCTAAAGATGTTTATCAATCGCCATGCTAGACTCGAAGACCAAGATATCATCCCGGCTGAAGATACACTGCCAACAGTCAGCAAAAGCTCAATGCCCTCCAGGTTTGCCCTTCTTACTGTCCTTGTTGGCATAGTATGCAAAGTATTGGGATACGTGATGTACCCATACATCCATTATTCAACGATCCCTGGAGAGCAGCAACTTCATCATCAACTACACTGTGGAAATTCTTCCACCAAGGCTCAACATCTCGGCTGCGTCTTTGACCTCCTCACAAACAATTGGATGCCGAAGCACTGCTCCGACTCCATCACAGACAACGAATATCGAGAGTGGGTGATGGCACCAAATCGACACCTTGGGCCCTGGGCCTTCTTTCTCGATAGTGCAGCCAAGCATCAAGTGAAGTCTGAGAAAGATCTATCTAGACTTATTGGAAACCATGTATACACCACAACGGAGAACCACCTAGCGCACTGCACGTTTCTAGCACGCCGCATGCACCGGCTTACGACAGGGGAGATCGAGGCCGTGGCTCACAACGCTTTTGCGCATACCTTGCACTGCACTTCTGCTATACTGGAAGCTATTAGCGCACCTGGGCCAGTGATATCGAAGAGCGTGATTACTTCGACATTTGATGTTAGTGTTGTTTCATGTACTGTGTAGAATTGTCAAAGAAGTTAGTTTATTGCAAGCTTAAATACTATTATTTAGTCTCGGCAAGATTCCATGACAGTATTGTGCGAAACTTGTAACAACAACAAGGACTGACTGGATGTTATCTGTCGACAACCGCCTCAGACTTGTCCCAACCCAAAAGGTGTCCCTGCAAAAGAGACAGATTTCCATTCCGCTCGGGAAACAACAGCCATAGTAGGAGGAGTGTATTCTGACGCATCTCAAAGGTTCTAACAAGGCCCAGAAGACGCTGCTGCGATAGCGGGCGATAAGCTTCACCTGCATTCACCTCATTGAAGCAGAGCAGACTGTACTGGCCATGTTTATAGGGCGAATAAGCAACTCCGAGGTGATAGTGAGGACCGAAACCCTGTGGGATCACCAGCTTATGGGTCCTGGATTTGCTACTCTGCAGCCAACACGCATATCTCTCACCTCTACGTGCTGACTTTGACCCTACCAGGTACTCATACATGCTCACAGTTTCCAGGATTACATTATCTACATGGGCCTATCGGAAGCACTGGACAAATTAAATGTTGTTCTGTTCCTGCACGATTATAATTCTAATATAATTCCACCAATCTCCGCATATCTTCAATGCTTCCCTGATTCAGAACCCTACCCTTGGAAAGAAGAACTGCCACTACTTCCGGAATGTCCTTTTTCGTATCGGAGGCTTGCTCAATGCCTCGCAGTCGATGGGTAATCTCTACCACGGTATGGCCATTATTCGTAAAGGCTTCTCTGATAATGCTGCGCATCTTTGTTTCTGTAAGCTTGTCAACAGCCGCTGTCGCCTCGTCCAGAAGTAGGATGGGTTCCTTAGCCGTCTCATGTGTCACTACAGAACGTTCTATTCGTAGCAGAGCCCTAGTCAAGGCGAAAATATTAAGAGAGGTATTTTATTATTACTATTATTAAAAGGTTTAGAAAGTCTAGGCTTAATAAATTTAAAGGTTAGAGTAAAAAAAAAAAGAAAAAAAGATTACATTAAATAAAAAGAAATATAAACATTTATAAAGAAATAAATAAAAATAAAATAAAAAACCCTCTAAATTAGTTATTAATAATTTAAATATTATGAAAAAGTAATTAAAGAACTATTGATAAATACTTAGGAAAAGTAAATTGAAAAAAATAAGAAAAAGGTAAAGACTTAAAGACTTAAAAAGACAATAGTATATGTAGATATTTAAATCCCAGGTTTAAAAAATAAATTATTAAAAGTTCGAAGAAAGAAAGATATATAAATATTTAACCTAGGTTTAGGTAGGTTTACTTTATTAAGATAGTAAGTTTACTAAGTAGCTTATTAAAATTTAAAGATTTATAATATAGAGTCTTTAAGTATATATAACTTTTAGGCCTAGCCCTACTGATTATACCCTATTTTGAACTGTAATAAAAGCTTGAAAATTAAGGATATCTATAACTTAGACTGTTTAAAAGATATCTTTAAATACAGGGGAAAGAGTTATGGCTATTAGGCTTGTTATAACTTTCTACTCTAGTACTGGCCTCACCCGTGCCTTGGGCCTGGTATCTACGCCAAGCCACAGTAGATCCGGCCGGCTGTAATGGCCCTGCGTGTCAAGGTAGGCCTTAGACCGCAGAATATCTTTAAGGTCGAGATCTGCAATCACAAGGCCTTCTTGGTCTTCTGGCATTCGTTCGGTAATGACTTTGCCATCTGGGCGAATAATGCATGAACCACCACCTCCAGGAGCATAGTACTGATCACCATCCTCGGTCTTCATGGCTTGGATACCTCGATCACTGAGTATAGCGCATGCGTGTAGAACGAAGCATCCCCCTTCGATTGCATGGGTTATGGATAGGTTGAGCGAGCCTAACCGAGAAAGCAGTCAGTGTTTGCAAAATCGGGAACGGTGAAAACTTGTCAAACAAAAACCATACACGAAATCCCTAAGGCGTGTAACTCTGCAAAATTGCAGGATGCGCTAAGAATCATAGTATACTTAGGTAACGTACCTTCGTTGGCAGTTGACCAAAGGCCCTTGCCTTCCTCATGTGGAAGTTGAGCAGGCCAAGCAGCTACATGAATCTCTTCACCGAGGGAATGTGTGTGGAACTTCAAGAGCGGCTGTGAGTGCTCCCAGCAGCAGAGCATACCTACCTTGGCAACCCTGTCGTCATCGACAACGTTTAGCAGAGAATCGCCGCCTCCATCGCCAAAAACGGTACGCTCCATATGAGTTGGCTTGATCTTGCGCCTGCTCATCTTAATCAGACCATCGGAACCGATGTAACTCTGCCCTAGGAATAGCGAGTTGCCATCCCTCTCAGAGTAACCCAGCACGACTGCAATCTCATGCTCTGCGGCTGCGGCGCAAATACGGGCCATCTCCTTGGAATCGAGGGACAAGGAGTTTTGGATGTAGCTTTGAACGAGTTCAAGGTCGCATCCTCGAGCCCTAGAGATGATTAGAATCTGTATTAATAGAATTTCTCTTGACTATGGCCCGAGTAGAGGTCTGAGAGCATACCAGATCCATGATGGATAGCCGGGAATCCAAACTTCTGGGAAGGCGACGAGCTGTGTTCCCTTGGCCGCAGCCTCGGTGATGTATTGGATGGCTTTGTCGACAGCACCTTGAAGATTGAAATAAACAGGCTCAGCTTGCACAACTGCGACTCGGACGCTTTGCTTCGACTCGCTGGGTACGGTGGCGAAATCGGGTACAGGTTCGGATGTCATGTTGACCAGTGAGGACTGAAGGTGGAAAATCAGTGCTGTGATTTTCTACAAGAACTTGGCTTTGTGGTTGGTTTATAACACATCATTACAGATAAGGCCATAGTCCTGTATTTTTACTTAACTCTAGACAAGTAGCTTATCATCTGAAGCCAATTCGGAGAGGCGTAATATCAGCGGCTTTCTCCAATTTCGCTTCCCTATCTCGTAGCTACTACGGTGATACACAAAAATAACAGCACACCCTGGAGACCTATAAGCCTGCTCCGGACAGTTATTTCCACAGTAGTAATATAAGCTGTCACTGTATTTCCCTTGTGGCTACGCACGTCCTCGCTACAGCTTATGTGATTGATGGCTAATGCTTAGAAGCTAAGGGATGCTCTTGCCTTTTAATAAGCTGCTATAGAAAATATCTCCTTGCGTCTCAATCAGATCTTACACTGTCTGTTAACTAGAAAACTGGGGTCCCCTTCTCCAAGACGATAGATCCCGAGACCTCCAACTTGCTTTTGGAGACGGCGCCATGCGTTGGAACCCCGAACAACTAAGAACGTGCAACCGCTTTACCAATCACCGTTCACTACAATCTTACTTTTGAAGGATGCAAGTGTTCACAAGGGACCTTACTGTAGATCAGCCATGGCACGAGATTAGCTTGCTTGTCCTACATTTATTAACTTCTAATATAGATTACAAAGGTAGCAATTCCGACTACATCAGCAAGCAGTTTCTGCCTTAGATGCTAGACATGCTGTAGAATGTAATGTATGGCTAAATTGTCAGGATATCATAAACGCTCTTGACATAAACTCTTCCTGCTTTGTTACTCATACCCAGCCCGTCCATTTTGTTCATTGCATAAGAGATGGTCAGTCTCCTATCAAGATCCATCACCACAATACTCCTTCCTCATCCGTTCCAGAAGCAGATTCTACCCTCTGGTGCCAATGAATCAACAGGGAACTCACGATCGCCCCGGATTCCGAACCCGATACCGAAGCGCTGAGGTGTATCCAGAACTAAGTCTATTCCGCTGGCTTGTTCTTGGAAAATAAGGTCGAGAGTTTTCGGGGAAAGCAATTGTTTCCCTGCGACCTTGCCACCGAGGGATATAGCTTTCATGATGTTTGCGATTGACTTGGCATTTCCGTGACCATTTGATGCCCCCAATTCACTGAGTCGTGACTTTGCTGTCAGAAACCACATCGGATCGACTGCGGGATCCCCAAACGTCTTTTGCTTACCAGAGAGGCATCCGGGGGAATGGAAATGGCCGGAGTTTCAGTCAGGTTGCTGACACAATGAAGAAGTCCGAACTCAAAGGCGTGGCAAGCTCTTCTGCACCAAATTGCCGAAGGGACTTGCCGGTAACCCGCCGAATAACTTCCCCAATCAACTGTCCCATGGTATGTACATGGTATCCTGATGCAGTACCAGGTTCCCAAAACGGCGCTTGCTCGGCAAGTTTGGTGGTTGCATAGGGAACATCACAGATATCCTCCCATGTCACTGGATCAGCCCAGCCAGACATACCGGATGTGTGTGACAGATATGTCGTATTTCAATTCCGTCCTTGCCATTTACTGCAAACTCAGGCCAGTACTTGGATACTTTGTCATGAGCAGACACAAGCCCTCGTTCGATGCAGAGCAGCATGGCAAGTGCGGAGATGTTCTTTGTAGTCGAGAAAACTATAACAATGGTGTCTTCCTGCCATGGTTGGGTCCTTTCCCTGTCCCGCCATCCACTGCAGAAATCAACGACATCTTTATCGTCGATATTAATGGTTAAGGAAGCACCAAGTTCCTCCCCAGAATCGAGTGCCTTCTGGAAGTACTGTTTGAGCCCAACGAATCGTGAGTCGCAGTAACCGTGGACTTTGGCCATCAGATCGGATAGTATGGGTTGAAAGGTATGTGTTGTTCAAGAGTAAGCGTGGACTGCGATAACAATGCCAATGGAGAGTTTAATAGATAAGCCAGGAGCCAATATTTTACAAGAGCGTATTAGTACAGTAATGAACACCGACAGCTTCCTATCCATTAGATTCCTGGCAAAAACCATGCGTCTTGGAATCGCTGAAAGCTTGAATGAAGGCTTTGTTGTGTTTCGCCGGGTTCAAGAAAACTACATGCACAATGTCTTCAAAATCAGTGTTCAGGCAAAGGGAAGAGACCTCTTCATTGCCACCCCAAGCCTGTAGCCGGAAGGCCAAAACGCCTTCTTCGTTAGGTATGTAGGGGAATCCCCTAAAGAACGGAGCTATTGCCTCGACAAGGAAGTTTTCCATATACTCTCCGGGATTGACGGCTGTGAAGGTTGCGAATCCTCTTGATCGACCGTATTCCTCAATGGCGTACTTTTCTGTGTGTCTATATTAGTTTTGTTGCGCTGAAAAATGGTGGCATATCATCATAGCAAAAGACCTGCCGTCAAATGCGTCATTCGGCACCTTGCCACCGGAACTCTCAGTTGCCGATGCAAGGCTGCTGAAAACAACATTTTAACTCCTGCCTCAAAAGTGGCATCCAGCATCTCCTGTTTGATAAGGCCATCTGCCTTGACCACTTCAACACCAGCAGCGGCAAGACATTGCGCTAAATCAGACTTAGTGTTGCGGGTTGTCGCCCTGACCTTGTAAGCTCTTGACTTGTCAGCCAACAGAGCCCTAGCGACGCTTCCTCCCTGACCACCCGTTGCGCCACAGTGATGACTTTTGGCATGGTGAGACGAAAAAGAAATAGTCGACGGCTTGGGATGATTTGAAGATGTGTGCGCAGTCTGCCCCTTTGCTATACTAGTATTATATCAACTGTGAAATCCGATAGCCGCTAGGATCCAACTTGGGATTTGTCAGCCATTTCCATCGGCTTTCAAAGGCTTGTCCTGAGTCGCATGTTAATTGAGGTGTTGGTGTTTGTTGGTGCACTGCCAAGCCGTGGACCACGGCGAGGTGGGTTCCACGAGCCGACAGCAAGCCAAGAACCTACACTAATCATGAGGAGATTCTAAGGCTATGACGAATCAAATTATGACAAATGGAATACACGGTCTTAATGTCCAGCCCTCAAGATTCCTGTTGTACAATGATCACAGTGATATATAGAAGTGAACAGATGCCGGGGTGGATCCATTTGTCTGGCACGGTTTGCCGATGGAATTCTCCCAACTAAACATGCTCTAACGGCCTTTGACGTTTACAAACCCATAAATTAACGCGTCAATGAAATGGATAGCAGAAATCGGGGAAGGCTAGTGACATCACGGTTGTTGACGAGTTACGCGGGTTGTGATGCTATACCCCCAACTTCGACACGAGTGTCAAATCATCAAGGCAAGGGAGCCTCAATGTCAAACGTCGTTAGATAATTCACCACCCACATACCGCATTGAGTCAGGTTGCATAGGATTCGTAGGCTGCGAATCTTTACTACGTATAGTTCTTTATTGAGTCAAAATATATGAGTTACTCTGATTTTCTTGTAGGTGTTCTTGTAGCAGAATCATGGAATCTCCTAGTAATTTCGTAGATTTTTCAAGTATCGAAAGAACAACGTGCTGAAGGCGGATAAGTTTTATTAAATTACTTATCGACGACTCCACTATGTATTTACCTTCCAAACCCGCATGTGTCTATTTTCTGTTGTAGGCCTCAACCTCAATCTCGATTTGCATTTGGGGAAATGCAAGACGAGGAACAGCAATAGCCGTCCAAACAGGGCGGTGACCGGGGATACGCTCCTTTAGCTTCTGCACTAGGTAATCGTAAGACGCACCCATATCCACGTGGTATGTGCGAATCAGAAAGACATCCTCCCATCCTTTGAGGCCGACAGTCTGTAAAACACGGTCCACATTCTCAAAAGCAAGGTCAATCTGGCCCTTAACGTCATTAGCGTCCAGCTTGCCTGTGTTGTCCCAGCCGCCCTGGCCAGAGCACTTGACGGTATCTCCGAGAACGACAGCCTGGGAATAATGGCAAAGGTCGCTATGCTTCTGGCCTGCGCCCTCCTCGTTGTAGTATTTAAGTGACGACATCTTAGTAGATCGGAAAGCCGGCCTGTTATTTAAGAGATTAATTTTCTGTTTTGGGAAAAGATCCTATGAAAGAATATACGTACCAGGTTTGTAGGTTAAACTTGGAGTGAAGATGGTGTGATGAAATAAAGCCCAAATTGTTTCCTTAACGTTGGAATTTTAAAAAGAGCTAGATATAGCATAGAAGAGCAGACAAAACAAACGAGGCCCTTTATATCTTTAAAATACTAGAGAGCGGGGTCCTGTGTTGTTATAAATTTAATAGCAATGGGCTTCCTTTCTCCAACTGAGTCAAGGTTCTCCACCTCGGTCGGGATTCTCCACCTAAGTCGGGATTCTCCAACTGAGATGCCGAGGGCGGCGCCCTAGAGGGATACAGTACGGTGTTTTTTTTAACCGATAGTAGTTGTATAGGTTAGGCCACAGGAGATCGTGTCGCATACAATGCACAAGACTTTTCATGATTAAAGTGTTCAGATTGAACCAGAATTCGCCTAAGAATTATTCAAGCTAAGGCCAGTAGCATTAATAACCTGAACCTTTAGATGAACTATTAAATCTTATCATTCAACACATATAATCGAATTTCCCCTTGTGAAAAAGTTTATTAAAAGAAAAAAAATTGAAGAAAAAAAAGAGCCGAGCTGCTTGCTATACAAGGTGCTCTCTCAAATTCTACCTATGCTCACCTATTCACTTCTGCATATCCACAAAGCTTTTCGCCGAGTTGCTTAGCAAACGGCTTGTTCTGGGTATCCATAAAAATATTTCCCCAGAACTTTAACAAAATTATGGCTACTTCTTTCGGTCCCAAACTCATAATTCTGTCGTCCATCATTTCCATGGAAGACGATGCGTTTTGTAAAAGAGTTCGGACATTATAAAATACTCCCATTTCTGCTTCAACGGTTAGCATCGACAGGACTTGAAGGGTGCACAATCTCGAACTTGCCTTGAGATGAAACATTTGCATCATGCAAGTAACAGATCCAGGAGGCCAGAATTGTCATTGACTCGAAAACGGTCATGATCTTTTCAAGGCTCCAGCAACTGACCTGAGAACGTATGAAGAAAGTGACGCCAGTGTTTGCAGGTTCTTCTAGATAGCAGGCCAGTTCATTCATGTCAAACCAGGAGCTTAATGCAAGGGCTTGGTATGGTCCAGGACCGTCTTGCGTTAGAGCCGGTAGCTTGGCTGGACTCGGTGTGTACATTGTCTGCACTTGGACGTGGCCAGTATGAAGAACAGCCCGCGTGAGCGCGAGCTGCAGCAAGACCTTAGTATCATTAACAAGCACGCTCGAAGAATCCATCGTGGCTAGGACTCGACGACATTCCGCCACGATTTCGCTGTCAGGAAACTTTGTTTAGCAGTGCTTGTTTATCTGTTCCGGCTGTGGAGCGACAACGATGACGTAAAACAGGGGCACTTACACGAGACGTCTATACTCCACGATAATGAGGTCGTCTGACAACACACTAGTTGGCATCTGACTTAGCAGGGTAACTCGATGCAAGAGGGCTGCGGCTAGAATGAAAAGAGATTGAATGGGGAAGTTTTGGAGTTGGACATCTTGCTGCGGCCCGGTCTTGGAGAAGAGGCTGTCGATTAATTCAGCCACAGTGCCGGAATAAACTTGGCCAATTCCAGGTTCTTGTCTGAAAGCATCAGATTTGGTCGAGTTCCGTACCGTCTCTGAGCATGGAAATCTTAGATTTAGGCTCTCCAAGGCCACGAGAGTTTGAGGACTGCAGATGGATTGATGTGGTACTACTGAGAGAAACCCGAAGGCCTGCGTCCTCTGGATAGTTTCGGCTTCAACCCAGTCACGCCAAGTGGGCTCGGGTTGATTTCCCCGTGATCTAGGCTTAAGAAAACAGACTAGAGCGCTCTGCATAATCTGGAGCTGCTGAAATACGTCGGACGGTTGCTCCAGCTTGACGAACTCTAGGAGGAATAAAAATGCGCTAGCTAGGTCAACAGGGTGGTTTCTAGCTTTGGTATTAATTCTGCGAGCAATAGTTGTAAGTGTCGGAGCATAATTGGTGGATACTCACTGCTGCTCGAATAGGGTGCTGGCATGCTGAGGCGACGTCCACAGCTCCAGGGCTATGTCTCTGCTTGCTCTAAAGAGCAGCATGGCGCCATGTGCCTCAAAGAGATGCCATGCTCCTATAGCAAGTATGGCTAGACGCACAACGACAGGTAGACGGTTGATGTCAGCACGAGGGTGTAAGACTTCAAACCTGCTATTTCTCATGAATGACTTGAAGTATCTGACCGTAGTCTGTGCTGAGGGAGGGACGAAATTGGGGTTCTGGATGAGATAACTTTGGAACGTAGGATCCGACGGGTCTATGTTTTCTTGATAGTCTATGTTAGTGTCAGAGTGTATGGCTACGTCTTGCAGATCTGGAGGCAGCATGGAATTTAACTGGATATCACCTGGTGATGCATGGGATAAATGACCCGAACAGTGTGGGATTCCAGTTTTTTCATGTTGGTTGAGCCTATTGGGTCTGGAATCGCCAAGTAGAGGTACTAGGCCACTCTGGACGACGAACTTCTGAAAGCTGGACAGGGGTCCATCTTCAGTGTCTGGTTCCAAATTTGATGGAACTGGAAAGATTTATTAAAAGTGAGTTGAGAGGTCCTTCGGGATAGATGGTACTCACGCATATCGGGATATTCTGGGGGTAACGGC
The DNA here is from genome assembly GCA_020744515.1 of Fusarium tricinctum. Taxonomy (NCBI): domain Eukaryota; kingdom Fungi; phylum Ascomycota; class Sordariomycetes; order Hypocreales; family Nectriaceae; genus Fusarium; species Fusarium tricinctum. Next base: position 284,772 of record JAGPXF010000002.1, on the reverse strand, counting down.
AGGACAGGTCCTGGTTTGACCGCAGCATCACCTTGGGTAATGGCCAAGGTATCATGAACTGCGACTTGACTTTGACTTGCAGAGATCGCTGTTGCAGGGGTTGACGTCTCAGGGGCGGTTGAAGATGCTATTGTCGTCTCTCGGACGCCATGAAATCCCTGGCTGTTGAGATCGGGCTTGGAACTGTTGGTGGCGGGTGAGGGTGAGGGCAATGGATGAACGAGCCTCTGATGGCGACGTAGTAGGTCTCGTCGGGTGAATGACTGTCCGCAGTCACATACGTATGGCTTCTCATTGGTGTCTGAGGTGAGCACGCAGTCTTTGTCAGTAAGACAGACATATCATTGCGTTGGAGAAGAGCACTCCCCTTGAAGTGGATGGGAGTGGGCGGACTAACGGATGCGTGTATGCCGCTGAAGATGTTCAAACTTGCGAAACCTAGATCCACAATGCGAACAATGGTGCGGCCTACTGGACCTGTCCATTCTACAGTGGCGGTACGGCGATGCTGCGTCTCTGTAGCAATTCGTGTTATGGTTGAATACCGAACCATGGAGAATTTGCCAGACCTTCTCCAACGGAATCGGGGTTCTAATAATTTATTAAATGGAGCCACCTGGCAATGGAGTGATGACAAATGATGTTTCCGCAGTGACCAATCGGAATCTACTTAGAAAAAGTACCGACAGCCTAGTATGATTCAATTGATTCCCCAACGCTAGACCGAAAGCTCTTCATTTCAACCGCTTCGTTTCTCATCTGCGTGGATTCCTGTCCACTTGTGATTTTGACCCTCAACAAAGCAAAGGCTTTCCCAAACTAAGCCTCTCATAATGCCCAGCCAGAAGACATCTTCGGGAAAGAGGTTTGCCGCTCCGCCGGCGAGGTCAGCGTGCACATCTTGGTTTGTTCCCCGTTCTCGAAAGCTGTCTCTAACTGTATGCCCTTATCCCTTGACTTACGCATCTATAGCAGAGCATCGCGAGTCCGATGCAGCGGAGACACTCCGTGCGGCCGTGTAGGTTATGGTCGTGGTCATTGCTGCCAAACCTTGACAAGCTTTGTGCCGCTTATCTGACATTTGCTGTAGTGTATCAGCAGAAACCAGACATGCACCTTTACGCCAAGTCGTCGCGGCCATAGACCACATTCAGGCCTTAAACGCAGGCCGGACATAACTTATATGCATCGAAATGATGATTCCATCAACACAAGCGGAGTTGGTACAATCAGCACTCCTCTAATCCGATTGGAACCCAGTCCCGCCGAGGACGTGAGAGGCGGCTTCCTTCCATCGCTCTACGGCGACAACCTCGAAGAATTCTGCTTTGACGATATATTTGGGGGGGCCTCAGACGGCGCGTTAGAGAGCTTCTTTACCGATATGTTTAGCATCCCGTCTTTTCCGCGAGCCAAGACTGCTGATGGCCCAGTGTTGGAACCTCTTCAGTATGAGCGACCCGTCGTTCGAGGCTACAGATCCGATGATGATGTGTATGTTGAACCCCGGTTTCGCACTATTTCTTTCATTGTTCAGGCCACAGGCGCTAAAGACGTACGTAACTGAGTTGGCTTTCTGTCTTTATTAGGATACGAGCCTATTACGAATTGATTCATCCCGCCTTCCCTATTCTTCCTCCGCCGCTGGAGGACTCGCCAGAGGATATGAACCATATATCTGAGCCCTGGGCCCCGAACGGCCAATTCTTTTCTGACTACGAACCTTCCTCGCCTCTGCTTCTCGCTCTGCTCTCGGTTCTCACCCTTTTGCCCTACGCCAATAATGAGCATGCCTCGGAAAAGGACAGTCGTGAATGTCGCGCTACTTTCGCCCAGTCTCTAGCCCAATGTGCGCTTGAGTCAATCGAGATTGGAGCAACTCCGAATCAGCCAACATGTTGTTCCTTTTCACCATCCGCATTCCATCCAAATGTGCCGACAGAGCTAGAGGCTCCCCTGGCCTACTGCGTCCTCAGTCTCTACCAATATCTCCATCGTGGAGATATGATAGAAATGGTACACTTTGCAAACGAGGCCTACGATGCGTGCGTGCATCTATCCCTACACCAGTTCGCGGAAGGGAATAATGTCTTTACGGAAGCTGTGCGAAGAACATGGTGGATGACTGTAAGCGTGCAATTCGATACCGATACCGAGAGCAAAGCCTGCTGACCGACAATATTTCTAGTATGTCAGCATATGCTTTTCTGCAATCATAACCTGCAAGGTAACTCGCTTCTCGGGAACAATTGGATAGCTTCATGCTAATATCTCTTTCTAGCCACCGACGCGGCCCACAGATATTTCCAAGTTCACGACCCCTTATCCCACGACAGGCATCACATCCACAGTACGTACTCGATCATGCTTCTATTTCTAAGTGTTTGTCATGAATAGCTCTGATCGTCGGAAGGACTTGCATTGGATTCAGTATATTCGCGCCGAGGAGACCCTGGTCGCTGCTACTCTCCTCCTTGTCGCTCTCGTCACGGGCTCCGGCTCCGAGGCCGCCACGCCAGCATTCAGACACAGTCTTTCCTTCATGAACACAGTCATAGACAATCAGCTGAGCTGTCTCTCAGTGTACAATGATCTAGAGTCGAGCACAAATATGTCTCCAGAAGAAAGATTGATGCAGTCCCTCAGGGCCATGACTCTAATCAGATTGATGAGGTTAGCATTTTGTTTTCCATACGAGGGCCTACATGGCTGATAAGTTTAGTGCCCGTATCAAAACTCATAGATATGGTGCCATGATAAGTCATCCTAGCATATTGAAGAGGTTCGAAGCGGTTCCATCATGGCGCGCCCCTCATGAGCTCCGTCAATCAGTTTCTACAGGACTCAACGTCGAGGGTGGAAATCAGGTCGCTCAACTATTTCCCTTTGCATGTCAAGACTCGCTGAATATTTGCGTCGACTCTGCTTTGGGAGTTGTCAATTGCCTGGCATCATTACGCAACGATCTTCACAGTAAGTAGACTAGAAGAACACCTGGTATGCGTGCAGTCATTAAAGAAAATTCAGTTGCACCTTTTGCCTGTTCAGCCCTTTTAGCTGGCTATACGCTTATGATGGTATCATTCTTCCAGAATTACAGTCCAGAAGAAGGGGTATGCACAATATCTGTCGCTGAACTACAGGGTCGATGCAAGTATGGTATCAATGCCTCAATAGACACACTTGAACATTTTGCAGCTGGGTTTGACTTCATCAACCTTCTTAAAGGTAAGTTTTTCCTTGTCTGTTTAGCGGTTGCAGAGAGTGGCCTGTTAATTCAACCTTGCATAGATCAGCTCCAAACTGTCGCAATTGCTTGCGAGATGCGATAGATAGGTCAACGCTGGGTGTTGAAGACGACTCGTGTGTATATGCATGGTGTTTTTGCCTATTTTATCAAAATTCATTCTCAACGACGGACAAGAGGCAAGCTCCAGTGCTAACTGAAGTAACAAATTGTGTACTCCATGGTTATCTGCTTTGTTAATGAGATAGGACTTCGTAACTGCCATGACATTGGAAAAGACCAGGAAGGAATATAACGATGCGAGAGTGTATCATCCCTTCATGTAGATTGAAACAGAACAGTTTGCATTTATCACAGCTGCAGATAAAAGTCGAACGAGGCTTGTCTTCAAACACTGATGGAAACGGATGTAGTATTGACTGGGCGGTAACCCCGTCTCTGGTAGATCTTGGACTAGGTCTTGTTCAGCTAATAATGGTAGTACATGGTTGCACCTTCAACAACTGCTAACTCCATCTAACCGTCAGCTTTAATCCTGTCCACCCAGATAGGCGCTACGTATAGGTACTCAATCCAGCCACAGCTGGATATAACCAACCACTATACACTTTCAGTTCTGATACTATACTTTCAGTTCCTTGCTGTCTTTGACGTCTCGGCTACCATTCATGTCCCCGTCCGAAACCTCGATTCCCGTCGTCAAGGTGTGGACTCCCTTCATCCCGTTGGCGGTCAACTCTGGTGCAGCAGTGGCAACCTCATCGCCGAAGAGGACACCGATCTCCTCGAGGGAGAGGCCATTGGTCTCGGGGAAAAAGTACCAAATGACGCCAGCGCCAACCAAAGACGCGAAGATGAAAACTATTTCGAGGTGTGAGCACATACGGTTTGTAGAGTAGGGTTTTTATCTATGCTCACCGAGGTAATACTTCCATCTAATTTCAGAAAAAGCAATTGATGCCGAACCTGTGTACAGCAACGTTGTGGTAAACAACCCAGCGACTGAAAAGGAGACACCCTGTGCTCGCATCCATGTGGGGAAGATCTCGGAAAGATAAACACTACAACAAAGGTGAGTAAATGAGGAATTAGAACGGAATTGACCCATGGAGGCTTGAGGGCGTTTGGTAACATACTAGCAAGCTAGTTAGACAAGATGGTTAGCATTTGACTCTCAACACCTACGACCATGATGTGTGACTTACATGCATCCATTCCTCCAGCGAAGAAGGTGATGAAGAGAAACAGGAATAGAACCCCAAATCCATTGCCAATGGCATTATCAGTACCTGCGAACCTCGCGACCATGGCGCTCTCGCATGAGATTGCAATCGCCGCCCCAGTCTAAGATGTCCCGGTCAGTACAGGAGAAGGGTGAATAACAGGCAGGATTTTAAACATACCATTCCGATAACCATGAGCTTTATTCGTCCAATGCGGTCCAGTAATATCGCATTGATCCAGTTCATAAAGGCTGCCCAGCTGGTGTAAATTGAGAGGAGGAGAAGAGCTTTCCATCCAGTAATGCCCAGGCCTTCATACAAGACGATCTGGTAGTTATTAATAACCTAAAAAAATAAGTTTTAACATTAGCAGCTAGAATACCAGCAGTAGAGGGCATGAGAAAGACGTACGAGGACTCCGCTACTTTGAGCTATGGCGATGACCAGGAAACCGAAAATCATTCGCTTTCTAGTGTTAGGTGTTTTCCACAATGCCAGCCAGGATCGTTCGGATGCGCGATCAAGTTCGACCTGCTGTTTGATCTGCTCGAACTCGGCATAGGCGTATCGATTGTCGAGGTCTTCGGAGTAGGAATGAAGCTTCATCAAGACTTGGAGGCCTTCCTCATCCCTTCGGTTATAGATGAGATAACGAGGTGACTCGGGGATCACATGACTTCCGAGAAGAAGCATAAGCGGGGCAAGAGTTTGAAACGCGATACACAGACGCCATTGTATATCGGGGTTGTCTTCAAAGTAACAGCCTAGACCAACCCAGCTCGCACCAGCCTACACGCCACTTTCTGATTAGGTTTGCATGAAAAAGTGTAAAGTTAGGCGGTAAGAGACGGACTATACTCACATAACCAGAGACAAGGAAAACGGCATGCATGCCAACCATTCGGCCACGAGCATGAGCAGGGGATATTTCGGACTGGTACAGAGGGCAGATGGTATCAATCATGCCTGAGCCCAGGCCTTGTATGCCGCGTCCAGCAAGGAACATACCGATATTAACACTGGCGGTGGTAAATACGGACGCCGTAACGCAGATGGCGCAGATAATTTGGATGGAGCGTTTACGGCCTATCTTGTCGGCTAGCCAGCCCACGGTGAGGCAGCCGATCAGACCACCAGCTGAGTACAGACTATTCATCGCTATAGAAATGTGAGTTTTGATTTTGTCCTTTAAAGATTTTGTTTGTTCTTAAATCAAAATCATTCAGGATGTCATCAAGGTAACCCTTCCCAACCAACGTACCTCCTATCATCTGGGTACTCCAGTCGGCTCTCGGCCCCGATGTTGCCAGGTTGAAATAGCTCCAAAAGGAAGGAAGGCCAGTGGTCGAGGCTATAATGGATGAATTAAAGCCATAGGTAAAGGATCCAAATGCGGTGAAAAGCACCACCGCGAGGTTGTATTGATTTACAGTCTGCATATTGAATGGTTTGGTAGAATGATCAAGTGAGGTGATAATATCAACATGGAAAACTATCGAGGAAGCTCAAGGCTATTTAATTAATACACCATCGACTGGAACTGGTGACTTACTCCTTGATAACAACAACAAGCTACGTTGAGGCCTATCTCAGATCTAAATGTCTGAAGTTGGCATTTAGGTGAGGCCCAGCTCCATAATGTCTGTGTGATCTACATCCCTGGACGCCGGGGTTGGGTGGATTGTCCACCTCCACATTACCTCCACATTATCTATGATCTAGTCTAGACTTGATAGAGCTTGGCATCACCCACACCTTCTGTAACATTGGAGAAGATAAGACAGCATTTGAGATAAAGAGCGGGGAGTGACGGGATTTGGAGAATCCCGAAGGTCTCCTAACTCTCTATTTTTAGTGGTCATGTGGTTCTTGGAGAACGGGGAAGTGGTTTCTAGATAGCATGCCGCTAGGCTGGAAACGACAAAAGTCTATGGGTATGTCTTGGCAAATTCTCGATGATCTTTTGTGAATATGTTTCCAAGGTTAGCTGAAAGGGGTAATTAATCTCAGTTCGGCGAACGTCGTGGAATATTAATTCTCGTAGACCTATTTAAATAAACTACTGGCCGCAAATCGTTCATGTTTAATACTATCTATCCCCATTGGTTATGGTTCTATAGAACTGTGTCCGCCAATCTGTTCTTGCCCTGGAGCCTCACCCCTTCCCATCTTTGTCAATTTGCTTTGAACTCTAAAAACATTCTACTCGTTGGCTATTGCTGGCAGTTTCAATAAAATGTCTCCCTCATCTACTATTCCGAGCACAATGACGGCGCTGAAATTAGTCAAGGTGTGCTTCATTCCGCAGGACTAAGAGATAAGCCACCATGACCCTAACCAGGACCCACACTACTAGTTCAACAAAAACTATCAACTTCAGACCGACGTCAAAGTGCCCATCCCTGGCCCCAACGAAGTCTTAGTCCGCGTTTCAGCAGCTAGTTACTGCCACACTGATTATCAAGTGTATGAAGGAGTGTTCTCAACCCAGCTTCCAGTGACCCCTTCACACGAAGCCTCAGGCACGGTTGTTAGCCTGGGCTCCCAAGTCTCGGATGAATGGAACGTTGGTGATCGTGTTGGAGTCATCAATTTTAGAAACCCATGCAATGCTTGCGGTGGTTGTAAGTGGTCTACTATGATTAATGGGGCGTTGGATGCTCGTTACTGTAGTAATCGATCCATGTGTGGCATCACTGGATCCGACGGCGCATTTGCCGAGTATATGATCACGCCTCACTCGTCTTTGGTCCGGCTTCCTGCGGGATTATCATTCGAACAAGCAGCACCGTTGATGTGTGCCGGCGTAAGTTTACCCCCAGAGCTTCTGAGATTGACTTAGTAGTGGGCTGACTCATATACTACAGGCAACTGCATGGAACGCAGTCAATGTCCTGGGTGCCAAAAAGGGACACACTATCGCCATATTGGGTATTGGAGGCCTTGGAGTTTTGGCCATGCAGTTTGCCAAAGCACGGGGATACTATGTTATCGCCATTGACAATCATACTACGGGATTGGAGCGGGCAGCACAAGTACCGTTGCACCTTCGGCCGGATCTTATCGTTGATTATAGCAGTTCTGACGCTACCCAGGTTATAGATCAATTCACAGATGGTTTAGGTGTCCATGGTGCGATCGGCTGCACAGAGGACATCCCAGCCAACGACTGGATCCTGCATCAGCTTCAGCCCAGGGGGACTTGCGTGATCCTCGGGCACCCGTTGGACGCCTTGAGAATTGACGCCATGAACCTTATCTTTCGCGAAGTAATCATCAAGGGAGCTGTGTACTGTCCCACAGTTGAGGTTGAAAGGATGGTGCAGGCAGTGGTTAAGCACGGGATTGTTAGTGAGCTGTCTTTCATACGCTTAGAGGAGGGAGAGACTATTCCGGAGAAGATTGCACGTGGCGCATTCGACGGGCGTCTGGTGGTTCAGGTTTAATTAAATAAAGCCAGCACTGGACATTTACATGATTTACATCCACACTTTATTTCTCTGAAATGAGGACTGTCCCATGTCTTTGGACCACTGATTGGACCGTTTGCCTTGTTAGTGACAGCCCAATGGGCAAATCCATAGGATGCTAGCGTGAATGGGACAAATAGTAAGAATCTGATGTTCAATCGCGCTGCAACTTTACTACTGCACCAAAAACTCACCGTCACATTTCATATGATGTCCTTTTGACACTCAGTAGCGCTCACCGCAGAGAATGGGACTAAAGAGTAGCGACGGCGGCATCGCCATTGACAGAGCCCGAGCCCGAGCTCGAGCGCATTATAATAGATGTAATAAATCTAGACGACACTATAAGAGATGTGTAAAGAGACATTGAGTCACCTGATTAATGAGCGGGTAGGACAGCAAAGAATGCTGTAGACACTTTAGAATGCGTGAACGGAAAGCGAGCAAAAATAAAAATAAGATTACAAGCCATGAGTTGCAAGTGATCAAAGAAATCTAGTAATAAATAAAGACGCTCAAGTCTCAACCAGCCAGCGAGAATATGCTGTTCTTCCATCGATATGGGTTCACTTGTGAGAGCAACCGTGAGCCATCGACAGCTTATTACTCTTGACGGATCACTTCTCAAGCTCCTCCCTTTCGGCCTTGTATTCCCCAACAGAAGACTTCCTGTTATATATCTGCTTATCGGTGTGTATGTCCTCCTGGTCACCAAAGACAACTGCCATCTGCTCAAGTGTATGACCGCGGGTCTCCGGATAAAAGATGAAAGAGACGGCACCATAGGCTAAAATGATGACCATGAAGACAAAGTAGTACTTCCATCCAATGGCGGCTAGTGCAATAGGGTTGACGAACACATTGAAGATGATTGCTAGTACCGTGGATATCCAGACGAGACTGAGGCCGCGTCCGCGGAGGCGATAAGGCCAGATCTCAACAGGATAGGCGAGCAGCAAGGGAGTGCTAAGGCCCTGAGAGTCAGTTGTGCGCTTGTGAGTGGAAAGGGCCTTAAACTTACAGTGAGATGTCATATCCAGCAAAGTAGATAAACAAGAATGGAATGACTGCCAGCCCAGTACCAGAAGCGCCGGTGGACGCGAAAGAGCCAGAGAGGCCGGTAATGATAGCAAAACCAATGAACATGATGAAGAAGGATGAGATGTAGAGCATTCTTCGCCCGAGTCGGTCAATAAGTAAACTGGCAGCCACACTGAATAGGAAGTTCCAGATCTGAAGACAACCGGAGATAAGGGTCTGATCCTTGACACTCGTGATGCCCACTGTATCAAGTACCAAGGCAAGGTAGTATGATACGACACCGTTTCCTGTCCACTGAGCAAAGAAACCCAAGGTGACGGTAATGAAAGTACGCCAGCGGTTGCTTCGGGTGCTTAGCATTTCAGCATAGCTGGCAGTATCATGAGACGCGGACTCAGCTGCGATTGTGGACTGGATTTCAGCAAATTCGTACTGGACGAGCCGCGACGTGACATTACCCCCGGCATGGATCTTGATAAGGATCGCCCGGGCTTCTTCTGTACGGTCGACGGAAATGAGCCATCGTGGACTCTCGGAGCACAGTAGCAAGCCCGGCATGGCGGCAAGGGGGCACAGCATCTGGAGGATACATGGTAATCTCCAAGCCATGGAACTACCATAATCGCGAGTACCAAAGACTGCCCAAGCAGAAATGATGCTTCCAATATAGAAACCACATGTGTATAGAGCGCTGGCGACGCTTCGGTGGGTCGGGTACGCGATTTCTGCAATCAGCATCGGCGCGGCATTACCGTAGATGGCAGTGGCAAAGCCAAGAACGAAGCGACCGACAATGAACATAGCCACGTTCTGTGCCGCGGCCTGGAGGGCTGATGAGATGACCACAAAGATTAATGCCCAGTGTAATGTAGGCTTGCGGCCAAATCGAGTGGCGGCCCAGCCTGCTATTGGGGCTCCTATACCAACAGCAATCCAGTACACCACATTGATGAAGCCGAGCCATGCTCCAGTCGGTTGGTTCATGAAATCATTCCATTGTGACAAAGCTAAGAGACCGTTCATTAAGGAGCCATCAAAACCATTTGCAGAAGCTGTCCAGTATTAGTATCGTAGGGTTCATGGATCGAGCCCTGGAGGTGGCAGAACTTACAGAGAAGACTCAGGGATAAGATGCAAAAGTTCAACTTGAGCAGATGCCCCTGACGATACCATGGCTTCGGATCGTCAGGCAAGACAGCAGCAAGCTCTGCACCGACAACCCGGAGGTTGGATGCGTTCTGCTTGTCGGATTTCATGATGTTGTGTCGATTTTAGGGGTTGGAAGGAATTGGACTGATTTGCTCTACGGCATCGAGAGCGACAAAAACGAATTCCAGTATTGGATGCTGAGACCTTTCAGATTGGCCGCAGTATCGGGCTACATATAGGAATGCAATTGATGTGTGCTGCTATGATAAAACATGGAGTAGCCAATGGGGAAGTGGAGACCCATGGAACTTCTTTTTACCCCGGAAACCCGATAACGCGGCCCCTAGAGATAGTCTTTTTACATGGCAACACCTAATTCAAGAAGGGGGCAAGACGGGGAGGTACGGACTTTAGATTAAAGGCAATAAAATGATAGCGCCATCATACCGCACACGCCCCCCCTCAACTTCGCGCACCTCTATCAACCGTTGTCCTTTTTCGGTTATCACATGTAAAAGTAACTGCTTTTGAGCAAGGTGTAACTAAACCTGTTTTCAATATCCATTCAAATGCCACCAGACTACAGTGAAGCCACGAATCAGCCAAGACCAGTCAGCCAGTATTACTGGATTTAGGCACTGGATTTCCAATTAAATTAGCTAGACTGCAGTAAATAAGACTCGTGTAGGTTGGTGATTTGATTGCAGTCTCATGGCAGCTGAATCTTGAGAGTCGGGATCTTCACTCCATCCATCCTTGGAGATCTTTTTTTCTCCAACGGGCTGAATTCTCGGCACCCATAAGTTCTCCAAAATCTCCACAGTCGAATATAATCTCCACAGTTGAATGGATCATACAGTGTGGGGCAAAAAATATGAAGACTCCCTCGGTAGCTCGACCCCGATGACGATTTGAGTCACAGCGAGTTTTGCGCGTACGGCAAACCTCACAGGCCACAGCGGTCCATCGCTGAGCACGGCCTAAGAGTGTTCGTATAGGCAGTTCGGATGTGGTTTCGGAGACTCCAGACTGAGTGTCGGGCATGACGAACTGAGGCAACGCAGAGACGTGGACCCATGAGAGGTACTGCAGGTAAACAAGAATTTAGACAAAGCGTGAGCACAACATGACATGGTGAGAGGTTTCGTCAGATCACGTCGGATCGGATCGGACCAGACCTGGGTGGCGAATGGTCGAGCTGAAACTCGAATGTGAAGCTAGGTAGCAACGAGAGTAATAATCTAACACTAATAACGTCGTCAGTTATCATCTTCCGAAATTAGGCCTGAAATCGCTGATAAATTGTGAAAACTCCCATAACGTTGAACTACGTAATCAAGACTATGCCTTCGACCTATTTGAACTACGATTCAATAAATGTAAATCTCCGCGAACCAGTTGGCTTTATCCTGCTCCTATAATGTACTCCGTTGCCAAGGTGAAAGGTTTTGCCGTGCTCATCACTCTTATATCAATAAATACAGGACTATGCAGTGAATTCCTTTGTTAAAAACTCTCAAACTTGATTTCTCGTTGAAATTCGATCAAACAGAATCGAACTCTATTGTTACGCAGTGGCATCAAGATTCGCGACTCAGTTAACATCACCTAGCTCCAAACCTGACCTTGAAAATGCCATGAACGGAGCATATAATAACAACGGTGAAGGGCTTGGGCCCAATTTGGAGCCCCAAACATCTGTAGCCGAAACTGTCTGGGTTGATCAACCCCTGTCCTTCACCCAAGAGGCATGGATGGTTTTTGTTATTTGCATGTCTCAATTCTGTACTTGTAAGTAGTCGATACCGCGTGGTAGAAGCGAACAAGACGAAAAGTATTAATTATTTACTAATCCTGACAGTGGCTGGATATATGGAGGGCGTCGTTCTTCTGCAAGCCATGGCAAAGACCTTCGGCATCAAACACCCAGCCCAGCTCACCTGGCTCGTGGCTGGCTACTCTCTTACGATTGGAACATTCATTTTATTTTCTGGTCGATCAGGCGACATATTCGGATATAAGAGAATGTTTATCGGTGGCCTCCTATGGTTCTCCCTCTGTTCACTCACCACCGGTCTGAGCGCCTATTCTAACTTTATCCTGGCTGTCTTTGCGCTTGTCCTGCAGGGAATCGGCCCTGCTATTTGCTCAACTTGTATTCGTTGTAATTGAGTGTTTTATGATACCCTATTTACCAAGAGAGACTTTCTCATTTCGGGGTTGGAAAGATCTGGCTGAAAGACTGGATCTTCTGGGTGCTGTTGGCACCTCAGGGCTCCTCCTTTTTCTGTTTGCTTGGGTCCAAGCTCCAATTTCCGGCTGGAGCTCGGCTGTAGTAATCGTTACCCTTATCCTCGGCCTGATGTTCTTGGCATGCTTTGCTGTCATTGAGTCCCGTGTCTCCCTGTGCCCTTTACCCCCTTTCCAATCCGTCAACCTTGACGTTAGTTTCATACTGATTGCAGTCGCATGCGGTTGGGCTACATCTGGTATCTGGTCTTTCTACTTGATCCAGCTGCTTCAAGAGCTACGGGATCTTTCTATTTTGGTCATTGCGGTTCTGTGGCTCCCTTGCTAAGTGCCAGGGGCATTGGCGTTTGTTATAACAGGGAAACTCCTTGGTCCTCTGAAAATACGACCGGCTGTTCTAATGGCGATTGCATCGGTAGCCGTTATACTTAGCCAGATTCTGTTGGCTGCTGCACTACCGCGCCAGATTTACTGGGCACAAATCTTCCCTTCCCTCATAATCATGCCATTTGACATGGATATGAGCTTCCCAGCAGCTACTCTGATTCTATTTGATCTGGTTCCCAAGCGGCATCAAGGAATTGCCGCGAGCTTAGCCAGTACAACAGTTAATTACGGTATCGCAATTGGTGTAGGCTTTGCGATCGTCGTCGAGTATCAAGTCAATAATGGGGACGAGACGGCTGAAGACAAGTTTCGCAGGGTTCAAGTAGCACTATGTACTTGCATTGGACTCTACGGGTTGAGTCTTACAGTCTCGTTAATCTATTTAGCAAGAGAGAAAGGTTGGATTGTGGCTAAAAGTGCTGGTTATAGTTAAACGAGAGAATCAGGGCTGAAGGTAATGGTGTAGTTACTGGTGTACTAAAAGGTATAACTAATCCTCCGCATCCAATTCATGGATATTAAGATATACGCACCTGAGACATTAGCTTCGTCGACAGTAAAGTTATAAAAGTACGGATTGTAAGGCTAGAAACATAGTATCTTATTTATATAAGAATAAAATTGCTTTACTAAGCTTTGCAACCCTGAATTATCTTAAAGGAGTAAATGTAAAGAGACACAATGAGGACAGTAAGGCCTTAAGCCATATAGTATTTCTTTATTATTCCCACTTAATATCTATCTAAAATTGCCAAACCAAGGTGTATAAACTTCAACCTTATATACTTACGAACTAGAGTGCATTCTAAAGTGTAGCTAAACTTAAGAAGTTCATTGTTAAATCTATACCTTTCATAGTCTTGTCTATAAGTAGTTCTTATTACTCTAGGATCCTAGCCAATATGCAAGTATACACAAACACTGCAAGGAAAGAGTTACTCTCCTTTTTATTCAATAAAGCTTCTTTAACAGTATAGACATTATCTAAGGTTGCTTCGCGATACTCGCCAGTGCACTGCTGGAATTTACAGTAGCTTACAGAATTAGTAAAGCAGTAGTCAATCTGGCTGTTCTTAGCTCTAATTTTCAATCCAAAATTGGGAAATAGTTATTTAGTACGTAACAGACCTGTTGGATTATTAAACAGGTCAATCGCAATATCCAAACCAAGAATCCTTACCATAAAAAATTACACACAATAAGCACCCAAACTCTAACACTTACTGTCAAGCAGATAGAACTACAAGACAGGATAAAGTTAAACAGGTAGAAATACTTAGCGTCTTCTTCCTGCCGTTACTAACAGACATAGCAAATAAAGAACTATAACCACGGTATAGAGAAGTACCTATACTGAACCTAATAATAGAGAAGGTAAAGAGAAAGGTAATAAAAGCTAAGGTATAAAGAACACCTAGGTAGGATGGGCTAATAGGTATAATATAAAAAGAGCTATAGTTAATAATATATAAGTGGGTAATATACCTATTCTATGTATAATTAAGTAAAGAATAACTATTAAATTAGTAAAGATTTACTAAAATTATTTTACTTAAGAAGCTAGGTAAAAATAACTATAAGAAAGTAAAGGTATAAAGGCTAATCTTATTTTTATTAGTACTAGGTAAGATTCTAAAAGTAATAATAGTAGACTATTTTTTATACACTATAGAAGTGTATAAAGTCTTACCTATTAATTAATTTAGCGTAAGAAAGTAATAGTTAGTAGAGTAGGTATTATTTATCTTTTGAAAGTAAGTTTATAAAGTAGAGTATAACTATAAAGTACTTAGCTCAATTAACTACTTAGCCTGGGTTATAGATTTAATAGCTAGAAATAATAAAGAAATTATTTAAATATTATACATAGTAACTAAACTCTAATTAAATAAACATAAATACTATACAGCCATATACATAAAAGCTGGCTCCCCCCCCCCCCCCCCCCCCCCCCCCCTTACGCCCCTCAACCTAATCCACACTACAAGCACACTAGTCAATTGACCTTTGCAGCTGCAGTCAGTCAATCAAGCCCTGGTCCCCTACCGTTCGGTCATGGGTAATCGGGGCCTTGAGATATATGGATGATCCGTAAAGAGAAGTTATACGCAAGGCGCTGAGGGGGGCAGAAAAGTGGAAGGTTGAAATGTATTACTCGGAGGAATACGTGTTCAGAGTTAAAGTCAAAGCCAAGGCAGCCTGAAGTCAAAGGTGGCTTCGGGCCGAGGAAATAAATCAGATCGTGCACGTGACCCACATCAAAATCCTACTGTGCCTTCTTCCGTGATACAACCTACAATGTTATCAACAATATTATCAACTGGGGATCTATACAATACATATATATGTAATTATAAGAGGGTGTATGTAATAGTATAATACCCCTCTTAAGAAAAGAAGGAGCCAGAGGCATACATAATTAAAACAATTATTATCTTTAGTCCCTACATTAGCTTAATCTTAATTAGCTTAGTTAAATATACCGTTTACAATCCATTATTAATCCACTAGGGAGGGATTCCCTCTTCAATACAAGAATATTATTATAATAATCAAAAGTCGAGTTTACTTCTAGATGCCAACTTAATACTAATCGTGTCCACTTTCCACATCCCCTCACAATATATATCTTTAACATATTTAAATTTTAACTTGATCCACTATATGGTAAATATGTCAGACAAATATGCACTCTTTAAGCAAAGCCTGGCAGTAAGGATTAATTCTTAAAAACCCCAACACGAATATATTAGGGCTAATAATATTAAGTGCGATTATTGCCGGGCTAAAAAACTCAAAGTACGTCATTCATAACAACACCATTCAATATACAGGTCAATCGTTGACTTGTAAAGTGCTCCAAGGATAGGCCAGAGTGCAGTGCCTGTGTGAAGAATGCCAGGCTATGTCATTACAGCGGTAGAACACTTAGATCTCCTCTTACGCGGGCGTAAGTCTTGCAGCTTAACACTTGCAGCTGTTCAACTGACCTCTCAATACAGGCATCTGACAAGGGTTGAGAGGCGCCTCGCACGCCTGGAGCATCTTTTTGCCCAGCTTCTCCCTGATGTCAATCTTGATGAGGCACTTGCTTCCCGACCAGTTCAAGTTTCAACGGATGCCCCCAACCCTGCTACAGCTGTGTCGTCACCAGCGCATTCCATAACACCAAGTGCTGAAGACCAGCGCGAGGGTTCCATTTCAGAAGTCGTTCCTGAAGAAGCTGATGGCTTCGACTGGCAGGAAGACGTAGATGACCTCGCTGATGGTATGGCGTCACTACATGTTGAGCCGACAGGTGCAGGATACTTGGGTAATAACCCTCCCAACCTTTAGCATCTAAGAATTGTCTAGTTTGCTGAATTTCTATCCTAGGATCAACGGCGGGTGTCTTCTTCCTCCGTTCGTTGCTTTCGTGGACTGGCCATTCCCAGTCCCTTGTATATGATCGTCTCAAAGTGCCGAGGCCTTGTACTGGTATAGAGGCTTCTTCCCAGATTTCTGACCTGGTCGCGTCGACACAGATCGTTGAGAGACTGATTGATAGCTACTTTTCGGTCTACCACCGCTGCTATCCTTTTATCCATGAGTCGACCTTCAGAGCCACCGTCAGTGAGGCTATGCAGACATCACAACGGCCTTCATGGCAGATGCTGCTCCATACCGTTCTGGCGCTGGGAGCGTGGTGTCTCAACAATGCTCAAAGTGAGCTCGAAGACCATCTTTACCATCGTGCAGCTTCGTTCGGTCACGACGAATATCTCTTCGAAAGCGCGAATCTTACCTCTGTCCAAGCTCTCATTCTTTTGAGCAACCTAGGCCAGAAGCGTAACAAGCCCAACACAGGATCCAATTTTCTTGGACTCGCCACACGAATGGCCCTCAGCTTGGGTCTTCATCGAGAACTCCCTGACTGGAATATTAGCCTACTGCAGCGAGAAGTGCGCCGTCGTGTCTGGTGGGGTCTGTACATATTTGATAGTGGTGCCTCTACTACTTTTGGGAGACCGATTCTTCTTCCTGACAAGGAGGCCATGGATGTAAAGCCAGTTCTCAATATTCATGATGAGGTATGTCATCCAAGACTTGGACGTCAATGAACATCTTGCTCATGTGATGCGACAACTAGTATCTTACCAGCGAAACAGAGCTTCTGCCTATAGAAGTTAACCAGCCAACACTGTATTCGGGCATTAAGTATCAGAGCGATCTGCATGTCAAGTCCAACTACATCTCGAACCGTCTGCTCTCATCGTCGGGTATCTCACCAGCAGATGCTCTATCCATGGCTGCAACTTTGGACAGATGGTCTGATACAATACCGGCATACTTGAGGCTGGATTATAACGACTCATTCGCTGAGCCATCCTTCGTTTTCAATAAGTCACGTCTCTGGTGGCGCTTCTGGAATCTCAAAATCATCCTCTTCCGCCAACTCTTACTAAAACGAGCAGTTGAAAAGAGGAAGGGACCTGCCACAATACAGGATAAGCAGGTTGAAGAAAGGTGTATGGGCATTGTGGTGCAATCTTCAAGTGCAACAGTAGCTTCGATTGATCACTACACAAAACATGGAGGAATGACCAGGCTTGCGACTTGGTACTCAATGTAAGCTTTATTACGTTGTCACGAAAAACAAATCAAAACACCTAACATTAATCTTATTTTAGCTATTTCATATTCCATGCCAGTTTGGTTATCATCCTTGCTATCCTTGGCAACTTCGAATCACCAGACCTACCCAAGTTGCAGGAGGAGCTCAATACAGTCAAGTACATTCTTCGCAATGTATTCGTCAACAATCAACTCGCGACACGCTGTGCTGATATTCTCGATGCCATTCTGCCAAACCATTTAGCAGCGTCCGATGACTGGACAAATTTGCAGCTGGATCCTTCGTTTATGGACTTTTCAATGTGGTCAACCGAATCAGCAGATGACTTTACCAGCTTTTTTGGCTGGCCAGAGTTCAGCAATACTCCAGGGTGAAGTAGTTTGTCAATCTATTCGGCCGGTGCTGCTGGAGTTGAGAGTCATCAGTTTAAGATGCGAACGTTGGGCTCAATCAGTCGGGATCTTATATATTCGCCGTTGGGTATATCGTTCTCCTCAGCCCGCAAGAGTGCAGCATCTATTGTCGTCTCGATTCCGGCTTTCAAATGTCGGTCTGCCAGGCGTTGTCTCGCGAGTTGGCTAGGAACATCGACGAACCATCTTTAATATTATTAGTCTTGCAAAAGCTGTTACGGGTCGTGGTTGAAACTTACTTGTCGTGTACTAGTCCTGCAATGTTACTCCAAGGCTCTTCATTGAGAAGTGTGTAGTTACCCTCGATGATAACGGCCTTGGTCCGAGAAGTAATTGTAATAGCATCAGGCACTGGATCTTTCAGTGCGTGGTCGAATCCCGGGACTTTGGTGACGATTTGCGGCTCATCACACGCCGTCACGGGGATCTTGCTGAGTAGCATAACAAGCTCGAGCAAGCCAGTTGCATCAAAGGTGAAGGGTGCGCCGCGCCTCTGAAAAGCGCGGACAGGGTCGTTGAAGGAGGAGAGGGTGGCACGGGAGTAATGGAATCCGTCCTGTAAAGTGAGCGGAAGTTACTGCATATATTGGGGGAAGCATGCAGGACGAACCATTGGGATGACTGCCACATCGTGTATGCCATGCTTGTTTAACTCTTGTATCAAAGCATCGGAGATGGTGGTTTTTCCCGATCCTGGCACGCCAGCCATGGCAATCAAAATACGTCTGGTTGGATCTGATAGCTTTTGCTGCATTAACAGACACTCGATGCGCTCTCGCAGCTTCATGACCGTCTTGGCCAAATCGTCACCCATTATGCCTGTTTGTTTGTTTGTTCGTTTGTTTTTGTTTTCTGGCCAGGTCTGTCTCGTCTAAAATGAATAATGGTATAACGTAAACTTTGAATAAAGTCAAATTGATCTTGATTCGTGTACAAAGAAGAAGAAAAGAGTATGCCGGGGCAAGCTACCTCTAAGATCTGACCACTTCTTAAGAGGGGCCGGATCAAGGCTTTTTTTTACCAGGACTCTAGCACTATCTTGACACAATTCTTTCTCCTCCTGGAGCACAGTAGTCCGGCCGTTTGTGTGGAGACATAGAGGACAAGCACCGCCCTAGGCCTTGGGGGGTCCTCCCTAGCAACGCCATTGGTTCGGACTGGAGTTGTCCGGACCCAGTGGATGGGGAAGGCTAAAGGGAACGCAGTTTTTGGCTTATGATTGGTCGGGCTGATTCGAGTTGCCCCCCGGGGTTCACGACTCGTTAACGTTCTCTGCTGATTCTTCACATATATAAGAACCCCGGATTACCTCCACGAATTCCATCTTTCCCCAGATTCAAACCCCAAACTACTTAAGCTACCTTCTCATTCTTAACAGTATCAACTCTATCAACATGGCAAACGAAGTAACGAACAATGAGCCGCAGCTCAACACAACGCTCAACCCGGCACCCACTAAAGGTGTCTGGCGTCTCTTCCGCGAAAACCCATATATCTTCGGACTCTCTCTGGTAATTCTAGCATGATCCATTCCGTTCCTAGCCCTTCGATGAAATAATATGCAAGTCTGACCTCGTGACTAGTTTGCCAGTTTGGGTGGCTTCCTCTTCGGTTACGATCAAGGTGTGGTCTCCGGAGTTCTGACCATGGAGTCGTTTGCGGCCGACTTTCCGCGCATCTTCCTTGATAGCGGATTCAAGGGTTGGTTCGTATCGACGCTGCTTCTCTGCGCATGGTTTGGATCTCTCATTAACGGTCCACTTGCCGACTACCTTGGCCGAAAGGGTTCCATGCTCCTGGCTGTTGTCGTCTTCATCATCGGCTCAGCCTTCCAGGCTGGCGCTAATACGGTTGCAATGCTTTTCGCTGGTGAGTAACATAACACTGTCTAACACCTCTCATCCTCTCCTCCTCTCCTCCAACTTGCATTAACACTAAGCTCTCTCTCAGGCCGTGCTGTAGCTGGCCTTGCCGTAGGCATGCTGACCATGATTGTGCCCATGTACATGTCTGAGGTATCAACGCCTGGCATACGTGGCACCCTCGTCGTTCTGCAGCAACTCAGCATCACTGTGGGTATTCTGGTGAGCTACTGGCTTGAGTACGGAACTCAGTACATCGGTGGCCATCGATGCACGCCCGATATTCCTTACTCGGGCGGCACTGCGGATGAACCTACTTTCGATCCGCGATACGATGTAGGAGCCAACGGATGTACAGGACAGTCTGAAGCTGCATGGAGGGTTCCTTTTGCCCTCCAGATCGTCCCTGCGCTAATCTTGGGTATTGGCATGATCTTTTTCCCCGAGTCTCCGCGTTTCTACCTTATGCGCCGCAAGGAGGACAAGGGTTTGGCCGCCCTGGCTCAGCTTCGTCGAGTCCATCCTGATACAAGCTCTCTTCGATCTGAGTATCTAGCCATCAAGGCCGAGGTTCTTTTTGACGAGTCCATGACCAGAGAGAGGTTCCCAGGCAAGAAGGGCCTCAGCCTCTTCGCTGCTCAGCATGTCGCTCTCGTTTCTACACGTCCCGCCTTCAAGCGCCTTGCAATTGGCTGCTGCATTATGTTCTTTCAGCAGTTTATGGGCTGCAATGCAATTATCTACTATGCTCCAACCATGTTTGCGCAGCTTGGGCTTTCCGGAAGTACATCTGGTCTTCTGGCGACTGGCGTTTATGGCATTGTCAACACGCTTTCAACATTACCCGCCCTCTTCCTGATTGATAAAATTGGCCGCCGACCCTTGCTCATGTGCGGTGCTGCTGGAACCTTTATCTCCCTTGCCATCGTTGGTGGCATAATCGGAGGATATGGCTCAACTCTTACCACTAACAAATCGGCGGGCTGGGTTGGCATTGCCTTTATTTACATCTACGATATTAACTTCTCCTTCTCTTTCGCGCCTATCGGTTGGGTTCTACCCGCTGAGATCTTTAACCTTGGCAGTCGGTCCAAGGCTATGGCCATTACAACTAGCGCAACCTGGATGTGCAACTTTATTATTGGCCTTGTGACGCCTAATATGCTTGACACTCTCGGCTGGGGCACCTATATCTTCTTTGCTGCCTTTTGTTTTATTGCCTTTTTCTTTACTTACTTCTTTGTGCCTGAGACTCGCGGTAAGAGTCTTGAAGAGATGGATGTTGTGTTTGGCGATGTGGCAGCACATGAGGAAAAGGCCAGGTTAATAGAAATTGCATCTTCAATAGGTCTAAGAGATTCTCTTCCTTATGAAAAGGATGTTTCTGTTAAGAAGGATTCTGCTACTGTAGAGCATTTAGTATAATTACATAAGTAGTTATATTAAATTATAAAAGAAACTTAAGAGTTATAATAATATAAAATAGGTTATATTACTTTAAAAATTAATATTTATTATTTCTCTATATATCTTAAACTTCTTTATATAACCATAACTTATACTTAAAACTCTTAAAGCTATTATTTAATGTAATAAATATAATTTAATTAATATAATTTATATTAAGTTTAATAATACCTTTAAATATAAAGTATAGCTAGTTTATTTAAATCTACAGAAATATTAATAATAAAGGTCTTCTTATAAACTAAACAGTAATAATATTTTAAATTGAATAAGATTACTTACGATATTAATTATAATTCTATTTCTTAATAATATAAAACCCTTACTAAGGTTATTATTCTCTTTTTGTATTTTACTTTAATTAACTCATATTTATATAAAAAGAATTCTTTTTGTTTTTAATTTTTTTTTTAACTTTATTTAGCCTAGGCTTTTTACATCTCTTAATAATATTAATAATAAAAATAACCTCTTCTGAAGTTAAAAACTTAATATAATTTGAATAATAAATATTATATACAGTAACTAAACTCTAATTAAATAAATATATACATTATATAGCTATATATATAAAAGCTAGCTTCCCCCTATACCTTCTTATTTTATTCATATAAAATTACTTATTTTTGATATATACTATGTAGAAGAAATAAAACTAATTTAATGTCTATAGTAAATAGGCTTCTACCTTTATAATATTAGTCTTTCATCTATTTATCTTATACCTAGGAGTATAGCCTATCTGTTTAGGGATATATTAAAATGTTATTAAATGGCAGAATGGCATTTAGTTTTAAGAAACTACTTAGCTTCTTAGTATTAATATAAATATACTTTATATTTTAAATCTTAACAGACTAATAAATGTCTTTATACTACTTAAACACTATAAATAATACATCTAAGTAATATAATTCAGACTAAAAAAGACTATAAGAAATTAGAAATAGTTTTACTTAATTTAAATAGAAAAAAGCTTTCCGGCTTTATATATGTTAAGGGAGTAATTTATAATAGCTAAGATATTAATATTTATAATACCCTAAGTATTTAATTTCCTCCTATCTATTTATATTAAGATTAGCTCTTTTAAAGTTAACTTATAGTTTTTAGCTATATAAGGTAATAACTAAATAATAAACCCTCTTTAATCTGTTTTTAACATTAAGTTAGTATATTAATTCTATATTAGTAATTAAATATATAGTAAAGTAAATATATAAAATATAATGGATATTATAGAGAAAGCACTGTTATTATTAAGTTTATAGGATATTAGTATGCTAAGTATTAACAAGCTATTAATAATAAGAAGAAGGATAGATGTATTAATAAAAAGAATTACTTAATGCTATTAACTATTAAGAGATAATTTCTTAGTACCCTTTTTAGGGCTTAGAAGGCTATTATTATTAAATATATTATCTTCTAGGTTATTATAAATAAGAAAAGCCTTAAAACGTAGCTTTATAAAAAAAAGAATTTCTAATTAATAGTAAATACTGTTTAATTTATGAAAAGATATAAGTTATACTTTATTATATTTAAGTTTTATGTAAAATTCAGAATTAATTGTCTTACTAATCTATGCAGTATGCTTACTGCAATCTTGTATTGCTTACATGGATATGTATGATTATTGTTTCGGCCTATTGATTAATCTCTAGTTATCTCCCTACAGACCAGAATCAATGCAGTAATGGAGTAGCAACTGATCTGCGATAAACGAGTAAAGCGAAACTTTTAAAATCGAATGGCGTAGAGACGATTCAGTAAGTAAAACCAAATCCTTTACAGTCCTTTTCAATCCAATTGTCATTCTTACATACTTCGGGTGTCGGAAGAAAGCTGGCGAGGCCGCTGTTATATACCTTCCTGGATTCGCGAGCGATACCGCCCACATGGCCCATAGCACGCATGCCTTGGCTGTGGAAGCATTAAGTATTTTTGAAAGCTGGCCGAATGAGATCCAACAAAGCGATGTTGGGCAGAATACATAAGTCACAGCCATATGCAGGGACGCTTCATCCGAAGCATATGTCATAGATACAAGCAGCGACGGTTTTGACCCTGCTGAATCAACCTCAGATTGTATAAAATGCTCGGTCGCACGATTCTCTCCCTGCCTTATCTTTATTTGAAGACGAGAACCTGATTCCAAAGGGTCCTGAAATCTTCAGGTCTCAACACGCCACCCGCAGGAATACATCTTGCGGTCTAGACTCAATCGAACTTATCTCAAATACCGATTCAAAGACTGTTAACACCCACCGGTCAAGAACCAGATACGAGCCGTTAAGTCCATCAAACTATCCATCTGTCAAAGCCAATTGCAGGGTTTACGTTTAGGACAAGACGAAGCATTTTTCAGTCGAGAAATGGAGACCTTAAATACCGAATTTGGCCAACAGACAGCAAGCTGCTGTGTTGCTTATAAAGCAGAAATGATGCTATCTGAACTCGAGGAGCTCTGTTATTTGGTAAATGGTTTGTTGTCTTACAAATTAACAGTAATGAAATATACCATTGGCTGGGAATGCTTGAGGAAAGATTATATTAAGCAGTGTAATGTTCTCACCCTTATCTAGGAGGGTTTAAATATGAACAATGTAAATAAATAATACAGAAAGTTTTTCTTTAGCTAGGTTTAAATAGTAAATAGCTTTAAAGAAATAATATCTTCCCTTTAGCTGCAATTAAGGTTAGCTTTATTAATCTAAATATAATGGTTAGGTTAACTTATAGATAAGTTAAAGGTTTTAACAGGTTACTTAGTAATTATACTCTTCTTTTCATTACAGGTAGGTTAATTAAAGTAAAGTATAAAGAGGGAAAAGTAGCCCTAGTAAGGATTTTTATATTAATAAGATATAGAGTTATAGCTAATAAGGTAGGTAATCTTATTAAACTTAAGACATTATTACTTTTCGGTCAATATAGAAACCTTTACTATTAATATTTCTATAGGTTTAATTAAATAGCTAGATTTCTTTTTTAGAGATACTACTAGACTTAATATAAATAGCATTATTACCATTACGGTTTGAGTCTAGAAAGGCGCTAGGATTTTTTAAGTATATTACTAGTAATATTAAGAATTGACTTACCGCTTTAAATCTTAAGAATAGGTATATTAGTATTAAATTCGTTTTAGAATTAGAATTATATGTAAATAGTAATAAGTAACCTAATACACTAATTAAGTAAAGAAAATGTTATAGAAACATTGTCCTTAATAGGAATATATTGTATATCTTTAATTTTAATAATGAAATCCCTCGCCACCTAGGGGTAAAGAGTTCTGTTTATGGTGTTGAGATTCTAGCCTTTTCAGTGCCATCTTCACTCCCCGGACCTTCTCTGCCAGCATTACCGTCCTTAGGTTATATGCTGTTATCTATCTGCAAAAAGTTGTAGAGGGAATAACAGGGAGACGGTGACGTAGAAGGCGCTTAGGCTTCAGAACCGGGTCCAGACTCCATGGTCCCGGACTCGACAAGTATGGACGCGGTTAATGTTCAAAGACATTTGCCGTTGTATATGGCCCTGTGCACCATCCTGAGTGTATTGATAACTTGAGGTTAAATATAGACATCGGCGGATCCAGAGTCCAAGCTACAGCGAGGCCACGACATGAATTGCGTATCATGGCGTTTCCTGGCAGCACATCGTCCTCAACCAGCTGATCACCGCCAGTCTGGTGTATTTTATCAGGGCTGAATGAGTTCGTAGGTAAAAGGATCGAACCACCTGTTTGATACTTCATAGGTACTATAATAATCCGTTATGACTGTTGCTATTACGCCCGGTCGCAGGTATTGAGTGATTAGAGTCTTGATACCTTCGCGGGTGATGTACCCGTGTTGCTTGAAGTCAAGGGGGTATATAACTTTATCTGGTTGACCATGTCCTAGCCTATCCTCTATTAGTTGGCATACCAAACATCCAGGATCCTAAATATACCACAGGAGTAGAATAGCACCCTATCCCTAAATTTGGACCTATGGAATAGTCAGCGTAAGGATTGTAAAACCATATGTCTTGTTAGTTGACATGTTGGTAAGGAAAGCCTATTATTGAGGATTATTATATTCTCCCGAGAACAGCCGTAAACTTAATGTAACTTAAGGCCTATTATATAGTTTATAGCTTCTTTTATAAATTTATATATTATATTCAATATAACTCAAAGTTATTATCATGAAAACGGTTAGTTAACCTTAAAATAGATTTGAAGTATAGCTAGACTTTCCAAATTCGATATCGGAGGCATCGGCGATTACTGATTTGCCACACAGATTTTGGCCTCTCAACCAGGGGCCGACCAAAGCCAACTTTGATGTCTTCTGCGGCTTTGATCCGATGAAAAGTATATGGAGGGAGGTTGTTAATGCCCCGTGACCGACTGGTCCATCCGTGGAACCCGCAGAGCCAGTTGAAAGCTGACTAGATCCCAGTCCCAGGTTACACCCATTCAGAGGTTCTCCCCGACACTCCGAGGAGATCCCATCCATGGCCCGCGCCCTTCAAGGATCTTAGGCTCACTCGTGGTACCTGCTGCTGTAGGTTCTCCTGGTCCAAGTACTCAGTAGGCGACATAACTCTCCAGTTGTCGAACTTGCCACTGATATAGGCCACGCGAGTGAACGAGAAGTTACATCCGCCGTAGTAAACAACGGCCTCCAGATCAGGGTCAGTTTCGATGCCGAAGGCGTGGTTGCAGACCAAGCGGTTGTAGTCGTCGTCGATCAGACGAGAGGTCAGTGGTTTGAAGCCGAAGTCTTTGGGTACATCACCGATGGGAAGACAGCCCCATTCTGTGCAGTACGGGAAGCACATCTCTTGTGTCTCGTCACACAGGTCGATCGTCTTTGTGCGCAGGTAGCCACTGAGGCTCAGGAAATGATTCAGGAGATGCTTTGCTTACTTTGTCCTCTCTTTTGCATGATATGTTCGACATCTTTCTTGAGCGATTTTGTATCGGAGTACTCAATCTTGGTGGAGGTGATGTTAGAGCAGTACTGCTCGAAAGCGCCCGAGTAGAGTCTTGTCACCTATTGACGGCTCTTCTACAACCCCATCCATTCGACGATCTTGTCAACCAGGCTCTGCCACTAGCCTCCGCCACTTGTGACGGTTAGAGCGAAGTCGCGGTCATCTTTGACGTCCTCAAGTCCGAAGGCGGATTTGAGCAGGTGCTTCATCTTCTGATCCTTCGATAGCAAGATATTATCCATGATCTATACCAGCTTCACTTGGATTTCTATACAGTCCTCCTCGGCATACTTGCTGATAGGTTTGTAGTACGCGCTTAAGTCCGCGATACTAATTATTAATCGGGTCGGGGAGTTAGTAATTGCCTAACTCCAGAAAGAAGTGGAAGGATTCGTATCCCTTCCCCAAAGGGCCCCAAGCGATTAAATAGGTACGGGGAATAGGTAGGATAAAGGGCTCATAGCATGAAGGAATGAAGCAGAGCAGTCATAGGCAGTCCCCGTGCGCGTTCGTGATTTCTCTATCGCCTCCCCCTACTAATCCCATCACAACGGCTCTGCTTCATGTGTAATTAATGACTCTAAATTCTAACCTCAGTCTCATGTCGGACTTTGGGTAGCTAATTCTATACTGAATTAGAAATACAAGTCATCACAGTAAACTTTGCATGACTCATAATGTAATAAATAGGAGCGTGGTATCGTGCCAGAGAGGTCTTCTCGCTTATTAGTTGCCAATACTTACAACTTCCATTTAGGGAATAGGAATAGGAATACAGTGGCATCCTCCAGCTCGCAAAAATCTCCCTTGACCCATGCGTGTTATGTTAATTAGTGCAGCCACGTAACTTAGTCAGTCAGACGAACGCGGCCAGCTAATTGGTTGTCTTGAACTCCACACGCGTCTGACGGTCTTACATGGTCCCCTCAGAGTCTTCGTTCAATTTCCACCTGAGGTATTACATTTTCGCCAATTGGTCCCCAGTGAAGGCTTTCGATCGCAAAAATGTTGTTTCTCCAGGGAGACAAGAATAATTTTACGCTTGTCATCGCTGGCCTTGTCGCGATAGTCTCCCTCGCCGTATGGTCATTCACACGACATGACTCTCGCGAACCACCTCTCGCGCCAGTGTCAATTCCTTACCTCTCCCACATCATCGGGCTTAGCCGCGAGACCTACAACTACTATGTGAATCTTAGGTACAATTGATCACAAACGCCGTTTCAATAACACTCATTAATACTCCTCTTAGCAAGAAGATCTCATCCCCGATCTTCACGGTCAGCCTCCCCGGCCAAAAGATGTATGTGGTCACCAACGCCGACCTGGTTCAAAAGGTTCAGAAGCAATACGATACAATTGCGTTCCCTCCACTCGCCGCAGCATTCTCCTCAAGAACCGCGGGTACCAGTGAGGCGTCCAGCCAGGCGATGAAGCGTGACAACTACGCCCTTGTCCATGTATCCAATGACATCCTCACTGATACCCTGAAGCCTGGTGAGAACCTGGATAGGATGAACCGAGTTATGCTGGGGGAAATTGGACGTTCTATTCAGGCTTTAGAACCAGCGCATCAGAAGACAGTGAGGATTCAGTTAAACAAGTGGTTGAGGGAGACGCTTACGAGGGCTACCACGCGGTCTATGTATGGGCCCAAGAACCCTTACGAAAGGGAAGGAGTCTACGATGCTTTCTGGTTAGTGCCATCTCATCTTCTCTTATATCAACAACGTACTGACATGGGTGGGCAGGGACTTCGAAGGCGGCCTGGTTGCTCTCGCAATCGGCATACTTCCATCCATCGTCGCCAAAACAGCCGTAGCTGGTCGTGAAAAGGTCGCCGCCGCAATCCGCAACTACTACAAAGAGGGTGGCCTCGAGGCGTCCTCCGAGATCCCTCGTCGCCGTTACGATATCGCCGTCAGTCACAAGATCCCAGAATCTGAGATTGCAAGATTCGAGACCGGCATGGCCCTCGCCATCATTCTCAATACCGGCCCAGCTACGTTTTGGATGGTTCTCATGGCCTACCTGGCTCCTGGCCTCAAGGAAGACCTCCGCGGAGAAATTGACGCTTGTACAAAGACTGCCGTCGAGAAAGGCGTCATAACAAAGTCCCTCGACATTCTCAACCTCAAAGAATCCTGCCCCCTACTGCTTTCAACCTACCAAGAGGTCCTTCGCTATTTCCATGTTGGAACTCTCGTCCGCCAAGTCACAGAGGATACCTACCTCGACCAATACCTGCTCAAAAAGGGTGCCATGGTCCACATGCCCTCTCGCACCATCCACCACGACCCAAATGTCTACGGGCCAAACGCCTCAGACTTCGTCCCCCGCCGGTTCCTCCCTTCTGAGAAGAAAAACCGTCCCAAAGATCACTGTTTCCGTGGTTTTGGCGGTGGTAAGCATCTATGTCCGGGGCGACATTTTGCTACGAACGAGGTTCTTGCTACGGCGGCCGTGTTTATTGCTAGATTTGACATGGACCCTGTGAGGGGAAAGTGGGAGATGCCGACGGGTTTCAACTCGGGTTCTGCAGGGCAGATAATGGAGCCGGATCATGATGTTGAGGTTGATTTGAGGACGAGGGATGGGTTTGAGGACGTGGTGTGGGAGCTGAGGCTCAAGACAAGCGACAAGATCTTTGCAATCGTGACAGAGGACATGGATGAGAATTAGATACATATTGCCGTAGATGGAATTTCTGAGTCGCAAGAACTTTTGTCTCCTGATTGACTCCTGGGGTCGTGGGCTGCTCAAGTGGACCAACCATTACTAGCGGTAAACTCTTCTAAGGTTTCCCACTGGCATTGCAAGATAATTAGGACTGTGTGAGTAGGATGGTATATTAGTTAAACCATCAGAAAGTTGATGTATTCTGCATTATCTTACAGGTAACAAGAGGCCTTCAAAAGCCACTTTGTGTTATGCATACTTCTGTAGAGTCTTACAGAGTCTAGGTTATGCGGGTTATAGAAGACATAAAACCCCATGCGTTATGATTATGCTCAGCTCATTAAAGAGATACAGGAATAGAGGAAAAGGCACTACAGTATGACAGAGAACGTTCTTAATACCGGAAAGTAAGTTTCCCGACCTGGGCCACCGAATAGCTGTTTTTAATGCAACGCAACGAGATTGATTTAAGAATCAGAGGTTTAGCATTAATTCTACATTAAATTAGAGTTTCGCTAAAAGTCCTACCAAGGCCTGCTACTTAATTGTTGACCCATCTGTCAGTGAGAAAAGGGACGCCTGCGATAAACCTCGCTCTCTTCTGGCTTTGGCTCGCAGGGCTCATCTACAACATCTGGGTCGAGAAACCATGACGGATCGCCCTCCGTGATTGTGATACTCCACCCATTGCCTAGCCATCCTAAACGATTTCCAGCTGGGTTAGCCGATTTCCAGTTGAAGTCCTCCCATCTTGGCGCACGCAGTGTTTCCAGACAGTGATTCGAAGACCCCGGCCACAACCAGACGATACGTGACCCAGACCTTCCCGTCTTATACCAAGAGGAGCAATCATCTGTAAAAACAGTCCTCTTAAAATACTCATCGATATACTGGCCGAAGTCCTCCACACGTTTAGAGTCTACCTCGAACGTCGCATAGTCTTCTTTCTGCATCTTGCGGAGTAACTTCACAGCGTAGTTAGCTTGTGCCTCAAAAACGCTTGTCAAGCTCCCAGATCCCAAGCCGGTATTTGGTCCGCCAATCATGAGACAGTTGGGAAAGCCATCAACAGCCATACCCAGGTATGCCTCAGGGTAAGGCTTCCACCTCTCGGCAAGTCTTAACCCATCTCTTCCGATCAAGTCGAACTCAGGTGGTGCTTCCACGTCATATCCAGTCGCGCAAACGAGCAAGTCCAACTCGATATGTTGACCAGAAGCCAATTCAAGTCCCCGGGGTGTGATTCGCTGGATCTTCTCGTTCGTAAAGTGGACGTTGTCTTCCTGAAGGGCCTCTAGATAGTTTGCCCCTGGGGTCAAGCGACGACATCCTGGGGCAAATTTTGGCAGCAGAGTATTGATGATGTCCTCATTATTACCACTTCGCTGCCTCATATCCTCCTCAATAGCCTTTTGAGCTAGGATAGACTCCTCTGAACCTCGTATCGCTATGGGATGCATGCGGGCTGCCTCGTCCTCGAGTATCTTCCTGATACGAAGAAACTCTTCAGGGTGCCTTGCCATATACTGCTGCTGCTGCTTGGAAACTGTCTGTCTGTTAGTAGTAGAATGCCATGGAGACTTCTGTTCACTCACATTGCGTATCTTTAGGGTCTTTACCCATCTTTCTCATCGCTGAATCACCAAACCCAGGGGCTATCCAAGTCGGGGAGCGCACAAAACACCACAGCTGTGTCCCTTCAAGGCGCTGTAGAGATGGGACAATTTGGATGCCACTCGATCCGTTTCCTATGACTCCAATCTTCTTATTGCGAGGGTCGTAACTGATATCCAAGTCAGTTCAATGCAATACAAAGGGAAAATGTGAGAAAGGGAATGCACCTCTCATCCCATGCCCCAGAATGCATTAGCTTCCCTTTAAAGTCTCTGAGCCCTTCAATCTTGGGCCAAGCAATTTTGTTCAGACCGCCTCGGGCTGAGATCACAACATCTGCAGTGTCTTTAAAGTCGGTGTTGGTCTTTAGGTTGCGAACAGTCACATGCCTAAGAGTTGTCAGCCTGTCGAACTATCCAAATATCAGATAACTTGTGACTTTGATGTTACCATTTGTTCAACTCTCCATCCCATATTGCGTCTTGAACTTTGTGAGAGACTTTGATAAAACGCATTGCACCATATCGCTGGGCAACATCTTGCATGTAGGCACGTATCTCTGGCCCTGGAGCATATAGCGATGACCAGTAAGGGTTGGGCGCAAAGCTGAATTGGTATGAATAAGCTATTATCGAAGTTTCTTAGTACTTCTCACATCTCATCACCCTTACTTTTGGCACTTACATGGAATGTCGCAGGCAAGTCCGGGGTATCGGTTCAGCCACCTTGTAAGTCGTTAGTCTTGTATGTAACATCTGGCCAGGGTAAAACTTACCAGACACCAGAAACTTCATCGTTCATGTCATAGACGGTAAGATCAACATTTCGGAGCCGCTGTATAATTCTGCAACGTTCAGCTTCATGGCCCGTGTTGTTGAACAGAAGGCGGATTAAATACCTAATTGTCGTATAGATGCCACAAAACCCAGCGCCTATAATAACCACCTTTAACGGGCGTTGATTCTCGATCGGACTATCCTTTAGGGAGAAAGGAGCATGAGATTGAACCATGTTTGCCAGGAGTTATTACACTCAGGTATTTGTAGTGCTGTTTTCTTGTGTGCTTTTTGTTGTATATTCTTGGTTGATGGCGGGTAAATATTGGATCGATTGATACAATTATTGATGTTTGTAGTTACTTAATTGTATGATTTATGTGGGGAAACCTCGGGAGTCGAGGGTCAGCATCCCGAGGCACGGTCTGTTCGCAATCATGTATCCAGACCCGTAAGCACTTTCTTAGCTTTGAGTCAAGTATTGGTGTATCTGTAGCTTGCTTGATACTTTCGCGTCATGGGTTAGTCTTGGATTGTGGCTGTAAGCGGGGTGGGACTGTGGGGAGTAAGGCGAGATCGCCCCAAGGCCAAGCCTCGGCAGGGCCTCGGTATGGCCGACAAATCGACTAAATCTCCATTGCCAACGCAACAAGATTCCCGCTGCTGTTGGCAGTACTGAGAAGAACCGTATACCACGTAGTAATTCACTTTGAAATTTGTCCTGTATTGTCTCATATAAAGCTACTTGTTGTAGGTATGTTCTATTGCTGTCCCTCAGTACATACAGACCTGCATTCTCACATCACCTTTGTCTACTTACATACAGGCTTTCGAATTTGAATATTCACAATGTCCAAGATACAAGACATTGATATTCCGACCTACGATGGCCTCAAGCTCAGAGGCACGTTCTACAGCGCTGGTACCAAGAAGCCCTGTGTTATCTTGAGCAGTGGTGTGAGTAATCGTGAATTGTGCCAGCTGCGTGCGTTCTGCGTCTAATGAATTGCAATAAAGTTCTCCGGTACCCGCGATCACTTCTTACCTGACTTCGCTGCGCGATTCAACGCCGCTGGGTACGGAGCCTTGGCGTTCGACAACCGATGCTGGGGAGACAGCGAGGGCTTGCCTCGTGACGAAGTCGACCCTACTCTCCAGGCGCGCGACTATCTCGACGTCTACAACTACGCTGCAGCACACCCTGACGTCGACTCGAACAAGATTGTTTACTGGGGATCTAGCATGTCTGGCGGAAACGCTATTTGTGCTGCTGTGATGAACAGGAGCATCGCTGGTCTTATAGTGCAAGTACCTTTCGTGTCAGGCGAAGCCATCACTCGTATGCCCGGGGCTCCGGCGGATCTCCTCATTTCCAATCGTCACGCAGGATCAGAGGCTCGAGTCCCGGTGTGGCCCAAGTCTGCAGAGGAAGTTTTGGATGGGAGCTTCAAAGGTGTGCTAAAGGATGTCGGTGCAATTCCCTTCATCGCAGAGACAACCAGGCGTGGTATGAAACACACAGAGACCTGCACGATGCAGAGTCTCACCAATATTACTCTTCACGAGCCAATGGTGTACATCCATCGAGTTTCTCCAACACCATTGTTGATGGTTGTAGGAGATCGAGATATCACGATCCCGACGCATTTGCAACTTGAAGCCTATGAAAAGGCATTGCAACCAAAGACTTTGAAGATTGTCAAGGGAGCCGGTCATTTCGAGCCATATTATGGCCCAAGCTTTGAAGAGAATATTGCGGCCCAGGTGGAATTTCTAGAGACTATTTTGTAGTAGGGTCTATTTTC
The DNA here is from genome assembly GCA_020744515.1 of Fusarium tricinctum. NCBI lineage: Eukaryota > Fungi > Ascomycota > Sordariomycetes > Hypocreales > Nectriaceae > Fusarium > Fusarium tricinctum. Next base: position 251,779 of record JAGPXF010000002.1, on the reverse strand, counting down.
AGTCTTTTTCCACAAAGACCTAGTATATAGCTCATAATTGACTTTTGAAACCTCTACCGAGACGTCCGTTCCCCGTCACGGCTCCAGACATCGGCATCTGAAATGGGGAAAACTTGGCCAAAACTGGGGCTCCCCCGCAACTTTCCCCCGGCCTCCCCGTAAGTTATTCCGAGTCCCCCGCAACACGTAACACGCTAGTTTATCGATTAAATTCAATGTGATGTGATGCCCATTCGCGTCAGGTCGCTTCTTCTTCTTCATTGTCTTCACCCCCTACCACTCACCTCCACGTCGTCGATAGCATGGCTTCTTCTCAACTCTCGGCGCTGCAGTCGAAACCTCGGCAAAGGCGCTCTGTACAAGCATGTCTCACTTGCAGATCCCGAAAGGTCCGGTGCGACGTCTCTCTACACGGCCAGCCCTGCACAAATTGCTCCCTCGATGAGAAGCAGTGCCAGATAGCCCAAGGCATGACTGTTTGGTAGGTAGCCGCCGCTCAATTGTCCTTGGAATCACGATTGATGTTCAGTCATAGGAACCCAGTCAACTCCAGAGCCAAACGACGAGCTTCACAACAAACCAACGATTCAATAATTGTCGAGGACAGCGCGCCCAAATCAGCAGGGGCCAAGAACCACAACATTATTGATCCTATCGCAGCATCCGAAACAGCAAGCTCTCTTGACTTCCTTCAGCAGGCGGAAATTACTGCTCCGTGGCGCTCAGTATCTATCGACATTCCCGACTTCAACGATTTGCTACACCCAACGTTCTCATTGTCTGGGGAGCAGCCAAGTCTGCCAAATTTCTTTGGTATACAACTCACCTTCTCTGAAAGTATTGATGTGCTGACATTCCAGCAGCCAACTTCTCTCAATCTCAATATGATGCAGGCGCTTTCTTACCAATGGAGCCAGCGGTATTGCCCATGGATAGACCGTTTAAGGCGGACAGGGAGCTAGTTATGTACTCACATTATCGATATCTGTCAGCTGGTAACATTCACGCCATTCCGCATCAAGACGTCACCTATCTAGAAGCTCAAGGCTGCCTCCATGTGCCGATAGCCCCGATTCTTGACGTTTTCATGTCCAAGTACTTTGCACATATCCACCTATTCCTCCCACTCATAGACGAGGGAGACTTTTGGGAAATGTATTCCCAGTCAAGCCGATCCAACAACACGATTTCGCTCTTTGTCTTGTATGCCATGCTTTTTACCAGTTGCAATGTGAGTCAATGGCATGCCTGAAGATTATTCCCACCGTCTCCTTTACTGACTGTACGTCCAGTTTGTGCCCGTCGATTGCCTCAAACGGTTGGGGTATTCTGACATCCACTCTGCCCGGGCTGATCTTTATCGCAAAACAAAGGTGAGATTTCCCAGGACTATCAAACAAGGCTAGGTCTGACCGTGAGAAATAGCTACTATACGATCATGACATCGAATCCGGGCATTTACCCCTCGCCCAAGGAGCATTGCTGTTGATGAATTGGGTCCCCAACTTTCCTGTCCATACGTCCCCAAATCCTTGGAAAACCTGGCATGGTCTTGCTTTTCGCCATGCTGACAATATCAGTGCGCATCGGTATGCGAGGGTGGCCGACGTGCCTGTCTCGACTTCTCCCTCGCAAAAGCGCTACTTCAGATCTGTCCGCCGACTTTGGTGGTGCTGCATTATTATGGACAGACTTTCACCTCTATGTACACGATTCCGTCCTCAACTTACCCCGGAATCGTTGGCCTTGGATACCTATGTGCCTCTCGGTTTTAACGATTTCCAGACAGAGATACATCGTTCAAGAGTCTTTGCGCCGGCAATCAAACGTCGGCACATCGAAGTGTTTTCTAAATTTTTGGAATTAATACTTGTATTAACAGATGTACTCGCTATTGCATTTCCCTATGAGTCGAAGGTTGAGATAAGCCCTGAATCAGCCATGGGAAGCGATGCCCAGGTTCAGAAGTGCCGGCGCTCACTTGCGGCCTGGTATAAGTCGGCAACCATCGACTTTCCTCTATTTGATGGCCACGACCGAGATCGTCGTTCCGATACAAGGGACCCGTCCAATAGTGTCATCCTCTATACAAACCTCATGTATATATATTATCAGTAAGTCCTTGATTGCATTCCCCTCTGCAATATTTGCGCCCTTCATGCTGACAAAAGCAAGCACGGCTTGCATCACATTGTGTAATTATAGAATCTTCAGTTGGCTGTCTACAGTGCGGTCGTCTGTAGCGAATCTGATTTCGGAAGATGTAACTATTCCAGGGAGTGAGATTTGTGGCGATGTCGAGTTCTCTGCGCTCGAATTGACGAGATGCGTTGGCGCATTGAAATGTTACCGCCTGACAAATTCCCTCCCGGTCACCACGTAAGTGTTTATGGTCGTTCTCCTGTAGGATATCTCACTTTTGTACTGACCATAACCGACTCAGCGTGGCTTGTATTGCTACTCCTCTAGCCCTGCAACTTATTACCTCACGTCTATCATCTCTCAGGCGGGAATTGGCCTTGGATCATATGGGTCGATGGCCAGATATTGATCCAGTTTCCAATCAAAGCCGGCTCGATATGTTGATAGAGGCGACGGATGCATTCTTGCCTCATTATTATGGCGTGGATTGGGTAAAGGAAACAGCTAAGCATACTGCGGACCTAGCACAAGCCTACAACCAACGATTAGCACAGCCAGACCGAGAAGCAGTTACAGATTGGGGCCAAATCCTCGTCAAGTATCCAGACACGTATCTGAGACTTACATGGACGGTTGATTTGTGTATCAGTCGGGGAAAAGTTCCTCAAGATCAGGATTTCCCATTGTGTCTCCGCAATGGATCCGATAAGGGACGAGCGTCTTTTGACTTTGGAGACAAATTTGACGCCTGCCAATATTTGGACACATCGAGTGAAGGGAGTCCATCTGAGCTGGACCGGCTTCTGGGTCTGGCGGAACCATCGGTTGGCCAGGCTTGTGATGAAGTGATGACTTTCGAGAATACCTTTGGTAAAGAAACAGAAAGTATTTCCATTTAGGTCGGGGGGGATAAGGGTGGGATAATCTACTGCTGAAGGCCCCTGTCCTAGTACTTTGTATGTAATAGAACGCGCATTGATAAGAGATAAGAACTACTTAAGACACCTAGAATCACGCTATGAGAGTTCATGTTATTTATATTGTTACCCCTGTACTCATATTGATGTTAGAATCGTTAGAGAATATTAATATGCATTATGAGGTTTATACTCTGACTACATCTCGTTTGATGCAATGCTATCAACCATGTATCTTACTGCTTGAATGGACTACAGTATAATAACAACCGTGTCATTACAGGCGGCTGTTTGGGTTCTCTCCCTGCATTCTCTTCTAATTACTGAGTGGTAGCCGTAGGTCTCGACTCTCGAAGCGTCCTCATTGCCGATCATTAATGTCTCGAAAAGGAAATTCTGCCTCGGGAGCTATACTGTTTCAAGAATCGCTCCTCTGCGACCTCGGTAGCTATACTCTTTCGAGGATCGTTCCATTACGACCTCGGCGACAGACCCATTGATGTATCCCTGTTAGTGGTCGTCATAGCATCGATCGTCTCGATAATGCGGGGAAGGTTCAAGTGTTCCGCACTAATTAATCAAACTTTATTTCCCCAGTCTTGTCGAGTAACATCAGGGATTGGGAGGCCTAGAGCATCACTCCCTTTCCCCGAGGCAGGGAGTATGTCAGGACAAAGAGTCTGCATATCTTTATCTATATAGGAGCCGCTTTGTAAGTGGAAATCTAAGCAAAAGGAAACAATCAATTTGTTCTAACTTGTCTTTTTGTATCAAGCTTTGCTACCATCCAGCCAAGGAGCCAAACCTACATACAACAAGATGCATCGTCAAGATGAGAACACAAGGCATGTCCAACACCCATCTCCGTACCACGTTCTGGAAGCGAAACTTGGACTCTAATACAACTCAGTGGTATTGGGGAGCCAAAGGTGCCTGGCACCGTTGATATGAAAGTCACAGGTATGAACCCATCTTCTCAGCTCATTATGTAGAATCTAACATCAGCGTGTGTTAAAGACGACAGTAAAACTGCATACGGTCTTTCTTTGACACCAACTCCTTCCGACGACCCAAATGATCCGCTCAACGTACGTACCATTCCGTGTCAAGTTACAATAACAATGTTTGCTTAGACTAATGATATCTGTTTGGTAGTGGACCCAAGGAAAGAAGAACAGTATTCTGTTCCTCGTCGCCGCATATTCCTTTCTAGCCAACGGTGCTTTGATCGGCCCAAGTGTCTATGTCGGCCTCCTCGCTCAGCGCTTTAATAAAACCACCAGTGAGACATCACAGCTGGTGAATAATCCGAATCTTCTCTTCGGCTTCGGTAGGAATAATCCGTTAAAACTGTAAAACATTACTAATGGCAGGATTGGTATTTTCCTGAGCAGGCTCCCTCATTTTCGTTCCCATGTACCACAAACTTGGCCGCAGGCCCACTATGCTGATCTCAATCATTATCGTGAGTTACAGCATCCTGGCACAAAAGGAAAATTCTATGACTGATAAATGGAATAGTACTGCATTGGTCTGCTAGGCTGTGCGCTGTCCCAATCTTACGATGTGCTGATGGGCTTCCGAATGGTGCACGGTTTCGGCTCATCTGTGTGCGAAGCATTACCAGCGCAAGCTGTGGCTGATGTCTTCTTCCTTCACGAGCGAGGAAAGGCCCTAGGCTGGTACACCTGTTAGTATTACTGTTCCGCTTAGCCATTGGGCTTTTTCCCCGATGTTAACACCACTGACATCTCGGGTGAAAAGTTGCACTTGCCACTGGAACCCTAAGCGCTACTGCTGCTAGTTACATGTTGTCCAGCGGATTATCGTACAATCTATTCTTCTGGATTGAATTTGCTCTCGGATGTGTCCTCTTCCTCGCCACTCTCGCCTTTTTCGAGGAAACAATGTATCTTGAGAAACGCCAACCTCCTTCACCCTCCTCTCAGCGGCCAATTGACACCGATTCCATCAAAGACGAACCCCAAGGAACTTCGGAGTGTAGGGAGTCTAGGCTTGAGGAGTCCGTAACAGTTCCACCAAGGAAGACCTATTTGGAGCAGTGCAAGATTTTCGGAAAGATGGACCCCAATACTCCGGTATTCATGATGATGGTAAAGGCCCACTCAGCCTCGGAATGCCATAGACTAAGAACTGACGGAGTACTTCCAGATCCGCTCCTTTACTTACCTGATCATACCCCCGGTGTTCTGGGTCTGCTCTACCTATGGTAAGTACTTCCTCAGAACCCCAGACATCAATTTGGCTGACTTGATGAAGGGATGTTTATTGGACTTGCTGGTCTCGCCTTTACCGCTACTTTCCCGATCATTGTTGCCGCTCCTCCATACTCCTGGCCAATTGTAGGATACCCTTCAGTGAACCCTTTGTTACTCCTCTTTTTTAGATGAACGGCCTGATACTTACTATTAAACCAGGAGAATACCGGCCTCGTGGCGATATCGGCATTTATCGGCTATTTGTTAGCAGCAGCACCATTCAGTACCGTCCCGGACCGAGTCTCTGCTTGGCTTACCCGTAAGAATAACAACATTCACGAAGCCGAGTACCGTCTGTGGTGTCTTGCGGTTGTCTTTTTTGTCTCCCCGGCAGCACTCATTCTGTACGGATATTGTGCAGGAAACCACTTGCATTGGTTCGGACTTGTCTTTGCTGTGGGAATGTTCCAGTTCGGTATGTTATGAAACGGACTTCCAGGCGCAAGCACTAACATGACTTGTACAGGAGCCTTCTTCTATTTCACTTACACGCTCGCATACGCCATGGACTCTTATGAAGCCAGGATCCCCGAGATGCTGATTGCGATGAACATTGGCAAGCAGTCCATCTCGTTTGCCTTTGGTTATAAAGTGATCGACTGGGTCCAGGCCTATGGCTATATAAAGGTGTTTGCAGGCATATTCTGCGGTGCGCTAACTATAAATAACCTGTTCGTTTTTGTCTTTCTGATTTTCGGAAAATGGTCTCGACGATGGCTCAGCACCACCGCTCTTTCGAAGATGCACAGAGAAAGCCTGGATTAAGACGGCGGGGCTATGGCGATGTCTAAGAATGAGTTTTGTTGACTTGAGTGAATCTTTAATACGTTTTCATCTTTGTTTACTTAGTTATTTATTTTACCTCAGAGCTTGTCTGGATGATATAAGTACTTCGGCTGCAACATGCAATATAGGTTCTCGATGTATTGTCCGCCCTTGGGATTGTTTTCGTTATTGTACCTCCCTGTAAATATGCACCAAACTCGATATGGTATCCTTTTTTTGGAGACCAATAATACTTGAGACGGTAATTATTTATGACTGGCCGTCTTGGTACTTAGAAAGTCTTTTGCTTACAAGACCACCATCTGCTACTAAGACTTACTATGCTTAAACCGAGTATAATATAACACAGCTTAGATCGCTGTCCAGAAAGGCAAATACAGGTGACAAACTCAAGAAATATTCAAATGCTAGTTACATCCTACTTGGAGGTTTACATACAGGCACGTAAAGCAACAAAGGTTAATCTTCCACTATTTTCATATTCAGGAGGAGGCACAAGAAATACATGCCAGTTTACAAATTAGCAATTGTAATTCCTATATACTACTGTCTATGGTACCGTCCTATTTGCGTACATTGTCATTGGCATTGATCAATAGGATCGTCACCGTATCTCGCAATGATTCTTGAAGCCAGCCCGGAAGTCCTCGGATCCAAGAAGTCCAACCCAAGCTCTGAGGCACAATAATCTGCGAACCAAAGCCAGAAAGAACCTGACTGAAAATCCTATTTGCGACATCTTCAGGCGTCACCGGCGTATCCTTCAGCTTTCCTCCTTCTACAAGGTCTGCTATCATGGGCGTCGAGACCCAAGTGGGATGTACGACACTATGGTACGTGAGAAAGAGTTTTCAACTGACGAAAAGGAGGTTACTGACCTAGTGCGAACACGGGGAGCCTTATAGAGGTGTCTAATCTCCTGGGCGAGGCCTTCATGGAAAGCAAGTACAGCAGACTTGGTGGCACCATAGTCCACATTCGTCGCTTGTGTGGCAAAGGAAGCCTGGCTAGCAACGTTGACAATGTGGCCGTGGTTCTGCTTGACCATACTGGGGAGGAACTGCTTGGTAAGGAGGATGGGAGCGATAATGTTGACATCAAAGATTCTCCTAATACCAGTCTCCGGCACGTCCAGAAGAGAGTATGTGTTTGCAAAGCCAGCGTTGTTAACGAGAACTGTTGGATTCCCATGGTCGGCTCTGATATTATCAGCAACAGATAATATGGCTTTGGCGTCCACGAGGTCGACCTGGTAGAAATAAGTGTTTGTAGCTATATAAAGTCAGATTTATATTTAGAGAGCTGCAAGGTGACTTGCAATTCAACATGAGACTTGACAGACAAGGGAGACTTACCCAGTTTGGATGGAGGTGAGTTTCGATCCAATATCAAGACCTTAATACCCCTTTCGGCAAATCTCGAAACCAGGACAGCTCCAATTCCGCTGCTACCCCCAGTGACAACCACAATTTCGCGGCTCCATTCCCATGTAGGGTCGTGAACATGGTTGTTGACCGCTCTCTTGGTGTACCAAGCGCTCAGCTTTCGCAGCAATTTGAAGGTAAGGAACAGTCCAGCAGCAATCTGGACTTTGGGGTTTTTGGCTAGCTTAATGGCCTGGGACAAAGCCTGTTCGTGGTCCATGATTATTAATCGAACTGTTTGCTTTTGATTGGAATGTGAAATGCTGATATAAGATAGAGTTGATAACAATGGTAAGATTGAGTCAAAGCCAAGTTAAATACTTCGAGGTAAATGAAATTACATGTACATTGCTTCCGAGGTTCATAACACTAGTAATGGAAAGGTCTTTAGCGTGCGTTTCCTGCGGTTTGCTGATCCACTAGCCCGATAATGAATAGCGATACGGAAGCTATAATGAAACGGAATAAGTCTGGCGTAGCAATGAGGCACCTGCCTTGGTGCTTGGCCGCGTTGAATTGAACTTGTCCAATCTTTCCGGATTTGGTGGGTCCTACCAAGGGGCTGCCAAGGGATTGCCGAGGGATGGCCGAGGCAGTGACTAATAAGAGTGGCCACATAACTCTATAAAGGTATCTTAGGGGCGAATATGGAGCTTAAATAGCTCCGGTAGAATCTTGTTGAATATTAAATCATGTGTAGCTATAAAACTAAGATTGGATTAGTAAATAAGTAGAATCTATACTAGAAAATTTACACTGGTATCTTCACTGTTAACATTCATTGTTAGTACTATTAAAGCATTTTAAAATATATTCACCTAAATAACTGTAGAGTAGAGTTTTCTATTATACATAAAAGAAAGCAAATAGCTACTTTTTGATATGTTTTACAGATGTAATTGAAGCTAAATTGCTTATAGATAACATCTAAATATGGAATATATAGATAAGGCTAAGAAGCTGAATTCTATAGAAGATAATATTTATTTAACCAAACTTTCTTTTATACTAAAGCTTTATTTGGTATTTTTAAACTCTTCAAAAATAGCAGGAAGGAAACTTCCGAGATCTAAAATCAAGGTCAGCAGGAAAGAGGCCAGTTGACCAAGTATAACTCACGCGTCATCTCAATATTGCAGTGAACTGCAAGGTCATGGCCAAGCTGAGCGGTACCATGGTTTTTCAAATCAATAAAGAAACGCGACCGAAGCTCACGGTAGCCATTAGGCATACGACGCACCTGGTGCATAAGGTAGAGATACTATGTAATATCCTGAATAGTTAATCTGATTATTCATTAGGTTTCAACAGCAGGAAAATAAAAGTAAAATACCTTCTTTAATGTGTTTTTAGAGTTACAAGTTCCTTTACCAGGTTGGGCTCAAAAAGGGGTTACTGTTGATAGAAGGCTAGGAAATGAGGAAGCTGGAGCATCTTGTAGCTTAGAATTCTAGAATTTTAAGGCTGACCCGGTGTCTAAGTCTTGTATGTGATGGATGAAAGCCGAGAAAGGGATGCGAAATGGCATGGTGACTCCTGCATAGACACTCTTTACCAATGTCTATAGTAGTTACAACGACTACTCATCATAGATTGCGTGATGCATGGTGAGGGTAAAACAGCATTCGCCGGGTTTAATGTGAGGGCGGGCCGTAGAAGAGGATCTCCAATACCCATGGCTGCTTCTAGTTCCTCTTTAATGCAAGTCTGCAAATCAGACGCTTCTCTCCAACTCATGGTAGCGATGTTCATAGGAACTTACAGCAGAGTGTGGAGGGTAATAACTGAACTACAAGGGTGCGTATAATGGGACCCAAGCCAATAACTACCTGCCAGGCATCCTACAGGCGCTTAGGGTCGATCGAAGTAGGGACATCATAAGCAAACTGTGCCATGTAGCTTTCAGGTTGCTACAAGGACAATACAACAAAGCCTTCTTGAGGCGGCGAGCATGGTGACACATTGTAGATGGTTGTGCCATCTACATGTAAGCAATCTGCGACTTATCTCAGTAGATCAGAAACGTCAACAAGAGAGAAAGGGGGCGGGGTATCGTGGTTTGATACCGCATCAAGGGGGTTCACTTAGTCTCAATCAAGCAATCAAGAGAAGGGAAAACATCGCTGCCGTCTTTTACCGGTTAGCCGAACTTAGCTATATGGATCTAGGCAAAAGTGGCATATCATTTACGTATCTTACCCTAGTATCTTGTCAGAAAGCGGGCAGAGAAAATTGGGGCTAGGCCAGGACATAAGTGGGTAAAAGCGACTCTAATCCTTCCTGGACGTTAAGAGAGAACATATAATTAGCTCTAAGGTGGTATTAATGTACATTAAGCTAACTGTAATAGGGCATAAAATGCAAACCGCAGCTATGAGGGACTTGGCAGCATACGTGCATGTAACCTTACATGATTATAAATAATGTCCTTCCATCCCTAGCAGTTAATACCATTTCATTGTCTTCTGTTATTACCATCCCTCTCATAACTTATTAATTGCACTTGCTTCTTAATAAGCACTTATTATTGAAAATGCTTTGTGTCATGTGTTTATCTATGTTCCTTGGCCCCGACAAAGGCGAACACCATAAAGACTTGAATGCCATCGAAAAAGCCAGTGGCAATGGATGTTACATCTGTCACTATCTTCTTTATGATGTTCAAGGTCTGAATATTCAGGATGAATTTCCCTTTACGTATATCTGGGTCCAGGATCAGCCTAAGTTCTTAGTTGGTGTTTGAAACCGAGTGGAAATATACTTCGAACCCGCGGAGGAGTACCATGATATTGCGGGCTATTATTCATGTCTTGAGGACGTGAAAGTAGACCTGAAAAAAGAAGAATTTTCGCGGGTTCATGATACTAAGCTTCGACTACCTGAAGAGCTCTCAAATACAGGAGGTGACGAAGCACTGGGCTTCTTCAGAGAACGAATACAAGCCTGCAAGACGAGCCACGGAGAATGTCACATTGCAGCGCTAGCTCTCTCGAAAGCAGAAAGACCTGATTAAAATGCTTGGAGCCCAAGGCGCTTAATTGACTCCTCCATTGACGATGGCATGCTGCATCTTGTTCATGGAAAAAATCTTCAAAATCCAGAATATGCAACTCTGAGCTACTGCTGGGGGAAAGAAAGGTTTTTTATGCTGCGATCAGACAATGAAAGAGATGCCCTGGATTCTAAAATTCCTCTCAACGAACTACCTCTTCTTTTTCGCCAGTCGATAACACTTTGTCGCAACCTCGGCATTCGATATTTCTGGATTGATAGTGTCTGCATCATTCAATCCGGAGATAATCAACAAGATTGGCTCTTTCACGCACGTGAAATGTCTTCTATATATGCATTTTGCGCATTCAGCATTTCTGCTGAGTATGGACGCAACCCTCACGAGAGTCTCTTCGTCGATCGATTCCTACAGCCTCCATTGATTATGCCGCCTTCCGATGAGTCTTGGGCGGCAGTGCGAGAATCCTGGGAGAACTTAGGCGATGATCGCTACAAGGCAAATAGCAACGGCAGTGTAAACGACCCGTTCATACTTGGTCAGCCTTACTGACTTACCCATATGGCCGACAACCTTGAGCGTTGCACAGTCCTGCGCACACCCCTCGCTACCAGGGGCTGGGTTATGCAAGAACGTCTTCTTGCACCTCGTACCCTGCATTTCTCACAGCACAGAGTTTCCTGGTCTTGTTACACAATGTAAATGAAAATGGCCCTACAGAGTTGGAAGAACATGAGTATAGGTGGTTTGAGCGATTACAACCTAGTATGATGGAAGCAAACCCAAACCTACCAGAGTACGCTAGATACGAGCCTTTGGAATGGTGGCTAAACGCGGTAGCAGACTACTCAAAACGACAGCTTTCATTTCCCGAGAAAGACAAGCTTGTGGCTATCGCAGGTATCGCGCGAGTATGGAATCACGAGAGGCGATTTGACTACCTGGCTGGAATATTTCGCCCTCATCTTCCTTGGGCTTTACTATGGCATCGTGAGCCTAATACTGTTGACCCCATGCACGACAAGCAACCACTTGGCGAGGAATCTTTCACCCTAGGCGGTGTGCCGACTTGGAGTTGGACTACGTGTAAATTCCCAGTCAAGTCGTACCCTTACACAGTCACACAATTTCTTCTTAATGGGACAGTCCTTGTTGACATCAAATCTGCCCAGGTGGAGTTAGCAGATAAGGAGAATCCATATGGGCAGGTAAAGAGCGGCAAGATCGAGCTTGATGGATATCTTGGGTGCAAAAAGGAATTCGACAAGGACTGGACTTACCGCGTGCACTATGATGGCCGTTTCAAGGAGGACGAGGAAGCACCCTGGCATCTTCCGGTTACATGGAATCATCAGGCAAAGCATCCAGACCTATTTGGATTATTACTTCGAAACTATCAAGGCTCTGGACTTTTTTACCGGGTGGGATATTTTATAGTTCCTATTACAGTAGTTTCACAAGATATTCTTGAAGGGAAGTTTACAAGAAGTTCTATTACTTATGTCTAGGATTAGCGTTAGTCGCTATAGATATTATAGTACCTTTATGGATATTAGAACCGACATCGTGTATGCTGAGCCCCTATTTACAACAATCCCAGATGGGGCATTCAGCTGACGCAGAATATGTTTAAATTGATATGTGATTCGTTTCATCGTTCGAGGATCAATTCAGTTATCATCGAAGGTGGTATACACGTCCAAACCATCTCTATTTACCGTGCACTCAATGCTCAGAGCAACTGCATGCAACAGATGCTTCACAGGATCCGGCTCTGGAACCTAGAATGATGGTGCCAGAATCTGGGGCGTGAAAACTCTCATGGTGAACCACTAAAAGACTGTAAAAGCCACAGCCGGCGCGCATCTTCTCGTTAAGCGCGGCAGTTCTCTATAGCCTGTATTGCTCGTAGAATTGCATTTCTACAGCCTGATCTTGGGTAGAAGTCATGTACTCTGACACTATAGCAAACCGGCCAGTATCGATGGTTACACCCCAAGGTCACATGGTGCTGACCAAGGTAGCGCGAGAGCAGTAAGGCTTAAGTTGCACGAATTCTTGTGCAGTCGGTAAGGTCCGACGCCGAGACCCAACATCAAGTTCAAAGCCTGCTTCATGCGCGTCACGGACTATCCGGATAGCTGTAATTGGACCTCATCCAAGTTGCAGAAAGCTATTTCCCTCACTGATGGTCGCTTTTACTATATTCAAAATAGTCAATCAGAGATCCTGTAGGATGACCCCAGTATCAATAGGGGATGGACTATACTCAGCAGCCGAAGAGAGATGCGCCATTTCAGTGACTGTTAGTTGCTTTACCAATAATATCATGTCATTTCGAATGTGCAAGTGGCTGCTTATCTAAATTTGAAATTTCTAGGTTAGCTCTAAGGCGTAATCGACTTTGAGGCCTCCCATCTGCATTTTAACCCTCCCTGCCACGTCAGCTTATCCTTACCAACAAGCATAGTTAAACATGGCACTTCCTTTGTAACCGCACCTCAGAATAAACATTATACTTGTCACCTACTAGTAACCCTTCGCTTAGAGGAACAAAACTGTATTTGTCACTCAATATTTACTTTGTTAAGATGCTAGACCCTACAGATCCGGAGGCGTATACTATTGGATGGATATGTGCTTTACCAACGGAATCCATCGCTGCCCAACTCGTTCTTGATGAGGAGTTCGAAGCCGTAAACATCACTGACTCACGAGACACCAATAGCTATCAATACGGCAGGATTAAAGACCATTATGTGGTCATCGCGATTCTTCCCAGCGGATACGGAAAGGTAAACGCAGCAACTGTAGGGACAAATTTGCTACGTAGCTTTCCAAATGTCCGTATCGGTCTAACAGTCGGAATTGGGGGCGGAGCGCCGAGCCCGAAAGATATTCGCCTGGGGGATGTGGTTGTGGGTACTCCTCAAGGCAAACACACCGGCATTCTCCAGCATGATTTTGGTAAATCCATCCAGGGCGTGGGCTTTCAGCGCATGGGGAGGCTAAATAGCCCCCCTCAAGCTTTACTCACAGCGGTATCCAATTTCCAAACCAATCATGCTAGGCAGGGCAACGGTCTGAAAAAGGCTGTTGGGCATCTGTTAAAGAAGAACACGCACATGAAAGAAAGCTTTGCGCGACCAGACAGCGATACTGATATCCTGTTCGAAGCAGAATTCATCCATCAAGGCAAAGCCTGCGACTCCTGCGACTCTTGCTTAAGGGTTGCTGGAAAGGTTAAGAAACGCACACAGAGGGCAGACAAGGAGCTTAAAGTTCATTATGGCACTATTGCATCTGGTGATGAGCTATTAAGGGAAGCCAATCGACGCGACAGACTAGCCTCTGACGAAGGTGTGCTATGCTTCGAAATGGAAGCAGCAGGTCTGATGAATAGCTTTCCATGTCTGGTTATCCGTGGCATTTGCGATTATTCTGATTCTCACAAGAACAAAATCTGGCAGGGTTTTGCAGCAATGGCGGCGGCTGCATATGCCAAACAATTGCTATGTGTTCTTCGTCCCAGAACTGTGAGATCAGTGGATCCGTTGAAGTGGCAGCTGTCCGAGTGTAAGACTCCTATCTATCCCTTAAAAGTGATAGCAACTGAACAATATTTTTTAGTCTCAAGCCAGGTCTCACGGACCCAGCGCAGTATTCAGGCCATACATGATGGCAAATCTGATGCTGATATTCTGGAGTGGCTTTCAGACATCAATTCTGGTGCACACCATGATGATGTATTCAGTTTACGAGCACCACATACAGGCCACTGGCTTCTAGAATCTCCCACCTACCAGGAATGGATCCAAGGCAACGGACGCGTCCTGTTTTGTCCTGGTATCCCTGGAGCTGGAAAGACTATTCTTACCTCAATCGTGATCAACGACCTCACCGAAAGATTTCGAGACACTACGAAGACTTCAATCGCTTATATCTATTGTAGATTCAAAAGATCAGATATGCAGCAGGTCTCCCGTCTATTAGCAAGTCTACTGAAACAGTTCTGCTATTATCTGCCATCGGTCCCAGACATTGTAAGGGAACTTTTCGAAACACATTTCAAGAAGCAAACACGTCCACAGTTGTCCCAAACCCGAGAGATTCTTGAAAAAGTGGCCTGCTCCTTTTCCAGATCGTTCATTGTAGTCGACGGATTAGATGAGTGGTCAGAGCAAGAAAATGATCAGTGGGACTTGACAGATGAGCTTTTACGACTACATGAACGGACAGGAATCGATTTATTTGCAACCTCTCGATGCATTCCTCACATTTTGGACAAGTTTAGTCGATATCCCTCTCTCCACATCTCCTGTCATGAAGACGACGTTCGCCTTTATGTCGAACAGAACTTATGGCGAATATCTAAGCATCTCGATATTTGTGAGAGCTTAGAGGATCAAATCAAGGCAGGAATCTGCAAGACATGTCATGGCATGTAAGTGTTCAAGCCAAGAATTTATAACGTTCCTGAAAAGCTGGGCAATTGCTTTTGAACAATATTCTCTGGGATACATTACTAAGATTAGCACCAGGTTTCTTGTCGCCAAGTTACATCTCGACTCACTAGCAGCACAGACAAATATTGCCAGTCTGAAAGCTACTTTAGATATGTTTCAAATTGAAGCTCAACAAAAGGACCATGTTGATGTGTTGACAGCGATGTACAATGAGGCCATGCAGAGAGTGATGGCTGAGAAGAAAAGGTCAAAATTGGCAATTGACGTGTTGACTTGGATTCATTACAGCGACCAAGAGTTATCGACATTGGATCTCCAAACTGGTGTGGCATTACGGGATGATATGACAGAAGTGACAGATGAAAGAATCACAAAGGTCAATCAGTTAATCTCGGTTTGTTACGGTTTAGTTGTGGTAGATGAAGCAAGCGACACGATTCGGTTCGCTCATTTCACAGCACAAGACTACTTTAACACGAACCACCAGCACTGGCTTAAGAAAGGCCATACCAATTTGGCAAAGAAGTGCCTGCAATATCTTCTGATGCCTAACACCCTAAGAGCTTCAAATCCGGGAACAAACCTTACTGACTCTGATAATCTTATGGAGGTTATTTCCGGGATAACGAAACTTCCACTGCGCGGCTATGCTCTTGCGAACTGGGCAAAGCATGCAAAGCTCGCTGAGACAGAGAATGACGGTAGCGACGAAGCGAAGGCTGACATGGAGAAGATTAACAGGGCAGCTTATCAATTTCTCTCCCAACAATCGGCCTTTTCTTCACCAATCTTGTTTTTCTGCACCCACCAAATTGATCTGTGGAGTTGGGATTGGGAGTGGTCGGGTAATATGAACTATCCGGCCAGTTTCCATCTCCCTCCTCCTTCCTCAGATGCTAAGAAATGGGATATCTCCGCCAATGGATTGCACTTAGCTGCGTATTGGGGACTCGCCGGCGCGGTGCCTGAATTAGTGTCCGACTTTGGAATCGACTCTCGTGACAAGTTCGGTCAGACTGCTCTGTGCTGGGCCTCTAAAACCGGGCAACTAGGCGTCGTCAAGTACCTGCTTAGGAGAACAAATCAATGGGATTCAAGCTACGCAACATTTGATCGAAAGATTGCTCTGTTACATGCAATCAGGGGCAATCACGTTGCCGTAGTAAAACTTCTCCTGGGTATTAAAGATGATCCCGGTTACGGAGACCAAATTGCTTTGAAGGTTTTCCAAATCTCAAGCATGGTATTTCCAAATGGTCCCCGATTCACCAGCCTGGGTGATTGTCTTGTTGAGGCCTGTAAGAAGGGCAACTTGGACATTATTAGAGCGCTTATTGACCAGCATCCCTCTCTAAACTTCACAGATGGCAACCACTCGACTCCTTTAATAGAAGCAGCTAAAGCTACTTCTCTAGAAACTGTCAAGTTGCTTCTTGATTTTGGAGCTTCTCCGGACTTTGACATTGCCAATGGCTTTACACCATTGATGGAGGCCTCCAAGCAGGGACGAGTACACAATGCCGGGTTGCTCTTAGATCGAGGTGCTCAAGTTGACAGAGTAAACCGAAGTGGTCGCACTGCGCTAATGGGAGCAAACTTCAGGAATGCAGAAGATATCGCAAAGCTACTTGTGGCCCGTGGCGCTGATGTGGATGTCAAAGACTTCATGGATCGCACTGCCCTAATGGAAGCAAGTGCGACCGGCTCTGAGGGTATTGCAAGACTGCTCATCAAGAAAGGATCTGATGTGAATGCCAAAGACAAAAGGGGCCAGACTTGTCTGATGGAAGCCAGTGGTTCTGGCTCTGAGGGGATTGCTCAGCAACTTGTCAAGAATGGGGCTGACACGACTGTTAAAGACGAAAAAGGCCATACCGCACTTCAGATAGCATGCAGAGGTGATCACACAACCATTATCTCTCTATTGCTAGAAGACAGAGATGCAAGCCCAGAAGCCCATGCAGAAGAAGCCTTATGGGAAGCCAGCAGGAGGGGCCATGAAAATGCCGTCAAGATACTTCTTACACATCCAAGAGTATCATTGTTATATGCACCACCATTAGAGCGGCACCCTATCCTAGCGGCGGTTGAAGCAAATAACGATGTTATTGTCGACATGTTATTGGATGCCGGCTTCGACATCGAAACGAAGTCAAAAGATGGCAAGACCTCGTTGATTCTCGCTGCGCAGACAGGTCTGGAGAGGATTGTTCGAATGCTTATTGTTCGGGGTGCTAATGTTAAAGAACTAGACGACAGTAGCTTGAGTGCATTCCACTGGGCGGGTAGGAATAGGCATGATCGAATTGTAAGAATATTCCGTGATATGGGAATTAGTTACTTAACTTACTCAAATTGGAAGAAAGCCAAGCCGTTAGATAGTAGCAACAGTTGTATGTAATTATCTATGATAGTTCATAAATCCAAGTCTCCTATTTTAAGTTGGTTGAAAATAATAGTTTTTAAGTACCTCTAATCTCTTAAAAACTTCAGTAGGATAATATTAAACTAATGTTGTTTTTCATTAGATCCACTCTATATTTATTATATTTAGTTTCTTTGCTCTACGTGCTGGAGTAGATGTCGATTTTCTCAAACTTACACTAAGATTGACTCTTTCCCCTGTCGGAAGATCTTTTGCTTCTTTCAGGTTCTTTCAACGGGACTGGAGGTGGCGGACTTCTGTCGTGGACAGACCTTGATTATCTAATCGAGGGAGGACTTAAATCTCGTCGCGACCCAGCACGACCTTACATGTCAGGATATATGCCATAGGGGTTGGCTCACCTGCGTCGTCTGGTGTGACGAGATCATTTATCAATAGATCGTCATCAGAGGTCTGAATTACCATCAGACTCTGGCCTCTTGCAGTCTGGTGACATGCAGTCGAGAGCTTATTGACTATATGTTTTCAAGGTGATCGAATGGGATGGCGCCTGCTATTTCGAGCTGAACATGGTGGAGAGACCACAGCGACTATCTGGCTCCGGTAAAATCAACACGGGTGCAGTCAGGACTGCTAGGCCACTACGGGCTCAACGCAGAGAAATGGTACAGCTCTGCCACTAGGCGTGACAGTAAACACAGCATCGAGGTAGCTATACTCTTCTGCGACAGACAACGCCCAATCGGTGCGCAGAACGGTGGCTAGTATGATATCTATCTAAAGATTTTGCCAATCGATACACATTTGCCAATGCAAGTGAACATTCTACAAAAAGGTGTGTTACGGGTCTGGCAAGATTGGAAATGATTAATCGGCTGTCTGCTGTAGCTTGGCTTGCTAAAACTGTTCGGCCGCATTGATATCTTGCTCTTGTAGGTACTGAATCCACTCGTTCATTGCGATCTGAACATTGAGACTGTCACTGAAGGATCTCATCGACCTTGATTGATAATCCAGAGATACATGCGGCTTGTACAAGGTGCATCCCTGCCAAGGAATCCTCTCCATTGCGGAAAAAGTTTGGATCGCGTTCTAAATCTTGAATAGGTCCCTTGGTAGCTTCCAGTCACAGCCCAGCGAGTTGAAACTCGACCTCTGTCAAATCTAAGTCCTCCGGCGCCGAATCCTTCTCTGGCCGGTAATTGACCATGAACCCACGCAGAGCGTTCCGATCTAGCTTTCCTGAAGCGTTCTTGGGCACTTCTGGGATCGGCACCCACAATCGTGGTACCATACAACGTAAAAGAAAGCTTTTATATATTTGTTTCAATCAAGGTTAGATCCCTTTCCCTGGTGTTCTTGCAGTTCCATTATAATAGTAGTCAAGTCGCTGTCCACATCAACATTTCCAAACATTGAGAATTGCGAGTCTGGGAAGTTATTGATTGTATGAGCTCCGTGAGACCTTGGCGCCATACTGTCGAACTGCGCAATACTATGTTGGCCCAGAGGCTGTGTGGTCTCGTCCAAGAAAGGCATATCATGTGTCACTGATGAACCTAAATCTTTGACGGCCATTTGATCCGCCCGAGTGTTGGATGAAATGTTTGTGGCAGGCAAAGTCGTATCGCCCAAGCTTTCTGTCCTCTTTGTCGCGAGAACAGTACTGTTGACATGCGCTAAGATGATTTCGAGCATTTTAGAAGCCCTGAGAGCCTCTTTCGAATTATCGGCTAGGGATTTCCAGAAGTTCTTGGTCATTTCCAAGTTGATCTTCATCTTCATCGTTTGTTCTGATGTCCAGAAGGACGCTGCATCTGGGTTCGATCGGAGGTTCTCATCCTCTGTCTTACAGTCATGATACAGATCTCTTGCAACGATCATGGCGCATGTGAGGAATTCTTTTGTAGCCATGGATTTCACAAACCAAATCAGAGACTGGAACCTTCCACCAGGCTGTGACTCCCTAATCAAAGCCGCCAGGTGTTCTAACGTTTCTGATGCAGCACCAATGGCGCTACGCCGTGAATACACATATCGGGAGTTTTGGCGTCCAAGAGACAGAAGCTTTTTGTGCAATAAGCAAACGATCTTCCGGTAGAGTGAGTTGATACTGAAACGGTTCACTACCACTCTGGCTGTCTCATGAGGGCCCTGCAGAGGCAGTCCTTTTAGATGTTCCGGTAAATCTTCATATGTTTGGCGAAGCTCGGTATCAAATCGTAAAATGTCGTCGTAAGAAGTGCGACCGTCAACTCGGTTAGTTGCACGCAGGATATCACTCATGATTCTACAAAGCTTGACCTTAGCAATCATATATGAAGATGGCGTAAGTTCTTCCTTTGGGCGAGATGGAGGCAGGAACTCCAGGTTGGGGTTGATCTCGTCTTGAAAGAGGTTGGCTGGCTCCCCAGTATCGCAGTGGTGATTGTGTATCATGCTAGGTAGCGATACCTGATGGGAAAACATAACGTCGGCCATTGTCAGAAGAGCCCACGTGCGCCGCCTCATCTCCTGTCCGGTACCGTTAGGATAGTCCCAATCAGAGTCAATACCTGGCTTTAACTCACAGTCTTGAATGGGTTCAGACAGGGGAACCACTTTCCATCACGATGGTAACCCATTTGGATAGCGATTCTGGTTACCATGGAGATAAGTAACCACAGTTCCATGTCTACATCCCATCGCGTCCCATATTCGCCAAAGGTATAAAGAAGCATTGTTTCAACCACAGGTGTGACTGGTTTAGTATAGTCGGCAACAAGCAGACATTGCGCAGTTCGTAGGCGGTAGCTAACTGCCATTTCCAGCGTTCGATTTTTCCATGCCGTTGGTTCATCTCCAACTCGATGATAGCTTAGCATACCAAGACACAAGATCGAGTAGAGCAAGCCTAGCCACATCAGGGGTGTCCTAGAAGGGTTTTCCCAGTGTGAGTATAATTCCTCGTAGAAAGTACCAGAGTGTATGATGACAACGGGGTTGTCTATTGACTCAAAATACCGAGAGCACAAGGCAAGGATTACGATCCTTGATGGCAAAGCGGCTTTTAGCTCGAACTCGGTAGCTGGCGGCGCGGTTCCCTGTAGCAGAGTGATGCCTGCTGTAGCACTCAATGGCTTGGACAACCTGATCTCTTCGTAACTTGCTTCTAGCTCCTGCTCGTATTTGGCGGACGATGTTGTGACCTCTAAGATGTCTGCTAGAATGGTTTGCCAATGTTCTTGACCAATATACACCGTCTTCCCATTGTTTCGTTCAATGCTGAGCACACCTAAGGAAGTGGCTAGGTCGTCGACATCATCACCCTCCGACCTGATGTTCTCGGGTGTTCGGCCACGATGGGCTCCTGCTGAGCTTTCTACGTTGCCCGCCCTACTAGTGGATCCTGTGTTTATCGTGGCCGAGGTAGGTCTTGTATCAACAACTGCCTCACCACGCATCAATGTTAGAATCAGATTCTCAAGACGATTGAGACGATTCTGCGGCGACTCAGAATTCGAATGCGACTGGATATTCTCTGCTTTACTGGCGACTGGGGCTGAGTAGACACATGTACTTGTCTCTGTACCACCATGGCGTACACAATTGCTGCAAGGGCGGTTTCGATCACATTTCCTGAAGTGTCTTTAGCCATTGAAAGGAGTTATAAGATTTCATGTGAGCTTTTACCATCTGGGAGCATATTGTTAGCATTGGTGTTTACAGAATGTCCACATGTGCAAGCTTGCTTACTTTCGGACTCGGCACAGTGAACAGTTGATAGGCACTCTCTTTCTTTTTTTAGTGACACGGAACTGTTCCCCGGCAGCCACTGCTCGGAGAGGATCAGGGTAGTAGTGGTTGTAGATAAAAGCTGGCGTGCGATCCATCGTGCACTTGTCACCTGGTTTATTCTACCGAGGGTTATAATAGTCCAGTGAAACTTTTAAACCTTTTGCTCAGGGGAAAGATAAACACGAATAAGGTTTAGGTCAAGGGTTGAAAGTTTCGTTAACTGCATACCTAGCTGTGCGTTTACTGTCATAACCTTTGTATTTACAATATGTACAATATTTAACATTTATTTTCTTATAAGAGAATTGATGTTATAAGAGAGCTTATTTAATAGTGTTTTTTACCACTGATATAAGTTAGAAATTAGTATTTCTCTTAGAACTATAATACATAACTAAGTGCATTATAAAGGATCAAGAAGATATTATTATATGATATTATTTATGGTGTTATATAGGGCAAGAAGATTTCATCTATATGCACAAGGACTTAATT
Organism: Fusarium tricinctum; assembly: GCA_020744515.1. Classification (NCBI taxonomy): domain Eukaryota; kingdom Fungi; phylum Ascomycota; class Sordariomycetes; order Hypocreales; family Nectriaceae; genus Fusarium; species Fusarium tricinctum. The sequence goes on along the minus strand of JAGPXF010000002.1, from coordinate 230,097 downwards.
AATAATAACTCCATAGCAAGGAAGTTTTTAAACCGTACTAGGACTTTATGCAGCGTAAATCCGAAGGCCGTGCGCAGGTGGCTGATTGAGAAAAAGACGCTAGGACTTTACGGATATAACCTAATCTACTACGTAGTAATTTAACTCGCCGATATTGCCCAGGTATCCGCTGATGATGACGACATTCCGAACACGAGAGCGCCGCATGTGTTGGATTGCACTGAGAATATGATATGACGGAGTTCGTGTGAGTCTCCCGCCAAGATTATCTCGAAGACATTTTGATTTCCCGTACCAAAGACACTCACTAATTAACTCAAATTGATATTTTTGTTGAACCCAGGCCCTAGCACGAGATGGAATTAAATTTTAGTCGTTGTTTCGTTTTCGCATTTCATTATGACCTCATAGTATTTTTCACAGGGTGGATTCAATCGAATCGCAACCTCATGTGCCTTGACACATTCTCAGGGTGTTGTCGAGACACTTAATGTGGAGGTCAAGCATCTAACTAAAGACCTGCTAGAATATATGGCTTTGGTTAGTAATGCAGTTGAACAGATGCGTAGCCAGTGCTATAAAGTTTGAAATGGCTTGATAAGTGGAAATCAGTTTCATTAAAAACTGGTTTCTTGTATACTGAAATGCTATTTGAGTGGGAGTTGTGACCGTTCAGATTACTGAAGTGCAGTGTAGTAGCTCATCCAAAATATTCCGTCTCACACTGAGACTGATTAGAAACGAATAACAACCTTGGTCTCTTCCCGCCTAGTGAATCTCCGATACGCCTCTGGTGCATCCTCAATGCCGACGACGCTGCTGATAATAAAGCTTGGTTTTGCAATTCCCTGGTCAATAAGCCTCAGAAGCTCTGGAGCTACAAGCTTTACATCCACTGGACCAATTCCCCAGGTCAACCCTTTGTAAAAGAAGTCCGAGATGGGAAAGTCAATGCTGGAGGGGATGCGTGTTCCATGGGAGCCTCCGCCGACGCTGTCGAGATTCTCGTAAACACCAACTCCACCCATACCGCCTTTGTATCCAGTCACAGCCACCATACTCTTAATAACAATGTTGGTCTGGATGTCGAGGGTGGCATTCATCGCCTCGAAACCCACTGCATCAACAGATCGTCTCACTCCGTTTGGTTCAAATGCGAGTATCTGCTCGACTGCGTCTGATGCAGTGAAATTGATGGGAACCGCGCCGATTGAGGACGCAAGTGCTAACCTCTCTGGAACATAGTCAACGACATATACCTTGGAGGCGCCACGAATAAAAGCCGAGTGCGCAGCAAGCAGGCCAACAGGGCCAGCTCCGAAGATGGCAACGGTATCACCACTCTCGAACCCCGCAAAATTGAGAGCAGTCCAGCCTGTGGCAAAGATGTCTCCGACAAAAAGATAGTCCATTTCGAGTGTTGAGTTCAAGGCTTGCGAATTGGGAATTGGCATCAGGTTATAATCAGCATGTGGAACCCTCACGAATTCGGCTGCCGGTGTTTGTCAGAGTCACGTAGAAGTTAGATTATGGGTGTGGAAAACTTACATTGAGCACCACCCAACTGGCTAGCGTACCATTCCATCTCACTCGGTGTCAGTTCGAACGAGGCGTTGTGTATTCCATCAGGAACAACAACGTAGTCCCCTATCGCGATCTCTTGAACAGCATTGCCAATATGTTCAACTATGCCCATAGCTTCATGTCCAAGGCTCCAAGCAGCGTCTTGTCTTGGAGAAAAGCCATTGGTAATGTGCAGATCGGTTCCGCAGATACCAGCATATCGAACACGAACTATTGCATCCGTAGGGGCTTCGATTGTCGGAACGGGAAGATCTCGGATTGCCACAGTCTGCAAGATACCTTCCCACATCACGCCTCGCATCGAGGTGTCGAAGAAAGAATTGTTTGACATATTGCTTAGTTCTGCAGAAGTATGTGTGTATGAGAAATATTGATAAGAGGCTTAAGATGTGTTGGGGACAATTCAAAATGCGTGAGGCTGCTTTTATAAGCTCGGGCTTAGCATGTTTTGTAGTAAGGCTTAAACACCACTGATATTAAATTTCCGCTTGAGGCCTCACCCACGAACCTTCCACTAAAGTCTAAAAGGGGATGATCTTAATCTCCATAATTATCACACAAGTCATTAGGAAGCAAACCTTCCGTTTGTGTAGTAGTTATAATGTAGGACGCGTAAGACAAACTGGAACAACGTTAAACAAAAGGTTACATCATACCAAACATTGTGTAAATGACGGCGGCTCGTGCACGGCACGTTATGGCCCGTCCCACACATGCAAATGCCGCCTGTGCTCCATTGTTCTGGACGCGTGGATTGCCAAGACCCGGCGTGCTACGCCGCTTCGTTTACTTGGGCTGTCAACCATGTCGTGCTCGTCTTCGCTCACTATGCAGGTTTTCACATGGTGCAACTCATAAGTACCTCCTCTCCTTAGGCTACACCATTGGCCGAGAACCAGGTAGCCAGCACCCCGTAGACACGAAGGGAGATAGAATGAAGGCAGACGTGGCTTGGTTCTGTTGTACATCTGAGACAGACGGATACATACTCGGCTTTTAGAGCGGTTACCCCAAATCAACCATTTGATGTGCTGATTACATGTGTCGCCGCACAAAGTCCGTGGCATGGAAGCTGGCCACCTCCAAGATCAAGCACAAGATACTGGTGATTGGGTAGAAAGCCTGAGACACTAGTATCCCGGCCCAAGTGTCATTGTCGCATTTTAGAGATCGGTGCTCACCTTGCTCAGGCTAAGCATGAATATGCAGTTGAGTTCAGATATGGATGAAGGAACTTTGGCAGAGTATGTGCTCAATGTGGAAATCTTTTGTACGAAAGACAATTTCTTTAAACTTGGCGGCACCTAAACTGAAGTGAGCATGCTATCAATAGAAGCAATGCTCAATTACGAAACAAAATAACGGTAGGATCCTGATAATGGAAAGATCTTATAATATAGACCTTTCAGCCTTATACTAATCTACTCAGATATCTAAAGGTATATATGTACATGAATTAAAGGTCCTGTAGTTGCAATGCGCACTCAAGCCTTGACAGTAGCACCTGTTAGGGTAAGGGTGTAGTCAAGGCCCTTAGAAACCTCAGCGCTCAGGTTGAAACCATCGTACAGGATAGGCTTAGCAGGGGCATTGGTAATAATAACACTGACGTCCTCACCAGCCTTGACAGGAACTGTAGCAGCACCATTCTGAAGAGTGATATAAGACGACTTGCCACCCTTACGGTAAATAGCAATAGTGGCAACGAATTCAGCATCAGAAGAAACCTTGGCCGTCACTTGGCTACCGGTAACCTCAAGAGGAATAATATTAGATCCCATATAGCGAGGCTCACGACCAGACTTGGGCTTGTAAGAGCCACTGCCAGAAGCCTCGACATTGCTGAAGTTGATCTGCTCGCGCTGCTGAAAGAAAACCTCCTGAGCAGAAGCGTGTCCGATATCAACATAGGCCATACGAGCCCAGTAGCGACCAACAATATCGCCGACGGTAACGTTCTTGGAAACGCGGGCGAGGGTATGAAGGGGAGTCTCGTTACTGCCCTTCTCGTACTGTAGTTGTAGCTGACGAATGGTATCTTGACCAAGACCGGCGAAGTTGTCGGGGTTGTTGGTCAAGTAAGCCAAGAAAGGCCAGGCTTGGTAATAGTTACCCGTATCGACAGAGCCGTCGACAATGACCTGGTGAGAGTCACCGAGGACCTTCTGCAGTTCGATCTCGGTGGGCGAAGTCTCCTGGTTGTGGTTCTTTCGTGCGGCCGCGCAGATGTCGGAGGTCTTATAGGTATCGGCAACCCAGTTGGCGAGGGTCTCCCACCAAGCGCCAGTTCGGCCCTGGTCAACCCATGTCTGCTGGTGGTAGTGCAGACCATGACCGTACTCGTGGACAGTGACGCCAGGGACAGCGAGGTACTGGTCGACGACCTCGAGCCAGGCCAGCCCAGTCTCGTAGTCAGAGTGCATCACACCAGCAGCGTTATCCAAAGTGTCAACGGAGTAGATGTTAGTCTTGTACAGAGTACCGCTGTTGCTCTGATCGTTGAAAGACAGGCCGGGAGAGCGCCACTTGAGAGTTCCAACGAAGCAGTCGTAAGCGCCCTCGAGCATGTCAATAGCCTTGGTTGCCTCATCGGCAGATGCTCCGTAGACTCGGAAGTGGGCAGAGTCTTTAAAGTTGCTGCCACCAGGGCCAACATTGGGATTCGCAGTGTACGTGGCTGATGCCGCCGGGGCAGTCACAGCCTGGGGAAGAGCGTAGGCACCAGCGGCGAAAAGGCCGATAGTGGCAGTCTTCTTGTTAAAGAGGCCCATTATAGCGAATGAAAAGAGAAAACGAATGTAATAATACTGGAAAGAAAATAAAAAAGAATGGAAATAGACTTAGAAGATCTGTATTAGCAGAAAGACATTTCAATTCAGGAGTCTATCTTCTTTATATATACACTATGTAAATTTGTAATAAACAAGAACATGCACTACAGCTATATTTAACTGGTGGATTATTTTTATTTCTCGTAATAGTGGTTTCAACACGGCGTTTCAGAACAAGGTCTGTAATAACCTTAATGTTACTGTGACTAAATAAGCATAGAATCGTTTAGGTGATGTTACAGGCTATAATGACTTGGTGTTCTCTATAGCATGAGATTCTCGTCCTTGCAACACCTGTCCCATCTGTGTCATGAATTGTGTACGTCCGATATTAAGTAATTCTTATTTCAGTGTGCTTGTGAGATCGGCCGGAGTCCATTGATACCTACTTGGAACTTAATGCCCTGTCAAAATTTAGACCATGGTGGAGAAGTCAGATGTATTGATTAGCTTGTCGGAGTATCCGTCAGCCAATAAGACTATGTCTTCTGGCCTCAGCTACCCGCCTTTAGACCCATCATGAACAAGGTTGTAAAGCTTGGAGCCGTTGTGTCTGAAGAAACGACACGCGCCAGATTACCCAAGGATCATCGGTTAATTATAACCGACCCCACCCACTCGCACAACTCGCACCGCCTAGTCTTATACGCGTACACAGCCCGTGTCCACTTTGCTTCCCACCCCCAACTGGTCCCGGTCATTCATCCAGTCCACTTCCCACGAAACACTTGTTTTGTCAAAACTTTTGGGTAGAGGCTTGCAGAAGAAGCGTTTTGGCCCTGATATCCACACCAATTATAATGCTAGGACTTAGAGCGGGGATTACCACCTTACCTCCGTCCTACAAAGGAAGATGGAGATATTGACTCATCAACACGATACGTCAGACGCCCAGAACATGTCTAGACCTTATCGTAGCGAGATAGCGCGTTGGTGACAACTTATGATTGTGCGATCTGCAGTATTTAGGTTACTGAAATTACTTCTCAGAGTCTCGAACTTGAAGAATCGATCTGATATGTTCTCAACCCTTCGCAGAATAGCCATCACCAGAACCATCATCCGTACATCACCTAGTACTCTCACAGTCTCGATAAACAGATCATTCTCCCACCAATACGCCGTCAATATGGTCAAGACGCTCCCCTTCGCAGGCATTGAGGTTCCCGTCCCCGGCTTCGGGGCCATGGGTATTAGCTTTGTTATGGGCACCAACCTGACCCCTGAAGAGGCGGAGCCTCTTCTCCTGAAAGCCATCGAGCTTGGATGCACGTTTTGGGACACTGCTGTAAGCTACCAGCCATATCATCCTAGTGTTCCTGCAAAGGACTGCTAGAAACTAACATGTCTGCCCCATATAGGTTGTTTACTCCGCTGGAATTAACGAGAAGCTTCTTGGTGACTTTATCAGAAAGCATAACGTTCGCGATAAGGTTTTTCGTAAGTTGTATAAATTGGTTACTGCGATTTATGTACACTCAAAATCACTCACACGTGTTTAAAGTTGCCTCTAAATGTGGTTTCGAGATCTTTAATGGTGGCGACGGTCGCATCACTAACTCGGCGAAGCATATCAATGAGTACATTGAAGGCACCATTGAGAGGCTTGGGTTCACGCCTGATCTGTACTACCTGCATCGCATCGACCCCAGTATGTTAGAGAAGGCTACTACCTCGCCTTAGTCTGTCTAGGATAAACTACTAACCTTTAGTTAGATACACCCCTAGAAGAGTCAATCACCGCTCTTGATGGCCTTCGTAAATCCGGCAAGACTAAATACATTGGCCTCTCTGAACCCTCGGCCGCTACACTCCGTAAGGCAAACTCAAGTAAGTTGACACAACCTAATAATAATCTATATTGCACGTATCGAAATGAATTGCTAACAGCCAATAATTTATAGTTGCTAAGATTGACGCTGTCCAGTCTGAGTACTCTGCATTTGAGACAGTACACGAAACTAGTGGTGTTATTGATGTATGCAGAGAGCTTGGGGTGGCTTTCGTAGCTTTCAGCCCTCTAGGTCACGGTGTGCTCGTTGACGACTTTCCGTATAAGACCCCTAATGATTTCGCCCCTGATGACTTCCGGCGCACCTGTAAGTTGGAACTTATTCTACCGTCTCATATGGGCTTTTCACAGTTCGTTGTTGCTAACGAGGCTTTAACGCAAAGCCCCCAAGTTCCAAGGCGACAACTTCTATAAGAATCTTGCAGTTGTCAACGAGTTCCGCAAGGTGGCCGCCAAGAAGGAAGCTACTATGGCCCAAGTTGCTCTTGCTTGGGTTATTGCTCAGGGCTTCATTCCAATCCCAGGTACGACCAAGGTTCACCGTCTAGAGGAGAACTGGGCATCGAGGAACATTGAGCTTAGCGAAGAAGAGAAGGCGGAGCTACGGAGCCTTATCGACAACACCAAGCCCCATGGCGCTCGATTTGGCATGCAGCATGCAGCAGCTGCCGAGAACTAGAATTACTCAACATAGTAGTTAGTTACACCTTCTCTTTGATTTCGGTTGAAATATTCCGTTCAAATTATAAAACGTTATTAATACCAGGACTGTCTTATTTCGTTCCTATATACTACAAACTAGGCCCCAGGCCCACTATGCCAATCTCCATTATTGTGTTTTGCAACCTCCTTACACAGAAGGAAGATATTGTAACTGATACAAGGAATAGTGCTGCATTGGTCTGTTAGGCTGTGCTACATGTAAGTCTTACAATGTTCCGATAGGCTTCCGAATGGTTGACGGTTGTGGCTCTAGTGTAGCATACTTCCACTCACATTAAACGACGTCGTGAAGGCTGCCAGGGTCAACACAACCACTACAAACAAGCACACGATACGACAAACACTTCTTCAAGCATAGAATAATTGAATATAGCCCAAACTAGACTAAATCTTGACTATTCTAGTAAGCATATCGGACAGCACTTGAATTAGCCCCCTGGTCAAGCTTTTTGTTAGTTCTTACCAACCAAAACCTCATGACCCAGCAACCCGCAATACACATCGTGGCAAACCCAGCATTACTGGCCATGCCAATTAAATATCGAGGGCCATCTGACTTGGGGTAAAGGTAAGCGGTATAGATGTATGACGCATTGGCAATGACGTTGACGATCGACAAGCTGACCGATTTCTTCTCAGGAGTTGAGCCTAGTGTTGCAGAAACCCATCCGAGAATCATGGAGTTAACAGCGTAAGCCCCACTGGCAAAAAGGAAACAAGCGATATAGCGAGCAGGCGTGTTCAGAGTCACACAGGAGATGATGTAACCGACTAATGCCATGCCCATGCACGCTGTGATATGCCAGGTTCGTTCGTTAAATCGTCCGGAGGACCATGCAGCCAGATAGCCGAAAAATCCAGAAACCAGGTAAGGCGGGCAGGTCAAAACCAGAGTGATGGTGCTGTTGAAGCCAAGGGAGCCAACGACTGTAGGAAAGAAATTGTTGAATGAGCAGGCTGACAGATGCATGTTTTGGATAAAGCAAAAGAGCCAAAGACGAGGATCGCGAACGGCCTGGGCAAAGCCGGCTCGAGCGCCTTTACTGTCTTGGAGGCCAACAGTGTCGCGTACCATGCGATCATGGGCAAGCTGGCGCTCTTCTTCGCTCAGCCATCGTGTCGTAAGCGGGCTATCGGCCAGTGTGAAGATACCAATAATACCAACCGCAAAGGTCAAGACTCCTTCAATGATGAAGAGCCACTGCCACCCCTTAAGTCCGTGATGTCCATCAATCGTACCAAAGGTGGCCGCTGCAATCAAGCCCGAGAAGGACGTGGCAAAGATATTTCCAGAGTATAAGATCGAGAGACGAGTCGCAATCTCTTTGCGGGTATAGAAGATGGCCAGGAGGTAAAGCGCTCCGGGATAGAAGGGTGCTTCGGCAACACCGAGGAAGAAACGCACGATGACGAGACCTTTGTAATCTTTGACGAGAGCTGTGCAGGCGGATACGACAGCCCAGCCCATCATACAGATAGACATGTATAGTGAGGGTCTGACGCGTCTCGAGGAGATGAGCATGTTGGATGGGATTTGCATGAGTAGATATCTAATTAGTGGTTAATTAGGGAAAAAGGCTTGTTAGAATGAAGAGCTTACCCGACAAACAGAATCGAGATACAGGTATTGTACTGCGTTCCCTTCAGACCAAGATGATCCTCCAACCCATTAAGGCGCGCCTGGGCAATAGCATTTCGATCAAGCTAAATGCATTAATAACTCCCTCCACACAGCAATGTGCTCTGGCACTTACATAGTTGAGGAAGTACATCGCCCAGAGAATGGGCATGATACGAAAGTCCAACTTGCGAACAAGCCGAATCTCCGCTTGATCTGTCTTCTTCACAGCACCAGAGTAATCAGCCTCAGAGTCCATAAGGACACCGCTCTTCTCGACATGATCGGCGACAGACATATTGGTCAAGTCTGGTTCGTGTTTGTGTTCGATGCTTCCGTGCTTGGAGGTAGTCATAATGAAGTGTCAAGAAGTTATAATGATCGATGAGCTTGAGGATACCAAGAGTAATTAGAAGGGGATGATATCCTTTATAACTTGAGCCTTGGAGTAGGACAATACTCCTTTCTGATCTTGTTTCTGGGGCCCCAGATTTTCCCCCGGATCAACATGGCTAGCTCAGGCTAGTTCAGATCCAGGCCCGTCAAAGGGTGGTGACGGAGGAGGAAAAGGCCGCCAAGACGCGGGGTCTAGTCAACCATAATGGTTTGTTCAGCGGCAAATGAGTGCGGGGGTTACTGTTGAATGTGGAATCGTTATAGTTTGATCAATGGAATGAAATAGATTACGTGGATATCTTGGATAACAAGCCATACTATGAGTGTCCAATATACAGGCTGTAGCGCCTAGAAGTTGTAAAGTGATAAGACTCTTATTAAAGACTGAAGGGGTTTAAGAGTTAAGCAAGCTAATCTTTATTATAGCAGTACAGTGTATCACTCTTCCTATTAACCAAGTACGTATATTCTACAATCGTGTTATACTGACAGTAGGATCCAGCTTAGAAAATACCGATAAAATGCATTAAAGCAACAATTATTAGTTAAGTAATAGTAGTATCATATAGAGTTACTAGGGTGATAACGTCGTCAATCCAGGAGATTGGAGATGCAAGCTAGCGGAGGAAGAAAAGTCCGCGGGGTTTTCTTTGTCCGAGCGTTTTTTATAAAGAGGCTGGGCTTGAAATTACCAAAAGAACTCACGCCACAATTAATAATACTAATGGTTACTAAAAAGACACTTATTCACCGCTGAAATAGTTACAGAAGGATCTCCTCTTCTAATATCCATTAGCTACAGGGCATTAACAGTGTTAATAACCTGGTATAGCCTCTACGGGCTTTAAGACATGAGATAAGGTTGGGAGGTAATTCATGCCTTCTTGTATAAGAGAGCAAGGATTAAAAAGAAACATTACTGTCACACAGAGTGATACCACTGAGGATACAGTGCTTCTTTTGTCTGGTGGATATAGGTGCTAGGCACAAACTGGCTCGACCTGAACCTATCGACTTGACCTGGCTACCATACCATCACCACCCGGGGTCACACCCTGGTGGACGACAGGCTGGCAAAACGAGAAGGGCTTGACAGCAGAGCCTGCGGTGAGTCCCATTCGACCAACTGGCCCTGGTCTAGGACCGCGATGCGGTCATAACTCGCGATGAAGTCTAGCCTGTGTGCAATAGTAATAACAGTGCAGCCTTGGAATTCTTGGTCGATAACTTTGCGCATCCGAAGGTCAGTTTCATGGTCAACATTACTGGTCACCTCGTCGAGGATAAGGATTTGCTTTGGCTGCAAAAGAGCTCTGGCCAAACAGAATAGTTGCGTTTGACCGGGCGAGAGTGCCAATGAGCTCAGCTCAGCATCTAGTCCACCATGAGCCAACAGATATTCGTCCAAGCCGACGCGTCTACAAGCGGAGAGTAGTTGCAAGTCATTTTGAGACCCTCTGTAGTCTAGGTTGAACCTTACAGAGCCTGCCATTAGTAGAGGGTTTTGCGTAATCGTGTTCACGCGCGAACGTATCTCTTCGGGCGGAACAGTGGCCAGGTCGATGCCATCGATTACGACGCGACCGCTATTGATATGCATCCCGCGATAAAGTGAGAAGATCAAGGAGCTTTTGCCGCTGTACCATGTTAGATTCGCTTAGTGTTTGACTACTTGTTTATGATCGGAGCTTACCTTCCTGTCCGTCCACAGATGCCTACTTTTTGACCAGCTTGGATTACCAGCGAGATATTCTTCAATGTGTTGGGAGATGAAGGTCTAGTTCCAGTTAGCACAGAAGATCGATGCAGTTGTCACCTTTGCCATGGGAATTTCACAAAACATACGCGTAAGAAGCTACAAGTTCTTCGATGCGAATCTCGCCCTTGAGTGGCCAGTCAGTTGGGAGTTCTGGCAATCTGTCCGTGCCCTCTTCCACAGGTGTCTTGTCCTTGAAGGTCCGAGTACGGACCAGTGCCCCAAGTGATGTTTCAAGCTTGGTCCATGCCTGGACTACATTGGCTAGGTTGGAGTTGAAGGTGGTGATATTACTGATGGCGAGACCAACGGCACCAGCAGACATAGAGTCTCTCAATTTGACGGCAAAAACAGCAAGAAGGACTGCCATGCCAGCCACGAGCAAGTCAAGGACCACCGTAAGCCACCTTTGGATGCAAAATAGCATGTAGATTGCCCGCTGCGAGTCATCCAGCAGCGCGTAATGCTTGTTAGTCAGTGATTCCTGCCAGCGAAAGCAGCGAATAGTGATCAGGCCCCGTAAAGACTCTAGAAGGTGACGGTACAGTGGCGCTCTCAATTCGATATCGAGTAACCTGACTTGTCGCGAAGTACGCAGGTATAACCTTTGAATCACATATATGGCTAGCAGACAGGCCGGGATGGTTGCCGCGACCCAGTGTGCAGACACACATATGACGACTAATTGTACACCAGATATTGCAGCAACTGGCCTTGGTCAGAAATAACTCACATGGAAGAGTTAGAGCACTTACATGCGGTGGTGTTCAACGCGGCAAGCGGTAAGGTCATGTCAAACAGTTGCATGTCTTCGCTGAAATGGTTCATCAAGATTCCTACGTCTGTAGCTGAGAAGAAGGACAAGGGTGCTCTATAAGCTGTTAATGCCGTGATTCCTTGGAGCGAGGAGTCTAGAAGGGAAACGTACCTCATTGTTGATCGGAGAACTAATGAGTGAAAGTGCAGTGAAGACCGAGACACCATTCGCACAAAGAGTTGCCTGGCAGAACACATTTAGTAAGTTCATTTGTGCATATATACAAAAAGGTAAAATCGCATATCGCAAGCTAGTTACCAAAAGTACCTACCAACTGCCCAAACCCGACAAGAGAAGGGTGAGTATTCCAAAACATGCATACACAGAAAGATATTTGGCTAAGGAGGTGTCATGGCCAGCTGCGTTCTTACTAGACCACCAACCGAGCCAAATTGCTAGAAGAAGAATAGTCAGAGTAGCCAAGTGAGATTGATGGGATTCAGGACTCACAAGAAAAGTTGTAAAGAACAGCCAAAGCCGCGACCTGGATTAGGTAAACTGATGTATTGATGCGTCCAGCAGCAGCAATATAATAGCCATATAGACTCCAGTCCCCCGCTTTCCAAGACGCTGGTAGCGTTGCAACTGAAAGCGGTCCCTCCGGTTCCTCTTGTACTTGTTCGCGTTCTTCTTCATTCGCTCCTGTTGCAGTAGGCGAGACAGGACAATCCCTTTTACTTGTCAGTTGCTCCATTTGCACTGCTGCATCCGTCTCTGGCTGTTTGACCGGTCCTTGTTGAGAGATAGTTCCCGTATTTGACAGAAAAATAACGTGGTCAAAAAGGTGCAACAAGTGAGGTTCAGTCAACACAAGCAAGAATGTTGTACCCTCTTGTTTAAGAAAGCCATCTGGGCCAAAAGCATTGCGAAACACTTTAGCCTTCGTTTCCTTATCCAGGCCAGAAAGGAGATCATCTGACAAGATCAAACTCACTTTTTGCATCAAGGTACGGGCAAGTGACTACAACTGTCGTCAGTTATTTATATAAGATTGGATTAGAGAATATGAGAAACATACTATACGCTGCTTCTGACCATGACTGAGCTTGATCCCGTTACTGCCAATCAAGGTTTGCTCGCCTTCTGGAAGAGAAGCAATGTCTTCTTCAAGGTCACAAACCTGTAACACGCGCTTGTACCGTGTCATATCCGGCAGCGACAGACCGGTGATGTTGTCTCGGATGCTGGTGTTAAGCATCCATGGACTTTGATCGCAGTAACCGACTGACTGAGTATTGATGTCGACAGCTCCTGATGACCAAGAACTCTCACCGAGAATGCCTTTCAGAAGTGTAGTTTTTCCACAAGCGACTGGACCGGTGATTGCGACAGACCAGCCATGAGGAATCTTGATGGATAGGTCGCGCAATACAGGTGTGTCGAGCTTCCAGCCAAAACTGGCGTTGTTGATATGCAAGGCGAACTCTGGATGTTTCTGGGGGACTTTCTCATGAGAGAGCGATTCGACATTCGCTGTCTTACTTCGGTTACTTGTCAAGAAGCACTGTATGCGACTTAAACAGCCAAGGGACCCTGCGAAACCAGGAACAGCCTGCACAAGAACATTGATCGGTTCAGACAACAGACCAATCATAGTGAGTGAGGAAAATGCTCGAGCAGGCAGCAAATCGCCTTTACTGGGAGCGGCATAGATGATAAACGTAATAACAGGAGCCATCGTCATCGTGATTCGAGCTGTGTGTACAGTTAGAGACACGACGACGAAAACGAGACACAGGTCATACTTACAAATAACCACAATCCCTACCAACAAGCGACGTAGCTTTTGAGAAGCCTGCAGTTCCTTGGCACGTAGGTTCTGTATGTATTCAGTGAAGAAGTTGGTCAACCCCATAAACTTGATCTCGCGTATTTGAGCCAGCACCTCTGACGTAGCTCCAAGTCGAACTTGGATACATTCGTTCCACCGTTTCTGGTTTTGGCCGAGGCGGGAAAACAGCAGCAAGGTAGCTCCTACACAACCTGAGAAATGTTAGAACGAAGTTGTCTTGCACAATATCATGGGTAAAGTTGGCGTTTTACTTAATGAAAGAATAAGTGGCGCGGCTGCTCCCCATTGCACCTGGCGTGATAATAGCCACATGACCAAGCCAATCTGGATACACGAAGCCCAGAGTTCATGTATCTCAATAAGTCCGAACACTATTGTGTCTACATCGGCGCTGATCAAGGTCAAAGTGGACGAGCCATCGACTGCTGAAGAGGAAGATTCTAGCGCCGCTTCGTACGTGGCGGAAACAAGAGCACCTCGAATCATGGCGACAAAACGATAAATGGAATGGTAGTAGAGAGCAGAACACAGCTGATCAATAGCAATAGACAATGTTAGCTTTTCATGGCCTGAAGCTCTCCATGTTTCGTTTCTCTTACTGCTGTTCCTCCGTAGACCAGCGCGACGGCTGCAATAAGCCCCAGACCCGTCGCTCTCTCATGAGTATCATCAGATATACCCACATAATCTACCAGGCGCTCGATTATGATTGGTTGAAGGACTGTAAAAGCCAGAAGACTGAGTCGAGGCAGTATGGCACGAAGGAGCTGCCACTTGAATGTCTTCAATAGACACCAGGCCAGGATATTGGGTTGTTCAACCTCAGCATTGAGTCTCCAGTTGGCTTTAAACATGTCATGTACGCGAAGGCTTCGTAGTTCGGCGTCCAGACGCGGTAGATCGCGCGATAGGATATCTTTGCGGGAACCACGAATGATGAAGGGCAGAAGCCAGCCGAACACGCACTGGCTAAGTATACCCGCCACTTCTTCTTCGGTCACGTCTTCATGCTCTTCTAGTGAGATGTGTTTCTGTCTGGCTTCCAGAACTAACCAAATCATCTTAGCAGAGAGACATGCCGTGAGAACAGGCGCAAGAGGTAACTGGAGTTGCATAAGCCACAGTGTACGAACATGTGGGATACCCAGAAGGATATTAAGGGGCAAGTATAAACAAAGAAGAGTTGAGGGCTGTAGAGTCTTGAAGTGATTAGTGTAGGAGACGAGACCCAGAATAACTGTGGAGGTTAGCTCGATAATAGCAGCCGGGAGTGCAGTACGGGAGGGTCGCGGGAGCTTCACAGCCCAGACAACGAAGAAAGCAAGCTGCAGCAGAGAGGAAAGAGTGATAAGAATGGCTTTTGGCCAGAAGCCACCGTGCGATCGCACTTTACGTGGATATTCTCGCGAGCGATAAAGCCAGGCCACAGCTATCAGAATGATGACAGCACCGGGAATGATGGCAAGAATAGTGTCCTCGAAAATCAGTGTGAAATCAAAACCGCCACGGCAATCTGGCGGGACAGTTGGTCCCCACGCATTGTCATCGCAAGCAATCATAATTAGCGGTACTGCCTGTCTGGTTGTAGGGTATTCTGTTTCGTTAAGTTTTAGTTGCAGACAGGTAAGGCTTGTGTTGACGTTCTTGAGAGATAGCTGATGTCTTGGGATATATTCTGGTTACCCAAACACAACAACCTGAATGCCATAGAAGTTGATCTTAATACCACCAGGGGGAATTTTCTCTATTTTAAGTAAGCGGCTCTCCATACAAAAAGTGGTACCACCATCCCTGCACGCACCGGTACTTTGTCAGTTGGTGTGGTTACATTCCAAAGGGAGGCAGGGATCGGCGATAACGACTGCACTCATGAGATAAGTAACTATATTAGGTACACGTGTTGAGTATACATGTCAACACAGCAACAAGTTCAGTGCAACTTGAAGCATTAAGCAAGAGTCTAGAGATTTACAACCATTCCATCATTAACAACATTTGTACTTACATGACTTAGCTAAGCGTGAATATGCACTCGAGTTCAGATACGGATAACACGGCACGCCAGATGAAGGAACTTTCGCAGAGTGTGTTGCTCAAAGCGGAAACTATCGATGCAAAGGACAATTTCTACGCTACTGGAGAGGGATTCGAGGATGAGACGGCCGTTTACCCCGAGGAGGGTCCGGTCTTATCTTCAACTGGGCGACAAAGACGTCCAACAGCACTGATACGGGCGGCATGGGCATTCCTGCTCGGTTAATATGAAGCAGGGTTAAACGTCGCATTTGGAACTTCTTCTTCTGATGCACCGATGCTACCGTTTGTTGGTGCGCGTCACCTCGAGGAGACAACCATATCGTTTTTGGATTGCGTCCTGCGGTTGGTTGGGCGAGGCTGTGCAGCAATCATTTTTGGTCTGCTGGGATGTTCGTGATGGTACACGCGTCACGACGGTTTTGGATACAGATTAATATGAGGGTACGTACCGAAGTACACGTGAAAGCACGCCTGTGCTGCCGCTGAGATTTCACATTATGGTATTTGCGGACCGTGGCTCGCTTTTGGCGGATCGCGTAGGGTAGTGTCATATGCACCTACCGCTCGAGCATGTCATTTTGCAACCCAAGACCTCTTCGTATGCACTCTCACTCCATACCGTGGGGAGCATATCTCGCATGAAATGGGGAATTATCTTTGTATCGCTTCCGACCAGAACCTCTCAAATCATCTCGTATAATCTACTTGTCACTTTGGTGCCAATCCCACAAACTTGATCCCTTTTGTCTTGGAGATGATCACACCTGATAGTCTGACTATACTTGAGAATTTGATTGTGGGTGGTTAACCTCTTTCCGCCAAAAGCATTTACACTCAGACAAAGAGGATAGGTCTGGTCTAGACTGACGGCCCATGAGAATGTACTGTTCCATCTATAGGCAGCTAACCCCAATCTTCTGACGTGAATCGTGATTTCGCTATATTAATTGGTCGGGGTATTTATCTCGGGAGCTACTGAACTTGTATCAGTGTTCATAACCTGGGGAACTAGCTGAGCTGTCGGCCATTTCGTAGTTACAAGTGAGCGGTGAATTATCTTCCAGTCATCAGATAGTAGTGGAGTTGGCCATGATAATTCCCAAGCCGGATCTCATCAAATTCAATCACTGAATCGATGATTGCTCCAACTTGTCATCACGCAGGGCGTCGGCGAGGGTAAGCGTTCAATTCGTCTGGGTCTACTCCATCAACAACCACCGGCAGCAGTGGAACAGCCGCACCGAGCACAGCTCAGCAGGCATTGGCTAAGTGGGGTCTCTAGATGACAGAACAGCCTCAGTCAATACAACAGAGTGTACTCAGAATATGGTACATGTTTTGTTGAGCGTGGCCTTCCTGCAGTGAAAATGAGGGGAAAGATTCTTGAGCAACTCCAGGCAGCACTCATCCTTAGAAGTATGAAGTATTCAAAGCTACTGACGCTGGGGCTGTAGTCTGGATGGCGTCTATTGAAAGGAAAGCAACGATTTAGTCAAATGTGCTGACCTACTCTTGGCAATTTAGGATTTATAACCTATCCAAGCTTTCGTCCAAAGCTAATGGCTACACATCGCGTTATGCTTAATCGGCGGAATATCTTAACTCATATAATAATTTCCTAATCCTAACTCGCTACCGGTATCAACTATCAGAAGTCGTTTACCAAAAGATGGGAAGGTCAATAACTGTTTGCCAATCCATGTTTGCCTCCTTTAACTCTACCCTATCAATACAAGTGCCGAAGACCTTATCCCATAGACGAGTTTGTTTGCCGTAATTACCGCTTGTCTTCCAGCCTTTCCGGTGGTGAAGATCATGGTCTTCTATAACAAGCTCAGCGCCAAGCAGACGAAGAAGCCAGCCAAGTGTGCTGGGGGGTGTTGTATAGACACGTAGGCCGCTATGGCCACCCAGCTCGGTGAACATAACATACTGGTGACATATCCACCAATCGTAGAAGCCCATTGGAAGACCCATAAACTTAAGAGAGAAGTAGGTCATAAGTGGGATAACGGCGATGTCGAATAACTCCTGCTCGAAGTCGGCGTATAGTGTCAAGAGTGGGTTGGGGTGTTTGGTTAAGTGATGGGTGCGGTGGTACTTCCATAGACTGCCGACCTCGTGCATGAGTCTGTGGTACCAGTAAAACCAAAAGTCCAGCACGATACCGTACAGTCCAATCTCCAGTGGTAGCCAAAGCCAATTCATGGATGAGGGAGCCTGAGCGGTCCGGTAGCTGAGAAACACGGTGAAGACAGGGCGAAAGCTAGACGTGGCTATGAGGCTCTTGACGACCTTGGTGACGCCAAAATCAGGCACCCCATCTCTCTCGTGTTTATCGCCGTCCAAAAAACCCGTCTGGTGACCTACTCTGCGTAGAGCATGTAATAGGTGCACCGCAGCAACCTTGAAAGCGATGCTGTAGAAAACAAAGGCTTGGATAGGTGTAAGGTTTTGGCCTGTGTATACCACGTACGCGTGATGCATAGCCATCGGATCGAGTGAATGTACTAGCACCCAACGGTGCAGCTGCCACTCAGGTGTGTACGGCACTTTGTCTCCTTTTTGATGCACAGGAATATCTTTATCCAGGGCAACGTGATGAAGCCCGAGAATTTCAAAGAACCAGTGCGACAGGGTCCAGTTGCTTTTATCGGCTCGGCGCCAGGTAGACTTCATTGAGTCCTTTGGATTCTGCCTCGACTTTATACTGAGTGCTGGGTTTGCGTCGAGAGGTGACGAGTTACTCTCGAACACGGTAGTTGAGGATTGTGAGGCCATATTGCGTATACTGTGACCAAAGACGGCGATGGGACTCTATTATTCTACTGCATTAAGAGAGTTGGGATCAGCCTTTATATAACTTATCATGAATATTGGCTGCCACATGTAAATTCCACTATTTGGCTTGCCCTGTCTTTGCATTCTTGTTGGACTCCACTGCTGTCGTTAAAGTACCGAATCAGCTAGCCAAGACTAGACTTGCCGAGGTTCTGCAGATCATCAGTGCACACGTTAATAGACGCTCATATTTCGGTACTAGTTTGCGATGGGAGAGGGGCATAAAAATTGTCTGATTACGCACCAAGGTACTTAGACAAGCTGATTGTATAATCCATTGCCTCTTGTATTATCTCGCTCTCTTGAATGTGCATGATGTTTAAAGTATAGCCCCTCAACAATAACAAACAACAGGTTTTCTTTCACTGCAATAATGGAAACCCTCCACCGGCGTAGTCGTGACCTGAGTATGTTTTGCTTGATCAAAGTACATTAGACACATCCTAAGGTTCATTATAGCCTTATCAAATAAGCCATTAGTCTAGGTGCAACCTGTCTGTCGCGTCCTGATCGAATGTCCCAGTTAAAGCTTGCAGAGCTTCGTTTTCTTCTATGTCTATTGACGTAATGTCCCACGTCACCAAAGCAGCACAAGATCTAATCTACTACTCCCACCTATTGCCAAGCTTGATGGATAGAGCTTGTCATTCACGCCGAGTAAATAGTGTGGAATTGTCTCATGCTTTTTAGAAGGGTAGAATGGAGTGTACTCTACTGCGGGAACTAATAGTTCACATCGCAAGCTAAACTCAAATAGGACTGCCCAGGTCGCACGGCCACAAGCTCGTTACTATTCTAGCACAGTACAGTCACATGGCGGATATAGCATATTTTAGTAATCACCAACAGCGGGCAACTATTAAACAGATAGATACTACTGAGATAGAAATTTGGTTTATTACGGGGAAGCGGCCGTGGCTGATAAAAACGCGAGGCTTGGAACTTTAGTGGCTGTGTTCTCTGTTCCCCTATGTCATTAAACAGCTTTCATGATATCTATAGATCGCTGTTATTGAGTCATATAAGACCAGGCTCTAAACACCTTATTAAGGCTGTTCCAGTGAAATAATAGTAAGTCCATGTTGCGTAATGGTTTACAGTCGTTACTGCACCACCAATTAGATGTGCTGGGGGACGGGGGGGGGGATAGGGTCCAGCCCAGCTCCACTATCACATCGTTCCACGCTTCTTTAGATCCTAAGTTGTCGAACTCAAGTTCATGTGATGATGAGGCTATTGTTCTTCATGGACTGTATTGGCGGGGTAGTATCTTGTGGCATCTCGATGTCTGAGGCAGCGAAAGCTGTACAGGACTATTCTCGGGAGGGAAATAATAGTAATCCAAGAGTAACTTTCACATACTTCAATTGTAGTATTGATTATTAGCCTAATAATTAAGGTGCTGTCTGTCGCCGATCTTTACCCTGTACCGTACGCTTGTTGGTGAGCTTCGGCAACATCGGTTACTGCCTTACCTGGCTGGCAACGGTGTCCTCGGGCATCCAAGACAAGGCTCCACTTCCAACAGTCAAACAAGACTCGGCCCCCTCCGACATTACCAACGTTTTACTTTCAGTGGTATCTATTAACTCCAATCTTCGCATTAACAACTCTGAGCCGCGTTTACTTCTGTCATGCTTCCGAGCTAGACACGGCCCTACGGCTGCTTTTTTGAGAATATGGTCTCGAAAAGGGGGGGCCTTGATCGGAGTAAGAGTATTTGAAAGCGGGAAGAAAGCAACTAACTTTATATAAAACCAAAGATAATTTAGGGAACAACATCCAATTTAACCTCTAGTTGATCGGCTCCGGGTCGTATACGAAAGAACACACGGTAGAGACAACTCTTGGCCTCCAATATGTTGACCAATCGAAAGGGTCCTACAGCGTCCCCTTACTCGCTAACATTAATTCACATGTCTACCCAACCCAACCCTCTCGACTCGAATGTGGCGTATTACTCAGCCTAACGCAAGCTACCGCAAATATAATGCACACTGACTTTAAACGTAAGCGGGCCTAGCGTGGTCGTATTGTGGTTGATAGTGATTCGCACACTCGCTCGGCTGGAAGCATGAGATCATTTGCTGTGGGCTTTGGCGTAGCTGACGACGTCATGCCCATGGTCACTGGTGAAACCTGGTTTTGAGTCCCCGATGTTTGCAGGAACAGCTTTATTAAGAGCCTACCCCTTGGCTTAGGCGGTAAAGATGTTAGTCCTCATATTTTGAGACTCTCTAAGCGAAATAACATTGCCTTCCAGATAGCTGTTTATTATGGTGGCTTTAGGCTTAAAGATTATTCATAGAGCTCGATTTACTATTGTCATTGCCAACAATACAATTGAGTTTGGTGGAACGGGTACTTGTTTAAAGCTGATAAGGAGACCTTAGCGTGGATTGGCCGGCGATGACTGCCCGGACCCATAAGCTGGATTTAATAACGAGAGAACTATTAACCTCTCTGAAATACCCTTACTGTGGCGCTTTACCTGGACCCTGACGATGTTTTACCCATTTGGAAGAAACCTGGCATGAAGATTGATGAATCCAATTTACCGTTGCTTCCACTACCACTAAGAAGAACCTAATCGTTAGTCCTCTTACTCTTGAAGCGGGGCTTTATACGGGCATGGGGCCATTAACTAATGGCAAGAAACGTGTTAACCCTGGAAGATATTTATTATCAACCATTTTCAAGCACGGTCTTTTAGATATTTATAAACAAGCTAGTATTGAAGTTCGGGCACCGGGTTGTGGCAACAATAGTCTTACGGAGAGAGAATGGTCGATAGACCTAATATATAGATACTCTAATACAGGTGAGCATTATATCACCCCCTCCCTCTAACCTCAATACTTTACCCCAAAAGGCTAGCTAGGGGCTCTTCGTTAAAGGGTAGCTCCAGCGGTGCCTTCGCCTTGGCCAAATCGAAGGGCTGAACAGTCTCATCCGTCGATTTACCACGTCCACCCTTGCCAGCAAATTGATCCTCCAAAAATCTTAACCATGTTGGTGCTGAAGCAGTTAGAGCCGCTGAATGATCGAGACCGGGATAGCGGAGAAGGTGTACTTCATTGCCAGCCTTGACAGCGTCGTGATATGCCTTGACGGTCATTTCAGGCAGCAGCGAGGTATCATTCCAGCCATGGATAATCAGAAGTGGCCGGGAAGCCTTGTCACCCTGTGCTGGCGCATTGATCTCTTGCCATTTCTTTAGTGTCTTGTCAGTTGCAGGGTTTCCGCCTGGTGTAATGAGCTCGTCCCGTGACAAGTCAAATGACATGCCCATGAATGCCGTGGTGCAGGACTGTGTGAGCGTTGCAAGTTTCATCCTCAACTTCATAGCTTTGCCGACCCATGGAGGCGTATAGCCGGGGAATGCTTGCATCACTCCATATGACATCATGCCCAACTCAGCGGAGACGACGAATTGATGATAGTCGGGCCGAGGAAAGATCGACTTGACGGCAAATGTTGCGGTGTCGTAGAGCTTGGGTCCTGGGGCTACCGAAACAGTTCCAAGGTATCCTGAACTGACATCTTGCACAAGAGGATGCTCAGATAGCTTCCACACCGCTCCAGCTCCTTGGGAGTGACCCATGCTCATCCACTGTTTGGTGAAAACGCCAGGGAAAGCTTTGCGAGCAGCCTGTACCGAATAGTACACGTCCTCTGCATGGGCAGCATAACTGCAATACTTGTGTGAAGTGAAGTTATTACCAAGTCCAGCATAGTCCGTTCCTACAATAGCGTACCCATGCAGCATGAGCGGGCTCCAACTGTCATAGTTAAACAGGCTGGGAGAGGACGATGGCGCACAGCCGCGATGCACACCAAGAGTACCGTGAGCATACGCAATAAGAGGGAACTTTCCACCATGAGCAGGGTTTGCAAATGGGAATGCGATGTATCCAGTTGATGGTACAGGCTTTCCATCAATTCCCTTGGAAGTATACTGGAATCGAAAAGTAGCCATTCCAGAAGGAACGTCGAGATGAGAACTGTTGACCGCAGCGAGCTTCAGCAAGTCGCCTGGAACCGACTTGGAGAAATTATGTGCCGTCGCGTAGAAGTCGAAGTCGAAGGCTGTTCCCATAGTCTGGAGGTCGACTGCGTTGGTGTAGGCCAGGACTTGTTGGCATGTATCGTTACATCCATAGGATGAAGCCACCGATTTGCTTACGTTGAAGTTGGATGCTTGGCCTATTCCTGTCTGAGCCTGAGATTGAGCCTGAGCCGATGAGGCCAGGAACAGAAGAGCCAGCCCGGTAGATATAATCATGTTGAGAATAAGGTTGAGATGAATTTCAAAGATGTTCAAGGGATAAGTTTAGGTAATAGATAATGAAAGATGATATGAATGAGGAAGTAAGAGAAAGAGGGGGGAAAGAAAGCATGGCTTTATATAATAATAAGTTGGTATTGGACGAAGACAAGTTTTAATATCGCTGGTCTGTTACTACGTATCCCTTGTTGCAGGGTCCGCGCGATATATTCTCAATTGGGTTTAGATTGTGGCTCTGTTAATATCAGTATGCACCTTCGGGCGTTGCGGCTTTAGTGCTGGTAGAATGCTAGTCCTTGATATCGGTAAACCATATGTTTTCGTGCAAGGATTGCGCGATTTATCTCGCGGTAAGTAATTTTCCAAATGATATTACTCTCACGTACCGCAATTTTCAATGGCCGGAACAGCTCTCCAAGCTAGTTGTAAATCTGCAATATAAACCTCTGCGAAAACAAACCCTCGGCTTCTAATCTTCTTCAATAATGACATGACCCTGTCTCTACTCGCTAGATCTGACACCTCAATTCCAACAAGTACAAGATGCTGGATATAAAAGACAGCCTCGAGCCCAGCATGTTGTAGCCTGTTTTCCACATGATTCAGGCCAGAGTGTGCATAAGCTTGAACGTTCCATTCCTTCAACCCCTCTCTAGAAAAGGGAGCATTTTGCCAGAGGGCATCAGCAAACAGTCGAAGTGTGCCTACTCTTAAACATAAAGAATAAGCCATAAACATATCATAACATGTGCCATCAACGGACTTGAAGCCTACTACAAAATCTTCAAACCGTTGCAGGGACTCCAATAGCTCTGAGGCTTGCTGTACAATATTCTGTCCTGCTGCGAGGTGTATGGTATAAGTGGAATCCTCATTACCAAAAGAGTTGATTTGGTCCATCGTATTGAGGCGAGTTTCAACTGTGCGAGCAAAGTGAGTCTCTAGATCAAGCCATTCAATAGACCTACGAACCGAATTAGTAAACCAAGACCATACAAGTTCGGACAGCAGAGGCAGGTGTGTAGGCATACTGGACATTGATCTCGGCTAAAGATGAAATGAAGGTTAATATACACTCAAAGAGAAACGTGTTAGGCTCCCTGGTGATAGGAAGTTCGCTTAGTCTTTGATGATTTATTGTTTTACACCATTTCGCATCTGCAAATGATGTGTCTTGATCACGTATCAGATTTCCCACTCCTTCAAGCAGTCGAAATAGTAAGAGAGTAGAGTTGTCGAACTTTGTTGAGAATCCATGCGGACCGCGACGCTGCACAATAGAAGAATTCACTTGGTCGACGATTTGCAAAGAGATATTGCTGCTCCGTGTGGTCATCAACTAGCACTATTAGTCAATATTTAGCGAATGATGGTCTCCAGAGTCATACCTGCAAGAGGCAGAAAAGAACAGCCAAAAGCAATAGAGACGAGTCCAAATGGGGATCAGGATTTTTCAAGCGTGTTTGGATTGTGGCATATAGCTCACGTTGCTTGATGTCTAAAAGCATGCCCCCCTTTTGGCTCTGCACTTGCCGTCCGTTATTGTTGACATAAGCGTCACCAATTTCTAGTAGAACGGTCCGAATACTCTCGTCCTCTTGAAAAAGTCGTAGAAGCATATCTGTTGAGAACAGGTCCGTTAGAGGCGAAGGGAGAGTCCCTACAAATCTGTAGACGTTGTCTAGGGAGGCTGTCGTAAATAGGAGCTGATTCTCAGCGGGATTGACCAAGACAATTGGCATATCTTGTGAAGTCATCTCATGTTTCGTCGCTCCATGACGGTTTTGATCTCGACACGCAGTTAAGCGCGCTTGGCAGGCGTTGCATGGTCTACCTCCTTCACACTGATCAGATAGGGTCAGCTCGCTTCGATTAGCATAGAAGCCTGGATACTACTGGGTCACAAACTTAACTTGCCTTGGTTCGGCTTATACGACACTGCTCGCACCGACGTACTAATCGCCGCCTGTCCAACGGACCAATATTCATCAATCTACGACGCTTCCACGAGACCATGGTGGTGATGCTGTTGTAAGCGGCTTCCGCGGAAACGAAGGAAGGTTAATGGGTTAAAGTACTAAGGGGGAATCGATGGGACCTAACCGTATGTGGTAGTAATCGTGCGACCCTGGTTGATGCTCGCCCTGCTAATGGAGACACCCCTTACCCTATCGGTCATAGCTCCACATTCCAGACGTCGATGTTGACTGGCCCACTTATGATAATACAACTCTCTGGGCTCATAACAAACCAGTTCTCGACGCCGATTTATCCGCCACTCTTTTCAGGACGTAACTTGTAAGTAATTAATTCGAGCTCTTAATCCCGATTTCCTCTTAACGTCTAAGGAGAGTGGTTCGGTCGCTAAAGGTTCCAGCCCCTCAATTTAGTGTTCAATCATGTAGTCACGTCATCAGTGACACCAGGTATACCTAGCGCTCCTAACTGAACAAATCTCAGATCCATTTTTCGGGAATTAATTTAACAACCTTAGGATTTAATTAAGAGAGGTTAGAATGAACTTGATTTAAAATATTTAACTTAACTAGTAGAAGACTTGATCTTATCAATTATCTTATCGATAAGATAGGAAATAAAATAAGGGTATTTCTTTTCTCTCTCAAAAAGAAGAAGATAACTACCCTGTATAAGAATAAAGATATCTCTATAATATACCCTATAATTATGTTAAAATAAATAAATAAGGATATGAGATTGATTTGATTTGAACTGTTGTCTAATATGGATTGAACTAGTCAGTGTATATAATCCGTATGTGTGTCTTTATAACATCCAGTTAAAAGAGAGCAGGAACGTGGAATTAAGTTTGGTATGCTGGACGCTGTAAATCTGACACCCTGAGCAATGTCCTCTTCTAACTCCTCGTCTTCGTTATCCCAGTTTCCTAAATTTCCCTCCTAGTAACGTTTATAGGGTTTAAATGCCCAGTAATCCTCCTTCTTATTTTCCACCGTCATTTTATTATCGTAAAAGAGTATTATTATAGCTGCTTCTAAAACCGTATCGACCTTGTGCTTTTCAGAAGTAACCTACACTACTACCTCAAGCACGGCCTAGCGATCGTGTACAGTAGCATTAATTGTTGCGCTTAGATTGATCGGTAGTCTATCTAATAATCGCACACAAGTAACTCATGCCAGAGTCGGAATGTAACATCACGCCTCCAATGCATGCAATACCTGTATGCGTATATACGGCCAGTCACGCCCACCACAAACTTGAACCTTGCATCCTAGTAGGACCCAACAGTCCATGTTTTTAGAGGCTGGATGCTGCCATTTGGGGCTCGTGACCTTGTAGCCTTGTGGCCTTGAGAGATTCTGATGCTTCCTAGTTTGTCGTTGGCTGTGCTTGATGAGCTGCACTGCTTTTTTCATGAGTCAACACGGCTAAAGTGTTAGTCTGTTCGCCTAGAGTCCCTCTTAGAACTTTCTTCCTATCCCGAGAAGCACACCAAACAATAACCAAAATGTTCAACATTTGAACAACCGATGTCACAAGCCCACCTAAGAATCCCTTCTCAAATCTCGGTGCCTCAATGGCCGGGAACTGGAGAAGCTGGCTCCAGGCGCTGATAGCTTGACCAATGGCATTCATACTTGCCGTCACGACAGCGCGTTCCTCGGCATCATTTACCATGGTGATCGTCGCCCAAGACATTGTCAAGGGAAAAACGGCACCTTGAAAACCGCCAATCGAAAAGGCGACGACGCGCCCTGTCTCTCCGACGTTCCATGCGACAAGGAGAGCATGGGAAACAACGGTTGGGATGGAAACGATAAGAAGCAAGGGCCAAAAACGACCAATGCGATCGGCTATGCTGCAAGTAATGAAGGCGGTGACGATTGAAATAGCTGTCGCCATTGTTGGTAGCGTGTTGATGCGTGTGATGGAATAGAATGCCTCGTTTGCTTTCAAGTACAAGCTGAATGGAGACCCAGAGACTTGACTGCACTGATTCCCCACTGTCCAAAGCGACACGAAAAGGTACCAGTGCCATCTCTTGAAGACCCGACTGAAAATATCTCGCGATACTTTCAGCTGAGAAGGAGCCGTGTGGTCAGAGATTCGATGAATTGCAAGGGCGTGCTCCTTGACCGTGAGGCAACGTGGACGAGAGCGATGTGGCACATCGGGAAAGACAAAATAACCCAGGAAAGATATGGGAATGGTAATGATGGAGTCGACCAAGAAAAGCCACCGCCATCCTGACATGTTCCCAACACCATCAAGCCCCCGGTGCGCAGCTGTCTGAAGATATCCGGCAAACATGGTTCCAAGAGGGGCCGCTGCATAGAAGAGAGCCACTCGACGACCTATCTCTCCCTTGCGCATCCACGAACCGATGACATAGATGACACCGGTGAACGAGCAAGCTTCAAATAAGCCCACAAAGAAACGCATGGCATATACTGTGTCGACGTTGCGGGCCCAGGCGAGTCCAAACGTAGAAAAGCCCCATCCAATCTCACAGAGGGGCAAGACAATGTTGACGGGATAGCGAGTGAGGTAATAGCAAGCGGGTATCATGGCAACACAGTAAGAGCTCCAAAAGGTAATTGTAGCGTAGTTGAACTCATTTCCAAACATGCCAAGCTCTTCTCGCATACCACTAACGACGATTTCATTATGTTAGCATTAGTGCACTCAGTTCACATCGAGCTTCAATGGCCAAGGTTTGACTTGGACTTACGTGACGTAGGCATTGGTAAGAGAGGCTTGCGAAAGGTACTTGGTAAAAAAGCACAGACATCCGTAAACCAGTATCATAAGATCGAGTTTGAGCACCAGTCGCTTCTCACTCGAGCTCATATCTTTTGGATACCATCGTAATGTTGTCATCAACCTTTCCCATGCGTTTTCGGAAACGTCGGGTGGCTGTCCGGATGTTTGGTCATCCTCTGCCCTCTCTAAAGAGGTTGAGTTTGAGTGTGGTGCCATGGTCGTTTTAGCGTTGGGCGCAGGACAAGGAGGACATACATTGAGAATGAAGATATGTCATTGGACTTCTTTCCCAATTATACATAGTTTCCCCAAGGATTGCGCCATCGCTCCTTGCTATCACAGCAGTTGACGTGATTTGACATTACTTCATCAGGTCTAGTCTGCATCCTTCATTAATCCTGGTAGTTATACGATATCGTGCTTAGGTAATTTAGGATTAGCTACATCTTGTAACCAAGAAGTATGGATTACCAAACTTGTCCCAATGTCGCAATTTACTTAGATATACCAGGTATTTAAACTTTGGTTAATTAATTATCGTGAATCTCTTCTATTAACCCACTACAAGTGTCTAGATCCACATAATAGCCACAAGTTTACTGTTAACAGAAACCATAGACCCATAGCTACTAACAATCCAGATAGTGTTTTCTCACTCAATTTATAAACCGAGAACCAAAGCACGGGTTAAGTAATCTTTCTCCGGGCCTGATATTGGTCTTCGCGTGGCAACCAGCGGTTTGACCTCCCAGTTAGGCTCGTTCCCATGGCGGTTTGGATCCTTAAGATCACGGAAGTCTGGCGGTGAACCTGGTGGGTTAAGTTAACCATAGGATTTAGGGCATTAATATTAACTGACTTGCTAATTACACTAAACCCAGCGCTCTTTCCGTAAGAAATCAAATCTCAAATTAATTTCTAGGGAATTAATTTCATAAACTTTTAATTCAATTGAACAGTTCAGAATTGAATTGATTTGCAAGACTTAACTTAAATTGGTTTTAACACTTATCTTATCGATAACATTATCGATAAAAATTATTAATAAAATACAGTACCTATTTACATTTCAAGAGAGGAAAATAACTACCCTATATAAAAATTGAAATAATTAACTTAAGTGGTTAATCGCTAATCTTAATTGACTTTATTTACTATAATTTAAAGGGATTTAATTTACTAGGAGTGCTGTCTGAATCTTTTCCTTAATATACTGGACCCTATAGTCTATTAGCTTTACTCTTACACACTTACCAGTAGAATGTAAAAAGGATTCGCAGGTATACCACAACTATACCTAGTAAGCTGAGAATATATATACCCTTCTACCTAAGGAGCCAATGCTATAGTCAATAGCTATATTAAAACTATAACCAATACTGCTCTTAACTAAATAGCTAGCTTATAATAAAAGGAAGCTAAGGAAAGAGAATCTATGGTATTCCGCACTACAATGCTTTTTATTTAGCTTAACTACAACTGGGAATTCCGAATATCCATAGGGTTTAAGTAACTTCTACTAAGCCAGGTAAGAAGCTAACACCGTAACTTTCAACACTGTATATATATAACTTGGGTTATAAGCATTGAGATTTATGACTTAGGTGGCAGTGGCGAGATAGGCCAGTTGTGGTCTCTTCTGAAAAGTGATCTAAAAGTCCATTTACCGGACCCAACCTCCCTTACCTCTTCCTTCTCTAAACCAGGAATACTGATCTCGGCGATAGTATTTGGCGGAATTCTAGCTCTGATAGTAAATTCTTCTTTATTTCCGCCAACAACCTGCGTTTCCCACTCAAAAGAAATTGTGCCTTGAGGAGAGACATGCGACGCAGAAGCTCGGGAAAAGGTAGCGCCAATGGCAGGAGAAATACGAACTCTTCTCCATCCAGCCTCGAGTCTTTGCAGCCCGGCAACCCTTTCATACATGAACTTTGCTATAGCGCCAAAGGCGTAGTGGTTAAACGAGGTCATTTCTCCTGGGTTGATAGAACCGTCGGGCAACATGCTGTCCCACCTCTCCCAGACTGTAGTTGCACCCATAGTTACTGGGTATAGCCATGATGGGCAGCCTGTCTCGAGCAGCATCGCATATGCGACTTGGATATGACCAGTAGATGCAAGGGCTTCGCATAGGAATGGCGTGGCGGCAAATCCCGTGCCGACCTTGAATTCGTTCTTGCGCACGAGCTCCACAAGGCGATTGCCAGCTCGTACCCTTTGCGCTGGGTCAAGTAGGTCAAAACAAATAGCAAGTGCGTATGCAGCTTGAGAATCCGAGGTGAGGCGTCCTCGGGGTGTGATGTATTCTTGCTGGAACTCAATTCGTGTGGTCTGGTAGTCCTCCTTATATTTTAGTTGTTCATCGTGTTGTCCTAGCACGCCACACACTTTACTCATGAGATCTAAGCTTTGTAGCAAAAACATGTTTGATACCATCTTGGCGTCCGTTGCGCCTTTCCATGGTTTGTCTGGCGGCGCTGCTGGGTCAAGCCAGTCCTATTCTAATATCAGTATTACAAACTGCGAGAAGTATATCTAAAGAACTTACCCCGAGTTGAAAGGGTTTGGGATCCCACAGCCCAGATTTCATTCGTGGGAGCACCTCCATCCACTTTACCATACTGTCATATTGCTGAGCCAGGATGCTCTCATCTCCACTGTTTTGATAAAGAATCCAAGGAGCTATGATCGTGACATCGTGCCAAATAGCGCATGGCACCCTCCTACACCAGATAGGGTCTGGGAGAGTAGCATTTGGACTGACCATCGGGGGAACACCACCAAGAACGTCTTGATCATGTGCAAGATCGATCAGCCAATTCTTTAATATGCCAAAGCAGTCATAAATAAGACATGCCGTAGGGCCAAAGAGTGACAGATCTCCAGTCCAGCCCAGTCGTTCATCTCTCTGAGGACAATCAGTTGGCACTGAAAGGAAATTCCCTCTCATACCCCAGACGATATTCCGATAGAGTTGATTCAGTAGCGAGTCCGAGCATGAGAAGTGACCAGCGGGTTTCATGTCAGTGTGGCACACGGCAGCTTCGACACAGGAGAGATCAAAGGGACCTGGCCAATTATCGATCTGAGCGTACCGAAATCCATGAAAAGTAAATCTTGGTTCCCAACACAGCGCTGTTTGTGAATGTTTGAGGGTGATCTCATCCTTCGCTTGGCATATCCTCAAGGGCCGAATGCCAAGCTCTTCATTCTCCATAACTTCAGCATGTTGAAGGGTAATCTTGTGTCCATTTGGTCCTTTGAGGCCCGAAAGACGTAGATATCCGACGAGATTTTGACCAAAGTCAAGGATCCTTTTTCCACTGGGTGTCGTGATCTCTTTGATAGGATTTATGCTTTCGATCCGACGCACTGGTTCTGCGAAACCTGGGACGAGTTGAGTAGATTCAGGTGGGAATGCAAGCGTCTGCACATCTGTCCAATCTTTCAGACTTCCTTGACCCATGACCGATGACCAATTTGGCACCTCCATCATCATGTCGTATTTTTCCCCGTCATATATCTCCGCCAGGCGAGTTGGGCCTTGTATAACCTTCCACGATCCATCGCTCCCTACTCTGCAAGTCTGCCCATCGGCGAAAGTGACTTCCAACTGCACAAGAAGAGCAGTATGAGGACCCCATATGTTTCTATGTCCGCCCTCAAAGCCAATACGGCCACAAAACCATCCCTCTGCAACTCTTATTCCGATACAATTTGAATCCTTGACTAGGTACGAAGTAACATCGTAAGTCTGGTACTGGAGTCGTCCATCATAAGATGTCCATCCTGGAGCGAGGAAATAATCGCCGACGCGTCGCCCATTAATCTCAGCTTCATAGACGCCTTGGGCAGTGACATAGAGTCGCGCTTTAACGGGCGAGTCGTGAAGAACAAATTGCCTGCGGAATAAGTCCTCAGGGCCCGCTTCTGTCGTTTTTGAAGCCCATGGGGCGGCGATGCGCTCGCAGGTCCAATCTGAACGATGCAATAACCCTACTTCAAGATGGGCAGGCTCGCTCCAGGGACTCTTCTTCTCCTGCTCATCCCAGACTCGAACACGAATTGATACGTGCATACGAGACTGAAGAGGCTCTTTGAAAGGCCATGGAACCAGGATGTTTTCCTGGGACTGCTGGCTTGCAATACACACGTCCTGGACCTCTTGACTGGGACCGTACTTGGTCAGATCGACCTCGTATCCATTTTGTATGCTGCAGGAGTCGTTGTGAGTGATCTTCCAAGAAATTCGTGGCGTAGAGTCTTGAACCCCAAGAGTATTGGGAGGATGGTAATGCTCGAAGCGAACATCAATCACTGATAGCATATTGGACAACCTGTGAATGATCTCAAACAAATTGTTGTCTTCCGATTGCGAAGCTAGCGAGTATGAGGTGTTTCGCTATGATTTATCCCGGAGAGCGAATTCGTGGACAAGCAGAAAAATCTCAGATTGACCTCCCTGCAATGTGTCACCTTTACACCCATTCCATTTGCACCCATTATCCAGTATCGTCGGGAAACCCGTCGTAAAACTCCACCTCTGGCTATACCGATCGTGATCACGCGTTAATTTTCTGTCTCCACTACACCTGATCATCAATGCATGCCCTAAAATGAGTGAATTGTACACACTTCACGGGCCAATGAGGGCTCAAGCGGTACGCGGCTTCGCTTGTAACCTCGGATCCTTCCCCTACGCGTCATGTTGATCAGCTAAGTTAGTTCACGGGCCCACCTGCCTCTTGAGATATTCCGACAGCATTTCCGACGTTGAGCATTTGTTGTCAGTTTGCCTTAGCTTAACTCTCAATATGATTGTGTAAACACTTAACTACCCCGCATGTTTTCTATTCCCCACGGAGAGGATGACAAGTACCGCTAAGTCCAGGGATCATCTCCAAGTTCAGCTTACGTTTCCCCGGATTGTCTGCAAAAGATCGAATACCATCTAAGACACTAATGCCCCTCCCCTGTCTGCTTCGTTCGGTTAGACTACTCCGACAGTTAGCCACATTATACCTATCCGCGTATATTGTTGCCCACTCTGTAGATGTACATGAAGAATACTTGTAACTCATATATTATCCGTGTATACAAGATTGACTGAGTTCTTAGCTAAATCAGTGACTATAAAGCCAGTGGCTCTGAAGCTCATTCTCAAGTTCATCCTCACCATTCAAGTAAACAAAGCATCGCTTGGATTCGCATTGATTGCACTCAGAACTTAAAGATATGTTGATCTTACCAACTGCCCTCACGGCATTGGGTGCTACTTTATTGGCACCCACTGTTTCAGGACAATACTCGCCTCATTTTCCAGAGCCCCCCAATCCGGAGCCTATCGAGGTTGTCGAGCTCCCCTTACCTCCTGTTGTCTCGAGCAATACTACAGGTGCTTGTACCGCCAAAATCAATCCCAGGGGTACCGGTTGCATCGGTGCAAATACTGGAGGAGAGCAAGATTTCCAATCAGGAGACTTCACGCCCGATGGGAAGCACATTGTGGCTAATGTTGTTTTCATTGGTGCGCCGGCAGCTCCAGACCCAGCAAGCATCTACGAAGGCGAACAGCTTATCCTTATTACCACAGATGGTACCAACTTCTCCAACGGTGATCCGTGGAAGTGCATCACCTGTGGTGTTCCCTCAAAGAATGCCCCCTGGCTCGATCCCCAAAGAGATTATCCTCACGTCTTTCGGAGCGGTGATAAGGCGCTGTGGGGTCACAATATTGTCGACTGTGGTGGGAAGCCACTGGCTAGCGAGGGATGTGCTCCTAACAAAACTCACATCTATCCCATTCACTGGACTGTGACTGCCGATGGGACTGGTAAAGGTGGCTCTCCCCGAGAGATGCGCCTTCATCCTGACGACGAACATATGGGCTGGAGCTCTTTCACTAATAGTGGAGGCCAGTATACTTACTTTGGCCGCCTAGAGTTCAACGCCGATCCAAAGGTTGGGGAGCCTCTTGTTCCTCGATATGACTTGGTTGATGTGAATATCCTCGTCGACAAAGATGGGAAACCACCCATGTATGTCGAAGGCGACGAATTGATTATCAATCATGATGCCATCACACCCGGTGAACTTCGTGGTTTCAGTGGTTCGGGCGATGAGATTCTCTACATCGGATCTCCTGTGGAAGCTAATAACATCGATGTCATGGCCGTCCACCTTACCACTGGGGCTATCCGTCGCCTCACCAGTCATCCCGACTACGTTGACCCAATTACCATGTCCCACGATAATCAGTGGATTGTAGCCATGGATACCCGTGCTGTAGGTCGTCAGATGTTTATGTCTGGTATGAGATGGATTCCTCCTATTATCGACTACCTCGTTGTGGCCATCGCTTCGTCAACGCGCAATAATGGGCCACGAAGATTCTTTCAGCCTATCCTCATTAGTCACAATGGAGATAATGGAGGCTATTTCGGTCAGCAGGTCAACGCAGACGGCGACGGTAGCGACGGAAGCGTGAATGATCCGAACTGGAATGGCAGAGCTGATCCAGCTGTTTCCCCTGACAGCACGATGATTGTATACTGGCAAGCTCTTGTGGTTTCTCCTTCTTGCGGTGGTGCCAATCCTCTTCCATGCCCAGTTTCTACTGCCCAAGGAGGTCGCACTTATAGGATCATGCTTGCTCGCCGTACCTCTTTGAAGCCTTCAAAGCCAGCGCCGGTCTTCAAAGCACCCGACTTTATCCCTTGGGCAAAACCTTTTCCCGCTGGCAGCACAACACCAGCGCAATATCAAGTCCCAGCCGGCAACTATACACTCCATGGCCAGCTGTCTGGTGTTGCCGAGGTCGCCTTTATTAAGGATTCCGACACTGGCGCCATCCAAACTATCTCGGCTTCTTATTCAAACTATTCCGATCAGGAAGGCTACATCATCGATGGATATGAGAAGGTTTCAAAGTGGAGGTTACCTCCTAGTGTCTGGAGGGAGCGAGTGGAATGGTTCTCTAACATCACGCAAACTGGAGTCGTGGAAGGCACTAAAGTCACAAGTCAAGATGGGTTCGAACTAGAGATAGATGTCTCCATTAACGACATGGAGACGAACGGAACATTGACAACAGTGCTTGACGGCATCACGTACGTGCAGCCTGCTGATGGAACCTAGGTTACATAGACTCAGTTCTGGCCCTCAGGCAATTAATAAGGATTGTTTGAAGCAGGGCTAAATATCCAAAAGATCCCTCAGTGGGTCAAACTCATCCAGCGCCCGGTGCCCATACGTCCAGATTGCGTCCCTATCTGTGATATCCTGTGTAAACCCCAAGAGGAATCGAAGCATCCAAGCATCTAAGCGAAATGAGTCATCTTTACTCCGGAGACAGGCGTTATGGAAATGCTGTAGCCGGCTGATGGACATATGGTTCATAGGCCAATAGTTGTTCATTGATGAAATCATCTCAAAGTTTCTTTCCAACCGCGTCTTTGCAGCGACGATCTCGTCATCGTCGATTCCAAAGAGAAGTGTGTGGATTTGAACCGTAGAAGCCAGGCATAGAATATGCCCAGCAAGTGGATATAGAACAACTGTGTCTGGTCGCCGCTTCGCTTTGTAGATGAGGTCGCACAAGTTTGTTGCGTGCTGCTTACATCGCTGGGCAAACCCTTGCGTACCATCTTCGCTTTGATCCTGTTCTTGAGCAGACTGAAGGTGTTGGTAGAACAAGAGTTGGCCGGCGTGATTATAGTTGATATGCAGTGTTATAAAAATAGCACCGAAGCCCTCATCCGCCCAGTATCTCACGTTTTCTCCAGAATAACGAAGTCTCGGGGGTAAATTGTCGGCCCACTCATCAAGAGAATGGCGGAGTTGATGATCGAATTCTCCGCTCATCGTATATTCATCATGTTCATCCACTATTCGGGAGTTGAGAAAGAGAATAATGTCGTAAAGTAAAAGGTTGAGCCGGATCATTTGGGCGACTAAAGATTGGGGATCAAAGTTGCAACCAGGTGATGCGTAAAGCGACGAGTCAGACGGCGACACTGGCATGTTGTAGCTCAATGAGGCAAATTGGCGCTCATCCATGGGTAACGGAATGGTGTTTCGTGGTTTTATACACCTGGGGAGAGATTGAGTTGCGGTTGCCCATGTCTCGGTTGTAATAAGAGACCACCATACTAGATTACAGAATAAGCACATTGCTTTCGGTTTAGAGTCAGTTCAAGTTACCTCTTCTGTTAATCTCCTGCTCCAGAAGAGACTCGGTTGGTAAGTTTGGAAGGTCTAACAGCATGGCCATGCGAGAAGCAATTGCGTGATATACCGACTCGGTCCTAGAATCTCCCTCGACAGAAGCATTTGCTACAAGCAACATGCAAGCTTGGATACTAATCAATGAAGTATCCTCCAGGTCGAGCAACCTCTTACATTCATTGCGATAAGGCCGTCCTCTATCCCACGGCGTGATGGACGCAAAGGTGGGATGCGTCGAGTAGCGCGCCGACAGACCTGCAACACCAAAGAATAGTATCTTGGGGACAGAAGAGTCTTTTACCTGAGCTATGAAGGTTGCGCGGTGGAAGATATTGTGAAACGTGATGTGCATATACCGAAAATAGAGACTCGCCAACTCCTCGGCCAGAGCGGCATCAGGCACAACCAGTGACGAGACACGACGAGGTCGACCATCCTCTGTCTGATTGCCAAGTGACTCGTAATGCCTTTCTAAAGTTTCGTGGACAGGGTCATCTGTGACTCCTACGCAGTCGAGGCCTCTCTTGATACAGAAATTGCAACTCAGACCTGGCCGAGATCGATCACATTTTTTCCGCCGATCACTAGAGCGTTTAACATGAGATTGAACTTTTAACAGATAGAGGTGTTGCGTACCGGCATGCTATACACGCTGATAATGGTCTCATTGATAGAACATCAATTGGCCATTTGATGTAGGTTAGAAGGTGAGGAGTTGCCCCAATACTTTTTTTACCTCATTCCAGGTCTACCCCGCTTTCAACTGTCGCTGCATTGACCTCATGTTTGAAACTATTCTAATAATAAGGATTTATTCTTACG
This sequence comes from Fusarium tricinctum, assembly GCA_020744515.1. NCBI lineage: Eukaryota > Fungi > Ascomycota > Sordariomycetes > Hypocreales > Nectriaceae > Fusarium > Fusarium tricinctum. The sequence goes on along the minus strand of JAGPXF010000002.1, from coordinate 193,825 downwards.
ATACTTCACAGGGCTCTATAATAGTATCTTTATAGAAGATAATAATTTTTCATCTAAGATATATAAACTCTTGAAACTTTTAACTAAGGTAGACTGTAAATTAAATTACATTGGCTAATAAGGTGTTGTGTTGGACAGATCTACCGTTAGGGCTTCTAATAAATTAAATCTCTAATCGACTTTTCAGGATTTAAGTTGAGGGCCCTCTAAATTAACTCAGAGAGGTTACATTTAGATTTATGTATAATTTCACTTTAAATTAGATGTAGAGTATTGGATAAGGATAAGAGTAGAGTAGAGTAGAGTAGATAAGATAAGATAAGAGGGGATAAGATATCTTATTTTTCTTTTCTTTAGTGAATGACCCTACCCTGTATGAAACTAAAGTATAACCCTATAATAAGACAAAACAAAAAAAGTAAGGTATAAACTCACTTTAATTAGAGTAGCAGAATCTATAGTTTAATTTCAATCAATTGGACATAATTTAAAACAATTTAATCCATTGGGAGCGTTATCCAGGGTGTCATAAAGCAGTGCCAGGGTGCTCGTGTCACTGTGAACAGCACAGGGCACCGAGCAACGTGCTAACAATTCGGGCATTAATCTTCGGATGACGGTTTTAATTGTTACATCTCTTGCAGTAAATTACTTGTAGGCGCTTGTAGTTCACACTGCTCACGTAATGAGAAGAGCCAGGTTGTATCATCCACCGTAATCTGACGAATTTTCCGACGAGTTTTCCGAAGGAGAGTTGAAGAAAACAGTGCAATAGCAGCTTCATGTGGGGGAGTACCCCACTAACTCGAGATCCGCTAGGTTCTCCGACGTGGATTCTTTGTAGCCTATGGCGTTAAGACTTCATTGACAATTGACAAAAGAGATAGAGTATCATTTATGCGGGTCTCTTCCAAATCCGATGGCTCAAGCGAGGCAGTTAACATTTTGATACCATTGTTGCAGTGGGGCTTGTGAATAAGCAAGTCATGACAAAAGAAAAGCACTTGGCTTGGTGCTGTTCAAAACGTCCCCCCATCAACATCGTTTCTTCTCGGAAATTCGTCTTCTTCCTTATCATCCAATCGCAATGTCCAAGGAGGCTTCTATGTTCCAGGCTGGTGATTTGGTCACCAGCTCAGGAACAACCGACGATTTGACCGTTCAAGAGCTCCCACTACCCAAAGACTTTCGCTGGGGTACTGCCACCGCGGCATATCAAGTCGAAGGTGGCGCAAACCAAGATGGAAAAGGCCAATCCATCTGGGACACATACACGCATCTGGAACCCTCACGAACAAACGGGACAACCGGCGATATAGCCTGCGACCACTACAATCGCGTATCCGAGGACATTGACCTTATGAAAACGTGCGGCGTCGACGTTTATCGCTTCTCTCTATCTTGGACACGTATAATTCCCCTCGGGGGCCGCAACGATCCTATAAACGAGAAAGGAATAGCTTTCTACAACGATCTCATCGACCGATTGTTGGCAAACGGAATTGAGCCTGTGGTGACATTGTATCATTGGGATGCGCCACAGGCTCTTTACGATCGCTACAAGGCCTTTCTCAACACCGAAGAGTTTACTGCCGACTTTTCCAACTATGCGCGACTATGCTTTGAGCGTTTCGGTGATCGCGTTAAGAAATGGATCACATATAACGAGCCGTATATCATCTCCATTTTTGGCCACGTCAACGGTACACTTGCCCCGGGACATTGTGCAGAAGATGGCTTTGACACAAAGAACGAGCCGTGGCGTGTCGGTCATACGTTGATTATCTCCCATGCCATTACTGTTCAGCTATATGCGAAGGAGTTCCAGCCTTCGCAACATGGAGGGATCTCTATCGTGCTGAACAGCCATTTCTACGAGCCATATTCCGATGCACAAGCCGACGTCGATGCTGCGCAAAAAAGACTTGAGTTTTATATCGGGTGGTTTGGCGACCCTATCTTCCTAGGCGAAGATTACCCTGTCTCGATGCGAAACTATCTAGGCGACAGACTACCCCATTTTAGCACTGCAGAGCGCGACCTTCTCCGTCAGGCAGCTCCTCTCAACACATTCTATGGCATGAATCACTACTCGACAAAATTCGCCCGTGCTCTACCCGATCCTCCCTCCGAAGACGACTGGACAGGCAACATCGAGGAGGGAGCTATTAATGGTGCCGGCCAGGAAATAGGACCAGTTTCACAGTTTCAGTGGCTCCGTGTCGCACCCAATGGCTTCCGCAAGCTGTTGAACTGGGTTTGGAATCGATACCATGTTCCTATTATCGTCACAGAAAACGGATGCCCATGCCCTGGAGAGCAAGATCTCAAGGTAGCAATTGACGATAAGTTTCGAGAGAGGTATTTCGGTCTATACCTGGATGCCATATCGCGAGCTATCTACGACGACGGCGTCGACGTCAAGGGTTACTATGTGTGGACTCTCATGGACAATTTTGGTATATCTCTCTTCTGTCAATAATTTACGAGCTGCGCTAACCAATATGTCTTCTTAGAATGGTCAGCTGGATATCAGCCGAAATTCGGTATCGTTCATGTCAACTTCGAAAATGGTTTGACACGCACACCCAAGAACTCGGCAACATATCTACGTGAGACTTTCAAGCGAAGAAGACAGGAATATAAGAATTAAGATAGACACACATATTTGCATATTTAGACTCCCGCAAGATAGAACATAGTAGAAGTACCACGTCCTTCAACTTTCAGAAAACGTATCAGCATAAGCGAACTTGTGACTTGAGGGTGCTGCAAAATGGCTCTACAATTTGTAACCCATACCTGTCAGGCTGACATACTCTCATCAATACCATGTTATTGTCGGGGAGCTCTGCTGGCTACATATCACTGAATTACAATAAAGCATACGTAACGGTTTCATCGTTCGATAGCTGCTGGGGTGGCAAACGACTGTCATGATAATCATGGTTCAAGTCAAGTGCGTTGCGTAACAGTCCACAATCCAACTTGTCGGGTTCGGCTTCGCATGTTCAAAGTCCGAGACATTGAGCCGTACCGAATCAATCATTTGTGGCGTTCAAACTAATATGGCCGTTGCCCTATGCTACTCAAAGGTGATGAGGAAAACTTGTCGGAATTCGTTTCAGTCTAGACTTGTTGTTCGCGGGAATTGCTAAGTTAGATCGCGTGATGTTCTGAGCCATCAACTCAATTGGAAAACATACAGCCACTCGCTTTGACCCAAAGACCTCGTAATGGTCAGATTCCGGTAACACATGGGTCAAACAAGTCGTCGGAAAACTTTGTCGGAAAACTCGTTAGGCATGCAGCATCATGGGGCCATGTAAACTGTCCAATCACAACCCCTGACCATATAACCCCGGGGCCAGGGCGCCGGGAGGAGACTGCGGGGTATATCTGCGCTAGACGTTGGATACGCGGATCGCTTGTTAACCCCGTGGGGAGCGAGGATCGAAGGTTAAGGGATGTACTGCAACTACACAGAAATGGATTCTTATATGAGATGGCCTTGGATACGGCCATCAAGTCAACTTTGTATCAATCCCACTTTCTATCTCCCCTTGCCTCTTGAGTACTAAAAGCAGTGACTCGAAATCACTATGGCTGCTCCTAGCGACTCCAAGACGACTACCAACAATCTTGCTCGGGTTGTTTCTCTCGATCATGTTGAGACTACACTCAAGCATGATGACCTTGCTGCTGAAGCCGTCGCACAGGGTCAGGCTATCTCGGGTTACGAGAACTTGACATTTTGGGAAACTGTTCGAACCTTCAAGATGGCATCACTTGTGTGCCTGCTCTCCGCCTTTAGTGCTGGAGCCGACGGTTACCAAATTGCGTATGTGTCATGCCTACACCGTTTATATGGTACTTGACTAATGTGACCTTAGTATGCAAGCAAGCATTATTGCCAACAAAGGCTTTGTCCAGCAGTTTGCCACAGCTGTTAACGAAGAAGGCGAAAAGTTTCTCGCGTCCAATGTCATCGCTACTTGGAGTGCCGGCCAGAACGTGGGCCAAATCCTCGGCCAGATCGCAAGCTCCTTTGTAGTTGCACGGTTCGGTCGCAAAATTGCCATGTACACTCTCTGGATCATACTCATGAGCAGTGTCTTGGCTGAATCCCTTGCTCGAACCTGGCCGGTCTGGTTTGGTGCCAAGATGCTTGCTGGTACTGGCGTAGGTTGTCTCCAGGCTACGCTGGTGGGTTATATCACGGAAGTCAGCCCAACACGAATCCGCGGTGGCATGTTGATGCTTTATAGTTTTTGGTGGACTTTGGGCTCATTCTGTACCCATGTGGCTCTCCAGAGGTTGAACAAGAACGATCCCTTCAACTGGCTTACACCTGTATATACCCAGTGGGGACATATTGGGGTCATGGCAATCATCTACATCTTGCTTCCAGAATCGCCCTCCTGGTGTGTTACTGTCGGACAAGAGGAGAGGGCCAAGAAGAGTATCAGGTTTCTCTACCGTGGAGTCGAGAACTTTGATGTCGATCGCCACTACGAACTGCTCGCTCTGAATGTCGAATACGAAAAGGCTATGGCGGCCGAGCAACGAAACGAAAGCTGGATCGCCATCTTCAAGGGTATCAATGGTCGCCGCACCGTCACTGCTATGTGGACCATTGTCGCGCAGCAGTTCCTTGGTCTTGCTCTCTTTGGAAGCTTTGGCACATACTTTTTCCAGCAGGCTGGCCTAGCCGACCCCTTCCAGATCAAGGCCATCACTACATCTCTGCAGATAATCGTCGTTGTTCTAGCTGTCTTGGGGGTCGATAGATTTGGTCGTCGTCGCATGGCCTGCTACGCTACATCCTTGATGTGGATTTCTTGCCTGATCGTTGGTATCATAGGAGTTGCTCCTCAAAGTGGTGCAAGCACCTATGTGTTTGTGTTGTTTGCGTGCTTCTGGAGTGGGTCTTTTCTGTACTATTATCACTAACCATATTAAGCTAACTCGTGCTTCTAGACATTGGTATCTCGGCCAACGGAGCCGCAGGATGGGGCTATATCGGTGAAATATCCTCGCAACGACTTCGACCATATACCTCAGGCTTCGCAGCCTCTGCCAACTCCATCAGTGGCCTCATTATGTCTGTTCTCACACCATACATGGTAAATGCCAATAAGTGGGATTGGAAGCTCAAAACTGGCTTTTTCTATGCTGGTGTTGGTCTTCCCTGGGTTATTGGTACATGGCTCTTGGTACCTGAGACTGCTCGGTGAGTCAGCCTGAGCACCTTGAAGTTCTGGCAAAGCTGATTTGTTTCTAGTCGATCACCTGCTGAGCTTGACGAACTATTTGAGCGTAAGATCAAGGCTTGGAGATTCCAGACTACTGAGACTGCTACACAGCGTCTAATGCGGAGCGAAAATGCTGAAGTTGCTGAGAAGTGATTGATGTCGAATGCTATACGCAAAAGATCACATAGGCTCTTATGGTAACGGGCATTCAATGGTTGTACGTTAAAGTCAAGCTTTTTACAAGTCGGTAGTTAGTTGAAGTGGGATTTGCTTCATACAGCAGAGTTGACTATCTAATGTTCTTTCTAAGTGCTACCTTTATACCCTGCAGGGGCCTGTGCAATCTGATTGATGTACCCGTAAGGCTATTTGGCAATATTCTTGTGTCCTAACCCCTACAAGACGAGTCATTAATAACTTGGAAACCCTAACACTTGTAGAGATTATGGAAGCCTGCGTCAAAACTGGTTAAATAATGCTTATACCGAAGCGTTAAGGCGTACATAAAAATGACCTGTTAGAATGAAAGAAGCGTGCATACACTTTTCACTTATGGGACGGGGGAGTAGTGTACTTACATATAAGAGACACCACGACGTGCAACATAATGACATTGCCTGAACAACAAAGAAATACATATATGTTCCCTAAGTTATTAGTAAGCCCTGAATTATGTTTTTATATCATAATATGACTTAATATCAAGATGTTCGCGGAATATACTACTATTTACATCCTGCCCTTTCTACTACCAAGGTTAATTTCTGTTTTTACTTTAACCTTTAACCTTATCAAGCCCAGGCTTTCCAAATTTCTCAATGATATCAACAATACCACCACCAAGGTTATATCAATCTATGGTAATGACTATCCCAAGAGCTTTGACTGTTCCAGCCTTGTTATAACCGCAGCATATAGAGAGGCGTTGTCATCTTAAGCGAGCCATAGGTAGTTGGCAAAGAAGCTGTAAATATGAGTCTGATAGAAGCTGTTCTGCTAGGGGAGGGTGCAAGTATTGCCATCACCTCCACGTGAAATCCTTATTATGTCGTCGATCTTGGTGGTAGAGTCCACTGGTACTAAATTCACTATTAATTAATTATATTAATATTAAGAACACAGATAATAGTAATGTCCTAGTTATTCCTTGTCTAATCTCTTTTTGTTTCTCCTTTTTCTAAGTATCTAAATATTAAATCGTTTTATTACCTATAAATATAATTACTTTGAGGGCTAATCTCTCCTTAAGTATATAAAGTTATAAAATAATAACAAGTTAGCCTACTTAACAATATAGTATATTTATATAAAGAGTTTACCTAAGGGCTTCATTACATTTAGTATTATAATTCAAGATATATTATGATTATAAAATAGATAGATTTCAAATTAGTGTAAACTTTACTTGTATTCTAGTTCTTTAAACTAATTTATTTCTTTACCGTCGAAGTGAGGTTGTCTTCTTGAAAGGTCTCACGAATTAGGAACTTCTCATCGTTAACATGATGATGTCGCACCCAAAAGATAATAGTCTGGCCAAACAGAGCAATACCAGGAGCGGCCCAGGCCCACTGTGAGGGTTGTATTAGAAATTGATTCGGTTAGGAACAGTTAAACTTACAATGAGATTAGGATCGTTAATAGCAGGAATTAAAATTTGAGCCAATGCAGAGGATAGTGCTTGCATAGCCAAGTTAATAGCGACAACAGTAGACTTCATACCCTCAGGTGCCCTTGCATATGCCATCTCATATGCCGTGACAGCGGTGAACAGTTCGCCGATAGCCCCCAGCATAACAGTAGGTAGCTGCCACCAGATAGAAATAGGGGACACACTATTGCACGTTGAGGCGTGATCTCCACAGGGCGAGGTTTCATATACCCTCCACTGGACAATAGCACCGACGATACTTCCAATAATAGCAGAGGTGTAGCCAACAGTCATGCGACTGATGGGACCAAACCTGATGTGGTGTCTGTTCAAGAGAGGGTAAAGACAATACGACATAATGGGCGCGAAGACCATCAGCGTGAGGGGATTGAAGTTGTGAATTAGATCGTTAGGTGCACCTTTCGTAGTCATTGACGCTCCTTGATTAGACAAAACGGTACCAACTCCACCGTTATTGAGATAGAATAATGGCTGGTAAAGAAAGATCTGGCAAGCAGACAGAGTTCTGCGAGCATGCTCGACTGCCTGACTATCCCAAGAAACAGTCTTGCCCTTTGCAGCAAGAGCCAATGGTTCGACCGACTCAAAGAAGTTCTTGGCCCAAATTCTACCTTTGTTCTCTTTGATGGCCAACGCAATGATCTTGAAGAAGTTGTTGAGATCAGATCCTTCAGGCGGTGCGTGCTTGAGAGTTTTGTACCGCCACATGAGCAGCACCGGCAACAGGATGTAGACGATGCCTGGAAGAAGAAAGGCAAGCCAAAAGCCAACATACTTCTCGATATAAGTTGTAGCGATCATGAAAAAAGCACCAACATTAATGCACATATAGAAGATCAACATGATCCTCTGAATGGTGGACTCAGGATCTACGATGACCCTCTCACCAGACTTGAGTGTCTTGACATATTCCGTCTGGTCGGTGTATTGGTCGACGATGAGAGGAACAACATTAGGCTTGAACAGGCCGGCTCCGATTGCCAGCAGGAAGAAGCTGATGATGAACGGTGCAAGACCATTGCCGGCTTTGAGAACAGCAGGAGCTGCGCCTCCAACCATGATAACGTGTGCCACGCCGCCGATGATGACTCCATACATAATTGCTCTGAAACGGCCGGTCTTGGTATCGCCGAGCCATGCACCAAAGATTGGGATTATATAGGCAAGGAAGTTAAACAGGAGAACCATGGCCGAGGCAAACTGTAAGCCTTGGTTTCTGCCATTGAACTTGATAAGTCAATTATTCAATCATATGCGCATGGAAGCAACTTACAAAGCACCAGCATGGCCGTTTGGGTCACTCTTGGCAACAGCTCCGGCTCCATTGCCTCCCTCTGGTAGAGGGAACTGGAGGAAATTGTTGAAGACCGTCTTGCAACCATAGAAGGAGGCTCGCTCTGCAAGCTCAACAATACACAGCAGGTATGAAACCCATGGAATACTCCCTGCTATCCTCCGTAGTTTCTGTTTCTCTTCGGCGGTCGGGGCCAATCGATCCGAGGTGATATCCGATACCGACAGGGCATTGGCCTCAGGGTCGAGTGCCAGGTTCTTGTTTTGCGCCTTAACTGAGGTTACTAATAACGAATCATTAGTGGTACTTCGAGTTGTTACCATGCCACTTACCCATATTGTAGCTGATGCTAATAATTCAAACGAAAGAGTCTACCTTGGCTTTAGGGTTTTGGCAGATAGATAAGACGCTGCAACGTATGGGTTACACATCTTATTTATTATGGTTTTGCAATATTGTTTTTTGCCCCTGGAGTGATGTCGCCATCATCTCAATCTTCACATCATCAACAAATTACATAAAAAAAGAGGATCTCCAGTGGGTCCCCCATATTTTAATCGGCCACTCCTACATGCATTAGGAACTTATGCAAATAGGTAGCCAGCATTGTTAGCCACGATGTCGGAGTCGGGCCGCTCCGATCCCACATTACAGCCCGGGAAGTGGGCGGGTAATGAGTTATTAACGCATAAACTATTAATTGCCGAATTCTTTCGCAGGTAGGTAGATTGTAGAAGGAGCAAAGAACAGTTTAAGGAATCTAGATAAGGTGGTGTGAAAAGTGTCAAGAAAGATAAAGCGGACAATACTATTATCTATATAATGACCAGGAAAAAGTGCATCAATCTATATATTCACAATTTAACAATAGCGATCATTGCAGTAGAGTATATTTAACTGTATGCTGCCTTTGAATTTTGTAATTCTTCGCTCTTTTGGTACAGCAATGTAAGGGGTCTAGGGAGGGATAAAAAGCTTGTCCGGTGTTGACGTGGTGTTTGTATGGAGGGAAGGTAAGTTTCTGACCTCCCGAGGGGGGCGCCAGCTTTCCTACCATATCAGTGGGCTTTTACGAGTTGCATCACTTTCGCGAGGTATTGTATCACCGGCGCCCGGCTAAAACGGCATCTTGGAATCTAGTATGAATAATTCTATACCTATATATATATTTGTTAGGGGTGAGTTAGTTCTCCTCTTCTTAAGATTTTCCTTTAAGTTAAAGTATATAAGGTTTTAAAAGATTCTTTTAAGAAAATAATTTAATATTTAGCCTTACTGTTTTAGAGAGGACTTAAAATATTTAACATTATATTTTATTAAGTAATATATTTACTTAACTCTAGACTATTTTCTATTACTAGACAAGCTTCTTATAGCGATTTAATATTTTCTAATATATTTTAATATACTTATTAGCCGAAACTATTGTATTTAAAGCTAACTTATTAGTTTAAATTATTATAACTTCTGGCTAGTAATATCAGTATTAGAAGCTAATGACTAAATATAACTCTACACTAGGATTAAAATTTGTTTATTTTTACCTCCCGAGTAGGTCTATTTATCGCCGACATGGACGATATCATTGAGGATTCGCACTGGGATGTGAGACCCCCCAAGTGACCAATTATTGAGTTTCCTGGGGAGGATCTCCGTCCATTGGCGCAACGAATGGATGAAAAAAGAGGCCTTTACTAGGATTGATCAACTGACCCATGGCTGCAACCAGGAAGAGAATGACAAGACCATGAAAAATCAGATTCAAAGAAAACGCGTTCCAAGGCGCAAAAGAACGTCCTGATGCGAATTGAACCCAAAGAATTAATAGTCCGCGTGATCCTATTTCTTACTTTTCGCTTTGGTAAAGAAGTCATTCCCTACCTATCGGACGATGTGACTAATGCAGCTTGCTTAAATGGATCTCTCAACGAGTAGTGAGCTATAAGCTATATTCTTCCTGATTACGAATGTGCCGCTACACCACCTTTGTCGATTAAATTGCTGACCGCCTTGTGAATCAGGGTTATGGTATATAGAGATTGTGTAATTATTTTCTACCCTGCTTCTTGAGAGCTAAAAGGTCTATTCCTTAATGACATTTAAATACATTCTCTTCACTCTTATAACTTTCTTTTTCTAATGTAATAAAATGGTAGACTAATATAGCAGGCCTTACTACCTGCTATTTTATAAGCCTTGGGCTTAGTTGGTAATTTTAGTAGATTATTAATATATAAGTAAGTATAGGTAATAGGTTTCTAAAACGCTAGGAAAGCTTAAGTTTGTTTTTCTAGAGTTAGGTTTAACCTTTAATTACCTTATTACTTAAGGAGAATATTATAAAATTATAATAGAGTATAAGTATTATATAATAATGTTACCTAACTTCTAGTATAGTGTCTTGATAAATCCTATTATCTCTAGCCTAAGCCTAAGAAATATACCTGACTTAAATTATAAACAAATATTAATTCTACTATTAATACTTTTATTTCTTACGAGAGGTATCTTAAATATAGATAGGTCCTGTAAAAACTTCTCCTTCTACTAACCGCGAGAAATATATTAAGGACACAATTAAAAGTTAGAAATAGTCTATAATCTATTTATATTCCCCCAGACCGCAAACCAGAACGCTCTTAACGAGAAAGAAAAAAAGGATATAAAAGAAATTCAGTGTGGAGCATCAAGGGCATCCTTCTCGTGCAAGTACCGGAACGTATTCTTTGCCTTGTTGATCCGGTACCTGGTTGCGAATGGTGACAGAGCCTTCATCAACACAAGCCAGCCGGCAAGCGTCGGCAGAGTGTAATGCAGCTTGTTGACGGCACCAGACGTGATAATTGTAATGAGTGTCTGGTACCAATGTAGCGACGGGAAGAAGTAATTAATGCGATACCAGCTGTTGAGGAGGTCAGGTGCACCAATGGCAGCAGCGACGTTGAAAATAACCCAAGTTAAGAAACAAAACGTGACAAAGGCTATTGGCACGAAGCCAGTGATAATGTCCAAGACGTCGAAGTTGATCATGGCAAACACCCAAGTGACAGCCCAGGTTGCGAAAAACATCTTTGCATCCAACGGGTAGGAGCCGCGGAATGCGTACATCCAGCCTGTGGAACAGAGACCACAAATGAGAGGCCAGAAGATACTCCAGAAGAGTCGGGCGTAGATATGCGTTTTGATGTCGTAGGCGGCATAGAGATGCATACCGTTGCAAATACCGTTCCAGGCCATGATGAAGAAAAATTGCATCAGGATTGGGAAGACGGCCCCAATGGTGTTGAGGAAGGCTTTATCGTCTATGTCGCTGAAATCGTGGATCGATGCACTGGCACCAACAGCTCGTGCTGGAGTCGTCAGCGCGCTTAGGGATACGGTTGTGTTCGCGAATTCGCCGCTGCCAAGTTTGGGTCCGATGAATTGTGCGCTAAATATTCCGGCGGCTGCATTCGCTGTAGTTATGGTTGATGACTGTATGCCACCGGCATACAACGTGTAGTATCTGGCTGTCAAAAGATAGTAGGTGTAGACATCGCTTGGATCGTATGAAGAGGTGGTGCCATTGACCGCTTCGTCGAATCGAGCCGTTGCTCCCGCTTGGACGACGATCGCGGCCCAGTACTTCCCATCGAAGACATCCTGCCTGATTTGATCTGGAGATGTTGACGAGGTATCGACGTTGATATAGGTCGGGAACTCGTAGGATTGATTGTTCGCCACTGCCGCAATCCGCAGTGCGGTACCGAAGTCACCACCATCGAAGTCAGCAACGGCAACTTTCACCCGCTTGACGTATTCGCCTTGATTATGGAAGAGACCAAAGATGTGGGATGCGTTGATCCAAAGGATAGCAAGAATCATAATGGCTGCGGGGATCAAAGCCTTCATCATGTCCACTGCTGTAGCCTTGGGTTTGGGTCCACTTGTTCGAGTTCTTGTTATTGACATCTCTACTGCAATTTCCTCGTCCTCTGCCGAGGCCCGGTGTGCGCCGACATAGGGGCCATGCATCGAGTATCTTGTTTCTGGCATTGGAAAGTGAGTTGAAGAATAGATTTAAGCCCAGGAATAGGCGTTGATAATTAGGTAATTAGGGTGCCGGTAATTGACAGAAACTGGAAGGTTACCAACAAGTGATCATGAACACGGGCTGGATGGAGAAATATATATCCAAGCCTCCTACGGAGTACGTCACGTTCAAGACGGCATTTCGTCCGCCACCTTGTAAAGACTTGGTTTTTGGTACGATGAATTGCTCAGCGCATGGTTGAAAGAACCCGAATACCGCGACTCAGCTCTCGGTCCTCGGAGATGAAGTTGGGTACCGTACCTCCTATCTAATTAGGTTAGGTAAGCGGAAGCGGGTAAGAGCAGGAGTGAAGATCTCGGCCTCTTCGGCCTTCCTGGAATTGCCGCTGACAAGGTCATCAAACTTTAAAAAAATAACAATGGACCCATAGCGTGCGGCTAGCTTGTTAAATACAATGGCGCAGCTAACATAATCAGGTATGCTCAGCCAATCACATGGCCGTGCCTTGTGACAGAAGGTCTATTAGGTTATATAATCTTAATTAATTATAGTAATTTCTTTTTTAATAATTAAATGACTTTTTAACCTTTGGTATAAAACTCTATTTAAGGACCCATATCTTTCATAACGAGCTTTCAATGCTAGTACCTGAATCTTATAGGGTCTGTACCCGAGGGTAGTGGTAAATGCTAGAGTGTTCTTAAGATTGTATGAGGGTTCAAAGCCATCTTTTTATATCCAGGTCAAACTTGTCGACCTTTTCCTTACTTTTAACTTGGGAATTGTTGAGCATACTACTAAAGGATTGAGAGACGGTATGACGGATAGAGATAAACTGGAAATTAACAAGAGGCAGAAGTGGTAATAGAGTTAAGTTTCTATGACGACACAAATACATAATCATCCTTCGCACGTAGTCCTAATTCTTTAGAATAAAACAAGTTCAGCAAGGGCTAACATGTTAATATATCTATCTTTCACTTGTAAAGTTCAAGCTATCCTCTTTACTCCTTCTTTTCTTCCAGCTGCTCCTGAATTTCTTTCTTCTCCTTCTCGAACTGGCTTTTCTCCTCGTCAATATCATATGTTAGGATTGGACTTCTTGTCAAAAAGACTTGCGAGCTCCTCAAGAGACGTTCTATTTGTTTTAGAAAACAAAACCAGACAACAGTAACGGACATCGCGTCAAGAACACAGAAAGAAATGTAATAACACCAGCCGAGACGTCCCATATCAATGGGGTTTGCAAACATTCCGATAATCTAGGAAGTGTCGGTATAGATAAAACTATAAGCAATACCCCAGCTACGCGATTCATAGGGATATAGCTCAGTTGGGTATGAGTAGAGAAGTGGCGTTAGCGCAATGTTGTAGTGGGTATAAGATGAAAAGCATCCGGATCACAGCATATCCAAATGTAGAGGACCCAATGGCATCAAATCGGGCATTGGGAATAGTCCAGATGACATATGAGGCCGTCATACCGATTGCGGACCACCGGAAGTGGAATCGGCGACCAAGGACATCAACAAGCATAGCACCATAACTAACGGTTGCGATAGAGTTGAAGATTTGAAGACCCTGTTGATAAGAGATTGGTAAGTAGGGTCTGCAATACTGTTGTCGTTTAGAACAAAGACCAAATGGTATGAGACCACTGTATTTCCGGCCCACTGGCTGGTAATGCCGACAATTGTGGCGATTAGAAGATGGGGACGGTTGGCTGAGGTAGAGACCATCTTCTCAACTGAGGGTCGCTTCTCTAATTCTTAGCGGTAGGGACGGCATCACGGATCTGGTCCATCTCGTGTGCAACAAGGGCCTAGTTTTCGTCACTTTTCCGTGATGCTTTACAAGGGTGGCTTGTGCTTTCTCATCTTGTCCTTTCGAAACGAGGTATCTAGGTGACTCAGGCATGAAGTAGCAAAGGGCAAATTGGAACAAAGGAGCGGTGTCTTGAAGGAGAGTTGGGATCCTGCAGCTCCAGTAACCGGATATTCTAAGTGTTCCAAAAGTGATACAGGCGGCTGCTTTGGCACTAACAAATTTAGAATCATAGCAGCAGGAAACCCAGCTCAAGGTACTTCATTCTTAAAAGTAGAACCATTACTTATATAAAAACAGTAGGACAAGGCTGTGGCCTTACCACGGTGTGAAGAGAATGCCATCTCTGCAAGGAGGATAGGACTAGGTTGAGATATGACACCGTGCCGAGAAAGCATTAGCCACGTTTGAGTATTGTTCATGGGAATTTCCGTCTTGCGACACATATAATGAAGTTAAATCCATATTAGGTCACTAACGGCCCAATAGACTAATTTGTTGCCATCGCGGTCGACGCCTAAGACAAGGCCAAGGTTAAAGGTATCTTGAATCGGAAAGCAGCTCGTTATCGAACGGTGATATGTACTTGATGGCCCCGATCCTGCAAGCTGAATATGGCGAAGACCGCTCGTTTGGATAAGGTTTGAGTTCTTTTCCCCACAAACAAAAGACCAATGAATAAGCAAGACGTATTGGGTGAGTGGGATTACCGAGAGTCTGGGTGACATCCGGGGTCGGAATGGCGAATGGTCAAGATTCCGGAGGCGACACGTTGAATACCACCCAATAGACAATCAGCATCGCGAAAGCGGACAACCTTATCCGTTTCGATCGAGTATGATGAGGAGCAAAACGTGGGAGTGGATTGGAAAACTTAACCTTTGGCACATATCAACATGCAAACCCCCGTCTATTTTTTTCAGCTACTAGAGAAGTCTGCCAATTCATCAACGATGCTAAAATGGCGACTTGAGATAACAAGAAATTTGGTACGAGGGCAGTGGCGTAATTCCTTCTTATCAGTTGACCCCCCACCAATGTCGCCATTTGACACAATGAAGACGATGGCAACCATGATATGGCAGCCATTTAGTAGTTGCTTGGCAATACTAATAAGATCCTCTCAGCCCTAAGATATCTAAACTATTCCCGTGGCATATGCAGTCGTACACTTCATCCAAAATGTCTACCCCGTACGAAAAGACGCCAGGCAGTGTAATCATCGTCAATGACAGCGGAACAGGACTTCCAAAAGGCACTAAAGACTTGCACGACAATGCGCAATCGCCAGCCTATATCGAGTATGAGAGGACCTGGAAATCATATCTTTGGTCCAGTGAGTTCTCTCAAGTTGCGGAAGCCGAGATCGATTACTTACCAGTCCAGCCCT
Source organism: Fusarium tricinctum (assembly GCA_020744515.1). Classification (NCBI taxonomy): domain Eukaryota; kingdom Fungi; phylum Ascomycota; class Sordariomycetes; order Hypocreales; family Nectriaceae; genus Fusarium; species Fusarium tricinctum. Next base: position 178,357 of record JAGPXF010000002.1, on the reverse strand, counting down.
CGACGTCCCGAAAGATGAGGCTCGCTTCCTCACTAAGCTTGACTTGACTCTGATTTCAGCGTCTGCGTTGGGTGTTATGTGCCGTTACCTTGATCAGGTTAACATAACAAACGCTTTCAGTATGTGGAATAAAGACAAGCCATGAAATATACTAATAAGAGCAGATAGTGGTATGAAAGAAGATCTTTCCCTCTACGGAAAGGAACTTAACTATGCCAATGCTATCTGGAGCGCGGCATATGTCTTTGGACAAGTCCCTTCTAATCTTCTTCTGACTAGAGTATGTATTGTTATGATACCTTTCAGCACACAAATTAACAAAAATAGGTCAACGCGCCTCTTTATATTGCTTTTCTTGAATTTGCCTGGACTGTCTTTACGTTTGCCACCGCTGGTGTTAAGGATGTGAAGCAGCTATATATCTTCCGCTTCTTGTGAGTAAAGTCCATTTGCAACTCAATAAATGTCATTAACAAATAGCGTTACAGCGTCGGCTTATTTGAAGCAGGTCATTTTCCTGCAGTCATGTATGTCTGCTCTAGCTACTACAAACCCCACGAACTCGCTCGACGTAATACCATCATTCAAGTCTTCACATCGGTCGGCCCTCTTTTCTCCGGATTCCTCATGGCAGCCGTGTTTGCTGGTCTAGATGGAGCAAGTGGGCTACCTGGGTGGCGATGGATGTACATGTAGGTCATTTGTTTGGATAATGAGAGAAGGTCCTGACAAGAATAGTGTCTGTGGATGTATTTCACTTCCTTGCGCCATTTGGACAGCCATTGCAATGCCTCAACTTCCCAGCAGAGCAAAGCCTAATTGGTACGTACTTAACCGTGAAGGATAACCACTGGTCTAACCTTGTATAGGGTGTTTACACAAGCGGAGGTCGAGTTGGCTCGCGCTAGAATGCCCACCGAGGCCAAACCACTTACCGGGTTCTTCAAGTGGAAGGACATTAAGCGCTGGCACAAAACTTGGCATGTGTATCTTTGTAAGTGGACAGAAAAACGGTAGGCATCCACTCTACTAACTGAAGTAAAGTTCCAGTTGCATTCGCCTTTATGGCACAGTTTGGACAGTCTGGCGGATCAAGTATGATTTACATATTCTTCACCTTCACCACTTTGCATAACTAACGAATACAGTGATTTTCTGGGTCAAAAGTTACAACGTCGAGGGACAAAAGCCCGTCTTTTCAGTTCCAGAAATCAATATCATTCCACTCGGAGTAAGCTACTTGGTTGGTTTTCAGAGCAAGTGATGGTTTGAACTAATATTACTGCAGATCAATGTCATTACCATCTTTGCAACCTTGGTCAATTCCTGGATCTCAGACAGCTTACCTGGTTCTATCAGATGGCCGGGTATGGTTTTTTCAGGCCTTATGGCCATTATCTTTCCAATTTCTCTCGCCTCGACACCTGTTCATCCTCCAAATAAAGCCACCCGATGGGCCCTTTACTGTAAGTATACCCCCAGTTGCTTTGTGATACGTGATTCTAACACTCTCCAGATCTCACATCCCTTGCGGGTACAGCTGCTGGGCTTACTTGGACGTATGTCAACGAGGTGAATCGAAATGATCCTGAGAAGCGAGCATACATCTCTGCCATGGTGAGTACAATCACGAGATTTCTAGTGAACCAGAACTAACAAGCCCAAGATGAATGCATTTGCCTACATCTTTACCGCTTGGGTTCCCATATTTACCTTTCCAGCCAATAAACAGCCATATATTGTTACTGGTAACTATGTCACGGCTGGCTTTGGAGCGGCTGCAGTGGTTTTGGCACTCGCTATTCGACATTTCCACAACAGAGATATTCATAGACTGCAACAGCAAGGCTCGGTATCGGCATAAATATGGCCTTGGGGACAAATTTGTCAAAATGATGACACTGGTAGGAGTTTGAGTGTCCTACTCTTTGCAAGTACTGAACCTATTTGGTTTGAGTAATTACTTCTCGGTCTGAACATGCCATAGATGTTGTACGATGTTAAAAAGACTCTAGCGGAGCTTGGCTTATGCCATAGAATGACTAAATCTTAGATAAAAGAAAGTCATGTAGTGGCTGCGTGTAGTCTTCCTTGACTAGCTTAAATCTCAAGGTGGCATTAAAGACGGACATAGTAGGGGTTCCTTAGATTGGTAGCTATTTAAAGCTTAATAATCCCTTGCATAACACCAAGAGGGTCCCATTTACTCTTAAGCCTCCTAAGCCTCTCTAGCCGTTCACCCTGACCAAAGATACTGTTGGCGGCATCATCTTCAAATGGCATATTAACATATCCCACTCTCTTTAGACGTGTTCCATCTGGCTGAATCAAGAATGCCTCCTGAATATCTTTGTTGAGCTCCGCGCATGCCTTGTCTAGCGCAGGATCTTCATACCAAGCCAAAGGCATGACCCAGTACTTAACTTCTTGCCGGAGCTCAACAGGAATGGACGTTCTTTGCCCATCTGGGTCTAGCTGCTGGACAACATCCATGCTGTAGAACTCGGTCAAAATGTGGGTCTGGGCTGCCTCTGGGTGTTGAGCTATAAAGTCCATGTAGACCTGAAGTGCAACCTCACAAGACTCCGCTGACAATTTGATCATGCCAAATGCTGCTAGGTTCTTTCTTCCAGCATAGTCGCATATACGTTCACTGGAGTCATTCAGATGAAGGTAAGGGATTCGACGGCCAACAAAATCCAAGGGATGATCATTCTGAGACGGTAGATCCAGCAGAGGGTGGAATTTGATGGTTGCCTCTTCGGGTGGTCCCGTATACCACAATTGAAGAAGGACGACAGGCTGTTTCTCGAAGTCAATTGATTGATCTTATAAGTTCGAGCTTCTTCAATCAGCTTACCTGCTTGTTTGGAGCGCAGAATACAAGTCGCCCCTGCATACCCCCCCGATAATGGACTTTATCCACAGCTTCTGCAACCACTCTTACATTATTAGGTGCAAAGACCAGACAACTGTGCCAAGTATCGTAGGACCACGGGAGGGCTCGGAAAGTAGCTTCAACCACCACTCCAAATAGATGACCACTCCCACGAAGGCCCCAGAGAAGGTCCGAGTTGACTTCGTGCGATGCTTCAACTACGCGGGCTACTCCGCTGTTGCCTACCACAACGACTCGCATGGAGAGTACGGTGTCTGCTGCGTATCCCAAATGTCCGAGAAAGCGCCCTATTCCACCTCCAAGAGTAGCGCCAACCTGTCTTCCATATTTAGATCGCTTCGACGGATGGGGGATGTTGTTTCTCTTACCAGTCCCACTTCATTGCAAGTTCCAGTAGCGACAGCCATTCCCACTTCGCCAGCCCCTTTCACCCCGTCCCCCATTGTTGCGCCTCCCTGCGCAACCACTGCCTGCTTCTCAACATCAACTCTGACATTCTTCATTCCAGAGAGATCAATGACAATGCCGGGACTGTCCACTGTCGAAAAGCCATTGCTGTGGCCCCCTCCCCGAACAACAAAAGGCCTTTGGTTTTTAACCGCAAAGGAGACCTGAGTACAAGTAAGTCAAAGCAGAATGAATAGAGAAATTAATCTTTACCGCTGAAATGACGTCCTCCTCGTTAATGACTCGAACTACTGCTGCAGGAATTTTAGCCTGATATCCTGTCCAACGCTTGATTGCATCGGGCCACCCCTCGTCGCCATCGACAATCACGTTAGAACCCGAAAGGCAATTCAATAGATCTGATTTGAGACTAGTCGCCATTTTCACGGTAGGAGAAAATGGTTAATGAGAAAATGGGAAGATGTTTTACTATTTTGACCAGAGTTCGTGATGGACTACTCCGTAAATAAATGCTGGTTGGTCCAGCTTCGGCTTCGGCGTGGTGTCTCCGTTTACGCACCTTATCCGCCGACAGCCTCCACAATTACGTCGGAGGCCGTGTTATAATAAGCCGGATCCTTTGTTGGACCATTTTTGAATGGTAACTCTTACATAACCAAACACGATTAACGACGGAAACTAGCCCCCAGGACAGTGGTAAGGACAGTCCTCCAGGGTGTACCTAGGTAGTGACTCTAGTCTTCAATTTAAAAACATTCTTCTTGAAGGTTACTTATAGCTACCAAGTCATAACTTCGTATACAAGTAAATATTCACTCGTTCCTACTTAAGAAAAATAACCTATCAATACTCACTCATTTTTACTGACCCCAATCTCCCTTTCTTCCAATTTCAAATCAACATCATACAATCCTACCCAGCTAGTTTTATCAACTTTGAAGTCTCCTTCCAGAGCTTGCATCGGCTGGAGAGAAACCTTGTACTTGCTGAACATGTGATACACCACCGCCTTAACGATCTTATCGGCGATGTGCTGCCCAAGGCACTTTCGAGGCCCGTAGCCGAAAGTTGAAAGGTTATACCGGAGCTGTAGTTTAAATAAGCTTTCCCGTAATCTCCCTGAAGTAACTCGAAATTCTCACCTGGTTCTGTTTGATACCTGCAAAACGACTTGGCCTATATGATCTATTGTCAGGGCCCCAGAATGGGTTGCGAATGTTAATGGCGAAAGCGTCCACAATCACGGTCGTGTCTTTAGGTACCACGAAGTTCCCTAAGATCTTCTCTCTCGGGGGATTCTCAGGGAATGTGAATGCTTTCACCGAGTTAGCCGATATTCTAGTTTTGTGGGTCTTGTAGTGATCAAAACTTACCAAGGACTGGCCTAAGGCGAAGCGATTCCAACAAGCAGAAATGAAGGAGGGTGTCCTTGCGAGTGATATATTTTTCTGGGTCTGCCTTGTTTTCTTGCATCTCTTTGAGAAGGTCACCTTGAACCTCGGGGGAGTCGGCTAGAAGAATGACGCAAGACGAGATGACTTGAGTAACTATGTCTAAGTTCGCAAAGGTAGATTCCGCAACAGTATCAGTCACCTAGGAGCACAGTCAGTGATCTTTCCTATAAATCAGTGATAAATGTAAATAATTACCTCTTGTGATGTTATTTCGCCCCTTTCAGCGGCTCGCATGAGGAGATTAATCGGCGTCTCCGGGGCTGTAATTTCTCGCGCCCTGCAAATGTCCATGTTGAAGTTCTTCCACGCCTTCTGGTAGGTTATCGCGCCGTTGTAAGCCTTGGTGCTAAAATACTTGGTCATTTTAAAGCGATGGATGCCGCCAAACACGATCGCCGAGAACACTTCTGAATACTGACGCCCAAGTTCCCACAGGCGCTCCTGCTCGACATCGCTCATTCTGCCATAGAACATTGACGCGACCTCAAAAAAAGGATATCTCTGCAGTGCCTGCGTGGTATTGATGACGATTTCTTTCCCCTTTGAATCTTGCTTGTCTGTTTTAGCAAACTTGTGTATCCCGGCAACATAGTCCTCAGCACTAGCATAGAGGTTATTGCGAAGATACTGCATGGCAGCCGGATGTGAGAACATTGGATCCAAGGTCTTCCGAAGTTTGGTCCAGCGAGTCCCGTTAATCAATCCCAGGCCTGATCCCAGAATCTGGGTCAAGAGCCAGCCTGCATTCGCCTGGGGTGCCTTGCAGTGGTCGTTTGATTGATGGTATAGTGCCTCGACATCTTTGGGATCAGTGATCACACTGGACTCTCAAGTATCAGCGAATCTGCAATCATCTGGAGCAAATAAATGGGGCATACGTACACTTCAGGAATGCTGGCAGCCCAGATACGGTACGTCTTGCCGTATTTCTCCTCCCACTCCCAACTCCTGGACCGTGCAACCAGGAATTTATCAACCATTTGTCCGTTGGGAAACGTATATGCCGGACCTGACATGTACTTCCTCCCATTGACAGCCGGAATTCGGTATGTGAGAGATAAGAAGCCCTGTTCATGACATTAGAAACATCTCGGAAATGACATATGAGCTATAAGAAAAAGATGGTAGGGACGCACATTACAAAGCGTATTGAGCACGGTTTTTGGCCCGACCAAAAGGACAACGACTACCAGCACAGAAAGTAAAACGCCAATGCTGGCTGTGGCGGCCATGACAGGCAAAAGGTCCAACTTGGTAGTTTGAGCAGAGTTCATCTCGTTCACTTACTTAGGTATCTATCAAGTGTCGTCCTTTCTATAGTTCCCTTGGCCATTGCCTTAATTATATTTGTCGTTGTGATTTCAGTCGTGTGTTGCTTATCGGATGTTTGTCTCGGTGCATATGCGTCGGCGTCCGTCGGCGGGAAACCAACATCCTGGGGCTGACGTCGCCGCAGGGGTTGGACCCACTGTGACGTTTAGCTATTGGTTTGCCATTACCGTGACAATTTTGAGCACATCTCGCTCAGTATTAGACATGATGTATAATATTAAAAATCATAATACAATTTCTTGTTTAACATACCTATCTTTACTTTCATTTTATAAACTATTAATTGTACTAAGGAGTTAATAGAATACTTAAATAATTTTTAAAAGTATTACTTTTAATTTTTAAACTAAATCGCTAATACTTATATCATACGCTATACTCGCTCCCGGGTAGGCAATGTTGACCTCCCCTAAGAATTCTATCATAAAGTTTTGCGTGTTGCGCTAATGTGATAAAAACATCATCTCACAACTTTTCCGTAACTCCCTCCTCATCTAAGATGTAAACTACAATGGATCACTAAATATGAGAACCAGGGCCTGTGGTATCCCCTGCAGATTTCACACCATCTCGTCTTACACAAGTGATTCAGTAATATCCATAGACTGCCAACAACTAATCCAATACGCGATTTCCCATAACAAGAGAACAAGGCATTAGAGACAGCTATTAAGAGACGTGGGACCTTCCCCGAAGCGCAACTGCTCCCTGCTGTACGTAGTATAGTTAAGTTTGGTGAAGACTTCGGGCTAAGGCTGTCTCGCCGAAGTAGGCCTAATCACTCATGAATGTCCAGAGAACTCTTGAAATAAATCAACGAGCTTCTACCCACCGGTGAACTAAATGACCAATACGTTATACCTAGCGCTCTTGAAATTAGAGTGATATTACATGCTTGTGGCATTGCTTTCAAAGAATAATCTTACCACTGAATGTAACCGTACTCTTTATGATAAGGAGTTGCACGCGATCATTCGTTATCCTGAGCATTGGAATGTCGAGCTGAGGAGTTTCCAAAGAATCAAAACTGGTGTTGGCCAAGACACGGCTCTATTTAGTAAGGGGAAAGAGTACTCATAACAAATTACGGAAACTTTACCACGCTATTGGACTGTGGCTAGTTATGCCGAATAACTCTGCCAGTGAAATATATCTAAGTCCTGGATCACGAGTCTCTTTATATTCGGATAATTTGAGAAACTTACGACTCGACCATGACGGACACCTAGGACGAAACAAATTGTAGTATTTAATCAGCCTAACGTTTTATTGGCACAGGCTCGACTCGTGTATTTAGCGGTTTATGTGGAACTGACATATGTCTGGCAGAAGTACTGGATCGGGAGAGAAGAGACGTGGACCTATCAAAACCATTCCCAGTTCCTATCCGCAAATCAACCGAAGTGTCGATCAACGTGGTTGGTCCTTGCTCCCAGTCTGTCGGATCCTTTGGGTTATGCGCCAACCGCGGCTATGAGCGCTTCCAAAGCCGTATTTCGGCGTTGAATATATTTGACCATGTACTCTTGATCTGTGGAACACAAGGGTCGCAACTTTGATTCTTGGTGCCCAGTCGAGTTCCGCCGCAAAAACTCACTTTCATCCTGCTCCTCAGCAACGCCTCCAGGCCCAACAAGACTTTGCAAAGCGTCGAGGGTTTCTTTTCCCTTTACGAGCGTCATCTTGACAAGAACGTTCTGGATAGCTTGGCTCTCTTGCCTGGTGACTTTGTAATCGCCAAGAGAGCATGAGACCAGGTGCTGCTCTTCCGACTGGAATAGACCCTCGTTGTTCTTGGTCAATTGCTCGAATAGTTTGAAGATCAGTTCGATGGCTGAAAGGGTAAGCAGTATTGATGGGAAGGACTTATCGCAGACATCACAGGTGATGAATTTCTCGCAGGTCTCTAAGGCTGAGGTAATTGACTTCATCGCCAGGTCGAACCGACTGGGAATGTCACGACACGTAAGCTGATGCAAAGTAGATATGTTGGTTGCCTGCGTCTGAACACAAACGCAGGGATCCCCGGGCGTGTCTTGGCGAGCAGGGGAAGGGGGAGACGGGAGTCCGAATGATGTGGGGTTGGTGGAGTCACTCAATTGTCGCAAATCCGCATGGCCGGTGAATGACATGGGCGTCATGATGGCTTCAATGCTTTGTGATGTGATGTCTCTGGGAGTTCGTAGAGTCGGGTCGAGGTCCATTGCCCAGGTATCCAAGTCATCCAGCAAGGGAAGCAATTCATTGTCAGATTCTGTAGAATTGATCCATTGGTTTTCTGGCGTGGATTGATCAGAAGATTGGATAGAAAAACGGGACTGCTCACGTTAGACGCTGCATGTAGTCAACCAATCGCTTGGCAAACGCACAGTACTCGATTGCTCCCAGGAGTCTGGTAACAGTGTTGAAAGATCCAGCATGTCCAGATTTGAGATCTCATGATCTCTGTTGCCATTTCTCAATTGACCTGCAAGTCGTTCCATACGCAGCTGGTGCTCCCTTTCCAACGTTCTTCGATTTTTGCTCCCCTTCGGTTTCCCAGCCCTGTTCTGGTAACTGTAGCGACAGTAAAGGCCCTTTGATGTGCAGCGAAAACACGGCGATCCTCCTGAGCATTTCACCTTACACTGATGGCACGAATCACATGCAGAGCGTAACTTTTTGTGATCGGAGCTGCTCTGCCGGATCGACGTTGGACAAACTAAGTGGGGTACTGTCGAAGTCATGGTAGTGCCAAATCGAGGTAAAAAGAGACCTGCAGCAAAGGAAAAGCTTGGTGTGACAGAGACTCTTATTAGCAAATTTCGCAACAAGGATCGCAGCAGGGTTTCAAATATGAAAGTAGGCGCAACGAGGGGACTGGGATTCTGTCAGTTTCACCCACATTCCGGAAGCTGGGCTACATACGGATACTCGTATCAGCATTACTGCAAGACATAGTCTCAGCCCTGTCATCCTTCATTCCTCTGCAGCCAACGTTCGCATATCTCTAAAATAGAAGTTAGTAACTTTATATAACGGGCCGGGCCCGTGAGCGCTGCGGTAAATACTCGACCCAATAACGACGAAGAATCGTACGGTTCCGACATTTAATTTGGAAACCCTGTTCTTTTGACTAGGACTTTTTGCCGCTCTAACATGTCACATATCCTAGGCCGCATGCTCGTGTCCGAAGGCGGCTGAACGTAAGTACGCTATTGTCATGATAGTGGGTCGTCTGCAGTCAGCCTCTGTAAAGAGACGCAGAACACATTTCGAATGCCGGGGACCGCGGGTGTATTGAAGCGGCGTGCGTGTGATTCAACAATTTAGATGACAGCGTATTTTGTGGCAAGCCAATTGAAATGAAAGTCTTTGTCAGACCAATCTGGTAGGATGTCCTGTAGTTGCAGTCGCATTCGCACCTTATTATTTGATGTGTTGGTTGCCAAGGCAGATTCGCGATTTGATCTCTCTTTCTCCATCGCAGCTTGTACCCACTCGGTTGCCTGTTGAGAAGTCTAGACTATGGTCTCTGCCGGGGAAGCGATCATTGCGTGATTAAATCCCGACTGGCTTCAGATGGTAAGCAAAAGCACGCTAGTCTTAATGGATGTAGCCCATTCGGTTGATGGTGGCCACTGCGGATGCCGGCGGTCCGTAGCCGAAAATATACGAAAATGATTCTCCGCTTACGGAGGGAGTACAGACTCATTCTCTCTGTAGCTCCGTCGCTTTCACGTACCAAATGGTCGACGGTCTTTGCTTGACATGCAGTAACTCTTACGGCTTCTTCAGCATCCAGCCAGTGAATTGAGCCCTTTGATCCTTCGCTACTCTTCGTGTCCTTGGTACTCTGGTTCATCGGTGCGAGGATGACTGTCTTCTAGAGCCGGTCTGCAATAATCATCCGTTCTAGCCATTGAGTCAGTTCATGGAGCTAACCAATAGGAAAATAACTGTACCGAGGGTGGCCAGATTGATCTATGCAGTAAGTTGCTGAACTGATCGCGTGCCATACTCGTACATAAGGTGCAGGTTGTTAATCCCCAGCTGAGTGCGGCTGAGTACGGTGGCCAATAACGAATTGACACTCATGCTGACGCTTGGTTGGGGTCTTGTCTAACCCACCACGCTAATCGTTGGTTTCTTTCACAGACAGATATGAAATATCGAGGAAGAGAAAAAGGAAAAAGAGAAAAGAAAAAAGAAAACTCGTCTGAGAATCGCTACCGGTTGGACAAATCCAGCTTTGTTGGTCAGATCCCCTCGCCTCATACATAATTCTTGCGGGTTTGAGGTTTAGGGGTTATACCGCTAGTGCTGTCACAGGGACTTAGGCACCTCGGCCGAACCCGCCCCCAACCCGCCTTGGCTGCGTTGGCTTGGATCTGGGGGCTCAGCCTCATCCCCACAGACATGTAACGCTGGGTGGTTGAGCAAATGTATTTTAGGCTGAACGGGCTGACTAGGGCTTGGCTGAGCTGAGTGAGCCTGAGTCTGGTGGCTTGGGCTAGTCCCCACATTCGTACGAACAAGGTCCCTCCCTCGGCCGAGCCACCTTCGTACGAGGTTGTTTTCGTACGAAGTTGGCACGGTCGTGCGAGCTCAGCAATGGATGGATGGTCCTGCTCCTTCCCATACGCTACCACAATCAAACAACCCCTGTTTTATCTGCTATCTACTTTTTCGCACGAGCTTCTTTGCCGTTTCTTTTTGGCCGAACTTCTGGATATCCCCCGAGACCGAGCTGGCGTCGCCATGTCTGGGCTTAAAAGACTGCCTGTTTACGTATTATGAATTCCCTTTACCTTTGCATCCTCAGCTTACCACCTCAGCTTCTTGATCATTGCCACAGTGCCCCAACACCTATGTTTACCCCATTGTGATCATCTAAACTACGACATTTGCGCCTCAGATCATACAACCTCTCACAATGTCGGAGACAGTTGAGCTCGAAAGCAACCGGGTGAGCAGCCCGATGGAAAACAAAGAACGCATCCCGCCTAATGGTGGCGCCAAAGCATGGGCCTGCGTTGCCGGCTCGTTCTTACTGCAGTTTTGTTCCTTCGGCTACGTCAATGCGTGGGTCACCATCCTTCCCCCCCATCTCAGCGTTTTACTTTCAAAATAATGAGCTGATCTCTGGATAACAGATGTGGCATGTTCCAATTATACTACTCAAACGTCATGTTCAAGGACGAGTCGTCATCTGCATTAGCATGGATCACCACCCTTCAAATCTTCCTGCTGTTTATGTTCGGCCCCGCTGTAGGGAAACTGATCGATGTCTACGGGTGTCGCAGGACCCTTCCACCATTCAGTATCCTGGCTGTGTTCTCCGTGTGCATGTTGAGCCTGTGCACCAAGTATTGGCAGGTCATGCTCGCACAAGGGGTCGCTTTCGGTCTAGCTGCCGCTGGACTCTCTCTCCCTGCTATGGTAACGGCCACCCAATGGTTCTCGACTAAGAAAGGTTTGGCTGTTGGTATTGTGTCTTCGGGCAGCAGTTTAGGTAAGACTATACGATGAATCTTAGTAACGTACCACACATGGCTCACATCGATATTAGGCGGAATAATTTACCCATGTATGCTGCCTCGACTAATCGAGGAAGTCGGCTTTGCATCCGCCGTCCGTTGGACTGCCCTTTTGCAAGGAATCCTATTATTTATCGCCAATCTTCTTTGCTCCTCGCCCTTCCCGCCACTTGGCAAATCATTGCCTGAAGAGAAGGATAAGGTCCCTTCTAGTAGTGGACTCAAAGGATTCAAGAGTTGGCCCTGGTTCTTTTTCGTCTTGGGCTGTTTCTTCACCATGTGGGGTCTCTTCGCGCCTCTCAACTACCTCCCAGAGATGGCCTCGCTTCATGGATTTGAGAGCTTTGCTGTGTACACACTGGTCATTGCCAACGCAGGGTCTCTGGTTGGCCGAATTGTTCCTGGCTGGATCAGCGATATCATTGGCCAATTCAATACCATGGTTATGGTTACTGGTCTATCCGGAATTTTGGTGTTGGCCTTCTGGCTGCCACTTGAGTTCCATACATCCAAGGCCGGCCTCATCCTCTTCGCACTCCTTTTTGGTTTCGTTAGCGGTGGCTTCGTGAGTCTCGGCCCTCCCTGCGTTGTTTCTCTTGCCGAGGACCAAGTGGATGAGATTGGTGTGAAGCTTGGCGGCTTCTGCTTGGCTATTGCCCTTGGAGCTCTGACTGGTCTTCCTATCGAAGGGGCTATTAAAGATCGCGAAGGCGATAAGTTCACTGGTTTGATGGTCTTTGCTGGAGCGACAATGATTATTGGAAGTTTCTGTACTGCAATCGCTCGAGTTTACAAGGGAGGACCTCAGCTCATGAAGAAGGTTTGAGCAAGAGTCAGAGGGAAGATCGATAAAAAGGGCCGCAATGTATAGTAGTCTGAGTTCATGTGTATCCTTTACCGGGAAGATAACATTCTAAGTTCTTTTGTACAAATATTTACATATCACTGGAACACTTGGGTTTCCCACTAATTCAGAACCAAGTCAAAGAAATAATTGACACAGTGAGGGAGTAAAATAATAGAAACTAAATCTGAATCAACTTGCGTTCTGTTCTTTTGCAAACTTGGGGCATTTAATTAGCGGCATAAAGGTATTCGAAGGCAAGCGGGCTTGATTTTAGGCAGCATACGCAGACCTGCCTGTCGCACAATACGAACAATTAATTTCTCCTCTTCTTCTTCAACCTTTTTATTATCTACGCAAGTATAACTGACCCTCAAGTCTTTTCAATGATCAGAGAGGCTTCCTTCTATTCTAGAGCTTCTTATCAATTTACCCTACATCAACTCTGACTCCCATTCCGATTCACCAGTTCCATTACAATGACCATTGCGCTCAGCATATGCTGGCGTCGCACGTGTTCCGTCTGGGCGCAGCTCAATGATCTGGGTAAGGCAACCTCGAGGGGAAACAACCCGATTCAGCCGGAATCCAGCCTCTTCCGCCAATTTTCGGTACTCCCCCAATGTTCGCTCCTTGTTTCTGCACCTCACCAGCATGCGAATGTCCGCGTATCTAGCCCCACGTCCCAGGCGTCCATCAAACAAGACCGACTCGACGATCAAGACTCTACTCACTCCCGGCTTGATATCCATGGTCTCCCGGATTCGTCGAAGGAGCTTGACACAGTCCTCATCGCCCCAGTTGTGCAAGATCCATCGAAGGAGGTAAGCAGATGATTTGGGAATTTCATCTTTGAAGAAATCTCCTCCAGTGATGGAGGTGATTCTGCTGGTCAGGGGGTCATCCGAGGGAAATCGCTGCTTTAGGATCTCTGCGGTAGAAGGAAGCTCGAATGCAGCGGCCGTGGCTTCTGGAAACTTCTCCAAGTAAGACCGGATAAAGTCTCCAGCTCCGGCTCCGATGTCGACCACAGTCTCCGTCTTGACTTCGTCCCATGGGTAGTCGGAAAGCAGCCCAGGAGCCTCAACGACACTGCCCGTGCCTGTGACCTTGTGGAAACCAGCAGCCTTGCCTGTTTCGGCCAGATACTGGTATATGGGCTTGTCAGTGTTGTAGAAAAGCTCAGTGGCGGTTTTGGGCTGATCTTGTTTCAACTGGTCAGGGAGACGCGAGATAAGATCGTAGTACTCGCGAGGAAAAAAGTCAACCCAGTTGACCCAGGTAGCCCAGTGGTCTTTGCGAAGGAGATTGGAGAGCCTATTGTTGGACAGCAGACCGGTTTTAGGGTCCTGCGAAAAGTATCCCATTTCACGAAGATATCGGACCACCTGGAAGAGGCCTTGTTCGTGCAATCTGGTGGCTTTGGCCAGCTCCGAGATGCTGCAGGGCTGGAGATTCTGGACATGATCTGCCAGTGCATATTCGGACGCGCAAAGCAAAACCTTGCTGTTGGTAAAGGCTGATTTCCAATTAGCCGCATTTCGATATGCAAAGTAGATGGAATGGGAAAAGGTCAACACTTACCAAAAACTCCATCTACCAACTGCATATGGGGCGGAGTCAGGGTGACGAGAAGTTTGTCCAGCACTTGCACTGTGTCCAAAAGCTTCTGATAAACTGACCTTGAGGATTCGAGAGCAGTTGGGGACACTTCGAGACAGGAATTGAGCTCCTGCGACAGGGGGCCTTCAAGTTGCGACAATGCATGCTTGATGTTCCAGTTCAAGTGCTCCAGTTCATTTTCCATTTTGAATATATGTTGATCAATGATTCAGAGTAAAATTTCAATTTGTTATTGAAGTGATAACGTATATCCTCTTGACAGAGACCGGTTAAAGGATGTGGCTTTTATGATAATGTCGGCTGTGCCGTCAGCTTACGGATGACTGTGCTCGGTGAATATCGCATGCGAAGCGAGTTATACTCTCCGAGACCGTCGGCCGGCGCCGCTCGGCCCTCATCTCACTCGGCCCGAAGACGTAAGCAATAATTCGACTAGTAGTGAATGTGAGCCAGTGCAGTTATTTCGAAGCTGTGTGACGTATAAACAATACCGGAGATAGGAATCTCACTGCAAAAAACACCAACGCTACCTAACAACCTACCACCAAAATCATCACAAAGCCGCATTCTACGATGGCTCAGCAAGCTCCTGTCCTCTTGGATCACTTCCGCGATCAATTGAAAAAGCACCCTTTCTCAGTCGCGGTTGACGACGGCACAAAATCCCCAGACCAGAAAACATGGGAGAGCATCACATACGCTCAGCTCGACGCTGTCTCTGAACAATGGAGCAAGCGTCTTCGCCTCGCTGGCATTGGCGCCGGCTGCGTGGTACCCCTTTTATCCAACAGATCAATTGCCATGGTGGCCGCCACATTGGCAATCTTGAAACTTCGCGCAGCTTATGTGCCCGTGGACACATGCTCGTGGGGACAAGATAGAATAGAAACCGTTCTCAGAACCGTTAGCCCACAGCTCATCGTGTCAACATGTACCTGTCCGCAGGATCAGTACCCATACCCAGTCTTGCATTTGGGCCTCGATAACTCCAGTGACTCCGACGAGATAGCAGCGTGTAATGGATCTCCCTTCATACCAGAAGATGAGGGCTTCGAAGAGAGAGGGAACGATCTGGCATACATCATCTTCACATCCGGCACGACGGGGAAACCGAAGGGAGTGCAGATCGGCCAGAGATCCATCTCTCGTTATGTGAAAGAGGGAGGTGATTTGCCGTTTAATTTCAACACTAAACATGGCACAAGGGTATTGCTCATCTGCTCAATTGCCTTTGACGGTCAGTGTGCCTGACATCTCACCATAAACGTCGTCCTCTAACCTTACGTATATAGTCTGTGCCGGGGTCATGTTTAACACCCTCTGTAACGGCGGAACCCTTGTTCTGGCCGATCCGTCTACATTTGAAGTCGCCGCCAGAACATGTCACATTCTACCATTGACTCCAAGTATTCTCGTTACATTGGACCCTGGAGCTGGCTTCGATACAGTGGAAGGGATCTTCCTCGGTGGCGAAAGTCCAAGCCCGCCCCTGATAGACTCATGGTCCTCTCCCCGCCGGAGGATTTACAATTCGTATGGGCCAACCGAGACAACTTGCACAGCCCTCATGGGGGAACTCAAGCCAGGATGTCCTGTTACTATCGGCTTTCCAATCTCATATAGCACTGTCATATTGCTTGATGAGGCTGGTATGGAATCCACAGAAGGCGAAATCTGCATTTTTGGCCTAGGTCTGGCATTGGGATATTTCCATGACCCAGATCGAACAAACAGCGCTTTTGTCAGAAGGGGGGAGACCACAATTTACAAGACAGGTGACTATGGGAAATGGACCGAGGACGGACTGCAGTTTTGTGGCCGCAGAGACAGTATGGTTAAGAATAGAGGGTTCTTGATCAACCTCGAAGCGGACGTCGAGCCTGCTTTGCGGTCCTTTGGCAAAGTCGACAGAGCATCAGCTTTCATGTCACAGGGTCGACTAGTTGCCTTCGTTACGCCAGTATCTGCCAAGGAGGGGCTTCGCGATTATCTTGCGAGTACCGTATCCTCCTTCCTAGTCCCTGACACGATATACTCACTGGATGAGTTCCCTACGACAGGCAACGGCAAAGTCGATCGAAAAAGCCTGATGCATATGCATGAACGAGAGCAATTATCAGACACGGCCAACCTTGAGAGTGGACTTGATCCAGTTGAAGCAGTTCGTAGAGGACTTTCACATGTCCTCCAACTTCCAACATCTCGTATTCTCCAGACATCGTCTTTCCGCCAGCTTGGAGGTCACTCATTAGCAGCAGTCATGCTAGTCTCAACCCTCAAGAGAATGGGGTTCGGTATCAGTGTCACTCAAGTGCTTCAGTTGGATACAGTTGACAATATAGCTGCAGCTGTCGAAACATTGGCCGATGACTCGCATGCTTTCTTCGCTCCTGAAGATGCGACAGAACGGCTAATGCATGAGATGACGAATACCTTGCCGCTTGAAGGTGTGACTCTGGCGCCTATGGCCGATATTCAAACCAGGATGCTCAGCGGCAGTGTGGCCGCACCAGGTCTGTCATTTATCAAGACGTCCTTCACTTTCAATCACCCGGGTAAAAAAGACCTTACATCCATCCTCCACGATTCTTGGCATTGTCTTTGTCGGCGCCACGAGATCCTGAGAACATCTTTTGTCCTAAGTGCATCAAATGGAGTCCAAGTGATAACCAAGGAGCCGGGACTTTCGTGGGAGGAAGAGGTTGTCAAAGAATCTGAATGGGATTCAGTTTGTCGACGCAAAGAGCTTCTAGCGGTGGAAGACTTTGTAGACTTTGACGCAGAGGATCAAGCGTCACTGTCAAGAGTTGTTCTAATTGTTGCCCACAACAAGCGAACGCGGTTCATTTGGACAGTCCATCACAGCTTGATTGACGGATGGTCGATGGCAACTCTTATGCGAGACTTTGCCAACTGTCTCGAAAATAGAACAACACCGACACCACCACAATTTTCTCAAGTTATCCATGAGATAGATCGGCTCAAGGTTGAGTCCTCAGACAGGGCTGTCTCATTCTGGAAAGGATACTTGGATGGATACACACCAGTCCCAAGACTTCGAATATCACCACCCACTGATGTCAGTGACTATACACAGGCATCTTTATCACAAAGATTAACCGTCAGCGTATCTGAACTGGAGTCTACGGCCAAAGATCGATTTCAAGTTTCACCAGCCACGTTGCTTTACGCCGCCTGGGGACTTCTAATTTCCAGGTACTCAGGAACAGACCGGGTATTACTTGGCGCTGTTCTCTCTGGAAGAAGCCTACCGATACCTGGCATAGAGAACATTGTTGGCCCAATGATTAATGTATTACCACTGGCCATAGATTCTCGGGAGGAGCAGTCAACACACAATTTCGTGCAAGCTGCGTTCAGAAGGCTATGTGATCTCTTGGAATTTCAGTGGTCTCCTGCTGCATTGATCCAAGATGGCTGTGGATGCAACCCTGCAGAGCTCTTCGAGACACTTTTTGCTTCGCAGTATGGCTTCCCAGAATCTCCCTGGAATTCACTCGAAGTTCCTCAACCCAGCGATATCCGCTATCGTGAGGCCACTCAAGTTCCACTCACTGTTCTGCTGAATAGTACTGAGGGCCACTTTGACGTCCGATTCATTTATCGCCGGTCACATTTCAGCAATGCTGTCGTCCAGAGAATGATCTCACAGCTCGATAACCTCCTCTCGTCCCTGGCTACTGCGGATCCAGACACAGAATTGAGAAACGTGACGAGGAGAATACTCGAGGAGGATCGGCAGTACGAAATATTGAATGTAAAATCTAGGCAGCTGGACAGCTCTAGCGAAATGCCGCATAACCTAGTCGAGGCTGTCGAAAATTCCATCCAAGCGCATCCTGACATGTATGCAGTCGAAGCACCGACGGGGAGCCTCACATACCGCGAGTTTGGGAGACTAACAGAGCACATTGCCGAGTGTATTCTGCAGCACAACGGACAGGCCAGTGTTGTCTGCGTCATCAGCGATGGTTCCCTGCTTTGGTTTCTTGCCATGATTGCAACAGTCCGAGCAAGGGCTATCTACTGTCCGATCGATGAGAAACTGCCTCGTGTCAGAAAGGACTACATGATTAAAAGTAGTCAAGCTACATTGGTTCTATTTACCAAATCCAGTCAGGAGCCGGTATACGACGGTATTACATCTTTAGTCATCGAGTCCATTATAGCGAACATGTCTTCAGCTTCCGCATCAGCCACTCCAGTCAGCCATAATTATCCCAGCGGTGATGATGTCGCTTGCTTGATCTTCACTTCAGGAAGCACGGGCTTACCAAAAGGTATGAGCGACCCGTCCAATGCGCCATTGACCTAGACTTTGTTACTGACGATTTTGAAGCCGTCCAGCTGCAGCACAAAGGCATTCTGAATGTAGTTTCCCAGCTAGAAGGTCGACTTTACTCCCGCCCGGGCCAGCGTAATGCACAAATGCTCTCTCTTGGGTTTGATTGCTGCATCAAAGAGGTCTTCTCCACCATCTGCTTCGGAGCCACCTTGGTTCTTAAAGACCCAGAGGACCCTATTGCCCATCTTACGAGAGTTGATGCAACTATGGCAACCCCATCCCTACTTGCAACCTTGGAACCCGATGATTATCCTAATCTCAAGGCCATCACCGTTGCTGGAGAGGCCGTGTCTCAGGTTCTTAACGATAAATGGGCTTCCGGAAGGACCTTGATCAATGGGTATGGGCCTGCCGAGTGCACTTTAATATCGACCACAGCAATCCTCTACCCAGGAAGCAAAGTTTCGATCGGGAAGCCACTCTCAGGTTTGTCGTGTCATTTGCTCGACTCCCTTGGACGCCCC
This sequence comes from Fusarium tricinctum, assembly GCA_020744515.1. NCBI lineage: Eukaryota > Fungi > Ascomycota > Sordariomycetes > Hypocreales > Nectriaceae > Fusarium > Fusarium tricinctum. The sequence goes on along the minus strand of JAGPXF010000002.1, from coordinate 159,448 downwards.
GTGCCTACAGGAGTGAGTGGAGAGATATATATCTCGGGAGTACAAGTTACTCCTGGATATCTTCGCAACGAGCAGGAAACAGCCAGGCGCTTCCTTAGTGACCCGCTTAGTGCTGGCCAAACGATGTTCCGAACAGGAGACATCGGGAGGAAGCTGGAAGATGGGAGCATTGAGTACATCGGACGTGAAGATGATCAAATTAAGCTCCGCGGCTTTCGAATCGACCTTGGAGAGGTTCAATGCACAATCTCTAAGCTTGCCACTGAAGCCAAACACGTTACCCTAGTTGTGTTTAACGGTAATCTGGTTGCCTTTATGACGCCTGAGAACATCGACGTCGAGAGCTTAACTAAAAGCCTGGAGTGGCACCTCCCACATTACGCCGTCCCCCATCGAATCATCGCGCTTACAAAACTCCCTACCTCGGCAAATAACAAGGTCGACTCATTTGCATTGCAAATGTATCTGGAAGATCAAAGAACTAGTGGTGTTACTGTTGAAGGACCTGAAACGGATACACAGCGAACTCTTGCAGCCATCTGGGCAGAGGTGCTTAGGCGCGATCTAAACCAGATGCCCATCGGGCCCAGTGACCGTTTCTTTGAACTCGGAGGACACTCCTTACTGCAGATCAAAGTCGCTCAAGCCATTTCCAAACACTGGGATATACGGCCATTACCGCTCCAGCATGTTATTCGCCACCATAGTCTCCGGGATCTGTCATTTGCCATCGATGAGCTCTCAAGTGATTCGACAAGCAAGGCGTCAACTACACCATTCCTGCAGATATCTCCGGTGCCAAGAGACGGTCCGCTTCCTCTGTCGTACCTCGAGAAAGAAATGCTACTCAACCACCTCATCTCTGGCGGCTCTCCGGCAGGAAACATGAACTTTGTCTGCAGTATTCGAGGCAATATCAACGCCGGGGTCTTGGCAGATGCGTTCCACAGAGTTACTGCAGATATCGAAGTGTTTCGAACCAGGTATTCTGTTGTAGACGGCAGTCTCTTCCGACAACAGGCTCCTGCAACTATAAATATTCCTTGTGTGGTCCAAACTGGCAACCTCGACTCATTTGTCCACCAGAAAATCACGAGATCTTTCGATCTAAGTACAGAACCGCCATTGGACGTCTCAATCATTATAGGGAACCCAGTGCAAACAATGCTGGTAGTTGTCATGTCACATGTTGTCGGTGACGCAGTCACAATGGCAACTTATCTCAAACGAGTCTCTCAGACATATCATCTCCTAACTTCGAACGTCTTATCTGCCAACATCACACCCGCACCAGATTCCTTGGCCTATATTGACTGGGCGCAATGGGCTTCAGCACTCGAACACAATCATCGTGCCCTCGCATTCTGGTCATCCTATCTTTCCAACCCCCCATCCCCGCTTACATTCGGCAATCCTTCCCTAGGAGCAGTAACGTACATGGGCCTTAGTCGCTCCTGGATGCTCCCTTCCTCAATGCACCGCAGCTTATCCAAGCTTGCAGAGAAATCTACAGTAACGATGCATCAGCTCATCCTGGGAGCCGTATTCATTAGTCTGCAGTGCGTTGACCACCGAGACGACATCCTCCTCGCAGCCCCTTTTACCCACCGCTCAGAGCCTGGCACTGAGTCAATCCCAGGCCTCTTCCTCGACCGACTCCTCCTCAGGGTTCAACGACCTCCTGGCCAGAACTCTCTCTTAGGGTTCCTCTCCTCAATACGCGAAACGAGTCAGCAAGCTCTGGCACACATCGTTCCCTACCAATCCCTCTGCTCTCATCTTGCCCACAAACCAAGCCTCATCAACCCTCTCTTCAAAGTTATGGTAGCCTACCACATCGCCGCTGAACAGCAGTCCCTACTTGAGCTTCACGGCGCAGAAGTCCAGCCCATCCCATGCCGTGAAACAGGCGGGTCCAAGTTCCCTTTAAAGGTTGAGTTCACCGAGACAGCAGTTGAGGATCTCCAGGTTGATCTGGAGTATGACTTGGGATGCATCAGTGAAGATATTGCCATGAGGCTTGAATTCGCCCTTTCTTTTACGTTACAGCTTATGGTTACTGAAAGGGATGTTGGGGATATTATTCAGCTGGTTGAGATGTCCTTTCGTCCTGGTACAGAACATGGACAAGAGGAATCGGTTTTAGGGCAGAATAACGGAGAAAATAAGACAGATTGTCTTATGGAGGTGACATGGCCTGTAATGAGCGTTGCGGGTGCAGTTTCTGAGTGTCTTGGACTCGAAGCCGAGGCAGTAGGCCCTGAGAAGTCATTTTGGGATCTGGGTGGTCAGAGTATGGATGCTCTGAAACTTCAACACCTATGCGAGAAGCGAGGAGTCCGGTTGGGACTACGGGATATCTTTATTTCCCGGAATATTTTAGAGCTATCAGCTTGCGCTGAGGTTATTTAGTGCAAGAGACAGGTTTTAATCAGACATCGAGATCCTCTGTCCATATCAGTTATTGATAGTAAGTTATGGTCGCCCTCATTTCACTAGCATTCTGGCGGCAAAGCTCAGACGGGATCATAAGGATGTACGAGTAACGAGAGATCTGTGAGCCTGATCCTCTAGTCTAGTTGCTTCAGGTACATACATGGTGTATCATAAGCCATACGGCGCCATAACAGGCTTGAAAAACGTTCAAGACAATGACATTCCGTTGGCTTTCGCTCAAGTCCATATTCGTCTGAGACAAGGACCCAGAGGCAGGGATTTAAAATCCATTCTTGGCTAGACTCGCCTCTTCGGAGGAAGTCCAGCCCAATTCGGAGGCCGAAAAACGCATGGATAAACCGCCGAAACATTAGGGCACGGCGGACACGGAGGGTTGCATCTTGCTACAATGGCTCAGCTGGGCTCATTCTGTGTCAGATCAGGGAGCTGAGAGTGACTAATGGAGAGTTGCAAGGCCATGCTATGCTTTCAAACTATATATAGGCCTCGTACGAGCCCAAGCCGAACGGAGTTTAGGTCCGCCGCAGAAGCAAGTACGCACTACAAGCTATTCAGCCTTCGCTACACTCGCATTCAGAATGTCCCCCAGTGCCGAAGTGACAGTTTCTGTTCCGCCAAGCCTCAATGGCATCAACGGTGGCTATCCAGTCAAGACGCACAAGACATTGCCCGATGGGCACTTTAACGCACAGGACAGTCTTGCTCTTGGACGTCTTGCTCCCTATGACGTCCTGACGGCTGCCCTTCCTCTACCAGCTCGAATTCCAGATACAGACTTCTGGTGGCGAGAAACCGGACCTCTTATGAGCAAGCTTTTCTCCAAAGCAAACTGCTCCCTTTACACACATTACCAAAATCTCATTCTATATCATACCCATATTGTTCCTTTACTGGGACCTCGGCCACCCATGGAGAACTCGGTGCAGGCGTCTACGAGAAATGCGCCATGGAGGTCCTTCCTGACGGATGACTTTTCTCCCCTGGAGCCGAGTTGGAATATGAGTGGCAACTCCAACTCACAGAGCACAATCCGTCTCGGAATTGAGCCGGTGGGTTTTGAAGCTGGAACCGCCGCGGACCCCTTCAACCAAGCTGCCGTGACGCAGTTCATGCACTCACGCCAGGCTAGTGAATTGTGTGCCAACCTCGCTTTGTTCGAACACTTTCGCCACGATCTTTTCGTCGATCCAGAATTTTCTGCCGAGTTGAGAGCCAAGATCCCGGAAGGAGAGCATACCACTCAGAGCTTCCTGGCGTTCGATTTCGACGCAGGTCGAGTCACCACCAAGGCCTACTTCTTTCCCATTCTTGTATCTCTGAAGACCGGACTGAGCACAACACAGGTGGTGTCAAATTCCATCATACGTCTGGCGCTTAAGAGCGATGTATGGGGTGTTCAAACCATCGCTGCCTTATCAGTCATAGAGGCGTGGATGGCTAGCTACGGCGGCGCGGCAAGGACCGAGATGATCAGCGTTGACTGTGTGAATGAGGGACAATCACGCATTAAGATCTATGTGCGCATGCCATACACTTCTCTGCGGAAGGTGAAGGAAGCATATTGTCTGGGTGGGCGCTTGACGGATAATAACACAGCCGACGGCCTGCAACTGCTGGACAAGCTATGGAGGACTGTCTTCGGAATAGTTGAGGAGGACGTCGAGCTGCCACAGAACACCCATCGTACAGCAGGGACAATCTTCAACTTCGAGCTACGGCCGGGAAAATGGTTCCCGGAACCCAAGGTATACTTGCCCGTCCGACATTACTGCGAAAGCGATTTACAGATCGCCAGTCGCCTACAAGTTTTCTTTGGAAAGCTCGGATGGCACGGTGTGGAGCGAGGGTATTCCAAGGATCTCCAAGACATGTTGTAAGTCATCTAGCATCTCCTATATAGACCTTTACAAACACTAACCCTGTCAGTCCTCACCACCCATTGTCCTCGTCAACAGGGACACATACATATCTCTCATTTTCATACAAACAAAAGGGGGTCTATATGACAATGTATTACAACCCCAGGGTATACAGCACGGAACAGAATGATTTACTTCATTCGGAAGAGTCATAAACGTACTGTCTTTTGAGTAGAGGCGTATTTGGTCAACTTGCTATTGAGTGGTATCATATCATTGATCCGGGTCATCTTCAGAAATACACCATGTTTGCTTTTGTGAAAATTGCCGTGCATCTGCAAAATATGAGGTAGACATCTGGAACATATACAGAGCTCGCTGCAACTGTGACCCTTAATAGGAGCTAGGATCTGTAGGGTCAAGGTTCCAAAATCCCTAGAGAACCTCGTCAGCAACATGCCTTTTACCAAATGATCGAATCAACTCACCCAGTCAAAAGACGTGACAGGATCCTGCATGTCTATACTCCCAATTTCCGATAGATCAAGCAATGAGGTTTCTGTTGCAGATTCTCCTGATGCCGATAAGCTTTGCGGAATTGCCGAAGGTGATGTAGTAGTTGATGACCATATTCCTGGAACAACTCCATTTCGAGGAAGGACAGTCTGGAATGGTGTCAAAGGGAGGTTCGCCGGTGCATTTCTGGCAAGACAATTCGAGATGATACGATTGATGACTTTCCACATCTGCGTGGCTTCTCGTCCTCTCGTATCCATTGTCTTCTTCAAGACTTCTAATGCACGAGCCCGGAGTAAACTATGATTCGGCGCTTTGAATTCAGGTGTCTCAAGTTCCGAGACAATGTGCATAATAGATTGAAAACAGGCATGGCCACCAATATGCCATTGAAACTTCTGGGCATCTTGGTCATCCGGCATTGAGTTCAAACTCTCAATTAGGCTGACTGACTTTGCTAATACTCTAAACGCCTTCGTTAACCATGGTAATAATACGCGAAGGGGGAATGAGAGTTTCTGCATCGATATTGATGGTGTCATACATACGTTTGTCTAATCTCGGGGGACACTGCGGCCTCCCTATATTGTTTTGGGGTTCTCAGCCAGAAGATGGACCAGCATCGCCATTCAATAACCGCAGCAAGTCCAAGGGCCATGCGCTGCTGAGGAACCTGCGGATCGCAGTATTGCAGGTACTGGGTTTGGAGATGGGTGACCATTTCATGTACCATGCTTCGAACCTCTTCAAATAAAGACTGAAGCTCTGCGATTGGATACAGATTGCCATTCCCGTTAAGAGCCGATGACTTGATTCTCCGCTCCAGCCTATAAGTGCTCCGAACTATTCTTCGGAAGCATTGGATGCCATTCAGGCGAATCAAGTGGCCTGTCATGTCGGTATATCCGGGAGGCGAGTATGTCTCCGCACCGAGATGTACTCCTTCCACAAGATCGTCATCGCAGACATTTCGTGGCAGCAACGTGGTGTAATCTTCGTCTGATATCGTGGGCTCCTGGCCTCGACCTTCTGAGGAACGGAAATCAAGATGGCATATCTGGTGCCACAGCCTGCGGCGAGTCTCAACCTGTATAACGTCCATATTGCTTGACGGGAATAACGATGGTTCTCTGTGAAGGCCTTGTGAGAGAGCCATTTTGACAGCGAGACCAAGGAGGGTCCAGGTTCTTGCCATGCCATCTTCTCGTGCTTGGCAAGTCTGTGGCCGGTTAGACACGTCAGGGAATCACGACAGGGTTACTTTTAACTTACCAGAAGTAGTACAAATGCCTGGAGGACTTCGATACTTGGCGTTACTAAGAAGTTTTCTCTCCCCAGCCCAAGTTCCACTCCTCTTTGGAACTGGGCGAGGAGTGCCTCCTTCTCTGCAACAAATTGCAGCATGACGTTTTCCGCTGAGAGGCTATTGATGGCTGAGTAGAATATAGCCAGCGCTAAGGGTTCAAAGGTATGGAGGGCCTGGTCAGGCCTCGGGGTTTCAGCCTCCTGGTGCCCTGGAGTTGAAGTGGTCGTACCATATGTATAGTTGATATACTGGGCGAATCGTCGCTGAAGCGTCGGTTTGTGGAACAATCTTGTCATCGGATCGACGTTGGAATAGAATATGTCAAGCAATGCCAAGCAGTCGTCTGCAGAAGTAGGTGCAAAAGCCGCAAGGCTGTCCACATTAGTAGCAGAGAACGGGAATGGGGGGGTTGCCTGGTCTGTTGGTGAGCTTTCCACTGGCTCGCCGCCTGATTCATCCCCAAGCAGCATTTTAACATCATGGATCTAGTTTCTTTAGTGTCAAAAACATAGATTCATGAGCGCAGACAGACGTACCTGATCAGCCAAGAGAGCGTAATGTAGAGATGAGACCCAGCGAGATTGACCATCCTCGGCCTCCAAGAGCAAAGCACCATCAAAACCATCGGTCGATAAAGTTTCGGCTCGCGGGTTTGTGGATGCGCCTTTTACCTGATCAACGTCACGGGAGGTTTCTGCGCTATATACTCTCACGTCCGACGATTGTGAGATATTGCCAATACTGACGGTTGCCCGCTCTAGAAGTCGTTCCAGCCGTTCGAGGCGATTGCGTATCTCTTCCTGGTCAGTTCGCAGGTTGCTCCTCGAAACACGATTGCCTTCCCGGGCGCGAGAAGGATTACATGGGGCAGGCTGTGGACTGGCATAGATACAAGCGCGATTTCCCTTCTTGCATGGCGTGCAGGTGGGCTGCGTGTGATCACACTTGACCTTGCGGCGGCGACATGTCAGGCACGCAGTAATTGTGCGCTGTCGGCCTTTCTGCATGCTATCGGTAGTGCTTGCACGAGGACTACCTATAGAGAGCCCTGAAGATGGAGTTGTAGAATCCATAATATGAGGTTGCGACCATGGATAAAGGAAACACTGGGGGATAATAGGGAATGTAATGTGAGGAATGGTGCGTTTGTGGCCTAAGCGTTCGGGTAGTAACTTTCAGCTATGTGTTGCCATTATGGACTTGCGTCACGTGCACTGTATTTATCTCACCAATCACACAAGTCTTATATGCCTGTGGATCCGTTAGGCCTTACTTAGAGAGCTTTCAACTTACATTCTCCCCTGTCACTGGCTTCTCCGTCAAGACCAGCGTCGGCAGAGACAGAGCCAACCAAGGAGATTAGAGACTGACATCGGTCACTTTCACTGCCTGATCCGCAGGTGGGTCTTTGCAAGCCTTGGGCGCTAGGAATAATATCCCTCCCCTGCTTCGACCTCTGCGAACGATGACACCTCAGGCGTAGAATCTGAGGGGAGACTAGGTCGAATAAAACTGTCGTTGTCTGAATAGATCTTTAGTGTCAGCCTGGAAACCCTCGTTACAATGGAAACGATATCTCCAGGATCCACTGCCAGGTCCTCGCATTAGCATCGTAGGTGAGGTAATGAGGATAGCTGAGCGCTTTGGAGTCGAACACGGTATCCATCTGCATTACATCGTCTGCTACCTGGAATGCGCGTTTGAATTTCTACTTCTTGGGCGCCTCCAATGCAAGCAGAATCTCGGGTTCTGGGAGAACAAAAGGTCAGGTGAGCCGAAACATACTTGGGGCTTGTGATATCTAAAATGGTTGACTTGGTCTCCACAGGCCCGCCTGCTCACAAAGAAGTCGTAGTCAAGAAGCAAGTCCGCGTCGTCATGAAGCGGGGCAAAGGGGTTGCTGAAGGCCACAGTGTCGGGGCTACCTTTTCTCCCCTTGGCCCAAGGATTGTGCCGTTTGATTCTTACTTTTCCTAATGATTCCAAGTTATCCCAGATATCTGGGTAGACCGAAACCTCCTCTTTAATGTTCAGCAAGGACTTGGTCCTTGTCTTATTCCAGTACGGGTAGTATACATGGGCGCCGGTGGTAAGGAAGCTCGGAATGTAGGACCGCATGAAGGAGTCCCAGTTTTTGGTAAATATTGGGTTTTTGACTTTGGGTTCAGGTTTCCCAGCCAGCTCCTCACGCCACTGAGCTTCGGTATCATCCTCGAAGAGCCCGATGATACCACCAATGTAATCGGCGTCCCAATATATAGCGACAGTAGCGTTGAGCTTGATTGGATGTTGCAAACCATAGACTCTCTTCAAGTGCTCGAGGATGTACCGAAAGAAGCACTTGCCATATCCGTTGAAGTCCCAGTCGACGAGCACGAACTTGTCTGATCGACAAACGCCTCCCGGTTGTTTCTCGATGAGAACATGGATTGCCTCATAAGATCGATATCCAAACTGCTGAGATGGCACATAACCCATACGAACTGCTACAGGCCGAGACATTATAGACTGCGATACCCACATCTTTAATATCTCCTGATCGCTAAAGATATCATCGATCTCCAACTGAACTCTGAAGTCCTCAGCTCGCATTGCGATAATAATTTGTTAAAAGAAGCCTGTTGCAGCGCCGCCGATCTGCAGCTGATTAATAGTTCTATTGATATCTTGTTCGCAAGCCTCCCAGTCGGGCGAGGTAGTGGATACACCGGCGAGAAGCTTTAGCAAGACCAGCTTATCGTGCAACATGTCGAGCTGGATCGAGAATTTGCCAGCAGCTTCTGCAGATGTTACATCCTCGTCAACATTAATGCTATGTGCCTGGTACATATCTAAGCGCACCGTGCTTATGACTCTATCGTACATAGACTATGCTGTAGTGCTCATAAACGCGTTAAGCTGAGAGTAGAAGCTCACCTATACTGCAAGGTAGCAACATGTCACCGCATTACGATATGCCATACAAAGCGCGGGAATCTAATTAGAACTAACAAAAGGCATCTAGGCACTATATGCTTATTCATTCGCAGTAAGCTCAACGCATTGGGATATTAACAAATTGATAAACTGAGAGACAATATTGCTAATGTCGCCTTATATAGCATAGTTAAGCCACAGAGCCAACTGCCTATCTCTATATAGAAATAAGAAGGCCAATAAAGGTTTTTCTGGCACTAAATACTTTGAATAAGTCTACTATAAGAGTTAAACTTCTTAGGTAAATAAAAGATATTATACCTACCTATAAACTTAATTACATACGGCTAATTACTACTAAACGTCTAGAAGTAAAGTTTTAACATAAGATTCCTTAATTAATTGGTAAGGATAACTGCCTGTTACTCAGTAGGAATGCTATTAACATTAATATACACTCTTATACCATAGCAAGGCTTAAATAGAGCCGGGAATTTACTAAATAGGGTTTATTTCCATCTGTGTTCAAGCAGTTTTATAATAAAATTGGAGGTAAACTAAATAAAATGTAAATTTTATACTAGCTCCTTCTAAGTAAAGGAGTAGCTAATTTTAAATCTAGATTTAGATAGGCGGCATGCCAGCTCGATAGTCTTAAAAAATATCTTAACCGTGAAGGTATTAAAAAGTCCCCCACGGCTGTATGGTTTATATGTTCACTTGATTAGAGTTTAGTTACTGTGTGTAACTTTTACTGCCTTAATTATATTAATACTTTTCTTAAGAGATTTAAAACGCCTTGGCTTAATAAAGTTAAAGCTTAATGCAAAAAGAAATTAAAAACTATAGATAGGCATTAGTAACTCTTTTATTCATGACTACAAGCCGCCAGGTATATTAGAATCCACTATATCCATATGTTACTAAAGTTCATGATTAGTTGCTTGCTGTACGGAATTAACCTTAACACTGGGCGCTTCTGCTATAAGGTGCTGGTTTTCAGTTTAGAAAGAATCTGGTGTGTCTCATCAGAATGTCTAGTACCTTTGTAGGCGTTTGTAATGTCTTCCCCAGCGACTTCCAGTAGAACCTCTTCGCCGCTACTGTGGGTTCTCGTATTAGCCTCCCACCGATATCTGATAAAGAAGAAGAAAGTTAATTAATCCGAGTGGGTCTGGATCGTCCCGCAATGCGGCTATAGAAGCCGAAGTATATCTTAAAGAAGCTAGCTAGACCAATTACATTATAGGGCGTTTTGTAGAGCTTTGAGAGTGACTGACTTAGCGTTGGCTTGCAAGAAGCTTATCGATCGAGATAAGTACAAAGTAAAATAATTATAATTTACGGCCAAATTATCTCCCTCAAACATAGTAGCCACGTTTTCCGTTTAGAAATCTATACCCCTTATTGCCACAAAAGCCACCCGTTCATATTATAGCCCCCATACTTAAGTATACAAGCAGGGCAAGCAAGCTTATCCCCTACTGGATAAACCTTGTTTGTGTACACAAGCTAAGTAGCGGGTATTGGCCGGAGAATTTGCTCCATCTGACTAAGTCAGAACACTGGAATGTCCGATTACCATCGGGTTGCTTCTGTATGGAAAAGGCTTGAGACACTAAACTGAACAAGCCAGAACCCCGCGATTTGTCCTGACTAAAAAGCTTCACCTGACACCCCGAACACGTACTCGGACAGTTATACTACAACCAGCTACTTATTCCATAAGATCGGCGGTGCCGCAGCAGCCATAACAGGACGCCAACTCCGCGAGTGGGACATAATTCAAATCATACTCAAACCTTATTGAGACTAGATAATTTCACTCCAGGCTTTATATTAAGTGCTTTACCCTATAATTTAGCTATTCTGGATGAGGTTGATCCTGCCTGCCAACAATTGTATTCTGTATTACTAATAGCCATTCACTTGTCCCACTATGGCTACAGAGCTTGGAAACAGAGGTCCAGAGCTTGTAGTGGTTAACATCACCTTTCTCGCTATGGCTGTTATTACCTCCATGTTACGATGTTATGTTCGTTATTTTCTGGTCAAAGCATTTAGGAAGGATGATTGGCTGATGGTTGTTTCAACGGTATGTTAGCGTGCTTTTATGAATGCTATCCTAGCCAAACTAATTGGACTTCTTCAGATCTTCTTCACTCTCTATGCTGCTTTCTCCAGTGTTGGTGTTACCCACGGGACTGGTCGGCATCATTCCAATCTCAAGCCGGAACAGATCCATACGGCTATGATGGTAAGCCTACATCTCAAGGCCATTTATCCCCAACTCTAACATACATAGTGCTGGTGGCTTTGTTACCTTTGGTACAGCCTCGCCATGATATCCTGCAAGTTATCAATTGGCTACTTCTTACTCAGAGTCACAAATGCCAAGCTGCAAATATGGATTATCTACATCGCTATGTTTTCTACCGCATTCTCAGGGGCCGTCTTTTTCTTCATCACTTTATTCCAATGCTATCCGGTATCATTTTTCTGGAATAAAGACCAACCAGGCACATGCATTAAGATCGAAATTGTTATTGCACTGGCAACGCTATATAGCAGTCTGGCTGTTATTTCTGATTTTGTCTTTGCACTGCTTCCTGGATTTATTATTTGGAATTTGCAGATGCATAAAGGGACAAAATACTCATTAATTCCTCTCCTTGCAATGGGTTGCGTGTAAGTCCAGACCTTCTAATAGCTTTCTACACGGGGCCTATGCTGTAATTATACTAACCCTAGATGCAGTGCAAGCGCCGCTGTTATTGCTCGTTTTCCGTACCTACCTCTGCTCAGGAAGCCTGACTTCTTATGTATGTAAATGCTACACCCTATAGCACTCTACAGCCGACTTATAAAGCATTATTAGGGAATACATTAGATGTCGCAATCTGGTCGACCGTTGAACAAGGGCTGGCTATTACAGCCAGCAGCTTAGCAACATTACGACCATTACTGAAGGTAGCGGCATTCCGTCTGAATATTACTACGCCAATATCTCCCAGCCAAACAGGATCTAGGTTTTCAATACCTGCCCTCAGACCTAGACCCTGCAATAGCTTCTCTGGTGGCGAAGCCTATACACTCTCCTCTGTCAGTCATCTAGAACCTGCATACCAAAGAAATTCTGGCTTTAAGTCTTCCCTCCTAAACGATCGTGGCATTCAGAGAGAAATTCAGTGGGAAGTCAAGATATCACAGAATATTAGTAATGAAAGCGAGGAAAAGCTATGTCCGCCAGAACCTTAGGAAATTAATATTATTCAATAAACATACTATACAATAGCAAGGTGCTCTTAATGATTACTAAATAATAATTAAGTAGGAAATCTTTAATAAGGATAACTTTAATTTGACTTTGAAACTTAGTTAGGTATTTTACTTTACTTTATAATTATTATTTCTATATATATCTATAAAGAGAGTAGAGTAAGTAAAACAATCTCATATAATATATTATAATCTATTAATACTAAGTCTGGTAGTACCTTTGAAAAAGAGATCTAGCTATCCTAATAAATTCCATAGAAATATCAAGTGTTTTAAATTTACCTATAATAATCCTATATGCCATTAATAGCTATGGAATGCCTGTGCGTATGCTGTTTTTGCCAATATCATACTAAGTCTTATCGGAAGGATCTCTAATTACTTCTCTGAGTTATAACACTTCAGAAGCAGTCATACTAAAATTTTATTTAGCTTGCGAATCTTATTGGGCTGGATCTATTTGTACCGCAGGACCTTTATAGTATCCTTATAAAATGGCTGCATGATGACAGGAATTTTATACGAGAGGATTACTATATAATGCTTAAAGGATTTTGCTGACATTTAGAAAGCCGTGGCTGAGCTTTCGACCGAGTAAGCCCGAAGCACAGTAATTGGTATCAAGAGATAAACCTTTTAATATTATTGGAGCCGAAGTAACTGGGAATAAAGTATAAGATCTGCATCCTTTCTCGCAAATAACAAGATTAACCAGACAACTTAAGCCCTAACACTTTAATTCATTTGAACATACTCAACTTCAAAATGCATTTCTTTATCCTTTCTCTCCTGTCCCTGCTGACAATTCTCTCTACCAGTAATGCTTTAGCTACTGGTAGAAGTGTCCTACAACACGCTGGCAGCTACGATGGCCAGGCTGATACTGATCATGATGGGTATTTATCGCCCGAGGAGATGAAAAATGCCGCCGATCTCTCGAAAATCTACGAAACTCATTTTAAGAACGCAAAAGCAACGGGTGACGTAAACCTCACTTTAGTGATCGAGGATTATAACCAGATTCCCTGGAGTGAGAACGAGATGAATAAACTCGCGGCAGTGGCCGGCACACTTCGATCTACTCAGATGCTAGCTAAACAATCTCTTAATAAGAGATGAAGTCCTGCCAAATGTGCCCAAATTTGCAAGCCACTTTTCATCGTTTTTACTCTGTAAGTTATCCGGTGCAAGAAATCAGAAACATTATCCAATACTGATCATTCATAGCTGCTTTCTTGGCTGTCTTCCAATTTCAGGTTCCGACTGTGATAAATAAACTCTACTGTTTAGTGATTTTGCTACCCGCTTTGATCTTATTCATGTCTCAAAGCATAGTCGGAGCAGGGTTGGATTTGGTATTGGAAACTTTTTAGGACGGCACACACTCCTTCTCGTTGTGGTATCATCACTCCTTTATACCTAGTCTTATTTCCTTGGTTTTTATGAATTATCGCGCTATATTATTCAATGTTGTCGTATGAAGTCTGGCTGGCATATATAGATTTTAGAATATCTATTCAATCTATCAATCTAATATCAAACGAGCTTCATCTAAATTACCTGCTAGACTCTTCCTGGCTACAGGACCTTATGGAATCTACAAGACGATGGCACTATCTATATCGTCTACTCAGCTTTCCCTGTTCGATATGACTATAGTTCTTCCCGAAGGATCAGCCGATATTGCAGCCACAGATTCAGGCAAGACATACCACTTCAAAGCTGGCGATATCCTAAGTCATCCTAAGCATCTCGATCTCAAAAGGTATGTTAATAGATCCTTCCTAAAGGAATTCAAGACAGTCTAGAATGCTACTGCTCTTGAGAGCACTAAGAATAAAAGTTATATGTCAGCAATAGAAATAACAACACTATAAGCTAGACACTATATACATATGACAAGCCAGACAAGGGATCCCAAATAACTAGTGAGCAAACACTCATACATGACACTAGGTCCAAAGGCATATTGCAGGTCGGTCTATAGAGAATTGGGCATGGACTCCCGTGAGCTGCAGCCGACGGTTCTATGTATGGCAAACATACCCACGATGGAGCCTCGCGGGCTTGCTATGGGACAATTGGAAATCTTTACCATTTTGAGTTCGACTGTCCTTTCTCTGCGGACCCTAGTCAGGTTTCAGCACACTATGTTTTAGAGGGATGATGCACTTATGGTTGTGGGATATCTAAGTACGCAAATGGCTTGATAGGTATTACTGCTAGCTGGTTATCTCCAGGCTCTTTTTACTTGTCTTGTTGGGAATATTTGTCAGGCCGTGTATTATCGACGGTTAGCACAAGTACTTCAACTCTTCTCGTTTCTAGCCGCCTTGCACAAGGATCAGTAAGAAGCGGTGGTAAGGTTGTGGGTTAGGAGTTTAGGGAAATTTGCGATCTTGAAGTTATACCTGGAATTAGGGTCATCTCGTATATATGTAATATTTAAAGTATTATAGTATAGCTTGAGCTTTAAATGAACAATCCTTCCATGTGGGTGTGTTTATGCAATAATAAAGTTGCAATCCTTATTATGCGGTTAATCTAATGGGCTGCGGTCATTTGTGGACCTTGATTCACACGTCGCCGCCGCTTGCGACAGAGCTCCGTAAGCTGTTATCCATATTAGTCCGCTATACCAACACAGTGTATCAGCCCATTTACAAATGAGTTAGCAAGTATAAAATGAGACTCGAGTCCGCATGGGAGATTTTCATATCAGTTCTTATTTCATCCCATTATTAAGATTCCCCGAAACGTTCCTTCTGCCACTTCACACAATCATGTCTGACAGCTATAATATACCCACATTCACATATAAGCCTATTCCACTGACGGAACGGCTCCATGCGCGTGTCTACGGGGCAATCAATCCCTCTCGGTCCTGCCTTTCCCAAGCTGGTAAGACAGTGCTTATCACAGGAGGATCCGACGGCATTGGCTTCGCCATCGCCAGGAACTTTGGCTTCGCTCAAGCGGATAGAGTGATCATAACCGGAAAACCCCGCGAAAAGCTTGATGCAGCAGTAGACAAACTCTTTCGGAAGCATAAGGCGAGTCAGAATCATTGCACCCCAGCGAATTTCGAGGGAAGACTATGCCATTTGCCAGACACGAATAGCATCAATCGTCTATTTCATGAGCTGGCTGTCAATGGTGTGCACGGGTGCTTCCATCAGCTGGCAGAATGTTACTAACCGTCTGTGCGAATCTAGTATTCCATCGTCAATGTCTCATCGGGTGCAATCCACGACTTTGGCAGTCCAAAAGACCTATCATCTTATTCCTTAACCAAAGCCGCAGGGACACTGTTGTTGCAGAAGCTCGCCGATGAGAGCAACCCACAGCAAACTCAAATCATTAACTTCCATCCTGGTGCTATCTTTACAGCTCAAACTAGGGACAAGGGTATGGCAGAAGATTCGATGAATTGGGACGATGGTGAGTTAAGACGTGCTTGATAGCGTCCGAATATTGATGAATATTGACAAAAACCAATGAGCCTTCCCGACGCGTTCGCGGTCTGGTGTGCTTCTCCAGAAGCATTGTTCCTGCACGGTCGATTTGTGTGGGCAGCTTGGGATGTTGATGAACTAAAGGGACCAATCAGGGAGAGACTTGAGAAAGATGTCGATTTTCTCCGTATTGGCGTGCATGGATTGTAGTTAGAGGCTAAATATACTCTATACCATGTTTTGGTGTTAAGTCGTTAACCGCAGATGCATATCACCCCATCTTTTCAGGGCTCGTCCATCATGACTAAGCCACTCATTCAAATTCTCAAAACCCTTCCCCGTAACCCGCAGCAAGACACCTATATCATCTAAGTCGCTCGGGGACGCCTGTTCTAGGTCGGTATCTAGTCGCAACAGGTTGGTAGGGAGTAAAGGAGAGCTAGTGTCGTCACGTATAAGCCGCCACTCGGCAGCGGACTTGGCCTCCCAGAGGCGCTTCTGGGCAGTGAACCAAAGGTCGTGATGGCATTGTACGCCCATGGGCCAGAGTCCTCGAAGATAGGTGTAGGTCCCGGTGACAAGCTCTGTGCATATCAATGTCCGACGGATGGCTTCTTGCTTCACCCATGATTCCCAAGTCATACTTGTAAGCTCGTTGCTGTTATCAGATGATTGAAATATTTGCAACCGTACAACCCGCAATTGAAGCACAATATTATGTCTCTCAGCCTGGGTCTGCTGACTTATGTTGCTTGGGTTGAACAGTCGGATGCACTGATAAACAAGCAATGCCTGTAACGAACTTAGCTTGCCATGCTCCGTCACATCACTTCCAATAGACTCTGCTTGCATAGCTTCAATGAGCTGCAAAGCGCGTTGTGCAACCTCCGCATTTACAAAGCTTGCATTAGAAGGATTGCGGATAGCATGAAGGGCACTTGTAGCAAAGGTTTCCCGCAGGATGTTTGAGGCTAGAGTCTGCGAAGGGTGAATGAAAACATTAAAGCCCATTTCTGCAAGTGAAGGTGATTGCATAAACAATAACTGGGCGCAAAATTCTGCACGTGCTGTAAAGTCCTCAAGTATCCTGGCTCCTTGCAAAGGAGATGCAGTGGAGTAGAGTTGCAGGCGACAAGGTTGCGCAAGGCTCATCTCATCATCGATTGGCGGTATGATTAATGATGTAGCTGATGGAGAACGGGAAGTGGGAGTGGGAGTCGACACGGCTGTGAACTTAGGATATGAGCATTCTGTGTCCTTGGCTATGCACCGGTTGCATCGAGGAAGACTGAGATTGCACCGGCGCTTGGCACGCGCACAAGCGCTACATGATTTTCGCCGCAAAGAATGACGCATCAAGCAAGTTTAAATTACTGACTGTAATGTATCGAAACTGTTTAATTGATAATAATTGTGTAGTTAATCAAGGTCAGGTATGTTAATGAGTATAATCCACTTTTGACCGCAAGGGAGCGGAAACGAAGTTATGCCTGAGGCATTTAATTCATGTGTGACTTTCAAGCTCCCTTACCATTGGTTCGAGCCAGGGGGGATAATCCTGCGACAGACACGTGATCTTCGGCCAGAAATGGTTAGTATGTATTAACTCCGTACAGTCGATTAAATGAACGTGGGTGTGACAATCCAATTTTAACACTTTCTTAGGTTCCAAGTACGGGCCTGGAGGTGAGAAGAGGCCAAGCAAACGGCGACGGCAACAACGTGTGCCCCTCTCCGTGTTCAATAGCTTAAATGGCATACCCCTGTATAGAAAAGGCTTGAGACACTAAACCAACAAGCCAGAACCCCATTATTATTATTATCCCTATATATATATCCATAGAGAGAGGAGGGTTAGTGAAATAATCTTATATTATATTTTACACTTTAAACCTATTATCATTCCAGCACTGTTACAATTTCTAATCAGTAACTTACAAGCTAAGACTCTATCGTTATTCATTCTTAAACATAAATAGTTTGGTGGGATATTCTGATTTCAGTTTACGGAGGAAGCATGTCCGCACCACACCACCACTATTATTGTTTCTACACCTTCTAGAATGGAAATATAGTCTCACCTACACAATGCCTCGTGGAAAATATTTGTTCTTCTAGTTGTTTTATCCACTAGCCGGGGTTTCAAGTAGCGGAAAATCGTACTTGAATATTCCACCAATTAAATAGACCTGCTAATTACCCTACACCTATACTCAAACAGATTCAACCTACAGGCTGCTTTAATTCGAAGAATTAAGTTATTTCAAGCAAGACGATTTTTCAAGTATAAATTAAGGTTGATACCTAGCGCTACCTTTAGTATCCATGAGCCTAGAATGACTTACAGATAGTAATTTCCCACTCAGGAAATTTGAGATCGACCTCTCTTTCACACACTTGTTCGATTGTCTCTTTCAACTTTCAACCACCATGAGACTGCTTTCACTGATTCTACTTTCCAGCCTCGCTGTTGCGGCTCCTGGCTCTATTCTGCATGCTAGAGGAGCAGTAAATGACCCGTGCAATATCGGATATTGCACTCAGAATGGAGGGTATGTTAATATCTAGTGCATATTAGCCTTGACATTCTTTAACTAGTCGGCGCAGTACAACCGGAGGTGGCAGTGCCAAAGAAGTCACCGTCAAGACCCTCAGTGAATTAGCTACCGCTGCCAATGCAGATGGCGCTTCAGTCATCCTGGTTCAAGGCAATATCTCAGGTGCCGCTAAGGTCCAGGTTGGATCTGATAAGTCTATCATCGGCAAGGCTGGCAGTTGTATGTTGATAAAAGTTTCTGGAATTCTTCATAAGTAACCATATTATAGCTCTCACCGGTATCGGTCTTACAATTCTCAACCAGCAGAATGTCATCGTCCGAAACATGAAGATTTCCAAGGTTGAGGCTGACTATGGTGATGCGATCACCATCCAAACGTCGACCAATGTGTGGATTGACCACTGCGATCTCTCTGCATCAAGAGATGGCGATAAAGACTTCTACGACGGTCTGGTTGATTTGTCGCACGCTGCTGATTGGGTGACCATTTCGCACACTTTCCTTCATGACCACGTATGTGTTTCTCATTCCGATGCATGAACATGCTAACTCATTTGTCATAGTCCAAGGGCTCGCTAGTCGGCCGCTCTGACAAGGATGCCGCTGAGGATACTGGCAAGTTGCATGTAACATATGCCAACAACTACTTCAATAACGTTCGAAGTCGCGGTCCTCTTCTCCGATTTGGCACAGCACATATCATCAAGTTGGTAGCCAACCTGTGAATACTCTCAAATACAAATAACTAATCCCCGACCTAGTCAGTACTATGACACCATGGACACGGGTCTCAACAGCCGCATGGGTGCTCAGGCTCTTATTCAATCCTCTGTCTTTACAAACGTCGGAAAGAAGGCAATCTTCAGCGAGTCGAGCGCTGAAATAGGCTACGTCGTTGCCGAAGATGTTATTCTTAGTGGAGAGAGCCAGAACACGGCTGCCAAGGGTACTCTGACTCCAAGCAAGATTCCTTACAAGTTTACTCTGCTCGGCTCTAGCAAAGTTGCTTCAACAGTTCCTGGGGAGGCAGGCCAGAAGCTAAGCTTTTAGTTATTTAAATAACAGATTCAGCCGCCAACTTCAGACACGGCCACCAGGTACATCCTTGAGTATTTAGCGTGCGTACAGTTCTTTAGTACCTATGTTAGATAAGCACCGTTTCTGCAAATAACCCTCCAATAATAACAATATTGCGTGAATTGCGTAATTTTCGGTATGTATATCTAGGGACGATTGAAGGCCTTTTCTATATAACAAGCGGGCTGAATATATAAAAATGACCTCGAAAATGTTAGGAAAAATAATTTACATTTAGAAATCCATAATCTCTTTAATTTTAAGTTGTTCAGTAGACTCATAGCAACATGGAAGACTTGCTCTTATTATTGCCAAGTGTACTATAACCACAGGTTTCTGTACCTCTTGTCTCTATTTTGTCCGTTTTAGATTGAGTATGTGAGAAATCGTGTTAATTCGGATGTCCAACTGCGCACGGGGTCATCGAGAGCCAATCCGAGACCATGCGGACCATCTGGTAAGATCAGAATCTCAGCTTCTCTCTTGTGGACTGCCATAGCTTCAGCAAACATGAGAGTGTTCTGTACTGGAACAGCTTGATCGTTAAAGGTATGGAATAAAAATGTCTTGGGCGTTGTATCAGAGACTAGGTTCTGCGCTGATAAATCGTGTAGCTCCTCGGCCGTCGCATTAGGCCCAATGAGATTGTCGCGAGAACCGACATGTGTATAGTTGCCTTCTAAGGTAATTACAGGATACGCGAGAATGCCAAAGTCCAGGCCGGCCTTGGGGTTGGTAAGGGTCGTGGATGCAAGGTGACCGCCTGCTGAGAAGCCCCAAATTCCCAGCTTCTGTATTCTGGGGTTCTCATGGCGAATTTGCTTAATAGCAGCGAAGACCTCATTCTCAGGCTTTGGAAAAATAGGTGTAGTGGCATTAGATGCCGTAGTATAATCGAGAACCCATGCATCAATGTTAAGCTTATTGAGGTATGCCGCTGGATTGTAACCTTCCTTAACAATAGAGACATGGTTATACCCACCACCAGGGCAGATCAGAACCCCAGTGCTTGTGGAATTGGCCACTAGGAAAGCTGAAAGCTTTGCGATATCGAGTCTAGCAAGTCGGTAAGTTTCAATAACATAAGGGGACTACTATAACATAGAGGAATAGGACAGGTACTGAACTAACTTCATAGTGTCTCTGTTCGAGATAAATACGACTGTAATTATTGAGTCTAATACATTACCTGAAAGTTATCTATTAACAGTAGAACACAATAAAATATATATCCTATGATCTGTAGATCACTTTGGGGGTGGGTTAACTTTGGGGTTCTATTCCTACTTACCCCGCGATATTAAAGCCTAACGTCAGAACCCTTGTGACAAACTTCACTTCTATTCGTCCGGCTATCCTTTTAGAGTTTAGATAGAATTATGCAATTGCGTAAGTCAACAAATAAAAGATTAAGAACTTGTGCTAATCTTTGGATAATTGGAGGAAGATTATGGGGTACAAATACTACGTATCAACCAAATTCATTAGCTCATAACTGGTCATTTACTAATTTGACATAAGATCCTCGATTTAAAGCAAGGTATTGGAATCCGCGCCACAAAGACAATATAGGCCCTTTCTGGCATAACTAAGCTCTAGAAGCCTGCTTTCTCAATCCAAGGCTATGGGGGCGAACTTGGAGCTTTTCGGCTAAGCAGCTAACACAAAAGGCTAAGTATGAAGATCCCACATCAGACCTTGTCAACCCAGCTCAAGCAATTCTATAATAGGTTAGGTAATGTCTCAACCGATAGACATAATTATATACTGGGTTTGCAATTCGGTGTTAATGGGGGGCAGCCTCTAACTAAAACAAGAAGACATCTACGCGCCTATAGTCAGAGTTTAAGAGTGTCCTCGATCTTGAATTATAGACTGAGATCTTGCAGATTGCAGCCCCAGGAATGATATACACGAGCACTCATTGCCTAAGACGTATGTGTGTGTAAATGCACATTGTTATGTTTACTAGGCTCTTCGTTGACTGTGAGAGACTTGTAACCTCGGATTGAGTGTCGGGGCCAAACTGAAGGAAATCCATAGGGTGATGTAGCAAAGGAGCGAATCGAGTGAGGTTACAGACGCAGAACGGAAAGGTGCAAAACAACTAAAGCACGCCGTAGGTAAGACATACGTCCTGTCTAATGTTTCGGCCACTTCGTGCCAAGAATCTAGACGTATTAGAGAGGAGTAGAAAATAGAAGCTGGAAGGCCTAAAGTCGAAGATAAAACTTGGAAATCCCGAGGGCAAGCAATTGAAGGACGACCAAGTCGCGGCCATGTTCAGTTCCTGGCTCGACGACAAGACTCAGACGCGCATGGTTTGTCACGGGTCCATGTATGAAGTCAAATGGGATTCCAAGAATAAACCAGACAAGGTACCGGCCGACAAGTTTTGCACTCAGCTGAACATCACCCTGCCACTCGCTGTTGGCACAACACCGCTGGATACCATGACAATCTATTCGCGAGTTCATACATGTCTTCCGTCTAAAAACACTGAAGACAAAGAGGTCACTGTTCCTCAATTGGAGAAGTGGATCACTGAACTCCAACGACACTTGCTGTTCAGAGATGATAGCGTCGAGACACAGAATCAGGCTTCTGACATGCTTGACTATTGGAACTTTACAGGTAGACGGCGGCAAGGACTGGAACGCAGGCGGAATGGACCAGAAGACTGAATCGCCGGGTTGTCCTGGAGGTACACCTTTAGACCTTGCAGTTAGACTACACGAGCTGAACATCTAGCAGAAATTTCTAAACAGCATCAAACGGACAATAAAAAGAGTCCATAGAGACATGTTTGCTGTATGGTGGAACTGCGTCACGGAAGATACTGCCGACGAGGCGTTCGCAGACAAGGCTCGAACACTGAAGACAAACTTAGATGACTTGAAGCTGAAAAAGATTGCTTGCCAAGCGGCCATCAAGAAGTTAGTTGATTAAAAGAAGATGCAGAAGGGTGCACTTCCCATATTTTATCAGCAACGGGAGCCTACCCTTCTAGTGGGTGGCGTCAGTTTGAGCTGGCAGTATGACTACCTGGACGACGACCTGTTGGTTCGTGTAGATGAGCAGGTTATCGGCGTAGCGAAAAGGCCAGAGAAAAATAACACAGCAAATTCTCCGTGGGACGACTCTGTGAAGTTATTTGGTGGCAAATTTCAAGACACGCTCAACTACACTATCACAAGGCTGTTCATAGAGTTTAAAGGTCTTGATCCTGCACAAAAAGCTTTTAAAGAAGAGCCGGACAGCAAAACGACAAGTCCCCCTCTTTTCCATAACCAATAATCAGCATAAAATCCAAGACTTGAAGTCCAGACCTCTATTGAAGGAGAGCAGGAGAACCTTTGGCACGAGGGATGAAATAATACCCAGCCATGGTTTCCCTTGTTCCTTGAATGGGAGGTTGAATATCATCACATCCTATTCTAGTACTGGGATCTGGCCAAGACTACGAGTCGCTCTTCGAATCTGCCGTAGCTGAGATATGGAATCCCTGGCGACACAATCGTGCGACAGAAAGACCCGCCCAAGGGGAAGAAGCTGCTGGCAGTCGAGGAGCCAGACAAACAACGAATTCGATGACGCGTCCTGATACTGCCGCAGCCAAGTTTCTGGCTTGGTGCCAAGATCGAACAGCTGTTCGTGTGAACTCTAGAGACTATTCTGGATCATTCGAATGGCTATCTCAATCCCGAAAGCCGTGCGTTACTACAGAAGGAACTTTACAAGCTCACATTTCTCTCAGCTCCTTTGGCTGGCTTTTCAGCCCATCTCATAACAGTCCTGCAGGGGAACCATATTAAACCTAGCTTTTCTTTTCGCTTTAACCTTTAACTCTATTAAGCCCAGGCTTTCCAAATCTCTCCGTAATATCAATAATAATCAAACCCAGCATACGTAATGCGGAGATCAACAAACTGGTTCCTATCAAGGAGGCTTTACGTCCAAAGGCTGGCTTGGATGACAAGAAGATGCAAGCCATCGACATTGAGACTGACAGCACGCCTTTCGGAAGATCAATACGATTTCCAGTTGGGACCAAGAATACTCTATACAGCCCTACAGATAAGGACTAAAGGAATACTAGTCACTAAGGTAAGTTAAGTAATATGAAGGTAATAACTAAAAAGGGAATAATGTAAATAATGAAAGTTATAATACCCTAATTAAATAGGACTGTATTCTGAGGTAAATATGTTTAAAGGTTAAATATAACTTTTATAAACTATATGCCACTTTAGCAGAAGCTATAACATGTAGTTGGTTTACCCCGCCTTTTAGTCTTGAGCCCGTGGAGACATTTGTATCTCTCCTCTCTGTAATTGAAAACTAAATTCCAAGTTTTTACAATTAGCACCTCGTTGAAGTGGATAAAAGATCGGCATTTCATGGAGAGTTCGGGGTATCTTTACCCGAATGTAACATGTAGATTCTTTTAAAGGGACGATTATTCCCTCGATTTTGAATTTTTAACCTAGCCAAAGCTTTATAACATGATGAACAAGACTCTCGCGATTGCGATTAGTGCAATTGTCTTTATCAAGCTTGCACTAGCGGCCAATAACAAAGACTTTACATACTTCGTCAACCCTTTTCTAGGCACTGAAGGCCCAACTCCAGGATCAGCATATCAAGGCGGAAACGTGTTCCCGGGAGCTACACTTCCATTTGGGGCCGTAAAAGTCGGTATCGACACTACACGATGGGACACTAGATATCAGGCAAACGCAGGCTATACGCCTGAAGGTAACGTCACTGCCATCACAATGCTACATGTCAGTGGGACAGGAGGAGCTCCTACCTATGGTTTAATTCCTCAGATGCCCCTCACGTCAATTGAGGGCGTCAATGTGCTCGACAACCTGACCTATATGCAGGAACGGGTAGTCCACGATGTTGCCGAGGTCGGGTACTATAAGACAGAAATGAAAAATGGTATTACGGCGGAGATAAGCGCCAGCCACCACACAGGTATCATGAGATACAGCTTCCCAAAGAATGTGGGTAGGCATGTACTTGTTGACATCAGCCACTATCTTCCGACAAGAGGCAAGGAAACGCAATGGTATAGCAACGGGCGACTGGATCGTAGTCCAGATATGACTTGGTATAGTGGCTATGGTGTCTACAGAGAGGGTTGGGCTCTTGGTAAGTACAAAAGGGGCGATGCAATTGAGCTTGCATACTGAACTCTGTAGGTGGAGATTTCAAGGTCTATTTCTGTGGAAGATTCAACGCTACACCTTCCGACGTCCAGCTTTTCTCGGGCAGATACACTGATCCATACTGGCCGAACACAACCGACGTCAAGCCCAGTTTCACCGGGGATGAAGAGATAATAGGCGGTGTTGACGGATACCAATACGCCGATAGGATCGGTGCACTATTCACTTTTCCCTCTAACGTTTCCTCCCTCACTTCCAAAGTCGGGGTTTCATGGATCTCGTCCGACAAGGCATGTCAATTCATCGACGATGAGATAGCGCACTGGGACATCAACAAAACTGTCACTCAGGCCAAGGACAACTGGAACCATGAGGTTCTCTCCAAGATCGACGTTCAAACGCAAAACCAAACCCGGCTCAAGATGTTTTACACGGCTTTATACCACTCATTCCTAATGCCCTCTGATCGAACCGGAGAAAACCCTCATTGGATCTCTGATGAGCCCTACTACGATGACTATTACACTCTCTGGGACACTTTCAGATGTACTCACGCGCTCATATCCCTTCTGAATCCCAGACGACAGATCGATATAAGTACGTACTATATATTTCCGAAAGTTTAATAGCACTATTAACGTTCTCAGTCAGGAGCATGATTGACATTTGGCGCCATGAGCGTTTTATGCCTGAGGGCCGTAGCCACAACCATAACGGTCGTGTTCAAGGAGGATCCAACTCAGATAACATCCTTGCAGATGCTTACGTTAAGAATCTCGATCACGATAAGCTCATAAATTGGACGGACGGCTATGCCGCTATGCGAACAAATGCCGAGCTGCAGCCATACAACAACTTTGACTTTAACGACCCGACAGGAAGCACAAAAGAGGGAAGAAGCGCCTTGGATGACTGGAAGAACCATGGCTATGTCAGCACAAATTATGGCAGAAGCGTGAGTAAAACTGTTGAGTACTCGTTGAACGACTTTGCACTCTCGCAAGTTGCCAAGGGTGAACTACCAGCGGATACTGTGAAATATCTCAACCGATCAAGGTAGGTTAAGAGGAGCCGAATGCTTGAACATGAGGAGGTTAACCATATTTAGAGGATGGCAACATATTTGGCGCCAAGACGCACAGTCTCAAAATTTTAGTGGCTTTCTCGCTCCCTTACATTCGAATGGCACTCTTCAGGAACCGTATGATCCACTGTCGTGTGGAGAATGTAACTGGCAGTCAATCTCTTACGAAGGAACGCCATGGGAGTACTCTTTTGGTGTTCCATACGACATGGTCACCCTCATCAAGCTCATGGGTGGTCCAAAGGCTTTTGAGCAAAGACTAGATACAAGCTTCAAACCAGGGCTTGGGACCGAAGACCAGGGTAACAATGGTATTGGCTCCATGATATACAATCCAGGTAACGAGCCAAGTTTCATGACGCCATTTCTTTACAACTACCTACCAGGAAAGCAGTGGAAGAGTGTCATGAGGAGCAAGTCTATAGTAGACGAATTCTACCACGCCGAATCAAGCGGTATTCCCGGAAACGACGACGCAGGCAGCCTGAGTAGCTGGCTTGTTTGGAACATGATTGGTTTGTACCCAGTTGTAACGCAACCAGTCTATCTTATTTTAGCGCCTCAATTTGAGGATATATCCGTCCAATTGGGTGGAGCGGGGAACACCCTGCGCATCACGGCTGCGGGTTTCGATAAGGGACTCTATGTGCAGAAGTTGAAAGTCAATGGAAAGCCATGGAGTAAAAGCTGGATTAGTCACGAACTGTTGGTGGGCAAAGATGGGAAGGAAAGTCACCTGGAGTTCACAATGGGAGCTCAGCCAGTTAAATGGGACGACGGAGAACTGCCCCCTAGTCCAGGCACTTGATGGCAGATGAAAGTCCTGGTAGCGAAGGTGGTTCGCTCGGGAGCCTGAGTGGTAGTCTTGTCATCGTCACCAGACTTGCACTCATTGTCAACACAGTTGACGCACTTTGGACCCCATTACTCCTTATCAACACCGTTATTGCTTGCCTCACGGGTTTCTCCTTGGGTGAGGACATTGTTGGAGCTGTAGCACTTGCGCCAGAAGTAACTCATTGCAGCTCACTTACATGGCCATACACTGTTCAGGCTGTATGGCCTCCCCTGTCCACCAACCCTGACAATAGAACTCATAGGGGTCGCCTTGATAGCGGCCGTAAATTTGATAGTTCCAGTCTTTATAGTCGGGCCAATCCCCTCTGTGAGCGCATGTTGTTGGGAGACAAGCAGTTTCTGTGAACTCAGCTGACTTGGTTGTTGTAGCTTGCTTGGGTACTTGAGTGGTGGAAGTAATGGCAGGCGCAGATGTTCCATCGGAGCCAGACTCGTACTTAGAGTATGCGAAGTACTTATCGACCGCGTACCAATCAACATCAATATTATCGTTCCCTTGCTTTTAGACGTCAGACTGGGAGATGACAATGGTGGAGAAGAAGCATTGAGCCAAGTTGAACTCGTAACCAGCTGACCTACAACCAGTCATGGCTTTGCAGATTGTGGCATACTTGCCAGCATTGCAATAGTAGGTTTAATGGTTGAGGTCTTGACTTGACATTGAAAACAGCTCTTTACGACTTTACTGTGGAGCGATATTTTTACTGAAATAATATTATCTCTAGCTTTGGCACTCTGTATGTGGCCTTTTATAGAGATAACAGAATGGGAATATAATTATTGGCACTTCTATAGTTATTAAGGCGGTAGATAATGTGTAGAGAGAAGATAACACACTTTACTAAACTTTTATTATTACTTTAAATATAAATAGTAATAGATAACTAATTATGGGTATTTTAATACATCTCTATTAATAGTATGTTAGGTTTGAGTCCCTACAGCTCTTGTAATTACTTACTTTAGTGTAGTACGCGTATATAAAGCGGTTGGAGTGCTCAACAGGATTAAACTTTCCTTGCTAACCAAACTAGTAGTCCGCCAACGAGTGAGAAAGATGCCTAATTTATGTTAGCCTGCCTTATATCCTATTGAGTAGAATAATAGGTGCCGTATACCAGTGATATAATAAACGGGCGCCCGTCTGGTGCATTTGGAGAATGCATAATTGAAGCCCCGACAAGACTACTAATAGTCTCCGTAACAGAGATGCCAGCGAATAGCCGCCCAGAGAAGCTGTCTTCGATGTTTGAAGCAACAAACGATCGCAGGGCCACAGACATAACTGATCCAGAAAGAGTTATAACAAACGCAACGACAACAACCACAAAATTTGGAGCGAACAAGGCGAAAAGGGTACCAACCGCAGCGAGGATTATACCAGATGCGGACAGTATGAGATCCCTGTTTGCGAAGTGCCATGTTCTATCTAGCTGGCGTGTGGTTAACGGTATCATGACCAAGAACAGTAGAGGTACCACGATTGCTCTCAGATAGGTCAATAGGTCGATCTGTTGAACCGTCAGTATGAAGCGAGACATGGTAACAGGCTTCCAACCTACGTTACTCCAGACCTCAGGAATATGCCAGAAGATCCAACTGAATGAGAAGCCCAAAGAGCCTGTAGTAAAGTTGACTACAAAGAAGCAAAAGAAACTTATTATGAGGATGGTGAGCTTTGAAAAGGGCCTTCTTATAATGCTCCGGCTCCAATTGATAGCTTCACGACCAGGAGTGTTGTTAGAACCAAGCAATGCTTCTGCCTCGCCTCGAAACACACCAGTTTCAAGTGGCAAATCCTCTCCAGCTGATGCATTATTGTCTTCTGTAAAGTAGCAAACCGGAATGAAACACAACACATGGATAATGAGGGTGAGCGTGAATGACAACCAGAGGGGATTGGTCATGGTTGATATCTTGAGAGCTGGCTCGAAGAAATTGCACATGCCTGAAAATGCTTCTAGGAATGAGAAGGCGATTGTTCTGAAGCTCTTAGATTAGCATGGTGAGATCAAGTTAAGTGTAGCTAAGACATACCGCTGCCTCGGTTTTACACTGTTGCTTATGGCAGAATAGACTAGAGTGCTGGTTACAATAGGGCCGCCACCTAGAAAGAAAAAGAGAGGCGATAGATAGAAACACCAGAGAGGGAAGGCTGGCACAAGTCCTACACAGGAATTTAGCTATCAGTTTGTGAAACGAACAAAGGAAGTCAATACCAAAGAGTAGAACAGAGCCCCAGTACAAAACAATGCCGATGAGATTGAGTGTAAGCGCAAGACGTCGATTTCCCCTATCTACAATGATTCCCATCGGAATCTGTACCACAGTCGCTGTAGGAGATTAGAACACGCAAGAAGGATGGATTGTTTCATTTCTCACCCGCAAGTGATGACGAAATGCTCAGCAAATTCGCCATAGATTCGAAATGCATAGTTACCTCTCCACCTGCACAAACTTCATTTGGAGGATCCTCATGAGGGTTGTGAATGTCGCTTTCGTAGTGATATCGGCAGACGGCAGCTACCAAGAGCTTTGGCCAAGGATATGAGAGTAGTATGGTGGACGCGAACTTCACCAGAGAGAGAATAAGAACACAGAGCCAGAAATTGAGGGGATAGATTGGGGACCACTGAGACTTCCTGTTGTCTGTGATGGTGGTGAGTCTCCGACTTATTTGCTTGAAAGGCGGAGCCCATTGTTGGCTATTATCTTGAGTCGTCGGTGAAGGCATTTTAGTTTAGTATTAATGGGACTTTAAGACGTTGTCTTGGTAAAGCCCGTTGTAACTTTCTGGTCGCTAAAGAATGAAAGGTGTTATGTATTTAGGAAAAAGCATCTAGACGCATGAAAAGTTTTAGGCCGGACTGCTAGCTGTTTGTGGTACGTGTCGGATGCGCCGGAGTCGTGTCGTAAGCATCATGAGGTTTTAAGCCTGCTAAGAAGATATTAGGCCAGCCAATTAGAAGCGAAAACCCGGATAGTAGTCGGACCTTAGTTTGTCCTAACCGATTCCTGTAAATCTAACTTGGATATTTGATGGTTATTAACTGCAGGAAAAGCGCACTAAAGCTGATTGCCAAGGATCAGCTTATTTCAATGACGTAAATAGCTCTACTTGGTGATGTTAGTTATTAATAATAGCGCCCCCTCTAGAGAGGAGGCGCAGTAACACATAACTGTACAAAAACCGTAGCTGCATAAAAGCCTTAAGTGCATAAAAACCATAACCACATAAAATCGTAACTGCATAGGGATCTGTCTTAGGAATAGGGATACTAGCATAACGCTAAACTTTTATAAAATCAAGACAAGAGACTACAGTACAAAAGGGTATCGTGACATTCTAGGGGTATCACTAAATGAAAACTACTACCTTATCCTTCCATCCCGATCCAAAGGCCATAGCACTAAAAGGTTCCGTATCCAGTCCCAATACTCTGTCTTGGCCCATTTCTTCAGAACCTGTAACACATACACAATCTTATAAACGCCCATCGAACTCTCCGTATTGCCGATCGCATAGAACCTTGGATTATCTTCGCCGTATTTCGAAATGCTGAGGAACCAATTCTGCTTGTGGATGATGATGCCCGGGAGGAACTCGGGAACGTTATACGAACTTTCAATCATGGAACTGAGCGCTTGATTCGGCCATTCCATATCAGTCTTCTCTCTCATCCGCATCATGCGCTTGAGCCAACCCCAGTGCGCGGTGAATGCTGTTCGGACCCGCTGAAGTTCGCGGTCTGTGTTATGCGAGAGGGTATGGACGTGGAACGCTATTGGTCGCCGGGATTGGAGGGATTTGAGGTTGATGTGGTTGAAGGTGTTTCTGACGAGTCTCTTTTGCATATCGTCGATGCAATCGGGCAACATGCCGTCGAGCGGTGTTTCTACGTAAACGCAGAAATCGGGAGGTGGCGGGTTGTCGGGGTTGGTATGGTACTCTGGAATAATGATACCATTGTCGCTAGATATCCCAAGATCAGGAACGAACAAGCCATTGAGGGGGACAGTAGATTGTACTCACCTGCATCGGAAATCGAGGAATAGTGGCCAAGGTTCATCCCTGTACGAAAGCTCGAGAACCTTGTGAACAACCTCCATGTTCCATTCGTTCGGCAATGCTTGACCTCTAGTGCACTCATTACTCTGGTCCATGACCTTTTCAACACTTTGGAGGTCAGGCACCTTGCCAAATCTACGGCGCTTATCGCAGTAGTGAACATCACTTTGGGCACCACCTCGCGCCCAGGTCAACTTGTATTCCAAAGGTGTTCCGGTTGTTGCATTCACGATCGGGCGGAAATCGGTGGGGAGGATACCGCGGCCGGCGTAGATGTCGTTTATTCGTTTGAGGAGGATTGGTAACACGGGTGGTTGGGGCGTAAACTTGGGCTTGGGCCATGTTCTTTGTACGAATGGTATAGGCCCAGGTCTAGCCACTGGTTCGGCATTCACGTCTTGTGGCCACGATATAGGTTCAGTGTCAGGTTCGACCTTGACATCTTGCGATCGGGGTAGTTGTGCCCAGCCCGACGAGGAGGGTGTGCGGGATTCTGTTGTCGCAGGCTGTGGAACTGGGTGGACTATTCTGCTGATGAGCCGCCGTTCAACCTTGCCTGTACTGTAGCTGATAAAGTTACAGTATTTCTGCTGTAATTCTGAGGACACTTGGTTACTGCCGGTCGCTCGTTTCTTGCGCGCTTGAAAGGTAATTCTGTCTAATTCTTCCTTGAGCATGTCGATTTCAGCCTGACGTTGGAGGCAACTCTTCTTGACATCGTATAGCGGATCGTTGGGTGACAGCTTGAGCTTTTGTCTCGTCTCGCGAGGTGGTGAATCGGCTCGACGGCGTTTCATGGCATTGGGCGGGACGTCGGCGTGTGGCTCTGGAGTAGGCGATGGATCGTTGGTGGATTGTTCGACATTGCTGAGCCAAATCTGTACTGTCCGGTCGAGAGACATTTTGGCGCTGCGAAACAAGCGCCAATGGCGTTGTGTCGCTCTTCATTGCTGTGGATTCTGCTGAGATTGTGATTCTGGCTTGATCTGGCCGGGCAACCCAACCAAGGCCCCGGGTCAGCATAATTCCGCCCGCCACGGCACGGCATTACTGTTATTGGTCGCATGGTCTGAGCATCGATTGCCGAGGATGCAAAGATAACAAGAGCCAGTTTATAAAGAGGAGGAGATCACAGCCTTATTGTTATAGTGATTACTAACTTCTTAATATCTTAGTTAGATTCATTGGGGTTATGGCCCGTCGAATAGGGTACCGGATGTCACTGAGAAAAACAACCCAGTTAGCCCATAGAGTTATCCTCGGCAAATAAGACTAGGCTACCTACCCGAAACAGGTGTATATAATAAAGACAATTCATAGAGTCTCTGTACTATTTCGTGAAATATACCTGCTCTAAAACGTGAAGAATTTCTATTAACAAAAATAACAATAGAAGTAAAATGAAAAAAAAAGACAGTTTATTTAGCAGAAGAATAGTTAGGTTTAAAAGCTAAACAGGTTAATGTGTTGGTTGCATAAAGAACAGGCCACGACCATCTCATTTCTTTTCTCATCCAGGCAATTGAAAAATCCAGGGACTTCTTCTATTACGTCTTAACCATTACCACTCTTTTTATCTACAGACATTATTCCATTTTTAAACAGTATTCCACCATGGGCTTCTTTAACGTCAAATCCAAAGTCACCCTTCACCTCCGATCAGGTAATTCACCGTAACAAACCTTAAAAAGCCAGTAGTACTAAACATGTCGCAGTTACTGGCGGACCACGGCCAGAGCCAGAGGCCATCACTTAAAGAGCTAATGCTTAATCTCATTCTCCACTCATCCAGCTACCCTTTGAGATTAAAGAATTAATCTTTCAGAAGCTATGGCATAACAAAGGCTTATTTCAACACCTTATACTGCGCCGCGGTTATGTCGTTGGAATGACATGCATTACTAATATTACTGCACTAAATGAGCTTTAATGAATATACGAGGCAACTGGATCTAAGGCCGTTAGGGATCTAATGCTTATTACATGATTTTAGTCCTTATAGGGTGTCCACTGGAGATATAAAGAGCTCTATTAGTTAGGCGCCCAGGAGGAAGTTAATCAATGCAGTTTATTTCTGCCTATACTACTAATATGCCGTTAATTATAAATATATTTAATAAATACTTTAGTACAGTCACTAACTATATTGCAGGTACGTTAAGGCGTGTGCATCTATCTATAAGAATATTACTTTTTGTATACATGACCTTAACACTGCCTACTTAATAGTAGTCTCCCACCTGAATCTAATCTTTAATAATATTCAATATCTGCAACTTGCAATCCACCTTCCTTTACTACGTTATACCCACGACAGGCCAAACCATAGCGAGAAAGCAGCCATGATACGCTAGCGGTAATATTATAAGGCCCTTAACTGTATAGAGAACCTCATTTCTGTCTATATAAGGCTTAATGCTTCTATAAGGCGTTGCTTCTATAGTATAACGGAAGGAGATATAAATCCTTATGTCTTTAGCGAAAAGGTCGCTGGTATGCTAACGGTTAATGTACCATTGAATCCTAATAGACCTGAGGCATAGACAGAGGTTGTAAATATTAAACCACGGTTTAATATTCATTCTTGTGGATAGCCGGCATATAGCTTATTGTATAATGTTAATAATGTAAAGAGGGTTACTAAGTTATCCGACTGGGAGGAGCCTGGTGTGCCCTGGGGACCACCACAGAGAGGATAATAATATGTACATCCAGGGAAAGGGCTTCTTTCATTACTGCTCACTCGACATAATTAACAACCAGTATAATAGAGTTTATATTCATCGTCATTGAGAAGTGCTCTAGTGTCAATTATAGTAACTGGAAGGCTGACCATACTTCACAACTTAGCTCCGCCCATAGGAAGAGTTTGCTGCTGATTGTAATCCCAAAAGTTGAAGTCCGATACAGTATTATCAGCATAAGGAAATTGAGTCTGGAAAAGCTGCGTTCCAGGGAAGCTGAGTTCTGAGGTTTGATATGACATTTCAGAAACCTCCGATGGTGCAGCTGAAAAATCGAAAGGCATGTTTGTAGTGTCATAGGGCGCAACGAGAGGTTGGCTGTCAAGTCCCTCCGTAATGTAATGCGGGATAGTATCCAACTGCACTCCAACAGATTCCTCGGGGCTCGGTTCAGAAATAACGGATGTTTTGCCGAAAACCTTCTCAGAAGGCTTTTGTTCGAAGCGAGCCTCAACCTCGTCGAGAAGCCGAGCAAGGAGTTTATTTAATTCGCCAGTGTAGTCAGGCGGCTGGTCACCCGCCTGCACGAACTCAGATATCAACTGTGGGCCTTCATCCAGCCAAATGCCACGCAGAATCCCGATAACTTCTTTAACAACCCCATCCAGATGCGGCTTTGGCATGGTACCGCGTGGTGCGCCAAATAAAATCTTCCAAACCCCATACCACTGTGCCTCTGGTGAAAGGCTTTTTGCAAAGCGAGCTTGCAGGGATCTTTGCGAAGCCAATGACACACTATCCCAGTTCGCCCCAGACCCTGGTGAGCAGTTTTGTTGCAGTATGTGCTCATCTTGTAGGTTCAGCGACAAGAAGCCCTGAGAGCATCTTGGACAGGGGTAAGGTGCTGTATGTCTTCTCTTTAAATGCTGCTTCACGTCGGAGATACGAACCATTTTGAGATTGATGCATTCCAGATGGCGTTCTGGATCTTTTCTGAAGTATGGGCAAGCGAATCTCTTGATGCTGTCGTTGGGTCTCCGATCAGCATCTTCGTACAAGTCGTAAAGATCATCGCCAAATCCAGCCGTGCGTCTCCTCTTGCTGGGGGTTGAACTGCGGGATGGAAATTGCGGGCTCTGCTTTTCGTCATCTTTAGAAAGTTGATTGCTGGATATGTTCGAAGGAAGCCGGAGAGCATCCAGTGACAATCCACCCTTAATTTTGGGATTTCGTAAAATGGGAATTGGTGTATCTGGTCTTCGACAGAGTTTACCTCCTTGCAATGTTACGCCATTTAAAGATGCAGCCTGCGTTGAGAAAGCATTGTCTTTCAACCCAGTCAAGAATTGATCTAACAGGTCTGGGTTGGGTACTAAAAACGAAACACAAATTAGCCTCGCATCTTTGGTGGAGTCGAAACGTTTCCTAACTTGACTTTTGTGGGTGAATTTCCGAGGTTCCTGATCTTGGCGGTGCTGGCGAAATAGGTCTTCCATAGGGGCATTGAGAGATGCGGTTGTAGAATTGTAACATTGATTTCGGCCGTGTTAAATGATTCTCGGTTGTTGTCGTTTGACTTATGTACTCATGTATAGACGCTTCTTGCATTACAGACATCGTTTAGAATGTCTGGAAACACTCGTTCGGAGGAGTCCTGGCTTAATTACTCGAAACCTAATGTCAACCAGCAGATACGAGATTTTGCTAGTTTGCAATAGAGCGCCGTTTGGAAGATCGTTGGTATGGAAGTTTAAAGTACTGATGGCGAAATCCCTTGAGCCTCAAGGCGGAGCAAAGAATTATAAGTGCAGAACGCGCAAGGCAGTCAGCCCCAGGGGCTGTGAGACGAAATTACACGAATGTTACATGTTTTTGTGAGGGGTAGTAGTAGAAAATGGATGTCACTCTTCCTAAGTGGGTACACGTTGGTTTGATTTGGAGTTCGATCGTCTCACCATTCGGCTCGCGTTAATTGGTTCAGCTCGCCTTGCATTTATTGGCAGGGTGAACTCGGTGTGAGCGCAAGGGAGAGCATGTCACACAATTGCGGACGATGTGCTGGCAGTCGGTGATAAGAATGCGGGGAGAAATACGCCAGATCTAGTCAGCGAGATGTATGAGCGACGGCTTTTCCTGATTTCTATTTTATACATGGGTGAAGGTGATCAGACAGACTGACTTGTCAAGAAGTACAGAAGACATTCATCGATTCATCAACCAAATCTCTCACTTCGCCTTTATTGCCACCATCGGCCATCGGCCACAATCCGCTGGCGGGTAACAGCAAAACAACTGCAAGGCGCGCGCAGCACTTGAAATCACACTGGAAAAGGCGACTACCTAAAGGTGTGCCTTGGGTGGTGGGTTCGTTGGCGCCTCTTTTGAAGGCTGGGGCTGCACGCTGAGCTGGCCCAGCAGCCTACCCTGGATATCCAGGCCTGGGTCTAGCAGCCAGTCTTGGACTCGGTCATTGTACTCTGTGACAGCACTCGATTGTTGTGAGGGGCTGCAGGAACGGTCTAATTAGTATGTGATGTGTATCGAAGACCGACGACGGAACAAACCTTTTGGACGTGGCGGAAAAAGTCATCACGTTTACTAAGATATTCTAACAACTCCAACAATTTAGTTTACTAAGTTATCAGCGAGGTTAAATATGGCCCTCGAATAGCTGACTTGGCATTAAATTCTGCAGTATATATAACCCTAACATCTTCCACAATTGTGTCGATTTTCTCACAGTTGATAGCGTTTTACACGATTGTGTACATCACGTTTGACCAATTGGCTGTATAATGTAGATGTATGCCGTCAACATTGACTCCCAGAACGCAGCGCAGCTAGAAAGGCAAACGGCGAAATAACGGTGCGACACTGACGTTGCAAGTTGGTTATCGCGAGTAACATTTACAAAGTGCATTGTAGCCTCGCTAGATCAAACTCGGCATATCAGAATCGAGAGTGGTTTCTAGGACTACACAATTGTGGACGAGGCCTGACGAGAGGCCCTCGCTGTGATTGACGTGGCCAGCGCCTTTTTAGCCTCAGCGCTGCGTTATCAACTGTAGGCGTTTAAAGTGGGTCTGTGCTGGCCCTGACGAAGCAAGACGGACGCTAATTTCTAGACAGTCCATCGCCAATCATTAACTAACGGCCTTGAATTCAAGCATAATATTTACCAACCAAAAGAACGTATAATTGCCCGTTCGCATTTGTGTTGGAACATGCAGCTAAGTGCATTCAGAACCTAGCCGTAAGGAAACTTGTGAAATTTCTTGGTACCTGACTCAATTAAATCTGTGCCCAAAGAATGAACGATCAAGTTGTCAAAACCAGGCCTCAAGGATGCACTGCCATGTAATGTTTTGCTAACTATGGACTTGCGGCTCCAGCACGCACTGAAGTATTGAGTCCATAAGGAGCCGATCTCACCTGTTACTCAACGGCTGAAACTCTGCGTTTACCACTTATTTTTCTTTCATTTAATTACTGAAACTCCATCCTCAAGTCCAGATGTACCCCCCCAAGTATTGCCGCCAAGATGAATTCGGCGAACAGTGAGCCCCGCCATGTAGCCGGCGAACCATCTCTTCAAACCAGCCGCAGGGCTAACAAGCGTCGCCGCCACGATCCGAACGGTGGGGGGGATGAACGAGATGGTCCGAAATGGTCACAAGGAAAGGTGGCAATACTGTCTTTCGAATGCCCATTCTGCAAACTAGACCCTTACCGATATGCTGAGTGTAAGGGCTACCAATTGACCCGGTTATCGGATGTCATGCAACACATCAGCCGCCAACACCGGATACTCGAGGTCACATTAGGGTCTGGTGAGACAGTTCGAGAACGGGATATCGTTCTCTACTGCACAAGATGCCGCGATCTTTTCTATGGCATGGGTGCTTCGCGTAACCGCGACATCCACATGAATCAGGAAATCGAATGTCAGCCAGCCAATATCGAACAGACTGGCGTCATGCTAGACGGGGAGTTCGAAGCGTTAAAAAGTAGACTTCGATCATATCCGCGGCGTGATGAAACATTTAGATGGAATATTATCTGGAAATGGTGTTTTCCCAGGAAGCCCTATCCACCATCACCGTACGTCGAGATTATTGTTCCACGTGCACAAGTACAGGGGATAATTCAGGATGAGCTTGAATCTATACCAACACTGTCGCAAGAAGAGGTCCAGTTGAGAGCTAGACAATTAGCAAATCGAATCTATAGCACTGCATCGAAACCCCGGGGCGGCCCTTCTGTACCTTTACAAACACAGTCGAATATTATGCAGACGACACCAATACCAGACTACCATATCCCAACCTCGGTATCCTCTAATCCGACATTTACCCCTCAGCCTTTA
This sequence comes from Fusarium tricinctum, assembly GCA_020744515.1. Taxonomy (NCBI): domain Eukaryota; kingdom Fungi; phylum Ascomycota; class Sordariomycetes; order Hypocreales; family Nectriaceae; genus Fusarium; species Fusarium tricinctum. The sequence continues at coordinate 121,787 of JAGPXF010000002.1, read as the reverse complement.
CAACAACAAACCCAAGGCGTCCGTTACAGCTCTGGCCTACCCCATCTCGGTGTTTATGGAACACCGACTGGAGGCCAGAGACAAAATTCCTTTCAATGGAATAATACGTTGACTAATAACAGTGTACCAAGTCGAGTTCCGGGCTTTATGGCACATCCGAGTCCTGGGAACAACTTTATCCACCCTGGACATTTTACTGCTCCTAGCTCTGGATACCCCCTATTTTCTGACATTCAATATTCCACTGATCTTGTCGAGTTAGAAAACCAGGACGACGACTACTTGAACACTGGCGGGAACACTACCGGTCGCCGTGGCTCAGAGTATTAATTGTCGGATACAAAGCGTGGTCTATTACATCTTACTAGCTAGGGAGGCTATGGACTCTTGAAAGCTTGAAAAGACTAAGTTAAACTTAGAGCCGCAAGGCTTAACTGTGATTGGAAAATCAACTTTCTGGGCTATTTTCTCTTTTTATTTATTGCATTATTAAATGTTATTGAAGTGGGAAACCTTGTCCGGTGAAGACGGAGGTATTGGTTATAGTCTTAAGTATTAAGGAAACTTCTTCACGTAGACTTTTAATGAATATAATAGGACAGTGCTTATTTTTCTGGCGGTATTTGTTGAGCCTGGGTAAATAGCTATTGGCCGTGAGAATCTGAAATCTAAGTATCCTTGGTTATGAAAATCAACCTTCAGAATAATTCTAGCTTCTATTTATAATTCTTTTGAAGCCACGAACTCCTCCTAAACACATCCTTGACTCATGACCGAATCTCTAGCACATCCTTTTAATACTCCTACTCTTTAATAACCATATTCAAGAGATCGTGTAGCCCGAGGTCATAGAGTATACCATGAGCATTGGTGTTCTGGGTTGTGAATGGCCTTTGGCGTTCAAGGATCTCCGAGACAAGTTGCACTCCGTATAAACCCCAAAAGTCCCGGGCCATGGATGTTTTGAGCCCTTGCCCTCTATCCAAATATGGAGACCGGGGCCACCCTGTAGCCGGAAAAATAATAGACCACATTCGATTCCAGCGTTTCCTTTCACTCCAGTACTGATCATTGGCCCTTATCATATAGGCCTTTTGGTCTTCATTGACCCCGTCCGATGGGTCTGAGGAGCGCCTTTTGCATCTGGCGCTCAAAACGTGGTCATCGCGATCAATCAGCGAGTTAAACTTTCGATAGCATCTTGAACAATAAGGCGATCGGGAGTGGTGTTTCATGATGTGTTTAATAACACCTTCAATTGACTTGAGGCCGACGGTGAGGAGGCATTGTTGGTGTTTGCCCGGGTCGTAGATGTAGAACGGGCAAGCAAAGTGAAAGAATACCTTGGTGCGAGGCGCATATGAAACAAAAACAAACTCGTCAGCGTCAACGTCGTCTTCTTGCTTCACTTGTCGCCCGCTTGAATGGCAGTGAGGTGTCCTGAATCGTTCCTGAGGCTGCGCCATGTCTTCCGGTGGCGCGCTGTACTCTACTCCAGGTGCCCATCGCCTGAACGAATCCGCCGAGAGCTGCAGTAGGTCCAGTTTCAGGAGATTGTATGCAGGCGCAGGATACCAAGATGCGCTTCGATAGTGAGGATTGGCCTCAGTTGAGGGACCCTGCCATTCAGGTGGTGCGGGTGTGACACACTCGCCTACCGCTTGACCGTAACGATTGGCGACAGGGCTGTGGTAATCGCCAGCCCTGAAGCTTCTAGCGCCTCGATAAGGCAGGGCGAGATTTAGGTGGTGAGATTGAGGCCTATGATTGATGGAAGGCCAGCAGTAAGATCTGTCGTCGCACATGGTTTTCTTAAGTAAGGAGTATTTATATAATGTCGGGGTGATTCCTGGATGATTGCAAGGCAGATATAATACCTTTACCACTAGATATATAGGTTAAACTCGTTTTTCAACCAGCTTTTATTATACCTAAGGCTTTGAAACCCAAACAGCACAGCTGTGTATACTTCTTCTAATTGGCGGCTTGGCTGTACTTGTAAGAATCTCATTGGCCTGGCCACGAACTAGAAGGCCTCAAAATAATTACTGCGACAAGATAGCTACCATACTTAGAGGCATAGGTAAAATTATTAGTTTCATATATTATAAACCACCCTAGTATATACTACTTTCATTTGTTATTATAATGCTTGATAAAATGCCGTATTATTTCGTGCTGAATTAAATCTCTTCTATTTTCAATAAGACTTGAGTGTAGTTCTCGACATAATTAATCCAGTTGCCAACAGTGCTAGTCCCTTGCACTGTATGTACATTCATTCGACTTTCACCATCTCACCTGGCTTGCACGCCAGCTTCCATCCCAAGTCCAAACTCTCCCTCACATACAGTTCATCCTCACCAGGCTCATCTCCATCGCCATAAATATCCCTAAAACTCGGTATATGCTCATCAACGCCCTTGATAACTTTCAGCCTCGATAGCTTCTCATCCTTTCTGGCCAGTAACTCATCAATTTGTTCGTCAACATCCGCGTTGTTCCCTCGACCATATCCATAGATGCAGAGATATTCCAGACTGCGTGGCAGACCGTCTATCAGTCGAAAGGGTGCTGGTTTCAGGAGCCGGTTGGGTGTTTGCCATTCATCTCTAGACCCTAGTAGTGTGATAATGCTGATGCTCAAGTGCGTGAGGTGAGGAAAGTCGTGAAGTGAACCAATAGTCCGCCCATATTCCTTTGAATCACTTCTTTCAGGCTTGATCCCAAAATCTTTATCCAGAGCAATCCGATCGCGCCCATGCTGGTCATACTGATACTTTACCAGCCAATCAGATTCGTTCTCTTTCTCGTTCTCCTCATCTTTGGTATCCCAGGATAGGTCGGATGTATCCTGGACAACCATGTCAAGGTCAATGTCTAACAGTCTTAACGATTTTCGATGCGCATAGAGGGCTTGTCCAATATGAAACGGCCGGACGAAAGGTTGTCCACTATCAGTGCTCCACAAGCCACCTATGGAAAGCTTGAATTCTTCAAGTGCTTTGGGAATTGAAATCATGAGAGCCAAGAAGTCTCCAGGAATATCACAATGGGTTATTTCCATCTTTTTCATGTTGCCTGTCCCTGGAATAAAGAAAGTGCGGTCTGCTTGATATGACTGGATGGCGTCCATGGTCACTGTTTCAAGAGCTGGCAGTCGATGTACCAGCTGTAGGTATTGAAGGATCTCGATGGTGCCATAAACTCTTTCGTCAGTCCAAACACTGTTTATAAACCGGACATTTTTAAGCTTCTGCAGTGGGGGATTCCTCATCTGTCCGTAATTTCCTCGTAGCAGATAGTCCAGAATAGGTTGCTGGTAGAGGTATTCAGCAAGGTACAAGGTGGAAATATTCTCGCATAGGGAGAAGAGAAGAATTATCAACGCAGATGCGAACTCGCTTTCCTTTTGAATTCTGAGAGCATACTCTCGTCGCTTCCTATCAAGACTCTTAATTACCTGCGCACTTGTTTTATTTTCCAAGTCCAAGCGACCAGCGTATCTCTGCAGTCTGACTTCTGGCGGATCGGCAAGTTCTTCATATCCTGTTCGTTCTTCGACCTCATCTTTGTATGATGGGGGACACTCGGCTTGTCTCCAGTCACTTGTATCAATAACGACCTCTGTGACAATATTTGCGCGAGCTGGGTTTTGGATGAAAGCTTGGAGAAGGTGATATAGGTGCTCTACGTCTTTATATGAGCAGATTCGTACACGGGAGTAACTAGGAGCTGACATTTGGTGAATTCGCATAGCGTGAGGCAATTGAAGCATCCGAGGGGCAAAAGAGGGAAGCAGGCATCGATGTAGTAATGGCCCTGAATGGACGGCTTTGAATGCTTGTCTTGATTGCATGTTCCTATGTGTTGACGATGACTCCGCCTGTGAATATTAGCTAGGGAGTTTAATAGGGGGCATGAGGTTTTTATATCTGGCACTAGCTTATAAATAAGAAAAGCTATACCTAATAGCCTTCTATTTATATAAACTATATAAAGTAAAGCTTAATTACCCTATTTATAATAAGAAATTCCTAGCTATTATTAATTACATTAAAGAATTTTAATACTACCTTATAGAAAGCCTTTATTAAGTTAAAATTTATACTAACTATTAAAATATTTTATACTTCACTACTACTTAAAAGCAAAGCCAATAGTAATTATACTATATAAAATACTTATAAAAATTTAATTTTAAAATTATATACTACAAAGGATATAATAATAGATATATAAATACTATTAATTAAAAACCAGACTATAATACTAATATAATAAGATTTAATAAATAAATTCTAAAATATAATAATAATAATAAAGAATATAAATTTACCTAATAAACTAAAATAATTATATAGATAATAAGAAAATAACCCTAACTAGAATATAAAATATTATAATAATAATAATGTAGTTAATAAGTAAGTAGGCTAGATAAGTAAGTAGGCTACTTTCCTTAACCTTTTATTTACTAAATTTCTCCCTAAATAACTTAAAAACTACTTAATAAGTCTTAATATTATAACCGCCCTTACTATATATACTATAACACTAATTACCTAGTTACTTTAATCTTCCTTAACTACTACTTCTTAATAATTTAGCTACTACCTAAGTATTAATATCTATTTAATTAATTACTTATAATACTTTCTATATAGTTATAGTCTTTCCTTTCTATAATTTAGTTCTTTTTACCTTATAGCGCTAACTTAATATCTTATTTATATTTTAAAGATTTTAAATCTTAGCTTTTAATAATATATTCTTATATATTATAGCTATTACTCCTTTTATAAAAGACTTTAAGGCTCTTAATACTAACTCTAGGAAGTTACTATAATAATATTTAATTTAATTACTAAGGTATTTAGACTAAAATTAGGTCTTAATAACTATCTTTAGGGTCTTTAAAGCCTATAGTATTAATAGTTAAATAGCCTTCTTAAAAGGCATAAAGGTCTATAGCTATATATTAAGCTTTAAGATTATAGTTTCTAGATTAAAAGAAATAAGCCTAGTTTCTTTAAAACCTACCTAGATATTACTTTCTATAAAGATAGCTTTAAATATAATATAAAAGGTAAAAAAGAACTTAATCTTAGAAATATAAATTATAAAGTATTTAATTAAATACTTTATTTCTTAAATATAAGCCTATTTTAATAACCTAAAATACTTAATATTAAGTGGCTATAGAAAATAAGATATATAAATAGGTATATAAAATATAATAATCTTAGTCTTTTTATAATATCTCTGAAAATTAGCTAAGTAATAGCTTTTATAACTATTAAGGATTAAAAGATAATAAGGATTAATTAATTAGTTACTTATAGACTAATTAAAGTATTTTAACTACTTAAAACCTAGCTTATTATTTATCTATCTATTTTAACTTATTATAATAACCTAATTACCTAGGAAGTTATATTCTTAATATTAATTAATAAAGTAATATTAATTTATATTAATAATAAATAGTATAATTAATTAACCTTCTATATTAATTACCTAAATTATAGTAATTTATTTTTAATCTCTAGGCTATATTAATTTTAACCTTCTTTATATTTTTAAACCTATAATAGCTATACTGGCTATAATAAGGCCTTTTATAAAGCTAATCTTATTAAAATTCTAAATATTATTTAATTAAATACTATACTTTATAAGTATATTCTATAGAAGCCTAAACCAGTTATAAATAATAATTAGATCTTTATATCTAGCTCTTTAATAATTATATCTCTAAAATAAATATATCTTTAGCTTTTATTATTACTTTATAGAGTTATAAGCCTAATACTTATTAATAGGTAATATATTATAGTTAGTAATTAAAAAACTTACTATTTCTTTTATAAAATGCAGTTAGAAAGGAAATCCTTATAAATCTAGGTTAAAAATAAATTAAATTATTATCTATTCCTTTAAATTAAATAGTTTTTATAAGGTTAAAATAGAATTATATTATAATTAAATGTAATTATATTAGTATTATAATATATTGTAAGGCATTTTATAGTTATTTATAGCGTATTAAATACTAAGCTTTAAGTTATTTTAAAGGGCCTAAAGGTTAAGAAGGATTCTAGCTTTATTTAATAGTTATAATATATTTAATAAGGGAGAACTATTTAATTAGATAGTAATAATATAGAATAAAGGATTTTTAACTTACTTATCTAGCCTACTTGCTTATTAACTATATTATAGCCTATAAGACTTTATAAATTAGTATAAAGATTATTAAACATATAATAACTATAAGTATTATAATAGTAAAGTCTATATATTTATAAAAGGTTTTTAAATAATCTTTAATAATTACTATAATAAGATTGTTATAACCCTTGCGGCTATGTTATATATACTCTATATTTTCCACTAACTATAGTTAAGCTTACCTATACTTAAGGAAGTCTTATAGAAGCTTACTTCTCTATATATAAGCCTTACCCTATAGCTTACTTATAATATTATAAGCCTTACTACTAAGTTTACTTCTAAATTAATAAACCTATAAATATATATATATATTTATTAGTATTTTTATAGATATTAGCTTACTAGCTATTAATATAACTTCTTTACCTAAATATACCTAACCCACTCTATCTACTATTAAAAGATATAATACTTTATAACTACTTAATATAACCCCTTATAGTATTTATTAATATAAACCTAGTATAGGCTAGTTTATCCCTTAGGAACTGTAACTATTATAGAGATAGAATATAATAAAGACTATTAAAAAATATAAAAACTAATAAACTAAGTCTATAATAAACCCAACTTAGAAAAAATATTTAAAAATACTATAGAAAACTACTTAAAATATAATAGAAAATATATTTATACTATTAGAAAAACCATACTAGACTTATTACTCTAGAAAGAATATAAAGTATAGTTATAGAAACTATTATAAAATATCCAAGACTTAATATTTAAACTAAATAGTATATTTATAAAATAATATATATAATAATAATTTTAAGAATTGTTAATATAGAAAATCTATAGATATTCCTTAAATAGCTATTAAGGCATTATAAAAATACTAAAATAAATATAAAAAAAACTATTATAGAGAAAGACTTAAAAAAATAATAAAAAAGGTAATATAGTAGTATAACCTATATAAGAAAATAAAATCATAATAAGATAAACCCTATAGAAACTTATAAGAACTATTAGTAATATAATAACTATAACGTGGTTAATAAGCTTGCAGATTATTTAAGTATATAAATTACTTTTCCTAGCCTTTAAAATAGAAATATTATTTAAATAACTACTAACTATCTAATTAATTAAAACTATTTACTATACTCTTACCTAGATAACTCCGGAACTACCTAATAGGTCCTTACATTATACCCGGCCTTGCTGTATATACTATAATGCCGACTACCCGGTTACGCCGACCTTCCTTAATTACTACTTCTTAATAATTCCATAACTACCTATATATTAATATCTATCTAATTAATTACTTATAATGCTTCCTATATAGTTATTATCTCTTCTTTCTATAGTCTAGTCCTTTTTACCCTTTAGCGCCGGCTTAGTATTTTATTTATATCCTAAAGGTTTTAGACCTTATTCCTTAGTAAGGTAACCTTATATATAATTGCCTTTATTACTTTAATATTAGACTTTAAAGCTTTTATAATTGACTCTAGGGAGCTACTATAATGCCTTTTAATTTACTTTTTAAGGTATTTAAACTGAGATTAGGCCTTAATTACTATCTTTAGGGTCTTTAAAACCTAAGGAGTTAAAGGTTCTATACCCTCCTTAGGAGGTATTAGAGTCCATAGCTATATATTAAGCTTTAAGATTATAGTTTCTAGGTTAAGAGGAGTAATTCTAGTTTCTTTAAAACCTTTCTTAATATTACTTTCTATAAAAGTAGCTTTAAAAGTAGTATAAAAGGCAGGAAAGAACTTAGTCTTTAAAATATAGGTTATAAAGCATTTAATTAGATACTTTATTTCTTTACTATATACCTTCTTAAGTATAGAAAAGCACCTAATATTAAGTAGCTGGAGTAAATAAGATATATAAATAGATATATAAAGTATAATAATCTTATTTTATTTATAATATCTCTTAAAATCAGTAGAGTAATAGCTTTTATAACTATTAAGGATTAGAAGATAATAGGGACTAACTAATTAGTTAGATATACTTTAATTAAAGTGCTTTAGCCACTTAAGGCCTAGCTTATTATCTATCTATTTATTTTTACTTATTATAATAGCCTAATTGCCTAAAAGGTTATATTCTTAATACTAATTCATAAGATAATATTAACCTATATTAATAATAAATAGTATAATTAATTAACCTTCTATATTAATTACCTAAATTACAGTAATCCATTTACAATTTCCAGGCTATACCGATTTTAGTCTTTCTTACCTTTTTAAACCTATAATAACTATTCCGGCTATAATAATACCCATTATAAAGCCAGTCTTATCAAAGTTCTAGATATTATCTAATTAAATATTATATTTTGTAATTATATTCTATATAAGCCTAAACTAATTATAAATAATAGTTAGATCTTTATATTTAGCTCTTTAATAGTTATATTTTTAAAATAAATATATCTTTAGCTCTAATTATCGCTTTATAAAGTTATAAGCCTAATACTTATTAATAGGTAATATATTACGGTCTATAAGTAAAGAATTAGCCATTTTTTCTATAAAATGTAGTTATAAAGGAAATCCTTATAAATCTAGGTTAAAAATAAATTAAACTATTATCCATTCCTCTAGATTAGATAGTCTCTATAACTTTAGGATCTAATTACATTGTAATTAAATTCTATAATGTTAGTAATAAAGCGTTATATATAATATGTAATAGGCTTTTATGGCTTATTAAAGACTTATTCTTAGGTTATTCTAAAGCGCTTAAAGAGCTAGAAGAATTCTAGCTTTATTAAAAGACTATAGCATAATAGGTAGTTAAGATCTATCTAATTAAATGGTAATAATCTAAAATGAGGGATTTTTAAGCTATATATTTGGATAATCTGTAAGCTTATTAACTACGTTAAGACTTAATTATAATAGACTATATAACTAACTTATCCTTATTAAAAAAGCCCTTAATTAGTATTTTTGATAATAGTATTATAGTTATAGTAAATTAATTTATAACAATTTATATTATTTACTATATAGAGAATCTATAAATATAAAAGAACTTTTCTATATTCTTTACTGAAATACTATTAATATATATAAATTACTATTAGAAATTCTAATAGATAGAGGAATTACATTTGGATTAAAATTTTAGTAATTACTTATAGTATATTTAAGACTAAACTACTGGCTTATAATAGTATTTAAACCTTAGGTAAATAAATAAACTAAATAAATAAACTAAATATATAAATAATAACTAGAGTATTATATTAATTATAAATAAAATAATTAGGTTAAGAAGCTTCTAGCTACCCAACTTATATATAATACTACCTATAATAAAATAATAAAACTTATACCTATTTATATAAACTTTAAATTTAATCTACATACCTTTTATAGTATAAAAAAAGCTAAGAATATTAACCTAGCTATAATACTTAAAAGTAATAATATAAAGATAAAGAAATAAAATTAGAATTAAAATTTATTAAAAATAAAATAAAAAGCTATTTATAATAGTAAAAGGAAAGGGTACCTGTTATACCAATTTAACTAAAAAATTAATTAATACTAATATTATAAGTTAGCTTTACTCTTTATAACGGTATATAATACCTTCTATAGCCTCTAACTATAAAAGGGTATTATAACTATCCCCCCTTTTATAGGTAATACAGCCCTATATTAAGTATCTATACAATGCTAACTTTTAAGGTAGTTAGTATATAACTACTAATTATAAGGCCTAGCATAACCAATATCAACCCCTAAGCCTATAATATAGCCTAATGCAATTTATATATTCCAAGCTAATTACAGTCTTATAAGCATAGATATAAGCCTATTATGATTATAGGGCTGTAAGCACTAACCGAGCGATATATATATAAATCCGGGATTAAATGTAAAACCTTTATATAGCTAGAAGACCTATATAATATTAATACAATTATAATAGTAAAAGGGAAGGGTGTCTATTATATTAATTTAACTAAAAGATTAATTAATACTAATATTATATGTTAGCATTATCCTTTATAACGGTATATAATGCCTTCTATAGCCTTTAACTATAGAAGGGTGTTATACTATTATAACCTTAAAAGGATAAAAAGACTATTCTTCTTAAAGGGAAATATAATTTACCTTACTATAAAATATATTAAAACTAAATAATTAATAAAAATACTTAATTATAAATATATTAAACCTTATAAAATACTATAAATAATCTTAGAAAATAATTATTAACTGGATTTACTATTAAAAGTTAGACTTTACTTAATCTTTTATATTTTATTACTTAAACTAATAGCTAATATAATTTAAGTTAAAACCGGTAATAAATTAAAAAAGAATTAAAAGATTAGAAGTTTATAAAATAGAGGTAATTAGGGAAATATATAAATATAAAGGTGAAATAGAATACCTAATTAAATAGAAAAACTACCTAAAAAGTAAAAGTATATAAAAACTATTAAAATATCTTATTAATACTTAATAACTCCTAAAGAACTTTTATTAAAATTAAATAAAAAAGAAATATCTAAAAACTTATTACTAAGACTTAAAAAAGACTGGTTAATATTATTAAGTATATAATTAATTTAAAGATCCTAAACTATAATATCCTTATAAATATTTAGTATAGAAAGTATATTATTTTACTACTTAATCTCTTAAAAACTATAATAAGTTACCTTGGAAAAGTACTTCTTTACCTTAATTTAGATTTTATAAATCCATAATAAATAACTAATAGCAGTAGATAAATAAGACTATAAAGCTAGTATTTCTTTATAAAGTATAAGAAAGTTATTACTTACCTTATCTTTATTAACTTCTAAATTCTTTTCTTATTTTATTAAACTTATTACTATAAGAATTAATTAAAACTATAAAATAAAAATAAAAAATATAAATACTTATAAAAAGATAAAACATATGTACTATTATAAGATTTTTTATTATAAATATATTTACTATAATAGGTAGAATTAATAGATACTAGGTATTTCTTACTAGAATAAAAGTATTAAGTATAATATATATTAGCCTACTTATTAAGAAAATTTAATAAATAGAATAAGAATATAAATTTTATAATCCTTATAGAATATATATTTAGTAATATGGTTAGATATTATATAGTATAATAATATAAGGTTTAAAATAAAATATACTAAAGGAACTTTAGGTTAGTAAGGGTATATAAATCTTAAGGATAAGACTTAATAGAGGGAAGAGATTTATTATAACCCTTATACTTATATTATATATATTTTATATTTTTATTCTATACTAACTAATTATTATAAGACTAATTATTAATAAGACTAATAGCAGCTTAAAGCTATATTAATCTAGGAATAATATTAATCCTAAATACTATTAGCTTTATATATAAAGCCTTAATATATAGAATATACTTATTAATACTTTTATAGAACTTAGCTTACTAATTATTAATATAATTTCTTTACCTTAATAAGCCTTATTTATACTATTAACTATTAAAAAAAGTAATTTCTTTACTACCGCTTAGGTTATATTTTATAATTCTATAAATATATATTTAAATATAGCTTAGTATATCCCTTTAGAAACCTAACTAGTATACTATCTGACCCAATAGTAATATTAAGGTATATTTCTAATAGTACTATTTACTTAAGGGCTAAATACTTAAGGATATTAAAGATTACTATAATATACTTAACTTAACTTACCTAAAGGTTGTTATAATACCTAAGAATAATAATTAGGTAATTAATTAGCTTATTACATTATATAGATATAATTCTAATATTATAACCTTAGTATCTATATTATATATACCTTACTTTTCTTACCTATTATAAAAGTTATTACTATATTATTAAATATATATAGTAACTATTTTAATATAATTACCTTTTAATACTAAGAATTACTTAGTAATTATAATAGTTACTATAATAACTACCCTAAGTATATATATATATTTATTTAGTATTAAATAGAACTTAGCTTACTAGTAATTAATATAACTTCTTTACCTTAATAAGCCTTACCTATATTATTAATTATTAAGAGATATAATACTTTATAACCACTTAATTTAATACCCTATAGTATTTATTAATATAAACCTAATATAGACTATATTATATATTATAAAGAATTAGAAAATAGTAAAGTAAATATTATTAATTAATAAGTAAATTATAATACTTACAGTAAGTCTAGTAATACCTTTAAAAAGGAAATCTAGCTATCCTAATTAAATCTATAGAAATATTAATAATAGTAATCCCTATACAGACCGAAAAGTAACAGTGTCTTAAATTTAATAAGATTACTCACTATATCAGCCACAACTCTATTTCTTAATAGTATAAAAAACCCTGCTAGGGCCACTTTTCCCTCTCTACACTCCACTTTAATTAACCCACCCGAGACAAGATAAAGATTGTAATTACTAAGTAGCCCGCCAAGCCTATAAGTTAACCCAACCGCTTTACTTATAACTAAATTAACAAAGCTAGCCTTAATTATAGCCGAAATGTTAATTAATGCCCTGACCTTTATACCCTTCTGTAAGGACCTTCGGCCAGCTAATAACAGTAATATAGCTAGGGTATATATATAATGGTTGGGGTTCTTAAGGGATAAACTAGTCTATACTAGATTTATATTAATAGATACTATAAAGGGTTCTACTAAGTGGTTATAAAGTATTATATTTTTTAATAATAAATAGAGTAGGTTAGGTATATTTAGGTAAAGAAGTTATATTAATAGTTAGTAAACTAATATCTATAAAAGTATTAATAAATATATATATATATTTATAGGTTTATTAATATAGAAGTAAGCTTAATAGTAAGGCTTATAATATTATAAGTAAGTTATAAGGTAAGGCTTATATATAGAGGAGTAAGCTTTTATAAGGCTTACTTAAGTATAGGTAAGCTTGACTATGGTTGGTGGAAAATGTAAGGTATATATAACGTAGCCGTAAGGGTCGTAACATGTTAGTTACCTTGTTTATCTTATTATCTTACTATAGGGAAGGTGTGTTAGGTTATATAATCTTAGTTAATTAATTATAGTATCTTTCTATATAGCTAAAGGGCTTTTTCATCTTTAGTATATGTAAAACTTTGTCTTATATATATGAATTTTCCTCTTATATCTCTTTATATTATAACCTAACAGTCTTACGTATGTAATGACTAATATCCCTATGTTTTCCTCTAATTAGCACCTACCTACCCTGTAATAGTTAAATAACACCTATTTAATATACATTACAAACATTGCTAAGCTGACTCTATTTAACATATATTAACATAAGTATATATATATTTAATAGTACTTTTATAGAATTTAGCTTACTAATTATTAATATAACTTCTTTACCTAAATAAACCTAACCTGCTTTATTTACTATTAAGAGACGTGACATTTCATAACCGCTTAGTGTAACCCTCTATAATATCTGTTAATATAACCCTAGTATGGACTAGTTTATCCCTTGGGAATCTAACCGTCACACTAAGGCTTTACAGTATCACTCCCACTCTCGGCCAACAGACTCTTATAAGTCTTAAAGCAATACAGCCTCTTTATCACTAAGCCTCTAGCTTCTTTCTTCTTAACAAAGAGACAAGGTCAGTTAATATTCTTCCGATTCATCTTTTACATCTGCGAACCTGCCATCTTCAATGTTCGTCCCCATTCCAGAGCGACAATGCCCTCTTGTACCTGGCCTCTCCCTTACGATGTACTTAAAGATAGCTTTTGCATTACAGGATTCTTACTGCTCGTCTGTGGACAAATCAGTCATCACCTTATGCATCCCAGGCACTACGTAAACTAGGGCGTGAAAGAAAACTGTCAGGACTAAAGGATTAACTTACTTCCATAGGTCTTTAAGGGCTTTACAGGTCGCGAACAGTACGAAGGGCTCACCAAGCCGTCCGTAACTATATAAGACACAAATTGGACACATTAGTAAGTTCTGTATGTCTAGACATCATTCATAGTATAGACTAGTGACTTTAATCTTACCGCTTATAGTGGATTAATTTAGTCATCCATTACGACTTTGCTTTTCTAAAATCTCATTTACAAAACTATACTAACACGCACATACCCTGCTTCTTCCGTCATCACCCCGCGGTCATCCCTTAAGTCTATCAATCCTTTTCGGCTCTTAAAGCCGCCATGCACAGCGCTAAGTTATTACGAGGGACGTCAGCTCCATGCTAGGACAATCATCTCACCATAATCGACGGAAAGGTACGGGAATGTCTAAGGTGAACTTCCCAGACTGCCAGTTAGCGTAATAAAAAACACCATCTACGCTGCTTGAGCTCATTAGTCTCTAACAACATTACTCAAAAGAATAACAAACGTTCGTTTTGACGCATCACAACGCGATGTGAGGTATTACATAAGCAAAGTAGACGTCATTGAACACAGCGACCAGGCCCTGGCTGTATTTGTCAGAGGTCCAGCGTTGATGTCTGAATAGCCATTGACTGACTTGTTGAGATAGGCTGTGGCTAAACTCGCGCGTTGGGAAAACTGCCAAAGCAATCTCCACGCCCTGGCAATAATGAGAACGTGGGCAGAATTGTCTTACTGGCGCCGGTGACTGGTATATATCCTTGCCGTCATTTCGGGGGATGCTAGTATTACCTTGAACAACAGCGGGCTGTTTGGATTTGCTGGGGTTATAGATAAGGTGTGAATCCAGGTCTCGGCGGGGCTTCAGCTGTTTGGAGTAGGGCCCAGAAGGAGAAGTACAAACAAGCAGGGCTGTTTTCTGCGCTTGGCCAACACAGCTGAGTACTGGACCAGCTCTCCAGGTTGTAGGTCAAACAGCCTGGCGGTATCAGCCAACATGGTATCCTTTGGCAAAAGATTCGAGTAGGAATAGTCACACTCTCAAGGTTGTTGGGCTATAGCCCGAGAATGTCGCTATTGATAGTGGTTTCTCGCAGTTAAACTGACTATCCTTCGTAGCAGTCAATACAATCAGGTTTCCCGGTGTGAAATACTTTCCGTCGTGCCGCCCAGAGTGCAAAGGGTCTGTATATGCTTCAGATAACCCGGATAGGTGCCAGTACGGCCGAAATCTGAGGTCAACTGGGCACACAAAAGGTAGATGGTGATCACCTGCTTGAGGCGGCGACAGTAAGTGAAGGTGCTTGTGGCGAGATTGTTTATCTGGTCGACTGAGCTCGTGAACTCAAAAGCAGGCTAGCCTCAGATGTCGCTGCCGTGGTCTTTTATTTCTCAAACATATAATTCCTCTCAACCCTACTCATCATAGTCTAAAGAAGCACAAGTATTTTTATACTTGGCGAGGAACTACACAGATTTTACCAAAGGACATACAGATCCTTAGGTATTCTTTAGCTAAGATGTGCTAAACACAGGTGATGTATCCTATAGTTCCCCTAACCGGTGCTCTTGCAGTTCGTGCAGTAATCCATAATGATACTGCATGAGTTCGACAGATGAATATGTCCACAGATCCAAATACCATCGTCTTCCTTAGCCTTTTCCCGAGCAGCAATAATATCACTGCCCTTCATACCGATACCATAGTCATCACACTCAAACTTAGCAACACAAGCAGCTTGGCCCACTGAGGCAAACATAAGGATACCCTTTGTTAGTCGACTGTACCGGGAGGTATAGCCTGTATACACAGTATTGTCATCAAATCCATTAATGGCTCTATCACAAGCGTCGCCGAAGCCGTCCTTAGATAAACTGTCGCTCGTTCCGCACTCGCCGCCGCCGTCATTATCAACAGCAGTTTGACTAGGTAAGGGGGTAGAAACAGTCGAGGGTACACCATAGCCGCCAGTTGCCGTTACTTGAAAACCGTTCAGGTTGAAGTACTCAAGCGTGTATGCAGAGTAGACCAAGACAGTGCCAGCCTTGGTGGTAGTGAAAGGGGTTTCAATAGGTGCTTGGGTAAGTGGGCCATCGGTGACGAGGACGACTGGAGAGGGAAAAGTGGTGTAGTCTACACAACTGTTGTCAATCATAGAAGCTGTAGTGACATATTGCTCGCCGGAGACGGTGGTGCTGCACTGGCAGTATGGCTTGCTGACGCGAGGGCCGGCGTAGACGACACAAGGGTAGTAGGTCCGGGCTTCCTCGCTAGTTGTCGATGCGTCACTTGTGACACCAGATGTAACAGCATTTGAAGAGGCCCTAGTAGTGGTGACAAGAGTGCTAGGTGTAGAGGTTGGCAGGGAAGTATCAGATTGGGTGGTTGTTGCCTCAGCTGTCTTGTCCTCAGTGGTAGTTGTTCCGACAGTCTCAGTTGTCTCTGCATCAGTAGTGGAGTCTGCAGAAGTCTCGGGAGCGGAAGTGGTATCGGACGTAGTAGCGCTCTTCTCTGTGGAAGAGGAATCTGAAGTGGTGGTCTTGTCTGCAGAAGAAGAACCAGCTGATGTAGTTGCAGTAGAGTCGCCACGGACCAAGCACTTATGGACAGCGTCATCATCAGCACGCTTCTGATTTCTGTTAGAAGGCGTGCCTACTTCAGCACCCGCATAGTCAAAGAAATCATCGTAAACGTTGAAGCTGTGTGTAGCCCAAAGATTCTCCTCGACCCAAAATCTCCATCGTCCGAGGGCCTGGAGTTTAGTAGGGTCCTGTTCACTAGCGATGAAACCATCGAGCATGTCAAACTCGACGATAGTGCGACCTAAGAACCCTCTGCCCGTTGATTCGACTTGACCTATGGGAAGATATCCATGAACCCCTCCAGAAATGGCCCCGGGAATGATACCGGTGACTTGGTTGGCCAATTGGTCCGCGCGCGCCTCATAGCGAAACAATGAAGGGTTCTCAGGACTCTGATTGGTGTTGAAAGGGGTGACAACAAAGACATGGGGTTCGAATTGGGAGTGAAGGGGGCCCGGGGCACTTTCTGTGCCGATAAGAGTACTAATACCAGTTGCAGTAGTGGCGTCTAGGGTGCCATCGCGAAGGACTTCGAAAACATTGGTCTTAAAAAAGTCGTCAGATGTAGGCTTATAATCAACTCGATCGAGGAAACCAGGGACCTCCCAGATATGTGATGTGTAGACGCCGAGGTTTGACACGATCAATACAGCTGTGCAGCCATAGATGCCATTGACTCCCGCAGCTGACCAGCCGTCATCAAGAGGTGCGCCAACAAAGTGTCCCGTGGTCAGTCCACTCTGATCATCCCAGATGGTTTCGGGGTTCATGCTGACACTATCAATGTAGTCGGGGTTGGGGGTTATGTCGCCGTCAAAGAACATTCGAGCCTTTAGGCCCTCGTCACGCTTGGAACCGTCCAAGCTGATGGGTCCAGTAGGGAGAGGTCCGTCAATGGTAGTGGTGGGAATGTCCTGACATTTGATATCGCGAGGTATGCTGTGCATCCGTTTTGGCATCGATCCATCACTGCCTAGTCCTACAGGGCAGCTACCACCACCGCAGGATCCAGAAGCACAAACTATCGTTTCACTACTAGTTGTGGTGGTAGCTTCGGTCGTAGTAGCTTCAGTGGTAGTAGCTTCGGTAGTAGTAGACTCTTCTGTCGAAGTAGGTCTTTCGGTAGTAGACTCCTTACTCTCTCTACTCTTGTTCTCCTCTTCCTCAGTCAGGTCATCATTCTGGCTCTTGACTTCGGGAATAACGCTAGTGACGGCTGGGACGTTACCAGCAATGATGTTACTGGAAATCTTGGTAAGGTCCTGAGCCATACAAGCGAGCTTGTTGATGACATCGCCAATAGGTCCCAGAAGACCTCGCCTTTTCAGCCTTCGCATTCCGAGACGTCGCTTTTTGTTGCAGGCAATACCAGGCTTGCCACCCAGACCAACTATTACAGCGATAATATCGTCATGTGTGTCGTCAACCTTGTTGTTGGTCTCATCAGTAAGAGACTCAGGATCTTCAATCCACTTGTTTATAATGGGGATTAAAGCGGCCACCTGAGAAGAAACAGAGGAAACGCTAGCTGTGGCAGCCGCAGCAGCGGCTGTGGTTGGGGGTTGTGTGGTGGCAGGTTCGTCGTCCTTGGTGCTTGGCTTAGAATCCTCGGTGGTCTTGACAGGTTGTCCAGCGAATGTTGTGGTGTCTTGAACAGACGTCTGCTGAGTGGTAGTCTCAACAGGTGGAACGCCAGTAGTAGTGCTGTCAACGGGTGGCTGTGGCTTACTGGTCGTGTCATGGTTAATAGGCTCTGTTGAGGAAGTCTGAGAACTAGGGGTCTGGTTGATGGGTTGGTTGCTGGTGTTCCCTACAGGAAGCCATGCGGTGGTATCAACGTCTGGAGGCTTCAGCTCTGTGGTCATGGGCTGCCTGGTAGTTGTGCCCTGAACAATAGGTTGAGTTGTGGTGTCTTGGACGATGGGTTGAGTGGTGTCGATAACAGGGGCAGAACCAGTACTAGCGTCAATGACAGGAGGCTGCCCAGTAGTTGTGCCTTGAACGAGGGATTCAGTGGTAGTATCTTCAGCAACGGGCTGGGTGGTGTTAATGACATGTGTAGTACCCGTAGTCGTATCAACTACAGGCGAAGGACCAGTAGTTGTGCCTTGCACAATGGGCCGGGTAGTGTCAATGACATGAGTTGAGTCAGTACTAATGCCAACGACAGAAACAGGACTAGTAGTAGTATCAACGACAGGCGCAGGACCGGTGCTAGTGTCTACAACAATTGGAAGCCCTGTCGTAGTGTCTTGAACAGGGGGTACTTGGACAGTGGTGTGCTGGCCAATAGCTTGCTGAGTGGTTGATTCCTGGACTACATCAGGAAGCTGCGCGGTTGTCTCAGGGTTCACATGAACCGTTTCCGTGGTTGACTCAGGAACAACAATAGCATCGCTACTGGTAGGTTGTAACTTAACAGGCACCTCTTCGGATGTGTTAATGACTGGTGGAATGAAAGCCTGAGAGGTAGAAGTAGACTCAGAGGCAGCAGGCGCGGCATCAGGAACAGGATGCTGAGCAGATGCGTAGAATGGCAGCGCCGACAGGGCAAAGAAAGTGGCACGCATTATAGCGCGCAAATGAGTGACTGGTAACGAACGAAAGGCGTGACAATCTTCCGAAAGGAAAAGGCTATACCAAGTAGAGCGTAGAGGGTTTAGGGATAGTGAAAGCTGAATTGAGCAGTCAGCGCTGCGATATTATCTACTTTATGACTTTATCTAGGTAAAATGCGTTGTTTAGAATATGGCCGGGCATTAGGACGATGGTCTGATCCTTTCATTGCCTGTGAGTCAACGGCGTAGGGATGATGGGTTGAGATGTGCGTTGCCCTAGTTGGTAAGAACTACATAAATTGTACCTGAATTTAGGAAGATCTTTAGGTATTCCTTAGCTAATGCCAGCTTCGGTGTGGTTGTGATTTCCTAAACAGGTAGAGCCCGAATGCCACTATGTGTTGGTGATAACATACACTTTATTAAAATCATGCAGTCTAAGGCAGACAAGACGGGTTGGCTGCTATCCGTGCTGAGTACTTGTGTTTCACAATCCTTAACTTTTGTTGGTTGCACCTTGTAATTCTCTACTGTTAGTAGCACTGCAGCAGCCAACTGCAATTAAGCCTGACCTTCCTGTGTTTCAGAGCAAGGTTCCGTGCAGCCTCAAACTGGGGCCGCTGAGTAAAAACAATTGAAGAAAGTCAATTATTCCGCCTACCATAGAGATCATGGCGATCGTCTTTTACTTAAATAAGGGTTTTTTTTTTCTTTCAATTTAACCTTCAACTTTATTAAGCCCAGGCTTTCCAAATCTCTTAATGATATCATTAATAAAAATAACCCCTTCTCAGGTCAAAACTCAATATGATCAAGGCAGCAGAAGTCGCACACGGCAACTAAACTCTAGTCAAGTGAACGCGTAGATCACACAGTCCTACGCATAAAAGCTGGCTTTCCCCCCCATTAAACAAGGTTAAGTACAGCTTCAAATGTAAAAGTTAAGCTTGTAGCTTGATAATAGTGTAACAGCCATTTATTACATCTTGAATTACACTTAGTTAGGTATGTACCCGCATTCACCTGTCTCAATCAGCTAAAAACTACCGACACAACTGGGGCCTCTTTTTCGACGGATCCACGGGTAATTTTAGTCTTCAGCCCCTAACATCTCCAGCCCCCAGCATAATCAGCAGGGTATCACCGGGCGGCTACGCCAGCTCACCATCCATCCCGTGGATCCCTGCACTATCCTGGTAGGCTGGCTTGGCTGGCTTGGCTGGCTAATTTCTTCAACAGATCATAGCTGAATCTGGGGGCTGCGCAATATCGCAAGATTGCAATCAGCAAGTCCTGCATATCCCGTCAGCGAATTCATGCATATACGAGCAATTCTTGTTATAAATTGTCCTGCAATAGGTCCGCTTTATAATTTCAATTGTTCATCTATGTATCACTGCATTACCGCTCGACTCCCAACACCTGTTTCATTTTATCGCTCGAATCACGCTTGGCATAGTCCCTGGCGCTACCCCACGGCCCCTTCAGGTCAGGATCTGCCCCCTTGCTCAGTAGCCACTTGACTCTCTCAACAGCACCCGCCTTAACCGCATTTACAATTGGGTACAGCTCTTCCATATGGCGCGTTTCCAGTCTGTGGTTAACGTCACCCCCATTCTCCAGTAACAGCTCCATGACAGGTATTCTTGACTTGTCGAAGTCCGCGCTCGGCTCAACACGTCTGATGCTGGGAACTGAACCTTCAGGATAGGCGCCTGCAGCCCAATACAGCCCCGAACTGGCCATCTTAGCTCCAGCATTTAGAAGCTTCTGCACTACTTGGACAGTGCCCTGAATGGCTGCCAGCCTGAGAGTTTGTCCTTGATCATTTTGAGGCCCGGCAACGTTGGGATCGGCGCCTTGTTCCAGAAACCAATCGAACAGTGGCTCATTATTACTCCGAACGATTTCTGGGAGGAGGCTTTCTGGAGTATTGACTGTCCAGCCGTGCTCCATAAGAACCTGGAATAAGGCAACCTGCTTGTCTGCTGGGGCTCTGAGGACGGCTGCTGGTGTTGCTCGTGTCATTGTTGCTCCAGACTGTAGAAGAAAACGTGAAACGTCGTCTTTGCCGTTTTTGAGGGCGTCGTCTAACCCTTTGTGAAGAAAGAGTGGTGAGCGAGATTGAGAGGTAACTATTGACTCGACAGTAGATGAGTCACCCTCTCGGCAGGCAGACCGAAAGTTGACAAAATCTGGTACATCGGCCTCTAGTCCCAAGCGAAGCTCTACGTCGCTGGGACACTTGTTGGGAATGCCGTCGCCCATCTGCTGGTATCCTATTCCCTCTATCTGCCGTCCGTGTTGTGCTGCTAGTTGCCGCCTCTTGGCTTCTTGCACTTGCTCTGGCGACATCGACTCGGGTCGTATTGCACGCACTAGCTGCCGCCTTTTTTGTTGTTCTTCCGGCGAAAGATTATTGCTCTTATTTCCTTGTGGTGACATCTCTCCTTGTTGCTGGGGATTTGCCTGGTTGGGAAGATTAGGGTAAGCTAACAAGCCGGTGGTAGTGGGAATGCCATAACTGCGCTGTGCGGCCTGTTCGGCTTGTTGTCGTAACTGGGCTAGTCGTGCGTCCCGGACGGCTACCTGCTTGGCATAATGCTCCGCCTGTAATCGCCTTTGTCGTTCTTCTGGCGAAATTTGTTCCTCCTGTGATGACATTTTTCTTTGTTGGTTGGTATTTGGTTTGGAAGAAGATCAGCTCAGGATTACGGCCTATAAATGGAGGCACTGCCTGTGCTGACGTAACAATTGTGGGGTAGCCAACAGTCACGCATGGCCTGACTGTTAGTCCTCTTAGAATAATACAATAATTTAGGAAGAAACACCTGTGTAAAAGAAGCTTGTTTATATATTAATTGTAATAATGTAACTTCTCTGTATTTAACTACTGTAGGGATATCTCTTTTATAACCCTAATACTTATTGTTTGTGTTGATAGCCTGCCGACGATTAATTTTGTATAGGGAAATTTATGGCGCTAGTAGGATAAGGGTTAGTTAGCGATTAAAATCAACGTTAACCGACGATTAGTGATTTAGGCGCTATAATAGTTATAGTAAGTTAATAATAAGTAGGAATATAAAAGATATACTTATAAATTAATTAATATTAATTTAAATCTATAAACTTATGGTATTAATAATTAAATAGTATATTTACATTAAGATTATCTTTTTTTATAGTTATTATATAATAGAGTTTATTAATAGGGATTAGGCTATTATAACTAATTAGTAATTTTTAATTAATAAAGGAAAAAGTATTTCTTACCTAAGAAAATAAAAATATCCTTACTATTTAAGCTATTAATAGAAAATATATTAACCTTTCTATTAAGCTATTTAGTTTTATAAAAATAATATAGATTATTAATTAGTTTAGTAATATAGTAAATATTAATTCTCTTAATATAAACTCTTAATATTATATTATAGTAGCTATTAGTTAATAATTTATATATAATATTTCTATAATTAACTAGGGTCTCTTTTCTAATACTATTAATAAGGATAGTAATAATAATATATTTAATTAAAAGGTTTATAATAAAAAAGAAATAATAATAACCTTATAGACTAATTATATACCCTAGATAAATATAATAGTCTATAACTAAGATATTAATAAGTATAGTTTTAAAACTTCTAATTACTATTTAGCCTTCTATAAGCTTAGTAAGGAATAATATTTCCTCCTTAGTATACCTTTTATCTTTAAGACTGTAGCTATATTTATAATTAAGGGCAGAAAGAGAATAAATATCTTACCTAACCTAGATCGGTTTAAATAACTTAAAAAGAGTAAATTTAAATAGCTTTAGGCTATTTATTTACAGTTTAAGCTTAATAGACTTATAGATAGCTAGTATTCTTCTTTCTTTTTTCTTTTTCTTTTTTTTCTATTTTTTCCTTTAAGAAAGGCTAGTATAAGGTCCTCTTAGGTATTATATAATAGAAATACCTTATAGTTATTATTATATTAATTGCCGGTAGTAAAAGCCTACTCTTTTAGCTATTTATTACTACTTACCCTTTTAGAGTTATTATTATAGTTATATTATTAGTTTCCCTCTAGGGTAATCTAGTTAAGTAAAATAAGAAAATAAATATACTAGCCGCCTAGTAGAAATGTAATTAAATAGCTAGTAATACTAAATTAGTATTTATAATATCTAAGAGTTTCTTTATAAAGTATTTTTAAGGTTATTTAGATATTTTATACTTTTAAGCCTTACTTAACTATATTATTATTAATAAGTATTATATTATTTTAAAAGGAAACCTAGATTTTAGGCTAAAACTAAGTAAATTTAGTCTCCTAGGTAGGTAAAATATTTAACTAGTATTTCTTATAGTTACTCTACCTATTATAAAGGAATTATATTTCTTTAAGCTTATTTATAACTTGCCTAAGGTTATTATATTTATCTAGCTATTTATAACCTAATTTAATATTAGCTATATAGTTAAGATATTTAGCTTTAATAGTAATAATAATATTACTACCCTTAAGGCTATAACTATTAGGAAAGTAATTAACTAGGTATTTATATATTATAGTGGTGTCTTAAAGGCTATTATATACTACTTAATAAAGTTAGAGATTAAATCTCTTACTAATAGTCTTAAATATAATATTTATTATAATGTAGTTAATAAGCTTATGACCTAGATAATTATATAACCTAACCTTACTTTTACCTTAAATTTAGGTTTTAAAGAATTCTTTAAAAATTCAAACTAAGCTTAAAATAGCTATTATCTTAATAGCTTATATATAAGTCTTGAAATAAGGTATTTGATTTTCCCTAGATTTTTAAAAAATTTATATATAGCTATAAACTTTAAATTATATTTATACTATAAGATACACTGTATTTAAAGGGTTTTCTCTATAAAGTAAAATAGCTAAAAGTCTTTAAAAAATGTTATTTAGTAAAGCTACCTATACTATTATAGGAAGTATTTATATTGAAATTTTAGCTAATTTATTTATAGCTTTATATTCTATAGAGTAGGCTATTTCTAGGTATATAGTATCTTAGGTTATATACTTGTATAGGTTACAAGCTTATTAATCACATTAGTAATATTAATATAGATATTAAAAAGGCTTACTATCTATAAAGCTAGATATATAATTTATAAGCTAAGATATACTAAAATAGTTAGGTTATTATTATAATTAATACCCTTAGTCTTAATATTAATATAATGTATTTAATAAGCAAGTTAACTAGATAAGCAAGTTAATTAAAAATCTCAACTATTTAAATTAAAATCGCTATAAAACCACTACAAGCTATTTAATTAATTAAAATTACTTATTATATTCTTCCCTAAATATATTAATTACTACCTAATAGGTCCTTATATTTTACTTGCTCTTACTATATATACTATAATACTAAATACCTGGTCTAACTAACCTTTCTTAATTACTACTTTGTTATATTTCTGTCTATATCTATATATTAATATCTATTTAATTAATTACTTATAATGCTTTCTGTATAGTTATTACCCCTCCTTTCTATAGTCTGGTTCTTCCTTACCTATAGCGCCGGCTTAGTATTTTATTTACGTCTTTAAGATTTTAAATTTAATCCCTTAATAAGATAACTTTATATATAATAGCTAATATTATTTTAGTATTTAACTTAATAGCTTTTATTATTAACTTTAGGGAGCTAATCTTATATATAATAATCTATTTAGTAAGGTATTTAAATTAAAATTAAGTATTTCTTACTGTCTTTAAGGTCTTAGAAATCTATAGGCTTAATAATTAGCTTGCCTCCCTAGGAGGTATTAGGGTCTATAGCTATATATTAAGCTTTAAGATAATGGTTTTCGGGTTAAAAGGAGTAAGTCTAGTGTTAAACCGGAGCTTTTATATAATGACATGAAGGGCGTTTTAACTAATTGAACCTTGGATTAAGGAAAGGAAAGTTACCTAACTAGAAGAGTCCTAAATAGGAATAGCGTAGAGTAAAATACCTAAATAAGAGGAACCAGGCTAGATAGATTAATTAATCAAGACATATATTAATTTAACTATAATTTACAGTTTAATAATTAAGAATCTTAAAGCTATCCTTCTTTAAGATAGTTATAACTATAAAAACAAGTTTCTAATTAATAAAATAAACCTTAATATAATATTATTAAATGTAAACCCTAAGATATACCTTTTAAATAACCTAAGCGACTAGGATATATTTAAATAAGTATATATTATAAAGATAACTGCTAAACGGTTTTATAAACTAGGTTACCTAGATAATCTAAAGGAATTCTCTATACTGTATATTATAAAGCTAAGGAGGCTAGCTTATTATAACGGTTAGGTTTCCTAAGGGATAAACTAGTCTATACTAGGTTTATATTGGTAGATATTATAGGGGGTTATACTAAGCGGTTACGAAGTGTTATGTCTCTTAATAGTAAATAAAGCGGGTTAGGTATATTTAGGTAAAGAAGTTATATTAATAGCTAGTAAGCTAATGTCTATAAAAGTGCTAATAAATATGTATATATACTTATAGGTTTACTGGTATGGAAGTGAGCTTGGTAGTAAGGCTTACGATATTCTGAGTGAGCTATAGGGTAAGGCTTATATGTAAAAGAGTAAGCTTTTATAAGGCTTACTTGAATGTAGGTAAGCTTGGGTATGGTTAGTGGAAAATGTAAGGTATATATGATATAACCGCGAGGGTCGTAATATGATCTCTCCCCTCTATTAGGTCTTATTCTTAAGACCTATATAATCTTAATTTTCCTAATAACTATCCCGGTAAGTCTAACTTAGTTCTATAATTATTATATTAGGACGTTTTACTAAATAAAAGGTAGATTCTTTTAATGATATCTCTTTAATATCTACCGAAAAGTAATATAAGGCTGCCAAAGGTATTATATAGTTTAGGTTTAAAGTTATACCGTATTCTTATTATAGTAAGCGCGAGGTGGCGTGTAAGATAATTACTAGAAAGAAGAAGTATGGTTTATATATTTCTCTCGGTTATCCTTATAACATAACCGGTACGCCTTTAAATTCTTATAAATATATCTTCTTATAAGTATGTCTTTTCGTGGTATGCTGATTTATAGTGACTTGTATTATTAATAAGGTAAAGCGTCTAGAAGAACGTAAGGCCGCTACTAAGGAATTATTATCTACTTATCGCGAGGTATTATATATTACGTAGTAAGAGTTAGATAAGTCCTTATCTTAGCTAGAGTCTTATAGAAAGAGAAAGAAAGAACTGGTCTTCTGTGGTATAGAGATAACTTGTTAGGGTTTGGATTCTTTAGATAAGTTAGAGGAAGCTAAGCGGGTGGATCTTATTCCTGAGTAGATTATTATAGAGGATATTTATTTATTAGTATATTTAGATATATTGGATTTTAGTTTTTTTAATTCCGTTAATATTAATAGAAGTTCTTTAGGAGTTATTAGGCATTAAAGAGGTATTTTACTGGTTTCTATATATTTTTACTTTCTAGGTAGTTTTTCTATTTAACTAGGTATTCTTATTTTTTATTCTCTAATTGCGTTTCTTTAATTACTTCTACTTTATAAACTTCTGGCCTTTTGATTTCTTCTGGTTTATTGCCGATTTTGACTTGAATTATATTGGCTGCTGATTTAAGTAATATAATATGAATGATTAGATGGAGTCTAACTTTTAGTGGTAGCTCCAGTTTATAGTTATTTTTTAAGATTTTCTGTAATATTTTATAGGGTCTGATGTATTTATAGTTAAGTTTTTTTAATGGTCTTTTTATTGAGATGTTTTTTATGGCGAGGTAAACTATATCTCCCTCTGAGAAGGATGGTCCCTTTATCCTTTTTAGGTTATAATAGTTATTTATGCGGTTTCTGATAAATTCGAGTTATGTCTTTATTTAGTTATGAAGTGTTTTAAGGTCTTCGCTTTTAATAATGGCGGTAGGGTTAACCGATTTTAGCTTTCTTACCTCGTGGTATATGTCTGGTATGAATCTAAAGTTTATATTAGCTGGTATAAGTTTTATGCTTTTATTATAGGCTATATTATATGTAAGTTAAGTGTATGGTAGTTTTTTAACCCAGTTGTTTTACTTATAGTTAATATAGCATCGTAGGTATTATTCCAGTACTTAGTTTATTCATTCTATTTATCTATCTGTTTATGGTCTAAAGGCCGTAGATAATTTGTAATTTAGCTCTAAGTATGCTATAAGTAACTACTAAAATTTAGCTATAAAGGTAGGTCCTCTGTCTAAAATGATTTTATATAGTAGGCTGTAAGTAGCCATAATATATCGGTAAAAAATATAAGAAAGTTCTTCTGCGTTGGTAGCTTCTCTATAGGGTAGATAGTATAAGAACTTTATTAATTAGTTAATAATAACCATAATGCTATTATAGAAGATTCCGGTTAAGGGTTCTTTAGATAAGGGTAATTTGGTTATAAAGTCTATTATAATAGAGTCCTATGGTCTCTATACTACTGGTAGAGCTTATAGGTTGCCGTAGGGCTTATGTCGTTATGCCTTTGTCTTTTTACATAGGTTATATTATTTAATAACTTTTTTAACTTTTTATTGTAATCTAGGGATATTATAACCCTATTTTTTTAATTGTTATATTGTTTTTATGATTCCTTGGTGTCTATGCAGTAGGTATATATGAAATTCTTATATAAATTCATATTCTATTCTTTCTTATTCCTATCTATGGATTCCAAGTTATAATGAATATCTCTATCCTGGTGGTTTTTATCTATAGATTATATATTTATTGTGGATTTGTTTTACTTATTTATTATAATGCCTGCTAAGGTGGCTTGTAAGGGCTTCCTTAGGGTTTTTATATATATCCCGATGGTATTTCTCTAATTGATCTGTTATAATGTACCTGAATGGTTTAATATATTATTCACGCTATTCTGGTATTAAACCTAAATGGGTTTTAGTAATTATTCTGGTTTATTAGGTAAATCTATATTCTCCCTTATCATTATATTCTAGAATTTATCTATTAAATTTTATTATATCAGTATTATAATCAGGTCTTTAACTGATTATATCTACGCGCCCATTATTAAATCCCTTGCGGTATATAATTATAAAATCAAACTTATATAGGTATTTAGTGTAGTGTAGTTATTATCGGTTTAGCTCTTAAGTGGTAGTGAAGTGTAAGATATTCTGGTAATCGGTATATACTTTAACTTAATAGAGGCTTCCTATAAGGTAATATTTAAATTCCTTAAAATAGTTAATAATGGCTAGGAATTCTTTATTATAGATAGGGTAATTAAGTTCTACTTTATGTAGTTTATATGAGTAAAAGGCTATTAGATATAGCTTTTCTTGTTCATTATATTAACTAATTTATCCTCCTAAAGCGAAATCTAATAAGTCTGTTTTAAGCTCTATTTCCTTAGTAAGATTAAATATAATAAGTACTGGTTTACTAAGAATTATATCTTTAAGCTTTAAGAAGGCTTCTTTTACTTAATCTTTAAATATAAATTTCTTATCTTTTTTAGTTAATTCAGTAAGTAGGTTTATAATTTTACTGAAGTCTTTAATAAATTGTCGGTAGTAGTTAGTAAAACCTAAGAAGGCTTATATTTCTTTAACTATTAATGGTTATAGCTAATCTTATACTGCTAATATTTTCTTTTAATCTATTTGAATTTCTCCTGGTAATATTATATATCCTAGGAAGTCTATCTCTTGGATATAGAAGTGACTTTTCTTAGGTTTAATTAGTAAGTTAGTATCTTAAAGTGCTTTAAGTATCTTATAGATATATTCTAAGTATTCCTTTTCTATATTAAAGAAGATAAGGATATTATCTAGGTAGTAAACTATAAAGACATCGAGGTACTAATATAGAATATTATTAATTATATACTAAAATGTTATTGGCATATTGGTAAGTCTAAAGGGCATAACTAAATATTTAAAGAGTCTAAATTTAGTCCTGAAGGCAGTTTTCTATTTATTGCCTTTTTTAATATGGATTAGATTATAGGCTCCCTTAAGGTTAAGAGCGGTAAAGATCTATTTTCCTTATAGGCGGTCCTTAAGTTCTATAATAAGTAGAAGTAAGGTCTAATCTTTAATAGTAAGTTTATTTAATCTTTAAAAATCTATAATAAGTTATAGTAATCTATCCTTTTTAAGGATAAATATTACTGGGAATCCTACCGGTAAGATAGAAACCTTAATATTTCCTTTAGCTAATTCCGTATTAAGATATTTCCTTAAGGTTTATAATTCTTTTTAGTTAAGGTTATAGATCTTTTAGAGTAATAAATTGTCTAATTTAAGCTATATTTCGTAGTCCTAGTGGCTATGCTATAATACCTTGGTTTTTAGTTCTTCCTTAAATAACTTCTTATAGATATAATATTCCTATAGTATATTCTTAAGTTTATTATTTTCTTCCTTTTGTTATTAAGCCTTTATGGCTTATAGTTATCTTTTTATTTTATGGTATTAATGCCTAACCTTTATGATTATTTATTATATTATTTTCTTCTTACCCTTATTATATTTGTGTTGGGTTCCCTTTAGGGGTAGGCGAGCTTTATCACTCCTGACTTCGCTGTGGTCTTCAGTTAAAGTTTAAGATCTCTATTTATTATTTAAATCGCTAAGTTTATTATTAAAGGGGTTAACTTTATAGTTAGCCTGGCCAGTCCTTTAATTAATTTATAGGTTATAGCGTTATAATTATGGTAATCCTAAGACTAGATTATATCCTAGGCTTAGGAGTATATTAAAGTTAATACCTTAGTTGTGTCTATTAATGAATACCTTTAAGTAATTAATCTTTTTAGTAACTTGTCTATTATTATAACTAAAGCGTTCTCCTTTTAAGTTAAATACTGGGTAAGAGTATTATTTATATCTCTATAGTAGCTTTAACTTATTAATTGTGCTAGGGTTGATGTAGTTATGGTTAGTTTTGCTATTAATAAGAGCGGTTAGCTATTCTCCCTTAATTCTAACTTTTAATTCTGGGTAAGTTGGTTGACCGGTCTTGGTTGTTCTGAGAGTACTTTTTTAGAGTTTCTATATTCCTTACTCTTTACTTATTTATGGCTTTGTTATAGATAGTGTCGGCCTTTTCCCGTAGTGCTTAGGTAATCTAGGCTATATTTACTATTATAGCAGTTTTTATCTTTTAGATATTTATATTGCCATTAGAGTTACTTCTGGTAGTTTACTGCCTGTTATTTAATTAATAGATCTACTTATTTCTATTATTATAGGGTTTCTAGGTCTAAAGTGGCTTCTCTATTAGGGTCTTTACTTAAGTTATATTTCTATTATATAATAAGTTATTTATTATCTAGTATCTGTAATTCTTACTTACTGATTCCTACTAGGGGTGTAGTAATATATTATCTCTATAGGGTGATACCTTATTATTATTATATATAATTTAAGGCTCTCTCTTTTATTTCTATATATGCCTAAAATTATATTACTTAAACTCTAGGGTATCTATAATGTACCTGGTAATCTAATGTGTTAATAATAGCATAGGGTTTTTAGTATATATATTTAAGTATTTATTCTGGAAAATAGTTATTATTAACCTTATATTGTCAGTGGAGTGTATAGTAGTGGGCTGTATATAAGATCTATGATAATTGCTTATGTAAGGGGTGACTTGGATATTATCTCTGGTCTATAAATGCCATTATCTATTAGATTAGTATTGTTGGATCTTATTATTCCTTAAGAGTAATTGCCTGGATGTAAATATCGTTATCCTATACCATTTCTATACATTCCTTTATAAGTCTAATATACTTTTCTTTCTTTCCTTCCCAGTACTAACTTCTGAATTTATTATACTATAGGGCATATAGGGCCTCCTATAGGTCTTGGTTCTTTTATATTAATTTTTATTCCCTTATTAATTGCCTGCTTTATTATTCTTTATATATCCTTTTGGTATTAAGGTAGTTAGGGTCTTTGTAGTGTTGGTTAGGTTGTCTAGTGGTTTTAATGGGGATATTATTTACTTTTTGGTTTTATAGTACTTACGTTAAGGTTTATATAGTTCTATCTACCTATGGTATAGGTAATTGCGTGAAAGTGGTATTAAGTAACTAGTTTAGTCCTTAACTGACTTCTTTAAGTATAAGCATTGGTTCTAGGTTAGGGTTAACTTCTTTTCCTTTTTATATTATGGTAATAGTTAATTCTTTAAGTTATTCCTTAGTTCCTTTAGGTATAGGGGTCTAGTCTTCTTTACTTTAAAGCTTTACTCTATACTTCTGTTAATAATCTTATTATTTAATTCATTGGATTTCCTTTTTATATTCCTTTTTGTCTTATTCTGGTTTCTTTATTTCAGGTAGTATTAGGCTTCCCTTTAAAGAGTCCTTAGTATATTAGAATTCTAATTCATTATAACCGGAGTGGCATATCCTGATTTATGTGGTTTTGACTGCTATCTAAGGCTCTAGATCTTCGGTTTATTTAGTTATATAATTATTTCTTCCCTCTGGAACTGGTTTATACTTTTGGTTAGTTTTAATAGGGTTCTTATATTTAGAATTAAAATATCCTTTCTTTTTATAATTCTAGTAGGTAATTTTAGACTTATCTTGTTTAACTGCTCTAATAACTATAGGTCCTGTTTCCGTTCTGTAGGACGTATTAGTGTTTCGTAGTTGTCCCTGGTTGGCGTAGTTACGGTTATTATTTGCATTCTTAGTCTAGCTAGGCGTATAAGTGCTTCCCTGTTGGTTATTCTATTTCTCCTTTTGTCGCTTATACTGCCTATTATCTATATCTATAATAATAGCTGCAAGGTCGTTAAGGTTATCTGGTTTAGGTTAAATATTAATTATAGTGTCTTTAATTTTAGGCTTTAGGCCTTAGTAGACCTAGGCTATATAGGCTAAGTCGTTCCAGTCTAACTTGGTGGCTTGGTATTGGTATTCCGCTAGGTAGGCTGCTGTGGATCCCTTCTTTTAGAGCTGTTATATCTTTATTTTAGCTTCCTTTTATTTATCCATAATTCCGAAGGTGTTAGTAAGTTCTTTCTTGAAGTTTTTGTATTTCTTGTATATATATTTAGTGTTTTCTTTTCGGGTGTAATGTAGATTGTTTATATAGTCATGAATAATAGGCTCTATTATACATAGTGCCTTATCCTTTAGGAATCCTATGGCATGTCTTACTTAGAGTTTATTGGTTATAAACTATACTAAATAGTATATCTAGTAGCTCCTAAGGCTAGTAAGGAATCCCTAGAGTTTATCTAAGTTACCATTATAGCTATTAGGCTGGCGAGGTCAGAGAATTTCTTCTGGATCCTTTTTAGTAGCTATAAGGGCTATGGTATATTTAATGTATTCTTTATATAACCTTTAACTATTATCGGCATCTTTACCGAGTGCTTCAGTAATGTTAGAGACCTTATTAAACTTATTTTCTAGGTCTTTAATTCTGGTAGATAATTCTTTAGTATTATACTTAGCGGTATCTAGTAGATTATTATAATTCTTTTGCATTTCCCTAATAATTTTTTTGAGTTTCTTAACTTTATCTTTATATATAGCTAGGTAAGTAGGAGTAACGATTGCTTCTTTATCGTCGTTGGTATCCATTGGCATTTCCAGGAGTTCTTTAGTAAGAGTAATATTCTTAGCCAGAGTTACCTATTAACTAGGTATAGCCATAGCGGGTTAGTTAGGAGTTACTAGAGCCATTGCATTTATATTGCTTAGAGTAACGTAGTATAATACTAAATAAGAGCTATTAATATATAATGGTTAGGTTTTCTAAGAAATAAACTAATCTATATTAGGTTTATATTAGTAGATATTATAGGGGGTTACACTAAGCGGTTACAAAGTGTTACATCTCTTAATAGTAAATAAAGCGGGTTAGGTATATTTAGATAAAGAAGTTATATTAATAGCTAGTAAGTTAATATCTATAAAAGTATTAATAAATATATATATATACTTATAGGTTTACTGGTATAGAAGTAAGCTTAGTAGTAAGGCTTATAATATTTTAAGTGAGCTATAGGGTAAGGCTTATATATAGAAGAGTAAGCTTTTATAAGGCTTACTTAAATGTAGGTAAGCTTAGGTATAGTTAGTAGAAAATGTAAGGTATACGTAATATAACCGTGAGGGTTGTAATACTTATAGTAACTACCCTATGAAAGTTAAAGCTATAGGCTAAATATATTTATTAGGAATAATATATATTTAAGGTAATTAAGTTATAAAATCATTTAATAACCTATTTCTAGAGAATTAAAAGGCTTATAAAGCTAATTTAAATCTCTATTACTTAGAATATAAAAAATATATAAAATAAAGTAATAGTATTTAAAATATACTTAATTAGATAATTAAAAAGATTAACCCTTATTACATTTAAACCTATTTTTTAGTAGTAAATAAGTTAGAAGAATATAATAATCTCTCTCTTTTCTTCCTTAACCTTAAAGCTATATATAATATAGATAAAAACTTATAAAGGAAATAAGCCTATTAGTAATATTTTAAGGTACTAAAAGAGACTTTAAACCTTAGAACTAAGTAGGAAGAATAAATTATTAAATAGGAAAAGATAATCTAACTTATAAAGCTTAGAAAGGTAGTTAAAGTATAATATTAAAATACTTAATTTAAGGACTTATAGTTAGCCCTTAAAAATATATTTAAGATATTTATTTATATGAAACCTAGTTAATATAAGGTAGAGATTAAAAATAGAAGTTACTCTCTATTACTATTCTTGACTTACTTTTAAAGAGAGATTTAAAATAGAAAGAGAAAGATAAAGAAGGAAAAACCTAATTAAGTTATAAAAGGGACCTTTAGATTAATATTTTAAGCTTTCTCTTTTAAAAGTAATACGTAAATATTATTAAAACCTCCCACTTTAAGAAAGAACTCTGCTAAATACCTATAATAATCTATTAAGTTAGAAGATAAGTATAAGCTATATAAAAAGGCTTATAAAAAGCCTAATATAATAATATACTAGGTAGCCTTCCCTAAAAATATACTATTAAAATTCAACGAATTATAAAAGTAATTAAATATCTTTAAATAATATATTAAATAGAATAAGAAAGTATAAGAACTCTTTAAAAGGCTTTAAAATAAAAGTAAAAACTTAACTAAAAAGTTAAACTAACTAAATAAAATATAATATAGGATCTCTAATAAAGTAACTACTTTCCTTACTTTAAGTAGTAAATACTTACTATAAAGCTTAACTATCTTAAACTTAAAGATAACTATATATATCTTTAATAATATCTAAAAGTTTAAGAAACTTAATAATACTCTCTATAAAAAGTCTATTTTTATAGAATTAAAGGACCTTTCTATTCTTAGTTTTAAAGATATTAAAATTAAGGTTTAAAACCTTAATAATAAGCTATAAATACTTACTTTATACTGTATTACTTTCTGCCTAAAGATAGAAACTAACCTTATATTACTATACTAATTACAGCGGCTTAAATACTAGTAAGATTAAAGGGATAATAAGGATATTATTAAATATATTAATAAGAATCCTTTATATAAATTAAGGTAAGAATATAATTAGTATATATTAGAATATATTCTTAATATAGGCAATTAAGCTATATTTAATGTAAAGTACCTTTATTATAACTCTTAGACTATTAAGAAGCCTAATTTAGCTAGAGCCTAAGTTTAATATTGGCGGCTAGAATATCTAGGACTAAAAAGCCTAAAGTATTTTATAAATTATACTTTTAATATTTAAATAAAGAGGCTAATAACTATTAAATATAATATTTATAGTCTGGTAAAGATAAAGCGTTAAGAGCACTATAAACCGTAATAATAAAGCTTAAAACTTAATAAATAAGTCTCTTTAGACTTCTATAATTATCTAGCTAGATTATATAGATATATATTATATATTATTATTATAGACTGAGAATTAGGCCTTTATTAGGATTATTACTTTAAGAATTAATAAGAACCCTTTCTACTAGCTATACTAAAGCACTTTATGTAAATACTTAATATAATATATAATATAAAGGTTTAAACCGTTAAGATAGATAATAAGCTTTAAAAAAGTAATTTAATTAGTATATAGTTTATAGAAAAGGGGATTACTATAGATAAGAGTATATTATATACTTAATAGTAAAACGGCTTTAAAAAGTATTCTAGGGGGGTAATAAAAGAGAAAGTAAGACTATTAATAATTAATAGTAAACTCCTTAATAGCCTTTAGCCTAAATTAATAAGGACTGTAATCTACCTCCTTAACTAAACCTTAAAATAGTATTTTAAGTAAAAGATACTTTATAAAAGCTTCTTTTCTTGAATTCCATGCTTATAAAATTAAAACCAGCCTTAAATTAGCTATATAAGGACTATTAGCTATAAAGTATTTATATTAACTATATTAATATAACTAAAAGAGAAATACCTTTAATTAAGAATAAGTCTAAAAGCTTAAATAGGGTCACTAGTTAAATATAACTCTTAGAATATCTTCTAAATATAAAATCTAGTAATAAATAAGATTTATATTACCTAAGATATTATATTTAATAAAAAAAAGTTCTTTAATATTAATAAGGTATAAATAAAATAAATAATTAGTTAAGAGACCCTAAAAGAGATTTAAATATATTTAAAAACTCTCTTAGGTCTTAAGTAGCTTAATTAAGTTATAAAACCTATTTAAGGCCTAGATAAGTAGGAAATATTTAAAATAAGCCTTAATAATATTATTAAAGACTTACCTATAAAGTAAATAATATTAAATAATAAATAAGGCTTAGAATCTTTAAAGTATACTTAAGTATACTTTAAGCTCTTCCTAACTCTATTAAAGAGCCTATCTTTAAGCTTCCTTATATAAATTAGCCTTTAAACCTTTAAAGGGAATAAAGTAGTATTAAAGGAAGACTTACTTATATTAAACTAAGTATTCTTTATAAATATATAAGCAATCCTAATTATAAAGAAGGAAAATATATTAATCTTAAAGGCAATAAAAAGTAAATATATTTATAAAAGGCTAAAACCTAAGTATAAAAAGTAAATAGGGAAAATACAGCTTATTCTAGACCGTTAGAAATACTATAGGAAGAATCTACTACTGGCTTTAAGTTCCTATAGTAATCTAAAGGATTATAGATTTAAAGTGAAATTTAAATAAGCTTAGAAAGATTACTTAAAGAGCTATAAGTAAATAGAATCTTAGTTAGAGATTTTAAGGGTTTATAGCTTAGAAATACTAAACTATATATAGATATTTATTTATAAATTTAATAAGTATAGCTATTTATAAAAGTATAAAATATAACTTATTATTTAAAAAGATTAGTAATAGAAGTTAAGTATAGATAATATATATATAGCAATACTAGCTAGAATATTATTTTAAATACTTCTTATAATAGTAATAAGGTATAATCTTAAACTTCTTTAATATAATATAGTAAATATATTTATAAATATATTACTATAAAGTAATATATTTATAAAGCTTCCTCCTGGTTTTTAAAAAGGCTATAAAGAAAGAAAAGTATTAAAAGTCTATAAAGCACTTTATAGACTATAAATCGTACCGCTATTATAATAAATAGAGCTTAGAAATATACTGTAAACCTTAAAAGCTAAATTAATACCTAATAAACCATATTACTATTAGAAAGATAAAGTATATATCTTCTTCTATATAGATAATATAATTATTATATTTAATAAAAGGGATAAAGATAATATATTATAGATTATTAAGTCTCTATAATAAAAATATAAATTAATAAGTAAAAATAAGCTTTAATAGTTTCTTAGAATAGAGATTATAAAAGACTGCAGTATAAAGCTAATTTAAATAACTTAAGTTATATATTTAGAGAAGATATTTAAGCTTTATATTATAAATACCTTAAATAGATCTTTAATAACTAAAGAGAAGCTCTTTCTATATAATAGTATAGTAAGTAGGAAAATAGTAAATTGGTTTAAATAAACAGTAAGGTTAGTCCTATATATATATATTATAACCTGACTAGATACTGCTTTTACTATTTTATGCCTAGTATGCTTTATAAATAACCTAGGTAAAAGGTATATTTAAATAATAAATTGACTTTTAAACTACCTATTTATAATATAATTCTATACTTTATAGCTTAGACTAGGTATAAGCCTAGAGGTTTATAGTAATACTTCTTTTATAGATAATATAGTTAATTATAAAAGCTTATAAGGTTTTATAATTAAATGCTTTAATAGTATTATTACTTAGTAAGTAAATAAATAAAATACTATTATAACCTTAATAATAGAAGTAAAGCTACTAGCACTCTTATAAGCAGTAAAGAAGGAATTCTTTTAGTAAAGACTACTATATAACCTATAAATTAAGCTTTTAAGTAGCTATTTATATCTTATTTATAATAATACCAAAATAATTAGCCTAGTTAAGAATCCTCTTTAGAAACTAAAGATTAAACTCTAATATATTAATATTTATAACTATTAATTATAAAAGCACTTTTAAAGGAAGATAATATATCTTAGCTATAGAAGTAATATAGAAATAATAACTAATAGACTAATTAAAATACTATAAGGTAAAGATCTAAAGGGAAGTTATAACCTATTTAGACTTATTAATATTAAATATTATATCTTAAAGTAAAGGAAAGTAAATCTAAAAGAAAAATTAATTAAAGAAATTATAAATAAACTTTATATTTAAACTATAAGCTTTAAAATATTATTTTATACCTTTAAGTTATATAATTATATTTAAATGGGAAGATAAGTTATATACTAAAGAAAAGACTTTTATTTATTATCTACCTAAAGGCAGGTATAATATAACGTAGCTAAAAAACACTACCTATAGCCTAAAAATACTAAATAAAGCTTACCTAGGCAAGATAAGGATTACTACTAAAGGGAAAGCTATTAATAGTAATCCTAGTAAGCACTACCTTAATAGCAATATATTACTTATTCTTTTCCTATTTTAAAACAGTTAATAAACTTTAAAACTATAAAACAAAATATAAAACCATACCTTCTTAATAATTAAGGCGTTATCCTACTAAATATAGTCTAGGAAGAAAAAAGCTATAGGTAATATAATAAAAAGACTAAAGCCTTAAATAAGCAAAATAAATCTTAAAAATAGTAAAGATATTTACTTACATTAGGTAGTAGGAGTTACTAAGCTTATATTACTTATAGTAATACTTACTAAAATAGTCCTAGCACTCCCTAGAGCTAATACCAACCAGGGCACTATTAAGGCAGCCCTAATACAGCATAATACACTTTACAGTAAAGCTAAACAGTTAGTTAAGCTTTAAAATATAAGATTAAAATACTTATATATTATTAATAGTATTAGCTATAGAAATAAGCTAAAGCTAATAGGTAGTATAATAACGGAAAGGTAATAAGAGGTAGGGAAAAGTATTATTCTTACTATACTTAATTAGTACTATATATTTTTATTTTAAACCTCTAACTTACTTAATAAAGAAAGGGGTAGAAAAGAGAGAAAAGTATTTACTATTAGAGAAGCTAGCTAAAATATAAAATGCCAAGATAAGCTATAAAATATATATATAATATAGTAATAGTAGTAATAGCGGTAGGAATTAATATATAATATATAGTTCTATATAAAGAAGATTAATAATTATAATTTAAAAGACTTAATAAGCTAAAGAGGCTTAAAAACTTAAAAGTAAGCTTAAAAAAGAAAATTATATACTAAAGATATTAATAAAGCTAAAGAAAAAAAAAAGAAAAAGCTTCCTTATAAAGAAATAAGCTTCTTATATCTCTATAATTATAAATAAGCTTTTACCTTATAAAGATACTAATTCACTCTTATTATTATAAATAGTAAGGTATTTCCTATTAATAAATTATAAATAATAAGCCTTAAGCTATAATAATAACTATAAAATTTAAATAATAGTATAGTAGCTATAGTATATAAATATCTATAAAGATACTATAAATATACTATAATACAGTAAATTAATTAAGGATTTATAAAGAAAAGACTTAAAATGTTAAAATATATCCTAAAGAGGCTAAAGAAGATTAGACTATTAAACCTTTTTAATCTAAGGGGGTATATTAAACTAGAGCTTTTATATAATAATATAAAAGGCATTTTAATTAATTAAACCTTAAATTAAGGAAAGGAAAGTCACCTAACTAGAAAAGTCCTAAATAAAAATAGTATAAAGTAAAATACCTAAATAAGGGGAACCAGGCCAGATAGATTAATTAATTAAGATATACATTAATTTAACTACAATTCACGGTTTAACATCTAGCTCCTTTAAAACCCCTCTATATATTGCTTTTTATAAAAGTAACTTAATAAGTAATATAAAATATAGAAAGGAACTTAGTCTTTAAAATATAAGTAATAGAGTATTTAATTAAATACTCTATTTCTTAACTATATATAATCTTAAGTGGTATAAAACACCTAATATTAAGAGGCTAAAGTAAATAAGATATATAAATAGGTATATAAAGCGTAATAATTTTATTCTCCTTATAATATTACTTAAAGTTAATAGAGTAATAGCTTTTATAATTATTAAGGATTAAAAGATAATAAAGATTAACTAATTACTTAGCTATAAATTAATTAAAATACTTTAATTACTTAAGATTAAGCTAATTATTTATCTATTTAATTTAACTTATTATAATTATCTAATTGCCTGAGAGGTTATGTTCTATTAAACCGAAGGTATAGGCTTAAAATGACCTAAAGCCTACTAACTAGTAGAGACCACTATTTTAGCTTAGCAGGTTTAATAATTAAGAGTCTTAGAGCTGTGCTTCTTTAAGGCAGCTGTAACTACTAAGGTTATAAGTTCGAACCCCACTGCAACCCAGTTAAAACTAAAGGATAAATCATTTTAGGAAGTGGATTCTAGCTTGAACCTAAAAATGCATTAAAACTGGGGGGGTATGTTAAACCGAAGGTATAGGCCTAAAATAATATAAAGCCCACTAACTAGTAGAGACTACTATTTTAGCTCAGCGGGTTTAATATGTTATTAATACTAATTTACAAGGTAATATTAATCTATATTAATAATAAACAGCGGGATTAATTAACCTTATATATTAATTACCTAGATTATAGTAATCTATTTATAATTTCTAGGCTATATTAATTTAGGTCTCCCTTACCTTTTAAAGCCTTTAATAACTATTCTAGAACTAATAAGGCCTATTATAAAGCCAGTCTTATTAAAGTTCTAGATATTATCTAATTAAATACTATACTTTATAATTATATTTTATATAAGCCTAAACTAGCTATAAATAATATTTAGATCTTTATATTTAGCTCTTTAATAGTTATATCTCTAAAAGATATATATTTTTAGCTCTAGTTATTACTTAATAAAGTTATGAGCCTAGCGCTTACTAATGGGTAATATATTACGGTTTATAAGTAGATAATTAGCTATTTCTTCTATAAAATACAGTTATAAGGGAAATTAGAATTACACTGTAATTATATACTATTCTTTTAGTTATAGAGGGTACTATATCTAACCTTATATATACTTATAGCGTGTTAAATACTTAGTTTTAGGTTATTTTAAAAGGCTTAAAGGGTAAGGAGGATTCTAGCTTTATTTAAAGGCTGTGTTATATTCAGTTATTAAGAAGTATTTAATTAAATGGTAATAATAAAAGTTAAGGGACTTTTAGTTAACTTACTTATCTAGTTAACTTACTTATTAAATACATTACCTAATATTAAACTTATTTTCTACCTTAATATGCCAAGAAGAATTAGGGATTATAGCTAGTAAAGTAGTTATATAGAATAGGATGGCCTACTTAGTAAGGCTATTATTCTTAGACTAGAATAGTTATAGCAGGGGTAACTATTTAATTAAATATAGGCCGATATAAAACTTAATTTAAGTTACTATAAGTTTTTCTATTAGGGTTAATATTAATAGGTAGCCCTTAATTAAGCTTTAAATAGCTATTAGGATAGATAGGTATGTAAAGGTAGAGAGGAAAGGTATAACTTCTATTAAGTTAACTTATTATCCTTAATATTACCCCTAAATGGAAATATAGTAGGTCCTACCTCTAGCTAAAAGGATAGTAAGATATAAGACTTATAGCTATACTAACTAACTATAAGTCTTATTTATAATATAGTCTTCCAGTAGGCTAGGAAGGAGAAGGCCGTCTATACAGGTATGCATCCCTATAAGTGTGCCTATAATGGTTGCTTTAAAAGGTAAGACGAGGAAGGTCTTAGTCTACCTTAAGTGCTAATATATAATGTAGCTTCTGTAGAAAAGCTGCAATGGTTAAGCACTAATGCAAATCGCACTAGTAAGGAATAAGCCCTAATGACATCCTATAAGATTGCTTCTTAGACTTAGAAGACAATAAGCCTCTTTTAACCCCCTAGTACTCTACAATAAGCTAGTTGCCTTATAATACTATTTCTATAGACTAAGTAATTCTATACGGCCTGTTATATTGTGTAACTTTATATACTGACTTTAATTAATATATCCACGACCAGTATATATTACAGTAATACGCCAATTAACATGGCATTCTTTTAAATATACCTTAAGAGTTTTACGGCCAATCTATACCTAACTATTATACCGGTGCTTTAATGCCCCGTCGAATTATAACTATAGTATGTTAAATATACTATGTTACCAAGCAGGGCAATTAGGAGGTTGTAATAATAACTTATGCTACGTATCCTTATTACTAGCTTCCTTAATAAGCGGAAAGACCTCTTATGGAGTTGTGGTATTTAACTATAGCTATAGCAGCCTTAATTCAAAGTAGCCCCAGGACCTTTTCCGTAACGTCAGTTTCTAGCCCTATTACTTAGGAATGCTTTTATGCATATCTGCCCAGAAACCAACCGGAATACGCGCAGGCAGGCTCTTAACAGTCCATTATCCAATATTAGCAACCTATATAACAGCTTATGAGCTAGTCCTAATAGGAAAAGTGGTTAAATAACAACCTTCTAATTGAAGTTATAGCTATTAGGCAGTTACCGGTGTATGAGACTACAGTTTATAATCCTTATAGACCGAAGATTGAAGTTAATAATCCTTAGATACAGCTACTGAGCAGTAGGCTTGGCAGTCTATAATTAACCTTGAGGCTTTAAGGCCACTTTATGTTTTATAACGATTATCTTGTTTGATTATACCTTACGTCGTCCTAATTTAATATAATGCTTTATAATATTATATTCATACCTAGGCTGGACTATAATACTTCCCCTACTATAGTAATTATTACCTAGGTTAGCTTCTAATCTAATGCATATATCATGCCAGGCGTGCTTGAAGGCTAATTTCTCACCTATATAACTACATTACCATAACTATCTAAGAGCCTGTATTTTATATAGTCCTTTATTGCCTTGTTTTAATGAAATTTTTAATCCATAGGCCCCAGACTTTTAATCTAAATAAGTAATAGAATGTAAATATAGCAGCGATATTAAAGGCTAGGATAATAAAACCGAGCCCCCAGTCTCTCTATCTTTCGTCATAGTACATACCCGAGCGAGCCAAGACCTAATCGGCATATCCTAGAGGACAATAGGAGTAGCTAGCGGTGGCATCCAGGTTAAGTAGCGTTCCCGGAGTAGATTACTTAAGATATAGCTGTATATATACCCTACAAGTCTTACCGGTTAGAGGCAGAAAGACAGCAAGCTCGGTATGTAAGTAAACAATTAGGTTTCCTAAAAGTCCCGAGATAGTGACACCGCCAATAAGATACGTTATCGGCGAGACATAATATAAAAAAATCCAGAAGCCTGGCAGAGCTATTAAAGTCTAGAACACGCTAGCAAATAAGATCATTATTGTAAACAGGATCGTCACCACCGAGCCGGCTATCATTACATCTGGCAAGGGTATAACCACTATATATATGAATATGCCGGCAAGGAAGTAAAAGTAGACAAAAAGCAGTAAAACTAGTCCTTGGTTTTTAGATAACTAAATGCCAAAAACCGTATAGTTAAAGATTGTAAAGGTCATGACGCCTAGGATGACGTGGTGTGGTATCTCAGCAAGGGATGTTCAGGCTTTCTATCCATACTCCATACTCCATACAGGGCCTTATGGAATATGGAATATGGAATGCAACCCATATGGAACTTAATCTATATAAATGGAAACTAAGAAATGACGTTATTTACATTATTAAGATATTACAGAAGCAAAATAGGATAGCAAAAGAGAAGAATAACAATAATAACCATCATGATGACAATGATGAGGTTAATGGCGATCTTGATAATAATCATAAGCTTAAGCATGCCATCCACAAGTTTTATATCTCTCTTATCTACTAGACCGTTAGAAGTAAGCCCTTCCGGTCTGCTATATTAAGCTTCTGCGCCATAAAGAGCCAGAAGAAGAGCTAGACTTATTAATTAGATAGGAAGCAGTATAGACTATATACCTAGCATAAGCCAGGCAACTTTAATAGTAACCTCTTAGTACTTACCTAGACTACTTAACTTATCCTATTTAACTTTATATACTTCTAGAAGTAAAATAATAAAAATAAAATCCCTAACCTACCTAACTAGATATATAAAGAATACTTCTAGTAAATAATAAAGATACCTTATAATTATATATTATAGTAGTAATTATATCTCTTTATAGCCTTTAGTATTAAGCTTACTATATACTAAGCCTATTAATCTTTTAATAGAAAGATAGTTAACTATATAGGAAAGTAACTATATATAGAATAGATATTATAGCTAGCCCTATTTAAGTTCTAATAGGTATAGTATCTCCTATATAATAAACTGCTATTTAGAATAAAAAATACTACCCTAATTAAGATATAAAGACTAAATAATAATCTAGATCTAGAGGATTATAGTGCTTTATAGATAGTAGATAATAGGAATAGGGAGATGCTAGTGGGGATATATAATACCCTACTCCGGCAGATTAAAGGGAGAGTATCTCTATATAGGGTATTTAT
This sequence comes from Fusarium tricinctum, assembly GCA_020744515.1. Taxonomy (NCBI): domain Eukaryota; kingdom Fungi; phylum Ascomycota; class Sordariomycetes; order Hypocreales; family Nectriaceae; genus Fusarium; species Fusarium tricinctum. Next base: position 77,472 of record JAGPXF010000002.1, on the reverse strand, counting down.
ATAGTTAGACCAGAGGGGGGGTAGGAAAAGTAACAGTGGTAGTAGTAATAGGACTTACCTCTGCCCTTAGGCAATGGCTATCTATAAGGCATATATCTAAGAGTTCTTAAGGAGGATATTAACGCTCATCTAAGTCCTCTCTGGTCCACCATTGCGATACCCAGAGCTGCTCTCCATTACATATATCAACACAGGTCCTCGTCGCCGATCTGTGCTACCATCCAGGACCACCTAATGGATACCAAAATTTAGCTCCGTCCATACAAAATCCAAATTTTTAATTGCACCGGATTCGGCCAGGAATGAAGGTACTTGCAAAGTAAGACCTGTACTATATTGTTTTTTTCGTAAAATTACTATATCGGTTTAAATTTTCCCCGTTCCGTCTCGTGGTCTGGTTCCATAGCCCTTTGAACTTTTTTACATTTCACCTCATATACCCTAGACGACTCCATCTACTCAAGCCGAGTTTTTATCTAATTTAATTAACGGAACTCCTTTCGCAATGGTTCGTCGTAACTATACTGGAGATGGCGTAGGTGAGGCCATATTGAATATCACTAATAGAGGCCTATCATAGAATGAGGCGGCTTAGAAACGTGGAGTGCCTCAGTCGACTCTTTCTAGACGACTTTCCGGTCAAGCGAGCAGGAACGAACGTATTCAGGCCCACCAGCGTATCTCCAAGAGCCAGGAGGAGACCCTTATTCATTGGGTGTTACGACAAGAGTCTCTGGGCTATGCTCTTTCGCACAGCCAGCTTCGTGCCCGGTCAAGGCCATCCTCAAATAACAAGGCAATAACAAGCCTCTGGGCAAGCATTGGACCACCAGGTTCGTCAAGCGTTACCTAGAACTATCTGCCAAGCGTGGGAAACGCCAGGAAGCCGCCAGATTCAATGGGTTTACTCCGAAGGCGGTTAATTTATACTTTAATATTCAGGAGACAGAATACGGCTGGATCAAGCCTGAGAATACAGTTAACGTGGACGAGGGCGGCATAATGGCGCGTTTCGGTAAGCCTTCTATGACTACTCTATGGGTTTCTATAGGTTATAACTAATTGGTTGTCTATAAGGCCTGGACAGCCTTGTAATTAGGAGCTTTAACCTGAAGAAGGCGTTGTTGAAGGGCGTTCAGTCGTGCATGTGGACCTCGTTTATTAAGGCTGTTACTGTAACTGGCCGCTCTTTAAAACCGGGAATTATCTTTAAAGGAAAAGAGCTGCAGAAGCAGTGGTTTCTAAATGAATTCAAATTAATAGCGGACTGGCACTATATTACATTCCGAACGGCTGGACCGACAACTATATAGCTCTAGAATGGTTAAAAGACATCTATCTACCCCAAACGGAGCCTTATAATATATCGGATGCAAGACTTATTATCCTTAATGGCCACGGAAGCCATGCGTAGGTAAGCATTTTAGTGTTTTTGCCGTAGAGTTACCCGCTATAAGGCCATTAATAAGCAGTTAGGACGAGTAGATGGCGACGTGCTTTCTGAATAATGTCTACTGCTATTACCTACCAGTATATTATTCCTATGGTTTATAGTAGTTAGATAATGGAATTTATAATATTATAAAAGGTATATATTAGAAAGAACTCTAAAAGCTGGCTGGTTTAACCGATTCTATGCCGGTTAATAAAGTTAACTTTATTTAGGTATATATAAAAACGAGGGAGGTAGGTATAAGAAAGGAGATTATCTTATCTAGCTAAAGGTTTACTAGAAATTAGTTAATAAATTATTATAAAGCTTTAGTATATTATAAAATTTAATTAAATAAAGAAAAACTGCTAGAAGAGTTTAAAATGCTAAGCCTTCCTTAACTATACTTAGATAATACGCCGAAAATAAGCTAATAAGTAAGGGAAATAGCTAAGCATTAAAGTTATTTAACTAGGTAGAAGTACAGTAAGATTATAAAGGGGCTAGAAGCTTTAGAGATGAAGGTTACTGTTTAGAATGCGTGGATTACTGGCCTTAAGGAGTAGATGGCTTAACTGCGGTAAGGGAAGAAAAGAAAGGTGATATTAAACCTGAACTGACGATTTATGGCTTTAGTGGAGGCTTTAATGACTAGAAAAGCTTTTCCTAACTTAAAAGAGGTAGAAATAGAGGTAGATATGAATGAGGAGGTTAAGTTAATAATTAAGGTGGGTGTAGGGTTAAAGGATAAGTATAAGGACTTTACGGTTATAATAAAGCACTGCCAGCGTATATAAAGCGATTGGGAGGTTAAAAAACCATACAGAGAGTAAAATTTAAATAACTTTATAGAAACTCTCTTTAAAGCCTTATTTATTAATTAAGAATCGGGCCTGTTTTTACGGATATCAATATTTGGATTTTGTATTGGAAGATCCAAATTTTAGTAGTCCATTAGGTGGGGGTGCCTACTAGGTGGTCCTGGATGGTAGAGCTAGACCAATGACATTTGACGTATTTCTATTTTCATATAGAAATAGGCGAACGCATTCACCTCGCAAGCCTACTTGAGGCCTGTGCACTTGAAGTAAGTAGAGGATATGGAGAATAGTATATCAGCGTACCATAGTCTAGCTTACTTGCTTGACGCCGGTGACTCAAAATTAATATTCACAATTTGGGCCTAGGCATTGTGTAACCTTCTTAAATGGACATCTGTCTCGGTTCCTTCAGACGGGGTTCTGACTAAACGTATCACATAGCCAAGCATACTGCTTGATACAGTGACTCTACAACATATCAACTCTTCTTCCATGTAACGGTAGCCTATCCCCGACAAGTTTCTTCAAATTGGCAATCTTGCTTTCTCTCCCAAGCATTGCTTGCTCCCTCCTTGTCATCCTCTTCGGGGTACTTGTTTCCACCAACAAACGCCCCAAGTTTCCCATTGTGAACAATTACCCCAAAGACTTTTTCCGACGACGTGCGTATAAAAATTATAGCGCAAAGGCGAGAGCACTTCTTGAGGACGGGGCTGCTAAATACGGAGAAAACCCATTCGCTGTTTTGGTGCCGAATGGGGTCAAGCTTATCCTACCACCTTCGCTTGCTGGCTGGGTTAAGAACATTAAGGACTTGGACCACTAACAGCTCGTGAGGGATGAATTCTTTGCCACTTACCCTGGTTTCGATGTCCAATTTGTTATATACCACCTAAACAGGGCAGTTATTAATATGATCCAAGGGAAGCTGTTAAAGACCGACAAGACTTTACCTATCGTGAGGGAATACTTGCAGGCCGGCTTGTCTGAGATTTGGGGCGAGAAATAATCTTGGCAGCCTCTTAACTGGGAAGATGGAATAACTGGTGACATCTCTCGCGCAGCGGCGTCTATCTTTGTCGGTCTAGAACTGGCGAGCGACCCTGACTGGCAATATGTCTCGAGGGCTTACGTTTAAGACTTCTTTGCTGCGGTCTCGGAGATGTATGTATGGCATCCTTGGATTAGAAACATTGTGCAGTGGCGTCTTCCCTACGCCTCTGCTTGTCGAGCTGGACTGAAGCGCGTACGCCAGATGGTGAATAACGTCGTTGAGAAGAGACGCCAAGAGGTCGAGGCTGCTACACAGCGAGGACAACAACCACCTGAATATTACGACGCAATCGCCTGGACACTCGAGAGCTCTGCTGCGAATGTGTTCGAGCCCGGTGATGTTTAACTGGCACTGGCTATGGCTGCTCTGGTTACTACTACAGAAGTGCTTCGACAGGTTCTCATCGAGATTGCTCGCCGCCCTGAATATGTTGAACCACTAAGGGAAGAGATTGAGGGTGCGATAGTTGACGACAAGATTACCGCAGCTTTATTAGCCAGCCTATAACTGCTTGATAGCTTTATGAAAGGATCCTAAAAACAGATCCCCCCAACGGGTAAGCTTTTAACCCAATCCTCAGTTTGTAAAATCTAACTCCAGCATAGTTATAATGGAACGTTTGGTCACTCGAGACACCAGGCTTCTGAATGGCACTGTTCTTAAATAAGGAACTCACATTGCAGTTGACTCTCGTGAAAACTGGAACCCTGACATTTTCGAGAATCCTGACGAGTTCGATGGAAGACGCTTTCTGAAACGTCGGCAGGCTGGTGACAATTCGAGCCAGTTTGTCTAGTTAAGCCCCGAACACGCTCATTTTGGAATGGGAAGGCATCAATGCCCTGGACGTTTCTTTGCCGGCAGCGAGCTAAAGCTTTGTCTGGCTGAGATCATACTCAAATACGACATTCGGATCAAGGAGGGAGATTCACCTCATATTATGCAGTTCGGATTCATTACAGTCGCTGATCCATTTGCTCAGCTGGAGGTACGAAGAAGGTAAATGGCAGGGTAGCCTTGTATGATAGGTTTTTACTGTATAGAGAGGAGAGAAATGAGAGCTATGTGTCTTTCATATAACGTTCTTGTACACAGCTTCTAGAAATGGAACCACAGGGTGTTTCCCTTCTGGCCTGTATATCAGTCATGTCCACACCACGCATGAGGACTTTTATATAGGTTAAAAACTTTCGAATCTCGCTTCGACCATCCTTGTGCTCATATTGTTCATGGTCTCTCGAAGTATGGTGATCTTATTCCCCCCTCATGTCCATTATCAACTACACAAACCGTACCTTCCACCGGTGGTTCGAGGTACAAAGGTTCCTTAATACGTCCGGTCAAGCAACCACTCTTGACTTTACAGATAGCATCCTCCATCCTCCATATAGTTGTATGAGTCTTTAGTAATTCCAATTCGTTATTTTCTTATAAACTCCGCCAACGTGTCCTTAAAGTATTCTTGCGCCGCTTCGCACATCTCCCTCCGCTGATACTCCCATCCTCCTTTCCTAAAAAGATCTTCTCCCAAGCCCATCGAGAATTGGTCGCTACCTCCAACTAGGTTATCATACATTTGATCAATGAACTCCGCTAAAGGCATCCCGATCTCTCTTCCATTAACTATATCTGGTTGGTGTATTTCGTCATGCAACTCTGTCTGTACCGCCGGGGGAAAGACCTCTACTATACGTAAGGGAGACCCTGACTCATGCAGCTGGTACCGGAGATCCATGGCAAAGGCATGTAGGGCGGCTTTAGAGGCATTATAATTCGGTGTCCGGATCATAGCTGGGATCAAGCCCAAGGTAGCGTTGATATATATAATGTTTCCATGCGGCTCGTTCTTGAGATGAGGCAAGAATGCCACTGTGAGATGAACAGCAGAAGTGTAATTCGTAGTAAGTTCATCTCCCAGAAGTTCAAGGTCCACTGTCTCGGGGTTCGAAAAGTCGAAACCTCGCTGGACGCCCGCGCTGAGTACGACACAGTCAAGATCTGGATGAGACTGAATAATCTTATGTGCAAAGGCCTTAGTACCAGCCAAATTCGTCACATCAAATGCAACGGCGCTGGACATCTCTGAGCCATGGGTCTCTACAAAAGCAAGTAGGCGATCCTGTCGGCGACCAACTACGATAACTTTAGTCCCGGTCGCGATGAGCTTGTCTGCAAGAGCTGCCCCGATGCCAGAGGTGGCTCCAATAACAAGCGCCTTTTTGTAGAGCGGAGCCATGGCGAATTGAAGACGATCTCAAGGATCGTACAAGACTCTAGAAGTGACTGGACTATTGAAACGGTCGTGAAATATTGAATGAGTTGCTACCTAACAACTGCGCATTCTGTTTGCCTTGTTTCATCACCCCTAGTAAGCTTTGGAGATATCGGTTACGGGTGAATATTCCAGCGGGTGATGCAATAACAACAACTGTATGCAGGCAGCTTATCTCCACTGTGCATGGTGTATAACCAGCGACTGGCATTTCATTGGTGTGAGGATCTTGGGCACTGTTCTGATCTAGCCACACCCTGCCTTCATCCTCTTGGACCCTGATTCGTCTTTCGTGTTATTATTAAGTAACGCTGAGAAAGTACAGGCGAATTCCATTACTGGCATTGCATTGCGTGGCTTCAAATGACATGCCATAAGCACTAGTCCGATGCATTCAATTGGACTGTTTATCGAATGTTTTCTGGGGCTAATACTAGAACAGCCACCTTGATATCATGACATGTCCAATATGCGACTTTCGGAAGTATGTGCCTGGTACCCAATATCCTTCGAGTGGCTGTGGGATGCTTTCCGGTATGATGCGGAGAGCAACAAAATACCTAGAAGAAACGACTTGTAAGAGAACAACACACAAGAAATCGTCAAGTGAGTGTGATGCCATTTTTCTGTATTTACGAAGTTGGAAACAGACTTCTGAGACAGCATGGATGTGTCAATGGCTTCTCCGCTACGTGTGACAATCAATAGATACGTGAGATCCATCCCGTGGTCACATCCCTGATAAGTGCAAAGCCTAATTCAAGAATGCTATCACATGCTCGACAGAGTGTATCAAGGTTGCAGATATCAAGGCCCTCGTCGTTTGGATACGCATTCATATTAAAGAGCTTAATGCAGACCAAACTAGTTGATTCTGCAGTCATCTACGCTGGCCTGACTACACCAATACACGTACCATTACCCAAAAACCACAATCGCTACAATGTTCGGACGTCGACGTAGACCTATCCTCGGTGCCGCAGTTGTCGTCGGCGCATCCAGAGCCGCTGCCAAGCAGGAAGTTCGGAAGCAGGAACTCATTGCTACAGAGCGCGAGGATGAGATACAGCGGGAAGTTGAGCTGCGAAGACGTCAAGAAGAGGAGCAAGAACTACGCACACAGCGTGCCGTCGACGAGGCCATGAAAAAGGCTGCCTTGGAAGAACAAGCTGCTCAAGGCGCTGCGGTGATTATGTCGCCTCCTCTGCCGCAATACCAAGCTCCCTACCCATCGATGCAAGTTCAAACACGGGACATGGGGCTCTACAATTCGGTGGATGACGCGGGACCCATCATCCAGACTGCACCATCATACCAACTTGCGCCTCAGGCTCAGGGGGGAAATTTACAGAACGCTCAAAGCTCTCGTCAAGGATTAGGGTCAACCCTTCAATACTGCACCCAGTGCGGATTCGCGCTTGAAGTGATGGATAGGTTCTGTCGGCAATGCGGTACAAAGAAGGTTGTTTGATAGCACTTGTTAGATTGGTATGACTCTGATAAAGCAGTTAATCTCTGAATCAGAACGATTTCACATCTAGATTGGCGATGATAGTAGTATTAAAGAATGTAATCTTTATGCGAAAGGCTTCTAACAGTCCATTGAAGTTACTTCCGACTGAATAGAAGCATGATGTAGAGGTATAGTCAGTTATCAGTAGCGATCAGCGGAGACGAGACATGTGTGTTAGAATGGTCGATCAACGTGAAGATGAGATAAAGGCTTCAATGTCGTTATTAATGGTGTTTAATCTTGTAAAAACCTGGACTTTCTTCCATTCGCAGCTTCTCAAATCAGCAGCACCAGAGTTACAAATACAGCAGCTTCAATCACGCTTAACCAAGGTGCCCTGTCCCTTATGCCGCCAGAAACCATTAGCTCTGGCTCGTAAGTGCTCGGTATCGTTGAGTTCGTCGTGCCATTCCAACAGTATCTCGCAAAACAATCCACACACTTGGCAGGCATATCCGTGCCTGTGCGAACCAGGCTACGAGCCAATACCGCGCACCCTACGCAAGCGGGCCAGTTAGAGTCCACCGTACTATTTCCCATGGTTGCAATATTATACCCGTTGGTGACTATCTGGTCCCTGTTACTATCACTATATTTAAGGTCGAAAGTAATGAAATTTGACTGATAAGTATATGGTGCGTTAGGCAGGTATACAATCAGTAGCCCCGACGACTTATCGGCGCCTGTGTCACATCCGAAAAATGTAGGATGTTAATTAAGGCCAAGATTTACAAACGTGTTTTAATTAGGAACCTTAGAAAACAGGCTATTTTATATCGACGTGCACGCCTATGACCTCTTATATATTACTACAAGGGACGTGCCGTTCGGCCAACTAGTCATTATATCCGCAGAGCCATCAACGGTAAATATTACGTTGACTTGTCCGTTTGATAAAAGCAATAAATGAAAAGGAAGATTTTATAGGTCTTTATCACCGTCGACAAGAGTAAGGATCATACTGTCCGCATTTGAGTTATTTTTGGGATTATATTTATAGAAAGGGTTAGGCCAGTTAGCGATGTCTCTATTTTCGTCGCTAATATCTGCCAGAGTCTTATTGATAGCCCTGAGTAGGAAGTCTAGAACATTATCTGCCTTATCGATCTGGAGGAATGCCTGGTTGAAAAGCGACGCTAAGGTGCCTATAACGAACCCGGCATTGTCGACCCCCTCGACACAATCTCTACTCCGTCCCACTGTACCATTCTTGAAGTTAGAGCTCACATATTTCAAGGGTGCGAATGCAGCCAGTTCTGGATCGTAAGATCCTATCTCCCCTCCCATAGGTTGAACTCGACGATGGTAGAATTGCTTGCTATCTGTAACTGTCCCGTTGTCCGTTCTATTGCCACTATGAGGGGTATGGGTGCCCTCGCAGCAGCGAACTCGGTATCGTTTGCGATGGATGAGAAGGTATATGCTATGGTGATCATTAGCCTTCTACTCAAACGCTAGCTTAGACATTGTACCTGGTCCACCATCGCTTGAGTTGACAAGCTGGTACGACAGGGCTCTCCCCCAGTAGTCTGTTATGCTGTTGTTATATCCAGCGTCAACTTTATCTTGGACAGATTGATATAACTCGCGGTAGTATTTCGTGACCGATAAGTCTGATGGCCCTGGATTTCATCCGAGTTAGTAATCGTCGTCTGTGATTTCTGAAACACATGCCCGACCAAAACGAACCTTCAAAGATAGACTGATCAAACTGCCAAAGGGAACTCAAAAAGCCACTGGATGCGTCAACGATGGATTCAACTGTTGTGAAGTTCTGCACATACAGACTTCCTACCACCTAGCTACCCCCAGATAGACCACTGAGGTACGTTACGGCCTGGAGAATATCTCCCAAATGGCCTTTATCTGTTAAACCTGTGCTTCGGTCGTCAAACGCGGCGATAGCACCAGCCCCATTTATCATAGCCCGATAACCTCCACCTGAGATAGCGATACCAATCCGCGGTAACCTTGTGCCATTATTCACGATGCCATCCACATACTTTCCAGTGTCAATGTCGCCGATATTAGCCCGGCTAAGAAAATCTTTCAGCGCGGAAATGGTGTTGTCGCGAAGTTGCAGCCAGGCTGTCTCATCGGTCGATAATGTCGTTGCTGGACGGATGACCGGACGTGTCTTTGGGCACGAGACTTTGGCTGGGGTGTATCCATCAGGGCCATTTGGAACGGCACGGAACTCAAGACGTGATAAAGATTGTCCACCAGTGGTAATACACTGTGTCACTGTATTATCAATTGAGTCGATGGTCACTTCAGATGGTGAACATTGACATACCCTGGGAAAACACCAGCAACATTGCCAGTTGAATCACATGAAGGAATGCCATGGTCGCGTACTGTCAAGCAAACTTTGTGCTGTCTGGTTCAATGGGCTTGTGTAAGCTGTCACCTAATTTCACAGGAACAAGGGACTCAGTAAGGAGGATTCCAAAATCATAAAGACTGGGGGCACCTCAAAGACCTTCATTCCGCTTATCAGACTTTTGCTCCCGAGTTAGCTTCCCTGAGGTTCAGATCTATAGTTGCATGGTTTACAATGACCCTTATGTCATAGTTACGTATTGGCATTTTTGTATCTTAGATTGTGGAGGTCACTATAGGACACCAAGACTCCAATGGGATTATAGAATGTCACATGTTAATTTCCAAGCTATACACACGTGGCTGCGGCTACCGTGTAATGTGTATCGATATATGCGGGGGACACCACCGTCTGGACCCTGGGCTACTCTAACGAATAGCGGGGAACACACCATCATCCAACCTAGTATCCGAGCGCAAAGATGGCTCTATCGTGACTGTCAGCCTCTCACACAGAGTGTGTTACCATAGATGGACAACTTACCAAACACGAAGACAACAACAGCCTGATTCCCCCGTCCACCCAAAACCTTAACAGTGAAAGCATCCGCTGGGTACGAGCAGTTGTACTTGTTCAACCCGACGTACGGGATGTTCCATGAAAATGTCACTTTGTTGTTCATCTCGAAGCCAACGATTCGGTAGGTAACAGAACCCTCAAACCCTCTGCCTATGTGATTCGATTCGCAGCGTAGCATTCCGCTCTCTCCTGCAAGTATCTCCTGCGGGGGCCGCGAGTCGGTCGAGTCCAGCCAGTGAGCATGGTCAAGACTCGGGGATTCAGGCTCGATATTGAGTTCTTCGTTAGTATGGTTCAATATAACCACTAGCAGCTCCCTCGAGGCCATATTGATGTTGAGAAGGGAAATTGATCGAATGATACTATTGGTGTAACGTGTTGGAATACAAAAATAGTTATCAGCCAGAAAACTATTGAGGTATATTTATCGTCAAATCGGGCATTTAAGTATTTCGAGACCAGGCAAAAGAGAAGAGAGCAATCCGGAAACTCAGTAAGTTTGGCAATGTCGTTGAAAGAGACTTTAGCTTAATACATTGCCTAACGCCCCCAAGGATTCTTAGACTAGCATCGACACCGTAGACACGACAGGGGACATCTGCTGTTCTAATATGGACCCTTGCGGTAGCTCTTCTACATGACCACGTGTAAATCTCCTGAGGGGCTTTGTTGGGTTATCATCAATACCCGCACCACTAGCTAGGTCAAGCATGTTGACCCTGCGCCATGATCATGGTAAACGTTCTCGGGGAAGTTCAGTTGTACTCGAGATTTATAAAATCAGCTTTTTGTCTTCCGCGAGAGGCCGCATCGTTTATCTTCTAATCCCCCTCTGCGATGCAATGAAACCGTCTAAATGTTGAGTGTCGACAATCGACAAGACGAGAGTCGACGCCTTGAGCAAAGGCAACGACACCATCACCATCACCACCACCATCACCGTCATGATAATGACCACGAGTCATATCATCGTCACCAGTTTCAGATCAAGCCACTGAATGAGGGGAACATAAAGAAGATCGAACAACCGATCGAGTGGGGTCGCAAGAGCCATCGACCGAATTTAGAAACGTTAATGAGTAAGGCTCATATCCGTACTGACATATCTGACCATTATGCTAAAACGAAAGCTCATCAGCCGAGGGACATGGAAGGAGAGATCATAGGGCTGCACAAGACCTCAAAGAGCGCAGCGAGAGACAACACGCATTGAAGAAGGGCGTCCGTATGGGAGCGGAAGTGGCATACCGAATTCGAAATGACAGAGGGTCATGGGTTGGGGAGAAAGGGGTCAAAGTAGCCAGTGCGGCCATAGCATCGGCAACCATTGACTTGATGCTTGGCACTGATTCAAGGAAACATCCTCTAGCGCATTCTGCTACTTCAAAGGTCGAAGGGTTCATCATAGAACGCATCATAAGTGGCACAATGGGGTTATAAGACGTATCAGGCAGTACTTATTTCTCAACATAGTGATACTCCCTTCGAGGTTCCGGATCCAGCTCTTCGCATATTGTGGTAATACCGTGGAAGCGCCGAGTGAATGGAGGGTGGAGCTTTGGGCGGCGTCATTACAAGTCATGGCCGTCAAAGCACGACTTGCCCTGCCTCACCATCGAGACATGGACTTTTTAGAGTTTAATAGCTTTTTAGCGCCACTGGACCCTTGAAGGGCAGTTCAGTGCCACAATCACTAAACAGTTCTGTCAAGCGAAGGCCAAAGAGGCACATGGTCCAGACCCCAGCCTTATCAGGTCTCGATCTGATCTGAACTGAATGCTGCAATTTCTCATCACTAGTTAGTACAGCAGCGCCCCTGGAGGGTACCTGGCCAAGATTACGTGGTTGGGAGTCGAACCATACATGCTTTAGAATGTAAGGTCACTGGCAATAAAGAGAAAGAAATGTAGAGTAACAAAAGATTGGGATTAACAAGACATCAAGACAAACAAACCAATCTTTCACCGTGGCTGTCTGAATCATTATTTCTTTGCGGTCAGAATAGCTTCATACCCAACAGCTCAAAGTTCATCTTGACTTTTGTCTCCGCCATGCCCATTACTCTTGGGCCCAGCGCCACCTGTTCTATCCTCCTGGCTGAGCCGAATTTATTCCTATGGGGCTTTGATCAGCATTGTGAAAGGTGCTGCGAGGGCCAAAGTGGCGCTTCGTTACTACGAGGAACACTGCAACTTTGCGTCAACAAGAACACCAGGATAAAGGCAGTGCAGCTTAGGTTGTTGGGTCGCGCCCGCACGGAATGGCCCCAGGCAATGGAGTCTGACTTTTGTGAAGAAGAGACTTTGCAAATACAACTTTCAACACTTTTCAGCGCCATGAATAACATCAAAAAGTACGATTATGGGAGCCAGTGCACATACCGCTGGAGGAAAAGGTCGCCCAACAACTCCGATCTTGAGAATAGACCAGAGACCCCAAGCTCATCAACCTCGCACAACTTCAATAATGTGGTAACCAAAGGAGCGACATACTCATCGAATGAAAGCTCTCAACCGCGCATCTCCATCAAGGGCAGGATAATGGCGACTCCAGGTCAAGAGAAAACGTACAAGGTTTTTTATCCAGGCATATACAACTACACCTTCGAGCTTCCAATTGACCACCGACAACTAGAAACCACCAAAACACCTTATGGCTCTGTGAAGTGGGAGCTCCACGCAACTGTTGATCGCCCTGGCATGTTCAAAAGGAACAACCACAGCAGAAAAGAGCTTTTATTTGTGAGAGTCCCCGACCCATTATCCATAGAGATGATGGAATCAATTGTATTCAGTCGGCAGTGGGAGGACCAACTGCGCTACGACATCACCATATTTGGGAAGAGCTTCGCCATCGGCAGTAATATCCCAATCGTCCTCAAGTTGAGGCCTCTGGATAAGATCCAGGTACACGGACTCAGGGTGATAGTGACCGAGGCGATAGAATACTCATCAAGCGATAAGAAGGTAACCAGGAAGTCGCCAACTCGCACGGTCCTCCTTCTCGACAAGAGGGCTGGAAAAGCACTATTTCCTACATGGACCTCTTCAGACATCAGAACTGTTCGAGATGACCACTTGACCCTGGACCCGGGAGGCGAGGCCAGTGAAACGGCTGAACAGCAAAGTGCGGAGGTATCGGGACGACAGACGACGGCTCAATCTTTGTCAGAGACGCAAGATAGCCTTTTGAATAATCCTGATCCACGATCGGAGAGCTTCTGGGACACAACTGAGATCGAAGCGGCGGTTCAGCTTCCCACTTGTCGTATGATGAAGAGGAGGGAGGACTTGAGGCTGCATCCAAAATGTATGTGGATGAATGTCCATATCAGCCACAAAATCGAGGTGAATGCTACACCGCTCCCATACTTGACCCCGAAATAATGCTGATAAAATAGATTATCGTGCGTATCAGCCGGCTTGATCCTGATGATACAGCAGGAAAAAGGCGCAGATATTTCGAGACGTCGGTCCACTGGCCGTTCACTCTGCTCAACTGTCGAGCTACCCAAGCCAACATGACCCTCCCCTCCTACTCCCAAACGGGATGTCAGCCTGTGGCCTGCCAGACAACTTGTGGTTGCCCCGATGCTTTGGTTATTCCAACCCCAAGATCGCCCCACTCTACGATTAAAACAGTGGCCGTCCGTCCCACCCTACAGTGGACTGCCCAGCAAAATACACGCCCCTCCACCGAAATGGCAGGTGTCAACGACCCTGATCGACTCTCACGCGGCGCCAACTTCAACCGGCCTAGCTTTGGCAACGACATCGCTCCACCATCTGTTCCTGAGCTACTCGAAAGGGGCTTTATGTCACCCCCACCGCAATACGACGACATCGTTGGCGGCGCCAATGTCAATGGCATCGCTGATTACCTTTCTCGTCTAGCAGAACACGGCTTAGATGCAAACCTTTAATATGGGAGCAGATCGCTTGTCCATTGCGTAACTCGGTATATACGATATGTCGTGGAGAGATGTAGTATTTAACGAGCCATAGTTAATAATAGGATTACATTATTCCGTTAGCTTCCCGATGAATACCTAGCCACAGATCCTATTAGATTGAACTACGGGCTAATTTTTGGCGTGATGGAGCTAGTTTCCAACCTGGCTTTTGTTTTTAAAGGTTAATAATGAACAATGCGCTTCAATTGGATACTTTGAATCCTCACATGTGCAAAAGGCCTGGGATTGAACAACAATTACCCCGCTCTGCTTACAAGGATTACTCAACAGATCGAGGTTACAGAGACAAAAGGATACATGATCTTAGACATATTAGAGCGTTATGTCCAACACCCTGAAATAAGCTTTATCTCAACCGGGTAACCAGATCGTTGGTCAAATCTTGTTACACGTGCCCACTTGACCAAGACCCTTCACATGAACAAGACAAACAAATCACAGCTCTCAACCGCCATTTGCTCAGTATTGCTTCAGTGGCGATCCCAGGTTTCAGCTGAAGAACGACATGGGTGCTTGACTGGAACATTTTAACTTTTGTTCTCAAATATAATTCGATACCTTTTGTTTGCATGCCGAGGGCATCTGGACCTCTGCCACAAAATACGATCATGCGAGAGCAAACGAACTGATCATAATAAAAACACTGATGAGCGTGAGCATTACGTCACGATGAATTGAAATGTACATGTGTAGCACTGTCCTAAGAACTACATATATCAAGGTTTGCCTGATCCCGAGATAAAACCATTAAGCTGTAACCAGCATACAACACTGAGCGTATCTCACACTGCGGCAACAAATTCCTGCTTTACTACTCCCAAAGCTCTTTCAAAATGAAGGAATCAGGTTCTGCGCATAAAGTCATTTCTGTTCTTCTCCGTCTTGCGGAACTTGCCTCGGCTGTAATTGTACTGGGGCTTCTTTCGCGCTTTTGTTACTATATCGGCATTGCACAAGCGAGTGTCGATGGCCGCATCATCTATGCCATTGTTGTCGCATGTCTCGGTATCATGTACTCTATTTTCTTTTGTCCTCCATTCAGGAACATGTTTTTGGGCTTTCCCTTTGACTTTTTGCTATTTGTGATGTGGCTCATTGCATACTGCTTGCTTCAAACGGTACTGTGTTCTCTGTCGATCTTCTGGTATTTCTCGAGAAAGATTTCCTGCTAATCATCTGCAACGTTCACCTTTTACAGAAAACGGGTAGTTCGACTTGCTCTGCACGCTGGTACTACAACTACTGGGGCTACTACTGGGGCCGTTTCTGGCGAGTCGGGCCTATCGGGACAGTTTCCATTAATGGAGCTGGTTGTGCCCAGTGGCGGACGGTGTTGGCCTTCTCCTTCATCGCCTGGTTCCTCCATTTGTTGAGCGGTATTCTTGTGAGTTACTTCCATAACTTGACAACCTGTCTGAAGAAGGTGGAAGAAGCTAACGTAGCATACTTCAGGGAGTATATGTTTTCCGTACTTATATCAGACTCGACGAGACCAAGCGCGATATCAAGCATCATGCGGAGAAACTCACCAAGTAAGTGCTCCCAGGGCAAGAGGGACTCTGGTGTATTGGATGGTAGACTGATATTTCTTGTACACAAGGCCTGACGCTCGAGCAAATGGATACAATCGAAATGTGGAAGAGAGGAATGGTACCGACGAGAATGTCTAGACTGAAGTCAATGTTGTACCTATCAACTTGATGTCGATTTTGGTGAGGAAGGGTGGAGGAATTGGTTGAGAGTCAGCTTGGGCTGCCCAATGGAAGGATATCATAATGGTGCGACGGGAGGAAGGTTCGAACAGATTGATTCAAGAATCTCACACGCTTAGCTGGGTCTCGAATACACTGATGACACCATATCGAGGCTCGTGTATTCAGAAGATCTTGAAGTCTGCTAGAGCCATTGTGGCTAAGGCCGTGATGCCAAACTCGTATTGTTGGGGGAAAATAGGTATCTGACATACCTTAGATGCATAAAATCGGGTATTAAAATAAGAGTTAAAATAAGTGGCTTTTTTGAGGTATCGAGCTAAGGAGAGAGGGTGTTATGGCTGGTAGACGGCCCGCTTATTGCCTAATCGGGCTAGGTTACCTTGAAAATGGCATCAGATCGTATTGTTCCCTGATACCCTGCTTTTTCAAGATAACAGGGAACGATCTGATCTGATCTAACTTTTAAGGCTTAAAATACAGGGCACTTATAGGGGAGTCCCCTATAAACTAGGGGACCTTTAGGGTATATCCCCCAATTAATAGGAACTATCCGCTGTAATCAATTTTATATTGGTTTGGGCTCTACAGCTATAGGGGGCTCAGGGGGGCTTCTCCCTGTAATTATAGGTGCTGCCCCTATGAGTGCCCTATAGCTAATACCCTAATTTCAACGGTCAATTGCATCATTGAGTGTGCCCTCCCTCTTGCAGCTACCTGTAGGTGGCTGCACTAGCCGGTTGTACCGTAATTAGCCCCCTTTTCTGTTACCTCTTGAACAATACGACTTTGGCATCAGGCCCTAAGTGTGCCAATTTACCAGATCCTTGGTTACTAAGATCGCATGTCGAGTGGCGTGAAGTCGACTGACAGGGCAACACAAGCAACCACCACAAAGAACACAACCACCAGAGGCGGTAATATAAACTCCCTTCTACCCTACCTAAGCTAGTGGAAATGTGTTATATCACAATATTCTCCAAGTTGTACCCTTATTGTAGTTGGGACAGTAAGAATTAGTAATGTGGGATTGTACCAACGACCAATCCAGCTGAACATGACTGATCATGTATCTATAATAGGTCATCCGTGAACATAGGGAGGTATCGTTCGATGAGTGGAGGCCATTAGAGGAGATTAAGGAGTGTACACCAAGGTCGTTAGTACGACGCAAACGTAATGTTTCTTATTTGATCATGTAAAGAAACGGATGTAAGTGAGTGAACCCGGCCTCAGAAGTAACCCGACAGCTCCCCGCAGGCTGACCACCACCTATAGCACAGCTAGCTTCATCCCAACTACACGGGCTGTACACATACACCACACAAAGGAACATCTCCTCGCAAACATCTTTGGATTCAAAATGGAAGGACATTGTCACACGACCATGTCGATGGGATATAGAGTTTGAGCTGCCGTCATTGTTTGTAAGTGTTGCTTGCAATAATTACACTAATGTTATTATTCGATCCTCGGCTGACGGCTCTCTTCGATGGCTAGCCTTGCTGGAACAACCTGTGCAGTGTTTTTGGGCCTGCCACGAAGAGAAGTGGCAATCTTGGGATCAAGAATCCGTCTACAGTGGGGGGCAAAAAGTATTCGCAAGTGTGCAGGTAGGTCTGATGCTCGGAAGCTAGTCAGTGGTAGCTTGTCAGGTCCTCAATACCTTATATTACACCGAAATCAGCGGGATAACCTAGTGTCAAGCAGGCTTGCAAACAAATAAATCAAATCAAATCAAATCAGGGGCCTAATTTAATTTGATTTGGATTGGATATTAAAATTGGCGATTTGATTTGATTTGATTTGATTTGGATCGATTTGGATCTTTTTTGGATATCTAGATAACCCCACTTTTCTTTCAAGACGATATACATTGAGCAGCTCCTATGAGATCCGCTTTGAGACGCCCTCTCTGAGCCGTGACTATTTTCCCGGCGAGGCTGAATATCCGCTCTGGCTCGGATGACATGGCCAAGGGTCGGAACCACTACATCCACTCCACTTTGGACCAAGTAGAGTGGATGTACGGATTCTTAGGCAATTACATAGTGGATGTAATACATATTCGAGCGGAGTGGAATAGATATACACACGTGGATTTATAAGTAGATTTATAAGTGGAATTTTAAGGCTATTCGCAACCTCGTGGGTGCCTATTCAGCCTCACTTTCAGAGTTTAACACTAACTCTTTAGCCTGTTACTGCTATAATAAATCGTCAACCTCGCTGGCGCTATTCTCGCCCTCCAATAGCCACTTTATCTCAGCAAGCGCCAGCTCGCCGTCGCTTAGAGTCCCATAACCGGCATCAGGCTTACTTTCAAGGTATGACTTAAGCAATAGATCCAGATCCTTAATAAGGCCAGCACAGTACCAAGAGCGTAAGACCTGGCATATAGCGATTATCTCAGCATCCAGGTTTATACGCAACCCCGAGACCATCTTGCCAGCAGCTAAAAATAACCTCTTACACTCGGCTAACATCAGCTAAATCGTCAGGAAGTCCAAGGCCATCCTGGATAACCGAGGATATCTGCTTCGCTTAGTAATCCAGTAACCAATTGGATCACGAACGTTGCCGTCGCTGGCATCACGATCCGTCTGCCACGCTTGATACTTATCACTAACAATAGCTGCTGCGTGGGCTGGTAGTGAGTTCGGCACACGACTGTTCTTCTCGAAGGGATTGAAAAACCGAGGTCTTTTTGCCGGTGGACCGTCGTCGCCTCTGCTGCTGCTGGTTCTAACCTCGAGATGAGCGTAATCGGACAGCCAGACGTCGGCAACCATCTCTTTTGCCTTTTCAACCCAACTAGGTTTGTGAGCCCACGTTTCATCAAACCAGTCCCAACGATAAGCTGGATGGAGAGCCATAGCCATATAGTAGATGGGCGTCTCGTCCAGCCGCCGATAATATTCATCTAGCCTATCCCAAGCAAGGTTGATTCCGATGCGGAAGTGCTCTGGATCAGGAAAGTCAGCAGCAAGCCGCTTATATTCTTCCAGTGTGTTAAGCAGAAACTCATAGCCAAGCACCACGTCCCAGACATTGCTATAGGAGCCGGTCCAGCCTTGTTTACGCCTGCGGATATGTCCATCACCCTCAAGCGTCTTTACCACGGTCTCAAAAACAGTCAGAATAGCCTCCAAATGGTAAAAAACCTCCCAGTCTTTGTCCGTTAGCTGATTCTCGTCTCGGAGGATGCGTGCTTTTTTTCGCCAACTTAGCTTGTGTTACTTGGCCAGTCTTTTTAGACCTATTTTCGTCCTCCCATTGTACCTTATACTTGATCAGTAGGAGTTCGATAGGGGTTTTCAACCGTAGAGCCCTGCGGATCATGTAGAGTTGTGACAGCCAACGCGTGTCGTTATCGATAATTAGCTTAAGTGGTTTCTTAGATCGGAGTTTAAGGGTGGCAGTGCGATCAATTTCGTCCTGTTAGATATACCGAATTAGTAGGAGACGAATAGGATTTAGTAAGGCAATGACTAGGGATGCATAACACTTTAGCTAGGGACGTATAAACCTTTCGGATATATGACTTTTATACTCTCTTATCGGCTTAAAAATAATTAATAGTGTAATTAAATTCTGCCACTGCTCTAGCATATTACTCAGTAATTTAATATAAATCCTACCTAATTTAAAAACCCTTAATTAGGTAAGATTTAGATCTTACTATTATATATTATCTCTAGTATTATATATAACTTATTTAAACTAGCCTATCTCCTATTAACTTCTTTCTTAATATATACTAGACTGTAGCCTCTGCCTACTTAAATATACTCCTAAACTCCTCCTAGTATTAAGCCTTACTGACTGTCCTTATGTTTATTATTAAGATAGATTAGTTTCTTAAGAAGAAGCTTTATTTTATAAAGGCGTTAGTCTGGCTGTTATTAATTGATTTAAACTTCCTTAAGGTCGGCTACGTTTTCGTTTTGGTAAAACTTGAATTGACTGCTCTGATTGCTATTGTATTGGCGTATTGATTGCTAGTTGTAATAGAATACTTTACGCTGTATTCTTAGGTCTTCTATAAAGAGAGGTAGTTATCCTTGGGTTTATTATCCGTTAATAGGGGTCTTAAGATAATGACTCTTGTATATACTAATGTAGGTATATTTCCTATTTTGTAAAAGCGGTCCCTAAGGCTAGCTTATTATATATTATGTAATAATATGGTACATTGAGCTTGGTTAGGATAGAGTAAATATAATTATTAAGGGGAGGTAGAAATGGTCTATTTCCTATTGATATTGCCTTTTTTACTTATCGGTATTATACTATAATTAGAGCTAGGTATTTTAATAAGATTAAAGTCTGAAGTTTTCCTAAGTACTATGCATTTAGTTATTAATACTTCGGTGCAGTTAGAATATTATTATTTATATAGATATTAATAAAGTCTTGCCTTTAATCTCTAATTATATTCTGTATAGCTTTAACTAGTTAATAAAGATAGCTTATTCTATTTATGAGGCAGCTCTTAATATTATTATTACTTGCCTTAATCCCTAATGTAATATAGATATTAAAGTTATAATAATAATAAATAAAGTAATATGCCTATTGTGCCTAGACTGGTATATAGATACTATAAAGATACTGTAGAATAGGGCGCTGGTTATTAAACTCTTTATAGAGATTGATCTATACTTTCTTATATACCTCCTTAGTCTTGGTAAAGGGGACTAACTTCTATATAGTAAGAATATTATTATAGGTATAAGGGATATTATTACCTACTGGTATAGAGATAGACTTTTAGTTAGTAGGGTTTAGTTAAATCTAACCTAATAGATCTACCTTTATATTTAAACTACTATTAATATTATTACTAGAGCTAGGCCTCTTAAGCTATTTCTATTTAGCTTGAAGTAGGATATTTAAGTTAATATAATAGATGTATAGTTATTGCTATAACTCAGGAAACCGGTTATTAAGTACTGCCTTTATTAAATTATTAAAATCTATAATAATAATATCTAGTTAATAAATAGAGTGTTACTTTATAAGCTATTCTATACTCTCTAAGAGGAACTGGAACCCTTCTTGTCTCTTATAATTAATTAGACTAAACGTAGTATTAAATACTATTCCTAGGTATATCTACCCTATTACTTAGAAGAGTGAAAGCTTAAACCGGTTAGTGTTATAGGTATTATTAAAGCTAATAACCTTAGGAAATTATTTTTATATCTCTAGGCAATATAGAAATATCTATATAAGACTGAGTAGACAATTTAGATTATTATCTACCTACTTAATAAGATATAGGATTCTATTCTTATTAAAGAGCTTAATAAGTACTGCTATAAATATAAAACTGCCTAGCTTTTCGCAATTAATAAGAGATCTGGCGTTATAAATATCCTTATATATAAATACTAAGTTAGGGTATTTATCTTGGATAATAGCCTGTATATTACAAATATAAATACCGACTTAACGACTTATAGATTTAATAGTTACTTTAATAGCTTTAGTAAGCCTTTAATAAAAGGGATATATTAATAGCCTAATACTAGGTCTATAATTATACCGGTGGTATTTAGGGTTATTATGTAATTATAAAAGCCACTTTCCCTTCTCTAGTGCCTTGGCTATAAGCTTCTACTTATAGCTATACTTATAATACTTATAAGGCCTGATTTAAGTATCTCTAGGAGCTTATAATTCTCTATATCGATTACACTGAAATAAGTATTATATTTTATATCCTTTATAGGAATACCTATTATACTTAACAATCCTAAAGCTGTAATCCTTTATAAAGCTATTAACTTTATAGAAGAGAATATTAATTAAGGGAGTTATAGTATTAGGTTTTAGTAGGTTTAGGATTTAATTAGGTTCTAGAGAGGAATTTAGGCTTAGATGCTATGGCTTTCTATTACTAAAAGGGAATAGAGGATAGGGATCGGTTGGTTATATTTCTCATAGGGGTAAATATAGAGAAGGCGATATAGATTGTCCTGGACTTAGGGATAGGTAGCCTTATTGTTTACGCTATTACTAAATGTATTTTACTGCTTTAAGAGACTTATAAGTAAGTCTCCACTCGGTTCCGATAATATCTATAACTAATTATAAAGCAGACTTAAATTTAGCGTATGGTAATTAAGTAGTATTATTATAGTCTTCTTCGGTAGATTAGTTTGACTGTAAAGGCAAGGGAATTGGCTTAGGGCCTGAGATCGGTCCTTATATACAGGTTAGTTAGCTATTTAGGACTGGATAGTTATTACTTAGGTAAATATTATAATTGAATTGTAATACCTATAAAGGCTCGTTTAGTCTATGTAAGCCTTTAGGTTATAGGACAGTTAATAATATCTAAGGATATAATGCGAAGATATTCTCGAGCGCGTTAATATCTTTAAGTGGATAGTTAGATGGTAAGGGTTAACGTAGGTTAGAATTAGCGTACCGCTTTTACTTTCGCTACTAAGGCTATTGAAATGGGTTGGGGCTTTTAGGTTAATCTATAATGAATTGATTTTGTAGGTTAGTGGGGAATGAAGGGTAAATAGTACAATCTGAATCCGATTTAAAGGAGGTTAAAGGCAAGGGGGTTAAAGTCTTATGATTCTATTGGTTAAGATTAAGATATATTAGGCGAGAAAGCTTTACCGCCTTTAGAATTTTATATTGATTACTTAGAATTATTTTAAACCAATAAAAGAGTATAAAAGTTATGCGTCCGAAAGGTTTATACATCCCTAGCTAAAGTATTATACATCCCTAGTCATTGCCTTTATAAATTACCACTTCGTTTAAAACATATTACAACATCAACATGTCAGGTCGCTCAAATGTTGGATATTCTTCTTCCTACGAGGGTGGAGATCAGCGCCATTACAGTAGGGAGGCTATCCATGAGGAGGGTCGCCTGCATGGCGTCAACACAGAGGGATACCGTATGTTCCTATAGTAACATGGAATGCTGATGAACCTGACTGGTGATAGTCAACAAAGAGAAAATTATGAACGAGCTCCAGGAGGGGGACGTAAGTGCTCGTTCATTGCTGCGGGATCACTGACTGAGGCTTCCATATTAGACAAAAACACGTATTGAAGACCGAATGAAGCACGAACCGGGCTTCGCAGTAAGTAGCTTATACGCACAACATTTGTTGTATGAGACAATGTTCTGACACTTTACTTCCCCTAGGCCACCATGCACGGCAACAAGCCCTCGCGCGGCGCCGAAGTCGATGTCGAGATTGCGCGAGAAGAAGCTGAACAGCTGGCAAAGAAGAAGAGCAAGACAGACAGCATGCCTGGCAAGAAGCTTGAGCGCAACACTGAGAAGAGTGAGTGGAAGCAGCAGATGGATCAGGAGGAGCAAGAAGCTCGTGCTAAGCACAGTAAGCGTGGAGCAAAGAAGCATGAAGGTCAGGGGATGGAGTATGTCACTCGTAAGAACCACAGTAGTCGGGAATAGACTCTAGATGAACTCTCCGGTCGACCAAGGACGAAAGAGTCCAGATCACCGCCGTGAAAGACTCAGTTAAATAAGAATGTCATATTGCCTAGTATCGACGTGACCCAAAGCCCAGCTGCATGAACAGCGATTGTGTTGTTATATTAGGAATACATTGCACAACTGGAGTGTTTGGACTAGTCTGTTGCTAGGTTGGTCGTATCGCATGAAACACATCAAGTATTAAGTTAGGAGGCCTTTGAGGTTAGGCTCAGATAAGAAGCACGGCACATCGTATCACTGACAGGGTGAAAGACCAAGATATGAGACACTTTTTCCATGATACGATTCACTTATAAATCCAAATTCTTGAGTTTTGGTTATTTTATTCAGCCGTGAAAGTAATTATTAAGTTCATACAGTTGTAACGTTATAGTAATATCAATTGTGCTAAAGTGCTAGGGTGATATCCTAGCACACTTTTTGCGAATATGCAAATATGAATATGAAATATGAATATCACTTCAGCGCATGATACCACAATACGCAAGTCTGCGCCGCAACGTCCGGAAATGGTTTAAAGTGACTAGAATCTATCCTGTTAATGCCACCAAAGCATTAGAGGCGTCAAGGTATAAGTAGAAGCAACGGTGCGGATTTAACGATCCTAAAACGTCAAGGAAGCTGCCTATAATTAGTTTCAGAGACGATCTGGGGAACTCCCCAAACAGGTGGAGATATTAGAAAATTGCTGGAAACGGTCCGGAGGCAAGGAAGTAACTCAATTCGCGACCTCAAGGCTAGACAAGTAGGGTTAACCTCTGGAGATACCAGAACCAGGCGCCCAGCTAGTTAAGGTGCATATGGAAGAATGGGAGACTAATCACAATGGGCTTCCTGGCGTATGACGTTTACAGGTGGAGGTTGCATCTAATGAGAAAGGAAAAACTGTTCATCATTACATTATGTATGTAAATGGCAGTAATGATATCTTGGTTAGTTAAGGCATCTAAGCTGAAGTCTAAACTCGACAGATTTACACACCTACTTAGACATAGTGGTTAGAATAACGTTTCCGGACTCCAGGTTGTCGGTAGATGCTAAAGAACAGTGCTTGTCCTTGACGAATTTGGGCCAAGTATTTGTCAAGACCAGATATTTGATACTGGCCTCAGCATCATCAAAGATGCTGCCATCAAAATCCTCTGGGATATCTCCCCAGTAGAGAGCCCTATCACTAATTTCTATTGAAGCAGTGATGATTCCGTTTTCGGATCCATGGGCAGACGCACCAGAAGAGTTGACCTTGGCTGGTGAGGTCATCATGAATGATTCGAAGGGTAGAACGGGGTCTACTGCGCGTTTCTCTCCATAAAGAGTCCTGGCCGAGGCCTCAAATACATTCTCGAGCTTTTTTAGGTCGTGAGAGGAGAGGTTCACCTGGAATTCGGCATATCGAGCGCTGACAAAGTTGGCATAGATGCGAAGCGCGCTGTTGAATCGTTCATGGACAAGTTCTTGAGTGGCGGAATCCTCTTGGTTCTTTGGACCTCGGACAGAGGCAGGAAGAGATGATTTCCACTCAGCGATGGCTCTAAGAAAAGCAATATTCTCGCCGGAAAAGTCACGAAGGGCAGAAAACTGTTGAAGGGGCTCTGGGTTGCGTTCAAGGATATGTTCAAGAGCCCCCATAGTAAAAATACTTTCACTAGAGATCTGAGTTTTGATAGACCCGTCCTTGGACCAAGCAGTCCGCGATGAGCCTGCCACTGTCGTCGATCTAGTTGTAATAGATTTCGCACTGCCCTGGGGTAGGGCCTTATTAGGCTCCCACTGAGCAATGATATCGAGAGTTTCTTGTCGAAGGGACTGGTGTTTGAAGACCTCCCAACAGGGAAGGAAGATAGTAAAGATCTCAAGAATCATGATGGAGAGGGCGATCCTGGGTCAATTTAATAAGATGCATTATGCGAGCAGGGCTGGGCTCTGACTTATACGTACCATTGAGGAGGAACGAAAATACTATTGACGGGTGCCATGGCAGGAATATAGAGAGCGATAAGCCACATTGGAGCGGCGTGAAGGTTAGCCAGACAGCATGCGATGGTTTGAACTCTCCATCCTTGGGTATCACGGATGTTTCGAGACTTCCATAGAATAACAGGAGCGATGACCCAAGCCCAGATTAGTTGCCAAACAATAGAAGGCCACCTGAACATGTGTTAGCGTCTTGGATGCCAGCGACAGGATTCTTGGTAAGATTAATGTACCATTCCCAACCTTTACGGGCTGCTGCCTTTTGTTGCGATCCTGTGCCAGTAACCTCTGTGCCGGAAATACCAAACGAGTTGTGAAATTTGCGCGAAACGAGGAACATGAAGATAGTCAAGAGGAACTATGTCATATTAGCCTGGCCCGTTTGATCATAGCTTCAATGTTTCCTACTTGGAATAGCATACCAAGGCCGACGAGGACCAGCATTCTATTGGTATAATCAAGACTGCAATAACGCCCGATCAGGCCACGTTTTTTAACTTGTTCTGACTTTGGCCTAGCATTATCGCTGGCGAACAACTTCTTTTGAGACTTGGCGACGTAAAGGAAGCGACTATTGGAAGCATGGAATAAAGCGATGCCAAACGGAAGCCAAAGGCTCATGATCCAGAACTCAACAGCAGGCGGGAAGAGAAGCGCGACGACATAAACCCACTGAACGGCGAGCCAGTAGAGGTGGAGTAGAATAACAGCACCGAACGAAATAAGAAGGCCGCGAATTCGAAGGATTGGCATATCGCGTCGGCGATAGAGGAATGCCATGCCAGCAACCAAGAGGATGGTCCAAACTGCCGAGAACGCGATCCAGACGATGCCTACTCCTTCGAAACGGGCATGAGGCTTCTCCTCGTCTCTCCGCATCCACCTCAAAGCCTTGTCTGCAGCACTAAGGTCCATGGTTAGTTCTGGGGAAAATCAAACTTTTCTAGATGGGAGTGAGTTCAAGACGGGAGCTTTAGACAAGAACAGGGAGATATTTGTTTTATTACAATGAGCGAGTAGAAAGGAACGCGATGCTCCGCAACAAGCTTAGAAGTAGAGATATAGAAGTCTTGAATACTTTTATGTAGTTAGAGATAATGGGCGACTGGCGGCCAGCAAATGGTTCTGGACACACATAATGCTCCACCTACAAACGCCTTCGGAGAAGGAAGAGTGAAGCCCAGAAAGTGGCAGAAACCTTGCCTTCCCTGGCCCCTGGCGCCTCAGCTGCTCAGTTCCATCGCTTCTCACATTTGCTTCCCTGGCACCATTAGCTTAACTCATCTGAACAATAAGACCCCGAGGTGTCAACCCGCAATCATGGACCATGCTAATACGTGGGTCAATTCCATGGACTTGCCGAGATCCAAGCCTCAACGCCCAATTCCGCACGTTCCAGATAATGATATTTGCGATAATACGTTGTTTGTGGTGCTCAGACGCAAGACTGCCACGCAAATCATACCGAACGATTGAGTGACGCTCAGTTACGTTCCGGTAGATTGGGTTCATCTGAACAAATCAATCAATCAAAGGGACGGGGAACCTATCCGGCTGAGTGAGCCACAGTTTAAAATCGTCATTATGACAAGCGAATAAAGGAACCTGCATTTATAAAGGTCTGATGACCTAAAGCCCCATCCATCTCCAGTTCCGGCCTGAGGCAGAATTCCCGACGCTATGGTAATAAAAGTGGCTTCCGAGCTAGATAATCCCTTGTCATATCAAAACTAACCAGGCTTCTAGTGTCAGAGCGGCCGCTAACTGAGGGTTACGCTAATTTAGCACCTAGTAGTGGTGGCAGTTGATGAGCTGCCCCTGCAAACTTGCAGCTAGCCACCTCAGCTCGACAAAGGCAATGTGCAATTCGGCTGGCAAAGTGCATGACTGCTTTGACGTTGTTGCAGGTTTGCGTTTCAGGCAGCAATGGTTTAATGACATTTGGGCAATATAAGTTGAGAAAATGCGTTATCTTGCCGTTTTATCTACCTTGTCTGCCGCCGTACACGAAGCAACTTATCGGTATATATCGTGTAAGGCGAGATTAAGCTCGGTTACAGCCAATAGCTGTAATGCACTAGGAGGTTTTCTCCTTTAAGGGCGAATCGGTAATACAGATCATCTGGTCAGGACTCAGGGATCTCCGCGGAGCGGGCCGGTCTGCCCCACGACGACTTGATGCTGACATGGTGTGCTGGGTACGCGTGTTACCTCACAACTGAGGAAACATACAACAGCCAATAATTACCCATTCCTTCCTATCATTTCGAATTGCTGGCCTACATTATTAGTTTATCACATATGTCACTGCATGACCGATGGCCCTGTGCATCAGCTACGTAGTCAGCTGCCTGCTATTAAGCCCCTCTGTTAGGAGGAGCATATGTAGAAGTCTGACCTCCTTATCCTATTGAAAGGGCTGTTGTGGCTGCAGCCGGTCAAGCAAGCCGTTTTTAAGCCTTCGACAGGGTTTGCATCAAAACCGAAAACGGCAATGGACCGAAGTTGTTTTCTCTTTCCCCCAAGAGCTTCGGAAATTGTCCAAACCGGCCGGTAATGCAGAGGGTTTCGGGTCAGCCAGCTCCACCACACCATAGCAGTCTTTAATATCCCTTTAGCACTTTGCCTTTAGCTACGGTAATGCACTCGTCGAAAGTGCTACTCGATGCTAGCGCCGGGTTGAATTGCTGATTTACAGAGCCGACAAAACAGCATCTGATATTCCTCGTTCAAGGGGATGCAATCGTCCATTATTGCTGGTTTGATGTAGATGTTTGCTTTGAGTCTGTTTATGTCTATCAACAAGCTATGCCACCTTGACCCCAAGTCGGCGCTAGCTAACCCTAAGCACCAATCAGCGACTCGGCTTCGACTAAAGTAATACCAGCTAAATATATTAACTCCGCAACCCCGTTTTGGTGAACGATCTGCGAATAATACTTAGGCTCGCTATGTTGCCCCTTACTGCTCAAGCCTTCGGACGTAGGCTACTGGGCCTTCGTAACGGTGAGTACCACGGAAGACATAGTATACCAAAGAGAATAACACTACGGCGCCATAGATAAGGATACTCCAATTCATCTATAATGCCGTCGGGTTAGGGTTACCAGGCATAAATGCCAGGACGAAAATAACGATAAAGAAAGCCTCGGAAATAATATTTATCGCAAGACCCTATCGACTAAGACTGAACTTAGATAGCAGAAGCGGGCTCTTTATATATCGTCGCTATATCATATAGCCGATAGAGGCCATATAGCTAGAGAGAAGCCTTATTATTACTAAAGAAGTAATTAAATTTAATACGATAGTAGAGCCAATATTGATAAGGGAAAGAAGACTTAAGATTAGGAATATTATTAGACCAACCTGGTCAGTATTCTTATACGAGGTGCACAGGCCGCAAAACGTGGTATTGACCAATAGACTTTAGTCTAGAACATAATAAACTACAATTACTGTAGTAGCGAGAAAAAGCGGGGATTATATGCACTCTTTGACATGTCACTGTCAATGAATATCTCATTATGACATCATAATGGTGTCGCTAAAAATGCCTGAGTCCTTGATGAGTTTTCCGGGGATCAGCGTCCTCCCTTATGCCCGTGAGCTTGCCATTTGCCGTAGCTGGATTCTCTATCTGTATGAAAGGGGGTGGGGCTCTATTAGCAAGAAGTTGCTCTAGGCCAACGTACCCTATTTATCTAGCCATTGCATGGTTTGGATGTGTTCTCTGGTGAGTTTAGCATTTGCCTGACGCAACTAGTCGGCTTCTACTGTGTCCATAAAGGCATTCAATGCGGAGTAAACAATCCCTGTAACGGCGCTGATGCGGTTCTGCGTCACTTCTTACGGAAGTATTTATCACCCTCAACGCAAAGTCAAAAGCGCCATGTCACTCGCTTAAGACGCTCGAGAAAAGCCTTGTCCTTGGCACATTTTATCTCCACTGCCTCCAATATTACCCGCCCTGTAGCAGTCCACACTGTAATAGTTCTGTGAGGGATCTCATGCTAGAAGCCAATTCACACAAATTGCCCTTTTATCATCTCTTGACTGACCAACTTCTTAACGCCCCTCCAGGGTTCTGAAGGGTAAAAGCACATCATAGATCTGATGCTTCAAGGCCTTATTGGGTCTGAGACAATGCGCACTTTGAAACTGGGCCAGTTAATTCAACTTCTGTCTGATGTTGCAGTTTACTGATGATACTCTGCAATGAGCTTCGCAAATCCAGATCCGAATTTTTGGGGAGCATATATCCGCTGCTATCCGCCGGGTCTGTTACGAAACTTTCTTAGACTACCAAGGTTAGGTCCACATGCTGCGTGCAACATCGAAAGTTCATTATGCCGCTCCCAGCATTGGACTGAATATCAAACCTTCATCTAGCATCAACTCTGCGTCAACACTGATAGGATAGTTTTATCTTGTGGAAGCACACGTTGTAACGATGACATTGTTCTCAAGGTAACATCGTTGGGCCCAGACTTCAGCATAAGCAAAGTTTACCTTCTTGACCGGAAATGTATGCCACGACTTGAAAGTTTCCCCGCAAAGAGCATCTGCAGCCGATGATGCGAGAGCGTTACGGAACTTGACGACGATGGTAGAAGTGTGCAGATTTAGGTTGATGTTGACGCGGTCGTGAATCATCCTCAGAAGTGCGAGAACGGCCAAAAGCCAAGTAATATTGCAAGTCGTGTGTGGATGAAAGGTATAAAACCCTTTGAAATAGCACTGCTTGAATTTCTTTTCACGACACACAGTAACGTGTTCTTCGCCTGACCACTTGCTAAATTTCTTCAATACTCCAATCAACTTGTATTACTCTTTCTATCATCAAACAACATGGGTGACATGCAATTCCTTGTCCCCAGTTCCGCATCTCAGGACTCCAACGTTCTTTCTATCGACCCATATGCCTTGGTCGAAGCCCTTCTGGGCCAGAAAGTTAACAAGCATGAATCTGTTGGCTCCGGCAGCCTTCAGTCGGGCTACGATGACCTTGACATGAAAATTGAGGCTAGACTCTCCAGGGAAGGGAACATGCGCCCCGATTCGCCGCCTAAGGATGTCGCAGTCGGTGCTGCCAATCCGTACTCACTCGTGGAAGCCCTCCTCGGCCGGAACATTGACAAGTTTTCGATAAACTCGGCAAAGATCATATCCAACGTCCTGCAGACGGATTACGATGAACTCTTCGACATGAAGCATTGCTCGGTGCTATTCGCCGGTCTAAAGCTCAACGAGAAGGAGAGGAAGGCAGAGAAGTTGTCTGAGAAAGACATGAGAATTTTAAAGGAGCAGGACCTCATGACTCCTGATCTGTCAGGGGTTCAGCAGCTGGACGACCTTGAGAAGATCGGGCTGAAGGATCTGGGTAAGACGCATGTTAAGGTGGCTCGCATGCAGAATGGCAAGCTGCACTTGATGCTCCACGCTCACTCCCTGGGAAAGACGGTTTCCAACCGTGAGGTGACAATGTCCATCAACGAGCTAGTCAGTCCATTCAGGATGCAAAATGGTCACTGGACACCACCTAATAGCTCGTGGCGCGATATGTACGACTATTTCTTCCAGGGCGTCAACAAGCGTCTCATTGGCGATCTTACCATGTTTGAGATTGGCGAGAAAAGAGAGACCATGCGCTACTTTGATGATCCCTCGCAGGGTTGTGTCGGTAACAGCTGGCTGATTGCCGCCTTGTTTTCGGTCTTCTGGTCCGACCCTGTTATCATTAACCGCGCCACTCGAGTCCACTACGACAAGGATGACAAGAAACGCCTGGCCATCAAGTTCCACGACAAGGGTGGCGACAATAACGGCAAAACGGAGACTGTGGAGGTTAATTACGAAATCCCCATCAACAACTCGAACAATGGGCCCCTGTACTGCCGCTCCAGCGACGGAGCTGATATATGGCCCTCGTTGTATGAGAAGGCGTTTGCCAAATGGATCACCAATAGCTCATCGGAGCAGCCTGACATCACCCAGACGCATTGCGGCGACCCTGTGAAGGCCATGGCACAGATCAACGGCCGGGAACCCCACTACTACAGAACCGAGAACCATTCAGCCAACGACATGTTGGGGCTGGTCCGCTCCAACTGCGTCAACTTCAAGACTATTAACCCCATGACTGCCTGGACCTACGCCACTGGCAACATGTACAGAGGCAGCAACGTTGTTGCCAATCATGCCTACTCCATCCTCGGCTACACTATCCTTGGTGACAAGCAATACCATGTTCTCCGCAACCCATGGGGTGTTACCGAGCCGATCGGATTGAACAGCTACCCAGGGCTTCTTGAGCGCCTCGACCCCAACTTGTGGCACCCAGCTTCCCTGCTTGACCACGGTGGCCTGTTCGCTATGGAGACAGAGGCATTTAAACATTGCTTCGCCTACGTTGGTGTTGCGAAATAAGTCGCTGAAGGGTAAATGCCGCACATTTCGGATCGGATGGCTTTACCGACTTTTTCCCATGTTTACTCGCTATCCCCATGGTATCACGGTGTCACTCTTTTAGGCGGTACTCATTCCTGGAGGCAACCGGGGCGGATTGGGAGAAGGAGACACGAGATAATGGCAAGCAATGTGAATCAGAACCGGAATTTGCAGTCGAGAACCATGAACATGTCATTATTTACCAACGCAAGTAGGACTGTAACTGGGCAGATTGGACGAAAGGGAAAAGGGAAGGGAAGGGAAGGGAAGGGGTAAAAAAGAAAACAAAAGTGGGAGGATTGGAAAAGGATGAGAGCACAAATTTGTTAAACAGGTGCTGGGATGTCACGTGCAAGCAGGGATACGTTAAAATTACGCACCGAAATGGTAGAACCTCCAAGGGGCAGATTTTTAACACAAGATAAGATGAATACACGAACCTGCATCAATGGACCGAAGACACGTAATGTCTAACATGGTTACTAAACCCATTAATGATGAGAAGTCGCTAAATTCTCTCTTCTGGTAGATTGAAGTGGCGCGTGCAGTGATTAGTTTCTTGTTAATGAAGAAGTAGACCCTAGCTGGGGACTCGTGGCTCTTGTCTGGGTCGCATAGATGAATTCTAAGTGGATGTGTCGTAGGGTAGGCATGATCTTCACGGCCTCAGGAAATAACTGCCTTTGTAATCTAGTTGTATACTTTAACTCTGTGGAATGGAATACCCCGCATAAGAGACAACTTAAGATAACAATTAATCAACATATTTATTACTGCTCATAATATTCACTTTAACCCTTTACGCACGCTCAGTGCGACAATATACTTTAGGCGAAGAATTATGTACCCTTGATTTGGCGTATTTTAATTGGACCGAACCCCTCGTCGAGACCTGTGCGGAGGTCCTTGCGCACTGAAGAGATAAGCAAGCCCGGTAAGAAGACTTTCAACGCCACCATGACGTGATCTATATGTCTATATACTATTAGGTTGGGAGCGTAGAATGAGCGGAATGCAGCATGATCCATTACATCGGTACCGGTGCGATAGCGATCAGTGGAAAAATGTGGGGGCGGGATGTGACCAGCGGCGAAGAAATGGTTGGGGATGGTTGGGAAAGGTGTTGAGTCGATTGCACACATCATCCACGAGCAATCACCAGCATCAGCACCAGCGGCAGAGCTATGTACCTTGTCTTGGAGATGTTGCATTCGCGGTGAATAATCTTGACTTCGGCATCTGGTCAGGACTGACTACTTACTCGCCCGGCATGATGATAATCAGAAACGACACTGATCTTAAAGGCCTAGAGAAAGAGTTTCTGGTCAGGAATTCCGCTTTCTTGCAAGTTCTTGCAAACAGGCGTCGCACTAGCCACCAGGGTGGCTAAATTAGTTACTAGAGGCTAGTTAATAGTAACTACTAGTTAGTTAATAGTAAAAATTAACTAACTACTATTAACTACTAGTTAGCTCTAGTTAGTTAATTTTTTAAATTAACTAACTAGTAGTTAATTTAGACTAGTTAGTAGTTAGTTAATAGGACTAACTAACTAACTAGCCTTACTAACTAACTAACTACTAACTAATTTAGAATTAACTAATTTAAAAGTACTAACTAACTAACTAAAAATAATTAACTATTAACTAACTACTAACTAAGAAAAATTAACTATAGTTAGTTAGTTAAACTATTATAGTTAGTAAACAATTATAGAGATTATAATATATAATAAAT
This sequence comes from Fusarium tricinctum, assembly GCA_020744515.1. Taxonomy (NCBI): domain Eukaryota; kingdom Fungi; phylum Ascomycota; class Sordariomycetes; order Hypocreales; family Nectriaceae; genus Fusarium; species Fusarium tricinctum. The sequence continues at coordinate 44,134 of JAGPXF010000002.1, read as the reverse complement.
ATTTAATTAAGTTATTAAAAATATATAATTTAGTAAATAAATAATATTATATAGTTTTATAATAATTTTAATATTAAATTATTATTTAAATTATAGTTTATATTAAATTACCCTATAGATAAATGAATTTCTTTATTATTTCTTATTAATATTAATAAAGATAATAAAATAGATATTTTTCCTAAATAATAAAATGATAAAGTTTAAATATTTCTATATTTAAATAAATAAATCAATATTATTTTTAATATTAAGACTTTATAAAAAGATTTAATAAAAGAATAATAAGAATAATATATATTAAAAGAAAATAAAAAGAAATATTTTAAGCTTATATAAATTATTTAAATTTAATATTAATATTTAATTCTTCTTATTTTATCTTTTATCTATTATCTTTTATCTATTCTCTTTTTTCTCTTCTTCCCCCTTATAAAAAAGACCTTTTAGTTTATTATTCCTTATCTTATCTCTTATCTCTTATCTCTTATCTCTTATCTCTTATCTACTCCCTTTTTCCTCTTTTCCCCATAGATAAAAAGGACTTTTAGTCTATTATTTCTTATCTTATCTCTTATCTTATCTCTTATATATTATCTTTTTTATATTCTTAAAGGAAAAATATATATATATATAAATATATATATAATAAATAAATAATTTATTAAGAACTACTATAAAAATGTATTAAGTTATAAGGATATTTTCTAAGGTTTTACCGAAAATAATAATATACATATTAAATATGAATAATTTGTTTAATAATTAAAAAGTATTTAAATTTAAAAACCCTTATAAAATATTTATAAAATAACTTATTAAGTATTATAAAAATATTTTATAACATAAATACTTTTATAAAGTTTTTCCAGATATAATTAATTAATCTAATTTATTAATAATATATTAATAGTACTTTATTAGCTTATTAATTAAATAATATAAATAACTTTAAGTAGTTTTAGATTATATAAGTTTAATCCGAGTTAATTAAAGTTATTCCGAGCTATATAAATATATTTAAATTATATCCAAGCTCTTTTTAATATCCTCCTTGGATTTAAGCTTAATAATAATAAAACCGAAAATAATTACTAATATATTTACGGATTTAATGTATATAAGCTGGATTTAATGGATTTAACGGACTTAAGTATTTTTCTGTTGTAAATTAAACCTTGATTTATAAGCAGAATTTAATTCTTATTTTCTATATAATTAATTTAATAAGTTAAAAAATAAATTTCTTTTTTTATTACCATTAAACACTTAATAATAACTCTATTATCTTATAAGCTATTTAGTTACTTTTAGTACTAAAAAAATCGCCTTTTTTTAAACCTTTTTTAATATGGACTATACTTCCCCTTCTAGCTCCTTCGATATCGAATCTCAGTATTCTGAGTCTGAAAGTCAGGCTTATAGCAGTATTGAAGTTTCAGGCCTTCTTAATAACCAGGAAGATAATTCTATTAGTTTAGAAGAATCTGATTTTTCTAATATAGCTAATATAGTAAAAAACTCTTTAGAATCTTCTAAGGAAGATTTTAAAGGCAATGGAGGCTATTTATTTAAAAATAACCTCTTTAACCGTACTCTTCAGCCTGCTATTCCAGGCAAAGAAAGACAATATCTTGTCTGTTGCCAGCTGTAAGTTTTTATAAACTTTTTACTATTTAACCTTTATTTTATTTATATTATAATATATACTAATTAGTATTAATTATTTAGCTGTTCTTATAAAAAGTATGAAAATGCAGTAGGATTTAAAGCCTCTAATTTTGTACGCCACATTGAGGTAAAACATAAAGAATATCCTATTAATAAACAGCAAGAAAGCTATAAAAGAAGTAAGTTTTTATATATTTTTTATATTATTTATTTACTAATTAAATTTTATTATTTTAGAACGAAATTCCTTAACTATTAGGGAAAATACCTTTTTTAAGAAAAGAGATATAGCTACTAGCTTATTTAATTTCTCAGAGGAAAAAGCCTACCAGAAGATACTTAATTTTCTTATAGAGAATAATCTATCTTTTAGAGCTATTTCCTCCCCTTCTTTTCAAGAATTACTAGACTTTTATAATAAGTAAGTTATTTATATTTTTTATTTATTAATTATATAATATTAATAAAATTCTCTTTAATTATAGGGCTGGGCCTACTATTAATAGGGATAAAATTAAGAAATTCTTAGTTAATTCCTTTGATTTAGGCCTAACCGAACTTAATCAGTAACTTGAAGCTAATATTAAGTCCTTAGGGACTTTTTCCCTTACTTTTGATGTCTGGACTGCTAGTAATCAGACCCCTTATTTAGGGATTTTAGCTATCTTTTTAGATTCTAAGTTTAAGCTTAATTATAAGCTTATAGGTATTTTTATTATTATTTTCTTATTAATTTTAAATACTAATACTTTAATATAGGTTTTCATTACCTTCCTGAGAGTCATACTGGGGTATATATTTATAGCGAGTTTTTAACCGCTTTATCTATTTATCCTAGTTTAAGTATTTTTAATATTTCGAGGTAATTATTTTTTTCCCTTTTTATATATATTTCCTTTACTAATATATATAGTATTACTCGAGATAATGCATTGAATAATAATACCTTTATTAAGTCTTTTAAAAAAGCTTTTACTAGCTATAATAATAAGGACTTTTTAGGGGATATTAGATGTATAGTACATATTATTAATTTAGTAGTGCAAGATATTTTAAAGCAGTACTTAGCTTCTTCTACCTCTGAAGAAACCCTTTTTAATTATCTTAATTCTGAGGTTATTACCTTAGATGAAAGAAATAGGGAAATTCCAGAGGTTTCCCCGGCTTTTAATAGTAAGTATATTTTTTTATATTTTTTTCTAATTTTCCTATTTAATTAATAATTTCTTTAGCCCTTATTAGCCGGGTAAGAAAAATAATTACTATTACTCGCTATACTCAGGAGCCTAATAAGCTTCTTAACCAAGCAGTTGACTCTCTTTTTAAGGAAGGAAAGTTAAAATCAGAAAAAAGGTAAATTCCTTTAGGTAAGTTAATTATTTCTTTAATTTTTTATATATTTTTAATTAATTTATAATTTAGATAATGCCACTCGTTGGAATTCTACTTATCTTATGCTATCTATCTTCTTAGAGTTAAAGGAAGTGCTTATATTTATTTCTAAAAATACCCAAAACTTAGAATTTATTAAAGTATTTCCTAATACTGAAGAATGGGAAGAATTGGCTAATTTAAAGAGGATTTTTTACATTTTCTATAAGCCTTCTATTAAATTACAAGGCTCGACCTATACTACTCTCTCATAAGCTCTTTTTTATATTTATCTTATTTTCAAAGACTTAGAAAGTCTTCAAGAAGAATTTAATTTAAATCAAGATAAAGTAAGTTTTTTTATTCTTTTTATTAATATTATGTATTAATTTTATTTAGGCTTTATATTTTTCTAGCTTTTATAATGCTATTAATAGTGGTATTACTAAGCTTGAAAAGTATTTTCCTCGTTATCTTACTCCTGATTATATACTTAGTTATAAGCCTTTTTTTTTAGCTACTATCTTAGATCCTCGATTTAAGCTTAGTCACTTTAAAGAAACAGGTCTTTTATATCATTATTCTACTATTGAAAGTGATATATTAAACCTATTTAAGGCTGAGTTTTATTTGTAAGTTTTATTTTATTTTAAATATATTTATTTAAAATATATATACTAATTTAAATATTATAGGGCTAAAGAGGAAATAGCCCTAACTTTTAATACTTCTAATTTAGGAGTTTTTGAAGTTAATAGGGCTAATTCCCCTTCTGAAGATTCTAATGATTTTGAGAAGGAGTTATATATAAGCTCTAATCAGAGGGAAGAAAGAGAAATCGATACTTATTTAACTGAAAAACGGTCTAATAGAGAGGTAAGTTATTATTTTCTATTATTTTTATATTTTATATTTTAAATTAATATTAATATAAATTTAGGTTGATATTTTAAAATACTGGGAATTTAAAAACCCAGAACTTCCTACTTTAGCTATATTAGCTAGAAAGTATCTTGCTATTGCAGCTACTTCTGCTGTAGCTGAAAGTAGCTTTTCTATTAGTAATAATATTATTACAAAAAGTAGAAATAGATTAGAACCAGAAACAGTTAGGATGATTTTATTACTTAAAAGTTGGAAATTAGGGGATTTTAATACTGAGGATTTTTTATAAATAGCTTTAAGTTAGGTTTTCTTTTAATAACCTTATTTAATTTATTTCTTATTTTATTATATATTTATTAAAATACTTAAGTATATAAATTACTTTTACTTAATTACTCTTTTTCTTTATTTTTCTTTTTATTATATTATTTATAATAGTATTTTACTATATTATATACTATACTATTTATTATAGTATTATTTAAGGTACTTATTATACTATTTATTATACTATTTATTATATTATTTATTATAGTATTATTTAAGGTATTTATTATAATATTATTTAAGCTATTTATTATAGTATTAATTAACTACTAATTAACTACTAATTAACTACTAATTAACTACTAATTAACTACTAACTAACTACTAACTAACTACTCTTAACTACTAGTTAGCTCTAGTTAGTTAATTTTTTAAATTAACTAACTAGTAGTTAATTTAGACTAGTTAGTAGTTAGTTAATAGGACTAACTAACTAACTAGCCTTACTAACTAACTAACTACTAACTAATTTAGAATTAACTAATTTAAAAGTACTAACTAACTAACTAAAAATAATTAACTATTAACTAACTACTAACTAAGAAAAATTAACTATAGTTAGTTAATAACTAGCCTAGTCAGTAGTTAGTTAGTTAATAGTTAAAATTAACTAACTACTTTTGCCACCCTGGTGGCAAGGTGTGGAACAAGGTGGAACATTCCACGGAGGTGGTGCCTGTACATAAACAGTAATTCTCCTGCTGCATATTTTGAATGAATAAAGAAGTATGAATCTTCCCATTTCAACACTACCTTCCTTTGACGATTACACAGGCAGCAGCGTATATGAGCACATATAAGGCGTCTATCACAGAGTATATTCGATTGTTCATTAAAATAGACGAAGAAAACGTGATTAAGCTGCTCGAATAGGGATACAACGACTAAACCTATCATGACGGCTTACAAGGGCCGTTGCTACCACGTGGATTGTGTCTTTTAACCGGATCCGCCGTTCCCTAACCGACCTCTGGTCGAACTTTTCCCCCTGTCGAGGGAAATGGGCTGACTTTTCCATATTGACAGCTTACCTCCGTAGATTGACGGAAGTAAAGCTGAGTTTGTAAGTTCGGCGGGCTGACAGAGTTTAAATGCTATTCGCCTGGCAATTCTGATAGGGTAAAGCTACCGGATCTGCCGCGTGTGATGGCGAGGGGCATTACGCTCAGACCATTACATACTAGAGTTCCTCAGGTTATTGTGCCGTAGGGGCAGAGGCAGTGAGGCGTTCAAACCCCAACCAACGTGCACAGATAAAAATGATCTAATTTCGTGCAGATAATCGAGACATGGGGCAGCGCACGGACGAAAGGTGTCTAATTTACTAAATTACAAGCAGTCCTTAGTACAGTAGGGGTACGCGACAATTAGGGGTACACGACAATTAAGAATAGAAGAGTAGGCTGATGGTCACGGAGCTTTGGAGGCCACATGGTTAAAGATGGTCAGGGTCGCCAGAGTAGTCAATGCTTCATGGTAAAAGTGGACGACTAACAATAATAGGAGTCAATCGAGGAGGGCGAAATCTTGTTGCATGCATACTGGCGTCAGCAGAGACCTTTTTGTATTTCTACGACGCGGTCGCGAAACACGCGCGGTCAAGATATCGATTTGCACGTAGGCGCTCAGGAGGTAGTATCGCTTTGCGCCATAAAAGTAAAGCTAGCTGCGCAGGTTGCGACGAACGAAGGAACAAGCCGGCCAATGAGAAGGGTTATCATGCACTTTTAATCAAAAACTCTGCAGGGACCTCTAAAACACTGTCCCTCTTTCAGTGAAAGCGGATTTTGCAAAGGTATGAGCCAATGAGAGGTGGTGAATTTCCTCTTTTACTGAAAATGGGACGGGCATTAGGGATGTAGTAACACTGGTGCATCATGCTGCGGTAGGAGAGGGGAAAAGATTGACAGAAGAGTGAGAGTTGCGCGTTGCTAGTCTCGCTGTGGTTTGTTGCCTCAATCCCATCCATCCTCAATCACGCTCCAACGCTGTCTTGTTCCTAGGCCGTTACGTGAACGGCTCCACGGCCATCAACACCTGCCTCACCTGACATCTCGGAGGACTCTACCTTTCCAGCGAGGTACGTGGATCCCCGATGACGTGCGAGAAGATGAAGGGAGGACAGAATCATCTGTCCAGCACAGCTGCATTGGTGTGACCCGGCAGTGGAGTGATTAGCACAAAGGAGAAGCGGTTACGTCTCTATCTCCTCCATCCGACCCGCCCTGATCTTGGAATAAAAGGGGGGACAGCAGGGAGACACCGGGCTGGGCTTCTAGAGGCTGTGGGACCCGTGGAATTCAACTGCGAGCCTAAAATCTGGATAATGCTCGCCCATCTCCGCCTTTATCGTACTGCAAGAGCAACCTTTCATCTCTCGACTTCCAGACCTACGGCAACTCAAACATAAATTCGACAACCTCTGATGCTGGGCAGCAGATGTTACGGTAAAGCTATACTCCCCCTGCTTCTCAAGCAGTCGCTGTATCGCTGTGCGACGAAGGGACACTCTCGGCTACTGGAGAATCCAGGGACATTGCCATATGGATTTCTGCCTGTATGGTCCTATTTTCCCCGGACGTATGAGATAAGCGATCGCTGTATGGTGACGAGGGTAGATGAAGATCCGGGGAACTTTCAGAAAGCTGGCTGAACACACATGGGAAGATTGAAATATCGATTATCATTAGAACCACACTTGAAAATAAAGGATATAAGGGAATAGCATTGAAGTTAGCAATTTAGTTGACAACTAATTCAATTTCGTTCCAAGCCAGATCAACAAACGAACGGAAAAGAATTTCCTAAGTAAAGGTGTGATTCTCAGATCAAAATAGACACAGCAGTATTGGCCGGGTCCATGACCATGTATGGAATTGCTCCCTCATCCATACTCTTGCTGGTGACGAGAAACTCAACTTCTAGCTTCTTGAGCTCGATATAGAACCGCTTGCTGATCGCTCTAATTTCTCGGTCTTCCTTGTCATCCCCACGATGCGTGCGCCATTGAGATAGCGCGAAAGTAATAAGGCTGCGATCACTAGGGACCTTAAAACTAAGGAGCCAGGGTACCTGGACTGAGAGCAGCCATTGCCTTTGTCGACCGATGGGCAGCGCATCGACGAGGCTTTTCTCAGTATACTTCTTGAGCTCCTCGAGGCTTTCAGGCATTGGGCTGCAAAGGCAGGGTGGTTTGGCGAGAACGAAGGCTTGGTAGAAGTTTTGAAGGTAGTTGACTGCGGTGTGAAATGGAGCTGCAATATGAATGCTCATGGTGACAGCGTCGCACAGTTCGTCCAGAGTTTGGATGTTCGGAAAAGACTTGATCCAACCGTTTGTCTGCACCTCCTTGCACCAGTCCTGGACGTATTGATCTTCTTCAACCATCTTGTCTGCCGTATTCTTGTCGTAGTACATCAGAAGCGTGCTCATGACGTACTCTCGGATGCAGTGCCACATAGAGACCATGTTCTTGGCATAGGCATAATTCTTGTACTTCTTGTCGGACAGGCCCTGCGCTGTGTTGGGAAAGCCCCGTTGTTTCAAGTCATTGGGGACGTAGCTCTTTACATAGTCAAAGTTCTCAAATTCATACCGAATGAACTGATACAAATAGTCATGCTTCAGGCCAACCAGGTCCTTGATGATTTGAGGCACAAGGACAGATCTAGCAGCAGCATTAAGCGACAGCGTCTTGTACCAGTGTGGCTCAAGAAGTCTGAACACAATGTGGTCCATGGGGATGGTGCGGTGGGTGGCCACTATCAGCGCCTCCTCAATCATGTGCGCGCGAGTCAGATGGACACCGACTTCATGACGAATCCAGTCAGAGACTTGAGCACACGTCTTGGCATATCGCCACGCCCAGTCGCTTTCTTCATGGATGGATGGGTCCGTGGGAAGTCTCCTTTGGTTGAAGATGGTGACGGAGTTTGCCATGGTGCTCTTGTAGTCGCAAACAATGGCAACTGGGTGTAGTTGGCCGTCCGAGTGGAGCTGAAAAAGTGTAACGGCCGCACATGCCCAGCTGTTGTCCGAGACAGGTTCCTTGTGATGCAAGTCTTCGTTAGGCTGAGCGCCAACCGCTTCCCGGAAATAGCGGCAGTCTTGCATAAAAAGCGAGCTTGGGTCGGTCTCAGGAAGAGTTTGCGCCCAGTAGTCATATCCGCCCCGCTTTGCGGCCTCGATGAACTCATCCAACAGGTCCTTAGGGATCTTCTCAATCGTCGTAGGGTTTGTTCCCGTAAATGATTGATCGGCAAAGCGGCGATCGCTGTACCAGTCCGGCAAGAGACCGAGATTGGCTCCCTGTTCGATGTCTGTGCCAGACTTGCGGTGGAGCTTGTTGTACGTTTCATAGGCTTTGATGCTGGAGCCTTGATTCGCCGCATCTCTAATGTTTCCATTGACCAGGTCAAGAATCCATGCAGAAGTCTTTCCAACGATACTATCAGGAACCATCTGCTTGATCAAAATTTCCGTCTCTGCGAGACCCAGAGCATTGAAAATCTTCAACAAGGGGACTTGATCTTCTTTTGGGATGTGTTCAAGGTGGGGGGGATACTGAGCAACAGACCCATCAGGGTTCTTTGGGTAGGAAGAGTATTGGAAAATCTCCTTCTTGGCTGGAAGATCTGTGTACCGAGGCAAAGTGGGCTCAATCTGCATGACATCGAAATAGGATTCGTAGCTGGACCATATTAGCGCGAGTAATTAATTATACTAGCTCGAGCTGCAAGTCTCACCTTCGCTCAATTCGACTGTAGGCATGAGTCAACGCGGCTTGAGTTCCAGAGTATGTCCCTTCTGTGATGTTTCCGCCACCTAGCGCTGGAGGCTGCTCAAGGTGCCTCGGGTTTGGTTTGGCATACAACTTCAACTTCACAAGCTCTCTATTGAAGACTCCAGGGTCAATGTCGACAAAAGGCACATCCTTGATGTTGATTTGGAGTTCGTTCTCGCGTGCATCAAGAGACGGATGTTTCAGAATTTCATCTGGCTTGGGAACCGGTGGAGCATTGGGCGGCCGTACCGGTAGATCAGCATTTAGAATAGCCATGTTTGTGGTTGACAGAGCTCGTATTGGGGTTCCCAAGTCTGCAAGAGTAGACTTGAATGGTAAATGAGTTGCTGAGTTGCTAAGGAGTAGAGGAAGGAAACCGACCCAGGGTATTATAGTTCATTTCTTCCTTCTTCATGCTCACTATTTCGTTGCGTTCCCCAGTCAGAGCCATTGCTGCACCCGGCAACTTTCGCCTGCGTTGCAAACGTCAGCGGGTATATGCAAATGAAGGAGAAAACTTATCAGCAACTTCAGCCACAAATCCAGGTTCAGCCAGTCACCATGCCGAAAAGATTCTTGCATAAAATAACATTGGACCTAAGAAAGGCAGTTTCCGGGTCAATGTACATTTAGAAGAGTCTAGGCGGACGCCAAAAATAGCAATGATCCCCTCTCGGACCCTCAGGCCTCATTTCTTCGTGATTTCATATGTCAAGAGTGCAGAAATAGGTTTTGTGTCGGTTTGAGTACGAGCTTCGGTGCTAAAGGAATGTGGAATGTAAGCAGCCACGATTTCTCTCAGCCAGTCAACGACCAAATAATACACGTCAATGTTTGCCACATCGTAAGTTTACAGTGGCGGAGAAGTGACCCCATGATATAGAAAAATTTGAGGAGATGATTATCACTTGAAACGACGTAGATAGTGTTCGATGCACCTAACCTATTAACCAACGTAGGTGGAAACGATCGACTATGAGAGACTGAGGGCGAGTTCCACAACAGCAGCGCATTGACTGCCCTGCTTCCGCAATTCCGATCATATGGTAATATCACAGAACTATTTGATGGACGGAGACACCAATCCAGCTCACCCACTTACGAATTTATTGGCTGTCTATAGTCACCTCATCCTATAACAACCCATTGCCTTGTCCTCCAATAAGCTTATCTCCCCTCTACGTCAGCGGAATACCCTCGTCTCAAACCTCTTTTCCGTTCATGTGACATGACCACATTTGACGTAAGTGCCATTCAGCACTCACTCGTAAAAGGAAGCAGTGTCTTTCAGCCTCCACCAGGCATCCACTTCCCAATTTCCATGTGATATTGTCTCAAACTTCTCCACAAATGCATTAGGCCGGTTATCATGTACCGTCACCGGCTTAAATGCCACCATCAACAACGAGCACCTCTCCTGTCACGAATTGACTCCCATTGCTGTAGAGAAATGTGGTAAGGCTGGCTAGATCTTCTATAGTATCCCATCTACCTACCGGACATCGAGAAACCCGTCCGGCATATTGTCGGGGATCTGATCGAAGGTCCGTATTTCTAGAGAGAATTAGCTGCGTCCTCCCTGTGACGTAGGATTTACGAGGCGTCACTCACATGTCTGTCTTACACATATTGCTGCTACCATGCCCTCCTATCTTGGCCACCCAGCCGCACGGTACCTGAAGCCATCGCCCAGATACGAAAGGGGCGGGTGCCGAAGGCTATCCCGAGATTCAATCATAATGAAATCATACTATATTACTATACCTGCTTCTGTTTCACATGTTAAATCTAATCTTTTAACGGAAGGGAAAGCCGTTAGAGTTAGTCTATCTGACAGATTCTAAGCAAACTATGGGGTTTTGAGCTAACATAAACCTCGAGGTAATTGTCAGCAAAACTTTGCAAATACGAGCGAGATCGCATATAATATATGCCTCACTGGGTAGTTTCACTAGATTAATGTCTATTTTGGCGCGCTGCAGGACCGAAAATACTCATATTACTCGGCATTCTGTGGCCTTATGTTAAGGCTGAATGTGATCGGAGCCGCACATCATCTCAAGTCCAACTCGTATAGCTGTGGGGCACCGTATCCCTACAGTGTATTTCTCATGTTATGTTGCCATTACTCGTGATGATGAAAGTCCAAAGTTAAATGTTAGATAAGATCGGTCTGGATAAACATATAAATCAAAATTTTCTCAGTCTCAAAGAAGAATCCTGCACATGTCAGAAAGTAAGGGTCTTGTTTTTTTCGATCTCCTACTAGCTAATGATGATGATGAGTAGCGGCTTGTGTATCACAGCGATCATTTTCTAATGACTGCGCCCCTTTAATCACGATTGTCGGCAAACTCCGTAAATGCTTGAGGGTCCATATCAACTCTGAAAGCACTGCTGTTAACAAACAAAAGATGTGCAGCCCTCCATACGTGAGGCTGCCTGACGAGACCGTAATCCAGTATAGATTTTAGTTTAAAAGTTTCTCCATTATCATCCGCTGATCACAGACTAACCAATGTAATGGACAAGTCCGAGACGTCAACATACTTACGTCAAATAACCACAGGAAACACAGGCTCTAGACATGGGATGCTGGTCAAACCAAAGGGGAAAAAAACAAGGAACTCTCGCAATGTTAGGGTTCAAATCCAAATCGATTACTATATGAGACTCCTATTCGTTCAGCTTCTTTGCGCCATCAACTTGCACCGGCGTAAATGCGGTGGGCATACCACCTTGTATCCCTACATGGTCAATGTTCTCGTCGCATTGACACCAGCATAGATATTTACCGGGAACAGCATCCGTACTATCAACACCTCTTGGCGTCAGTGTGCGCTGTTTTTCCCATTCATTGCATACATTGAACAGAACTGGTCCACATTGTGTGATGTCTTGACTATGGAATTCTTTGAAGCTATTTAGCCAAATCTTTCAACTCGCCCTTATCCTCACTGGCAGCTATTCGTATCTATCATGGGCCTCTTAACGACTGGTGGAAGGCGCTTTCAGAATTGTAGAGAACACTGGTAAGTCTAGACTTACTGTTAAATAACCACCAAGGCGAGGATGGCCAACTTTCGAGGGGTGCCAGTATTACAGAGGTCCGTGTTGCTACACCCGTGTCGACAACCCTCTTACTTGTTTGTTATTGAGGCGGGCGCCGACGCAATTCCTGAGGGTGATTTACAATTGGGATGGCTGGAGGCGCTTCTATCCAACTGGCCTATTAGAATGACAATCTGTTTTCGGTTGAAGGTGGTTACTCAATTTTGCAGTGGCTGTATTCTTGTCTAATGGCCCGTTGTTGCTGAATGCTCCAGGAAAAGGTAATGCAGAGTTGACGATCCCTTACAAAGCGACTCATTTCCTTCAAAAATAGATGTCGGGGAGCTGTTTTGTGTCAGAAGTTAAGGGAAGGTGCAAAACTAAACCAATAGACCAAAAGATCAACCAGTTCAGTCACTTAGTGGCTGAACTGCCTTCCACATCAGTATATAAGAACGTAACCACCTTACAGCTAAAAAGAGCACTATAACAAGTTTTATAAATTCTTATAGTATATTAAGGACTTATTTATAGGTTATTTTAGTAGGTTTATAGGTAATGAATAATATTGAACCTGTTTTTTAATTGTAATGTGTTTTGTAGTTAAGACATAGATAGTTAAATGAAAGGAGGGGAGGTTGTAAGATTTTTAACTAACTCACTTGTGGAGTACGTTATGCGCTAACACCATGCCTAATTGATCTTGGCCTATTAGCCAATCAGCAATTAGCTGTTCCAGAACGGGGAAATCCTTCGTTAGTGCGCGTGGTATGTGTATTGGAGCTTCTCAATAAATGTGGATAAGATTTGAGCCTCTGGTACAACGTAATCGCTGAGCGTCGATCCTCCCCGAGCAATCATTCTGCCCAAGAGGGCCAATTGCTTCGGTATGGGAATACTGCACAACCAGGATACCATTATCAGTATCCACGGCTAACGGGACAATAAATACAGAACTGTCTCTAGCCGTCGCGGTGAAGAAACCGACTTAGACTATTTATGGGAAAATAGTCTATCGTCAAGTGGAGGGCACGGCGGAACTGGCGTAGAAGTAATGAGTGGGTAAGGTACGGCCACTCAGCCCTAAACTAGAGACCAAGTTGCGACTTTACGGGTAAACAGCTTCCAACTTTGGCAAGGAGCTTGCTTCGTAGCGAGCTGCAATTCTATATGGGATGTTTGCGTTTTCACTGGAAATAAAGTGTTCTTAATAGCGACACTATACTAGACCTCTCCGTATTTGCGTGACAGCATTGGGAAAACCCTGTGGGAAAACCATTGCCGAGAGAGTGACAGATTCAGGAAACCGGGGCCATATCTCCATCAACCAATCCGGTACAGGCCACCAAAGCTTTAAAATGTCACATTCAAGCTGTACAGTACAAGTTTTGGTGATAGTTAGGTACGGGCCACACGACCCAAAGCCTGCGAAGGTCAACTTGAAGGTAAAGTTATTGACGATGGTACCACCGAGGAGCTCCTTCCTCCAGTTAGGGTGGTCCTTGTGTTTTCAGCCCTCCTTACCTTCAGCTTTAGCAAGTTTGAGATTCTGCTCACATCCTCTTAGGATATACCACTGACAAAAGGAGCGTTTGTGAAATATTGATCCAGGACCTTTTCCTCATAGGTCTGGTCGTCAACGCACATTCCTCCTCCAGAAGGCCCGATATGCGGGCAGTGGACATCGGGCCGATACTGCACCATTTGCTGGTGTACCGACCTACACAGCAACGTGTTTCGACCCAATTCGTAGTCCTGGCCGAATCGAATGCCCCCAGTGAGAAAATTCATACATTCCGTATTGTCTCCGTACTGTCTGTTTGTTCCGGAGCAATACTTATCATGCACTTGGCAAATACCGGTGGCTAGTGTGTAGGTGAGGGCGGTGATTGCCTCAACACGACTTGGCGAGCCGAGCTTCCTAGCGGCAGCGGCAACAAGAGTGTCGAGGAGAAAGCCGAACCACCGAAATGATGAGTCGTACTGCAAAATTTCCCGCTGGTCATTCCATGCAATGAAGGTTTCGATCATTACGGGAACCGTAATTTCAAAGAAACTCGAGTTGAACATCACCACTGTGGTGGCAGCTGCGATGTAATCATTTGCGGTAAACTCGGTAATTTCGTAAGAAACTGGTAGGTTGAGAAGAGAGATTGAGTTCGGATCTGTGAAGAGGCCGAAAAGATACTCGGTGTTGAGCTCACGTCCGGGGAAATTGCGAGTGATATCGACGCGTCCTTGCACCTACGAGTGCGTTAGCGCTCGGTAACCATACGCAAAGACTACATGTCTTACATTTTCTGCAAAAAGGGTCGAGTTAACGGCCTTGGCTTGTTCGAGGTTGGCCGGATATAGGAAATTATCCCAAAATTTAGTCTGCAGCTCCCAAAGCTCATTGTACGTGAACTTGGGACAATTTTGAGACCCGCAAACAGCCACATCTGATTGTTGTTAGTAAGAACAAGATATATTGATGCATATTATGTGAAGTGACCAACCAGTTGCTCTTCTGCGTGAGGCCTTAAATCCGGACACAGGGATGTCATGGAGATGCCCGGAGATGCCACTAAAGAGGAAAATCAAGCAAATGAGAAAGTAGTTCATGGCTTGGATATGGTTACAATTGATCTAGGTAGGAGTGATAATGGCTTCGAATAAAGCGTCAGTCAACTGGCGTGAAAGTTGAGCTTGGAAGTAGATGGATACCTATCCAATATATAATCATTTACATGAGTGTCCAATTTCGACAGGACGCAATAGGAATAGCCAAATTCCTGGGAAAATCTAGATGCGTGAAGCATGAACGACGGAGCGAAAAGGAAAGATTCGCAGCGGTGTTGACGCCACCATCTCGTATATGCAGCACTAGGAAGAGTTATTCTGTTGATGGTACTGCTGCAAAGACAAAACTTTGAAAGGTTTTGGCTGCCATCGGTCCGCCAACCGATTAGTGTACGAGACTCGAGTCTTGTCTGGCTTCAAAACCTCGAAAATTCCTTCCGAAGGGGTCCATGCGCTACTCAGGCTCCGGGGTAAGCATGTGTGATATCAAGTGTAGATGCACGTGATTCCGTAACAGGACTTCATGATTGCATCCAATCGGGCCATTTATTATGATCGCCACTGACTTAACGCTTACGGTATGCCCCGAACCTTAAATATTTTAGGTTTAGCCTCCCAGTGGGTATGCATTCTACGTATTAAACTGGTTTTCATGGCCCACAGCCCGGTGACGTCTACTTCAACGACTAATCTCGCCTCCCTAGCTATGTTAATAGCTACCTATATATTTGCGGCTCGGGATAAACCTACTGAATAACGACTATGTCAACCGTAGTAGAATTGACTTTTCTGCCTTACTCTATAGTAGGTAAAGTTGTATTTCCGTTAGCTAATTATTGCTATCGTACGTATTATGTAAGGTGCGCGGCACGAACGGCGATTTACTTACATAAGGCATAACCTCTCATGCCAAAGTGAAATATTTTTTTCATCACTCAAGACATTGCCCAAGCCTATGTCCTTGCGGTGCTACCCCATCATTGAAGTTAACGGCCTGTATGCGAAGCACCAGGGGTTCTGAAAAGGTTTAAAATGACCTATCTTAGCGAAACCGAAAAGTGACCTGTTCTGACTCCTGCTATTGGTTGGAGTAAGCGAATAGCGATTATGTCGGCAATTATAGCAGCTTTGGCGACTACTGCCGAGAGCCGACGCTTCCTCTAAGGTCTAAGCCAAGACCTCGTAGGCTTCCATGGTTACCTCCAATTGGGTCCGTTCATTCTGAACGCCACTGACTTGATACTTACACTCGCCCCGAACCTTAAATCATTTTGGGGTAAGCTTACTGGCAGGTACGCAATGCACCACGATTTTGAGGTACAAGGCTATAGTCGGGTTAACTCTATTTCGATGACCAAGCTCGACGACATGTTTCTAGCTACCGCGTCTATAATGTTTCCAGCCCAGGATAAACCTTGAGACGCATTATCTATTAATGTGTAACCATCAGGCTCTATAGTAATAAAACCTGGTCCATCGGCCCTTGTAGCCAGTGAGAGCAACTAGGCGGGCTTGAGTATGGTTAGCTGAACCCTCTCATGTATCAATACGAGGATATATTTAATGCTTTCTATAGCCTTTTTAGCAAATGATCCTTCCAGATCATTAAGCCATGACAGTATTGACGGATAGCCGAAGAGGATGGTTGCTTTGCAGCACGGCCCTCATCGTTCTGCATAATCTGTATGCATTGGAAGACGGCCTTCTCACATGAAATTGCTACAAAAAGGACGAACAGATCTCCGGAATAAGCCTTGATGTAGCAGTTAGGTAATTATTCCATTTAATGGTGGCTGGCTGGCTCTCGGACCCCTACTGAGCTACGCAGGAGTGCCGCAAGGACCTAACTGCCGGCCTCCTCCTAGCCGCCGGACGACTCCCTATCCACCTAATAGCACACTCAACTGATTCAGCAGCGAGTACCATGCTATTACGCTGAACGTGGGTGTCAGGTTAAGCACTGCCGAGATGAGGAATGGTTTTACTGCATAGAGCTGGTTACAGTGACATTCCTACCCTAGGCCACCAGGCGGTGGGGAACCAGTTGTCAGTAACCGAGCTAAGCTGCTGAACCAATCCCCAACCATCAGCTAATACCCATGGTAGGTCCTTGCTTCGGAAGGTTAATTATTGCCATATTATGCCGTTGTAACGCCGTGTAAGTGACAGCATGCTGACCAAATCGTACATATGGAAAGTTCCATGCACCCCGCTTAAGCCTGCGGCAACAGATAGCAGAGACTGATCTAGCTGAATTAACCTATGTGTGAACCAACAAAATGAGATGCGGAACCTCCTGCAGGACAACCATGCCAATCTTAGTGGCTAGGAAATTCCCGAGTCGTAAAGGGATCCGGCTCCTGACCCGTCCAGAGATACCATACATGTTGAGGGCCAGGGGCGGTTATAAACTCAACGTTATAAGAATAAGTTATTTCTGTATAGGTTTTCCATTCCACAGGGCTCGGCCCGGAAGAGTTATGTGGAACGTATAGACGTAAGCTTCTGTGATGTCCTACTGTAGCCTCCCCTCGTGGATTTCGACAAAATGCACACAAACATGCCCGTGCGTATAGTCTTTTCCCTGAGTTCTCTATGTTTCTTGCCAACATGTGATAAAATTCAAGTACTTTATTACTCTACTATTTTTAGTAAATTTGTTTAAACTATCTCTTTGAGCGCCATAGCCCTTAGGGGGGTCACTTGCCCTATCTGGCTTAGTTATAAGGTTAATATATGTGAGTGTAATGGTAGTACAAGCCGTTAGGCCACAGGGCAAAAAGTCGGGCCATAATCACTATGTGAGCAATTACGGTGGTGCTTACAGCTACCTATAGAAGCCTTATAGCGCTATTACGGGACCAACCGTAACAGTGAGGTACTGGAAGTTTATAAGATATTTAATTTTTGTAAAATACTACCAAAAACTCATGTTAATTAATATCTATTAAAATAATGAATTTCCTACTAATTCTTAATAAAATACGTATTAAGGAATATAACTTCGATAGTTATAGCTTTTATATAAATATATAGCAAAGAGGCCAGGGCCCTGCTGGAATAATAACAAACCTGCCTGAGGAGGCCACTGGCGATAACTTTAATCCGTTTAACGTAGAAGATCGTGATTTTTAGATTAATATATTACCCCTAACACTATTTAAGCTATTCTAGCTTTTTATATTTATATCTCTTATATAATTATGGGTATATTATAATAATAGCTGGGTCTCTTACCTTATATAAAATGGTATTATTAATAGCAATAGCTTGGCTATTTCTGACTATTTATAGATTAACCGGTGGGATAGGCTCTTTAGTATATAAGTATATATATGGCTCGGGGTGCTAATTTACCTAGGAATTCTTAAGGAAAATATAATCAAAAGCTATTAGAGCTCCCCTTTCCTAGGTATACTAGTCCTCCTATATTTAATTATTAAGTTTATACCCCTGTAAAGATTTCAGTTAATCTTATGTTATATATAGACTTTTAATCATACCTTACTTAACCTAGGTAATAAAGCGGATCTTTTAAAGGTATTCTAAGCAGCTGAACTATAGTCTAATCTTATATAAAAGGTGTTAGCCTAGCTTTATATACCACTGAATAATATTACTATGGATATAGATAAGTATATAGTCCCTTTACTGGCAGGAGTAAAGATATAATACTTATTAAGAATAAGCCTATGCCTATATGGTTTAAAGTCTAGGTTATTGTTTAAAATGGCCTTTTTATCTGGTGGTTATAGTATATAAAGGTATTATTATATATTACTATTATTGTTAAGCCGCTAAAGAAGAAGCCGGCTGATAAGCTGTAATAGGGGAAAAAGAGAAAGAGAAAGCCTAAGGAGACTATGGCCCTTGGTAGTATAGTAGGAGTTATTATTTACTAAGTAAATATATTACTAAGGTAGATATATTATATCTTTATAAATAACCTCTTCTCCTTACCTAATTTCTTTTATATCCTTAGAGAAGCTAGTTATTGAGCTATAGGTATAACCTGCCCAAACTGTAGTATTATTAAAAAGCTAAAAGGTTATAAAAGGTAAAGATAAGGTAGAAACCTTAGGCTTTAAGTATAATAAAGTAAAATTAATTTCTATAATTAATTGCCTTATATATCTAAGGCACTTATTTATATATATATTTCTTTTACTAATCTATCCTTTTTAGGTTCCTTAAACTACTTAGAAGGATAATAGCCTTATATTATTTCTCTGTATTGTATATAGTAGTACTAATAACTAATATATACTAAAGAGAAGGAGGAAGTTAGGTAATAAAGGGGCTTAATCTAAGCTAATATAAGATATCTTTAGTAATACTATAATAAAGGTTATTCTTATACTAACTATATCTACTTCTTATAATAATAAAATGAATTATATAGACTAAGAAGATTAAATTCATTCCTATATAAGCTATAAGTACTAATTTTACTATAGCTTATGGTAGGCATTCCTTTAGTCTTTTCTTTTTAATATGACACTCATAAATAGCTTTATTTTATAGCTTAAGACCTTATAGCCGTGGTAGCCGCCTTATAAGACCCTTAAGGACTAGAAAAGGTATATTTCTAATGTCTTATTTATTTAATTTGGCTAAGAAAGTGATATAAAAAAGAGATCTTAATTAGGAAAGGAGGAGGATATAAATAATACCCAATCATAGTAAAATCACCTATAAACAGATATTAATTATGTCAATAGAGGGATATTCTCAGATTGCCTTGTTTATAAAGGCTTTAGGTAGAGGCAGCCTTGACCTTTTAAAAAGAGGAAGGTTAAAAATAGCTTCTTTTTGTAGCTAATAACGGGTAATATATAAAGTCGGCACCGAGGAGGCTCGGGCAGGCAGACCTTGTATGGCTACAAAGTGTGTGAGATAGCGATTTGTAATAATTAAAACTGCTGGGACTTTTACCATTATATAAATTAGTATGTATAGAAAAGTACTGTTAGTTTTATTCATTTTGATTGGCTCTATACCCCTGTCGTGACCCCGCCTAAGGGCTGTTGCACTCAAAGCCACTACAACCATTAATGGATTCCAACACAACAGCTTCTTTCCCTCTTCAGAAGTGGTATAGATCACACGAGGATCTATCCCTTGATCTCCATATATAGGCAGCAACTAATGGCTTCAAACTTGTCATACGAAGATCATCCACTAATGCCTCCGGTCAAACTACTGTTACATATTCATGTAATAAGTTTCGTTCTGGTTGTCAATTTTCTGTTTTTGCAAAGCAAAAACGAAGCGGCATTTAGCTTGGCTTCTCGAATTTCATACTAAAGTCCGGTTTTCTGAACACAATCACGTGCTTCATCAATCTCGCGATGAGCCGCGAGGCGAGCTGCATGAGCTACAAGACAAAAAGCAACCTATCTGTAGCAAATGTCATAGAGAAGGTCATAGAAGGGCGTGCCAAAGCTTGCCCATTGAGATACCAAAGTAGTCCCTATTGGCAGAAAAGTTATAGTGAGTGTTGCTGCTGGAAATTACAGTGGGCTCTACTGACTAATTATATGACCCGTGTCTGTACGGACCCGTGTCCCTATGTGGCCCCGTGATCGACAGTTAATGTGATTAATAAACGCTTGCTAAAAGGGTGCGTGTGGGTACCCTATGCTTGCTATATCTATGCATCGGATATCTAATGTGAATATGTTTCTAAGGCTTCACGGAAAGAGGGCTTAAAAGAAATAAAAAGGGCGGGGATAACCTAGGGTGTGGTAATTATAAATACGTATCGACTATTCTTT
This sequence comes from Fusarium tricinctum, assembly GCA_020744515.1. Classification (NCBI taxonomy): domain Eukaryota; kingdom Fungi; phylum Ascomycota; class Sordariomycetes; order Hypocreales; family Nectriaceae; genus Fusarium; species Fusarium tricinctum. The sequence goes on along the minus strand of JAGPXF010000002.1, from coordinate 23,707 downwards.
AAAACTTTAGCTTGGTCGGGAAGGAAAGGTAAGTTAGTATTGTCTGATAATAGAGAAATAATAGGGGAATTACAGTAGCCACGTTAACCCTGAAAGCATACACGGACGAGAAGAAGGTATTATAATGCATTTCCGGGGAAATTAGAGGGACGTCTAGCATGCACAGACTAGAACATGTTTATTACGTGGTAATGTTCGTGGTAATTATTGTAGTAGGGTAGAACAGATCAAAACTGAGAAGCGGGACTACAGAGTTTGTACAATTGCGCCGCTGACACGCGATATCAACTTGTAGACACGGATCTCGCATTTGTGAGACATGACTTCCTCTTCGGACCCGTTGATGGTGTACGAAGCACACGATATTCTCATTGTGTATTGGCAAGACGAACACTTCAGCTTTGCTGAAATCTGCTCGCGCGCAGCAGGTGCACCTTTGTAACCCTGGAATCCAAGATTACAGCCCAATGGCGGTTAAAGATCTAAATCTGGCTTTCTTAGAATTATTGTCTCCAAATAAACCTGTGCTTTCACATGGTAAAAAGGCTCTCGTTTCCAGTAAGCTGGGGGGAATTCAGGCCTCATGTGATGATGAGGATGAAGTGCTGGGTTGAGCTCTCTGAACTTAGTTCACCGCTTAATCTTATGCTGTAGACTTAGTTGAGTGAAAGTTATTTGGGTGTATATGGCAAACGATCCTCTCATTTGCCCATTTTTTGCAAGGCCTATATGTATGTGAGCAACCAAGCCCGTGGAATTCGATGAACGCGAGAACAATCAGGAATATCCTTTGCCAGAGCCTTACTACCCCGGTAGAGAATCCGAAACTTGCATCTGCGAGTCGAGTAAGCGTCGAGCGGCGCGGACAGGTGTGATTGTCGTTCCGTACTACGTGCTACCAGATTACTTTGAGTTCCGAAGTGCAGAAATTAACGTCAGACACAGGTCAGAGGAGTGCGTGGCGTTAGACTGCTTCAGTGAGCGCATTTCTTCATGTGATAACAGTTGGATACAAAGTCATCGTGCTCTGGCGAAATATCCATAGGACATCTAGTCGGAAGTAATTGAGAGCCATCACTGTGCCCGAGAACTTTTTCCCGAAATGTTGTCCAAACTCGCCCTAGCTTTCTTTCTTTGCGTGTCTTGGGGCTCTGCTAGCCCCGTAGCAGTCGAGCGAAGAGGTAAGTAAAAATTGCAACACATACACTTTATAAACTAACTGAGATCAGATGTTAACCCAGACCTGTTGTCAATGTTTCACCTTATGAAGCAGTATGCCGACGCCGCATACTGCCAGGAGAATAACAACTCGCCTGGAGACAAGGTTTCTTGTCACTTTAATAACTGCCCGTTGGTACAAGCAGTGAACACAACCACCTTGGCAGAATTTGAAAAGTGAGCTTACAATAAAAATCTGTCACTACAAGGGCCGTCTCACAAGTCAAGCTGTGATCCTAGCCCGGCATTTGTTTTCATCCCTCCCATCCCCCCAACCATAACCATCAAAAACTTCTTCAAATGGCTAAAGCGCTCCATTAAGCCCTCCACACTGACAAATTATTGGTAGTTCACTTCTTACCGACGTGACGGGATTCGTGGCTGTCGACTACACCAACCTCCTCACGATCGTGTCTTTCCGAGGTTCAGCATCGGTTCGAAGTTGGCTTTCCGACATTTCACTTGTCCGCATACCAGTGGATATCTGCAGCGGATGCACAGCACACTGGGGTTTCTGGACGTCTTGGGTGGACGCTCGCGGCCCTGTTCTCCAAGCAATAAGAACCGCTGCGGCAAGAAATCCCGGATTCCGCATCGCCGTCACGGGCCACAGCTTGGGCGGAGCCATCGCCAGTCTCGCCGCAGCAGAACTGAGGAATAATGGGTACAGCACAGATTTGGTATTTCTACCTACGGACGTCCCAATAGCGTTTTGGATTTGCTCATATCTTGATAGTACACGTTCGGCGCTCCCCGTTTTGGTGACGACGCCCTCAGCACGTATATCACTAATCAAGCTGGTGGCAATTATCGCGTCACGCATTACAATGACCCAGTCCCCCGTGTGCCACCTATGTTTGTTGGTTATGCCCATATTAGTCCGGAGTACTACATCTCGACACCTGATCTCGCGCCTGTTACCACTGCTGATATCCGGGTATGTACAGGCATTAGAAATTCGGATTGCAACGGGGCGTGGATAATAGTGGACATTCTAGCACATATCCAGTATTTTGACATCATGGGGCTTTGTTATCCACTTTTGAACGTCTAAGAGGGTCGACAGGCTGGTCTTCGCACCTATTGCCAGTTGAGCGGCGTTTCATACACTGTCCTTACTCTATGTATTAAGCCTTATCCAGCAAACTAGGAATTGGCAAATTGATAGTCCTGCGGGTATTCTCTTTAATATTCATCCGCCACCAGTGCAAGTATGCTCTCTGTATTAAGAAATCTCACGTTACAACGCATCTACATGACAAGCATGATATCACAGAGGACGCGAGAAAGGGTCTAGCACAGTTCCTCCAGACTCTTAGCCTCTGCAACCCTACATCTATCCCTCCCCAAATGCTGGGATGCATAAGCCTCCGTCACATGCTACTGCCCAGAGCCACGACTGAGAGGGCTTCGTTATATAAAGATAGGGCCATCATGTGAATTTCCCGATACAGTGCGTTCATCCGTAAATTACCCGCAAGAACTAGGCTAACCAGCTTTGACGCTACCTCCTGAAATTTGATGCTTTTGTTTGGTGCAGATGACTGACGTGTCTCTACCCCTGTATCAGGTGGGAAGCCCACCAATGTTTCTACGAATAGCGCACGCCTGCATCAGTCTCCGGTACGACCCTCTCACATCTGTTACCGGTGACTGAATTTCAGATACGCCTCTGGTTTTGCCTTTGGACTTGCTTGTGAATGTTTATCCCCGACGAGTTACTGACGTCGATCGTCGAAGTTAAGAGCCTTCTGGCAATTATGCTACCAACTATATAATCGTCACGCCTGGCAATGAATGTTGCCTCCTGGTCTGATCATGTGGCCAACCAAAACCAAGCCATTGGGCCTGTCGCCTTACTGGAACATTACACTGCGTTGCAAAATAAAGCTACCTTTCTGGCTCTTTGCCAACCTTTCTGCAGTCTCAGCCACTTCTCCAGCTGCAGATAAGTCTTCATCTTACAAGGTCGCACGACTGTTGGAAGAATTGATGGTTCCCCCTCAACTTCAGGATTAAGGTTCAAGATTAAAGTTAAAGTTTGATGTCCTAGAACTCAAATCGTAGGACTGTCATCTAGGACTCTAGGACTCAAGTCCTAGAAAGAATCAGTCGAAGATATAAGGCCTCAAAGGTCCTTCGACTACAAGGAGAAAAATAATAATAACAATAACAATCAATTGTTAACTGCACTCAGCATCCCTGCGTAATCCAATAACAACAACTCCAGGCTTCTGAATACCCCTCGTTTCACCTCAGCTCGGTGTGCTCAATTTTGCCAGACCATGAGTGTCAAAACAACTGTGACAATGCCGACCGAAATGATCCTGGCACCAAACTGTGCCGCGGATATGCCAGCGGCATTGGAAAGTCATCCAGGCCATCGACAGGTAGACGACAGTTACCGACAGGCCGGCGGACAGCCTCCTCAATTGCTTGGTGGAATTCTGACAATCCTATGTACGACCTGGGGTCGCTGCGAAACAGGATGTAACATTTGTTAGACAGTTAAAACATAAGCTTGATCGAAAAGTCGCTACAGAAAATTCTTTTCCTTTCTGACGCAGGCGACGTGACATCGTGTGTGGGTGAATGCTTAGAAACCTGCCTGAAACGGAAGTGTCTGAACACCATACTAAGGGGCCCTCAGACATTTTGAAACTGCGAGTGTATTTTAAAAGAATACAGAAATGTATGAGTATATAAGATCTGGTTATCACCAGATCGGATTTTATAAGACACTAATACATCGTACACTTCAGACCACTTTACTTCTTTCCCTAAATGTGTTTTATCTGCTGGCAGAACTATCTGTCTCTTCCTATTGCCAGTGTATTCGCCCAGGACGGGTTAGAATTGACCGTCCCTCTGTAACAATACGAGCTAACAGATGCCTAGCTGCGGCTTTCCCGATGGACCCGATTGCGTATCCCTGGGCGAAGGAGGAAATGGACTATAGCCGTTCGCTGATGACGGCTGCTGCCTCTTGCCTATCCGCTGCGGTAACGGGGACGGAGGTGAGAGGTATGAGAGGGTTGCTGCTGGAGGCAATAACAACAACAATGCCAATGCCAACGCCAATGACAATGCAAATGCCGGCAATGGAAACGGTAATGTGAATGGCAACGGCAACAATAATAACAATGCCAACGGCAACGACGAAAACTGCGGCTTTCCCAATGGCCCGGATTGTGAATCTCTCGGCGAAGGCACTAACGGCCTCGAGCAATTCGCTGACGACGGCTGCTGTCTCCTCCCATTCCGCTGCGGAAACGGCGATGGCGGTGAAAGATGCGAACGGGTGCCTGTGGCTGCAAACAACAGGGTTCGCTTTATCAGGGCTGCCAGATCTCGCTACAGTGGAGTCAGAAAGTGATTCTCGCTGGGAAAGATTGAAGAGCTGGTTGAGGAATAGTTCTGGAAACTCCTTTTATTAGTCTATCAGTCTGAATCGAAACATCTCGAAGAGGCGATTGTATGATGCTCAAAAATGACTCTATCCGTAAAGTAAAACAATCAAATGCGCCTCTCTACCGATATCAACATCTCTAAAGGCGACAGGCCCCGTGCCTGCCCTTGACTGTACCTCCTGTTACAAGGGGGACTTTAGCAATGCGCAATATATAACAAACCCTATCAGTTATTGTAATGGTGAATAGACCTATTTACCTTTTATTTATATGGCGCTTTAGCGTGGCGCTATTAGCTTACCTATGTATTTACCTTTTTTAAGCCGGTCTATTCACCTTTTTGAGAAAACAGGGTTCCCATGATCGGAAACCTAGAATAAATTTAGGAAGTATGGCCAAGCATATGATTAGATAATATTATCTCACAGAATACCTAGATTTACTTTATTGCTTTTAGAATTAAATCTTTTATTTAATTAATATGATTTTTAATGTGGTTTACCTATGTCGAGAACCTTACCTATTAGTTATTGTAATGGTGAATAGACCTATTCACCTTTTATTTATATAGCGCTTTAGCGCGGCGCTATCAGCTTACCTATATATTTACCTTTTTTAAGCCGGTCTATTTACCTTTTTAAGAAAATAGGGTTTCTATAATTAGAAACCTAGAATAAATTTAGGAAGTATAGCTAAGTATATAATTAGATAATATTATCTTATAGAATACCTAGATTCACTCTATTGCTTTTAGAATTAAATCTTTTATTTAATTAATATGATTTTTAATGTGGTTTACCTATATTAAGAATCTTACCTAATAATAGCTAGTGTAGTAAATAGTCTAGCTAATTATATAATATACCTTAGATAATATAATATCTCTTTACTTAGTAATTATCTTATAGTAGAATTGCTTTTATTTATTACTAGGGAAGTGAATTAAAGTTTTATATAAATAAGGTAAGAAATATATTATAATATTATTTATTTTTATTTTTATTTCTTTTTTATTTTTTATTACCTTTAAACTATTTAATTATATAGTCTTTTATATTAGCTTTTACTTACTTTATTTATTATAGATTATTTTACTTATATACTATCTATTTAAATTATTATCTATAAGGCCTACCATAAAGTAGAGTATAGTAATAATATTTATTATTATCTTTACCAGTTTCCTCATTATATTCCAACAGAAGATAAGGTTATTAAGCAATTATACCGTTAGGTATAACAGTTTAACTATATCCGCAATTAAAAGGATTTATAAAGGCTTCTATATTTAATTTCTCTAGGGCTAGCTATTCCTAGTCTTCCTAAACTAAGCTTTAATAGCTTTAAATATATAGTTAAGCCGTTATATTATAAGATTTGCCCTAAACTAAAGGAAATAAACCGTTACCTTTAAGAATTATACCAGATCTTTATAACCTAGACTAAAAAAGGAAGATCGGCTAAGGGTCTAGTTAAATCAATATTTAGCCTATACTTTCGGTCTAGGGTATACTATTAGTATTTATTTATAAGTAGTCCCTATTATAAGTATTTTAAGGTTAATTAAGAGGTAGGACCGGTAAAACTATTTAATTAGGAAGTTATTATTAAGGACTTCTTTAAAAATTACTTACTAATTATTTAGAAGGATGTTAATATAATAAAGCAGCCAGACCAGTTTATATAACCTTCGTCTTGGCTTAAGTGACTTGGCTATGTAATATATCTACAGGCCTTTATAAATAAGAAGGACTTTCTATATAGGCTTATTTCTCTTAACTTAAATCTAAGTCCTAAAAGCTTTAAGGAATCTAATAACTTTATCTATTTTATAGTCTTTATAGCACTTAATTAGTTAGTCTAGGAAGCTTAGGGTCTAATCTATTAATAAGAGGTTCCTCTTAATACTAGATTCGAGGTAGTAAGATATAATCTTAATATAGCTAGTAGAAAGCTATTTAATTTCTATTATAAGTAAAAGATTAAGTAAAGATATATAAGTATACTTAAGTAACTTATTATCTATACTTTATACTGCCTTGCTTTTAATAATCTGGCTAAGAGATTACTATTTAAAGTTAGTTATTAGTAATAGAAGGTATATAAAGACCTAATAGAGATTAATAATAAACTAAAAAGGCAGTAAAAGGTAATATAAGGGTAACTATTTAATTAAATACTTACTTAACTAATAGAAAATCTTAAGTATAAAACTCTTAGGCTATTTATAACTATTCTTTATTAGTAAATAAAAGACTCTAAATATAAAAGTATTATAGTCTCTTTTCTCTCTATCCTTAGTATTACCTTAAATAGGTTATAGCATTAGTATAATACTTTTACCCCGTGGCTATTTAGACTTATGGCTATTTCTTATCTATTTATATTAAGAGAGGCCTATCTAATTAGATAAAATGCTATTAAGGCAGCGGTTACTAGTAGCTATAATACTGAGGAAGCTAAGCTAAATGCTCTAGGTATCTTAAGTTTAGTTAAATGCTATATATCTTAGTATATACTTAGTAATATGCTAGGAGCCGAGGCTATACTAATATAGTATATTTTATAGCTTTAAAGTTATAGTATAGCCGCTAAGAGTAATATAGTATTCCTAGGTTATATTAACTGGGATAACCTTAACCTTTTATATAAAGGGAATAGGCTTCTATTTCTATATTTAGTATAGCTACTGTAATCTTCTCTTACCGCCGCTAAATAAGTCTTATTTTAGGACCTTCTCTTTTAGTAAGATTACTTTATTCTTAATACTTAGCTAGCTACTATTCCTGTTATACTGTGGGGTAAGCTATAGGATAATATAAATAATAATGCACTTGGCTATTCTATAGCTAATAGTCTCTATAAGGTAGCCGGCAAGAAGTTAAGGATTTAGCTAATTTTTAAGATCTAGAAAACCCTAGAGCTTAAGGTAAGATAGTATTTAAATTCCACTATAGTAAGCTTGCCCCCTAGTATCCTAGTACTCTCTAGCTATCTAGAACTAGTTAATTAGTTACTTAAGTATTTACTCTTTCTTATTTACCTCTCTACTAAACTCCCAGCTTAATCTACCAAAATACTTATAATATAACACCATAATATAGCTATAGGCAGTCTCTATAATATCTTTATTAACCAGGGGCTGGTTATAATTATTATTAGTATCTATAAGAACCTCTCCTAGTTATAAAGGCTTAAGGTTATTTATTATTTTCTTCCTTAAGAGATAGAGATACTCTTAATTTATTACCTCTAGCTTGTTATATTATTCTATAAAGGTATCTTATCTAATCTACCTTATAACTTAGACTAGGAATAGACTTTATCCCTATTCCTATAGAAAATAATAGGCTTAGCCGAAAATAAAAATAACTTCAAGGCCTAGCAAAGTAAGATAACTAATTAGATACTTAATACTCTTTACTCTGGCCTAGGCTTTCCCATTCTATTAAAAAGCCAGGGTAAGGGCTAGGATAGGGTTAGTATTAACTATCTAAGCTTCTGCCTAAGTGTTTTTTCCTAACTAAGATTTAGCTATAAGAGTGAGTGGAGAGATATAGAGAGATAAGAGATAACTAAGGAAAAGAGATATAAAGAGAGTAAAAGAGACCTATAGAAGGTAATAAGGAAGGAAATAGAAGGCAATAAGACCTATAAAAGGCCTATAAGAAAGAAAGGAAATAAAGAGATAACCTAATAAGGTATAGTATAAAGACCTATAGGTAGGTCTGGCTAAAAAGACCTATAAGAGGTATAGCTAATAGACCTATAGAGAGGTATATATAGCTAAGAAGAGGTAGAATAGGGTGAAATAGGCTCTAAGAAGCCCTAGGAAGACCTTCTAGAGGTATTCCAGAGAGACCTAGCTAGATCCCTAGGGGTATTTCGTGCTATGGAAGCTGCCGAGGTAGCCCTAGTACGGGTTAAGGCAAGGCCTATAGCCTGATCTAGCTGGCTAGCTGCCCAGGGGCCTATAAGGTCCTGCAGCTTCTAGTAGGTCTTGGCGGTCTCCAGGTCTATAAGGCCACCTGCAGAGATAATTAGAGGGTGAAAAAAGGCACCTAGGTATTTGTATTTCCTCTTTTTCTCGTCTGCAGCCTCTTTAAGGGTGCTATAGGGGTCTTCCCTAGCTGAATCCTTTGAAATAGCCACAATTTGAATATCGTAGAAGTGGCGGCTCGTTCCAAGGGTAATAGGAAGGTCAGCCCGTAAGCTAGTCTCCTCTTAGACTAGTAGCTCTTTCTCGGCCTCTAAGGTAGGCTGGCTGCTAAGGGCTTTATAAAAGGCTCTAGTTATAGCATCATGCCGGGCTATCCACCTTCTATTAGTACCCTTATAGGTATCCTCATGACTAAAGGCAGGAATACTGCTACAGTGGCTACAGGGTAGGCTAGTTGGCTTGATTGGGTAGAAAAGCCGGCTATGGAGGGCTTCGGTAATCTCAGAGTCTGTAAAAGATAGGTCTTTTCGGGTAGGCAAGACACTAAGCCACTTTCGGCCTAAATAGCTAGCATTTTCGAGCCTAGCTTGCTTATAGGAAGTAGGGCAGGTCTTTAAGAAGCAGGCTAGCCTAGCCCGGTTAGTGGCTTTTAAGACCTCCTGGGCTGTTTTCCTTATCTTAGGGGAGGGATCCCTAGAAAAGGTATAGGGTAGCTGTAGGGAGGCCCTTATCTTCTCTAAGACTGGCTCTGAGGCTTCCCTAGCTGCCTGGAATAGGTTCTTAGCAAGGTCCTTATAGAGAGGAATTCCTAAGCCTCCCTCTCTAACTGGTATAGCTATAAGGTCCGGGTTAGGGTCCTTAGGGAGGTCACTGGGGCGCCTAGCTAATATAGCCTTTATAGCCTGCTAAATTAGGCTATCTATTTCCCCCCAGAGGTGGTTTAGCCTGATTGGGTCTAGCTGTCTCTGGAGGTGCCTTAAGAGAAGCTGGATACTTCCCCTAAGAAGAAGAAGGCTGTACTGCTTAGGGAGGTCCTGTAGGGCCTCTAGGGCTGATTATAGGGTATTGATTTTCCTCTGTAAAAAGCCCTGCCTCGGTGTAATAGGGCCTATAAAGGTACCTAAGGCCTTAATTCCTTTTGATTTTAGGGCTTGGATAGGCCTTTCTTGACTTTTTAGAAGGTTGAGCCGGAAGGGAGATTGGTCTAGGACCTCTTTAGCTACCTGCAGGCTGCCTTGGGCCTTATTCAAGATATATAGGTTATCTAAATAGGCTACTAAGGCTGCTAAAGGAAGCTTCTAAGCTAGGGCCTCTAGGGTGGGCCGAAAAGCAAGGGAAAAGAAGAGGGGCCCTAAGGGGTCTCCTTGCCTTACCCCCTTAGCCGAAGCTATAGCTGACCCATCTTCTAAGAGGAGCACTGAGGGGCTATTATAGGCCTAAGTGGCTGCCTTATAGAGGTTAGGGGTATAAGTAGCTATAGAGGCTGCTATAGAGGCTCTATTTACTAAATTAAAGGCGTTTTCCAGGTTAATAGAGGCTAATTCCTAGAAATTAGCCTAATTTGGCCCTGAAATGGCCTCTTGGAGGAGGAAAATAGCGGGTTCAACCCTGCCTGGGCTATTTACCCCTAACTGGAAGGGTAATAGCATATCAGGCCTATAGGAGGTAGTCAGGATTGCTTTTATAGCTACCCTATAGACTAAGTCCCCTATAGCTATAGGCCTAACCCCCCTGCCTGGCTTCTCTAGGCCTATAAGGCAGCTTGCATATAGAAGGTCAGCTCCTAGGCAGGTGCCTTGCCTAATCATATTAGCTAGAAGCCAAAGAAAGGATAATACAGGGGAATCCTTCCTCGTCACTAGGTTAAGAAGAGGCCTAGTCCAGCCACTAAGGCCAGGGGCCTTTTCCTTCCCTATAGAGGCTATAGCAGCCTCTATCGCTTCTACCCTTATAGGCTAACCTGGCCTAGGCCTAGTCTTTCCTAGGAAGGGATTTCTAGAGCCAATAGGGTGTTTTTCTACTAATTTAGCCCTAGTAGCTACTATAGAAGGCGTTAGTGAGGTAGGGTCAATAAGGGCCCTGGCAGCCCGGCTAAGATACCCTCTCTCTAGTAGCTTAGTTACCCTCTAAGCTGGGGTACTAGCTATAAGGGGTTTGGTTGCTTTTAGCTGCCTAAGGGTCTCTTCTAGGGTCTCTAGGGTAGGGATATTAGTAGGAAAATCCTGTAAAAGTAGGCCTAGTCCTCCTTTTAGTAGCCCTAGCCCTAGTAGCCTAGGGAGAAGAAGGAAGTAAAGGAGGTTCTTTTCAGTAGGTCTTTTTAAAAAGGCTTTAGTAGCCTTATAGGCTGTAGAGGTAAAAATAGCAGCCTGCCTAGCGTGTAGCTTCTTTTCCGGTATAGGGACCTTGGAAAAGGCAATAAGCCTCTTTACTAAGCCCCTTGCTAAGATAGGAGCTATAGCTTGGTTATGTAGCTGCTCTAGGGTAGGTCCCTGATCTAGGGTAGGTCCTTCCTCTAGGCTAGGCCCTTGATCTAGGGTAGGTCCTTTCTCTAGGCTAGGCCCCTGATCTAGGGTAGGTCCTTCCTCTAGGCTAGAAAAGAAGCTCTCTCTTAGGCCTTGAGGAGAGGCCTTCCTTTGGTCTAGGGTAGGCTCCCTAGCTAGAGAGGAAAGAGGTTGAAAGTGGCTAATAGAAGGAAGAGAGCTGCTTCTTTCCCTAGTAAGAGGGGACCCTAGCTGTATAGGGGTCCTGACCTCTATAGGGGAAATAGGGCCTTGTAAGGCTGATTGGGCCCTGTAAGAAGTGCTGTAAGAGGCCTGTGAGGGAGGCCTAGTGGATTGAAAAGAGGCCTGTAAGGGAGGCCTAGCAGACCGAACAGAGGCCTGTGAGAGAGACCTAGCAGACTGAATAGAGGCCTGTGAAAGAGACCTAGTAGACCGAAAAGAGGCCTGTGAGGAAGGCCTAGAGGACCTAGGGGTGCTTAGAGGGTCCCCTATAGTCTCTAGGTCCTCTATAGGGCCCGGGCTAGGCTGTAACTGCCTAACCCGCCTAGCCGGCCTCTGTACTGGAGGGGAAGGGGTCCTAGCTAGTCTTTTTCGGCCTATTTAGCCTCTCTGTGTAGGGTAGGTAGGAAGGATAGGGCCTGAACTGGCCTAAAAGGGACTAGTAAGTCCTGAGGAGGTCCTTCTAACCCGATTAGGCCTAGGTAATGTAGAAATATGGGCTTTTCCCTCTGTACCGTGGATTTTAGTATAGTGGGTCTTGACCCCGTGGCTGCCTCGGCAGGCTGTGGCGCATTCAGGGCAGCTGACTAAGCCGAGTGGCTGTAGCTCCTGTGGCGTATAGGTCTCGGCAGGGTGTTTTTTCTGGATATGCTCTAAGATATCCCTATAGCTACCCTTACAGGTAGGGCATGCCTGTGAGGGCATTTTACAGGGTAGCTAGAGGGTCTAGGGTAGCCAGGTCTCTAGAGGTCTAGTAGTTAGGTCTTTAGGGTAGCTAGCTTTCCTAGGAAGAAAGGGAAATCTAAGAGAGGTTTCTTTCTATAGGGCTAAGAAAGATCTCTAAGAGGGATAGGGAAGTCTTAGGTATAGGGTAGGCCTATAGAAAGGCTAGGGTATATAGAACCCTCTAGAATAGATAGATAAGATAAAATAAGAAATAGAAACTAAGAGAAAGACTAAAAAGCTATAGATAGGAAATAAAAAAGAAAGGCTAGCCTATAGGCTATAAAGAGAGAAAACCTAGAAACTAGGTATACTATAGTAAAAAAGGGATAATAAGAAAGAATAACTTAAAAAAATAAAATAGAAAAAAGATAGATTATATAGTAAAAGAATAAAATTTTATAGAATTTTAAAGAATTATCTTAGTAAATAAAAGAAATAAAAAGAATAGTATAGAAAGTTAACCCTAGTCTAGCTTAAACCTTAACCTAAACCTTAACCTAAACCCTAACCTCTATAGAAAATCCTCTATAGAAAATCAACTTAAGGCCTAACCCTAACTAAGACCTTAACCTAAACCCTAACCAAGACCTTAAGCTCTATAGAATTCTCTATAAGAATTTCTATAGTAGCCTAGGAACTATTAAGAGGCAATTCATTAATAATTAGCTACTAAAATGGATAATCTCGCTTAAATTTTCTCGCTTAATCGTTGCATGCTAAGATGAGTAGCTAATTAGGTAAAAATTACCCTAGACCTATACTTAGGGTTAGCTAGTGCCGACTTAGGGTAAATGTAATGTAGATAAAAGGGGACTTTAAGTAATAAAGAAAAATAATAAAACTACTTTTCTCTTTACTTTTTATTATTAAGATAATAAAAATAAAACTATATAGTAATAAAGGATATTATATAGCTTAATTAGGACTATTAGATATTAATCTGCCGGCTCTATTAAGTAGCTATCTAACCTGGCAGTAGTATTAAGTTATACTTCCGACGGTAGTATTAACTTAAGGGCTAAGTGCTTAAGGATATTAAAGACTACTACAGTATACTTAAACTAGTAGACCTAAAGCTTACTGTAATACCTAAAGATAATAGTTAGGCAATTAAATATCTTACTATCTTAACGGGGTATAGCTATAATATATACCGATATTTTACTATTATATAAGATAATGCTATCTACTACTGAAGAGAGGTAGGGTATAAAGAAGTAAAGGAGTAATAGACCTAGGTGTGGCTATAGATATAGATAGGAGGATACTATATATGCTATTAGATTATTCGAGATAATAGTAAAAGTAATAGCCTAGTTAATATAGCTAATATTATAAGTTGGAGTGCTATAGATAAGGTTATTGCTGTAAGCCAGGCTTAATTAGAAGAGGAGGATACTATATAACTATAAAAAGGTAACTTAAAGGAAAAGATTAACTATAACTTGCTATAGGTTAAGAGGCTAGGCTAGGTATAATATTTTGGCTTCTAGGACTTAATTAGTATTTATAATATAGCCTAATGGCTATAGGTAAGGGCAATAATAGGTAAATTAGCTAGAAGGTAAGAAAATAATAAAGTAGCCTGTAAGTAACTATTACTTAGCCGGCTTAGATAGAGCTTTAATTGTAAGGTAGAGTATTACTGCTGGCGGCTTTATGGCATACTAACCGAGATATTATAATAGCTTAACAGTATCTTATTAATAACCCTAAGTGGCATGCTATTTAGCTATAAAGGTAAGGAAGAATTAATAAGCCAGTATAGGTCTATTAGTTATTATTATTTAAGCTTCTGCTAGAAGGTATACTATATTAGGCGGAAGGAAGTATTTAAACGCTAGGCTGTTTGCTTTACCGATAAGTAGTAGAGCTTACTGGATGATCTTATAGAAGAGCTTAAGGTAGATTAGGTTCTTAGTAGTTATAATAGTGGATTCTATAGTGATAGAGAGATAGAAGGTAAGAAAAAGGATTAAGATAAAAATAAAGATAGAAATAGAAATAAATATTAAGATAATAATAGTAGTAATAATAAAGGGGAGTGAGGCGGTAAAGGGATAACTAGCCTACGGTAAGATATACTTAATTAAGCTGTATTCCGGTTTATTATAGCTTTAATTAAGACTTATATTGGCGGAAATATATATATAAATTCGCTACTATACTTCTATGCGGCGCTTGGTATTAAGCCATGCCTAATGGGCTATATTAAGCCGTATCTATATATTAGTCTGCTAGCTGCTATAGTATGGTAGGCCTGGCTGTTCTTTTTAAAGGCTGCGTTTAAGAGTGAGCCGCTAGATCGGGATAAGGTTAGGGTTAAGGCCATACTTACATTTAAAAAGCATTATATATTATAAATATATATAGGCACCTATACTATTATAAGCATAATTATTGGGTGGATGGTATATAGGAAAGGGTATTGGCAGAAAATAAGGGGGTAGCTATTAATATAATGGTCTAAGGATAGAGAGGGCTTATTTTATATAGGTAAGTATATTAACATTAAGGATTTTACCTATATACTACGCAATAAGGTTACTAAGGCGGAGAAGCTACTAGATAAGCTATTTAGGAAATCATAGTAGCCGGTCAGTAAGAAGATTAATATAGAGCAAATTATCAATAATATAATACGGCTTGGGGCAGGTTAGTCATTTATAAGCAACCTGAAGAATAAGTAGCTAGAGGCCAGGCCGGAAAAGGTAATATAGCTAATAGAATTATCAATATAGGATGCCGTAAGGGTCCGATTTAAGCAATAGCGTGTTAAGAGGTGGCTTTGAGACTTAAAGCTACTATGAGAGATGCTACTCATGCTTATATATATATAGAGTAGGCTTCCGGGAAGGGGGCCAGAAATCACAACACTATAGCACTACGATTTATAGTAGCTAATACGGAATATATTCATGCTAGATAGGCAAGTTATAATTATAACCGACCGAGATAAGATAAAGGCAATCTGCAATAATGGTTAGAAGGTAGTATGATTTATTCCCGACCGGATTAGACGGATAATTATAGTATATATTGTATAGCTACTTCTGACGGAGAGGGTGCTATAACGGGAGTATTAACTTACCGAGCTGTATAGAAAGTAGCTAGAGTATATATAGAGAGATGGCTGCTTATTAATATAGAAGACCGACAGGCTTAGCAGGCAGCTTGGCCGTATAATATAGGCCGGGATGGAAATTAGGTTAGGGGTAAGATAATACCAGGCGATTATAATTAAGATAGGACGGAGGATTTAAGGGCTTGTAATAAAGTAGCTAGAAGGTAAGATAGATAATAAAGAGGAGAATAATAATATTAAGATTAACTAGATCATAGGTAAGCCGGTTAACTATAGAGGAAGCTAGAATATTATATAGGACTTATAGTTAATATACGGAATATATATTATAAGGTAGCACTATGCTATATATATTGGCTTCCTGGGTAAGCTATAGCCAGAGATAGTTACGACATTTAAGGAGATTAGTAAGCTATGGTATTAATTTTTAGAAGAAAGTAGTAATATAAAAGAAGCAAAGGAGGTAAAAGCATTAAAATATAAGTAAGATAGTCAGAAAACCGACAAGCAATAGCAATAATTAACTAATAGTCCGACCTAGATAACTAGAAGTAGTAAGCAAAGAAAGACTACTTAAGAGGAGGAACTAGCTTAGAAGAGAAAGGAGATAAAGGAGATGAGAGGGGAGAAAAAGGAGAAGAAAAAGAAGAAGCTAGAGGATAAGATAAGGGATAGGCTATAAAAGCTACTTAGGCCGAAGGCGACTTAGCGATCTGACAAGCAAGCTAAAAGCATATAATCGATTATAACGCTTAAAGCAGATTAGACGGTAATTAATATACTGCCGACAGGGGCCGGTAAGAGCATATTATTTATACTGCCGGCTATAATATAGGATATAGGTATAAGTATTGTAGTTATGCTGTTTATTATACTAATGGATAACTTAGTAATAAGAGTAATAGATATGGGGGTAAACTATATCTAATATAGGTCATTAATGAATTCGGGATAAGAGGGTATGCCGAGGGCAGTACGGTTAATTATTATTAATGCCGATATTATATTAAGCGCCGAGTTTTGCAGATATATTAACGGGCTATTATATATAGGGCTACTACAGTGGATATTTATAGATGAATATTATACCGTGATTATAGATATTAGCTACCGGGCTAAGCTTAGCGAGCTCGTAGGGTTACGCCGGTTTGGCTGCCTATCCTAGCTGCGAGGCGAATACAGGTCTGAATTCAATGGAAAACACATACAAACTAAAACCACGCTAATGAAGACAGGGACCTGAATTCATTGCCCCCAACGAATTCAGGTCGCCATCTTTAAAAGTTGGAAAAAGTTAATTTTAAGAGCATGCGTCAATTGATAATTACTAGGGCATATCGAATTTTAAATTTTAGCCATTAAAGCCAAGTATTGCGATGTTGCGGTCAGTTTTAAAGCCAGTCGCTTGCATTCAGCGTTGTCGAAAGTGGATAGCAATTGGCGAATGATTTGCCCCGAGTTGGTCCGTGCATTCCCGTACGCTTAATAATAACCAAGAGAACAAGAGAAAATAAGCACAGAATAACGTACAGGATAAGCATGCGGGACAGACAAGTGCGCGGGACAGAAATCTCAACCTTCTTAAGATAAATCATAATAAAAATACAACAGACTATCTAATTAATTCAAATTAGCTACTATACTCATTTCCAGAGGCCTCAATTCCCTCCTGACATGTCCTTGCATTATGACCAGTCTTGCCGCAAGTCCTACAATGTGATACCCTCGGTCCCCGCGACCTTCTTTAACCACTACTTCTCGATGATTCGGCCAATACCTGCGTATTTACTTCTATCTGATTAATTAAATCCTGACCTTCTTGTATAGTTATGCTCCCTCTATTCTGTAGGCGTGTCCTTTTTGCCCTACGCCGCCGGCTAAGTATATTATTTGCCTTGCGAAGCTCCCGGTTCTTAGCCTCTACTAAGGCAGTCCTCTGTATATTCCTTGTGACTGCCTTCGTAAGAGACTGAAGAGCTTCAAGGATTGACTCTGGAGAGCTACTATGATGTCTTATAATTCGTCCCCGAAGATATTCAGACTGTGATCCGGCCTTAAGGACTGTATTTAGGGTCCTTGAAGTCCAAGCTTGGGCTTGTTAGGCTACCTCTTCAACAGGCGTTGGAGTCCGTAGCTGCACATTAAGCTTTGAGATCATAACTTCCGGGCTAAAAGGAGCAAGCCCAGCTCCTCTAAACCCCCCCTTAATATTTAACTCGGTCATAGTTAATTGAAAGGCGGTATAAAAGGCCGGGAAGAACTCGGTCTTAGAAATGTGGGTTATAGACCGTCTGATCAGTCGCTCTATTTCTCGACCATATGCCTTTTTCAGCGGCCTAAAGCACCCAATATCAAGGGGCTGTAGTAGGTGCGAAGAATGGGGCGGCATATAGAGCGTGATGATATTGTTAACCTTACAATATATCTGGAAATCGGCAGATAGATGACTTTCGTGGCCATTGAGGATCAGAAGACGATAGGGACCAGTTAATCGGTCGGTTGTATATCGATTAAAGTCCTTTAGCCAGTCGAGACCTGTCTTATTATCTGTCCAGCCATTTGGTGTTGTGGCGATAGCCTAAGTGCCCGGGAGGTTGCTCTTATGATACTAATTGGCAAGGTGATATTGGCCTGTAACTATGATAAATGGATCAATTGCCCGGCCTTACGTATTGATCGCTTGAATCGCAGTAACCCATTCCCGGTTTCTAGGCTGGACTGATTTTAGGTTTCTACGCCTTTCCGAGCTTATAACCACTATACCGCTTAATATAACGGCCATTATAAAGCCGGTCTTATTAAAGTTCTAGATATCATCTGATTGGATGCCATACTTTGCGATTGTATTCTCTATAAGCCTGAACTAATTGCGAATAATAGTCGGATCTTCGCATTTAGCCCTCTGATAGTCATATTTGCGAAAAGAATGTATCTTAAGCTCTGGTTGCCGCTTAATAAAATTGATAGCCTAGCGCTTGCCAACTGGCGATGTATTACGGTCAGCAAGGAGTCGATTTGCCATTTCTTCAATATCGCGATGCCGAGAGGGAAATCCTCGCGAATCTAGGTTCAGGATATACTCGACTATAACCTGTTCCTCCTGATTACTCAGTTTCCGTGAGCTAGGGATATAATCATCACGGGCCTGCCTGCCCTACTCTTCTATTCCTAATTGTCGAGTGCCCCAAATTGTCGCGTTCCCCTGTCCATTTCTCAAGTACCTGTCTATCTCCGGTTTATTCCTTTCCAATCCATATTAGGGCATTTGATTTGTCCCATTTCGATCGACAATCTGCACGCGTATAAACGCGTACTTTAGCTTTCATACATTACACACTCTCATTTCCGTAATATCGATCCGAGGATTCTTTCCAACGACCTTTGCGAGCTCGGATCGTCGAGCGGCTAGTCTAAATTCCGTCGAACACTTGGTACGAAGATGCTGGTCTATGCGGGAAATGCTGACGATCTACCGAGGAAAGAGCGGGTCAACGAGCAATTCAAGGCTTAGTTCGTGTTTACGTTACAATCGAGGGTAGTTCCGCTCTAGCTTGAAATTTATACCGCCAAATTGACTTTCATGATTGAAATGATTCTGTAATCTATCTGGACCAGACTTTACAGCTCACAGCTTGAGCATGACGGATATAGCCACCACAACACGTTGATGAGGCGGTGGCAGTGCTGAAGTCACGTGGATTCGAAAAGTCCTTTGTCGCAACCTGATTCCAGCCTTCATGCCCTCGCCATTTTTTCCTCGTGCATCTCCAGTCTTCCACGAAACGACCGTCTTACTGAGCGTCAAGACAACATCCCTTTTTACCCTGTCACACAAAAAGGTCCCCTGCGTTGACCGTGGCGCACAGCGTGAGAGCAATCTTGTCAGCATGAACCCCGCTTTGTTGCCTAACTGCGATGATGACCATCTCCGACTCCCGAAGCGACAGAAGACCTCTCATTCGAATGCAGACTCAAATGCAGAGAACAACCTACCATATGGCCGCTATAGTATAGCTTGGATTTGTGCGCTGTATATCGAGACGGCTGCTGCTCAGGCCATGCTAGATGAGAGGCATGGTGAACTACCGAGACGTCCTAATGACAATAATACCTACACGCTTGGAAGCATTAAGAATCATAATATCGTTATTGCATGCTTACCTCAAGATCAGTTCGGAAATAACACTGCCGCAATTGTGTTAACAGACTTGAAGCGTACTTTTCTATTAATCCGCCATGGGTTAATAGTTGGTATCGGCGGCGGGGCGCCTGGCAAACTCGATATTCGTTTGGGTGACATTATTGTGGGAACTAGGGTTATGCAATATGACTTCGGGAAAGTTATGGCTGGTGGTAAGATTAAAACAATAGCAGTTCCTAGAGTCCCTGATTATTCTCTTTGCACGGCCGTAACGAACCTTCGGGCTGGGCACGAACTAAATTCAAGCCGCGTCTCAGGCATCCTTTAGGAAAGGATGAAGAGCCTTGCGAATTACAAGCATCCAAATGCGGCCGATTGTCTATTCCAGGCATTGTATCGGCACGACCCTTCAATGGCGAATTGCCAAACCTGCGATTAATCGCAACTAGAGCAACGGGAGGCGCGGAGATCTTGCGAACTAAAGATTCATTATGGCGGAATTGCCTCCAGTAACTAGGTTATGAAAGATGCAGTTATGCGCGACCGTCTTGCCTAAGAATTGGACATTATATGCTTCGAGATGGAGGCTGTAGGGCTTATGGATGTCCTTCCCTGTCTTCCAATTCGAGGTATATGTGACTATTTAGATTCTTATAAGGCTAAAGACTGGCAGAAATATGCAGTAGTAGTCGCTGCAGCATATGTAAGAGAGTTCTTGGAGGCTCTACCGGCAACCGGCGACGCGTTAAGAGACTCTCGGCCTAATGCCTATTTTCGTATGTTTGCCATTCTCCCTTTAACTGCTAAAGTAAAGGAAGCTAACTTGTTATTAAAGCTGAGTAAGTAGATCTTGGTAATCGTCGGCTACAGCTAATGGAGTCTTTCCGGTTCGAGCAAATCGATTCACGTAAGACTACAATTAAAACTGCTTATTCTAAGACCTGTAGTTGGTTCCTTAAATACCGTGACTACCTGGAATGGCTTGATTTAGAGAAGCAGTCGCAGCACCATGGTTTTCTTTGGATCCGAGGCAAGCCAGGTGCCGGTAAATCAATTATTATGAAGTTCATCTACATAAAGATGAAAAAGACAGACATAATAACGGGAGCTCTCACAGTATCATTCTTTTTTAACGCCAGAGGGGGATTGCTAGAGAAATCAGTCTTGGGCATGTATCGGTCCTTACTTCTGTAGCTTCTTGAAGGCTTCCCTGACCTTTAGCGAATTCTGGACGACCCTGATTTGATCCCACGGAATCAGGTTATATGCCCACCGTTGAATATCCTTAAAGACTTATTCCGTTCTGCAATTTCGTCTCTGGAGGATTGAGCGCTTACCTGTTTTGTTGATGCTCTGGATGAGTGTGATGAGCAATAGGTTAGGGATATGATCGACTTTTTTGAAGAAGTCGCCGAACAATGTGTAGAGGATAATGTGAGGTTTTAGGTGTGCTTCTCTAGCCGTTATTACCCTTATATTGACATTAAATCGGGGGTTAGATTGACGTTAGAAGGCCAAGACGGTCACAATGAAGACTTAAAGCTCTATATCAGCAAATACCTGCGGATTTAGAATGCCGCCTTTGTGGATGAGTTGAAGTAGATGATGCTTGAGAAGGCGGCTGGTGTTTTTCTCTGGGTTGCTCTGGTAGTGGAGATTCTAAATAAAGAGGATCGCCATGGACGCCTAGCACTTCGGAGAAGACTGTAAGAGGTACCAAGTGAATTGAGTGAGCTTTTCAAGGATATCCTGACTCGGGATCAAGAGTATATGGAAGATCTGTTACTCTCTATTCTCTGGATTCTTCTTGCAGAATGACTGTTGAATCCTAAAGAGTACTATTATGCGCTTTAGTCTGGATTATTATTGAAAGGCCTGGTAGATCTTAACATACCGCCTATTAACATCTCAGACGCCAGTAGCTGTATTAAAAGATTTATTATTAGCTCTTCTAAAGGACTTGCTGAAATTACTAAAGCTAAGAAGCCTATAGTGCAGTTTATATATGAGTCTGTCTGTGATTTCCTAATTAAGGATAAGGGTCTGTATTAACTATGGCCAGAACTTGGGGCAGACTGGGAAAGCTAAGCTTACGAGACGCTTAAGTTATGCTGTAATGCCTATGTATTTCAGGAGACTATAGGGAAGGCTATTGATGGATAATAGTCTATTGAAGCTCAGAGTATAAAGGATGATTTGTTAAAATAATTCCCCTTTCTTGAGTATGCCAGTCAGTTTGTCCTTGGCCATGCTAATGCTGCTGCCTATAATATTACCTAGTAATAGTTTATTAGTGAATTCCCAGTATATAACTGGGTGTGTATGTTTAATATCTTTGAAAAGCATAAAATCCAAAAGTATAGTGAAGAAGTAGATATCCTCTATATCCTCGCAGATAGGGGATATTCTGAGCTTATTTAGATAAGGCTTGAAGTAAACCCTGGAATTGACGGAGGAGGTGGAAGATACCGTTACCCACTCCTAGCTGTAATGGCCAAGGGAAATAAAGATAGTGTTATAGCGTTGTTGGGCCTGTCGTCGGGAGTCTATTGCGGAATTGACATTACGGATGGCCTTAAGAGTAAAATAGACTTAGTAAAGCCGAATTACACCCCTGTTTCTTGGGCATGCGAAGAGGGTTATCTGGCTATTGCTGTATTTCTTCTGGACCAAGATGCGTAAGTCGGTGTGGATGAGTTAGTAAGACTTGTGGGGAATGGCAATATTGAGGTAGTGAAGATGCTTCTCGAGAAAGGAGTGGATGCTATGGCTGTAAATAAGGGTGGACGGACGCCACTGCATAAAGTATTAGAGAACGGTCACTTAGAGATAGCGAATATGCTTATTAAGAATGGAGTAGATGCTACGGCTGTAGATAATTTAGGATAGACGCCACTACATAAAGCATTACGGAACGGTCACTTAGAGATAGCGGACATACTTCTTGAAAAGGGAGTAGGTGCTAGGACTGTAGATAATAATGAATGGACGCCACTGCATCCAGCATCACAGAATGGTCACTTGGAGATAGCGAAGATACTTGTTAAGAACGGAGCGGATGCTGCGGCTGCAGATAATAATAGATTAACGCCACTGCATCTAGCACTACGGAACGGTCACTTGGAGATAGCAAAGATACTTATCGAGAACGGAGTGGATGCTGTGGCTGTAGATAATGATGGATGGACGCCACTGCATGAAGCATCAGGGAACGGTCACCTGGAGATTGCAAAGATGCTTCTCGAGAAGGGAGTAGATGTAGCGGCTATAACCAAGGATGGATAGACGCCACTACATGAAGCATCAGAGAACGGTCACTTAGAGATCGTAAAGATGCTTCTCGAGAATAGAGTAGATACGGCAGCTGCAACTAAGGACGGAAAGACGCCACTACATAAAGCATCAGGGAACGGTTACTTAGAGATAGCGAAGATGCTTATCGAGAACGGAGCGGATACTGCGGCTGCAGATAATGATGGATAGACGCCACTACATAAAGCATCAGGGAACGGTTATTTAGAGATAGCGAAGATACTCTATACCCCGTGTTGAAGGCGCTAGTCAAAGCCTACTGTACCAATTACCACTGGTAATGGGCGGCGGTCATATAAAACCAACAAATACGGCATGCCACTTTTGGACTTGATCGGTGTCGACTCTTGTTAACGCTCGTTCTGTGTCGCGTTTGCTTTCCTGAGTGGGGAGTGTGAAGAAGACTATTTTTGGGCGTTAGATCGATTCCAGTCGCTGTGCGAAAACCGCAGGATCAGGCATCCCTCAGTCATCTTGACTGACCGCTGCCTAGCATGTATGAATGCTGTCGATACTTGCTTCCCATCATCAAGGCCACTGCTATGTCTCTGGCATGCTAACAAGGCAGTTCTTCGCTACTGCCAGCCGAGATTTACGCGCCAGACTCAAGGGGAAAACCCGGGAATTGAGGCTTGGAATGAGTTTTACGGCCACTGGCATTCGATCATCAAGTCACCAAATGAACAAACTTTCCACGAACGTGTGTCCGAGTTTGAGAAGAAATACATCGCGGATTATATCGAAGAAGTCAAATACATCAAGACAAATACAAAGAGAAGCTGGTGAAGGCGTGGGTCAATCAACATCCCCACTTTGACAACGTCGTTACTTCAAGGGTGGAAGGCATACACTGGCTGCTTAAGAGCCACCTCAAAGTATCTACATTGGACCTGTTCGAAGCTTGGCGATCGATCAAGCATGCACTACTCAATCAACTGGCGGAGTTGAAGTCGAACCAAGCCAAGCAGAAGATCAGGACACCTATCGAACTCTCCAGTATTCTCTATGGTGCAGTACGTGGTTGGGTGTCTCATGAAGCTTTGCGAAAGGTTGAGGAGCAACGAAAGCTCCTATTGCATCAAGGCCCTACTCCTTTGTCGGCCTGTACTGGTTCCTTCTCACGATCACAAGGGCTGCCCTGCGCTTACAAGCTAG